>OY970763.1:15790666-18686000 GCA_963853795.1 Xestia rhomboidea | reverse complement strand
GTGTTATTTAGGACAATGTCCTGCTAAATTATGACGGCTATTTATTTTAGAGATTGCGCTGCCGTACGGAATTTCCGACGCTCTGAAGCCGTGTGCGAGTCAAAAGTGGAATTATACCATTGCGAACCAACTGGCTTATGGTGCAAATGCGTGAAATTTAACACGCTACACGCTCTCTTTTATTTAGCATTTAATTAATTCGTGTTAAGCTGTGGATTTTTGAGTGGTTGAGTAAATTACTGGGTGACACCATTTTTTATTAATTAAAGGGTGATAAATGTATAGGCGTAAACCTGTGTCCACACGGTGTTGCTTTTTGTGGAGCAACGTATACAAGTGTCAACAACGGAAAAAAAAAGTGATAGCTCCAAATGTTTCTTGCAAAATGTCGCTCAGCCAAAAGTAACTTCGGTGTAGAAAAAGTACGTACCTAATAGGGAATATGCATGAAATACAAAACTCTTTTAATTTATGAAAAATGCCTTGTATTGACGCATACAAACATTGTGGTACACTTGTTTAAGTTTCTAATACCTCACTTATTTTACAATTTACTGTTTTATGTAGCATGTTTTTGGTGAAACGGAACGCACTGTCAAAACACACCGTCCTCGATAACGCCGGTATTGACGTCAAAGTTCAATGTGTCAAAAAAACACTTTTATTTGAAAAGTGCTAAAAGTTTCACTAACATTTTATTATAATATTGTTATTGAATAGTGAACAGTGAACAAACAATTGGTAAAATTATTTTATTAAGGCCAAAAAAATTAGATGTAAACAAGGCAGATTGTGGATAACGACGCCACATCATGGCTGCGATAGCTACGGACGTTTGAACTGTCATCGTAGAAAATTGCAGGATTTTTTTGGGTTGATAGTACTGTATTTTATTGATTTGAGTGAAGAAAAAATTACGTGCATATTCCCTATTGCAATTATGCTAGGGAAACCACGGAAAATTCTTCAAACAGCTGATGCCAGTTGCTCTATTGTCTAGTACACATACGAGTACAATTAGTTACATAATAGGAAATAAATTATGTAAGATTCCCGAATATCCTCATACAATTTAGTTGAATGTTTGTTTCTTCAAAAGATATTCAGGCAAATATTTACTTAGGTACTTTACTTCTCTTTGCTTTAGGCGCTTATTCTTCGTTTTATACCTAAGAAACACCGCAATAATTTATCATAAAATAAACAAAGAATATTTCAAGAAAACATTTCCAATTTTCTCAATAAATCCTGTTTGTTGGAAAAACGGAAAACTCGAATAAGTTTTTCCATCCTTATATTAGTTATTGTCTAGCCAATCTCCAAGGTTTTAAAAACAGCGATCTGGCATGATTTACAGCAACTCCGTTTTGCACCGTTTGTTGAAACGAATAAAATATGTCGTTTTATGAATCGATGCTTTGATTTTCTACTGCAATTTTATTGTGCTACTAAAATTTTCTAGAGACCACACCTGGTTCCTAGTTTTACTTATAGATTGTATTTTTATTTATTATAAGGATGTATTTAAAATACATTGCTGCCGTGCTGTGATACTCCAATGTTAGTGTTCTTGGTTAAATTTTTACCACGAAATCCTCATTTGAAGTGATATGATCTACAGTTGAAATCTCACAGCTATACAGTTAAACCTTCTACCGTTTTTATCCGCCATCGAATATGAAACATCGAAATAACTGAATATTACGTGTGGTATAGTTTGCCTGTTGTTGCCTGATAGGCATTCAAAATATTGACATTAATCATGAACAGTTTATTCCAAAATTGTGGATTTTATTTTTTACGTTTCGAATTCATAGTGGCTTTAATCCTTTGCAAATCAGCGATGATTTCGTTTGCATATTGTTATTTTTTTTAGTCCAACGGTAAAATAACAAAGAAATCGTCACGTCTTTTTAATAATCTGTGTGTCCTTTTTGCAATTATGTTTGGGTTGGCTTCCAGTCTAACCCGATGCAAATGAACAACATTATGTTACGTGTATCTGACCTCCACAACCGTGTTATCCAAACACGGTAAGTAGGTGTCTAGGTAGGTGATGTCACACAGGACACTGGGCGGTCACCAATCTTATTTCTAGATATACAAGTCTAGGTGTACGTCTCGCTTCCGAAACTTGACTATACATATACAGGGTGGAATTTTTCAATGTCACCTGGAGGGAAAGTACTCTAAATACTGGAGTTAGCAAATTTTACCCCAAAAAAACATTCCTTTATTTTAAAAAAGAAACAAATCTGCATTCACAGATTTTCAAAAATTCACTTAATGTATTGTCATAATTATTATGGTCACCCTACCGGGTACATCGTCCCGTGCAGTAGATTAGAATTATACATGCTAACTATTGCATGAATATTATTCCCATTGGTTTCAAATATTAATGTGTTGATCCAAGTTTCGCTTTAAACAATGTTGTGTTGTTACTAAATTGTTATAGTTACTTCCGAAGTGAATGAAGTTAGATGAAGACAGAAACTTGTTTAAGAATTAGGTACTAATTATTAAATAAGTTTCCGTCTTCTTAGTAGTATCGTAGTATAATCAAATATTTATTCATTTATTGTAACTATTTAAGGTCAAACTTTGATTCATTGATTTTTCCCGTTGGCCCAGTGGGGTAAAGTAGTAGGGTCAGTGGGAACACGACCATTATTTCAGTAGCAAATTCTGCTCTTCTTCCTAGAACAACATGGCAGTTTTCAATCAACCAAAGATTACAACCTTAGACAACTATTTTCAACAAACAACCTCAACATCTAGAAATCATTCACCCCGCATCCCATTCCGGCTATATTTACGCCAACGCAAATCACTGAATAATCCGTCCGTCGTTCCCGTTAGGTACCAGGATGGCAGATGTGCGAGGCAATGTGTAAACACGCGTGAAAGTGCCCAGTCAGCGGCACGCCTGCGGTTTTCGTGGCACTTCAAGATGGCGGGCTTTCACAGCTGACGACGAACGAAATGTCAAAGCGCTGTTCAAAATGTAATTAAACGTAAATCGATTGATTTAGTTCGGGTTTGTTTTGATTTAGACAAACTGTTTCGCGTTTAGTTTGTTTGTGCGGCGTAGCCGTTAATGAATTGGTTGTTTATTTTTCGGATTGTTGATTTTATCATCTATTTACGAAATGTGTTGGTGTTGACAGTTCGACGGACTTTCGTTCTGTTTTACAGACCATCCATTGTGAAAATAATAAATTATCTTCTATTAAAATTGTGAATAAAGTTTAAAGAAACAGTGGGTGATTCACCGACTGACATAATTTAGTTTCGAACAATAAGCCATAAAACTAACAATGCAAAGCGTTTCAACTTTTCACTACCACCAGAAAAACCTTATAAAAAGCAAACTACTTACATGAGTAGTTTTTCTTTATATAAACTTTACAATATACTTACAAAGAAACATTGGCAGACCGTAACTTTTTTACGCAAAAAAACTCAGGCCATAATTCAGTCAAATAAGGCACTAGACTGAAGAAATGAAGATGTCTAGACAGCCGACAAATACAACGAAACAATATTAGGCTGAAAATTGCGAACTTTGCCAAACGAAATCTTACCTACAAGAACGTTTGCCGATGATTTGATTTGAAGAAAAAAAAAAGCCACATAAAATGAAGAACAAACTCTAAAAGAGTTTTTCAAACCCTGCGACCCGATACTTTTCTAAAGGATTGAGTTGCACCCGGAACTCTGCATTTTATACGGGAAATTCAAGAAAGGTTGAATGAGGAGATTCTTTAACTGGTTTTGAAGCCCAATCATAAAAATATGAATCCTAAAAATATTAGGTATACTTATTTATCCTATTGAGACCGAAGTCAACTTTGTTAAGAAGTTTTGGGCTTTGACGCCTTTTATTACAAAAAATCATTGATGAACATTTGGACTTTACTTTTTTCTTTTTTATAGAATTTACATAAGTATACATAAGTTTTGTGTTTCATTTTTTCTTTGCTTGCCGTTCTCAATATGCCGGCAAAATATAGGCAATGTAATATTCAATGAACGTCCATAATATCACGTTAAAATTACCTAGTATATAGGGCGGTGTCAATTTTCCGCTCGGTTGAGCCTGCAAGGAAGGCTATCACAACCTTGTTGAGTTCAGCATATGCGACATAGGTACCACGCACGGAACAAGGGCGGGATATTAAAACTGAGCACACGAGTTCAACTCGTGCTGTAGGAGAAATTAGAATAAAATATCATCTAAATGGTGATTTTGCTGCAGTGCAGGTCAATTATAGTGTTGTTAGGTGTTCAAACGGGATTTGTTCAGTATCTGCCAAGATTTAGACTAAACTGGAACGCCTTTTTATAAGTACAAACGCCAGCACATTTAGCTACTACAATCTGTCAAATTTCTTTAATAGATTTTCAACTTTATTGCTAAAGCGATCAAGGTTGATTGGCAAAATTTTACAGTTTCGGATAGCTTGGTGTGCTGTACGTGCTCTTAATGACTCTTCTCAAATATCCTTATAATATTTTAGAAGACTTATGAAAGAAATAAATACGTGAACATAACGTTGTAAATGTGAAATATATTTTTCCTCGTGATATAAAACCAAACGAAAATGTATACTTATTGGTTTAATTAAGTTACATGAGTGCACTTCAGTGGATATTGAATGGAGCGTCTTTGAGCGATGGAACGAAGCAAAATTCAATGTTTACAGGGAAAAATAAACAGTGTTCTACGACATTATAAATTGTTAGCTCATTTTAAATAAGTAACTCGGTAAAAAAGTGCAATGTTCGTTTTTGTAACTCTTCACGATAAGTCAAAAGTATAAATTCCAATGCGTGGTAAAAAAATGTCGCGTTCAAAAAGGACCTCAGCGAACGGAGGCTGAGAAGGATAATGTCACACAGTTGAGGGATAGATATCGCTCTATAAAGCCGAACTTCATCTAAATCTCGGTGTCCCAAAATAGCCACGTACTACCGCTGGGTGAGTTGGTACCTAATACCTACGTGGCTGTAAATATGGCAGGTAGGTACCCTCGTACATATTTACCACAGAATGTTGTTTACGAAACATATTTGTCAAAATTACCAAAATGTTAAGTCCTTTGAACACAAAGAAGATAAGTTTGCAGAAGTTTCAACGGCAAAACTGCTGTTGTCCCAAACCGAAGACTGTTTGTTTCGTGTATTAGTCTACACTAATCTACATCTACACTAATATTATAAAGAGGAAAGATTTGTATTTTTGTGTGTATGTTTGTTATGAATAAACTCAAAAACTACTGCGCCGATTTCTAAAATTCTTTCACCATTAGAAAGCCGTCTTTACTGAGTAGCATAGGCTATATTTCATCCCCGTACTCCCACGGAGTTAATTATAAAATTGAAAGTGAACTGGGGGTTACCACGACGTCTTGGAGCAGTATTGTTTTAATGTCATTCCAATGATGGAAAGAGACAGAGCTATAGAGGATGTCTAGCGCTTTCCTTCCCACACTGGAATAAGATTAAAACAATACTGCTTTAAAAAGTGGTTCGAGTTTACATTATATTTGTTTGTGCTAGGACTAGGTGTAGCGTTTCTGCTATAATAGTAGAATGGAAGAAGAAAACAATTTGCAAAACATGATTACAGGATTATAGGCGGTTGAAGATCAAGGGGCTTAGTTAACTAAGGAACATTCTATCACCGATGAGAACGGTGGTGGAAAAGTCAGAAATACTTATACCTATTGGATTGATTGACATAAGCTACCGAATATCTAACGTCAATCGACTTCTCTTGTCGCTTGTTTAGGCACTGAAAACTATTCCTATAATAAGAATATTTCTGCTGCCTAGTAACCCCATTTGATATGGGGTTAGCCTTCCTAGTACTTCTGCGCCATTGTGGGACACCCCACTCTTTTGTTGTGTTGCTCGCTATCATGTCATTCTTTATTGTTCGAAGCCCAGGTCATTGGTGGTCGTCGACGGCCTTTTTTCCGTTTTCTATATTTATGACTCTTTCAGTCATATGGTCGTCAACCCTTATGGTATTGTCTTACTGCCCTTTTGTATACGTCGCCCTTGACATTAATCAGCATTCCTGAAATAAGAATATGAAGTACAGTACCCGGCAATAAATATTGCACATCGACCTTTGGAAAGAGACAATCGGCTAATTTCGGCTTCGTAGAGCGCTATCTCTCTCGCACGAAATACAAACAGTCCGGTATCTATTAGGAGCTGTTAAAACAATTATGATTTGCTTCTTTTGATAATTATTATTTGTATAAAATACACCAATTTTTCTATAGTGATGGCTTTAGGTTGGGGTAAAATAAAATAAAAAAAACATGTTCCCATTATGTTTTCGTATTTAATTATTTTGGAAAATTACAGCTGTAGTGTACATAATAAACAACATTAATCATATTGTTAAAATGAGACATTGTAATGAAAATAATAATAATTCTAATTCTCAATTACTTCCATTTCACTATCTGTGCTCTCAAAGAGATCAATATCACTGTCACTGTCAGCCGTATTTATCACTAGTCTATCAGTGTAATTGTCTAAACCGTGTTGAATGCTTCTATATTCATTCTCACATTTGATTGCATGATCGCAAACCTTTTTCCAATCTTCAGCCCCGATCATGTTTACTTTTTCAGTCAATAATGTTTTTACTGTAGTTAAATTCATACCCACATTTCTAGAGGCTACATAGCCTTTCAGTTGAGACCATATATTTTCTATTGGATTAAAATTCGGATGATATGGTGGCAATCGCAACACAGTGTGCCCATGTTCGGCAAGTACTTTGTCCACGGAAAACTCTGTATGCCTCTCCTTGTGCTGACATATAATAGCGTAAATCTGGGTTTTTGTTAATTTTGGATCTACTGGAATTTCGTGTCTGTTTAACCAGTGGATCATTTCCTGTTTAATGGTGTTTGAGTTGGGGGGTCTTTCAACATATTTGTTGTGATAGGGTGCGTTATCGATAACTAGAACAGAATCACTGGGTATATTTGGTATTAATTGATTAACCAGCCATTTTTCGTAGTTATCGTTATTCATTTCATTGTGATAGTCACCTGTAGTGTCCGTGGATTTATACGTTAAAAAGGCACCGGGTACAAAGCCTTTTTCATTACCCGCATGAACTATTATCAAACGTTGACCTTTTGAAATTGGCTTTTTTACTCCTTTTTTCTTGTCATCACTCCAAGATTTCCCTTTAGTGTGGGATGTATGTATGTAAGACTCATCCATGTAGATGATATTTTTTCCTGATTCGCGAAATTTGCGTATTTTATCGAGGTATTCCATCCGTTTGAGACTTACATCGTGCTTTTCCATTAGAAGTTTTCGATTATCTTCCATTTTAGTGAACCGAAATCCCATCTCGTGAAGTATTTTTCTCAACGTCTTTTCAGACCCATTGTAATTAATAGTTTCAGATAATTTAGCTTTTAATGATTTTATTGTCGGCAGTTCATTAAATCGTAAGTGAAAATCATACACCATTCTTCGAACAACATCATAATCAAAATCGTCCATATGCAAACGAAATTGCTTTTTTGGTCTCCCTTTTTTTGGAGTGCTGAACTTTATTTCAGTAGAATGTGTTTCAGTACTGACTTCGTTTAATATATTGTTCAAAGTTCTTCTTGAAATTCCAGTGGCATTTGCAACTCGCTCTTGAACCTTCTTAAAATAACGACTTACATTTTCATCTTCATTTTTTTTAAATCTGTCAGTTTCGGTTACAAAATATTTATAAACATTGTAGATAATTTCGCGTGACTGACCTCGTAAAGGTTTCCCTCTTTTTCCTAAAGATGCCATTGTGCAATTTTAAATTATTTAAATTTGGGGGTGTTAACAACTCTTAATATATATTTTGAACTGGACGCGACCGCACTTTATCGCACTTGAACAACGACTGACAAACGTCACATAGGTAGTGTGCGACAGAGATAACGCTCTACGAAGCCGAAATTAGCCGATTGTCTCTTTCCAAAGGTCGATGTGCAATATTTATTGCCGGGTACTGTAATATACTTTTGCAAAAAGTAGAGTAGAGTAGAACTTCTGTTCCATACTTGTTACCAACCATTTTCATAATGTATATTAATATGGTAATTGTGTTAGGGGGGCCCTACTGCTTTTAGTACGGGAATTGATTTAGTGAAAGTACTAGGGAAGCAGATGTTACCAGGCACCAGCCTGTTACCGCGTTAATGTGAACGTATGATTTTTGGCGCTCATTTGCCGATAGAAGGTTCTACGAGAAAGGGATATTAGTCGAAGAAAACAATTGACTTAGTGTTAACTACATATACGAGTACCAGCTGTTGCCAACAACGTGTTGGCTTTGTGACTTGTTTATTGTCATCGTAAAGCAATATTTCTGAGGAAACTGAAGTCACTTAAATTCTTCTCCTTAGCGTGTCGATGGCAATCTAAATTGTGTCTGCCCAGAAAGTCGGCTTAAATTCAAACGGTTGTCAACGGTAAACGCGGCACAAACACTGTTTCTCCGTGAGCCGACCTCGTCAAATAGTGGTTTCTACTAAATTCCGATTGCCTTAACTTTCAGCCTAGTACCATTACATAGTTTCGGTGGTTGTAATTTCCGAAGTAACACCACAGGTGTACCGGTACCGACACGTAGCGAGAGCTAATCTGATATGGGAGACCTGCTGGATGAATGCTATTCAAAAACTCTCTATACATTTGCCAAATTAAGGGACAATTTCAAGGCAGAGTGTGCTGTCGTACCTCTTTCTAATAACGTAGCGGCCATCCCAGAGGCCGCGACGGCTAAGGATATACCGCGAATACTGTTTACCTTTGCTAAGATTAAATTAATGATATGGGTTTTACCAGTCCCACCTGGAGCATAAAAAAACTGTTTCCTTCGTTTGCAACAATACTTGAAATAATGTCATAGTATACATCGTGATCTATCAAATGACCGATTTGATCGACTACACCTACTACTACACCATTGTTTAACTATTGTGTCTACTTCGGGGACAGATCATGGGATAAAAACTTTTGTTGTTCTCTTAGTGTGTTTTCGTTATTTTTTACGAATTCTTATAAGGTAGATACATCACATCGTAGGTAATTTCATTGACAAATACTCCTAACTCACTTTCGACATCTGAGCTACATTATTTGGGTAAACCATAATATTCTAAGGCACGACCTAGTGCTAAACAATCTCCTTCTATTTCCGATTTAGGCATTTATTGAAGATTTCATCCAAGAAGTTCTCTACATCCTGCCGGGGCTGCGGGACTGTTCGAAAGAGCTACCGTGGCCCCAGAACACAAAGGGCGAAGAAGGAACATGGATAGGGTTTTAGTCAGTAAAAGTCTGACACTCCCTCCTGCTCCGCCCAGAGCGGGAGGAGTCATTTGATGATGGGACATCATCAAATGACCGGCGAATGAATGATCCGAAAAAAAGAAGTTCTCTACATTACCTTCTACTTGTCTTTCAATTTTATTGTTTAAACTCTTCTGAAAGGTAGTGTTTAAATTTATTCCAAAAACTGAAGGGTCTCTCATTTTGAAAGGAGATTCACAAAGTGCTGCCTTTCCTTTCAAATTTCTTTTATTTCACGATACAGGAGATTTCTTGCAAAATTGTCTACTTGACATACCCGTAGATCGAAAAAAGACGTGAGTGTCGTTTTAAGTGGACTGGATACTTTACCAGTCACATTTTTTTGGTTGAAATCTGTTTGCCAATTTTGTTTCTTGCACGGCGGGTGGACCACGGGGGGAAAACGCTCATGAATGGCTTGTAGCGAAATTATGCGGAAACTTCGAATTAAAAACGTGTGTCTAGAAGCATGACATTTTGCACATAGGTTTCTTTAATGACGTAAATGTGCCCCAAGAAGGAACTTTTGGAAATTCATCCCGGGGTTAAAGTAGGGGTTGATAGTTTGTGTCAAACTTCGTAATTTTTGACGTTAGGAATGTAAAAATTGATAATAATATGCGGCCTTGGTAAGAGAAAAAAGTTCAAAGTATCACTTTCTCTTGAACATTCATTCTTTATGGGCGTAAAATAGGCGATGAAAGCTTGTACGAAACTTCTTCATTTTTGAAGTTAGAATTGTAAAAATTGGTATATGAGCTCGCATGGTTAGAAATAAAAGTATACCGCATATCGCGTATCGCACTTTTAGAACTTCAAAAATGACGGAGTTCCATACAAACTTCAGTCAGTTTACCGTTTTATATAATAAATTACTTAATCTCCTTTGAGGTTAATCTTTTTTATATTATATAGAAGATTAACCTCCAAGGAGATTACGAAATGCTTTTTTTTGCATTTTGTAATAGGTACCTAGGCGCAAAAGAGTGTCTATGAAGTTTCTTGTCCGTTCTTCTTCATAGTGCTGTTCGTTTTGGAACTACAAGCTTGTGTCTAAATAAATAATAAGTTGTAACTGACACAGTTTATAAGTTTTCTTTTACTACCTAGCCTTCATGGATATTGCTTGTCCGAAATAAAAGATTTTTTTATTGAAACAAGCGCTTTGATATGACTTTGCACTTGTGAGTTTTAGTCGAACTTTTCCTAGAACTCAAGTTTCCACAATGAATTACCGCCATTACTTCTCTTTACTCCTCTTTCCGACTAACATTACATACCATAACAAAACTATATATGTAGGTAGCTTCACAATAAACATTTCAATTAAAAGTTCCTAACCAGTACACATTTTTAAAAAGCACGGTCGTTTAGCTAGATTCAAAATGGAAATTCTGGCCACTTCTTCACCATCTACATTTTTTAAATTTTCTGACTGCCTGGTCGACTCTTCGACAATTCAAATGTACCCTAACTTATTAATTGACAGTGATGACATCTCTTAGCCGAACTATTCCTGGAACTCGACATCCATAAATAAAATGATTTTTCGGAAACATGTGCGTATTGTATAATTATCACTCGCTTAGGTGAAGGAAAACTTACTTTAATCGTGCGGAAACCAGCATGGCTGAGAGATATTTTGCGACGGCATGTAAAGCTAAGTCAGAGGCCCTAGGGCGGCATAAAAACTCTGACAGGACCAGACGACCACACGATAAAGGCTCTACCACACAGGCGCGTTATTATCGTTCGATAATATCGAATGCATTGTTGCGATAATGCGTCCCTATTCCAGCACACAACTGCGTTTTTATCGTCCGATAATTTTATTTTGTATTCGTGTTTTTGACAGGTTTTTTACCTAATGTCGAGCAGATTCGCCATTTTTGCATGCATTGTCGCAGGACGCAAGAAACGCAAGCATCCTACTTCTATTGCGTTGTTATTATCGCAGCAGTGTGTAACTTCGTAGCCGTCCTAATACTTATTATACTAAAACAGATATCGCAATAACGCATGCGATATTATCGACCGTTAATAACGCGCCTGTGTGGTAGAGCCTTAACGAAGAAAAATAAAATGATTTATCTTTACTGTTCCTTGCCGACTTACACTGTACCTGTAACCAAAGCTAGGAATGTATATTTATATAGGTAACATGCTAATCAAAAGTACCCACATCCACTGTATTTGAAGCCCGGTATTCGAGTGCGAGGTAAAATTAGTAGCTAAACAAATGACGACGCTCGCGTTACTCCATTACTCAAATACACACATCATTGGGAGGAAAATTGTTTTGTTGCTCACTTATTAAATTATGGGCCAATTTCAGGGCACGTGCAAAGTGGATACAGGAAATGACACGAGTTTTCAACCGACTTCTAAAAAAGGAGGAAGTTATGTATTCCACCAGCCTTCCTTTTTTTTTTTCATGTGTGTTCACCGACGAGAAGTCACTGTCGCTGGCTTTCTGGTCGAAGCAGGAATTAGCAACACGATGAAGGAATGAGGGATAGTGATATAAGCAAAGAGAGGCCTATAACCAGCAGTGGGTGAAGTCGAGTTGTGGGTGATGACGATATTCTTAATTGACTTGTTCCACTTTGTTGATTCACAATCATTGACTGGAAGGTGCGCTGTCTAAATGAATATAATATCGCTGGACATTACACACGTAGAGCAGCGGTGGCCCAGTGGTAGCGGCCGCGACTTACGAATAGTAAGTCGTGGGTTCGAACCCAGACAGGCGCATTACTTTGTGTAATTTGTTTCATCACCACTGCTCTCGAAACGGTGAAGGAAAACATCGGGAGGAAACCGGCATGTTCTAGAACCAAAAAATTCGAAGACATGTGACATCTACCAATCCGCACTGGGCCCGCGTGGTGGATTATAGCCCATTCCCTCTCATAGCAGTCCCAGCAGTGGGAACATTAATAAGCTGATGATGATGATTACACACAGCGCCATCTAGTGCCACACTAAGCAACGAGGCTTGTGTTGTGGACACCAGATACGTGAAATACTACATAGATACTTTTTGTTTGTAAATACACACTTATTATACATATTACATACATCCATGACTCGGAAACAAATGTCCATGCTCATCACACAAACATTTGCTCCTACCGGGATTCGAACCCGGGACCCTAAGAACGTAAGTCAGCCTCACTACCGCTGCGCCATTCGGGTCGTCAATATAAACACAGTGAATTAAAGTCTCCAGTGACAACAGTTAATGACAATGTACTCAAACATCTGCAGGCTCCTAAATTGAAACACAAATAAATAAACCACAAAACAAACGTCAATTTTAATCCAAATAAATTTTGTTCCACATCAAAATAACAAACGACTTTTCCAGAAATTTGCTTCTCACCAAAAACTTGTTTAGGTAACCGACCTTTAGGTAGGTACCTATTCTCATTAGGCTCCTAAATCCCCAATTATTGGTCGGGTTGAATCACAACGACACGATTGAAATAAATAACAATGAATAAACATAATCCACCAAAAAGGTTTGCTTTCAAACTCAGAATAAACAGCAAAGATCGCGAACGTTTTTTTTTTTTTGTACAATTTAATCACTCGTGCCAAAGGCCCGAACAAACAAACGTTCGAAACGACGACATAAATCGGTTTCCAAACGGAAAATATGGCGTCGCTTCCTGGGAGGGAATTGAGAAAATGGAACAAAATGTATTTAAAAGCTACATAAAGTGCATTGGACAATAATAATACCATAGATAATATAATACTTCGTACATAATACTTACCCAGTCCCCCGCTAAAAACAAGCTAGAGGCAAAAATGTATTCACAAAAATTTTCTAAGTAGGTAAGGTACATTTGCATATTCATGTGCACTGCAGTGAGTAATCAACTGGAATAACAGCAGACAATAAAGCCACTTGATATGAGTTTAACTGCGCATTGCTCGTAATGTTCTCTTCGTTTGAATTCACAATTGAAAGTCACATTGACATTGAAGATCTCGAACATTAACTAAACTAAACAACATCATAACAAATTAGAAAGTCGGGTCATTCTTATTTATTTTGCAAACACATTTCTTTTTTTAAATGCCTTATTTTATGATAGAGTATTACTTTTACCCATAGCTTTTTCCGTTACTTCAGTTACCCTACTCGTCACACTTCATGGCAAATCTATGGAAAAAATCACAGCCATGCGAAATTATGTGATGCCAAGGCTGTATAGTTTACGAATGTGAAATTAAAATTATGAATAGCAACGAATCAGAACAGACACATTATAAATCCAACTTTGATTATAAAACTCACGTCCTTTGAAAACGAACATACAACACTGAAAAGGAAAATTACCTAATTGGTACGTCCGTAAAAAATGGGTAGGTAACAAATTCATTACCTGACTTTTAAAATACGAGGCCTGTACCAGCTTTTAATACTAACGCTGAAAGCAAATTACGTACCTAAAAGCCTACACGGCCTCACTTATTTTCAGTACTAATGGACAAAAAATAACTGGCCTCTCGGCTATAGTTTAAAATTAAAACACATTTAAATTTTTAAAACACATAAATCAATTCTTTGGAACACATTAGCATACAGAACCCCCGTGAGCCCTTACAAACACCCAACTTTGTGGAAGGATGAACAGATTTAATAATGTGGCCGTTTCACTGGCCTAATGGAAGAGTGACACTTTCGGCCCCTCACATTTTCGTTACAAACAAAACAAAAAGTTTTGTGACGCAGGACCACAGATATATATAAAATGTGGAGACCGCCGCTAAAACGCTTACTCAGTAAATAATCCTGCTGAACCGGGGGGACATAGAAATTTTAAATCGGTAATTTGAAAAAAATAACAGCTGTTCCATACATTTTAGCCGTGTAGGTAACAGCTGGTTTTTAAGGTTCCGTACCCAAAGGGTAAAACCGGCACCAGACTCCACTGTCCGTCTGTCTGTCACCAGGCTGTATCTCATGAACCGTTATAGCTAGACAGTTGAAATTTTCACAAATTGTGTATTTCTGTTGCCGCTATAACAACAGATAATAAAAATACATGGTAGTTCGACGGTTCGACGTGGTAGTTCATGCGCGAGTTCGACTTGCACTTGACCGGTTTTTTTCAATAACCAACGAAAAATTTCAGTGTGGGGTAGTTCAGATTTTCAGAATGATGTACTGGATACGTGGTAATAGTTTTCGCATCGGTGTCCCATCCACCTTGTATACCTAGCTAGATAACGCAAGTAGCACGATCCGTTTCAAAGCCAAGCGTGCCATTTTTGACTACCTACTATGAATTCACTTAGTATTTAGTTACTATACAAACAAGTTACCATACAATATATATTAGACTACGTTTTTGTTCTTGTCTAGTATGAAGTTCTTGAGTTGTAACGTTGTTGTGCTAAGGTGGTGGTATCTGCGAACGAGAGGTTTTCTCCATGTAACTCCTCTTTATTGAGTGAATATAAATGTGCAAAAAAAATATGTTGCTTATTAGACCCTAAACTTTAATTGGTACAATTAAAGTTTAGTTTAGTAACTTTATTATTACTACTTAGTACTTATATGAAAAAAATATTCAAAGTGAAGCATTTTTTCTTTGAAATTTCGTAAATACTCCTAAACGGCATTTATTTTTAGTACCTACTTATTTTTTTCACACAAATATGTGTCACTTTTTCCTTAACAAAGTGTACAATTGGCATTTTGATCTAATGATTTATTAGGCTACAATTAAATAAAACTACTCATTTCGCAGTGACTGACGTAACAACCACTTTGTAGTACAAGCTGATTAGAACTTTATTCTAACAGTATTTAAAACGAAGTCTGAACCACCACAATGCAATGCAATGCATGTCAATGCTAATTTAGCAGATACCCCAGCCTTAAACAAATTAGCTTGCTGCGACAGTAGCCACGTTAAGCATGAAATGCTTAAGCCGGGCACGTGAAATAGGTGGTCTTGCGTTATCTAGGTAAGTATATTTATATCTGTGTCAGGACATTTAGGATTAATGCGGATGTGTGTATTATGTATGTGACATGAAATTAATTCTTCTGCTCAAACGCTTTGCCCGTTTTTTTAGGATTTATTGTTGCTGTCCTTACAGTGATGACATTTGATAAAGTTTAGACTAAGTTGTTTTAATAGTACAGACGCGTATAAACTTTTCTTTACGTTGCTAAGAAATATTCCTCTCACTGTTGCATAACTATCGAACTGTAAGTGAACGTTGGTTAATTTAATTTCTATTAACCTCAAGAATTGCTGCAAAGCAGTGGTTGGAAAATTGTTGACAGAACCTCTAATATCATTGCTGACTACGAACTGCAAGGAGAATGGATGTAAAAATACCCTTAACGAAGGTCCCCGTCACGTCAATGCGATCTTTTTTTGCACTAGGCATTACCCGGGAACCTTCTAGTTACGGAGATGTTGGGGGTCAAAGTTCCAACTTTTTCAAAATGTTTTTTATAAACAAATAATGTTATCATTTTACTATAATTACCTCAACGACCCCCGTACTATTCAATGCATTCAGCACGATGTTTTGAGTGCGTAACATTGAGTCTTACCCTAAAACGTGATTTTTCACCCCAAAAAAAAAGTCGTCTCCGAGCAATATTTTCTGCGTAGAGTTACTTAGTTTGATGTACAGAATGCTTAGTTGAAGGTTCCGCTTACACCTTGTATAGATGGGAACTTGACGTCTATGCCAAAATACCATGCTATATTTTAGATCTCGGGATAAGTTTAAAGTGTCATAAAACTTGTATATAAACTAGTTTTCTGCTATATTTTCTAAAAGGATCTTATTTAAACATAGAATTCAAAATATTCATGGCACACTGGCTGAATATATTAATATACTTTACTATGTAGGTATCTCGTAACTTTTTTCGCTTAGGGATTCGACTGTCTAGTCAACCAAGCTAACATTTCATTTTGTAGAAATATAAGAAAGAATGTGAAAGTGTTTAACAAAACGATACATAATATGCCTCGAATATGAGGAATTCTTAATGGTTTCTTTATTATTTATTTTTTAACACTTCAAGCACAAAGGCACAAAGTACAGACGCGGACTTAATGCCATTAGGCTACCAGTCAACATTCATATTATTCTTGTTTTTATTTTCTTAACCACTGAACTGATAACGCAAACGATGTGGCAGATTTAACACAAGTAAAAGAATCATCGACTTAACGAAGAAGAATAACAGTTGAACTTTAAATAATAACCTTTCTGTTGTCCGTGGAACACTTACACTAACACGCCGCCATTTCTAGATCACTATAAAATCAAACAAGTGCCCGCAAAACAGAAAAGCCGGATTCAGACGCCCTAGAAGGATATAGACTGACTATCGTTTTGTTCTTCAGACAGAACAGGTGCATAGTAAGTAGGTATACTCGCCACCGACGTGCGTGTATGACTGCGGAAGGTGCAAAATGAGCATGAAAGGAAAAAACATTAGTTTATTCTACTGCTTATAAAACAACGAATAGCATCTCTAAAAAGCGACTTCAAGCGAAGAAATCAGATAAGACAGTATAAAACTAAATAAGTGCCAAGCCAAACGGTATAATAAAATCGTGGAGAGCTGGGACAATTCCCAAACCAATCCCGGGACACGGACACCACTGTCTCACTAGTTTATTACTCGTATACGTTACCGGGGAACGGTTATTCGTTTCTTTGCTCGTCTTGCGTTATTGTGTCTATAAACTATCTCTGGATATGCCCTCGGAAACCGTCAGGATGCGATTGCATGTTGTTTGTGATAAAAGTTGGGTTATTCATACAGTTTTATGTGCTGTTGGAGTTGGAGCGGTTTTTGATATGGTGTTTTATCATGTCGTAGACGGAAATCCTACCTTCTAAGTTTTCTTGGTGGGCATTTTTCCAAACAATAAATTACTGAAACAGTCTTTCTTGTGAAATTAAAAAAATAAAAACCCGACTGCGTAAAAATAAACTTTAAATAAAAACTTAAAAGAGAAAATCAAGAACAAATAATAAATTCTAATACGGAACATATTGACTGCAACAGTCGGGACCCGTATTGGATGTAATGATTTTAGTCTAGATTATTTAATGGGTCCCGACTGTTTTTTTTACAGTATTTTTTCACTAGCCTATGTTACCCGGGGTAATACAAGGATTTTAACGATACCACGTACCTACATCGAAATCGGTTTAGGCGTTTAGAAGTTATGGTGAAATAAAGAAACTCACAAACATACATACAATCGTACTTACATACATACATGAACCCTGAAAACATAACACTCCTTTTTTTGGGCAGTCGTGTAAAAAGCTCGACTGCAGTTTGCGCGAACAATAATATACTTTTGCAAGCATACACCAAAAGTACTAACTAATTGAATGTCCAAATAAAAGTGCACTATCATTTTCAACGCTTGACCCAGCCTTGAGTAAAAAATCAAACAGTGCAATAATATCTAGGCAGCCTTTTATCTAGTGTTAAGGATAATGGACGCTAGTGCCTAACCTTAGCCGTTACGCTTGACGGCCTCACTTACAACCTAATGTTATGTTGTGTTACGATCATCTTGCAAAGAGGGTCACGACATAAAAACTAGTTCCAACTGTATGACGTAGGTACCAGTTTCTGTTATGTAAGATGTTATTAGCTGTGTCAGCGTGCAGTCATTACCTTCGCAACTTTCTCTTAGTCGGTCGGTTTCTGTCAAACGTTCCGTAACTAAAAGCGCGCGAATACGTTGGTACTGTGTATTTTTTTATTCCGAATTAAAAAAAATGCAGAATAAATCAGTTTTTCTTTTAAAAAAAACACTGCTTTGTTTTCAAAAATAGAACGCGTTTGCATTTGTTTTTAGCTCTTAAAGTTGCTGTGTAGTTTTTGTAACGCAGTGATTTTATTGAAGATTTATTTTATCTTGCATTCAAAATAAAATATCATAATGTGGTGGTTAGTCGTGTTACTAGTGACGTGCCTTTTCTATTATTCACGGAATCGGTTGAGATACTTCTCGTCGAAGGGTGTGTGTACGCTCCCTCCAGTCCCGTTTCTCGGGAATTTGACAGCTGTCACTCTTGGGCGGGAAAATTTCGTGGAAGCAATCGCGGCTGGATACGACGCATTCAAAGATCAAAGGTATGAGTCAAATGATGAGCGTTTGGAAGCGGATCTGTGTTTCTTCTCACGGATATTATGTTGTTTCTTACGATGTTTGATGTTTCACGTAATCGTATTTAAATAATTCGTTTGAATTAATCATTTTATTGAATAGATAGTTTCTAGTTAGGGTTCTGTACCCAAAGCGTAAAAACGGGACCCTATTGCTAAGACTCCACTGTCCGTCTGTCTGTTTGTCTGTCACCAGGCTGTATCTCATGAAACGTGATAGCTAGACAGTTGAAATTTTCACAGATGATGTATTTCTGTTGCCGCTATAACAACAAATACTAAAAACAGAATAAAATAAATATTTAAGTGGGCCTCCCATACAACAAACGTTTTGTCTAATGTTGTATAGATGTACGGAACCCGTAGTGCGCGAGTCCGACTCGCACTTGGCAGGCTTTTTTTTTGTTAAGAAGCTCTCAGTACACTTTTATATTTCGTAATTTTCCTAATATCTCGCGTGTTTTCCTCAAAGGAATACCTTTAGCACACCCATATATCGCCAGTTATATTTAAGTCTCATGTAATAAGGAGCGAGCTTATTGCCATTAATTGAAAAAAAAATACAGAATCCGGTCTTTTTCGGAGAAATTACTGATATTATAACCCAATAACAGTTTGCCTGACCTACATTTTCATTACAAGCATAGGTATTTCTGCGAATTTTGCTTTGACATTGCCTGTGAAACAAGGAAAAAGATTGATCGGAAACTATCCGATCAACACAATGTAATCAGTACAATGCAACACAAGAAAATCGTGAACAGGCAATATTTTATAAAAATGCAGAAAATTAACAACCCCGTTTCCTGTTTGAAGACTAAGAAATTATTACCGAATAATAATATAACTTAATATGCATAAAATATAACTTATACTCAATGCAAAATGCAATTGCAATTGTCCTCTTAATCTCTTATGTGCGGCATGGGCACCGGGCCGTAGGCCGACGAAGGCGGCCGGGGCGGAGCGGAGGCCCGGCACTTCGGGGACAAAAGTCAAAGAGTGTTATTCAGTTTATTATCAACTAAACACATACTTGAAATGGAATTAATGTGGTGCTCAAGTTACTTCCACGTAAAAACGTGAAAAGTTCTGACTATTCTATCAATTTCAATATACGTATCCGGAAAAATGCTATAAGTTGAATAAAAAAATGCTGTGTCCTGTTTGTTTGTGCCTTGAAGAAAAAAAGAGTATTCATCTATTGTTCTGCTATTTCCAGGTACTTCGGCCTGTACCAGTACCTGGTTCCGACCCTGATTCCACGGGATCCCGAGCTCATCCGTCAGATTATGGTGCGAGACTTCAACTCGTTCGCTGACAGAGGAGTCCACATTGATGCTGACTGCGATCCCTTGTTTGGACGGAACCTCATCATGCTGACAGGTAGATCACACTTACCTACTTACCTAAAATAATTAACCTACGTTCCGATTTATTTTAATTCTGTTTTTACTGTTCAAGTTTTAATTTAATTTAATTGAATGTTGGCGCTTAGTAATTACTAAGTTAGCTTATCTTCCGAATTTTATTGTTTTGTGCATGTGTTGCAAGTTAAATAACAGCGTAACAATTACATAAAGGTAAACACCCTTTATGTAATTGTTACGCTGTTATTTAACTTTAAGAATGAATTATGTCGCTGTATCCAGTGTGAACAATTGTTGGTAGACCTTTAATAAATAAATAAAACAACTTTGAAACGTTGACAACTTTGTTATATATAATTATATGTAGTAACATAGAAATCAAACAATTAAATTACAATTTTAATAAATAAAATAAAATAATGTTTGGATCGGCTTCCAGTCTATCCGGATGCAGCTGAATAGCAGTATTTTGCAAGGAGAGACTGTCTTGCCTTACCTATATGACCTCCACAACCCAGATAATAGTGAAGAATACGATACCACTGACTACCTTTCACGACTGTCAAAGATAGACTGCATATGACAGCCGGGACAACCGGACGGACGGACAACTACAATATCTACGTTATGTAGACTCCTTTTATGGCTAACGGCTTTCAAAATAGCAAAAGATCTTTACAGCTGCATATGTGGCAGCTTGGAAATCATTTGAGTGTTGGTCTACTCACCTACTTTAACTTAATATGCGCAGCGCTAGTGAGGCTGCCTTACATTCTTAGGGTCCTGGGTTTGAATCCCGGTAGGGGCACATGTTTGTGTGATGAGCATCCATGCTCATCACACAAACATTTGTTTTTAACTTTTGTTTTCGACAAAAAAAAATGTGTCTAAGTAATATATCAACTATCTGGTGTCCACGATACAAGCCTCGTTGCTTAGTGTGGCACTAGATGGCGGTGTGTGTAATATCCAGCGATATTTATTTTTATTTATTCTTTTATTCATTATCTTACATATTTTTAACATTTTTAAATTATTCTATATAAATATCACTATAAAAAAACATTGAAAAATATTAAAATAGTAGCCCACCAGCGCTGGTAACTGGATCCGAGCTGTCGGTGGTCAGGGCTCGTGAGAGAGGAACCTCCTAACAATACGTGCCGTGTCCAGAAGTACTGCGCACTGAATCAAGCCCTTATTATTTATTATTATTATTTTAAGGGGCAAGGCTCGACCTAGTTAGAAAATTGTCTGTTCACACGGCTGCACGGTAGCAACAAGTTGACTTTATGCAATTATGCTAAGTTAAGAGTAAAGAGTTTGTTTACCTACAGTTTGTGCTCAATGGAAACTGTTCCAACTTTTAAAAGTATTAATTTGTTGTCATTCTGAATGTGTTAAAGTTAAAGCTGCTTTTAAATACAGGCGTGACGTAATTCTTTTCCTATTCTTCTCAAACCCTTATAGTTAAAACTCATATCATGGGGGTGCATAATATATAACTAGTCCACCATATTGGATTTAGAATGATGTCACCAGATGACAATTCATTGTCATCCAAGCTCAACGTGGATGCAATATTTTTTGAGCTCAATCTGTTCCGATACTGTTTTTAAATTCAAGTTAAATATGTATTTGACCGAAACAAACAAACACATTGCAAGTAAAATAAAAGCTTGTAAACATATTATAAGGCCTTATTCCACAACAATACTTATTTTACCTCTGACGCCTGAAACACCGTCAACATTACAGTTACAGTGATGTATAATCTCGTTAAAAAATATTGCTGTTGGATTTCTGCACGAGACGAGTCGTTCAAAATTAAAGTGATCTTTATTTTCGTTATTTTATGGTTGTTACACATTCCCATACCCTCAGGTTCAAGATGGCGGTCCATGCGCGTGTCTCTGTCTCCCGCGTTTTCAGGCGCGCGCTGTCGCAGCATGGCGCCGCTCATGGCGGAGAGCGCATGCGCGGTGCTCGCCTACTTGCGCGGGACAATACAGACGGAGGAAGTTATGGATATTAACAAAGTGAGTTCAGGTTTTTGTGAATCTTAACTTGGAAGCAGAAAGGTACTAGTACTATCAAGGACATTCCGCCTGATCACCACTAAGCCAATTTTTGTTTGCACTTACAGCATAGAAACGCTCTCTAGCCCCATTTTTTTTTTTTTTTTTTTTTTTTTTTCGGATGGGAAATCATCAAATGACTTCTCCCGCTCTGGGCTGAGCAGGAGGGAGTGTCAGACTTTTACTGACTAAAACCCATCCATGTTCCTTCATCGCCCTTTGTGTTCCGGGGCCACGGTATCTCTTTCGAATAGTCCCGCAGCCCCGGCAGGCTTCGGTCCTTGCGGACCCCTTCCCTATTGCTGACTCTCTTTGAGGCGCGCGTGGAACACGAACGCGCCGTCGACACGGCCTGTCGTCATGAGACGTACGGACGGCGAGCTAGCCCATAGCTCCCCGTCCACAGGCCCGCGCCTACGGTGGCCGGAAGCCACCACGTGGCCCCCGACGCCCGGGGCGTCTCCCGCGGCGGCCGGGACGTGAGGATCTCTCCCTGTCCTGTTCCGCCACCTCCTTCGCTAGCATGACTGCTTCGCAGAAGGAGGTGACGGCGTCCCATTCCGTCTCGCTCCGGACCATGGCACGAACCAGGGCCGGGAGCGAGAGGTCGCCGCCGCCGATCGCCACCTCGAGGACACGGCGGTGCTCCACCCAAGCGGGGCACACCTCCACAGTGTGCTCCACCGTGTCCTCCGGCCTATCCTCACAGTGATAGCACCCGGGCGTTTCCTCCCGCCCGATTCGGTGCAGGAACTTACCGAAACACTCTAGCCCCATCCCGTTGACTTTGTATAGAAATTATGAATGACAAGATTGAAGATACCGATCGGCCGAGCGTACTGACGATGCACGCCAAACGAGTGCTATTGTTTTTTTGCGCGCCAAAGATGACGCTTTTTCCTATTAGGCCTAAACTTTAAGGGGGCGTGGCTCGGCGCCCGCGCATGATTTAAGCGGAAAAAAAAATCTGATCAGGCGGCAAAGACCGCGACTGTACAAAATTGCTTATTGAAGAAAACTTCGTTCGTTCTGTTATAAATAATTTCTGAATCCACTTCTTTAAATTTACTGATTTGTAATCAATGTACTATATAAAACTCGCCATGCACGCAGTGCAGTTAACCTACCAAATTCATTCCATTACGGTTATTTTTTCGACTATTGTAATTTTGGTTTGTAAGTTTAAATAAATTCAGTGTAGCAGATCATCATCATCATCATCATCAGCCTATTAATGTTCCCACTACTGGGACACAGGCCTCCTCTCTAAGAGAGGCAATGGGCTATAATCCACCACGCGGGCCCAGTGCGAATTGGTAGATGTCACATGTCTTCGAATTTTTTGGTTCTAGGACATGCCGGTTTCCTCACGATGTTTTCCTTCACCGTTTTAAGAGCAGTGGTGATGAAATAAATTACACAAAAGTAATACGCCTACCTGGGTTCGAACCCACGACTTACTGTGTAGCAGATATAATGTTTCAACTAAAAAGGGACCCACGGAGCACCATCCTAACAGTTCGTTGAGTTTAGGACCATCGTCACCATCATCAGCCCTTCTTGACATATACCTTTCCAATAACGCGCCATTCAACTTGATTCACGGCTTGGATACTGGTCGGACGCAAACGCAACTGCTGCTGCTGAGTGGGGGTGCTGGGGTGGCGGTGGTCCAGAGTTTGAAAGAGATACTTGTTTAAATATTTTCCCACTTTAGAATGAGATCAAAACAATATTACTTACTTTAAGACGTCATGGATTTACAGACCAGGCTTAGAGTTTTTTCATCAGGATATTTTTAGAAGTCATTGAAAACCTGGTTTTGTGTCCGGTTGAGGCTATAATTATAATATACAGGGTGTAAACAACCTCATCACGAATCCGTCAACCAAGCATTCTGTACATCAAACTAAGTAAATTTACGCAAAAATTATCGCTGGGAAACGACTTTTTTTTTTGGGGTGAAAAATCATGTTTTCTGGTCGAACTCAATGTAACGCACTCATAACATTGTGCTGGTGGATGGATTGAATAGTACGGGGGTCGTGGAGGTGTTAAAGTAAAAATCTTACATTAAAAACTTGTATTTATAAAAAAAGTTGCCAAAAAGTTGGAACTTTGATCCCCAATATCTCAGTAACTAGAAGGTTTCCAGGTATGATGTAGAACAAAAAAAAGATCGCAATGACGGAGAGAACAAGTGCCTTTCGGCTTCGTTAAGAGGTTTTTTACACCATTTATACAGCTAGGACTTGAGCATATCACTGATAAAATGTGGGTGTACCTTTACCTATAGCCATTTGGCGAATACAAGGGTGTTATAATGTGTTATTTAAAAACAGCACTGCCTCGTGGTCGCAACCGACCGAGTTCGATTCGCGGGTCGGCCAATTGGATTTTTCCATTAGGAATTTCTCGGTACCAGCCACGGAGTCTGGATCTATGCCCGGTTGATGGCAATAGGCTCGCCTCCTACTACATGGAGTTTAACATAGCTGGTGAAATATGGGTGTACTATTACTTACACCCCTGCCAAACCCTTCGGAGATTACAGGCGTGATGTTATGATGATGTTTAAAAACATTATAACTTGCAAGTACTTATCATAACTATTACTATTGTGGTGGCGCCCCAGACTTACGAACAGTAAGTCGTGGGTTCGAACCCACGCAGGCGCATTACTTTGTGTAATTTATTTCATCAGCGCTGCTCTCAAAACGTTGAAGGAAAACATCGTGAGGAAACCGGCATGTCCTAGAACCAAAAAATTCGAAGACGTGTGACATCTACCAATCCGCACTAGGCCCGCGTGGTGGATTGTAGCCCATTCCCTCTCATAGAGAGCAGGCCTGTGTCCCAGCAGTGGGAACATTAATAGACTGATGATGATGATGATGACTTATCATAATGTTTCCTTAACAGATAACAATGTCGTACGTGAATGACGTCATAGCATCGTGCGCGTTCGGCTTCGCAGTAGACTCTCTCAAAGACCCGGACAACTGCATCTTCAGGCTGGGAAAGAAAGCGGTGATACAGGACACCACGCAAGTTATGAAGTTCTTCGGCTATGAGAACATGAAGAGTATTATGAAGGTATGTTAGTAGTTCGATCTCGCCTTAATTCAGTCGAACTAAATCCACCTACCATACAATTACCCTAAGCAGCGTATAGGGATTATCGGCCCACCTTGTAAGACGAAATATTGGGCTTAATTCATCCACTATAGGACAACGGCCACTATTTCATGCAGTTGAAATCAATGAGCAACGTTTGCTCACAGCGTATTGTGTTAGTAATTTTAGATCGATTAAGTACTATTATTTTTCTCTGGTGGTGTTTAAAATTAACTTTCATCATGTAAAGTTTATTTCTTTCTTGGGCAGATACGCTGATACGTTGCAAGGGCTTTCACTAAATTATTTAAAGAATTCTAGGCATGCTACACTTCAGTAAGTACCAAAATATTTATTTGCTTGTTTTCTAGCTCTTAAAAGTAAAAATAATCCCCACAAAAGACGCGGAGCAGTTCTCTCAACTCTTCAAATCAGCTTTAAAGGCCCGTCGTGAAAATCTGGTGAAGCCTAGACCGGACTTCATTCAGATCCTAGTCGACGCTGCCCAGGGTAAGCCCTTCTGTCTTATTAGCTCCTAGTACTTGGTCAAGGGAGCTGTTTATTCTGAGGCCAATGAACCGTTAAAAAAGTCAAAAGTCAAAGTAAACCAATAAAAAATACCAAGTTTTTTCACAGTATTTTACCTCTGATAGATGTTTTACCTGCAATAATAAGGTATCTGGTGGGTTGCTTCCGAATCACTGATCGTTATTGACATTGAGTGAGTGTGTCATACTATAAAATAACTGTGAAAGGCCTCTATGGCCACAAAAGCTGGATCATTCCCACTCCCTTCCATTCTATCAGGCCCTGGTACTTTAGTAATTTAATCGTGAAGAAGTTTATGCTGGACAGTATTAATGTTAAGTAAAAGTAAATCTGCTTGGATGTGATCAGTAAAACAATGAGCATTGCCCATAAGGCAGCACTGGAGGCCTAAATTGCCCGCTTTAGCAGAACGCAATCAGCTCCTCTGATCCTAATATGCTTTGCATTTTCCACGTGTTTGAAATTCTGTCAGCCATTTAAACATTTTTCGGGTTGACATTGAACAAGTTCACAAGAAGAATTTTTTATGCCATCCAAACTTTACTTAATATTCATAAAATTATTCCCGCGGCCGTTTACAAAACTTATACGACGGAGACAGATACTAAAACGGAACAGCGTGTGCGACGACGGGATCTAACCTACGGGATTTCGTTTTCGCGGAAAGCATTTTCATGCTTCGCTTTTTTACTCTACTGTCCTTGAGAGACTAATATTCACACGCGTTCAAACAAATACACGCTTACACAGGGTGGATTTTTGAGACGGGGCAGGGGCAGGTACCTTAACATTTGTAGCTACTCTTAGGATATTTTGCATAACTTTTAGAGAAATTTCTATCTGTATTCGCAGATTTTGAAAAAAATGTGAAGCCAGCAACGGGGCGATTTACCCAAAAAATATTGTTGCCTAACGATTCTGGGGCCCTACTCTCTAACGTTTCGTCCTTATATCCGTCTCTCTCACTCGCACTCATCTGCAGACGTGCGCGAGAGAGACGGATAAATACGATTCCGGACGAAACGTTAGAGAGTAGGGCCCCTGTTTCTTATACGGATCAAAAAAACTCCATGGCACCAACCGGGGTTTTAATATTTAACGCTGCAACAAATACTGGTCGAAAATAAAAATTATGTATGAAACAGCGTATTTTGTTTGATAACTGACGTACAATTTCTACACTTGCGGGTCAAGAATCATATTGTCCTGAAGTCATGGTTTCAATTTGCGTTTAGATGTCTCTTACGCCGTGTATAATAGAATAACGTTATGTACAGGCAAACCCAAGGCGGACAGCGATGGCGACGCGAACAACAACGAAGACGCAAAGACTGCTGAGAGTAAGATTTACTTTAATTTGTTTACTCTTCACAATATATAGTTAGAGCCTGAACAGTAGATCAAGATATCTTATTCCTATTTTTTTTTTAAGAATGTTCTTCAGAATTTGTTCTTCTTTGTCAAACTAAAGGCTTTAGAATTAAACCGAATATAACACGATATTACAACATGATCCCTGTATTTCCCAAAGATTAGTTAGAGGTGTACATAATCTGCCTAGACTTTTCCTAACTATGTTGGGGTCGGCTTCCAGTCTAACCGGATGCAGCTGAATACCAGTATTTTATAGCATGGAGCGACTGCCTATCTGACCTCCATAACCCAGTTAGTACTGGGTAATACGGTACCCTTTGGTTGTAAGATTTTCCGGCCACTGTTTAGATATCGCTATAATGTCATGACATAGCATCTTCACCACAAACATTTCACTTTCATTGACCCAAACAACTTGCCCCACCGTGAACTCCAAACTGTACCACAACAGAACCACTGACTTTGATTGACGAGACGCACGCCAAATTTAATTATGACGTGTTCTGAGCGTGACGTCTCAATTGTGCCGGGTTTACGGCGTTCCTTACAACCGGAACATATTTGTTCTGCGGATCAAGATTACGTTGTACTGCATAGTAATTTCTTTGTGTCGGTTCTTGTAAACATAAATATATGTAAAACATACGCATGTTTTGGGGTGATTCATGATGAGGTTCCCTTGTGATTTCCTTCGTTAAGTCTTGATTTCACGTACCAAGTAGGTCGAGTCAGTGCCAAGACGAAGGTGCTACAGTTTCTTCTCTATCTTGGCACTCACTGTCTTGCCATTGTAGGTATTCGAATCTTGTAATCAAATCACAGGAGTTGAAATGATACGATACATATACAAAAAGGTTGTGGAAAAGATAAATGATACCTATTTGTCATAAAAATGCCGTACCAAATGATAGAAATGAAATTATCCAGGTTGACTCAATATAACATTTTTTTACAAGTTTTTAATTAATTAATTATCTTCAACCGATTGAGCTATTTTTTTAATGTATAGCCTTAAAAATATCTCTCAACTCTAACATACCACGTACAGAGGCCATAATAAGTAACCAGCAGGCCTAGCCAAGTTACAAACGATTCGTATCGATTTTCTTTCTACAATCGTAAACGTTAAGTCACGTGGTCAAAACAAACGAATATAAACTTTCGTAGACAAGTTTACATCGATCAAGATGATAGAATGAAATGTATTCGTTTCTACAATCGTGATCCCTACATCCCATATAAATCGAGTTTCCATTCGTTTGTTTTGACCACGTGACTTAACGTTGATAGATGTCATTCCCATACATTTGATTAGTTTTCTATTAGCGTTAACGATTGTAGATTGTCAACTTGGCTAAGCCTACAGGTCGTCAGACTGATATAGTTGCAGTTTTCTTAGAAACCGATCTATATTTTCGAATGAAATTAAATTAAATTACTAGAAATATTCAAATCTGTTAATATAATTAAATTTCATCTGTATACGTGAAATAGTTTCTAAAAACACTGCAACTATATCTGACGACCCTGGTTACTTAACTGCTTTGGCCTCTGTACATTTCGACTTTAACTTATAAATGACTTATAAATTGATAAGACCACCTCTATCTACCCTTTCGGAAATTAAAAGCGTGAGTTTTTGTAACTGTAAGGGTGCGTCCTGATTAAGTAAAACTGTACAAAACGTTTGCTATATACCTAAATCATGATCTGTCGAATGACCAATTTGGTCGAGACGCCATTGTTTAACTATTGTGTTTACTTCGTGGACAGATCATGGGTTTAACACGTCTAAATAATACAACTTTGCTAATCTCTCCATTTATATTGTTATTAGTGTGGACACACCCTTAAATCGGTGAACACACTACCACCACTTCTTATATTATCAATATTATCTATACTATTATTACAAATAATATTATAAAGAGGAAAGATTTGTATTTTTGTATGTAACGAATAAACTTAAAAATTACGTGACCGATTTGAAAAAATCTTTCAGCAATGGATAGCTACATTATCAGCGAGTTACAAAGGCTTAGGCATTTTATCCACGTACTCCCACACTCCCACGGGAACGCGTGACGTCCGCTAGTATTAAATAATACTGATAAGATTAAAATGATACTGCCATAAGAGATGGTAGGAGACCTTCGGACCCCCATTAAAACTTTTCCACCACGTACCCACAGACTTCACAGACGATGACCTGGTAGCCCAAGCAGTTCTATTCTACGTCGCGGGATACGACACTACTGCCAACCTCATCTACTACTTCCTGTATGAGATGGCCATCAACCCCATGGTGCAGGAGAAGCTACATGAGGAACTGGATCAGTTGCCTCCCGATGGGGAGATTGAGGACCTTTATGAGGCTGTGCAAGGATTGGAATATTTGGAGATGTGTGTTAATGGTAAGTATTTTTTTATACAGGTGAAACTAAAAATATATCAGAATTTGATTCTTCAAATTGTTGTATTAAGTGCATGGGATGGCAACCAGGCCGACGCCACCTCAAATTTTTCTCTGGTTTCTACTGCCGCTTACGATCTCTGCAATATGCGTTTGCAAGATACGCACTCGAAATGCTTTATTTTTCCCAATTCTTGAAATGAGGTCACATTTGCGATTCTATTGCAAGATAGTAGAATAAGAATTGATAAGCCTTTTCAGCCTTCATAATAAACAATTGACACTTTTTTTGTTATAATTTCAGAGGTGTTAAGACTATGGCCTCTCGTCGGCTCAGCAGATCGGCGGTCAACGGTCGAATACGACTTCGGACCCACTTACCCTGGCAGCAAAGACAGACTCATCGTAAGTGCTTTGATACTAAAAAGATCACTTAATCTGTATCATTACCTATATTATGTCCAAAAACTAGTAAATCTACATCCTAAAAGGCCCGGTTCCCGAGAAAATAAATAAAGTGGGATCTAGCACACGTATAGGTAAGCAATGCACCGGAACAGCATCACCTCACCTCATTTCAACTAGTTGATCCAGATCGGAGGCGATGCAGTTACGGTGAAGTCTGCATTACAGTATGGAGTTCCATAGAAAAAAATGTTGAACATCTCGAGTCCAGGCGATGCGGAATTGCTGATCCGCTGCAATGCTGTACCACAGTAAAATTATAAGCAGTAGATTGACTTCAAAGAAACGACGGAAACGCTGACGTAATTAACAAAGCGCCCCCCTTTCCCCGCCCGTAAGGATACTTCAAGATGCGAACAGACTGATACTCGCGTGACCCGCGTCATTTTCGTAACGATAAACCACACCGTACTTATACCCGATAGTAGCAACCCTAGCCCTATGATCGACAGTAGGCATTGAATTCAAGGACACATCCGTGGCACACTACTGGTTATCTTTTTACTGTGTCTGTACGTTGACCTCTAAACATCTCTCTCTCTAATAGCCTTAAAGGTTCTAATAAAATACGAAAAGTAATATCTACTTCTCATCAACTAAAATTATCGGCAATGACAATAAACCCACAAACATTCTCAGCTATCAGCGCGCAAATCTTCAGCACTTAATTTCAGTGCCTATCTCACAAATGACTTAGTTTACGCACCAACGATATTTTTGGCAGTAATAACTTCATTGGCGCGTGGTAATAGGTAATTTAGCATCGTAATAGCACCATTGCCCTGGGGGTTCCTTTATTCTGTGTTAATAGATCGTTTACGACATAATAGGAGCGAGACCTTTAGTGAATTCTGTTTACTTTTTAAGGTGGCAAGGCCTTGATGAGTTAAATTTGAAGATTCTGGCTCTCTTGTTTTTTTTACCGAATGATGCTTTTGAATCTGGATTTATAGCCATATCTGTATTAAATACTAAGACATTATCAACATTCTCCTGCCCTTATCCCAATTATTTGAGGTTGGTGCTGCATGTCTTCTTCCGTACTAGGTACATATAAGGTTTCATCACAACTTCGTGATACATTTTGCTTTTTCCCTTTGTCGCATCGATGTATAAGTCTTGCGCGGGCGCCGAGGGACTTCTGTCAGCGCAGATAAAATAAATCGATTCTAGTTGTATCGTGAATAATGCATAGGAGGGAAGGGACAAAAGGTACCGCGTAAATCGTCAATCGCGTAAGTAAATCATCATAAAAAGTCCCTAATTACCGCGTACATCAACAGAAAAGACCCCAAAAATAAACAATTAAACCAAATAATAATTTTAGTCTACGTAGAGTGCCCGTGAGTGAGTACTCGTTTGTGACTAACGTTGACTTTCTCCCACAGGCCCCAGCAGGTATCCACGTTTGGCTTCCAATATACTCGATCCACCGCGACGAGAAGTACTGGCCCGAACCGAACGAGTGCAAACCGGAGCGCTTCTCAAAGGAGAGGAAATCCCACATAGTGCCTTACACTTACATGCCTTTCGGGAATGGACCCCGGCATTGCATAGGTAAGGAATGTTGCTTTAGGTGTTCCTTGGGGTATTGGAGATAAATCGTGTCTACTCAGTCAAAAGTGAATCATGTTGTATATGTGCATACGCCCGTCGCATCTTTTGTCGGATATGAGATTAGCCTTACTTATTTGTCAGTTAAGTGACTATATGGCACATTAGAAAGTTTGGATGGATGTTACGTTACACAATCACACCAGAACGGGATACTGAAGGGATCTGGATGAGGATGACAGAAATACACTCGAGAGCTATGAATCCGGGTCACTTAAAGAATGTTAAAAATCTCGGAAACTAAAAATTATAGGTTAATGCAATAAATTGTATTTAATAGACAATGTAATACTCCTTAAATGAAACTAAAAAAAATATGAGTCACCATACATTTTATTAACACAAAATTACATAAAGAAAAAAACTGCTGATCTCTCCTTAAAACAAAAATAGGAAACATGAAATTTTTGAACTTTATTACGATTTTCTTGAATTTTAATACTTCGTATTGCCTCCTCGTGCTTCCATTACTGCGTTTACGCGGTTTGGCATGCTGTACACCAAGTTCCTTATACGATTTTGGGGAATATTCTCCCATTCCTCTGTGAGAGCAATTTTGAGCTCACGAAGCGTGATTGGGGGAGGGTTTCGTTGTTTTACGCATCTGCCTAGCTCGTCCCAAGCATGCTCGATCGGGTTGATATCCGGGCTGCGCGCTGGCCACTCCATACGAGTAATGTTCATCTCTTGAAGGTAGTCATTCACAATCCTACCTGTATGAGGTCGGGCATTGTCATGCATAAATATAGCATCCTCACCTAAATTGACCATAAATGGACCAACGTGATCATTGAGGATTTCTTCCACATATCTTACGCTAGTTAAAGAGCCGTTTTCTATGATCACCAGCTCTGTGCGACTTTCAGAAGAAATTCCGGCCCACACAAGTACAGACCCACCACCGTAGGCTACTTTTTCTTCGATGCATGCTTGCTTGAATCTTTCCCCTGGTCTTCGATACACTCTGTGTCTTCCATCGTGCTTGTAGAGCATAAATTTTGATTCGTCGGAGAACATAACTTTTGACCAATCTTCAATACTCCAATTTACGTGGCTCTGGGCATATCTTAGTCTTGAAATACGATGCCCACGCTCCAGTTTAGGGCCGTTTGCAGGTCTAAGGGGTTTTAAGTTAGATTCAGCAAGCCGACGTCTTACTGTCCATGCACTTGGGTTACTTCCTCCGAGGCGTCGAAACTGATTTGTGAGTTCAGTTCCTGTGAGAAAGCGATTTCGAAGCATGGTGTTCACCAAGTATCGGTCTTCTCGTGCTGTGGTACACCTGGTTCTGCCCGTTCCTGGTCTGCGTAGGTTAGAACCAGTTTCTTCGTAACGTCGGAGAACTCTTTGTACTGTTGACAGCGACACACCGACAGTCCTGGCTGTATCGCGCTGACTCCGGCCGGTTTCCAGCATTGTAAGTATTCTGGTGCATTCTTCAGGCGTAAGCGACATAATTTCAGCTTGAATAATGAATATAGAGCACTATCAACATGGTTTATGTACCCACATAAATGACAGATTACAAACAAAAGCAAAACCAAATGCTGTAATTTCGTAGTTCCATCTTCGAAAGTGGCCCTTTTTCAAATTTGATTTTTTTATGATATAACTATACAATAACTAAGAAGTTTTTGTACGGTTTGTAGTAGTTAACTCCGTACACCGATTTGTCGTGAAGGTTTTGTTAGTTTAGAGAAACACGTTCCACTAAGATGCACTAAGTAGTTAAGTTTATTTAAGGTAAAAGTAAGTTACAGTAATATAGTAGAAGGCGATTATTTCTCTCAGTTGTTGATAGCTACCAAGTTTTAAGTTGACTATATATTTATTCGTTAGTCATGTAGTTTTATTACGCTAAATTATGACGCGCATCGTTGGCCTAAAGTAGGTTACCGCGTAAGCAGAAAAATGTACGGCGATGAGACCGTACATATTGGCAACCCCCTAAAGAAGCTAAGAAGAGTAAAGAGAGAGAAAGAAACGCCTGTACAAAGTCAAACATTAAAGTAAAAGTAAAGAGGTAAACAATCAATCAAAAGTAAAGGCAATGTTGTCTCGGTGTCCTTGAGTTTGAACGTGGCAGTCGTCTGTGGGCGCCTGCTGGTTTTCTTCTCTGGCAGTCTGCTGTCGAGATCCCATTGGTTGAAGTTCGATGTCCTCATGCTTTTGCCTTCTATTTGTTTTCCTCGGAAATCGCTTCTTGAGCAGTGTGCAGTATTTCCTTGTTATGATCCACAAGAAAGTAATGATAGCAATTGTTAGTAAAAGGTAACAAATTGCATATTGGTGAACGTCATGGTCCGTGATAGTGGATGGTAGTTTCGGCTCGTTCTCTTTTTGGAACCGCAGCTTTTTGTCAATTTCCTCGAAGTCGTTTTTCTTAAGAGTGAAGAGTTCGTGTGGCGCGTTGTGGAGTGTGACGTTGACAACGTTGTTTATCGGTGAATTCAGGTTCGGTACATGCATGTCATAGTTAACGTTGAGGTTGCTGTTGTATTGATTGTGCGAAGTGATGGTGAGTTCTTTTGACCGCAGTACGCATCCTTGACTCAAAGTTATAATAGCCGCTGATGTGATAGTTTGCGATATTACGTCGTTTTCACAAACAGTACGTAATTCGCACCTTCCGCAACAAACAACCAACCAGCTGTTTGATTCTTGCAACTTGATCCATGCTTCCTCGCATGACACGCTGTGGACGTCACACGGTGACGTAGTTGCACGATGACCTAGTAGTTTTGCTTCGCAAGGTGCATTCTTGTTTTGTAAGTTGAACACTGGTATGTTTGCGTTACAAATGAAGTTATCTTTTTGTCGTTTGATGCATTGCTCAAAGTCTTTATCTCTTAGTGAGATGTAAGAATTCTTCTCAAAGTTCACAGCAATGTATTCCGAAGATAACTGCATCAATGTGTAATTTGACTCCGCCTTGAATGGTATAGCAATAGCCCGATAGTAGGTGAAGTCCTCATTCGAAATTAAAGGAATATGAACTTCGAACATAAAGTAGGTCTTTGTTATTCGTGCTTTCACGTATAGCAACTTGTAAAGTTCCTTGATATCTTCTCTGATATTTTCTGTCGGTAATGACAGAGTCCTCGGCAGTCTGCCAGATATGTCTTCCAGTTGCTTTACTAGACTGACTGGCGGTATCAAGTGCACGTCCATATGTCCACTGTAGACATTAGTTAAAGTGTTCAGGAGCATAGTTTGAATTTCCTTAAGATTTCGTAGTAGTAGCGACGCTGTGAGCGAAGCGGAGTTGAAGTAACTTGTGGCCATCATTATTTGTATTTCTGTTTCAATGCTGCCCAGATTCGTCTTAGTTTCTTCCATGAAGTGTTCTATCATCTTGCATTGTAGCTTGATATTTTCATCGTTTTTCTTCAAAACGTCATTTTGTAGTTGCATGATCGATGTTTGGTTTTTTGCGAGTTCACGTAAATAGTTTTCGTTACGTTGTATGGCATCAATGTCCTTGTGGTATTTGTCAGCAAACCTCTGGTCCAAGACACCGAATAAGCTGTTAGCTATCATGCCTACTCCGTCGATAAAGCCGCGCTTCTTGCGCATAGTTAAATGCTTGTGGGGAGCCAGCAGCATTGTGTTGTAGAAGTTGAGTAGTTCCATCTCGTGGGAAAGTTGATCCGTCGTAGCTTGGCAATAACTTTGATGGATCTTCTGGCAAAGGTCATTTACACCGTATATGTATTTTTCAATATGTTGAACGCCCTGCCAGTAGTTTGTTAAGTTGTAGTACGTAAGCAAAGTCCATTCATCGTGAATGAGTTCTATTTTGCCTATGGTGTCATAATAAATCGGTCGCTCGGGTTCCAGGTTGGTAATTTGAGTGCCTGACCTTAGTTGCGAACCATATGATCCATTCACAAGTATCAACAATGTGAAAAGAAACATTAAAATGTTTGTAAGACATTTTCTTTTAGAGTGTTTTATTGTGGTAGGTTTCTCAGCCTTTTGTAGATCCGTTTTATATTCTTCATAATTTTTATTGCAGTTTGAGTCGATGGGTAAAGCTGATAGTTTTACTATAGGTCGTTTAATGACACCACTTTGGGTTTTCAGGGTTGTCACTCGAACGTATCCGTCCGCTCCGGGGTGAAGTTGTAGCACCCGTCCCATGGCCCATTTTCCTGGCGGCAAATTGTTGTCCCGGACCAGTACGATGTCCCCCTCGCGGAGGTTTTTCTTGGGATTGTTCCATTTGCTGCGCGTTTGTAGTTGAGTAAGATAGTCGCTTGACCAATTCTTCCAAAATTGTTGGTACATATGTTCAGTTAACTGCCATCGTCGGCGGAGGTCAATGCAGTTTTCATCAGTGTAGTCAGCTCGTGGTAAAGACAATGTTGGTCCCCCCGTTAGAAAGTGACCTGGTGTCAGGTAGTTATAAAATTCTTCGGGGTCTTCAGTAAGTTGGCAAAGCGGCCTGGAGTTCATGCACGCTTCAATCTTCGCCAGCAGGGTGGCAAATTCCTCGTACGTCAGTTTTTGGTCTCCTAGCACCCGACGAAGGTGATACTTCATCGACTTGACCGCTGCTTCCCATAGTCCACCAGCAGTCGGCCAAGCGGGCGCATTAAAATGCCATTGTACTCCCATGTCTGCAATATTATTGAAGAAGTTTGGCGACAAGATTTGCTTGAAGTCTTCGAACTCTTTTTGAAGCATCCTTGCTGCGCCTATGAAATTCGTACCACAGTCCGAGTAGACGTGACCTGGTGTACCGCGCCTGGAACACATTCTCTGGAAGGCTGCTATGAAAGTTTCAGTACTTAAGTCCGATGCAAGTTCGATGTGCACAGCCTTTGTCACCATACATACGAATATGCATATGTACCCCTTTGAAGTTCTAACTCCTCTTCCTTTGTTGAGTCTGACTTCGACGTGTCCTGTGAAGTCAACTCCCGTGTGAGTAAACGGGCGCGAAGGTGTTACTCGTTGTGGTGGCAGTTCTCCCATGAGTTGGTTTGATTCCGACGGGTTGTAGCGATGGCAGCGCACACAGCGCCGAAGATCAGCTTTCACCGCTCGGTTACCGCCAATGATCCAGTACCGTTGCCGGATGTGCGCTAAAGTTAGTCTGGCTCCTCCGTGTAAAGTCGTTGAGTGAGCTTGATGGATCACCAACTCAGTAAGTCGTCCACCCTTAGGTAGAATGATGGGATTCTTCATCTCAAAGGGTAAACTGGAATGGTTCAGTCGACCCCCGACTCGGATTAAGCCGTTGTTGTCCAAGTATGGTTTAAGTTTAAAAATGTTACGTTTTGGAGAAATAGTTTCTTTCTTCGTAAGTTGTTTATATTCTTGCGTAATTTCCGTTTGTTGCACATATTTTGTTATTTGTTCATTTGCATTGTTTAATTCGCACAAAGTGAGGCATCCGGTCTCACGTTTCGTGTAGTTACGTGCGTTTGCGATAAATCGTTGTATCCATGCTACAATTCTGATCGCTTTGGTCAATGAACTGCAATTAGTTATTATGTTATGAATACAATTATTTGTCTCTTTGTTCATAGAGTTCGATTTCGCTTGGTAAACGCTGCCTATGTTAGTTGTAAAAGTGCATGTTATGTTTTCTTCACGATTTTGTTTTTGGAAGGTATTCAGAAATGTAGGACCTTCCCACCACAGACTGAATGTTGTTAGCTTGGTTGGTAGCAATCCTCTCGATGCACAGTCTGCAGGGTTATCTTGCGACTTCACATAACGCCATTGCTCGGCTGGTATGATTTGTCTTATTTTTGCAACTCGATTGGCGACGTATTTTTCTCTTTTAGATGTATCCCCCTGTATCCATGCCAGGACCACTTGGGAATCACACCAAACGCTAGTAGTTATATCGAAACCATTCAGAGCTTCTCTGATTTTTTCGATGAGTTGCGATAGTAAGAGCGCGCCGCAAAGTTCAAGTTTTGGTAATGTGATCGTTTGTGATAACGGTGCTACTCTTGTTTTAGCAGCAAGTAATGTTATTGTTGGCTTGTTATGTTCATCTCTGACGCAGCTGTAAACCACGCAGGAATAAGCCTTTTCGCTGGCGTCGCAGAATCCAAATAGTTCGTTCTTCTGGTTTGTTGAACCGATCCAGCGCTTGACTTTCATGTGTTTTACGTTGGGTATGTCAGCTCTTAGTTTTAGCCACTTATCTGCTATATGTGACGGTAACTGATCATCCCACTCAAGTTTGTTGACCCAAACTTCTTGGAATATAATTTTTGCCGCAATAGTTATGGGTGATAGCCAACCCAGCGGATCATAAAGTTGTGAAATTTCTGAAAGCAGCCGCCTTTTAGTTATTTCCGGTCGACATTTTTCTTCATATTTCCAGTTAAACACAAAAGTGTCGGCATGCGGATTCCAACCCAGTCCTAGGGTTTTCATGGATTCCTCTTGCTTGAAGTCAAAAGTAATTCTGCGTGAGATCTGATCATCACTTAAGTTTTCTAACAATGCTGGATCATTGCTGGACCACTTGCGTAAGTTCATGCCGGCCCCCTTTAACATATCGATGAGAGATGTCTGGAGTTCCTGGGCCGCTTCCAGTGAGTTGTGGCCGCTTATGACGTCATCGACGTATGCTTCGTTCAGTAGTACTTTGGCTGCCATGGGGTATTTATAGCCATCATCGTAAGCCAGTTGTTTGATAGTTCTCATGGCTAGCCACGGTGCGCATTTTGTGCCATAAGTGACGGTGCAAAGTTGGTACTCTTGCAGCTTCTCTGACGGCGTATTTCGCCAAAGAATTTTCTGCAAATGTTGTTGTTCCTCAGACAGCCAGATACATCGGTACATTTTCTCGATGTCAGCTGTAAAGGCGTATTTGTAAGTTCTCCAGTTTATGATAAGTTCTTGGATATCTTTTTGTAGGTTGCGGCCCTTTTCTTGTAGGCCGTTCAGGCTGTATCCCGTTTTAGTTTTCTGAGATGCATTGAAGACTACTCTGAGTTTCGTGGTAGTAGACTCTTCACGAAGTACTCCGTAATGTGGTAAGAAACATTCAGTAGTTGAAGGTGTCATGGGTTGCGCTGGTTTCATATGGCCTAACTCTAGGTATTCCCTAAGGAATTCTTTGTATAACTTTTCAAGTCGGCCATTTGTTTTAAACCTTTTTTCTAGTTCTAGCAATTGTGATGCTGCAATCGTCTTCGATGTTCCGATCTTATTTTCGTAATCCGGACGTAAAGGCATCTTCACAATGTATCTTCCATCAGAACCACGGCGAGTAGTTTCTTTGTAGTAAGTTTCACATTGATCCTCTTGAGATCGGTCAGTGTTTGTTTTGGTGACGTCTTCACATTCCCAAAATTTAGTTATTTCAGCCAAGTCAAGTAGTGTGACGTGACAGTTTAAAGTTTCTAGTTTTCCACACAAAATCCATCCCAGCTGTGTCTGTTGCGCAACGGGTGACTTTGGTGTGCCTCTTAATATTCCATCTTGTATTATTTCTGCGTATACGTCAGCTCCAAGTAGTATGTCAATAGACCTTGAAATGTTAAAATCAGGGTCCGCTAGTTTTAAGTTTTGCAAATGCGACCACTCTGGTCGTTTGAATGTGTTGTTCGGTAGTTTATTGATCAGTTTCTTCATAATCAATGCTTCAGTGTTGAAAGTATATTCGGAATGGATTGATTTGCATGTTATTGTAAGGCGTCCCTTACAATCGCCTGATACAGTTCCAACTCCAGATATCTTCGCAGTTAGTTTGTTTCTTGGCAGCCTTAGCAGTTGTGCTGCATTTTCAGTTATTAAGTTAACTTGTGAGCCCTGATCTATGAGCGCACGAAGAGTTAAGTAAGTCCCATCTACAGATTTGACCTTGACTTGGACGGTTGTCAGTAAGACTTCCATCTCTCTGGCTGATAGATGATTCGAACTTGGCGTTTCAGTCTCCCTCGAAGGTCGTTGACCGGAGCGTTGGTTTTCATTGCTCGTCGAAGGTGTATTTTTATTGTAATTGTTGTAATGTAAGAGCGTATGATGCTTCATATTACATTCCTTACAAGTTTTTGTAGAGTTGCAAGTTTGGTTTTCGTGACTAAACAAACAGTTTTTGCATAGTCGTAATTTTGCAACTGTGCTGTTTCTTTGCTTTGTATCCAAGTCAATAAACTGCTGACATCGAATTAAAACATGATTGTTTTTGCAAAGAGGGCACTGCCCGTATGAAGTGTGGTAAGTTTTTGGAACCCACTTCTTATGATCGAAGTTTTTTCGAGGTATATGTTTTTCAGATCCAGCTGACTTCTCTGAACTCTGTATGTCCTTTTTTGAAGTCTTCATGGTTTCAAACGCCATAAACTGGTTTTCTAAGTATATCATAAATTCCTGTAGTGTTGGCACCTCTCTGTTATCGGGCAAGGTTTTTATGTATTCATTGTAGCTCCCACAGTCTAGTTTCTGTGACATCAGATGGACAATCATCGGATCCCAGCTGGTTATATCAAAACCAATGTTTGTTAAACCATTTAGACATTCCGTTGTTACGTCATGCAGCTTCTTTAAGTTGTAAGCGTCTGGCTTCTGTATGACAGGCAACTGTAGCATAGTGTTCATGTACGACGAAAATTGTAGTCGACGGTTGTCGTACCGTTGAGTTAGTATCTCCCAACACGAAGTGTAGTTGTCAGCGCTGATGCTCAAGTGTTGCACCAGTCTCTCTGCTTCACCTTTCAGCCTGGTCTTCAGATGCTGCATTTTTTGAGCTTTATTCAATGTCGGGTTTTTATGTATGGTTTCCAGGAACAGATCTTTGAAAGATATCCATTTGCTGTAGTGTCCTGAAAATTCTGGGATCTCGATTCTTGGTGCTGAATGTTGGTGATGAGCGGTGGACCACAACTTGTTTTTCAGTCGTTTCCTTGTTTCGTCATATTTATCTTCCATGCTGTTGAACTGGTCATAGTACGTATGTTTCGTACCTTTCAGTAAGGCTTCCAGTTCCCAATGAGTATTGTCAATTGCTTCCCACTTTGTCTTCAAGATTGACAAGTGATCGTCAAGTTCCCATTTTTCAGCTAAGGCATCAAAATCAATTTTTGCCATAGCCCGATCGATGGCTTTGAAGTTGCATTCCTGTTTAGTCAGCAAAGTCTTGGTCTTCTCATCAGGTTCTTCTCTCGAAAAGTCTGTCAGGTTGAATTTGACATTTTCTTCAGTAGTTTGCAACATTTTTAAAATGTCTGCTTTAGTTGTTTCGTACATGGTCTTTGTCTTACCGTAGACATCGTCCACAATATAGTTTATGTTCCTGTCTTCAATTTCTTGCAACAGCAATGTATGCCGTGTATTGAAATCCATCCATTGAGCTTCTAACGAGGACAGCCGCTTGTTCAAGTATTCATTTGTTTTTCTGGTTTTGCTATCCTTGTTATAGTTGGCGCATAACGTTTTGATATTTTCAAAACATGTTGATTGTAGCGATAGCTTATTCATCTTTATTATAGATGATAGCTTCCTTGTAGTTAAAAAAAAATACCTTTTGAAACAGTCCCGGTGATTCTTCTTGTAGTTGAAGACTGTTCTAGATATCGTCGAAGGCTTTTTCAGTAGTTGTAGTTAGTTTCTGTAGTTGAAGGCTCTTCCAGTAGTCGAAGGGTCTTCCAGTAGTTGTAGTTAGTTCCAGTAGTTGAAGGCTCTTCCAGTAGTCGAAGGCTCTTCTAGTAGTTGTAGTTGGTTCCAGTTGTTGAAGGGTCTTCCAGTAGTCGAAGGCTCTTCCAGTAGTTGTAGTTAGTTCCGGTACTCAATGTGCCTGTACTCTGGCTAGGTATTTGCGCCTTCTCAATCCAACTGGGGCGACCCTCTTCCGGGAGACCAGTCAAACCGATTCGCTACCGTACCAAGAGACACAAACACACTAAGATACACGAAGACTCGAAGGACCATAAATGTACGGTTTGTAGTAGTTAACTCCGTACACCGATTTGTCGTGAAGGTTTTGTTAGTTTAGAGAAACACGTTCCACTAAGATGCACTAAGTAGTTAAGTTTATTTAAGGTAAAAGTAAGTTACAGTAATATAGTAGAAGGCGATTATTTCTCTCAGTTGTTGATAGCTACCAAGTTTTAAGTTGACTATATATTTATTCGTTAGTCATGTAGTTTTATTACGCTAAATTATGACGCGCATCGTTGGCCTAAAGTAGGTTACCGCGTAAGCAGAAAAATGTACGGCGATGAGACCGTACAGTTTTAATACCTTCATTTAAGGAGTATTACATTGTCTATTAAATATAATTTATTGCATTAACCTAGCATTTTTAGTTTCCGAGATTTTTAGGATTCTTTAAGTGACCCGGATTCATTGCTCTCGAGTGTAGATATAGTCCGGAATAGGCTACTTTTTTTCTATTTTTTATAACAGCTGAAGGTTAAAGGATCTATAGTTATGGGATAGTGTCCTATAAGGAGGTCTCCTCTTCTACAAGCTACTAAAGAAAGTTTTGACTTTTATAAACCAGTTAATAAATTAAACTGAGTTTCAATTTCTACTCCCCTCAGGATCCCGCTTCGCAGTACTAGCAGCCAAGGTGTTCCTGGTGAAATTCCTCAGGAGTTACAAAACAAAAGCCGAGCGGGCCTCCCCCCGCCTCTCCCCGCGAGCGTTCATACTCAGACCCAAAGATGGATACCAACTTATTGTGGAATCTAGAAACTAGTTTTAAGATTACTAATTAAATGTTTTAATTTTTTTAACTTGATGATTTTGTCCACATTTCAAGACGGTTTTTGAGTAGTAAGAGTTCTAATCGAGTTTAGTTTGATTTGACGAATAGTTACCTACTCTAAATAGATTACCCTGAGAAGACCGGGAAGTTTGATCAAACTTCCCGGTCTTCTCCGTTACTCCAACCAGCCTCCATAAGCAGATCTGCTTATGGAAGCTGGTTGGAGTAACGGCCACCATGGCTCACGCACAATGGTCCACTCTAAAGACTAAGTGCGGAAACCAAAACCTACTAGAACTCCATAGATTATTAACATAATATCAATCTATCTAGTATCCACCTATACCTACATAATTATATATCAGTCCATCGTCTGTACATCGCCCTTGCTGCTAAGAAATAAAGACATTAAATTCGAATTGACCACGAATTCTATTTAAGCTCCTACACGTATATTGCATTTAGCACATTTTTTGGCGCCCAGCATGGGACCTTTTTAACAGAGGGTAGTTTACTTCTCAACCAGCTTCAAATAAAAAATAATGCTTTGTTCTAAACCAAATTACAATTAACGATGGTGATATAGATTGAAAACAGAACAAGCCAGCTTTCCAATAAACATTTAGTATCTAATTTTGGAAACAATGATTTTCAGCAATTAGAATTCACCAGCGTTGTGCTTTTAAATACAAATGCAATACTCACGACATGCTGTTTAAAACACGACATGCTTCTATTTAAAGCCACGTAATTTACGTTTTGTTGATAATTGTATCGTATACAAATAACATTAAACAAAACAAAATGTTGGGTTTGTAATGCAAACAATGAATTTTGAAACAGAGAATTTGTTTTGCATTACTGTTGCGCATTTTACAATGAAATGTCGAGAGCTATTCAGCCGAAAAATGTGGTACCTATTGCATTTTTTTTGCGCTGAAAAAAAAAGTAAAGTTTATACTTCCAAAGTTTAGTAAAGGGCCTGTACATATTTAGTGATCATTTGAGTGCTTACAAGTTCCATGGGAATTTGAGAAAGGAGAACAAAATAAAGATAATAAGTTTAATTTAATTTAATATTTAAGTAGTTAAGTACATATTATTCAATTTCGAATCTGTTGTCCCATTGATAAGATTAATCCATTATTAAAACGTGTAACGATAATAATGTACAAATGTTTTAGAATGCATAAATTTAATTTTAAACTACAGCATTATTTCTGAAAATGTTGCCTATTTGAAATAATATACAAATAAAAAAAAATACAGCAATTTCCATAAACAGTTTACGGATCCCCACACTCATTCGCGGTGCAGCGAAGTATGAAACAGAGACAATAGACTCGCGTCAAGCCCAGAGGCAGGGAACTTGCCTGTTACTGTATACAGCGTTGGCACAGACAATGCCTTCATTATTCCATTTAAATAATGAGCCTAGTGCCGTTATAAATGACTTTGGATTGTAGGTAGGTAATATGACAATTTAATATTTTGTTTAGAAATTGACTTCTACTCAAAGTTTTATCTGACATACCCCCGAATACTGAAACGTCACTCAAAATTGAAGAGCTGCTTAACATTTGAGGAGCTCCTACGCTTTAAATTTCGTATGGCCAAACGTCACTTTTGAGTATCTGTTAAATAGAAGTACTACTTAAATTTTGAGTGACGATTCAGTATTCGGGAGATAGTATCTCAAAAACTGTGTCATACCCTGGAAGGTATAGGTTGTGTATGATGACCGCGAAAGAAGATGAGGAATGTCTCGTGAGTGGACTGTACAACACAAAAGCATCGAGTTCGGAAAGGCCATTTAAGAGCGCGCATCCAAAAAGTTGACAACGTCACAAATAGCCGTCAAATATTTACCTTTTTTAAATAATTTGGCAATATAACTGCATGGAAATAAGAAATATGGCTAGTGAAGAAGAATATTAATAGTAAATTGCAATTAAATCACTGAATTTGTTTTTGTAGCCGTTTTAGGTGTAGAAAAGGCATTTGGAAAGTTTCCAAATACTTACTTTTTTTACATCTAAAATTGTTTATGCGGTGTTATACGATTTAATTATTGCGTTTCATAATCAATATTTTAGTTCTCTAGTTAGCCATATTTCTTATTTCCCTAAAGTAATATTGCCAATCTATGAATCGCGGCTGTAAGACGTATTTAGTATTATCAGAATTATAATCATCAAAATCATCAATACAACTCTCTAAGCGCATAAATGTGTAGGAATGACTTTGACCTTGAAAAAGTAAATTCATATATCATAATTATGTAACTACATACGTCTTACAGCCGCGATTCATAGTTTAATCAACATACAACCTGACACTGACCTGCAAATTGCAAAAAACGTAAGAAAATTTGAATTTCGCGGGCCACCCTGGCGCATTCACCTTAACTAGTTTATTTCTGCAGCAGCCAACCTGGCCGAGCCCGAAACCGGCTAAGAAATAGTAGACAAGAAGAATCAGTGGGTCTAAAATGGCCGCTATATCAGAATCTTTTTAACACCATTGCTCGTAAAGCTGATGTAATTCCACCGGTTTTAAATATGTAAAGCGGGTCATAAAAAACGCGTGTGTTATCAAAGCAAATAGTTAAGTTATAGTCCATACAAATTCTATAACAGTATTATTTGCCATTTCAAATATGGAACTGATCGCCGCCGCACGACTCCAGCTAGTGAGCAGCGCGCTGTTGCTATTCAAATTTCGAACTAATCGCCGCGCGGCGCCAGTCAGTAGGCAGCGCTAGCGCGCTGTTAAAATGGCAGGAAAGCAACAGTGTGCATTCACAGATTGAGTTAAAAAAAAAAAAAAAAAAAAAAAACAGTTTATTCGGTAATTTAAAAACTTGGCTGCATGCTCTAGCGTCTTTGCCAACATTTTCACGCAGCCACGGCAGAAAATAATCCTCGCGCCATTTTTCTCAAATTTTCTTTTCTTTGTACTTGTATTGTGAATATCTAAAAATGACAACTTTCAATAATGAAGATGAGCAATATATTACTTCAACACCACCGGATATACTCACAGAAGCGCGAACCGCATGCGACAGCTTGCTGCCGTCAATATCCAAGGACAGATACATAACCACGTATGAATTTTTTTTTCTGTTTCCTCGCAAATGTGTTAAAAAACGTCGTACGATATACGTGCGTATTGGCCATCTTTACGCACTAATATCGTAATGTACCTACTATAACACGATCACGTTAAAAAAAATTTAACACCCTTGCTCGTAAAGCTGACGTAATTCCACCGGTTTTAAATATGTAAAGCGGGTCATAAAAAACGCGTGTGTTATCAAAGCAAATAGTTAAGTTATAGTCCATACAAATTCCATAACAGTATTATTTGCCATTTCAAATATGGAACTGATCGCCGCCGCACGACTCCAGCTAGTGAGCAGCGCGCTGTTGCTATTCAAATTTCGAACTAATCGCCGCGCGGCGCCAGTCAGTAGGCAGCGCTAGCGCGCTGTTAAAATGGCGGGAAAGCAACAGTGTGCATTCACAGATTGAGTTTAAAAAAAAAAAAAAAAGTTTATTCGGTAATTTAAAAACTTGGCTGCATGCTCTAGCGTCTTTGCCAACATTTTCACGCAGCCACGGCAGAAAATAATCCTCGCGCCATTTTTCTCAAATTGTCTTTCCTTTGTACTTGTATTGTGAATATCTAAAAATGACAACTTTCAATAATGAAGATGAGCAATCACCATCAATAACCATCTTTACGCACTAATATCGTAATGTACTATTAAATTCTTAAATTGGACTTTAGGGCGGCGAGCCTCCTTGCCGGATTGCCGCCATGGGATCTGGAGGCGATAGTCCTCGCGCGCCTACACGAGTGGCGCGCGGAGGCGCTACGCCGGGGGGAAACTCCGCTGCCGCGGCAAATTGTCGCTCAGCGGACGGACATCCGGCGGGATCTCATGGCAGCATGGAGAGAGCGACTGTAGCAACCCCGTGCAGGGCACGCCACGATAGTGGCGGTAAGTCCCCTCTTTGAGGAGTGGCTGGAGAGACGCCACGGCGTCCTCACCTTCCGCCTGACGCAGGTTCTTACCGGACACGGATGTTTCGGTAAGTTCCTGCACCGAATCGGGCGGGAGGAGACGCCCGGGTGTTTCCATTGTGAGGATCGACCGGAGGACACGGTGGAGCACACGGTGGAGGTGTGCCCTGCTTGGGTGGAGCACCGCCGTGTCCTCGAGGTGGCGATCGGCGGCGGCGACCTCTCGCTTCCGGCCCTGGTTCGTGCCATGGTCCGGAGCGAGACGGAATGGGACGCCGTCACCTCCTTCTGCGAAGCAGTCATGCTAGCGAAGGAGGTGGCGGAACGTGAGAGGGAGATATCCTCACGTCCCGGCCGCCGCGGGAGACGCCCCGGGCGTCGGGGGCCACGTGGTGGCTTCCGGCCACCGTAGGCGCGGGCCTGTGGACGGGGAGCTATGGGCTAGCTCGCCGTCCGTCCGTCTCATGACGACAGGCCGTGTCGACGGCGCGTATGTGTTCCACGCGCGCCTCAAAGAGAGTCAGCAATAAGGAAGGGGTCTGCAAGGGCCGAAGCCTGCCGGGGCTGCGGGACTATTCGAAAGAGATACCGTGGTCCCGGAACACAAAGGGCGATGAAGGAACATGGATGGGTTTTAGTCAGTAAAAGTCTGACACTCCCTCCCGCTCCGCCCAGAGCGGGAGAAGTCATTTGATGATTTCCCATCCAAAAAAAAAAAAAAAAAGGGTTATACCTAACCATAAAATCCAATAAAACAATTTTGAATTTTTAACGTGATTTATATTAAGATTCTGCTAAAGGGCCATTTTAGACCCGCAGAAATGCTATAAGTATTGTAAACAACCATGTTTTGTACCTGTACCTTTTCGCACAGCTTCTAAATGTTCCTCCCCTTGACCAATTAAGAAAAAGATCGTAGTAAAAGATCGAGGAAAAGATCGAACCTACGTATAAATAAAAAAGATTTTCTCAAAAAACTACGTTTCATTTTATATTAATGAAACATCAGATCAGCGTCGGAATTCCAACTCGTCAATTAATAATTTACTCCATGTTTGATTCGGATGCGGCTTCGAATTGAGTTTGCAAGTCTAGTGTGCTCTGAAATTCTGTTGAAAGCCTTTATGGCCCGCCTGTACCTACCACGCACTGCAGCTGTGATCCACTTTTTAATTAACTGTCAATCTTTATATTTTCGATGATTGCGTGTCAGATTCAGAGGTTTCGATTTAAAAACTTTACCTACCTGCGTTAACTATCTTTTGGTTGGGCTGTGTTTTTGCTAGGCTAGCTGTATATTACTATACTCTTTGGGCTAGCTTCATAATAGGTTGGTACTCAGGTAGGTACGTCACGACTAAATTAATTAAAATATTTTCATTCCGCTTGTGTGCTATGACGAATAATATCGACACCGGTAAACACTGGTCAGTTTCCCTCACTCGTCAGTTTAGATAATTCGACAGTGGTGTCGATTCTGTTGTGCACAAAGTAAACTTAATTTAGGCTATTGCATCTTTTACTAAAAGGCAGTGCGAGAAAAGGACGGCTATAGCTATGAACTAAGTTAGAGATGTCAAACTAGTTTAAAGGTGGATGCTCCAGGGTAGCCCGCGAAATTCAAATTTTCTTACGTTTTTTTGCAATTTCCAGGTCAGTGTCAGGTTGTATGTTGATTAAAATTTGATTTGCGGCTGTAACACGTATGTAGTTATAGAATTATAATCATCAAAATCATCAATACAACCTTCCAAGCTCTTAGAGGTGTAGGAATTTACTTTTTCAAGGTCAAAGTCATTCCTACACCTTTATGGGCTTGGAGGGTTGTATTGATGATTAACCCACACCATTGTCCACGGATTATTAAATGAACAAATAAAGAACGGAAAGATAATTTTGTTGAATAAATTAATTAATTTTAGATTAAGATTGTGGTGAAAGAATATTGATAGCCTGCGTTCTAAATTTGTTACTAGAATGAGAGAAGATATCTATGTCCATGAAGTGTGTGTTTTAATTTGTGATTTCAATACAGTCAAATCTATTGTTACACAAACCATGCAGCATCATAATATGGCCACCAGAAGTAAACGCCGAGACTCTAAACTTAAAACATTATATTGCTGTAGTAATTGGGTGTACGGAATCCTCGAATGGTAACATTTATAGTTCTTCATCATCATCATCATTTCAGCCGAAAGACGTCCACTGCTGGACATAGGCCTCCCCCAAGTGTCGCCACATTGACCGGTCCCATGCGACTCGCATCCAGCGGACTCCCCCAACCTTCACCAGGTCATCGGTCCACGGTCGGTTATAGTTCACAGTACGTAAAACTTTTTCTGTACTAATTCTAATTTAATGTTATATTTGAGGTAGAACGGATTCCAAATAGGAATCGGGCATTCTTATTGAAGAAGACATCGCAAGAAGTCATTCGAGGATCTCATGACAAAACCATACATCTGAAAGGCTTTATTTATTATATTTTCAGTATGAAATGATTTTGACCTTGAAAAAGTCGTTCCTCGACTTTTATGAACTTGGAGGGTTGTATTGATGATTTTGATGATTATAATTCTGTAACTAAATACGTCTTACAGTCGCGAACAATATTTTAATCAACTTACAACCTAGCACTGGTCTACAAATTGCAAAAAACGTAAGAAAATTTGAATTTTGCGGGCTAGTCTGACGCTTTCACCTTAATCCATACGTATTTAAAACCGTGTTTTCCGACTGCGACTTCCTTACATTTTCGAAAGACTTATCGCCACTATTGTGGTATGCCCTACACGGGGTTTCGACAGTCGCTCTCTCCACGTTGCCATGAGATCACGCCGGAAGTCTGACCGCTGAATGAACACCGGTAATGTTACACCGGAAATTCCCAATTCGTTGGATTTGAGACTCTTCTTTTTACGGTAGGCGTTATGTAGATTGTCGCGAAGAATCCGTGATTTCAACTTTACAATCACATTCTTTGGTTTGTTATCTCCTTGCCGTGCGTCCCCGGACCCTGTTAATTGATATAATGTCATTTTGAGATACAGGGAAACTAAGAGCTGTTTCAATAGACTGGCCTAAAGTAAGCAGATTTTCATTGCGCTTATCAGGCAAGTTACATATTATTTCAAAAATTCTCCTCAAAAAGTCCATCGAGTCGATTATCGCTTCCAGTATTGTGACGGTCTGCTCACTTTTTCTATTTTCCAGGTCACAAAGACGTCTTTCCCCATGTGCTCCCGTTTTCCAGGTTTTCAAGTCGGGTTTTCAAAACATAAGTTCTGGTAGCAAAATATATTATTCAGTTGAATAATTGTCTGCACTTTATAAACAAGGACATAGAATATTAAATTAACCAATTATTGGAACCAACGCCATCTTGTTGTTTCCATAACTTACTTTACTGTTGTACGTAGTAGTTCCAAGATTTTACTCAAGCATTTCACTTAACTATTTCGCAAAATATGTTTACCAACAGCGCCCCCTTCATTCGAGAGACCGAAAATAATTGTGGCGAAATATGGTAATATAAGCATAAACATAACGCGATTCGTACATAATCATGTCGTCGTCGTTGTATGTGGGTGTCGAATGAAAACCGTACGTGATATTAGGAGAAAAGAAGAAGACACATTCAATGCGTGTCGAACAAAAGTGTACGTTACCCCAGCAGGAAAGTGTCTCCTAGAGTTATATGAGTGGCACGTATAATGTGTGCCCTAACTACTGTAAATGTGCCCCCACATAAAAAATGTGTGCCCCCTGACGTTTTCGAAAAAAACGGAAAAAACGATTCCTGCTGGGGTAACGTTTTTCTAGCAGGAAAATTCTAAACGAATGATCAGAGAGAGAAACATTGTGCATGGCCTTGTAGCTTATAGTAGTGCCAAAGTGTGCCCTCAAAAATAAATTGTGTGCCCCTTCAGGTTTTCGAGATATTGCATTTCCTGCTGGGGTAACGTTTTGCAGAATCGTATATCTCTAAAACCATTGCATGTGCCCCTGTAGAATAAACATACACGCGTAGCTCTCCATGTGTGCCCCTCAGTGCCCCAATTCGATTTAAGAAAATATTTATAATTTCCAAGTTATCACGGTTTTATGAAAACTCGAAAAAACATCACAGCGCCTAAATGAGACAAGGTATAAGCTCGCTGAAAACAGTATTGGGTCCACCTTGACGCTACTAATAACCATACAAAGTTTCAAAACTGGTCATGCATGCGATCTGCATTCTAAATTTCATTAAATTAATGAAATTTTGAATGATAATGTGATAACTTGGAAATTATAAATATTTTCTTAAATCTAATTGGGGCACTGAGGGGCACACATGAAGAGCTACGCGTGTATGTTTATTCTGCAGGGGCACATGCAATGGTTTTAGAGATATACGATTCTGCAAAACGTTACCCCAGCAGGAAATGCAATATCTCGAAAACCTGAAGGGGCACACAATTTATTTTTGGGGGCACACTTTGGCACTACTATAAGCTACAAGGCCATGCACAATGTTTCTCTCTCTGATCATTCGTTTAGAATTTTTCTGCTAGAAAAACGTTACCCCAGCAGGAATCGTTTTTTCCGTTTTTTTCGAAAACGACAGGGGGCACACATTTTTCATGTGGGGGCACACACACACTGCAGCAGTTAGGGCACACATTATACGTGCCACTCATATAACTCTAGGAGACACTTTCCTGCTGGGGTAACGTACACCGAACAAACAGCTATTGCAAAAGGCAGTAATTCATCACAGAATAAAAATATGAGACGAGACTGACAGTGACAAATCGTTGACAGTTTTGGTTTGGCATTGACAGCAAAATATTTATGGCGCCAAAATTGCGCTCCTGGCTTTACATGAACGCGCATGAAAAATGTATTTCTTGCCATTGTGATTGTGACGAGTTTTTGCTTAATCAAATCTTGGGAATAACTACGGTTGCACGCTCAAATCAATATTTTTAACGTCATCAATGCGGAGACGCATTCAGTGAGACATTTTGTGCCTGTTCCTACTTGCCTTTATCTTTTGGTTTCTAGCCTTGTACTGAGATTAATATTTAGTAAGAATCAGTGACAAAAAACCTAATATGTCCAATATGAAGACCATTACTAACGCAGCACGAGCGATTCACAAGAGACCATTCAGGGTGTCTATTGAAGGCAACATCGGTTCTGGAAAGTCGACTTGCATCCAGTTCTTTGACAAGTATCCTAATGTTGAGAAACATGGGGTAAGTGTAATAAATTTATTGTAAAAACAACCTGTAAAAGTACCTTAACCTATGACCCGTACCTTTTCAATCTGTAAGTATATTTCCTTTGCCTTTAATGATTATTGACTAAAATGCTGCAAAGAACCAGTTGATCTCTCCGTAATTAATGATATTTTTATTTATTTTTATGTCCACCATCATTTACCAACGCATGAATATTAATTATTTCAAATTACTTGAATTCCAGGAACCCTTACATGAATGGCGCAACGTCAGCGGTCATAACCTACTTGGTCTACTTTATGGTGATATGAACAAGTGGACCTTCCCATTTCAGCACTACGTACATCTTACCCGACTGAAGATACAGACCAGCCCTCCTTGCAACTCTAACATTACTGTCAAGATGTTTGAAAGGTAATTTATTTAATTTTTGGTGTGCTCATTTGATTCAGTGTTGTATTTGGTGTTTCTCATTTGATTTCACATACAATAGCTCGTCATTGTATTTAAAAAAATACAATTATTAAAAAATAAATTTAATTACCCTCATTTCAGATCTGTGCAGAACAGCAGGCACTGTTTTGTAGAGAATGCTAAGAAACAGAACTTCCTTGAGGACCCTGAGTACCAGACATTGATCTCTTGGTTTGATTACTCAGAGAAATGCCTGGATATCAACCTGGATCTTATAGGTGAGCATTGATTCATCCTCCACAACTAAAATTAAACATAGCCTTGGCAGCATTTGGGAGACTTCATCGGGTCTTCTCATCGCGTATTTTACAGAGCCTAAAGACAAAGGTCTTCAACCAGTGCATCCTGCCTATTATGACTTATGTGGCCAAAACGTGGACTCTCATTGTACGGCTGGTCTATAAATTCAAGGTCGCTTAGCGAGCTATGGAACAGGCTATATTGGAGTCTCTCTGAGAGATTGCATCCGGAACGAGGTGATGCAACAGAGAACCTGAGTTGTCAACATAGCTCACAGAATAAACTGAAGTGTCAATTAAATAGGCCGCTCATATTTGCCGTAGAACCAATGCCTGAGGTAGACGTATTCTTGAGTGGAGAACCCAAATCGGCAAATGCAAGGTGGGACACCCTCAGGCTCAGTGGAGTAACGATCTTCGCAGGGTGGCTGGTAGCAACTGGATGAGTGTTGCTGAGAATTGAGTTGAGTGGAGTGTGATTGTGGAGGCCTATGGTCAGTAGTGGACTGCTGTAAGCTGATGATGATAGCCTTGGTCAACTATGTTGAGGTTGCTGCCAGTTCAACTGAATGCTGCGGAATTCCAGTTTTTACATAGAGTAACCGCCTTTCTGACCCATATAGCCCAGCCACAAATAAATGACAAGAGCTATAATGAATTATAAAGACCTGTTTTTTTTTTTTAGTTTATTTAAGAACAACCCCTGAGATAGTGTGGGAGAGGATGATGAAACGTGGTAGGGCTGAGGAGTCCGAGGTACCTTTAGAATATTTGAAACAGGTCAGTGTGGTTTTAGTTTATTTGCTTTCTTCACCTTGTGCTGGACTTCTACACTAACATAAGCTTTGTTTATTGTTTATATATTAAAAAAATAGCAAAAAAATTAAAACCATTGAAATTGTTAACAAAATCTGATTCAAACGGCCGAAAAAAAGCCAAGCTCCAAAACGGTTGGACCGATTTTGACGGGACTTTTACTGGCAGATAGCTGATGTTCTATCTAGTAACAGGCTAATTTTATTTTAGAATAAAAATCCTGATTCTTTTTTTCAAAAAAATTAAAACCCTTGAAAATTTGACGCGAACGATGGTTGCGGGGCAACAGCTAGTGACATAATATAATTGAATACTGATTTTTGTTATGATCTAACACATGCACACACTACATCCAAAGTGCTTTGGTCACTGGAGTAATATTCCTTGATATCTGTCGCATTATCCAATATCTCTCCAGATTCAAATAAATTTCTCCCTAATAATAATCTGTATTGTTTCTTCAGGTCCATGAAGCATATGAGAACTGGTTGAGTTCGCCAGATGTTGGCTGTGAGGTGCTGACGATTGACGCCGACAGAGGTCTCGACCGTGTGAAGGAGGATTTAGAAAGATATTCCTACAAAATACTTGGCGGTAACCACACTAATTAACCTCTGTGTGTTTTTCGATATCACGTAATTACGGGTAAATAGTAGTCCGGCAGACGAGAGGTATAAGCTTCGTTTAACTGCATATCTGTGGTAGCAATTTGTGTATGACAGAGCATTCATGTCTTAGCTATAACCCCAAGTCCTAACGACCAGTCACGCGTTACACGACCTTCGCAGTAATTTTTTTTGTGTGCATATTTGCCATCAGCCTTGGACTACGACCAGATTAATTGTTACATGTCGTCCATGTCGTGTAGATAGATAGATAGATAAACCATTTATTTAGTGCACACAAAAGACACAGCACAACACACAGAAGTACAATTAAATGATACATGATAAAAAACAAGATGCAAACATACAAAAAGAAGAACATATTTACGAAATAAGTACGGTAACACCATGACACCATGACGTCGAAGAGGCTCCTCACCAGGAGACTTTTCATTCCTCACCATCTGTCATCATCATCATTTCAGCCGAAAGACGTCCACTGCTGGACATAGGCCACCATCACCAACACCACCACCTGTCACCAAGTCATAATTTATGTCGTTCGTCGTGTTCGCTCGCCGCTGGCTTTGGATGGGACGCGGGTTCAGGTTGCTTTCTTTAGTACCAATGTTACTACTAATGTGTGGTTGATTGTCCTTGTATTATTTATTCAAGCCTTATCGGTAGAGTATACTTAAGCGGGTACTTAGTGGTAAAATAGTTTATTTATTAATAGTTATGCTCAGAACATGTAAAGAGCTTGCCAAAACAAAATAAATTAAGTAAATTATGCATTATAATGCATGGCTTCATTTGGCTACTGAGTAAGGCATAAAACTATGTATTTATTGTTATTGGATAAGAAATTATTGCAGCTCTACTAAATAATAAGTGTTTAGGTGCAAAATAATAATCATCCAGGAATACTGCATATTTTTGTTTTAAATGACTAATTATTTGTTTGAGGAATTTCTTTCATTTTATTTGACTATTTTGGACTTGTGTGTGAAATGTATAAGAAACATTATTTACAAAAGCATGAAGTTATATTAATTGTTAACAACTTTACAATATCTAACTAAAGATTATGAATTTATTAATAAAAGCAGGCATCAAATTATTTTGGGATTTCATTTTATTTGTAAGAATAGGACAATTGACTGATCAAATGATATAATTTAGATAGAAATATTGTGTATTATTGTTTAAGTTATTTTAATTTAATAATTGCTTATTTTCTTAATTAAAAACACGATGATTAACTGAGAATATGTTTTAATTATCACAAAAACAATATAATTTAATATTCCTAATTCCAAGGCCTATTTTGTGCAAGTTATTCTTCCATAAGTCAGTGCTTGCAATGTCCTATTTATGGGTAAACAATGTTTTACAACATATTTTGTATTGCAGAAATTGTGTTACTTGGGAAACAAAGTTCGCAACATTCAGGAACACTTTATGTTGCAGGAAACAATGTGTAACAACAGTTGCCCAACTTTGTTTCACATATTTTTCGGCAGCTCAAGAGATTTATGACTTGAAGTTACACCATTACAAAATAGGTCTCAGAAGTGCTATTTACACTAGCGGTATTATTTGTTCAGCGGTACAGGTGGTCGGCTCTGATGTTAGATGCGATCTCGCTCTCCCATTTGTCGCCGTTTGACAGAAGCTTCTCCTTGTTGTATAGCAGCTCTTCATGAGTTTCTGTCGAGAACTCGAAGTTGGGGCCTTCCACGATGGCGTCGACGGGGCACGCTTCCTGTAAACATAACAAAATATTATTATAATCAGCTTCTTATTCTTTTTCGTCATGTCAATCATTATTATTATTGTTGAGATGATTCTTTGGCCAGAACTCTGCTTTAGCGACAGCGTTCGTAGCGGGTACAGACGAGTCCTTGAAACTCCAGGAGCCTAACTGTTCCAAAAATACAAGAATGTGCGTTGTCGTGGAAAATGTTATACTTATTGACGTTGACGTCCAAAAGGTTCTCATCCTCATCATCGTTCATATTGGATAATTTACTTCTGATTATGATAGCCATACAGACAGTGGGTAAGCTACTTTTAGTATCGGCATCCAGCGATTACTCGCTTTTCGGAGCCAACCAATTTCAACATCTGTTATGCGGGACTATAAAAACTACTATGCAGCATTTATAAAGTTCCAATAGTCATCACATCTTACTTCATGCGGCAACTGACAACCCTCACTATTTAATTTTATGATATTTATTGCATCTGAATAAAAACCAAACGTACCTGACAGAAACCGCAATAGATGCACTTGGTCATGTCGATGTCGTAGCGGGTGGTTCGTCGTGAGCCGTCCTTACGCTCCTCAGCCTCGATTGTGATGGCCTGAAATATATATATATATTGTGTGATAGTTGTGCAGACAGTTCTATCGTCCTGAACTAACTCCCCATAGTGTGAATCGATTCAGGCAGATTGTAAAAATCATTTCTGACTACTTTATAATGGAAATAAACAAACCAAGATCGTAGGCATGTTTCCATTGTTATTATATGCAAAAACTGATATTATGATGATAGGAAACACGGGTTAACATCATTTCGTCTAAAAAAGCAGCTGGTATAATTAGAAAGTGGTCTAAAACGCAACTGGCAGATGGTCTAAAACGCTACCCGTCAATAATGCAACTTGTCTAAAACATTCTTAGTCTAAATCACGACCATCACGTCAAAAATTAATAAAATTACCTCAGTGGAATTATACTTTACTAGCTGATGCCCGCGGCTTCGCCCGCCCGCAAATTATATATTAAACCTTCCTCTTGAATTACTGTTATCTATTAAAAGAACCCGCATCAAAATCCGTTACGTAGTTTTAAAGATTTAAGCATACATAGGGATATAGGGACAGAGAAAGCGACTTTGTTTTATACTATGTAGTGATTCTTAATAACTTCGTAATTTGGACTAAGCCTTATAACAAACTAAAAACACACAATAAATCTTTTGGACTAGACAAATTATTAGGTATGATATAAAGTCCAAGAAAAACAACAAATTACCTGTGCAGGGCAGATAGCCTCGCAGAGCTTGCAAGCAATGCACCTCTCCTCACCAGAAGGGTACCGCCGAAGAGCATGCTCTCCTCTGAAGCGGGGTGACAGAGGTCCCTTCTCAAAGGGGTAGTTGATAGTTGCTGGTTCCTGAAATAGGTTGAACAGGTGACACATGGTGACGGTGTTGCATGCCTATAAATGTAGGCAATTAGAATCAATTCTATTTCCTTGTAAGTATAGTTTGTCATACAAGAGTTTCTTTGGACTGATTGAAATAAATGGTTTGACATTGACTTTATTAAAGAGGTAGAGGCCTCCCTATGCTCATGGTTGTAGCAATGGCAAGAATATGTATAATGCACTGTTCTAAACTTTCACAGTTTTTCTTTCATAGCAATAAAGAAAAATCACAGATATCATCCCATAAGTACTTTAAGTGTAATGTATAATACAGCCTGCTAAACTGCAGTGTAATAGCTGCCCTTTCCTTTAATAGCCTTGTATTTATATTCAATCAAAACTTTTTTCAGTTCTACTAATATTGATTTATTCATCCATAACTGCAGTAGATTGGAAAGCCAACACTGCTTATTAAGCTATCGGTTTGTGGAATAAGTGTTAACTCTATTAGTCAATTTACCTTGAAAATATGAGCCAGGGTGACAGCGAATCCTCTAGCAAGTTCTGTCCAGAATAGTGTTTGTGCTGCCCTGTTAGACATCTCCTTCATGCTCATGTTGGGGTCCTCGGCGTTCACATATTTGTAGCCCGGCAGGGTGGGCGGGTACACCTTCTCCGTCCTCCCTTCTGTACTGTACTGGGCATGCCTTGCTACCAAACTACTGGCCCCAATAACTCGAACTAGAAAACAAACAAAATTTAAAAATCTTGTCTTAAACACTTGTTTGTCATGTAAATTTTTCATAGACATGAATATTAGGAATATTCTTTGAATTATTATATGCGTTCTACATTGAATTTTCTAAAAATAACTGAAGCTTTAGTAAATATCTAAGTGATATAGGTTATAAACAACAATTGCGTAACAGACTACGATGTTTTTTTTCTGAATTTAATAAACATACGGCCGGGAAAAAAATAAAAAGAGCTATACCTCGAGAGGACACCGAAAATATTTTAGCTAGAGACATTTTCTATTGACTAAATAATCGCTTTTCTTTCGAATATTGATTGCGTTTTGCAACTTACAAAGACGCAAATGACAGCCTAAAATTAGAAACGTCAAAATCAGACAATGTTAATGTCAAAGTCAAACTCCCCGTAACTAATTGCCACAATGAAAAAAAAAAACAACAGATTCAACATCAGATTCATCTGCCATCTATTTTATCCTGTTCTTGCAGTGCATATATGCAGTGACCAGCCTGGCTATTACGTATCTTTCTGATATCCAGTGACTATCAAGCTTCGGTTGTACACCGAACTTTGATGACAACCGTGATTGACATAATATTGGTATTACTTAGCACACTGAGTGGATATCACTACGGTACTTAATACGACACTATCCCGGGTACTTAATACTACTGGTTAATTGATGGACACAGCCCAGTTACTATAATTTTCGAGCTGTCAACAGAGATACGTAATAGCCCTGCAGAATCAGCATTTCTCAACTGCAGGCCTAGCCAAGTTACAAACGATTCGTATCGATTCTCTTTCTACAATCGTAAACGTTAGGTCACGTCGTCAAAAGTTCGTAGACAAGTTTACATCGATCAAGATGATAGAATGAAATGTATTCGTTTCTACAATAGTGATCGCTACATCCCATATAAATCGTAGCCAACTTACAGTTTTGACTGAACTTTAAAGTTTCTATTCGTTTGTTTTGACCACTTGACTTAACGTTGAAATGATGTCATTCCCATACATTTGGTTAGTTTTCTATGCGTTAACGATTGTAGATTGTCAACTTGGCTAAGCCTACTGGTTACTTCTGCAGTTCTGCCAGCAAAGCGACTGCGACTGCCACAATTGAAAAATAGGTGACGAATGCAACGCTTTTTTCTTCTGGACAGCAAGACTGACCCAAAATCTCTCAAAACAAACTATGATTAATTAAATATTTTTAATGAACTATGAAATGATTTTCTTCTTTTTATAATCACGAATTTATTGTATCAGAAAATTACTATTTCATGTACTCTACGCTTACATTATCTATTTTTGTTTGTGAATGTACACCCGCCACCCACGTCAAAACATTGGAATTGAAGTGACGTTTACACATTTTTATGTCGGTGCTGTAAATTTGCGAATAAATCGCCACGCAGCATGGGAGATGCATCGGTTTCTGACGCGGAATCCAATAAACCTAGCCCGGGGCCTGAGGTTCCGCCTGAACAGGTAAAACGCCCTCATTTCTGAACGTGATAGGTACGTTAGTTTTGTTGTAAGTCAGGATCCTTACTTTGACGCTTGTGCAGGACCGGCGTCCTTTCGGCGATTTGGAGTTCCAAGTTTCTGAAGTAGTAGGCCGTCTAGAGGCGGGAGTCAACGCGCAGGATGGCCAAGATGAGGAGAAAAAGACGGCGCTGCGTAAAATCAGTGCTGGTTTCTTAGAGCCGGAAGAAACGTCAATGTTTGAGATTCTGAAGGTTTTGGAAGAGTTGGTGCAGAAGACAGACCCTAGCTGTGAGAGCGTGGAGCCGCCGCTGTTGCCGACGGACCCGGTGACGCGGGCGGCTATCATGTCTCATAGTATGGCTGCTTTGTTTGGAAGGCTGGAGAGAGGTCATGCTGCCAGACTTGGTGCTCACATTGCTACAGAGACGACTAGGTGGATGTCGCATATGTTCAGGTAAGAAACTTTTACTCTCTATTCCTCAAAATGTGAAAATTACATGAAAAGTTTCTTTCTTCTATTTGACATGTAAACAAAGACATAATTATATCTATTTGTTTTTTGTGCAAGGAATCCAACCTAAAAGATCCAACTGACCAAATATTTGTGCAATGTTTGTTGACTGTGTTTACCTTGTGGCACAGAACACAAATGCCTCGCAGAATTCTGACAAAAGAGTTATAAGTTGTTGTTGAATGCTTGTTAGTAATTGGCATTGACATATATACTGGGCTTAATTGATGATGAAATTGAGTATTTAGTAAGTACCTTTTATTCATCAGATATAAGACTGTGTTTTAAGTTTGTGGTGTTAAATAAATGGAAATTTACAAGGTGAATATAATATTGACACAGATCAACTCATACTGTAAGGAATATTTTATAATATTTGTGGTTGCATTTTTCAAGAATGGTGGGTTTTTACTGGGGAATAATATAGGATAATTAACAGCCATTTTCAATAACATACTGTTCAGTTTTGGTAGGTTGCTATCTCTGTCTGTTTGTTTGGCATTTTGCTTACAGACTGTTGGAAACAAAAAATCACAGAAAATCTTCCTTTGATTTTTCTGTGAATCAAGTGGTAGGTGACGCGGATAGGATATTTCAAGCTAACTTTAATTTCTTCACAATAATTGCTAAATGGAGTGACATTATTAACAAATTGAAAAAAAAAACAACATAATTTTCTTTATAATCATTCAATCTTTTTAGATAAAATGCAAAGCATTTATTTTAATTTAACTCAACAAATGGCGTAGGAAACAGAGACACAAGAAGCGTTTAATCAAAACAACAATCAATATAATTATTAAAACCATTGAGATACAAACAGATTATAGGCAATCAATCACTGGACGGGTTAATCATTTACAGGCCGTTTTGAATTGTGAAGGAGTCTGTCAGTAAGAAAGCCGAAGCTTGTTGTCTGTTCTGAACAAAAAGGCCACTTCCGTATATCCTGAAACACAAACACATTTGTTAATTGTTATCATTACACATCTTTGCAATTTAGAGCATAGATGTAAAACTGATAAATTAGTGGGTAATGTAATAATTTTACATTGCAATGTTATCAGTTGCCTTGAAAACTAATTGAAAATGGATAAGAGTAATGGATATGATTTTAAAAGGGCTGCTATAAATGGCTTTAAATTCGATAATGTTTTCTTCATTTATTCACAATATTTTACTGTAAGTAATATTTTTTGAGTTTGGTATTTTTTTTTTTGTAGCTTATCTTCAGTAATCCAAAGGTACACTGTGAAAAATAAATTTTTGGCTGCCTGAGCATCAATGGCTTTCATATTCAGAAGAAAAAGATAGGCTTCATCTATTGCAGATGTTTTAAGTCTTCGGTGTAACTTAATAAGTCACAATAGTCTTAAACTCCTTTAATACGCATTCTACACATTGTATTTAACCTTTTGAATGACACTGTCACATATACGTGACAAGCAAGCGCGTGCCCTGTACGCCAAATTACACAAATATGTGACAAAATGGTAGGTGAAATTGTGGCTTGGCGTGGAGGTCACGGGCGTGCGTCTATGCTCTACCTTTCCTTTGAGCGATAACGCAAAAAGCAGCTTAGTATTTATTAGAAGTTTATAGGAAAAAGTACTGCCATTAAGAGTAGAGGAAAGTGTCAACCCTGGCTATAGAATGAGGGATTTTCTTTTTCAACTCTTCCCTAGTCGCTGGATAGATGGCGTTGAACTTGGTAAGTTACTGCAAGGAACTGAACGTCACATTATTTCACTTGGATTTAATGGTTTTAATCGGAAGCATAAGCAAACGAAAGTGTCAGTCAACGAGCGATGTGACGTGACGCAATGTTTTTTTTCCAAGCGTTTTGTCTTTGGCACCTATAGTAACGTAGTCAGTTCAACGCCATCTACCGAGTTCTTGAAAACTATTTTTATTAAATACTCAAAAAGAAAACCTCTCATTATAATCAGATTGATAAACAGGAAGTCAAATCCTGTACCAGTTTACCCACTACAAGGTGCTTGTCTTGGTTGTAGTAATTGTAGTCTTATGTCAGTGCAATAAGATTCAAATTAAACCCGACCCTGACCGAACAGGCGACTGAGTAACGCTGCCAAGCGTGCTTATACTGCTGTGATTGGGTGAATGGATAATTTTCAACAGCCAATCCATACATGTCCAGTGATTAACGGAAAGCACGTTAATCCGTTGGCCCCGGCTGTCAATTGCATTGTAGATCTTTGACAGTCGTTTTAATAGGTTCGAAAGTCTGACAACCATTCTTACAAAGGGGTATCGTATTACTCAGTACTAACTGAGTTGTGGAGGTCAGATAGGCAGTCGCTCCATGTAAAATAAGTAGGTACTGGTAATTCGTTGTTACCGGTTAGACTTTAAGTCAACCCCAACATAGTTGGGAAAAGGCAAGGCAGATGATAAAGAAAAGAGAAAAATTGTACATAAGTACAAGTAAACCCTAAAAATGAAACATTTTGGCGCATTGTCTGAACATGTAAAACAGTCTAAATGGCAATGCTTAATGAGACATTGAGTAATTACTATGCAGAGTTTGAAGCACTTGGGCCTAAACTTGTTATTCCGAATTCGGTTTTTTTTTTTTTTTTTTTGCTGTCTTCGTTTAATTGTTGTCTGTAACTAAGCCAGTTGTAAATTACGGCCGATTTCTTTATCATAAACAGCTATACCAGTTTAGATTAAAACGAATAAGTACATTTTTGTCGTTTTTTCACCTGCATACGTAATCGTGTACATACCTATGTAGTTTATTAGAATTATAATACAATCAAAAAGACTCTGGTGTATGGAAGTAGAAAGTTTCCATATAAAACAACTTAAGTATTCCATATTCACAATATTATAGGCCGTACTTCATTAGTATTTACAGACTGGGCACATCAAGCCACCCGAAACTGTCAAATTTTCTCAATCAATCTTAAACCTACTGCTATAACGATAAACTTGAAAATATATTACTTAAGGTGGATGCTCCAACCAGCCCGCGAAATTCAAACTTCTTACGTTTTTTGCAATTTGCAGGCCAGTGCTAGGTTGTATGTTGATTATATAGTAGTTATAGAATTATAATCATCAAAATCATGAATACAACCGTCCAAGCATAAAAAGGTGCAGGAATGACTTTGACCTTGAAAAAGTCATTTCTGCACCATTACGAACTTAAAGAAATTTGACTAAATAAAGTAGCTTGATGTGTGTGACTAAAAAACCCAGGTATATTTATAAGCCAGCCTCTTGTTCTGTTGTAACTCCGTACGTACTGCGCTGGGCTAGGTCAAGGTGTTACCGTCAATATGTGATCGACAGTGCTTAGGAACCTTCTTCAACCTTTGGCCACCCAATGGTGAGAGTAGGTCTCTTCCACATCTCTCCACTTTTGGCGGTTTTGTTTTTCTTGGGAACCTGTAGAAGGTCAAAGACGTTGGATTTTTTTTGAATTAAAGGCTGGTCTGCCTCACTTCCGTCGTTTCATTTAATGTTCAAAATAGGGGCCACGCTAAAATCTGTAAATCAATGGCTGGTATCAACACAAACAAGATTTGTATGAGACAAAATCTTTTAAACCGTTACTAGTTAGACAGGCCAAATAATTCAAAGCCCTTTAATAAGTTAGCGAAAATTGATCAGACGCCCGGACAGAGGGGTAATTGATCTCAAAAAGTTTATTTTATGTTAAACCGTGTTTAGATATCGATTATCTTACTAGGTCAAAAGTAATTGTCTAGCGAAACTGAAAACCGTACGTAATGTAGGTACAGTCGTGGTTTTTTTCGCCTGATCAGTAATTTTTTTTTCGCTTAAATCATGCGGAGGCGCCGAGCCACGCCCCCTTTAAGTTTAGACCTATTAAGAACAATACCACTCGTTTCGCTTGCGTCGTCAGTGCGCTCAGCCGATCGGTATTCTTTCATTCGTTATTTCTATACAAAGTCAACGGGGCAGGGCTAGAGAGCGTTTCTATGTTGCGAGTGCAAGCAAAAATTAGCTTAGTGGTGATCAGGCGCGAGTGTCCACGACAGTACCTACGTAGTTAAGCAGAATTATAAGTTTTTAAACTGATAGCGCACGAAAGGAGGCGTCTGAGGATATGACGGGTAAGTGAGAAGTATGGGAGAAGAAGACATGCTGCTCGACCCCAAATGAATTGGTGCCCCAATTCATTTGGGGTCGAGCAGCATGTCTTGGAGGGGCAAGAGAATGTAAAAACTGACAAGGTCACTAACAATATCATTAACACTGAAAACGGGATAGTTACCATGTTTTCTATTAGTTTCGAGTTCCCGATATATTTCGGCGCTGTGCAACCACCATGATCACAGATAAACCCTAACACACTAACTGTAACTGTTAACTAGTAAAAAAAATGTAAAATATCCCGTTTTCAGTGTTAATCTACATCTACACTAATATTATAAAGAGGAAAGATTTGTATTTTTGTGTATGTGTATGTTTGTAATGAATAAACTCAAAAACTAATGCGACGATTTCAAAAATTCTTTTACCATTAGATAACCACGTCTTTACTGAGTAACATAGACTATATTTTATCCTCGTACTCCCACGGGAACGGGAACGGGAACTACGCGGGTGAAACCGCGTGACGTCCGCTAGTGATATACATATAAAGCAGAATTATAATCAAAATGCTTAAGTATACATAATGAAGTATATAGGTTCCGATAAACTATTCGATACCCATTAGTACGTCACGGATTAAATAATTTTAATGGTGATTTTCCAGCGTTTTTCACAAAACTGATAAGGATTAGTTTTCGTTAGTATCTACTTTATTTCAACGATACAACGGAAATATTTCTAGTGTATGGGTCAATGTATATCGTGTGGACATAGAAACAGCGATAGGCCTTACTAGAATCTAAATCGATTTTATGGAAAACTTGCTTTTTCGTCCTCGCTGATTTCGTAAATTATAGGTACCTTGGAAAAGTATCTACTGCTGGGATAACAAGGTCTTAGCACAAGTAAAGGGAAAAGTCCGAAAAATAAAAAAGTTGAAAATTAAGGTAAATTTTGGTACTTACCTACTTACAAGTTTTCGTAAAAATTTAAATTTGCCCATATCTTTTTATCGTGTTGACTCAGGCCCTTGTTTTTTATACATCTAATAGGGACTATAGACTGTATGTGCTATAAATTTCAACTTGCTAGGTCCACCCGTTCCTGAGAAAATCGGTGGTGACAGAAGGACATGAAAGTGATCTTACAACGGTCCACTTCCTCTAACAAAGAGAATGCCTGTGTAACATGTGTCGACGGCATGCAGAACCGGGAATTCCCAGTTCTAACTACTGAACCAGGAGTTCCCAGTATTTACTATTGGTTCGAACTCGAGACCTCTGACAGTCCGAGACGGTCACACCACTAGACTATCTCACTGCTTCACAATTCCCAGTTTCCCAGTTCTCACAACTGAACTGAACCTGTTCTGCAAGCCCTACCTCTGTCCTAGAAATGGAACATTGTAGGCTGACAATGCTATGCTTCCAATAATGTAGACTAGTGGCTAGATTTTTATAATGTAGTAGCGACCGCAACCACCTGAAGTTGCGTGTTTCGCCGAACCAAACTTAATGCATAAATTATGAAGGCCATTGCTAATGTATGGCCATTAGAAGCTATTGTCAGAAACCTGACCAACAGACCACGGACAAAGAAGGCTCGTTTCGTCTCACTACTAGCCTTTTCTTATGTTGGGGTTCGTTCTTGTCTTGTGTGGTCCGTTCTTCTCCATAGAGATTTACGCTAGGGAAGCCCATTCCCTAGCGTAGATCTCTATGGAGAAGAACTACAGTACTTTCTTTAGTTATTTTGCCTTGTGACTGGGACTGTAGCTTTGTTTTTTTTTTGTATTTTTGACATTCAAAAGTGCCGTTTGTGCAGTTTGAGTCGGCTTACATTCTTACCGCTTGCTACTGAATACCAGTATTCTACATGAAGCGACTTCCCAAGTTCCAATCTAATCTCACCGCCTACCCAATAGGCTAGTTTCCACCATCAATAAATTGCAAATCTATTTAGTCCGTCACTTAGAGTATTGGAAAATAATGGACACGTATCTTTTGTTTTTGTAAATCAATTAATATTGACAAAGATAAAACGCATCAAATATCGGGAGTGGGGGCTTGTGACGTCTTAACGCACTAAAAATTATAGCACGGCGTGACGTATTGAGAATTTTAAAAGCGTCATATCGTCGTCAATTTTGGTCTACGTAACAAAAGAAAAAATACGTGTCATTTTTTTTTGAAAATCTAACTGACGGACTAATTCGATTTTTTCAGGACACAAGCCTATTGCTGCGTAGCAAATAATTATGTACCTCCTGTTAAGACTGGTTGTAAGAACTTTCGGAATCACGACTTGTAACCACTGTCAGAGATCTAAAAATCACAGCCGGGACCTACGGCTTATCGGCACGACCCAGAATTCTCACCTAAAACACTCGACACTCGATTTTGTTCACGACAGGAACTTCCTTGCTTTAGGTATTTTGTAGGTATGGTCGAAACATTCGTTGTCATCCAAATTGTATCGTCTATTGTCGATCCAAGTAAACATAGTCTGATGTTTAAGTCTAGAACAACTTGACCTCCACTCAAAAACTGTTTTATACTATCACACTCGTCTTTATTTAACCACGAGAATCTCCTGCCCTTCACATGTACAGTCGGGGATCGAAAAGGTTAAGCAATTTTAAAAGACACACCTTTTGAACTAAAATTCTACTAACAAACTCCATTCCATTAGATAGCGCAAAATAATGACGGAAAAGTGATTCTAATAACCTGCCTGCTTTCACAATTTCATATGGAAACAAGCGTTACTTCACAGAAACCCATGGCAGTAAATTGTATGCAATAACAAATTTAATTTAAAATGTTAGATGACCTCGTTGGTCTATAAGTGTTCGAAATCGCGACAGCTAAGCATGAGGTTCTGGGTTCGATTACTGGGTTTGTAAATCGTTATTGGATTTTTCTATGAGGAATTTCTCAGTAGCAGACATGGAGTCTGGATTTGTGCCCGGTTGATGGCAGACTCGCCCCCTATTTATGGTACTTAAAGCGTAACTGGCAATAAAGGGTGTAAAACACCTCTTAACGAAGCCGAAAGGCACTTGTTCTCCTCGTCATTACGATCACTTTTTTGTTCTACACCATACCTGGGAACCTTCTACTTACGGAGATATCGGGGGTCAAAGTTCTAACTTTTTGACAACTTATTTTTTAAATACAAGTTTTTAATGTAAGATTTTTACTCACGACCCCCGTACTATTCAATCCATGCATCAGAACAATGTTTTGAGCGCGTTACATTGAGTTCTACCACAAAACATGATTTTTCACTCCAAAAAAAAACTCGTTTCCCAGCAATATTTTTTGCGTAAAGTTACTTAGTTTGATGTACAGAATGCTTGGTTGCCGGCTTCGTGGTGAGTTGGTTTACACCCTGTATGTGGGTGCACTATTAGGTACCTCTGCCTTACGCTTCGGGGATTAGGGTGTGATGTTATGTGAGATAGTTAGTATTTATGCAACCATGCAAATACGCTTGACCTGAAGTTTCTACCTGTACATTCCCCGACTTCACATAACATTTTATATTCATAGTAAGTTAAACACGGACATACCTTTCTCTCATAAACAATGCATAGGTACCTAGGAAATGGCATTGAATCGTGTTGAATGCATGTAAAATTGTGACCAACAAGTATTACATGCTTCATGGTTATATAAAATTTGCATGTTAAAGTAGTACTTTAGTAATAATGTGGTATGTATTTGTAACAGTTAAAACGTTTATTTGAAATGTATGAATAGCCGTTAATATTGAAATAAGGCAAATGCGAAATCCCATTGCACACCCGTCAGTAAAAATAACAAATTCCATAAAAACGTTTAGCCCCTTTCAGGGGTGAGTTACCTTAGAACGATGACACAACTTTTACTTAGAAACAAAATCTAAGGTCTAACATGAACTTTTTTAATTCGAAAATGACGAACTTTCATTCCCTATTATAACTCCTTCGGGGGACACATTTTCAAAATCCTTCGTTCGTGTTCACCGTCGTACTTGAGAACTATTGTGCAACATTTCATGCTTTTAGATCCAGAGGTTAAGGCTGATAGTAGGCGCATACCTACGAATATGTTTACGCTACGGTTGCTCGTTTTTATGGATTTTGTAGAATGGTTAATAATTGATTTGGTTTTCTACTATTATGTACCTACTACTAAAACCTGATGTTCAAACACATGTTTCAAAGTCAAAACGTACAGTACGGTGGGTGCACCATTTGTGTAGACACTCGACAACTTCATATTGATCCATACAGATATAAAATTATGGCTGATGCAATTGGTAACACACAGCTAATGTAAATAGACTGTAAATAAAAATGTGTCAGAAAAAAGTACCTATCTAATTGCAATTTTTTTCTGTCCCAAAAGAAATACTTAAGCGGTAACAGCTAAAAACCTGAAACACCTGAACCTAGATAATAAATGTGTAGACCCCTTAAAGGTCAATCTCATGGACACACGGTTGTTTTTGTACTGCATAGGCTTGCTTTTGTCCGCAATTCGCCTGATGTATAGCGATGACGCGGCCTAGGGTGGAACACGCTTGCCTAGAAGAAACCGATTCACTCGAACTTTGAATAGATCCAGATTATAATGATCAGAGAACAGAAAAGCCGGCAGTGAATTCCACAGACTGACGGTTCGCACAATAGATGTGAAAGCATAGCGCTTTGTTCGGGTCCGCGGAACTTCAACCATTTATGTGAGACGCGACGCCGTATCTCTGCTCGTCGGATGATGAATGGGGATCGGAGAATTAGACGCATAGGCGCTGCACCGGATTGGGATCACCTCACTGCATTTTTACAATCCGGTTCCGTTCCGGAGCTACGCCGTTAAGATACGTATAATATACATAAATGTGCGTTGAGTACGAAGTTTCATAGAAAAAATGGTGAACGACTGGAGCAGAGACCATGCTGATCCAGTACCGTAGTTATGTTCGTGAAGCTTTAGTCGTTACTAGCTGTCAAAAGACTACTCTTATAAATTTAATGACTGTTTCGTTGCAGACTAGCAGACTACAATGCCTTCTACCACCAGGAACAAATGGAAGGTCTCGTGAGGGTCACGCGGATGCTGCTGCATCACAGATACCCTCGGTACCTGGAAGATGGAGGTAAGTTGCTGATATTTTCCGAGTTGGTCTCCCAGTAAATTTGTTCATATCGGGAATTTGTTCATATTGTGTCGCCACTCTATTATAAATATTTTACATTGTTTTGGTATGACGGTATCATTTTCTTCAGCCTTGTTCCACCCACTGCTAAGGATAGACCTCCACACTTTTGTGCTTTGCTGCCATAGTCTGCGTGCGCCTCAACCAGCCGTGTGAGATCTGTAAGATCTCATTCTAATTTTGGAATCTGAATTTTAGTGAGACTGAAGTTTCTTGATTGGCATTCTAAAAACTCAGTTGATAATTCGAATGTTACTAGTGCCACCCTTGCGAGCGTGTCAGCGAGTTGAACTAAATTAACAGGGAGATTTTGACAGATAAAGTATGAGATGACGTAAGAAGTGGCATTGGTCGCTTCGGAGCTCACTTCACTTCGCAAGTGACTAGGTGATGTTTACAGAATGCAAAATCAAGGTTATTTTCAACCTTATGCGAAGTGAGAGTGAATAGCGATGTGAGATGCGAGTTACTGTTTGAATTTTACAGAATCGACCTACGTCTCACCCGTACATTACGTATTCATCAACTATTAGTATGAGGCCAACCCTGAAAAAATTATCTACACAGTACAAACTCGAGCACTATGAGATTTTTTTTTTGCGTGATTTTTTAATTAGGACAGTATGTTAGCCAGCGCGTGCGCTTATTTATTTGTACTACTGCGTGTGCGCAACTCACATGTGTGTAACGCTCGTTCATGCTTCCTAGAATACCGGCTTATCTTCGTTTTGTGAAACAAAGCTTCCGATGACGTCACTTTAACAGTAAGCCACATATGTACGGAATATGTGTGGCAATCAATTAGTAGTTTGTGCGACGTGAGGGCCTTGACCCCGTCTGTGATCAGCTGTAATTACTCGAAGTTGATGATGTTGTTGCCATCTAGCCGATTTCGGCCATAGCGGCTGCATTCGATGGCTTTCGAGGTTACTAGGTTTCTTTACTCAAAGTTATAATGGGTGTAAAAATACCCTTAACGAAGCAGAAAATCAATTGTTCTCCTTCATTGTGATATTTTTTTTGTTCTGGACCATACCTTGGACCCAGTTACGGAGATATTTAAGGTCAAGGTTCCACTTTTTCACACATTTTTTTCACTACAATAGGCTAGTTTCCATCATCAATAAATTGCAAATCTATTTACTCCGTCAATTACAGCATTGGAAAATAATGGACACGTATCTTTTGTTTTTGTCAATCAATGAATATTGACAAAGATAAAACGCATCAAAACTCGGGAGTGGGGGCTCGTGACGTCAGAACGCAATAAAAATACTACCACGTCGTGACGTATTTAGAATTTTAAAAAGCGTCGTATCTTCGTCAATTTTGGTTTACGTAACAAAAGAAAAAATACGGGTCAAATATTTTTTGAAAATCTAACTGACCTACTAATTCGATTTTTTCAGTACATAAGCCTATTATTCCTTTCTAATACAATAATATTGTTTCAGCTATTGCATTTACAAATCGTCTGCCATGCATATACAGCTGCGTGGCAAGTCCTCTGGGCGTCGTCCAACATTTGTGCAGACAGCTGGGCCTGCCACTAGCCTGCGTCAGACCAGTGCCTGTGAACGCCGCAGGTAACTATCCGTAGCATTCGTCCTTATAGTACAACGCATAAAGTTCAGTTTGCTCCACAGCTTTTCAGTCATTATAAAATTAACTTTATTTACACAACATAACGTGAATATTCGTTTAAAGTAGAAATAATAGCTATTCCAAGTGTAGTAGAAAAGCTTACGATTCTAAGCTAAAGCTATGATTGATAGGAAAACAGACGAAACGTGACACGTTACAGTAAAAAGTTAGCTTTTAATTTTATGGGGTAAAAAACAGGCGAAACTCCCACTACAACGGGCATTCGTTATTTCTGATTTGGGTAATCGCTCATAAACTGTCTTGTTTTGATTTCAATGCATACCACAAATGAATTTTGTTTGTAAACAAATTGATCTGATGGCTACTTGAAGTTCTACCGCGGTCACTGGCGGTCGACCACTTTCACTCTTAAGCACTTAGTAATAAGGTTAAAAATTGGTAGAATGTTTGTGAGCGCAGTAGTACATGGTTACCTGTTGATTGCTGATTCCCGTGTGACGTCAACTGACATAATCACAGTTTACACCGTCAGAGATAAAAGGACATGTTGAGTGATTCTTGTTATTGTAAACTTGACTTTATTGCACTTTTCATTTGGGTGTGGTGATAATTTAAATATTTTTGTCATGTTGGATCCCCAGCTATATCGTTATATCGTATGTTCGTTCTCAGTCGAATCACGTTATTTCGGATTCGGTGTTACAAAGAGACTGCCAGTAAAGAGTTACAGTCCTTTTTAGGGTTCCGTTGTCCTGACAAAGAACCTTATATCAATAACGCCGACAAAGTGGTAAAATAAAATTTTTGAAAATATTTTTTTTAGGTTATCTCCCCCCATACATGTGAAGTGGGGATGATTTTTTTATCGTCGTCTACCCCATCGTGTGGGGTATCGTTAAATAGGTCTTTTAAAATGACTTAGGGGTTGCCAATACTACTTTTCGATTTAATGCTTCATTTACGAAATATTCAACTTTAACTTTAACTTGAACACTTTAAAGTTGAATATTTCGTAGCCCCCCCCCCCCCCCCCCTCTAAAAGCTAAATTGCGGGCTTGAAAAATCTGGAAAAATTCATGATGATAGTGCATTTTATAAACTTTAAAGGAAAACTACAGCGGTTAAGATGACTTTATTAGTTTAGCAGTAATAGTCGTTGAACTAAGATGTTGGATAATTTTGTACCAAATTAAAATCCTTAGAATAAATCCCATAAAGTGACTAAGATGAAGTGGTTGCTTGTTTATATCGGGTGAAGACTTGCTTGAGAAACAAAATCTAAATATAACGGGCTACTACGGAACCCTACACTGCGCGTGGCCCGACACGCACTTGGCCGGTTTTGTTAGTTTACTTCTGACATCATCAACCCAAAATCAACCGAATTGTAACGAGAATAATTCAATGTGATTTAGCGGTCGGCCGTGCTACAAGAACCACTGCGTTCACTTACGGTCAACCACTTTTCATCCTTATGCCCTGAGAAATGAGGTCGAAAAGTGGTCGAATGTCAATAAGCGCGGCAGCAAACCATTCTGACTACAGACTGCAATAAGCTAGTTTCAAACATCAAATAAATTGCAAATCTATTTAGTCCGTCAGTTAGAGTATTGGATAATAATGGACACGTATTTTTTGTTTTTGTTAATCTCTCAATATTGACAAAGATAAAACGCATCAAAACTCGGAAGTGGGGGCTCGTGACGTCAGAACGCACAAAATATTATACCACGGCGTGACGTTTTGAGAATTTTAAAAGCGTCGTATCTTCTTCAATTTTGGTTTACGTAGAAAAAGAAAAAATACGGGTCAAATATTTTTTGATAATCAAACTGACGGACTGATTAGATTTTTTCAGTTGACAAGCCTATTTTATCACGTTATGATCTAATATCTTAGGGCTACCGCGCACACGGTAATCGTCTGTCTAAAGACAGTCTTGTCTATTGTGTGCTGTAGCCCTTATAGCTCGAAGGTACCAAATTAATTCTACAATTTACTCCTCAGGACATGGTATGGACCTAGAAGCATTAGAAAAGCTGTGCGATGAAGATGTGAACACCAATCGAACTCCCCTGCTGGTGTTGGGGGAGGTGGGGGCCCCGCCGCTCGGCTGGGGCACTCCGCTCGGGAGGCTGGGGGAGATCTGCTCCCAAAGAAACTTGCACCTGCACGTTAGGGGACATGCCCTCGCGCTGCCGGCCGCTATGGGAAGGGATGAAGTAAGTTCCACATTCGAGTATTTATTTACTTGTAACTAAAGCACTCAGTGTTATTGGGCTTTTCTATTAGGAATTTCTCAGTAGCAGCCACGGAGTCCAGATTTGTGCCCATTCATGGCAATAGGCTCGCCTTTCATGGGACTTAAACATAACTGGAGAACCTCTGCCCAACTCTTCTGGGATTTCAGGCTTGATGTTATGTATGTTAAATGAGAAATGATGTTTCCGCGGATTAAGCGAAATAATGCGAACGATTTTGAAAATTGGTCGTTGCGAAAAAGATGGACGCGCACTGCTAAGGAATACTTGGGAAAAATAACAGTTATACGCCTGAACGAAGGGTGCACATACCTTAAGGCGAGGTTAACCCGAGCGCCGTAGGCATTTATCGCTTACCCCAGCCCCCGCAAGAAGATACGATGATGCGTTCAGCCTATACTCGTAACAGAGCTTAGCGGGGGTGGCACGGTCGAAAAATTAGGCACACGTTCGGACGTGTTCCTAAATTTTGTACACTCGGGACTAAAGGACACGGCGCTAGCGCATAAAAAGATGAAAACACTTGATTTTGGAATTAATGGTATAGGTATTTTCACATTTCACCAATATGGTGGCCGACTTTTGTCATTTTTTTTCGGCCTTTATTATGGTATAAATTTTATTGTTCAAAGCTTAATATAACTCAAATGAAATAATAATTAGACCATAATTTAGACTTGTTTTTGCGATTTAATTGGATGAAATAATGTGCAAGTAATCGTGTATCGCACGGCCGAAATATCTAGATCGAATTTTGAAATATGTTTTTTTCAAAATTTTTATCTACACGATAATAAAATATCTACGAATAAAAAATAACTCAAAATAATATTTATCCGGGTAACCTCGCCTTAATATCCTCGTCCCAGTCTTCTTAAGCGTTGGACACCACGAAAAGACAAATTTTCACTAGTTTTTGGATTTTCTTATGAGCACAATGGACTCGTGCGCGCGTCAGTTAACTATTGAAGTTGTTGTTCGCGAGCCACGCGGAGAGGGCGCCGCTCATTCCCTCTCGTACGAATGCTATGGGCATGTGCAGGAGAAAGATGGGGATTGGAGATGCAAACGACTAATTAGGAATCAATAATCTAATCCAATGAATTTAGCGCAACCAAATGGTGTAGGTTGGAACTTTGGAAATCTTGAAACCCAGCTGCAGGCTCTTTGTGTAATTTATTGGATTATCACTGCTTTCAAATGGTGAAGGAAATCATTCTAAGGAAACAGGAATATCCTTGAATCAGGAAGCCATTAACATGAGACATGCACCGACCCGCAATGGGTTCGCGTAGTGTGTGGATATCTGCCTGCTCTCTCTCACTCTCTATGAATATGACTGGCTATTTGTTCTGTTATCTAAATAAAGGGTGTAAAAAACCTCTTAACGAAGCCGAAAGGCACTTGTTCTCCCCGTCATTGTGATCATTTTTTTATTCTACACCATAACTGAACCTTCTAGTTACGGCGATATTGGGGGTCAAGGTTCCAACTTTTTCACAAGTTTTTTTTTACATACAAGTTTTTATTGTGCTATTTTTACTTAAATCACCTCCACGACCCCCGTACTATTCAATCCATCCATCAGGACAATGTTTTGAGTGCGTTACATTGAGTTCTACGACAAAACATGCTTTTTCACCCCAAAAAAAAATGTCGTTTCCCAGCAATAATTTGCAATAAGTTACTTGGTTTGTTGTACAGAATGCTTGGTTGACGGATTCGTGATGAGGTTGCTTACACCCTGTATTTAATTAGACTTCCAGTATACACAAATATGTGTTAAACACTAGCTCTTTTAAGGCTTAGCTCAAGTCAAGCATACAGACGAACTGTAAACATGTTTTTTCATATACATAATTATTATTGCTGCATGTTTTGTATTATTGCGTGTCACTTTTAGAATTTATATTAATATTATTAATTATGATGTATGTAATGTATACAATATAAATTGTTCCTGATAAATAAATATTAGTCACAAGTGCTACGGGTTCGATACCCAGGATAGGCAAAATGTCATTTCTTATCTCAATAGCAGCCTGAAGTCTAGTTTTCTGCCTGTTGATGTTTACCTCGTATTCTTGCCTGTATGTGCCTACCCATAAAAAAATGTACATATGAATAATTTTTTTTTTCAGTCATGTAACATACCGGATTCCGTGACACTCACACCAGGGCCGTGGTTTGGTGTTCCGGGACTGCCGACTGTTGTATCCTTTAAATTATCAATGAAAATTTATATGTGGCGGTGGAGGGGGGACAATGATGTACTGAATGCGTGGTAACCGTTCGGGTGTCCGTGTCCTTTCCACTCTGTATAAACAACAAGTAGAAGACAAAAACAAAAATGTTGGGGCACAATTTACTACTAGGTACCACCGATTCTACTGACGGTCGACCACTTTTCAATTTTATTACTTAGGGTGTATGGGTATAAAGTGGCAGACCGTCAGTGAACTCGGTAGTACACATAGGCGCTGGCAGCAGGGTGCACTTGCACCCCCTGTCCGAAAAGAAAATACATAAAAAAGATTAAGATTCAAATCTATCCGAGGCGGGAAGCAAACATTTTCGACCTGGCTTCGCTCGCTCGTACTCCTATTCTCGTTTCTGTTTGTATGAGTAAAAGTAACCTAATTTATCCGAGTGATATCCTAAAATATTCGAGTTCGCTTCGCTCGCTCAGACATCTACGTCCTTTGCATGCATAAGCTTTTCTTTATAAAGCGGCAGAATATAAAATAGGCTATTTCTACAATAAATGACAAAAGAAAATCTACCACATTCGAGGTGGGTGCTAAAATTTTCAAGTTGCTCGCTCTTGAATACTGTTTTTTTTTCGATGCTTTTCTGTATAAAATCGACAAAGTTACTCCTTGTACGAATTGACAAAGGATAATCTAACATATCCGAAGTGGAGTGCAAAATAACGAGCTGTTTTCATGGAACTGAAGATGCACCCCCTGGAAATAATCCTGTCGGCGCCCTGGCTGTCAAAAAATGTCAGTAATGATTTAAGGCGACGCATTGTTCTAAAACCGGCCACGCGCGCCCCTGGACTGAGCGGGGGACTGAGCGCCTGAGCGGGGCGAGGGTTGCTAGCGCATAACTAAAGGACGTGAACGACAAATTGGTTTTTGTTATTTAATTTAGTTGGAAACGATAATTTGAGAAATTCCTTCTACAATTTTAAAGAGTATGTATAGACTCATCTACGGAGAAAGTTAAGAGGCTTAAATTGGTCCCGTTTGCCCATAAGATGGGAATCTCTTTTTAAAAAGAGGTATGTTTGATATTTTTTTCTCTGTTACAAAAGTTACATAATCATGTATTGAAAACTAACAAAATAAAGTTGTTATCATGAATTATCAGGTCACCAACTTATATTTTCATTCGTTTTGTAATTACTGACAAAAATTGAGATCATTGACTCCAACATTTCCAATGCGTCCTCTTAAACTGATAGCCAATTTGCTTATCAAGCTAGTTCCTTTTCTCAAAGAACTATGAAGACTGTGGCTCTAGTCTGCGCTGACCTTTACTTCCTTAAGATTTTAGAATATTCTACAATTTCCTTAATATTGTATCAGACATTTTACAAAATACCAGAAGCCATCACAGTTAACGACCAATCTAAAGTAGTCAGTGCGGTAAGTGTCTTGATTTTTATCTTATTTTGTCCATCCTACCGGGGACTACAGGAGCTAAACGCGAGTTTTATAATGCAAAAAAGCATATGATTCACTGCAATAAACAAAACCAGAAAAATATATGATATTCTTCAGGATATATGCTAGTATGATAGTGTTTTTAAAACATAATACAATTAATTTTACTCGATAATAAAAATCACGAACTTATCTCTAAAAATTTCTTTTAACGAGTAAAAACCATACGCAAATACATGCGATCATTCTGATTTTTTGGCAAATAATTCTACAAGCAGCATAGCATTAGCATGATTGTGTTTTATTTTTGTAGTCCAATCAACAGATTTTTTTGTAAATCGCAAAAAACCACTCATTTCGCACTATTCGGCTCGCAGTGACTGACGTAACAACTACTTTGTAGTGCAAGCTGATTAGAACTTTATTCTAACAGTATTTCAAACGAAGTTTCAACCACCACAAATAGAGTTGCTAATTTAGCTCCTGTAGTCGCCTTAAAACATACCTACTAAACTGGCGGAATGTACTTGCTATCAGTTTGACAGTGATGTTATTTATTCCCTTTATTATTATTTTTTACTTATGAATTTTCGTTTTTATATTTCTTAAAACACAAACGTAATGTGTTTCTATTGTTAACATTATAAAAATTGCCAATGCGCCCTTTGTAAACAATTTGAATCTACAATAATCATAAGTTACACAGCAACAGTGCAATTATTCATATAAAATCAATTACCTAAGTGGTAACAAACACCGAATAAATAACTGGTGCATGCGTGACATTAACAATGACACGCACAAAGCACACAAAGAAGAACAATTAAAAAGTGTGTAAACTTAAGTCAAGAACACTTCAAAAAACAATCTATTTGAACTACCGACGTGTGCGTAATCAATTGGTACCATTGTCATCGCGTGGATCTTATATAAAAGCGCTGTATCAATGTAGTAATTTACGTCACAGGAGTCATTCAACTAGAAATAAATGGTCGGAATCGTCTTACACACGATAGTTAGCAATACCAGAACACCCTAATATCCGCGTTTGATTCCACAAAAAAAGCATGGTTGGTGGGTGTACCGGTGTAGTGTATAAGTGTGCGTGTGCAGGCGGGCAGCAGGGAGGGCGCGCTGGCGGCGCTGGCGGGGCTGGCGGGGGGCGGCGCGCGCCTGCCCGCGCTGGCGCTGTGGGTGTGCGCGCGCGCGGCCGGCGCGCAGGCGCTGCAGCGCCGCCTGGCGCACGCCTTCCGCGCCGCGCGCGCGCTGCACGCCGTCGTCGCCGCGGCAGGCTTGCGCATCTTGGTATGTAGCATAATAAACAGAGATAGTGATTCAACAGGAAGATTTATTAACCATATTAGTATCTACATTGCATCCGTGCGAAACCGGGGCAGGTCGCTAGTCATTAAATACGGGGATAATAATAAAACTTTATTGCCAAAAAGTTGTCGAAGGGCCCCCAAACGAGGCACAAATAATCTGAAATAAACTAGAAACCCCTCGTTTTTAGTTTATTCCAAAACATAAAACAGGCGGCAGAGATCCTCCAACAGACGTAAATCTACAGATTATGTAACTTCTCTTTCATTACAAGTCGAAGGTGATTGAGATTGTTCCAGCCAAGTAATTTAAGACATCTAACATCATCATAATTTAGATGACATCTATCTTAATAAAATTAACAATAATTAAGGGGAAAATGAATTTCATTCGTCGTTTCACAGCAATTACTTTAACTTAATTTTACTTAGCTGTGCAGAATGCAATAATTTTGGTACACAATACAAAATTACAATTTAACACCTTGTGTGTACCTAGATGCAAGGTGTAAAATTGCAATACATTTTATGACCCTATCGATGGTCCGAACCGAAAGGTCACAAAAGCGAAGATAGTCGTCCGAACCTGCCTCCTATCGAAAGAACTGGCCTGCAATGACGGGACACACGTGCGTGGATAGGAGAGAGGGGGCCAATAAATTAAAAATGGAACATAAAGACAAATTCGAAAATGTTCGACTTTTCTACAAGTGGAAGGGTTTCAGATTTGAGTATTTTCGGTACGTATAAGCTCGCTTCTAGAATCACGTGTGCACGCGTATACGCGCGCTTTTTGACAACTTGTACGAGCGCTTAAAAGCTCGTACGAGTACAATTGAGAAACGCCTCCTTAACGGGCGCGCCCGTCACCCCGCGCTAACATGTTGGAATGAGTGTACGCGCATTCGGTTAATTAAGGTGCAGATTGTGGGGCGCGTGTAAGCGCGTAAAGCTAACACGAGCTTATACGCGCATGGGGGCTATCGGTTTTGAGCTCACCAGATGGCGCCGCTGTCGAGTAAGGTCCTGTCAATAATTCTATTTTATAGTTAACTTCATAAAAAGTTTATTTTATTACGTATAACAACATAGTGTAAACTTCAGATACATATTTACAATATTCTCCCTAAAATTAGCAAGCATGAAACATTTATAAATCATTCTACTTCCAAATACTAACATATAAGATCGTTAAGTTTCTACTTAAAATCTTCAAGTCATAATAAATCAGAAATGGCTCAATCTAGACCAAAATCGTTAGTATTAGTAAAAATACGTGATAAAAAAGCACGCAACGCGCGAACACTGTATGACATCTGACATTTCGGAAGACCCTACTCTACACGAACGCCTCTAGCGGCGAATTCATGCGCGATAGCCCCCATTACGATCAGACAAAAGACTCAAATATTGCTTTTACTTTTTAGAGCGACCGACCTGGAGGCGATGAACCACCAAATGTAGGGATTGTGGTAAGTGCATTACATTGTATGTCAGGCGTGTGCATTGGAGGTAGGCACTGCCTACTTGCAATGCACGCGCCTGGAGGTCTACTCTCTAAGCTCGAAATCCGTAGGGCCGAAGTTACGGTCGTTTCCTACTCCGTATCACTAACGGACGTAAGATTCGTTAGGGACCCGAACTAAAAATGAATGACAACAAGATTGGTCATCTGTCCCTACTCCCAATGTGTTTTCAAAATTCATGAATCCGAAATATTAGGGAGTAGGGTTCATTTCAAAGTATAAGCAATTTTCGGACGGGCCCCGTATCTTCGTTAATGGACTTAGAGAATAGACCCCCAGGTTTTTGTATCTTAGTTACCAACTTACTAGTCATTGGTCTTATCATCAATTAAAAAACCGGCCAAGTGCGAGTCGTACTTGCGCATTAAGGTTACCGTACCATCGTTGTTTTTTTTTATATTACCAATTTAAGGGAGGCTCCCCTTAAATTTTAATTTTATTTTATTATTTGTAGTTATAGAGGCAACAGAAATACATCATCTGTGAAAATATCAATTGTTTAGCTTTCACGGTTCATGGGATATAGCCTGGTGACAGACAGACAGACGGACAGTGTAGTCTTAGTAATGAGGTCCCGTTTTTACCCTTTGGGTACGGAACCCTAAAAAGAAGCTTCTCATTCTTTAGGGCCTGAATGAAGTAAGGTTATAATTATCAAAAATATTTTATTGTCATCATGATTATTTCCTTGCCCACAATATGCTAATTCGAAGAAGGAATTTCTTCGTCCATACTTCTCTATTAGTCGCCATATTTTGAGTCACTTCCCTTCTACCCAGATTATCTTTCACACTCCATTCATCGTTTTCTGTTTTCTTCTTGTATGTTTAAAAAAAAAATCATGGTTTCATAAACAGGAAGCAGTAAGCCACGCATCCGCTTGCGTAGCGTTTCAGTTCGCGCCGCCCGGTACAGAGAAGCCGCCGCCATACTATGATAAGCTCAACTCTTGGCTCGGACAAGTGCTGCAGAGAGAGGCTGAAACGGTAAGATATCTTTAATTAAATAAAACTAAGTGCTAGCATATCATAATCATCCTATAACGTTCCCACTGCTGGGACACAAACATTTCTCTGTGGAAGGAAGTGTGTCATAAATCTGCCACGTGGGCCCTGTGCGGATTAATATGTCACATGTTGAAGATTTGGTTCTCGGATATGTCGTTTCCACTAGTAATAAAAAAAGAACAAAATACTTCAATGTAAAATCGAAGACTGATAACTATTTTTGTCATCCATACGCAGAATAATTGGCACAGACACTGCGTTTCAAATAAGAATAGGACTGTCCTCGCGCCATATTGTGACGTCATAGCTGTCAAATCCAAAAAAGACATGTTTGATTTTTTTTTTTGTTACGAAAATATTGCAAAAAACGGGTTCAAACTAGGAAAGCATTATTAGCACACACGAGAATTAGCACAAAAATAAAATTAAAACATATTCGGTGGTATAAAGTATAGAACGAGCTTTGACCTACCAAAAATTTTACGTGTTTTACGTGAAATGCCACAACATTTGTTCGCGAACATTTTGAAGTACACAAAATGTGGCTGCGAATCAAATTTTGTTCAACATGAAACCTGACATTGACCGGCAAATTGCAAAAAACTTAAGAAAAATTAATTTCGCGGCTACCTTGAGGCTTCCGCCAAAATTTAATTGGATCCCGTAGGCAGGATATAAGGGATGATTTTGGCCCCGCTTACAACTACTTATACTGTCACGAACAAAATGTACAAAATAACAGGTTTTCTTGGAACAACATCAATTAGGTTTTTTAGAACAACATCTATTACCATTTCAGTCGTCAGCCTCCGTCAAAAGGTGGCTGACGGCTGAAATGGTAACAGTTTGCGGGTCCGGGGTATGTCCCTCTAACACCCTGTATGTGTTTTGTTGCCAGATCAGCATAGAAGTATGCGAGACAGAAGCGCAAGGCGTGGTGCTGCGCTACTGCCCGCTGGAGGGCGCGGGCGGCGCCGGCGCAGACAGCGCGGAGAGCTGGGCAGCACTGCTGGACGCGCAGCTGCATGTACTGCACGCCACCGTCGCGCTGCGGGAGCCTTTCCAGGCGCGCGTGGCGGAGCAGGCCGGGCTGGAGCTCGTGCATGTGCCCGGGTGGGCCGGTATGTATCTCCCAGCCGTACTGGACGCGCAGCTGCATGTACTGCACGCCACCTTCCAGGCGCGCGTGGCGGAGCAGGCCGGTCTGGAGCTCGTGCATGTGCCCGGGTGGGCCGGTATGTATCTCCCAGCAGTACTGGGCGCGCAGCAGCATGTACTGCACGCCACCTTCCAGGCGCGCGTGGCGGAGCAGGCCGGGCTGGAGCTCGTGCATGTGCCCGGGTGGGCCGGTATGTATCTCCCAGCAGTACTGGGCGCGCAGCAGCATGTACTGCACGCCACCTTCCAGGCGCGCGTGGCGGAGCAGGCCGGGCTGGAGCTCGTGCATGTGCCCGGGTGGGCCGGTATGTATCTCCCAGCAGTACTGGGCGCGCAGCAGCATGTACTGCACGCCACCTTCCAGGCGCGCGTGGCGGAGCAGGCCGGGCTGGAGCTCGTGCATGTGCCCGGGTGGGCCGGTATGTATCTCCCAGCAGTACTGGGCGCGCAGCAGCATGTATTGCACGCCACCTTCCAGGCGCGCGTGGCGGAGCAGGCCGGGCTGGAGCTCGTGCATGTGCCCGGGTGGGCAGGTATGTATCTCCCAGCAGTACTGGACGCCGTGTCCGTCTTGAAATTTCTTATTGAAGTGATACAACAGTCACGAAAAAGAAAGCTAGAAGCGGCTTGAGGGTTAATTTCAATTTTTAAAATAATGAGCTTAGTGTGAAATAAAAGGCTCTACACGCAGGAAAGGGTATTGTTTTTCCAGTATGAGGCACGAAGAGCTTGTGTCTCCTATACGCATTTGATAACACGAGATTCGACGACGAAGCCTCGGCACAAAATTCACAGTTCCTCAATTGAAAACAGTAAAACTCACATTGTTACTTTTTTCATTGAAATCGTCCTCGCAAAGAAGCCGCCACGAGGTGGTCTTTCATTTATTATTGCTATTAATATTCCGGCAGGTCTCGGTGGCGTCCGCTACATCCCGCCCGGCTGGCAGGTCGCCTCACCCGAGGAGCTCAATGCACTCAACAGACAACTTGTAGACACACTGCGCGCCACTGACGGCGCCTTCTCTTGTGGGGACGGCGACGATGGCATGGCTTGCGTCAGGTAAAGTTCAGAATTACTTTGAATTCAGGATACACTATCAAGTTTTAACAACAAACTCAACTTCATTTAAATTCCATAACCACCAACCAAATACCAGCTATTAGAGCCATATATTATGCGATTTGTAATAGTCCTCCAATAGCTAGTACCCGGTTGGGTACTAGCTATGCAAGGGAAAGGATATGTTTAAATGACCATTTTTCAAATGGTCTTTCGAACATATCCTTTTCCCGGCGTATACTCATAAACACGATGCGACGTCGCAACGTGCCACGATACCGGTGCCGCATTCATTTGTCTATACATAAAATAAAATCGTTGAGACCAAAAAATCTGTACATTGAAGATTAAAAAAAAAAAACCAGCCAGGGTGGGTGACTTGAAATAAGTAACTGAACATATTAAAACAATTTAAAAAAAATTTGTTTGTTTGTTTGTTTGACCGCGCATCACGTAAAAACTGCTGAACCGATTTTGTTGGAATGTTCACAAATCTTTTTAAATACATTCAGAATAACATATAGGCTATAGAAATTTTGGATTTTTTTGGAAAAAGGGGGTGAAAAGGGGGGGGTAAAGTTTGTATGAAAAAAAAATTTTAGATTGTTCTAGAATCATAAAACTCAGAATAAATACTTATTAATAAAAATAAAGAAATACCTGTCTTAGCATTTTTTTTAAATCTCATCCAGAGGCGCAAAAAATAGGGTTTTGTGTTTAAAATGAATAAACTTCAAACACCTATACAATCAAAACCAATGAAGTGTAACCTTTTAAAGTTGCTACATATACTCCATATCTAATACAGGTAAATATAATTTCTCAGCTTTCTTGAAATTTGATTTTTGAGGTGAATACGCACAAAATAGCGGAACTCAAGAAAATCAGCTTTCCTCGGTCTAAGTAGTTGGTACGAAATGTTTGTGCGCGCATCACGTCAAAATTACTGCATAGGCTTCTTCAATATGGGGTTGCAGGTTCAAACCCTCCAACATTATTTTCACTTTTTGTGATTTGTTTAATTTTTTTTTTTGATGCTGTGAGATTTCCTATATTTCATTTTGTATTTAAGTTGTGTGCATTTCTTATTTTTTTTGTGAAATATTTTTCCAAAAAGTAATAGAGTAGTACTTATGGAAGAAGAATACAATCATGCTACCCCCAAATAAATTGGGATACGGGCAGGAGTATGATGATGAGGATGATTTCTCCAAAAAGAAGTATAGCGAACACCAGAAGCCTGATAAATCCACGTGTTCTTGCCGTGCAAGAACTGTGCTATGCTATTCGCAATAACCAATAATCCATACGCAGTTTACGTAGATTATATTTACAGCTTAATTGTTATTGGCCTCATAACGTGTTTTCGGGCGGGAGGAGACGCCCGGGTTCTTCCATTGTGAGGATCGACCGGAGGCCACGGTGGAGCACACTGTGGAGGTGTGCCCCACTTGGGCGGAGCACCGCCGTGTCCTCGAAGCGGCGATCGGCGGCGGCGACCTCTCTCTCCCAGCCCTGGTTCAATACATGGTCCGGAGCGAGACGGAATGGGATGCCATCACCTCCTTTTGCGAAGCAGTCATGCTAGCGAAGGAGGTGGCGGAACGTGAGAGGGAGAGATCCTTACGTCCCGGCCACAGCGGGAGACACCCCGGGCGTCGGGAGCCACGTATTGGCCCCCGGCCACCGTAGGCGCGGGCCTGTGGACGAGGAGCTATGGGCTAGCTCGCCGTCCGTCCGTCTCATGACGACAGGCCGTGTCGACGGCGCGTTCGTGTTCTACGCGCGCCTCAAAGAGAGTCAGCAAAAAAGAAGAGGTCCGCAAAGGCCGATGCCTGCCGGGGCTGCGGGACTATTCGAAAGAGATACCGTGGCCCCGGAACACAAAGGGCGATGAAAGAACATGGATGGGTTTAGTCAGTAAAAGTCTGACACTTCCTCCTGCTCCGGGAGGAGTCATTTGATGATTTCCCATCCGAAAAAAAAAGCTATATCGTGTTTGGGCTCAATTCATGCACCTTGATGAGAACTTTCGACCTAGCTGGAGTATGACTGTCATCGAGTGTCTAAGGATGAAAACCTAAGGCTGTCGAGGGAAGCCCCAAATTGGAAAAACATAGTACAATATTTTAACGATGATTGCATATATTTCCGAGAAATTAAATTGTTACCTACTTGAATCTATACTTATTATAAAGGAGAAAAGTTTGTTTGTTTGTTTGTTTGTTTGTTTGGTTGGTTGGTTGAACGCGCTAATTTTAGGAACTACTGATTCCAGTTAAAAACATATTTTAGTGTTGGATAGCCCATTTATCGAGGAAGGCTATACGTTATATAACATCACGCTACAATCAATAGGAGCGGAGCATAAATGAAAATTGTTGCAAATACAGCGAAAAATTATTGCTTTTGAGAGCTTCCTTTCCGTGCGCTGCGTAAACGGTTAAAGTTACTCAACAATCATACATGTATGACGGGATTGTTCCTCTTAAAAAGTCCGCTAAAGCATATTATCTGCATTTTTTTAGGTTTACTCACTCTCTCTAAGCCTCTCTCTCTCTTACGTAACGCAGACGAAGTTGCGCGGGTCAGCTAGTTATTAAATAAATATCGCTTTTCAACGACGTCGTACCGTGCATCGTGGCACGTTGCGACGTCTTACATTCCCACGATGCGGTTTATGTGTACGAGCCGTTACGGTTGGGTATAAATATACTACATAATGCTAAAGAAAACAGTTCTAAAGATTTTCTAACTATTAAAAATGTATTTATTTATGTTCACACAATATGCATAACTTAAATATAAAAGAGCACAACAGTACCGCTTATGTCTTTTAGAAGTCCCACGAAACTTACCTTGTTGAAATATTAAAGCTGTAATGGAAACTTAAATTTATGCGTAGGCAACAAAGTTCATTTTACAAAAAATGTGATTACAGTATACGTAAAACAATATATTTGTAGGTTCGGCATGGTGACTGAAGACACAGACGTGGAGGAGTTGCTTGACCTCGTGGTATCGGCCGGCAAGGAGGTGGAAGAAAGCAGCCGAGCGCTCACGAACATGACCGAAGTCTTGAAGAAGGGTAAGTCAATACCAACACAGTTTTTATTTGTTTAGCTATTTTTACTTTGTGACCGATCGAACGCCAGTTTCGACCTAAATTCTAGTTTCGGCCACACTCTCTGTTTCGGCCAATTATACAGGGTGTAAACAACCTCATCACGAAGCCGTCAACCAAGCATTCTGTACATCAAACTAAGTAACTTTACGCAAAAATTATTGCTGGGAGACGACATTTTTTATTGTGGTGAAAAATCATGTTTCGTGGTAGAACTAAATGTAACGCACTCAAAACATTGTGCTAATAGATGGATTGAATAGTACGGGGGCCGTGGAGGTGTTTAAAGTAAAAACCTTACATTAAAATCTAGTATTAAAAAAAAACCTGTCAAAAAGTTGGAACTTTGACCCCCAATATCTCCGTAACTAGAAGGTTCCCAGGTATAGTGTAGAACAAAAAAATGATCGCAATGACAGGGAGAACATGTGACTTTCGGTTTCGTTAAGAGGTTTTTTACACCCTTTATACTTGCCGAAACTTCGGCCTCGCAAAATGTCGATATTCGTGAATTATTGTGCGTCGTTCGGTTAACTTCGGCTGAGTTCGTTGCTCGTGATCTATTTTTGTTATATACTTTAATTATTGAAGTACTAATCTATTGTAGGATAAAACACCCAATTATTGACCTTGAAAGGATTTCTTTATGTGTCTCACGTAAAAGAATACATTGGGCGCGCCCAATGAATGAAGTGAAAATAAAAAACATTTATTCTCACTCGCAGCAGTAAAAATAAATGTTTATTTTATTGTCATGCCGCCGTGATAACAAACCTAATTTTCATACTTTGTGCGTGCCAGATGTTAACACCTGAATTTTAACGAGTTGATGCTCATTAAAGATTGAAAAACATGTGGAAACTCATCGTATCGGTCTTAAATTACCAAATAATATCAAACTCTAAGGATTCTAACTTATAAAATGATATTAAAAAAAAACCTTATAGAGCAAGATCCCAGGGCCGCCCGACCTTGCTTATTTTCTGATTAACAAAATGTGTGGCCATCGAGTAGTGTTAATGTACTGTGAACGTATGCATATCTGCTAGGCGACGACTAGTGTTACTCAAGTTACTTTAATCTTAATGTTTTGGCATTTTGCCACATGATAAGAGCTTACCTGTTCTAAGTAGGGGCAGGTTGCTAGTCCCTATATCGAATGCAATGACGGCCGAAGCTCCACCCCTACAACGCTTTGACTCGAATTTTTATTAATAATATATCATTTAATTTAGGTAGCAAAAGACCCATATCATATATACCTTATACAGACTAACATACATATTCATAAAAACCACAATTAATCTATTGAACACGAAGATACGGCGTTATGTTGCACTGCGTGGTATCGCGTAGCCTTCCGCGGAATCGCCGATACATGACGCCCTTCGGCCAAAACTCTTCCTTGAGGAAGGTCTCGATATGATGAATCGGAACTCGCACCACGAACGACTTAAAATTCGTGTTGTGGCGCGACTCCAGCTTCTCGACCCTCAAGGTCCAGCTGGTCTTCGCTCGGACATACTCCACGATCTCCTCAACCTTCGTTGTGTGATGTAGACGGGACACAGAGCTGCGTCGTTGGTTTCGCCGGACGCAGCATATTGGGTCCTGCTAGCGCGGTCCCGCACTGGCTGGTTACCTTTTAATGTGGTAACCTAATTTTGGCCTGAGGAGTTGATGATAATTAAAAAATCAGTTTGTCCATGTCCAAGTAGTCAGGGGTGATTTTACACACGTAACCATCGAAAAAAAGTGAGATTACTTTGTACAAGCAATATGCTTAAAAAAAAGTTTTATAAAAAACAACATGAAATAAAAGAAAATAATAACAAAATGACTCGATTCACAAATAGAAAATCTTTATGCTGGAATGGATCTTGAAATCACGAGATTGTAACCCAGCGCTGTGCCCCGAGACCAGCTGGCTTGTTGTAAATCGTGGCGAATATGTAGATCTTGCTGCTTTAACAGGACGGAAATGTTCGGGCTGGGTTCGATCGCCACGCTCGCCACTAATTGTTCATTTGTTTTTTTGGTTTACCCGCGCCTATAGATGTTTCACATCAAAAACTTAATTTCCGACACTGCAGGTATCGAAGAAGCCCAAGCGGACATCGAGCGCTCTAACGCGGAGCGGCTGTGGCAGGAGGGCCTGCTGCGGCGTGTGCCCGTGGTGGGCCGCGTGGTGGAGTGGTGGGCGCCCGCCGTCGTGCCGCCCTCCTGCGGCCGCCGCCTGCACCTCGCCAACGGCACGCTGCAGACTACTGACGACGTCATCAGGTACACATAGCTCTAACGCGGGCTGTGGCAGGAGGGCCTGCTGCGGCGTGTGCCCGTGGTGGGCCGCGTGGTGGAGTGGTGGGCGCCCGCCGTCGTGCCGCCCTCCTGCGGCCGCCGCCTGCACCTCGCCAACGGCACGCTGCAGACTACTGACGACGTCATCAGGTACACATAGCTCTAACGCGGGCTGTGGCAGGAGGGCCTGCTGCGGCGTGTGCCCGTGGTGGGCCGCGTGGTGGAGTGGTGGGCGCCCGCCGTCGTGCCGCCCTCCTGCGGCCGCCGCCTGCACCTCGCCAACGGCACGCTGCAGACTACTGACGACGTCATCAGGTACACATAGCTCTAACGCGGAGGGCTGTGGCAGGAGGGCCTGCTGCGGCGTGTGCCCGTGGTGGGCCGCGTGGTGGAGTGGTGGGCGCCCGCCGTCGTGCCGCCCTCCTGCGGCCGCCGCCTGCACCTCGCCAACGGCACGCTGCAGACTACTGACGACGTCATCAGGTACACATAGCTCTAACGCGGGCTGTGGCAGGAGGGCCTGCTGCGGCGTGTGCCCGTGGTGGGCCGCGTGGTGGAGTGGTGGGCGCCCGCCGTCGTGCCGCCCTCCTGCGGCCGCCGCCTGCACCTCGCCAACGGCACGCTGCAGACTACTGACGACGTCATCAGGTACACATAGCTCTAACGCGGAGGGCTGTGGCAGGAGGGCCTGCTGCGGCGTGTGCCCGTGGTGGGCCGCGTGGTGGAGTGGTGGGCGCCCGCCGTCGTGCCGCCCTCCTGCGGCCGCCGCCTGCACCTCGCCAACGGCACGCTGCAGACTACTGACGACGTCATCAGGTACACATAGCTCTAACGCGGGCTGTGGCAGGAGGGCCTGCTGCGGCGTGTGCCCGTGGTGGGCCGCGTGGTGGAGTGGTGGGCGCCCGCCGTCGTGCCGCCCTCCTGCGGCCGCCGCCTGCACCTCGCCAACGGCACGCTGCAGACTACTGACGACGTCATCAGGTACACATAGCTCTAACGCGGAGGGCTGTGGCAGGAGGGCCTGCTGCGGCGTGTGCCCGTGGTGGGCCGCGTGGTGGAGTGGTGGGCGCCCGCCGTCGTGCCGCCCTCCTGCGGCCGCCGCCTGCACCTCGCCAACGGCACGCTGCAGACTACTGACGACGTCATCAGGTACACATAGCTCTAACGCGGGCTGTGGCAGGAGGGCCTGCTGCGGCGTGTGCCCGTGGTGGGCCGCGTGGTGGAGTGGTGGGCGCCCGCCGTCGTGCCGCCCTCCTGCGGCCGCCGCCTGCACCTCGCCAACGGCACGCTGCAGACTACTGACGACGTCATCAGGTACACATAGCTCTAACGCGGGCTGTGGCAGGAGGGCCTGCTGCGGCGTGTGCCCGTGGTGGGCCGCGTGGTGGAGTGGTGGGCGCCCGCCGTCGTGCCGCCCTCCTGCGGCCGCCGCCTGCACCTCGCCAACGGCACGCTGCAGACTACTGACGACGTCATCAGGTACACATAGCTCTAACGCGGGCTGTGGCAGGATGGCCACATAGCCCCACTGTAAGTCGGAGGCCATGCGTACTCCATATTACTGTAACAATAGGCTAGTTTCCACCATCAATAAATTGCAAATCTATTTAGTCCGTCAGTTGGAGTATTGGAAAACAATGGACACGTATTTTTTGTTTTTGTAAATTAATTAATATTCACAAAGATAAAACGCACCAAAACTCGGGAGTGGAGGCTCGTGACGTCAGAACGCATGAAAAATTATACCACGGCGTGACGTAATGAGAATTTTAAAAGCGTCGTATCTTTGTCAATTTTGGTTTACGTAATAAAAGAAAAAATACAGGTCAAATATTTTTTAATAATCTAACTGACGGGCTAATTAGATTTTTTTCAGTTGACAAGCTTATACTAATCAAACTAAATCTCTTGTAGGAACGTCCAAAACAAAAACAATTCTGAGCCGCCGCGCGCACACTCACCTACGAGACAAACACAGAACGCGCTTCAGTAGCTGTACCAGTAAGTCAGTATCTGTATACACTATGCCAACATTGGCCCGATGTCGGCGCGTGCCCAACATCTCACCAAGTATTGTAGCTCAACCGAAATGTTGGCCAAACGTTTGCCGATTCAACACGTCAGTTCGCTGGAAGATTGCTCGACATAACTCTGCAATCGAACACGAAAACTGCAATCTGTCCTACTAACTCTGCAAAGTCAGTGTAACTGACTTTTTACCAAAGATTGCGTAGTGGTTAACGAGCACTAAAAAAACTTAATAAAATATTTATTATTAATTTGTAACAACGTATTTGTATTGTAAATTGCTGCAGATCTCAAAATTAAACAAAATAATTTGTATTATTATTGTAAAAATTGTTGACACATTGCAGAGTTATTTCAGCTACTCTGCAAGTTGAATATAAGTATTATGGTAAACATTCTATCGGCTTTAGCCAGAAAGTGTTCAGTCAGTTATTATCGATTCAATACGGCATGAAATGTAATATGAAAACTATTCGAACTTATTAAGATAGTTTCTAGTGTTAAGGACCTTAAAAGGGCAATATTACACGCATGTATAAACGCCTTAGTATAGTGATCTGTAAATGTATAAATTGACTATGAGTAGATTGGACCGTATTGATTCAATTAGGATAAGACCAAGTTCGCTCGGGTAGTTTTACGCGAAGTTACCGCAGGATTTTAAACCTTCCAGGTTGGGCCGGGAGTTGAGAATCCAACGGAGCACTTCTCTAGCGCATTCAAAATGTACTGTTGGATTTCCAGCGCTCTGTTCAACGCCGAGAGTTGCTAATCGCGCGCGCATAGAAAGGCAAGAAATGCCTTTCCATAAAAGAACCTACTTAGACAGAGAGAACACAGTGTTAAAAAATGTTTAATACGGTCCGATCTACTTATAAAAACTAGTATTATGCGTCAGTCATGTTCAAACCAGTTTCGACGCCTCCTAGCCTGGACTGAATTGATAAGCTTGATAGAGAAAATAATTAAAATTGAAAACGATTCCTTTTGTCTTCAGAAAAAACGATTTTATGGTCCCTTTATTTGTATCCCTTTCTATCTTTTTCCGGTGTTATTCACTAGAGCAAGAAGTGTATTCGCACGACAAAGCAATTTCACTGCAAATGATACTCGTATACGGACCTCTTGCTCTAGCTTGTAACGATGGAAAGAGAGAGACAACAATAACACATTATTATTATTATTATTTTCATATCAAGCTTGATCGTTATGCTGTAATAAATAGTAGCTTTTCTATGATTAGTTATAACATTAATTGTACCTATTATGATGTAATGTATAACAACGGTCCAGTAGCTAATCCTAGGTTAAAATTTATGGCAATATTAGGTCCGTTCGGACGTGTACAGAGGTCGAAATTAAATTAAACTTAAAAATTAAGCATTTATCTAAGTTGCTTTATAATTTGTGGGGGGGAAAATGTGTACCTAACTCTTCATAATTATAATAGTTTGGTAGATACATCATGCCGTCAATAGGCATGACGACAGTATCAAAAAATTGCAAATCTATTTAGTCCGTCAGTTAGAGTATTGGAAATTAATGGACACGTATTTTTTGTTTTTGTAAATCAATGAAAATATTCATTGATTTTGGAGTGTTGGAAAACAATGGACACGTATTTTTTGTTTTTGTAAATTAATTAATATTCACAAAGATAAAACGCACCAAAACTCGGGAGTGGAGGCTCGTGACGTCAGAACTAGCTAAAAATTATACCAAGGCGTGACGTATTGAGAATTTTAAAAGCGTCATATCTTCGTTAATTTTGGTTTACGTTACAAAAGAAAAAACACGTGTCAAATATTTTTTGATAAATAAGTGACGGACTAATTAGTTTTTTTTTGTCGTCTCGCCTATTGCAAGAGTCAATTTCAAAGCAGCTTTTTCTTATAATGAAAATACACTCCACAAATTCAATTTGGTACTTATTTATTTTTTTTGTTCGTTTTTTTTCTAGAATAAAATACCTTTCATAGAAAAGGATATGATAATAATTTTAATATCACAATAGTAAAATAAGAACTTACTAGTAAAGTTTAAACACTGCCTAGTGATTTTAATTGGGTATACATACACACCGAATAAAATAAAAACCTTCTAAGCGGGCCTACCAACTGCTGATGCAGTTGAACTTTTAGGCTAGGGCTAGACCGCACCTTTGGGAAAAAAGAGTCACTTCTGCAACTTTTTGCAAAAACGACTTAGATATGCAGAAAAAACCGCGATAATTGACTCTATACACTCAGTAAAAACGGTGATAATCACATGAATATCATCGGTTTGATAGGGAGGGTCGTTACATTATTGCCCGTGATTTGTCCGTTTGCTTAAAACTAAAGGTGTGATTCCGAACTCGGCAACAAGCAGCAGTGCTGTTGCCGCAGTGCTGTTGCCGCAGTGCTGTTGCCGCAGTGCTGCCACTAAGGTGCTGCCCAGCAGTGCTGCCTGCCGCGCTGATTCCGAGCAAGGCGGCAGTGTCGCTCTGTTTCTCTTCTGAATCAGAGAAATTCATCATATTGTTGTCAATTTACTTGTCAGACGCGACACTACTGGGCTGTCGCGGCGGTAGGGTGACACTGACGCGCAGTACATTGCTGCCGCGACATTGCTGCCTAACTCGGAATGTTATCTCATATAAGCTTATAGAGATTGTATGGGGACCAGTAGTGCCGCGACAGCACTGCTGCGGCTACTGCTGCCGCGTGCAGCGTAGTTCGGAATCATACATTAAAACGTCTCATCCTGTTAGTAAAGTCTTGCCAGCCGAAGTGTGACCTTGCGCATTTGTAACGGAAAGGCACTACGGTACGTTATGACTTATTTGTTTATATATTGCTTGCAATATGAATGTTGCTTCTGGAATAAGAATCACGTTTTGTTATCAAACCTTGGTATTTCTTTGCTGTAAACATAACGTCACTTCTCTTTATAAAGGTCACTTTTGCAATATAACCGTTAGCGATTTGTAACAAAAAGTCACTTTTGGTAGCCTTCCCTCAGTTAATGTTCTCTCAGAAAAACACCCTTAAAAAAAATATCACGATTGTCCGTGAATAACTAAATAATCAGTTTAATCACCTAAATACTCTAAAACAGTAAAGAGGTATCACTACATAGTATAAAACAAAGTCGCTTTCTCTGTCCCTATATCCCTATGTATGCTTAAATCTTTAAAACTACGCAACGGATTTTGATGCGGTTTTTTTTAATAGATAGAGTAATTCAAGAAGAAGGTTTTAGTATATAATTTGCGGGCGGGCGAAGCCGCGGGCATCAGCTAGTTAAAAATACATGACGAAAAAAAATGCTCTTCCTGTAAAGTTGGAAAACATGCAGAAGTGACCGTGTTCCCAAAGGTGAGATAATGTACAGACAAGCAATGAAATGTATACACGCAGCGACTTTTAAAATTGATGTTCTCCTAATCTATTGATTAACGTATTAAGTTTTCACGAACATTTACATAGGTCTTTTCTCAGTATATAAACCGTTCTTTTTTATGAGAAAATTGCTTTTGAATTTCGCTAAGTGTATGAACATACTCGTGACTGTATAGCTCCCATCTCTTTGTCACACTGAAATAAGATGGTACAGAACAGATGGTGATGGACACATCAAGCTTACATATCCAGTATAACCTGACCTCGCTTTGTATGAGCTTCCCGTACAATGAGAGATCAGCTTATAGTCGTCGTGAGTACAGTCCCCGGTCGGCTACCGAAGTAGTTGTTTGTGTGTGAACCTACGATACGGCAAAAATTTGTGAGATCGGATGGTCCGATGGGTAATATTTTATTTCTAGATTATATTATATGCCTGTTTTATTTAAAGTTCTTGATCATTAAAAATGGCTGCAGGTTAATATGGAATAACATTCAAATAATGCCAATATGTACGTCGGGTTATGAACTTTTTCACCTGTGCTGCAGTAAAGACAAAAATTGGTTGCTTAATTTTTAAATTGATTTCGCAGATATAACATAAAACCCTTAAATAAAAAATAAAAATAAAAAACTGCATAACATGAAAACCGTGGAAACATTCGTGTTATTTGAAGATATCATTCGTCGCTTTAAACCTGTAGCTGAAAGGTATGGGTTCTATGGCGTCAACCGCCATGCGCCATCGAAATCCTACCTATTATCATTCTTATCATAATTATTTAACGTTATACAATTACAAAGATAATGTTCGAAAATAGCATAGTAGATTTACAATTTTAATCTAAGACTGCTACGAAGAGCGTTGTTAAGTTTCTGATCAGTATACCGACTGCGGGCTGCTAACATAACAAGAAATGCGATTGTCATAATTTGCCTATAAGATCACCATGTATAAACATAATGTGCAACAGATTTACTGACCTGATTCTTAAATAAACGTCACCTGAAAAAAATGTCACTTGTCACTTACGGGATATCTTCCGTCATTATTATTAATGTTGAGCTCCCGATATTTAAAAAAATAATAATAATCACGGAAGATATCCCGTAGTGACATTTTAAGTTATAGACCGTAAAAGCTTAAAACAGTGTTTAGATAAACATTTAAGAACCAAGGGTCATTATTATAATTTCCCAAAACGCACATTAAATTAATTGCCATATTAAAGATAGATATAAGAATTAAATCAAACCAAGTTTTAAAGAAATAAAAAGAATAAAAGTTAGTGCACACTGAGTTTGTAGACCTTTCGTAAACTCAACCTTTATTTGATTGTCATTGGCTAGTTTTCATTACATTATTGAATCGAATAATTATGATTTTTAATCTTTATGTTCTATAATTAATTGATATGTCTCTGTATTTTCAATAATAAACTTGTAGGCATCTAAAATATCCTTCCTATGTATGGTTTCAAAATGCCCCCTTGGTCGCTAGCGCGGCGACTATATATTATGTTTTCAAGATATCATTCCAGTGTAAACTGAATTAAGTATTTATATACATATTACATTTTTATCTTTATTTCCAATTATTCGATTCTGATGGGATACTGATGTTTGATGCGACTATGTTTAGTGAATTTGACACAAAATTGTAATAAAATAATTATTTTGTGTTAATTCTGAATAGCCCTGGATCTAGTTTCAACAATTGTTTTTATCAGATCTTAGTTCTCTGACGATAACCAAGACCAATACCAAATTACATACATATATTTAAAATATGTAATTATTATCAGATCCATCTACTTCCTCAATTATTATTCCATTGTACTCGCATAGAACATCAGTTTATTTCATACAAAAATTATACGTATTGCGGTGATACTAATGATTATTTTGGTACAAATATTGATTTTATGTATAATAGGTATATTACTTAGTTAAAATGTGTAAAGTCTCTTCCAAAGTGAAATGTTTCTATTGGGATAAGTTTGAAATAAAACAAAATAATATGGCGTAGCCATGTCACCGTAATTAGAAAATAAATATATTGTTTTTTTTTCTTCTTTAATTATGAAATATAAGACGTATCTAATCGTCAATGGTATTCTGTTATGTTATTATACTTATTATGAACTTTGATTTCCAATAAATGATAAATCGTATTAAGGAAGTTTTACTGGATCTCCGAGTAACTTACTACCCGTGCAGGTTAAGTTGAAACCCGCCTTTATTACTAAAATATATCGATTTATAGAGTTCGATTGACAGTAATTAGAGTTTCTAAAGTGTTATCTTAATCCAGAGGGCGGGCCTTTTCTTTTGGCCAAAATTCAAAAATCAAAACCGTAATATTATATTTAACATGGGCACATAGAAAACGTCGAGAATAGGTGCACGGTTCGGGTTGGTCGTTTCATATGGAGAAGAACTGGCAAGAAACTCCATGGTTACTCAAAGAATTTTGGCAATGCTGCCATCCTTTTGGACACTGTTCCGATTTGGATGAATTTTTTGACGCCCTGTGATTCTTTTCCAATTTTGATACTTATTAATATTTTTATTTTATTTATTTATATATTTTTTTTATTTATATATTTTTTTTTTTATTTTTTTTTTAGATCTATTTGTACTTGTTAAATAATGTAAATTAAAAGTGTTAAATCTTATTAAATACATTATCTTAATGTGATCATAATTTACTGTCTTCACCACGCTCAAGTCTCAACTTATCGTGCACGCGTAGTAAGTACCTACCTCCATTCACGTGATCTTTCCTCTCATATACCTATTTCTTATTCCCTTTAGCTATACAGGGTGGAATTTTGTAATGCCACCTGGAGGGAAAGTACTCATAATACTGCAGATAGAAAATTTTACTCAAAGGAAACATTCCTTTATTTTTGAATAGAAAGCAAACTGCATTCAAAGATTTTAGAAAATTCTCTTCTCCCACACCCGGGAATCGAACCGGCTAAAATCTGAAAAAATTATACCCTGTACTTTTATTGCATCGATCGTTAGGGTCAATTATAAGGATGAAATCTCTCTAACAAACATGATAAATGAAAGGAAAACCAGGAAATCTTAAATTAATTTAATTATTTACAAAAATGGTAAACTAACTAATTAGTTGCTCGAAATGGGCTCCATTCTCTTGGATGCACAAATTTATTCTTTTAACGAATTCATTTCTATTAACCTTTAATAAAGTGTTGTGGTGAATATTATAAATCGTATTCTGAACTTCAACTCTCAACTCGTTGTCATTCGCATACGATTTCATGTAAATTTGATTTTTTACATATCCCCACAAAAAATATCTAATGGGGTGAGATCTGGCGATCTCGCAGGCCATCTGATTGTGCCGTTTGTACCAATCCAGGTATTAAAATGGTTATTAATGTAGGCAGTAGTGATTCTGCTGTTATGTGCTGGAGCACCATCTTGCTGTAGAATTATTTGGTTTCGCTCTTCCTCGGGGAAACCATTTAACTCGTTTCTTAAGAGATCCAGTATTTCAATATACTTGACAGTGTTTAAATGACCTTCGTAGTCTTCGTACACGTGGACTAACACTACATTATTTCTCATAATTCCGCACCAAACGTTGAAAGAAAATCTTACTTGATTGTTAGTTCCATGAACACGAACAGGATTCACTCGAGACTTATAATGGTTATTGCGGCGATTGTACATGCCATTATTGCTGAAGTTGGTTTCGTCAGACCATACAATGTTACTCAAAAAATTAGGGTTTCGGTCAATTTCTCCAAGCATGTTTTCACAAAATTGTAATCGTCTCTCACGATCCCCAATATGCAATTTTTGCACCAACCGACCTTCACGATAGCATTTATACTTATACTTTTTCAGAACTTTAAGTACGCGAGTGTGGGTTGTTCCTACTTCATCGGCAGCATCTCTACTTGAAGCCTTCGGAAATGATTCAAAGTATGTTAAAACATCTAGTTCAAAATCGAAATAGTTTTTCTGAATAGTTTGCCGTCTCTTCTTGAAACCACACGTATTCTTTAAATTTTCTACGATTCTTTTCAATACGAACTGAGTTGGTGCCTGTCGGTCTTGATATCTCTCTCCATACCACCGCAGAGCAAGATTCACGTTTTTGTTATTTAAAAAATAAGCTTCCATTAAATCAAACTGTTCTTAATCATTTTCACCGTGAGACAAAATGTGAAATGAGTTGTAAAAACAATCAAATGTGAATAACAACTATGAAAATCTAATATTCAAATTTTAATCTAACATTCCATATTTAAATTACCTCATACACGCAGCTACGAGTATGTCGCAAAGGAGTCTGCATTACAAAAGATGGATGTTAGTTAAAATAATATTAAAATAAAATTCCACCCTGTATATGTCACCGGAAATGTATGAAATCCGTCATTGTATACAATTCATTAAATAGATTGGAAATGTATGATATATTTTATAGTATGCATTTGTCCTAGGATATCTATACATTTCCTAAAGAGCGACCGGAAATGTGTTACATTCTTGATGTTCCTATGGGGGAATATATGTATATATAAACGCACTTTAAAAATAATTGGTTCACACTTTAAAATGAATATTAATAATATTTATTTTTTATACCGACTTGGGCACCCTGACAGCTTATAGGTTAGGTCAGGTTAGCGAATAGACCCCGCTATACCCCTTCGTGGTTATTTTTTTTAAAACCATTCAGAAAACCTATCAATCCACCTCAAACAAACAAAAAACCAACCCAAATTCAAAGGAGAATGGCGAGGTTGGACCCACGTAATATTACAATCAAAGGATAAGATAGATAAGATAATATTTTATTTGCTAAACATGTGTCATACATACAAGAAAATACATGCATGCAAGATGGTAACGAGAACAACATTATTAGGTACAGCATGTTTGCCACATGATGTGACGTGCAAATGTCCAGAAATGTTAGTATTTAAAACATTCTCATAAAATAACAATAAATTAAGTATTATGAATAATAATATTGCAATAAATTTAAAATAACAAAAATCAAACAACATTTAAAAACAAAAACAAGTTATTAAGACTGAAATACAATACTCATGTCAACAATAAAAATTAAACTATTCTAATTATTAAATTAAGAAACACAAAAAAAAAAAAAAAAAAAATAATAATCAAATCAATAAAGCTACTATGTCAATACAAATCTTTCCTCTAGGAACTCGTTAATGTTATAGTATGCTTTATTTAATAAATGAAGCGTCGTTCACGGTCTAGTTTATATTAGTTATAGTAAAGAGTTTATCAGAGTTCCATATAAAAAATATTGAGTTACTAGGTGATGGGAATTGAAAGTTACGAATGATTTTAATTTATATAAAAATAAGTCATCGTGCAGTTTCCGAACGCAACGTTTGACATTTACCTAACAACTGAGAAATGGAATGAACGTCAGTGTAAAATTCATCTGTGGACATAGTCTGTGGATCATTCCATTGTTTGTTTGTGTTCAACGGCTACGTGGAATACGGATAAATGCTATTTTATGCCATTCTACTACTTAATAATAACCAATAAGTCCGTGCCTTTAGTTAGGTTATAATTTTCTACCTTTCATATCTTTTTTCTCCCAACTTCTATAACCTACTTTCCATTTGCTTTTTTGTTAGTTTTAAGTCGTTCTTTAACTAATCATAAGTTTCCACAATGTACGCTACCCATATCACTGGGTCCCGAATTACATGCAATCTCGCCATTCTCGTTTCGAAACAGTTATAGTGCAAGCCATCTTAATAAAAAATCTGATTTCAGTTAATTACTCATTTCCAGCTTATTTCAGTTTAATAATGTGACAAATACTAGAGACGATTTAACTTTTTGATTTGTCATTTCGAATAACATAACATCACGCCTCCCCGAAGGATTCGGCAGAGATGTATTACCCACCTTCACCTACATTTCGCCAGTTATGTGTAAGTTCCATGTAATAGGGGGCAAGCCTATTGCCATCAACCGGGCACGAGTCCAGACTCGGTGGCTGCTACTTAGAATTTTTTATGGAAAAACCTAACACTGCCCGACCCGGGAATCGAACTGGACCTCATGCTCAAAAGTGGCGTTTGCGACCATAACACCAACGAGTGAAGTCGTTATAAATCTTATAAATGGTCATTCAAACTGAAAAATAATATGGGAAATCTAAAGATGATTTTCAAATACCTACTCAATGATGACATAACATAGTTTGTCGACTTTATTTTTTTTTCTCTTTCGCATTATGGCGTGTCTGGTTGTCATTTTGATTGCTGTGATGTCTTAGTGACCCTCGCAAAATTAAGACAAATCGATTGACTTATGAATCACCAAAACTGGCCCACGCGTTGTCACAGTATGTAACTATCAACCCACGGGTGGGCATCACAACTACAGCAGTAGAAGCTGTTAGTACTTGGCCCATAACATATCCGGTCACATTTTATTTACAGTTAATAAACAAAACTCGGGAAATTGGTCAAAAAACAATAAATATTTTGGTTGAATACAAAATAATATTCATGCATTCGTGTATATATACGGGCAGTATTCGAGTTACTGAAACAATAAAAATCAGACAATTGCAAAGACAAACCAAACAAATAATGAAAATATCACGAAAATATAAACGAGGTTTTGTTTTCGCTTCTACAACAATAAGTATAATAATATTTCTTAAAGAACTGTACTCTGATGAGGGAGACGCGTTGCCATCGGCGGAAGAGCCGAGCTTTGCTCCGAAATATGAGAATTCTCTATTCTTCGTCGAGACGTCGTATAATGGCAAGCTAACTGCTCGAAAAGCTTGTGCAGTGGAAGCTGCTGCCAGGGCTCACGCGCATCGGGAGATCTACGTGCTGTTCAGCGCACCTGTAACCAACAACAAGCTCGAGACCACCTGCCTCGCGAAGCTTCTACGCTTCCCTAACGTGAAATTCCTGAGAGTGCACATAGCTGAATTTTCGAAAGGAACAGCCGTACAGTCAATTTTACTCAAATTGAACAAAAGCAGATTTTCAATACAGCATACTGCCGACATACTGAGAATATTGACTCTCAACAAATGGGGTGGTGTAAGCTTGGACACCGAAATGATAGTTATGAGACCACTAGATAAACTGCCTAACTTGAACTGGATTGTGCAACAAGACGGAAACTTCGTCGCACCAGGATTATTTTCATTTGGTAAAGATGTAGTTGGAAGTAACCTAACTGGTTCTATTCTTGCGTAAGTGACGAATCCATCGCAGCCAGGCGCCAGCCTCTATTATAAATAGTGTTGATGTTATCCGAGAGTCAACTTCTTTTACAGAGAAATACTGAAAACAGACAATCCTAACGACAGATCTATCACCGGTTCGAGTGTTATTAGGAAAGTGGTCCAACGTATGTGTCCGATAAGAATCCGTTGGGATGCCTGTAATGGTAAGGTCATTTAATTTTAAATTAAAGAAAAGGAAGTTTAAGAGATACCTTCGCCATAGTCTATTGAGCTCCGAATGTCTTGCGACTCGAAATTTCACCCGTATTCGTGTTGTTTTTTCGCTTCTTAATTTTATTTAGTTCAATCTCTTTAACACTTTCAATGCAACCTCTATTTTCATGAAGTCCTCCAGGTGCTACATAGGTGCACAAAAACGCCACGCGACCTGGTGGAATCTGACACCAACATTCACACTGTGTCAGAGGCACTGAAAGTGTTAATTTCATTTTTAATGTTTTTTCAGGCGAGTTATTTTTATACCTACTTGTACTTATTACCCAAAAACGTACAATGATATTTTTTGTATTATGTTCCAGGTATCGGAATCTACTCACATAATTTGTTTTACGGTAGTAAAAAAATACATTTAAACGAATTCAATAAAATAACAATGCGACAAGACTATTACTCGTTCCAATGGGACTTCCGCAGCACCAGACGAAGTAACACCGGGATTTACCTGACTAAAGAGCAGCTTGCTAAAAAATTCTGCCCTTCAATATATTGGTCTCACCCACATGAATTACTTGACGTTTGAACCACCTCTTAGACTTTTGCCTCCTCTCGGTGAGAAGTAATGGGCTGTAATCCACCACACCGGCCCAGTGCGGGTAAGGTGGATGACATGTCTTAAAATTTTGGACATGCCCGTTTCCTCATGGTTTTTTCTTTCACCGTTTTGAGGACACTAGTGATTAAAATAAATTGCACAACGTAAATAATAGGGAATATGCATGTGATTTTTTCTTCACCTGATAATCCCTGGCGGTTCCCCCTTAAATCAATGAAATACAGGACTATCAACCCAAGAAAAGTGTTAAAAGTTAAGTTAAAACAGTGCTAAAAAAACTCCTTTTTAAGACAGTTCAAACCATAGACTAATATATATAGAATGAGAGTTCAAACATGACTGTTACGGCCATGATGTGACGTTCACCTCAATCTACCTTGCTTACATCATTTTTGTGACCATAATAATAATAATTTTACTGTCTAAGTGCTCAGCATGGACGTATCTGGACTTGAAATGTTTGACTTTAGAAACAACAGTTATACAAATATGAGGCATATCGACACCGAAAACATAAAAATACTGTCATCTCTTTTTAACTTTAATAATTTTGCGTAAGTAAAAAAGGATAACAGTGTTTTTGACAGTTACTATAATGGGAACCCTTCATTCTTAGTGTCATTGAAATACCTATTTGCGGCCGGGTCGCCATTTTATCCTCCACTGTTTGGTAACAAAGTTGGGGTACGTCAACTGTCAAATGCTCTTGAGCTGTGTTTAAAATTGTGAATTTTGGAGTAATTTTGCTGTGTTAGTGCGTTTTAACTCGGTTCTATAGTGGAAATCGTCAATTGCAAGATGCCCAGTTGCAATATAATCGGATGTGGCCTTAGAAGAAGCAGAAATCACCCGAACATAACTTTGCACCAGTACGTACTTAATTTCAGATGTATTCTCTTTATATTTAGATAATAAACAAAAGATTCTGCATTTGTTGAAAATATTCAACAGTAAAGCATTCACAAAATTTCCCTTTTGCCTCTATTAACAACAGTAATATTTGTAATTCATGAAATCATTTTCTTGTTATTGTAGGGATAGAGTAGTGCATGCATGTATCGATAATGCTATATTATGGTTCTATATTGGTTATTTGTTTTACTTACAAGGCTGCCTGCTAATTTCGATAGCGTATATAAAAATAAAGTTTCGATACAAAAAAGATTGTGTTCAATAGTACAAATAAATTTCTACTAAATAAATTGATTTTTTTGTATTATTTTATTCACAAGTGTGTTGAAAAACGTCGTATGATACACGTGTGTATTGATGATTACCGTCCTCGGCTCTCTTAAGACCCTCACCTAACGGCTCGGGTCTCAATGAGGCCTCAGCGGTAATCACCAACATTACACACTTGTACCATAATGTACTATTGTTAGTTACCTACCTATATTACCTACAAGTGAAGCAAAGAAAAGTGTGTTAAAAATACCTACCCGTTGATATTGGACCGTGATACTATGAAAACATTCTCATAATCTTTTATCGATGTTATTGTAGAGAAATATCGATATGGGCTGCCCTATTAGCCGCCATTTTATCCTCCAGTATAAAGTGTAGGTATCCACGTTTTTCTTGTAGGTATGCCAAGTCCAGATACGTCCATGGTGCTCAGTGTGTCAAGTGTCAACCAAAGATTGTAATGAAATTTTATGTACCTACCAAGGAAATTATATACTAGCTGGAATGAGGACGGGCAAGCCAAAAACGTTCCGAGCGAGAAAGCTTCAAGAGTGGATGTTGTCTCTTTCTAATAGGGTGTCCAATAACCATACTAACTTTTGAGACAGTTACGAGTAGCTGTTATTTTATTATGATATGTTATTTTATTATGATGATGACCTGCAACTCAATAGCATTCTAGGCGAAATAGCTTCAAGAGTGGATGTCATTAACTTTTTATGTTAACTTAAATGTATGGCTGTACCGTCCAGTTGCAAATTATCAATTTTGCAACCTGTCTATCCAGACGACTTTTGTATTCGGGGATTCGAGGCCTCCGTTAATATTATATATTTTTTCAGACATGGAAAATAACATTCGCCAATATTTATTTTATCTTCCGAAACCGTTCATTTTCACTTGCATCTCGCCAAATGGATTCTTTTGCTGGAGAAGCATGGAAAAATCCTTAGGACCGGCATGGCACGACACGGTGCGGCGGACTCCTTTCTTTCTACAGAATAATAAAATAAATTATTTTTTTCTAACACGAAAAAGTTGACACGACGTGCCGCAGCATGCCACAGTACGGCACGTCATTCCTAGAGCTTGGTATGCTGATACGTATCTTCATACTAGAAACAAGCGTTCCCATTTAAAAAAATAACCTGTATTGGATCTTTACTCGTTAGGTACAGATTTTTATGTGATGTAAAGATACGTGGCACTCCCTATTCATTCAGGGTCTTCAAGATAAGTAAAGGTTACATCCTTCATATTGTTAAGAGATTTCAAAGCATAGGTTTAAAAGTTTAAAAAGGTACAGACAGGGATTCAATTCACATAGACCAAGCATGAGTTTGTCTATACCGAAACAACACATAATTTTAATTAATACATTTATTACACATTATTAAAAAGTATCGTTTTATGTAAACGTTGGCGTAAGGTTGAGCGTTGCCCAACTATTTTTAAATTATGGGTTTTTGTATGACTAAATATTCTTAAGTTTAGGTAAGAAGATGCAATGCTTTCAATATCACGATCTCGTGTGAATCTTCGCAATTAAAAGATTCGATTGGGTGAGGTGGGTCAAAATGCATATTTCCTGACATATAAAAATGTTGTACTACCAGCAACATTCATCTATTTTTATTTAAGTTTTTTAACCCATTTATGTGACACATTGTTAAAAATACTTTTTCGCAATATTTCACAATATTGAAAGCGAACTTAGTGACATATTTAAGTTTTCCTCTGTCTATAAAGGTTGTGAAAGAGGAAAACTTACAAATATCTACTGCATAGTTATGGTCGCATTGCTCCTTTAATTTAAATAAAGCAGCATTGCAATACGCACATGTTTTTTTTTTATAATTTGTTTGCAATATACCCTGCAGTATAATATAAAATATTATCTTTAAAATCAGAAATTGATGTTCTGCTTATTTGTTCCATTAATTGGTCAATGTTTTCATCAACTTCAAGGCTTGCTTGTGAACTATTTGGCCTTTTCGGATACTTAAATTCTAATATGGGTGTAGTTTGTATGCTACCCTCATCGGGAATTATATTTGCACTTACAGTAGGCTTCACGCTATTTCTAAACAATAGTTTTCTCATTATATAGCGAAACTGTAGCGCGCTCGGGTTATCGTTAAAACCACCTCTCGCTCTGACACATGAAAAAAATATTTCCACGTGGTCTTGCGAACATTTGTAGGGTAGGAAGTACTTCATATTGATCCCGTCGTCAGATAACAATTCGTTAATTAAATTGGTAAAACTTACACAATCTATTATTAAGCCGAGAGCAGGAGTTTAAGATTATTAATTTTGGTATCACGTCTTTTCAGGTGCTGTGACAATAATTTTACTTTATATTTAAACTTGTCCTTCTCTACAACGAGGTTTTTAATGACATCCTCCTGTCGAGCTTTCTTCAATGGAGGTTCTTTGGATGTTCCCGGAGTTGGTTCCAAATTTTCTTTCATTTCAGGAAGAGCCGACATTGATCTTATTTGTTTTTCTTGTATCTGCAACTGAAAAATAATAAAACAGTCCGAAAATACAAAATTGAACAGCATTGTGAATACAATAATAACTATTGCCAATAAGAAATGTGATTCTTGAAGAAATAATAAATCAAGTTAATACTAAGGTTGGTAATATCATCAACAGATAAAAGATTTAAATTTTACCTTATTAACACCGGCTTCAACCTTTTCTCGAGCTGATCTTATAGTGATGTTACTTAAAACATTAATTTGTTTATTCGTTGAAATCTCCTGAAAATGAAGACATACATTACATATAACCAATACATCTAGGCAATTGAAGCTTGAAGATTTCTGTTTATTGTATGACCATGTGTACATAATCACGACCGCTCTGTCAAGAGCGTACCGGATAAGAAGAAGTGTACATAATAAAGAAATGCACTAAATTTATTATGTACATTTTGAATTTAGGCGAATAGTAAATGTCATGACAAAGAACGAATGATTTTTATGCGTTAGTAAATTAGGTATAATTTAAATCAAATTAAAATACTTACAGTAAGGAAAATAGACGGAATGGCATCTTGTTTGAGTATTGATTTTCTTGTATGAATGATTATGTCGTCTGACTTGAAATGACGGCTGCAAACTACGCTATAGCTTGAATATTTCTTTTTTAAAGGAACAACTTCGAGCCACCGTTGCTGCAGATTTACATTATTAGGGAATCTGTTTGGAAACAAAACAATATTCGTATTTAAAAAGCAAACTACTACCGACGCCATGTGCGATGTCCGATGTTTCTAATATATAAAACGAAAATATACTTTTGATTACTATGTACGACAACGATGTTCGAAACTTCGAACTTAGCTGTTTTAATAATTTATTTGGATATTTCCCATTTGTCCATCTAAAATATTGGTAACCCTAGGGTTACCAATATTTGTATAATATCGATATATTTTTTATATCGTAATGTACAAACAAAGTTAAAAACTTACCTGAAAAACGAAATTCCACATCCAACATACCCCTCACTACTACACCCCTTCACACAACACAATTTTACCATAATTAAATTGGATGATTTTACCTAAAAACAATAAAAAGAACTTGAGAACGCAAAAATATGAAGTGTATCGGCCATATTGTTTACATTAGTGACAAGGCAAGACAGGGACACCATCCACCTGATACGTCCATGATCCACCTTCGTCGGTTTCTCGCTCGGAACATTTCTTTTTTTTTCTTTTCTAATGAATCCTTTGTACAAATTTAAACCCTAAGCTTTTGAGATATTTTATTTTTTATTTTTTTAGCGTTTTGTTCGTCCTCATTCCAGCTAGTATATAATTTCCTTGGTTACTACCGGCATAATCTGGCATAATCGAGGACAATGCGTTTGCGTTCCGTTTTTTACATAAACACGCTACTTAAAATAATAACATGTTAAATAAGTGATGTATTAGAAAATTAAAACAAGTTTACCACATTGTTTTTATGGTTAAATGCATAGTTTGTTTTACTTGCATATTCCCTGTTGTGAGGGGTCGTTACCCGTGGTCCCGGTAGGTCGACCCATTACCGGGTCCATGGGTAATTTTAATTACCCGTGGTCCCATGGCATTAGGGATTGTTTCCTGGACTTCTGAAAATATCGATAGAAAATACAAAGCCATAGTAACAGCATATCATATCCCTCCGGGACCACGGGTAACAAGCAAGTCATTGCATAAATTGACAATGGGTTTATTGTTTTTTTTTAAGGATAGTAAAGTCTCACAAACTACCAGGACGCCAGAATAATGAAGAAGTATTTTCTACATTGTAATTATATTGGATGTGAGGTAAATTATACCTCAGGTAAGTTATACCGGTTGTGAGCGGTTCAGATTTAAGGCGAAAGAAATCGCCCATATTATCCAAAATATGACTAGAGGTAAGTCTCCAGGACATGACGACCTTAGCATCGAGCACTTGCAGTTCGCAGGTGTTTATTTACCTAGGGTGTTGGTCATGTTTTTCAATTTGTGTATAGGCCATTCATACTTACCTAGGGAGCTTATGAAGACCACTGTTATACCTATACTTAAAAACAAGACGGGTGATGCCTCCGACAGGGACAACTACAGACCTATCTCACTGGCTACAGTGATCGCCAAGGTGCTGGATGGTTTGCTTGATAGTCAGCTAAGTGAGCGAATAGATCTCCATGAAGCTCAGTTTGGTTTCAGGGCTGGGCAATCGACCGAAACTGCGGTACTGCGACTCAAGCATACTGTTCAGTACTATGTGACGAGGAATACGCCTGTGTAGGGTTGTTTTTTTTGGACCTGTCGAAGGCATTTGACCTGGTGTCTTATGATGTGCTGTGGGATAAGCTCCTGGGGGAAACCAGCACACCCAGAGATGTAATAAATATATTAAGATATTGGTACGGCAACCAGACCAATCATGTTAGGTGGGCGGGTTCATGTTCGTCAGAGTACAGGTTGGAGTGTGGAGTGAGACAGGGTGGCCTAACCTCACCACGGCTCTTCAACCTGTACGTTAATGGACTGATAGGTGAGCTCAGCGGGGCCGGTGTCGGCTGTTCAGTGGATGGTGTTTGTATGAACAACATTAGCTATGCCGACGATATGGTGCTGCTGAGCCCATCTGTCACAGCCCTAGTAGAGTAGAGTAGAGTAGGGACTCCATTTTCCGCACTTAGACTCTTAATCGGTCCGTTGTGCGTAGGTGTCCTGGCTAAGTTAGCCAGCCTAGCTCCGCCCAGAAGCACAGAAGTTTCCTGGGAGCTTCACAGGCTTCGCGGAGCGACCCCACCGTTCCGAGGATTTGTTTGCGTTGGGTAGCCACTGCCTCGCATTCCAGGATTACGTGGGCAGCCGATTCTTCGGCGTCAAAGCAGCCCCTGCAGAGTGGGCTGTCCGTGGCGCCTATGTTGAAAAGATGTTTGTTTAGGGGACAATGGCCCGTTATTGTCCCTATTATTATTCTGAGGTTATTTCTACTTAGGCTGAGCAGTCGTTTTGTTAGTCGCGGATGAAGACTTGGCATCGCCATTTTTGACTGCCTGCAGTCTGTGGACCGTGACCATTTGTTGTTATGGAGTTCAGTTGATCTATGGCGAATCCATGTACGGAATTGTGAGAAAGGTAAGGGAAGGAGTGGGTACGGGCCTAGCACTGCCATCTCGGAACCTCTCTTGGCAAGTTCGTCTGCGGCGTCATTGCCTAGGGACCCACTGTGTCCTCTGATCCACTGGAGTGTAATTCTGTTAGACAGCGATATACTCTCCAGGGCGAGGTGACATTCAAATATTAATGTACTGTTAGTTTGTTTGTTTTCTAGGGCCTTAAGCACAGCTAGGCTATCGGATACGAATCTGATTGCGTAGTTGTGAACCCCTAGACGCTTTACGGCCTGTCACAGCCCTTAACTACCTCATAGAATAGAATAGAATAGAATAGAATAATTTATTTAAAAAGTAGATAATACAAAAGTGTACATTTAAGTGCAGTAGTGTTATTTCTTAAACTATTGTATAATTAGTGCTTAGAAGTAAACTATCACTACAAAATATTTAACAGTCACAAGTAACGAAAATGTCGAGTTCAAATGTTAGGTAGCGACCTGCCTGATCTAGGTTTATTTAAACCTGTGTTTCAGGCCATCACTTTACATTACATAAATTAATTAGGACAGTAAAAGTTTTAAATGAAATAAATCTATTAACAACTATAACACAAATCAAATTGGTACAAAAACATTAAATCATAGGGATCTGTGAGAGGTACGCGGGGTCACATGGCCTCAGGTATAACTGTAAGAAGAGTGAACTACTTATTTTCAAGGCGGGTAATAAGAGTCCGAAAACCGTTCCACCGGTCAGGCTTGGAGGAATGCCGTTAAGTAGGGTCACAAAATTTAAATACCTGGGGCACTGGGTCACCGAGGAACTCTCAGATGATTTAGATATTGAGCGGGAACGTAGGGCATTGGCAGTGAGATGCAATATGCTGGCGCACAGGTTTGCACGGTGCACAAAAGAGGTTAAAGTTGCTCTTTTTAAAGCATAGTGCCAGACATTTTATACCTGCAGCCTGTGGGTCCGCTATACGCGTAGATCTTTCAATGCCCTACGGGTCCTGTACAATAATGGTTTTAGGATGCTGTTGGGGTTGCCTCGCTTTTGCAGTGCATCAGGTATGTTTGCTAAGGCCAGCACTGACTGCTTTAGGGCTATAGTACGGAAAAGAGTGGCCTCCCTGATGCGTCGCGTGCGGGGCAGCACCAACAGCCTTCTGAATACCATATTGGAAAGGGTTGATTGTCCGGTTGTGAGGCACTGGAATACCGTTCACGGATCTGGAGGGGTCCTTTTCAATGTAAAATAAATTAAATGAAATAAATTAATAATTTAACGTTGACATTGAATAGTAATATAGGTACTAACATAGTTATAAGTATGATTTACTAACATTCTATGGAATATTTTTTAATTCTGATAATAAATGTATAATAATAATAATATATTGTAATTGTAACTTTGAAATGTACACGGATTGATTATGAGATTCCTATTAAAAATATAAAATACCTCCTCTATGGTTCTGCCCTCCTGGTAGATGGTAGATAAATAAAAAATAGAAAACCAATAAACCCGTAGTCAAATTATGCAATCACACCCGTGGTCCCTGTGGGATATGATATGCTGTTACTATGGCTTTGTATTTTCTATCGATATTTTCAGAAGTACAGGAAACAATCCCTAATGCCATGGAACCACGGGTAATTAAAATTACCCATGGACCCGGTAATGGGTCGACCTACTGGGACCACGGGTAACCACCCGTTGTGAGTCTAGTCATGTTGGAAGTAGATGATAATTTAGGAGGCCCTGCCAAAGGTGCTTACTTGACCAACGCACATACATTTGAAGATAATGTTATTGCCAAGATTATTTTTTGAAGTTTATAACAAATAACATTTCAATTGGTCTTATGTTGTACACGAGCAGGAAGTTCGATCTTGACAAATTTAGTCACATTCACCAGGTGATTTGATGATACTATATAGTTATTATGCAAATAACTATAGGTGGTGATACCTACCGCAATTTTCGTTTTTGTTTTCTATAAATCTTCAAATTGTAAGTAAGTACCTGGGACGGACGACTTATGCGAACAGAAATATTTACTTTCCAACAACTGATTATTTTTCCCTATTTCAGGATATGCATGTCCCGTAGTAAAAGTTGTTTCTAATGTAGAGTACAGTGACCCCTTAACAGGTATAGAGTAAGCAAAAACAGTTAACGTAAGTTAACTTACCTTATCAACATTAAATCGTGATCTGCCGAATGACCGATTAGGTCGAGACGCCATTGTTTAACTATTGTGTCTACTTCGTGGACAGATCATGGGATATGGCTAGGGACCTCTTATGCAATGTCAACCAATGTGACAAATATGTCACTTTCTCCACTGTTTGGAAGATGCAGCAGTGGTTTTTCTTACACAGAAATTGGTGAATTGGTCTTTCAGATGAGCGTTGGTTTTTTTTGGAGATCGATCAAAAACCTGACAGCGCTATCAATTTTTTTTTTGTTTTGCATGGTTTTTTGCATTGCAGCATCGCCATTTCGTGTTGCCCAATTAATTACGTGACTAGTTATATTTATATCACCTGGGAGCCTTATTGAACTAGGTTTAGTGTCGTGGGCTCTCTAAATACAACTGTCCCTACAAACTTTTTTTGCAACTGTGTTGTTTGTACTTGTGAGTTCAATGACTGTTATATTTAGATAGTTAAAGGTGGATAAGAATTATATTATTACGATATTGCAGACGAACTACAGTTAAACAATATTAGGTAGTATTTTGTTTTATTCGGCTGATCTAGGGTATGTCCAATGAAATGCAAATATCTTTGAATCTAAGATAGGTAACTAGAAACATGCAAGTGACTTTATTGTAAGGGTAAACGCCGAGGCTATCGAATAAATTTTCCTGACGGTGTAGCACGACTCGAAATCGTAACCTCTGTAGTCAACATACTACCTACTGTCTGTTTCCCAATAGCTGACGAAGAACTGTCAGGTGGGGTGCAAAGCCAATGTCTGCTAGCTTTCTAATAACACGTCGTTCTTACATCCGTTTTGAGAGCTAAAATCAACCATCATATTGAGAGTAATTCTATCATGTCTGCCTCTCAGAATGGATGTAGGAACGGGTCCCGCGGCACTAAGCAGCTGCTCGTCATTGATATGGCCATTAACCAACAGGTTCGCCGCTCCCGAAAGAATCTGTCTACATGTTGAATAGATTATAAGAAGGCCTATGATTCCGTGCCTCATACATGGCTCATGAGGGTGCTGGAGTTGTATAAAGTAGATGCAACTCTACGTACCTTCCTGATGGCATGTATGGGGCACTGGAGAACGGTTCTTCGCTATCCAGGATGTCGACAGATCCAAGGGAACAGCGAACCGATAAGGTTTGAGCATGGTATTTTCCAGGGTGATACTCTGAATCCATTGTAATAATAAATAATAATAATATATTTATTCAAAAATAGATTTGGCACAAAAAATACTATTTAAATCTTAAAATTAATGCGGCAAAAAAATGCATGCATGCGGTAACCACTCAACCGCCCCTGGCTGCTTTAGCAGCCAGTTGCCGATTTGCCAAATGTCCCTGGCTGCTAAAGCAGCCAGTAGCGCCTTCGTCCAACAAATGCAATAAAAATTTATTAAACTGCTATTTCTAGAGCTTATTCCTCTTGTAGCATTCTCTATACTATATTCCTCAACGTTCGGACCAACAATAGCAACACTATTCCATCGACAAATCTCAAAATAAAAGTAAAAACTGTAGTGTAAACAAACTCCGCCATTTCTGACGTGTGGCGTCGTATTTCAATTGTTCTGTTACGTATATTGTTGTTTTCGGATAGTGTTATATATCAAATTAATCGTGAAAATCTGTGCTACTATATTATCATAAAGGAAATCTAGTTTTCGAATCTCAAAGTTGAGTATTTCGTCTCCGAAAGGTGGTAGGTTTAAATACCTATAGTGATTGTGTTTATACAAGAAATAAGTGTTTTTGTGATTAAAACGTGTGTGTTAACGGAAAAACAGTGCATAATTAGTATTGTGAACATATTATTAAATTGTATATACAAAAACAAGTGGCTTCGTAAAGTTATAGGTACGTAAATAACCGTGTTCAAAAACAGTCGTTGGCGCAGGCCGCGTCAAAATAAACAGTGAGTATTCAAATTCTAATTTAATTCTAACTAGACTATCGTAAATAAACTAATAAGATTATGGTCTTATTGGAAAGGAAATATAATCTAGTTTATTTTAAAATTATTTTAATTGAAATTTAATATTTAGAAAAATTCAAATTAATATTTTAATAGCGAAATATCCGTTTTCATCACTGTTTTTCAAGTTCTACATTTTTTTTGAGTTTCAAATTAATATCAGTTTTTTTTTTTTTTTAATATATAGATTCCATAACTATTCAGCTATTCACTGTAAATTTTATTTAGCTATAACTCTTGTAGTTTGCGATTGTTTATCTAAAGTGTCAAATTACATGCGAATATTTCGCAATTTTTTGCACCCTGGACGGTTTGGTGCAAAAAAGTTGCGCGCGGGGCGGGTGAGTGGGTAATATTGTGGTTTTGTCTAGCCTTGAACCCTCTCAGCACACTGCTGGAGCGTTCAGGTCTAGGCTATCTGTTGAGGAAAGATGGTCAGGTCATATCTCACCTTCTTTACATGGATGGTCTGAAACTCTTTGCCCCCAACAATTTGCAACTGATGAAGCTACTGAAGGTAACAAAAACTTTCAGTAGCGCCATCAGGATGAAATTTGGTGTGGACAAATGTGCAGTCATGCATGTAAAGCGAGGGGAGATTATGGAATCCGTGGGAACTCAACTCTCGGATTCCATACACCTTAGATCCCTCTCCTCAACAGAAACTTACAAGTATTTGGGTATGTCGGAAGCATTAGGTATCAATATTGCCGACATGAAACAATCGTTGAAGGAGCGCTTCTTCGGCCACCTGAATAAGGTGCTAGGCAGTCTTTTGTCAGACGAAAACAAGGGGCGCGCCTACAACCGTTGGGTCATGCTGGTTTTGATGTATTCCTGCGGCATACTCAAATGGACTCAGACGGAACTTGATGCCCTGGATAGGAGCGTACGCACACTGCTGACTGCAAATCAAATGCATCACCCACGGTCGTCGGTAATGAGACTGTAAATCCCGCGGAAGTGCGGGTTCGTGGCTTCTTAAATGCTAAGACCCTATACAACCGTGAGGTATGCAGTCTCAGGGAATACTTCCTAGAAGCCGACGGGGAGATGCACCGAGATGTGGTCGCAGTGGACAAGGGCCTCATCCCGCTCTCCCTGGCTAACGAGAACTGGCGCAAGCTTAAAGTATTAGACACTAATGACCGCAAGGAGGAATGTTTTTGTGGAACTTACACAGTTCTTAATTAAAAAAGTAACCTAGATATCACAAGGCCGGTCGAAACTGCTTTAGCCACGTACTAATAGGAGTGTCGAGTGTCAGTCCTGATACAAATTAATGTTCACAAAAGGTGTGTAGTGATAATTTTCATGGTATAAGTCATACGCTGAGCGACTGACACTATCTCTCTAAAGTTTAAGTCAAGAATACGACGTGTTTCCAGACGATATCGATAAACTTCGTCCGGTCAATGTACCTACTCATCATTATGAACAAGTATAAAACTTGTTCATAATGATGAGTAGGTACATTGGACCAAACCCAAACACGGTGTATACATATTTAGATGTAAGGTTACTAGAAGAGCGTGCCTTTCAACTTACTCATTCCTACACTCGCACCATCACTGTGGCCATACTCCCAGTGCCATATTTTGCACCAGCAGGCCTAGCCAAGTTACAAACGTTTCGTATCGATTCTCTTTCTACAATCGTAAACGCCTCGGCGTAAGTGATTGTAGAAAGTGCTAAATTGGTAGCCAAGTTGACACGACTGATCGTCGATCGCTCGTTCTCTAATGTCTGTAGAAAAAACCTACACTTTAGTCTATGGTGAGCGTTCCTACCAAAGAGTATAGCGATCAACATTCTAGAACTAAACGATAACATTCTATCATTTTGAACGATGTAAACTTGTCTACGTACGAACTTTCTATTCGTTTTTGTTGATCACGTGATTTAACGTTGAGATGATGTCATTCCCATACATTTGATTAGTTTTCTACTAGCGTTAACGATTGTAGATTGTCAACTTGGCTAAGCCTGCAGGTCTGATAGCAGAGTGAGGGCCATAACCGTTGTAGATACAGGGTCCAGGAAAACAGTCTTACGAGACCTCTGTCTGACCATTTGACCAATCAAGAAAAGAAAGAAAGAAGAAATAGTACATTTTGATACAAGTGGAGAAAGTTTGTTATTGCATCCGAGGCGGAATTAACTCCCGAGCCGTAGGCGAGGGTGTTTTTGAGCCGAGAACTGCAATAACAAATGTCCACGTGTATCAAACGACGTTTTTCAATACACTTTTGAAGAAATTAAATAAAAGAACGAAAAATATTATTTTTGTCATGAATAATTAGGAAACTATGATTTTCTTTTCTTTTTTCCGCGCTTTGCTTTCGCCAGGTTGAAGGAGAAGCAAAGGTATGAAGCCGTTATACAGCCTAATATAAAAATAGTTTTTTTTTTGTATTTTTGAATTTAGAACACAAATAAATGTTAATTTGTTTAAAATGGTAAATATTCGTTTTAAATAATCATATTTATCTCTGATATTCTATTTATAAACACAATTTGAATATTCAAAAAACATTTACGCCGTACAGACGCATTATTAATTTGCCGAAATATAAAAATAAAAAAAACAATTCCGACTATAGGCATTGAACCAATTTGGACTAAGTATAGGTATAGTTATCTGTGGCAATTTTCATTCCCGCACACATGTTGGAAAATGAAAAAAATCGCACGGGTGTGAAATACATTGCATGTTGAACCTAATCATAGTGCGTTAAGAACCAGTTTTCGAGGAAGTGTATTGAAAAAAGTATTTATAAAACTCAAGAGGTGCCCCTAACCTGATTTATCTTAAATCTTTATGCTCAATTCTTGCCAGACTGCAAGCACAATAATCAAATAAATTAGGTTTCTTTTATTTCCATTCAATAGCTCGGCACCAACTACTGGTAGTCATATAAGCGGACAAAGAATAATTGTGTACCTACGTTATTTCTTTACAAAAAGAGGTGTCTGGTGCGATGACAAGTAATAGAGAAGTTTGGAAGAAGAAGACATGCTGCGTCGACCCCAAATGAATAATGGTTTAGGGGCAAGAGAATAATGATGATGACCTCGACCGTCATTTGTTTGTGGATCTTGAATTTTTCAGGATTCCATCAGGTTATGTAAACAAGGGATGTTTGAAAATCACGTAAGCGGACGTCGAATTGTACACATTGAATTATACAAAGTTATTTTGCACGTGCACCTCACTGGCGCACTGCATGTTATTTATTCAATTAGGTACATTTTATTGTGTACGTTACCTCAGCAGGAAAGTGTCACCTAGAGTGATATGAGTGGAACGTATAATTAGTGTATAATCTGCTGTGGATGTGTACCTACCACATAAAAATTGGTGCGCTTTGTCGTTTTGGAAAAAAAAACGTTACAACGTTAAAAAACGTTAAACGTACCGTTTTTCCAGCAGGAAAATTCTAAACGAATGATCGGAGAGAGAAATATTGTGCATGGCCAGAGCTTATATTAGTGTTAAAAGTGCACCGAAAATAAAACTAGTGCGTCTTTAGGTCTTCGAGATATTGCATTTCCCAGGTAATTCAAACCAGAGCAGAAAACACTATGAAAGAGTCCTACATGTATATGTATATGTTTCATTTTTATGAAAACAACACGAGTTACAAAGCCCTCATCCTTCTCCTCCTAGACACGAGTAACGTTTTGCAGAAACATGTATCTCTAAAACCATTGCATGTGTGTGTGCCTGGTAGAATAAATAAAGGGTGTAAAACTCCTCTTAACGAAGCCAAAAGGCACTTGTTCTCCTCGTCATTGCAATTATTTTTTTGTTCTACACCATACCAGGGAACCTTCTAGTTACGGAGATATTGAGGGTCAAAGTTCCAACTTTCGACCGATTTTTTTTTTTAAATAAGTACAAGTTTTTAATGTAAGATTTTTACTTTAAACACCTCCACGACCCCCGTAACATTCAATCCATCCATCAGCATAATGTTTTGAGTGCGTTACATTGAGTTCTACCACAAAACATGATTTTTCACCCCAAAAAAAAACTCGTTTGCCAGGAATAATTTTTGCGTAAAGTTACTTAGTTTGATGTACAGAATGCTTGGTTGACGGCTTCGTGATGAGGTGGTTTACACCCTGTATACACGAGTAGCTCTTCATTAGTGACTATTTGTGACAGAATTAGATTTAAGAAAATATTTATTATTTTCAAGTTATCGCGGTTTTATGAAAACCCGACAAAACATCGCAGCGCCTAAATGAGACAAGGTATGTTCTCGCTGAAATCTGTACAAAGTTTCAAAAGTGTTCATGCATGCATTTTAGGCGCTGCGATGTTTTTTCGGGTTTTCAAAAAACCGCGATAACTTGAAAATTATAAATACATACACCATTTTATTTCCTAAGGTTACTTACACGAAGTAAAACAAAGGAAAGTTTTCATCTATCTCTCGCTGGACCCAGAGTGAGAGTTTGTGTACCTACCATGCGTAACCCATTAGTAAAAAGACCACGCCTATTTTTTACGGGCACAGCAATATTTACAGTTTTATTATTTCTACTGTCTATTGAACTATGCAGAAAAAAAAAAGATCACCATACTATTACTCTGAGATGGGAGATGCGTTGCCATCGGCGGAAGACCAGAGGTTTTCTCCGAAAGCAAAATCGATATTCTTTCACGAGACTTCATGCCGCGGTGGTCTGACGGTCCGCCAGGCTTGTGCAGTAGAAGCAGCTGCCAGGGCTCACCCGGAACGAGAGATCTACGTACTGTTCAGCGCACCTGTTACTGACTACGGGCTTAAGTCTGGCTGCCTCGCAGAGCTCCTCAAATTCCGCAACGTGAAATTCCTGAGAGTGCATGTAGCTGAATATTCGAAAGGAACCGCCGTACAAACAATTTTACTCAACGATGTGAACCATAGTAAATTTCGAACACAGCATATGGCAGACATACTGAGAATTTTGACCCTCAACAAATGGGGTGGCATTTATTTGGACACCGATATGATAGTCACGAAATCATTAAAGGACCTGCCACCAAATTTTGTTGCTAAAGAAAGCCCAGATGAACTTGCATCAGGCATTCTGTCCTTTGCAAAAGATGAAATTGGAACCAGCGTAACAAATAATATCATGACGTATGTTTTTTTTTTTGTTTTATATCTAATACTTCTATCATTAGACTGCCTCGTTGGTCTTGTGGTCTCACGCTCGACTGCTCAGCATGAGTTCCTTGGTCCGATTCCTAGGTCACGCAGATTTTGGATTTGTACCATAGATATAGAGACAGAGACATAGATAGCAATAGGCTCACCCCATATGACATCCGACTGACAAACAAATGTGGGCTGTGGTGGCTATATTAGGTGCGCCTCTTCTTAATCCTGCGTGATGACATATACTTCATCAGTAGATCAAGTCATATTTTCTAGCAAATACTTGTCTGTACTCCTAGAGAAATTAATGTTGTCTATCTATACTTAGTCAGTAAATATACCTATTAAGCTGTACTCATAATTTTGATCAATTGTTAACAGACAGTTAAGTAAATTGTACGACCCGACAACTTGGTCAATAGGCGCAGAAGCCATCAAAGATTCCTTACAAACATTATGTCCGAAAGTGATGACTTCGCGAGTTTTCCGGATTACACCCATCAGTAACTGTAAAGGTATGGGCCTAGTTCAGTTTTTTAACTTACTTTATCGGCTTGGTTTTCTATCGGAAGAGGAGAAAATATCATTGATGCAGCTTCAACGAGAAGTCACACTTGTGAATGAACCTTTCACTTGGGTACCAGCTACTATATTTATACAGTCTAATTCTGCCATGTATCCCGCGCGTGACAGTCAATGCTTTAATGGGTAGTTTTCGCTCTTCAGCACTTTAACAACATGTCGTGGATGTAAGCGTCAAGAACGTTCGAAACACGCACAGATTTTTTGAGCCGAGCCTTTTCTTGGAGGAGTCAGTGGATCAGTGTTGTGCTGCCAGACTCCCCCGACAAACTGTAACAGCTTCATTTAGTTTTAATTATGGTATTTTTCTTTTCAGGAGTTATGATCTTCGACGACGATTTATTCTACCCTTTCTATTATTCGGATATAGATGAAATTTTCAAACCGATGCCGCTGGAACAATTTAATTTGGGTCGCCCTTATACCTATCACATGTATAATTTTTTAAGCAATAACATAACAATTGAAAGAGGCACAGTTTACGAAACAGTTGCTAAAACATTCTGTCCGACTATTCATAACACATATCCTGACGAGTTTTCCGGTCAACTAAGTAATAAGAGCGCGATTCAGAACAGCAGCCTTCAGTGGATATGGGTTGAAGAAGACGAAGAGTCAGAAGATTGATCAATCCAAACATGGTTGCCTCAAACAGTGTTTTAGCCTTTACTGTTTGGAAAATATATTGCATAATTTTTTTTATTGGTTTGGTCTTTTGTACACAGTTTACGATACGATACACATTTCAACAAATAATAGTACATTATGATATAAGTGCGGTAAGTTGGAAATTACAGCCGAGGCGATATTGCTGCCCGAGCCGTAGGCGAGGGCGATAAAAAAGCAGAGGCTGTAATACTCAAAGCGCACGTATGTCATACGACGTTTTATAACATATTTGCAAGGAAATAAATAAAACAAATAACAACAATACAGCGAAAAGAAAAAGCGCGGGGAAAAATTTTTACTTGTTTACAAATTAGCGAGGCACGCGCATCATCGCTTTTGTTTAAGGCAATGACACAAAAAACAGCCAGTATTACTAATAAAGTAAATTAATATTTTTGTGTTTTTTTTATAGATACATGGTTGTAATTTACTGTCAAAATTAATTAAATTAAAGAATTAAATTTTTATTTATTATTTTACATCTTCCAAAGTTAATTTTATTCATAAAATGTTGACCACTTTTCTGACATACAAACTCTTTGCTAAGATTTAAAAAAGTATAAACCGTGCATTTTACTTTACAGCACAAGTACGTAATGAGATACATTACGATATTGAAATTGGTGAAATAAGAGACCGTTTACGAGCAAATGTGTTATAAATATTTAAAAGATGCAATCCTAAAGACAGATTTTTTTACGTAAAACGTACAACAACATTATTTATTCCGAAAGCCTAAAGGAAAGATTGTTCGAACGGCGCCATCTATCATCCATTGAGTCCAAAACTATCCTATCTTTCTAGCTAGAAACTTAACATAGTACCTATATTCACAAAACGTATGAATCAGCTGATCCATACATTTTGACGAGATAAGCGAACATAATTGTAGGGAACAGCAGATTTTTTTTTTCGTGATTCAGTGTTTGGTCCCATCGTAAAAGTTGTTTCTAATGACTCATCATTATGAACAACTTTTATATCGATAAACTTCGACCGGTCATTGTACTCATACAATGACCGGTAGAAGTTTATCGATATCGTCCGGAAACACGGTGTTTATTAAAATTTGCTTTTTATTAACTTGGCGTTTGAACCATCTTTGGGACACGGGATTCCTCTTAGTGAGATACAATAGGCTTTTATTCACCATATCGCCCAGTACGTGTGCGTCGATGTCCCATGTCTTCGAATTTTAGTTCCAAGACGCCAGTTTCTTCATGATGATTTCCTTTATCGTTTTTAGAATGGTGATAAATAAATAGCACAACGCCAAAAACCTAACATGTCGTGGCTATGAACTCAGACAGCCACTTAAAAGTCAAAATCTCTTAAGATTTATAAAATTGCAGAAAATAAAAGGAAATCAGAGTAACACAAAATAATTCTCTTTTTAACACTCTTACAATATTAGCTTCACTTATTAAACTTGGGAATTGAAATATATCTCAAAGAGGTTTAAGGTAAATAAAAACTACGGTTGTTAAGTGATAGTTAACGTAGATATCGTACCTTATCAATAACAAGAGCCACTTAGGTAAGCGATGACGACCAATATGGCAGCTATTACAGATATCAAGAAGAAGACAAGAATTTACACAAATTTTGTTTTATAAAAGACGTATAAAATACTTTTATACTACACCTGCTTGGAAAGTACCTTGATACTTTATCAAATTTACGGTAGAAAGTACGTCATTGCATATCGAACAAATATGCGGGGAGAAAACGCATCTGAGCGGGAGAGAAAAGTGTATGAAAATCCATTGCTTACGTGGTTTTTCTTTTTTAATTTTGGGTAAGACTATGCGCCGGTAACCTAAATATCAAAAGCCAAAAAGTTTTTACAGTGAGTTTAAAAAAAAAATGTGTTTATTATTCTAAATCTATACAGTTAAGTTGCCGGGGCTTCCCAGGAAGTAATCCGAAGATACTTGTGATGGGAAAACCTCGCTCTTCCTCGAATTAATTAACAATTGTTTATCTGTGCTAATTAGGTATAAGTGACACATTTTTCAAGAGAAAAATGAAAAAAAAAAAAAAAAAACAAAAAGAAAAATTAATAAAACAGAATGAGAATCGTGTTTACGGCAGTGTGTTTAGTATAAATGTGTGTTTATAAGTGTGTTCATGAGTGAGTGGATGTATATTTTGTGTGTATTTGTGTGTGTAAAAGTGGGTGCGTGTGTGAGTGGGTGTGTGTATGTGTGAATGAATGTGGAAGTGTGTGTGTGTGTGTGTGTTGGTGTGTGTGTGTGTGTTGGAGTGTAAGTATGTGTGTGTGTGTGTCAGTATGCATGACGCTCAACCCAGAGTCGCCAAAATGTCCTCAACGGCATCATAATTAAGTGTGAAGAGCCATTCAGTTAAAGTCTTCTTACACTCGTACAGCTGCATAGGGTAAATGTTAAGTATACGATTTACTTTATTATAGACGCGTGGAGCTTGAGTTACATTTTGACGACTAGCAAAAATCGAACGTGCTGGGTATGTAGGGGCTACAAAATCACACCGTCTTTTTTTAAGTTTGTCATGGCTAAAGGGTATAATTTTGTGATATCTTAGTACCATGTGTAGTATAAGGAGTTTTCTGACGGAAAGCAGCTTAGAGATTGCGTATAGAGTTTCAGTAGGGAACCTGTAGGGTTTGCAGTACATGACCTTAATCAAGGATCTCTGTGCCCTCTCTAGATCTATAAAATACGACTTAGCTGCTCCACCCCATACCGAGATACAATATATGATTACAGATTGGGCCAGTGCGATATATATTTTATTCTGTAGTTCTGCATTCATTATATGTCTCAGGGATTTGAAAACCCATATGAGTTTTCTCACCCTCGCTATAGTTAGTTCGAGGTGTGGGTACCAGCTTAACCTTTGATCTACTATAATACCTAGGTACTTGACGGAATTTACCTTATGAATTATAGGGCAACTACAGGTAGATAAGGATGGGGTAAAGCAGGAATGTATCCTAATGTTAAAGTCAGGCGCAGGCTGAGAGTTTGCGTATTTAGTGAAGCAAACGTAGTTGGTTTTTTGGGTATTTAGCGTAAGTAGATTCCCACGTAGCCAATCACCAACCCTAGCCAGTTCACTCTCAGCCTCCAGCCTAACTTTGTCCCAGGTCTTAGCAGAGAAGATAATAGCGGTGTCATCCGCGTAGGACAGTATCCTCGCGCCGTTGATAATAAGGTTACAGAGCTCATTAATATAGATCAAAAAGAGCGGCGGCCCGAGGACACTGCCCTGCGGGACGCCATACGTCACGTTCTCCTCGTCACTAACATAGTTTCCAATTTTTACTCCCTGTTTTCTGTTTTGAAGGTAACTGCTGAGAAGAGATAGAGCAGAACCTCGAAATCCTAAGTTCTCCAGCCTGTGTATTAGTTTAGAGATAAAGACGGTATCAAAGGCCTTCTTGAGGTCAAGAAAGGCCACTAGGCATTTGTTCCCCTTATCTACTTCCTTGGTTATCGCAGTAGCAAGTGTCTCCGTAGCATCCTGGGCCGATATTCCCCTTCTAAAACCAAATTGAGAGGAAGATAAGACGTTATACTTGGTCAGGTAGTTGACTATTCTAGAGTTCAAAAGTTTCTCAATGATTTTAGAAATGGAGGTCAACACAGAAATTGGCCGATAGTTGTTAACGTCGTCTTTATCACTACTCTTGTACACAGGGGTAACAACAGAGCGCTTAAGGAGGTAGGGGAAGATACCTGTGTTAAAGCATAGGTTGGCCAGGTCACAGATCAGTGGGACTAAGATCTCCTTTGCCTGCTTTAGGAAAAGGGTAGGAATTCCGTCCCACCCTGGTGCACTCCCAGAGTCTAGGGACATCAGTGTATTTTCAACTTTTTGAGTTTTACCTCCAAGTTCGCAAAATGACACTGGCCTATGTTGGATGGTGTCGGGCTGGCAGTGCGACCCTGCGGCGGCAGGATAAACAATTTGAAAAAAGAACATGTGAAAATTGCAGACGCCATTGGCGCCATTTTCAATTTGTGTGTTGTTTGAGGATTCAGTTTTCGTAGAAAGTAAAATAAAACTCTCAAAATGATAAGTAGTGATAATGATGATGAAGATTTTTTAACTCCGCTGCAGTTGAAGGAAACAGCAAAAATACTGATTGATAACCTTTTACCACAGAAATCAATTAAAAAATATAGTAAAACTTATGACGATTTTTTGCAATGAAAAAGTGAAAAAAATGCGGCATCTTTTTCTGAAACTGTTTTGCTAGCTTATTTCAGTGAAAAAGCGCAAAAATACAAACCAAGTACGTTATGGTCTATGTACTCAATGTTGAAAAGTACTATATTGACAAGAAACGACATAAATATTCAAGAACACAAAAAACTTACAGCATTTCTGAAAAGAAAGTCGGAGGGATTCCGTAGTAAGAAATCAAAAGTGCTTACTACAAAGGATGTTTATTCCTTTTTGCAGAATGCTCCAGATGACAAATATTTGTTGATGAAGGTAAGTTTATGAACAAAATGCACTGGTTTATGATTTATTACGTACCTATTTATGAGTAGAAATCTACTAGGTTTTCATGTTTGATATTTTTGTTTACAGGTTATTTTGATTTTAGGAGTAAACGGGGCCTGTCGTTCGCAAGAACTTGTGGATATGACAACAGACGATATCGAAATCCTCGAAAATGGAATAATTGTCAATATTCCTAACACAAAAACCAAAATTCAGCGATCATTTGTTATATCGGGCTTATTTTATGAGATAATGAAGAAATATAACGAAATTCGCCCCAGTGACCCCAAAACCAATCGGTTTTTACTACAATATAAAAACAAAAAATGTACGAAACAAGTAATTGGGAAAAACAAAATAAGTACTGTGCCAAGAGAAATAGCTTCCTACCTTAATTTACTCAATCCACTAGAATACACTGGCCACTGCTTTCGCAGAAATTCAGCGACTATTCTTGCCGATACTGGTGCTGATTTAACCACAATAAAACGCCACGGTGGTTGGAAATCGTCCGCTGTTGCAGAAGGTTACATAGAGAATTCCGTAGAAAACAAAACACGAATAAATAACCAAATATCGGGATCGATTAATGTGCATCAAGACTCATCTCCTCAACCATCAACGAGCGCGGCGATGCCAAATGCGCCTCAGCAGCCAGTTGCCCCTTTGGCACCACAGCCTTCTACGAGCGCAGTGCCAACAGCACAGCCAGTTATTCCTCCTACATTGTCGCAAACATCTCAAACAAACATTAATGGAAAAAGTGTTACATTAAGCTTCACTAACTGCAACAATTTCAATATAAATTTCAATTAGTAAAGATTTAGTTTTTTATTTTCCTCGTAGGTGTAGTATAAAGCACTATATATCACTCGAGAGAAAGTGCGATTCCCGATCTCGGGATTTTTAAAGCCCTCGCCTACGGCTCGGGCTTCAAACGACACCCTCGACGGTAATCGGTCACTTTCTCCTCTCGGTGAACAATGTACTATTTTAACACACTTGCTCATAAAATGGCTCTAATTTGACCGCAATAAGGCACATAATGACGCCTGTAATCAAACTGCGACTTTTTCATTGCTATTATTCACAAGTGAGTTATAGGGTTTTTTTTCATTTTATTGGTTCAGTTGCTTTGTTCTTAAAAAAGTTTCGACACAAAAAAGAACGTGTTCAATAGTACAAATAAATTAATGTACCTATTGTTCATTTCATGCAACTTCGTATTTAAACATAATTTCAACTTGTACGTTTTTAATAAATAAAACTTTCACTCAACTATAACTTTTGTTTTCTCTGTAATAAAGAAAACTTTGAATTTCCCATTTTGTCGTGGCTAAAACGCTGTCCGCGAAAAGCAAAAAAAAAGAAACCTCATTATTTTAGTCTATAGCCGATCGCCATTGTTAGATGCGCGCGCATAGGAAAACTGATTAATTTTTCCCGCCATTGCGAAAACGTTTTTCACAACTCGTTTTCACTGTTGAAAATGATTTTTTAGTATTATTTTCTTCACAAGTGTGTTGAAAAACGTCGTACGATACACGTGTGTATTGATGATTACCGTACTCGGCTCTCTTAAGACTCTCACCTAACGGGTCGGGTCTCAATGGCGCCTCAGCGGTAATCACCAAAATGTACTATTGTAATCTCTCCTTCTTAATATTTTGAAGAGATTGTTTACTCCACCCGTTCGTGCTTCTCATACCTACAGTATTGTCAGCGGTATTACTATGCTCTATGCGCTGAACCGCTCTGAGGGCTGCTTATATTATAAAACGCGGTAATCACGACTTGTATACAATAAGAACAATTGTAAATTATATACGGACATGGTAAGGTACAATACTACCATAGGTACTACCACAGAGGCATGAAAGTAGAATTAATGCTGTGGAAATGCGTTCCTTGCGAAGCATTTGTGGTAGGTATATTCTAAAACTCTGAATGATAAAATTGAGGAAAGAGGTAATACAAGAACGTTGCTGTTTAAAAGAAGATGTAGTAGTGACAAAAATTGAAAAGAATATAATGCTGAGATGGTTTGGTCATGCGGAGAGGATGAGTGAACTAATAAAAGGTATTTACAAGGCAGAAGTGACCTTATCGGTGAGGTTCTTCAGAAAGATCAGGGGTTCTAAAATGACCGCTTTAGCAGAATCTTAATAAGAATCACGTTAAAAAAATAAAATTCTTAAAATGGACTTTATGGTCTTATCCGTATCGTGCATTTTAAGATTTTTTTTTTTTAACATGATTCATATTTTGATTCTGCTAAAGAGCTGCTAAAGCGGCCATTTTAGACCCCCAGGTGCGTAGTACTCGCAACCGGCGCCGGCGCGCGTGTATGACCAGATGTATAAACGTGGACGAGGTAAAAGGAGTATGTAAGAACCGTAGGAGATGGCGTTCTGTAATTTCTTCTTACCCACATGGGTAAAAGGCGCGAGTCTATGTATACAGGGTGTGGCGTAAGTAGTGGTCCACCGTTCAGGATTCGATGAACCAGATAATTAACTATAACAATTAAAAATTTAAACCATTTATACCCAAGGGTTCCGAAAATATTTCCTTTTTGTAATCATGACAAAGATTAATAATAAATGATAAATAAAGTGTTTTTTTTTTTTTTTTTAATTCTTTGTTCAAATACCTGAAGTAACAAGTTAGGTCTACATAACTCTGTTATAGTAGTTTTTTTTTTAAACAAATAGGCATTGACACTAGTGCATTTTTTTGCAAATATCGTAAGTATTAACGCAATAAAGTTTAAAAAAGTATGTTAATGAAAATCTTCTTTTCTTCAATAAAAATTTAATATCTTTTTGTTAAATTAGGTAGTTAAATGCCTACTTAATTAATTAATTAAGTAGGCATTTAACTTATTGAGTACTTGATTAAATACATGGGCACTGACAATGTGGTACGTTTTTTTTTACAAAAATCGCTCTTGAACTTGATTATAAAAAAGTAGCACTATACATACTTTTTATAAACATTCATTTACATATATCACAGGAGTTCGACCATAATAATAATGTGTTGTTGACAGTCCAGTATACAGCGAAACACTTTGAAACGGCCAGGTGTTACTTAGGCTCAGACCAATTAATAAACCAAGATAGCGCTGCGAACAATAAAGTGAGGCATGCGCAAAACTACGCGTCACTCTGTGCATACACGCTCACAAGCACACATTTACATCAAACTACAATTAAAACTCCGCCTCAAACCCAATAAATGCATGTGCTACATGTTTACGAAACAGGCCTTCACTTCGCACTTCTCTGTTCGCAGAGTTCCGTCTGAACTTTTTTATTTGGTCTGAGTTACTTAGGTTAATCTGTTCTAATTATTTTAGACTAGCTGTTGGCCGCGACTTCGTTCGCGTGGAAATTGTGAGAAATAAAAGTGGCCTATGTGCAAGACGAAGATATAATCTATCTTTGTGTTAAAATTATTGATAAATATCAAATGATATATACTATAAAAGCATTTAAGGGGGTGGTATCTGCTAACGAGAGGTTTTCTCCATGTAACTCCTCTTTGATGAGTGAACAAACAAATATATGTTGCTTATTAGACTCTAAACTTTAATTGGTACAATTGAAATAATTCTAACTTTATTATTACTATGTGAAAAAAATATTCAAAGTGAAGCATTTTTTCTTTGAAATTTCGTAGCAACTCCTAAACTCCTAAAAATTTGGGTTAAAATTAGAGAAGAACCAACTTTTTCTTCAAAAGAGCTGAATTTACATAAAAAATCATAATTTGTCATGGTAGCTCTAGTATTCAGCAGTAATTAACAGAAGTCAAAATGAAAGAATAATGACTTTTGTTGAAACTACAACCAAATTTGTAATAAAAGGTAGAAATTTCGTAAATAAAAGACAAAAAGGAAATATTTTCGGAACCCTTGGGTATAAATGGTTTGAATTTTTAATTGTTATAGTTAATTATCTGGTTCATCGAATCCTGAACGGTGGACCACTACTTACGCCACACCCTGTATAAGGTCTACCGTCTACCTATTCAAACACGAAATATTTTAAGAGAATCATCTACCGGTTATAAAGAAGCCATAGCAACAAAAAAATTTTTTTTCCATCTGGTTTTTTGTGAAATTATTATAATTCTAAAATTTCTTGAGACATTTTGCATAAAACCTTTAGGTACTGCGACATAGTATGACGTTTAAGGTGCCTTTCCGAGACGGGCGACTGCGGCTAGCGGCCTGTGGTCGCAGCTGTTTCTATTCCAAGCGCGGCGGCATGCCGCGGCTGCACAATGCATAGAACCATACTTCTCTTCGTCTTCTTGCAAAAAGGTCGACATTTTACGTGTATACTGTCTGCGGATCGCGACACCACTACACCACTGGGCACTGCAGTCTGCGGTAGCTGCGCGTCGCGTCCGCAGGCCGCATTGTCGCCGCGCTCGGAATCAATTTCATAGAGATTCATAGAAACAAGTGGTGTTGCTTGCAGTTTGCGGTTGCAGGTTGCAGACTGCAGCAGACCCGTACGTGACCGTGACGTAGTAAACTAGCGTAATGGATGTTGAAAAATAAAGAGCAAATATTTATTTTATGGGTCAAGTTTTTTTTTTATATACAGGGCGTAAACCACCTCATCACGAAGCCGTCGACCAAGCATTCTGTACATCAAAATAAGTAACTTTACGCAAAAATTATTGCTGGAAAACGACTTTTTTTTTGGGGTGAAATATCATGTTTTGTAGTAGAACTCAATGTAACGCACTCAAAACATTGTGCTGATGGATGGATTGAATAGTACGGGGTCGTGGAGGAAGTTAAGTAAAAATCTTACATCAAAAACTTGTATTTAAAAAAAAAGTTGTCAAAAAGTTGGAACTTTGACCCCTAATATCTCCGTAACTAGAAGGTTCCCGCAAAAATTATCGCTGAGAAACGACTTTTCTTTTTGGGGTGAAAAATCATGTTTTCTGGTAGAACTCAATGTAACGCACTCATAACATTGTGCTGGTAGATGGATTGAATAGTACGAGGGTCGTGGAGGTGTTTAAATTAAAAATCTTACATTAAAAACTTGTATTTAAAAAAAAAGTAGCAAAAAGTTGGAACTTTGACCCCCAATATCTCAGTAACTAGAAGGTTTCCAGGTATGGTGTAGAACAAAAAAATAGTCGCAATGACGGGGAGAACAAGTGCCTTTCGGCTTCATTAATATGTTTTTATACTCACTTTTTTTTCCTTGAAATGGCTTTGTGATAGCCGTTAGATGATTACCTGTGCCAATAAAAAAGAGATGGATGTACAAATGACAAGACGCATCACATCGTAAATTTTTAATAATTTCTTTTGCGCGAACTCTTCAGATCATTAAAATCGGTCCAGCCGTTCTTGAGTTTTATACATATACAACATGTAACATAATTAACGCACACATTCAGACACCCCAATTAGTTTATTATGTTATAATCATAATACATGCACTGAATTTTTAATTAAACATGTATAAGCAATGATTATTTAATAAATTAGTTTTCCTAATTCCGGAAGAATGTTGTAGTCACAGTACAAATCAACGAACGCGCGCGCGTGAGTCTTGCTAGCCTTGTAGGTATTCGCTCGCGTTCGAGACAGCTGTTAACGTCGCGTTGTCGCTCGACTCAACTTCAATAGAAAACTTCAATACATTTTAATGCCTGTTTTCTTAATTGATGTTTTAATTTAGAAAGCACTTCGTCATTTTTTATCAAAAGCGTTCACTATCCTATTTTTTAAAATAAACTAGCGATTTAATACGTCCCCACAAAAAAAGTCTTCAAATCAGCTGATTGGGGATTCTCATCGAATTAATCCCATATTTCGTTTTGAAAACGAGTACGTGTACGCCAATCGGCTCCCCTGTCGATGGCTGTGTTCGGACGGAACGTTTCATGGCCACGAAGTAGCAGCTAACATAGTCCTACCCTGCGGTCTACTCTTGTACCATACCTTTGGTTGACTTGAATGTTCTGCCAGCTAGAACCACATTATCACCACACTGCACCGTGCCACAATCCTCACCATTAGTCACCATTTCACTGAACATTTTGTGTCAATTATTGCAAAGAAAGCGCGCGCGAAAAACTGTTTGCATAAGTACACTGTACGGAAGTTAGCGCGTGACTAAATATTGTTTACATTTATTTAAGTTAGCTTTGATTGTAGGCGCCGCCGGCGCCGCCCGGTGGCTATCTCGCTCTATCCCAGGTTTTTAATTTGCACGAGAAAGGGAACGAAAATTAGTATCACATAATTTACATTTTGTTGGTTTATCTATTGTGTCCTTTAACGAGTGCCTGTTTAATGTGTGCGTGCGGTTGAATCGCCAAGTATACCTAACTGTATTTGTAACGACTTTAACTTGCTTGAAATAAGGTTCATTTTTCTTTATTTTGTATTGAATGGCGGAATTTGTATTAATACAAATAAAACTGCACTTTTAAAAGTCTTATTGCCTTGAGTTACGGTCCATTTCAGTTCGCTTGGACTATACAGGGTTATTGTGGCTATAAATTACGTAGCTTTAATTATTTTTGGGATAAAAAATTACCTACATTAAAAATTATAGAAATCGATTCAGTAAACGATTCTGAACAAAGTAATTTCAGGATGTGCGTTAATTATGTTACACGTTGTATATACATAGATTTACTTTGCTCAAATAAAAAAAAATATATATAATTCTATCGATTCGTACTCTAAAAAATCTCAACCATTTATGCAAAGGTACGGGTCAGCTAATGGAACATTACTTACATCGTTAAATCCGTAGAATTCGGGGAAAGTACAGATAAATGGCTTAAGGCTGGTGTATCTGCTAAATTAGAAACTCTATTTGTGGTGGTTCAAACTTCATTTGAAAATCTGTTATAATAAAGTTCTAATCAGCTTGCACTACAAACTCATTGTTACGTTAGTCAGTGCGGGCCGAATATTGCGAAATGAGTGGTTATTATTTAATTGTAGCCTAATAAATCAATAGATCAATACGCCAATTGTAATACACTAGAAAAATGACAAATATATGTGGATGGAAAAAAAATACTAAAACTTAATGCCGTTTAGGAGTTGCTACGAAATTTCAAAGAAAAAATGCTTCACTTTGAATATTTTTTTCACATAGTAATAATAAAGTTAGAATTATTTCAATTGTACCAATTAAAGTTTAGAGTCTAATAAGCAACATATATTTGTTTGTTCACTCATCAAAGAGGAGTTACATGGAGAAAACCTCTCGTTAGCAGATACCACCCCCTTAAATGCTTTTATAGTAATCATTTGATATTTATCAATAATTTTAACACAAAGATATATTATATCTTCGTCTTGCACATAGGCCACTTTTATTTCTCACAATTTCCACGCGAACGAAGTCGCGGCCAACAGCTAGTCTAAAATAATTAGAAATGATTAACCTAAGTAACTCAGACCAAATAAAAAAGTTCAGACGAAACTCTGCGAACAGAGAAGTGCGAAGTGAAGGCCTGTTTCGTAAACATGTACTATGCATTTATTGGGTTTGTTTGAGGCGTAGTTTTAATTGTAGTTTGATGTAAATGTGTGCTTGTGAGCGTGTATGCACAGAGCGACGCGTAGTTTTGCGCATGCCTCACTATATTGTTCGCAGCGCTATCTTGGTTTATTAATTGGTCTGAGCCTAAGTAACACCTGGCCGTTTAAAGTGTTTCGCTGTATACTGGACTGTCAACAACACATTATTATCATGGTCGAGCTCCTATGATATATTTAAATGAATGTTTATAAAAAGTATGTATAGTGCTACTTTTTGTGGTATAAGACATAAGCTGTGCCCATTCCCTAGCGTAGATCTCTATGGAGAAGAACGGGCAAGAAACTCCATGGACACTCTTTTAAATCAGAATATTGTTACAAAATCTTGGTTACATCATTCATGTTGAGATGGTATATTATGTGAGAACAATGTAGCAAGATGTGCACGTTAAAAGTGTCTACAGTTAAACAAAACAAAAAAAAAACAATTCAAAAACTAAAATAATTCATTCATTAATTCATTCAAATAACCATTTAAATAAGCCACGGCAACTAAGAGATGACCAGTCACAACTGACAGCGCCCGTTCACGGACATGACGCATAGATCAGCACCATTCAACTCAACCATTTTGAAGGGAACTAAATGATCCGACACATGCGCCACCATCAGCGAGACATTTGAGTGAGGTTTCCAGTGAATGATAGCTTTCTAGTACATAGTACTCACACAATATGGGCTATGCGATTATATAATACTAAACAGATTGAATCTATACAATGCAAAGATAGTTGTACAATATTCAGCAGCTCCAACAATACCATTTAATGCTATCAATTTAAGTGCCCCTGTCCTTGTGGAGCAGAACCAGCATTGAGCCAAGCATTTTTAATCAGCGATATAATCGCTCAACTTGCAATATGCTTGCTTACATAGTGTGCGTTTAATGCATGTTTTAAATTTCGTCTCCATAAATTCCAATTTAAGAATTTTAAATTTCTAACGAGATTCGTATTAAGTTTCTGCTAAAGCGGCCATTTTAAACCCCCTGTTATCTGTGAAAAAGCAACAGTTACCAATTTAATAAAAAACTTAATCGATCCCACACTACTAATATTATAAAGAGGAAAGATTTGTATTTTTGTGTGTGTATGTTTTTAATGAATAAACTCAAAAACCACTGCGGAGATTTCTAAAATTCTTTCACCATTAGAAAGCCACGTCTTTACTGAGTAACATAGGCTATATTTTATCCCCGTACACCCACGGGAACGGGAACTACGCGGGTGAAACCGCGTGACGTCCGCTAGTATTCGATATTTTAGAAATAATACCTACTTGAAATATGCATTACTTTGACAACACTGAGCAAAGGAACAGACCAAATTCGTCGAATTTGAAGTTATTCGTAAACGAAAATAGTTATTTGTTATACAAGAGTGCAAAGTTGCTTTTTAACCGCGTGCTCAATTTTGATAACCGAGCAAGCGAAGGATTCTAAAATTGAGTCACGAGCGCAGCGAGTGATTCAAAAATTAGAATCCTGAGCGTTAGCGAGGGAATCAAAAGAGCACGAGGTGAAAAATCTTTGCACTCGAGTGCAACACGTAACTTTTCATCCCACCTCAGCGAGGAAATTACTAAATGCAAAAAAAAAAAACATTTACAATCACAAGATAATTTTATTTCAGTTTAGGTGTTAACTACTACATTATGATAGGTAAGTATTACAGAATAATCTTTAAATTATAACAAATAATACTTAGGTACAATTAAGAAAAATTTAAAGTAACGTTGCTACAGTTAGTTAAGTTGAGTGTAATATTTATTTATTTATTTATTAAAACTTTATGCACAAGTAAAAACTGTACAAAGGCGGACTTAATGCCTTGGGCATTTTCTACCTATTTTTTTATTTTTTTTAAATATCGTACTGTTTCAAATCCTTCTCGCGTGATTGTTGAGGGAGAAAGCTCATTTGCGCATTATTAACAGTTTCAGTCAATTCTGTTGGCGTCAAATAAACTTCTTCGTCGCCAAAACCACTTATTTTACGTTTTTCACTTGTTTTTAACCTAAGGTTTTAACAATTGACCTGACAAGAAAATGGAGCGCGCAAAGCAAATTATAAAAGTACACCAAGAAGGTTCCGAGTCTGAGTTTTTAACAAATAAAAAAATACTCTTTCCGAGATGGGGGGATGAAAAACATATTTTCATCCCCCCATCTCGGAAAGAGTATTTTTGAGATCAAGCTTATAACTTTGTGATTTTTCATGATACAGATCATGAAAAATCACAAAGTTATAAGCTTGATCTGTTACCTGGTTGTCCGTAAACGTGGTCACCACGCGGCGAGCGCTCCCGCGCCGCTTTTGTATTTATACTATTAGCCGGCAAATCACTTAACTTGGGAAGCATGAGGAAAATATGGACGCCTATATAATCATAAGTTCTCTGTGACAAAGGGAACGTGCAGAAACTATAGGTGGCAGCACTAAATCGACAAAGAGACACTATGCGGACAGTAAAGGAAACTTTTCCTGCTGTCATCGTGCTTTCAATTATTTAAACAAAATTATCTCTTCAATTATATTATTTTTGAATATGATAAAAGGTATAAAATATAGGTTCCGGTCTATCAATAATGATCGTCAGCGTAATATGAATGTTTAATAATATGAATTTTATATCTTTCGTCTACTTTCTCTGATGAAAATTGTGGTGCATCAAGAAATTGTGGCTTCTTAAACAGCTTTCTTATTTTCAACACATGTTTTTTTAATGAAAGGGAATCCTTTATCAGCGAGAACAGTATCTCCAGGCTCTAACAAATCAATTAGTCCACAATCATTTGTTATAAGGCAAACAATCACTAGAACGCCCTCCGTAGCATTTAGATACAAAACTTATGAAACCATAAGTAGTGTAGCCAACTAAAAACTTTATTGTTTACCCATGTTTATGTAAGTAAGTAAGTAAAGTTTTATTTGTTTAACATGGTGTACATGATACATTGCATGCAAGATAATAATAATATTCAGAGAAGTTCTAACTTGTTTAGCCGCATATTGTGGCGTACAAATTGACACACACTACTGATATTGAGTACATGTGGACTCTTTCTCTTTGTTTAACTGTTGAGGGATATTCGGTGTGAACTTCAATGCAGTCAAAATCAAAAACAAAGCATTTATTTCAAGTAGGCTAGTTACAGGCACTTTTGAATTGTCGAAACAATCACTTATAGTAGTAGTAGTAGACAGTTTATTATAACACGTGTGTACGCTTAGTGAAGTTTAAATGGTTCTGGCATGTTTGCTTGGAGGTTGATTTTGAGGGCTATTGAACTTTTTCAATGCAGAGTGTATCAAAAACAAGTTGTTTTCAAATATTTTTCTTTACTGCGTTTTATCAATCGTTTGTGTTTTCCACTATGGTATGAGAGTACTATTCTTTGGAAAGTTATAGAATTTTACGCTATTTGATTTTATTTTCATTTTGTGGATGTATCGGTACAAAGAGAAATGCAACAATGCATTATGATTAGCTGGAATAATAATTTTCACGAATAAAATTAATTCTGTTTACTTGATAAAATACCAATGTCAAATATTAATAGAGTCCAACATTTGGATTGGTGACGCCAGTTGGCAGCACCGTCGTTATGCACGTTCCCTATATGGTGCGTTCGAGTAGACACTATTAACGCTATCAACGCTAACGCTGTCAACTCCCGTTCGAGAAGCCTTAGCAGCGTTAGTGAAAAGAAGCTCCCCGAACGACTTTTACAGTGAACTGCAGTGACACTTGACAGCTGATTACGAATGACAACTCTATTGTTGTTTTGTTTGTTTTCGTCTTGCTTTCGACTAATTTTATTTTATTTTATATGATGCAAACTGAAAGACTTAATATAATAGCAGTTGTGACAAGTGTCCTGCAGGAAATAATAGATACCCGCTCGATTAGCGCTGTCTAGTTGACAGTGTCAAGGCTAACGCTGTCGGCACATCACCTCGAGAGAAATAGTGTTGGTAGCGTGAAGTAATGACGTAATGTGTGACGTCACGGCAGTGTTGATAGCGCGCAACAGTAGCTTCTCGAACGGGCGACAGCGCTAAATAGCGCTAAAAGTGAGCTACTCGAACGCACCAATAGTGTGCGTTTAGAAGTGGTTGTAATAATCTGTATAAAAACTTATGTTTCAACTAAAAAGTGATCATTATAAATCTGTATCTAATTTTGATTGTGTCATTTAAATAGTTTCGTTTTCACCTTCTTGTGTCATTTATGATATCATAAACGTTCAAATATGTACAACGTACCAACGAAACAATTTTTCCGAAAACATGTGATCATTATAATTAGTTTTCTAGTTTTCAGTGGTCTTACTATTTATTATATGAACGCGCAAAATGTGACACTATTACAGCCTTCCATCATGCCCGTGACCTTCGCGGATATTTCGTGTTATTACGTAGATGAGAACGATTCACTGCCGTCAGCTGAAGACAGGGACTTTACTCCGAGACCGAACTCAATCTTCTTTCACGAGACCTCATGCAGCGGAGGGTTAAACTCCCGTCAGGCATGTGCCATCGAGTCTGCGGCGAGAGCCCACCCAGGGAGAAAAGTCTATGTGATGTTCAATGCACCCGTCAGCGACCTCGTGTATCAGAGGAGTTACATCGTGAAATTACGAGGCTTCCATAACGTCAGGTTCGCTAGGGTACACATTAATTAGTAACAAAACAAAGTAACAAAACCGTCATAGCAGCTCTTGGCATGGTGGTGACCAGGAGGATCAAATAAACTTGAATTTAAATTTGGCAGAACATCAGTTTTATCCTCCAATAATGATACAAATTTTTCCCAATCTGGTTTGGACAAATTATATTTCAGAAGTGGAGGGGAACTTTTCTCTAAATAAGTCTTATTAACCAAAGATATTGCAATATTTCAATTTTTCAATTCATTCCCAATGAAATTCCAAATGTTGAAGTGTGGCACGCGGAAGCTAAGACTTGGGGTGAGCCAAGTCTCAGCTATGGGACAAGCCAAGCCAGGCTTGTACTTATTTAAGAGGAATATGAGGTCGTGCTTTTTATGCCACACGCTCCTCACATTCCACTGAAGGAATATTAGGCGGGACGCCATTTTTAATTAATAAAAGTAGAGAAATAAGTTGATCGGCAACGTTGGACGGTGATTGGGAATTGGGAGAAGGATGAGAAATAACGGTAGGAAGAAGTTTAATAAAGAGTTCAATAACAGAACTGGTTTTGTCTGAGACATGATTGTTATTTAGAGCACAGCCATTGGGCTGTGAGGGTTGGGAAGAACTAACTATCTGCTGGTGAGCATTTTTATCATATGATGGGGAAAGGGGGGCATGGGTCCTGGGCTTAAGTGCCACAGTTTTGCGATAGGACTGGGACTGGGAAACAGGAGTTTTGACGATGTTGGCATAATTGCGGGAAACATTTGGGATAATTTTACATGCCTCAGCATAGGGAATGGTTTTCTCTGCCATGACGGTCTTAATAGCCTTTTGCCTGCCATACTTGGGGATGACTGGCTGTCAGCAAAGTGATTACCCGAACAAAGCACACAGAAGGCATCGGCAACAAAAATGTTGCAACCATCACCTGGGTGGTCGTGGCCACACTTATTACAGCGTGGTTTAGACCTGCATAAGTTTGCAACATGTCCAAATCTGCAACATTTGCGGCATTGGATTGTTGGGTATATGTACTGTTTAACAGGGAGAGACGTGTTACAGCGGAATATCCTAGAAGGTAGTACCTGTCCATCAAAGATCAAAACACATGTTTCGGTGGGCCTCCACTCATTAACCCCGTCTCGTTGTGTTTTCCGGTTGATGCGTCGGACTTTCAATATTTGACCACAGCTTAAGGGCACAGACAAATAAGTCATGGCTTCTTCTTCCGTTAGTTCTGAGGGAACACCGGTAACAACACCCATCCTTGTGATATTAAATGAAGGGATTGATGCAGTATAATTATACTTTGACAACAGACTGTTGACTAGGAAAGAGTTAGCATCCTGAGGGGAAGCAAACTCCACTGAGACAAGGTTTCTGCCAACTCTGTTGACACCACCGCGAACAATATTTGCAATATTGTTGTTCATAAGGAACTTTCCGAAATTAGCGGGGTGAAGGGTGGTGCCAGCATTTGGTTGAGACTTAATGCGTGAAACGTGAACAATATAAGGAGCCTTATCCATTACCGAGTACTTAATACGCCCAATTTGGCTTCTTGGTTGCTTGCTTGGGAGGACGGAGACGCGACTTCCTCGTCAACAGGACGCTTACGTGGGTTTTGTTGAGGTTGTAGAACCTGTGATACATCCATCGCTGTAGCGCTGCAAACAACATCCACGAATTGCGTTAGTGGGTTGAGTGGGCTCTGTTCGAAATAAGTAGGACGAATATCAGGTGGGTCCGGATCAGGGCGTTTATTTTTATCCATCTTAAGAGTAAAGAGACTTACGAGCTAAACAGTCACAATACAAACCTGGTTACGGACACAAGGACAACACAATTACACAATGACAAGTCACTAAAATCTCGAAAAACCCTTAAAAACAGCAAAAAAAATCTAAACACACGTGCTATCCAACAAACACCGTGGCCGAATCGACATTACTGCTTACTGACGTTTTATCTGTTTTTATTTCTAGCGGTCAGTGTTTTGATATATTTTCATTTAAGTGTTTTATAAATAGTCTATAGCTTTATTTATAGCAATACAAAATGGTGCTAATTGAGCAAATTTCGGCTGGAACTGTCAAAATTTTAGCAGATTACCGCGTAATTCAGTCATTCATTTGTCATTGTGTACGAGATTACCAATCTATGCCATTTCTTTTAATGGAGTGTCAGTGGTTGATCATTGGAAAGTCATAATGACGCGACGCCACTATATTAGTAGATTACGAAACTTGTCTAAATCAACTATTATGATATCAATGATAGATCATTGTGACACTATTGTAATAGCAGACTCGCCCCCCAGATATTTGGATACATAATGGACCTGGCGCCATAAAGAGAGTACTTCACAGAATGTGCAACACATCTAACATAATAGAATGGTCGACTACCACTTGTCAAGGTTGGTAATATAACAATATCATCGACATAATTATTTATAACATCACGCTTACAATTACCTACACAGTGTTCAAATATGAGCCCACTGCCGTTAAAAAAAATGAGGGGTTGTTAGAATTATTTATAAGAGAATCAATAAAAATGGTCGTAACTGAAATAAATTGAAATGCTAAATTTACTCACTGTTTGTTCACTAACATGTTCGTTACGCACTTCCAAAACATTTCGGGTCTGACCAGCCGTTTGACGACGATTTCTTAAAGTTTGCGCCCATATAAAACGTAGTCTACGGCACTGCTTGCAAGATTTCTGCCTTATTCTCGCCTGCGCACGTTAAATCCGGTGTGTCTGTACCGTTTCAAATTAGGGTGGATCACGGCTACTGATACTACCAACGTTCGACTGACAGTTTTAAGAAAAAGGCACTGACTTATTTTGTTCGCCTAATTTTGCCGATGTGTCTAATTTATAGGGTGTAAAACACCTCTTAACGAAGCCGAAAGGCACTTGTTTTCCTCGTCATTGCGATTTTTTTTTGTTCTACACCATAGCTTACCTTACCAACTTGTTTTCAAATACAAGTTTTTAATGTAAGATCACCTCCACGACACCCGTACTATTCAATCCATCCATCAGCACAATGTTTTGTGAGCGTTACATTGAGTTCTACTACAAAACATGATTTTATATCCCAAAAAAAAAAATCGTTTCAATAATATTTGCGTAAAGTTACTTAGTTTGATGTACAGAATGCTTGGTTGACGGCTTCGTGATGAGGTGGTTTACACCCTGTATTATGAGCAATACGTTTTTCTCTTGTCTATAATCGCAGTAGATCTACACTATGGCACTATGCTATGCGGTGCGATGCCGTAACATGGCTTAAGTCATTCTCGAATAACAGTAAAACTCTGTTGTCAGTCCTTACCCATGCTGCAGTATAAATGTTCTCAACGTTTTAAAATATTATTTTCAGGACTTGAAGTCTATGGCCCAGAATATTTGTACCCACTACATTATTCCAGAAACCAAGAATACTTCAAACCTGGAGAACTGGAGAATGTCGAAAACGCCTACACTCATCATTTTTGGAACAAAATAACCCATGACATGAAAATAGAAAAGGATTCGTCATATGAAAAGATGGCTCAAAAGTTATGTCCAACGATATACAAGATGTATGGACAAGAATTTGTGTCTTAAAAACAGTTCGGTATAACAAAGCCCAAAGCTCAGTTGATAAATTGTTTAAGGTGTTTAAAGTATTAAAATGCTTTGCTATCTTTGGTTTGAAATTATGTTTTTAAATTAATAAAAAATAAAAATAATCAGCGGTTCGAGTGTCAAATTGATACGACGGATTTTTTCAAACCAATTTTTATGTTTTTATTTGTATCAATTTAACCTAACTGAACTAATTTTAATAATTATATAATGATAAGAAAAAAAAAACCGATCCTCGACTAAACTGGAACTTAAATTGAATATACTATGGAAATTACGCCATAAACAATGTCACCGATTCTGAGCAGACCAATGCAATAAGAGCCACCATCTCCGGGCTCGTCGATCAGTTTCACCTTGCAGCCCTGGGCCCATAACCTGTTATTACGTACTAACTGAACAGATTAGTTATCTGCACTGTGGAGCAAATATAAGACTTGGCCATGCAATCCGTTACGGGCAGGCTGGGTGGCATGCGGTGAGATTAAAACAAGAGAATGTTCTGGTAACTATTCCTGTATTTCTTGATTAACAAGCAGTTCACGAATAGCGAGTCATCTATGCATTTAGTCTTAAACTTAATTGGCATTAGGCACATACAAATGGGACTAGGATAAAGAAATTCAGAGAAAAAAAAACGTGTTCTCACCGTGACGACTTTTTGACAAGAGAAAGTTGACAGGTATTGTCTTTGTATAGATTGAGAACTATGCTCTATGCTACACTGATAATTAAAGTAAAGCGTAGAACACACATGTTTCTACTAACTGAACAGAGTACTTATCTGCACTGTGGAGCAAATATAAGACTTGGCCATGCAATCCGTTACGGGCAGGCTGGGTGGCATGCGGTGAGATTAAAACAAGAGAATGATTATTATACTCTTTGTTGCAGCCGCCGCCGGGGACACGCCACATCCGTGAGCGCTGCGTCGCCGGTCACTGCAGTTGCGTCGAGCTCGAGTGGTGAGTTTACCCGGCACCGCACAATAGGCTAGAATGCATTTCCACCGCGTGGAAATTCAATATGAGCAAGTTTCTTATTTTGGATAAATTGGGTACCTATTTGAGGTCCTTTATTATCTGTGTTTTACCATCAATCAACGCCATTCAAACTACCTTTAAAACTGTAATACTTCTTTTATGGTTACAGGTCAAAGTTGAAGAATTCTATTTACTTATTGTTTGTTCTTAAATTACGCGTAAAGTTACTGTGATAGGCACGTGGTGTTTATTATTATCATTTGGCCGATCGTATTACACGTGCAGCCTCCATAGGTTGGGTCTCATCATTACTAACAAAACGAGCCCAAACTCGGGTCACCTAGTACAACATGTCAAGGAGTTCCAGTAGCAGTCACCGAAGTACAGCTTCAGGACACTCCATCAAGTCCGGAGGTAATTCGTAAAAACAGGAAAAATATTTTTTTGTAGGGACCTACCATAATTTTATTTCTAAGAAATACGTAAAAATCTTTCAAAGCATCAAAATGAATTCACTTGACTACTATTCTCGCAGTTAGTCGTGCGTACACTTGTGTGTATGACCCGTGTCAATGTAGTAGTTCGATTCTGTACCTATCAATTTTGCAAACGCGTCCTTAATAAACGCAAAAACAAGGGAACCCCGCCATCGCAATCAGGAACCAGCAAGAGTTATCGCGCCACTGCCCCATCTCACCTGAACAAGCAGAACTTTAATGCGTCACTCTAAATAAATAAATATCTCTGGACATTACACACACCGCCATCTAGTGCCACACTAAGCAACGAGGCTTGTGTCGTGGACACCAAATAGTTGATATACTACATAGATACTACTACTACATAGATACTATACTCTTTATGTAAGCACCTGTTACATTTTTTTTACATTGCCAACAAGACAAGGATTCTGTATCGACCACATATTCATAAAATCACCTGGAATACCTCTTGGTCTCATATGTAGCTTATCTATTTCAGATCATGAGCTCATGTAGTGTACCTATTAAACCGGAAAAGTCCAAAACCCTAAACGATGGCGAGTCAAAACTTACTGGACAGCCGTAGCTAATGAGATTAACAAAACAAACTGGGATGCTGTACTGACGCAACTTGTGTGAATACTGCACTAAATTACTTCAACGACACGGTATCACGAGCCACTAAGAAGCACACTCAAAATGTTAAAATTAGTCGCAGAATGGCTAACATTCAACCCTGGGTTACACCTGGTTTATTAAGGTACATGCGGCACCGTGATAAACTTCATCTTGACTGCAAAGCCAACCCTGATGACCAGACAAAACAATTAATTTACACTAGATACGGGAACTTTGCACACACACGTCTTAGCAATCTCAGAACACTACACTACTGACAAGATATTGAAAGTAACCAGAACAATCCCAAAAACTATGGACAGCAATAAAAGACACAATTATGTAAGACAAATAAATGCAACACTCAAATTACATCAAATAATTTAATCGGATCCAGTATATCTCCAACAACATCTCTAAACAACTGTAATCAGCATTTCGTCTCTGTAGGGGAAAAACACTCTGCCACAATCCTCGACAAACTAGCAACCACTCACCAATCACTAATAGATTCACACATAACACCGAGCTTTAACTCACAATCATCCTATTTGCATCCGACAGACGAAGAAGTCTCTAACCTAATACACAACCTGAAAATAGACAATGCACCGGGGCCAGATCAAGTAACAATTCCACTACTCATAAACTGTAGAGAAAGCTTAATTAACCATTTACACACATATTTAAGCTGAGTTTAGAAAATAATGTGTATAGTGTAATAATGTCTCCTTGAGACTTGCCAGAAAACTACAGGCCGATTGCTTTGCTTAGTATAGTGTCCAAAATTCTGGAGAAAATAGTCAATAAAAGACAGGTTATTTTTCTGGACAAAAACTAAATAATCTCGGACAGACAATTTGGATTTCGACAAGGAAAGTCAGTTAACTTTTTGGACATAAACAAAATAATCTCGGAAAGACAATTCGTATTTCGACGAGAAAAGTCGACTGAAGACGCGGTGTCACTCTTGACTCATCAAGTTTCACATCACATCGAAAATGGAAAATGCTGTGTCGGAGTTTTTCTTGATTTGACAAAAGTATTCGACACCGTGTCTCCCGGGATTCTTCTAAAAAAGTTAGAGGCAACGGGAATGAGGGGAATACCTCTAGAATGGTTCCGTAGCTACTTGACATCGCGGTACCAATACTCCAAAATAGGCAGTCTCCAAAGTACCTTGCTACCCATCACGTTTGGTGTTCCACAAGGCATTACCCTTGGCCCAACGCTTGCACCGACAACCGCACTGCCATCAACTTTCACGACTCGACTTGGAAACGGGTGTATGTATAAGATCTCTCTCAGATAGCCCACGCCCAAACCCCAAGAACACACACACACACCACAATACAAGCCAAACAATTGCAAACATTGTTTTATTTTTATTTTATTACTTGGTGTTTAACAATTTAAATTGTCATGCCAAGTTAATGTTTATTATTACTATATTTTAATGTTCTCAATGTATGTGTCGAATTTTCATGTTACAGCTAAAAAGCGATCGTTATAGTTCTGATAATTTTGATGTTATGTCGTTTAAATGTTTTCGATTTCACCTTCGAGTCATTGATGATATCGTAGGAAACGTTCAAATATGTACTCGTTAAAACCACCAAAGGAAAATGTTTTCGTGTTAAGAAAACATGTGATCATATTTATAAGTTTTCTAGTTTTCAGTGGTTTTTCTATTTATTATATCAACGCGCGGAATGTGACGCTATTAGAGCCTTTCATCATGTACTTGGGCTTCGCGGATAACCAAAATAATATTTTCTGTCATTACGTAGATGAGAACGATGCACTGCCGTCAGCTGAAGACAGGGACTTTACTCCGAGACCGAACTCAATCTTCTTTCACGAGACCTCATGCAGCGGAGGGTTAAACTCCCGTCAGGCATGTGCCGTCGAGTCAGCCGCGTGAGCCCACCCGAACAGAACAGTCTATGTGATGTTCAGTGCACCTGTCAGCGACCTCGTGTATCAGAGGAGATGCATCGCGAAATTACGAAGCTTCCATAACGTCAGGTTCGCTAGGGTACACATTACTGATTACGCTAAAAATACTCCTTTGGAAACCATGGTGGCCAACGGACCTTTCAATAACAGCCAATGGCGTGTGGAACATACTTCTGATGTCCTGCGATATTTGACTTTGTACAAGTGGGGAGGGATGTATCTGGACACGGATTTTTTGGTCGTGAAGTTTCTGACGCCCCTGGGAGATAATTGGGTTGCGAAGGAAACGGCTAATGACTTGGCTAATGCAGCAATTGCTATTTCAATGGATCACCTAAGTAGAAAACTTGCCGAAGCACTCCTCAAGTAAGTACCTATCATTAAGATATTTTCGCTAACTACAGTACAATTTTTCTCTATTTTACATGTTATCTGTAGTTTTACCGAAATTCACCGTAAACCTACTTCCAACTCATTGCATCCTAGTAGTTTTCCGCACCCACATTATCACAAACCCAATTTCATACGCTTGAGCTGCGTTCACATTATTTGTAAAATTAAAAACAATTACTGTTATTACAAAAATCACAATCATAATCTTTGGTGGAATCACTTCCTGAAAATGAAGTACGAAAAATCAGACAGGCCCTGTGATTTTACAACAAATCATACACATGTTGAAATCTTCATGGACGTAGTCCCTACTATCATCATCGCAGATATTATGAATTGGCAGACTCATCTGGGGGTCTAAAATAGCCGCTTTAGCAGAATTTTAATTTTCTAATAATAAAGTTACAGGTTAAAAGAGGCAACACTTAGAATAAAATAGGTTCGTCCTTCTATACGATGGCAAAACAAATGTGGATCTAACTTGATTAGTTACACGTAAACTAGGGTGGTTCTCATTACCCGGTGGCTCGGCTTCCCCCGTGTTCCCCTACACACGCATGTCACTTGACGCTAGTTGCATCGCCTGAGTTCGTAAACGAGGCGAAGCGAAAATTGTACTGAAGGAAGAGATAGATAATTATCTACTTCTACATCATATCATATTTATCTATGTTTTCTGAAAGCTATTACTAATCCGTTAAGTTCTGGAAATAAAGATAAATTGAATTGAAAGATTAACTGTATCTTTTTCACAACGTGTCGTGTTGCCTGTTAGCAAACTCTGATTATGTTTATGGATTCATTTCGAGTGAAGTTAAAACAACGTATAGACCAGATATTTGGATACATAATGGACCTGGCGCCATAGAGAGAGTACTTCACAGAATGTGCAACACATCCAACATAATAGAATGGTCGACTACCACTTGTCAAGGTAGGCAATATAACAATATCATCGACATAATTATTTATAACATCACGCTTACAATTACCTACACAGTGTTCAAATATGAGCCCACTGCCGTTAACCAGAAAAATCCAGACAACGCGGCAAACGGTCGGCTATTACACACACCGGCTAAATTAGGGGAACGTGAATGATTTTTTGAGATTGAATGTACCATCTCAACGGACGAAATCTCACCACCAATACGGCTCTTTTTGTTTGCAGCACCAGGTCGCTATTGAAGCGCAAAACTTTCTCTTCCTTTGTCCTTTTTTTTTGTTTTATTCCTATTAGTCAAAAAAGGTGGTCAAACAATAGAACAGATTTTTTGTAAAACAAAAGATAACGTAAAAAAGCGTCGTATATTTTTTGTTGTTTTACTACTATTGGTCCGCACACTCTTTGTGCGAACCAATAGAAGTTCTTCTTCGTGTCGAAGATTCGTTAAGGGTGGTAAACAGATGTGGACATCGTGTGCACGGGATTTTATTTTAGATATGAGCAGGGTGGCGAGTCTGCTATTACAATAGTGTCACAATAGTCTATCATTGATCTCATAATTGTTGATTTTGACAAGTTTGGTAATCTTTTAATATAGTGGCGTCATAATGACTTTCCAATGATCAACCACTGACACTCCATTGAAAGAAATGGCATAGAATGGTAATCTCGTACACAATGACAAATGAATGACTGACTTACGCGGTAATCTGCTAAAATTTTACAGTTCCAGCCGGAATTTGCTCAATTAGCACCATTTTGTATTGCTATAAATATAGGCTTCTATATTAAAGATAATTTAAAACACTTAAATGTAAATAAATCAAAACACCGACCGCTGGAAATAATAACAGATAAAACGTCAGTAAGCAGTAATGTCACATTTGACTTTGACAGCTAAACAGATTGAATTGTATAGTTTCACATTAATCCACGTTACACAAAATTTATTGTTTTTTGTTATTTACGAACTTCTTACTACTTCAGATTGCATAGAACACTAATAAATAATATGTAAAAACATATATATATGAAATCTGGCATGATTAGATGTTCAAATTTAATTCTAGTATTTCGAAAATCATTTCTATTAATAATTTTTTAATGAATAATGGCAATACATCAATGTCATTTTATCACAATTCTATTACGAGACCATTGACCGAACAATGATCGACCATTGACCGAACAATGATCGACCATTATGAATTTAGCAGATTACGAATTTTTAGCAAAATGACCATTGTCATTGATCAACAATTATGAAATCAATGAAAGACCATTATGACACTATTGTAATAGCAGACTCGGCCCCCTGATTTCGTTCGAGCCCATGGTACCTACTTTATTTATTTATCGTTTTCGCTATATTTGAGTGTGTTTGTTTGTTTTATGAAAGAAAACAACAAAATGTAGGGTTGTTAGAATTTATAAGAGTTACAATAAAAATGGTCGTAACTAAAATATATTTAAATTCTAAATTTACTCACTGTTCACTAACATGTTCGTTACGCACTTATTCCAAAACATTTCGGGTCTGAACAGCCGTTTGACGACGATTTCTAAAAGTTTGCGCCCTTATAAAACGTAGCCTACGGCACTGCTTGCACGATTTGTGCCTTATCCTCGCCTGCGCACGTAAAATCCTGTCTGTCTTTATCGTTGCAAATTACGGTGGATCACGGCTACTGATACTACCAACGTTCGACTGACTGTACTCATAAGTTTTAAGAAAAAGCCACTCACATATTTTGGTCTCCTAATTTTGCCGGTGTGTGTAATATAAAGGGTGTAAAACACCTCTTAACGAAGCCGAAAGGCACTTGTTCTCCTCGTCATTGCGATTTTTTTTTTTTGTTTTATACCATACCTTATACTTACGGAGATAATTGGGATCAAAGTCCAACTTTTTGACAAGTTTTTTTCAAATACAATTTTATTATGTAAGATTTTTACTTTAAACACCTCCACGACCCCCGTACTATTGAATCCATCCATCAGCACAATGTTTTGAGTGCGTTACATTGAGTTCTACCACAAAACATGATTTTTCATCCCAAAAAAAAAAGTCGTTTCCCAGCAATAATTTTTGCGTAAAGTTACTTAGATTGATGTACAGAATGCTTGGTTGACGGCTTCGTGATGAGGTGGTTTACACCCTGTATTATGATCAATATGTTTTTCTCTTGCCTGTAATCGCAGTAGATTTACACCATGGCACTATGCTATGCGGTGCGATGCCTACGTAACATGGCTTAAGTTATTCTCGAATACAACGGTAAAACTCTGTCGTTGTGTTATGTTCTCAACGTTTTTAAAATATTATTTTCAGGACTTGAAGTCTATGGCCCAGATTATTTGTACCCACTACATTATTCCAGAAACCAAGAAAACTTCAGACCTGGAGAACTGAAGAACGTCGAAAACGCCTACACTCATCATTTATGGAACAAAATAACCCATGACATGAAAATAGAAAATGATTCGCCATATGAAAAGATGGCTCAAAAGTTATGTCCAACGATATACAAGATGTATGGAGAAGAATTTGGGTCTTAGAAAACAGTTCGGTATCAACCAAGCCCAAAGCTCAGTTGATAAATTGTTTAAGATGTTTTAATGATTAAAATGCTTTGCCAGCTTTGGTTTGAAATTATGTGTTTAAATTAAATAAAAATAATCAGCGGCTCGAGTGTCAAACTGAGACGACGTATTTTTTCAAACCAATTTTTATGACTTTTTTGTATCAATTTAACCTAACTGAAGTAATTTTAAATATTATATAATGATGAGGAAAAACCATCGCAATCAGGAACCAGCAAGACTCGTGGACACCAGATAGTTGATATACTACTTGAATACTTTCTTTGTAAATACATAGGTACATCATATTATAAATATACATCCAGTGGGTAGTTGACCCTATATATGGACGGGCGCGTTTTTTAGTGTTCGTGGAGCTATTAATTCGATTTAATAATAAAATGGCTAGTAAATCGCTTGAACTAGTGATACGCGATCTGCAAAAAACAGTACAGTTGTTAGTGAGTAAAATCAGTGCATTGGAGTGCCAAGTTTGTAACCAAAACGAAGTTATAGTGAACCAAAGCAAAATCTTAGCCGATCTCGGGATCCAAAAAACTGACAGTGCAAAGACTCAATCTACCCGAAAATCTTTCGAAAACGGGTCTATTGCCAGTGCTCCTCAACAGCGATTAAAGCGCTTGGCCCACGTAAACGCAGCGGCCGCAATAACATCTGTCCCAAAAAAACGTAGCGCTGTGTCCGCTGCAAGCACACTGAGCACACCGCTATCGACTAATGTGACGAAAACACCCGAGCTTGGCCGATCGAACCTGATGCAAATCACAGCTGTTTCGGACGCAGCGGCCACTAAAACGATTGGTGACGAAAAGCAAGACGACTCCATTATAACGATGAATGATGGTAAAAAATCGAAAGGGATGCAAGAGGACACTAATACTGGAAATGAGACATATGAAGGTGACATTCATGATAATAATGAAAATGACTGGCAAACAGTAAATTCGAAGAAACAACGTAAAAGACGTAAAATTATAGAAGGAGCGGGGAAGGAAGATGACGAACTACAGACCGTTGAGAAAATGAAATATATTCAAGCATGGTCCTTTAAACCCGACACTACGGTAGATAAAATTAGCAAATTTCTTAGTAAGATTGCTAAATCGGAATTCTATTATGTTGAGAAACGGGACATTAAAACAAATAGGCATGCATCTTTCGTGATTGGTATCCCAGAATCGCTGTATGATCGTATATGCACTCCGACTGTGTGGCCACCAGGAGTCCGGTTCGCCGAGTGGTTTCTCACGCGGCCCCGCGTGTAGTGGGGCGCACACGCACTACTGTCAGGACAGCGGCGGTACAACGACGAGGCATCACGACGTAACGACGAGTAAACATGTCGAGCGTTCACTTGTTGTATGCCACCAGAATGTGCCATCGCTAAATAACAAGACGAGGCAACTAGAAGTACTGCTTAGGAGTGAACTCGAATGTGATGTGCTGGCCCTGACAGAGCATTGGCTAAAGGAGCAAGAACTAAAAGTTGTGAACATTAGTAACTATGTGCTAGGGTCATGGTTTTGTCGACATAGCATAGCTCACGGAGGTTCGTGTATTTATATCAGGAGTGATGTGAGATTCGAGGATTGTCCTAAATTTACCGAATTATCAGTACAGCAGGTGTGTGAGATCTCAGGGATTAAATTAATAGACTTCAATGTAATTATCATTTGTATATATAGATCAAACTTGACGAATGTTAACGACTTTTTAAATTGTTTTGAAACTCTTCTTGACGAACTTAACAACTATGACGAACGAACCATAATTTTAGGTGATATAAATATTGACCTTAAGTGTTCATTGAATTCTAGCCAAAATAGATCGAAAGACACGCTATCGGCCCATGCCTATTCTATTGAAATTATTTTTCCTACGAGGGTACAAGGGAATTCTTCTACTTGTCTAGACCACTTGTATACTAATATGTCACCAGGGTCGATTGCGACCTCCTGTTTAAATACACAAATTAGCGATCACTTTGCAATTCGCGGTGAAATCTTATGTACTGTCGAGTCACAAATACCTGTAACACATATGGCGCGGAACTATAGCAAAATGAATAGGGACAACTTCACCGCATCGCTGGCCAGCGTTGACTGGGAAGAGGTGGCAGCGCGCTAGCAGGGCGCAGACGACTTAGCTCGTTCGATTGTAATTACTATACAGAACAAGGTAGATGTTTGTTTTCCTATGAGACGCGTAGCACAAAAAAACGCGGAGAATTCGTGATATTAGATATTAAACACTAAGTGTTTGCTGTTTGATGTTATAGACATTATGCACAAATACCCATACTTTCCATATTTAAACGAGGTAGTATATCGACTTCAGCAAAAGTACTCCAGGATGCTGAGACATAAGAGGTCCAAGTATTACATACACCATATAAAAACGGCAAATAACCCGAATAAAAGTATGTGGCACGTAGTAAATGTAGAATCTGGTAGGAAAAATCAATCAAGATCGGACTACACTGAGAGTATGAAGCAAGCAGATGGTAAATCTTTTTCCACAAAAGGGGATTTAGTAAATATGGTCAATGCCAAATTCATCCATGCGGCTATATCATGTGGCGCTCCTCAAGCGGACCCAAACACAGCCCTGGCTACGCTTCTGGAAGCGCGACCCCAGCTAGTCAGTGTGTGTGGCTACATCCCTTCTCACCGGTTGAGGTATACCACATTATTACGAAACGGATCGCACGCAAACCAACAAAAGACTTGTATGACACGTCAGTGGAGCTACTGAATACAGCGGCTGCATCGCTTGCAAATGTTCTGTCGGTGTTATTCAATAGATGTTTGCGTAGTGGATGCTATCCCAGTGCATTTAAAAAAATCAAGGTGTCTCCACTGTATAAGGGCAAAGGCAAGAAGAGCGACATAAACAATTATCGGCCGGTGTCTATCATTCCGGCAGTCGCCAAGGTCTTTGAAAACGGACTATGTGACCGATTACTTGGATTTCTTGGGAAGACTAACTGCCTCACCGACCGACAATACGCCTACAGGAAGGGTCGACCGACAACCACCCTTGCACGTGTAGTCATCCGCCATGTAATGAAGGCTAGGGAGGAAAAACAGCAGGTAGCAGTGCTCTTCTGCGACCTCTCAAAAGCTTTCGACGCCGCGGACCATGGTGTGCTGGCACTGAATATGAGGCACCTTGGTATAGAGGGAAAAGCGTTGGAGCTGCTACTCGACTTTTTAAAAGGCAGATTGCAGGTGGTGATCGGCGACGGAGGAAAGGTTAGGTCAGACCCTCTTAACATCACTAAAGGTGTACCACAAGGCTCCTCCCTATCTAACATCATGTTTAGTTTATTGCTCAATGACCTACCTGCAGCGATAAGTGAGGCTTAATATGTATTTATGTACGCGTACGATGTTGCTGCAGTCGTGTGCGCGCAGTCGATGGAAAGACTACAAGTAAGACTCAACTTAGTGGTGGGTAAAATTAACAACTGGTTTAAAATAAATGGCTTGATACTTAACACAACCAAGACCCACTACATGCACGTCAATCTTTCCGGTCGAATGTGTGCACCACTGTCACTTCGGGTAGGAAGCAGTGTTGTCGAGCAGGTACAAGCCACCACATTTCTCGGCTTCGAATTGGACAGTTCTCTCACTTGGGGGCCGCATATTGATAAAATGTGCAGCAAACTCGGACGAGCATGCTTCGCTATGGAACGCTTAGCGCAAACGCTCCCACGTAAAATGATGAGAGGGTGTTATTTCGCATTGGTACACTCGGTTCTCCAGTATGGTGTTGAGTTCTGGGGCCGAGCTGCCGATTGGGAGCGAGCCTTTAGGATGCAGAAGCGTGCCGTGAGAGCCATTACGCCATCACAATGAGATGACACCGCGAGACCACTTTTTAAACGGCTAAAAATATTGACTGTTCCCGCTATGGTGATATTGCAGGCGGCGGTATACGTTAGGCAACATCTGAACGAATACAGTAAACGCGGAGATAGGCATAATTATTGTACTCGTGGTAGAAACAAGTTAGCTGGTTACCCACACATCCTATCTAAATCTGGAAAGTTGATTCATGTTACGGGTCCATCAGTATACAACCGGCTACCGGATAACATCTTAAGCGCGACGTCTGATAATGCTTTTAAAGCTAGACTCAAAGGCTGGCTCACCGACCAGGCGTTATATTGTGACCTAAAAGAATGGTTTTAGGTAATTTAATAATTGTTGGTTCTATTAGTCTGTGGATCACGTGTTCTTAATTGTTTTTAGTTACTTTTTTTAATTGATGAGAATTTTAATTGATGATAATTTTATTTTTGTAATTCGATGCTCTTTTAAATGATTTGTGTTTTTACTTTTTATATATAAATTTACCTGTAATTATTCATAATTATTAATAAATAAACTAAACTAAACCATGACTTGGAAACAAATGTCGATCGTTCATCACACAAACATTTGCCCCTACCGGGATTCGAACCCGGGAGGGTTGGAACTGCCTCGGATGCGGCGCATCAGGGCCACAACTATCTTGCGAATAATCGCCGCAAATCCATCCGTATTAGCGCCCACATCGCAAACATGCCTGGCGCGCTACTGGAGCGAGGCAGCTTCATCAGCACCCTGCGTGCATTATTGTAGAGAACACGCAGGGTGTCGTACCATCATTTCGTATCCTTGACCCATAGGCTGCACGTGTAAAACGATCGGCCAAATGATAATAATAAACACCAAGTGCCTATCACAGTAACTTTACATGTAATTTAAGAACAAACAATAAGTAAATAGAATTCTTCAACTTTGACTTGTAACCTTATAAGAAGTATTACAGTTTTAAAGGTAGTTTGAATTGCGTTGCTTGGTACAAACACAGATATTAAAGGACCTAAAATAGGTACCCAATTTATCCAAAATAAGAAACTTGCTCATATTAAATTTCCGCGCGGTGGAAATGCATTCTAGCCTATTGTGCGGCGCCGGGAAAACTCACCACTCGAGCTCGACGCAACTGCAGTGACCGGCGCCGCAGCGCTCACGGATGTGGCGCGTCCCCGGCGCGCGGCGGCTGCAAGGTGAAGCTGAGCGACGAGCCCGGAGATGGTGGATGGGTCTTTTGTTCCATTGGCCCGGAGTCTGGTCAGAATCGGTGTTTATGACGTATTTTCCATTAAGTTCCATTTTAATCGGGTGTCGGTTTTCTTTCCTTATCATTATATAATATTTAAAATTAGTTCAGTTAGGTTAAATTGATACAAAAAAGTCGTAAAAATTGGTTTGAAAAAATACGTCGTCTCAGTTTGACACTCGAGCCGCTGATTATTATTTTTTTATTTAAACACATAATTTCAAACCAAAGCTGGCAAAGCATTTTAATCATTAAAACATCTTAAACAATTTATCAACTGAGCTTTGGGCTTGTTTGATACCGAACTGTTTTCTAAGACCCAAATTCTTCTCCAAACATCTTGTATATCGTTGGACGTAACTTTTGAGCCATCTTTTCATATGGCGAATCATTTTCTATTTTCATGTCATGGGTTATTTTGTTCCATAAATGATGAGTGTAGGCGTTTTCGACGTTATTTAGTTCTCCAGGTCTGAAGTATTCTTGGTTTCTGGAATAATGTAGTGGGTACAAATATTCTGGGCCATAGACTTCAAGTCCTGAAAATAATATTTTAAAAACGTTGAGAACTTAACACAACGACAGAGTTTTACCGTTGTATTCGAGAATAACTTAAGCCATGTTACGTAGGCATCGCACCGTATAGCATAGTGCCATAGTGTAAATCTACTGCGATTACAGGCAAGAGAAAAATCTATTTTTATTTTTTTATTTTTATTCAAAAGGAACAACAAACAACTGCAATATAAAACATAGAAATAAGAAACATATACAAAACTTATAGACAATATTGCAGCCCACAACGCTGTTCACAGATTAACTCTAAGATACATAACAGTGAAAATAATCGCTAGGGTTACAAATCCGAGAGATATAAAATGTTGTAAAAGAAAAAAACAATGTAAAAAGGTGTATAAATAATTAAGAAAGTTCCTTAAGTGTAAGACGTTTAAACTTATAGGGGGAACATGCAAAAATGTCAATTTGCTCGAAAGTACTGTTGTAGGAATCGACCATTCTGCGAACAGGCGAACGCTGGCCAGAGTTACACTTGCAAATATTATATAAATTCATGGCTTCTAAGTACCTACGTCTGTTTTCGAGTGTTGCAAGCTTATACTTAGCAAGTAAATCTTGGTATGGCAAATAATATCCGTAGCATCTGTAATGCATAGAACGCAAGAACTTGTATTGAACACACTCAATCATTTCAGCGTACTTTTTGTAGTAAGGACTCCAGACGGACACGGCATACTCTAGTTGAGAGCGTACAAGAGACTTATATAAGCATAAATAGGAAAAAGGCTTTTTAAAGTCGACAGTTGAACGCATTACAAATCCGTATAGTTGATATGCTTTATTAACTATTTTTCCTATGTGTAGGTCTAAGCAATCATTGTGAGGATAGGCCGGAGGACACGGTGGAGCACACTGTGGAGGTGTGCCCCGCTTGGGTGGAGCACCGCCGTGTCCTCGAGGTGGCGATCGGCGGCGGCGACCTCTCGCTCCCGGCCCTGGTTCGTGCCATGGTCCGGAGCGAGACGGAATGGGACGCCGTCACCTCCTTCTGCGAAGCAGTCATGCTAGCGAAGGAGGTGGCGGAACAGGACAGGGAGAGATCCTCACGTCCCGGCCGCCGCGGGAGACGCCCCGGGCGTCGGGGGCCACGTGGTGGCTTCCGGCCACCGTAGGCGCGGGCCTGTGGACGGGGAGCTATGGGCTAGCTCGCCGTCCGTACGTCTCATGACGACAGGCCGTGTCGACGGCGCGTTCGTGTTCCACGCGCGCCTCAAAGAGAGTCAGCATCAGTGAAGGGGTCCGCAAGGGCCGAAGCCTGCCGGGGCTGCGGGACTATTCGAAAGAGATACCGTGGCCCCGGAACACAAAGGGCGATGAAGGAACATGGATGGGTTTTAGTCAGTAAAAGTCTGACACTCCCTCCTGCTCAGCCCAGAGCGGGAGAAGTCATTTGATGATTTCCCATCCGAAAAAAAAAAAAAAAGGTCTAAGCAAAGCTTAGAATCAAGAATAACACCGAGATCTCGAATAGAATCCACTTTCTGTAGGGGGGCATTGCACAACGTATATGTATAGTTAATTTTGGTTTTATTTTTTGAGTAGTTTAAGAAGTTGCATTTAGGTAAACTTAGTTGCAACTTATTTTCCTGACAATAACAGGATAGTCTGTCCAAATCTTGCTGCAGCAGAAGGCAATCATTTGGTTGTCTTATGGCTCTAATTTGAGGTCGTCGGCATATAATAAAAATTTGGTATTGCGAAAGCATTGGCAGATGTCGTTTATATATAAAATAAACAAATAATAATATAAGTATAGAGCCTTGAGGCACACCAGAGGTCACTTGTGCGATGTTTGATTGATGACCATTGATTACAACCCTCTGACTACGTTTGGTAATATAAAAGGTAAACCACCTCAGAAGATTACCACGAATGCCGTTGAACGCTATTTTATTTAGCAGTATTTCATGGTCAACTTTGTCAAAGGCCTTACAGAAGTCCGTATACACTGCGTCTACCTGTACACGGCTGTCAACACAATCAAACAAAAAGCTAGAAAATAATAATAAATTAGTATTAGTCGTCCGACGCTTAACGAAACCGTGCTGTTGTGGAATTATGATGTTGTGGAGTACAGGATAGATTTCGTTATGTACTAGCCTTTCAAAGAGTTTCGACAGTGCAGGCAGGATGGAAATGGGACGATAGTGTTCCACGCTGCGTTTGGATCCACTTTTGTGAACAGGCACAATATACGCATGCTTCCACACATTAGGTACAACAAGGATCAAAGGATCTAAGGAATTAAGCTCCTTCAATATGTTCTCTTTACTAAAAGAAAGGTCGCAAATAGAGACATCGTGTAGTGCGTTATTGTCCTGTGGAGGCTTCCAATGAGGCAACGAAGGAGACGTTGGCTCATATACAGAGTAAAAAAAGTCAGAAAACATATTACACGCCGTGTTTGGATCAATTGTTTCGTCATTATTGTATTGAAGCTTAGACGGGATTCCAGGCTTACCTTTTCGATTGGAAACATAGGTCCAGAAGTGTTTTATGTTTTTGCCCAGATTATCCTCCACAGAACCAATATACGAACTGAAACACTTAAGACATATATCTTTAAACTGTTTTCTATAATTTGAAAATGACTCAAAGTCAGAAATGTTATTATATTCGATTCTGCCTTTTCTTTCTAAAAAGAAAGAAAAGGCATGGATCAAGTGGAAGAAATATAATAACATTTTATTATTATATAATACAGGGTGTAAACCACCTCATCACGAAGCCGTCAACCAAGCATTCTGTACATCAATCTAAGTAACTTTACGCAAAAATTATTGCTGGGAAACGACTTTTTTTTTTGGGATGAAAAATCATGTTTTGTGGTAGAACTCAATGTAACGCACTCAAAACATTGTGCTGATGGATGAATTCAATAGTACGGGGGTTGTGGAGGTGTTTAAAGTAAAAATCTTACATAATAAAATTGTATTTGAAAAAAACTTGTCAAAAAGTTGGACTTTGATCCCAATATCTCCGTAAGTATAAGGTATGGTGTAAAACAAAAAAAAATATCGCAATGACGAGGAGAACAAGTGCCTTTCGGCTTCGTTAAGAGGTGTTTTACACCCTTTATATTACACACACCGGCAAAATTAGGAGAACAAAATAAGTGAGTGGCTTTTTCTTAAAACTTATGAGTACAGTCAGTCGAACGTTGGTAGTATCAGTAGCCGTGATCCACCGTAATTTGCAACGATAAAGACAGACAGGATTTTACGTGCGCAGGCGAGGATAAGGCACAAATCGTGCAAGCAGTGCCGTAGGCTACGTTTTATAAGGGCGCAAACTTTTAGAAATCGTCGTCAAACGGCTGTTCAGACCCGAAATGTTTTGGAATAAGTGCGTAACGAACATGTTACTGAACAGTGAGTAAATTTAGCATTTCAATATATTTCAGTTACGACCATTTTTATTGTAACTCTTATAAATTCTAACAACCCCACAATTTGTTGTTTTCTTTCATAAAACAAACAAACACACTCAATTATAGCGAAAACGATAAATAAATAAAGTAGGTACCATGGGCTCGAACGAAATCAGGGGGCCGAGTCTGCTATTACAATAGTGTCACAATGGTCTTTCATTGATTTCATAATTGTTGATCGATGACAATGGTAATTTTGCTAAAAATTCGTAATTTGCTAAATTCATAATGGTCGATCATTGTTCGGTCAATGGCAGGTCAATGGTCTCGTAATAGAACTGTGATAAAATGACATTGTTGTATTGCAACGTCTAAGAAACGAGATAACCATAAAACATTTGGAACTGAGATACAGCATACTTTTTTGGCGAGCAAGTTTTGATTACAATGCTCAAAACGCTTTGGTGATTCAAAACAGAGCAGTCAGAACCATAGCTAGAATCCAACAGCAAGAATCATGCAAGCCTCATTGTAATCAGTTAAATATATATATATCTCCAGATAAAGCAAATGCCTCACCTGAACGTGGCAAAGCATAGCGCCTACCACAAGTCATTAAGAATGTTCAATAAACTGCCGACAGAAATAAGCTGAGAAAGTTTCAGAGCTGGGTTACTAGCTTAACGGTTCTTGCTAAACAAATGTCTATATTCTATATTGATAAATATTATAAATTAATACAAAAGTCGAAAGTATCATCTTCATTATTGACTTGAAATGCAACATGATGCGTGTATTGTATTTCATGATTTGACTGATGACATTAATTTTTATATCTTTTTTTTAGTCTTTTTTTTGTATTATTCTTATTGTTATTCTGATTTTAATTTAATTTGATAATAATTTATTTTAATTTAATTTTAATAATAATTGTAATAATTTTAATATGGTTTGCATGTATGATGTTTCTTACATAATTAGTTATAGAAATTCAGACACGATGTAAAATCGTTATTGAATAAATGAATTGAATTGATATCCAAAACTAATATTAAATGTACACATGTTACATGTAATAGGCCAATTTTAACCCGACTGCGGCGAAGCCCTAAAGGAGGGTTATTAATTACTCTGACTGAGTAGTCAGAGTAATTAATAACCCTCCTTTAGGGCTTCGCCGTCTATAATCATCGAGTGATCTTATTGGTTTTGTTCTTAAAAGTTAGTTTTTGTGTTAGTGCCTTCTGAGCGCTCCTCATCTTTGTGACATTGCAAACGTTCGTCCCTGTTGGGTAGCCACTGATCGCTTCCCACAACTCCTCATGTATAAGGTAATTACGCATTTTAAACTTCCACGTACTTTAACCTTCTCTATTATGTACCATGCACAGCATACCTCGCTCATTTGTGTCTCCATTTGGGTTCGCCATCTCAAAAGAGTACACGAAGAACTATTTTGTTTTTAATGGAACTAATGGGATTAGGTGAAAAAGTATTCTAGTTCCATGGAACTACTGGGACAAAAAAAATCCCAGTAGTCACTTAATGGAACTACAGAATGAAACTACTGGGATACGATAGGCGATGGGCGAAAAAATTGCACAAATATCACTTCAACAGTACAGACTAGAATCGACATGGCCCTCTTAATTGAGCAATTTAATAACCAAAGCATTCAAATACCCATATCACACAAAATAATTACAAGAAGTATCACCAGGAATAAACTAATAGTACCTCAGGCTAGAAATTATTATGGTAGGCGAACAGTAAAATTTCTAATTCCCACAATAATCAATGAAATACCAAAATCCGTAAAAGACGAAATAAAGGTGAAAAACTTTAAGCAAAAATATAAAAAATACAATTACAACTGCTAGTCCAAGGAAAATCTTACAAAACACTAACACAAAAATATAAAAACGAAGCAACCTGTATACGATACGTTGACTAGAACCGGCTTTCTAATGAGCGCCCAATAGCAAGTAACTCGATTCAAAACATTGCGTGTTACTTTACTGATGGATGTTTAAGGCTAAAATATTTTTCATGTACTATCGAGGACACTCCCGCCTGATCACCACTAAGCTAATTTTTGCTTGCACTTACAACATAGAAACGCTCTCTATCTCTGCCCTGTTGACTTTATATAGAAACTAGTTTGCTTGGGTGCGCGAGCTGCGCGCAGCTCGCGTGTTGGTGTTTTTGAGAAGTATTACTTACCCTTATAAAATTTTGTGAATCTATAGGCACCCCTAAATGAATTGGAAAATCCGTTAGAATTACCCCTAAATCAGTATGAGAACCCTTAAGAACTCCTAAAACATTTGAGAAGTATAAAAAAAACATTAACTTAATGTTTGCTTGTCGTCGTCTCTGAGTTACGCTTCACCCACTCAACCTTCGTTACGCTACGGAGGTCGGCGGCTCGCTTCGCTCGCCACCTCCCCCCTTCGCTCCACTCGGTCTCGCAGGTTCGCTCTACTCAGGACTTTTAGGGGAGGTAAGGGAGGGGAGGGGAGGGTATAAAAATTTATACCCGTTACGCTACGGAGGTCGCCGGCTCGCTTCGCTCGCCACCTCCCCCCTTCGCTCTACTCGGTCTCGCAGGCTCGCTCCATTCAGGACCTACCTACCACCGGAAAGCGGAGGGGAGCAAAGGGGAGGTTGGGGAGCGGAGGAAATACAAATTTCAACGCCCCTCAATAATAAAGTATAGTAAAAATCAAAATTCCGCTACGTGTCCTAGTTTCCGAGATACGATGGGGGGAGGGGTGAAGGGGGGAGAGTGGGGAGTTTTGAAAAATGATTTCGACTAACAATCGGCCCCTTTATACAAATATGAAAAAAAAAATGTTCCAAGTCTCTTAACTTCCGAGATCCGCCTAAAGGGGGGGAGAAGGGGAAAAAGGGGGACAACTTTGAAAACTGGTTTTTACTTTTCCGAGCCTCCTCTATACGATCCCGTAAAAAACAAAAAATACGGGTCCCTTAGTTTCCGAGATACGATAGGGAGGGGGAGGAAGGGGAGCAAAAAGGGGAGGTTTGGCACTTTTCCCATACTCGCGGGAGTTACTTGTTTACGAATCTGTCAAAAAATACCCACCTCCCCATCCACCATCTGGGAGAACAATTATGTCAATGAGTCAGTGAGTGAGTCTGTGGTAATTCAGCTTTATATAATATAACTAGTTTGCTTGGGTGCGCGAGCTGCGCGCAGCTCGCGTGTTTGGTGTTTTTGAGAAGTATTACTTACCCTTATAAAATTTTGAGAATCTATAGGCACCCCTAAATGAATTGGAAAATCCGTTAGAATTACCCCTAAAACAGTATGAAAACCCCTACGGACCCCTAATAAAACCTTATTTAAAAACTGAGACCTTTTCCCATAAAAAACATTACCCTAAAGTTTGCTGAGTTACGCTTCACCAACTCAACCATCGTAACGCTAAGGAGGTCGCCGGCTCGCTTCGCTCGCCACCTCCCCCCTTGGCTCCACTCAGGACCTACCTACCACCGGACAGGTTTCGACACCTACTATAATATTTGTTCAAACACCTGATAGTTATCTCTAACCGTTATTAAGTTACAGCCGTTTTCAATTATAGGGGAGGTTGGGGAGGAGAGCTTCACCAACTCAACCTTCGTTACGCTACGGAGGTCGCCGGCTCGCTTCGCTCGCCACCTCCCCCCTTCGCTTAACTCGGTCTCGCAGGTTCGCTCCACTCAGGACCTACCTACCGCCGGAAAGGGGAGGTTGGGGAGGGGAGGGGAGGGTATAAAAATTTCAACGCCCTCCAATAATAAAGTATAGTAAAAATCAAAATTCCGCTACGTGTCCTAGTTTCCGAGATACGATTGGGGGAGGGGTGAAGGGGGGGGGAGAGGGGGGGGAGTTTTGAAATGAGAATTTAACTAAAAATCGGCCCCTTTATACGAATCTGAAAAAAAAATGTTCGAAGTCTCTTAACTTCCGAGATTCGCCTAAAGGGGGGGAGAAGGGGAGAAAGGGGGACAACTTTGAAAAATGATTTTTACTTTTCCTAGCCTCCTCTATACGAATCTGAAAAAAAAAATGTTCCAAGTCTCTTGGTTTCCGAGATACGTTAGGGAGGGGTGAGAAGGGGGGTGAAAAGGGGAGGTTTGGCACTTTTCCCATAAGTTTCAGAGTTAGTTGTTTACGAATCTGCAAAAATATACCCACCTCCCCATCCACCATCTCGGAGAACAATTCTGTCAATCAGTGAGTCAGTGGTAATTCAGCTTTATATAATATAATAATTAATGAAAATGTACCGATCGGCGACACATGCCAAATGAGAGTTATTGTTATTTTGCGCGCCAAAGTTGACGCTTTCCTAATAGGCCTAAAGTTTAAGGTGGAGTGGCTCGGCGCCTCCGCATCATTTAAGCGAAAAAAAAAAATAACTGATCAGGCGGAAAAGACCACGACTGTACCTACATTTTTACTTATAGTTATTTAGTAGTGATTAAGCAGTGTTTTTTAGCGAATGTGAGTACCAATACAAACCATGTATGGTTTAATGGTACAAAACAAACATAGCCTGTATTGAGACTATATGTTTAAATAATGAAAAAAAAAAAACAAATTATGTACCTGTTACGAAAACCCCGCATTACTTTTCTTGAATAAAAAAATACTTAAGCTATATTGATAACTATACTAGCTATACTGATAACGATTGGTTGTAATTTTGTATTTGAAAAGAAAAGACGTGTTTCATCACGTTTTTTATTTATTAGAAGTGTCAGATAACCTAGTTACATACAAATCAAGAATTTTGAATACAATTTATGGACAGTATAAACCCTATTATAACATTTTGTATTTTTACTATGAGCAAGCAAATCACTTATAACTTGGGAAGCATAAGCGAAGTATTGACGCCTTTATAATCGCAAGTTCTCTGTGACAAACCAGATGTGCAGCATTTTGTAACAATACCTAGTGTGCGTTTAGAAGTGGTTGTAATAATCTGTATCGAAATCTCATGTTACAACTAAAAAGCGATCGTTACAGATGCATCTAATTTTGATTGTGTCGTTAAAATGTTTCTGATTTCGACTTCTTGTGTCATTGCTGATATCGTAGGTAACGTTCAAATATGTACTCGCTAAAAACACCAATGAAAAAATTTCATGTGTTAAGAAAACATGTGATCATATTTATAAGTTTTCTAGTTATCAGTGGTCTTTCTATTTATTATATCAACGCGCAAAATGTGCCACTATTACAGCCTTTCATCATGCACTTGGGCATCACGGATAATAATATTTCGTGTCATTACGTAGATGAGAACGATGCACTGCCGTCAGCTGAAGACAGGGACTTTATTCCGAAACCGAACTCAATCTTCTTTCACGAGACCTCATGCAGCGGAGGGTTAAACTCCCGTCAGGCATGTGCCATCGAGTCTGCGGCGAGAGCCCACCCGAACAGAACAGTCTATGTGATGTTCAGTGCACCCGTCAGCGACCTCGTGTATCAGAGGAGTTGCATCGCGAAATTACGAGGTTTCCATAACGTCAGGTTCGCTAGGGTACACATTATTGATTACGTTAAAAATACTCCTTTGGAAGCCATGGTGGCCAACGGACCTTTCAATAACAGCCAATGGCGTGTAGAACATACTTCTGATGTCCTGCGATATTTGACTTTGTACAAGTGGGGAGGGGTGTACCTGGACACGGATATGCTGGTCGTGAAGTCTCTGACGCCTCTGGGACACAACTGGGTAGCGAGGGAAGATACTGGCTTAGTGAATGCTGCAGCCATCGCTATTTCTATGGATCACCTAGGCAGAGAACTCGCCGAAGCAGTCATCAAGTAAGTACCTAATAACAAGTCATTTTCGACACACACAATACAATAAAAATATCCTTTTTACATATTGTTATCTGTAGTTTTACTGAAATTCACGATAAACCTACTTCAAATCAAACTCGTTGTATCATGATAGTTTTTCGCACAAGTCTCTTTCGTAAAAGTGTTATTCGCGTAAATACATTATCTGTTTTAATTTAAATAAATAATGTTCTACAGCTGGGATACAGTCGTCCTCTCGGTGAGGATATACTTCGTGTTTACGCACGAGATTTCCTTTCACCGTTTTAGAGCAGTGATTATGAAATAATGGACCTACACAAAAATAATGTAGCTACCTATACAAAATGCTTGTCTGAGTTCGAAACAATTACATGCACTGGGCCACCGCTGCCCGAAATCGTTTTCGCGAAAAGGTCTTCTAGCTATTATCACTATTCTTCAAATGCGTTTGGCGCAAAGGTTTATCATGCAAATGTCTTGCTAAATTTTTAATGTAGGTATGTAGCAGTTGTAGTTTATCCGACCGAGTTTCTTTCTAAATTAGAAAAAAACTTGTGTTTAATTAATTTAAAAACATAATTTTAAACCAAAGCTGGCAAAGCATTTTAAGTGCCTGACCTCAGCCGCCCAATAAGCACCTCTGCACGTGATTATTTAGACACATGGCTATCAGACCGCTGCCGCGCTGACTTACACGATCACAAACCTATCCACATGCTTGAGCTGCATTCAGTTATTTGTATCGTAGCAAAACTAGCGTCTCTCAGTGATTAGTTACGAGATTTAAAAAAAAAAACAAATACATTTTTTTTTTGATGACTGGTTCCCGTGAGTGCACACATGCGTATAAAAAAAGGCCTATATATTATACCTAAGGCCTAAGTGTGACTAAGCAGCTACCGTCGCATTACTGGCATTGTACAGAATATTGACACTAATGTACGCGCAGCTTGGCAACAAACTACACGTCCAAGCGACATGTGTGTTGCGACAGCTACTGTGGAAACAAAAATAAACTCACGAAACGACTTGCAACGAAACAAGGCCCTACTCTCTAACGCTTCGTTCGTATATTCGGATCTATCCGTTAGTAGGGCCTTGCTTCGTCTATACGGACTCCCTACGAAAACGAAACCAGTGATACACACGCATGTCACTTGACGTTAGTTGCATCGTGTGAGTTTGTAAAACGCGAAGCGATTGTACGTGAAGATTGGTAAATACGCCATACGTCGGCCCCCCCCCCCCAAACTTCGGCAGTCTGCACATTTTCAGCTTGCGTTCATTCAAAAGGTAATTAAGTGGCAATTTTGACACTCGAATTGCAACTTTAGTTCATACTCTATACGTACAAACCGTTACTATCCGATTACGTGGCTCGCTCTTCGCACACTGAGCATCAGCAGCGATGGCGTCGTTGAAGCGTCAAGTTCGTTGTTAAGGGCGCGTTTGCATATCAGGTAAAATTATGCTGTTTTTCGGTACAATTTTATGGCATAACCAAACAAAATCCAATATAACTAATAACTACCTCGTATAGATTGGTTCTTTATCTTCAAATAATAGGAACTTGATCATTGAAAATTTTAATTTTTTATAATGTAAAATCAATCTGTCGTTGCCATTTTCCCTAAAATTAACAATACAGGGTTGAGTTTAGGTACATTTTTTGTGCTATTATTAACATATTTTACTATTTTAAAAAATACTGTATGTTGGCAAACATAATCAATTCTTAAAGCAAGGATTTTTTTTTATCTAAATGATTTATATAGTCTCAGATAAAATAAAAACCAAAACTTATTTTTTCACATTTTTTGCTATGCTGGATGAATCTTAATCGATTGCATTAGGGGTTATTTTATTTTGGATACCCGTCTTGATTTATTGCACAAACACTTTGAATGAAACTTTAGTCCGTGCACGGCCGTCGTCGAGAGTGGACACGTAACGCCTGTTTGGAGCGGCTCGAGTTGAAAAAGATCGCTGTACAAACACAAAATATTCGATAAACCAAATTTGATACTTGACAAGGCAAGATTTTTATTAGTTATGATGAGACCTTACCTCCGGACTTGATGAAGTGATTGGTGACTGCTACTGGAACTCCTTGACGTGTTGTACTAGGTGAGCTGAGTTTGGGCTCGTTTTGTTAGTTATAATGAAACCTTACCTCCGGACCTGATGTAGTGAACTGAAGGTGTACTTCGGTGATTGCTACTGGAACTCCTTTACATGTTGTACTAGGTGAGCAGAGTTTGGGCTCGTTTTGTTAGTTATGATGAGACCTTACCTCCGGACTTGATGGAGTGACCTGAAGGTGTACTTCGGTGATTGCCACTGGAACTCCTTCACATGTTGTACTAGGTGAGCCGAGTTTGGGCTCGTTTTGTTAGTTTTGATGAGACCTTACCTCCGGACTTGATGGAGTGACCTGAAGGTGTACTTCGGTGATTGCCACTGGAACTCCTTCACATGTTGTACTAGGTGAGCCGAGTCTGGGCTCGTTTTGTTAGTTATGATGAGACCTTAAATCCGGACTTGATGGAGTGACCTGAAGGTGTACTTCGGTGATTACCACTGGAACTCCTTCACATGTTGTACTAGGTGAGCCGAGTTTGGGCTCGTTTTGTTAGTTATGATGAGACCTTACCTCCGGACTTGATGGAGTGACCTGAAGGTGTACTTCGGTGATTGCCACTGGAACTCCTTCACATGTTGTACTAGGTGAGCCGAGTTTGGGCTTGTTTTGTTAGTTATGATGAGACCTTACCTCCGGACTTGATGGAGTGACCTGAAGGTGTACTTCGATGATTGCTACTGGAACTCCTTGACGTGCTGTACTGGGTGAGCCGAGTTTGGGCTCGTTTTGTTAGTTATGATGAGACTTTACCTCCGGACTTGATGGAGTGACCTGAAGGTGTACTTCTATGATTACTACTGGAACTCCTTGACGTGTTGTACTGGGTGAGCCGAGTTTGGGCTCGTTTTGTTAGTTATGATGAGACTTTACCTCCGGACTTGATGGAGTGACCTGAAGGTGTAATTCGATGATTGCTACTGGAACTCCTTCACGGAGTTGGCGAGCCCAAACTCGGCTCACCTAGTACAACATGTGAAGGAGTTCCAGTATCAATCACCGAAGTACAACTTCAGGTCACTCCATCAAGTCCGGAGGTAAGGTCTCATCATAACTAACAAAACGAGCCCAAACTCGGCTCACCCAGTACAACACGTCAAGGAGTTCCAGTAGCAATCATCGAAGTACACCTTCAGGTCACTCCATCAAGTCCGGAGGTAAGGTCTCATCATAACTAACAAAACGAGCCCAAACTCGGCTCACCTAGTACATCATGTGAAGGAGTTCCAGTAGCAATCACCGAAGTACACCTTCAGGTCACTCCATCAAGTCCGGAGGTAAGATCTCATCATAACTAACAAAACGAGCCCAAACTCGGCTCACCTAGTACAACATGTGAAGGAGTTCCAGTAGCAATCACCGAAGTACACCTTCAGGTCACTCCAACAAGTCCGGAGGTAAGGTCTCATCATAACTAACAAAACGAGCCCAAACTCGGCTCACCTAGTACAACATGTGAAGGAGTTCCAGTAGCAATCACCGAAGTACACCTTCAGGTCACTCCAACAAGTCCGGAGGTAAGGTCTCAGCATAACTAACAAAACGAGCCCAAACTCGGCTCACCTAGTACAACACGTCGAGAAGTTCCAGTAGCAGTCACTGAAGTATACCTTCAGGTTACTCCATCAAGTCCGGAGGTAATTCGTAAAAACAGCAAAAATATTTTTTTTGTAGGGACCTACCATAATTTTATTTCTAAGAAATACATAAAATCTTTCTAAGCATCAAAATGAGTTCACTTGACTACTATTCTCGCAGTTAGTCATGCGTACACTTGTGTGTATGACCCGTGTCAATGTAGTAGTTCGATTCTGTACCTATCAATTTTGCAAACGCGTCCTTAAAGTGGCTTACTTGCCGTGCCTACCCACGCTCCGGGGATTGATATTACAAAGATATGACGTTTATTTTTTCCATTATAAGCTTTGTTATCATTAAAAAGTTAATTTTACTATATTTTGAGATAGTTTTTTCAATGTTTTGCTTATTGCTTTATGGGAAAAATAGGGGCGGCCATTAGAATACCAGTTTCGACTTAAAACCGGATTCTCGGCCGGGGCCGACTTTAAAGTAAATGCAGTCTGATTTATAAATTTCAATTCTACCTATTCCATTGGCTTAATAGGAGAATTTGCAAAGCTTATAGGTAAATAAAGCTATTTTACGTTTAATCGCCAAATACCGGCCGGGGTGATGTTAGTTGAATCTCGAGAAATAAGGTACACGAAACAGGGGCCGCCTTTAGAAATATTAAAGATCGTAATATCAGCCAGTCTCGAATTCGAGCACCACTATACAGACTGATTACTTTTGTAATCTATTATTGATTGTGTGGGTACTATTTTTTTATTTATTTATTTATTAAACTTATTTTCTCAAAATTGAATATACATGTATTTTGTTACAGGTAGAATAATCAATATTGATTGTTGTTTATCGCGAGTTCCATAAAAAGCCCAAAAATGTAGACTGCTAAGCAGGTACATACTAGAATCTACTATTTTTTATATGATTGAGTTAATTTATATTGACTTTTTTATTTTACGAAAGCTTATAATGTTTTACCCTTTTTTAAAAAAGGGTTAAACATTATTAAGCATTCATAAATAATAATTGTTACGAAGACGTTAAAAGTTTAACAAACAATCACTTTTGCTAAAATCATTATTGTAATCCCTTTAACTTAATTAAAATTCTATTCTGTTTAAAATTCCAATTTTTATCACATAGTTATTAATTTATTTAATTTTATTGTGATATTTAACTTTTTTATATAATTATAATATGTAGTATCAGAAAAATCAAAAATTTAAATACATAAAATTCAAATACACCGAGTTTTTTCGTATTTGTTTAATTGTAATTAAACAAATACAAAAAAACTCGGTGTGATTATTATTATTACATTCCTGCTAAAATAAATCACATTAATAATATTTTTAAATGTCTTAATTTTAAACACCCTATACCCGGCTGACATTTGGGAAAAATGCGACCGACCATGGGCCGTGAACGGCCGACTTTAGGGTTTTTTCGATCTCGACGCATTTAAACCCTAATACTTTTTTCTTTTAGTAGAAAAGTCAACCTTTTGCCTATAAACATAAAATTGATTTATCAATCTGTCTAAAACCGCATCACAAGCTGTCCTTTTGTTGCAAACTGATGGAGCCAGAGCGATGCAGTTAGAAAATCTGGAAGAGGGGCCGACATTTAGCGTATTTACCCTACTAATGAAACAGATTGAGATAATTATCTACTTCTACTACATCCTAATATTTATGTTTTCTGAAAAGCTATTAGTAATCCTAATATCTTCAAGAAATAAAGAAAGATAACTTTATCTTTTCTACAATGTGTCATGTTGCCTTTTAGCAATCTCTGATTATGTTTTTGGATTCATTTCCAGTGAAATTAAAACAACGTATAGACCAGATATTTGGACACATAATGGACCTGGCGTCATAACGAGAGTACTTCACAAAATATGCAACACACCCAACATAATAGAATGGTCGACTACCACTTGTCAAGGTTGGTACTATAACAATATCATCGACGTAATTTTATTATTTAACATCACTTTACATTTACCAACAGTGTGTTCAAATATGAGTCCACTGCCGTCAACTAGACAAATTATAGACATCGGTCGGCTAATTATTATTATGATCTTTATTCAATTAGTTTCCACACTAAAACGTAACGACGGCGATACGTATTTTTCTTGTCTGTAATCGCAATAACATCTGGCACATATGCTATGCGGTGCATACGTAGTTGTTCTCGAATAACAGTAAAAACTCTGTCGTCAGTGATCACACATGCTCCAGTATATGTTCTCAACGTTTTTAAAATATTATTTTCAGGACTTGAAGTCTATGGCCCAGAATATTTTTACCCAGTACATTATTCCAAAAACCACGAATACTTCAAACCTGGAGAACTGAAGAACGTCGAAAATGCCTACACTCATCATTTATGGAACAAATTAACCCATGACATGAAAATAGAAAAGGATTCGCCATATGAAAAGATGGCTCAAAAGTTATGTCCAACGATATACAAGATGTATGGAGAAGAATTTGGGTCTTAGAAACTGTTCGGTTCTATAAAACCCAAAGCTCAGTTGTTAAATCTTATTTTAATTATAGTAGAAGTTAATTAGTTTGTGTAGTAGTTTTTAGTGTAGCATATTCGAGAGATTTGGTTTGAAATTATGTTTTTATATGAATGAAATATCATGATAAATAAATAAGTTGGTATTATTAACCTTCTGCCCAATTCCACTCACTTACAACATCGGACGCATATTATAATTATTTCCTTTATTAATTTATTTACAAATTAATTACATTTTTAAATATTCCTTACAAAAAAAATACTAAGACATTTAAAAATATAAAAAAATGTAGCCCACCGGTATCGGGAACAAGGTCCAAGCTACCGGCGGCGGTCAGGGCTCCAGAGAGAGAAACTTCCTAGCAATACGAGCTGTGTCCAGGAGTACCGCTTTCTGAATCAAGCCTTTGATCCAGCTGCCTAAGGAGAGCTTCCTGAGGTATTGATCGAGGCTCTTGGTAATTAAGCCATGGACTGATACGACTATCGGCACAATGATCACTGAGTCCACTTTGGTCAACAACCTCGCGAGCCAATACAACATATTTGAATTGTTTATCTTTCTCGGCTTTCACAAGGTTCTCATCATGCGGAACCGTTATGTCAACAATCATTGCGCGCCACTGTGATCGATCCACCTTCACTATATCAGGTCTATTGGCTACAATAGTCCTGTCAGTGATGATGGATTGATCCCAGTACAATGTGATACTGCCATTATCGAGAACTGGGTCGGGCACATATCTATAGTAAGGCACTTCCGATTCCACGAGGTTGTATTTTAGACCAAGTTGCTGATGGATAATCCTGGCTACAAGATTGTGCCTATGCAAGTACTCTCCGTTAGCCAGACTATAACACTCGGAGATAGTGTGTCGGATTCTCCCGGACGGTGGCATGCCCGACATAAGTCAACCGTGCAGTCCTTCACAATGTATTTGCGGTAGTCATTCGTCATCATACCTTCGTCTATTATTGCACAGACAAAACCTTCGGTTTCCCCGAAGAGGTCACCAAAGCGCAGCCAGGATACGGACGCTAAGAAGTCTACATCGGGGCTATGTAGGGCCCGGTAAAAGCGTCCGTGAAGCTCCTTGGCCTGCCATTCCGCCCTGCAATCATTAGTGTATAATACTTTAAGCTTGCGCCAGTTCTTGTTAGCCAGGGAGAGCGGGGTGAGGCCCTTGTCCACTGAGACGAAATCTCGGTGCATCCCCACGTTGGCTTCTAGGAAGTATTCCCTGAGACTAGACGAGTATACCTCACTTCCGCGGGATATACAGTCTCATCATCGACGACCGTGGGTGATGCATTCGATTTGCGGTCAGCAGTGTGCGTACCCTCCTTTCCAGGGCATCAAGTTCCGTCTGAGTCCATTTGAGTATGCCGAAAGAGTACATAAAAACCGCGTGAACCAACCGTTGAAGGCGCGCACCTTGTTCCCACCTGATAAAAGACTATTAAATACCTTCTTCAGGCGACCAAAGAAGCGCTCCCTCAACGATCGCTTCATGTCAGTTACGTTAATGCCTAACGCTTCCGACATACCCAAATACTTGTAGGTTTCTGTTGAGGAAAGAGATCTAAGGTGTATGGAATCCGAGAGTTGAGTTCCCACGGATTCCATAATCTCCCCTCGCTTCACATGCATGACTGCACATTTTTTGTCCACACCAAATTCCATCCTGATGGCGCTACTAAAAGTTTCTGTTACCTTCAGTAGCTTCATCAGTTGCAAATTGTTGGGGGCAAAGAGTTTCAGTATTATTGTTATTATTATCTAAGAGGATATTGATAACAAATATCCAAATTTACGTGTACACTTCTCATCGAACAAATCGAAACACTTTAGAATAAAAAAAAGAAAATAAGAAAAGCGCGCCAGTGGTGACATCTCGCGACGTACTTACCAGTCTACCCCACCATGGCGTGCTTGTACAGAGTCCTGATGTTAACAGCTCGTGGCGAGGAAGACATTCTGAGTCTGATCGCAGCGGAGTTAAGACGTCTTGAAACTGTAGTCGATTCATTGTGCCTAGTGTTATTGTGTGAAAGTGTAATGTCAAGTAATTTGTTAGTTTACTCAGTGTATCAGTTTGAAAAGAGTAACCATGGAGTTTCTTGCCGGTTCTTCTCCATGGGAACGACCACCCCGAACCGTGCACCATAAGGCCTATGTGAAATAAAATACTTTGATAGTTAGCGTATCGCATCATGTGTGTTTTCATTGCACGAAACCCATCTTCTGCCCATATAATGCTTGAGCCTAACGAAATAAAATCCTGACAACCCGACATCAGAAGTGGGATAAAATCGTGCTAATGAAATCATACGTGGGAACAGTGTCAATAACAATCAGTGTCAACTGTGTAAAAATCGAAAAAGTGCCGAAAAAGTTCGCGATGAGTTTAGTATGTCTGGTACTGACTGCATAAAAAAAAAAACGAGCAAAAAGAGGGTAGACCGATTTGTCTGCTTATAAACAGTACCCGCAATAACTTTAGTTTATCCGTGATCATGATGCTTGCAACAGCGCCGAAATATCGGGAAACTCCAAACAGACAGTAAACAAGTGAATAACGGGATACACAATGCCGGTTTTTAGTGTTAACGATAATCAGTGACTGTTACTTTTTGAAATGCAAAACAAAGACTTTGTGTCGTTTAGTTTGTATAGCCAGTGCAATAGCAATAGTGTTGCGGGAATTTGATACCGATAAACCGTGTTCGATGTGTGTGGTGTGTCATTACCGACTTGTTTTTCGTTGTGAGTGCAGTGGAACGCCTTTCTTAAGCGTTGAAGGGCTTCGCATCTACATGCCTGTAACCTATCCAGGTATTTCGTGGGAACAGTTTAAAGAATTGTTCAGTGCCAAACAAATAAAAACATTCGCACTGACGCTTCTGACGTAATGACGCCGGGAATGAGATATGTCAGAAGTTTTCATCGTAACCACAAATCAAGTGTCGCGCATGCGGCAAACAAGGACAAACAAGCGGATTTGCGGATGAAGACGACCGCCATCAAGAAGCTGTTGCCTGTGCCGGCTGCTACAGGCGTTGGGCAGCGACCGCAGGCCAGTAGCAGCTTACTGATGTGCTTCAAGTGTGGCACACCGGGCCACATCGCCAGTCGCTGCACAGCAGGCCAGTGCTAGTCCAGTGCTTCTGTACTGGTGGAGAAGCGAATCGACTTTTGCATCGTCGAGCCGTAATATGAAGTACTTGGTGAGTGTTTCAAAGATTTTGATTCTGGAACTGAATGTTCCTTAATGAAAGAGTAAATGTTGCCTGTAAATTTTGAGTTTTACAGATTATGTGATGATGATGATGATAATGCCACTATTTCAAGTTAGTGTACGTCACTATAATGATTATAGTTGTTTTGATTTTAATGGATTCACTGTTTACAAGAAAACAAAAACAAGTACAACGCTTTCGATGGACTGAAGGCATACCCGATGGACTGGGTATTGTTGTGACAGCATCAGAAGCGCCGGAGCATGTAAGAGGTGCACGTTGACTGCTTTTTATGTGCAGTATACTCTTTGCGAGGAGTAGCACTTACGTGGCTGTGATGGTTGGCTTCTGACGATGGGTTCACGGTCTTACGCATACTGCCGACGGACTGGCTCTTGCCGATGGACTGGCAATTGAGTTTTGTTGTATAGAGTGATTCCATATGAGTGATGCATTCTGTCGTTAAGATTTTCAGTTATTGCAATCAATAATGTTTTAGTACCTACGTGGCACTATCAATTCATTTTCAAATCTGGTCACTGAGAGCTTTGAATTATAAGGGTGCTTACAAATATGCACAGGGTAGGCTAAGAAAGGTGCCAACCTGTGAAGTTCCAACAGAGTTAGATGTAATAGACGATGTTTCTGAGGGCGAAGGAACCTCGAGAGATTTATGATAGCGCTTGTTGGCTATTTGGTCAATCTGCATCCACAAGACGCAGTCGCAACTGCGTACGTTGTCGTTCAGGGCGTGATGAGCGGCTTGTGGTGTGGTCGGACCTGGGTCTTGTAAGAGACTATGGTAGTCACATGGACGTGACTTGGGCCTTTCGGCTATTGGTCTGGATAGACCCGGGACTTAAGAGTCTATTTGTTTTTTTGATGAACGGACAGTGATCTGTTAGTTGCATGGTGCAACTGGGCCACCAAAGTACAAGCGAATCATAATGTCAATGTTGTTGAATTTTAAATTGATTTAGACTATGTTGAATTTCACATGGTTTCTGATTATTGTATTAAGTAAACAATGTAGTGTTTGACCGCACCAGTAGTTATTACGTAGTCGTGGTCCGTGGGGCGCGATGCGTGTTTAGCTCTGGCGCAGGTCGGGGTCTGGATAGACCGTAGTGTGTAGTCAGTGGGTGATGCACACGGGCAGGCGATCCATTTGATGGATACGCGAGTTTTGATCCATGCGCTGGATGTGTGAGAGCAATGCGATAGCTGGTTGGCTAGAGAGCCGTGGCGTTAGAGGGTTTCTGTAAGCTTCGTAATTTGTTGCAATAGAGTTTTAAAGGTTGATTCAAACGACTTTGGTACATGGCCCAAGGGTTGACCTATTTTCGATTATTCCCAATTTAACCGTGTTTGATTTAGTCAACTGCCTCGTTGGTCTAGTGATGGCAAGCGCGACAGCTGAGCATGAGGTCCTGGGTTCGATTCCTAGGTCGGGAAAAGCGTTATTGGGTTTTTCTATCAGGAATTTCTCAGTAGCAGCCACGAAGTCTGGATTTGCGCCTGGTTGATGGCAATAGGCTCGCCCCTATTACATGGGACTTGGGCATAACTAGCGAAGTGTGAGTGTACTATTAGGTGCACTTCTGTTTAACCCTTCGGGGATTACAGGTGTGATGTTATGATGTTTGATTTTATTAGAGTAGGATTTGGTTAAAATAAAACCGAGTTCTTTACTTTCACCGACCCTATGAATTTAAGAGTTTGGTCAGGAGTGACCGAGTGGAACAAAATTCTGCTGTGGATTATTTGTTTGCAGGGTAACCAACACACGAGGACATACCAGAAGGTTTGAGTAAGGACATCATGCTACCCGAATTTGAATAGCGGTACCAGCAGAGGATGCAGCTACAGAGCAACGTCGCGTGGACATGTGTGTGATTAGCACATGCGCACCTACTGGGATTTTCGTCACTCGGTGAGTCATTTTCAGTTTGTTATGACTCTGGAGCAGAGTGCTAATTCTGTTTCATCTAGACTTAAACCCAGCATATTTATGCTGTCGTTACTATAACTGGTATAATTCAAGGTTCAGTAAATGCAAATTTGAAAGTTTTAGCCTGTGTGAGAAAGATCCCCGATCACCAAGTTCCTCGAGACTTAGATGTCATAGTTGATGACAGTGATAGTGAGACCAAATCTCATTAAGAATGGCTTGTACACTCATACTCGAAACGGTTAGACCGCACCTCATGAGCAACATGATGGCGATGGGTCTGTTAACAGTTTGACCGCACCTCATGAGTAACATGATGGCGATGGGTCAGATAGACCGCACCTCATGAGTAACATGATGGCGATGGGTCAGGTAGACCGCACCTCATGAGTAACATGATGGCGATGGGTCTGTAGGGAATTTGAGTTGAGTTTGCATTGCCTAAGAATGATGGTAAAGAGTAACAGAATTGTTAGAATTACTGTATTGTAACTTGTTGATCGGACCTTTTCCAATGTTGATTGGATCTTTACCAATGAATGATGTCGTGCAGGAAGCACTGTTTGCAAAGCCTTAATAACAGGGCATTGTCTATCAAGACAGTTAATTATTGTACTTGGAAGTACCATTTAGGAACAACCTTGTTTCTATTGGCAGGATAACCGAGCGAGATTACTGTCAGAGCACATTTTGTCCACAGATACTACACACGAGGACGTGTGCAAGCACGGGCGGGCGAATGTATCGAAAGCGCGCCAGTGGTGACATCTCGCGACGTACTTACCAGTCTACCCCACCATGGCGTGCTTGTACAGAGTCCTGATGTTAACAGCTCGTGGCGAGGAAGACATTCTGAGTCTGATCGCAGCGGAGTTAAGACGTCTTGAAACTGTAGTCGATTCATTGTGCCTAGTGTTATTGTGTGAAAGTGTAATGTCAAGTAATTTGTTAGTTTACTCAGTGTATCAGTTTGAAAAGAGTAACCATGGAGTTTCTTGCCGGTTCTTCTCCATGGAAACGACCACCCCGAACCGTGCACCATAAGGCCTATGTGAAATAAAATACTTTGATAGTTAGCGTATCGCATCATGTGTGTTTTCATTGCACGAAACCCATCTTCTGCCCATATAATGCTTGAGCCTAACGAAATAAAATCCTGACAACCCGACATATTATTTTTACTTAAAACACAAAAATATATTTTAGTGTAGGTATTTTTTAACGAATATTAATGTTTCAAATAAAAAATGAATTTCTTTAGCTAACCGGTTTTGTTCAACAGGAGGCCTACCATGATCTAATTAAAAACGATTCAAAAGCAAGACAGTTCAGTTTAGGTTCCTAAACTGCATCGCTCAAACTCGTACCATGACGTCCAATACGCTCAGCGGCATTTGGATCGTTAAAAGTGAATGAAAGATCGCAATTTGTGGCTGAACCGCGTTTGAAAAGTTTTTGGTGAAAAAGAGATAACGCTATTAGTATCAAATAACCTTGTTTCGCGCACATTTTAGTGTCAGACACGCTCAGAAGCAAGTAACGTTTTATTTGTTTTTAACTTATTGTCTAGTATAATCTTCCTCAAAAAACTCAAACTAAAGCTGTTCATCAGACATCTGTTAGAGAAAAACAAATGTGGTTAAAAAAGCATATAAATAGGTATTTTAGACTTTAAAAGAAAGATTAAAGTACACTCACATTGGTTTTAAAACTTTATTTTCGTCAATAATTCAGTAAACGTTTCAGTTTAAGATAAAGAAATAGTAACCTATATTGAATCGCTTATATTAACAGTTGAGCGTTTCAGTTGAGCTGCTATGTGGACGTCGTGGTACCAAACTAGTGCAAAATTAAATGAATGAAACCAAAACTTGCGACTCAGTTTGGAGTCAATCGCTGTCAGATGGCATGGCCTAAATTGAATCGTTAAACTGACGTCATGGTACGAATTAGAAGAACAGTTCAGTTTAGGTCCTAAAATGGATCGCGTTAAGAGCTCGTGGTAGGCCTCCTTGTTTTACCCTTTAAGAAGAATTTGTAAAATGTTAAAAACAAAGAAGTAAAACAAAAAAATGTTTCAGAAAAGTATAATCTCGTATTTCTTCCCGGGCTCTAATAACTGCTTCCTTGCGGTTCCTCGTGGAACGGATGAGAATCACAATATTGTGTTGTGGGATGTTATCCCACTCTTCGTGTGAAAACGCAAGTGAAGTATTTATAATCCAAAAAAAAATGTGTTAGAATACTGGCCCATATTGACAATACCGAAAGCTGTAAGTCATACTTTGTTAATTTAAAACTCCTAACTTTACCTTGTAGACAACATGTAACATAATTAACTCACATCCTGAAATTAGTTTGTTCAGAATCGTTTACTGAATCAATTTTTAATATAGGTAATATTTTATCCCAAAAATAATTAAAGCTTCGTAATTTATAGTCACACTACCCCTGTATAGTCTAAACAAACTGAAATGGACCGTAACTCAAGGCAATAAGACTTTATAAGTGCAGTTTTATTTGTATTAATACAAATTCCGCCATTCAATACAAAATAAAGAAAAATTAACCTTATTTCAAGTAAGTTAAAGTCGTTACAAATACAGTTTGGTAAACTTAGCGATTCAACCGCACGCACACACTAAACAGGCACTCGTCAAAGGACACAATAGATAAACCAACAAAATGCAAAATATGTCATACTTGTTTTCGTTCCCTTTCTCGTGCAAATTAAAAACCTGGGATAGAGCGAGATAGCCATCATGACACCGGACGGCGCGGGCGGCTACGATAAAAGCTAACTTAAATAATTGTAAACAATATTAGTCATGCGCGGACATTATTAGAGGAACGTACTTCCGTAGAGTGCATGCAAATAGTTTTTCGCGCGCAATGTCTTTCCAATAATTGACACAAATTTCAGTGAAATGGTGACTAATGGTGAGGACTGTGGCACGGTGCGGTGTGGTGATAATGTGGTTCTAGCTGGTAGAACATTCAAGTCAACCAAAGGTACGGTACAAGAGTAGACCGCAGGGTAGGACTGTGTTAGCTGCTACTCAGCGGCTTCGTGGCCTCGGAACGTTCCGTCCGAACACAGCCATCGATAGGGGAGCCGATTGGCGTACACGTACTCGTTTTCAAAACGAAATATGGTATTAATTCGATGAGAATCCCCAATCAGCTGATTTGACGACTTTTATTTTGTGGGGACGTATTACATCGTTAGTTTATTTTAGTGCGACAACAAGTGCCGAGGATCTAAAAATAGGATAGTGAACGCTTTTGAAATAGTGAATAATGACACTGAAGTGCTTTCTAAATTAAAACATCAATTAAGAAAACGGGCATTAAAATGTATTGCACTTTTTTATTGAAGTTGTGTCGAGCGACGTTAACTCGTCTCGAACGCAAGCGAATACAGCGAATACCTACCTTGACCTACTAATGAATACTAGGCTAGCAAGACTCACACAGTCGCATACGTAGGTATGAGAGCTACGTATGCGACTCTTCAACTCATCCCATAGATGTTCTATGGGATTCATATCTGAGCTTCTTGCTGGCCAACCCATAACCGTAATACCGACTCTGCTCTGGTATTTAGTTGAAATACCTGCGATATGAGCCCTGCCATTATCCTGCATAAAAATGGACCTTCGCCAATAAAATGTGCGTAGGGTACCACGTAAGGCTCCACCAAATCCTGAAAGGCGAGTAAACATATACCAGTCTCCGATAACGCTGAATTATACTCACGATTGCAGCATAGCAGCATAGTGCTCTTAATACAGCAGAGAGGCTAAGATGCAATCGTGCAGCCATAACATGCTGACTATGCCCCGAATCCAGCAACGCCATGGCTTAGGCCGCTTCTGTGGGCGAGGTATCCATATTTGTTAGTTAAAAATCTCTTTGGAAGGATGTCACAGAGCTTAGTTATCAACCACAATAAAACACGATATTTTATGGAAAAAAAAAGAAATATTATTAAATGCAGAAATACCTAATACACATTGAAAACAATCTCTTCTCTACATTCATTTATTGGATGAACATTTGAAAATTTAAATTCATTGTGATACCCATTGTGTAGCTGCCAGCTATTTATAAGCGTATTCAGTACTGTTTCGATTTTTTGATGAGAAGTGAACTGAAGTGTATATTGTGGGGCGAAATATAAGACAATAAATGATTTATCATTTCTTTACAATATTTATATTGTACATACAGGCCATTCAGGAATAGTAGAATGTAAGAAAAGAGCCAGAAAAGCTTTATTTTGGCCAGGAATGTCACAAGACATAGTTCGTTTTATTGTGTCAGATATGTGAAAAATACAGACCATCAAAATCCAAACAACCTCTCGTGTCTCATGAAATTCCAGAATTACCCTTTGTAAAGGTAGGAATGGATATATGTAATTTTGGGAAAAAGGACTATTTAGTAGTGATTGATTACTATTCAAAATGGATAGAAGTACAAAAGTTGAGTGATAAACTGCAGACAGTGTAATAAAAGAACCAAAATTCATATTTGCTACACATGGCATACATAGTTAGTGATAACATGCCTTTTAAAGGCCGGGTCACACCGGATGCGTAGCATGACGTGACGTTCACACGCGCGTACGAGCCACATAGTCAGCAGCCATATTGAGTTGAGAGCGTCTCCCCCCCCCCCCCCACTAAAAGCTAAACTGCTGGCTTGTAAAATGGCTGGAAAAATTATAATGATAGTGTATTTTATGAACTTTAAAGAAAAAATATAGCGGTTAAAATAACTTTATTAATTTAGCAGTAATAGTCGTTGAACTTGGGTGTTAGATAAATTTTGCACCAAATACAAAATCCTTAGCATAAATGCTTTAAAGTGACTAAGATGAAGTAGTTGCTTGTTTTTATAGGGGAAAAACTTGCATTGAAAAACAAAATCTAAAATAAAAAACCATTATAAATCATCAAATGACTCCTCCCGCTCTGGGCGGAGCAGAAGGGAGGGACAGAGTTTTACTGACTAAAACCCATCCATGTTCCGTCATTGCCCTTTGTGTTCCGGGGCCACGGTATCTCTTCCGAACAGTCCCGCGCATACGGTGGCCCCCAACGCCCAGTGCGTCTTCCGCGGCGGCCGGGACGTGAGGTTCTCTCCCTCTCACGTTCCGCCACCTCTTTCGCTAGCATGACTGCTTCGCAGAAGGAGGTGACGGCGTCCCATTCCGTCTCGCTCCGGACCATGGATTGAACCAGGGGTCCAACCGGTGAGGTCCTGCGTCGGGCGGAATCTGAGGACACCGTGGCGCCTCTCAAGCCACTCCTCAAAGAGGGGACTTATCGCTACTATTGTGGCGTGCCCTACACGGGGTTGCGACAGTCGCTCTCTCCATGTCTCCACCAAACGTTTTAATTCGAGTACCCTATAAAAGGCACAAACGAACCTTGTTTAATTTTCAAATTACAATTTTATGAATTGAAATAATAACTTGTTGTTATTATAACCATTAACTCCTAATATTATCTTTACCATCAAATTACATTCAGAATAAAGAACAACAGAATCGTTCTATATTGCGATAACGGGCTACGAAAAGAATCACGGGCAACAGCTAGCATAAAATAATTAGAAATGATTTATTTGTAGACTACATAAGTAACACATGGCCGTTTTAAAGCGTATCATGTACTCTATATGGAGTGTCAACAATATATATTATCATAGTCGAGCTCTTAAGATACAAATGAATGTTTAAAATAGTAGGTAAGTATGAATAGTGTTGCTTTTTGTGGTATAAGTCATAAGCTGAGCAACTTGCAATCTTTACAAAATTTACAGCAATTTTGTAATATTCTAATACATGACATGAGAGAAAATAGTAAAGTAACTGTAATAGTGAACGTGAGTCGAAAACTCGCAACATTACTACATATATTGCCATACTTTTAGTACAATTTTGTGCACTAAAACTGGGAGCTATATAAAGTGTCTTGCTAAGTCTCATATTCCTTAATTAAGGGTACCATACTCCAGACGTATTGCTAAATCGTTGATACGTTATCGCACAGTACTCGTTAGCTATTTTCCCATACAGAGACTCAGGTGTGACGAGGTAGTATTTAGTAAATCTGTGCCATACAAAGTAGGTGTATATCAACCGCTTTTCCCAATTCCGCCAGTCTACTTGTAGAAAATATTGTTTTCTGTCGTGAAACGATATTGGGTAGAAGAGCCCCGCGCTGTACACAGCCAAATCTGAAATGAGAAGTGAATATTTTTTGGAGGTACGCGGTTGTTATAGAATCCTTATACACGTACCAGCTAGGCACCGGATCAGCACCGCCTCACCCTTGTCTAATTCTAGTGAATACTCCAACCTCCAACTAATGGAGATATTACTTACTAGATACTTCAGGCAGAACGCTCATGCGTGCAAACGCATGTTTATTGAGCTCAACTCAAAGCATCGCATGGGATCGGCCTCAGAATCCTGGTTAAGGCGAAGCTGCTCTCATAAGCCGGTTACTTTTAGTTTACGAGTTAACGATAGCGCCTGCACGCGTTGTGCAGTAGACAACGCAAGAAGAGCTACCAGCTTTTTAGTGAGTTTCTTTATTGGCAAGTCTTCGTTTAGAAACCAGTTTGCGATATAATCCAGGACTAGATTTGGATCCCAAGTTGCCTGATATTTTGGGAAAGAAGGGTTCTTTTAAACACTCCCTTAAAGAACCGGGAAACCCGGTCATCATTACTTAACTGCCTGCCCAATATTAGAGCCAACGCTGAACGAATGGAATTAAAGGTGGAATAGCTAGCCCCCTCTTCAATTTCTACCGTTAGAAACATTAGTATTAGTGGGATATTTGTACTCTATGAGCTAATAATATTATTATACGCACATCTGTTTGCTTTATAGTATATTTTATATCGAGGGACTAAACGAAGCCATAATATACTAGGTCAATGAAACCGAGGGTATATTATGTTGGCGTTTAGTCTCGAGGTGCAAACTGTACCTACTTTTCACTTTGCGTGCGAGAAAATTAGTCAATTTAGTACAAAAACATTTAATAAATATTACTATAAAATAAAAATCACAAAGATGATCTATTATGTCTTTTGCTCATTGCTCGACGTCAAACTCTTCACTGTCACTGGACATTCTTAGTGAATTTATCAGAGGAATTTATTTAAAACTGAACAAATTTCGCGGTCAGTTTTTTCTTCTAAACCAGTCACAGATTAACAATTTAAAACACATGGCGCCACCTTTATTTGCGGAAAAACCATGGAACTAAAACTCTCAAAATTTTCGCAATGAAGATGGTCCACACTCCACAGATAACAGTATATTTACTGGCTGTTTGAGTTTGTCTATGTCACATGAAGGAAATTAAAAAACTAATTACTTTTTACTCCCTAGAGACTAAAGTGGTCACTTTAGTCCCGCTACGTAGGGCTATATTGGAGTACTTATAGAACATGAGAAGTGAAAAAGATTTTTTTGCCAAAGACGCAATCATGATTTGTACAGCTTCAGGTGTAAGTCTTGTCTTGCCTATGCTTCCCTGATAATAGGGATGACACCAGGGTAAGTCTTGTCCAGAATGGGTGTCTGGTTCTAAAAGGAGACAGTATAAGCAGATTAGGATCAGGTTCAAAGTAAACTAGGTCGCTTTGCGACAGTTTCAAAAAGAGGGTATCAAGGCTGGCTAGGCCAATGTGGTACTATCATTATTCCCGTGGCTTTATCGTCGATTATTTTCCGTAGGCATCTTAAGGGGACTACAGGAGCTAAACGCGAGTTTTATAATGCAAAAAAGCATACGATTCACTGCAATAACAAAACCAGAAAAATATATGTTATTCTTCAGGATATATGCTAATATGACAGTGTTTTGGAAACATAATACAACTAATTTTGCTCGATGAAAAAATCACGAACTTATGTCTAAAAATTTCTTTTAACGACTAAAAACCATAATAAAATGCATGCGATCATTCTGATTTTTTGGCAAATAATTCTACAAGCAACATATTAACATGATAGTGTTTTATTTTTTAGTCCAATCAATTTTTTTTTTGTAAATCGCAAAAAACCACTCATTCGCACTATTCAGCCCGCAGTGACTGACGTAACCACCACTTTGTAGTGCAAGCTGATTAGAACTTTATTGTAACAGTACTTCAAACGAAGTTTGAACCACCACAAATAGAGTTGCTAATTTAGCTAATGTAGTCGCCTTAAAATCAGTGAAAACGGAGGAACCGAGTAGAAAAATAATGGACAGCAATCAACAGGGAACGCGTCAATATTGAACGCTTCCGGGTCACGTTTCCATGAAATGTACCTGTCACACTTGGCATTAACTCTAGTGGTAAATAAATCGATTTCGGGACAGCCAAACGTATGCACGACTTTCATAAAAGCTAACAGGGACAAACAAACTCCATTCGGTATCGATATTATTTCGCCTTGATTCCTCATCTGACTCAACATTGTCTTTGGACTTAATATGTATGTGACGCGAATACATGCAATTGCCTTTTTTCGCACCATTGCCAGCTGATTCATTAAAAAAAACTCTCAAACTGATTCATTTAAAAATTGGACTCCGCCATATCTATTTATATAACATATTGCTGCTGTATTATTGATGCGCGGCAATATCTCATTGTTGCTTATTTGTTTAGCAAAGCACATAAGTCCGTTATAGACAGTTTTCATTTCCCACACATTTATGTGATAATTAAAAGCCCCAGCCAGATAGAAAAGCGTCCGATATTTCCAATGCATAACGTCCATTGCGTGTTAGATTTTTTGCACGTATAATGTTGTCCATTCACCAAACGAAGTCTGGTTTAAGACTAATTAATGGGTATGACATCATAGTTTTATCATTATCATTGTCAGTGTCAGCCGTATGGAGCAAAGTATTCCGAGAAATTTGTTTACGCTTTGAAACATTTTCGATACACTTCTGAACTTTGACTGGTTTTCCCATTGGTAATTTTAAACAATAATTCTGCGAATGCAATTCGAGACCAAGGCAAGTTTGGAATTGTTTTGGTTGTAATTTACTTTTGCCAAAATTTATGGCGAAACCCAGACTTTCTAATAATGCCTTTGTATTGGTAGCACATTTAAGGCAGTCTTCGTGCTTATTGCCGATACAAATAATATCAACTGAATAAATTGCCAGTATTAAGCCCGTATTTCTTAGTATGACCACCATCGGTTTAAACTCAGAATGGACAAACATTTCAGCAAAGCCGTCATAGTAAATGTTGTTCCATTTTAAAAGACCTATCCAGCGACGTATTTATCATTGCTATTGGAGGGGTGTACCAATCTACTCATTCTCCTTTAGTGAAGATAATATTATACGGGGCTAGAAACAAACCAAATGGTAAATATTGAAATTCAAAAATTTCCTCTTCCAACATGAATCGTAAATACTAGTTTTATCGATTTTTATAAGAAAATATGCATTTTTATGGTCTATTGTGGCCATAAAGATTTTTTTGTATATTGCATTTTAAAATGATGTGTAGTAATAAAATTATTTAAGTTCTCTAAATCTACATCTACACTAAAATTGTAAAGAGGAAAGATTTGTATTTTTATGTGTATGTTTGTAATGAATAAACTCAAAAGCTACTGCGCAGATTTCAAAAATTTTTTCATCATTAGAAAGCCACGTCTTTATTGAGTAACATAGGCTATATTTTATCCCCGTACTCCCACGGGAACAGGAACTACGCGGCTGAAACCGCGTGACGTCCGCTAGTTAAGAATAAATCAAAATGAACCGTATTTTCTTTTTTTTGTTCCGGATAGAAATCATTAAATAACCCCTCCCGTTCTAGGCGGAGCGGAAGGGAGTGTCAGACTTCATCCATGAAGATCCATGTTCCTTCATCGCCTTTTGTGTTCCGGGGCCACGGTATCTCTTTCGAACAGTCCCGCAGCCCCGGCAGGAAAATGAACCTTCACTTTTGTTAGCTAGAAATGTTTTTGACAAAAACTAGTCAGGTAGGTCGACAAGCTTTACGACAGCACCGGAAGACTGTAATCTAGATATGTTGACCTTTAAGTCGTTTATTTCAGAATGACTAATATTTTGATTTTTGTGTATAACTTTTTTGAATGACTGGGCAAAAGCAATTTTTAAACCCCTCACGTAACTTAAAACGGCAGGATCGTTGGTTCTATTACACCATTCTGTATCTCCATCAATAATGGAGCATGCCAGGTTTGTTAAAACTGCAAAATTCCATAACCCAGATATGTACAAAATGTTAGGTCATAATAAAATGATTTATTTATTTGAGCCTGCTTTTTACAGAATCGCTTGCAGGATATTATCACGCTGTTGAAGAAGACCGACCCTGACGACGTATGACGTTTGTGGCGAAGGACTTAAACAAGCTCCCCCCGTCACATTCGACCACGTCGACGTTACGAGCCTATTGAAAGACATCGTTTTTCTTAAAGCCAGCCTAGCGGATGTGCAGAAGAGATTGGATGCATGCGGAGATTGCGTAATGAATTAACAGAGTTGCGTAAAGCTGTAGCGGTAACTAGATCACCAACGAGTGCATCTAATATCAACACGCGTCGCGGAGCGTGCCTCAATTTATCGGGGGCAAGTTTCGCGACAGCAGTTATGTCTTCGTCGTCGCCGAACAATGCTGAGTGTGCAGAGCGTGCGTTATGCGCGCCCCGCAACCATGCACCCGTCCCTGCGGCTGCTCCTCGTGTCGCCGCTCGAGTTACCCGACCCGCTGATACAATGCCTGTGTCTAAAACGCCTGTAGGACTTAACGACCTCGCCAACGCTTCCGCAAGGAAGCCCGTGCCTGAAAAGGCATCGAACCGGGCTGATGATGATGGTTTTGTGACAGTGCAGAGAAAGAAGCGCCGACAAAGAACCAACAAGAACCGCTGCGGCGCAGCTCCTATCAAGCCTGACATGGGATATTGGAGCCGCCCAGCCGTACACTCCTGTTTATATTTCCCGCCTACACTAACTATACCACTAAGGCCGAAAAATCGTGGAGTACATGTGCCAAAGGACCAAGTACAGGCCGAGAGTGCAGTTGCTTGAATCGCGCCGCAACGTCAACTTCAAGGCGTTCGTGGTGCGAGTTCCTACATGCTACCTGCACCTCGTCATGGCAGATGACTTTTGGCCGCAAGGTTTAATGTTCCGTCGTTTCCGCAGACAAGTGCCACACGATCGCACGAAGACAGTGCTCGAGTGAAGTGTGTTTTACTAACATAGTTTTAAGTTTAAACACTAACATAGAATGTACTAATATATGTATGTTAGTCTGTAAGGTATTTATCTATGGGCCAAAGTATACTGAAAATAACGGTTTTATTATTATTTTATTATTATTATAAGTGATTTTTCCAAACCATCTTGCTTTTGTTCCCGCGTCTGGCCATCAACTAGGATACACCTTCAACGTTTAGCAATCTCGTCAGGAATCAGTGGTCCAAGGATATCACTATCCAATAGGGGGGACCAGTTTGCATTTTCAAACGTGAAGCCAGGAGCTACCGAGGACTGTTTTGTCGTGTTGGCACATCTGAATCGTCCGATTCTGATATAATGGCATCTCATGTTTATCCCCTGTGCCCTTCGTATAATAGGCCAGTTTTTACTTACTGACTATGCTATAATCAACGATTAAATACATCGGTTTTGTACTCAAAAGTTAAATTTTGTATTTCTACTATGAGCAGGCAAATCGCTTTTAACTTGGGACGCATGAGGAAAATATTGACGCCTATATAATCGTAAATTCTCTGGGACAAAACAGATGTATAACATTTTGCAACAATAGTGTGCGTTTAGAAGTGGTTGTAATAATCTGTATAAAAACTTATGCAACAACTAAAAAACGATCATTACAAATCTGTATCTAATTTTGATTATGTGTCGTTTAAATAGTTCCGTTTTCACCTTCTTGTGTCAGTTTTGGTATCATAAACGTTCGAATATGTACTCGTTACCAACGAAACAATTTTTCCGAAAACATGTGATAATTTTAATAAGTTTTCTAGTTTTCAGTGGTCTTACTATTTATTATATGAACGCGCAAAAGGTGACACTATTACAGCCTTTTATCATGCACTTGGGCTTCGCGGATAATAATATTTCGTGTCATTACGTAGATGAGAACGATGCACTGCCGTCAGCTCAAGACAGGGACTTTATTCCGAGACCAAACTCAATATTCTTTCACGAGACCTCATGCAGCGGAGGGTTAAACTCCCGTCAGGCATGTGCCATCGAGTCTGCGGCGAGAGCCCACCCGAACAGAACAGTCTATGTGATGTTCAGTGCACCCGTCAGCGACCTCGTGTATCAGAGGAGTTGCATCGCGAAATTACGAGGTTTCCATAACGTCAGGTTCGCTAGGGTACACATTACTGATTACGCCAGAAATACTCCTTTGGAAGCCATGTTGGCCAACAGACCTTTCAATCAAAGCCAATGGCGTGTGGAACATACCTCTGATGTCCTGCGATATTTGACTTTGTACAAGTGGGGAGGGATGTATCTGGACACGGATTTTTTGGTCGTGAAGTCTCTGACGCCTCTGGGAGACAACTGGGTAGCGAGGGAAACGGCTAATGACTTGGCTAATGCAGCCATCGCTATTTCTATGGATCACCTAGGTAGAAAACTTGCCGAGGCACTCCTCAAGTAAGTACCTATCATTAAGCCATTTTCGCCAATTACCGAAATTCACCGTAAACCTACTTCCAACTCGTTGCATCATGGTAGTTTTCCGCACAAGTATTCGTATCTCATTCACCTGTTTTAGAGCAGTGGTGATGAAGTAATTTGCACAAAATGCTTGTCTGTGTTCGAAACAAAGACAGGCCATTCGTGAGTCGCGTCTGTTTCTACTGGGCCACCCATGCCCGAAATCGTTTTTTGCGAAAAAAAAATCTCGCATTTTTGACTTTTTTACAAATGCGTTTGGCGAAAATGTCTTTCATGCATAATGTTAACCATTAGATAAGATAATTTTATTTCTTTCACAAAAAGTACTTATTATAAATAAAATGTTTTGAACAGCTGTAATTGTACACAAAAGTTTTAGCATCTGTAGCTGAACTAGGAAGAACCTGTATTTCGGCTTACAGCGCCATCCCCCTCGAGTACATATCATTGGATATCGAGTTTTAGAAATAAACATGTGTGCTTTGTAAATTAAGTGCATGACCTCAACCGCCCAACAAGCACTTCAAGTGTTTACATGGCTATCAGACCGCTGACTCACATTATCACAAACCCTTTCATATGCTTGAGCTGCGTTCACATTATTTGTAGCAAAACTAGCAACTCTCAGTGATTCGTTACGAGGTCTAAAAAATAAATTCTTGATAAGTGATTCCCGCGAGTCCACATGCGTACCTAAGACCTAAGTGTGACGAAACAGCTAATCTACCGTCGCTAGCATTGTACGGAACATTGACACAAATGTGCGACAGATACTGTGGAAACAAAAAAAAAACTTAAAGCATGACATGAAACGACTTGCAACGCAACAATACTCACGCAAACGAAACCAGTGATAGGGGAACACGGGGGAATTGGCTAAAACTCCAATAACATTTTACAAAAGTCACTTTTATTTAGTTTTTGGATTTTATTTAACTTAAGTAAAAAGGTTCATCCTAACGACATAGAATTTAAAAAATGAAAAAAAGTAGCATTAGCTCCCATTGCCCAAGAGTACGGCGTAATAAGAACCAGAGTCCTTACTCTCATTACCAAGGGGTAATGAGATCCACCGGGGTAATAGTAGCCCAAAATATTATATTCTCTTGTAACATTTTTTTATGTTATCTTATAATTTAAACTTATTTTCAGAAACATAAATCAGAGTTAGTGTTATGTATAAAATTAAAAACAATTATAATTGCTAATACAAAAATCACAATCATAATCTTATGTGGAATCACTTCCTAAAAATTAAGCATGTGCCTATTCATCACAGGGCCTGTCTGATATTTTTGTCTGACTCATCTAATTGTACAGATTCACAACAAATCATAAACATGTTAAAATCTTATTGGACGTAGCCACTACTATCATCATCGCAGATATTATGAATTGACAGACTCATCTGATGATGGAGTTTTTTATCTTTTTCAATTGCTTTGTTCATCGGTTTTTTTTTCTTTTCTTCTCTAATTTTTTAACGATTTTCTTCTCCGTAATTCTAACCCTTCTAATTTTCGAGGCACCTGAACTAAGGCAAATGCTCTTTTTTCATTTACTTCTCAAAAATAACGTTTATTATTTATTTAATTATGTAAAACTTTTTATCCAATTTTCCAATGATAAAGTTACAGGTTAAAAGAGGCAACACTTATAATAAAATAATTTTAATACTCACAATTTGTCTTCACTTAAAGTACTTACGGGATGATATCCGTGATTTTGTTTATGGTCGATGAGCTCCCGATATTTCGACGCTGTTGCAAGCATCATGATCGCGGGAATACTGAAGAGGTGTGCGGGTGGGATGAAAATTATTTATTATGAGCAGACAAATCTGTCTACCCTCTTTCTTAGTCTTTTATTACGCGCACTCCTGGAACTCGATTGTAACTCACGACAAAACGCACTCACAGTATCACTAGGTTTTTCTTGATAATGGAGACGCATGTTATTTTTTATTAGGTTTACCACTGGATTCCACGTACTTGATAGTTTAAAACCATCCTCACGATTGAAGTTTTTATGTTTTGAAATTTCAATAGCTTCTCTGGTCAACCTTGGGATGTAGTATCGGTCTGTAGACAAGATTTGTGGTTTGTGAAACTCCATCCAGTGATTTGGCCCTGAGTCCAGCAGATGTTCAGCTATGGCCGATTTGTGTCTCTCATTGTTTTTCACTGCTTTGATGTGTTCATTTATCCGGCATGAGATGGTACGTTTGGTTTGTCCAATGTATGAGCTACCGCAACTGCAGTCAATTTTGTATACCCCGGGATGTTCTATGGGCAGTTTGTCTTTAGGTGAACGCAAACTTAGCCCGATTTTGTCGTGAGTTACAATCGAGTTCCAGGAGTGCGCGTAATAAAAGACTAAGAAAGAGGGTAGACAGATTTGTCTGCTCATAATAAATAATTTTCGTCCCACCCGCATACCTCTTCAGTATTCCCGCGATCATGATGCTTGCAACAGCGTCGAAATATCGGGAGCTCATCGACCATAAACAAAATCACGGATATCATCCCGTAAGTACTTTAAGTGTAGTGAAAAACCGTGAAAGTCTAAAACAGTACAATTTGTCTTGAAATGAATTAATGTGTAAAACTTCTTGTAGTCTATTTTTAAAAATTAAGTTATTGATAAGTAAAATAAAAGTAAATTGCGGTTTACGATTTATGACCTATTAAAAAAAATACTTACTAGATCTCGTTCAAACCAATTTTCAGTGGAAGTTTACATGGTAATGTGAGTTAGCGTACCACTGGTCAGTTTTCTTACTCGTCAATTTCACTAATTCACCAGTTTACTCATTAGACAGTTTCTGAATTCGCCAATTTCCTTATTTGCCAGTTTCACTAAGTTGTCAATTTCCCTATTAAGTTGGTTTCCTGGTTCGCAAGTTTCCTTGTTGACCAACAAGGAAACTTGCGAACCAGGAAGTTAGTTTAGATTGTTATTTATTTTATTGTTTTTTTTTTTAAATATATTTTTGTGTGAAAATCTTAATGCGGTACACAGAATACATCTACTTACCAAGTTTCAATAGCATAGTTCTTATAGTTTCGGAAAAAGTGGCTGTGGCATACGGACGGACAGACAGACAGACAGACATGACGTATCCATAAGGGTTCCGTTTTTTACCATTTGGCTACGGAAGCCTAAAAATTTTATCGATCGCCTGAAAAAACTACGTTTTTATGCACCAAAAGTAAAATAAATAGCAATGCGACTAGTCACACGTGGGTCTCCCGTGTCATTCTTTATTTTTAAACCAAATGTGGATCTAACTTGATTAGTTTCACGTAAACTAGGTTGGTTCTCATTACCCAGTGGCTCCGATTCCCCCGTGTTCCCCTACACACGCATGTCACTTGACGCTAGTTGCATAGCCTCTTCTTTTTTTCTTTTTTTTTAGTTTTCTTAAAGCTACTAGTAATCCTATGTTAGGAATTATAGATAAATTGAATTGAAAAATTAACTTTATCTTTTTCACAAAGTCTCATGTTGCCTTTTAGCAAACTCTGATTATGTTTATGGATTCATTTCCAGTGAAGTTAATACAACGTATAGACCAGATATTTGGATACATAATGGACCTGGCGCCATAAAGAGAGTACTTCACAGAATGTGCAACACACCCAACATAACAGAATGGTCGACTACCACTTGTCAAGGTTGGTACTATAACAATATCATTGACATAATTTATTATTTATAACATCACGGCTACATTTACCAACAGAGTGTTCAAATATAAACCCACCTGCCGTTAACTAGACAAATCTAGACACCTGTCGGCTATTATATTATTATGATCAATACGTATTTCTCTTGTATAATCGCAGTATATCTACACTATGGCACTATGCTATGCGGTGCAATATTCTTCTAATCGTATCGATGTTCCTTCAATTACACGGTTTGGGCCCAGTAGGTGGCCACGTTTATTGCAGCGGTAGAGGTGCTATGCAGGTCGTCGAGAGTGCAGGTAAACGGACACCTGGGACACTCCAGCAGACGGGGCATTATTTGGTCCGGAGCGCCGCACTAGCACTCGGTGTTGGAAGGACCAATAATACCCAATTTTGCCAGGTTATGTTTGCAGCGGCCTACTTGGGTACAGTGCCTACGTAACACGGCTTAAGTTATTCTCGAATAACAGTAAAAACTCTGTCTTCAGTCTTTACATATGCTGCCATATAGAGTTCTCAACGATTTTAAAATATTATATTTTCAGGACTTGAAGTGTATGGCCCAGAATATTTCTACCCAGTACATTATTCCAGAAACAGCGAATACTTCAAACCTGGAGAACTGAAGAACGTCGAAAACGCCTACACTCATCATTTTTGGAACAAATTAACCTATGACATGAAAATAGAAAAGGATTCGCCATATGAAAAGATGGCTCAAAAGTTATGTCCAACGATATACAAGATGTATGGAGAAGAATTTGGGTCTTAAAAACAGTTCGGTATCAACCAAGCCCAAAGCTCAGTTATTAAATTGTTTAAGGTATTTTAAGTATTAAAATGCTTTGCCAGCTTTGGTTTAAAATTATGTTTTTAAATTAATTAAAAATAATGAAAAATAAAAATAATCAGTGGCTCGAGTGTCAAATTGATACGACGTAGTTTTCAAACCAAATTTTTACGATTTTTTTGTATCAGTTTAACCTAACTAACTAATTTAAAAAAATAAATAATGATAAGGAAAAAAATCCGATACCCAACTTAACTGGAACTTAAATTGAATATGCTATGGAAAATACTTAATAAACAATGTCAGACCCATCTACCATCTCCGGGCTCGTCGCTCAGCTTCACCTTCCAGCCACGCGCCACATCCGTGAGCGCTGCGTCGCCCGTCACAGCAGTTGCGTCGAGCTCGTGCGACGAGGTTTACCCCGCCGCGCCGGCGCCGCACAACAGGCTATAATGCATTACCACCGCGCGGAAATTCAATATGATGTTTCTTATTTTGGATAAATTGGGTACCTATTTTAGGTCCTTTATTATCTGTATGTGTACCAAGTAACGCAATTCAAACTACCTATAAAACGTGTACGTTACCCCAGCAGGAAAGTGTCTCCTAGAGTTATATGAGTGGAACGTATAATGTGTGCCCTAACTGCTGTAAATGTGCCCCCACATAAAAAATGTGTGCCCCCAGTCGTTTTGGAAAAAAACGGAAAAAACGATTCCTGCTGGGGTAACGTTTTTCTAGCAGGAAAATTCTAAACGAATGATCAGAGAGAGAAACATTGTGCATGGCCTTGTAGCTTATAGTAGTGCCAAAGTGTGCCCCCAAAAATAAATGGTGTGCCCCTTCAGGTTTTCGAGATATTGCATTTCCTGCTGGGGTAACGTTTTGCAGAATCGTATATCTCTAAAACCATTGCATGTACCCCTGTAGAAGAAACATACACGCGTAGCTCTTCATGTGTGCCCCTCAGTGCCTAAATTAGATTTAAGAAAATATTTATAATTTCCAAGTTATCACGGTTTTATGAAAACTCGAAAAAACATCACAGCGCCTAAATGAGACAAGGTATAAGCTCGTTGAAAACTGTATTGGGTCCGTCTTGACGCTACTAATAACCATACAAAGTTTTAAAACTGGTCATGCATGCGTTTTTGAATTATCTCGATAAAACTCAAAAAGATGGTGTCATAACTTTGACGCCAAAAATACAAGAAACCAGCTCGATCCCAGATGTGTAGGTGTTAAGGAACTAGTGTGCCCTTAGTCAAAAATATATGGTGAAAATATTCAGCTTGGAATGTTTCGCATTAAGTAAATATTAACAAAAAACCAAACATGTAAACAACGGCTGGTTATCCGACCAAATTCGAATGACTACTAAAAAGCGACGGATTCATACATTTCGATGACCTTCTTTAATTTACGCACTAACCGATTCACACGTGTTGTGCCTGAGTACACTGAAGTAGAAAAGTAATATGTAATAAAATAAAGTTGTTATTGGATAATATTCTACTAGCTTTTTCTGTGATTTTGCACATGATTAACTACATTATAAATAGTAGCTTATGTGATATTCCAAGATATGCTTATCTTCTTCATTCAAAATTTCATTAAAATACATCTAGTAATTTATGTGTGAACGAAAGACATACATCCAGATATTTGCCAGGTCTTTTAGCCAAAATTTGATTGGGGGATGTTTTAAAAAAAATGTAGTTCATGAAATGTGTGATGAATACCTACTCCGAAAAAAAGGTAGCTTTTTTGTATATAAATAAAACAACACAACAGTAAAAGAAGTATTTATATATTTATTGATAAGCCGTAGGTTAGATAAATTAACATTAAGTTTAGCATCATCATTTACTTATTGTTTTTTCTTAAATTACGCGTAAAGTTACTGTGATAGGCACTTTGTGTTTATGATTATCATTTTGCCGATCGTATTAATTACACGTGCAACCGACCGGCATCCTTGTAAAGGATACAGAAAAATCGTACGACACCCTGCGTGTTCTATACAATAATGCACGCAGGGTGCTGATGAAGCTGCCTACAGGAGTAGCGCGTCAGGCATGTCATGGATGGATTTGCGGCGATTATTCGCAAGAGAGTTGTGTCCCTGATACGCCGTATACGAGTCAGTTCCAACAGCTACCTTCAGCTGTTCGCATGGAGGATGGAACTGGATCTGGATTGCCCAATAATGCGGTACTGGACCAGGCTGCATGTTGAGCATTCCGGATCTAAACCTAAATTTAGATTCAGATAAAACAACGTTGTGTATTTTAATCTTTTTTTTTTGTAAAGTAAAACTGTAATTTTATAATGTGTTTACCCCACACTTTTGTATTCCACTTTGTATTTTTATTTTATTCATGTCATTTTGATTAATTTATAATGTAATTTCAAATTACCTATTTATTATTAAATTTAAACTTATTTTATTTAATTTTGATTATTGTGTTAATTAAACCTTTTTACCACCACGGACTTCAAAAGAAGTTCCAGATTTTCGTGCCATCAGCGCCACGATTTCATTAGAAACTATTCATTTTACCTATGTTAAAAAAATGAATTTACTGTAATTTGAAGGTTTTTTTCATTTTATTATTCATTGTAGCGCTGTCTAACACCCGTTTTTTTTATTCTTCCACACAAAAGCAAGTTTTGTTTTTTTTTTTTCCAATTTTGGGACAAATAATTTGTCTTATAATTGGCAAAAACAAAAATTTCGAACATTTTTAATGTCTGGGGACATTGGAACGCACAAGAGAACGCCAAGGACTTTATATATAAGGTGAATCTAATATATGTACTGCCGAAGTAAGTTTTACGCACAACGGACCGAATAAGAGTCTAAGTGCGGAAAATGGAGTCCCTACTCTACTCTAAGGTGTATCTAGTTTTGTAGAGATGGGAATATAATTATTGACAAGGATTGCTAACAACTATTTAATTCCTTGTCGGCACCCATCTGAAGGTCGAAATTAGTCGATTTTCCCTTTGTTTTATGTAGGTGTTAGATACACCTCATACACGAAATCTCTTAACGGGTCATTGTACTCGTCATTATGAACAACTTTTCCTATTGGGACCAAACCCAAAATCAGCTGTTCCATACATTTTGACGAGTTATGCGAACATATTGTGGGGAACAGTTGATTTTTTTTTGGTTGTCAGTGCCACGGACTATTAAAGAAGTCGTTCTGTGGCGTCATAAACGTACGGCTGTCAAGGTCGCTTTGGCATAGTGCAGACTGCAGATACTAACCGGATTATCACTTTGCTTGCCACAAAAGGTACTATTATATTTTACCAATAGTAATAAGTAAACAAATAGGTAGTGAAATGCATGAAGAACTGGATTCGGATCAGCTTTTAAACATTTTACAAGGTGTGGAGTCGGACTCGGAGTATTTTGTAGAGAACGTTGAACCAGAAGATGATTCTAAGGTATGTCCAACTAGATAATAATAATAACGTTTATTCATCAAAAAGTAAGAATTTATTAAGTGAAATGTTCGGTACCTAAGTCACAAACTAAGCGTCGTCGCGCGTCGCTTGCGAATTTAACAAAGTTGAAATGGTTACTGAAGTAGTTAAAAAAACACGGGAGAAGACAAAAATAGAAGAAAGACCATAGGCCACATCCCTAATCAGAATTGAATTTAACGTGCTCTGAGCGCCAAGGACTTGAAATGAAGTCAAAGAATGACGTCATGAAAGAGATTTTCCTCATTTCCTAAAGCACTAATTGAGTTATGTATTTGTTTCTTTGATACTAGAATTTATAGTGTTTTTTCTTACTAGGGATATTGTGAAATTATACAAATATGGAAATATTTAATCGTTTTTGTTTATATCCATAAAATTATAATTAAATCTTAACGGTTATAAATTTCATTCGTCGATATGACGATACCCTCATCACTACTGTTTACTGTATAGTGTGTTTGGCTACCGGTTACCGATACTTTAAGGGCAACCCCGCGAATGGCAGCCATTTTGTATGTTTAATCGGCTGATCTAGGGTATAAATGTTCAATGAAATGCTAATATCATTAAATGTAAGAGACCTAGAGACGTGCAAATGATTTTATTGCAAGGGTAAACAACTAGGCAATCAAATTATTAAATAAATTGTCCCGAAAAATAAGCAAAAGGAGCCTGAAAAACGAACTTAAAAAAAAAACACCAAACAAAAAAGAACACAATAAAAACACAAACAAAAAAAAACAAAAAGAAAAACACAAAAAAGTGAAAAATAACTTTAGCTTCAGAAGCCGGTGACAAAAACACCAAATCAATTAAACCAAGGTCAAGCTTCAGAAGTCGATAATAAAAACACTAAATCAATCGAACAAAGGTTTTTTATTTATTTTTCCATTTTTAGTTGTTCCCAAACAAGTCGCCATGAATTTATTTTAGACTAGCTGGCCCGCGCAACAACGTCTGCGTCACATGAGAGAGAGAGAGGGTTAGAGAGAGTGTGACTCAACCTTAAAAGATAGACATAATATGCTATCGCAGATTTTTTTTAGAACGTTCTAAGATCAACAATTCCCTAATACATGATTGTTGCGTAACTTTAACCGTTTATGCAGCGCTCGCAACGGAAGCTCTCAAAAGAAATAAATTTTCCCTGTTTTTGCAACATTTATCATTGATGCTCCGCTTCTTTTAGTTGAAGCGTGATGTATGTATGTCGTACCAGTATTTCCTTTAATTAGCAAATTCAACCAACCAAACAAACTCTTGAGGTTTGTGGTGTTCACTCGTAGACTAGTTAGGGTTTAGAGTAAAGCCACTCCACCGCGCATCCCCCACCACAGCACGCATAACTCATTTATTAAATACCACAAGGTTTATAATATTAGTATAGATTCAAGTGGGTAACAATTTAATTTCTTCGAATATTTGCATTAATCGCTAAAATAATCTACTTATGTTTTTCTAAATAAGGGCTTGCCTCGACAGCCTTACCTACGTCTTCATCCTTAGACACTCGATGAAAGTCATACTCCAGCTAGGTCGAAAGTTCTCATCGATGCAGTAAATTAGCCCAAACACGATTTTTCAATTTTAAATGAGACCAACTTTGAGAAATACCCACTCTTTCACAAAAAAAGAGGACCATGGATATCGCACTTCTCGTCTCTTCTCTGTAAAAATACATAAAAAGAATTGAGAACTTCTTTTTTTTCTAACTTTTTCCTTTTTGTCGGTTAAAAAAATCAAACTTGAGTAGGTACATACATTTAGCTTTCGCAGCGTCCCCGCAGGGGGACGCGGCAGGCAGTAACAGGGCATGTTATAAACTGTAGGCGCGCCACAGCGCTGTTTTCTTCACAGCACCTCGGCGGTCCACCTCCGCCGCCTGAGACCCCCGGTTACCCGGACCTCAGCGGGGACCAGCGACAGAGGGGCCGACTTACAGCGCACCTACAGTGGATGAGTGATTCCCGCCCGCCCCAACTAACCAGAGCTAGCCGGCAGTAGTACGGGCTAAGGAAACGACGTGTGTGTGTGGGCGGTATTGTGTCGTGTAACACCGCCCAGTGTCTGCGTGTATCACGGGCTCTCGGGTCGGGTCCACGCGTGAGTCTACATGAGTGTTGAGACGTGCATGTTTGGTCACACTGCGTAACATGTCATATTAACTAACATAAATTGTTCTATGAACGATACATCAGATATCTCGTCGCTGATGTCGTAAGAATACTCTTCTAAAGGCGATTCAACATTGGAGCACGACTGGTCCTAACAACCGGGACATGCTAATAATAAAAACAACCCAAGTTTGTTACAGCCGCATGTAGCATGACACCCCTTTATTGAAATTGCTCATACAGGTGCAAGAATGACTTTTTCAAGATCTAAATCATTCCTGCACCTTCGTGCGCTTGGAGGGTTGTATTGATGATTATATTTCAGTAACTACATACGTCTTACAGTCGCGAGGAATATTTTAATCAACATACAACCTAGCACTGGCCTGCAAATTGCAAAAAACGTAAGAATATTTGAATTTCGCGGGCTGGTTGGAGCATCCACCTTATGGAGTTTTTCTGGTGCCACCAGCACCGGAAAAACTTCTTAATCGTTCGTTTTGGAGTAGGTAATGTCTGTATTGGTTCCAATGTATTGTCAATTAATTTCCAAGCAGAAGCAGAGGTTGTGGGAAAACAAGCTGATTGCACTCGTTTTTAGTTCCATTATATAATTATTTATCAATCAGACGAATAATTTTCTACAATGACACTTCACACTAATATTATAAAGGCGAAAGTTTGCATGTGTGTGTGTTTGTTACTTTTTCACGCAGATACTATTTACTTTTACTTTTATTCTTAGGAAAAGGGATAAAACTAATTATTATAGATAATTGCACGATCTACAATTTTGCAAAACTACTGTTTGGCTGAAAAATGCAAAAAACTTATTTACACGACCTTTGACCTTGAATATTTTTTTCGCAAAGGTCGGATCGATGGGGACTTTTTACGTTTCATTTGAATGGTGTACCCAACATTCGTAACAATTTTTATCTCTATGCGAATTATTATCACCTTACCCTTATTTTTTGAGGTAATTTGACTGGACTAAATTATTTTAAGAGTTTTAAGCCATTTGAACATAGCCCTGTCCCAGCGCAAAAGCTCCAGAATGTTGCAGGTACCGCGCGCGTTCTTTGTTTGAGCAGGTAGATAAGGCAGCTACGAGGAGCGTCAGCGGCAATTAAGTGAGTGAGAGCAGTGGCTAAATAATAACAGCCGCACGGGTCGATCTTCGAGGTTAAGGTGTGATTGCCTAGTTCGGTCCGTAGATGGGTGACCATCTATTACATACCGAGTTTCCTAAGTCACTCACTTACTTACCTTACTGGAATCTCAACTAGTAAATTTGGTGCCTTATCTATCTGCTGCTGGGGTACCAGTGACATAGTGGAGTCTGCGCTGGGACAGGGCTATGTTCAAATAGCTAGGAGACGGAAGGTTGCAAGAGTTAACAGCAGCTATGACGTGTTTGGACTCATTTCATGCACCTTGATGAGTACTTTAGCCCTAACAAGAGTATGGCTTTCATCGAAGGTCTGACGATGGAGACGGAAGACAGTAGCAAGAGGTCCCCAATAGTATACAGGAGCTATATCGTTTTTCGGCTCATTTCATGCACCTTGATGAGAACTTTAGACCTAGCTGGAGTATGTCTGTCATCAATGGTCTAAAGATGGAGACAGAAGGCATTTGCAAGAGGTCCTCAACAGTTTAAACAGATTTCGCGTTTACCTTCTAAGTCTAGAATTTACAATAGTAATGGATTGCAATGGACTCCGAGCCACCTTTTCGAAGAAAGATATTTTGCCCCGGATTACACGTAGGTGGTTAACATTACAAGAATACGATTGTCACGTTATTTATAGCCCCAATCATAGTATGACCAACGTAGATGCGCTCATCCGCAACCCGATAGAGTCAAAACGATCACTATTAGAACCAGATTTGCCGATGGTACTTAATTTTACTCAAGAGGATTGGCTTATAAGTTTGCAGCAAACCGATCCTAAATTGATACATATTAGAAGAGTTTTAGAGGATCCAGAATACAACGACATAGATATAAAACAAAACTTCATCATAAAAGACAATAGGATATAAGTACCGCAAAGTAGGAGACGAATTAAGGTGGGCTGTGCCAAAGGGGTTCCTTCTATCTGGCAGAATCTTGATGCTCCGAAATTTATTTGGCATAACACACTTGGCATAATTTTCTTTAAACGAATATTTTTAAGGCATAAAAATTATTTAATATAATTATTATTTGGCCGAATGTTTGTATGTCCGAATTTACAGTGGCATACTTTTAAGATGGCAGAATTTTATTTGGCATAATAACTTTTGGCAATGTTCAAATTCCGCATAATTACGTTTTGAATAACGTTTATTTAGAGCGACGATTATTTGGTATAATTTCACTTGGCATACTATGAAGATGGCAGAATTTCATTTGGAATAATTTTATTTCGCATTATTGCCATTTCTTTAAAATATCATTTTTAACCTTAATTTAAAATTAAAATGTTGTCTTGAAAAGTCAATAATATGTTGTGCTACAAAAGTTAGTGACAAAAGCAAATCGCTCCAAAACCGACTTCACGTAGTCTTGTCTGCCCTACCCCTAGAGTGTAATTTAAGCCCGCGTAGGCGCGGAGGGGTGAGGCGGCCCGCGATCTGTGGAGCAGGTGGTTCTAAGTCTCGCCTTCGCGGCTGAGGCTGGCCGGCCAGCAAGCCGAATCTGCGGTGGTGGGCATTAAGCCCTCTTCTCGTAACCTGTGCGGTACCGCACCGAGTGGACCCAACATGCTGCTGCGTCCTGCTGTGCCTACGACGCAGCTGTACATTTCACGTCTGCATCACTCCACTACAACTGAGGAAGTGGTACAGTATTTGAAAGTGAAGACCAACTGGACTCTGAGGGTCGAAAGGTTGGAATCGCGCCACAACATCAACTTAAAGTCATTCGTGGAACGAGTTCCAACCCACTATCTACAGACCTGCATGAAAAAGGACTTTTGGCCGAAGGGTGTCGTATATCGACGTTTCCGAGGACGGTTACGCGACACCACTCAACGAAACACGATGCCGACAACGTTACGTAAATAGTTTTAGTTCCTCATGGTTTTAAATATGTATTAGTTTATTTTTGTTAAATTTTATTTTGTGTATTTTATCTATGGGCCTTAGTTGCCTGATAATAAAATGATTATTATTATTATTTATTATTAAAACCATCGGCAACGTTAAGCTCGCGTGGGACCGCCGGAGCCCCGCAGCGCCGGAACCATGACAGAAACCATGCCTGCTGCATGTTAGTTTGCATGCTGCATGCTGCATGCTTGGTGTATACTGGTTTGCATGTTTGCATACTGCATGCACGATGTATGCTTGTTTGCATGGTTGCCTGCTTCTTACAAGGAAATAAAAACCACGTGTTCACAATCAACTGTTTTAATGAATGTTCTGTGATGTGATAGATGAGTCTTTCCATTATTATGCATATGAAATGTATGCCAAAAGATGATTCTAACTGTAAACTTTCTGAGAAATGATAGTTCTGCCTTTAAATGACTATCGATATGAAATTTATGCCAAAAGATGATTCTAACTGTGAACTTTCTGCGATAAGATGGTTCTACTTTTAATTCTTATGCATATGAAATTTATGCCTTTTTAATTTTTTTTTTCGGATGGGAAATCATCAAATGACTCCTCCCGCTCTGGGCGGAGCAGGAGGGAGTTTCAGACTTTTACTGACTAAAACCCTTCCATGTTCCTTCATCGCCCTTTGTGTTCCGGGGCCACGGTATCTCTTTCGAATAGTCCCGCAGCCCCGGCAGGCTTCGGCCCTTGCCGACCCCTTCCTTATTGCTGTCTCTCTTTGAGGCGTGGAACACGAACGCGCCGTCGACATGGCCTGTCGTCATGAGACGGACGGACGGCGAGCTAGCCCATAGCTCCCCGTCCATAGGCCCGCGCCTACGGTGGCCGGAAGCCAACACGTGGCCCCCGACGCCCGAGGCGTCTCCCGCGGCGGCCGGGACGTAGGGATCACTCCCTCTCACGTTCCGCCTCCTCCTTCGCTAGCATGACTGCTTCGCAGAAGGAGGTGACGGCGTCCCATTCCGTCTCGCTCCGGACCATGGATTGAACCAGGGCCGGGAGCGAGAGGTCGCCGCCGCCGATCGCCGCTTCGAGGACACGGCGGTGCTCCGCCCAAGCGGGGCACACCTCCACAGTGTGCGACACCGTGTCCTCCGGTCGATCCTCACAATGGAAGCACCCGGGCGTCTCCTCCCGCCCGATTCGGTGCAGGAACTTACCGAAACATCCTTGTCCGGTAAGAACCTGCGTCAGGCGGAAGGTGAGGACGCCGTGGCGTCTTTCCAGCCACTCCTCAAAGAGGGGACTTACCACCACTATTCTGGCGTGCCCTGCACGGGGTTGCGACAGTCGCTCTCTCCATGTCGCCATGAGATCACGCCGGAAGTCCGTCCTTTGAGCGACGATTTGCCGCGGCAGCGGAGTTTCCCCCCGGCGTAGCGCCTCCGCGTGCCACTCACGTAGGCGCGCGAGGACTATCGCCTCCAGATCCCATGGCGGCAATCCGGCAAGGAGGCCCGCCGCCTCGCGGGAGATCGTGCGGTACCCACGGACCAGCCTTACGGCTACCACCTTTTGGGGCGAGTTCAGATAGTGGGCGGCTCGCCGCCTCAATGAACGCGCCCACACCGGGGCCCCGTAAAGGGCCATGGACCGCACGACTCCCGCGTAGAGCCTCCGGCAGGAGGCATTTGGCCCCCCAGGTTGGGCAGGAGCCGCCTGAAAGCAGCCGCCGTCCGTTCCAGATCAAATTTATGCCTAAAGATGAACAAACAAAATGACTGAATGACTTTTGTAATGACTTACAAAATTATGAGTTTTGAACGTATGATAAAAGAGTATCTGCCAAACGATTTTCTGCATAATGAAGTTTATGCTATCCGCTGGTATACAAAATAATATTATGACATCAAAAGTTCTGCTATAAAAGGTAGCCCCGTGCCAAGGGGGGCAAATATGTCAGCAAAACCATGACGAAATTGGTCATTTTTAGTTTAGTAATTAATTTTTTTAAAATTATTATTAAGATAAAACTCTGTCAAAAATAAAAAAGACTTGGTTTCCAAGAATGAAAAAGTTTGTCTCTAACTACGTAAAAGCTTGCGTACACTATGCTTATGGGAAAGATACATCTGGCAAAAAGGAGGGATACCTTCATCCTATACCTAAAATTTATATTCCTTTTCAGACGTGTCATATCGACCATCTAGGCCTATTTGTTCGAAGTAGTAAAGGTAATTATGTACATCCTGTTGATTGTTGGTGGTTTTACAAAATTCTGTATATTGAAACCTTTGCGAAACTTGAAGTCTTCCCTCTGTATTCGTGCTCTAGGTGATGTATTTAGTACATTTGGTTACCCGGTCAGATTAATTTCTGACCAAAGCTCTTGTTTTACCTCTAAAGAGTTTGAAAAGTTTTGTAGCGACTCAAAAATTAAACACATTTTAAATGCAGTAGCATCACCTAGGGCCAACGGGCAAATAAAGCGGTATAACCGCACAGTGCTAGGAGCTCAAAGTTCACTAGGTAGCTAAAGTAGGTGAGAAAAAAGGGGATCAAGAACTAGGAAGAATCCAATGGGGTTTGAACAATACCATAAAGAAAGGCACGGGTAAAACTCCTTCTGAGGCTTTATTTGGTCGTAACCTAAATTTTGCCGGAGAAAATGCCTTCAGTGAAACGCGAACACAGGAACTGGATATAGGGGAGAGATTAGCAAACACATAGAAAATGATCAAATAAAACAAAAAGAAAGATTTGATCGGCATAGAAAAGATCCAAAGAAAATTCCTTTCCCGATTTCATCGAAGAAAAAATTCAAAATTTCAATGATATTTCGGAAAGGTTGCTCCAAATTAACATGCATTCGGCCATCACATTATCCGTTATTGCTTTTTCGGCCCTAAATTAACATATTTCCTACGTGCTTCTTCTCCTTTATGGAATCACACTCATCTTTTAGACAAAATGGATCAAATTATCAGAAAAACTTTTTCATCCTTTTTAATGTGGCCCTGGATGACCGAGCCTGGACCCAAGCTACTCTTCCCATTCGTATGGGAGGGCTCGGCGACCGCAAAATTTCTAGTATTAGTTTACCGGCTTATATATCCTCGGTCCACGGCACTGAGAAATTAATCAGGAAAATCCTGGCTTCCTCACTAATTGATTTTAATGTGCCGTGCTTCTCCGAGGCTATCAACGCGTGGAAACTCGCTTGCCCGAATTCTGAAGAGCCCGACCACCCATTTTCCCAAAGACGGTGGGACGAGCCGCTCTGCAGAGTAGTTCAGATCAATCTACTGAACACGTCTGCTACCTACTGCTGAGCGTGCGCGCCTGCTGGCTGTGGGTGAGTGGGAGTCGGGCCTTTGGCTTCACGTACTACCGTCGTCGAGCACACGTTGCTCGACGACACCACTTTCCGCCTCGCTGTTGCTCTACGCCTAGGCGCCCCATGCTGTTCTCCTCTTCGCTGTCACTGTAGTGAAGTTGTTAACAGCCTCGGACACCACGGCCTGTCATGCAGCCGAAGTGCAGGCCGTTTTGCACGGCACGCGAACTTAAATGACATCATCTGTCGATCTCTTGTCACCGTCGGCGTTCCAGCTTTATTAGAACTCAATGGCTTGGCACGCGACGATGGCAAGAGACCGGACGTCATGTCTTTGTTTCCATGGAAGATGAGTAGGCCTTTAGTGTGGGATGCTACATGTGTAGATACTCTTGCGCCTGCCCATCTTCCTAGTTCATCGTGCTGTGCAGGGGCTGCCGCTGCAGCGGAGAACCTCAAGCGGCGAAAATATTGTAACCTTATTTGTAACTGTAATTTCGAGCCGTTTGGGGTTGAAACTCTTGGTCCGTGGGGTCCGAGCGCTCACAGCCTTTTCAAGGAAATTTCAAAACGCTTAGTTGACACTTCCCGTGACCCTAGAGCTGGCTTTTACCTTGGCCAAAAGCTTAGCGTTGCCATACAGCGTGGTAACGCCGCCAGTCTCTTGGGAACATTACCAGTTGACAGCGTTGAGGAGGAGTTCTTTGACGCCATTTTTTAAGTTTTTAGTTTAAGTTAGTTAGTTTATTTTATTTTAATAGATTTGTAATTTGCTTATATAAATGAATAAAGTAATTTTAGAATAGTACATTTTGATACAAGTGGAGAAAGTTTGTTATTGTATTCGAGGCGGAATTAACACCCGAGCCGTAGGCGAGGTTGTTTTTGAGCCGAGAACTGCAATAACAAACGTCCACGTGTATCAAACGACGTTTTTCAATACACTTTTGAAGAAATAAAATAAAAGAACAAAAAATATTTTTGTCATGAATTAATAAGAAACTATGATTTTTTTTTTTTCCGCGGTTTGCTTTCGCCTGGTTGAAGGAGAAGCAAAGGTGCAAAGGTATGAAGTCGCTAAACAGCCTAATATAAAAAATTGTTTCTTTTTTATTTTTGAATTTAGAACACAAATAAATATTAATTTGTTAATAACAGTAAATATTAGTTTTAAATAATCATGTTTATCTATGATATTCTATTTATAAACACAATTTGAATATCAAAAAAATATTTACGCGTAAAGACGCTTAGTGCTTTGCCGAAATTAAAAAAAAACATTCACCTCCGAATAAAGGGATTGAACCAATTTGGACTAAATATAGGTATAGTTATCTGTGGCAATTTTCATTCCCGCACACGTGTTGGAAAATGAAATAAATCGCACGTGTGTGAAATACATTGCATGTCGAACCTAATCGTAGTGCGATAAGAACCAGTTTTCGAGAAAGTGTATTAAAAAAAAAATATTGTTATGATTTTTAATCATCAATAAAATTTTCTGGTAATCATTTGACAGAGATAGATTATAGTCTGGAATACCGTATTGTCCAGAGAACTGAACGATAGAACTCTAAGGATTTTACGGATACAATAAGATTTGCAACTATTTTACTTTTATTTCTTACTTTTTACATCAAAATTTCCACGCGACAGAAGTCGCGGACAGCTAGCATAAAATAATTACAAATGATTCATTTGTAGACTACATAAGTAACACATGGCCGTTTTAAAGTGTTTCATGTACTCCATATGAAGTGTCAACAATACATATTATCATAGTCGAGCTCTTAAGATACAAATGAATGTGTAAAATAGTATGTATAGTGTTGCTTTTTGTGGTATAAGTCATAAGCTGAGCAACTTGCACTCTTTACAAAGTTTAGAGCAATTTTGGAATATTCTAATACATGACATGACAGAAAATAGTAAAGTAACTGTAATAGTGAACGTGAGTTGAAAACTCGCAACATTATCATATTGCCATACTTTTAGTACTTAATTTTGTGCACTAAAACTAGGAGCTATATTTATAAAGTGTCCTGCTAAGTCTCATATTCCATGATCAGGATACCATACAACAGACGTATTGCTAAATCGTTGATACGTTATCGGACAGTACTCGTTAGCTATTTTCCCATACAGAGACTCAGGTGTGACGAGGTAGTATTTAGTAAATCTGTGCCATACAAAGTAGGTGTATATAAACCGCTTTTCCCAATTCTTCCAGTCCACTTTTAGAAAATATTGTTTTCTGTCGTGAAACGATATTGGGTAGAAGAGCCCCGCGCTGTACACAGCCAAATCTGTAATGAGAAATGAATATTTTTTGGAGGTACGCGGTTGTTATAGAATCCTTATACACGTACCAGCTAGGCACCGGATCAGCACCGCCTCACCCTTGTCTAATTCTAGTGAATACTCCAACCTCCAACTAATGGAGATATTACTTACTAGATACTTCAGGCAGAACGCTCACGCGTGCAAACGCTTGTTTAATTTGTTATTTGCATCAGACACAACGATCCATAACTTAGTTAACAAAAACAAATACTCAGAGACACCACACACTACTATTACAGAGACAAATACACACCACACACTACTATTATAACTAGACAACATAATTTGAATTAATACAATATTTTTTTGTCAAATAAAATATAAAATGTCAAAAATAAAATAAGGTAATTTCAATACATAATCAAACCATTACTATTAAATAAAATTTCGTTAAAATTCAATACAAAATCAACTAATAAATTAATAAAACACTATAAATCATAAACTATTTTAGATGATGTGGTGAATTTACATTATTATCTGCCCCAGGCCCGATATACGGGTGCATGTAAGGCCTGCCAGTGCAGCATGAAAGGTCCATCCAACCTTTTGCCAACAGCGGTAAGAAGACTGTTGCCGCTGCCCCGCACTCTACCCGCTATCGAGGTCGCCCTCTTGCGCATGCTGGCATAAAAACAGTCAATGCGGACGCTTGCGAACATTCCCGATGCGCTGTAGAAGCGAGGCAGCCGCAGCAGCGCTCTCAGCGCGTTATTATATTGAACGCGGAGAGCGCTGTAGGATTTCTGCAAATATGACACCCACAGACTACTCGTATAAAAAGATGTGCAGTAGGCTCGAAACAAGGTGATCTTCACATCCATCCTCCAATATTTGCCCTCACCGACAGCGCCCTCCTTTCTCGCTCAATATCAGAGTCGTCCTTCAGGTCTGACGTCACAATATGGCCCAGATACTTAAAAGTATGTACCCGCTCCAAAGACACCCCACATAGCCTTACTGGTGGAACCTCCGCCGGACACTTAGAACCCGCATTGAAAACCATAAGCTCGCTCTTTTTGACGTTGTATCTTAGGCCATGTGCGTGAGCGTACGCTTCGCAAATGCTTATTAGCTCTCTGAGTCCCCCTATTGACGCACTCAGCAGCACCATATCATCAGCGTAGCTTATGTTGTTAAAACAAACATCATCAACATGGCATCCAACATGGCGGCTGCTGAGCCCGGCAACAAGTCCATCGATATACAGATTGAAGAGCGTTGGTGAGCTCAACCCCCCCCCCCCCCGCCTCACCCCGCACTCCAACCTGTACGAGTCCGACAGAGCTCCGGACCATTTAACATTATTGACCTGGTTCCCGTACCAATGCTGGAAGATTTTAACAACTTCAGGCGCAATTCGCCTATCGAGCAACTTTTTCCACAGCACCTTGTACGAAACCAGGTCAAATGCCCTGGACAGATCGAGGAAGCAGGCGTAAACAGGCGTGTTCCGGTCCGTGTAATATCTGACAGCATGCTTTAAACTCAGTATAGCACTATCTGTGGACAGTTTGGGCCTGAAACCAAACTGGTTATCGTGCAAAGTTATTGTATTGTTTAACTGAGCATTAAGCATGCCGTCAAATACCTTCGCGATGACTGTCGCTAATGAGATTGGTCTGTAATTATTCTTATCTGAAATATCACCCGTTTTATTTTTAACAATTGGTACTACGACCGTCCACATCAGCTCGTCTGGCAAGTATGAATGGCGAAGGCAGAACGTGAACAGCATGGCCAAAACACGCGGCAGGTGGGGACCTGCATGCTGTAGCTGCTAGATGCTGAGTCCGTCATGTCCTGGAGACTTACCCCTGGTCATACATCCTATGGTCTTAGCTATGTCCGCAGCTGAGAACTTAACTCTTGGTTCCAGGACAGTGCACTATGACTCAGTTTCGGCCACCTCAGAGGGCGGAATACTGCTTGGCTTAAATAAGTTTAAATCAAAATCAAAATATTTTATTTCACATAGGCCTAGATGGGCACTTCAAAAACGTCGAAAAAGGTGCACAGTTCGCGTTGGTCGCTTCCATGGAGAAGAACCGGCAAGAAACTCAATGGGTTACTCTTTACAAATAATTTGGTATTACAATATTATTTTGTTACAGCATTATTACATAAATATGGGCGGACAGCGTAGGCCCGACAATAGGTCTTTGCTTACTATACAAAAAGCGTAAAACAGACTTAGCAAAAGTTAACAAGCATCTGGGAATCTACAAAGCCTACAATATTCACTCATTCACATATAATAGGTAAAAAAGGATCTATACAAAGGCAGACAAATTTTGTAAATAAAAACATGTAAATAACAAAAACAAAATTAAACAAGTGACACAAATATTGTCATCAGTGCTGTAACTATTCTGAGCAAAAGATGAAAAAAAAAATGATTTGAAAACTATTGTAAAAATCTAAATGGAAAGAAAAGAAAAAATGAGATTGAGAATAGTTAGAGACATCCACAAATTTGTGCCGTTTATGAGCTACCTGGGAAGCCGCATGCGCAGAAGGAACTAGAGCCAAACTTCTCTAACTTCAACGTAGTCCTTGATTTTGTAATATGCTTTTTTAATAAGGACACGTTTGATATAGTTTTTGAACTTTCCATCGGTCAGTTCTATTTGACTTTGGCAACTTGTTATAAAAGCGTATACTGTTTATAATAAAAGACTTGCTAGTTTTTTTTAATCTGAATTTAGGTATTACAATTTAATGTTTACTGCGTGTGTTTTTATTATGGCAGTCGCTTCTAATTTTGAAAAGCCTTCGATTTTTGCGGACATGTAAAATACATTCAAGGATATAAAGTGAAGGCAGAGCCAGTATATCGATCTCTTTAAATTTTTCTCTGAGTGACTCACGAGGACCCATTTTATAGATCGTGTGGACTGCCCTCTTTTGTAGAATGGAAAATTGAGTCAACGTCAGTTGCTGATCCCCACAGCAAAATGCCATAAGACATAATACTGTGGAAATAAGCATAGTATACTAACCTAGCTGTGGCTACATCAGTTAACTGCCTTACTTTCCTTACTGCATATGCAGCTGAGCTTAACCTACCCGAAAGAGTTCTAATGTGCGCGCCCCACTGCAATTTTGAATCGATAGTAATCCCTAAGAATACAGTTTCCGCTATAACATCAAGTTTATTGCCATCTAGATTTAAATTTAGATCCCGTTGTGGTACATTAGGTAAACAGAACTTTAGAATTTATTAAGCTCAACTCAAAGCATCGCATGGGATCGGCCTCAGAATCCTGGTTGAGGCGATGCTGGTCTCATGAGCCGGTTACTTGTACCAATTAAACGAATTACTTCCGAATAATTATTGTTCTTACCGTAACATTTTGAAAGTTCCAAGTCCTCCACCGCCCTGGCGGAACACCAGAATGCCAGCAATTTGGATATAACTGATGGTTGACTGTAACTCCAGGTATCGGGGCTGGCCCCCAGCTTTAGTTCAGTCAACAAAAAGCTATTCAAAAATTAAAAACATCAATGAATTAAATGGTTTAGGAACATAGCTATTTGTTCTCCACGTCAGCCGTAGCGGGTCCGTGGCTTAGGCCCCCAGTGGTCCCAGAGGCACCCGTGGCCGACGCCCCCGATTCGATAAATTTAATTAAAGCAATTTTTGATCAAATGTACTGTCAGGCACAAAAATCATCATCATCTGCCTAGCCTTTTCCCAACTATGTTGGGGTCGGCTTCCAGTCTAACCGGATGCAGCTTTATAGTATTTTACATGGACCGACTGCCTATCTGACCTCCACAACCCAGTTAGTACTGGGTTATTACCCCTTTTTTTTCGGATGGGAAATCATAAACTTAATTGAGTCTTGTACCTGCCGAGGAAAAATACAAACAGTCCGAAAATTTCGAAGTTTTTTTGCTCCTCACCAAGTTAGCACAGGCTCCTCGAGGTCGAAAACTTTTTTTTTGATCCTACACACTAGGCTTTTCGAGGTCGAAAACTTTTTTGAACCTACACTAGGCTCCTCGAGGTCGAAAACGTTTTTTTTTGATCCTACACTCTAGGCTTTTCGAGGTTGAAAACTTTTTTGAACCTACACTAGGCTCCTCGAGGTCGAAAACGTTTTTTTTTGATCCTACACTCTAGGCTTTTCGAGGTCGAAAACTTTTTTGAACCTACACTAGTCTCCTCGAGATCGAAAACTGCCGATGACTGTACAAAGAGAAAAAGCACAAAAAACAAATGAATCGAATCGGGGGCGTCGGCCACGGGTGCCTCGACCACTGGGGGCCTAAGCCACGGACCCAATTTACTAAACCAGTGCCTATATGCTGGGTTTTATTCTATTCTATGATTCTATTCTATTATTCTATTCTATTCTATTATTCTATTCTATTATTCTATTCTATTATTCTATTCTATTATTCTATTCTATTATTCTATTCTATTATTCTATTCTATTATTCTATTCTATTATTCTATTCTATTATTCTATTCTATTATTCTATTCTATTATTCTATTCTATTATTCTATTCTATTATTCTATTCTATTATTCTATTCTATTATTCTATTCTATTATTCTATTCTATTATTCTATTCTATTATTCTATTCTATTATTCTATTCTATTATTCTATTCTATTATTCTATTCTATTATTCTATTCTATTATTCTATTCTATTATTCTATTCTATTATTCTATTCTATTATTCTATTCTATTATTCTATTCTATTATTCTATTCTATTATTCTATTCTATTATTCTATTCTATTATTCTATTCTATTATTCTATTCTATTATTCTATTCTATTATTCTATTCTATTATTATATTCTATTATTCTATTCTTATTTTTACGCTCTAGGTACTACGATAGGTCAGCTCAAAGTCAAAGTGTTATCAATGGCATGCGGTCAACATTTTTTCCCATAATACTTAATAAATAAGGTACCTTAAAGCATATTTAGCCAGCTTCCTTCCGGCTTGATTTTTCGAGAACGCAAACATATCCGGAGACAAAGTATAAGTCGAATCTTTAACAGCCCAGTTCGGCAACAAATCAAACTTCCGAGCTACAATCACGTCCATACTTAAATAAATCCCACTGTACTTGTACAATGTTAAGTATTTCATTATTTTCGACATGTGTATGTTAAGGTCCTCACTAGTCATACGTTCTAACCTTGAAGCAATAGGAGATCCTTCTGCATAATCTTTGATAAGAACTCTTGCAAGTTTCACATTCTCATAATTGTTTATAAGGGTACTGACACAGCCATATTTTAATGTTGCTTCTGACACCGCTGAGGTGAAAAATACGTTGATTTGGTGGTTCGGATGGGCTTTAGCAGCTGATTCTACAACACATGCTTGACGAGATGTCAAATCACCCTTACACGTGGTCTCGTGAAAGAATATGGAGTTCTCGGGCAAAGTGGCATTGTTGAGAAGTAATTTCAGAGCGTCGCCCTTTCTGGACTTATGACAACATATCTCGTGTGACAAGTTTCGCAGCCACTCTGCGACTCTTCTGGCATCTGAGGGCTTGTCATCGACGTCAAAGGAGCTACGAAAATATTGTATTCGAACACCAAACCAAAATATTGCCAAAGTAATTGCGTAACAAATTGCAAGACCCAGTCTACTTCTGCATATTTTTAAAATCATTTTGCAAAAAAACTTGTGCAGTTTTCATGTAAAAATAGTAGAATCTTTGCAACTTAGCATGTTCAGCTATTATTATCGAGAAAACAACATTTTATTTCGTCAATAAAACTGTCATTACGTCTGGCGTTAAAACCTGAAGTGTGTTAATTAAATTTGATCATAAAGTGGAACCGTGTGCTAACTTTTTTTTTCAAATTTTTGTATTGCAATCTATCATTCTAGATATTCAGCAATATGTTTGATATTGTTAACGGGTTTGTACGGAAGCTGTCCAGTGACTGCTCCATTTATTCTTGTAACCTGAATCTTTTTCTTTAGTCTTCTAGCAACTGTTTGTGTTTTCATCAGATTTACTGCTAGCTTGTCTGGATGATTTAAGATTCGCTCTTTGTATGCTTCAGTTTTTTCTGAAATTTCTTCCATTACAATTGTGATGCAGAAGTCGTGATGGAGTCTGTTGTTCTGTCTGTGGTACCATACCAAGGTGCGTTCGTTACTATTCTTAGTATTTTTGACTGGAACCTTTGAATTATTTCAATATTTGATTTTACCGTAGGCCGTATGTCTATATAGGCTTTATTATTCATTTATATATCAACAATTTATTCTCGATTGTGAGTTAAGATTTTTTATTTAGTAGTAGGTACATTGTGCGTATCTATTATACCATAGCCAACCGCTTAGTAAATATGTGCTTCTTGCAAGTTAAGCGTCTATCTAGATATATTCCAAGATACCTGGCATAATCCTCTTGCGGGAGAGCGATTTCGTTTAGAGTGACAGGGGGGACATGTTTCATGATTTTCGAGGGTATGGGCAGCAGACTAATAGGTTTATATCATTGCGCCTCAACAGGATTCTTATCCAGCTTGGCAACCATGATAACTTGTGCTACTTTCCATTGACGTGGAACCATACCCCTTTGCAGGATAGAGTTGTACAGGAAAGTGAGAAATTGGATGCCTTCTTAGAAGGTCCCCAGCCCCGGATCTTGATTTTTTTCGAGGCGGGGTAAAAACTGAAAAATGCCGCTTCAGCCCGTCTATATTTTTACCTTTATCATCATCATTATTTCAGCCATCAGTCGCCTAATGATGGACATAGGCCTCGCGGATAGAACGCCACAAGGACCTATCTAGCGCTGCTCTTTCTGTGTTTACCCTATTTATTTACAAATATACATACATGGACGTGTAGGATATATTATTGTTAGGAAAGCACAGGATATGGTCTGAAATAAAACGAGTTAGATATATTCTTGTATTGTATTTCAAATTGAAATTACAATTTTACTCTTCTAGCTTTTTGTTCTGCAAACTAATCTATTGCCTTGTCACAATTTATTTCCTGTGTCGTTCGATTTTCTATCGCTAAGATTGCGAGACTTGACAAACGTTCCTGGCTCATAGATGATCGCAAATAACTGTTAATAAGTTTTAGCTAGTTAGCTAAAACTTCGTAAACACCTTGCGGATGTAGTAGGAAGAGTAGAATAAATTCGCACAGCAATACATATATTAGGGAAGTCGTCCTGCAAATCGTGCGCATAGATCTGTTGCAAAAGACAGAAACCGTGTATCAGCGTTTTTGGAAAATCATCCTAGAAGAGAAATAATGTTGAAATATTCAGTTATAATAATTTAATTCAATTAAATTCATAAATTCATGCAATTTTTCATCAATGTTTAGACGAATGTATGACGTTATCACGTAAAATTATCGTCCATAAACCGACTTTACAGACAACCATATTTTACATATCGAATTACCTGGCTCATTTGTTCTGTATGCGACACATCTGGAGTGCAGTCGAACATTATAGTGTAGTATTTGGCTTGTTTGATGTCATTTAAAATGCTATTTCTAACACTGTTTTTGCCATTATGTATTTGATAAATATGATACTTGTCGCTTTTTTAAGTGTTCTAATTGAAACTTAAGAGTTGAATTATGTTTGGCGAGCAGGAATCGAAGTTTCCTTGACAAAATAATGAGTTGTATCGTTACAACTCATCATTAACGCAACTTTGATCATACGTCTGCCAAGCTTGAATTTGCCGCCCGGGGCATAGGCCCTGGCTTGCCCCCCCATAGATCCGGGGCTATCTTTTGGCAGTTCTCTTAGAATATTGCCAGTTATGAGATCGTATCCAGGAGCTTTACTTGGGAATAGCGCCTTAATCACTGTTTTTACTTCTTCCTTTGTGACCTTAGGAATGGGAGGATCCAGGGTTTGGTTGAATATTTGGCCGACTTCTTAAATTTTAGAAGAGCCCTTAATTATCTGGATTTGGTTTATATACTTGTTTAAGATAATGTGTCAGCTTTGTCCGCATCACTGGAAGCCCATTGTGAGTTACTCTTACGGATGGGAGGTTGGTTAGAAACAGGACATTTAAGCTTTTTAGTGACTTTCCATAAAGCGTAATTTGTTTCTGCTGTTGCGTCTAGGTTTTTTAGGCATTTTCGAATATTGTGGTTTTCATTATCTTATAGTAGTGTGTTAAGTTTTGTTTGTTAATAGTTCAGATCTTTTTTGTCATTAGGATAACCTGTTTTAATGCCACCTATTTCTAACTCTTCGTTTTTCAGCTAGTAGTTCCCGGACAGATTTAGGACATTCTTGCTTAAGGTGTGAATCTGTGAGAACTGGAGTAGCATTCCAAGCAGCTTGTTGAACACAGCCATTGAAATGTTCAACTGCTTCTGTTATGTCGTTGTCCGTCTTTAGAGTAATTTTCATATCCAAGCTTTCCACCAGTAGCTATCTGAAGAGCTCCCAGATAGTTTTATTTGTGTGTAACTTGCACGGCTTAGTAGGAGTCACTGTGACTTTCCTTTTTAATGTTATTTCTACTGGGGAGTGATCGGAGGATAGTTCGGTGCTCGTTTTGCTTGATAAAAAAATATTAGCAATTGCTTTTGTTATACAAAAGTCGAGCAAGTTTGGTATTTTATTCCTGTCTGTAGGCCAGTAGGTAGGTTCTCCAGGGGAAATAACATTAAAATTTAATTTTTCTATGGCCATTAGTAGCTGTCTACTTTTCGTAGTTATAGTACGTGAGCCCCAGTGGAAAACCAGTGAAGAGTAGTGCCCAGTGAGGCATTGTAATCTCCACCAGCTATGAATCTGTGTCCTAGTGCGGAAAGGAACTTTTCATAGTTTTTTTGCTTAAGTTTATGTTTAGGTGGGCTGCATACAGCGGATACTGTGACTGGTCCTGCCCAATCTTCAATGACGGCATTTGTTGTTTGAATTTCCTCTGTGCAATAATGTACTGTTTCATGAAGTTTTATGTTAGTTTATACTAACACCGCACTTGCAGCGTGTGCGCGTGTTGAAGTGGCTCTTTTTAGTCAAATGTTTCTGAAACTAGGAGAATATCTATTTTTTGTGTCTCTAGATATGCCTTAACTTCAATGGTATGTTGTGACAGCCCATTGGCATTCCATAGGGCAAGTTTTAAGCAGTCGAAGTAGACAGCTTGGTTGTGAGGGCTATTATTAAGTTTGTCAGGGTGGTCAGTTGTTGCATCATTTGTTTCATCAAAGTCATTATTTCATGCATGTCGTGGTATACTTAAAATGTCACCTACGGGATATATTCCGTGATTATTGTTTATTTTTGAGCTCCCGATATTTCGACGCTGTTGCAAGCGCCATATTGCGCCATGCCGTGTTAGTTAGCGTGTTTTGTCTCTATTGTTGTACTTTCGGGTTGCTTTTTGTTAGTAAATGCTTCTTTGTAGGATTTATATTTGCTATTTTGGTTTTCTTTGTCCGTAAAAAACTTGGAAACTTGAGATTTTGGAGGTCTCTGTAGACTTTACAACCCTTATAGTCGACCGGGTGGTTGCCGTCACAGAGAACACATTTTACACTGTCTGATCTTGTTTTTCTTAAGCAATCGGTTAAGGAGAGGTTAAGAGATGCATTTAGGGCTACGGCGACAGTAACGGCTAACTTTATTTGTTTGGAATAAAACTTCCTTACCTTTAATTTCATAACCACGCAGAAAGCGGGTGCGGGTCGGGTCGTGTACGTCGCGTGAGATGCGCAGTGCTTTGCTTACCCACACAACGGGGGCGCGTTTCGGCAGCGGGTCGGGTCGTGTACGTCGCGTGAGATGCGTAGTGCTTTGCTTACCCACACAACGTGGGCGCGTGTCGGCGTTGGGTCGGGCGCGGCAGACTTGATGGCGGCACCGGTTGCTGCGACGAATCTGCAATTTGCAATTGTTAAACTGCATTTTTATGGTTTTTGTTACTACGCTCGTAAAAATTAATATGTTGACGAGCACATTTTCGTTAAGATCCATCAAAACTAAAATTTATTTATTATTTGTAAATATTTACCTAAAATAAAAACCGACAGGCGCGGCGCCCCGCCCGACTCGCGCCCGCGTCAGTATGAGAATACGAGTATAAGGACGCAATGCAACGACGCTAAACCCGCTCCCAAACCGTTACATATAAGATTGAAAAGTCTTTTAAAATTTTTGTCTAAGTCGACGTTGTATGTAAGGAGTAGGTTAGGGTTAGGGAGTAAGTTAGGCTACTTTTACTTTCGAAAATATAAATTGTTAACTGAATGCAAATAGACTTATCCAATAGGGATTCAATTATGGAAGTAATAATTATTTTTATAATAATTTCACGTGGACAAAGGTCGCAGGCAGCAACAGCTAGTAAATAGATAAAATGCCCGCCGTACTCCTGACCCGACCTGTGCCTTATCCTTGTATGTATTGCGCTTCCTTGTTTCAAAAAAAAGTAGGAAACAGCTGATTTGTTTTTGCGATAACAGGGTTGGTGTTGGTGCCCCGACAAAAATTGTTCAATATGATGACTTGACTGTAACACACTAGCGTGCATCCGTTGGAATCAAATTCAATGATTTTAGAATGGCATAGTATAATTTAAACCTCGTGGCCAAGCGTAAACTTTTTAAAACAGATCTCATTTGTTTCACGAGTCGACGCAAAGGCAATCGACGCAGGGGGAATGATTCATTATTTCAATGAACAAAGGATCATAAAATAGCACATCTTAAACTACAAGTACTTACTTACCTAACACTACACACATCAATTAAAGTACTGGCACTCAGACCTCTGCGCGAATGCCCTCAAGATCCGCTGGAGCTGGCCCGAACCCTGCGAACCAGGAATGTACACCGTTTTCGCATAGTCGTAAGAAACCGTCTACTTGCGACTCGGCGAACATCCCTGACGCGTTATAAAATCGGGACAGCCGCATCAGCACACTAAATGCACGCACACGCAGGGCATTGTATGAGACCCGCTCGTTTGGAAAGTTGTGCAGTATGCTCTGAATAAAATCGTCTTCATTTTGGACAAGTATGTGTGGGTCATGGTAAAAATGGGCGTAGGACCAGATTCCATACAAAATTGCTCATGGTCTTTTGTAGATACAATATTGGCGTCATATTAAGTAGCAATTTAGAATTTCAAATTCTTCTTCCTGCCTTTCTCTTGCGGCCCTTCAGTTGAGTTCGGCGCAACACGTTTTAATCTTCCATTCACCTTTGTCATTCGCTATAATTTACTCCTTTTTAGGGTTCCGTACCTCAAAAGGAAAAAACGGAACCCTTATAAGATCACTTTCTTGTCCGTCTGTCTGTCCGTCTGTTACCACCGATTTTCTCAGGATCGGGTGGACCTAGCAAGTAGAAATTTATACCATATACTGAGGTCTATAGTCCCTATTAGGTGTGGTAGTAGTGTTGTCCTGAGACAACACGATAAAAAGATACGGGCAAATTTAGATTTTCGCGAAAACTTGTGAGTACCAAAATTTACCTTAATTTTCAACTTTTTTTATTTTTCGGATTTTTCCATTTACTTGTGTTGTAAGACCTTTCTAGGTCAAGCGGAGGTACCCTATAGGTTTTGGGTCGAAAACCTATATGGTAGTTCCCGTTGACCTAGAATCACGAAATTTGACAAAAAGCAAGGTCTTACAGCACATGTAAAGGAAAAAGTCTGAAAACCGTAAATATGTAGTTTAATAAAAAAAGCGATTTTACTATTACAAACTTATTATTTGCGGTTGGAGCAATAACCATTACTAGGGATCGAACAGCAAAGTTAAGTACTTATGTCCTTTAAAAAGTTTGTACGGAACCTTCGGTGCTCGAGTCCGACTCGCATCATTCCTCACACAACCCACACAACTTTTCTTTGGTCTTCCTCTCCCTCTCCATCCATCAACATTTATATTCATTACTCTTTTAGTCACATGCGATTCATCTCTCCTTCTCATATGCCCATACCAAAACAGTCGATTCAACTATTCAATTTCAATATCTAGTAAACATTTTGTAATTTCCATCTTACGACTATCATTACAGTGTTATACCTAAAGCGATAGTTTAGGTATACAATAACAATATTATCTTTCGTAACTAATTACAAACAATGCATTTTTGTGAACTCAGAGAACAATCGAATAAGTCAACGTCACATAAACTATATGAGGTTGACTTTTAAAATAATTTTGTATATTTTCTTATCTACCTAACTCACTAAGAGGTGTACGTTACCCCAGCAGGAATTTGTCTTCTAGAGTTATGTGAGTGGAACGTTTAATTAGTGCCTTATCTGATGTAAATGTGCCTCCACATAAAAAATGTGTGCCCCTTGTCGTTTTGGAAAAAAACGGAAAAAAACGATTCATGCTCGGGTAACGTTTTTCCAGCAGGAAAATTCTAAACGAATGATTGGAGAGAGAAACATTGTGCATAGTCTTGTAGCTTATATTAGTGCCAAAATGTGCCTTAAAAAATAAAATAGGTGCCCCTTCAGGTTTTCGAAATATTTCATTTCCTGTTGGAGTAACGTTTTGCAGAATCGTATGTCTCTAAAACTATTGCATGTGCCCCTGTAGAGTAAAAATACACGAGTAGCTCTTAATGTGTACCCCTTAGTGCCCCAATTAGATTTAAGAAAATATTTATAATTTCCAAGTTATCGCGGTTTTATGAAAACTCGAAAAAACATCGCAGTACCTAAATGAGACAAGGTATAAGCTGAAAACTGTATTTCGTCCGTCTTGACGCTAATAATAACCATATATATATAAAGTTTCAAAACTGCATGCATGCATTTTTGAATAATCTTTATAACAGTCAAAACGATGATTATAATTCCAGGTTTTAAAGTACGTACATAGCACAATACTGATCTTCCCAGTACGCGGATCCCGCGCTAGGTAATAGAATAGAATAGAATTCTCTTTATTATGTACACCATAAAAATTACAGATACAAATGTAAAAACAGTTTACAACGGGTGACAGAATGGGCGGTTTTATTGCAAAAGCGATCTTTTAAAGACAACCTTTGGATGGATTTAAGGGGGAAGGAGAGACAATACTGCAGGTAGCCTGTGGTGACCATTTACATATACAGGGTGTTAAAGTAGTGGCGTGCCATAGCTTAGGGGTGAGTTCAGTATCCATAAAGGAACCCGAATTTTTTTTTTAATTTTTTTTAAATAATATTAAAACAAAAAAATATTGAAAGATCAACCTAATTTAAACTTATATTATGGTGATATTTTGTCACTGAGGTGTTCCTCATTGTGGGGTATCCGTATGCACACCACATGTACAACAAGATAACTCCCACCAAGTATAATGTGAACACGAGTACGAATCACAGTTCCCTACAATATGTTCGCATAACTCGTCAAAATGTAGATGCGTTTCAGGCTTTGGTCCCATAGTAAAAGTTGTTCATAATGATGAGTACAAGAAGTAGGTATATTGTCCCACAATACACAAACTAACAGTCACCATGTGACAAATGGTTCCCTATCCATTTGCATAAAATTTTAAGACCTAATATAACTTCACATACTTTTGTAGTTACTCCTTATTATATTTTCGCATAACATTATTTACTTACGCATAACAGCTTCCGCTTTAAGCATAATTTCTGTAATCATAAATTATTATATAATAATTTATGCTTAAAAATGTTATGCTTGATCATTAGATTAAGCATAACGTTCTTAAGCATAAATTTATTTACGTATAACGATATTAAAAGATATTTTTATAGGCATAACAAAGAAGCATAATAATTAACTCCTAAAATGTTAGACATACCATAATTGGATATACCAATTTATTTTGTCAGTTGAAAAAAAACATATTTCATGAAGCAGGTATACATAACATATTTGTTTTGAACATAGTTGATTGTGAACATTGGGTTTTTTCCCTCTAAGAAGCGTGCAAACAAGCATACACCATGCACGCAGCAAGCAAACATGTAAACAAGCACACACCATGCAAGCAGCCAGAATGCAAACATGTAAACAAGCATACACCATGCATGCAGCAAGCATGCAGAATGCAACATGCAGCTGGCATGGTTTCTGTCACGGCTCCGGCGCTGCGGGGCTCCGGCGGTCCTACGCGAGCTTATCGTCGGAGATGTGTGTTTACACTCACCACCGCAATTTCGGCTTGCCGCGGCGTGTATTGCAACCACCTGCTCCTCAACTCGCGGGCCGCCTCGCCTCTCCGAGGCTACCCGGGCTTAGATTACACTCTAGGGGTAGGGCAGTTTAGTTTGAATTTGGCGCCATAAATCCGCCATTTTGTTTTTTTTTTTTTTTTGTTATACCCAGTGTCACTCTCACAGTAAATACGAATCTAACGACACCTCTCAAGCTAAAATCCATCGAGCCGTTCAAGCTGCTGAGCGTGCCAAACATTTGAATTTGGCGCCAAAAATCCGCCATTTTGTTTTTTCAAACTCAAACTCAAATCATTTATTTCAATTAGACCATTACGGCACTTTTGAATGTCGAAAATACAAAAAAAGCAAAGCTACAGTCACAAGGCATAATAACTTGAGAAAGTACTGTAGTTGCCCATTCCCTAACGTAGATCTCTATGGAGAAGAACGGGCAAGAAACTCCATGGACACTCTTTTAAATCAAAATATTGTTACAAAATCTTGGTTACATCATTCATGTTGAGATTATACATATATGTGCGAACGATGTAGAAAGACGTGCACATTAAGAGCGTCCAGAGTAAAACAATAAATCAAAAATTAAAAAAATAAAGTAATTAAAATGAACGAACCGTGGCAGCCAAGAGATGACCAGTCTCAACTGAGAGCGCCCGTTCACGAACATGACGCATGTATCGGCGCCATTCAACTCGACCATATTTAAGGGAACTAAGTGACCCGAGACACCCGCCACCATCAGCGAGACATTTGAGTGAGCATGACATTCTCTCGTAGCCACCAAGGCATATTCAAGTCAATGAAAGATAACTAAATGTAAGTGGTGGCTGAACAGTACAAAGTACTCACACATGTGCTATGCAATTATTTAATACTAAAAACTGGAATCTTTATAATGCAAGTAGGTATATTTTTACAATCTTCTGCAGCTTCCACAATACATTAACATGGGAATCAATTCTTCTTCTTCTTGTTTGCGTGTCGATAGACTCAAATAATGCCCGACCAGTACAATCAATTAGTTTGCAACTATGGTTGTGGAGCAGGACCAGCATTTAGCCAAGCATTTTTATCATCATATGCTTGCCTACATAGTGTGCGTTTTATACAAGATTTAAATTTCGTCTCATTCAGTTGAAGAATGTGGGGAGGTATTTTATTGTAACATTTCAAACAGTACCCCATGAAAGATGAATCTACTTTAGCCATTTTTACTTTATTTATTTTGATATACCCAGTGTCACTCTCACAGTAAATACGAATCTAACGACACCTCTCAAGCTAAAATCCATCAAACCGTTCAGGCCACAGAGCCAAACAATTATACAAACATACATACTCTCGAAAAACATAACCCTCCTTCTGGCGCAGTCGGGTAAAAATAACTCAAATTTCATTCCGATATTTCTATTTATTGTATGCCTAAATACTATTATGCTAATAGTCATTATGCCAGGTAACACTATGCGAATTTAAATTTCTAAAATGTATGCCAAAAAAAATATGGCATAGTATTATTATGGCAAAACAAATTATGCCAAAATAGTTATGCGAAAGTATATTAGGAAAAAGAACAATATGCAAAAAGAAGGGATCCCGTGACAAATAAATAATAATCTGGGATTTCATCAGTAAAGTAAAAGTCAATTCTTCAAAACAATATATTTATTATCTCAAACATACGATAGGGCGATATCACAAATACAATTTGGAGTAAGAATACTATAAAACTATTAACATCGCGATCGAGTGTCGCCGAGGATCGCTGCTCACGTGCGCCCGCGCTGTAGTTGATTTTCAATAACAGTGTTTTTAGGGTTCCGTAGTCCTGACAAGGAACCCTTATAGTTCCGCTATGTGTGCTATGTGTTACGGTGTACATAATAAAGAGTATTCTATTCTATTCTATTCTATTCTATGTCCGTCTGTCTGTCTGTCTGAGGTTTTGCTAAGAGACCGTAAGTACTAGAAAGCTGTAATTTTGTAGAGGTGTGTATATCAATAACGCCGACTAAGTGGTAAAATAAAATTTTGGAAATTATATTTTTTTAGTGTAGCTCCCCTACATGTGAAATGAGGATGATTTTTTTTTCGTCGTCTACACCATTGTGTGGGGTATCGTTGAATAGGTCTTTTAAATGACTTAGGGCTTGCTAATACTACTTTTCGATTTAATGCTCCATTTACGAAATATTAAACTTTAAAGTGCAATTTTTTGTTCCAGTGGACCCCCCCTAGCTAGCAAACTAGCTTGAAAAATCTGGAAAAATTCATGATGTTATTGCATTTCATGAACTTTAAAGGAAAATAGTAAATAACGGTAAGATAACTTTATTAGTTTAGCAGTAGTAGTCTTTGAACTAGGGTGTTGGATAATTTTGTACCAAATACAAAATCCTTAGAATAAATCCTATAAAGTGACTAAAATAAAGTAGTTGCTTGTTTATAACGGGTGAAGACTTTCATTGAAAAACAAAATATAAAATATAACGGGCTACTACGGAACCCTACACTGCGCGTGGCCCGACACGCACTTGGCCGGACTTTTATAAATTGTACTTTTATTTTATACGATCCCCTATTTTTTACCCGACTACGGCGAAGCCATAAGGAAGGGTTATGATTTTAGCAGTCTATATTTGTATGTATGTAGGTACGTATGTATGTGTCTTTGTATTTACGTATGTTCCTCCGTAGTGCTATGAGGCGACTACAGGAGCTAAACGCGAGTTTTATAATGCAAAAATCATATGATTCACTGCAATAAACCAAACCAGAATAATATATGATATTCTTCAGGATATATGCTAGTATAACAGTGTTTTGAAAACATAATACAATTAATTTTGCTCGATAAAAAAATCACAAACATCTCTAAGAATTTCTTTTAACGAGTAAAAGCCATACTAAAACACATGCGATCATTCTAATTTTTTGGCAAATAATTCTACAAGCAACATAATAGCATGATAGTGTTTTATTTTTTAGTCCAATAAATTTTATGTAAATCGCAAAAAACCACTCATTTCGCACTATTCGGCCCGCAGTGACTGACGTAATAACCACTTTGTAGTGCAAGCTGATTAGAACTTTATTCTAACAGTGTTTCAAACGAAGTTTCAACCACCACAAATAGAGTTGCTAATTTAGCTCCAGATGTCAATCGATTCGTTTTTATAATGGTCCAGGAAACATAGGCTACATTTTAACCGACTTCAACAACAGGAGGAGTACCCTTGCCAAGCGTATAGATCTTAAATTAACCGACTACTCGGCCAAGTTGAATAAGCAGACAACAGTGGGGCTAGTGCAAGTTTCTATCACTGATAAAACGAACTAGCGTACATCAAAGTAAACTTGTATGTTTGCTCGAACCGGTATGGGATGATTTCATATTATATTAGCGATAGCGGAAGAGCGTTTGCGCACTGAATAGGCCACCTTGCCCAATTTTGACAATACTATTTAATTTTGTATAGTAATGTAAAACCCACGATCTTGCTGTGCGTTGATAAGGAGTCCCGGTTGGCCACAAGCTACACGCTCAAGCGATACACATGTTGCGACAGGGACTACGATCACTGCGGAGGAAACAATAAGCTTTAAGATAGGTCTCTTACTTTCAAGATACTAACATTTCATTGAACATACCCTAGATCAGCCGATTAGGAAAACAAAATGGATGCCATTCGCGGGGTGTGGGGTTAGGATTAGGAGTATTTATAAACGTGTATTTGGCGATAGAAATGATAAATTATCGGTAACCGGTAGCTAACGTACTATATAATATGACATCTCATGTTTATCCCCTGTACCCTTCGTATAATAGGCCAGTTTTTACTTACTGACCATCCTATAATCAGCGATTAAATACATCGGTTTTGTACTTAAAAGTTAGGTTTGGTATTTCTACTATGAGCAGGCAAATCGCTTTTAACTTGGGACGCATGAGGAAAATATTGACGCCTATATAATCGTGAGTTCTCTGGGACAAAACAAATGTGTAACATTTTGCAACAATAGTGTGCGTTTAGAAGTTGTTGTAATAATCTGTATCAAAATCTCATGTTACAGCTAAAAAGCGGGCGTTATAAATCTGTATCTAATTTTGATAAAGTGTCGTTTAAATGTTTCCATTTTCGCATTCTTGTGTCATTGTTGATATCTTAACCGTTCAAATATGTACTCGTTACCAACGAAACAAGTTTTCCTGCTAAGAAAACATGTGATTATGTTAATAAGTTTTTTAGTTTTCAGTGTTCTTACTATTTTTTATATGAACGCGAAAAACGTGACACAATTACAGCCTTTAATCATGCACTTGGGTTTCGCGGATAATAATATTTCGTGTCATTACGTAGATGAGAACGATGCACTGCCGTCAGCTGAAGACAGAGGCTTTATTCCGAAACCGAACTCAATCTTCTTTCACGAGACCTCGTGCAGGGGAGGGTTAAACTCCCGTCAGGCATGTGCCATCGAGTCTGCGGCGAGAGCCCACCCAGGGAGAAAAGTCTATGTGATGTTCAGTGCACCCGTCAGCGACCTCGTGTATCAGAGGAGTTGCATCGCGAAATTACGAGGCTTCCATAACGTCAGGTTCGCTAGGGTACACATTACTGATTACGCTAAAAATACTCCTTTGGAAGCCATGGTGGCCAACGGACCTTTCAATAATAGCCAATGGCGTGTGGAACATACTTCTGATGTCCTGCGATATTTGACTTTGTACAAGTGGGGCGGGGTGTACCTGGACACGGATATGCTGGTCGTGAAGTCTCTGACGCCTCTGGGAGACAACTGGGTAGGGAAAGAAGACAATATCTTGGTAAATAATGCAGCCATCGCTACTTCTATGGATGACCTAGGTAGAAAATTTGCCGAGACACTCCTCAAGTAAGTACCTATCAATAAGCCATACAATACAATCCCAACTAATATTATAAATGCGAAAGTAACTTTGTTTATTGTCTTTTCACGCCTAAACCACTGAACCTATCATCCTGAAATTTTGCATATACGTGGCCAGGTATACTGAAACGGACATAGGATAGGGGTACCTTTCTTAGCGAAAAAAAATACTATTCCCGCGGAAAACAAAAATAACGTTCTTATGTTAGTAGAAGGCGCCACGTGTCTTTCGAATAATGATTGAATTATATTATTATACAAGCAGAGTACAACACGAATTGTCAAATTCTAAATTAACGCGAGTGAAGCTCTAGGCAAAAGCTAGTTTTGTCCTCTATTTTACATGTTATCATGTATTATTAATTAATTGCATGACCTTAGCCGCCCAACAAGCACTTTATGAAGTCTTTATCTAGGCACTTGGCTAACAGACCATTAAACTTAACTATCAATCGATACAATGGTCGCTGATCATGAAAACCTCTCCACATGCTTGAGCTGAGTCCAAATTATGTGTAGCTTAGCAAAACTAGCAGCTGTCAGTAATTCGTTACGAGGTCTAAAACATGCATTTTTTTTTTCTTGTGATTTCCGTGAGTCCACACCACACTACATGCGTACCACACCTAAGTGTAACGAAGCAGCAATCTACCGTCTAATTACTTGACATGTTTATTTTTTACCATTAATAATCGATTTTTTATGCTAAGAAAACCAATCGGTTATTTAATAATCGATTTTATATGTAGAATGTCACATCCCTGCAGGTTTGGCACCCGGGCGCGAAATGATAATTAATCCAAATTAAAAATCTGAGTAGTATTTAATTATCTGTGCTAAAAATGTGAAACTGGCGTGCTATATTCCAATTTGTCTAGAAACTTTAAAGAATTAAATCTCGTAAATCGTGGGCGTCCGCGTATTGAAAATTTGTAAAAAGCTTTCTATTTATGTGTACTATCTACAAAAAAAATATAAACTTCGAAATTCTTGTCCAGTAATGGAAACTTTATCCCCCCATACCACACGTAACACCGCACTACTTACCACACCACACTGTCTTTACATCTCTTGCACTGACTGGGTCCGTGCACCTAATTAAATCATTTTCAACATTTTTGATCACTGTTTGTGGGAAAGGCAAGAAGAATTTGAACCTTTTTTATTTTTATTACAAGAGTCAGGTTCTTATTCTTGGCGACTGTCGGAACAATTTTTTAAAATAATGTATATATTAATGGCAATCACCCATATTCAAAACCTCTTTTCCGCAAAAGTAACGAGCGAGTGATGTTTGGGGTTCGCTGAACAAAGAACTACAAAGTATTCCGAACATTAAAAAATATGAATAGCATCATTATATGGTCTACTCGTAAAGTATCAGGAAACATTATTGATTTCAATACGAAATATAGCAGAAAAAAAATGCTAATAATGACAATGAGGTCAAAATGAAAATCCAAGATGGCGCTGACGAAAATTATCGGTTTTTTCTTCATGGGTGTCGTTTTCGTGGTTTCTGGTGTCGCTGATAATGAAAATGAGATCAAAATGAAAATCCAAGATGGCACTGTCCAGCAGATAATTATAAGAAATTTATATTTTTTTGATATCGTACAACAAAGTCTATATGAAATGCCTTCCTGCAAACAGAGAAGATCAAGTTTAAGTTTTCATTATGTTCCTAATTCCTAGTTCTACATAGATAATCAACCAATACCAAATTTTTATATAAAAAGCTATGCATAAAACGTATTTATTTTATTATTTTCAATAAATAAGAACAATAAAGACTGATTTGAAAATAGAAAAAGGCGTATTTTATTGGTTTTATCAATGTCCTAATTAGACTTGCATTCAAAACCGGACTACCGGTATTGATGTAGGCGCCATCTTGGATTTTAACTTTTACCTCATTTTCATTATCAGCGACCCCAAAAACCATGAAAACGACACCCATGAGGAAAATACTGAAAATTTTTGTCGGTGCCATCTTGGATTTTCATTTTGACCTCATTTTCATTATCAGCGATACCTAAAACCACGAAAACGACACCCATGAGGAAAAACCGATAATTTTCGTCGATGCCATCTTGGATTTTCATTTTGACCTCATTTTCATTATCAGCGACACTAAAAACCTCGAAAACGACATCCATGAAGAAAAAACCGATAATTTTCGTCGGTGCCATCTTGGATTTTCATTTTGATCTCATTTTCATTATCAGCGACACCAAAAACCACAAAAACGACACCCATGAAGAAAAAACCGATAATTTTCTTTTTTTTATTTATCGTTTTGTAAAATGTTCATGTGTCTGAATTCTTCTAATACAACATTTATATTTTGTTTGTGATAAATGTACTGTTCACACACATTCCAGACTTTTAATTCTAAGCCGTACTGACTTTTTAATTATGTATCTTAAAATAATATCGTTAACACTCTACAGGATTAAAATTGTTTAAGCTATCACTACGCTCGAACTTCACCCGTGTGTGCGTGTATCTGCATAAACAATGCACACAAACATAGGATCGCAACGAATTTGCCTAAACTCTAGCGAGTGAATATTATGCACGGCCTCTTAATAATTTCAATTGCAACTTTACTTATATATTTTTATTTTCTTAAGATTAAGGTCACAGTACACTTTAGGATCAACTCGTGTAAAAGTATACGACAATGATGTTATCATTGTCGTATACTTTTACACGAGTTCGCGGAAAAAAAAAAGAAAAAACGGAGAAGGAAAGGAAAGGAAAAGAAAAAGCGGAGCCTTCTAATACAGGCATTGTTTGCATAAATGGGGATTCCAAACACATTAACAAATTTAATGTAATATCTAATTGACACAATAAACTATTTGTATTTTGTATATCATATAATTACCTACTTTAATTGTTTTCTGAAAAGGTATTAGTGTAGTAAGGAGTATATTCAACAAATCAAGATAATTGATTTGAACGTTAACATTATCTTAGTCATCAATGTGTCATGTTTCCTTTTAACAATCTCATTTTATGTTTTTGGATTCATTTTCAGCGAAGTTAAAACAACGTTTAGACCAGATATGTGGGCACATAATGGACCTGGCGCCATAACGAGAGTACTTCACAAAATATGCAACACACCCAACTTAACAGAATGGTCGACTACCACTTGTCAAGGTTAGTACTATACTTGGTGTGTTCTGTCGAAGCAATGAGTAGTCGAACTATTGTTATTCGAAATTGAGACCGTGTCGAAATAATTAACTGTCGAAGTTCAGGATGACACTCAACAATATCATCGACATAATGCTATACTAATATTATAAAGCAAGTTTGTTTGTTTGGTTGAACGCGCTAATCTCAGGAACTACTGGTTGGAATTGAAAAAATATGTCTGTGTTTGATAGTCCATTTATCGAAGAAGGTTATAAATAAGCTATATTATGTGACGCAGACGAAGTTGCGCGGGTCAGCTAGTTATTTATCACACATCACGCTATATTTTCCTACAATGTTTAATAAATATAAGTCCACCGGCGTCAACCAGAGCAATTCAGACACCAGTCGGCTATAATGTATATTATCATGATCATTACTCAATTGGTTTCCAGTTCCACACTAAAAGCACCTGTAACAATGGCAATACATATTTTTCTTGTCTGTAATTGCAATTTATCTAGCATTATGCTATGCTTGTTAAGGGGACTACAGGAGCTAAACGCGAGTTTAACAATGCAAAAAAGCATATGATTCACTGCAATATTTCACAATTCTAAAGACCATCTCAGACACTAATCTGCATAGTCCTCATGTGAATTGAGCAAGATTATGTCTGGACTTCAAAAGAGACTATGACCTCTGAGTTTGTTTCGGCTGTTTCTTCTCAGAGTAGTCAGGTACGAAACACCGGCCCCATCTACTTAAAAAAAAAATGACGTGTAAAAGTGTTTGTAAAAACCTACTTGCAAAAATAAACATCATTTCATCATTTCATTTCATCATATCATCATTTCATTTCATCAATAAACAACACCAGAAAAATATATGATATTCTTCAGGATATATGTTAGTATGATAGTGTTTTGAAAACATAATACAACTAATTTTACTCGATAAAAAAAATCACGAACTTCACTTAAAGTACTTACGGGATGATATCCGGAGCTCATAGAACCTAAATAAAATCACGGATATCATCCCGTAAGTACTTTAAGTGTAGGTAATCACGAACTTATCTCTAAAAATTTTTTTAACGAGTAAAAACCATACTCAAATACATGCGATCATTCTGATTTTTTGGCAAATAATTCTACAAGCAACTTATTAGCATGATAGTGTTTTCTTTTTTTAGTCCGTCAATAGATTTTTTGTAAATCGAAAATAACCACTTATTTCGCACTATTCGGCACCCTCAGTCCTCACACTATACCCGCAGTGACTGACGTAACAACCACTTTGTAGTGCAAGCTGGTTAGGACTTTATTCTAACAGCATTTCAAACGAAGTTTGAACCACCTTCAAACGAAGTTTGAAGTCGCCTTAAGTAGGCATCGGCCTACGTAACACGGCTTACTGTTATTCTCGAATAACAGTTAAACTCTGTCGTCAGTCCTTACACATGCTGCCAGAGTTCTCAACAATTTTAAAATATTATTTTCAGGACTTGAGGTCTATAGCCCAGAATATTTGTACCCGCTACATTATTCCAAAACCCACGAATACTTCAAACCTGGAGAATTGAAGAACGTCGAAAACGCCTACACTCTTCATTTTTGGAACAAAATAACCCATGACATGAAAATAGAAAAAGATTCGCCATATGAAAAGTTAGCTCAAAAGTTATGTCCAACAATATACAATATGTATGGAGAAGAATTTGGGTCATAAGAAACAATTCGGTGAAACAATTCTATTAGGTATTGTAAGTATTAAAATGCAAGAGTTTCGGTTTGAAATTTTGTTTTTATATGAATCCAAAATAATGATAAGTAAATAAAATAGTACAAGGATACTTAAAATGTATTGGAGGTCGCATATTTAAGTATGCACTGGCCTGTGAGAATAATCATATTTAACACATGTCTGTCACTGATTTGAAATTAGCATAGTTACGGTTTGTTTATGTTCTATTACATTGTAACCTGTGTTTGTAACTAGCGTGTAAAATATTGAACCACGAATGAATATACTCTACCATCTTACTGCTGCTCTTCATTTAAGTATGCACTGGCCTGTGAGAATAATCATATTTAACACATGTCTGTCACTGATTTGAAATTAGCATAGTTACGGTTTGTTTATGTTCTATTACATTGTAACCTGTGTTTGTAACTTGCTTGTAAAATATTGAACCACGAATGAATATACTCTACCATCTTACTGCTGCTCTTCTCATTATTCCAATAGGTTATGGGCCCAGATCCCTGAAGCACAAATGCTAGAGCATAATTTATAAGTTGAGTGGTTTGAATAATAATTGTGTGCTTGAGAAACTTACGAAATAACTCAATTATGTCAGCTGAAGTTGGCATAAGTAGTATCAAGAAGCTGAAAAATTCGTCCGACTACCCAAACTGGAAATTCCTGGTGCGAAATTACTTGGAGAATAAAAACTGGTGGGGAGTAATTTCTACAGACGTCGTAAATGCTGACGTAGACCGGCAGGCACGTACGACAATATGCTTGTTGTTAGAACCAGAGTGCTTTACCCACGTCTACAATGCGAAGACTGCGAAAGAAGCCTGGAATAGCTTACGGAAAGCGTATGAAGATAAAGGTTGGGGCAGACGTATACATATTCAGCGAGAGCTTTTCAACTGTAAGTTAGAGAATTTTGATTCTATGGAAAGCTACATATCTAAAATTACGTTTCTGACACAACAATTGACCGATATTGATGCTCAAATCCCTGATGATTGGATCATATCGATTTTGCTGGGTGGATTGACCGCTGAGTACAGCCCTCTCATTATGGCTGTAGATAATAGTGGACAAGAAATCACGTTAGAGCAAATTAAAATGAAATTGTTACAAGAAGGAAGTAGACAGAGTAAGTTGAACACAGAGTATGAAAAAGTCTTAGTAACACGTAAAGTACAGAACGATGCAAGATCTAACCCTAAAACTAATGATCGTAAGCAGAAGTTCGTCTACAAGTGTTTTAAGTGCCATAAGCAAGGACATAAGGCGTCCGAATGCAAGGAGCGGATCAAAACCGCGAATATCTGCCTGAATACGAAGGGGGCGATAAACAAAGATAAGTGGTATTTAGACAGTGGGTGCTCAAATCATATGACCCATGATAAAAACAAATTGTTGTCTTACACACATGTAAAGGGCAACATGAAGATCGCAGTAGCAAACGGAGAAAAGTTATTGGTGAAAGGACGAGGAAATGCTGAGCCACGAGTCAGCGAAAACGAAAAATTAATTTTAGAAAACGTTTTACATGTTCCTGATTTATCCATGAACCTAATTTCGGTGAGCGATTTGACCAAGAAGAATTATTGCATGGTTTTTGACAATGGAGGTTGCATGATTCAAAATAAAAATCAAATTGTTGCAAGATGTCAAGAGGTCGGCGGAATTTATGAGTTGACAGAAAATGAAAACAACGTCGTGAATGTGACAATGTCAAAACAAAATGAAAATATTTCGAACATTTGGCATAAAAGATTAGCTCATTTATCGCGTAATTATATGAATAAAATGAAAGTTTTAGTAAGCGGTATGGAATTTAAGAGTACCGATTTATGCGAGCCGTGTATTCCATGTATCGAAGGAAAGACATGCAAAAGTCCCTTTAAAAAGCAAGGTACGAGAGCGAACGAGGTCTTACAGTTGGTTTTTAGCGACGTTTGTGGACCAATCGAGGAGCCGTCGTTCGGTGGTTCGGGGTATGTTCTTCTATTTATCGACGATTATACTCGAAAGACTCATGTTTATTTTTTGAAGAACAAAAGTGAAACCTTCGATAAATTCCGTGAATACAAGGCGGAAGTTGAGAATGAGACAAGTAAATCTATTAAATGTTTGAGATCTGACAACGGCGCAGAGTACTGTAATGGTAAATTTAAATCTTTTTTGAAGTCTGCAGGCATAAAACACCAGACGACTGTACCGTACACGCCAGAACAAAATTCTGTCGCAGAGAGAGCGAATCGTACTATAATAGAAAAGGCAAGAACATTACTGTCAGAATCGAACCTGAGCAAGAAGTATTGGGCCGAGGCTGTAAATACTGTTGTTTACCTAAAGAACAGAAGCCCCACGAAAGCATTGAATAATGCGGTACCAGAGAAACTTTGGACTGGAAAAGATGTGGATGTAAGTCATCTGAAAATCTTTGGTTGTTTGGCTTATAGATTGATACCAAAACAAAAGAGACGCAAACTAGACATGAAGACGGAACCGATGATTTTTATTGGATATCCAGATAATCAGAAGGGTTATCGTCTGATGAATCCTAAGACAGGTGAAGTGAAGACTGCGAGAGATGTCAAATTTCTGGAAAACGTCTTTCTCCAAAAGGAAAACGTAGAAAAATCGGAAGTAATCATAAACCTGAATAAAGATTCTGTTCCTTCCGGTTTACCCAACGGATCTACAAGCAGATCTGAACACTTGGAGGCTCACGATGATATCTATCGTGATACTGTAGACGAGAACGTAGAATTATTGGAGGAGATAGGACCTGAACCTGTAGTACCAGAGCGAGTACCTGATGACGTATTGACTGAAGAAGAAGTTAGAATACCTGAATCAGAAAGAAGGTATCCTGTAAGAGAACGCAGACAAGTCGATCGGTATGGATGCAATGTTATGTATGCCAAGGAGAGCAATCTTGATGGTGATCCATTGACTATTAAAGAAGCGTTGGCGAGACCAGATGGTGATTTATGGCAAAAAGCTATAGATAATGAACTTTTGTCACTAAAGGAGAACCAGACTTGGACGTTGGTGGATCTTCCAGCTGATAAGAAGCCTATCCAATGCAAATGGGTGTTCAAAATCAAGAAAGATAGCGATGGCAAGGTAACGAAGTACAAGGCTAGACTTGTAGCAAAAGGCTTCACACAGGTATGGGGTATAGATTATACTGAGACTTATTCTCCTGTAGTTAGAAGCTCTACTCTAAGATTGTTGTTCTCGCTAGCTGTTGAATACGATTGGTTTATTGATCAATGGGATGTCACGACTGCCTTTTTGTACGGCAAAATTAAAGAAGACATTTACATGCTCCAACCAAAAGGAGCAGTAATCAAAGGTCAAGAAACCAAGGTATGCAAACTGCAGCGTTCTTTGTATGGATTGAAACAAGCTTCAAATGCTTGGTTTAAGGAATTGGATACAGAAATGTTGAATTTAGGCTTTGTACAATCAAAAATAGAACCGTGTTTGTATCAAAAGCAGCTTAAAAACAATAAGAAGTTGATTGTTGTTATTTACGTAGATGACCTTTTCATTTTTGGAAATTGTGAAAAAGAAAAGCAACAATTAAAAACCGATTTGCTTGACAAGTTTAAAGTGAAAGATTTAGGGCTGGCTAGGCATGTTTTAGGCATGAGGCTGAGGAGAGACAAAGATGTTATTTGTCTAGATCAGCAACAGTTCATTTCAGACATTTTGAACGACTTTAACATGACAGACGTTAAACCAGTTTTAACCCCAATGGAAGTCGGTATGAAATTAGAAAGATCGACAAATTCCCATAGCGATTTGCCATATCAAAGCTTGATAGGGTGTCTAAACTATTTGGCCTGTAATACGCGACCAGACATAGCACATGCGGTAAGTGTACTTTCACAATTTAATTCATGCTATGATGAAATACACTTTAAATGTGCGAAACGGGTCTTAAGGTATTTAAAAGGTACGTCTAACCTTTGTCTCACTTTTAGGAAGTCGGGAGATTTAGACTTACGAGGCTACGTTGATGCAGATTGGGGAGGGGCACTTGATAGAAAGTCTTTCACAGGATTAATTTTCAAGATAGGTAAAAATATAGTGTCATGGGAGAGTAGGAAGCAAGCGACAGTATCCTTGTCTACCACAGAGGCAGAGTACGTAGGATTGAGTCAAGCCTCGAAGGAAGCTCTTTATTTACGTAGTTTACTGAACAGTTTGACAGCTGTGGATAGTAAAGCGGTAGTAATTTACAATGACAACCAGTCGGCGCATAAAATTGCAGCTAACAAAATGATGCATAATAGGACAAAGCATATTGACATCAAGTATCATTTTATTCGTGAGTGTGTACTGGCAAACAAAGTTGAAATAAGGTACATGTCAACTGATAAGATGATAGCGGACATCTTAACTAAAAGTGTTCACAGCCCGAAGCTTAGAGATTTTTTAAAGGATTTATCCCTGACAAATTATTCTATTAAGGGGGCGATGAGTAGTTAAATGTTTTGATGTTTTAGGTTTTCTAGAAGTGCTTTGTGTAATAGATAATTTTCTAAATCTAGCTTTGTTATGCATACTTTATTTTGTTAGATTTCTTCTGTTTTTGTACTATATTTTTGGATACAGCGTAGTACAGTTGAACACAGAAGTGTTAGTGATTTATTTAGTTTTATGTACCGAGTACTGACAAGCACAGAAGTAATCATACGCATGTGTAATAGATTAAGGGGGTGTATTGGAGGTCGCATATTTAAGTATGCACTGGCCTGTGAGAATAATCATATTTAACACATGTCTGTCACTGATTTGAAATTAGCATAGTTACGGTTTGTTTATGTTCTATTACATTGTAACCTGTGTTTGTAACTTGCTTGTAAAATATTGAACCACGAATGAATATACTCTACCATCTTACTGCTGCTCTTCTCATTATTCCAATAAAATGTCACTTACGGGATATCTTCCGTGATTATTTATTGTTTTTGAGCTCCCGATATTTCGACGCTGTTGCAACCGCCTTGATCGCAGGTCAACTGGAGAAAGCGGGTGGATGGAAAAAATTGCACAAGCCACGTATTTTGTCAACAGACAAACATTACTTTCCAAGGCTGACAAGAAATAAGCAAGCAATTGAAATAAGGAAATACAAAAATTTCATTCGAGAGGATGGCTTCAAATTGTCAAGTACGTGGAATCCAGTATTGAGTATGCTCAAAAGTAGCAGCCAGCAACATAATAAGAACTTCACAAAACCTGGTGATACTGTGAGTGTGTTTTGCCGTGACTTAGTATCGAGTTGCAGTGGTGCGCGTAGCAAAAGACAAAGAAAGAGGGTAGACAGATTTGTCTGCTCCTAGCAATTTTTTCCATCCACCCGCATTCTCCAGTTGACCCGCGATCAAGGCGCTTGCAACAGCGTCGAAATATCGGGAGTTCAAAAACATTAAATAATCACGGAAGATATCCCGTAAGTGACATTTTAAGTATAGTTATGAACCGTGAAAGCTTAAAACAGTGTTTAGTACAAGGATATTCAGAGCAAACATTTGAGCAAGCACTTGGAAGTACAACATCGGCCGCAACCCCTTATCTAAGAGTATATTGATATTCTGATAAATTATATTTTTTCAATACACTTCCTCTAAAACCGGCTCTTATCGCACAACGATTGGGTTCAACATACAATGTATTTACCGCACGTGGATTTATTTCATTTCATCACAACGTTTGCGAAACTAAACATTTCCACGGATAACTTGATACTACCCTAAGTATCAAGTTATCCGTGGAAATGTTTCTCTTTCACCATCCTCAAGTCTTGTCACACGTAATTTCAAGTACGAATTTCACGACGTTCGAGCAGCACCTGCAGCACTAAGATAATCCGACCCGTTACTTATTTGCCAGGTCTTCCGCAAATTAGCTTGTTTACTCTGACAACTTTTTTAAATATTTAACCGTCAACAGTTAAATATTTAAAAAAGTTGTGTTGGGATTTCGTGCGTAGTTATTATTGGTATGAATTAATAAATGCATTAATTTGATCATCAATCGGACGAATAGAACTGTCTACGACGGCGACGATGCAAGGTTTAAATTCAGTGCTGAATATTTTATGGACCCTGATGAAACTGTATTTTTTTGATAGGAGAGTGGGAAACAAATGTATGGGGTCTGGGCCCACCCTCCAATAGTAACATTCGATATACCGTTGGATAGGGATTCTTAAGCTGACCATTAGTTACTAATGAAACTATGGTCTAATGTTAGAACTTTCGGAGAAACGATTCGCTTTTAAACAAAATATATTTTCATCCCCCCATCTCGGAAAGAGTATTTTTGCTCTTCGATATCTGAGTGCAAAAGTCGTTTTTATACTCTAGAGGATAAAGTAAATTGAATTTAGAACATCGTGTGCACTAAGTTTGTGAATTCAAAACATCATTAAACCTATTTACTTCTACTTCCATGGTGCCGAATTTATCATAGGTACCTACGACCTTTTTTAATTTGTTAAAAACTCAGACTCGGAACCTTCTTTGTGTACTTTTATAATTTGCTTTGCGCGCGCCATTTTCTTGTCAGGTCAATTGTTAAAACCTTAGGTTAAAAACAAGTGAAAAACGTAAAATAAGTGGTTTTGGCGACGAAGAAGTTTATTTGACGCCAACAGAATTGACTGAAACTGTTAATAATGCGCAAATGAGCTTTCTCCCTCAACAATCACGCGAGAAGGATTTGAAACAGTACGATATTAAAAAAATTGAAAAAAAATAGGTAGAAAACGCCCAAGGCATTAAGTCCGCCTTTGTACAGTTTTTACTTGTGCATAAAGTTTTAATAAATAAATAAATAAATATTACACTCAACTTAACTAACTGTAGCAACGTTACTTTAATTTTTTCTTAATTGTACCTAAGTATTATTTGTTATAATTTAAAGATTATTCTGTAATACTTACCTATCATAATGTAGTAGTTAACACCTAAACTGAAATAAAAGTATCTTGTGATTGTAAATGTTTTTTTTTTGCATTTAGTAATTTCCTCGCTGAGGTGGGATGAAAAGTTACGTGTTGCACTCGAGTGCAAAGATTTTTCACCTCGTGCTCTTTTGATTCCCTCGCTAACGCTCAGGATTCTAATTTTTGAATCACTCGCTGCGCTCGTGACTCAATTTTAGAATCCTTCGCTTGCTCGGTTATCAAAATTGAGCACGCGGTTAAAAAGCAACTTTACTTTACTATTTTATCTCCGAGAATTTTCCTCCCATTTTCCCACAGCTTACATCGGGCGTCAGCTGGGATTCCCGATAAGGACACTGCAGTTTTTTTCAAAATCGTATCTTATCTTTTAAGATAAGATAAGCTCATCCTATCTAGAGCACGCCAGACCTCACCACGAGAGGGCAGTCACGCGACGAAAAGTAGTAGTATGCGATCGAAGCCGAAACATCAGTATTATGTAATTTTATTAAACCTCCGGCTTCGGCCGCAGGATGTGGCTGATTAATTGGTCGGACACTAAAACAAGTAAGACACGCGTTGCGCTGATGCGACTGTGTCAAGCGATACACGCGAGTCGAACGATTGCCTTTATCGCCTGAGGTCGTGAACGGGTTTTAGTTGGATATACCTACTAATGTGTAAGGTTGTTCGAAAATATCTGATATCCAAAACTGATAGTGACTAGCCGATGATTGGCTAGCTGATAAGAGCTAGCTAATCATCGACTGATTATATTCGTTTTTACGCGACTCTGTTTTGTATTTCTGGCATACCTCTAACGCTTTTAACTTGGGAAACATGAAAATAATATTGGCGCATAAATAATCATAAGTTCACTGTGACAAAACAGATGTGCAACATAATCTTACAACAGTGGTCAGTAATGAGTAATCTGTATCTAATTTTGAAATTGTGTCGTTTAAATGTTTCCGATTTCGCCTTCTTGTGTCATTGTTGATATCGTAGGAAACGTCCAAATATGTATTCGTTAAAAAGACCAAAGAAAAATGTTTTCGTGATAAGAAAACAAGTGATAATATTTATAAGTTTTCTAGTTTTCAGTGTTCTTTCTATTTATTATATCAACGGGCTTCGCTACTTGAGCTACGCGGATATTTCCTGTCATTACGTAGTTCAGAACGATTCACTGCCGTCAGCCGAAGACAGGGATTTTATTCCGAGACCGAACTCAATCTTCTTTCACGAGACCTCATGCAGCGGAGGGTTAAACTCCCGTCAGGCATGTGCCATCGAGTCTGCGGCGAGAGCCCACCCGAACAGAACAGTCTATGTGATGTTCAGTGCACCCGTCAGCGACCTCGTGTATCAGAGGAGTTGCATCGCGACATTACGAGGTTTCCATAACGTCAGGTTCGCTAGGGTACACATTACTGATTACGCTAAAAATACTCCTTTGGAAGCCATGGTGGCCAACGGACCTTTCAATAACAGCCAATGGCGTGTAGAACATACTTCTGATGTCCTGCGATATTTGACTTTGTACAAGTGGGGAGGGGTGTACCTGGACACGGATATGCTGGTCGTGAAGTCTCTGACGCCTCTGGGACACAACTGGGTAGCGAGGGAAGACGAGGACTTGGTGAATGCTGCAGCCATCGCTATTTCTATGGATCACCTAGGCAGAAAACTCGCCGAAGCAGTCATCAAGTAAGTTTCTATCGATTAGCCACACAATAAAATTTCTCATTTTTACATGTTAAATCTGTAGTTTTACCGGAATTCACCGTATACCTACTTCCAACTCGTTGTATCATGGTATAGTGCATGGTTATGGTATAGTTTTTCTTTGAGCTTAAATTATTTTGGGGTTTTAATTTTGTGATAAAATATTTGCAGAGACACTTTACTGTTTTTTGTTAAGGTTGTATTGTACAAAATTAGTGTACCAAACTTACAAATATATACAGGGTGTAAACAGACCTTTCACGAAGCCGTCAACCATGCATTCTGTACATCAAATTACGTAACTTCACGCAAAAATTATCTTTTAATTATCGCTGGGAAACAACTTTTTTAAACCTCAATGTAACGCACTCAAAACTCAAAAAAAAATTGAAATTAAGGTAAATTTTGGTACTTACAAGTTTTCGCGAAAATCTAAATTTTCCCATAGCTTTTTATCGTGTTGACTCAGGACCTTGATTTTTATACACCTAATAGGGACCTTAGTATCTGGTATAGATTTCAACTTGCTAGGTCCACCGGTTCCTGAGAAAATCGGTGATGACAGACGGACGAACGGACAGACGGACCTGAAAGTGATCGCAATGGCGTGGCGGGGAGAAGAAGTGCCTTTCGGCTTCGTTAAGGGTCTCTTTACAAACTTTATTGTATCTTTTAAAAGTCTTCTTAACCTTTCCAATTCCTCAAGCAATCGTGAGTCATGAGGATTTTTCAGTAATTTCAGAATATTACGTGATTACACATACACACGTTTTGTTTTTATTAATTGAATTGAACGATTAACTTTATCTTTACATCAATGTGTCATGTTCATGTTTCCGTTTATCAATCTCTAAAATGTTATTTTTTTTTCCAGTGAAGTCAAAACAACGTATAGACCAGATATTTGGGACCATAATGGACCTGGCGCCATAACGAGAGTACTTCACAGAATGTGCAACACTGGCGACCTAACAGAATGGTCGACTAGCACTTGTCAAGGTTGGTACCTACTATAACTATTGTTACTATACTATCATCGACATAATTATTTATAACATAACGCTTACATTTTTCTTACTTGTTGATTATGGATGCTTTGACGTTGGACATACAGCAAGAGGCACCCTGGTGCATGCTGTTTGCCGACGACGTTGTTCTTACCGGTGAAGATGGTCCTGAGCATATTGTAGAAATGGCAACAGAAGCTAGAGAATGTTGGCTTGAAAATCAGCAGAAGTATAAATGAATTCATGTTCTGGAATCGTAGCGCTAGATGACGCGCTTCTTCTTGTCTGCTCCGACTTTCGGTATCTCGGTTCACTTGTGGAAAGCAATGGTAGAATAGGTAGATGGATGAAATGGTGGCAGGTCACGGGAACAATATGCGACTCTCGCATATCTCTTAAACTGAAGGGGAAGATTTATAAAACCATGATTAGACCTGTTGTCTTGTATGGATCAGAATGTTGGGCCACAAAAGGGATGAATGAAAGGCAATTTACATGTGAGTGAGATGAGAATGCTAAGGGGGATGTGTGATGTAACGAGAATGGATAAAATAAGTAATGAATGAGTACATAAGAGGAAATCTGAAAGTGGCAACGGTGACTGGAAAGTGGCAACGGTGACTGGAAAGTGGCAACGGTGACTGGAAAGTGGCAACGGTGACTGGAAAGTCGCAACGGTGACTGGAAAGTGGCAACGGTGACTGAAAAGTCGCAACGGTGACTGGAAAGTCGCAACGGTGACTGGAAAGTGGCAACGGTGACTGGAAAATGGCAACGGTGACTGGAAAGTGGCAACGGTGACTGAAAAGTCGCAACGGTGACTGGAAAGTGGCAACGGTGACTGGAAAGTCGCAACGGTGACTGGAAAGTCGCAACGGTGACTGGAAAGTGGCAACGGTGACTGGAAAGTGGCAACGGTGACTGGAAAGTGGCAACGGTGACTGGAAAGTGGCAACGGTGACTGAAAAGTCGCAACGGTGACTGGAAAGTCGCAACGGTGACTGGAAAGTCGCAACGGTGACTGGAAAGTGGCAACGGTGACTGGAAAGTCGCAACGGTGACTGGAAAGTGGCAACGGTGACTGAAAAGTGGCAACGGTGACTGAAAAGTAGCAACGGTGACTGAAAAGTTGTGTGGTAATGATGTGTGGTGTCGGTTATCGTGGTATGGACTTGTGATGCGGAGGAATAAGGAAAATGTAGTGAGGAAAATCAATTAGTTTTCCGTTCCCCAAATAATTAACGTTTATAAACTGGGGATTTCGGGTACTTATCATATAGGTACTTGCTTGTTCACTATAACGTTATTTACAGTTAGAGCGGTTTCGCACTACATCCGATCCGAACCCGTAAAAATACGGTCCGGAGTAGTCAACTATTTCTATGGTAGTTTACCCACTAGATCCGGCTTCCGTCATCCGATTTTGTATTGTAGTGTAATTTCGGTATCGGATTCGGATCGGACCTAGTGCGAAACCGCTCTTACTAATATTTAAACGGCACATACGTGATACACCCAGATAACAATGTTACTGGTAAGTTGCACGGACAGAAGTATTTATTCAATAAACTTATGCGAATGAAACCAGTACCTATTTTTATTTATTCGTGAGAGAGCACAAAGAGCTAGCTGTTTGACATCCGTGACGTCAAATCACAGAGACACTTAATAGAGAAGTATAAATAAGAAGACATGCTGTGCCGAATCCAAATAAATTGGGATCAGGAGAATGATTATAATAAATATCTAATATATTATACTTATGCTCATTTTTATTTGTAAATTGTTTTTGTGAAACTTTTAAATGTGTCTTTTCCTATGATAAATATTGTATTTATTTTATTTTCACATATCTTTATTTATTCAGGCTTTAATTTAATAATAAAAAAAGGGAAATCATCGTGAAGCGTGAAGTACGTTAACTGTCCCACGGATCATAGGTATTACCGGGATAAAAAGTATCATAGGATAACAACAACAACATAACAGACACAACACAACACAACAACAACAACACATAGACAACAACAACAACAAATAGATACACAACAACAACAACAACATACAGCAACAACATATAGATGTTAATCCAGGTTATAAACTATCTATGTGGCAAATTTGATCCAAATCCGTTCAGTAGTTTTCGCGTGAAAAAGTAACAAACATCTTTACATTCTGGATGGATGTATGATGCTTGTTACTCTTCCATCCATCCTAACAAACTTTCGCAACAATATTAGTAGTAGTAATTTACGATGATACTCAATTGGTTTCCACACTAAAAGCACCTATAACAACGGCAATACGTATTTATCTCGTCTGTAATCGCAATAAATCTAGCATTATTCTATGCAGTGCATACGTAACTCAGCGTAACACGTTACACGTTACAGCAAAAACTGTCTTCAGTCTTTACACATGCTGCAGTATTATGTTTTCAACGATTTTAAAATATTATTTTCAGGACTTGAAGTCTATGGCCCAGAATATTTGTACCCAGTACATTATTCCAAAAACCATGAATACTTCAAACCTGGAGAATTGAAGAACGTCGAAAACGCCTACACTCATCATTTATGGAACAAATTTACCCATGATATGAAAATAGAAAAGGACTCGCCATATGAAAAAATGGCTCAAAAGTTATGTCCAACGATATACAAGATGTATGGAGAAGAATTTGGGTCCTAAAAAACAGTTCGGTATCAACCAAACTAAAAGCTCAGTTGTTAAATCCTATGAAATATTTTAAGTATTAAAATCCAAGAGATTTGGTTTGAAGTTCTGTATCGTAATGTTTTTAAATTACTTAATGAAATATAAAAAAAAAAAAAATTGGTAATAAAAATAAATAAAATAGTAGTGCATAATTGTATATATCCTGACTGATAACAATTTTTTTAACCAGCAACCACTTTATCTTTATTTTACATACTTAGGTAGATACCGTTTTTTTTTATTTGGGAGAAGCCCGCCAAATTATACCCAAACCACTGTAATTCGTCTAAGCCAGAATCAACAGTGGCGACCACCAGAAAAGCGCCGAACAATGAAGCTCGACGAAGTCCCAGAGAAAGAATTTCACTGTCTTGGATCCCGCAACGAAATTAATCAGAAAAGTATAACGGAGGAGTAGGAAAACCATAATCTGTATAGTGGGTGATGTTTACCTAATCATTCATACCATACTGATACTGATACTGTTAGCCTGCGTCATCCCACTGCTGGGTAAAGGCCTCTCCCCATGACTTCCAGTTTTTTTCTAACCAGGCTAATGTGGACCACTGGTCGTTGGTTTTATCCAGCTCGTCCCGCCATCTTCTACGAGGTTTGCCGCGACGACGCCTTAAATTCTGGATGTCATCCATAACAATCATCCATAACAACCATAAAAAAAATTCCTGATGACGTTTTGACTGCAATGAGCTGAAATTTAGTAGTATATTATTATTGTTGTTTGACAAGGCATTTGGGTGTCTAAATAAAGACATAACGAATCTTGCGTTCTCACTGCTGTCTGGTCTGTGGTTGACTAACTATAAGAACAATAACCCATCAAAATTGGCTCTTTCAGAAACCAGCAGGCTTAGCCAGGCGCGGATACAGGGGGGGGGGGCAACGGGTGCAATTGCCCCCCCCCCCCTGAACCGGACCGAATACGTCATTAGCCAAGCTTGAACTAGTTTGACGGAATTGAAACTAAATATTCTAGTTGTATATCTTGTCATGGGTGTCGCCAGGAGAAGGCAGCTGCCCCTAGAGGCTCATGATTTTTAAAAGTTATAGCTTTTCCTGTCTGATGCCATAGAATGGTATTGTACGTAATAAATTATAGCGTAAAATGGAATCACTCAAATTAAAATATCAGGGAAAAACATTTGTCAAAAAGGCTCCTTTTTTCTACCTCTGGATTGGCACTCTTATTGGATTTTTGCATGATCGACCGGTATGTCGAAACAATTCTAACCTGTTCAAGGTAGGTAAAGTGTTAAAATTTTCGAGCTCGCTTCGCTCGTTCTACAGACTACTTTCTCTTGAATTTATCTAAAAGTCCACCAAGTAACTCCTATAAGAAGGATCGAAACCATTCTAACCTGTCCAAGGCAAGGTGTCATAAAAACTTGAATTATTCCCAATAGTCCCCTCTAACCCTGTCCTCCGGGGTGACAGCTGGGAATTGTCTTCCCAGTTGCCACCGGGGTGACAATTTCTGCCGACTGTTTCCTTTGAAAACTGACTAGACAAATGGGAAGTCTGTTTAATAAAATTATAATTTCTACATAATTATCTTCCTTTATTTATCCGCCAGAACGTATGTATCAAATTAATGATTTTAAATATTTCACTCAGTGTGGTGGTGACCAAAGAGTATACTAATAATATGGGAGGTGCTGTCATTTAAATGATTCTATTACAGTTTGGCCGCTGAGAGAATGCGTTTCTGACGTCTGTCAGTTGGTACATAAATTTAGCGCGTAATTAAAACATTTATTGTTACTTGATTTAATGATACCGTTTTTAATAATAAGTATCTATTATTTGTTGATAGGGCAAAAAAACGATAGTTATGTTTATTGTAAATTCTTCGCCACTTCAAAGTTACATCGTCCTTTCGCTCACGACCTGACAAGAACGCATTCTCTAACTCTCAGCGGCCAAACTATAAGTAATTAGATGCAATGTACTTTCTTACCACCTACAAAGTTTTTTATGTAAGTAGGTACCTAAAGTATTTTAAAGTAGGTACCTAGTTATTTATTTTTTAGACATTACATCACTTCTGTGTTCCCTTCGGATTAAGTGCCGCAGAGGTAAGCTAGTACACCCGCATTTCACCAGCCCGCGTAGCATGACCATCGTGAAACGGGTTTCTTCGAAGAAACCAGACCGGTGGTCATGCTACGCGGGCACTATCAAGTATCAGTACAAAATTCACAACTCACATTTTTGGGGCCGCCCCTAAGACGACCCACTGCCCCAAATCCAGACTCCAGGCTACTACCGAGATATTCCTGATGGAAAAAAACCGGCCAAGAGCGAGTCCAACTCGCGTACCGAGGGTTCCGTTCAAACTTTTTAAAGGACAAAGTTAACTTTGCTGTTCCATCCCATGAAACGGCTATTGCACCAACCGCAAATAATAAGTTTGTAATAGTAAAATCGTACTTACATAATATTTACGGTTTTCAAATTTTACCTTTACATGTGCTGTAAGACATTGCTTCTCACCAAATTTCGTGATTCTAGGTCAAAAAACAAAACCTATAAGGTACTTCCGGTTGACCTAGAATAGAAAAGAAAAACCAAAAAGAGCTTTTACTCCAGCAAGGATGTTAGGTTTTCGTTTGTCGGTGTCGATTCATGCTGGAATAATTTTGTCGACTTTTATAGAACAGCCTACCAACTGAGAAAATTCGGGATACAAGAGCGAGCGCAACGAGCTCGTAAATTTTAGCACCCAGTTCGAATTGGATAGACTTTCAGAATATTTCAATTTTTAAAGAAAAAGTGATTTTCGGGTTCCTTTTTTTACCTTTTGAGGTACAGAACCCTAAAAACTGAAACTACTGATTCTAACACTACATCGTATAGGTTAAATTTTCTTTTGACCATTCCTACAGGAGATTATGTAGGTACTTAGACGCAAGAGCGAGTGAATCGGAATTAAGTACTTTTTGTTAATTCATACAGGAATGAGAATAGGAGGAACTCTCTCAACTTATGGAGAGTGAGGTGTTTTCAGGGCCAGCTTCCACTGAAAAACGATAGATGGCGCTGTTCAAGACTGAGTATAAAAACTTTTAAAAATAAAATACTTGCTAGTAAATGTCTGTGGGTGCTTTATTTGTTCTTTTCTTGCTTGCTTGCCAGTAATCTGAATAATATAAATCAAATCAAACGAAGACACACAAACCGTAGTCAATTTAAAAAATATTTCTTAGGGTTCCGTACAAAAAATGTAAAACACGGAACCTTTATAGGATTACTGATCTGTCGGTCCGTCCGTCTGTCACAGCCAATTTGCTCCAAATCTACCTACTGGACCAAATCAGATGAAATTTGGTAGGATAGTGTAATCCTGGACCTATGATCCAAACACAGATGTGCAAAGTATTTTTTTTTTTAAATATGGGTCATTTTCGGGGTACAAATTAGGAAATTAATACAAAAAGTTTTGCAAACCTTACTGTCCTATATATCAAATGAAAGGGCTCAATAAGAGGATCTCAATATTGTAAAATAAATAGTTTTGATTTTATTCATGAAAGAAGACGAAAATTGACCATTCCCGATCTCCGAAACTACTGAGCCTAATTTTGAAAAAAATACAAAATTTAGTTCATTGATTGTAGATTACGGAAAACTTTTAAGAATTCCATCAATTGAAAATAAAGTGGTAAACTCAATCTATGACTTTGGCATTGTATGGAACCCTCTCCACGCGAGTTCAACTCGCACTTGGCCGGTTTTATGATTCTTTAAAAATATATTTTGAATGGTTCAGATAATATATATATTTTTTTAATAATATTTTTATTTATTATAATCGTTTGTGTGCGTTCGTCTTTCTTCGTTCGATTTGCGTTTTTGTTGTACAAATACCCATATTATAACAAGGAGAATATAATCCTCCATTTGCATTTTATTCAGATATCTGACAAGCAAACAAGAAAAGAAAAATTATAGCACCCACACACCTAAACTAGCCACAATTTTATTTTTTTAAATTTTTTTTTTTTTTATTTTATTTTTCTTTGCACTCGAGTGCAACACGTAACTTTTCATTCCACCTCAGCGAGGAAATGACTAAATGCAAAAAAAAAACGTTTACAATCACAAGATAGGTACACTTTTATTTTAGTTTAGGTATTAATTACTACATTATGACAGGTAAGTATTACAGAATAATCTTTAAATTATAACAAAATAATACTAAGGTATAATTAAGAAAATTTTAAAGTAACGTTGCTACAGTTATTTAAATTGAGTGTAATATTTTTGTTTGGTACTGTAATATTGGTGTTAGTCACTTGTGTACTGTTTTTCGGTAAACTATCTGTCATACTTAATAGTTGTACCGATTCATCGGATTCCCTTGGCGTGAATGTTGGAGAGAGAGGGAGATGGTTAGGTGTTTCATAACGGCTTATTTTTGATGTAGAAGGGCCAGTCCAAGGATCCGATTGAGGCTCTTTCAGTGTAATGGCTCCTACGATGCCTTCACATATTTTAGACTTATTTTGGATGGAATCCTCTATGTATCCCTCTACAACTGCATTGGATTTCCAGCCTCCGTGGCGCTTAAGGGACAGGAGATCAGCTCCGGAATCAGCCAAAAGTGTGGCTGAAGTTCGTCGGAAACAATGACCCGTGTACAACAGGAAGTTCAAGAAATGTTGCGGTCTCTTTTTGTCTTTTTATTAGGTAAATTAATTAATAGTAAGTCATCTGAATGTTTCTCAATGTTTTTGACATTAAGTTGTGTTAGTTCATTAGTTCGACATGCTCCGTTTATTCCAATAATAAGAACAACCTGTAACGTAAAGAGTATTGTAGTAGATAAATGAATAAAATTGATATGAACGCATAATTATGCCTATCAACATCTACTAAGTATACTATTTAATTGAGATTAATATACTTAAGTAGATACTGAATGTGCAACTGACTTACTTTTGCCGCCAAATATACGGAATCGGGTGCTTCGTTAAGAAACTTTTCAATATCAGATACTGTGAAAACCTTCGATTTTTTTGGTTGATGACCAGATGAGGCTCTTTTTAAAAATGCCACGAATTTAGGATAGGTAGGTATCGATATGTTTCGTCTTTTTTCATCTTTATTGTTGCTTTTAGCATCGAATACGTACTCCATAGAGTGCTTGCTTTCTTGTTCTCGGATAATTCTATAAAATATGCCAGCAAAACGTTTTCTGAGAAAGTTTTGGCTCCTTTTGCTAGTCGCCACGTGTTGAACATATCTTACTGTTTAAAATACTTCTCGCGTGATTGTTGAGGGAGAAAGCTCATTTGCGCATTATTAACAGTTTCAGTCAATTCTGTTGGCGTCAAGCAAACTTCCTCGTCGCTAGAATCACTCATTTTAGTTTTTCCACTTGTTTTCAAGTTTGTTTTTAATATAAGGTTTAACAATGACGTGAAAAAATGCCGCGTAAAGAACCGCGTACAAAGCAAATTGAAAAAAGAACACCAAGAAGGTTCCGAGTCTGAGTTTTTAACAAATTAAAAAAAAGTTGTATGATATATTCGGCACCATAGAGGTAACAGTAAATAGGTTTAATGTTTTTTTTAATTCACAAACTTAGTGCACACGATGTTCTAAATTCAATTTACTTTATCCTCTAGAGAATAAAAACGGCTTTTCCACTCAGATATTGAAGATTAAAAAATACTCTTTCCAAGATGGTGGGATGAAAAAAGGTTTTTATACCGCATCTTGCACAGCGCAATCTATCGTTTTTCCGTGGAAGCTGGCCCTAAAAACACCCTAAAAAAAGTACTTACAGGATGTATTAGCTAGTGAAGCGAGTCGGAAAATTTCCTTTTTGGCCCGTGGTCCCATCTTGTAGTCCCTGGAAGGGACCACGTCGCTGCTTTTCTTCGCGGTCTCTATAATACTGGAAAATTCCGTGGTCCCTTCTCGCATTCCCTGGAAATGACCACGGAGGTTTTATGACGCGCGCTCGCTTCGCTCGCATATTAAATAACACTCTTTAAATTCTGTCCCCGAAGTGCCAGGCCTTCGCCGGCCTCCTTCGTCGGCCTACAGCCCGTCGCCCATGCCGCCCACAAATATCTAAGTACAATATTTTAATTCGTCAGTATATATTTCTTGAAGGAACCTCGGGCAATAAAATACTCGTGGTCCCTTCCAGAAACTAAGGGCCGGGACCACGGGCGAAAACATAATTTTATATAGCACCATCCTTTTGTTATTTTTTACAGAAATGAGATTATGAGGGAGTCGGTCAACTTTTGCAGAATTGCAAAAAGCAAAGTGTAGGTATAGTAATGTGAAAAAGTTTTGTGAACATTTTAGCATTCCGCCTCGGATAGGTTTATACATAGACTTAGTAAATTGGGTATAAAGGAATATTTATTTCTGCGGTTTCACTACTCTTACTCTACGGAAAAAGGATCAAACATTAAAAAAAATAACTCTGTCTGTCGGCTGGTCTGCAAGATCACAAGCAACTGTCAATGTGAACTGTCACCAGTGTTGCCACCTTGGTTTTTGAAAAGGGGCAGTCGGACAAGCTGGAATGAGCTAGATTTAGCAAATGTTGCCATCAAAAGGGCTAAAATATAAATACAAATGCATAGGGTTAAAAATTGTTTAATTGAAACGTAATAATTAAAGTAATTTAAGAAAGTGCAAAATCTAATTAAGTATATTAAATTGTTAAAAATCAGAGTCTTCATCAGAATCTTCTAAAATCATATCTGCCAAAGCAGACGTCAAAACATTTACACATGATGTTACCATAACAAAACCATAATATACCCAATTAGTGATTATAAAGTGTGAACTGACAAAATCTATACTACATGGCGCGCAATGTTTCATAACTTGGTAATCGCGGTGCGAAGTTTTCGTATCGCTTGAAAAGGGCTAGATTGCTCTTTTCGGGCTAATCTATGAAAAAACGAGTATACCAACAGTAAAAAGTGCTAGATCTAGCCCGAAAAGGGCTAAGGTGGCAACACTGACTGTAACTCATGGTGTGACACTGTGACTTAGGGATGGGCAAGTGAAAAAAATATAATTATGTTGATATTTATCGTATCGACATTTTAAAAAAATATCGTTCAATACAGTGTGTTAGGTTAAACGAGGGACATATTGAGGGAAGGTATTCAGTATTCGATTCTCGTCCCAAATATGTAAAAAAACTATAACCTTAATTTGTGACGTAATTGTCCAATAAAATACACTATTCATGGACACTGAGCGCGCGCAAGAAGTGAACTTGTAAACAGTAAAATAATCACTCGGCAAAACACGCGCCGATTCTGCCGAAAAGGAAGCTCGTGCTCAAACCCCGCCCCTTTCCTTTGTGTTGTCCCCGATGTACCGACAGGGTGCACTCCCGCGCCACCCCGCGCTGACCCCAGCCAGTCTAGGCGCGCGCGCCGCTAACTCCGAATGTGCGCTTCCGGATATCGCGTAAACAACCCCGCTTACTTCGCGATAAGTGTGCGTGTTCTTGAAAAACCAAAAATGACGTTTTTCAATATTCCAGTGAAGAATATTGGGATATGGTTCGTGCCTACTTGTTATCTAATGAAAGTGTGCGAGGAGCTATTGATTTGTACCTACTGAAAGATGTTTCCCAACCGCCAGATTCCGTCGTATAAACTTATGCTAGGTATCATCAACCAACGACTGCGAACATTCAGTCAGTACCTAGTAGCAGTAGCTACATATTTTTGCCTGTCATAAGCCAGGTTTAAAGTATTAAAGGGAAAATGGATTATACCTAAAAGTCATTGACCCGCGCACATGTTCTGCGTTAGGCGCAAGGGTGTGTACATGTTGCGAGACTTTTGCAAAATTTTTGGTATGGTTCTATCTGATAGATAACAGTGTTTTTTTTTTTGTTCATGTTTTTATTAGTATCATGTAAGCATGCCTTATTGCGGGTTTGAATATGTCCCTCGTTTAAACTAACATACTGTATAAAAAGTATTCAAAATTTGTAAAAAAGAATAGACATGAAGAAAACAGTATTTATAATTAATGATTTCACAAACTTTGGAACAATTAAACAGAATTAAAAAAATATGTCATCAACGTAACAATTAAAATCAAAATCACAGTAAAATCAAAATTGATACGAATTCGATACTCTAAAATAAATATCGAATATATCGCGACTACAAATATCCATATTTGTATATCGATATTTTTTGCCCATGCCTACGTGTGACTGACCCGTCGTGTACCTAGTGTTTGTATGCTTGCTTCCTGAGTCCTGCTGATAAAATAAATAAATGGCCTCAACTATATTGGTCCAAAAACTGGTTTCAGTAAAGTTAAGCAAAGGTGAATTCGACAAAATACGATGGCTTAGAGCAAATAACACGGAAAAAATATTTAAAGCTGTTTCGTAAGATGACACTTTTTTGAAGTTTAAGTTATCTTTCTTCGGTGAAACCGATTATTATTATTGTGAACGATCCTATTAATATTGTGAGCAAAAATTTTATGAGCCTGGTAATTTAGGAACAGTTACATGTGGTGCATTTTCGACTCTCCTTGATCTAGCCTGTAACATCGTGTAAGGCTGGGTTGGTGCCCTGGAAATATTTTCATACAAGTTAGAATTTCATACTACTGCAAATATAAGCGAAGAACCTACGAATAGCTTTGTCAGAGACCATACTTCAGCGTTAAATGATGTAGTTGCTTTTTATATATAAAAAAGTTGCTATTTATATTCATCACTTTAACAATATTTCATTATCACTCATATTGTTATAAAGAGAAATAAGTACCTAGTGAGATGTTTAAAATGCAACTGAAAATTCACAAGTTGGCATTAATAGTTAATAATATTACATACAGAAGAATTAGTACAGACAAAGTAACTGCACGTCCATACACTCTATCTTTTTCAATCTTTTTCGTTGTGACCACAAATGCCTTACCAAGCTATGCAGTCTTCGTAATTATTTAATTAAAAATGTATATGGACTGTATGTAAACAACTTAAAAAGATGATTAAAATTACCTTAAAACTTATCAAAAATAACAACACTGAAATGTCAGACTCCGGTTTTAAATCAAGCTGGTGTCCACAACTCCAAATCCAAAGCTCGCATTTTGCGTACTGGTGCTGAGTCTTTGGCCCAAGCCGAAGCTTTGGTCAGACATAAAGAGGTAATTTAGTAACGTATCACTGGATATACAAAAAATCCTCTTACCACTATGAAGTTAGGGTGCTATCAAAGCTGAATTATTACATTGAATGAACAGCGGTTGACAGTAGGTGTAAAATGTCCATCATGGTTTACATCAGAATTTGTGGTCTTCCACTTTTATAAAACTTAAAAATGACTTCTTTCTTCTACTTTTTACAGATCTCTAAGAAACATACTGAAAAAACAAGAGCATAAGAAAAGTTGTAGACTGTGCCTTAAGTCTGGCTACAGGAAGATATTTGATAATCATGACTTTGATATTGTTGCTGCGATCAAACAAATATTGCATATACAGGTACTTCCTTTTGTTAGTTTAAAATCTCCATGTCACTGCTTCATTGATCTAGTAGTCGCAAACATTAATGCTGAGCCTGCATGAGGTCTTGGATTTAATTCCTGGATCAGGCAAAGATTGTTTTTCCATTCAGAACTGTAAAGCAGCTCAGTCTGTTTTATCACCCCTTTTAACTTGAGGCTTAAAGATATCTGGTGCTCTAAGTACACTTCTGACTTACCCATTGTTGAATATAGACCTTGTGTTATTGTCTTAAATAGTATTATTGAATTTAATTTTATGAAAATTCTGGTCTGAGAGGGCCAGTGTTTTTATGACGAATGCCTCATTAAAACACTGGCCCTCTTCCTGTAAGGCCCTTTATGCAATTCCACTTGCACCTTGTGGGATCGGTCTGAAGCCTGTTGATGTGACAAAGCTCATCTTACACATATAAAAGAATTATGGACAATGAAGAATATCATAGATTACCAGATTTTTCTTTTAGATCCCTTGTATAACTTCCAATCATTGTATTTGAAGGTGACTGAAAATGATGATAAACCGCAGCACATATGCAGATCATGTGAGGTGATTTTGAGGAATGCCGAGTCACTGAGGCAGACTGCTGAGGTCACTCAGTGGAGACTGCAGCAGGAATTTGACATGGGTATGTATGCGGTGTAAATCTGCATATAGGGTGAGTGTTCAGTAACTGAGAAATAAAAACATGATTGAGGAGCCGCTTGGGTCTATCTTTAGGTTAAGGTGGATGCTCCAGGGTAGCCCGCGAAATTAATATTTTCTTACGTTTTTTGCAATTTGTAGACCAGTGCTAAGTTGTATGTTGATTAAAATATTGTTCGCGACTGCAAGACGTATGTAGTTACACAATTATAATCATCAAAATCATCAATACAACCCTACGAGTTCATAAAGGTCGAGGAATGATTTTGACCATGAAAAAGTCGTTCCTCGGCTTTTCGCGGGCTAGCCTGACGCTTTCACCTTAAGCCGCACTTGCCGTTCAAGGTTGGTCCGTGAATGGGTGACCACTCATATACCGAGTTTCCTTTGTGCCTCAGAAAACACGCTAACCTGTTAGTCCCGGCTGTCATTTGTAGATCGTTGACAGTTGTTATAGGTAGTCAGTGGCCCAAGTCTGGCAACCAATCTTACCCAGTTAGATCTGTGGGTTGTGGAGGTCAGATAGGCAGTTGCTCCATGAAAATTACTCAAATACTGGTACCTACTCAGCTGCATCTGGTTAGACTGGAAGCCAACCCTAACATAGTTGGGAAAAAGCTAGGCATATATGATGATATAAAAACAATATTGTACTCATCATGAGTATTATCATCAGAGATCTGAATAGGTAGAGTTTATCTGCCTTATCGTCAAGGAAGTAATATGTGTGGAAAATAGGTACCTACCTCCCTCTTTTTAACAGCTTTAATTGGGAACTTTAAAATCATTCTAGGATTTTAGACGGATGTTTATTTATCCACATGTTATAAGTTCCTTAGAGTTAATAATCATAGTTCGTAACAGGTAGTTTATTTGAATACAAATAAACTACCTGTTACGAACTATGATTATTACACACCACGAACAACAAACCAACACTAAAAAAACACCGCAATGTTAAGTAATTTGATGTTTGAACACAAATGTACTGAACTGATGATTTTTTTTAACTTTACAGTGACATGTATGGCGTCGGACTCTGAAAAGGAAGAGAGCAGTCATCACGGTGGTTACTTCGTGAAGCAGGGCACGACAGTCGCAAGGGAATGGGCCTGTGGCAAATGTCGAAAAACGTTTTACAACCAGGTACACTTTGAACTCTAATAAAACAACAAAACATTGGAGAAGAGCAGGAAAATCTCATCAGTTTCCTGCTCATATACCAATTTGTTTGGGGTCGGCGCAGCACATCTTCCTCTTCCATACTTCTCTATTAGTTGTCAACTTGTGAGCGATCCTCTTTTCTAGCCATATCGTCATTCACACAGTCCATCCACCATGTTTGGGCTATAGCCAAAGCCATTCACTATAAAATTCCTCATGATATTGTCTCCATTCCTCTGCATCACATGCCCAACGCTTCCAACTCTTATTATAGACTTCATCGAGTCATTTCAGCCTGTAATCACCCACTGTTGAGGCCTCTCTTTTACTTCCTGTCGACCTCCCCAGTTATGGGTGTATGTGATGCTGGTGTTCTTTGATAATATTATTGGCCCAAAGCGCTTTTGGGTAAGGTTTTGAAACGAGTCGCCTGAAATGTGGTTTGGGGGGGGTGGGGAGGGATGGAGGAACGAGTGTATAGTCGCCCCCCACTTTCATCCCCTGCCGGAGATGCGTATTTTTTATAAATTAATTTTTAATGGTTACAATTTTTAACGTAAATTTCGGTCAGTGAATACGAAACGGAGCACTATTTTTTTACTGCGAGCAATTTCGAGGTAGTTGGTCACAGTTCTAACCTAACCTAACCTATTGGTCGGAGTGAACGGAATCCATTCGACATCGTTTTTACGACAAACGGTTAGTCGGAGACAAAAAACACCGAGACACTTTTAGCCTTATATTTAGGTGTTTCATACGATAGAATCGAGAAAATAAACGATTTGCGAAAATAACACTTTTTTGGCTAAATTTTTCCTTTTTTTTCTCAGTAGGTACTTTACGTACGTAAAATTTTTTTTTTCTCCGGCAGCTAAAATCACACGGGGGCGCTTCAGACCAACCCCCTTGACCACCCCACAATGACAGAATCTTCAAATTCAGGCGACTCGTTTCAAAACCCAACCCGCGCTTTTTGATGTCCACTAACACAAGACAAATTGTTTTTACACACGGTAGACGGTATTTTAATTTATTTTCTTATTAATTTTAGGAGGAGTTCACGGCTCATGAGGGTTTGACGACGTGTCGCAACAGCAACAAGTTTTTCGTATGTGAGACATGTGGTCTAGAACTGAAGTCGATTACCAGGTTGAAGAGACATAGGTAAACAAAATCCTCTCTTCCGTAATACGGCTGCTACACTTGGCCTATTTAACCCAATCATTTGACCCAAATATTCACCTTATTATTTGGAAGACAACACCCCAACCACATTTTTGTCAAGTTCATTTTGTGAAATCCTAAAAAAATATTTGTGCAAATACGAGAACAGCCAGGTCTTCAGAACGGCTTGAAACAAAAAAAAAAAACATTTAAGTAATTCAGTTCCCGCTGGTGAAACGATCTCTCTCTACTCTTAGTTGTAATCTTTTATCTCATCAGACAATTTGAACGGTACACACATACGATCGCAGATAAACTTACCACTTTAGTTACTCAATTTAAGGTTGATCCACACTGGAGAGCTCCACTACCCATGCACTCACTGCCCGTACCGTGCGCGGACAAAGTACGCATTGCTTGTCCACGAGCGTGCACACAGTGGCGTGAGGCCACTGGTTTGCCCGCACTGCCCGGCCACCTTCTTGAACTCTTCGAACCTCGCGTCACATAAAAGAAGACACTTGCCGCCAGCGTACCACTGCCAGATTTGTGAAAAGGGCTTTAGATTCAAGGAGGTAAGGTTTTGTTTTAATTGTCGACTATACAGGACGTTCATTGTGGAGAAGTGCCAGTCAATAGTACCTATTTCTTATCATTGAAATACTATTGACCTAAGGCCCTTTGCTTTTTGACTAAAACCTTTGTTAACAACATTACATCAGTCCACAATATAATTTTAAGCCTTTTTCATGTAATGACCGAAACTCTTTTACCTTTTTATAGGCACTTCAGAATCATTTAGCAACACAGCACAGCACTGCCAAGCCCCATATTTGTAACTCGTGTGGAAAATCATTTTCAACTAGGTAAGTTTCTGATCCTTTATTCCTTAGGAGCAAGTATTGCTATAATCCTCCAAGTTTGTCTAGCTTCATTAAATATTATCATGTAAAATGCAAAAAAAATATTTAATTATTGAATACTAGCGGCCCGTGCCAGCTTCGTACGGGTGGACATTTATTTTCCTCTATTCCCCCCCCCCCCCCCCTTATTTTTAGGGTTCCGTACCTCAAAAGGAAAAACCGGAACCCTTATAAGATTACTTTCTTGTCCGTCTGTCACCACCGATTTTCTCAGGAACGGGTGTACCTAGCAAGTTGAAATGTATACCATATACTGAGGAGTCCTAGTAGGTGTATAAAAATCAAGGTCCTGGGTCAACACGATAAATATGGGCAAATTTAGATAACGAAACCTTGTAAGTACCAAAATTTACCAAAATTTTTAACTTTTTTTATTTTTCAGACTTTTCCCTTTACCTGTGCTACAACGTGACCTATAATCACGAAATTTGGCATAAAGTAAAGTCTTACAGCACATGTAAAGGGAAAGTCTGAAAACCGTAAATATATTGTAGTTTAATAACAAAAAAAAAAGTGATTTTACTATTATAAACTTATTATTTCCGGTTGGAGCAAAAGCCGTTTCTAGGGATCGAACAGCAAAGTTAAGTTTGTCCTTTAAAACGTTTTTTCTAGTAATAAATATAGCCTATGACACTATCAAATAACGTGGCTTTCCTCACAAACTTTACCTCTTTAATATTATAATAAGAGTATAATAATTATAATGTAACAGTATAGATTAGACCTCTGCCTACATACCCCCTCAGATAAAGGTGTGATGGTATGTTCGAGAATAAATGATCATCAATATTCTTTGCATATCATAAATTTGTCCACCCACAATTTATAAAAGACACAAAGCCAAGATTGAGGCCCAATAAATATAATTATATTTAAAAATATACTGTAAGTTAACTAATTCGTAATATCCCTATGTAGTCTTTAGTAGCATTCCTTTCATCCTGTAAATACATACATACGTGTACAATCATAGCAATACATTATTATATTATGGCAAAATGAGGCTGTACCTTATAACGTGCGTACTCCTATAGGGAATACATGTGTGATGTTATGTTACTTTAAAATCTTGTTCTGTATCTTTCCAGAAAGATGATTTGCCGCCATGAGCGGAGAGTTCACAATCGACCGAGATTGCGATCAGGAATAGTGCCAACATACTTGCGACAGGAGCACTTGATGTAGAACTGCTATACCAGCAACAGGAGTCCACTAATGCAAATGGGCTTATATTGGATAAGCCCACAAACATTGATATAATCTTCCGCTACTCTCATAAAGCTGCTACCAGATATTCTGTGAAGATTGTTTCTCGGCTAACCTTGGCTTGACTGCAGTAACCACTCCACAACACATCCAAATGTATATTAGCTTAAGAAGTTTTCCAGAAAAGGAGAATAAGCTTTGTTACTCTATCTGTACATAAATATTGGAAAAATCCCTTTTTACCAGACTACAGCAAAGCCTTTTGGCTTTGGAAGGTTTTTGTGTTTTTTGGAAGGGTTATTTACCTATGATCATGTCAAGACAATGTTGGATCAACTAGAAGATAAAGAAATAGGCTATAAGTAACTGTTACCCAGTGATGTCTGTGCACAAGTTTGATTGTAAGGAGAACTAGAACATAGTCTAAGTTATCAAATGTGTAAATTAACTTGCAATAAACTTTCAATAATGACCTGATAGATCTTGTTTTCTTTTTGACTCAATCACAACTGCTGACAAAGCGGCACTGAAATTATTCACCTATAACACTATGATATTATGGTCATATTTATCAGCTGATCTATATTATTTATTAGCTTATCACTGCTTGATTACATTGAAATATTAAAGCTAACCTCATGATGCAAAATGTCACTCAAGTTTTAACACTGCAGATATGAAATTAAACAAAACAAAATAGTGTTTTTGGGTTTTATTATTAACTTACAGTCCTAAGTCACATCACTTCTTGGCGGCCGCGCCTACCTTAGATTTCTTGGTACCACGCACCTTCTTCATCCTGTTCTTGCGTTCCTTACGCTGCTTGCGTGTAGGCCTCTTCTTCTCGTACAGGCCATGGCGGGCTAGTCTGTGCTTAGGCTCGAACTTCTTAGCCAAGTCCAGTGTGTCGTAGATCAGGGCGAAGCCGGTCGACTTGCCACCACCGAAGTTGGTCTTGAAGCCGAACACGAACACAACATCAGGCGTCACCTTGTACATCTTCGCCAACTTCTCGCGGATCTCAGTTTTGCTGACGGTCGGCTTGCCTGGGTGGAGGACATCGCATACCATCTGCTTGCGCGCCAACAATCTACAAAATTAACAAAAACGTTGTCACACATAACCTGTCATGGCGAGGCAACAACTTTTCGCGACGATTTTTACTCGCACCACTTCGTAACTCTTAAGATTTCCACATTTACCTGTTGGTCATGAATTTGCGCGTGCGAATTGTTGCTGTTCCTTCAGTCATTTTGAATTATTTTAGAGATTTCGCCGTAAACGACGCACGTGTCTCCAGCACTCAGAGAAAAAGAACGGCGCGGCAATGTTGCTAGCGTCAAAAGAGTATTTTACTAGTTACCAAACCTGTCAGGGGAATCATGAAAATCGAATTAAAAAAAATGTTTTATTGGATATAATTATTTATTCAAATAAAATGTCCCTAAAGATATTCAAAGTTTTAAAAAACCAAATTGAAATAGTCCATTTCAAAATGGCAAATATAAATTTTTGCATTGGCAACATTTTTGAAAATAATACGTTCACCAAGACTAGGTGCGTTCAAAATAATTGGGCCTAATCAAAGTGGAAGATCAAGAAATATTAGTTTTTAATTATTTTTTTTTAGGTCACGCTATTTCCTCTAGTAGCAGTAGTCCGGTTGTTAGACCGGTTGACCGAACTAGTGCAACTTTTCAGTAGGTAGCAGTAGTTTTGTTGAAATATAGCACCGAACTACCGATACTCTGTAGAAGCAACAGTTCGGTTTGTAATAAGAATAAAATTGTACAATACACTTTCTTACTTTATTGTTATTTTAAAATGAACTCGTAACCAGGTAGTATAAAAAAAACCTGTGCGTCTCGGGCCGCTCAACAGAAGCCAGGGTAGCCCGCCTCCAAGCGCATAAAGGTGCAGGAATGACTTTTTCAAGGTCAAATTCATTCCTGCACCTATAAGCGCTTGGAAGGTTGTATTGATGATTTTGATGATTTTAATTCTGTAACTACATACGTGTTACAGCCGCGAATCATATTTTAATCAACATACAACCTGACACTGACCTGCAAATTGCAAAAAACGTAAGAAAATTTGAATTTCGCGGGCTACCCTGGAGCATCCACCTTAACTAATCTAAGTTGAAATGTAGTTTACAAGAAGTGGTGTTAGTTCAGATTTTGGCCACGCGCCAAAAGATCCTTGTACAGTCAAAAGTTCCATTTAGAACTAATTTAAACAACAATCAAACACAGATATATATATTTTTTAAGTGAGTTCAACCTTTTTTGAATAAAATCGGATTGAGTTTATTGACATGATTGTGTCAAAATATAAAGTAAGCAAGGAAATTATATAATAACTGGAATGAGTACGAACAAAATGCAAAAAAAAAAAAAAACTCTATCTCAAAAACTTAGAGTTTAAATTTGTAGAATGGATTCAATAGAAAAGGAAAAAAAATGTTCCGAGCGAGAAACCGACAAAGGTGGATGGTGTCTCTGTCTTGCCTTGTCACCGATGTAAACAATATGGCCGATACATTTTCGCGTTGAAGTCATATAAGTACTTTTATTGTATTTAAGTGAAATAATCCGCTTTAAATATGGTAAAATTGTGTTGTGTGAAGGGGTGTAGTAGTAAGGGTATGCTGGATGTGGAATTTCTTTTTTCAGGGAAGATTTTTAACTTTGGTTGTTTATTACGACTAGCGTTACCAATGTTTTAGATTGACATTCGAGAAATATCCAATTAAATTAAGTAAGTATTAGTTCGAAGTTTCGAACATCATTGTCGTACATAATAATCAAAAGTATATTTAATAAATTAGAAACATCGGACATCGCACATGGTGTCGGTAGTACCTAGTTTGCTTTTTAAAATTAAAATATTAAAAAGAAAAGAGTCCGCCGCACCGTGCCGTGCCATGACGGTCCTAATGATTTTTCCATGCTTCTCCAGCAAAAGAATCCATTTCGCGAGCACAAGTGAAAATGATTGGTTTCGGAGGGTAAAATAAATATTGGGGAATGTTACTAAAAAATTTTAGGTAAACAGTCATAGCATGAATATGCGATTTTCTAAGTCTGAAAAAATATATAATTTTAACGGAGTCCTCGAATCCCCGAATACAAAAGTCGTCTGGATAGACAGGTTGTAAAATGGATAGTTTGCAACTGGACTGTACAGACATATATTTAAGTTATAGGTAATAAGTTAACATAAAAGTTAATAACATCCACTCTTGTAGCTATTTCGCCTAGAATGCTATTGAGTTGCAGGATCATTAAATAATAAAATAACAGCTACTCTGTAACTATCCCAAGAGTTAGTATGATTATTGGACACCCTATTAGAAAGAGACAACATCCACTCATGAAGCTTTCTCGCTCGGAACGTTTTTGGCTTGCCCGTCCTTATTCCAGTTAGTATATAAGTTTCTTGAAAGTAAGTAAATCAAAAGCATTATGGAGTATTTAAATCAACTTCGAAGCAAATCACCGTTAGAATAACTTTCTACCCCCTTTTAACCCCGTTAGGGGATGAATTTCAATAAAATAGGAAATACGTCTTCCATCAATTCTGTTATAAAGCTTTACGCAAAATTTGAAGTAGATTGGACCAAGGAAGTGATTCCTTGGTCTAATCTACTTCAAATTTTCAAGTTGTCCCGTACAAACTTTGCTCCACTTGTTCACCCCCTTAGGGGTAGAATTTCGGAAAATCCTTTCTTATCGGATGCCTACGTCATAAAAAGAACACACCCTCCAAGTTTCAGGTCTCTACGATAAGCGGTATAGGCTGTGCGTTGATCCGTCAGTCAGTTATTCAGGAACTACTTCGTTCCCGAACTCCTTAAATTCGTTACCGTTCCGAATCGAAACACCCTCCCATAAGAAGTTAGCACTTCAATAATCATTGGTTAAAAACATTGCATTAATTAAGCCATGCAAACTCTTTTAGTTTTAACTAGTCGACCTCTTTCTCTAAGCTTCATTCTATTGTCTTTAGACTTGTGCGTAAATACTATACCAAAATAAATAATCAATTTTGTTTCATGATTTCGTCTAAGCTTTGTCTTTTTTGTAAGTTAATTCTCTTAAGGTCATTCCCGTATTACTTATTTATCACTTCCATCCATGGCTAAAAGTAGTAAACCTTGACTTTTAATGGATGTTTGGCGAAGCATTTACTTTTCATGGAAATTCACGAATGTGTTTTCATTCCGGTTGAAACAGATTTCATCAACTCAAATCTAAATAGATAGGTTAAAAGTTGTTATTCATGTACAAGTTACATAATTATTTTTTCTTTTCAGTATCTAAGATGACAATGAAAAGTAAAAATAATTACCTAAATTAAATTATGTTTGCTTTTATTTAAATGGATGTTAGCAAAGTAAAAACAGAAACGAAATAGCAAAACAAACATCCCTTTGGTAATATAAAACCTAGTAGTAGAAATAACTCATTTGAACAATATTTTTGCTATACGTAGTCTATGTCAAATTATTATTTCTATATTTTTTTTGTAATACCTGGCGCCTGTTAGTTTTTATCCAGCAATCACACTATTGTAGTGTGGAGTGGATTATGTGGAGGGAAGCGTTTTATAAATAGTGAAAATGGACACCAAAAACTGCTAAGCCAAATCACGGCTTTGCGATTTATTCGAATAAATATAAATGTGTGACCTTCTTGTCTGTGCTGACGTCACAGGTTCAGAACATCATGTCCAATCAAGTGGAACTTTTCCATCGGATGCCCCATTATACCAACATAAACACAATTGATGTTTATTACCTAAGTATGTTGACAGACCATTATGTAAATCGCCCTCGAGGGATCTGTCTTCTTTTGCGTCAAAGGTTTATTATTGCACCAAAGCGCCTACCTACCTTTGTAATAAGGAGCCAAGAATCAAATATTATTCATTTAATTGTGTTAGAACCTGAAAAAGTTAGAGTTGAAATAAACACAAGTGTATTTGCTAATTTTTTTTTTACAGGCTTCATAATACTTTCTATTCTACATGTAGAATTGAAGTAAATCATAAATGCATAGGTTCTATGGTTGTTAGGTCTTCGTCTATGTATTGCTTGAAAACATTGATGCTATTATATTGGTATGTGGTAAGTTAATGCTAGCTAATAAACGCTACCAAAAAGTTTGTTCAGATGAATGCCAACTTCACATTAAATTCTTTAATTCTTTAAGCCACAAACTACATAACGCGAAATTAAATGTGGAAGGTCAGAGTTGGTGGAATGAATTATGTACTCAATGAGGTACCTACCTACTGTATATGTACATACACAGTACCTACATAGCACTGCTCATTGCTTTAACTATTTAAAATGTAGCTGTAGGTTCTTCGCTGTTCCGACTTGACTTTCTATGACGCACTTAACCATCAATTAGCTCTTAAATAACTAATAACCATGTTGAACTAAACAGCATAGATCCTCCTTGCACATTAACGCAATAAATTTCTACGTGACGTCACGACGACGTTACAAACCTTCAGCCAGAATGTCTAGTTTTAACAGACCCCTGACCTACTAAACAAAATCCCTTGATCACTGTACGTGGTAGGCGTAGGGAGGGGTGAAGGAGGTCAGGGTACCTGGTTGGTGTCTATGGAGGCGCCACCCTGGCCACCCCATATTGATCGTCGTCTCGTGCCGCTCGTATATAGACCGGGGATACCGTTATGAGTGCTCGTCTGTTCTACAATTATTTTCCTTGAAGGTTTTAAGCAGGTTAGTGAAGACTATAGTTTTATTTCTGAGTCTATGGCTTGCATTGCGGATTCAAATTTTAAAATTTAAACAAAATCGTAGAATTTTGTGTCATGTCAGCTGTTGTTTCCCGCGCCGTGAATTTACTGTTTTTCTTTTATTATTTTGAATTAAAACGTCACTTTCCGAGCTTTTTACTGAACAAATTCGAGATTATGTTTTATTTAACTGTAGGTACCTAACGTAGTATTAATTCTCTCTAAGCAAATTGTACAATTCTCTCTAAACAATTTAGTAAACACAAGTCGACGGTGTTTTCCTGAAGGCTTTTCTTAAGTAACTAGGTTTATTGTATGAACAGGAAGAATATAGTGTTGCTCACGATTCTGACGTTCTTGCTGTATTCCAGACATTCAGCCAACCTTTGACTTCTGCTCTCATGTTAACTAATAAAGTCATCATCATTCTCTTGCCCTTATCCCAATTTATTTGTGGTCGGCGCAGCATGTCTTCTTCTTTCATGCTTCTCTATTAATCATCATCTCACCAGTCACCTGCTTTCTAGCCATATCATCCTTCACACAGTCCATCCATAGTTTCTTTGGTCTTCCTCTACTATTATAGCCATCTAAATTCATACTCAAAATTTTCCTCAATTTTCAGTTTTTATGTTAGTTCGTATCGAAATAAATGACCAGCCTATCAGCTGGGCTATTGGACTGATGACTGGTGTCGTCTTTTATTCTTAATATTATCTTAATATTGTTGTTAGTGACCCTTGTAGCAAAATGATATCGTAAGATACGATGGCGCCAAAACGATAAAATGTATCTCTTGCCTACACTGCTTACTGAAATAATTATAAGCAAAATTTAAATTATTCCTTCCTTAGGTCAGCGTTATCGTTAATGTGATAATACCATTTTTTTAGGTTTACTTTATCATGCCATGTTAGGAAGTTCGATTGGCAAGTTTCATATGTAGGTTGTGTGTCCATCAACCATCGATATCGTCGAAATCGACGACAGTAATTGTTCAATGTTGGACCTTTACCATCGATCAGCCCTACCCTGATCTTTAACAAGGCTGTTGATGTGCCCCTAGGTACACCTCAAATGTATTTGCAGAGCCCAATTCACTTTGGCAATTAACTGTTGTACCTATTGCAGAAACCAGAAACGCGTGTTCCTGTTTTTGTCTACTAAGTAACCCCCTAATTCTGCCTGAAGCTGGGCCTGTTCACACACTGCTGGTATATAGGCTTCTCTTTTGTGCCAATTTCCACGTTTCTGCGCCAGCCTCATCCACGTTTTTCTCCCGATGACTATATGTCGTTTGTCTACCTCGCTAGTCGCCACCGGACGACGGACACATTTCTTTTCTTCACTACTTTACTACATTTTTTTTCTGTTCTTTCTGAGAAACTTGCTTTCAATTGACTGTTGTTTTACACGTAGTACCCTAGTCGTCTTCTAAGTTATGCGTCCCTTGTGTAAGTCTATTCGGTCATGGTCTGTCTATGGGCAAAATGTCATCCAAATGTCTTCAGCCCGTCTAGACAGCTTTTGCGTGATTATTGAGTTACCTACCATCGAATATCTTCACGAACTTTTACATAATACCAGAGGCATACCTTTATGTGTCCGTCTTTTATAGTTAGATAAGTACCTAGCTCCTATATATTTCGTAGTGACCTCCGCGAGAGGTAAACAAACCTCACCCCCTATTCACTTAAATAGATTAGATTTAGATAGTCGTTAACTCTGTAATATATTATAATGAAGATTACAGCAGGGATATCATATTCAGTGAAACAATATCTAAACTAATTTCTAATAAACGTAAATGAGCTTAGATAAATGGGAAGGAGCAACATTTCGAATTGGCTCCCCACATTGGTTGATTGTAGATGTAGGAACCTTCTTCAGGAGATTCTTATTCAATTCTTCAGTTCAGATCATGTTATTCAACTGCTCAGCACGTACGATAAGAGCTCATAAAAAGCGATGCAATACCTAAATCAAAGCTAAAAATATAGTACCAATAATTAGTACGACTTCTTCTTCTTCTTTTTTTGTTGCCTCCACCAGTTAGGTAGGTACTGAAAGTTGTGGCCAACTTTCAGTACCTACCTACTTGATGGCTCAAGTTAAAATATTTCTCATTGTCCGTTGCCTTTTGTCAAAAGAATCTAATTTTAATTCATAAACAATCACCAACGAGTGCTTTGTTTTAATAGCCATGTTTTTCTACTTCGCAGATGTAAAAAAACTTGACCGCGAGGTTTGCGTCTAACAAGTTGCCTTGTTGTGGCGCAACTTCGCGCCACTCACCGTAAACACGCGTGTATGGACGACGTCACTGAGCAGACGATCCTACCCTGGTTCTTAATGGTGGCCGGCCAAAACAAGCCTAACACTTTAAAACTCAACAGTGTGGCCCGCCAAGCCAGTCGATATTCCGCCCGAGACCCCAGATTAAGACCCTAAATTAAACCAACCTAAACTAATCAACCACCAGTATTTTTTGCAAGGTATTATTTGTAGTACAAAGTTGAAAAAATGGAACAAGATTGGGAACCAGTTATTTTGAGATCTACCAGGACTCCGAGGAACAAGGAGATGGTGAGGGAAAGCGCTGTCAGAGAGTCCTTGCTTTCTGAATCCACATCAGGGATATGCAAGGGCGAGGAAGATGATACTAGCAGTGTTGGTACAGCTTCATTTTCAAGCCCTGACTTAGATTTTAGCACTCGAGAACGGCTACCTACAATCCAGATGAAGAAAAATCCAAGTAACTTCAATGAGGAAGTAACTGCTTTACTCAACAAACCGAAAGCCATACATGTTAAGATAACAGAGAATCCTGCTGATCGAGATATTGATATTAAGAAATACGGTGACGAAAAAGCTGTTAAAGAAATAGTGAAAATCCCTGACGGTGGCTGGGGATGGGTGGTGGTGCTGTCATCTTTCGTAATATCCATGATCGCAGATGGAATCAGCTTTTCCTTCGGCTTGCTCTACATTGAGTTTTTAGAAGAATTTGGAGCCAGTAAATCCACTACTGCCTGGATCGGCAGTCTCTTCATTGCTGTCCCACTTCTTTCTGGGCCTGTAATGAGTGCTTTAGTAGACAGATATGGTTGTCGAAGCATGACAATACTTGGCGGTATTATTTCAACGTTGGGATTTGTTCTAGCCTCGATTTCCACAACCCTAGAAATGATGATGATTACATTTGGAGTTATTGCTGGTTTGGGTCTCGGGCTTGTGTATGTCACAGCTGTTGTGTCTATAGCTTACTGGTTCGAAAAGAAAAGGAATTTAGCAGTGGGGTTGGGAGCATGTGGTACAGGCGTAGGAACATTTGTATACGCTCCCATGACACAATATTTCATCGAAGAATACGGATGGAGAGGTACCATTCTGTTGCTATCCGGCACACTTTTGAATCTATGTGTGTGTGGATGCGTTATGAGAGATCCTGAATGGTGGACACTGGAACAGAAAAGGCAAAGAAATAGTAGAGATGAGGGTAAACTTAAGAAAGAAGAAGATAAGTCTAGACATTCTAGTTCAGCGTCTATATCTAATCCTTATGTCTTTGATTTTGATGCTCCAACGCGAGGCAAGAGTATGGGTGGCTTGATTAGAAGAGGAGTGTCTCCTGAGAAGGTGATCAGTCAAGAGGCAGAGAGTATCAGACGTCACCAGGAGATTATGAGGTTAAAGAAATGTAAAGGTGATAAACTGAAATCACAATCTGTGGAGAACTTACCTACTTACCTCACTTATAGCGAAAAGGTATGTATTTCGGTTGATAACTGTATTTACCATCATCATTCGTTTGTTTCATAGCATATAACTAGAATTACTTTTTCCAGCTATCCATGGGAACGTTGGACACCTTAGTAAAGAAGGCGAGCCGAGATTTCGGGATCGAGGTGAAATATCCAGCATTCGCCATAAACCGAACTAAGAAGCCACCGCCAAAGGAACCAAGCAACGAATCAAACGACCCTCCCGTAGTAAAGTACACGAAACATCCCATTCAAAGAACTAATTCAGAAAAATACGAGAATACTGATAAAACTTCAGACAAGTATGAACTAAAGAATCCGCAGAAACGGGTTATGAGAAAGACTAAGTCAGAGACGCGAGATGACAAGGAACTGATGAAACAAGATAGTAAAGAAAACAGGAAAGATTGGCTAAAGAAACAGTTGTCGGTGAACCACCATTACTTGAAAGACTTGAAGATGCCTTTGAATTCAATAAGTCATAGGAATGCGATGCTTAACATAAAGAGGTACAGGCTAAAAGCGTCGTCTTGTCCGGATATATTTAAGAATTCTATGATAACTATTGATGAGAAGGAAGAGGTAAGGAATTATTATGTATGCTTTTCACCAGATTAGTCAGGTGGTATACCGTATAAGTCAGTGACATTATAATAAAACCTGTAGAAAATCTATTGTTCAACTAAATAATATCTTATCTTACATGTGCTTTCCGTACCACGAGGAAGGACAAAAAACTTTGTTACGAGTAGACAATTGTTTACTTCTTGACAATAATCCGGAATTTATCTTTTGTTGATTTCCAACGTCTATATGCCAACTAGTCACCATAGTGCTTTTGAAGAGAACGACTTTACTTTACTGGATTTTCTTGCAGAAATGGTACGACGACTGCGTTAGTTGTCTCGCCGACATGTTCAATGTGAACCTCTTCAAGCGGATGACCTTCAACCTCCTGTGCTTGGGCACTATCCTTCTGTTCGTCTGGTTCATTGTGCCTTACTTCTACCTCGCTGAACACATGATACATGAGGGCTACAGTGAAGACGACGGCGCTGGCATGCTCAGCTTGATTGGAATTACTAATACTATAGGAATGGTAAGTGTGTTTTTCAGTTCCTGTATTCTATTGATGGTTGACGGACGGTAGCTTAGTAAGTCTGGTGATGGCCCGGTACTAACGGCCTTAACTTCCAAGGCAAGCTCGTTAGTTTGTGTAATTAAATTCATCACCACTACCAAAAGTGAAGGAAAATATAGCCGGTAAAATTCGAAACATTATGACATCTGCCAACCCACCCTGGCCTCGCGTGGTGTATTACGGTCCACTCCCCGTCACAGAGAGAAGATGTGTGCCCGAGCAGTGGGATCGCTATACACTGATTATACAGGGTGGAGAGACACAGACGCACAAACGCCTACCACGTTTGCAATACCTACATGGTCAAAATGTATGGAAAAGCTGTATTTTTTAATTGCCGGTAAAACGTTAATATGTCAGGTTTGAGAATGATGTGCTGAATACATGTAAGCATTTGTGCGTCCCTTCCACCCCATATATCTCAGTTTCTATTATATTAGTCTTGATCGGAGATGACAGATAGTTTCTAACTAACTGATGAATTTTCTGACTATTAAATCTGCTGCCAAAGTCATGATGATTTCACAAATATTGAAGCTATCAAGTTAATAAATCCATCATTACTAGTATTTCTATTAAAATTCCAAGATTCTGCCAAAAACTTAGTGATTCATGTAAAATAATATAACGTGTCTTATTCATTGGCATATCGCCTAATTCATCTGTCGTAGAGGCTCGTGTCCCAATAAAGTCCCCGATTTTGGACTATTGCCAGCGCTGGAGAATATTTCCAAAGCGTTTTTAATTACTCGGGTCCGTTTCCACGATTTCATGAAGCCTCCATCAATATAAGTTTATAGGTACCGTTACACAACGTTTTTAAATTCCAAACGCATATTTCTGCATTTGCTAATTTATATTTACTTCACTTTCAACATGAGAAGAAGTTTGTCATCGAGCATCAACAAAGAAAATAATTCCAGAAGGTGACAAATAAACTGCAAGCTCTGAGCAAGCCTTTTGGCTGATCGTTTTGGCAGTCCTCAGACTTGGAAAATGAATGTCTTCCCTTTTAAATGGTTCATGTCTGCCTTCCCACGGATCATGAGACCGATCGCGGTCTGGTTTTGCTCCAAGGTTCACAAAAGCCGAGGTTGACATAATTGCGGTGGACCAAAATAGATAGCTATCCCGTTTCCAAATGTTTGGGGACGTCGACTGTGCCAAATTCTGGCCGTTGCGGATTTCTCAATGTATTTTCATTATTTACGTAAAGTGGAGTTCATATTATTTTGGTTTATTGTTTGCTGACAAAAGTTTTCAAGGTTTTTAACGAGTCTTGGGGGTGGGTCAAGGTGTTAACAGTTGACGTCATGGTAGCTTCAAAATCACGTAACTCGTCATATTTCGTCTTAAAATCACCAAGTGCCCTTCTTTTAGCGATTACAAAGTTGGAAGTCAAAATATGTACGGGACTCACATAAGCTACCAAAAATCTTATGTCATTTCTGTTGAAAGTCGACATACGAAACTCTTTGACACTTGACTAGGTCTCCTGTTATCTATCTCTCCTGTAATCATATACCTCTTTCTCTTCCAGGTCGGTTTGGGCTGGATAGGAGACTTCCCTCAAGTATCCATCGGGGGCCTTTACGCCGTATGCTTAGTCCTATGCGGTGCTTCCGTAGCTGCGATTCCACCGGCTGCAGCCACCAATTACTGGATTTTAGCCTCTGCGTCTGCGGCCTTTGGGTTGTTTTTCGCAGCATCGTACACGTTCACACCCAGTTTATTGGTGAAGCTGGTTTCTTTGGATGATTTTACTACGGCCTATGGATTAGTGTTGCTCGCTCAGGGGATAGGACATCTCATTGGACCGCCGTTATCAGGTTAGAAAATGACATTTTTAATAATAAATAGGCTTGCATTTGACCGCAACTCGCCTGATGTGAAGCGATGATGCGGCTCTCGCTAGAAGCTGGCAGTGAATTCCACAGACGGGGGTTCGCGGTGAATTCAGTTTTTGTGAAGGGTATTATTTGCGAATAAATATTTACCTAGTTATAAAGGGTAGATGGACACTGACGCACAAACGGTTACCAAATATACAGTAAATCATTCTGAATCCCCCATATTTTTTTATCGGTATTTAATACTACACTACACTGAATACTACACTACGCTTTTATCCGTCGATATCCCTTTTTTTTCGGATGGGAAATCATCAAAGGAGTGTCAGACTTTTACTGACTAAAACCCATCCATGTTCTTTCATCGCCCTTTGAGTTCCGGGGCCACGGTATCTCTTTCGAACAGTTCCGCAGCCCCGAGCATCCGCCGATATCCCTTCCACCCTGTTATAATTGAATTGCTCATCAGTAGCCTTGCAATAGGCTCACCTACCTCCAATTACAGAGACCTTATCTATTACCGCAATGTTTGTTGCTGTTTGTTTTATTTTGACGACCCGAATGGCGCAGTTGTTGTGAGGCTGACTTACGTTTATAGGATCCCAGGTTCGAATCCTGGTAGTGGCAAATGTTTGTGGGATGAGCATGGACATTTGTTTCCGAGTCATGGATGTTTCTATTTATAATAAGTATTTACAAAAAAAAAGTATACAGGGTGTGAGTAAACAACCTCATCACGAAGCCGTCAACCAAGCATTCTGTACATCAAACTAAGTAACTTTACGGAAAAAATATTGCTGGGAATGTAGGAATCTTTGAACTTATTAATCTTTAAAAACTTTTTTTTTGGGGTGAAAAATCATTTTTTGTGGTGAACTCAATGTAACGCACTTAAAACGTGCTGATGGATGGATTGCATAGTACGAGGGTCGTAGAGGTGTAAAAAGGAAAAATCTTACAATAAAAACTGCTACTTAAAAACAACTTGTTAAAAAGTTGGAACTTTGACCCCCAATATCTCCGTAACTAGAAGGTTCCCAGGTATGGTGTAGAACAAAAAAGTGATCGCAATGATGGGGAGAACAATAGCCTTTCGGCTTCGTTAAGAGGTTTTTTATACCCTTTATATGTAGTATATCAACTATCTGGTGTCCACGTCCTCGTTGCTTAGTGTGGCATATGATGGCGCTGTGTGTAATGTCCAGCGATATTTATTTATTTATTTGTTCGATGATCTATAATGTTCTTAATTACAGGTTTTATATTCGACGTGACATTTTCGTGGGAGCTGTCGTTCTACCTGGCTGGAGGCTGGATAGTCGTGGCCGGCTTGCTGATCTCGCTCATACAGCCAGTCAGGACCTACCAGCTGCGGCGAGATGCTCTGGATGAGATCAGTATGGCTTAATGTAAGCGGAAGTTCAGTTCAGTGTTGAATGTATTGGCAGGGAAAGGAATAGTTTAGCATATTGACAAATAACATACTACTGTTTTGCTATTGAACGGCTGATTTTTAATGCTCGGCTCAGCGTGGAGCTTCGATCATTAAAATCGAAGGCGTGGAGAGTTGAAATTCCAACGGTACAGTACGAGTGTATGCCGCTTAGTAGGTACTAGTGGTAGTAAAAACTGGCATTCGTTTTGCCCTGTGCTTAACCGTGTGCACTGTGCATAAGCTTGTGCACTGTGTATATGCGTGTGCACTGTGCATAAGCCTTTTCATTCGACTGATTTGAATATTCTGACTGACAGTACAATTTGCAAAACGGTTCATTTTGTTTGTCTGTAAGTTATATAGCTAAGGGAAGAGATTAGTAACCAACCTAGAAAAAAAAAAGCAAATAACACATTTTCACTAGGTATGTAGGAATTTGACGATAATACACATACACGATAACACACGCACAACATGGTATTAAATATAGATAAAAAAGCATTCGTCAACCGCAGTATAATGTTTACAAACTCTTCTGCTACACCTAAAACGTGAAAAAGAAAAAACAAAAGTGCGAAAAAATTGTCAATGATGGTCACCTAACGGAATTGTGATTGGTCAAAACAGCGTAACTGTGGCCTTTGATTGGTTTCTCCTGATTGCTAAGAATTTGAAAGGTACTAATGCAGATCGAAAAAAAAGAAAAATAGATATTGCATAGTATAAGAGCTAGAACTACTTTAAATATAATCACTTAAATGGCACAGATTACATAACTAGTGGTTCCCATAATATTGAATAAATAAAAAGTAAGTATTTTAAGAGTATTTTACCCCTCTAATTATGTATTTTTGATAGGTAAGTAGGTAATTATTAATCTTCCTGAATGAAGTTGTTACTTATATTTTTTGTAGAAATTTATTAATTTAGACTGAAAGTTTGCCTGTAGTTTTTTGTCTTGTCAATTTGTGAGCGTTCGAGTTGCAAATGACACTTTTATTTGAGCTTTTTTTTTATTTTTTCTTTACTTATTAGAAAAAAAATGCAGGACCACTTACAATGTTTGAAATGAATTATTGATTAAAACTTGGATCTAATATAAGTTAGTTATTGGAATCTACTATCCATAATAATATTGTGTCATTGACTTATTTTTGGTACTTAGACGTTTTAAATCTTTTCAATTTGTTAGTCAATTGAAGGCGCGACTGTCAATTGGGCCATTTATTTAAATTAAGCACCAATTTAAAACAATTATGATAATCCGCCCTTGTAATGTCGAACGCGTGTTTAAGCGACGCGGCGACGAATCATCTTCGTAGGATGAAACATTTTAAATTATGATGATTTATTTAAATTCCAATTTCATATTTTTTATTTTTCTTTGGTTTTTAAAATTAATCACTAAAGTAGTATTAAGTAATTCACATACCTACTTAGCCAGTTACTTTTTCTTGATTTTTAGGTTTTGGCCAGACCAGAACCTATAAAACAACCAAACTATACCTACTTTACCTTACCTGCTCTAACGTAGGTTAGTAATTAAGTAGGTAATTATTGTTTGATAGGCGAGACGACAAAAAAAATCTAATTAGTCCGTCACTTAGATTATCAAAAAATATTTGACCCGTGTTTTTTCTTTTGTTACGTAAACCAAAATTGACGAAGATACGACGCTTTTAAAATTCTCAATACGTCACACCATGGTACAATTTTTAGCTAGTTCTGAAGTCACGAGCCCCACTCCCGAGTTTTGATGCGTTTCATCTTTGTCAATATTCATTGATTTACAAAAACAAAAAATACGTGTCCATTAATTTCCAATACTCTAACTGACGGACTAAATAGATTTTCAATTTATTGATACTGTCGCCATGCCTATGGTATGTGTTAAAGTACTTAGGTAAAAAAATGTGATGCCAATTGTTTAAGGAAGAGTATTAGTTAATTCTTTGTTTAGAATAGAAGAATATTTATGAGACAAAATTAAGTCAAATTTGCCTAAATTATTTAAATAAGTATTTCACTAAATTAATGATCTTTTAATTACTTACACAATTGTTGCTGAATTTTGTATAATCCTGTGCTTTTATTTGCACAAGTTAAAGTAGTGTGCCTAAGTATGTATGTACCCAACCATTTCTTAATCTATTTCATAGTGTCGTTCAAGTCATCATCATCTGCCTAGCCTTTTCCCAACTATGTTGGGGTCGGCTTCCACTTAAGACAGTGTCTTTTTTTTTTTTTTTTTTTTTCGACATGGCATCTCGCAGTTCAACCAGAGAGGTTGTCGTCTGCTTAACCGGACTTTCCTGTGGGTGCCTTAAGTGTAAGGCCTCCAGCCAGGGCAAAAAACTTACAAACTAAGCGACTACACGCTAAGGGCACCCCCTGCGGGGTACGGGCCTCGGCTTAGGGCGTCGCTGGGAGAGGACAGCAAGGGGACAGGCTGGATCGGAGTGGTAAGTCAGTGTCATTCAAGTGTTTATTGGAAATATTGTGCCATTGCCTATTAAAGTTAACGTTAATACATCCATTTTACTGTACATCTTGACCAAGATTTTCTTAATAATAATATTCGAACTTTACACAATATTAAATTATAACGATCGCGATGCCAGAATTTTCTTATGATGATTCTTTAAAGTCGGGCGCTAGGTCTGGGTCTAAGATTATGTAGAAGTTGCACAATTTAGTGTCAAATTCTCCTAGTTATAAACAAATTATAACTTTTTCTTGTAACACGTTTTTATGTGCCAGCGTCAAATTGTAAAACCCGTCAGATTGTAAACTGTCGAAATATTGACAACTGAACATACTGCTTACAATAGGACGCATTAATATTCGATAGATTATAACCTGGCATTGCATTTGACTGTTTTTCCACAGTTTACAATCTTACTAGACTGATTACAATCTGACGAGTTTTACAATTTGCCTCCGACATATTATGCACAACATTTTGGAAAGACATTGTAATATTAAATATGAATGTCTTCCTATCTTACTTAATTAGATCTTATTATTGGAATTATGTATAAAATAAATTACGAGTTTTGAACATGTTATTATCTGTTACATTGTATACTTATGTAATCAAATGTTATTAAAATTATTTATTGGATTCGTTGTTTTTCCTTTCTCTAAATAACAATCTTTGTTGTTATGTGTCAATAATAAATAACACTTGACACAAAAAATATCATAGGTACATAATCAAATCATGGAATTAAAATAGCACAAGTCTCTGCACTTTAAAAAGACTTAGGTATTATGAGTCCTAATGATAATATTTCTGTTCGATAAATTACATTTTGTTATTTTCCTAAAATCACAGGTTGTTAATCTTTTCATGATTAGAACGCAAGACATTTTATTACGTTCGTCTTGAAATTCTAACTTCAACAATCCCTTCGGCAAGCCGCAGGAGGACAACGTTCCACTCACTTGTTTTTGCAACCCCTCAAAAAAACTTTTTTTTTTTATTATGTTTAAAATCTTTAATTAACGGGCAGATGTTGGTTTTACAGCTGAAAACTGGTTATCATTAGTTTTTAAATCCTCCCTCAATTTTTCAGTTATAATATTTTCTTATTTCGAAAACCATAAGTTTTATCGCTAAACTTAAAGAAAAATTGTAAAGTAAACAATTTGCTTTAAAAAAAATTTTTACCGTTTCGGAGATATTTTTTTTCCAAAAATTTTGGAAATTTAGGAAAAAGTACAAAATCAATATAACTTATAGATAATGGCACGATCTACAATTTTGTCGAAAATATATTTTATGATAAAACTTACCGTTTGGCTGAAAAATGCAAAAAACCCATTTACGCGTCCGTTGACCTTTTTTCATGCAAAGGTCGGATCGATGGGCACTTTTGACATTTCATTTGTTACCAACATTCGTACCAATTTTTAGCTCTATGCGAATTATTGTAACCTTGCATGTCTTAATTTGACTAAAGGCCCATGAAGTATGCTGATTGCTGACACATTAAAACTGCATTGTTATCTATGTCAAAATCTTACTAATCCACAAATTAGTGTTATCTTTTAAAAAGTCCTCCATGACAGTACTATAATTAAATAAGAGATGTCGACAATTCGGTTTATTGCCCGTGATACCACCAGTGGTACTACGTCTAAAAAAAAATCCTGTAGTACCACCAAGCGATCCAGTGGTACCACGGGAAATTTTTTTTATCCGTGGTTACACTTCTTCGTGTCGATGATTCCCATTGTTATTAATTTAAATTTGTTTCGACCAGAACTCAGCCACGTCGACGGCGTTGGTGGTGGCTTCGGACAGGTCCCTTAAAGTGCAGGTGGATTTACACAAATAGCAGATCAGGTGGGCCATGGTTTGAGATGACGCTCCGCAGTAGTACCACTGGGATTGGTACATAAGATCAACAATCATTTAATCTCAACATTGAAAGTCTCAACACCATAATCATAATTTTAGAATTACAGTTTTAAAAAAAATGTTATTATAATAACTTATAATAACATTTTTTTTTTAAACTGTGTGTGTTTGTGTTGAGATTATGACTTGTTAATTTATTAAACGTTTGATATTTTAAAGTGTTGAGATTTTGAATCGTTGACTCCTACTACATGGAATAAGCACCTTACGAACTAACTCGTTTGAAATTCCGCGAAAGTGCTCTTTTGGCATTCGAGAGCAATTTTACCTTTCCTGTTTACATACATTTATTATTATATCTTATACGTTTTTTGTAACACACCTTGTTTTTGTTCAGCGTGTGATAAACAAATATACATGCATGTACCAATCCTAGTGGTACCACGGGTAAAAAGAAACTTTCCGTGGTACCGCTGGATCGCTTGGTGGTACGACGCCATTTTTTTTACCCGTGGTACCACTGGTGTTACTCCGGGCAATAAACGGACAAGGTTTGATACCACAGACAATTTAGATAGACTTGATGTGATTTTGTGTCTTTGCTTTGCAGAGATTACGTTCTAGGTCGTGGGTTGGATCGAATCATGGAAACCAGCAATCTACTTTGTGTAATTTATTTCATTGCACTTGCTTTCAAAAGAGGAGCTCGTGGCTAATATTAAGAGCCGTTCGATCTTGAGGTTAAGGTGAAAGCGTCAGGCTAGCCCGCGAAATTCAAATTTTCTTACGTTTTTTGCAATTTTAGACCAGTGCTAGGTTTTAAGTTGATTAAAATATTGTTCGCGACTGTAAGACGTATGTAGTTACAGAATTATAATCATCAAAATCATCAATACAACCCTCCAAGTTTATAAAAGTCGATGAACGACTTTTTCAAGGTCAAAATCATTCCTCGACCTTTATGAACTCGAAGGGTTGTATTGATGATTTTGATGATTATAATTCTGTAACTACATACGTCTTACAGTCGCGAACAATATTTTAATTAACATACAACCTAGCACTGGTCTACAAATTGCAAAAAACGTAAGAAAATTTGAATTTCGCTGGCTGCCCTGGAGCATCCATCACCTTAAGCAGAGCATTGACCACTCATTACCTACATACCGAGTTCCATCCGTGCCTGGTCCCGGCTGTCATTTTGTAGATCTTTGACAATCGGTACAGGAAGTCAAAGATCCGAAAGTATGACAACGAGTCTTACCAAGGGGTACCTATTGTCTTACCCAGTACTAACTGTGTTGTGTGGAGATCAGATAGTTAGGCGCTTCATGTAAAATACTGACATTCAGCTGCATCCGGTTAGACTGGAAGCCGACCCCAACATATTTAGGAAAACGTTAAGCCGTTATCAGCTTACAAAACGATGAACCAATACAACTAAGTAGTACCGAAATGGCATGTCCTCAAACCAAAAATTCAAAGACTTGAGTCATCTAGTAGCCTATACAGCAACCCGCACTAGGCTTGGCTCGTAGTGGATTAGGTAGGGTACTGTTCAATCCCGGTTTCCGCATCTTACCCTTCACTATTTTTAGAGCAGTTTTAGTGATGAATTAAAATGATACCTACAAAACTGACGCAATATCTATTTACATATAAATAAACAACACGGTCGGCAATAATGAAACGCACGTCAAACTCCCAACGGTTTAGATTCAGGTTACAAAGGTTTCGAAGAAATGGTCACCTCCATGTGAATTCATAATGTGTGGCGGGCCATCAACGTCATCAGTTGCTGGTCGGTTCGCTTATTTCACAATGGTACACAATGTTACTGAAGTTGACAATGTATCGGAACTTTTGGGAATATGCAGTCTGCAGTATGTGCACCTGCAGGGCTACTACGTATCTTTATGATATCCAGTGACTATCAAGCTTCGGTTGTACACCGAACTTTGATGACAACCGTGAATGTCATAATATTGGTATTACGTATCACACTGAGTGGATATCACTTTACGGTGACTAACAGGGTCATACATAATACGAAACTAACCTTTCGACAGTTAATTGATGGACACTGAGCCTAGTTACTATCATTTCGAGCTGTCAACAGAGATACGTAATAGCCCTACAGGTCCACGAACCAACTTTTCCTGCACTTTTCATACAGTTGTTGACTTACAACATCGTACATTATCATCTGCCTAACCTTTTCCTAACTACACTGGGCCGGCAGTCTCGACATACAGGTGTACATACATACTTTCATATTTTTCTATGAATAGTGTGCATTACTATAGCTGGTTTAACAAAATAGATCTAAACAGAAGTATTATTGCGGAATGTTGTACCTGGTTAATTATGTTGTGGCACCGAGTTGCCGTGCCTGCGATGGTTTGTGTTGATTTTTATGTTTAAAAACTATAAAATAGCCTGCAGTTACACAGCAAACACATTTAGATATTCAAAATGAAAGTAGATGTTGATCTAGTGGTAATAGGGCGATATTGAGTGGATACAATTCCCAGGTGGGACTGTAGAATTGGGTTTTCTATCAGGAATTCTCTTCTCTACATGCCATCCATATAATAGAGAATTCAGACTAAGCGTAGCTATTTGGTGGCTATGCAAGGTCCAAACTTTAAGGAAACTGAGACTTCCCTGAACTCGTATCGGTTAATGAAATTAACTGATTTGTAAAACTGTAGTCTTTTTATGTATGTATCATAAGTTTATAATGAAACGTGATGAACGCATTACGTGGCGCTTTATCTGAACCTGTCATTAGCAAACAAGTATGATTGTAGAGGTGTGTATCGTAGACATAATTACGGGGTGTTTAATTAGTACAACTGTATACGATTGTCAGGGCAAACATGAACAGAACGTGCCTTGATGAACGTGACCGTTTGAGCTTACTGATGATTTAAACACTTAAAGTACTTACGGGAACCGTGAAAGTCTAAAACAGTGATGATAATCATATAGGTACTTACTATAAATATTATCAATTATTGTATATTATCTTTTACCCGACGCATCGCCCGTGGTGAGGACCTAGGTACCGGAATCAAAAAAATAAAACATCGTTAAGTAATCGCTATGTCCTGGAACCAAACAACAGAAGACATGTTTTGTGGATTCAACCAGCCTGTATTGGGCCCGTGTGATGGATTCTCCCACACACTATCATGAAGAGGGGTTGTGTTCCAGCAGAGGGAGCACCCACTGCTAAGAATCAGGCCACCGCTCTGTACAGGGGGCCTAAAATGGCCGCCTTAGCAGAATCAAAATAAGAATCACGTTAAAAAAAAAATCTTAAAATGGATTTTATTTTCATGAACATAACGTCCGTTTTGAGAATTTTAAATTTATAACGTGTTTATTTATGATTCTGCTAAAGCGGCCATTTTAGACCCCCGGGTAGGTGATATAGATTGACAATATGTTATGCTATTCATAAGAACATTTCAAGGGACAACTTCGTCCATAAATTATAAAGTTGTCCTAGTAGCGCATGCGTTAAGTAAGTACTGTCTATAACTAATGCAGGTTTAATAAAACTGGCTCACTTTTAGTGGCATGCAGTATAAAGACAGGCAGAAGACAGGACGCAGATTCCAGACCAGACAGTTTAAAATTGTGCTGAAAATTTGAACATGAATGTATTGCAAACTGCTGTGTTGTGGCGCAAAAATAGGTGGCCTTAGACTTTACTTTTTCAAAATGAGATGGATAGCACATAAGGTGAATAATTTTTAATTTAAAACCTATCTTATGTTGGCCTTGACAGACCAACAATGTCAGTGTCCCGTCACACTGAAGTTTAAGAAAAAAAAACCTTGTTTGCATATCAACAAAAAATTATTACGTAAAATTCCACTGTTATCTATCTGGATTGTTAAAGTTAAATAAGCATTAAGATATATCTGTAACTGTGTAAACAATATAATTAACGTAAATGATAGCATTCGAAGTGGGAACGCCGATGTGAGAGGGCGCATTTTGAGTGCGAAAGGGAATATTTTTGAGAGCGAATTTCTTCGAGTGTTACAAAAATGCGGTGTTGTGGCTAGAGGCGCGGCGTACCGCGTCTCGACTCGCACAGCGACCCAACCTAACTGTCCAGATGTGTATTGCCTGTCAAGCCGGTCGCACGTGCTTGCCATATTTACAAAAATATTGTGTGAATTTTTCGCATTGTGAACAGCTGATTGTGTATACTTTGTGTTACAACCCACAAGAAGGTGAGTACAGTTATTTTATAACTTATAATAAGTAGAATAGGTGCTAAATCGTGTGTTTCATTTATGTTTTGGAACGCACTTGCGTCATGGAATTCATGAATGAACGTCTGATCGTGCGTTTGTACATTTTAGCATAATTCGAATGTTTGAGGTTAAATTTCATGCAGTTTACTCAGGAATTGTGATTGAATTGATGTCAATTTGTCGTGTGTGTTACTCGTTATCTTCTTGTCGGTGTATTAGTGTTTTTGCTCTGACTTGTACGGGAGTATTTGAACTTATAGATGAGGTCAACGTCCCTTGTAAAGTAAAAATATAAGTCAATGAGTCAGGGCCTCGGTAATCAGTAATTTGAGTGTCGCGGTGACCGGAATAAGTTCTGTAAACAATGTTAGAATAAAGACAACTTTGTAACGTTAAATATGAAGGTGTATTTCACAATTTAAAGCAAAACCTGTCGTTAACTGTATCTCAGTCTATAACTTAATTAAAACCAATTACTTGATAAGCATAATTGCCTCCATTATAATCTTAATATTTACTCTCAGCAATGATATGCAAACAAGGACAGAGAGGGGTATAAAAAACGATTTCCTATCTCGCTCTGAAACTGAACACAGTACTAGAAGGTTTTCAAGAAATCGCTCATAAAGTCACTTGGTGACTCATAATATGACTTTGAATCATGAAGTATTCCGTGCAATCAATTGTTTTTCTCTCACCGAGATGTTATGGAAAATTATCGAGAATACTAGAAGTGTATTACGATACGAACAAGATTGCCTTTCAGCTTCTTTCGTCCAGGTTTTGATAATTGCTTTTGACTTGCCTTGTGCAGTACCTATTTATTTAATTTAATCCATTTAACAAAGATTCCATCCATGTGAATGTTACTGCCTTTGTAATGTAAGTAGGTACCTGCATGCATCTGGGAATCTACAAAGCCTATAAAGTTCACTCATTCACAAATTCAATTCAGTTCAACTGATTCGATAGCATTTAAACTGGGATTGTTCTGTTGGAGTAGAAATCCAAAGCTGATTTCGCTTGTACCGAATAACTAATAGGGATTACAAAACTAATCACTTACTTTTATTACTTTTCTTTTAATATTTAAATAACAACAATGGAGGGTGCGTAATTGTGCCTGCCATGTTGGTTTAGTGTTGTTTGATTGAAGGACTGTTGAGTTTGATTCAAGGACATGAATAAAAAAAAAGACTTGAGGTCCTTAAAATGTTAAGTGGTACAAATGAGACAAAAGTTTTTTTTTGGGAATTTAATTAGTCTGCTATTACAGAATCTACCGGCTCCGGTATAACAGTTCTTATTTCAAACGAATTTAAAGTAACACTTGAGTAGCACTAGCATCCCAGAGTCAGGGTTCCTAAGCGATTGAGGAAATTCGTCTTGCACCTATTAGGCCGCGTTGCCACTATGTTGTAACGATTTATTTATCGTTGGTTTTTAGTTGGCAAAATCACGGCAAAGTACACAAGCCACGACACTTAAAACTACACGATTATCTGTCGTCACGACAAAGTGGGTACGCGGCCTTACATGGGACATACAATATTGGCTGAATGCACTCACGCTCCCAGGCTCCCAAGAACTGATGGCCTTCAGAAATTACTTACAGTGGGTGCGTAGGTACCATTTGATATAATAACAAAAGTTCTAATGATTACATGACCTAATTTCATTTACTTAATATACTTTTTTTTAGTATAACGATTAAAATGATATACTTAATTTCAATTTACTTACCTACCTAATTTAATATGATTTAATTAACATTTTCTATAATGCACATTTGAACTAACATTTAGTTAGGATGAAATTAAAAATCTATAGTACCGCCTAGCTCCAGATCCCCTCTATTATATATTTCTGCACGTTTGCGTCCAGTGCTCAATTCCCCAATGACGTCCACACCAGTCATCCCATAAACCCAGTAAAGATGCAAGCGCGATAAAAGCAGCGAGCCATATAATTCATAAAGTCATATCACAAAAACAATACTAGATTAGATAGCGCTATCACTGATAGGAAATCCAGAGATATGTGCTCTGTGTGCAGTGATCGTCTGCTCCCCAGATAATGTGTGAACTTGCAGTTTGTGTGTTCATTGTTCAAGGATCGACAGAAACCTCTAAGGCGTAAAATACATAGAAGCGACGTAGGATGTGGATGTGGATCGGATTTGTTGTCGCTTCAAATTTTGTTCGTACAAAATGTATGAAAGAGATGCGTCGTAAATTACACAGATAGGATGCGTGGCCGTATGTAGCTATCAAACTTAACTGTAGCAAGTTTAAATTGTCATGTTGTGGGCATTTAGTCTGACAAATAGTCAGGATAATGTGTCAAGGTTAAATTTTAGGCTCACGGGCTCACCCCTCATTATGAATGGGATTGTGTCTAGCAATTTTTGAATCTGATAAACTTGTTAGTTACCAACCACCATTGGTTAAACCATTGTCTATCTGTGTCATTCCTTAATGATTCAGATAGAGAATGGTTTATCCGAGTGTTATCCAACATCCAAATCTGTTCCATCCAAATGCTCGGCAAAAATCCCAAATATCTTTACAAAATTTCACATCAGTAAGGAACAAGAGATGATGGTGTTTTTGAAATTACTGCCACTTATTGTCCCCTAATATAAAACCCTAACGTTTTGATCCCTCACAAATCTTTAACTAGTATACCGAAGGCACTCGGTCTTCCTAAACAAAGGGAACCTTAGCGCTTCATCCAATGTTCTGGCGTTCTCGAAGCTTCCATAGCTACCTGCGGGCGCGCAAAGTTTATTCACTGCGCGCTGCGCTGCGCCTGCGACGCTCTGTCCCGTGCGTGTCTACTTTCAAACTTGCACGATATTGTGGCTATAAGTATGTCATTGATACTCGAGAATACTCCCGAGATGTTTTTTTTTCTTGGTTTTCGGCAGAGACTTCGGTAAGCCCTCATTAGTGCTAGTTTTTCCTCCAATTTGTACTGAAGCTGAACTAGCAAGTTTTGGTGACATAGATGGGGAGACACAACTAATTTAAAGTTTTAACTTTTACGCGATTTAGTAGTTTTTGTTTGTGACGGTCATTGAATATGTATTTTGTGTGAGAGTTGGTGAGAGGGCTGCACAGATGAGGATCACTGCTCAAAGTCTGTTTTGTTTTGTAATCCAGGTCTGATTCAATTGAGTACCTATGTCAAACAGGTGCATAACTGCAACCAGTTGTTTCGTTCAATTATAAAATCTAGGTGCAACATAAAATAAGTTGACCTGTGGTCTGTGGTACCTACTTCTGGTTTTACTATCATCGTTATCACGTTTTTTGAGTTTTCTCACGTAAGTAGGGTGTCCGGTAATTAGTGATCGATATTAAAACACGTGATTGTACTCATCATTAACAACAAATTTTACTATGGGACTAAGCATGAAATCGGAAAAGATTCAATTCAAGCTAACGGGTACTTAAAATACGCTTTTTGTACGTCTATTACGATTCAATCAATCAATATCTTTACTTATTGATATTCGATTACTTACTGACTAATGTTATTAAGGAGCAGCTGCCCAGTCACTGAATGGGATAATGCCCCTATTGCTCGTTTGACCTTTTAAAAGTTTAAGATTAGGGTCCGTTTAGAATGGGAGGATGTCCTTGAGAAACGGGGCTCTAATCAACTCTTTTTAAAATGACACGTGTCAAATTACATAGTCAGTTGCTGCTGTACGTCACTTTTTTGCATACCAATAAGCCTGAACCCTCTTTAGACCATCACCTACCGCATTAAGAGACTATTGGGTGTTTTTTTAACAGGTAAAGAAAACCATAGATAACCTGGCAACAGTTTGTGTTAAAAGCATTTGGTCCAACTGAAATGTTTAAATGTTTTGAGTAGTTCCTTTTTCAAGGATTGGTTAATTTATTTGTAGTTATCGCTAAATGCATCTTGGCAAGGTACCAGGGTTTCATGAAGGCAATTCTTTTGCCCTTACCCCAATTTAGATCGATGCAGTATATCCTTTTCTTACATCTCTATCAATTAAGCCGTTAGCCATATCGTCTGTCGCAATATGAATGCACGTTAATAATATTATGGGATATATTTAGACTAACCGTTGTAAGTCCTTTAGTTTCATGAACTAAAGGACTGACAACGGTTAGTCCTTTAGTTCAGTATTACCTCCATCGTCGTCATTATCGACGTCTACAGCAGCTACTCTGCCTTTCCAATCACTCGGCACTAACTAGTGCCTTGGCAACTCCTATCCAGCTGCTTCCAGTCAGCCTGCGAAGATGATCGCTTCATGTAGCTTGTATGTGGTGTACCTATTCAGTATTTTGTTTGTATTAAGTCTTTCACGTCAAAACCGCAGTTATGGCGCTGCAGATGTAAACTCAGTAATTCATTGCCATAATATGTTGTTTGGGGAAGTTTACTGAGAGAATTAAAGCTAATAAACTGCTCATCTTCCTTATTTATAGATGCAGATGTAAAACTTTCCATAGGAACCGTCGTAAAGGAAATCCCTTATCAAAAGATGGATATGTATGATTACGGATAATGTATACATTTTTTATTTGCATTTTATTGTAAGGCCTTTCTAATGTTGTATTTTACTCCCTCAGATTTGCTCAGGTTAACTGTAGTACTGGCGAATCTTTAGCACGTCATTTTAGACAGTCACCCTGATACGAGATAATGGAACTGGTTATAATTTTAGTTTTCTTCGTGACATCGACACGAAAAAAACTAACGTAACTTCACAAACGCTAATGAAAAGACCTAAATTGAAATTGACATTCCTGGATGGATATTTGGAGCAAGCAACCAAATTAATCGAATCTAATTGGGTAAATCCAGTTTTAACTTTTAGGTCTAGCAGTCCTCTGCTGTATAATTATCTCATTTAAAACAGAAAGACACATAATTATAGTATTCAAATTGCCATAGACATATCCACCGACCACGATATAGATAAAGATTTACGTAACAAGTAAAAACTCATTTGAGATCTTTCTTTCTGGACAGTTTATAAATAAGTTTTTGTTTTATTGTCTCATTACTAGAATCTAGTTTCTTGTATTCTGCGTTTATTTCTGATTCAGTTTGACGTCAGTAAAGTGAGTGTGGACGCGTTCGGGCTGTTTAGTTAGTATATTTAGATTTTAGACATAGCAGGAGGTTACCAGTGTTGGACGATTGTAGAAAATTATTATTTTATTCGATTAGGGAACTTGAATGTTCGGTTGAGATTTAGAATTGTGACGAATTAATTGATGGTATTCAAATTATTTTTTTAAATGTAAGTAGTTAGTATTTACATACAGCGCCTTGGACCTCTAAAAAAACTGTAGTCAATGAGTGATCTGTTATAATAGCCTATTAAATTACCATCATGATCTCCCTAGCCTTTTCCCAACTATGATGGGGTCGGCTTCCAGTCTAACCGGATGCAGCTGAATACAATATTTTACTTGGAGCGACTACCTATCTGACCTCCACAATCCGTTTAGTACTGGCTAATACGATACCCATGGTAAACTGTCAAAAAATTAAAAACAATTAATTTCTTAGAGTAAGGTCATTCTGTTTTCACTACGGATAATCTCTTTAATGCAATGGCTTTTCTTTGATCAGTACCTAATGTCTCCAATATATACTGGCCTGCAAAAATAAGTATCACACTTTTAAAAAAGTTTTAATCTCTAACTTCTATAGTTAAGGAAAAATTGAAATTTTAAAAGTGTAGTACTTATTTTTGCAGGCCAGTGTATTCTTAAGTCGGTTTTCACAATGCATTAATTTGTTCACTTCTTTACAGTTGAAAACTTAAAGTCGATTAGGTAACATGATTCGAATCAACATAATAACATAATGCATCCCATCTCTAGCTTGCAGAATGATTTTACGATTGTTCTGGTACTTCAGCGTCTGCGTCAGTTTACGGGAGACTGATATTTATTGTGTGTGTATGTCTGTAAAGTTTGTTACTGTGTATGTAGGCCAGGGATTTTGTCTGTAGTACATATATCTAAATTAAGCTTTTTGTGTTGATGTAAGATTACAGCATGAGAAGGATTTGTTTGTCTGTGATTTCAATAGTAAGACCGTCAGCTGACTGAAGTTTTATTTTATATATTATTAGTAAATCTTGCTGTTTTAATACATCGGATAGCTTGAGACGTTCTGAAAACAATCTTCTGAGTTCCGACCTCCAGTACAGTGAATTTACTTGTAAAGGTAAACCTGCGGACGCGTGTAATCGTAGACGGAGTTACGGAGTTTATGGTTAATAGTTGTTATTTGAAAACTGAAGCCCTAATTTATTTTGAAACGTGTCTGTAACACTGACACATGCTTGGCTGACAAACGGTTTCAGATTTCAGGTAAGTAATGACGATGTTTGCTATATCCGATTACTGGTGTTAATTTAACGGTTGCTTCTTTGGCAGCCTTTTTTCACACACTGATGAGTATAGACATATTCCCTTTGTGCTATGCTGCCCTAGTATATGCGAGTCTTCAATGATTGTTTGCTAATGAGTAACTATTTTGTTATTCTATCTATGCACTTTGTAAATCAGAGAAGGTATGCGCTTCGGGAACCATCGTCTTTCAGAATTAGCACGATCGTCGCGTCACAGAGGAATACCCCATGGAGACAAAGCTTCTAACTGCCCTGCCGTGCTTCATAGTAATGCACTCATTTTTGCATGTTTTTATCAAGTTTCTTCTCTCTGTTAGGTTACCTACTCCGGTATCAGATCATCATCTGTGTGCTTTTCAAAATTGCATAGAGAGGATAATCAGTCACGATTCCCGCGCTTAATTTGCCTTGGGTATCTTTACGCGTATCAAACTTTTCCATAATAATATCTAATAGACATATGGGTACGTACTTACCGTAGGAAAGCCAAATATTTTAAAACAAACATACATTACGTAGCAGTAAATATCCTGAACGAGTCATACATGTACACTCTTCAGACTTCGCATGAAATGTGATTACACGCAGAGTGCGTTTCCGTGACGTATTACCTACTGATGATAGTATTACTTACATGCATTTACGCCAGGGGTTTGCAGAGGTGTTTAGTACACCCACATTTCACCAGATATGTTTTGAAGTCCCTTGTAAACAATACTAGAATATTCAGTTTTGTTATTCCGACTATGGGCCGAGTCAACTAATTCTATTCTAGTAACAAGTATTGTTGCACTTGTAGAGCTTCGGTGACCGTTCCAAGAACTACTTGAAGGATTGTATTCGTCGATATGACTACTTGTGGACCAGTTTTAGACTTCTAGTGAATCTCTGGAGAATGGCATTCTAAGAATATGTGAGCCCTGGTTCAATCCATGGTTCGGAGCGAGAGGGAAATGGAAAGCCGTCGCCTCCTTCTGCGAAGCAGTCATGCTAGCGAAGGAGGTGGCGGAACGTGAGACAGAAAGAACCTCACGTCCCGGCCGCCGCGGGAGACGCACCGGGCGTCGGGGGCCACGTGGTGGGCGTGGTGGCCCCCGGCCTCCGTAGGCGTGGGCCTGTGGACGGTGAGCAATGGGCTAGCTCGCCGTCTCCGTCCGTCTTATGACGACAGCCCGTGTCGACGGCGCGTTCGTTCCACTACGCGTGCCGAGCAAGGGCCCCGCAAGGGCCGATGCCTGCTAGTGCTGCGGAACTGTTCGTAGGCGATACCCTGGAACATAAAGGGATAAGAAGGAACATGGATGGGTTTTAGTCAGTAAAAGTCTGACACTTCCTTCCACTCCGCCCGGAGCGGGAGGGGTAGTTTGATAAAATCCCATCCGAAAAAAAAAGGATATGTGAGCTCAACACAACGTTCATTCTTCGAGTCCTTTCAGCATTGATTCTGGGATAAAAAAACATCTGCGAAACTTCTAATAAATAAGGCGTGGCAGATGTCCTCAGCCATCTTGTTGCTATCCAAAAATATTTAAAAAGTTTTAAGAAAATGACAAGTACCTATTTCCGTAAAACTGTTTTATAATAGGTACGTAGGTACTTAGTACCTAACTATTAAAATTTACCATGTGACGTTCCGGCTGTGTGTATATACTTTGCCAGGAAACCCACATCTCAGCGATAAAAATAATTGCCTTCGTATTTTGATAAACAAGCTGGTCTCACATCTGAATTTACGACATGATATCGCACGCGATGACGTCATTATATTTTCTGCTGAATAAAAGAAAATAACTCGAAAATAAACATGTTATTTTAGGAACGAGACAAAGAAAATACGTTTTTTGCGAGAGGCTCGTAAATTGTGGTCTAAACTGGTATCAAGGTGGGCTGATGACCTCGTGAAGGTCGCGGGGACCCGCTGGATGCGAGACAGAACCGGTAGTTTCGGCAATGCTTGAGGCAGGCCTATGTCTAGTAGTGGAGGGCTTCTGACTGAGTGATGGTGATGAAACTGGTGGGTAGACTACACACCAGTTTTATCACCATCACTCAGTCATATAGAACCCCTTTTAATTTTTAATTATTTGTTGTCACGAGTGTAGCGGCTACAGAAATACACATTCTGTAAAAAATTAAACTGTCTACTTATTACGGATTTTCAGATACAACCCGCTGACAGACGGATAGCAGAGGCTTAGTAATAGGGTCCCGTTGGTTACCCTTCGGGTACGGAACCCTGAAAATATTAATGTTAATTTTCATTTTTGTTTTATTTAAAACTCTATACTTACATAATTGGACGAAATCGGCTCGATAGAAAATAATTGCAAAGTGGTCTTAAAATCATCATTAAACGGTTCTGTCTTTATTTTTTTAACCGACTTCAAAAAGGAGGAGGTTCTTTGACGTATGGGTCTGCAATTAAAAACATGAAGTCAACATATTCATACCTAAACCGCTAATGAGTCATATTTCACAAATAAACCACACTTTTTTTATTTCAATATTTACCTATTCATTTTTTCTTCTAAAACCTGGCCGCCCAGTAACTTTCTCGCTCTCGTTTACTCCGATACAAATAGACAGTGTGCGCGCATTTTGGTGTTGACATCCCCTTAAGGGGACTACAGGAGCTTACCGCGAGTTTTATAATGCAAACAAGCATTTGATTCACTGCAATAAACGAAACTAGAAAAATAGATGATATTCTTCAGGATCTATGCTAGTATGAAAGTGTTTTGAAAACATAATACAACAAATTTTACTCGATAAAAAAAATCACGAACTTATCTCTAAAAATTTCTTTTAACGAGTAAAAACCATATTAAAATTCATGCGATCATTCTGATTTTTTGGTAAATAATTCTACAAGCAACATATTAGCATCATAGTGTTTTATTTTTTTAGTCCAATCAATAGATTTTTTGTCAACCGCAAAAAAAACACTCATTTCTCACGAATAGTGCGACTATTCGGCCCGCAGTGACTGACGTAACCACCACTTTGTAGTGCAAGCTGATTAGAACTTTATCTAACAGTATTTCAAACGATGTTTGAACCACCACAAATAGAGTTTGCTAATTTTGCTCCTGTAGTCGCCTTAATAAAAATATACAGGGTGGTTTACGACTGTCCGTATATTTTATTGTATATCGGGCTCGTGTCCGCAACTTCACGCCCAAACGTGTTTTTTTTGTTAGTACGGGACTGTCCTCATAAAGTAGTAATAGCGTTACATCTAAATTCTAAACGTCAAATAACGTACATACAACTTATAACATCGACATGATTAACTGTCAAAGACTGAGTAAATAAATAGACATTAAAAGTGAACTATGTCATGACAACGAATTAATTTTATTCACGTAACACCGAGGTTGCCAGTCATTCGAGTCATGTCTCGGAAAATATGTCGGACAACAAGTGCATGACTTGCTCACTAGAATAAAGAATGTCGTGATTTTAAAATAGAAATTAGAGATGCAAGGTATTCGGCCATTTTTTTTCAGTATTTGGCCGAATACTACTTACTATCCGGCCGAATACCAAATATCTTATAAAAGTAAATAAAAAAGCAATTTAATCAAAACATATATTTATCAAATAATCATTAATTGTGAAAACAAGAATTTTGATGTTTTAATTTAAAATTAATTAAAAAATTGTGATGAATAAAAACAAGATTTTCAGCATTTGTTGGTAAGAGACGATTGCGCTTTTTTTGGTCTATTACTATAAACAAGGAACGGAACGTCACGGTGACGACAGGTATATACATTATTTTTTTAATGCGATATTTAAAATACAGCAAGCTGTGACACGACTTGCCAGCTACTGAGCCAAATACTCCCCGCCCCGTCACCGCCGCACGCACCTCACCATAACGTGTCGTAACTTGTTCGTGTGAAGTGTATTGAATCTCCCGCCGAATATTCGGTATTCGGCCAAATCACTATTCGTTGCATCACTAATAGAAATGATTCCTTTTGTGAGAAAATGTAAATTGGACAACTTATCTGCTACAAAAGTAAACTAGGTAGTTTCGGAATTATCTGGTTTAATTTTTGACGTTCAAAAAGTGTTGATTCTCGGAAAAACTTAAAAACTTTAAAAAAACTAAACATGACTCGATGTTAAGTTTGACTACACTTAAAATTTAATTGCATAATTCAGAACACTTGATAGTCATGGGGAGAGTCTTTGTGCCCAGCAGTGGGATGTCGCAGGTGAATAGTAACAGTAATTAAAATTTGTGTGCAATATGGACGCCATGGCCATAGCAATTTATGAGTGAAGGAGCAATGATATGATTGTTAGGAGTTGCCCAAGCCTATTTTAGGGTCTAGTTTTTACCCGACTACGGCAAAGCCAAAAGGAAGGGTTATGATTTTAGCAGTATAAGTATGTATGTTTATATTTACGTATGTTCTACCGTAGCACCTAAATTATTCATCCGATTTTAATGAATAAGGTGTCAATCGATTTGTTATAATGGTCTGGGTAACATAGGCTACATTTTAACAGACATCAAAAATAGGAGGAGTCGATTTTACCTTGTAAACCTCGATTTCAATTAGAGCGTGATTTTTACGTAAGTGCCTACTTACGTAAAAATCACGCTCTAATTGAAAAACCCGACTGGGTTTTTAGTTGTAAACTTTTAGTACCTATACAACCCAAATTCTATATAACGTAGTCGGGTTATTAGTTTTTTAAACTTTTGTTTTTTTTTTTTTATTTTATTCTGATAAGTTACTGTTAGGCCCCGTTCTGACACTATGTCGTGACGATTATTTTATCGTTGGTTTTTAGTTGGCAAAAGTCGTGGACGACAGTAATCGCGTCGTCCTTTATGTGAACACCTCCATTTAAGGCGACTACAGGAGCTAAATTAGCAACTCTATTTGTGGTGGTTCAAACTTCGTTTAAAATACTATTAGAATAAAGTTCTAATCAGCTTGCACTACAAAGTGGTTGTTACGTCAGTCACTGCGAGCCGAATAGTGCGAAATTAGTGTTTTTTTGCAATTTACAAAAAAACTATTGATTGGACTAAAAAAATAAAACACTATGATGCTAATATGTTGCTTGTAGAATTATTTGCCAAAAAATTAGAAAGATGCATGCATGTATTAAGTATGGCTTTTACTCGTTAAAAGAAATTTTTAGAGATAAGTTTGTGATTTTTTTCATCGAGTAAAATTAGTTGGCCAGATATCGCACAAGATAGAGAGGTTTGCAAGGAGAAATGGGAGGCCTTTGCCCAGCAGTGGGACACATGACAGTTAAAAAATAAAAAAAACTAGTTGTATTAAGTTTTCAAAACACTATCAATACTAGCATATATCCTGAAGAATATCATATATTTTTCTGGTTTTGTTTATTGCTGTGAATCATATGCTTTTTTGCATTATAAAACTCGCGTTTAGTTCCTGTAGTCGCCTTAACTACCTACACAAGCGACGACACTTAAAACTTCACGTTTATCTATCGTCACGACATAATGGAAACGGGGCCTTATCCTGCTGACCTGTCTTTTGTTTCGCAATCTCCTCCGAGGTATCCGCGACGCCCAGGGTTCCACATTCCACATCATGGTTATTTTTGCCCATGCAGCTCATCGCGCTTACTGCAGGCGAGGCCAGTCCAGTCCAGTCCCTCTTCAGCTTAGTGGATGGATAAAGCAAACGTGTAAAAGCATATTTTAACCTTCAACAGTGAAAGCCATCGATGATAATCAAGCATTTCTTATCGTAATTGTACATACGTGTCATATCATTTTATCAGAGCATAATGATGACGTACACGGAAATGTTGAGAATCAGCCTTATTATAGAAAAATCTGTTTATTATGCAATTTGCAATAGGTACCTTAGAAGAAAATCAGTCAAGAATGATTAAATTCAAGGCGGTGCTTTTATGGTACTATCGAGGACACTCCCGCCTGATCACCACTAAGCTAATTTTTGCTTGCACTTACAACATAGAAACGCTCTCTATCCCCACCCCGTTGATTTTATATAGAAATAATGAATGAAAAGATACCGATCGGCGACACATGCCAAACGAGAGTTATTGTTATTTTGCGCGCCAAAGTTGACGCTTTCCTAATAGGCCTAAAGTTTAAGGTAGAGTGGCTCGGCGCCTCCGCATGATTTAAGCGAAAAAAATTTTAACTGATCAGGCGGAAAAGACCACGACTGTACAGTAAAAAAATGCAATAATCTCCAAAATGAAAAAAAAACCGGCATAGTGAGTGTCGGGCCACGCGCAGTGTAGGGTTAGTAGCAGCCCGTTGTCACAATATAGAACGAACCCGTCGGTACAACGCCATCTAGCGGCAGCTTTGTGAAACTTATGATAATTTATTATGTTTTTTTAGTTTTTTTTTTTATATTAGATTTTGTTTTTCAATGCAAGCCTTTACCCGTTATAAACAAGCAACTACTTCATGTTAGTCACTTTATAGGATTTATTCTAAGGATTTTGTATTTGGTACAAAATTATCCAACACCCAAGTTCAACGACTATTACTGCTAAACTAATAAAGTTATCTTAACCGCTATAGTTTTCCTTTAAAGTTCATGAAATGCACTATCATCATGAATTTTTCCATATTTTTCAAGCCAGCAGTTTTACTTTTAGAGTGCAAGTACGTGTCGGGCGTCCCCCCACCCCTCTAAAAACTAAACTGGAACAAAAATGTGCACTTTAAAGTTTAATATTTCGTAAATGGAGCATTAATCGAAAAATAGTATTAGCAACCCCTAAGTTATTTTAACCTAGAACTATTCAACGATACCCCACACGATGGGGTAGACGACGAAAAAAAAATTCATCCCCACTTCACATATAGTGGGTGTACCCTAAAAAAAATATTTTTCAAAATTTTATTTTACCGTATTGTCGGCGTAATTGATATACACAGACACACCCCTACAAAATTACAGCTTTCTAGTACTAACCGTCTCTTAGCAAAACCTCGGACAGAAACTATAAGGGTTCCTTGTTAGGACTACTGAACCCTAAAAAGGTATGTTATGTTCCATTTATTGGGGATAAGCCTATAACCATGACATGTATAATTATTGTTAACAATGTAAAATAAATTCATGGCAAATATTTGTTTAGGAATCGACTTCAAAACACACAAAAGAGTAAAAAATAACTTTAGCTTCAGAATTCAGTGGCAAAAAAACCAAATCAATCAAACAAAGGTCATCGACTACTGAAGCTAAAGTAATTTTTCACTTTTTTGTGTTTTTTGAAGTCGGTTTTATTTTTTGCAAAAAAGTTTTATTATTATTTCATTGTAGAATTCTATTTTAGAATCGAAGTATCTGAATTCTTCCATAGCACGTTGCATAATTTTGACGTTACCGTAATATAGCCATTATCCACATAGATAAACTCAGTTATACTACATAGCCCATAATAGCTACTATGTATTTAAATAAACGTGATTAACTATACGCACGCACGTGCTTCCTTATCTCAGAACTATAATGCCTATCTTGCTCTTTAGTCCCAGTTTATTAAACAGACAATTATCGACCTTACCACTTATAAGATAAAGTTCAAAGTTCCATTGCTTGAATTGCTACTTTTTTAACCGGTGCTGGCTTTTTATTTTTCTATTGAATAGGAACTTTATGTTTTACGTGTTAAGGTTGAATATTGTGTGTGCAGACGAGACGTTTACTCAGATGCGTAGCGCAATTCAATAATTAAGTATGTGGCGATTGAAGAAGCTATTGGTTGCCTCTGTTGCGACTGATGCAGTCAATATTATGTCCTGTCTCCTGAACTTGTTTTTTTCTTTTCAGTTTTTATTTAAAGTTATTAGTTATTTTTTACGCAGTCGGGTTTTTTAAATTATTTTTTTCACATTGTTTTTACTTGTGCATATATTTTTATAAATAAATAAATAAATTATGATTCTGTAGATTTCCGAGGGCTTTTGAAAATCCTACTCGAGGAGTCGAAACAAAAGATCAATCAGCGATCGAAACGAAAATAAACAAAGGAACCGCGCACACAAGCCTTGCTAAAACCAGTACCTACCATACACAAACGTGTGCAGAATACCAGTGCGCCAAGGACTGCACTCAGTAGTTTTCCACTCTGTTGCATTGCATCACGGATGGGTCAACGAACTCAGCCAGTTGGACCGCTTGCCTCTGAGTCGCCGCATGTAATTTGCTTGAGGTCGAAAGAAAGTGTTTTTTTTTTGTATGTATGGGAAATTAATGTTTTGGTATGGAACTAGTTTGGCCGTGAATGATATTGAAGGCCAAATTCCGTTATAAATCTTGTCATAATGACATCATAACGACAAATGTCAAAAATATAAGTAAGTAAACTAGCTGTTGCCCGCGACTTCGTTCGCCTGGATTTTTTTTTATGTGTACCTAAGTGTGAGAAAAAAAGTGTTAATCGTATAATCTATTTCTGAGCCAAATTTCATCCAGATTCGTTCAGCCGTTCTGGCGTATTAGAGTTACAAACATCCGTCCATCCGTCCAAACTTTCGTATAAATTATAATATTATGTACTAGTACATGAAGATTACTTATCTCCTGTTATTTTTGACTTATCGATAAAAAAAGAGTAGAATACGACCATTCTTAAAAATAGGTAGCAATTACCCGACAGATGTTTCTCCAAACTATAGGTAAATGTACGTTTGACGTATATGGGTGGACAGTCTGTTGACATACGTCATGCATACTTTATGAGGTATCAAAATTATCACTTTCAATTTCAATGTCCACGACGAGACTCAATAGTGGGACCATGGTGAATCATTGTTGATTGGAAAAGGGTTAAGGACCTAGGTAGGCTACGAACTCGTTAAGCTAGGCTTTTAACCCTTTCTGTTGAATTTTGTCATTCATTAGCTCAGACCAACTAAAAAACCAAGACACAGCGCTGCGAACAATAAAGTGAAGCCGGTTTCGTAAACATGTGTGCATTTTTTGAGCTTAGATTAATTGTGATTTGATGTAAATGTGTGCGTGTGAGCGTGTACGCACAGAGCGGAGCTTAGTTTTGCGCCGGCTTCGGAGAGCTATGCTTTCGCAAACACACTAATAGACAAATAAAATTAGTTGGCTTTTAAATTGTTTTCTAAATAATATCATGTCTGCCTAGTTGCATTTTTTTCCAACTATGTTGGAGTCGGCTTCCAGTCTAACTGGATACAGAACACCAGTATTTTACATGTAGCGACAGCCTAAATGATCTCCACAACCCAGACAGTACTGTATAATCAGATACCCCTTGGTAAGACTGGTTGTCAGACTTGAACGATTGCCAAAGATCTTTATAATAATGTCAGTCATCTTGAGAATCTTGAATCCTTCCTTTTGTCTTGTTTCCGACTGAACTTCCAGCCTTCTGCATCATCGCGCAAGCATAGAGCGTGTCAGAACAATTAGTTATTGTAGTCATTGGCTATATAACTCTATATTCTGAACTCATTCGTTTTAAACATAGCTGCATTATAGGTATACTTCCGAGTCCACTGAGGGTCGACATTAAGGTGGATGCTCCAACAAGCCCGTGAAATTCAAATTTTCTTACGTTCTTTCAATTTGCAGGCCAGTGCTAGGTTATATGTTGATTAAAATATTGCTCGCGACTGTAAGACATATGTAGTTATAGAATTATAATTATCAAAATCATCAATACAACCCTCCAAGCGCATAAAGGTGCAGGAATGACTTTGACCTTGAAAAAGTAATTCCGTGACGTCACGATAATTTATAGTAAAAGGCACGAAAAAAATACGAAAAGGCTACGAGTTTTATGAAAAAACCACTGCATAAATCAATTACAAACAAAATTTATAATTTAAACGATAATACAGGGTGTAAACCACCTCATCACGAAGCCGTCAACCAAGCATTCTGTACATCAAACTAAGTAACTTTACGCAAAAATTATTGCTGGGAAACGACTTCTTTTTTTTGGAGTGAAAAATCATATTTTGTGGTAGAAATCAATGTAACGCACTCAAAACATTGTGCTGATGGATGGATTGAATAGTACGGGGGTCGTGTAGGTGTTTAAAGTAAAAATTTTACATTAAAAACTTGCATTAAAAAAAAAGTTACAAAAAAGTTGGAACTTTGACCCCCAATATCTCCGTAACTAGAAGGTTCCCAGGTATGGTGTAGAACAAAAAAATGGTCCCAATGACGAGGAGAACAAGTGCCTTTCGGCTTCGTTAAGAGGTGTTTTACACCCTTTATAAACGAAATTTAAATTGGCAATATAAACGAATCTTTGGTAGCTCGTAACTTTTTAATGGCTTTTTATTTTAATATTCTGTTTCCGAACAGACAAAATTAATGAAGAGACAAAACGATATAATGTTTAACTTTGGATGTACAGGGTCAAACAGTGGAGTAATACCCTCCCGAAATTTCTACGGAAAAAATGTCTACTAGCTGTGTCACCTTAAGTGTAAATAAATAAGGTTGAAAAGTGTTTGACCGTCAGTGAACTCTGTAGTACCAACGACGACGATAATTAAACTTAGTTAGCTCTGTGTAATAAATGCTAATATACTCTTCCTCTTTTGCAGGACCAATCTGGTTGTGTTCCTGAAAACTGGGACATTAGGTAAGTTGAAATTAACTAATAAAAACTAAGGCCCGTTTGCACCACAAATCAGTAACCGTGGTTATTAAAAGATCACTGCATCAGTGTCTTCTTTCAGACATATAACGCTGTTTACTCACCATATTACGCGTTTACATTAGTAAATTATGCGGTGCAAGCAGCCCTTAATAATTTAGCTATAAAACTTATTTATACGAGGGTGTAAATGCTTTATTTTATTTCAAAAGTTATTTATATTATTTACACACTAACTCTTTAATAGAAATAAAAATATTTACAAGTATCAAAAAGGGTTACAGGATGTTGAAAAATTCGTCCACATCGCTGTCAACAGGAAAAGTGCCCAGAAGGCTGGCAGCATTGCCACGTTGGATGGCAAAGCTGATTCTTTGGCCAAAAAATAGGCCCGCCCTCTGGTCACGTGAAGAGTCGACCAACCGCTTGGCGATTTCCCGAAATACTAGTTGGGCTCTCGGACCCCATGGCCCTAGTGTTTCAACCCCAAACGGCTCAAACACATAATTATCAATTAAATTATCGTATTTGCGCCGTTTGAGGTTTTCTGCACCTGCAGCAACCGTCCCAGCAACAGTGCTAAGAAGATGGGATGGCGCAATGGTGTCGACGCAAGTTGCGTCCCACATCAAAGGCCTACACAACTTCAATGGCATTATGGTCATACCATCTGGTCTCTTCCCATCGACGCGTGCCAAGCCAGTGGGTTCTAATACAGCTGGCATCCCGGCGGTGGCAAGAGCACAACGGATCAGATCATTAATGCTAACGTGCCGCGCTATCCGACCGAGCTGCACTCTTACTGCAAGAAAGGCCATAGTGTCCAGGTAATCGACTGCTTCACCACATTGACAGCGATGAAACGCAAACAAGTAGCGAGCCGGAAGGTTGTGTCAGCTAATATAGTGCCTATATTAGGTGACGGGAGTGCCTGAAGCCAGAGGCCCGACTCCCACTCACCCACAGGCAAGCGGGCACGCTCAGCAGTATTGGTAGACGTATTAATAAGTTCATTCCGTACCAACCTGCAGAGCGGCTCATCCTACTGTCTCTGGGAAAACGGGTTCTCGGGCCGATCTGTGTCCGGGCAAGAAACTTTCCAGGCGTCCCTTGCGTCGGTCAAGCACGGCACTTCCGAGTTAACCAGGGAGAAAGTTAAAATTGTCCTGGTTAGCTTTTCAGTGCTGTGGACAGAAGACAGGAACGCCGCTAAGCTTACACTAGAAATTTTGCGGACGCCGAGGCCACCAAAACGAATTGGTAGGTTGGCTTGCAGCCACACTCGGTCATCCAGGGCCACATTAAGAATGGATATTAATGTGTTGCGAATAATTTGGTCAAATTTGTCCAAAAGTTGTAATTTCATCCAAAGAGGAGAACAACGGAGAAAATCCATAAAATTTGGACCAAAACAGCAATATCTGATAATGGTAAATGGCGAATGTAAATTAATTTTGGAGAGTCTATCCGAGATATCATGGAAATGTTTGATTTTGTCGTCGATAAAAGATGAAAAACTTTCTTCTAAAATGAAACCGATGAAAAACTTTCTTCTAAAGGGAACCTAGGAGATGCACGAAACTTTTTTCATTATACGAGTAAATAAATAGTCAGTCATTGCACCATAAAAGTGCAGCCTTTAAATGTCCTATTTAATAAAAATCACATAAGGCGATTTGGACGTGCCAAATTGTAACATACGCCATTTTATAGCAATAAGCAAAACAATATTCACCTGTTACAAGAAGAAATAATATTAACCGCTTAAAACGAATGACCTTAAATAAATATTCATATAGGAGGAAAAATATAGAAATGAGCGTGGCATAAAACATAAACTATATTGTTTTAATAATTCGTTTGAACTTTTCCTCTTGGGGATAAACCGAGCTGTTATTTATTCCAAGATTTGGTAAATACCTATTTATGTAAGAACCAAGTACGAAATAGGTGTTTCACCTATCGATTTCATAGAGCGTATACGTCTTACAGCCGCGAATCATATTTTAATCAAGATACAACCTGACACTGACCTGCAAATTGCAAAAAACTGAAGAAAATTTTAATTTTGCGGGCTACCGTGGAGCTTCCACCTTAAGCTGATTCTGTTATTATAGGCCATTTTGACAAAGGATTCAGACGAATGAGGATCAAGACAAAATTTAAAGCTCGATTTCACCGTTGAATCTAAATGCCATCAGTGCATCTAAACCACGTTCAAGAGCACAACTACTACGTGCTAGTGTCAAAAGCACAACAATTTCGAAACTAATAGGTCTTGAGCGTGGATTAGGTGTGCTGATCGCAGCCAGATTCAACGGTGAAATAAGGTTTAATTGGTGTATTTTACCCTATTGCTAAGCATTACACATTGTTACATTATTTAGTAATTTACATTATTACCTCTATCCTTATTTACCTCGAACGGCAGTAAACGCAGTATATGATATTCCTATTAGATTTTTATGGTCTATAAAAGCGTTTAGATAATGGCTATCGTTTATTCTCATCCATCAGCGGGTAATCGGTGTCTTGAGGAGTGGCAGCCTTAGGTGGTTATTGAATGGCGTGGGTCAATTACGTCGTTTTATAGTTATTTATGAAGGTCGCAGTTTAGAAAGGTTATTCGGAAGCGTAGTTTAATCTGTTATAGTAATCCATAAGGGCACTTCCTTGTTTTGTTATCGAGGTTGCCTACTTGCTAGCTGGCCTATGGAATCCACCACTTATTTTATTCGTTACCATCATTTACCATTTGCTTTTGAGTCTATGCGATTTCGAATTTATGGATTTCTGATGAGATATCTCAGTGGCAACTTCACAGAAGCCTGAAGATGGGTTTTGAAAAAAATATGACGTAACTAACTTTTAATTATCATGAACTGAAGTATTAAGTACCTACGCATGGCGACCAATCAAGCTATACAAATCCAGTTTTTGCGGATCTCTCATTGTATTGGAAATCTATACAAAGCGAAGCCATGTTTTATTGGATAAGTAAAGGTTGATGTGTGGCCGAGTGTACTATGATTCTAATTTCATAAATGAGTTCCTTTCCTTTCATGCCTTTAACTCTTGCGCGTAACTTCAAGCTTCTAGACCCAGTAGTTCAGGCTGTACATTGTCTGCCACAGAATTTTTAGTTTTGTCTGAATTTGTCACTCTGTTCTTAGCCTTCTCAATTAGTTTAGTCACAGAGGCACAGTTTTTCAATTGAGCACAAAGCAGTTTCACACCACCAGACAAAAATTAAAACGATTTGCCGCTGTCAGTCATAATTCTTCATGCCGTATGACACTAATGTGAAGATGGACAAGTATTTTTGTCAGTTTTTATCTTGAACTGTCAAATCTCACTGTAATCGGGAGATGTATGACTGTCCTTTGTTTATTTATTATCTGTTTTTTTCTTTGTTGGACCTCTTGTCAGTCAAGAAGATCAAGAACTGTTACGTCATCATTTCCAGACGTACTCTTTTTTTGTTTGCAGCATCCGGCCGCGATTGAAGCGCTAAACTTTCTCTTCCCTTGTCCTTTTTTTTTGTTTTATTCCTATTAGTCAAAAAAAGGTGGTCAAACAATAGAACAGATTTTTTGTAAAACAAAGGATAACGTAAAAAAGGGTCGCCTTTTTTTGTCGTTTTACTACTATTGGTCCGCACAAAGAGTGTGCGGACAATAGAAGTTCTTCTTCTTCTTCGTGTCGATGATTCGTTAAGAGTGGTAAATAGATGTGGACATCGTCTGCACGGGATTTTATTTTAAATATGAGCAGATTTCGTTTGAGCCCATGGTACCTAGATAAAGTTTTGACTTCCCTTGATTGTACCCGTCTTTAAAAACGTTAAATATTATGCTTTATGACCGTCTGTCACAGATTTTTTTGGCGGTTTTATGAACTATCGCTTCTGATGGCCAGATAGGCAGCAGTTGGTCAACTTTGACTTTAGCTTAGTTAGAAGTAACCATCACTCACAAAAACAGACTTCAAAAAAACACAAAAGTCGGTGACCTTTGTTTGATTGATACTTTTGGTTTTTCTTTGTGACCGACATTTTTTTCACTCTTATGTTTGTGAAGTCGGTTTTATTTTTTGCAAAAAAAAAGTATTTTATTTTTCTATTTTTAGTTGTTCCCAAACAAGTATTTGCCATGAATTTATTTTACATTGTTAACAATACATGTCATGGTAATAGGCTTATCCCCAATAAATGGAACTTAACATGCCTAACTGTCGAAATCTGGGTGTATTGTACACATCTGCGTACCCCGAGCATACAGGCGTGATGTTACGTCATGATGTTGTATAAACAATAAACATCCAAGCGATTGCAGCAATCACGGCAGATTTGCCGTCTATTTTTGAAGAGTTCCATTGTATATTTCCGAAGATCAGCATCATATCTTCAACAAATTTAAATGGGACCACCTCAAAAGTATACTCTATCAAATAAAAATATTTTTAAATAATTTTGAGAATCGGTCCACAAATGGGGGAGAAATCGGTGAACATACATAAAAAAACCTCCTTTTTAAAGTCGGTTAAATAAGGCGCATTTATAAAAGGCTAATTTAACCTCTATTGCCTTTCGTCAGATGCGCCCATTTAGCCGGATCATTATAATGGGCTTGAAGTTATGATAGTTTTAGTTTAGTCTAGACAATAATTAACTGACAGGTAGTGTCTTGTGCGGGCCTGTGGACGGGGAGCTATGGGCTAGCTCGCCGTCCGTACGTCTCATGACAGGCCGTGTCGACGGCGCAGGAGTGTTCCACGCGCGCCTCAAAGAGAGTCAGCAATAGGGAAGGGGTCCGCAAGGACCGAGGCATGCCGGGGCTGCGGGACTATTCGAAAGAGATACCGTGGCCCCGGAACACAAAGGGCGATGAAGGAACATGGATGGGTTTTAGTCAGTAAAAGTCTGACACTCCCTCCTGCTCAGCCCAGAGCGGGAGAAGTCATTTGATGATTTCCCATCCTAAAAAAAAAAAAAAAGGTAGTGTCTTGTGAGAAGTGATTTGATTGGCTGTTGTTTCTTCAGTCAGGGCAACTTGTTGGTCTAGTGATCGCAACTGCTGAGCATGTGGTCCTGGGTTCGACTCCCGGGTCGGACAAATTGGGTTTTCCCATCAGGAATTTCTCAGTAGCAGCCACGGAGTCGGAATTTGTACCCGGATCTGGCAAGCTCACACCTATTAATGGGACAACGTATCTGGCGAAATGTGGGTGTGCTTGTTAGGTAGGTCTCCTTAACTCTGCGGGGATTACACAAGGCGTGATGATATGTTATGTTTTTCAGTCTGCCAATCAACATTTTAAAAATGAGTCATGATCAGTTCATTACCCCTTTCAGACACCAGTTGCATGTGAACAGGACTTGTGACATTATTCAGAAAGTTCTGGAAAGTATCCGTGGTGTGAGTAATTGAATGGAGTTGGAGCAATTCCGTCTGGATCACTTTGCGCACCAACAGACGATTGTGATCATTACAATTTAGGGATGGCACGCGAACGTCACTTGTGTTTTTTTACTGTAGAAATTGAGTCGGTATTTAAAGTGGTTGCTTTTAGGTCAATTAGTACATTCTTGTACCTATGTGTCAAAGTAAAAAGATCTACAATAAATGTATGTAAAACCAAAAGCATTTTTCTATTATAATAAAAATAGATTGTATTTATAAATATGTTTTAAAAAACTCATCTAGTTTTAGTGTCTACTACCTACTTAGCTATTGCAACTCAGACACGATACATTTTCAATGTACCTATACCTTGAACTATGTAATCTTGGTACCCATAATATATAGATACTCGCATGAGCAAAAAATAACAGATGTTGGTATTTCGAAAAGACTTAAAAACTGTGGAATTATGTAGACTATTATTATACTTGAAAAAAAAATGAAGCTTAGGCCCGCAGCTTCGCCCGCGTGAAGTTCGATAATTGTCCCACAGGAATCATACTACAGAAGTATCCTATGTCTTAAACCAGGTTATAAACTATCTATGTACAAAATTTCATTCAAATCCGTTCAATAGTTTTTGCTTGAAAGAGTAACAGCCAAAAAATATCCATCCATCCTCACAAACTTGATTAGTAAGATTAGCGACCTGCTTCGCACGGCGAAACATAAATCGGGTCCAAAATACACATTCGCAAAATTTCATTGAAATCGGTTGTGTGGTTTCGCAGATTAACGTGGACGGTCAACCAAGCTATTTGGTTTACATTTTAACATGCAAATTACATTGTAAAATGTTAACCAAATAGCTTGGTCGACTTTACGAACATAGTAACACGTGTTTTTTTTTATATACGAAGATTAATAAGCAACTACCTATATGGTATAAAACAGCTAACACAGCCCTATCCAATGTATTCTAATTGAACAATTGGAAGAGGCAGTCAAATGGACGCCTTTGCCTCATAAAATAGAATAACATCTGATAGTATACATTTGTGTTGGCCTTCACTTCTCAGAATGCGATGTCTATGGTTTTACCTCTTATTTTATGTTTCTTAGAAGTAAGTTGTACTGGTCTAAGTAATCTTTTCTTGATAATAAACCGGTCTATAACAAGAATCTTAGGACATGGAAACAATACTGAGGTAGCTTATTGCGAATAGTGACAAGTCAAGATACTATGTTGTCACGGAATTTTTTCAAATTCCTTGTAAAAGCTGGTGCAATAGCCGTTTCAAAGGATCGAACAGCAAAGTTAAAGAGTTTTTTGTTATTGTTGTTTGTTTTAGTTCTTCGTTTTTTTTTTGTGTATCTGTCTGTCTGTTTGTTCCGGCTAATCTCCGAAACGGCTGGACCGATTTTGATAGAACTTTTAATGGCATATAGCTGATTTTATAAGGAATAAGTAAGGACATTAAAAAAAAAAAGTAAAACGTGAAAGTGTCAACAAAATCTGTTTCAAATAGGGATGTAATATTTTTTTTATAATTTCACGCTGACGAAAATCGCAGGGAACGGCTAGTCAAAACTATAATCTTGTAAAACTATTTGACTAATGTGCGCTGAATATGCAAACCACAGATTATTGGCAATAGACCTAAAGTACATTCGTCAAACCTGTCTGGCTTCCAGAATCCATAAAATATTATGTTACGTATATTTTGGCCATAAATTCAAATTTGATGTGGATAATAAATAACCGAACAAGCGTTACTGAAAAGTAAACTAGGACACAACACAATATTGTATTTTATACTAGCATAATTATGTCCTTTCTGGTTTTGTTTATTGCAGTGAATCATATGCTTTTTTGCATTATAAAACTCGCGTTTAGCTCCTGTAGTCCCCTTAAGTGTTTTGTTTAAATAATTGCTGTTATCGATGTCAAGCCCAAAGGTAAATACTGGTATAGAATGAGAAAACTTGATGTAATTTTGATGTTGAAGACACGATGGATGGTCTGTGTGAAGGATGATATGACAAGAAAGGAGATGTCTGATGATACAACGAGTAGGTAACAGAAAAGTACGGAAAAAGAAGACATGTTGCGCCGGCGCCAAATGAATTGGGATAAGGGAATGATGATAAGCCTGCAGTTTATTTCCATAGATTAATGCAAAAAACGCGTGTACGACTGTACGTGCATAAATACTCATTTTTCTGTTAGTACTTACGTGATTTTTTCCATCATAGACATAGGTACATACAGTAAATAGGCGTCTATGTCTATCTATTTAAATGAACTCTGTAACTGAGTCTTAAGGAAGTTTCACATTTGATTTGTTTACTTCAAAGTCTTCAAACATGCTAGTTCATCCGCATAGAAACGCAAACATACTAGGTACATAATTATCGCCCCACTGTTTACATTTCACAAGAACAATGCCTCGTAGTGCTAGGCAGACGATGTTTTTAAATGCATGCATAGACTATTTGCTGTCAAACGCTCATTGTTCATTGAACAGGGTGCCATCTTTATAAGTAACAATAATGGTGTATAGTTTACACGCACAATTTCATGAAGGGACTGAGTGTGCGTATCTGCTCGTGGTCAATTTAAAGGCACCTGCCTCATTTTGTCGTTCATAAACATAACATCACACCCTGAACGCTAATGCCGGTTATGTTGAAGTCCCATGTAATAAGGGGCGAGCATATTTCCGTCAACCGGTGTTCAAATCGAGACTAAGTAGCTGCAACTGAGATATTCCTGATGGCAAAACCCAACCACTTTGCTCAATCTGAGATCGAAACCAGGACCTCGTGCTTAGCATTTGCACTTGCGATTACTAGCAAAAATGAGCATTGTTTTGTCCTAATTTTCGTAAAAGATTGTTGTATAGGTACAGGATGGATTTTACCTAGGGCACCTGCACTTACTCACCCTTCTCAAAAATCGACCCTGGTAAGATAGGTAACTTAAAGGTCCCTGGCTCCCTAAAAAACTAATGCCATGGGATGATGGGACGTAGGTACTGCAAACAGGATGAACTGCGAACGGAACGAACTGCGAATAGGACTAATAGGCATGACGACAGTATCAAAAAATTGCAAATCTATTTAGTCCGTCAGTTAGAGTATTGGAAATTAATGGACACGTAATTTTTGTTTTTGTAAATCAATGATTAAGTATTGACAAAAGATAAAACGCATCAAAACTCGGGAGTGGGGGCTTGTGACGTCAGAACTAGCTAAAAATTATACCTAGGCGTGACGTATTGAGAATTTTAAAAGCGTCATATCTTCGTCAATTTTGGTTTACGTAACAAAAGAAAAAAACACGGGTCAAATATTTTTTGATAATCTAACTGACGGACTAATTAGTTTTTTTTTGTCGTCTCGCCTATTGTGAATGTGACCGTTTGCGAATAGGATGATTTTTGGACGCGGGACGAAGTGCGAACAGGACGAAGTGCGCATAACCCCTTGCAAGATCAACTATTGAACAACAAAAGCTCCCAGCCTCAGTATTTACTAGCTAAAAGAAAGAGCTATTCCAAGCCATAATGAGTTACACGGGTTTACGACACAAGAAAGAGTGACGTGACCTAATTTGCTACCGGAGATTGCACGTTAAAACGGGCGTTACTCACTGAGATAGAAAACATAATAGTTTGTATAATTTTATAATTTATTTCTCGGAAGATAGTAACATGTCATTATCATAGCGTAGTCATCAGTCTCACATAGTTGTCTTATGAATACAGTACTGAATTAAGAACATAGGCATGACGACAGTATCAAAAAATTGCAAATCTATTTAGTCCGTCAGTTAGAGATTATAATACACTCGAGAGCAATGAATCCGGGTCACTTAAAGAATGTTAAAAATCTCGGAAACTAAAAATGATAGGTTAATGCAATAAATTGTATTTAATAGACAATGTAATACTCCTTAAATGAAAGTAAAAAAAATATGAGTCACCATACATTTTATTAACACAAAATTACATAAAGAAAAAAACTGCTGATCTCTCCTTAAAACAAAAATAGGAAACATGAAATTTTTTAACTTTATTACGATTTTCTTGAATTTTAATACTTCGTATTGCCTCCTCGTGCTTCCATTACTGCGTTTACGCGGTTTGGCATGCTGTACACCAAGTTCCTTATACGATTTTGGGGAATATTCTCCCATTCCTCTGTGAGAGCAATTTTGAGCTCACGAAGCGTGATTGGGGGAGGGTTTCGTTGTTTTACGCATCTGCCTAGCTCGTCCCAAGCATGCTCGATCGGGTTGATATCCGGGCTGCGCGCTGGCCACTCCATACGAGTAATGTTCATCTCTTGAAGGTAGTCATTCACAATCCTACCTGTATGAGGTCGGGCATTGTCATGCATAAATATAGCATCCTCACCTAAATTGACCATAAATGGACCAACGTGATCATTGAGGATTTCTTCCACATATCTTACGCTAGTTAAAGAGCCGTTTTCTATGATCACCAGCTCTGTGCGACTTTCAGAAGAAATTCCGGCCCACACAAGTACAGACCCACCACCGTAGGCTACTTTTTCTTCGATGCATGCTTGCTTGAATCTTTCCCCTGGTCTTCGATACACTCTGTGTCTTCCATCGTGCTTGTAGAGCATAAATTTTGATTCGTCGGAGAACATAACTTTTGACCAATCTTCAATACTCCAATTTACGTGGCTCTGGGCATATCTTAGTCTTGAAATACGATGCCCACGCTCCAGTTTAGGGCCGTTTGCAGGTCTAAGGGGTTTTAAGTTAGATTCAGCAAGCCGACGTCTTACTGTCCATGCACTTGGGTTACTTCCTCCGAGGCGTCGAAACTGATTTGTGAGTTCAGTTCCTGTGAGAAAGCGATTTCGAAGCATGGTGTTCACCAAGTATCGGTCTTCTCGTGCTGTGGTACACCTGGTTCTGCCCGTTCCTGGTCTGCGTAGGTTAGAACCAGTTTCTTCGTAACGTCGGAGAACTCTTTGTACTGTTGACAGCGACACACCGACAGTCCTGGCTGTATCGCGCTGACTCCGGCCGGTTTCCAGCATTGTAAGTATTCTGGTGCATTCTTCAGGCGTAAGCGACATAATTTCAGCTTGAATAATGAATATAGAGCACTATCAACATGGTTTATGTACCCACATAAATGACAGATTACAAACAAAAGCAAAACCAAATGCTGTAATTTCGTAGTTCCATCTTCGAAAGTGGCCCTTTTTCAAATTTGATTTTTTTATGATATAACTATACAATAACTAAGAAGTTTTAATACCTTCATTTAAGGAGTATTACATTGTCTATTAAATATAATTTATTGCATTAACCTAGCATTTTTAGTTTCCGAGATTTTTAGGATTCTTTAAGTGACCCGGATTCATTGCTCTCGAGTGTATTACCGTGGTTAGAGTATTGGAAATTAATGGACACGTATTTTTTGTTTTTGTAAATCAATGAATAATGACAAAGATAAAACGCATCAAAACTCGGGAGTGGGGTTCGTGACGTCAGAACTAGCTAAAAATTATGCCATGGCGTGACGTATTGAGAATTTTAAAACCGTCGTATCTCCGTCAATTTTAGTTTACGTTACAAAAGAAAAAACACGTGTCAAATATTTTTTGATAATCTAAGTGACGGACTAATTAGTTTTTTTTTGTCGTCTCGCCTATTAATAAACATTCTGAGTATTTACTAAGTACTTACTGATCTGCGAAGAGTAACTTAATTAGGTTTCCAGTAATTACTACGTTATGCAAATGTTATGTACTAGCTATTCCTGGCTTAGCTCACGTGTAGCTTAGAATTTATCACAAGAGGGATAAAAAGTATCGGTCAACTTGTATGGCAAGTTCCATTGAATCCCAAAAATCGTGATAAGGTAACACATTGTCGGAGTTACATTTGCATTAATTATGCGAACATTTTAAAAGAATTAGTAGGGATGTTTCAGTGAAAACAATAGGCTAGTTACCACCATCAATAAATTGCAAATCTATTTAGTCCGTCAGTTGGAGTATTGGAAAATAATGGACACGTATTTTTTGTTTTTGTAAATCAATGAATATTGACAAAGATAAAACGCATCAAAACTCGGGAATGGGGGGTTGTGTTGTGAGTTGCTTCCTTCTGCGAAGCAGTAATGCTAGAGAAGGAGGTGGCGGAACGTAAGAGGTAGAGAACCTCTCAACGTCCTGGCCGCCGCGGGAGACGCCCCGGGCGTCGGGGGCCACCACGTGGCTCCCGGCCACCGTAGGCGCGGGCCTGTGGACGGTGGGCTATGGGTTAGCTCGCCGTCCGTCCGTCTCATGACGACAGGCCGTGTCGACGGCGCGTTCGTGTTCCACGCGCGCCTCAAAGAGAGTCAGCAAAAAGGAAGGGGTCCGTAACGACCGATGCCTGCCGGGGTTGCGGGACTGTTCGAAAGGGGTACCGTGGCCCCGGAACACAAAGGGCGATGAAGGAACATGGATGGGTTTTAGTCAGTTAATGTAATATATCGGAGAAATTAAATTGTTATTCACTTGAATCTATAATAATGTTATAAAGCTCAGAGTTTGTTTGTTTGGTTAGTTGAACGCGCTAATTACAGAAACTACTGGTTCGAATTAAAAAAAATCTTTTAGTGTTGGATAGTCAATTTATTGAGGAAGGCTATAGGTTATCTAACACCACGCTACAACTAAAAGGAGCGAAGTCAACTATAAATCAATAAATGTTACAAAAACAGGGAAAATGTATTTCTGTTGAGAGCTTCCGTTGCGAGCGCTGCATAAACGTTTAAAGTTACGCTACAATCTGTATCCCTCATACATGATTGTTGCGTAATTGTTCTTCTTAAAACGTTCTAAAAAAACCCCGATAGCGATATGTCTATCTTTTAGATGGCGAATAAAACCGACACCCAGTGGGTTTACTCACACTCTCTCTAACCCAGGGGGGGTTAGAGAGAGTGTGAGTCTCTCTCTCTCATGTGACGCAGACGAAGTTGCGCGGGTCAGCTAGTAAAAAAATATGAATAGGTACTTAATATGTCGGCAGATTATATTCATCTATTTGGTGGACTAAAGTATTTACAGTAAAACTAAAAAAAAAAAATTACCAAACCCGTGCGAAGCCGGGACGGGCCGCTAGTTGTATATTATAACAATGTGTTCTACTTATTACCTAGTTATTATCGATAATTTCAGTTAGTATAGTCCCATCTCTATCCGAAAGTTAATCATGGGAGCGCTTCGAGGAAATAAATTTTAATATTTTTAATCGTTCCTCCAAGCGCTCCTTTTGGGAGCGCTTGGAGGAACAAAACGGGAGCGCTTAGATGGGAGCGTTTCAAAACGGGAGCGCTTCGAGGAATACCTCCAAAAATATAAACGTACCTAGGGTTTTTTTAATTTTAATGTTTTTGAAGTAATGAAGTGCCTACCTGTATGTACCTAGTTATAGTTACGACTGTTACCAGTTAGATTTTATTCAGATTAAAAAATCATATAATTTCCTTACAAGAATTCCGAGTTTACTTGAATAGCTTTCTTTATTTTTTCAAAGCGCTTCAAATACTACGGAAATTGCAGAAACCTAGCACTCACTCATTACCGTATAATATAATGCAATTCTTCGAATACTACGGAAATTGCAGAAACCCCACACTCATTACCGTATAATATAATGCAATTGAAAAGAATGATATGTGATAAATGAATAGCAAAATCAGTGTCTTCACTATCTTTAAGTTAGTATTAGTTTTCTTCTCATCGCTATTCTATGAAAAGGAAGGTCGTAGACGAACTAGTCTTGAAAAGGCAAATTACGAAGCTGTATAGTGATTTACTTGTGGAGTTCCATTTCCAGTCCTGATTAGTGTGCTTGTGTGGAAAGTTCCTCATTCTCCAATAAAAAGGGAAGATCCTCCGAGCAGACGGGTGTTGTGTCTGGTGCTCGGGCTACTCCCCGACGGCGACGGTTGTTATAGGGTTAGGGCATACGTTAATCGCGTAGATGTTTCTGCTTGCACGATGCTGGATTTTTGCGACGTCAGTTATGATGTGTATGTGGTGTATTAGATGGTGCCCACACACAATCCACCACAATAGGGGACATCACAATCAAACAAAGAGGTATGTGCAGTGAAAAGAAATTAACAAACTCAATAATAGCACTCATGATTACGGAAAAACGTCACTACTCTGACTCTTTTTGACATCTTACGAGTAAACACAACGGCATCAAACTCCAACGTCATCACTGGCCACCGAAATAACCACTATAATTTACCAAATCCTCATAATAAACTGGCACGTCAAGGCGCCCGCGTAAATCATCGTAACTACGTAAAGCCCTGCACAGACCAAACATTTTTGGATTCATCTGGCGCAAGGCGTCTCAAGGAGACTTTGGAAATAGCTGAGACGCGACAGATGACGTCACTTGGCACTGCCAGCTTCCAGTAAACATGGCAGATAGTGCACGTGAGAGGAAACATGCGATGCCAATTTGTAACGGTCGTACGAAAGTTTTATGTTTCAATGTTGATTTGTTGAACGTAAATGTGTTGGTTACTGATTGGGTATGGATTGTGGAGGTCAGATAGGCAGTCCCTCCATGTTAAATACTGGTACCTATTCAGCTTGATCTGGTTAGACTGGAAACCGATCCACATCTCCATAGTTGGAGAAAGGCTAGGCAGACGATGATGTTTAGATTTTCGATAGCAATCACATTTGCGCGGAGTTTCGCCAAGTAATTCAATTTTATATAAGTCAGAAAGCAATCAGGTGTCTTGTTTTCTGAATTTTGTCGTCGTGGTAACATTTTCATCAGATGTAGGCACCTTTACACATCTTATCGAGATAGCCGTAATATTTTGATTTGAAAGATATCATTGATTGATAGATTGTTTTATTTTTGTGATAAACTTGAGAAATGTCTAAATAACATTTCATTCAACTTTTCTTTTGTGTACTAAAGTATTTTGGAACTGTCAAAAATTATTATAAGTAAATATTTTTATTGAATAAGTACCTACCTTTTTATTATAAGTAGGTACCTACCTCAAGTTTAATTTTCCATTATAGCGGTTGGCAACACAGATTAAACTAAAACACCTAGCAGAGCTCATAAAGTTGTCTCTTCCAGTAAACTGACAAGACCATAGATTCCCAGACAACGTTTATGGTGCACGTAAATCACAAATACCTAGCCATAATGAGAAACTGGTTATTTATTCGCTTTCTAAAGACGCACCGCCATAACTTTGGATGAAAGTAAGCCCTAGGCTAGAGAGTATGATACGAGAAAAACGTAAAACCTTTGTACATATCTAAATACGGGAAAAAATGGAGGTTCGCGTTGTTTTCTTTTTCTGGAATGAATAAGTAAGTACTAGAAAAACTAACGACGATATTGATGAGCGTGGAGTTTTGACTTCTTATGTCGGTTGTAATTGTGCTTTGTTATCGGGTATTTCTAAGTAGCAGCAGCCCGGTAACTGGATTTAGGCTTTGATGGCAACAGGCTCGCCCAATATTACATCAGACTTAAACATAACATGCGAAATGTAGGTGTTCTAAAGATACGCCTTCGTTAATCGCTTCGAGGATTATAATTAAGAAATCTCTTCGTAGTGTAGTCAGGTTTTAAATACAGAAACTGGGTAAACAACTATCTGAGAACATCACGTAACTAAAGAAGTGCTGTTGCAGCGCAATTGCAGTTAAGTTTCGATCAAAACAACGCTTTTCGTATTCTCTACCGCTGTCAAACAGGCTCGCGTCAAGTTCGCGTCACGCGAGCGCAATAACGGCATTCTACTGTTGCGCGTCTTTGGTGTGTGCTTCGGAACGCAACATGATCGGTATTCTACTAAGTAAGAAAAAGCACTAAAATCTGTACTGGGGTATTATTTTAATATTTTAATAACGTCATATTCATTGAAATGTAATCGATTCTATTCGATTATTTAGTGAGAAATGTTTTTTCTCTCATATGGCCGTTTGGTAGAGTTTGGTTGTCGTACAGTTGACGTGCAGTTCACGCGCAGTTCAAAGATTACAAGAGTACCGTTTATTACTCGAACTTGAACTTAACTGCAACTGCACTACAACTTCATCGGCGCGTCATAAAATTACGTGAATTAGCCCTCAGATTATGGAAATTAAAAAAAAAACAGCCTATAAGAAACAGCTACTCAAGTATTTTAATCTTCTTATTTTTTATCCAATCTCTACTTCAGACTTAAGTCACCGATAGTTGAGATTGAGACACGGTCAAGTAGCTAGATAATATAGTCAACCCGCATGCCATGGTTAAAATTTGTCTTCGACAGCGTTATATTTCGTCTAATTTTGCTTGTATTCGTTCTTAGTGTTCATGACTTAATGACAATGGTATTCTCAACCAACCTTTAATTTTCTTTCTTTCTTTCAACCAGTCAACCTTTGGGTGATGAACAGACTAACTGTGGTAGGTAACTACCTAGATTTAATATCAAAATTGGACGCCCCCTCGCTCTGTTGATTTCTCTGTCTTTCATTCCATGTAGATGTGAAGCGTCTTATCTAAACGCAAAATGATTCAAAAGTGAACGTGGAATAAAACAAAACTAGTCATGCAAGCGAATGATTATTCTGATAGGTATCAGTTGTTGACCATACATACAAAAACAGGCAAAAAATGTGTGAAAAAAACAAACTGTTTTTGTTTCTTGTCTGGCAGCTGGCTGTGCGACGCTCAGTGAATTCTTGTTTGAAAAAAATAGACGCAGTCATTAGGTTACGAGAAGCAGTGGTATTTATTATTTACCGACATAGATTAATTGATTCAATCTACACTAGTCTAATATTATAAAGAGCAAAGATTTGTATTTGTGTGTGTGTGTGTATGTTTGTAATGAATGAACTCAAAAACTACTGCGCCAATTTCAAAAATTCTTTCACCATTAGAAAGCCACGTCTTTACTGAGTAACATAGGCTATATTTTATCCGCGTACTCTCACGGGAACGGGAACTACGCGGGTGAAACCGCGTGACGTCCGCTAGTGTTTCTTTATTTCAAGGTGTATCTCTTATTCTCTTGTGTGCAAGGATCTTTTGCGCAGGAATATAAAATGTAGGTATGCAGCTTACCTACTTATTGAAAGAAGATGGTGACGTTTCGATTTCTGATTTAGGTAAAGTGTCAGAATATTCGTGTTCGGTGATGATTCAATAGGGTTTATTTCCGACAAATATGCGCCTTTGCCTAACTTTCGAGAAACTACTTATTTTCCGTCATATTTTCATGTACTTACTTAACTTATGGAAGTAGAGAGCATGCAAATTAAAGACTAATTTCTCTAATTTTTACTCAGTGCTTTACGGTTCTGACAGACGAGCGGCACGTTGCCAACTGCAGATAAACTGCAGCCCGCGCCACCTGTCGACGGCGTATGACGTATTGAGAATTTTAAAAAGTGTCTTATCTTTGTCAATTTTGGTTTAAGTTCGTGACAAAAGAAAAAATACGTGTCCAATATTTTTTGGAAATCTATTTGACGCACTACATCGATTTTTTTAGTCATAGTACCCTATTTCATTTATTGTGTCCGTAGTCCGTACAACATAGTCATTACATAATACATGTAGGTACTTGAATGTTATAGGTATGGTTTACTTTACATAGTAACGCGTATTTTTAGATCTAAGTATATTATTCTGCAATTAATTTCATAACACATTTGCTCGTAAAGGGTCTCTTATTTCACCAATTTCAATATCGTAATGTATCTCATTACGTACTTGTGCTGTAAAGTGAAATCACGGTTTATACTTTTTTAAATCTTAGCAAAGAGTTTTTATGTCAGAAAAGTGGTCAACATTTTATGAATAAAATTAACTTTGGGAGATGATATTTATTAAATAAACATTTAATTCTTTAATTTCATTAATTTTGACAATAAATTTCAACCATATATTCAACCATTTATCTGTAAATAAAACACAAAAATATTAATTTACTTTATTGGTAATACTGGCTGTCTTTTGTTTCTTTGCCTTGAAAAAAATCGCTGATGCGCGCGCCTCGCTAATTTGTGAACAAGTAAAAAATATTCCGCGCGCTTTTTCTTTTCGCTGTATTGTTTTTATTTGTTTTATTTATTTCCTCGCAAAAATTTTATAAAACGTCGTATGACATACGTGCGCTTTGATAATTACAGCCTCTGCTTTTTTATCGCCCTCGCCTACGGCTCGGGCAAGCAATATCGCCTCGGCTGTAATTTTCAACTTACCGCACTTATATCATAATAGTACATTACGATATTAGTGCGTTAAGATGGTTATAACATGCGAGGCGGAATTTCAGCCCGAGCCGAAGGCGAGGGCGTAATTGAGCCTCGCATGTTATAACCAATACGCACGTATATCGTACGACGTTTTTTAACACATTTGCGAGGACACAGAAAAAAAAACATTTTTCACACGTGGTTATGTATCTGTCCTTGGATATTGACGGCAGCAAGCTGTCGCATGCGGTTCGCGCTTCTGTTAGTATATCCGGTGGAGTTGAAGTAATATATTGCTCATCTTCATTATTGAAAGTTGTCATTTTTAGATATTCACAATACAAGTACAAAGAAAAGAAAATTTGAGAAAAATGGCGTGAGGATTATTTTCTGGCGTGGCTGCGTGAAAATGTTGGCAAAGACGCTAGAGCATTTAGCCAAGTTTTTAAATTACCGAATAAACTGTTTATTTTTTATTTAAAAAAAAACTCAATCTGTGAATGCACACTGTTGCCTTCCCGCCATTTTAACAGCGCGCTAGCGCTGCCTACTGACTGGCGCCGCGCGGCGATTAGTTCGAAATTTGAATAGCAACAGCGCGCTGCTCACTAGCTGGAGTCGTGCGGCGGCGATCAGTTCCATATTTGAAATGGCAAATAATACTGTTATGGAATTTGTATGGACTATAACTTAATTATTTGATTTGATAACACACGCGTTTTTTATGACCCGCTTTACATATTTAAAACCGGTGGAATTTCATCAGCTTTACGAGCAAGGGTGTTAAAAACTAAGTGTAAAATACTGCAAAACTATTAGGTAGGTACCTACCTAATTAATCCGATCCACTTAACATTCAATTTTAACTAACCATCAACTATTTGTTCGGTTTTATTTTTAGAATATCTTTAATTCATTGTTATATCCATTAACAAGAAAACGATTAACAACGACTGTAGGTATTTGAATCGAGGTCAGACATAGTCTTTCCTAGTTAGGTATTCTATTGAAATGAAACGTGTCCTTTGTAAGGTCGGCAGAAAATGACACAAACATAATAATTTATCGTTTGTCACTAGTTCACTACTCGCAGTCTCGTTTTACTTAGGTTTAAGTACCTATACTGTAATAACTTTACAAAACATAATTATGTATAAGTAACGGTTATTGTAAAAAAATTACTAAATTTACTTAGGTAAGTACCATAAGTGTTAATAGATTTATTTCATTTAAAACTTTTACTGTCCTAATTAATTTATGTAATGTAAAGTGATAGCCTGAAACACAGGTTTAAATAAACCTAGATCAGGCAGGTCGCTACCTAACATTTGAACTCGACATTTTCGTTACTTGTGACTGTTATATATTTTGTAGTGATAGTTTACTTCTAAGCACTAATTATACAATAGTTTAAGAAATAACACTACTGCACTTAAATGTACACTTTTGTATTATCTACTTTTTAAATAAATTATTCTTATTCTTATTCTTATAAGTTTGCTACACAGGAAACTCGGCTCATACATAGGATGACAGAAAGAAAGAAGAAAGAAAACATAATTATCTAAATAATAAGATACATACTTAAATATGTATATAATATCATTTTATCACATCTATTTCATATCATATTCGCAGTGGACACTGGTCAGGGATAGGTACCTAGGTTAGTACCTCTAGCTTAAAGAATGTGGTAATTTTTTGGAAATACCAGTTTTAGCCGAGTACATGTAGATTCAAAACTTGTTACTATGATACAAATTGTTTGATCAAACACAAAGCGTATTAAGCGGCTGTATTCTAAAATTAGTAATTCTAGTCATTTCACACATTATCCATTTGTCTACGTGGTTGGTGTTTATGGTAAATATCCGTTTCGTGTTTATAAATACCGCACATAGAACTCATGTATGTATATATACCGTACCCACGGTACGGAAGAGATCGCGAGCATAGCAAATTATGTACATAATTTTTACTCTTCCGTACGGAAGCTAGAATAAACAATAATCATTGGAGTCGCATAATATAATAGACATAAATACATATATACATCACGCCTGTAATACCCTGAAAGATAAACCTCGTTTAACCTTTTTATTAGTCTGTGATCTAGTAAATTACAGTACTTACTACTTAAAAGTGATCCGTTAAGGGACTACAGGAGCTAAACGCGAGTTTTATAATGCAAAAAAGCAAAAATATGATTCACTGCAATAAACAAAACCAGAAAAATATATGATATTTTTCAGGATATATGCTAGTATGATAGTGTTTTAAAAACATAATACTACTAATTTTACTCGAAAAAAAAAATCACGAACTTATCTCTAAAAAAAAATTTTAACGAGTAAAAACCATACTCAAATACATGCGATCATTTTGATTTTTTTGGCAAATAATTCTACAAGCAACATATTAGCATGATAGTGTTTTATTTTTTTAGTCCAATCATTAGATTTTTTGTAAATCGCAAAAAAAACCACTCATTTCTCACGTAACCACCACTTTGTAGTACAAGCTGATTAGAACTTTATTCTAACAGAAATTCAAACGAAGTTTGAACCACCACAATTAGAGTTTTAGAGTTTCTAATTTAGCTCCTGTAGTCGCTCCTTTACATTTCCTGCTGTGCCTTTTCTCAACTGTATTGGGGGTTCTTCGCTTCTCAGTCTATTGAATGCAGTTAATACGTGTATGTTACGAACTACTGATTGTTTAGCTTTCATAATTTACGTTATATGTCATGTTGTCTGATGATATCGAAATCTTTTGTTTAACAACAGTCTCAAGTTGTCTGGAACATTCCTATCTTATCAGGTCATGCTATAGGTAAACAATACATATCGGTAATCAGTATAGCCTAATCAGTCAAACCTGATATAGATCGATTGCTTTGCTACCTATTATTGGTATTAAATTATCAATTGTATTACTTGTAAAGCTCAATAAATCCCAAATGCAAGTGTAACAGCTTTATCTTTTATTGATTATCAATTTGTCATTCGAAAGAATTCGGTAGCTGCTAGCTATTTAAATCGTTTGTGATACGGGAAGTACCGCAGTTGCATTTATTGGTTTTTATCAGAATTGGCCCAAAGATTACTTTGAGTAGAGACTCACTATTTTTAAAATGTGGACCGTAGGTCCATAGCCCACTTTCTGGAGTGTCTGAACTGTTCCTACATCGTGTTTACGAAAGAAGAAGATATGGCTAACCACGCATACTTTGAAAATGAACCTTATGTGTAGGTATCTTCCTTCACAGTAAATAATAACATCTATTAGTCTCTACTCCCGTATGTAATAATAAGTGTAGTAATATCTAATAGCTGAGCAGGAAACGATGGCCAGTTAGCAATTCGTGTCAATAGTCAATGATGTGTATTGCCCGACAAGTGGCTCTGGTCTGTGATGGCAGAAACTGGATAGGTTCACCGTAGTTCGTGTCTGTTACGAATCGTTTTGTTGTTTTAGGCCCGGTATCCACCAAAGCGGAGAAGCGCGGAGCGGAGAGGAGATGTGCAAGATTCGACCAATCACAGGAAAGACGAGAGAGGCGATGTAGCAGTCTTCAACCAATGTGATTGGTCGAATCTGGCACATCTCCTCTCCGCTTCGCGCTTCTCCGCTTTGGTGGATACCGGGCCATAAACTGGCTCGCATATACGTAATCTTGTTGAGATAATAACTGTGTACAAGAAAGTCTTTCTTTACATAAGTTTATGAGCTTTTAATTGTTTCAGCTAAAAGTGTGCCCTTGTGCCCAAGAGTTAGACTATAGATCACCGTGTGTACTACGATTCTCACATAACTGTCGAAACTGTCCAAATTATTGTTAAAATTCTTTCCATTCTTTGTACTTTCTATCTTCCCAACACATTTTCATCTTCCGTTCCCCTCTATCAACATCACGCTGAAACTGGCTCTATTTGTACTAGAAACAATATTTTTTTCTCTCTGGCACCACCTAGTTCAATCAACAAACCTAACCTACACCACCCACCGAAATGTATGTCATGTTGGGTTAGGTTAAGGAAGTCAATACGCCCGAGGCCCGACACACAGCTGGTATGACGTCATCAGGTGAATTTATAAGTATATAACTCGGACCTCGGTTTAAACCACTTAGGAATCGTGTGGAATATTCCATAGCGTGTAGGGCAGGGCATAAAACTTGTATGCGTATAAAAAAACGATGCTCAACTCAAACAAACTTGAAATGTTAATCGGTCCTTCTGATGCAATGTGTTTTTGTTTTATTTTTATATCGAGACATTCTTTTGTTTTATTTGTGTGTGTGGATTTTTTAAATTCGGATGTTTATCCGACGGTGTCCCATCACTACATACTTCGATATTAAGAATGTCTTTAGCTGTCTAATGTCTGTTTGTTACTTTTTGGAAAAAAAAACCAAGAGATTATCGAAAAGAAAATAGTATAGTGTTGTTCAGTAACAGGTTTTACACAATTAAATACGAACTATAATTCACACTCAGTCTGTATTTGGGCAGAGTAATGTCCTTAACACTAGTTCACAATATAATGCCTGTTAAAATGATTTGCCGCCCTTTTTATACACTTAACCGCCATATTCAAATCAACTGTCAATTACTCAATTTGTTATGAAATACTAAATGATTCTTATAAAAATCAAATACCTAAATGACTTAATAAATACAAAGAATATTAATTAGATATTAATGAGAATATTTAAAAGTATTTTAGGAATAATTAGGCAACTACTACGTCATAACCGTTGCGTATCTATTTGGTACTTGTAACAATAGTGTAGGTACTTTCTGTACCCAAAAAATAGAAAACTAATGTTAATTCCTTGCGTTGTATCTATCACCACTATTCGTTAGCTTCTAGCAGTTTCGATATAATCAGTTTAGACTTACTTAGTTTAGTAAAATTATCACGTTTCGCCCATAAGACCTAAGTATCAAGTAAGTAGGTAGCTACTGGAGATTGCACATTCCTATATCGAGTGATGCAGTCACCCTATTGTCCTTGTGTGTCCCTGAGTCCCTGCGTCAGTGTAACTATAGTTAACTTTACGATGCCATTGATTACCATACGCCAAGAGAGCATTATAATATCCTCTTGTTACTGGCAAATTATTATATGTATGCTTGACAATTATTGAATCGGCTATTACATTATTATATCCTTGTGGGTTAGGGTGCGGAAGTACTAACGTAAACGTTGTAAGTACTAGTATTGAAGGCAAAGTAGACGTAAATGCAGCCTAGGTACATTGGGAGAAAACTTTCAGACACGGGATGGATGTTTGTTACTCAATCATGCCAGAAAGGCTGAACGGATGTAGAGAAAATTGGCACAGAGATATTAATTATATTTTTTTTTTTTTTTTTATACTTACTTTTTTTTTTTTTTTTAAAGTCTGAAATAGAACATAGGCTTTTTTACATCAAAATTTCCACGCGAATCAAGTCGCGGGCATGTCAGGTGACGTCATGGGAAAATCCGATGTCTTTTTTATGTAATATATGCAATATATAAAAAAAAAATGTCGTGATGGCCCAGAAAAAAAAAATGTCGTGATGGCCCAGAGGTTTAAGCCTCGCCTCCCATGTATGAGGTTGTGGGTTCAAATCCGGGCAAGTAGGTACCAATGTGACTTTTCAATTCATATGTACTTTTCAAAGTTTATCTTGGACATCACAGACATCGGTGAAGGAAAACATCGTGAGGAAACCTGGACTTATAATTAATTTAAGTCTGAAATCGCCAACCCGTCTTGAGCAAGCGTGGTGATCAATGCTCGTGCCTTCTCTGTATGAGAAGAGGCATTTGCCCAGCAGTGGGACAGTAATAGGCTGGTATTATTATTATTTATATGCATCGAGGGACGTTTCAATGTTGTTATTTTGGATATAAGTATTTAACTATTTTTAGGAGTTTTTGGTAAGAAAATGCAAAAAAAAACCCGCAAAATTTGCGGACCTGGTACCTAGATTAAAATTTTCAACCCCAGTGCGGCGTCCACAATTTTGCGGAGTAAGTACCTAGACTACCTAGTTGTTTAATGTTTTTTTTTTAAAGTAGGTATCTATGATATTTGAACACAAGATAATAGTAGTTTGCTTAATTCGAATACCTTTGGTAACATTTACTAAAGTCTTTCATGGGATAATCTTACAAAAAATAGTCACCCATATTTGAACCTTATTTGTTGTTTGACAATAAGTATTTTTTTAAAACCGCAACTTGTGCTGGTACTGAGAAATAGGTACATAATTATATAGGAAACCCCAATTAGTGCTTACACGTTTCCCCAACCTAGGAATAAAAGCAAGACTTTTGCAATTGTGCTTGCGACCAGCAATTTGTTTCATGGCGCAAGAAAGTGCCAGTCATATCTAAAAACATTGGATCTACTTAGGTCGTGAATTACAAACAGTCACGAATATTTATCTAGTCTGGCAACTCTAATCATTTCTCGTTGTGTCCATACAAATGTAGTTTAGGAGATGAGCTACGAATCTATGATCAGGGATAAACCCAGCTAGACCTATCCATGGGAAAACTTCGAATGCGCCAAGTAGGCGAGACGGTCTGGACGCAGGGCGCATAATTGGTGCATCATGCATTGCTAAGCGGTATAGAAACAGAAACACATAAAGGATTATGTGAAAGAAGATACAGTAGCAAGGAAGGAAGAGATCAGGTGACTACTGAGAAGGTTAAGGGGCTGAAAGTATGTAAGAAATTTAAGGAAGTTCGTAATTTTTACCCATAAGAAATCCATTTGGGCATGTCCCGAATAAATTGGGAAAAGGAGGATGGTGATGATGGATAGTCTAAAAGAGTCCAAAGAGAAATTTGATGATTGATATTTGTATATCAATCATATAATTGCATAAGTATATATTAGTAGTTACTGTATTGTATTTATAGTGTTGTTATATGTTTTTATTTGTATTTATGAGTAGGTCTGTATGTATGTATTGTATATTATATTTAAAATAGTTATCTGTTTTATGTATTCCATTTTCTTTTTCGTTTTTACACACTATGTCTACATCTCTTTTTAGTATCTCCTTTCGCAGGTATGCTGGAAGAGATTTCTTTAGGAATAAGCATCACCTTTGTATTATTTTCTGTTCCTCTCCACTTTTTTATATTCAGTGTGTACATAAATTGTTAAATAAATTGATGGCTGATAATGTCAGTTGAGGAGCGCGTGGCTAATTAATAACAGCAGCATGAGCAGCTCGGGTCAATCTTCACGGTCATTTTATAGGGTGGATGGGTGACCACCCATTACATACCGAGTTTCCTGAGTGCCTCGGAAAGCACGTTAAGCAGTTGGTCTCGACTGTCATTTATAGATTTTTGACAATCGTTACAGGTCGTCGGTGGCCCGAAAGTTTGACAACCAGTCTTACTAAGGAGTATCGTATTTCCCAGTACTAACTGGGTTGTGGAGGTCAGATAGGCAGTCGCTTCATGAAGAATACTGATATTCAGCTGCATCCGGTAAGACTTTAAGCCGACCCCAACATAGTTGAGAAATGGTTTGGCAAATGTTGGCTGATAATGTCAGTTCATCATCATCATCATTTCAGCCGCAAGACGTCCACTGCTAGACATTGCCTCCCCCAAGTGTCGCCACATTGACCGGTCCCGTGCGACTCGCATCCAGCGGATTCCCGCAGCCTTCACCAGGTCATCGGCCTTCCTATCGCAATGTCTTCCGGTTCGCGGTCGCCACTCCAGAACTTTTTGGCCCCATCGGCCTTCCGTTCTGCGAGCAATGTGCCCTGCCCACTGCCACTTAAGTTTGGCTACGTCGGTAACCTTGGTTCTCTTGCGGATGTCTTCATTCCTGGTTCGATCACGCAAGGAAACTCCGAGCATAGCCCTCTCCATTGCCCTTTGGGTGATGTCAGTTAGATTCATAGAAGTTAATAATAATATTTGTATTGCAAGCTGTGACAACGTCTACATTGTGACATGAAAACATTCCACCATTATTATTTTAGAATCTGGATATTCGCCAGTAATTCACTTATTATTTAAATATTTTTACTGTAGGTAGTATAACACTATTTTTCATAGTAAAATCGACTTTTAAACGAGATGGACGGATGTAGATGGTTCTGTCTTACTTTTTATTTTTAAGAAAAATGAAACTGAAAAAAAAGAAGCTAGCAATAGATAGCTCCAGACATCCGGTGGCAGCAAACATTTATTTTGTGTTTTTTTTTTGTAAACAGTTCAGTACCTATCATGTGCTAACTTTCAGTTTTGGCAAAACTTATATCAAACTATAATTAATAATAAATATCGCTGGACATTACACACAGCGCCACCTAGTTCCACACTAAGCAACGAGGCTTGTGTCGTGGACACCAGATAGTTGATATACTACATATTATATACTTATTGTTTGTAAATACATACTTATTATACATATAAACATCCATGACTCGGAAACAAATGCACATGCTCCTCACACAAACATTTGCTCCTACCGGGATTCAAACCCGGGACCCTTAGAACGTAAGGCAGCCTCACTACCGCTGTGCCATTCGGGTCGTCACTCTAGCGTCACATTAAACTAGCTTCTGCCAGCGGCTTCGCCCGCGTGAAGTTTGATAATTGTTCCATGGGCTCTTACTACTGGGATACAAAGTATCCTATGTTTTAATCTAGGTTATAAAATATCTGTGTGCAAAATTTCTTCCAAATCCGTTCAGTAGTTTATGCGAGAAAGAGTTACTAATATCCATATATCTATACATCCATACTCACAAACTTTATAATATTAGTAGGATTTCCATATACAGCCCTATCATTGTAGGTCTGTAAGTAGTACCTCGTCACATGTAATCGATTCCTCGATGCCATTCAAAAGAATTCAATTGACAAGTTTTAGCATCACTCGCATCCAATATCGTTCAGTACAAGGAATTGAAACGACTGATTGATAATATTTCCAATTCGATTTCTCGTGAAACCGTGTAATGAAAAACAATTGAAGATACACACCTACCTATATCAAGTACCTACGTAAATAACTAACTATTGACAATCAATTGCAATAATATGAGATATATTATATATCTCATATTATGGTATATATCATATATACCATGTTTACTGTTTGTTTAAACACACACACACACACAACCATCACAACACAACAACATGGTCAATATCCCGTTTTCAGTGTTAAAATGTTGGTCACCATGTCGGTCCAACTACATTTTTATGAATCGTGCAAGGAATCTTTGAGAAAATCCTTACTAACATTACGAGTCAGTCAACTAAGGACCTGCCTGTTCTGTCCCAAAGCTGGGCAAAGGCTTCCGCGGATTCCTTTCCAATCTTCCTTGTGTTTTGCCTTCTCCGGCCAATCAGGACTGATGGAATAGTCACACAGTGGCCTGAAAGCAGGCGTCATAGACAAAGCGGGCCAAAAGAAACATTACCCCATAAAGTTGTTAATCTTACTTGAGAGAAAGAAAGATTCTAAAATTAAATTAAAATGAAATTATTATGGCTAAAATATAAAGGGTGTAAAACACCTCTTAACGAAGCCGAAAGGCACTTGTTCTCCTCATCATTGCGATCATTTTTTTGTTCTACACCATACCTGAGAACCTTCTAGTTACGGAGATGTTGGGGGTCCAAGTTCCAACATTTTAGCAACTTTTTTTTTAAATACTAGTTTTTAATGTTAGATTATTACTTTAAACACATCCACGACCCCCGTACTATTCAATCCATCCATCAGCACAATGTTTTGAGTGCGTTACATTGAGTTCTACCACAAAACATGATTTTTCACCCCAAAAAAAAGTCGTCTCCCAGCTATGATTTTTGCGTAAAGTTACTTAGTTTGTACGTATAGTATTATTTTATTTTCTTTATTTTACATGGCAACCTAACCGGACTTGTTTTAATTATGCGGTTGGGCACACAAACATACCTGGTAATCACACCATAAAATGCACTACCTACCAGGATATTTTATAAAAATGTATGACATCATACAGTTAGGGTCTCAACTCAACTCAACACATTGTGCTGTTTATCAGTCAGATTTCTACACTTTAGTTGGTAGTTCCTAGAAATACCTAAGATTTTTCTTCTTAACTGCTTGTCAATCACAAAAAATACCAAATAGTTGTCTCTTAAAAAGAAGTACTTATGGGGACTACAGGAGCTAAACGAGAGTTTTATAATGCAAAAAAGCATATGATTCACTGCAATAAGCAAAACTAGAAAAATATATGATATTCTTCAGGATACATGCTAGTATGATAGTGTTTTGAAAACATATAATTACAACAAATTTTACTCGATAGAAAAAAATCACGAACGTATCTCTAAAAATTTCTTTTAACGACTAATAACCATAATAAAATGCATGCGATCATTCTGATTTTTTGGCAAATCATTCTACAAGCAACATATTAGCATGATAGTGTTTTATTTTTTAAGCCAATCAATAGATTTTTTTGTAAATCGCACAAAAACCACTCATTTCGCACTATTCGGCCCGCAATGACTGACGTACAACCACTTTGTAGTGCAAGCTGATTAGAACTTTATTCTAACATTATTTCAAACGAAGTTTGAACCACTACAAATAGAGTTGCTAATTTATCTCTTGTAGTCGCCTTAAGTACTATATATTGTTGTAACCTCGCAAACGTCTGCTTTGCTTAAATTAAATTCAAATTCAAACACTTATTCCATAATCCACATAATAACAGTAGGTAAAGCGAATTTTTTCATAAGCTAAGGAATTTGTGATAGATTGGAAAATATTTCCCCTAGATACCCGCTTAGTTTATTTTGGGAATCGCGATTCGTTGGCCGCGGTATTTTAATGAATCGATAGGCCTTGAACTTTCAATGCCGAACGATCAGCTGCTAGAACAGTAATATACATTTACCTAGTGTGTCGATACCTCATAATATCTATTTTAAACTAGTTTAAACCTATGCGGGATTCGTCAGTCAAATTTATATTGTTGTGCAAATGTAAACATTACACATACAATTTGCCATGTAATTGCCATTTCATACAACTAGGCTCTCAAAGAATGATAGTTATGATTTTTATAGTGTACTAATTTTCCTATTCTGTGTTCAAACTTCTCAATAATTAATTGTTTACGTAGGTGTACTTCATTATTATAAAGGCAACATCTATATTTGCGTTATTAAATTAGCATATTTGCTTACAGAACGATTTACTCTATAGGAATTTGATTGCGACCTGCATTTTAGTTAAAAGTGGCTGAAGATGCTCCCTTTGGTACGCCTTAATGCATGATTACCTTTAAACATTTTCGTAGAATTCATACAAAAATACGGTTGTCGTGGAAATATACCGCCTGCATGTAGATTGTGAATGTCTTTGTCTGTATATAATAAATTGTTGTTATTGCTTGTTAAACATATTGTACAGTATCAACTCTGACCTGGCAATAAATAAATGTGCATGCATACGTTATTACATGATTTAAGTATGTACACAATAAAGGCCAAAGCGAACCGCGGACGGCAGAGCAACGCATTAATTTTTTCGTTTTAATTATTCGTATGAATATGAATAATACACAAACGAATCATTCATACGAATAATTCATATCAGAGTTAAAGAAGTACGGAAGAAGAACAATTGCTGCGGCAGCGAAAGGAGAATGATGAATGATTATGCGCTCCCACGGTGCTTATTTGCATGGAATGCACTTTGAATGAATCCTTCTTATTGGCTGATTTATTCATTGGATACTGATGGGATTCGCAGTAAACTAATTGTAGATCGTTATCGAGATGTTTACTAATATCATTCGATCAAGATTAGTTAACTAACCGGATTCGGAGCAGTGTGGATAAAATGTGCATGACTATGTGAGATGGTATAATAGGTACTTGATTTGCTACCTATCTCTCAAGTGGTTTTCCACAGGAAAATGCAGGTTGTAAGGAACTGTTACCATGAAATCAGCATAAGATTGTAGACTCCAAATAGCCCTAGAGAAAAAAAACTACTGTTTCATACAAACACGGTCACAATGTTTGAAATAGTTGATCTTTAGATGTCAGACGGAGTTACCTACTATCGAATTTATACGGATATGAATGAGTATAAGTGACAGAAACGTACACTCATACAATCCAAAAAGCCGAGCGTTTTCTGAGACACAATGTGCCACAAAGACAAAAGGCATCATACATATTTGGAATACGGCTAGTAATTTGGAATACTCCACTTTATACTTTCCAATTCCGTGACACCACCTCGTAAAGTGACCCTTCAACTTCAATGGTGTCGCCTTGGGGAGTCTCATCAATCTGGTCAGAACTAGTCAGCTGGCCTCATTTACATACGTCCTCAAGGGAGGTCGCGTAATCCACCAGCTTATGTCGATGGACGTTTTGTTTGTTAAATTATTCTGTTTTTTATTTATTCTTTGTGAGCGGATTTTTGTGCGTGATTTTTTAAATGCCAGCTTATGTCGATGGACGTTTTATTTGTTAAATTATTCTGTTTTTTATTTATTCTTTGTGAGCGGATTTTTGTGCGTGATTTTTGGGGAAAGGGTAAATAGAGCTCTGTAATCTTTCGTCATAATTCTACTGCTCTTCTCACAATTTGTCACGGTCACGGTGCAGATTGTTTTCTCAATAGTTCGACATGATCATTCTTAACCTCAAATGTTACACTGGTTTCCTCTTCCATAATATAATTCATCAGATCTAAGCCGTTATCGCAGTAGTCACGGAGTAACCTACAACATCTTTCTCAGATTACATCTATAGTTGCTTTGGTTTTCCTGTGGAGGTTTCTATTCATCCTTGCTCATATCTCAAATCTTTCTTAATATGTTCTCTGCTATATTTACAGCTGGGTAGGCACTGGTAAATCTTTTAAGTTAGGTAAAACGTTTTTATCTTCGTCATCTTCCTGTCCACGTTCCATATTACTTGGGGTCATTTTCGTCCATTCTCCTCTGTCAACCGTCACGATTTACTCGTTTTTCTTTCATATCATACCTCATACAATCCATCCATCGTTCCTTTGGTCTTCCTCTCCCTCTCCATCCATCAACATTTATATTAAAATGTTGTTATATTGAATTAATAAAACGACTAGTGCCAAGGACAATACTGGCATTGTGCGATTGTTTACATCAACTGCCTTATCGGACTCCATCCTAAGTACCTATGCACTACTTGATACTAGGTCAAGTGCCTATGTAGGTAGCCCTTTACGGAAACACCCGACGTATGCAGGCAATTGTATACCTATTGTAACTGATGACGAATGTCCTATGACTTCATTGGTTAAATATGCATCAACCAGCGTCATGAATTTATTATTAGAAACCTATAAGGCACAAATAAAATGATATAATTTTTCCTGTCGTCAGCAAAATCTGCCTAAACTTTTACTAACTATGTTGGGGTCGGCTTCCAGTCTAATCGGATGCTGCGGAATACCAGTATTTAACATTGAGGAACTGTCTTCTTCTTCTAATCGATGGCAATCTAAATAGTGTTTGCCCAGAACTGAGCCACCAGTTTGGCGCCTTCAGTAACGTCCATCAGTTCCTGTAATGAACAAACAACAGGACACGCGTTTGTGGAGCTGCCCGTCTCACTGTAAAAAAGGTATTAGCTCATGTTTAGACGTTCATATACATGGTGCCTTTGATTTTTAAAACAAAACGTAGTTTAAACGATAGTATACTCTAGTTACCTCTGAGAAGAGTATAAGGTAATTTTTTTTAAAATTCCGTATCTGAATTTGGGCTATCATAACAGTGCATTCAGAAAAGAGGTTTCGTGATCTAAAATTGCACCTGCTCTACCGTTATTTCACCCTGCGTCACCCATGTGTATTTTCCTAAAGAATTCATCAATTTGATGTTTGCAATTAATCATGAGTATATTTCAGCTTTGCCGCTACAACCAGCCAGACGGGCTGACATTCGTTATCTCTGAACCGATGCGTCACATTAATGTGTGCAGTTCATACAACTATCATTATCAGCGGTGATAACGTTAGGTCCCGTTAAGTATGTAGTTTATGTACCTACAATCTACATGGTGTTGTGTACTTAGAGTTCTTTGTACTTCATTTCTGTTTGCGTTTCATCATTTATCTCGATTATGAAAACGTTTGAGTTGTCATTGTTAGATGTGTGATCAAGGTTGCTTGCATTGGAAGTTTTTTTATGTCTCTCCCGAAGAAACGCACTGCCCTAGAGCTTCCAGTGAGTGGAAGTACCTACTACTATACAGTATACCAGCTGTTACTGCTCCCAAGCAGCGTTGTTACGTGTCAAAGTTCGGTGGACATGGATGCCGGCCGCCGGATGCCGGTCGCTAAACTCAGAGATCATTACACAGCTCAGTCTCTGGGTTGTCAACACATCTGCGGTTTCTCAGCTACATTTAGATGCGCGGAATGAAGAGACATTCTTCGACGTCTATTGAAAGAGTTATTAGCGAAGCTCCTTAAAAATATAATTAAAAATGTTAAAGAATGGTCACCTGTTGGTAGTTGGCTACATTCAATATTCTTCAATCAGTGGTATGAGCATCTGTGATTAGGTTCTGTGATCGACAGAGCGGATCAATAGTGATTAATTTTAATTGACTGTAAGCGAGAACTTTTAGTGGGACGTCTGCATTTGAATGTCAAATGAATTTAAACGTTCTGCCTGTTATAGTTGCTGCCAGTTAAGATGACAATAGCGGTCATTGCCCTTTCCCTAATATAAGAGATATTAGGGAAAGGGCAATGACCGCTATTCTCATCTACGAACCAAAACAAATGAACCATTTGTGTCGCTTTTCATTCGAAAAAATGTTGAAGATCACGATAGATGACGATTCTAGACTTGAATAGACTTATTTTTGGTTTTCAAAGTTAAGAACTTTAATAAATGTAGGTGGGTAATGGCCGCTATTGTCATCTTAACTGGTAGCAACTCTAGCTATTTTTATTAACCATGGGTTGGCTTTAAAATGAGCTTTTTACGGTCATTCACATTACCTCGTTACTGTTAAGTAGCTCTGCTACGTACCTATTTAAAGGTATCCTTCCTACATTTGTAATACGAGCGAGATCTATCAAGTTCTGTCCACATTTGGAAGTGTCAATTACTTCCATTGACTGAAATTAGTCTCGTTTCGCCTTGCCTACGTTTACCTGAATGTGATGATTGCTTTCGTTCGACTAATGACACCATATTAACTAACTAAGTGTGTTAGTCCGGAAATTGCTTGGAAAAATAAAATTAGACTTTTCTTTTTATTAGCGTTTTATGAGTACCTACCTACTTATAATTGTGGTTATTTGTTATGCCATCACAGATGGATTTTGTCAGTCCCCTTATATCATATACTACTGCTTACATTGGTTTTCCTGTGGATCTCTTAATAGGCATGACGACAGTATCAAAAAATTGCAAATCTATTTAGTCCGTCAGTTAGAGTATTGGAGATGAATGGACACGTATTTTTTGTTTTTGTAAATCAATGAATATTGACAAAGATAAAACGCATCAAAACTCGGGAGTGGGGGCTCGTGACGTCAGAACTAGCTAAAAATTATACCATGGCGTGACGTATGCAGAGTTTTAAAAGCGTCGTATCTTCGTCAATTTTGGTTTACGTAACAAAAGAAAAAACACGGGTCAAATATTTTTTGATAATCTAAGTGACGGACTAATTAGTTTTTTTTTGTCGTCTCGCCTATTTCTGATTCGGTCGCGCGGGGAATCCCCAAACATAGCCCTTTCCTCCTGGTTGGATGGCCTTTCACAAGGTGAACCATTGACCTCGTGCAGATTTGCTGGATACGAGATACATGGGACCGGTCAGTGTGGCAAACCTTAGGGGAGACATGTAACCAGCAGACTCTCTTTCAGCTAAAATGACAATCACTCACTCACTTACTAAAAAGGTTATTCTTATTGTTGTTGGTGCTCATCCTTAAAAATGTTTCTATTTGTATCACTACCACACACACGCACCCTACGTATTTAGACCTAACGGTACGCACCTATTTAATAGACGTGGCTTTCAGTCACACATAGTACCAGCATATACATTTTCATGTGACCTCCATTTCGGTATTAATAAATCTTCTTTTAAGGTTAATATGTAGATAATTAAACAATACATAATTGCCTGGGTGTGGTGACTTTATGTGATTTATTCGTGTGACAAAGTGATTTTAGCCTAGATTATAGTCAACCTATATTATTTGGTACCAAGTTAATGGTCACACACACATAGGTATAAATTATACAAGGTACCTATAGTACCTAAGTAAGTAGTACCTATTTGGTTTAGCATTTATACCTACACTATTATGTAAAACCTTCGGACACCACGTACTTGTATGTGAACATCTGTCATACCATCTCATTGAATACGACTGCAAGACGTGATTTGTATTTAGGGAATTTTAACCTTTCGTATGCCGAACGTAGATCTACGCGAGACACAATGGCTTTTTAATTGTGTCTGTAATTATGGCATACGAGAGGTTACATTTAATATTTAATAATAATTTTATTAAATAATAAATAAATCCCTCGTAGGTACTTATGTAATCATTATTTACGAAAATACAAAGAAAAACTGGAAAATCAAAATTATTGTTCGGTTGGTGCCATTGCGAAGCGAAATGTTGCCAGTTTATTTGAGAATGTTACCATTTTATAAAAATCTACCACGTTAAGCTATTCCCATATCTTAAAATAAATTTTCCCATTCTATTTTAAACAAATATTTAATTTTTTAAATTCAAATATTAACGTAATTTTCTTTTGTTACAGATTCAACCCTGTCTTCGACGAAATTGAAATGTTTCAAAGATTTCAAGTTTTAAAACTTTAATTAATGTCAAGACGTTCGACGACGTTCACTGGACGAACGTTTGAAAATATAGAAAGTGAATTTTTCAAAAGTGTGAGATCGAGGACTAGCCGGTCCTTGATGTACTCGACAAGCTACAACCCTTGCGCCCTAACACTTTGCATATCGAAGAGACTTTCCCGCTATTCGGCTAGAGACCCAAGATTAAGACATTGGTCGAGAGAACTAACGATTTCTTCGACGTAGAAGAATTTTCTCTAATTGGATTATTAATCCAATTCTGGTAGTTTTCACGACGTCCATTAGAGGACCGAATTATAGACAACAAAGTACGTACTTAGCACCGTACTTAAGAAGAGATCGTCTAAAAGACTAATGGAATCACAACGAGCGTATGCAAATGGAATTCCAGGGAAAGATCCTTCTAGCAAGTATGAACATAAAGTACCGTCTGAAGAGGAGAAGACTACGTCTCCACTCCTTCAGAGGACTAACGATATCAAGTATATAGATGGAGTGAATGATGATAAAAATGAAATGACAGATTTGAGGAAGCCTAAAGATGATTTGGATACTGTAAATTCTATGAAAACGGAACTGAATAGTACTAAGGATAACCATCTTTCTGTAGGTTATCGCAAAGACTCGAAAAGTGATGATGATGCCGTTTCCACAAATGAGGGTGTTAAATTCTTTGGTCTTGGGGACGATGACAGTATTTGTTCTAGTAAGCCGCAAGATTCAACGCCTGCGATCCCGGATGGAGGTTGGGGATGGGTAGTCGTAGCTGCATCCTTCCTCGTCGCCACTGTGGCCGACGGATTAGCTTTCTCCTACGGCTTGATGCATGACAAGTTTGTCATCTTTTTTGAAACCAGTGAAGCCAAAACTTCGTTGATTGGAAGTTTGTTTATATCCGTACCGTTGATAGCAGGACCTATAATGAGTGCTTTGGTAGACCGTTATGGATGCAGAAGTATGACAATAGTTGGCGGTGTAGCTTCAACTGTAGGATTTGTAGCTGCTTCGTACAGCAATTCTGTGGAAGTTTTATATGTCACGTATGGTATTATGGCTGGCCTTGGGACTGGCTTGCTGTACGTCACTGCTGTGGTGTCCATTGCTTATTGGTTTGAGAAACGACGCAATTTAGCGGTTGGATTAGGATCTTGTGGAGTAGGTTTTGGAACTTTCATATACTCTCCACTAACGACATATTTATTGGAAGAATTTGGTTGGAGAGGTACATTATTACTGTTAGCTGGTACTGTACTTAATGTCTGCGTGTGTGGTGCTGTGATGAGAGATCCTGAGTGGTTGATAATTGAGCAGAAAAAGCAAAGAAAATTGAATAAGTCGAAGAGAGCATCTAGTATTATGTCTATATCAGCGAAATCGGGTGGTGGAGAGTCTGTTTATCCCGGAGCAGAAGAGTTAAAGACACTGATGAAGAGCGGTGAAACGCCTGAATATATACTCACAACATTAGTAGCTTCTATTGCTCAAGCCGAAGATCTAGAAGCAGCAACTAAAAGAAATGCTGACATGTCACAATACCATAAAGTTAGTTCTGTAATAAATCTGCCTACGTTCTTGCGACAAAGTGAAAAGGTAATAGACACTTCCACTTATTTATTTAAAGTTAAACAAATCTAAATGTGCACATAACTATGTATAATATGGATTTTTTTTAGTTAATATTAATATAATTTTTTAGTTAATTTAATAGAGATTTTTCAGGTACCTGCTGAAGTATTAGACCAGCTCCAATCTAACAAGAAACTCTACAATATAATTTTACAAAACTATCCATCGTTGCTAGCACTTAGAAGTACATCAGAGCAGAGGTTGAACGTAGAACCTACCGAGGGCTCAAAATCTAAACCGATAAAAATGTCAATGAAGTTAAAACTCAATAAAAGAGAGAAAGAGAAGAAGAAACAGTTTGAAGTGAAACTAGATCAAGTCAGGGAGAAGTTGTTGCAACCAATCCCGGAGAACAAGCCTGCAGTGATCGTACAGAGAGAGCGCCAGGACTGGTGGACCAAGCAATTCGTAACTGATCATCACTACTTGAGAGGCATACGAGTACATCGTAACTCGATCATGCATCGCGGTGCTATGATGAACATTGCTAAGTACAAACTGCGTGCGTCTTCATGCCCTGACATTTATAGGAATTCGATGTGGTCCGTTGAGGAGGAAGAAAATGTAAGTAGATTCTGTTTTTTGTTTTTTGTCCCGTTTGCCTTTTGATATTTTTGTTTTTTATGAGCTTTTCTCTCTTTTTTCCAATTCCTTCCATAAGCTATTTTCTTTTTGATATAACTGTTGTTCTTTTTTAATTTTGGAAGTAAATTCTATAAATGTTCAGGCAAACTTATACTATTTGTATATCTTTCGTTTTCAGACCTGGGGCAGACGTTTATTAGACACTTTGAACAAAACATTCGACTTTAATATGTTTACCGAGTTCCACTTCCTGATGATGAATCTGTCAACGTTAGTGCTGTTCATTTGGTTCATCGTGCCTTACTTCTACATCTCTAACTTTATGCTCATGAGTGGATACAGCGAGCTCCACGGCTCCTATATGTTGAGTGTGTTCGGAATTGCCACTATCATTGGCATCGTAAGTATTTGCATTGATGTTTAAGGTTCCAGTTAGACTGTGTGTGAATAAGGCAAAACTGTGCTGTGCCTGTAAAGTTTATCAAGTAATATTTCAAAATGTATTCTTTGTCCTGCCAAATAATTTGGTAAAGTCTGCTATTTTCCGATTAGCCATAGCAAATTTATTGAAAACTAACTTAAATATTTTTCTCGTGTTTCAGGTTGGCCTGGGTTGGATGGGAGATCTCCCATGGGTGAATGTAACGAAGACATACGCATTATGCCTTATATTCTGCGGTATAACCATAATCATGTTCCCTGTGTTAATTCGTGTGATGGATCCAGAAGCCCCGTATAGTTTCTATATACTAGCATTAAATGCCGTCATGTTTGGACTGATGTTCTCAAGCTCATATTCGTATACGCCCAGCATTTTGGTGGAATTAATCGCTTTGGAAAGATTCACAATGGCTTATGGATTGGTGTTGCTGAGTCAGGGTATTGGACATCTTATTGGACCGCCTATGGCTGGTAAGTAAATGCATCTATCTTGTCGATTAATACCAAATCAATAGCCCATTGTTAATAAGTGTCGTCACAACATTTAGCAAGATCTCTGTGTCTTACAAGAGCTTTTGCGAAACATATATAGATTCTTGTATGCGATGTCACTCCTGCGTAGCATTGCATGGAAACCAGTGCATAATATAATTGCAATAACAGTGTACAAGTAGTAACAAACCGTTACGTGGACCATTGTTTTTTAAACACTAGAGTCGAGTTACACCACTTGACTCTCACAAATGGAGCTAATTGATCAACAATCGATGCTCCAATTGTTTTTCTGCACAAGTTTCCGTCACTAATATCTTTGTAGTAACTATGTGATGAGTTGTCTTGCAATAAGTAGCAAATCTGTGGATAAATGTTCAGGTTCTTATCGCATCAGTTGCGGTAACTACAATCGTAAAACGAAGTGAGAACAGTCGTAAACTTAGCTATAATCTGCACTGTTTTTGAATACAAAGGTTGTTTGTATAATTCTTTGCATGTCAATATCTCACAAGGTTTTCTTCGAGTTTTTGGGGGACCGTAGTCCTGACAAGGAACCCTTATTGTTTCGTCATGTCCGACTGTCTGTCTGTCCGAGGTTTTGCTAAGAGACCGTTAGTACTAGAAAGCTGTTATTATGTAGACGTGTGTACATCAATAACTCCGACAAAGTAAAATAAAATTTAGGAAAATATTTTTTTTAGGGTAGCTCCCCTACAAATGTGAAGTGGGGATGAATTTAGTTTTTCGTCTACCCTATCGTGTGGGGTATCGTTGAATAGGTATTTTAAAATGACTTAGGGGTTGCTAATACTACTTTTCGATTGAATGCTCCAAAATATTAAACTTTAAAGTACAAATTTTTGTTCCAGTAGGAAACCCCCCCTCTAAAAGCTAAACTGCTGGCTTAAAAAATGTAGCGGTTAAGATAACTTTATTAGTTTAGCAGTAATATAGTCGTGGAATTTTGTACCAAATACAAAATCCATAGAATTAATCCTATAAAGTGACTAAGATAGAAGTAGTTGCTTGTTTATAACGGGTAAAGACTTGCACTGAAAACCAAAATCTAAAATAAAAAAAAACTAAAAAAACAATAAATTAAGTATCATAACTTTCACAAAGCTGCCGCTAGATGGCGCTGTACCAACGGGTTCGTTCTAAATTGTGATAACGGGCTACTACGGAACCCTACACTGCGCGTGGCCCGACACGCACTTGGCCGGCTTTTCAAATGCGTACGTACGTGCGTGACGTACTTTTAGTCATCTAATAATTTAATAATTTGACCACAATCAAATAATCAACTGCACTATAAGGTTGGTGATGTTTGTCTATAGTCTGACTTCCAATTATTTTCCAAGTTTTTTTTTCCATTATTGCAATCTATCAATCTTGCAGATATTCAGCAATATGTGTAAGATTATATTTAATTAAAGGGCTAGCACAAAAGCCGTTTGCTCCGTTTATTCTTTTGCCTCTCAGAGAAGGTCAAGGAAGGTTGGAATCTTTCTTTTTAGTCTACGAGCAACTGTTTGGGTGTTCATTAGATTCACTGCCAGCATATTTGGATGATTAGTGATTCGCTTCTTGTACGCTTTTGTCCTTTCCGAGATTTCTTCTATAACACTTTTGACGCAGAGGTCGTGACTCGTGATGAAGTCTACTGTTTGAGACATACCAAGTTGCGTTCGTTATTATTCTTAGTATCTTTGACTGGAATCTCACATTGTATTATTTTTCAATGTTTGATTTTGCTGCTGTTAGTAGCCAGTACAGTTTAGTGCGCAACAGATTTGGTTTCGTTGGCTTTGATTCGCCAGGCTTTGAGCCATTTGGATACTTGATCGAGGCTGTTTTGAAGCTTTTGTGCTGCAATGTCTGGTCAATTGTCCATTGATAGATGCTGTGTCATAAGCAAATGTTCCAGCAACTGCTCCATCGGTCGTAGGGAGATCAGCTGTAAAAAGCAGATACAACGTGGGACCCATGACACTGCCTTGCGGAACTCCAACTTTGATAGCATATAAAGACGTTAACTCTTCTCCTTGTTTTACAAAAAAGAGTCTGTCGCTTAGATATGACTTTATTAGGTTGTAGAAGTTTATAGGTAGGTTTTTTTTATTTTGAAAAGAAGTCCGTCATGCCACACTTGGTCAAATGCCTGAGATATATCTAAGAATACTGCGACACTGTATTGTTTTGGTTCAAGAGCTTTGTTTATATGTTCCACTAGCCTGTGTACTTGTTCAATAGTACCATGCTTTCGACGAAAACCAAACTGATGGTCAGGTAGTAATTTGTTTACGGCAATAATCGGATATAATCTAAGCAAAATAACTATCTCCATGATTTTTGAGGGTATGAGTAACAGGCTAATGGGTCTGTTTGATTGCGCCTTAACCTGATTTTTTCCAGGCTTAGGAAGCATTATAACTTGGGCTATTTTCCATTGAGGAAGGACCATTCTTCTTCGTAGGATAACGTTATACAGGCAAGTGAGAAATTTAATCCCTGCCTTTGGCAGCTCCCTTAGGATTTTTCCTGTTATAAGGTCGTAACCAGGAGCTTTATTTGGATCTAAAGCCTTAATTGCTGTTTTTGTTTCTTTATAAGTGAGCTTATTAACGGGAGGATCGAGTTGGTGGGTTTGGTCCAATAATTCTGTGACTTCTTGGATTTTAGAGGAGCCTGTATCTGGATTTGGTATAAAGACCTGTTTTAGATGTTCAGCAAATGTAGCAGCTTTGTCCGCATCGCTAGAAGCCCATTCCGAGTTACTTTTACGGATAGGAGGTTGATTACTTGCCGGGCGTTTAAGTTTTTTTAGTGAATTTCCACAAAGAGTAATTGGTCTCTGCTGTAGCATCAACGTTTTCTAGAAATGTTTGTAGGCTGGTTGTTTTTCATTGTGTTTTAGCAGAACTTTTAGTTTTGTTTGAAGATAGTTTAGATGTTTTTTATCAGTAGGATAACCTGTTGTTAGCCACTTTTTCCGAGCTTTTCGTTTATCAGCTAATAGTTCTCTTACAGATGTTGGGTAATCTTGTTTATGGTACGAGTCTGCGGCAGCTGCAGATTGCAGATACAGGCAGATTGTTGAACGCAGCTATTGAAATGTTCTACCGCTTCTGTTATGTTGTCGTCCGTTTTTAAAGGAATTTTGAATTCTATTTTTTCTGTCAGTATCTGTCTGAAGCGCTCCCAGTTAGTTTTATTGGAGTGTAGCTTGCAAGGTTTAGGCACTACTGTGATTTTCCTTTTTAGTACTATTTCTACCGGGGAATGATCGGAGGATAGTTCGGAGCTCGTTTTGCTTGTTATAAAGTTGTTAGGGATGCCTTTTGTAATACAGAAGTCAAGCAAGTCTGGTACTTTATTCAAGTCTGTAGGCCAGTATGTAGGATCTCCGGGGGAAATAATATTTACTTTTAATTTCTCAATGGCCATTATCTTTCGTAGTTATAGCACGTGAGTCCCAGTAGTGGTGCTTGGCATTGTAATCACCTCCAGCTATGAATCTGTGGCCCAGTGTAGAAAGGAACCTTATGAAGTCTTCTAACTTAAGTTTATGTTTAGGTGGACTGTATACAGCCGAGATTGTAAAAGGTCCCGCCCAGTCTTCAATGACGACATTTGTTACTTGTATTTCATCTGTGCAGTAGGTAATGTACTGTTTCATGATCCGAAACGGGCTGACTTTGTCGCTGCTGCTGCTGGTCCTCATTTTGAGGCGCCATGCGGGAGCTAGGCTCACGCAGACTGGCCAGGTCTGCTCGGAGCTTTTTATTCTCCTGTTGGAGAAGCTCCATGGCGGCCGTCAGGTGGGCTACATCCTCCCGCAGTTTGGCCACCTCATCTTCCTCTAGCGAATGAGGAGGAGGCCCTGCAAAGTTGGCCTCTGCTGCCGCCATGATGGAGGCGGAAACCGCGGGTATAGCCCTGAGTTTAGATGACGTCTGAAGGCCGCCCCTTATGGCGGCTTCCACCTCCTTTACAAACCTGGCCTTACGCTCCGCATCGGAGTCGCCAGGTGCGCCCGCTTTCTTCGCCAGACCCACGAATAGTCATGCCCGGGTGGCGCCCCTACTCGGCCAGTCTCGCCGACCTTTTCGGAGGCAGACAGCTCCCTCCCCTTGCTTCGGATCCCGCCACGGTTGTTGGTGGGGGGGATCTTTCCGGCCGAGACCGTCTCCTCTCCGGATGACGACACCCTGTCGCTGTCCTGGCTGGACCGCTTGCGGAAGAACTTGCCGTTCTCCGTAGCAGTCCCGGCCCTCACCGGGCCTTCCAGAGCTCTCTGAGCCTCCCGCGCTCACATCGCCGGATGCGGCGTCGGACTCCGACCCCGCATCCTTCCTCTCCTCTTCTTTGCTGTTACCAGCGGTTTTTTTTGTTTTAGTTGCATCCATTTTTGTACCCACTAGTACGGGGGAAATAAACGTCAATCTGGGCAGAGACTCCTGTACCCAAGATAAGCAGATCTTAGCATTTATGACTCGCCAGGGGGTCTGCAGGTACCCTGGCGAGGGTGAGCACTAGCGACTTATTTGTTGCATGGGAACACCCGTCAGCCATACATCCCCTCGCGGTGCGTCGCGGTTTGGGATTCGGAGTAACTTTTTATAGAGGTTTTCTACCTCGCGGTTCGGACGGTTAAACCAAGACCCTCGATCCCTATCGAAGCCGCAAGACGTGATCCACGACACTTCGATGATGGGATTACGAGATCGGCGTTGACAGCGGAGGACGCATCTTTCTCTGTCTGCTCGGAGGCAGGGTGAGTGCACACCGAGCCCGCCCTTACTCCTCTGCTATGCCCTCTGCTTTACAGAGGGTCACGCAGTGGAACGCTCCGTTGGTCCAGATTGGACCCCACCCATGTCAGAATAATCAGCCGCGGCAGTAACATTCCCCGAGGTATCAGAGAAAATTCTCATTTCTTCTCATTCCTCGAGGAGGGATACTACCGCACCCGGAGTGCACCGGCCCAGCAGCTGCTTTTACCTCCAGACGTATCGAGAGAGACCAGCAGCCGCCAGGCACACGTGGAGGACTTCTTCTTCTTCTGACATCGCGCCCCAAGGGCTCAACCCTTCAAGAAATATTATGCAAAATGTGACTTACTTGTAATTGACCTAAGATTTCGTTTTCAATTTCAGGTGCGCTGAAAGACGTCACTGGGCACTGGGATGCAGCATTCTACCTTGCCGGTTTGTGGGTCATCATTTCTGGCTTCTTAGTTGGCGTTATACCGTTCACTGAAAACTTCCGTATTTGTGGCAACGCGCCCCTCGCTAAAGACGTGGCCGGTGAACCTGATCCAGGAATTAAAATCATCATTGCCCACTAAATATATTTGATCAAGAATTTAGGCTTGACAACTGAAGATAGATAATATTTGTTTTCGGTGTTATTTCATTGTTACAGTTTTAGATGCCTTAATTGGAATGTTTATCTTATATATTTTTATTTTTTTGTCATACACTTGGTTTTTGAGGACTTATAATATTCTCGATTGTGTGATTTACTGAAGTATATGAAATAATTTATACTTACGACTAATTTGAATTAAAATCAATGTACACTTATGTACCTAGTTTTAGACAATGTTTTAGAATTAATACTTAATACATCATGTTCTAAATTTCATTATTATATGTTTTTTTTTAGAATATTTGACTAAATGTCTAAATAGAGATTGTAACTTAATGTTTTGACTGTAGTAAATAGATTATCATCTGTTAATTCGTACCTTGATTATGTAGCAAGTGTGTGAGTTTGTGACGAGTCAAATTGAAAATGTAATCATATTAACATAGTATATACTTATACACTCGTTTGTTATTTATTTGTTTGCTTTAAAAAGTCTCCCAAGGAGATATAGTATTCCTTTATGCTTTAGAGGTTAAATACTGTGTGCTCCTATGTAGCTTAGGTACATAATACCGACCCGTATAATAACTTTAAGCAAGCGTTATAAAATGCGTTAGGTATCGATTTTGTATCCGCGAATATAAATATTATGTTAGTTTGTAAAATACCCTTGCTTTCTTTTTAAGAATTCGTATGTGTTTTAGATAATTATTAAATACACTTACAATATATACAAGTGCCTGATACTATCGTCTGAAATATACTTGCCATTTATAACACCGATCAAGGTTTTAATGAATTTATTTTTTACATTAAATTTTGAAAGTATTTTAGGTGATAAGTTTGTCTACTTACTTAGAAATCTAGACTCCTTACGTATACCTTGTATTATGTATGAGCTATTCAAATTAAACTTTGCTATTTTATATAATGTGTTTGATTTTTCATACCAAGACAGCTACTTAATAAAAATACAAGCCAAGCCATCGACAAAAATTCCTTATCTTTTAACCTTTTGACCGCCACGTCAAAAACGAAAAAGTGTGCCCTCGGCGCCAAGCTATGAATTCATCCTTTAATACCTACAAAATAGTAGTGAGTTCGAAACTATATCGATAAAGCACTAACTATTATTTTTTTAACATAGAGTATGTTTTTAATAAAAGGTCTATACCGGAACAATATAATACAGGAGTTTTGTTTCATCCCGCTGTGTCCTTTATGACAGAAATAATAATTATATGTGTCACAGTTTCGGCGTTAAATCCACAATTCAAAACAACAATCGATAAAACCAAGTCAATACCATCACAGCACTATGTTCTACAGTGGCGTAGCTGGTACGGCTCTTTTAATTTGCTCGCCTCTGCACTAGAGGTGCGCAACCGATATTTAATAATAATATCGAAATAATAATAGGTATTTTGTTTTTAATGGTTGGTCATGGTCTTATAGACTAAACGCAAAAATATGGATCTACGCATGGTTAAACTTTGCATTTTTGGCACATAAAATGAGTGTCAGACCGTTTTTATTTTGTTGCACATAAGTATTTTGCATCGCTGACTTTTGCGTGTGCATCTGGATTGAGAGCTCATTTTTTAAATCTTTGAGAAACGAAATAAGACTCATAGGGAATTTAGTTAAGAATAGTAAAAACTTAAAGCAATAGGCCATGAATTTCTTAAACGTGAAATAAAATAGTTATGATCAAATAACTTGGGCCCTCAATCCAGACGCTTGCGTAAAGTGGCATAGTCTAAATCTCAAAAAGTACTATCTCTGAGTTAATCATTTTTATTTAAGAATTTAGTTAAGAATTTCTTAAATATATTAAGAAATTCCCAAATCTGTAGAGTATCACATTACAAATTTATGACGGTTTATCTAGGGCCCTCAATTCATTCATGTCTGGACTGAGGAATCTGCAAAATATGAATTTATCTGAGGAAATACATTAATACGACTTTTAATAGTTTTTAGTTAGATACCTCTGCGAATTAGTTAAAAAGAAATAATAACACAAAAGTTAATTGTTAAAAAGTAAATGAGAGTTGAATTTTACTAAAACGTCTGAACTGAGGGCCCAATATTTTCGACTTTATTGACTAGGCTCAACCTCATAGATTAACGCAAATTAGAACAAGTTTTTTTTACTATTTTTTAACTAAAATGTAACATATCGTTCGTTCCTCTGAATGATTTTATGTTTTTCGTAGGAGAAAATTTTGTAGGGTGGATATGATTTTGTTACTTTTTTGGACGGCATTTTGCGAGAGACATCGCAATCTGCAAATCAATCGAATTCATGTCGATAAATGAAACACGATTGGTAAGAAAACTATTTACTTCACATAAATGTAACCTAAAACAATAGTCTGAAAACTTTTTGTAACAACTACTTATTCAAATAAACGGTTTAAATTAGAAATAGTTACGTGTAAAGAAGCTAGTAACTAGTTATGAATGCTATAATTTTTGTGGAAAACAGCGGCTAAATAAATGGCTCCATTATCAAATATGAAAACAATTTTTTTTCGTCAATCATTACATTAAAGATATCAAATTTAAAGCCTTGATGTGTAACGTATTCTTCTTAAATAAACTTGTCACTAAAATGTATTAAAGGAAAAAAATAAATCGAGAGTGGTCGAAAGACCTCGCAGCGCAGTAGTGTTTTTATTAACCGACTTCAAAAAGGAGGAGGTTCTCAATTCGTCGGAACCTTTTTTTTATGTATGTTCCCCGATTACTCGAAAATGGCTGGACTGATTTGTTTTTTTTTTTGTTTTGTTTGAGAGGGTATACTTCCCAGATGGTCCTATGATCATCAAGTCAGGATCTGATGATGGGATCCTGGAGAAATAGAGAGAACTTCAAATTTTATAGGCACACTTGAAGCAATTTGGGTAGTTTTTGGAAGAGTACTTTCTGGGAGTAGTCCCATTTCAATTTGGTGAAGATCTGATGAAGAACTTCGGAGATATGCAACTGGCAAATATGGTTGTGGCTGTATCATAGTTATTTGCTTCGGTAGGAGTTTGTCAAGGAGGAATTCTGACGTCCATTCTCGACGAGCGCCCGAACTAAACGGAGAACGATAGCGAATGTGGAGGGACTGTTTTTCGCGACGACTTCGCGGCAAAATTACGGCGTGAATTCACGCAGGTGTTCACGGCGTGAATGTGGAGCCCGCTTAAAAGTAGAAACTTTCTTTCTGAGGTCCTTGGAACCAGGGCCAGATTAACCCAATCAGGGCCCCTAGGCAATGCAATTGACGGGGCCCCTTTCCTTAAAATTTTCTTACTTTTTAAAATACATTTGATTACAAAAGTCGAGTCGATCTAATGGTGGGTCATTGTCGAATTTTTGACGGACGAAACGCAACCGTTTTCCCGACGACGAAAACGGTTGCAGAAAACGGTCGTCGTTGCAACTGTTTTGAAGACGGCTTAGAGGAAGAAACTTATCCAACATGGAATATAATTGCGTTTACGTCGAGTAAAATAGTTGCAGTTTCTTACAACTATTGTAAGGACTGACTGTTTTGTAAACGAACGCGGAACGACAATATAACGCGGAACGTTAAAAACGACGAGGCGACGAGTGACTCTGAGAAAGATAGTTGAATCATTGAGTTCTCGACTGTAATATCATATGGCGTAAAATAAAAAAATCGTAAGTAATTCTAAGACTGGTTTGTGCAACGAAGACTGTTTGAATCCATATTTATACTGTCGTTTGAACCTAGGAACCTAGGACGTAAAACAGTTTCATCGTCGCAGAAGACAAAACGGTCTTTGAAAACGGTTCGTCGTGCCAACGCCCACCACTAAAGTCGATCAGATCGACTCCTTTGATATCCTGTTACTTCTATCTCTTATGTGATATTGCAACAACATGGTTACCTTGACATGATGCTACAGCATCACCTCACATGTCTGACTCATTCCTTTTTGATTATAATGAATAGGATAAACCTAGTTAAACAAGGTGGCGCAAAATTAATCACTCTATCGGAAGATGTTATAATTTTTGCAATTGACATCGTGCCTCAATCATATTTCACGTTTGTGAACTAGACAGCTGCAGAATACAAACAGACCATCAATGGAGCGGTTCGGTTTCCTGGTTATGTAATCTTGCATTTTGTCGATTTGGTATGGCCAGCAAGATTGCCTGATTTAACTATCCCAGACTGCTTTCTTTGAGGCTACTTGAAGTCATGGGTATAAGCCAACAAGCCTCAGACAATCGCAGACGTATTCGACAGGAATGCGAACAGTTATTACCGGAAATCTTGCTGAAAGTCATAAAACGGGAACAGTGTGTATAAAACACTGGCAGCAGCCACTTGGCAAATGTCATCTTTTATAAAGATTTCCATCACTCAAAATCTTTTATTTTTAATTTAGTAAAAAGTTATTCAAAAACAAAATCGGATTATTAATTTTGCGCCACCTTGTAGATCAGTGATGATCCAGGTCTCATGATGGAGCAGGAAAGAAAAAAGAGACGCGACGCGGTTATTTTAAATTTAATCTTGCTGTATGCAATAAAATACAATAAACGAAAGAAAACAGTTTTGTGAAGAACAATAAGTTTAAATAGCAACTCTTCTAACTTTTTTAGATACAAAATCGTTTAAAACATCTTGGAAGGTGATCTTTTCCAATACATCATTTTCAATCGCCATTATCGACAATGAATTTAAACGGATGTATTACGTTTTTTGCAATGTCCAGGTCAGTGTCAGGTTGTATGTTGATTAAAATTTGAGCAATACAACCCTCCAAACGCATAAAGGTGCAGGAATTACTTTGACCTTGAAAAAGTAAATTCCTACACCTTTATGAGCTTGGAGGGTTGTATTGATGATTTTGATGATTATAATTCTATAACTACATACGTGTTACAGCCGCGAATCATCTTTTAATCAACATACAACCTGACACTGACCTGGAAATTGCAAAAAACGTAAGAAAATTTGAATTTCGCGGGCTACCCTGGAGCATCCACCTTAAACGATTTCTCGGTAGGTAGGACCGCGCGCCGGCTGCATTCCGAATTCACGCTTACCTTATCTATATATCGTCAAATACAGTTTTTTTTAGTTCTAATAAGTATGAAGTATTTTATCAACTGACAACATGCGTCGAAAAAAAGAAATAATATTGAGCAATTATACAAATTAAAAAAAAAAAATCGATAGAAATTTTTTTCTTGGTGCGTGCACGGGGCCCCAAGTCGATGCGGGGCCCCTAGGCAGTTGCCTAATCCGCCTTATGGATAATCCGGCCCTGCTTGGAACAACATTTTACGACAATTTGATCAATTAAGTTGTCTTCTTCGCAAGAGAACTAGCATTTTCTACTTTAGTCACGAAGCCATACTAGAAACTTTTCGATTATTTCACCTTGTTCTTGTTTAAAACAAGATTTAATCGTTTACCATGTTTACAACTTTTAGGAGAGGTTTTCTTTTTGAGTATTAAAAAAAAATTGTTTCTAGGAACTCGGTAGATGGCGTTGAACTGACTACGTTATTAGGTGCCAAAGCCAAAACGCTTGGAAAAAAAAAGCATTGCGTCACGTCACATACGTTCGTTGGCGGACATTTTCGTTTGCCTATGCTTCCGAATATAACCATTACATCCAAGAAACTTATTGTATCATGGTAAAAAAATATATAAATAGGTATGTTTTACTATCCCATTTTATATTACTCAGGCGGAACTTATCGAAACTTTTCAGATGAAGAATCGGAACAAATCAAAACTTGCTGCCGGCAACACTGGGTATGACCGTATGACACTGTGACTAGGACTAGACCAAGGAAATTATATACTAACTGGAATGAGTACGAACAAAATGCTAAAAAATTAAAAAAAAATCCTATCTCAAAAGCTTAGAGTTTAAATTTGTACAATGGATTCAATAGAAAAGAAAAAAACAGAACGTTCCGAGCGAGAAACCGACAAAGGTGGATGGTGTCCCTGTCTTGCCTTGTCACCGATGTAAACAATATGGCCGATACATTTTCGAGTTGAAGTCATTTATGTACTTTTATTGTAAAATATAAGTGAAATAATCCGCTTTAAAAATGGTAAAATTGTGTTGTGTGAAGGGGTGTAGTAGTAAGGGTTTGCTGGATGTGGAATTTCGATTTTTAGGGAAGTTTTTTAACTTTGGTTGTTTATTAGAATAGAATAGAATAGAATAGAATAATCATTTATTCGTTACTGGACAGCATCAACACAATAGAGCAACACATACATATACATATAACAACAAACAGAACAATGAATTAAACAGCTCAACTGCGCTGAGCATGCCCATAACGAAAGGGTAACCAACTCAGCATATGCTGGGTGTAAAACACTCAGCGCTGGTTTTCAGTAGGCCCCCCGCAGTGACACACGGATGAGGGTAGTAGGTAGTAAATAAATAATGTTATTCTATTATATGGGCGTTTCTAAGTGTGTAATAAATAAATAATATACAATGAATATTTTTGTCACTGAGGAGAACATAACTATATTAGTAATAATAGACACGAAGAAACCTGCTAAATAAATAAGTACTTATCCGAAAACGAAACACAGTTTATTGACATGACGCACTTCGATGCAGCGTCGACCTATGCATTTTTAAAATTGCAATACCGCAATGCCATTTCAGTGAGAGTGAGACTACTGCCTGGTTGATATTATTTATTATTAGACTAATAATGCTGAGCATGAAGTTCCAAGACTAAACTAGTTATCACAATGGAATATGGAATTACAAAGGAAGTCAAAGGGAGTCGGAGAAGGATGATTGTGCAAATGTATGGGAGTTTATGTATGTGTGATTGTACACACACTTGGATTCTGGCGATCGCAGACAACGGATTTACGGATCTACCACCGCCGCGCAACTACCCACATTATTTGCCGGTGAGTTTCTATGAAATAAATTCGAAATAGTAGTAAATAATGGCTAGATAATAATTAGATTGTTAAATTAGATAAACGATTTGTCAATATTTATATCATTAAATTCAATTTGTGAACGAATTATAAATGTCTTAAGCCTAACTTTAAATGTATTTATGTTTTCTAAGTCCCTAATTGGTGGAGGAATATTATTCCAACATTTGGAGGCTGCGTACCGGAAACTTCCTCGAAAGGCTGCAGTTCTGTGATGTGGTGTAGCCAGCTGCTGAGCACAACGCCTGGCCTTGCGCTGCCGGTGGTTATTTATCCACGTAAGCTTTGAGTACAGGTATGAGGGACATTTATATTTGATAACTCCAAAAAGAAGACATGCTAAGTGCAGCTTACGACGGGATTTCATTTTTAAAATGTTGTGCTGGTTTAAAAATGGTGTCAAGTGGCTCCTTGGACCACCAAGGAGCCACTTGACACCATTGCCTGCGCACGTTTTTGCTTTGACGTACCAACGTCAAAGCAAAAACGTGCGCAGGCATTTTGAACCCGCTGAATAAGTCTTTCGGTGCGTGCTAGTAGTCGTGGGCCAACGACGGTATCAGCATAATTTAATTTGGATAAAACTAGGCTTTCAACGACTTTACTTTATTACGACTAGGGTTACCAAGTTTTAGATTGACAAACGGGAAATATCCAAATAAATTAGGTAAGTAAGTTCGAAGTTTCGAATAACGTTGTCGTACATAGTAATCAAAAATATATTATATAAATTAGAAACATCGGACATCGCACATGGATTCGATAGTACCTAGTTTGCTTTTTAAATACAAAAATTTAAAAGAAAAGAGTCCGCCGCACCATGCCGTGTCCGAAGGATTTTTCCATGCTTCTCCAGCAAAAGAATCCATTTGGCGAGCTGCGAGTGAAAATGAATGGTTTCGGAATATAAAATAAATATTGGCGAATGTTACTAAAACATTATAGGTAAACAGTCATAGCTTGAATACGCGATTTTCTATGTCTGAAAAAATATATAATACTAACGGAGTCCTCGAATCCCCGAATACAAAAGTCGTCTGGACAGACAGGTTGCAAAATTGATAATTTGCAAGTGTACGGTACAGACATACATTTAAGTTAACATAAAAAGTTAATGACATCCACTCTTGAAGCTATTTCGCCTAGAATGCTATTGAGTTGCGGGTATCATCATTAAATAATAAAATAACAGCTACTCTTAAACTGTCTCAAGAGTTAGTATGATTATTGGACACCCTATTAGAAAGAGACAACATCCACTCTTGAAGCTTTCTCGCTCGGAACGTTTTTGGCTTGCCCGTCCTCATTCCAGTTAGTATATAAGTTTCTTGGACTAGACAGACAGAACGATTTGTTGTTATTGTTGACATTGTTTTGATATCAAGTATTTGGATTACGATTTTCTTCGTCTTGTCCCGTTTAATGCTCGTAAATATTTGAATGTCTTTGTAAGCGTCTTAGTTTAGTTAAGTCGTCTTTTGTTTTCCAAATTAAAAATGGCCCGAAGTATTAAAAGTGTATCTGTGTCGTCCAGGTAAGTCCGAATTATTTTTGCCACTTGTTTTACTTTCTACACTTGTTTTACATCACTCCTGTACATAGTTAAAGCCTAATTCTGTATAAATACTTACATCATCGAATGTGCCAGTAATTACATAAGGGACCGAAACATGGTCGCTCACAATGGGCCTTAGCAGAAGGCTTAAAGTCAAGGGCAATGGAGAGCGCTATGTTCGGAGTTTCCTTGCGCGATCGAATCAGAAATGAAGACATCCGCAAGAGAACCAAGGTTACCGACGTAGGTAGCCCGAAGAATTGCCAAACTTATGTGGCAGTGGGCAGGGCACATTGCTCGCAGAACAAATGGCTGATGGGGCCGAAAAGATCTGGAGTGGCGCCCGCTAACCGGAAGACGTTGCGTTGAAAGACCTCCCACTAGGTGGACCGATGACCTGGTGAAGGTTGCCAGAATTCGCTGGATGCGAGTCGCACGGGATCAGTCAATGTGGTGACTCTTGGGGGAGGCCTATGTCCAGCAGTGGTAGTCTTTCGGCTGAAATGATGATGATTACTTATCATTTACTTACCATCATCTCATCTGCCTAATGTTTTCGTAATATGAATATGCAGTGCAAAATACGGGTTGTAGTGTAGTGTCTATTAATAAATTTCTTTTTGTATTGTTCTAGAGTTGTGCATTTGGATTTAAAAGGCGCTCCACTGAAGGTTTCATATTTGGATAAGGCAAGGAATTATTATTAGTTTTATATAAAGGATGTTTCATCATCTTGTCCAATAATGGTTATTTATTCTTTCTTGTTTTTTAGAGTTCCGTACCTTTAAAGGTTTATGGAACCCATATTAGATCACTCTCTTGCCCGTCTGTCACCACCAATTTTCTCAGGAACAGGTGGACTTAGCAAGTTGAAATGTATACCAAATACTGAGGTTTATAGTCCCTATTATGTGTATAAAAATCAAGGCAAATTTAGATTTTCGTAAAACTTATAAGTACATACTTTTATTTTTCGGAATTTCACTTGTGCAGGTCAACCGGAAGTACCCTATAGGTTTTGGGTCGAAAACCTATAAATCTGAAAGCCGTAAAAATTGTGATTTTACAATTACAAACTTGTTTGTACGGAACCGCGCAAGTCCGACTCGTTGTTGGCCAGTTTTTTTTTATTATGATGCTTCTTGTAGCATTTTCACTGTATTTAGTTAGAGCACCTAATCTTATATTATTCTTTATTTTAGTTTATCCCCCTAATGAAGAAATGGGGTGCAACTGGCATACTCTTGGAATGGGAAGATACCTTCCCATATGTTGGAGATCTGGAGCAAGTTGGAAGTCTGAGCAACGCTGGTGGGGACAATTTGTACAGCTTGGCCGAAGTGCAGCATATCATACAGTGTATTAAAGAAAATGGAATGGAACCAGTAAGTTATTTTTTTTGGCAGTTTCAAACAATTTTTTTTGAAGATAAACCTTCTTGGTCGAAGATTCATTTATCTATGAATCTCCATATTTGTAGGTTTTCCTTCCCTTCAGGGTTTACAGGTGTGATGTCATGTTATGTTACTTACAGATTCAGCTTGTCCAAACCATGGGACACTTGGAGTTTGTCCTCAAGCACGAGAAATTCCAAAGCCTGCAAGAGGTGAAGCGGTCGCCTGCAGTATTGTGCCCTTCCAGGCAGAGATCTCAAGAGCTAGTCCGAGATATGATAGATCAAATATTGGACATACAGCCTGATGCTAAGTACATTCACATTGGAGCTGATGAGGTGAGTGAAATTGATATACATAGTACAGGTAGAGGTTTCAGCCTTGCCATAAGGCAGGCGCTGTCTCCTAAGTGGCTACTTCAAATCCAAGCAGGCACTTTACTTACTTTGTGTAATTTATTTCATCATCACTGCTCTCAATAAAGCATGTCCTAGACCCATCAATTCTAAGAAATGACAGTCACATTTACCAACCCGACCCTGTGTCCCAGCATTGCGAATATTATAGGCTGATTGCTTCATTGCCATGTTCCAGTTGTTGTCCTATATGTATGAGTGCATTTCATCGTAGAGCTCTATCATCGCCTTATATCACACATGGCAAAATAGCCATAAAAAAAAAAAAAACTTTTTTACCTACCAATAATATGATAAATGAAATAATTGTTCATGACATTCAATATTCTGGCAACAATCTCTGAAATAAAATTGTAACAATCAATTAAAAATTTGACAATAAATTAACTTCGAAGTTTTAGACTTCGAAGTTAATACCTTTCATTAATTAACCAAGTTAGTCATCAGTTCTTTATAAGTAGCAATGATCTTTTAGGTGTGGCACACAGGAATTTGCCCAGAGTGTAAAGAAAAAGCGGCGAAGCACAAATTCAAGGAAGCTTCCTTATACATGGACCATATCAAAAGTCTAATCCAATACATTCTGCAGAAAAGACCATATATAGCGGTGCTTATGTGGGATGATATGCTCAGGCAAATGAACATGGAAATTTTGAGAGGTAACTATACAACAATAATTGCCCTTTTATTTAGATAGCCATTAACCATGAGGTACGGAAACTAAAAATCTTTATCCATTGGGCTGGGTCATTAGTGACCCAGCCCAATGGCTCAGGATTTGACAACCACTCCTAGTTACTAGAAAATGTTTCTGTGATGAGCATGGGCATTTGTTCACGAGTCATGGATGTTTTTATGTACCTATAATAAGTAGGTATTTACAAACAAAAAGTATCTATGTAGTATATCAACTATCTGGTGTCCAAGACAAGCCTCGTTGCTTTGTGTGGAACTAGATGGCGCTGTGTGTAGTGTCCAGGGATATTTATATATTTAGTTAATGCAAATTAGTGACGACCCAAGTAGCGGCTGTCATACAAAATCTATGGGGGAATTGCATTTTGACAGCTTATAAAAAGTATGTTATTTGATTAGTAGCGCCAACTATACCCTATTGCTTTTTCAATTCTGATAACAATTTCCAGTTGGAAAATTGAAATTTCACTGACCTTCAGTCTATTAATTGCAAGTGTTACTGCCGTGCCTGAGGACCTATGTTCGAATCCTTGATCGAGTAAAGTGCTATTGCGTTTTTCCACAAATAACTTGTCACGAATGTTTAATGAAGTTCGGACTGCTGCCTAGTTGATTGCAATGGGCTCCGCCTCTGTTACGTAGGAACCGTTCGGGAATTAGAGTCGTTGTCTTATGTTATAATGTTTAAAACGTGACAAAAGTTACTTTGATGTTTATTGTCTCGGTAAACTTACACATAAATATAACATGTATGTTTCACTTCAGAATACGACCTAGGGAAAAGTGTCATACCAGTACTATGGAATTACAACACTGAACAGAGCTTCACCGTACCACAAGATATAGAGCTATCCTATGGGTTACTGTTCGCTGAAGTATGGATCGGAACAGCTTACAAAGGAGCCAATGGGAGTTGCCAGGTGAGAATAAAATTTGAATAGCATTATTCTTAGCAAACCAAGAGACTACAGTCTCAGCGAAAATCATGGCTTTCGTCTAACATTGCATAAGAGATTTTATTATTTGTGTGATTCAGTGCAAACTATAATTTTACTACGAATCATACTACCTTACTCTTTCATCACCATCGTCTGCCTAGCCTTTACCCAACTATGTTGGGCTCGGCTTCCAGTCTAACTGGATGCAGCTGAATACCAGTATTTTCCATGGCGCGACTGCCTATCTGTCTCCACAACCCAGTTATTACTGGGTAATACCGTACCCCTTGGTAAGACTGGTTGTCAGACTTTGGGCCACTACTATTGTTACACGACTACCTGTAACAACTGTCAAATAAATAAATAAATATCGCTGGACATTACACACAGCGCCATCTAGTGCCTAAGCAACGGGGCTTGTGTCGTGGACACCAGATAGTTGATATACTACATACTTAGATACTTTTTGTTTGTAAATACATACTTATTATACATATAAACATCCATGACTCGGAAACAAATGTCCATTGCTCATCACACAAACATTTGCTCCTACCGGGATTCGAACCCGGGACCCTAAGAACGTAAGGCAGCCTCACTACCGCTGCGCCATTCGGGTCGTCGACAGGCCAACTAGTTAACGTGCTTTTCGAGGCACGGAGGAAACTCGGTATGTAATGGGTGGTTACCCATGCACTGACTAACCTAGGCAAGCATGGCTTAACCTAAAGATCGACCCGAGTGGCTGTTATTATTTAGCCACGAGCTGCTCCTCACAACCTTACTATTTTTTAAACTAGCAATAATATTATCAGCATTAGCTGCAAGTGTGTCTTACCAAATAATACTAGGGGTCGACTTTCAGGCTGAATACCATGCACATGTTACGACTGCCTGTCTCACCTCCACAGCCCAGCAGGGCTATTACGTATCTTTCTGATATCCAGTGACTATCAAGCTTCGATTGTACACCGAACTTTGATGACAACCGTGAATGTCATAATATTGGTATTACGTATCACACTGAGTGGATATCACTTTACGGTGACCAACAGGGTCACACATAATACGAAAATAACCTTTTGACAGTTAATTGATGGACACTGAGGCCAGCCTTTACTATCAGTTCGAGCTGTCAACAGAGATACGTAATAGCCCTACTGGTGGCAAGACGATTACTCGTTGGTAAGAAGCTAACAATAACGTCTATCGATATAATTTCCAGGTATTGTCACCCACTATCCGATACATCAGTAACCATAGGGCATGGGGATTACAACTACGCAAGCAGAAGGAACTCAAACACGTCTACTACAGCGGTGCAATACTTACCGGATGGTCGAGGTATGTATCGCCATAAACCCATGTTTATGCATGGTGGAAACGGACCCTTCACGAAGCCGTTAACCAAGAATTCTAAACATCAAACTAAGTGAAAATTATTACGGGGGGAATTATTAGTTACTCACGAGAGGCGCGCGCGGCCCCCGGCGCCGCCTAGTTACTCACGAGAGGCGCGCGCGGCCCCCGGCGCCGCCTAGTTACTCACGAGAGGCGCGCGCGGCCCCCGGCGCCGCCTAGTTACTCACGAGAGGCGCGCGCGGCCCCCGGCGCCGCCTAGTTACTCACGAGAGGCGCGCGCGGCCCCCGGCGCCGCCTAGTTACTCACGAGAGGCGCGCGCGGCCCCCGGCGCCGCCTAGTTACTCACGAGAGGCGCGCGCGGCCCCCGGCGCCGCCTAGTTACTCACGAGAGGCGCGCGCGGCCCCCGGCGCCGCCTAGTTACTCACGAGAGGCGCGCGCGGCCCCCGGCGCCGCCTAGTTACTCAGGAGAGGCGCGCGCGGCCCCCGGCGCCGCCTAGTTACTCACGAGAGGCGCGCGCGGCCCCCGGCGCCGCCTAGTTACTCACGAGAGGCGCGCGCGGCCCCCGGCGCCGCCTAGTTACTCAGGAGAGGCGCGCGCGGCCCCCGGCGCCGCCTAGTTACTCACGAGAGGCGCGCGCGGCCCCCGGCGCCGCCTAGTTACTCACGAGAGGCGCGCGCGGCCCCCGGCGCCGCCTAGTTACTCACGAGAGGCGCGCGCGGCCCCCGGCGCCGCCTAGTTACTCACGAGAGGCGCGCGCGGCCCCCGGCGCCGCCTAGTTACTCAGGAGAGGCGCGCGCGGCCCCCGGCGCCGCCTAGTTACTCACGAGAGGCGCGCGCGGCCCCCGGCGCCGCCTAGTTACTCACGAGAGGCGCGCGCGGCCCCCGGCGCCGCCTAGTTACTCAGGAGAGGCGCGCGCGGCCCCCGGCGCCGCCTAGTTACTCACGAGAGGCGCGCGCGGCCCCCGGCGCCGCCTAGTTACTCACGAGAGGCGCGCGCGGCCCCCGGCGCCGCCTAGTTACTCACGAGAGGCGCGCGCGGCCCCCGGCGCCGCCTAGTTACTCACGAGAGGCGCGCGCGGCCCCCGGCGCCGCCTAGTTACTCAGGAGAGGCGCGCGCGGCCCCCGGCGCCGCCTAGTTACTCACGAGAGGCGCGCGCGGCCCCCGGCGCCGCCTAGTTACTCACGAGAGGCGCGCGCGGCCCCCGGCGCCGCCTAGTTACTCAGGAGAGGCGCGCGCGGCCCCCGGCGCCGCCTAGTTACTCACGAGAGGCGCGCGCGGCCCCCGGCGCCGCCTAGTTACTCACGAGAGGCGCGCGCGGCCCCCGGCGCCGCCTAGTTACTCACGAGAGGCGCGCGCGGCCCCCGGCGCCGCCTAGTTACTCACGAGAGGCGCGCGCGGCCCCCGGCGCCGCCTAGTTACTCACGAGAGGCGCGCGCGGCCCCCGGCGCCATAAATAAATGCGTCTGTTCCTTTAGTATACAAGTGGCATAATTATTTAATTATATTGTATTTTGTCAACAGGTATGACCACTACGCCACTCTATGTGAATTGCTGCCTTCTGCTCTTCCAAGCCTTGCCGGATGCCTTAAAATTTTAACAACTATCGCAGAGTGCGAAGGGTACTCGGGCAAGTATAGTAAAATAATTTCATGTCTTAAGGGAAAATCCTTAAACCACGGGTAACTACAGCTGGGTAATTCTGTAACATGCAAAAGCATATTAAGCTCATCTACAAGCACTGCGTCTGATCGCACATTTTAACTCTAGTTTGAGGGAAGTTCTGAGGTATTTTAATCACCAATGTTTATGACTACCAACAAATAATAATAAAACTAAGTACTAAAATACCTAATGCAGAAAAAAGGTAAGAATGACAAATTTTTAAAAATCTCAATACCTATAACCTACCCTTTTAGATATTATGTCAATTATATATATTTTCATCCCATCTATTCGAAAAGGACGACTTGGTTCGCCTTTAAGTGCACCCAAAGGTGCTGTTTTCTATAAGAAACTTTCAGCGGGCAGTAATGAGTTTGTAATCCTCGTTATAAGTGCGCTGCAATTATCTTTGCCGCGCACTTTTTGAATTTGGAACAACTTAGTGTTCAGCGCCAAAGAAATCGAACGCAAATATTGTTTGAATAAAGACTGGCTGGTACGACGGCCTATGGTAGCGCCGCCGGCTCAATAAAAAAAAGAAATCAAATTAAAAACGCGCGAACTGGATTGTTAGAAATTCATGGTTTTGTTTCTAAAAATTAGTTCTTCAAGTGACAGTGAATAAAATATGAGGTGCCATTTATTTTCTCATAGTGAGCGATGAAAAGTATATTTTGCGCCCGAGAGGGTGCAAAATATATTTTTGGCTCGGGCGACGTACTTTGAATCCCTCACTACGTTCAGTATTCTACTAAAGAATCCCTCATTTCGCTCTGGATTTAAAAAAGCGCCCTTGCCGTAAAAATATTATTTTGCTCCCTAATGATACAATCTACTATTTGACATAATATCTCCCAAACTAGAGAAAGTAAGGTTTAATAATTAGTAAATGACCTCCTTCCTCTAAATGCGAATTTGCTATGGCGGATCCAGCAGGCCTAGCCAAGTTCAAGTTGCATATCGATTCTCTTTCTACAATCGTAAACGCCTCGGCGTAAGCGATTGTAGAAAGCGCTAAAATCGCTCGTTTTCTCATGTTTGTAGAAAAAACCTACACTTTAGTCTATGGTGAGCGTTCCTACCAAAGAGTATAGCGATGAAAATTGTAGAAACGATAACATTCTATTCTATCATTTTGAACTATGTAAACTTGTCTACGAATTTTCTATTCGTTTGTGTTTAGCACGAGATTTAACGTTGAGATGATGTCATTCCCATACATTTGATTAGTTTTCTACTAGCGTTATCGATTGTAGATTGTCAACTTGGCTAAGCCTGCAGATCAGTCACTCTCTATCGACGAAAATACATTTGATCACACTTAGCTTAGTGGCTAAGCGATTCGATTGCTGCACGGAACAAATTTTTGTATCGCCTACAGGTAGTTGTTCCGGGTCTGACTGTTTGTGTTTGAAGTAATTAAAGTTATTACCTTATAAACTAGTATTAAAAAAAAAACAAGTGAATTTGGAACTTTGACCTCCAATATTTCCGTAACTAGAAGGCTCCCAGGGATGGTCCAGTACAAAACTAGAAACGGCTATTGCTCCAACCGCAAATAATAAGTTTTTTTGTTATTGAACTACATATTTACGGTTTTCAGACTTTTCCTTTTACATGTGCTGTAAGACCTTGCTTTTTGTGCAAATAATATTTTTTTTAACACCCTTGCTCGTAAAGCTGATGTAATTCCACCGGTTTTAAATATGTAAAGCGGGTCATAAAAAACGCGTGTGTTATCAAAGCCAATAGTTAAGTTATAGTCCATACAAATTCCATAACAGTATTATTTGCCATTTCAAATATGAAACTGATCGCCGCCGCACGACTCCAGCTAGTGAGCAGCGCGCTGTTGCTATTCAAATTTCGAACTAATCGCCGCGCGGCGCCAGTCAGTAGGCAGCGCTAGCGCGCTGTTAAAATGGCGGGAAAGCAACAGTGTGCATTCACAGATTGAGTTTATTTAAAATAAAAAATAAACACTTTATTCGGTAATTTAAAAACTTGGCTGCATGCTCTAGCGTCTTTGCCAACATTTTCACGCAGCCACGGCAGAAAATAATCTTCGCGCCATTTTTCTCAAATTTTCTTTTCTTTGTACTTGTATTGTCAATATCTAAAAATGAGAACTTTCAATAATGAAGATGAGCAATATATTACTTCATCTCCACCTGTTATACTAACAGAAGCGCGAACCGCATGCGTCAGCTTGCTGCCGTCAATATCCAAGGACAGATACATAACCACGTATGAAAAATGTTTTTTTTTTTCTGTTTCCTCGCAAATGTGTTAGAAAACGTCGTACGATATACGTGCGTATTGGTTATAATATGCTCGGCTCAATTACGCCCTCGCCTTCGGCTCGGGCTGAAATTCCGCCTCGCATGTTATAACCATCTTAACGCACTAATATCGTAATGTACTATTTTGTCAATGGGAATTACCAGGTTTTCGACCCAAAACCTATAGGGTACTTCTGGTTGACCTAGAATTGTCAAATTTGGTTAAAAGCAAGGTCTTACAGCACAAGTAAAGGAAAAAGTCCGAAAAATAAAAAAAGTTGAAAATTAAGGTAAATATTGGTACTTACAAGTTTTCGCGAAAATCTAAATTTGCACATATCTTTTTATCGTGTTGACCCAGGACCTTGATTTTTATACACCTAATAGGGACTATAGACCTCAGTATATCCCTTGATCTGTCCACGAAGTAGACACAATAGTTAAACAATAAACAATTAATTAACAATTACACATACATCTCCTACAAGTCTAACACCTCACGCAAGATACATGCTCACTCTCACACATGACTCCAAAACTTCTGCAAGATTATAGGTTATTTCTTTTATTGTTATTACTTTTTATGTTTTTGTTATTCATATTGTTTAACTTCTTCTTTGTTTTTAATATTGTTTGCTTATTGTTTAACTCTTACACGTTATCTCGTTAAAAGCTAGTTCTAGCCTGGAAGGGGCCTGGTGACCTGTAACACAGGTTTTTCCCAAAACCTACATCAGGCACCAGTCTCTCACAAAGGTTGAAGGACAGCTAGACATTATATTGCACACATCAACTTTAAGTCATCTTTGTGAAGAGAAAATAAATGAAAATGAAATGAAATGAAAATTATACCATAAACACAAAATTTATACCATATATCATCAAATGACCAATTTGTTCAAGACACCATGTCTTGAACAAATTGGTCATTTGATGATATATGGTATAAATTTCTTCAACTTGCGCTAGGTCCACCCTTTTTTTTTTTTTTTTTTTAGGATGGGAAATCATCAAATGACTTCTCCCGCTCTGGGCGGAGCAGGAGGGAGTGTCAGACTTTTACTGACTAAAACCCATCCATGTTCCTTCCTCGCCCTTTGTGTTCCGGGGCCACGGTATCTCTTTCGAATAGTCCCGCAGCTCCGGCAGGCTTCGGCCCTTGCGGACCCCTTGTTGTTGTTGTTGTTGCTGACTCTCTTTGAGGCGCGCGTGGAACACGAACGCGCCGTCGACACGGCCTGTCGTCATGAGACGGACGGACGGCGAGCTAGCCCATAGCTCCCCGTCCACAGGCCCGCGCCTACGGTGGCCGGAAGCCACCACGTGGCCCCCGACGCCCGGGGCGTCTCCCGCGGCGGCCGGGACGTGAGGATATCTCCCTCTCACGTTCCGCCACCTCCTTCGCTAGCATGACTGCTTCGCAGAAGGAGGTGACGGCGTCCCATTCCGTCTCGCTCCGGACCATGGCACGAACCAGGGCCGGTAGCGAGAGGTCGCCGCCGCCGATCGCCACCTCGAGGACACGGCGGTGCTCCACCCAAGCAGGGCACACCTCCACAGTGTGCTCCACCGTGTCCTCCGGTCGATCCTCGCAGTGGTAGCACCCGGGCGTTTCCTCCCGCCCGATTCGGTGCAGGAAGCGCTAGGTCCACCCGTGCCTGAGAAAATGGGTGGTGACAGACGGACAGACGGTCAGACGGACAAGAAAGTTATCTTATAAGGGTTCCGTTTTTTCGGGTGTTTTATGGGATTCGGTATTTTTCACCCTCAATGCTTTTTTACTGGTTGTATATATAGATCCGATCGTCTGTACTATTCTGTGACCAAATCTAGCAAACGTTTAATCAAAATCAAATAATCATAATGTTGAATGTAAAAGTAATGTGTGTGTTGTGCGTATGTTGTGTGTGTGTGTTGCATGTTGTTGTTGTGTATTATGTGTTGTATGATGTTGTTTTTAATGTTGATGTTGTTTTTGTTTAATGTTTTACAGAAACCGATGATAGTCCTTTGATCGAATACCTGCCATCAGATGAATGGCCAGGCGAGGAGCTGGCCAGATGTATTCACGCCTTTTGTCCTGCCAAAGAACGATGCGTTGGACTTTTAAACAGTGACCTGTGAGTTTTACTTTTTTATTTGGTTAAAGGAGCTTGTGGCTAAATAATAACAGTCACTCGGGTCGATCTTTAGGTTAAGCCGTGCTTGCCTAGGTTGGTCTTTGGATGGGTGATCACCCATTACATACCGAGTTTAATCCGTGCCTCGGAAAGCACGTTAAGCTGTTGGTCCCGGCTGTCATTTGTAGATCTTTGTCAGTCGTTACCTCGTTTACTTTCAATTCTTGTCTATTGCATAAAAATGTTTGCATCTTTTAATAATTTAAACTCAAGTAATTAATTTTAGACAGGACAGTTTAAAACTATGGCTGTCTATGAAAGTATCATACTTTTGAATTCCTACCAAAAGTTATTTTGCCTGTAATGTTAATTGTTTTAGCCGCCTTGGGAAAATCTTGAAGCCGTAACGGCCACAAGTTACGGATTAAATTTGGTCAGATCATACTCACTTTAGTTGTATATTTCAGAGTGCGCACCTGGTTGAATCCTTGGCAGCTGTCCCGACAGTACACAATTCCAGGCCACGTAGCCACCATCGTTGTCAACGCAGAACAGTAAGTAAACATTATTTTTCTTTTACATATATCATTCTATATATCATATTCATTGTTCAACGAAAAGATGATCATTGCTGTTAACGGGCCTCTTCAAGGCACCGCCATAACGACAACTTTTGGTCATCTCTCATCCACAGCATCCTTATTATTTTTACTGAGTTAAAGAACTAGATTGCCCTTATTAGTTTAGTATAGCGGTGTCCAACATACCCCCAGGGCCAAAAGAAATCTCTTTTTTTTTAAACAATTTTCGCGCAATATATTTTGATGTCTTATAAAAGTTTCGTTCGCGGGACGGATGAAACACCTATGCGGGCGCTAGGTGGCCCGGGCGCCGTACGATGGACAGGCCTGGTTTAGTAGAAGCAAGAGTGCCGGGTTCAATTTCTTGGCACAAACTGTAATAGTTGCCTGTACATAAAAAGCAAAATCACTTACCATAGCCCGCGTCCTAACTAAACAACTAACAGCGCTCGGTCGGGCAATAGGGGGAACATGCACGTGATTTTTTCTTCACTTAAATTAATTTAATAAAATACAGTACTATGAACCCAAGAAAAGTATTAAAAGTTAAGTTCAACTACTGCTTGTCGCACAAAAATTATATTAAACTCCTACAATTTTCTACAATAGTTCAAACGTCCGTAGCTGTCGCGGCCATGATGTGACGTCATTATCCACAATCTGCCTTGTTTACATCATTTTTTTTTGGCTTCAATAAAATAATTTTACCAATTGTATGTGCTATATAATCAAGTAAAAATTGCAATAACAATATTATAATAAAATTGTAAGCGTTTTTTTGACACAATGAACTTTGACGTCAATACCGGCGTTATCGAGGACGGTGTGTTTTGACAGTGCGTTCTGTTTCACCAAAAACATGCTACATAAAACAGTAAATTGTAAAATAAGTGATGTATTAGAAACTTAAACAAGTGCGCCACAATGTTTTTATGCGCCAATACAAGGCATTTTTCATAAATAAAAAGAATTTTGAATTTCATGCATATTCCCTATTGTTGCTTTCATATACGGGGTGGTTATTAAAAAAAAACAGCTCTTTCCTACAAAAGTGCATACGTACACGGTTAAAATGTATGGAACAGCAGATTTTTTTTAAAATAACTATTTAATACACGTGGCAACTGTTTTCGCGTCGGTTCCACCCTGTATAAATAATAATTTGTTCCGAAACTGGCGCGCGTCACGTGTTCGCGCCGGAACCTCGGCTAGGACGTGGCCTTATATTACTTTGGGGGTATGAAGATTTTGCTGTAAAACTCTTCATCCCCCATAGCAAAAGGGAGGATCCTCCAACCAGGCGGGTGTTGTGTCTGGTGAGCTACTGCCTGTGCTACTGCACGACAGTTGTTGTCGGGTCTATACATACAGTCTTAAGAGGGCTATATTACAGTTTTTCTTGTTTTTGAGTGTTTTAGGAGTCTAGCACTCAAATACAAGAAAAAAAAATGATTTTTATTTAAGGACGCGTTTGCAAAATTGATAGGTACAGAATCGAACTACTACATTGACACGGGTCATACACACAAGTGTACGCACGACTAACTGCGAGAATAGTAGTCAAGTGAACTAATTTTGATGCTTTGAAAGATTTTTACGTATTTCTTAGAAATAAAATTATGGTAGGTCCCTACAAAAAAAAAAAATTTCCTATTTTTACGAATTACCTCCGGACTTGATGGAGTGACCTGAAGGTATACTTCAGTGACTGCTACTGGAACTTCTCGACGTGTTGTACTAGGTGAGCCGACTTTGGGCCCGTTTTGTTAGTCATGATGATACCTTACCTCCGGACTTGATGGAGCGACCTGAAGGTGTACTTCGGTGACTGCTACTGGAACTCCTTGACGTGTTGTACTACGTGAGTCGAGTTTGGGCTCGTTTTATTAGTTATGATGAGACCTTACCTCCGGACTTGATGGAGTGTTTTGAAGGTATACTTCGGTGACTGCTACTGGAACTCCTTGACATGTTGTACTAGGTGACCCGAGTTTGGGCTCGTTTTGATAGTTATGATAAGTCCTGCTGGAAGGTGTAGGTACTTTCGTGATTATTAAAACAACAAATCAAACGTTATCTATTTTTTATTGTGAGAATATTTCTTTGAATATGTCAAAGAGTTCCAGTAGCAGTTACCGAAGTTCACCTTCAGGTCACTCCATCAAGTCCGGAGGTAAGGTCTCATCAAAACTAACAAAACGAGCCTAAACTCGGCTCACCTAGTACAACACATCGAGGAGTTCCAGTAGCAGTCACCGAAGTCCACCTTCAGGTCAGTCCATCAAGTCCGGAGGTAAGGTCTTATCATAACTAACAAAACGAGCCCAAACTCGGCTCACCTAGTACAACACATCGAGGAGTTCCAGTAGCAATCACCGAAGTACACCTTAAGGTCACTCCATCAAGTCCGGAGGTAAGGTCACATCATAACTAACAAAACGAGCCCAAACTCGGCTCACCTAGTACAACACATCGAGGAGTTCCAGTAGCAGTCACCGAAGTACACCTTCAGGTCACTCCATCAAGTCCGGAGGTAAGGTCTCATCATAACTAACAAAACGAGCCCAAACTCGGCTCACCCAGTACAACACGTCAAGGAGTTCCAGTAGCAATCACCGAAGTACACCTTCAGGTCACTCCATCAAGTCCGGAGATAAGGTCACATCATAACTAACAAAACGAGCCCAAACTCGGCTCACCTAGTACAACACATCGAGGAGTTCCAGTAGCAGTCACCGAAGTACACCTTCAGGTCACTCCATCATGTCCGGAGGTAAAGTCTCATCATAACTAACAAAACGAGCCCAAACTCGGCTCACCCAGCACAACACGTCAAGGAGTTCCAGTAGCAATCTTCGAAGTACACCTTCAGGTCACTACATCAGGTCCGGAGGTAAGGTCTCATCATAACTAACAAAACGTGCACAAACTCAGCTCACCTAGTACAACACGTCAAGGAGTTCCAGTAGCAGTCACCAATCACTTCATCAAGTCCGGAGGTAAGGTCTCATCATAACTAATAAATAATAAAAATCTTGCCTTATCAAGTATCAAATTTGGTTTATCGAATATTTTGTGTTTGTACAGCGATCTTTTTCAACTCGAGCCGCTCCAAACAGGCGTTACGTGTCCACTCTCGACGGCGGCCGTGCGCGGACTAAAGTTTCATTCAAAGTGCTTGTGCAATAAATCAAGACGGGTATCAAAAATAAAATAACCCCTAATGCAATCGATTAAGATTCATCCAGAATAGCAAAAAATGTGAAAAAATACGATTTAGTTTTCGTTTTTTCTGCAACTATAGAAATCATTTAGATAAAAAAAAAATCCTTGCATTAAGAATTGATTATGTTTGCCAACATACAGTATTTTTATAAATTGTAAAATATGTTAATAATAGCACAAAAAATGTACCTAAACTCAACCCTGTATCGTTAATTTTATGGAAAATGGCAACGACAGATCGATTTTACATTATAAAAAACTAAAATTTTCAATGATCAAGTACCTATTATTTGAAGATGAAGAACCAATCTATACGAGGTAGTTATTAATTATATTGGATTTTGTTTGGTTATGCCATAAAATTGTACCGAAAAACAGCATAATTTTACCTGATATGCAAACGCGCCCTTAAAGCGCTCCCTAGAGAAATAATTAAACTCACATTCTCACATCTAAACTGAGATTTTTGATGTGTGAATGGTTTAGATATGGCCACAAAATAAAAATAAAATATGCCCGAGAAAGTTTGATTATTTCTCTAAGGCGACTACTTAACTGCATAGCTATTCACAACGCTTCGATTCGATTTTCGATTCGGAAAGTCGTATGTCTATCTTGCTTGATTTCGTAATGTCAAAAAAAGATAGACATACGACTTTAAATCGCGCGGATAACTTGAAATGCGCGCTTTAGTAAATTATTGTTGATTCTTCATTGGTGGCATAGATGGCGCTGTATTACTTTTTTGTTCTATGATGCTGTAGTACTTTTTGCAGTGCCGCTGTACTACCAAGTAAAGCGTAGTGTTCTTTAAACACGAGCGACAGTTGAAACGCGTGAGCATTTGCCATTCAACTTTCGACTTTATAACGTCAATCCCGCCTCCAGTGAATAACCCTTAACTTTACTCAGTTGCAACAAAATTTACTATCTTAATCTCTGCTATCTCATGTTTATGTAACCTTGAGCTGTGATTTTTTAAATCTTTAACCTGTATTATACTTATTTCCAGCTTGCTGGCAGAACTGCAAGCAATAAGAACCAACATGATTACTTACCTCAGTGAAATAACGGGCGTGAGGAGTACAGAAGAGTGGATAATGACTAATATTGATCCACTGTTGGTTAAGCTGACGAGACTGTACAATAATGCTCATTCAAGAACTGCTAGCGAAGCCAGTATCAAACCTGTTGCTCCTGCTCCTCGGTGAATAGCCATGTATTCTCAGTGACGTCGATATAGAAAGGGCGGAAGAATTATGTATGAAGCGTGGCATGCCTAACTTTCAGAGGAACTTACAGAAACTAGCCAGAAAGCAGCTGTAACATTTTACCAGCGAAAAAAAATGGCAGAGGGTATCAATGGGGGCTATCGTTTTTGAGCTCACCAGATGGCGCCACTGTCGAGTAAGGTCCTGTCAATAATTCTATTTTATACTTTATAGCATAAACAGTTTATTTTATTACGTATAACAACATAGTGTAAAACTTCAGATGCATATTTACAATATTCTCCCTAAAATTAGCAAGCATGAAACATTTAACAATCATTCTACCTACAAATACTGACTGAATTGACAGATCATGATTTAACGATCTTATTTGTTAAATAAGATCGTAAAATCATGATCTGTCAAATGACCAATTTTGTCGAGACGCCATTGTTTAACTATTGTGTCTACTTCGTGGACAGATCATGGGTTAAGTTGTTACTTAAAATCTTCAAGTCATAATAAATCAGAAATGACTCAATCTAGACCACAATCGTGAGTATTAGTAAAAATACGTGATAAAAAAGCACGCAACGCGCGAACACTGTATGACATCTGACATTTCGGAAGACCCTACTCTACACGAACGCCTCTAGCGGCGAATTCATGCGCGATAGCCCCCATTCGACACATATATGTTTTTATAACACATTTGCTCATAAAGGGTCTCTTATTTCACCAATTTCAATAACGTAATGTATCTCATTACGTATTTGTGCTGTAAAATAAAATGCACGTTTTATACTTTTTTAAATCTTAGCAAAGAGTTTTTATGTCAGAAAAGTGGTCAACATTTTACGAATAATATTAACTTTGGGAGATGAAATATAATAAATAAACATTTAATTATTTAATTTAATTAATTTTGACAATAAATTACAACCATTTATCTGTAAAAAAAAAAAACACAAAAATATTAATTTACTTTATTAGTAATACTGGCTGTTTAAAAAGCGCTGATGCGCTGATGCGATTTATTTCCTCGCTAATATGTTATAAAACGTCGTATGACATACGTGCGCTTTGATAATTACAGCCTCTGCTTTTTTATCGCCCTCGCTTACGGCTCGGGCAAGCAATATCGCCTCGGCTGTAATTTTCAACTTACCGCACTTATGTCATAATGTACTATTTTGTAATTACTATTTAAAAGTATTATAAAAACCAAAGAGAACTTTTTTTGTGTGTAAATATATAGGCTGATGATATAAATGTTTAGAGGGAACATTTTCAGAGATTCATTCTATAGTGTGTGTGTGGTGTTTAAGTTTGAATAACTTTTTATATTAGGTTCTTAATAATGTGTCTATAGAATCTAAGCTAAAAGTTTTTAACCGACTTCCAAAAAGAGGAGGTCATCAAGTCGACTGATTTTTTTTTGTGTGTATGTTCAGCGATATTTTGGCCAATTGTGAACCGATTTCGATGATTCTTTTTTGTTTGGAAGAAAATTATTTCGCGGTGGTCCCGATTAAATTTGGTGAAGATCTGATGCTGCTCTTCGGAGATAAACAATATAACTCTTCAATTATAGACAGCAAATCGGTCGTGATTACTGCAATCGCTTGGATGTTTATTGTTTTCACAACATCATAACATAACATCACGCCTGTATGCTCTGAGGGGGTATGCAGATGTGTACAGTACACCCACATTTCGACAGCTATGTATGTTAGGTTCCATTTTATTGGGGACTAGCTGACCCGCGCAACTTCGTCTGCGTCTTATAAGAGAGACAGAGATATGGTTAGAGAGAGTGTGAGACACCCTTAAAAGATAGACATGATAATGCTATCGCGGACTTTTTACAGAACTTTTTAAGAGGAACAATTCCGTCATACACGATTGTTGCGTAACTTTAACCGTTTACGCAGCGCACGCAACGAAAGATCTCAAAAGGATATAATATTTTTTCCCTTTTTGCAACATTTTTCATTGATGCTCTGCTCCTATTGATTGTAGCGTGATGTTATATAAACGTTGCAACGTTGGTTGTTCGTTGTTGCCTTCTCCGATAAATGGGCTATCCAACACTTATAGATACTTTCAACTCGAACCAGTAGTTCCTGAAATTAGCGTGTTCAACCAACCAAACAAACACTTCAGCTTTATGACATTAGGCATAGTATAGAATCAAGCAGGTAACAATTTAATTTCTCTGAAATATTTGCATGAATCGCTAAAATATTCTGTTTTTCTAAATAAGGGCTTCCCTCGCCAGCCTCCTCAGCCTTACGTTATCATCCTTAGACACTTGATGTCAGTCATACTCCATCTACGTCGAAAGTTCTCATCAAGATGCATAAAATGAGCCCAAACACGATATAGATGCAGTAAACTCTTGATGACCTCTTGCAACTGCCTTCCGTCTCCATCGTCGACCTTCGATGAAAGTCATACTCTAAAGTTAAAAGTTTTTATCAAGGTCCATGAAATGAGCCCAAACACGATATAGCTGCTACAAACTGTTGCGAACCTCTTGCAACTGAATTTTGTCTCCACCGTAAGACCTTCGATGACAGTCCAGGCAGGTCTTAAATTCTCACCAAGATGCATGGAATGAGGCCAATAACAATATAGCTGTAAATATAATCTACGTAAGCTGCGTATGGATTATTGATTATTGCGAATAGCACAGCACAGTTCTTGCACGTCAAGAACACGTGCATTTATCAGGCTTCCGTTCGCTATACTACTTTTTGGAGAAATCATCATCATACTCCTGTCCTTATCCCAATTTATTTGGGGTCGGCGCAGCATGATTGTATTCTTCTTCCATACTGCTCTATTACTTTTTGGAAAAATATTTAACGAAAAAATAAGAAATATAGAAATGCAAACAATTTAAATACAAAAAGAAATATAGGCAATCTACCAGCATCAAAAAAAAAATTAACCAAATCACAAAAAATTAAAATAATGTTGCAGGGTTTGAACCTGCAACCCCGTAGTTTGCAGAGCGGTCATGAAACCGCTAGGCTATTTACTTCGTTGACATAAGCTATAAATATCCGTTCTGATGTACTTACGTCATGACTGAAACGTCAAACAATTGAAGTATACGGACATAATGTTAAATTGCCTACCCCCATAAGGAAGTAGCGTGATAATATATAGCCTAAATATTGAAGAAGCCTTTAAAGAAATCTATGCAGTAGTTTTGACGTGATGCGCGCACAAACATATCGTACCACTACCAACTACTTAAACCGAGGAAAATTGATTTTCTTGAGTTCCGCTATTTTGTGCGTATTCACCTCAAAAATCAAATTTCGAGAAAACTGAGAAATTATATTTATCTGTATTAGATATGAAGTATATGTAGCAACTTTAAAAGGTTACACTTCATTGGTTTTGATTGTATAGGTGTTTGAAGTTTATTAATTTTAAACACAAAACCCTCTTTTTTGCGTCTCTGGATGAAATAAAAAAAAATGCTAAGACAGGTATTTCTTTATTTTTATTAATAAATATTTATTCTGAGTTTCAGGATTCTACAACATTCAAATTTTTTTTTTCATACAAACTTTAACCCCCCTTTTCACCCCCTTTTTTCTAAAAAAATCCAAAATTTCTATAGCCTAAATGTTATTCTGAATTTATTCAAATAGATTTGTGAAGATTTCAACAATATCGGTTCAGTAGTTTTTACGTGATGCGCGGTCAAACAAACAAACAAACAAAAATTTTTAAAATGGTTTTAATATGTTCAGTTACTTATTTTAAGTCACCCTGGCTGGTTTTTTTTTTTTTAATCTTCAATATACAGATTTTTTGGTCTCAACGATTTTATTATATGTATAGATAAGCCTATTACCATGGTGGCGACTACTGAGCATGTGGTCCTGGGTTCAATTCCCAGGAATTTCTCAGTAGCAGCCACAAAATCTGGATTTGCGCCCGCGCTCGCCCCCTACTACATGGGACTTAAACATAACTGGCGAAATGTGGGTGTCGGTACACCTCAGCCCAACCCTTCGGGGATTACAGGCGTGATGTTATGTTAAAATAAATGTATACTCGTAGGATATTACAACTATAAATGGAAAAATAAAAATCTTTTTTGCAAAAAATAAAACCTATTTAAAAAACCTTGTTGGGTTTTTTAAATAGGTTTTAGTGAAAAATACGTATCATAACCTTCAGAAGTCGGTGGCAAAAAAAGTCACCGACTTCTGAAGCTAAAGTTATTTTTCACTTTGTTGAGTTTTTGAAGTTGGTTTTATTTTTTGCAAAAAAGTTTTTTTTATCAAAATATGTTCTGCAGTTTTCCCGTGGAAACGCTCTGGATATACAAACAGCTTTGCATTTACAATAGTGTGATGTATTTTTATTATAGAAACACTTAACCAATTTCAGTGTTGGAAATACCGAATTGTTATACCAACATTTTTAATGATTTATGTATGACAATGGAAATAATAAGTGTGAAAATCGATGAAACGATAATTAATTTATTGTAAAACAATTGTACTCTTGCTGATGTCTCTTTTAGCGACAGAATTGTAAAAATCTTTCAGTATCTCTTTGTATAGAATCAAATTATTAGAATAGTTTCAAAATCATATTCAATGCCAATGCAAATAAACTGAAATAAATGTGTACTGTAATATGTGTATGAAGTGTTTAATTTTATAGTCCTTTGTCCTTACGACAAACAACATTCATGTCTGGTTCCTTAGTCTTGGAAGAAATTGCTTGTCAATCTAGCGGTTCCACCTCCGGATTTGGAATTTTTAAGTAGTAGAGCGTGGTCATGGTTTGGCCCAGTTGGTGAATTATTACTTAAGCTTAGTACACCACTAAGCATAAGGCCGGAATTCCTCCTACGCTAACGTCCGACGGTCGCGCGTACGAGTATACATTGTGTTCTATATAGCACCATACTGCGACGCTGACGCCAGCGGCGCGTACCTACGTTGCTACTGTATTTCTCGCTGACGTACGCGACCGACATCAGCGTAGCAGGAATTCAGGCCTAAGGCACAGACCTCTAACTACAGTTTATGTGAGTTTATATGAGAGTTTATCGCGTGAACCATATTTTAATCAACATACAACCTGACGCTTAACAGCAAATTGCAAAATACATAAGAAAGTTTGAGTTTCGCGGGCTAGCCTGTCGCTTCAACTAATCAGCTCAATAAGGTGTGTGAAAAAACATCGCCTCGTTTTAAAATAGCTCGTGATGACGAAGACTAACACCTAACATTCATAACACATAACGGAATGTGAAAAAAAACTCAGGAAAGCGTCGGCAATTACCCATCATGTCAGCTGAAGGAAATAAAGCGTAGCACATTATCTTCACGGGATATTACGAAGAATCTCATGGACAATTAGTTCGCCAATTAGATAACGTGGGGCTGTTATAAGCGCAAGGAATGGAATTTGTGCGAAATTAACCTGGAATAAGACGTTTTCTTTTTTGCAGGGAATTTTAAAAGGGATTTAACAGTGTCAGTGATGGACACGAATGTTGATGGATAAAGAGGGAGAGGGAGGCCAAAGGAAAGATGGATGGATTGTATGAGGAATGATATGAAAGAGAAAGGAGTAAACGATGTCGTGACGTCTGACAGGGGAGAATGGAAGAAGATAACGTTGCGCCCACCCCGAGTAACATGGATCAAGGGCAGGAAGGCGAAGATGATGATAGGATATTTGCCGGTGGAAGATCATCACTAAAGCTCGTTTTAACTTACACCAGCTTCCCTATTGTTGGAATTGGGCTTTTTGGGAAATGGACTTTTTGGAACCGTTGGATATTTTGGGAATTGGACATTCTGAACCTAGACGACCAGCAACACCTAATCGAACGCCTAGAGAAACAAGCTCAATGTTCACATTTCAATGCTTGACTCAGTGCAAAGAGATGAAATTCAGCAATTCATTAAATCATGATCTGTCAAATGACCAATTTCATGATTCAAATTCATGATCATGGGATAGCGGCCGTTTGCAATAACTTACTATTCGGTATCGGTAGGTTGCTATCTCGGTCTGATTAACATTAATTTTACCGACCGATAGAAACAAAACGTCATAGAAAAGCTTTCTTTGATTTTTCTATGAATAAAGTGACAGGTAGGTGACGCGGATAGGACTAAATTTGCTTAGAGAAACACCGATAGCTACGAGAGTAGGCCTATTAACTACGTAAGTAAGTTATAGAAAATGGCCTTTTTTTTATTAGGATGGGAAATCATCAAATAACTCCTCCCGCTCTGGGCGGAGCAGGAGGGAGTGTCAGACTTTTACTGACTAAAACCCATCCATGTTCCTTCCTCGCCCTTTGTGTTCCGGGGCCACGGTATCTCTTTCGAATAGTCCCGCAGCCCCGGCAGGCTTCGGCCCTTGCGGACCCCTTCCCTATTGCTGACTCTCTTTGAGGCGCGCGTGGAACACGTAAGTTGCTGCCGGATGTACTCGTATAGAAGAGCTTAGAGGTACGTAGGTATATCCTTTCAGGGTACTTGTAGTGAAAGTAAAACATAAAATTACAAACTTACGCAGCATATATTTATTTAAAATCTTTCGTTCTCACTTTCAAGGGATATACGAAACTATTCTTTTTCAATATTTTTAACAACTGTTTACCAACCGTTGTTAATAATTACCTTACATAGGTACATACAAGTTCAACTATATAAAATTAAACATTCTTTGTAACGCTATTCGCGGTTTACGAATATTTGCAAACTATGGGAAAATAAATGTGGACAATAGAAATATCAGAGTCAGATGTAAATCGGAAAATTATTAATTTTCGAGTTGACAGGACGCCAGATTAACAGGGCACGAATTCACACGACTTTACAAATACAAAAATACAAATAGGTATGTTTTACTTAGGTAAATAATATTCTTTCATGTAAAATGCTGTCCATCTTGGGTTTCTTGGCCTAACCGTATTCGTCACGGATTCTTCCGCGACACGCACAGGTGGTGTAGGATTTTCGTCACCTCGATCGTGAAAAGCAGCTTGTCTACGTTTCCTCGCGTTAATGATGTATGTTTCCCTTACCTCAGTTATTATATATATCATATTCTCTCTAATAAACTGAAAACTCGATACCTCCCAACCTTTCTCAAGTGCATACTCATCAACAAAATTTAGTAATACCATTTCGGCATAGGCATCCAATTCAGGCCTAGGCTGTAGCGCAAGTAGATTATAAGCGAAAGTATCTCCAGGGTAGAGGATGTTGTAAAATTCATCATTCTTTTTAGATAATTTACAAATACGTAATGCCTTTGTACTAAACACTTCGGTTAGTAACATTTGCGCCAATGTTTGGCAGTCATTCGACTTTTCCTTGTATTCAGCGAGTTTGTCAGCATTAACATACACACCGGAATGTTCTATTAGTTCAACAAGTTTCGGAGCAGGTTCGCGATACTTTAAAGTCCATCGTGAGTCATTTTTATCGTATTCCGGAGGAAAAACAAACTCATTATCTGTCTGTTCTTCATTCGTATCAGTTTCACAGTCAGCGCGACGATATTCTGGAGCTGAATCGATGCCTCGACGAAGTATTTTATTACGACGTTCATCAGCCTCACCTGTCTCTTCTCCTTTTCTTGCAACACGTCTCAACAATTCCAGTTTTTGACGGATTCTCCTTTCAATAATGTTTTTATTTATAACTGGCCAATCGTTCTCCAGTGCATACTTTGAAACAAACTTCATCAACGTCGTCATTCCATTTTTATCTAATCCAGGCCTCCTATTTGTACCTATGTGGTCTGAGTCTTTGGATGTGGTACTATTCCATGAGCATGTACTCAAAGCACTTTTTGTAAATATTCCGTTTAGTAGCATTCGAGCCAATGTTACACAACTATTCGACGATCCCTTGCATTTACGAGTAGACTAAGTTCAACATACACACAGGAGTCTTCTATCAATTCAGCAAGTCCCTGGGCATATTCACGGTGTTTTAATGTCCATCTTGAGTTATTTCTGTCGTATTCCGGAGGAAGAACTATCTGTCGTTTATGAAAACCTTTCTCCTTCAGAGGTGTATGCGGTTTATCACTTCCTGCCTCTTGTTCTTCTTCTTTCTGGCGAATACGTCTCATCTCAAGCATTGTTTGGCGAATACCTTTCAAAATACATTGGAAATCCGTTCTATCCCAGTCGCGGATCTGTCCATACTTTACAACATACTTCAGTAATATATCTTTTGCGTGTTCATTTAATAGAGGCCTTGCTTGCTCACCGTGGTTCTCGTTAGGATCAGCACTTTCATTAGTCCACGAACATGTACCCAAAGCATTTGTAGTAAAGATTTCGGTTAGTAACATTCGAGCAAATGTTTTGCCATCACTTGACCATATTTCACATTCAGCGAGTTTGTCAGCATTAACATACACACCATGATGTTCTATTAGCTCAACAAGTCCCGGAGCAGGTTCACGATACTTCAGGGTCCATCGTGAGTCATTTTTATCGTATTCCGGAGGAAGGACAAACTTGTGCAGAACTTGATTATTATCTGTCTGTTCTTCATTTGTTTTGTCTTCATCTAATTTTGTGAATTCTTCTATCGTGTAGTCTTTTGATGTGGACGCCGTTACGTCCATCTTGTCTTTTAACTTAGCTGCTTTTCAACTTGCTGAATTTGATCTGAAACAAAGTAAAAAATATTTTAAATATGCTCTGTCTATCCGTGTGTCAAGCAAGACCCTTTTCTCAGGAACGCCTGGGTGGTATTAAGTTGATATGTAGGTAAATAAAATTAGGCATATAGCGAACCAACTTAGAAACTTCGTTTTACGTAGTGAACGCAATCAAGAGTTAAAACATATAATAACTCGTGATTGCATTTACTCTTGATGGCTTTATATGCTGTTTATATAATTTGGCACACGCCAGTAAATCAAAACCTATGGGGTACCTACTTCCCATTGACCTGGAATCATGACATTTGGCAAGACGCAGTCTTAACAACCTAAGTAAGGAACAATTCCAAAAATCGCTAATTGCTAGAATGACATGGAATTTAATCTTTAAATATTGATTGTTTTCAACAGCAATAATAAGACTATCACGTCTGCTATGCAGTCCATATTGCAAATGATAGGCAACCAATATCTGGCATTAGAAGGCGTTGGAACAGTTTTAATTGAAGAAAAACTATTTGTAAGATTTCCAAGTGCTTTTTTTGCACCTAAAACTAAATATCCAGTGGTGTCAATTCGTTGTGCTCAAACTAAATTTAATTTAGGCTATTGCTATATTTTTCTCTCTAATAAAACGAGAAAGAGACGGATGTAATTTAGAGCTGTCAAATTTAATTGGAACTAATATTTCCATACAAAGGGTGCACGTAAAAACATGTTGACTAAAAACACGGTGAAGCGCAAGGCATGAACTTAGCTTGACATCTCTAACTTAATTCATAGCTATAGCCGTCCTTTCCTCGCACTGCCTTTTAGTAAAAGATAGCAATAGCTTAACACCTGTGCCACGATATTGCTTATTGTAATTTCATATTAAGATAATTAAAACACCAAAACATTTGATGAACGCACTCTCTTTACCTATGGTGGATGCTCCACCAGCCCGCGAAATTCAAAATTTCTTACGTTTTTTGCAATTTGCAGGCAGCTCGCGACTGTTAGACATATGTAGTTATAGAATTATAATCATCAAAATCATCAATACAACCCTCCAAGCGCATAAAGGTGCAGGAATCACTTTGACCTTGAAATAGTAATTCCTGTACCTTTATGGGCTTAACGACATAGCTATAACTACATACCTACGTCTTACAGTCGCGAGCAATATTTAAATCAACATACAACCTAGCACTGGCCTGCAAATTGCAAAAAACGTAAGAAACATTGAATTTCGCGGGCTACCTTGGAGCATCTACTTTAAGGAATTTATTATGAGATGAGATGATTGTTCGACTGTTCTTAAGGAAGTTCGTTATTTTTGCTGATGGGAAATACCATCGGCACACGTAGTCATTATACACTCACCACATGTGTGGGTCGCACATGTGGTCACACATTAAATAATCTAGGCTAAAATCACTACATCCAATATGGGTCCCGACTGTTGCAGACAATGTTCCGTATTAGAATTTATTATTGAACTTGTTTTTTTCTTTTCCGTTTTTATTAAAAGTTATTAGTTATTTTTACGCAGTCGAGTTTTTCATTTTTTTTTTTTTTTTGAAAGTCTATATGAACTTGCAGCTTAGTAAAGAAATCTCGATGTTTGGGGCAGGTCAATAGTTATTTATAAATCACGAACTGTGTTGTGTCCCTTTTTCTGTAGTTATTTATAATCACCAACAATGTATTTTATGTATTAACAGCAAGTTTGCCTTCACCGAACGTTGGATGACTTAGTCGGAAATAAAAGAATATCACATCAGCAATCAAAATCGGAATAAGTATGATATTATTTACATTATCATCGAACTAAATTGTGAAGTTATCGCGAATTCCATTGACCATGAGACTCCTGATACGTCATTGTAACTTACCAAAGTATGCTCAAAAGTAAACACAAAACTAAATTTTACCTTATAGCAATAATCACTTTATATGTTTCTGAATATATCACTATCACTATACTATTACCTACATTGCAAATCACTGAAATAATCTCTTGATTTCGATTTAACTAAATCACGGAGCCCGAGAAGGTTAGGTTATAATTCCCGAACATAGAACGTTACGCTCTCTCTTGGTCGTTGTGCGCAATATGAATGCCAGTAGCACTATACATAGTATAGTTATTATATCTATGTATATAGTATACTTACACGTCAACAACTCGTTTGTTTTGTGTGTGTGGTAAGGGATAGCTATTTATGTACCTATTTATTGATTGGTAATACTTTACGGGACCATATTTTTTTTTTATCAAAACGGGACATCGGTTTTTTAATGTTGATTAGTCAGGCTGATTCATGAAGAATACTCAATTTTGATGCTCGCCAATTCCATACATTTTAGCGAGTTTAATCAAACATGAGTTTCCTTTGTGATAAAATTGCGGGCCATGATTCCCAATGTAAAATAAAACACTTTTTTTTTTAATAAGTTTAGTGAAAATGTATATGATACATATAAGTACCTAACCTATTTATTACAAATGTAAAAAGTTTAGCCACATATTTGTTTAGTTTATTTATATTTATCTGAGGAACAAATTACTTTTAAAACAGTTGGTGAAGATTTTAATTAGGAATAAAATTCTCAGAACTGGTACTTGCAACTGGGTTTTTCAGAAGTCACACAATTTGTTCATTCATGAAAATACTCTTTCTACTGGTAGGTACCTACTTACCTACATTTTTACCGGGCTGACAAAAATTTTTTTTAAAAATAGTTTCTGTTTTTTTTAAATCTAGGTCCTACCCAATAAGATATCTCCAATTCTGCGGCGTCGCCCGTGTCGCCCGCACCGAAATTTCTTTGCGATTTATAAAAACGGGACAACTTTGCGTCTCAAGGCTTCTTTCGGGGACACCGGGACAGAGAACCGAAAAATGGGACAGTCCAGTTCAAAACGGGACGTATGGTCACGTTAGATATACGTAGGTATGGTAGTTTTCATGCAGTTACAAATCATTGAAAGTAGTCACAATCAAGGCTGGCGCTATCTCTTTCTCTCTATTCCTTATCTATTTAACACATATTTACGGTATGTTAAGGTAATAATTATTATAATCAATATTCCCACAAACGATAAGCGATGAAAAATGCGTTAAAATGTTTCAATCAATCATTTTTGTGTGTGTAATTTATAAGTTGTGATTCACAACAGTCACTTCAGATCCTCACTTAATTTCTTTGTAGGGACTTTTAAGTCATTGGTTATGTCAACATCTCAATCCGTTTTCTCCATTCTCAAGGTGCGTTTACCTATAAGGCCAACTTCATTGCTCAATTTGGGTAATCATTATCTGTATAGTATATTTATTTATTTAAACTTCATGTACATGTACATAGGCGGACTTAATGCCACAAGGCATTCTCTACCAGTCAACCTTTGGGTTAAATAGGAAAACATAGTGATAGGGTACAAAAAATGTCTAAAAAACAAGTTCTTGTAAACGAGAATGTATATACTTATACATAGCACTTATACTTATAGTATAGCCTTTTCCCAATTATGTTGGGGTTGGTAGGCTAACCGGGTGCAGTTGAGTACCAGTATTTTACACGGATGACTGCCTACTATCTAACCTCCACAAGTATCCACAACCCAGTTAGCTGCTGCTGTACTGGGTAATACAATAAGTACCCTTTGGTAAGACTGCTTGTCAGACTTTCGGGCCACTGACAATATTTGATAAAATTATTACATCACGACATTAATCAGGAAGCAGGTACACTGCAAAGCCAACATTTGGGCAGGTTGAAATGGTTGCTGAAGATACCTACATCCACCCACACCATACCAAATTGAGTGACCACACCAGCTACGATATATCTGTTACGGCAATAACCGAAGTGCGGCTACACCTAGTTTTAGCCCGCTACAACTAGGTGCAGCTGATAATAAATAGGATACACCTAAGTTTAACCACCGGTGTGCGGCAGCACCTAGTTCTAGTCGCTATGATGAAGGCAAAACCTATAGTTCTAACCGAAGCTAAGTAGGATACATCTAAGTTTAACCGCATGGGGCCGGCTGCACCTAGTTGTACCCGGCTACACCTAGTTTTAGCCGGGTACAACTAGGTGCAGCCGGCCCCATTGCATTTCGGCTGTTAGCCGTAACATATCTATCAGCAATAAAGAATAAATGGAGCAATTAGAAGTAATTTCGCAAAAAACACAGGTTAAGCAATTTTAAGTGATATTAAACTAGTTTACCCTATATCCGCAACTGTTCCCGGCAAAAACTCCTGAAAAAATGCCCGTGTAACCGCTGCTTTACACTGAAGATCGACTCGACTCAATTAAAAACTTCGCTGTCTAACCAAGGTAAGTTAATTCACCACTTCAGCGGGATTGTTCCGCCTTTCTGTTCAGCCAAGATCACGGTTAATAGGAATTAAACAAGTTTCAGTTTCCGTTGTTAAGAGTTTCTTCTTCATCTTTTGTTTAAGAAAAAATACGACAGGTGCGTGTGCACAATATAGAACGTCCCGAACAACGCCCTACTGGGACAAAAATTTGCACTTTAAAGTTTAATAATTACCTACCTATTTCGTAAATGGAGCATTACCTAAATCGAAAAATAGTAATAGCAACCTGTTCTTATAAATGACCTATTCAACGATAACACGATGGGGTAGACGACGAAAAGAAATTCATCCCCACTTCACAGAGGAGCTACCCTAAAAAAACTTTATTTTACCACTTTGTCGGCGTAATTGATATACACATCCCTACAAAATACAGCTTTTTAGTACAAACGGTCTCTTAGCAAAACCTCGGACAGACAGACAGACAGGCGGACATGACGAAACTATAACCCTAAAAACATAACATCTCCCCTATAAGTTAAGAATGCATAGGCTGATAATATAGCATAATTTATTATAATAAACACAATTCGACGAAGTGGGGGGTGACCCATTAAATGCTCAACCTGCCTGGTTGTCTAGTGGTCCCAAGCCCGACTGCTGAGCAAGAGGTCCTGGGTTTAATTCCCGGGTCGGGCAGTGTAGGTACCCTTTCCAGGAAAACAGGCGAATGTAATGTTACTTGATGTGATAATCGTAAAATATTCACGAAGGCGTCGCATGTAGTAGAAATGGTGCTCTAGGTTTATTTTGCTGACCTTCCCACACCCAAACAGGTGATTTACATACACCAATATTATCTACTCATACACATATTGACTCATCTCAAGATAACAGATCCTAATTATATTTTTCAAACACACGATAACTCGTAGATACAACATTACGTATTTTCCCGTATCCCTACATAAAGACCTAATTGATGAACAAGATCAATAATGTACATATGATCGATTTGTTATTGTTTTCCTGCTGAATACTGCGCAAGCGCATTATCTATATTAGCTATTCCCCACGCGTGTCATTTGCCGCCAGTACGTCGACTGTGACGGTCGTGTCAGAAGGTTATCGACAATGAATTCTTATTTACTTTGTTTTGTTTTAAGTTCGGTGTTTGCATGTGGATATGGTGGGGCGTTTAAAGCTTTACTATATTCGGACTGGATAACATGTAAGTGACGTCATTTTTTGGAAATGCTATGGGTGATTGTCACCACGTAAAATTGTAGAAGTGAACGCACAGTTAAACTACATTCAATAAGAGCTGCTGAGAAATGATGACACTACCAACTTACCAAGTGTGATCATTTCTTATATGGAATGACAGTGACAGTTTCTTGAACGCAGTTTAGACGTGCTAATCGCATTCTGTTTCATTAGTGTAATTAGCTCTTTTTATATTTATTTTCTTAGTTCGAGGTCATGTTTGTCAATACGGCCCGTTAGAGGTCAATTATCTTCGATTAGTTTTGTTTTAGTCTGGTTAACGGTGTCATAAGTTTCTTAATTTATTTTATATGGTATGACTCGCCTATAGTCGCAGTGCTTAGAAACATTTTTCCTTGTAATTTACGAATGAAGTGAATGTGTTTAATAAACAACAAAATTATGTTTGTTTATGCCCGGAACGCGTAACCGTGAATGTTGGCAATTTCTAGTTAACATTGATTGTTTAACCTTGCATTGAATAGGTATTCCATAAAAAAATCGAGTCCAGCCCTGACACAGTGTATCTATCTTCGACAGTTACTGTAGCAATCCAACAGAATCCTTATTCTAACAGAAATAAAGTTCACTTTGTTTCTGACTGTAATGGAAACTCGAGAAGTTGAATAACTGTAAAGAGACTGTACTTTACATCATCTGAAAATCGAACCTACATTAGTCATGCTTACAACCACTGCGCTGAACCAATGTGTACCAAACTACCAACTAAAATATTACATTGAAATACAAAACTTCCCGAGCTTTCATTAAAACATGTTGGTATTCACAATTATGTTCTTATGAAATTTCATGTAGTACATGATTTAATATTTTACTAAAACAAAATGTTTATAAATAACAAGCTATGTAAATGTTTGGCCCTGATAACAAACTTGCTACAATTTATGTAGATAATTGTACAATATTGTGGCTAGTTTTAGCTTTGTTTTTGAAAGAAATATTTATTTATGTCTCAAGTAGTTATCTCCATACAAGCTCTTGCACATGGCTGAGCCCGTGTGGAGGTCAGAACTGGAAAAACCGGCCAAGTGCATGTCGGGCCCCGCGCAATGTAGGGTTCCGTCCGTCATCATCATCAAAAACAGAAACTTATGATTTTGTTTTTCAATGCGTCTTTACCCGTTACAAACAAACAACCACTTCAAAGATGAAGTGGTTGCTTGTTTATAACGGGTTTATAAAGTGACTCTAGTTCAACGACTATTACTGCTAAACTTATAAAGTTATCTTATCCCCTATAGATTTCCTTAAAAGTTCGTGAAATATCATCATGAATTTTTCCAGATTTTTCAAGCCAGCAGTTTAGCTTTTAGAGGGGGGGATGTCCTACTGGCACAAAAATGTGCACTTTAAAGTTTAATATTTCGTAAATGGAGCATTAAATCGAAAAGTAGTATTAGCAACCCCTAAGTCATTTTAAAATACCTATTTAACGGTACCTCACACAATGGGGTAGACGAAGAAAAAAAAACATCCCCATTTCACATGTAGGGGAGCTACCCCAAAAAAAAATATTTTCCAAAATCTTATTTTACCACTGTGTCGGCGTAATTGATATACACAACCCTAAAAAAATACAGCTTTCTAGTACTAACAGTCTCTTAGCAAAACCTCAGACAGACAGACGGACATGACGAAACTATAAGGGTTCCTTGTCAGGACTACGGAACACTAAAAAAGCGTGGGATCATGAATTTACGAATGTTTGTGTCTAACTAGTATAATTAAGTTGGGTATAATTTAGATAATCAAAGAAAATTAGTAGTATTAGTAGATAATGTATGACACATGATGGATGAACTATCAACCTGTCACATATGGCAGTCGTATAGTCGAAATGCTGCACATGTTTAGGTATTTACAATCACAATTAGGGTGTATAGCAGAGTTCATGATCTCGTATCTTGCTGATACAGGTAGTTTTATAGGTTATACCTGTAACAGGATACCTACAGTTTTCTTGTCTAAAGTTGATAAGGTAGACTTTAAAAACGAACTCCTTCCAATAAATCGATTGCTTTGGGTTCGTTTCCCGCGTCGGGCCAAGTGCTATTGGGTTTTTTCATCAGGAATATCTCAGTAGTAGCCACGCGGTCTGGATTTGTGCCCAGTTGATGCAAATAGGATCGCCTGCTATTACATGGGACTTAAAACAATGTACACCTCTGCCTAACCCTTACGGAATACGAGGGTGATGTAATGGTCTTCCAATAAATTATCATCATATCATCCGGAAGACGTTCCTTGATATACATAAGACTCCCCCAGCGTCGCTTCGTTCAAATTCAAATTATATATTATATTATATTATATCCAATCTTGTGGCTCTCCCATCCATCGGATTTCGGCGAACTCCACTAGATTGTAGGTCCGATCACCAAAATCTCCTATTCACGTCAAGATAAAATAGGTACTATTTATTGATCAGCAAAAATACGATGTTAAATTAGCAAATGGCGATCTTCAATAGGGTATATACAGGGTGGAATTTTTCAATGCCACCTGGAGGGAAAGTACTCTAAATACTGGAGATAGCAAATTTTACTCAGAGGAAACATTCTTTTATTTTTAAAAAGAAACAAATCTGCATTCATAGATTTTCGAAAATTCGTTTGCCACATTCGGGCATCGAACCCGGGATGGATCGACTAAAGTTCTAAAAAATAACATTCTGTATCTTTTTGACATCAATCGATAGGGTCAATCATATGGATCAAATCTCTCTAACAAACCTGGTAAAAGTGCTTTATCTGAATTTATCCTATTGAATTTATACTTAACTGTTCTTAAGATTCCATGATTTTCCCTTCATTTAATTTATCATGTTTGTTAGAGAGATTTGATCCATATGATTGCCCCTATCGATTGATGTAAAAAAGTACAGAATGTTATTTTTTCGAACTTTAGTCAGTTCGATTCCCGAGTGTGGCAAGCGAATTTTGGAAAATCTGTGAATGCATATTTGTTTCTTTTTAAAAATAAAAGAATGTTTCTTTTGAGTAAAATTTGCTATCTCCAGTATTTCGAGTACTTTCCCTCCAGGTGGCATTGAAAAATTTCACCCTGTATATGGATATTTTTTTTAACACTCTCACTCTAAACAAAGCGTACTATGGTCAGAAATAGCAAAGTGAAATTATTTTTTGAATATTTGTAAAAAACACTAAGTTAGAAGCATTTGAAACTGCTGATTAGACTGAGAGATCCGATACATTTCGTGACGTCATTTGACATATCGACGTACAAAATCCATACTAAATTCCGTTTATCTAGAAAGAGATAGAAACAAAAGTTTTATTGTCTTTTTTAAACTTAAAAGTAGTAGTACTTAGAAGTTTTATTCGTTATAACTCTTGTGTTGTTTGGCCGATTTTGGTCTTTTGTCATTATGTTTTTGCTATTTTTACATTCCGTGTTGAAAAAAAAAAGTCAATGAAATCTTTAATTAGAGCGACATATTAATTCCTTTCTTCTTTATATTGTCTTGTTTACAAATCATCCATCATTAATCGTTACGTCTTAATTTCCAGGTGACCACGACAAGACTCTGGACATCGGCGTCAGTGAAACACAGATCTTCTTCTACGACTTCCAGAATAACTTCAACCTGACCTATCCTATCGATTTTGCCGTCGAAGGCATCACCAACGCGTACAATTTAGATATCACCAGAAAACTAGTGTTCTTCGTCCCAGGTTATAAGTCACATATTAATAAGAATACAGAAGATCTTCTCCGACAGGCGTTCAGTACTGTACCAAATATATACTTGATCATAGTAGACCATTCAATCTACACCTCTAGCAAAGGAGGCAAACTCGCCAGCTATGAGCGCTCAGTCAAAAACGCCTACTACATCGGAAGAGCCGTAGGAAACTTCCTGGCTGGCTTACACGCGAAAGGTTTCCCCTCCAACAAAATCCACTGCATAGGCCACAGTTTAGGAAGCCAAATGCTAGGTTACGCGGGATCCACATACACTGAAGCCACAAAAGAAAAAATATGGAGAATCACAGGCTTAGATCCAGCTGGTCCTTGCTTCTCCAACAGTTTGATTGAAAACCAGATCAGGAAAGGAGTTGCGCAGTACGTTGAAGTGTACCACTGCAATGCAGGTGGTTTGGGTACGACATCAGTACTGGCTGATATTGACTTCTTCTTCAACAAAAAAGGGAATAAGCAGCCTTCTTGCCATGAAGGTATTATACCGGCTAAAGGAGAGAGTGATGCAGCCAAGTGTAGTCACAAAGCTTGTGTAAGGTATTATTCTATGTCTGTTCATCTATCGAATGGGTTCTTGGCGTGGGCCTGTGATTCATACGACCATTATAATGAAGGACGGTGTGCTGCCAATGAGGTGACGATAGCTGGTTATAATAACCCTGGAAACGCTACAGGTGTGTTTTATGTTTCCACGGAAATGTATGGAATAGAATAGTCAATGGAACTGTACCACAATTGTTGTATGTATGGATTGATTGCAGTTGTATTGAAGAGCATTGATATTGTACTGTTGTACTAACCAATGTTTTGTTTAGAACTATGACTAATTGGTTAGCTACTGTTCACATTCAAATACTTATGTCATTATATTTTGTAGTCAGGGCAATTATTTGTGCAATCAAACTGACATACTATGCCAATTTGTCGTGTTATACAATTGTCATATTAATAATATGACATTAGAACACTTGTGATTTAAACATTCGGACAGTTTAAGTTACAATATAAGTTAAATTTGGTAGTAGGTACTTAGGCAATTGATTTCTTTGACATTACACATACCTACCTACAACTTGATTTAGAGTAATTTAATTCTGCGAAAAATGTCTTGCTAGTTACTTAAATTTTTTTAATGTTGAAAGATAACATCTTGATTTTTAATGTTAACTGATAAATATTGTTATAGAAGGAAATTATTTTGTTGAATAAAAATCATAACAACAATATAAATAATTAAACTAGTTTGTTTATTAAACTACTTAATTGAGTAATAATTATGTAAGTACCTTGCTAGAAGAAGTTTACTTAAGGTGAAAGCGTCAGGGTAGCCCGCGAAATTAGTCATTGACCTTGAAAAAGTCATTCCTAGACCTTTATGAACTTGGAGGGTTGTATTGATGAGTTTGCTGATTATAATTCTGTAACTACATACGTCTTACAGTCGCGAACAATATTTTAATCAACATACAACCTAGCACTGGCCTGAAAATTGCAAAAAACGTAAGAAAATTTGAATTTCACGGGCTACCCTGGAGCATCCACCTTAAGGAAACCACCATTCATCATCCATACATTTGACACACAGAGCACGACACAAGTACATTGTGTTAGGAATTATTATTTAAATTTAAGTTAGCTCGCCGAATGAAGTCAGCAAATTACGTGAAACAGTCTTATTTGTTAGACCTTAATGTAAGTCGCCAGCGCATCAAGTTACAACAAACTGTCAAATTTTGTGGTTTAAAATCATTTGGAGAAAATTGACAGTTTGTGGTAACTTGATATACTGGCGTCTGTACCATATTTCATGCAAATAAAGAATCTAAAGTGTAGATACAGCAGATCTAAAATTCGTGGCATCGAAAACGCGTTGCGCTCACACCTTCGTCCATTTTTCTACACGTCGTCTATCATGGGGTTTTTTGGTTTCCGCACTTAGTCCTTAAGGTCGACCATTGTGCGTGTTCTACACGTCGTTCTAGTGCGAGTAAATGATGACACGCTACAGATACGCCACCGTGATACAAAACCACCTTAAGCAGTAAGGCGCCGATGCGTCTCCTGTTCTGTGATTTGATCATCCAATAGGACCAAAGAAATGTCAAACTCTTTCTTGTCTGCACCACCCCAACAAGGCTGGTTGTCAGACTGAGTACCTGTAACGACTGTCAAAGATCTACAAATGACAGCCGGGACCAACGGCTTAAAGTGCTATTACATAATACAAAGACTATACTGTTTGTCATGGCCTACTGACAAAGGCGTATTGTGTGTAAAAATCGTATCCGTTTGCTATTGTTTTCATTCCCATTATGCATACATTTTAGTAAAGGTTATGGTGGGTACCTGGCACTCTTAGTAATGTCTAGGTCACAGATAACATACTTATCTGTGGTCTAGGTGCGTTGACAATAATATGTACATAGTTGTATACGTATATTTGAATCATTCCTCTGTGTACTCGCTTGGGAAGTTTTATGATATCATTTCAAGAAACAAAGTGAGTGTAGAATAAGAATAATCTTTATTTACGTGAAATATGGTACATTTAGGTTCTTCATATTCCGCTTACTTTAATTTGTAGAAAAGAAAATGATGTCATTTTAGAGACAAAAAGTCATCGTAAGTTCTGTGTTACACGTAATAAGTACTTGTACGGACATACGTTTATTTTTCTTCGTGTGGTTAGTGCCTAAGTTGATGTCAGGGTTTTTATGCCGCCCATGAGCCTCTGAGATGTCTTTACTGTATGCCGTCGAGAAATATTCCTCTTGCATGCTGTTTTGGTCTTGTCACGATCCCATATGCCGTATGTTTCAATTCAAACATAGAGCCGCAAATATGTACTCAGATACAACAAAATTACAACGCCTGGTTGACCATTTTCCTCGTAGATCTTTTCCTTAAAGCTATGTAAACAGGCAGGTAAGTTACCTACGTTATGCAGATCTTTTAAGGCAATACGGGATAATTCGTTACCTTCCTTAAATAATTAAACCGTAATTGCAGCGACCGGGGAAGTACACCATTACAATGAGAGTGATTGTTTTGTAACATACTGACGCATTCGTAGGTTTATGTTTCAAGAAAATCTGCTCAGCCGTTTGCATTATCACTTCTTTTCTAGTTGATGACACTTGATGAAGAGATATAAATTCCAAAGATCGATTCAAAATTGGAAATCCTGTCAATTGTCAATGATATTACAAAAACATAACCTTGACCTGATCCGCAGGCATCACCTGAAGCATACGAGATATCCAACTTGCCAGAACAACTCCTCAATGGTGTACGGCATCTACTTTGTGTTTGGGCTCATACGATGCGTTTTTACATGATAATTACTGCCATAATCCACATAAAACCATAGCGACCATTTAAAAAAATGTAACTAAGTAGATTTGTAACGCTTCAAAAGAGAAAATGACTAGAAACATCCCATCTATTTTCGCACCCTCTACACAAGTATGACATATAACATTCAATTTATACGCATCCATAAAGACATTTGGAATAAGAAGAAATGATGGGCGCAATAACTCAGGAGGTCCTCATGGTGTGAGCCAGATATATTTGTATGGGGTGCGAAATGTGCCCCGTGAAAAATGTCCAAAAGCCCTTATTTGTTTTTTTGGAGACATTTGAGATGAAATTGGATGGTTTCCGAAGAATTATGTGTTGAAAGGTGTGTATGTACCTGTTCCATTGTTGGTAGTTATGAATGTAGCGATTGGTCTTTGGGTCTTGAAAAGAACCAGGATATTAGTTGGGGTGGTTTTGAATTGCATTTCGTTTTTTGTGGGAAATGGACGATAGTGGGTGGATTGGGTGAGTAAATGGTGGTGCCGTAATCCCGGCCGCCGCGGGAGACGCCCCGGGCGTTGGGGACCACGTGGTGGCCCCCGGCTACCGTAGGCGCGGGCCTGTGGACGGAGAGCTATGGGCTAGCTCGCCGTCCGCCCGTCTCAACAACAAAAACCAAATACTAAATATTTCGATTGCTCAGCAAATGAACCATACAATACAGCAATGGTTGAGCTAGCCCGCATAGTCACTAGTCGTGTAGAAGCAGTCTCTTGCGACTTGGCGAATATTCCTAATACGCCACAAAATCAGGGATGTAATATAATCAGTTTATTTAATTATGATTTTCACATGATTTATAACTGAGATTCTACTATACCTCACCAGGTTTTTTTAAACGCCTCTCCGATTTTTATTTTGCAGATCCGTGTTTAAATGCTGCAAAAAATCTTAAATGCAAAATTCTATTAACCAATACATAATTTTACACCAATGGCATTGTCTGTTGTTCAAAAACAGTTTTTAAACCTATAACAAAACATTTTTCACCCAGCTTCCAGTGCATTTCTCTTAAAAAAAAACATTTAGTCGTTCAATTACGTCAGTTGCAGCTCTCTTGACCTGTGCCGAGGAATTATCGTACTATTAAGACTCATTGGATAATCACTTCCTTTGATTAAACTGGATCAATTGAGATGGGAGATAATCGGAGCACGTGGCTTGTGTTCATTCATTCTGACGCTTATAATCAAACCGTTTGTCCTTTAAAGTGGATGCTCCAGGGTAGCCCGCGAAATTCAAATTTTCTTACGTTTTTTGCAATTTCCAGGTCAGTGTCAGGTTGTATGTTGATTAAAATTTGATTCGCGGCTGTTACACGTATGTAGTTATAGAGCTCCAAGCGCATAAAGGTGCAGGAATTATTTTGACCTTAAGAAAGTAAAATTCCTACACCTTTATGAGCTTGGAGGGTTGTATTGATGATTTTGATGATTATAATTCTATAACTACGTACGTGTTACAGCCGCGAATCAAATTTTAATCAACATACAACCTGACACTGACCTGGAAATTGCAAAAAACGTAAGAAAATCTGAATTTCGCGGCCTACCCTGGAGCTTCCACCTTAATGATGAGTAGAACTATGGACGTCTATATCGTCAAGTTCTAAAAATATCCGCGATAGCGACCACACCCTCTCTCTCTTATGTGGCGCAGACGAAGTTGCGCGGGTCAGCTAGTCTCTAAATAATAATTAATTATTTAGATAATTAAAATACCTAAGGTACGAATTTATATTATGAAGAATTCCCAGAATACGTGTGGACAGTCGAATAGCTTTGAATACTTATTATTTATTTTCATTCTATGATAAAAAATACTTTGCTTAAAACGAGCTCTTTAATTTAATTTACTTATTTTTATAAACGCATTCGAAATATCAGCTTGTCATACATAGGCTACGCGTAACCCACCAAACTGCAGCCCTTTGGTCTTTGGAACTGAGCAAATAAACAATAAAGTAATATTATCCTTCCTAAAACAAAGAGTAGGGGCCCAGTCCGACCGCAAACCACGGAGTGAGCTCGTACGAGTTGATACAGTTCCACTGCTCGGTTACCAGTGTCGAAACTTCGTAAAAATACTATTTCCCTTTTAAAGTGCGACGAAAGTTTCGATTTAGCTGCGATTCTGTTCGGTCTTTTTTACCCGCTGTTTTTTTTTGTTTTAAAAAGTTGTTGGAACGCTTTGTTGGAATTGTGAAAAAGAATAACTGAAAATAAAGCGGCTTGGTTTGGTTTTTTTCATAATTTTCCAAGCTACAGTGGTTCCTCGTTAGATTTTTTGTCATTTTCTAACTCTTTTGTGGCTAAAACCTCGCCTCTCATGTACGTTGTTGGTTCAAATCCGAGGGTACCAATGTGACTTTAATAATAATTCATATGCACTTTTTAAGTTAGCCTTGACATCACAGACATCGGTGAAGGCAAACATCGTGGGGAAACCTAGACTTATTATTTATTCAAGTCGGTAAGACTGAAATCACAGCAATTATATCAGAAGAGGCCTTTACCCACCAGTGGGACAATAATAGGCTGGTTTTATTAAGTTTAAAATAAACTAAAGCTATAACAGAAGCACAATACGACATCCTAGCAACGTTTCTTGCACCAACATAACACAAAGTCGATGCAAGGCACTCAATTATTTTCTAGAACACATTAGCAGTAATGCATGTGCGCTACAATTTATGTGCTGTCTTCCTTAACGGGCGAGGTTGCAACTAAGGCTGTGTTTATATTGGTAAGTCTTATCTATAGAATAAGCAAACAAGCTCAAAAAACTTACGCGTTTCATTTGTTTCTTTCACGTGAGCACCGTCACTTCGCAAGTTCTAAGCAAATATTTTCATTTGTTTTCTTCAGAGTTCTCGTGGCCAAGCATTCCTGCAAGGCTGTCTTCTTGAACCCTTGAGGAATCAACGTGTAGATTAAGGTGACAGTTTACAGTTGGTGCGCATAAATGGCACAGAATAGCTTAGCATTTAAATTAGAGAAATCACTTGAAGTTTTTTTTAAACCTATTTGAATTCGCAAAGTTGAGAGAACCCTCAAAAACTAAGCCAGTGATTTGGTAAAGGTTGTGACAATCTATGAATACGAGAAACGCGATCTGCTGTATGATGATGAAATTGATTTCAGCATTTAAAACAGAAAGAAAATGCCCAAAACTCATGTTTACTCGCCAATATGTGCACAACTTTACCCAAATGCATTCCTATATCTAGTTTTGTGTTGTAGTCTTACATAATGAGTCTGTACTAATGATGGCTTCTGGTAATGAGCTTTTGTCAAATGATATTTTTGTTCCTTCCTTTGCGAACTTATCCTGATTTCTTACGTAATTAATGAGCGTATTATTATTAATGATATTACTAACATAAATTATGTTTTTGATCACGGGATTTTTTAAAGACATTTTCGTTTTTTTTATGTCTTTGACATAAGATTTTTTCATGTCTTTACATTGGCTGCCTCGTAGACTGCCAGGTTTTCATACTAAGGGTTTGATCCCTAGATTGGGCAGTGGTAATGAGTTTTCGTTGAGGTTTGTCTTAGGAACAGCCCGGAGTTCTGGAACACTTAAGACCCTATGAAGACTAGACGAGGCGTATATAAATTGCTATCATCATTTCAGCCGCAAGACGTCCACTGCTGGTCATAGGCGTCCCCCAAGTGTCGCCACATTGACCGGTCCCGTGCGACTCGCATCCAGCGGAGTAAAATTCACGCAGCCTTCACCAGGTCAGGTCAGGTAAATTGTAAATAAATTGCTATAATGTGCCTTTATGGCTGATTCTGCAAGAGTATAAGCCCATATTCAATGATAGTGAAGAAGATATCCTATAGCTAGCAAAATAGGGCAACAAACCAATTTGTCGGCTTTGCACCAGTGATTGGAGTAACCTTATATTAATTCCCTACCTCCGTGATATCTAGGTCCTAATCCTTAACTTTCTCTAATAATAAGCGACTTGGTTTCCATCACCGTGATTCCCTTACAACAATTTTATTTTCGCTTATATTACCTATGATAACATGATGGGCTCACAAAATTTTCGAGTATAATAGACAACATTGAACGCCATTGTTTGACTAATAATGAACACATAAATTGATACACATTGTGTGAATATTATACATTAATCAAAACGGTGTATTGTAATTTTGATACACCCTTTGTATTTGTAACATATTGGGTGTTTGAGCGAATAAAGTTCGTATTTTCATAAAAGATTTTGCTTTAGTCATGGTACGGTTGTGTTAACTATAAAGGAATATTAATCACAGGGATTAGGTAGGTAGTTCACTACGATATGATTTTATTGAGCTTCTAAAAAGATAAAAGAAAAGTTCTTACTTAAAAATATTGCCAACAAGAGGGTTTTATAAATTCTTTCAAATGTGTTTAGAAGGCGGCTATTGTCAATGTTTTATATATTTAATTTTAAACCTATTGTAAAAAAGTAAACTGCAGGAAAATATTCTTGTCAATTTTATTATTTAAAACTAATTCGTTTTCGTTAAGATTAAAAAAAAAACAATTAATGATCTCGTACATTACAAATTATTTTATTAAAATCTATCAAGCTGTACTTGATTATAAAGAAATTGAGAGAGGTTAGATGGGTAAATGGACAAACAAACACAATGTTGAAACTCAGATGCTGTCATAAAACAGTTCTATTCCATTTGGTTCTTGCATAATTTTCTCTCTCATCTTTCACAGATACGTGGGCAAGCTCGATCCTCACATCATTTTATTTCTCCGCAGATCCTAGCATAACGTTATTAGTGCGTTGGCCCACACTCAGCCAGGCGCGTACCCTGCTCAGCGACTGAGCTGGTGCGCTCAATTTACCGCTCCGCTGTTTTTTAACCCCAACGTACCATTACAAAAATAACTCAGAAGCTCCACTTTCCTTTGCAATAAAAGGGCGTGCTTTTTCTTTCGTGTGGTTGAAAAAAATGCATTGCGAGGCAATCATTCGGTTGACAAGATAGTGGGTGACCATTGCACACCGAGAGGTCCCAGAAAGTTTATTTGGCAATATTACAAACAAAAACACCTTAAAAATAAACAAACAAAACTAATAACTCCAAAATGACCTCAGCATGATGCCAGATGGCAACAGAAGGTGTACCACCTGACCTAGTGTAACGTTGATGCGAAAATGCGTGATGCCGTTGGTCGCAGCTAGCTGTTATGTATCTTGGTACAGGTAGTCTAAAATTCGAAAGTCTGTCAAGCAGTTATTCTAAGGGTTCTTACAGACGAGCGGAGCGGCACGCTGCCAACTGCAGATAAACTGCAGCCGTCGACGGGTCGCGACGCTTGCAGCTGTGGCATGCCGCGTAAACGTATGTTGACGGCTGCCGTCGACGCGCCGGCGGCAGCTGCCGACACCACAACTGGGAGCGTCGATGGCAGCCCTCGGCTGCAGCAGCTCGGCTGGCAGGCTGCAGTTTATCTGCAGTTGGCAACGTACCGCTCGTCTGTAAGAACCTTAAGGAGTTTCGTGTTACCTCGCAAGTAAGGTTGTGGATGTCAATGGACCACGATTATACAGCTCAGAATAAGAATAATAACCACTGTAATCACAAATCAGAGATAAAATTAGGTACTGTCATAGAATTGTAGTTTGTGCTGGTCGTTAGAAAAAGAAGATAGACATTCCACTTATTTAATCATTAATGTCTGTCTATCTTATCTTACTACTGTTATTAATGACGATGGATGGATGTTAGTTAGTTACTCTTGCACACAAAAAATACTGAACGGATTTGAATGTTTGGCACACAGATAGTTTATACCCTTTTTTTTTTTTTAGGATGGGAAATCATCAAATAACTCCTCCCGCTCTGGGCGAAGCAGGAGGGAGTGTCAGACTTTTACTGACTAAAACCCATCCATGTTCCTTCATCGCCTTTTGTGTTCCGGGGCCACGGTATCTCTTTCGAATAGTCCCGCAGCCCCGGCAGGCTTCGGCCCTTGCGGACCCCTTCCCTATTGCTGACTCTCTTTGAGGCGCGCGTGGAACACGAACGCGCCGTCGACACGGCCTGTCGTCATGAGACGGACGGACGACGACCTACAGCTAGCCTATAGCCCACAGGATAGTTTATACCCTGGAATACTTTTTGTTCCGATAGTATGATCCCGTGAGAGAGTAATTATGAACTCCACGCGGGTGAAGCCGCCGGGCATAAGCTATACTCGTAGATAAAGCTTTTCATCAAACTAGACCTTCTGCCTCTCCTGCCCCGCGGTCACCCCTCGGATATTTTCCGCGACAACCGACGCGAGTATTTCACACAACGCTTACTGAATTAAATCCACCGTAGATTGTAGCTTTTTTTAGAAACGTAACCTGTGTTTTATTGGCGTGTTGAAACCGAGGCTATTATAGTTAACAGTGTAGTATTAAGTTAAGTTATGAATGTACTGGCGTATGCCCGCGGTTTCGTCCGCTTGGAGTTCGTTAATTGTCACACGAGATCATATAGGGTACCTACTTTTTATCCCGGTAGTACGTAGGTACTAATAATCTACTACTACTACTACTACTACTGGTATAATCTAGGTTATAAACTATCTATGTGCCAAAGGAGATACCCCAACTCCAAAGAAACTTGGGCCTGGCGTTACAGGACTGGAATTTCACCATAAATTATAGCATTGGGGAATGTTTCATGAGCCCAATTTTCACATCTTCCAGCAATGGCTAAATTGGTAAAATCAGACAATGTTTACATTATTATTTATACTAGGTTATTTAACTATTTCAGTTACCTATTGTGATATAATTTCTAATTAGCTTTCAAAAGAGTTACCTATAGTTGGTTTTTTTATTAGAGTCGTTACAAGACTGATTTAGGTATGTTAATTTGAAAGGAAAAAAAAAACTTAGAAAATTGATCTCATATAGTTACGTAGTCTGAAAATTTCATTTTTAATTAATAGAGATATTTTAACGAAATTGGTGCCCAAAGGTAGTTCTGTATTTAAAACCAATAGCACAAAAACCGACTTGAAAAAAAAACACAAACACACAAAAAAGTGAAAAATAACTTTAACTTCAGAAGCCGGTGACAAAAACACCAAATCAATCAAACAAAGGTCAAGCTTCAGAAGTTGGTGAATAAAAAAAGAATTTTGAGAATCGGTCCACAAATGGGGGAGAAATCGGGTAACATACATAAAAAAATACATACACACGAACATAAATAACCTCCTCATAAATAACTTGTTGGAGTATCTCTTTTCATTCAAATGCGTTCATTCAGTAGTTTTCGCGTGAATGAGTAACAAACATCCATCCATCCTCACAAGCTTTCGCATTTATAATATTAGTAGGATTATTATTTTATTTTATTTTTTAATTTCTGATGCTTAATGATGTAAACACTAGCACCAAAAACGGGTGAAGAAACTGACTCCTGTAACACAGGTCTCACCTAGCACAGGAGTCAGGGTTTCAAATGGAAATGTATAACTTTTTTCTTTGTGTCAATAAAAATATTTTATTTTTTATGATTATGAAGATAGCTTATTCCCACGGCTTCGCCCGCTTGGACTTCGTTAATAGGCATGACGACAGTATCAAAAAATTGCAAATCTATTTAGTCCGTCAGTTTGAGTATTGGAAATTAATGGACACGTATTTTTTGTTTTTGTAAATCAATGAATATTGACAAAGATAAAACGCATCAAAACTCGGGAGTGGGGGCTCGTGACGTCAGAACTAGCTAAAAATTATACCATGGCGTGACGTATTGAGAATTTAAAAAGCGTCGTATCTTCGTCACATTTGGTTTATGTAACAAAAGAAAAAACACGGGTCAAATATTTTTTAAGTGACGGACTAATTAGATTTTTTTTTGTCGTCTCGCTTATTGTCACTCTTTATCGTACTACTGAGACAAAGAGAATTGGAGAACCCTATGTGAATAACCAGGTTCACGTATCGGTCTATCATTCATCAGTCGGCAGACAATCGAGCGAATCAGTTTATCCATCAGGCGAGGTTACGCAAACACGGTAATATAATTCACTCCCGGCTTTAACTGATTTGGCTTCAGTGGCTAACGAGAACGTGAATGGGTGGGATTGGCAGGCTGGCTGGCACTCCGTGTTAAGTGATATACGCTATAGGATAGAAAAACAGTAGGTGAATAAAACAGGTTTAGTATAAGCATAATCAGCCTAAAGTGTTCCCACTGCTGGGACACACGCTTCCTAACACGAAGAGGGTTGGGTATCTATCCATCATATGTTTAATAAACTGCTGACAGAAATAAGCGGAGAAAGCTTTAGAGTAAGCTATAACGGTTCTTGCTAAACAAATTTTTTTTTTTTTTTTTTTGAGCTATATATTTGATTTTGTGTGTATATTTTTGTAATGTTGTGTGCAATAAAGAATATGAATATATGAATAATAATAAATAAATAATAAATATCGCTGGACATTAACACACAACGCCATCTAATGCCACACTAAGCAACGAGGCTTGTCTTGGACACCAGATAGTTGATATACTACATAGATACTTTTTGTTTGTAAATACATACTTATTATACATATAAACATCCATGACTCGGAAACAAATGTCCATGTTCATCACACAAACATTTGCTCCAACCGGGATTCGAACCCGGGACCCTAAGAACGTAAGGCAGCCTCACTACCGCTGCGCTATATTGTTTCTTATTTTTTTTTGTCATTAGACGACGATGTTTCAGTTCAGTATATTGTCACATTTCTTTGGACCAAGGGGTCTAATATGGCCACTTTAGCAGAATCATAATAGGATACTAATATGAATTACGTTAAAATTCTTAAAATGGTCATAGACGTAGTTCATATTATGAATTGTCTCTTTGTGACCAAATTACGAATTGAAACGAAATTCATATTATTATCCTATAATATTATTCTGCGTATTATAATATTATTATGATTATTTTAAACTGGCCATTTTAGACCCCCAGTTCTGTAATAAATAATAAATATAATAAATAATAATAAAAATCGCTGGACAGTACACACAGCGCCATCTAGTGCCACACTAAGCAACGAGGCTTGTGTCGTGGACACCAGATAATTGATATGCCACATAGATACGTTTTGTTTGTTAATACATACTTATTATACATATAAACATCCATGACTCGGAAACAAATGTCCATGTTCATCACACAAACATTTGCTCCAACCGGGATTCGAACCCGGGACCCTAAGAACGTAAGGCAGCCTCACTACCGCTGCGCTATTCGGGTCGTTGAATACCTATTATAAATTAAAACAAAGGCGAAACAATCATTTTCATTATTGAATTGAAATGACACAGTCATGACATGTGGGGTTTGTGTCCACCGATCACGCTATCAGATCACGTTAGCCACGGATCACGGCGAGTTGTATCCACTGATACCATGATCCGATTTTCTCGTTATCGTGTTACCCCCTGATATTGTATTTTATGAATTTATTCCTGACATTAATTGTTATACTTAAAGTACTTACGGGATGATATCCGTGATTTTCTTTGGTTACTATGTGCTCCCGATATTTCGACACTGTTGCAAGCATCATGATCGCGGATATCATCCCGTAAGTACTATAAGTGTAGTGAAAAAACGTGAAAGTCTAAAACAGTGCATTAATTGTTATAGCTTTTTTTTTCTTTTTTTTGGCAGTCATTCGAAATATACTCGTTATCAACATCATCGTCCCTCTGTGCTTGTTTCAATTTGCGACTGCCTTTTTCTTGTACCATCTTCTTCTTCCATCTAATATTCTCTTCAATACTAGACTAAATATAAAGGTCCAATACTGCTCGCTACAGGCCACAACAATTTTCATAAAAACGTACATTGTCTTATCCTGCGAATAAATGTTTAATTCTTTAAGATTTCCCGTACAAAAGCGGTCTGACGTCCATTTTATTTTACACAAGAAAGAGATTGTCACAATTATATAGTGACTTTGGTAAAATCAACCTTAGGGCAACCTTAGGGCAACCTTAGGGCGGGGAGCTATGGGCTCGCCGTCCGTCCGTCTCATGACGACAGGCTGTGTCGACGGCGCGTTCGTGTTCCACGCGCGCCTCAAAGAGAGTCAGCAAAAATGAAGGGGTCCGCAAGGGCCGATGCCTGCTGGGGCTGCGGGACTGTTCGCAAGAGATTCCGTGCCCCCGGAATACAAAGGGCAATGAAGGAACATGGATGGGTTTTAGTCAGTAAAAGTCTGACACTCCCTCCTGCTCCGCCCAGTGCGGGAGGAGTCATTTGATGATTTCCGATCCAAAAAAAAAAAAGCAAAAGGGCAAATAGGTCAAATTTATAAAAGATAAAAACCAAAATTCCCGTTAACAACAACAGAACACTTGAACCCCAAACCAAAGTCATTAGAACCGACTTAATTAAAATTAAAAACCGAAGAAATAAAAATCTAATTATCCAGCCAGAATGTTTAGCAATAAACAAGGGGTCGAAACCTCTAATCGTTCTGTGGTTCGGTCCGGTATCATTACCCGGACCGGTCCGGTAATGAGAACCGGATAATGACTGGCCGTATGTAGTTTATCTTTGTGTTTGATTTTAAACCGGGCTCGGTTCACCTATTTATTTTGCCTAACCGGTAATTACTGCGTTGTGTAGGTGAGCTTACCCGGGTAGGTAAATATGTACGTTGTGGGTAGTTTAATTATGTTCTCTTAGGGCAACTAATGAGTTATTAATGTTAATTAGGAGAGATGTTGTACCTGTTGTTGTTGTGAACATATTTGGTTATCATAGTTTGGTACGAACCTTCGTTTGTGTCCTAAATGAAATTTGCATTATGTTTAAAAAAAGAAAGTTGACAAAAATATAACTTTGGTTTTTAATTCGTTGATAAACAGTGCAAAAAAAAACAATTAGTCCATCAGTTAGATTATCAAAAAATATTTGACACGTATTTTTTCTTTCGTTACGTAAACCAAAATTATTAGATACGACGCTTTTAAAATTTGCAATACGTCACGCCGTGGTATAATTTTAAGTGCGTTCTGACGTCACGAGCCCCCACTCCGTGTGCTCTAATTGACGGACTAAATAGATTTGCTATTTTTTGATACTGTCGTCATGCCTATTATTTCCTCCACATAGTAGTTTATTGACATGTTAATAATGTCCACATAAACGGTGGCGATGACCTCATCGTGGCTATAACTATAACCATGACATTATAATGGCATAGATCACAACTACAGATGTAGAAATACCTAGCTATCACGTTCCGTATGAAAACCAAGCGAGCCATTTCTTGAATACAAACGCTGCCATGTCTATTTTGTATAGTAACTTGTTTGTATAGTAACTTGTTTGTATAGTAACTTGTTTGTATAGTAACTTGTTTGTATAGTAACTTATTTGTATAGTAACTTGTTTGTATAGTAACTTGTTTGTATAGTAACTTGTTTGTATAGTAACTTGTTTGAATAGTAACTGGTTTGTATAGTAACTTGTTTGTATAGTAACTTGTTTGTATAGTAACTTAATAGTGCTTTTAATGTCATAGTAGCGTCATAAGCTGTTCTTGAGTATTACGTTGTTGTTTTAAACAAATTATATAAGCTTGCTGCGACAGTAGCCATGTTAGGCAGACAATGCTTGAGCCGCCCCACGCAAAATACGTGCCCTTGCGTTATCTGTATCTGTGATAACAACAGTAGCATTGACTATCATGACCATACCCAGAAATCCCCAAAACCACACCCTCATTACATGAACAGTTTGAAAATCCCCAAAAACGTAATGATCAAATTAAGTTGATTAGCTATCATTAACGGACTCTCCCGTCGTTTGTCCTAATGGTGTTAACCGTTAATGAAACTGTATTTAGTTCTGTTGCGAACTGTCCGTTAATGTGCCCATTAACTAGTATATTTGCTATTTTATAGGGTTCCGTACCCGAAAGGTAACCAACGGGACCCATTACTAAGCCTCTGCTGTCCGTCCGTCCATCTATCTGTCAGCGGGCTGTATCTCATGATCCGTAATAGGTAGACAGTTGAAATTTTCACAGAACCGTGTTACCACTATAATAACAAATAGTAATAATAAATAAAAAAATAAAGGGACTCTCCTACTACGATGGTACGGAACCCTTCATGCGCGAGTCCGACTCGCACTCGGCCGGTTTTTGTAACACACCAGGCGCTGGGGTTACGTGGAGGAGAACGGTTCATTCCCTCTCATGGTGGAGGCCTGTAGAGTAGAGTAGAGTAGGGACTCCATTTTCCGCACTTAGACTCTTAATCGGTCCGTTGTGCGTAGGTGTCCTGGCTAAGTTAGCCAGCCTAGATCCACCCAGAAGCACAGAAGTTTCCTGGGAGCTTCACAGGCTTCGCGGAGCGACCTCACCGTTCCGAGGATTTGTTTGCGTTGGGTAGCCACGACCTCGCATTCCAAGATGACGTGGGCGGCTGATTCTTCGGCGTCAAAGCTGCAGAGTGGGCTGTCCGTGGCGCCTATGTTGAAGAGATGTTTGTTTAGGGGACAATGGCCCGTTATTGTCCCTATTATTATTCTGAGGTTATTTCTACTTAGGCTAAGCAGTCGTTTTGTTAGTCGCGGATGTAGACTTGGCATCGGTGGAGGCCCGTGTCCCAGCAGTGGGAACGCTGTAGGCTAGTCAAAACTACACACAATGTGGGTGTGATGGTGCCTGTGAATGGTTCCCAGAGTGGGTACAGTATTATTGGTCTATAAGGTGGGTATATCTGCAGCAGCCCGGAGTCTGGGTTTGTGCCCCGTGGATGGCGATTAGGAGCGGCCTTAGACTGGCGTATTTTTCGGACAGTATAAGCTCCTATCGAATCACACGCATACATCGAAAAGGCATGCCAAATATTGCGCTTCAAAAAATTGAACGCGCTTACACGCGCTCATTCGTGTTCACTGGAACCGGTGGGTTCAGTCAATAACAATATGTCAGTAATTCTCGCGACTCGCGCTTTTAAAAGTTCCGCGTGTAACAAAAGTCGCACAAGCACCTACACGCGCTGCAAAAAACGAGCTTATACGCGCCGAAAATACGCTAATCTAAAACAGCCCTTTTTTTTTTTTTTGGATGGGAACCCATCCATGTTCCTTCATCGCCATTTGTGTTCCGGGACCACGGTATCTCTTTCGAATAGTCCCGCAGCCCCGGCAGGCTTCGGCCCTTGCGGACCCCTTCCCTATTGCTGACTCTCTTTGAGGCACGCGTGGAACACGAACGCGCCGTCGACACGGCCTGTCGTCATGAGACGGACGGACGGCGAGCTAGCCCATAGCTCCCCATCCACAGGCCCGCGCCTACGGTGGCCGGAAGCCACCACGTGGCCCCCGACGCCCGGGGCGTCTCCCGCGGCGGCCGGGACGTGAGGATATCTCCCTCTCACGTTCCGCCACCTCCTTCGCTAGCATGACTGCTTCGCAGAAGGAGGTGACGGCGTCCCATTCCGTCTCGCTCCGGACCATGGCACGAACCAGGACCGGAAGCGAGAGGTCGCCGCCGCCGATCGCCACCTCGAGGACACGGCGGTGCTCCACCCAAGCAGAGCACACCTCCACCGTGTGCTCCACCGTGTCCTCCGGTCGATCCTCACAATGGAAACACCCGGGCGTCTCCTCCCGCCCGATAATCTAAAACAGCCCTAAGAGACGAAACTCGTCCCCTATTGCATTGGATTTAAAAATATCGAGGTCGCACCCCCTGTCTTCCTCTTTCGGGATACAGGAGTGATGTTTCGATGACCAGTTTATAAAAGTATATAATGAAACAAACTTTTATTGTAACCATTGTTATAAAATATTGGTTTCAAATATTGTAATGACTATCATAAAAGTAATTAGCTTTGTTATAGCCAATTCTACCGAATATAGCTTATAATTAATGTAATATGTAAACTGGATTATATCATGTTACCATTTCAAGAGCAGCAGAGGAGGCCCAGTGGTGGCGCCCCGGACTTACGAACAGTAAGTCGTGGGTTCGAACCCAGACAGGCGCGCATTACTTTGTGTAATTTATTTCATCACCGCTGCTCTCAAAACGGTGAAGGAAAACATCGTGAGGAAACCGGCATGTCCTAGAACCAAAAAATTCGAAGACTTGTGACATCTACTAATCCGCACTGGGTCCGCGTGGTGGATTATAGCCCATTCCCTCTCATAGAGAGGAGGCCTGTGTCCCAGCAGTGGGAACATTAATAGGCTGATGATGATGATGACCATTTCTAGCAATTTAAATAAGCCTACAATATCATCTTACTAAAGTAATATTTATATTTTACATATTACTTATAAAAGATATCGAAATTATTGCAATCAATTAATTAAAAAACTGAAACGCAGGTACGAGAGGGAACGATTAGCAAATTCTACCACAAATAATAAGAGACTTTGGTCAAATATTAAAAATATAACTCATATGAAGCAGTCTAATACAGATAGCACTAAACTTTTGGAAGTAATGGCGTCGCCAATCGAAGCAGTCAATCATGTTAATGAGTACTTTGCAGGAATTGGTAAAATACTTGCAGAGAAAATTTTGCCAGATACTAGATCAGAAGCTACGACTGACATAGGAGCAGATAATACTCAATTGACATCATTTGTTCTCTTGGATACAGACTTAGACGAGGTACACTATTTGCTCATGAATTTAAAATCGAGTAGCGCTCCTGGCTGGGACAATATTCCAACATGTTTTCTCAAGTTAGCTAAGTACGAAGTTCTTCCAATTATTGTTCACCTAGCGAACTTGTGCTTTAAAAAAGGTATCTTCCCCAAAATTCTAAAAAAATCGACTATTACGCCTGTGTACAAGAGTGGGCCCAGAGATGATGTTAATAACTACAGGCCTATATCAGTATTACCAGCTTTATCAAAAATATTGAAGAAACTACTAAACAAACGATTATTAGACTTCCTCAATAAATATAAAATATTATCAGATGCACAGTACGGATTTAGGCAGGGCAAATCAACTGAAGATGCAGTAACGGCTGTAACATCTCTCATTACTGAAAACCTTGATCGTGGAAAGAAATGCCTCACAGTTTTTCTCGACCTAAAGAAGGCTTTTGACACAGTCTCTGTTCCCATTCTTGTACGTAAGCTAGAATACATAGGAATAAGAGGCACACCCCTGGAACTACTCAAAAGCTATCTAACACATCGAACACAAAAAGTTAGAATTGGTGTTCATACGAGCAGAGACACAAATATCACTTTCGGTGTACCACAGGGGAGCGTTCTCGGGCCCACCTTGTTTTTAATTTACATCAATGGCCTATGTGGTTTGGAAGCAGGTCGAGCGCGGGTCTTCTCTTATGCCGATGACACTGCGTTGGTCTTTATAGGTGAAAATTGGGATTCTGTGCGGAAGAACACAGAAGTTGGATTATCGAGAGTTGATTCCTGGCTACGAACGAATTTACTTACGCTGAATAGCCAAAATACTATCTATGTGTGTTTCTCTATAAGTAATAGAACCCAGCCTCATACTAATTTCAGTGTAAGGATACACCAGTGTCACAATACCCAAAGCACAAATTGCGCTTGCCCGACGATCGAAAAGGTAGAGAAAACGAAATATCTGGGTATCATTCTTGATCAGCGACTCTCTTGGCATAACCACGTTGAATTGGTTAGTGACCGCTTAAGAAAATTGGTCTGGGTTTTCAAGGTGTTAAGACATGTTGCCTCGGCGAACTTAATTAAACAAGTGTACACTGCTCTAGCCCAATCTGTCTTAACATATTGCATTCCTATCTGGGGAGGTGCCTCTAAAACAAAATTCCTAGATGTGGAAAGATCACAGCGTGCCCTTCTCAAAACTATTTATTTTAAACCGTATCGTTTTCCTACACACGAGCTTTATAAACTATGTGACCTCTTAACTGCCAGAAAGTTATATATTCTTATTTCTACCCTAAAAATGCACAAAACAACGGTATTTGATTCTAGCATCTTGAGAAAAAGAAGAAGACAAGGTTGTATAACTGGGGTAAGGATTCGTACTGCATTCGCAAGACGCCAATATGTTGCCCTTACTACTTTTGCTTTCAATGCCATTAACAAAAACCTGGCTATCTACCAAAAATCACAAGAATCACGTAAGAAAACCCTGACTGCATGGCTAAAGACCCTTACATATGAAGAAACTGAGGCTCTTCTTCATCCGGATTTATAATAAAACACCAGCTTTCATAAACTTTATTATTATTTTATTAATAAACGAATATCTACTGTATACATATACTTCACACTGATAATATGCTTTTGGTTTCCCCTTTCTCACACCCACACTAGTCCTATTTGCTCTCACACACACACATTCATACACCCACACACACATATACACACCTATACACAACACAGACACCACACATTTTTAATTTTGTTTTTTTTATTTTTTATAATCGTCCTTTTTTTTTCCTCTTTTTTTACCAACATTGTTTTAATTATTAACAGGCTTTGTAAAATGTTTGCCCATATTCATGGAAGAGGGAGGTCTTCTGTTACAGGTATTTCCATACTTAAAAGAAGGCCTCTACAATGTATCTGTAAAAACCTGTTGATTATGAAATAAACTTTTATTTTTTTTTATTTTGGGACTGCTGAGCTTGAGGTCCTGGGTTCGATTCCCATGTCGAGCAAAGTGTATTTTGGTATTCCCATCAAGATTTTTTCAGTAACATCGCGGCGTCTGGACTTCTGCCCAGTTGATGGCAGTTAACATTTTAAGATGTAAATTACATTGTAAAATGTAAACCAAATAGCCTGGTCGACTGTACATGGGACCTAAACATAACTGGCGGAACGTTTTCTTGCTAGCTGTACATTTTTTCGAAAATCTGTAAATGGGGATCAAAATTTCACAAAAAGTTATGGATAGACTCCTAATACCCTTTTCATGTTATAGCTGCAACGGTTAAGGTGAAGTACCTTAACCGTTGCAGCTACACGAAAATGGTCCATAAATAGACCATACCTGGGAACTTTCTAGTTACCGAGATATTGGGGGTCAAAGTTCCAACTTTTTCACAAGTTTCTAAAAAGAAAATAATTTATATACTGCTTTTCCTATATAGTTTTTTATCTTTACTTTTTTATTTTTTTACTTAAAAATAAGTATCCTTTTTCTTTTTTCTTTGTTCAATGTGATTGTTTAAATACCTATGTAACTATTAATGTGATAAAAATGATTGTTGCCTGTTAATTAATAACTTATTCAAAATCTGTCAAATGTAGAATCTGTCAAATGTAGAATATGATGTCAAAAGTAGAATCTGTCAAATGTAGACTAAACGAGAATTATCTCCGATATCTCCTCTGTAGAATAAAATGGTCTACATCAAAATACTGCTTCATTTTATTAAAATAAAGTCCATTACACGTCATGTTTCATCAGTTAAACCCGAATGCTGTCACAATGTTGCTCTTTATAAGAAAAGGGTAGATGAAAAAAAGAATCTAATTAGTCAATCAGATAGATTTCCAAAAAATATTGGACACTTTTTTTTTTATCACGTTAACAAAAAATGAAGACGATACAATGCGCTGAAAACTCGTGTAACGTCACATTTGTGTACATTTTTTACTCAAATGTGACCTCACAAGCCCCCACTTATGATCTTTGACACGTACCGTTTTATCTTCGTCAATTTTTATTAATCTGATAAAAAAAAAAAAAAAATTTGATAAAACAAAAAACACGTATCCAATATTTTTCGATAATCTAACTGACGGACTAAACAAAATCATCTTTTTTTGTCAGTCATCGTCCCTATTAGCTTCATGTTTTCTCTGAAATCTCTAAGTCAGTGTATAAAGAGCTTTCTGACGGCATTATACTAGCTCATATTTCTATAAGGTGGTTTAAAGAGCAAGCTAAGAGCGTCAAGAGAGCAGAGGAGGCCCAGTGGTGGCGCCCCGGACTTACGAACAGTAAGTCGTGGGTTCGAACCCAGACAGGCGCGCATTACTTTGTGTAATTTATTTCATCACCGCTGCCCTCAAAACGGCGAAGGAAAACATCGTGAGGAAACCGGCATATCCTAGAACCAAAAATTCGAAGACGTGACGTCTACCAACCAGCACTGGGCCCACGTGTTGGATTACAGCGGAAGTAGGTGAGGGAAATAATACAGGTTATGTGGGTGTGATGGTGAGCTACTGGAACAGAAGGCGCTGGTTCTTGAAACTAGTGAAATGGGTGTGAACCAGGCGTTCAAGTTATCAGGCCGCACTCAAGCATGACCACAATGATTAGTCTAAAACATATTTTTCAATACACTTCCTCGAAAACGGGTTGTTATCGCACTGCGATTAGGTTCAACATGCCATGTATTTCACACACGTGGATCTTTTTATTTCCCAACACCGCGTGCTGTGCCGCGTGCGGAAGCGAGCCATTCCCGCACGTGTCACAGCACGCGAGTGTTGGAAAATTGCCACAGATAAAACTATACCTATACTTAGTCCAAATTGGTTCAATGCCTATAGTCGGCGGTGATTGTTCTTATTCGTTATTTTATTTCTTCAAAAGTGTATTGAAAAACGTCGTTTGATACACGTGGACATTTGTTATTGCAGTTCTCGGTTAATTCCGCCTCGACTGCATTAACAAACGTTCTCCACTTGTATCAAAATGTACTATTTTTTCCGAACCGGCTGGGCCGATTTGGACGAGTCTTTTACTGTTAGGAGTAGGCTACTTTTATTTTAGAAAAAAAATAGGGTTCTGTGCAAAAGAAAATTAAACCCCATGAAATTGTTAACATAATCCATGCATAGACCTTTTTGCGCATAATCTGGGTAAGAAATGTATTTGTGACGTAATTGATCTTGCTCTTTCTGACCACACCTGTCAGATACTAAAGGTTCCAACCAAAAGAATATATATAATGAAGCATTGGTATATCAAACGTCGTGACTATAATCTAGATAACATGAATAAATTTAGGGAATGTTTGCAAAGTGTTTCCTTTTCGGAAATATATCAGGTTGATGATCCGAACACAGCCTATAATAATTTTTTGGAGACATTTACTCTTCTATATAATCTATGTTTTCCCTTTAAGCGTATTACTATAAGATTACACAAAAGACCACTATGGGTCTCCCGAGGTATCAAATCATGCAGTAAGAAAAAACGAGCCCTTCTGTGGCGTTACAGACTGTACCACAAGGAACAAGATAAAACAACATTTAAAAAGTACTTAGCAGTTTATAATAAAATAATTAAATTAACGCAACGTGCACAGAATAACTACAAGATCAAATCATCATCTAACAAGTCTAAAACTACGTGGGAAATAATTAACCAAACTAAATTTAATAGGCCCAATACTAATTTAATTCGTAGCATTAAAATAGGAGATAAAATAGTGACACATTCACCTGATATCGCGACCGCATTTAACGACTTCTTTATTGATAAAATACAACCGATAATAAATTGTGGCATACAAGTGACTTCTAATATAGAAAAGAATTGTAGCTCGATGTTTATGGCACCAAGCACTGAAAATGATATCAATGCTATTATTAAGACTTTGAAGAATTGCGGCAGTGTAGGTAATGATGGCATCTCTACCAAAGTAATTAAACATGTAGCAAATTGCATTGGTGGACATTTGAGCCATATTCTTAATTTGTGCATATCACATGGTACCTATCCAACTAACCTAAAAACAGCTATAATTAAACCGTTATTTAAAAAAAAGGACAAGCAATGCATGGAGTCCTATAGACCCGTAGCTCTTGTGCCTGTAATATCGAAGATATTTGAAAAATATATTTATATTCAAATCTTTAAATATTTAGATAAAAGTAACATCTTAACCGATGAACAGAAAGGCTTCCGTAAAAATAAAACCATCAATATGGCAATATATGACTTTTTGATCAATGTAACTTCGAATGTTGACAAAAGAATACCTGTTTGTTCAATTTATTGTGACATGACTCAAGCATTTGACTATGTTGATCACAATATCTTGCTCAATAAACTGGATGCGTACGGTATTAGAGGGAACATACTCAGTTTAATAAATTCTTTTTTACGGAACAGGACACAGTACGTTGAAGTAACCGATATAGATCCCAATACTAAATGCCAGCGTACCTATAAATCTAGTCACCGCACAGTTACTTATGGTGTACCCCAGGGCAGTGTCTTAGGCCCTCCGCTGTTTATACTGTACATAAATGATCTTCCAAAAGTAACAAGTCACCCTATGTCATTGTTTGCTGATGACAGCACTGTGACCATAAAGAGTACTGATGATCGAAACCACAACGACGTTGTCACTCAGACAATAACCTCCATAGTGAAATGGCTTGATAATAATAATCTTAAAATAAATATTGATAAGACGAAATTAATGATGTTTAGCCAACGTGCGAATCCCAATATGACAGTATATTAAATTGACAGTGATTAAATGACTTATGACTTATAATCCCAAATAGGGAAGTAATATTTTTATAATTATTTCACACCGATGAAGTTCGCGGGCAACATCAGCTATTTGGTTCTATGTCAGATAATCCTCAAACATAAATATACAAAAAACGCTATCCGTCTGCGTCTCAGACCACAACCATGACAGCAAACACATAATATCAGTTCGAGCAACAGACAGGCGTGATCACGTAATGCAGCTTAAAACGGAACGTGGCCTGATTCGAACCTGCGCTCACAGTTTAGCTTCCCCGCCTTGACTCAAAGCTCCTCTGTGTGCTTTGGCAGGGGAAATAATGATTGGGGTAGTTTTGCTGGTAAAAAGTGGCCTGCACCTGATGGGTATCTTCAAAATTTTAATTCTAATTAACTCACGTTTGTATTTTATCGTAAACTAACTAAATCTATAATTAATTAAAAACTAGAGTTATTATGTACATTATAAAGGGTATAAAACACCTCTTAACGAAGCCGAAAGGCACTTGTTCTCCTCATCATTGCGATCAGTTTTTTGTTCTACACCATACCTGGGAACCTTCTAGTTACGGAACCTTCTAGTTAAGGTCTTTATTGGGGGTCAAAGTTCCAACTTTTTTACAATGTTTTTTTTAAATACAAGTTTTTAATGTAAGATTTTTACTTAATACACCTCTACGACCCCTGCACTGTTCAATCCATCCATCAGCACAATGTTTTGAGTTACATCGAGTTCTACAACAAAATATATTATGATTTTTTACCCCAAAAAAAAAGTAGTTTCCCAGCAATAACTTTTGCGTAATTTGATGTACAGAATGCTTGGTTGACGGCTTCGTGATGAGTCTGTTTACGCCCTGTATACAGACTACAAATAGAGAGAACTAAAATAATTATTAAAATAAAACAAAAAATTGTTTGTATTATAAATAAAACGAAGTTTTTGGACATAAATGACAAAATAATTACTTATGTTTATTTTCTAAACTGGTTTTTTACAAACACTTTTAGGTCAAATTCTCGTTTGTAAAAGACAGGATGAGTTCGGTGTTTCCTATCTTAAAAACGCTGAAACAAACTCAGAGATCATGTCTTTTGTAAAGACCAGAAATAAACTTGTTCAAGCCATATGAGGACGAGACGAGTATATGATTAATACCAAGAGAAAGAGAGAAACTATAGAGCGTCGCCCGCTACGATCCTGGGCTTCATCCATCTTTCACTCATCACACGATTTTGTACCGATCGCATCGCGTCATCGCCAGCCAATCAAAGTACAGTAAAATGACGCGATGCTGCGCTCTGATTGGCCACCATTGTTCCCATACCAGGGGGTATGGGATGATTCCTCGATCGCTGTACTAATAGTACATTTTGATACAAGTGGAGAAAGTTTGTTATTGTATTCGAGGCGGAATTAACACCCGAGCCGTAGGCGAGGTTGTTTTTGAGCCGAGAACTGCAATAACAAACGTTCACGTGTAACAAACAGCGTTTTTCAATACACTTTTGAAGAAATAAAATAAAAGAACAAAAAATATTTTGGCATGAATTAATAAGAAACTATGATTTTAATTTTCTTTTTTTCCACGCTTTGCTTTCGCCAGGTTGAAGGAGAAGCAAAGGTATGACGCTGCTATACAGCCTAATATAAAAAATGGTTTATTTTTTTATTTTTGAATTTAGAACACAAATAAATGTTAATTTGTTAATAAAAGTAAATATTAGTTTTAAATAATCATGTTTATCTATGATATTCTATTTATAAACACAATTTGAATATCCAAAAAATATTTACGCTGTAAAGGCGCTTAGTGCTTTGCCGAAATTTAAAAAAAAAACATTCACCTCCGACTATAGGCATTGAACCAATTTGGACTAAATATAAGTATAGTTATCTGTGGCAATTTTCATTCCCGATAAAATAACGAAAAATATTTTTGTCATAAATTACTAAGAAACTATGATTTTAATTTTCTTTTTTTCTGCGCTTTGCTTTCGCCAGGTTGAAGGAGAAGCAAAGGTATGAAGCCGCTAGACAGCCTAATATAAAAAATAGTTTTTTTTTTATATTTTTTAATTTAGAACACAAATAAATGTTAATTTTATTATAAAAGTAAATATTTGTTTTAAATAATCATGTTTATTTATGATATTCTATTTATAAACACAATTTGAATATTTTAAAAATATTTAGGCGGTAAAGACGCATTATTGCTTTGCCAAAATAAAAAAAAAAACATTCACCTCCGACTTAATGCATTGAACCAATTTGAACTAAGTATAGGCAGTATAGGTATAGTTATCTGTGCCGTATCATGCCCGCACACGTGTTGGAAAATGCAAAAAATCGCACGCGTGTGAAATACATTGCATGTTGAACCTAATCATAGTGCGTTATGAACCAGTTTTCGAGGAAGTGTATTGAAAAAAATATTCTAATACACTTGCTTACGAACACCACATACGACAACATTGTTTTTTCATTTAAAAAGCCCATCCTAATCAGGGCAAAGCAGCCATAAACCAAATAACTTAAGTATCTATATCACGTCGCTACAAAGTACTTAATGATTTGTTTGACTGCCGAACATGAGGTCCTGGTTACTTTCCCAGGTCAGGCAAATTAATAATAATAATCTTTATTTATACAAAAACCTTCAACATTAAATTAAAGGTCATACTGATAGAGTAACCCTGATTCCCAAACTAGGAGATCCTGTGACTTAGGAGTCAGTGTTCTGCTGTCACTATGATTATTAAAAAAACTTTTTACTAAAAAGTGTGTTAATAAAATCTTGGCAAAAAAAGAAACAGATTTGAAAGTACAACCAACTAAATTATTTTAACAAAGATTAAATTGTTATTGGGTTTTTCCATCAGGAATAGGCGAGACGATAAAAAATCTAATTAGTCCGTCAGTTAGGTTTTCAAAAAATATTTGACCCGTGTTTTTACATTTGTTGCGTAAACCGAAATTGACGAAGATATGACGCTTTTAAAATTCTCAATACGTCACGCCTAGATATAATATTTAGCTAGTTCTGACGTCACGAGCCCCCACTCCCGAGTTTTGATGCGTTTTATCTTTTGTCAATGATTTACAAAAACAAAAAATACGTGTCTATTAATTTCCAATACTCGAACTGAAGGACTAAATAGTTTTGCAATTTTTTGATACTGTCGTCATGCCTATTTCTCAGAAGCAGCCATGGAGCCTGGATTTGTGCCCGGTTGATTGCAATAGGCTCGCCCCTTATTACATGGGAGGGTGTAGTAATGGGTACACCTCTGCCTAACCCTTTGGGTATTCCCGGCGTGATATTATGTTATGTCATTGGTTCGTCACCTTTACTGATCGCCTATAATGAACCCTCGAACTCTGCAAATATAGACACCCCAGCCTTTCACACATCTATTAAAACACGGCCAATGTAAAGCCCCCATTAGTAGGCCATTCCCTCATGAAGAAAACGCCACTTACATTCTAAATCTTGCGCTAATATTTTATGAAACAAGTTGAATAATAAACCTGGTTGGTAAACCCGCTCGTACGTGTGCTTGGCTACCCGCCAGCAACCGTAATGGCTAGTAAGGGGTTATGACGACGTAGCATCGTTTTTCAAAGGCTTCTGGCGCACCGGTAAATGTCTTTTAAATATACCTGTAGGAATTGTGCAGTATCTTGGAGTTTGGTTTACATTATTCAGTAGAGGTTCGTCGGTGGTTTACTTATGTAAGTACTTAGTACACGGCTGTTGTGTGAAGTTCTATGAAATGGGATGCGACCTTATTGCTATTAAGCCGGCACAAATACAGACCGGCTGCTACTGCAGATTTGTTTTAATGGTAGGTAAATCTTAATATTAGCACTGGATTGGCTAACTGTTCAATCTTTTGTGTTTCAGCTGGTCTTAACTTTGACTTTATTGCTCATACACATACATAGGTACTGCAGCGCTAAGGACGACCAATGCTAATGGCTAGCCGAAGCGACAATACTATGTAACACTAGGGAACGTTGCCGCAGAAGACACCATTGCAGCGGAAGACAATGTCGCCAACGGACTTTGTGATTGGGTGGTTTTTGCGTTGCGATTTGAGTTCTGTAGTCGCCTGTAGATTTGTTACTAAACTGAGATAAATTCAAGCCCTTTTTTTAAAACAAACAAGCTTTTTTATTATATTTTTTTCTATGTACTATATTTATTTTATTATTTATTTATTTATTCACAATTATGTAAATAACACCTTAACAGCTATTATGCCAATGCGATGTTACTACCAAGATACGAATACCTCTAACTCGCTTACAAAAGAAAAAAAAAAACAATTATAAAAAACAATTAACTCACATAAAAATAAAAATACCTACAATTAACAATCATCTCTAAACGTTTTCAATGCACTTCAGTGCTACTAACAACTATCTGGTGTCCACGACACAAGCCTTGTTGCTTACTGTGGCACTAGATGGCGCTGTTAGTTAATGTCCAGTGATATTTATTTATTATTGAAATTAGAAGAAAAAAATAGGTTTATGGACACGAAACTTTGTATAAGCGTTCAATGTTTATGAACATTGAACGCTTATACAAAGTTTCGTGTCCGTGCTATTAACCGTTGAGGAGTTAACCTGGCCGCAAGATCAAGCCTTGTCTGTTATAAAAATGTATTGTCACAAGAACCAAAGGTGTGTGCAAAATTTCAGCTCAATCGGTTGGGGGAACTGTAGGCAGCCAAGTTGACAATCTACAATCGTTAACGCTAATAGAAAACTACCCAAATGTATGGGAATGACATCATTACAACGTTAAGTCACGTGGTCGAAACAAACGAATACTCTTAAGTTCAGTCAAAACTGTAAGTTGGCTTCGATTTATATGGGATGTAGCAATCACGATTGTAGAAACGAATACATTTCATTCTATCATCTTAACCGATGTAAACTTGTCTACGAAGTTTTTATTTGCTTGTTTTGACCACGTGACTTAACGTTTACGATTGTAGAAAGAGAATCGATACGAATCGTTTGTAACTTGGCTAGGCCTGCTGGTCTGAAATTCAGTCGCAAGATTTGAGCAATATAGGTATACTAACTAACAAGGCAAGATACATGACTAAAAAATATTTGACAAGGCAATTTAAAAAAATCTTAGCTATCATTACCCGGTATTACTTTTATTAGGTAGGTGTTGGGGCTTCAGATTTCTCAATGAAACTCCCGTTGAATGAGGTATTGGTGTTTTAATGTTGTGTAAACTGTATTTTAGAATAAAAATGCGGAGCGAGAGGTTGCCGCTACGAAGACAAATACAACAGTAAAACACAAAAGTAAAAAAAATAGGTGGAAGAATAAAAATAAGTCACAATAATCAATTGAATGTACGGCGCGCGCCTAGCCATTTTGTGGCAGCAAAAGCGCACACACATAACGCAGGCGTAAACAGTAGGTAACAACGTTTAGGTAAAGCATTAGCTTGCAACATTTATTAGGTAAATTAACTTTCTGAACGCCACTGTCACATATACGTGACAAGCAAGTGCGTGCCTCGTACGCCAAACGACACGAATACGTGACAAAATGGTAGGTGAAATTGTGGCTAGACGTGGAAAGCACGCGCATGCGTTTATGCTCTGGCGTTCAAAAGGTTAATGGAGAAGGTTTTTTAAACTAATACTGTTTACCAAGCGTTTAGAAAATGTTATTCGTTGTTCTAACATACAATTTACATACTAGTTAAAATATACGAGTGTAATAACCGTTACTCTCATTACACCTTCGCTGTTTCAAAATGAGAAATAGCATTTTTAGGCACTTGGGCCTAAGGGATGCTATCTACTTATTCGGGTCCATCGTCTGCCTAGCCTTTTTTTTCCGCGATCATGACGCTTGCAACAGCGTCGAAATATCGGGAGCTCAAAACAATTGATAATCACGGAAGATATCTCGTAAATGACATTTTAAGTATAGTTATGAACCGTGAAAGCATAAAACAGTGTTTTCTAACTATGTCATATATATATATATCATATGGTTGGCATCCAGTCTCACCGGATGCAGCTGAATACCAGTATTTTACATGGAGCGATTGCCTACAACTGTCTGCAACAAAGCCGATCCGAAGCAAGCACGAAATTTTCAGTGTTCACTGGCCTCGTGCCGATTAGCTAACTCCGTTTGGTATCTACCATCACTCACTCAAGTTCGGGTCGGTTCTGCATAATTTGAACTATGTCAAGCGGCTTTTTCCCGTCAGTATGGTTACATGGAGAGGGCTATCCTCGGAGTTTCCTTGCGCGATCGAATCAGAAATGAAGACATCCGCAAGGGAACCAAGGTTACCGACGTAGCCCGAAGAATTGCCAAACTTAAGTAGCAGTGCACATTGCGCGCAGAACGGATGGCCGATGGGGCCGAAAACATCTGGAGTGGAGACCGCGAACCGGAAGACGTTGCGTTGGAAGACCTCCCACTAGGTGGACCGATGACCTGGTGAAGGTTGCGGGAATCCGCTATATGCGAGTCGCGCGGGACTGGTGAACGTGGCGACACTTGGGGGAGGCCTATGTCCAGCAGTGGACGTCTTTCGGCTGAAATGATGATGATGATGGTTACATACATAACATCACGCCAGGTAATCCCCGAAGGGTTAGACAGAGGTGTACCTAATAGTGCACCCACATTTCGCCAGTTATGTTTCAGTCCCATGTGTAAAGGGGGCGAGCCTATTGCCCACAAATCCAGACTCTGTGGCGTCTACTGAGAAATTCCTGATGGAAACCCACAATTTGCCCGACCCGGGCATCGAACCTAGGATCTCATGCCCAGCAGTTACAATAGCAACCTCTAAACCAACGAGGCAGGTCGAGGTCAGTACAGTCATCTTCCTTTATTCGACTTTGGTGCCTGTCGGCCTTAAACATAATCTGTAGCACCCCTGATACTTTCCTATATTTTCTAATACAGTGTAAACTTGGAATGGGTCAATTAGCCAAAGAACAGAACCTTACATTTCCAGAATACCTCGGTGTACAGACATTAAGCAATATTTATTACGAAACACCCTGAAAATGTCGGATATAATTCAAATTTAACAGACTATTAAGCAGAAATATTGTTTTCATAACAACGTTTCTGTAATTAAGACTGTACCCGTGTTATTAAAATTGATAATTTTGTTTGTATGAATGAAAAAATGTATTTTTGTTTTTGACAACTAAATTACCCTCTTGTGTGCTTTTTGCTGTTCTTAGACGAGAAACGGAAGTTGCACATGTCATCTATTTCATGTCCAAGAACATTTGTTGTTTTGCTGACGTGTCAAATCAATCAGTAAATAGGCGAGACGATAAAAAAGAAATCTAATTAGTCTATTTAGTCCGTCAGATAAATTTCCCAAAAATATTGAACAGATATTTTTTCTTTTTTCACGTAAACAAAAATTGAAGACTATATAATATATACAGTGCGTCGCAATAAGACACAGTGCGTCGAAAACTCGTGTAACGTCACATTTAGGTACATTTTTTACCATAAAGTGACGTCACAAGCCCTCACTCATGATATTTGATGCGTTTTGTCTTCGTCATTTTTTTGACTAAACAGAATAATATTTTCTTTTAGTCAGTCATCATCCCTATTGTATACGTGTCATCTGCCGTCGTTGTTTTTCGCAGCCATTAACATGCCTCAAAGCATTGCCTCAAACATTTTTCCATTTTACGTGGAAAATTAAGACAGCATTTGTTTTTTCCATACTGGAAAACCTTTGTGACGTAACGCCTGTGAAAAAACTCATGTTAGTTTCTGACACCATGCAGCATTGCTATGTTCTGCGTCGAAGGCGTTTAAAACACATGCGTTCTCCACGGGGTCGGGCGCATGAAGCTTTAAAACTCAGCCTCTTAAGGGCCTCTTTTCGATGATTATCTCCTCTTGTATCGAGATTAACTGAATAAGACGATATGCTGCTCATGTTGATGTAAGAAATATGACAAAAAATCTCGAGATTTTCCGAAATATCGTGTCAAAGAGTTCATTAGAAAGACCTGCCTACATTATGATGTTTCGTCGTTAGTGATTTCATTATCAGAATCTGTTATACAATGTGACGATTAAATACAATATTTTTCCAAACATAATTTATTTACGACCAAAGAAAAGCCTTGGATATTTTAATTACGAGCAAAACAACGGGGTGTAAGCAAGCAAGCGAGTCTGCCATAAAACATATTTTCATCTCCGCTAATGAAAGAAATGCCTATTAAAACAACAAATAGAGTGCTCTTAGAAAGAAAAAACTAATTAAACAACCTTTATTATGCTCGAACCATTAAACGTTTTACGGGTATAGCGAAGAAAAATGAAAGGAGGTTTCTATAGTAAATTGCGAATTTGTTATTAGATATTTGCTCTGAAGATAGAGGCTCCTATAAATTATAATTCAATTTATTCTGAAGGCTTATATGACAAATAGGTTCTTTAAACTACGTAAATATTTGAAACTAAAAATATTTACGAGTTGGTTTCATTAAGAAAACCAATCTTATACTAAACGTTGCATTATCATTATCATCATATCAGGAATCACTGCTGGTTAGAGGCCTTCCCTTGCTTCTGCCACACTTCCAGAGGCTGCATCCCTTATCCAGGTGTTTCCCGCGATTTGACGATATCGTCGACCCACACAAGCTTCAAAGAGGTCAAAGCCTTGCACCATCGGCCATCTGCGCGTCTATACAGATGTCCTGCCCAGTTCCACGTAAGGCGCACCGCCCAGTCACTAAACGCTTGATTGACTGGACAAAATAGAAAACTTAATACACCCAGAAAAAATTAGGTAATAAAAACAGCTCCCTAAAAAGATTATAACATAACACTACGCCAATTCTCGAAGGGTTAGACAGAGGTGTATCTAAAGAAGACCCACATTTAGACAATATGTTGTTTTACTTACAGCTATGTTTCCAGTTGGTTAACAACACAATGAGTTTTTGAAAGTGACTGTCACATACACATAGGTAAACAGGGCAGAGAAGACGCCCTACAAAACCGTTTGAATAGTTGAATATATCTTTTTACTCTGGATGCTCTTAACATGCACGTCTTTCTATATCGTTCTTGCATACATATTATTGTGTAAAATCTCAACATGAATGATGTAACCAACTTTTTGTAACAATAAGAATCTCCATGGAGTTTCTGCAGGTCTTCGCTTTGGAATGGGCAACTACAGTACTTTCACAAGGTATTGTGCCTTGTGACTGGAACTGTATCTTCGCTTTTTTTGTTTCTTTGACATTCAAAAGTGCTTGTAATGGTCTAATTGAAAAAAAAACTTTAAGTTTCTAGCACTCGTTGGCTGTACTACGTCCCGCTTTACTTCAAAACTTAACCCTCACACACCCGCTTATCTCATTAACTCATATCCCCAAAACACGACCACCAGACGGTTTCTAGTAATTCCATTAAATAGTGCAGATAGTTGCGTCTTCAGTCCTACGCATGTACCTACTGATATTGGATCAACTTGAACATATTATGTGGCCTGCTTTGTGTATCGAACTATCGAGTTCACTCAATTGAAATAGTTTGGACTTGGGAGCGCAGTTTGTATTTTCAGCAGGGGTGTCTTAAGGATTGAAAAAGTAAATGTACTGATGGAATCTACCCCATCGGTATACTAGTTCAGTGTTGCTTATTAAATAGGTTGCCTAGGTTGGTCTGTGGATGGGTGACCACCCATTTCATACAGTTTCCTCCGTGCCTCGGAAAGTATGTAAAGCCGTTGGTACCGGCTGTCAAATGTAGATCATGGATAGTCGTTACTGGTCAGTCAGAAGCCCGAAAGTCTGACAACCAGTATTACCAAGGACACCAAGGGATATCGTATTACGAAGTACTAACTGGATTGTGGAGGTCAAATATGCAGCCGAGGCATGTAAACTACTGGTATTCAGCTGCATCCGGTTGGACTGGAAGCCGACCCCAACATAGTTGGGAAAAGGCAGGCAGATAGATGATGATGTTACTTATTAAATACTTTAACTGGTTTAGTCTTGGTGTAGTTGCAAGCGCGAGTACCGAGCCCTGGTCCTGGATACGATTCCCAGATCGGACAAAGTGTTTTTGGGTTTTCCGATTAGAAATGTCTCAATTCGGAGTTTGGTGGTGTGACACATCCGTGCATCGGAAAGTACCTACATTACGTTAAGCCGGTATTCTTGCGCCCGATCTCTCCCTGGTCTTGTCGTATTGCAGTCCCATCGTACGTACTCAAAGGGTGAGGGAAGAGTGGACATTTGTGTTTGCGCAAACATTTCTGCACTATAATATCTCCAGCGTACTTGGCTTGGTAGCTAGCTTGGTGATTATGTAAATGGTACACCAGAGACTACCTGCAGTATTGTTTCTCCCTCTTTCTCTAATCCATTCAAAGGTTGTCTTGCAAAAATAGCCGCCTATTCTGTCACCGTAGGTGAAATGTTTTCTTTTATGTCAATTGAAGTTTGTATTGTGTACGGTGAGTTATAGCAATTAGCTGACCCAACTTTGCGTGAATGGTTGAGTTTTTTTTAAATTTTAGTTACTTTGCACAAATAAATAAAAAATGTGTTTATAAAAGAAGTTATAAAAGAAATATAAAATTCTATCGTTTCGTGTTTCAAAAAATCTCAACCATTTATGCAAAGGTGGGTCAGCTAATTGCTATAACTCAGTGTACATAATAAAGAATATTCTATGTTACTCGTATCTAGTCTCTTTTGAGACCGGTCGCCGTGACCGAAATCTGGTCGGGAGGATATTATTATGTACTTCCTGTAAGGTACTAATTGTATATCATTTAAAACCGTTTGACATTGGGCTATGACCCTTAAGTAGGTGTACAGCCTACTCGACATAGAACATAGAGCGGACCTTGGGAATATTTTCATACAAAAATTATTCCGAACATTTTCGATTTTGACACGCGAATACCTGACAAGCGCGTACGACACGACAGAACGATTTGTTACTAAGTAGTAATAGGTATTGGATTACGATTTTCTTTGTCTTGTCCCGTGTATCGCTCGTTAATATTTAAACGTAATTGACGTGCAAACTGTTTTAATCTTCTTCAATCCTATCGATTGTACTTCTTATAGAGCCCATTAAGTGGCCACGTAAATATTTATATTTTACAGTAATATTTTATAGGCTTTAGAAATAAACAATGGATGGACTGTGTGAAGGTTGATGTCGGTTAATGAGTACTTGACCTGCTGACTTACCTACTACACTACTCTTCAGAGTAAACACCGAGCTGAATATATTTTTTAAATCAAATTCATAATTAGCTGAAATACGAGCTATAAATATACCAGATAATAATAATTATAATAGCTTTAAATATAAATATCAATTAAAATACAATTTAAATATCTAGATCTGGCTCGCGTGGTTGTTGACATGTGGGACGTGAGTACAGCTGTCATTGTGCCGATAGTCGTGTCGGCCAATGGCTTAATAGCCAAGAGCCTCGACCAACATCTTATGAGGCTCTCGCTTGGCAGCTGGATCAAGGGCTTGATTCAGAAAGCAGTACTGCTGGACACGGCACGTATTGTTAGGAGGTTCCTCTCTCAAGAGCCCTGACCACCGGCAGCTCGGACCCTGTTCCCAGCGCTGGTGGGCTACTGTTTTTTTTATTATTTTATTTTTATATATTTTTAAATGTTTTTTTTATATAGTTTTATTAAGAAATATTTGAAAATATCAAAAAATGTATTTAAATGAATAAACGAATAATAGCTTTAAAAAAAATCCAATAATAATAAATTAAATCGAATTAATAAATAAACATCAATCAAAATAAATGAGAAATAAATAAAATTAAATAATCAACATTTAGTAAGACGTTGCTATCTTTAAAATGCAAACAATAGTTTTCTTTATTGACTTTTCTCGTCATTTATCGTATTAGGGGGTCTGATAACAAAGTATGGACTAAATAACAATTGTCATTATTATGAATGATGATGATTAATGATGTGTTATGAATCAGTAAACACAGTAAAAGCAAACTAATTGAAATAGGGAAAAAACATCTTGGACTGAAATAAATAGTATACGCGTCCTGTTTTCAGGAAATTTAATACATGTGGGTTAATTTTATTGTGATACCAAAATTATGTTATTTTCCCGGACAAACTAAAAACCCTGTGTGCGTGTAAATATGAAATAGGGTTTCTGACCGCATTCAGTTTCGATAGGAAACCCAAAATAAGAAGGCAATGTTGAATGTTAACGCAGCTTTTTCATCTATACAAATAATGTATTATTTCAAAATGAGAGCTTTTTACTGAATGCACATGAAAGTATTACGGTACTTATGTCCAAAAAATATTTTTCTTTTAGAAAAATGCTTGTTTAATGTTTTGTCTGTCTGTCTGTTTGTTTCGGCTAATCTCCCAAACGGCGAGACCGATTTTGATGGGACTTTTACTGGCAGATAGCTTCTTTAACCTTGTGTTGACGGGCATTGTTTTATATTCAAAATGTAATAGTTATCCTACCTTTTTCTGATTGGTATTCATATAAATACTCCTTATTCAGGTAACTACTAAGTGGTAGTAAAATACGTGTTAACATAGAAGGTCTTGTCGTTAAAATCATTTTTCAGAGAACTTTCAGGAGACTGGTAACATCCTTTAATCACCGATAGACATTTTTATAAAAAAAACACAGAATATTCTTGTCACCGTCATACGGAGTGCAATCTGTCCGTTCTCTGGCGCAAAAGAGAAATAATGTCATTTTTTAAAACAAAAGCTTTTCCTTTAAGAAAAGTGTAGTGTGTAGCTGTCGTGTCTAGGCGCTAAGTGCATATTAGAGCAGCTTCACACGGATGTGACGCTGCGTTTATGTTAAAAGTACGGCGGATAATGTCTGTTAGGTAGTTTGGTAAAGTTAACAATGGTTTCAGACTTTACAAGAGTAAAGTAAGCTTAAAACGGCCTTAAGCAAAGTGTTTTTATTTTTTTATCGTCTTCTAACAGAAACAAGTTCTCAATTTGTTCGAAAGTGTTTTTTTTTATCGTTTACATACAAAGTAAGATAATAAAATACACGATGGAAGGGATATCGTAGCACAATCTTATACCATGTATTCAGCATATGATAGGACCTTCCCTAAATAGACATTTTTCGTCGGTTTCAAACGCTATAAAAGTTATCACATTTGTATAGAACAGACGATTTTTGCAGCTTACACTATGTAGAGAAGATTTGCTTCAGGGAGTGACCGCTTTGAGTGTTGTAGATCCGAAGACAGTAACAGCTACATATGACACTTATTTTAGTCAATACAGATATAACCATAAATTAATAAAAGATCATTTTATTCAGGACCTAATATTTTGTACATTTTATGCACGAACCAAACTGCGTAACAGTTTATCGGCTTTATTTGCGCTTGGTTCAAACAGTAAGGGCTACCGAAAACTATAGACAAGACTGTCTTTAGACAGACAATTACCCTACTAGTGCGAACGAGACAGACTATGTATTCTCGCTCGCACTAGTAGGGTAATTGTCTGTCTAAAGATAGTCTTGTCTATAGTGTGCAGTAGCCCTAATAGCATATAATAAATAATAGTAGGTAATAGTATTATAGTGAACTTTCGAGAAAACAGTCAATACAAATAATGTGACAGGCGTTATCTAGTCGTGCTCTGACACAACCCATTGTAACGTGACGCTTTTGTTACCGATACGTTTAATTGTATTGTTTTTATTTGTATTTAAATCATGTCATTGATATTTTAATGTATCTTTTATTGTAGAATGTTGTAAATGGTTTTCCTTGTCTTTTTCACCTAAATGAATGTTTAAGTATTGTAGCACTGTTGAAAATACAATAGAGCGTTTTTATTTCGGCATTAATTCAGGTGCCACCTAATGTTGGTGAAAACGGATATCAATGCATCAGATGCAATCAATATCTGATGATACTAACAAAAAGCAGTTTAAATAGATACTTAGGTAGTCTAGACTTTACGCGACTTTCTGTCGACAGCTCACGAAGAAATAACAAATCAGTCATCAACCAAATTGAGCAATGGTAGCCGAAACACAACGGTCGCGATTACAAGCTATAAGTTCGAAGTCATTCAACACTTACTTGGTACAATTTATTTCGTCACCACTGTCCTCAAAATGTGTGATGCCTACAAGCCATAATTCGAAGACATGTGCATGGCATGGCTGCGGGACTATTCATAAGAGATACCGTGGCCCCGGAACACAAAGGGCGATGAAGGAACATGGATGGGTTTTAGTCAGTAAAAGTCTGACACTCCCTCCTGCTCCGCCCAGAGCGGGAGAAGTCATTTGATGATTTCCCAAGCGAAAAAAAAAACAATTTAGACATATCGCAAAGCGCGTGTGAATGGGCTTAACCGTCGCCGCGGTCTCCTGTGAGTACTGCAACGTCTTTGAGAAACAGATGTTACGTCGCGAAACAGATTTCTATTGTTTTATTTGTGTTGTACACCATTTTACTGGGATGATTCTAGATGGGATTGTAGGAGAGTGGTCAAAGAATTCATGAGCATGAAAATCGGGGTCAAATAAAAAGCAAATGGTTTCTGGTACTGGTTTTACAATACATATCGTCTAAGAACGAATCGCATGTTGATGGATGGAGCGGGAGAGGTAGACCAAGGAAACGTTGGATGGATTGTGTGAGGAATGATATGAAAGATAAACGAGTAAACGACTGCCTGACGGTTGAAAGGAGAGAATGGAAAAAAAAACATGTTGCGCCGACCCCAAATAACATGGGACAAGGGCCAGAAGATGTTGGTTCAATTGTAAATAATCACCACGATGATGATCACATTCAGCTTAACAAAGACACATACCAACCTTCTGTAGGTTGGTATGTGTCTTTGTTAAGCTGAATAGGTCTCGAAATCGAAATCAGTCTTCGTTGTCATTTGTAGGTCTTTTTCCCGCATTACGGGAAGCTGGCAGGTTGAAAGTCTTACAACCAGTCTTACTAAGGGCTGTATCCGGTGTGACCAATAACTGGGTTGTAGAGGTTAGATATGCGGTCGCTTCATGAATCTTCTAAATCTTCATGAAAAGCTGCATTCGGTTAGACTGGAAGCCGACCCCGAAATATGGGGTGAGAAAAGGCTTGTGGGATAATTTCGAGGTTTTCAAAAAATTGAAATAAAAATAGACTAGTAAATATATCTATTATCACGAAGCACATTGTAAATCTTTGCATTTTACTTAACAATAAATAATATTATATTTACCTACTAATTACACAAGTAGACATTCTTAAGAGCTATTATGGCATTGAGATCGTGTTTAATTACACAAACAATATTTTAATTAGCATTGCAAATATTATAATGGACATTTCTTAAAAGCTGAGTTAGCGTGACCAAAAGTCACGTCTCTTAAGAAGAAAAAATAAATAAGTAAGACAAAAATACAGTCCTGGGACTGTAGACTGCAGTATTATTTCAAACTTCGGTGTGAGGAAGAGATGGAGGTAGAGTCCTGTATAGCTCCATCCCTTTTTCACACTGAACTGCAATTAAAAAGCGGTGGTACGGAACAGGGGGACCCCCCTGTTCCGTACCACCGTTGGAAAAAAAACATAAACAGGGTTTAGGAAGACTAAACACCAATAGCACCAGCGAATATCTTACAAAACCTAAATAAAAAAGATTAATGAAAATCATAGCCTTCGGTAGAAAAGTAATACACCCCGGTCGCGTTACCAGGGTTCCAGAAACCCGCAATAGTTCTGTCGTTCAGAGAACACATCCCACCTTTGAAGTACTTGTATTTATCACATTTGTACGCCTTGTATCCTTCCGGATGCGCCACAGACTCAGTCCACATTTTGACACATGTCTTGTGGTTACATTTCGCTGAAAATGAAGAGTCAATGATTCCTGGGATCAAGGCAGTTCCGCATTTCGGTTGAGAGTCTCCTTTGTTCACGAAGAAATCGATGTCACCTAACACGCTTGTGGTTCCCAAACCTCCAGCATTACAGTGGTATACTTCCACATACTCCGCAACGCCGGACCTGATCTGCTCTTGAATCAAACTGTTGGAGAAGCAAGGTCCAGCTGGGTCTAAAGCTGTTATCCTTGAAATTTTCTCTCCAGTCGCTTCGATGAATTTCTCACCAACATGCGCCAACATTTGGCTGCCCAAGCTGTGGCCAATGCAGTGTATGCTTTTGGGTGAAATTCCGCCTTCGTGGAGGCCGATTAACATTTGGGCCAACTGCCTCCCAATGTAGTAGACGTATTGGACAGATCGTTCGTAGCTCTTCTTCCTGCCTTGCCTGTCATTGGTGTAGGCCGAGTGGTCGACGATGATGAGGTAGCTGTTCGGGAAGGTTGAGAAGGCCTGCCTCATCCGTTCTTCTGTGTTCCTGTTGATATGTGACTTGAAGCCGCCTACAAACATGAAGAATTGTCTCACTTTGTCCAGGTTCTTAATGGCCAGTATTCCTTGGGCAGCCTCGTTGATGGGGAAGGTTTCAGTGACGCCATTTTGGAAGTCGTAGAAGTACACGTCGATCCCGCTGACGTCGAGGTCCATATCTCTGCTGTGTTCACCTGTAACGATAATAAAATACTATTATCAGAAAAGTACGCGACAATCACGAAACAAGTCTATGTTATTATCTATTACACTGATCATACACTTAAAGTACTTACGGGATGATATCCGTGATTTTCTTTTCGATCGATGAGCTCCCGATATTTCGACGCTGTATTCCCGCGATCATGATGCTTGCAACAGCGTCGAAATATCGGGAGCTCATCGATCGAAAAGAAAATCACGGAAATCATCCCATAAGTATTTTAAGTGTAGTGAAAAACCGTGAAAGTCTAAAACAGTACACTGATCATGTACAGAAAACAAAAGACTTATAGTAGGTAGGTACCTTCATACATTTTCATTTCTATAGACAGGGCATTTTCGATGCAGAAAGACTCTTGTTAGGGGCTCCTCATAGCTTAATAATTACAGCAGTCCCGGCTGTCATTTGTAGATCTTTGAAACTCGGTAAGTAATGGGGGGTCACCCATCCACGGACCAACCCAAGCAAGCGCGGCTTAGCTGGTAGATCAACCCGAGTGGCTGCTATTAATTTAGCCACGAGCTGTCGTGTCAGATAGACGGTCGGACTATGTAAATAATACATCCGTTTACACTGGAAGCCGACTGTAAGACAAGTACCTACTCCTAGTTGAGATAAAGGCCAGTCATGATTTTACTTTTTACCAATTGAGATCACATTAAGATAAGACAAGATAAGATAATTTATTTGTCCAAAACAAGAGCACACACACGTGATATACCGGATGTACACAGTCATGAAATATAAATAGGTAGAATCGTATACAAATTACAAACATCAAATATATTCATCATGAAAAAAAAACAACTGTTATAATTTAAATAATACACTACAGAATAGTAGCATCAATTTATAATAGTAATGTATGATAAAGAGTAAAACTGTAAGTATGCATAGTAAATTATCAAACTGTTTTAATGCACAAAAACAAGAATCGGGGACATTTCCATGTTGATTTGAACTTAATAAAAATATACACAGTGACAGTATGCGGGCTATAAAACAATGTTAAACAAACTAGATTTTAATTTCGTTTCGTTCTGTATTTATGCCTGTATTTCAAATGAAAGTTAGCACGGATATAAAACGATAGCAAAGATGTAAACTGTACTCATTTCCCTTCTGTTCTGTCAACAACATACATTTTGCGATCACCAATATTCCACAAGCCTGGCGAAATTTATGTCCAGTACATAATTCTAGATACTTTATCAAAAGATTATTTCACGTACAGTAGGTTGTGAAAGTAAACAAAGCGATTATGAGTTTGTTATTACATATAGACGTCGTGATGTAAGTACTCAATACACGTACTTCTTTATAAAACAGCTGTTCAATTAATAACAGCAATATCTACTTTGTTTCAAACTAGGTAAGGACCTACCAAACTATTAACAGCATATAATTTTAGTCATCGTAATGCAGGAACCTTGGCATTTTTTTGTTACGTTCATCGTTTATTTATTTTCGAGTCACGAGGAACAGAATGCGACAATGTTCAATAATCACTTTCTAAATAAGAAACAAGAAACACACAATACTCACATTTAACCATCCTCAACGCTATGCTCAGCGGTCCATATCTCTCCAGAGAAGCACTTAGGGAACCAAAGCACGTTAAAAATAAATAAACAAATAACATTTTCGTATTCGTTACGGTATTAAAAGAAAACTAAGCGAGAAACACAATATTATAGTATGGTGGGGTACTCTGTCGTTGAAGCTAATGACATAAGCACACTGTGTCGCGCGAGCTCATAAATATTAGTGTAAGAAGATATCGTAGAAACAGTTTATATTGTGAAGTAGTAGTTAGTCACACACAGCCACTCCGTGTTATCTCTTGTTGTGATGAAAAAACACTGACTTATTTTAACTAGGTTTCCTTGTTGAGAGTCGGTTGGGTAAGTCCGTCGACGTAAATTAGGATGAATGACGCTTTTAGTTTAAAACGGCGGCGTTTAATGAGGTAGTGGTTTTGAAACGCGGATAAGTCATGCGTGTACTATTGTTTCACGAATTAGGCAAGACTGTATCTTCGGCCGAAAAATAAAGCGAAAAAGTCCAGCAAAGATATTGTATATTATGCAGATAAAATACTGAATTAGTATAGTTTGCATAATGTTAATATTTAAGATATATTATATGTCACAATGCCTGATGCTAGTATGCTATACTTTGCAATATAACTTTTAAAGTGTGCTCTTTCATGCTTTACAATGCACACGCTGTCAATTTTTTTCATTCGATTAAGAACTTATTTATCGTTCAAAATTATTTGCAGAAATTTGACAGTTTGAGGAACTTGTTGTCCTGGCGACTGTACATAACACTAAAAACGTAAGTACCTAATAAAAAATCGTGTTACCTTTTTAATTAAAACTATTTTATGAGTCCTCCATCCTTTCAAAGACATAATAATTAAGTGTGATTTTATTTTTTGTTTGGAAAAGGTTTTTGGAATAAGTATGCCAGCCACCAGAAAAAAAAATCAGCTGTTTCATAATTATTATTATTATTATAAGCCTATGTTGTCCCACTGCAGGGCAAAGGCCTCCCTTCCCTCCTTCCACATTTCGCGATCTAATGCGATTGTAGGCATAAAATAATAATAATAATAAAAATAAAATAATAATACTGTTTCATAAACTTTGAAAAAAAAAACTTCAGCTGAGGTTTTTTTTTAAAAAATCTGCAATAGCCTAACATTACATCACGCATGTAATCCCTGAAGGGTTAGGCAGAAGTGTACGCCCCATGTCATCACCATCATCATCATCAATTCAGCCGAAAGACGTCTACTGCTGGACATAGGCCTCCCCCAAGTGTCGCCACAATGACCGGTCCCGTGTGACTCGCATCCAGCGGATCCCCGCAACCTTCACCAGGTCATCAGTCCACCTAGTGGGAGGCCTTCCAACGCATCGTCTTCCAGTTTGCGGTCGCCACTCCAGAACTTTTCGGCCCCAACGGCCATCCATTCTGCGAGCAATGTGCCCTACCCACTGCCACTTAAGTTTGACAATTCTTCGGGCTACGTCATGCAATTAGGAGGCAAACCTATTGCCATCAATTGAGCGCAGATCCAGCCTCAGTAGCTGCTAAGAGTTTACAAATGGAAAAACCCTTTAACCTTTTGCCCGACCTGGGAATCGGACCCAGGGAATCATGCTCAGCAGTCACACTTGCGACGATTAGGCCAACGAGCCAGACGATTGATGCAGTATGATTTGTTAATCATCCCTATAAAAAAAAAACCCGACTGCTTAAAAATAACTACTTAATAACTTTAAATAAAAACTGAAAAGAAAAAAAACCAAGTTCAGGAAACAGGACATATTGACTGCAACAGTCGGGACCCATATTGGATGTAATGATTTTAGTCTAGATTATTTAATGGGTCCCGACTGTTTCAGTCAATTTGTACTGTTTCCTGAACTTGTTTTTTTCTTTTCAGTTTTATTTAAAGTTATTAGTTATTTTTAAGCAGTCGGATTTTTAATTTTTAATTTTTATTTTAGGAACACTTTTTAGTTACTTAGATATACCATTTTAAAATCCTCATGATGAGCCCTTTATCGAGCCATTCAGGCTGCAGAGCGTGCCAAACATTTGAATTTAAAGCCAAACATCCGCCATTTTGTTATTTTTTTTTATTTTTATATACCCAGTGTCACTCTCACAGTAAAAACGAATCTAACGACACCTCTTAAGCTAAAATATATTGAGCCGTTCAAGCTGCAGAGCGTGCCAAACATTTATACATACATACATACTCTCGAAAAACATAACCCTCCTTCTGGCGCAGTCGGGTAAATACAGGATGTTTTTGGTACAAATCCAAACTCCGGCCTACTATTATAGAATTCCTGTTGGAAAAGCCCAAAAACAGATACAGCCGTTTAAGGCTGGTGTATCTGCTAAATTAGCAACTCTATTTGTGGTGGTTCAAACTTCGTTTGAAATACTGTTAGAATAATGTTCTAATCAGCTTGCACTACAAAGTTGTTGTTACGTCAGTCGCTGCGGGCCGAATAGTGCGAAATGAGTGTTTTTTATTTGATTGTAGCCTAATAAATCATTCTCTATTCAATACATCAAAATGCCAATTGTACAATTTGTGAAGAAAAAAGTGACAAATATTTGTGTGAAAAAAAAAAAAAAAACTTAATATCGTTTAGGAGTAGTTACGAAATTTCAAAGGAAAAATGCATCACTTTGAATAGTTTTTTCATATAGTAATAATGAAGTTAGAATTATTTCAATGGTACCAATTAAAGTTTAGAGTCTTATAAGTAACATAAATTCTTTTTGCATCTTTATATTCACTCATCAAAGAGGAGTTACATGGAGAAAACCTTTCGAGAGGTTTTCTCCATGTAACTCCTCTTAGGTCGTGGTTTCGAGGTGGTCCACACCACAAATAGAGTTGCTAATTTATTTAGCTGATACCCCAGCCTTAAGAACAAACAGGACAAAATAATTAAATCCAACACCATCCTCATTACGAATCTTACTTCAATGGCCGTGTGATTCTCGGGCGAATCACAGCTATTTGCGTTCAAGCGTCGACCAATCGCTGATAAGACCCTATCTGAGTTAACAAGCTGTAATGTCTATATAAATTGCGACCAAGATAGATGACCTAGACAGTGAACTACTTAAGAACGAGTGAAAGGACATTCTCGCGTTTATACAATGGTCTATGCTGGTCTGACGTTAGTAAATGGATTATAGGAATAGGTCAAAGAACAGCGGGCTAATAACGTCACCAACATTCTCTTGCCGTTGCCATCATGACGACCCGAATGGCGCAGCGGTAGTGAGGCTGCCTTGCGTTCTTTGGGTCCCGGGTTCGAATCCTGGTAGGAGCAAATGTTTGTGTGATGAGCATGGACATTTGTTTCAGAGTCATGGATGTTTATATGTATAATAAGTATTGATTTACAAACAAAAAGTACCTATGTAGTATATCAACTATATGGTGTCCACGACACAAGCCTCGTTGCTTAGCGTGGCACCTAGATGGCGCTGTGTATAATGTCCATCGATATTTATTTATATTAATATTTATTGTCCCAATTCGTTTGGGGTCAGCATGTCTTCTTCTTCCATATTTTCAATTATTATTTATTTATTTACGTGAGGCAATTTTAGCGATTTTTCGACACCCTTGTCGTGAGATAAACGATATTATATTTAAACAACACATACAGCTATTATAACAGGTTTAGGTACCTAATAAAATAGAGTAGTTATATTTAAAGTGACAATAGTTTAACAAGAATAGAATTAATTATTTTGACAACCAAGAGTAATTTTGCAAAATGCGGCCCGTGTGATTTCACTCAGTCACTCATCTCATCAGACAGTCGGGTAAATAGCGTAACACACTTATGGTAAGGTCAAACCGGTAAGGAGAAATAGGGATGATAACTGTCAAAAAAACATGATTCTGTTTAGTCCGTCAGTTAGATTATCGAAAAATATTGGATACGTGTTTTTTGTTTTATCAAATTAATAAAAATTGACGAAGATAAAACGTGTCAAAGGTCATGAGTGGGGGCTTGTGACGTCACATTTGAGTATAAAATGTACTCAAATCTGACGTCAAACGAGTTTTCGACGCATTGTATTGTCTTTATTTTTTGTTTACGTGAAAAAAGAAAAAAATATGTTTCCATCATTTTTTGGAAATCTATCTGACGGACTAATTAGTTTTTTTTTTGTCATCTACCTTATTGTGGAAGCGGCCCTGGACACTGTGCTGTATGTGCGGTGTGTAGCCAGTCCGTAATTTGTTCGTAACAGTTAGACTGATTCTTTGCACTGGCAATTAATTAATTGTATAACACATCTGCTCGTAAAGGGTCTCTTATTTACCAATTTCAATAAAGTAAAATGCAGGGCTTAACCTTTTTTAAATCTTAGCAAAGAGTTTTTATGTCAGAAAAGTGGTCAACATTTTATGAATAAAATTAATTTTGGGAGATGAAATATAATAAATAAACATTTAATTATTTAATTAAATTAATTTTGACAATAAATTACAACCATTTATCTGTAAAAAAAACACAAAAATATAAATTTACTTTATTAGTAATACTGGCTGTTTTTTGGTGTCTTTGCCTTAAAATAAAGCGCTGATGCGCGCGCCTCGCTAATTTGTGAACAAGTAAAAATTATTTCGCGCGCTTTTTCTTTTCGCTGTATTGTTTTTGTTTGTTTTATTTATTTCCTCGCAAATATGTTATAAAACGTCGTATGACATACGTGCGCTTTGATAATTACAGCCTCTGCTTTTTTATCGCACTCGCCTACGGCTCGGGCAAGCAATATCGCCTCGGCTGTAATTTTCAACTTACCGCACTTATATCATAATGTACTATTACAATATTCATTGCGTTATTTACATTGACGAGTAGACTTTATTTTTTTAACGTAGCCCCAAACTATGAATTTCTCCTGTATCGTGGGTGCATTCACATAACTTGAAACTCACATACGCAAACAGCTAGACCTAGAACAACCACCTGTAGGTCATACAAATATTTGTTCCGTGCGGGGATCGAACCCGCGACACGCAGCGCAGCAACCAATGCCTAGGAAAATTCTTACGCAGTCGGGGTGACCGTACTCACGTAATAACACAAATAAAATCAGAAACAACTGGACTCTTAAAGTACCTAATTTACAAACGTTTCAATGGTCTCTTGGTAATGGGTTTTTGACAGATTTGTAACACAAAATGTGTCAGGCTTAAGGCCAGTGGGTGATACACTCCTATATTTCGCCAGATATAGGTACTAACTGTCTAAGTGGTTTTGTGATCGATTATATTGGGCTAGCGAAGCGGGCTTTGTGTAATGGTTTTTTAAACTTCAAAGTACTTAAGGCGACTACAGGAGCTAAATTATCAACTCTATGTGTGGTGGTTCAAACTTTGTTTAAAATACTGTTAGAATAAAGTTCTAATCAGCTTGCACTACAAAGTGGTTGTTACGTCAGTCACTGTGGGCCAAATAGTGTGAATAGAGTGTTTTTTTGCGATTTCCATAAAATCTATTGATTGGACTGAAAAAAACACTATCAGAATTGTTGCTTGTAGAAATATTTGCCAAAAAATCACAATGATCGCATGTATTTTAGTATGGTTTTTACTCGTTAAAAGATTTTTTTAGAGATAAGTTTGTGATTTTTTTTTATCAAGGAAAATTAGTTGTATTATGTTTTCAAAACATTATCATACTAGGATATGTCCTGTAAAATATCATATATTTTTCTGGTTTTGTTTATTGCAGTGAATCATATGCTTTTTTACATTATAAAACTCGCGTTTAGCTCCTGTAGTCCCCTTAGACAGATGCTGCGGATGCGCGCATTCTCGGATTCATTGATTTTCGATCGTCGAACGATCTTGAAGCGGGTGAAGATTTTGATCGCGAGCTTTTTCAATTTGACTGGCTACTTAGTGTCAATTTCTTTACGGAACCAAAGAAGCATCAACGCTGAATGGTATACTACCAAATGCTGCGCAGAAGTTTTCTCTGCTGTGAGCAACAAGCGACCAAACACAGAGCTCCGCGGGCTAATGCTCCACCACGACATCGGAAGCTAGACCTAACATACATTGACCTGCAAAAATAAGTACTACACTTTTAAAATGTCAATTTTTCCTAAACTATAGAAGCTAGAGATTTAAAATAAAAAAAAAAAGTTATTAAGCAATTTTTATCAGCTTTCTTTGAAACTATATACAAAATTAAACTATTTTTCGAGTCCCTTTTGTTTCGAAAGTATATCTTGTGTACTTAAAAAGTTATTGCAATTATAAAAGTGTGATACTTATTTTTGCAGGCCAGTTTAGTTGGGAAAAGGCTAGGTAGATGGTGATGACACGCGAGCAATATGCAGTACGTCAATAATCAATCTAATATAATTAGTTAATACCTAATGTTCCCACAGCTTTTGACGACCCGAATGGCGCAGCGGTAGTGAGGCTGCCTTGCGTTCTTAGGGTAGGGCTCGAATCCCGGTAGGAGCAAATGTTTGCGTGATGAGCATGGATATTTGTTTCCGAGTCATGGATGTCATATGTATAATAAGTATGTATTTACAAACAAAAAATGATCTATGTAGTACATCAACTATTTCGTGTCCACGACACAAGACCTCGTTGCTTAGCGTGGCACTAGATGGCGCTGTGTGTTCAGCGATATTTATTTATTTATTTAGCTGGGACACAAGCTTCCTCTTCCTTCCCAGTCGTTGTCAACCTCTGTGCCCTCCTTCTTAATTGAACTAAGCGTGTCGATGGATCTAAATTGAATTGGTCCAGAAGTTGGCAAAAATGATGGCAACACCATCTACTATTGTCGCTTTACACACTAATGAAACAATCTCGAGTAATATAATGTAGCTTTTTATTTACGAACTAATTTTGGTTTGTTTAAAATAACACCTTCAGTGGACAATAAAAAATACATTTTTGCTTGATTAAGTGTACCTTTGGTAATGAAAAATTAAAAATGTTACATACAACACAACATCACGTTTGTAATAACGAAGGGCTTGGCAGAAGTGTACCATTAGTGCACCATTTGCATTTTGCCATTACATGGCCTGCAAAAATAAGTCTCACACTTTTAAAATTGCAATAACTTTTTAAGTACAAAAATAAGTATCACACTTTTAAAATTGCAATAACTTTTTAAGTACACAAGATGTATAGTAAGTACACAAGTACTTTCGAAACAAAAGGGACTCGAAAAATAGTTTAATTTTGTCTATAATTTTAAAGAAAGCTGTTAAAAATTGCTATAAAACATTTTTTTATTTTAAATCTCTATCTTCTATAGCTCAGAATTTTTTTTTTTAAAGTGTGGTACTTATTTTTGCAGGCCAGTTTATTATAATTAATATTGGTGTCTTAATAACTATGGTAAAATAAAGTAATATTACATAAGCATTCTGTGCATCTTGAGGAGCCAACATTATTTTATGTTCATATAATTTTTGAAGTACATATATTACTAAGTACAAAATCGAGGTTCGATTCTACAAAATTATAAACTTATTACTAAATAAGTATATTAAAGTGGCTCCTCAAAACTAAGTAACTCTACGCAAATATTGTTGCTGGGAAACGATTTTTTTTTCGTGTCCATGCTATTGACTTTTGAGGAGTTCTCTCGCGAGGGCCTCCTCGCTCCTGTGTGTATCGTCACCAGTACAAAATTTCAGATCAATCGGTCGGTTCAACTGGTCGCAAGGTTAAGATCAGTACATACTAACTAACAAGGCAAGTTGAAAATAAAAGCTTACAATAATAAACAACCTTAACGTAAAAGAACTCTTTTAAAAACAAAGGTGTGACGTAATTTTCTTTTTCGTATTTTTCTCAGCAAACCCTTTTAATTGATACCCATATCAAGGGTGTGCATATAAAATAAATAGTCCATCATGTTTGGGAGTCCACCATATTCTATTTAGAATGACGTCACTTAGCTAACCATGCCTTGTCATCCAACTTAAACGTGTACGCAAAATTTCAGCTCAATCGCTTGGGTAACTGTTTTAAAATTCAGTTGCAAGATTCGACCTTAACAAACAAACATTTAAAGTTAATAAAATCTTGTAAAAACAAAACGAAACGAAAGTCTGGGCCCTTTTGATAATATAATTAATGTAAATTGTAACCGTTAGTAGAAAAATAATAAGTGCCGGTCGCTTTACCAGGATTCCAAAAACCAGCAGTAGTCTTATCTTTCCATGACTTCTTGCACTGTTTAAAGTTCTTGTATTTGTCACATTTATACGCCGGGAACCAACTTTTATGAAGCATGGAAGCCGTCCACATCATTAGACACTTCTTATGGCTACATTTCGCCGCATCCCAAGCTTTTATTAAATTCAGAGAACTAGAAGGTTTTCCACACTCAGACATATACTTTCCTTCGTCTACAATGAAGTTAACGTCACCCAAGGATTTGTCAGAGCCAAGTACACCAGCATTGCAGTGGTATATTTCAACATATTTTGCCACCCCAGACCTGATATGCTGGTTCGATTTGCCAACGAAGCACGGTCCAGCTGGATCCAAAGCTGTTATCCTTGAAATCTTTTGGCCAGTGAGCTTCTTAAAGTTTTCGCCGACATATCCCAATATTTGGCCTCCTAAACTATGCCCAATGCAGTGGATATTTTTGGGTGAAACGCGTTTTCTTTTGAGGGCATCCAACATTTCGGCTATCTTTTTGCCAATGCTAGGGACGAATTTGACGGATCGTTCATAGCTGCACTTAGGGCCATCCATGTCATTTGTGTAAGCTGTATGGTCCACAATGACGAGATAGCTGTTAGGGATGGTCTTGAATGCGTCTTTTATTTTGTCTGTAGTTTCCTTCGCAATATGTGATTTAAAGCCCCCGACGTATATGAAGAAATTCTTTTTTTTATTGAGTTTCTTCGTAGACAATATTCCTTGGGCAGCCTTATCGATAGGAAATGATTCGTGGTAGCGATTTTGGAAGTCGAAGAAATACACGACGATCCTACTGACAACTAGGGTTGAGTTTCTTGGGAGGTCACCTGAAATGATTAAATAAAACCTGTCAATTAACTTTGTAACAGACATTAAGTAGATGATATCTCATGCACGACTTGTTTTTAGGGTTCCGTACCCAAAGGGTTTAAACAGAACCCTGTTACTAAGACTCCACTGTCCGTCTGCCTGTCTGTTACCAGGCTGTATCTTATGTACCGTCATAGCTAGACAGTGAAAAATTTCGCAGATGATGTATTAATTAAGTAAATGAAAAAATATTTGTTAAAAAAAACACATAATAATTGAACGTAGTTCTACAATAATGAGACAATCCACAATCTCTTTTTAGTTCAGTTACATACGTCAAACTTATCCAACATTACAAATGTGGTATTATTCAGTAAAATCAGTCTCATATACATCCAACTTGTATGCTTGGAACAGATTTTAAATTGATCAGCGTTTACTATCCAATATTATTAAAATTAAGAACTTCTACGGAAAATGGGAGAAATTTTGATGTGGGATGGTACATTTTTGCTGAACTATGCTCAATTATACTTCGTCGCTGCATCCGAAGAGATTTTTTCTCGAGGTATTCAACAACCGAATGTACAGGTCATCGAAAAATACATTCGGATGCAGCGATAAAGTATAATATTGAGCGTGGTTCCGTAAAACTGTACCAAACCCACATCAAATTTTCATCATCTTGAAGTATGACAACGATTTTACACTTGCGGCCAAATAATATTTTAGAAATGACAATGTAAAGTGAGTTACTAAATCACCGATTCGAGCTCAATCTGTAATTCTGTATATAAGTAAAGTAAAAAAGCTACTTACATCTTAGCGCCTTGGAACAAACGGTCGTTAGTAATTCCAATACTTTGGACTGCACATTTATGTAACAAATACATGAGAACACCAACAAAATTAATACTTTCATGTTTATTTGGTTTTGAAGGTAAAAATCAAGAGGCCTAGAAGTTTAAAGCCCAAAGATCACCCTAGGCGGATAAACCTCATAGAGCTTAACCGATACTGTAGTCTGACAACAGAACGTACGGCTATATATTTAAAGACGTGAAATGTACCGCATATTTATAGGAACAGTCGTGGTGGGGTTTTCCTCCAGGAATTTCTCTGTAACATTATGTGGTCTAAAATTAATTAATTTAGGGAAAACAAATAGTTTTATTGTACCTTGTTAGTATGTTGCAGTAAATAATTACAAAATATTAAAAGTAAATGGGCATATTATGTACAATCCACGACTGCTCCACTTTTCCGCCGAATACTTAAGTTACTTAAAAATATGTACACTGCTTAACTTAAGGCCAATTATCATCATCATTCTCAAGTTTGGGTGCAAAAAAGAAATCCAGGAATGGTTACTCGGACTTAACTATAACGACACAGAAAACCTACTTGCAATTGAGTACTTAATAGCCTACACACCAACATACAAACGAACACTCATCGTAACATACTCACCTTGAGTTACCTTTTAAGTAGTTTTCGTTCATGATTGGAACCGTTGCATTTGATACCTCTCCATAATCAACCATATTTGTCGAGAGAGACTAGATCCTGCGACACAGGGTATCCTAGTGCAGGATCCAGTGTCATATCTTCTCTTAAAACCCACAACACCTTGCGCGTCTAATATAACAATGCCTTCAGAATGCTATTGCGGCTCCCACGTTTCTGCAGCGCATCTGCTATGTTCATGGAGGCTCGAACGGACGGATTCGCAGCTATACTGCGCAAAAAAGTGGCTTCGTTATTGAGCAGAGTTCGTATTAGCGGCAATGGCACTCTGGCGGTCATTGCGGATAAATTTGACTGCCCTATTTTATGTCATCACATTAGGGTACTGACAAAAAGGAACAACACGAAATGATGGAATTATTAATTAATTAATTATTATTATAATTGAAAAATTATCTGAATATGAATTAATGTAACTAAATAAACCTAATTTCTCATCGCTAACATAGTTCTTAAGTACTCTTTTACTTAACCCTTATGGACCTTGTTGTTCGCAATAAATAATTATTTGATTTGATTTGATTTAATGTAACACTTTTTATGAAACAAAATAGTACATTATGATATAAGTGTGGTAAGTTGAAAATTACAGCCAAGGCGATATTGCTTGCCCGAGCCGTAGGCGAGGGCGATAAAAAAGCAGAGGCTGTAATTATCAAAGCGCACGTATGTCATACGACGTTTTATAACATATTTGCGAGGAAATAAATGAAACAAATAAAAAATACAGCGAAAAGAAAAAGCGCGCGGAATAATTTTTACTTGTTCACAAATTTGCGAGGCGCGCGCATCAGCGTTTTTTTTAAGGCAAAGACACAAAAAACAGCCAGCATTACTAATAAAGTAAATTAATATTTTTGTGTTTTTTTTACAGATAAATGGTTGTAATTTATTGTCAAATTTATTAAATTAAAGAATTAAATGTTTATTTATTATATTTCATCTCCCATAGTTAATTTTATTCATAAAATGTTGACCACTTTTCTGACATAAAAACTCTTTGCTAAGATTTAAAAAAGTATAAACCGTGCATTTTACTTTACAACACAAGTACGTAATGAGATACATTACGATATTGAAATTGGTGAAATTCTTTCTTTATCGTGTGGTTAGTGCCTAACCTGGTGTCAGAGTTTTTAAGCCGCCCATGGGCCTCTGACTTGGCTTAACATGCCGTCGAGAAATATCTCTCAGGCATGCTGGTTTCCTCACGATGTTTTCCTTCACCGAAGCAAGTGATAATTATACAATACGCACATGAATCCGAAAATTCAGAGGTGCGTGCCTTGGGTTCGAACTCGAGACCTATGACTTAGCAGTCCGACGGTCACACCACTAGGCTATCACTGCTGATCGGTGAAATAAGAGACCCATTACGAGCAAATGTGTTATAAAATATATTATTTATTTATTTATTCTCCTGCCCTTATCCCAATTTATTTGGGGTCGGTGCAGCATATCTTCTTCTTCCATACTTCTCTATTACTCGTCACCTCATCAGTCACCTACTTTCTAGCCATATCATCCTTTACACAATCCATCCATCGTTTCTTTTAGTCTTTATGTACTCTTATTCTCTAATTTTATTATAAGATGATATTGAATTATTGCTGCAAGCATCGTCAATAGGAAGTAAAGAGATGCACACACGCGCACACAAACATACACACACTCACGGGCATATACACTCTCACACACACATACTCATACACACATACACTATTTTAGGATATATCTTTAAGTTTATTTTTCTTTTATTTAGTATAGTTCAAGTCCTGTCTTGTTTAGTTTTAGATCTTAGTTGTAATTTTTTGTTTGAATTCTGCTTTCTTTTTGTACACCTCTTTTGCATTACAAAAGTTGTCATTGAAGAGCGGGATCTCCTAGCACAGGTATAACTGTTACTTAAAAGGAGGTCCCTATGTAAGATTTACTGTAAAAGTTGTAGAAGTTTCTGCAATAAACCTTTTAATATATAAAAAAAAAATTGTAGATAACCAGCAGGCCTAGCCAAGTTACAAACGATTCGTATCGATTCTCTTTCTACAATCGTAAACGTTAAGTCACGTGGTCAAAACAAACGAATATAAACTTTCGTAGACAAGTTTACATCGATCAAGATGATAGAATGAAATGTATTCGTTTCTACAATAGTGATCGCTACATCCCATATAAATCGTAGCCAACTTACAGTTTTGACTAAACTTTAAAGTTTCCATTCGTTTGTTTTGACCACGTGACTTATCGTTGATAGATGTCATTCCCATACATTTGGTTAGTTTTCTACTAGCGTTAACGATTGTAGATTGTCAACTTGGCTAAGCCTACAGGTTAAAAAGGCAGCTGCAGGTTGCTATGACCCTTGGTCGAAACAGCCTACGTCACTGAGCCTTTAGCGACGTGTGACAGATACAAAGGCTCCAAACAACGTCCGAAAATAAATGTAGACACGCATAGGCACAGCGTCAATTAGAACGTTGTAAAATAACAGTCTTATGTCTGTCTAAAGTCAACCATGTTTTATATTATGCATCCATATTGTACTGTAGCTAATCTATACTAATATTATAAATAGAAAGGATTTGTATTTTTGTATGTAATGAATAAACTTAAAACTACTGGACCGATTTGAAAAATTCTTTCACCGTTGGGAACCTACACTATCCCCGAGTGACTTAGGCTACTTTTTATCTCTGTATTCCCACGGGAACGGGAACTACGCGGGTGAAACCGCGTGACGTCCGCTAGTATTCTATAAGACGAACCTTACATTTTTTCCAAAATTAAACCTACCTTAATTTAACCAATCCGGTGCTATCTTTCCACAAATGACGCCGTGGCCTGTGGGGAACAGGGGGTGGTATTAGTTTATAAGTTTATTGCCTAAAGCGGGCCACACCTCGTTAATGTTGCCCTCCTAAACTCGAGATGTCATTTTATAACAAATCTGCAATAGAATTAGCGTGGGCTTGGCTCGGCGTTTCAAATCAAATAAAATTATGCATTTTAAGAGGTATTTCTGGTAGTTAAAATGTCAACTATTGATTCAGAAGCGACTTAATTGGCTTGCCATCGTTTGCAGCATCACTTTTCTCAGTAAACATGTCAAACTAATCTAGATGTTTCCCTGCGATCCGTGATAGATACCTACAATGATACCATTAATAGGGCGCTCACAATTAAGTATTTTAAAATATGCTGCCTAAGAATAATTAACTTCAAACCTTACAAACACCGTTTAGTTTGCGTTACAACATCAACTTTTATTTTTCAATAGTCACGACGTCGATACCCATCCCTTCAACGGCCCCCACCCCTAATGCTCAAATGATGAGCATCACATCGTTGTGATCGCCGCGTTCCGTTGGCGTGCATCCAAAACGTACGAGCAAAGCAAGCAATGGAACAGTAATTCGTGAGAGCTCGGATCTTCAGGGAACTTTTAATGAGTGCCAGATTACCTTAGCTCGAAGAGAACGTTCAAAAGAGGCTCAAGTTCTGTTGTGGAACATGATAATGATACTTTTTGCCTGACTTTAGATATTTTTAATGGTCTTAAGCAGCTTTGTAGGCTTAGCCAAGTTGACAATCTACAATCGTTAACGCTAATAGAAAACTAACCAAATGTATGGGAATGACATCTATCAACGATAAGTCACGTGGTCAAAACAAACGAATGGAAACTTTAAACTTTAGTCAAAACTGTAAGTTGGCTACGATTTATATGGGATGTAGTGATCACGATTGTAGAAACGAATACATTTCATTCCATCATCTTGATCGACGTAAACTTGTCTACGAAAGTTTATATTCGCTTGTTTTGACCACGTGACTTAACGTTTACGATTGTAGAAAGAGAATCGATACGAATCGTTTGTAACTTGGCTAGGCCTGTTGAAGATGAAAGGATTGTGTGGGAGATGATAATAAGGAACAGAGTTCTGAGAAGGTTAGGTGGAAAATGACATGTTGAGATGACCTTAAATATGTGTGGATAGGATGGCCATGGTAAAAGAGCTGTGCGAGTGTCAAGTTATACTGCCTGTCTAGTGACCCGTCTTTGAATATAACAAATGAGGATTGTAGTAAAGGTTTAGACAAAGTGCAGACCGGCTGGGGTCACCGGCCTAATAATTTTATACTGAAATGAATCAGTGTTTCTGTGAAAGTTGAACGCTCGATAACCATTTTAGGAATACGTACGCATTTATTACGCAACAAGTACGTGACATTACCAACAACACAATCCATTTATTTTCAGGTAAACAACATATACTAAGAAATCAACCAACGTCATACTTAATAAATGGGGTAACGGTAACACTCCAAAAAGTTCATGCGGCCCCAATCTATTTGAGTCGCACTTTTGGGTTAGCTCGTTCCATCGTCAAGCTCATCTCCTCATCCTCATCTTCATTTAACTTAAAAAATAAAATAAAAAAACAGTGGACACGATTCGCGATCTGGGAGTCCACCTACCTAGACTAAACTGTCATTCATCAACCACATTGACAACATCACTACCAAAGCTACAAAAATATCTGGCTTTGTAAAAAGAATGTGTCGGTATTTCCATCCAGAAAACTCTTATGACAAGAATTTGGCTACGGGTGCGACGGAACACTACATCCTGGGTCAAAAACTTCCATTCAAAACCAATTGGAGTAAACTTTGGTGTGGGCACTACAAACGCCTTGAAATTGACGTTACGGTGCGACTCCGGCAGCTGCACTCTTGGGGCACGTACTCCTCAATGTCCTCGGCCTCAAAAGACCACGAATGTCTCGCTATCTCTCGCCTAAAACACCAGTTTTAGGCGAGAGATAGCGAGACATTCGTGGTCTTTTTCGCCTGATCAGTTAATTTTTTTTACGCTTAAATCATGTGGAGGCGCCGAGCCATGCCCCTTTAAAGTTTAGGCCTATTAGGAAAGCGTCAATTTGGCGCGCAAAATAACAATAACTCTCATTTGGCGTGCGTCGCCAGTGCGCTCGGCCGATCGGTATTATCTTTAATTCATTATTTCTATACTAAGTCAACGGGGCGGGGCTAGAGAGCGTTTCTATGTTGCGAGTGCAAGCAAAAATTAGCTTAGTGGTGATCAGGCGGGAGTGTCCACAATAGTACACCCGGGTGTTCGGCTTCGAGGCGTGCAGTTTTACGACATTATATATACGTTCGTCTCTGTACCTACTATCTACACACGTAGTGAGGTATCTCACCGACTTGCTTCACCTTGGAAGCTTTTCATGACGATTTTGCAGTGATATAAGAAAATCGTCTGGCTTACTGCGTCTTGTTTGTCTGCATGAGTGACGTTAGTTTATGAATAATAATGATAATGAGGAGTAAAATATGAATATTATTATAGTTGTAATATGTGAGAATGCTGAATGTGTGTGTTTATTTTTAATCATATAATATATACTGACCTGCAAAAATAAGTACTACACTTTTAAATTAAAATTTTTCCTAAACTATAGAAGTTACAGATTTAAAATAAAAAAAACGTTATAAAGCAATTTTTATCAGCTTTCTTTGAAACTATAGACAAAATTAAACTATTTTTCGAGTCCTTTTTGTTTCGAAAGCACATCTTGTGTACATAAGAAGTTATTGCAATTTTTAAAGTGTGATACTTATTTTTGCTGGCCAGTTTATTATGTAATGTTTAAAACATACCTATAAATTTGTTAATCATAACATAACGCCTGTAATTCCCGGTAGGTTTAGGCAGATGTGTACCTAATAGTAAACCCACATTTCGCCAGTTATGATTCAGACCCATGTTAGTCCCGTGGCTGCTACTGAGCAATTGCTGATGGAAAAACTCAATAACACTCTGCCTGACCTAAGAATCGAACCCAAAACCTCAGGCTCTGCAGTAGCGCTTGCTTAATAATGGACATAATATCTTTATAGCTCATTCCCTCTCATAGAGAGGAGGCCTGAGTCCCAGCAGTGGGAACAATTCATAGGCTGTTGATGAATATCTCAATATTGAATACAAGGCGAAAAAGAACAAAATTCTACCCAGCAATGCATCATACTCTTTAAAACTCAATAAGTAACAGAGAGGATTGGAAATATCAGGATATTGCCCGTCTTTGTCTCCGTGTGTTTGCACGGGGGCAATATACAGCGTTTGTACTCGATGGTATTGCCATGCCGAACTAATATCACCCTGTATATAGGACAGACTAACCTGAGGGTGTATATTCACCCATATAGGTTAGCCTGTCTACGTCGGATTAAATGATTTAGACGTTCTAGCAAATGGTAAATAAAGGCTTTAAAGAGGATTTAGTAATCTAGTTTAGATTATGAATCAGTAAGAGGTTAACTTCTGCAGAGACACGAATTTCAGAAAAACAATGAGAGACACAAATCGGCCATAGCTGAACTTCTGCTGGACTCAGGGCCAAATCACTGGATTGAGTTTCATAAACCACTAATCTTTTTTACATAGCGATACTTACCGATACTACATCCCAAGGTTAACCAGAGAAGCTATTGAAATTTCAAAACACAAAAATTTAAATCGTGAGGAAATAGAGAAGTGGAGAATAAAAGAAAATCACGGATACCAACCCGAAAGTACTTTAAGTGAAGTTCAGAAACTTACAATAAATAGTTTTATGTAGTTAGGAGAGAGTCCTGTGGACATCCGAAATATTCTGAGTATAGGCGAGACGACAGAAAAAAATCTAATTAGTCCGTCCCTTAGATTATCAAAAAATATTTGACCCGTGTTTTTTCTTTTGTTACGTAAACCAAAATTGACGAAGATACGACGCTTTTAAAATTGTCAATACGTTACGCCATGGTATAATATTTAGCTAGTTCTGACGTCACGAGCCCCCACTCCCGAGTTTTGTTGCGTTTTATCTGTGTATATATATTTATTGATTTACAAAAATAAAAAATACGTGTACATTTATTTCCAATACTCTAACTGACGGACTAAATAGATTTGCAAGTTTTTGATACTGTTGTCATGCCTATTCTAAATCATCATCTGCCTCACCTTTTCCCAACGGGTCGGCTTCCAGTCTAATCCCCACCCACCCACCAACCCACCCACCCACCAACTGCACCTACTGCTGCTGTCTATTTGACCTCCACAACCCAGTTAGTACTGCGTATACGATATCCCTGTTGTCAGCATTTCGGGCCACTGACTACCTGTAACTACTGTCAAAGATCTACAAATGACAGTCGGGACCAACGACTTAACGTGCTTTTTGGGGCATAGAGAAAATTCTGAGTATTGTAAATGCCGAACAATAATTGGAGGTTTTTTGCGAGTCCCAAGATTTTAGCAAAAAAACGGATTATTGGAAACTAAGAAAGCTTTTCGTAGTAATACGAGTTAAAATTAGGATTTTTGTACACTGTATGTCCACTTATCACCAATAGGTTAGTGTAGTCAGACTTGCACTTACCTATTGGTGAGGTTCTTCAGAAAGATCAGGTGCGTAGTACTCGCAACCGGCGTGCGTGACCAGATGTATGAACGTGGACGAGGCATATTGAGTGTCCAGGATCGTGCAGGAAAAAGATCCGAATTAATGTACCTGTTTGTATGTATGTACTTTCAGAACTGACTAATCAGTTTTATGCGGTGAATTTTTCATTCACCGGTTCTACGTAAATATAATATAAGGTAAACTAATAAGTCATCAGCATTTATTTCGCTTAAAATACCTAAGTAGCTAGCGATCATGAAAGTTGCTCAAGTGTTTTAGAAACTTGTTGAAATCCACATTTTTCTACGTAAAAAGACGGTCGCCATAATTATGAAGTTGTCTCTAAAGCGATGTAGAAAATGTTTCAAGAAGTTTCGAAATAAAGTACCTACAGTAGTAGTAAAAAAATATGGTGAAAGTTTGAAAGCCCTAGAGTGTATTTTGTAATAACTAACTTTCTTTTTTTCGTTAATTTTGTTAAACTAGAATTATCTGTATATTCCCTACAGTACTAAGTAGGTACCGTTTTTACTTATTTTTTTGGGAGCTTTTTGAAACTGTAATATTTAAAATTAGCTTCTTCCTCCGTCGTCGTCCTCATGGAGTTAATAATCTTACTACTATTATAGTTTGTGAGGATGTAAAGATGTTTTCACTTCTCATGCTCTAAAAGTACGCCAATATAGCCCTACGAAGCGGGACTAAAGTGACCACTTTAGTCTCTAGGGAGTGAAAAGTAATTAATTGTTTAATTTCTTTCATGTGACATAGACAAACTCAAACAACCAGTACCTAAATATATAAGAATGTCCAGTGACAGTGAAGAGTTTGACGTTGAGCAAAGAGCAAAAGACATAATAGATAATCTTTTGCCGCCAAAATCGCGGAAGATTACCTAAAAACTTACGAGAGTTTTATGAACTGGAGGATTAAATTCTTTTACAGAAAAGAATTTCTTTTTTTCTTTTTGGCATATTTTGATGAATAGACGAAAACATATCAACCATCGTCTTTGTGGAGTACGTATTCTATGTTAAAATCGACAATGAATATGAAGCATGAAGTGCACATGAAGACATTCACAAATTTGACTTCGTTCCTGAAACGCTTATCCAGTGGTCATAAAGCTAAAAAGTCCAAAGTATTTATAGCTCAGGAGATAGAAACTTTTTTAAATAATGCTTCCAACGAAAATTACTTTGTGATTTTTTATTTTATTAGGTACTATTTATTAAATGTTTTTATACTAATTTGACTATTTTTCTCGCACTCAAAGTGAAAAGTACAGTTTGCACCTCGAGACTAAACGGACTCCCTCGCACGCTCGGGAGTCAAACCACCTCTGGTATATTATGGCTTCGTTTAGTCCCTAGATATAGAATATATTATTGTTCTTCTTTCACACAAAAACGGTTGAACGGACTTGGGTGAAATTAGGCACACAGTTAGTTTATAACCTGGATTAACACACAGTATAGGTACTATTTATCCCGGTAGTACGATCCCGTGGAATAATTATTGAACTCGGTGCGGGGGAAATCGCGGGCATAAGATAGTCTATCACAGAAGAACGTGCTACCTACGTTCTATGTCCTAACTACTAACATAAGTCATGATCTATCTGTGTGTTCATATCGATATTCGCTTAGTCGTAAACGCGTGCAAATATAACAAACAGAATTGGTCTTGTGGTTGCAAGCGGGACTGCTTAACATGAGGTTCTGAGTTCGATTCCCAGGTCGTGCAAAGTGTGATTGGATTTTTCCAGAACGGATTTCCCAGTACCCGCCACGGAGTCTGGATTTGTGTCCGGTTGATAGCAATATGCTTGCCCCCTGTTACATGGTACCTACTTAAATAATATAACTGGCGAAATGTGGGTGTACAGTCGTGGTCTTTTCCGCCTGATCAGTTAATTTTTTTTTCGCTTAAATCATGCGGAGGCGCCGAGCCACGCCCCCTTAAAGTTTAGGCCTATTAGGAAAGCGTCAATTTGGCGCGCAAAATAACAATAACTCTGATTTGGCGTGCGTCGCCAGTGCGTTCGGCCGATCGGTATTATCTTTCATTAATTATTTCTATACAACGTCAACGGGGCGGGGCTAGAGATCGTTTCTATGTTGCGAGTGCAAGCAAAAATTAGCTTAGTGCTGATCAGGCGGGAGTGTCCTCGATAGTACACCACTGCCTAACCCTTCGGGGATTACATGAGTGATATTAGAATTACTTTGCTTTTATACTAAACTAGCTGATGCCCGCGGCTTCGCCCGCCCGCAAATTTATTTACTAAAACCTTCCTCTTGAATCACTCTATCTATTAAAAAAAACCCGTATCAAAATCCGTTGCGTAGTTTTAGTAGCATACATTGGGACAGACAGAATAGGCGACTTTGTTTTATAATATACTAGCGGCCCGTCCCGGCTTCGCACGGGTTTGGTAATTTTTTTTTTTTTTGTTTTATTGTAAATCCTTTAGTCCACCAAATAGATGAATATAATCTGCCGACATATGTACCTATTCATATTTTTTTACTAATAATAACAGACAAATAATTAGCTGAATTATACGGTATTTCGTTCACTACAAAATAAATTTAATTAATTTTATATCGTCAACAACACGTGGTAATTATGCTGTTAAAATGTAGCTTATATGACACGTTCGTAGATTTACCATAGCAGCGCCATCTTTTGATTACTTAATCAACCCAGTCGAAAGGTATCGACATCTGTTAGAATCATTTGGAGTTAACAGATAATTGTGACTGTCAAATAATAACATACAAATAATTAGCAATAAATTAAAATTGCGACTATAATTTAAGATTTAAACTATTCTATCTCTCAAGTTGGATCGAACTGCACATGGTGTGCGAATTTTATTATAATCGGTTAAGTGGTTTAGGAGTCCATCGAGGACAAACATTGTGACACGAGATTTATATATATTAAGATATAGTGATACAAGCACGGACGCTGTGACAGAAGTATAGATGTTTTACAGTGAGCTAAATCTTTACTGATCTCTGCCTACTCCTATACGTATCTTATGCTTGATGGTTAGGGTCTATATCTGATTCTGTTTGTCGGGGAAAATAATGCAGAATAGTTTATTTATTGATCTCTAGAACGAATACTGACACAGTTCTGTTTCCGATGTTTTATTTTGCACCGGTGAGCGATCCACAGAGTAGTCAGGCACAGAGGCCACATTATACTTACATAATTGTTTGGGGCTTATAATAAAGATGCTTCAAAAATAAAGCATTTAGTTTTATTATTAATATCTATCTCTCTCTATTATTATTTATCTCATCTCTTACACGAAGGACTGATTGACTTTCGTAAGAAAAGTATCTTTATAAAAGGACGTAACGAAGTAAATCAACTGTACATATACATTATCAATCATTTGATATATTATATTAGTCTTCAGTCACCTCTGCCTTTAACTACTCTATGTAATTCTCGCTGTCACAATGTGTCGAGGCTTCGACAACTCGTCACGGCCGCCATTTTGGATCGGAGACGAGGGTTCGCACCGGCCAATATAGATGGCGCTATTGTGCACCCGCTTTAACTACATGCACTTTGTTCTCGTCGGGCGTTGCGATTCCGCTGACGTGTGATGTGTTGCTACCAACACGAATTTCCCGCTAGACCTGCACTTAAACTTCGAACACATGTTGCTACGTATCATTTTAAACTGGACGATTCATGTCACTACACAATTTTTTCAGTGCGGTCGTTTGCCATCTTAATGGTACGGATACAGGGTTGGTTTTAGATTGAATTGTGAATGTTTAATTTTGTAGAGCTATTATTTCGTGACTATTGAGAATGAGCTGTCGATGGTGACGTATTGTAGGCTTTTCACTGTTCAATTGCAATTTGATAGCGGCACAGAGGGAATCGGAGAGAGATTTTAGTTCGATTTTAGCGGGATCTCTAATAATGGCGGTGCATTTGATTGTGATCTATTGTGTCGGTCGTGTGGAGAGACCAGTAATTAATGTTCGAGTAGTACATTACAGATAGATTGTCACAGTTTTATGTTTAGACCTATCTATAGTTTAGAATAAATCACATTCAGAATGCTGTATTAGTTTGACTAATTAACTGAGTTAATATTGGATTGACTATCTCGTTGGTCTTGTGGTCCCAAGCGCGGCTGGTGGCGAGCAAGAAGTCCTGGGTTCGATTCTCGGGTCAGGCAAAGTGTTATTGAGTCTTTTCATCAGGAATTTCTCAGTAGCAGCTTACATGGAACTTTAACATAGCTGGTGAAATAATAAAATAATAAATATCGCTGTACATTAACACACAGCGCCATCTAGTGCTACACTAAGCAACAAGGCTTGTGTCGTGGAGACCAGATAGTTGATATTCTACATAGATACTTTTTGTTTGTCATACTTATTATACCTACATATAAACATCCATGACTCGGAAACAAATGTCCATGCTCATCACACAAACATTTGCTCCAACCGGGATTCGAACCCGGGACCCTAAGAACGTAAGGCAGCCTCACTACCGCTGCGCCATTCGGGTCGTCAATGTCAAATGTAGGTGTACTATTACCTACACCTCTGTCTAACCCTTGTGGGATTACAGGCGTAGTGTTATATCCTACTAATATTATAAATGTGAAAGTTTGTGAGAATGGATGTGTGGATGTTTGTTACTCTTTCACGCATAAACGGCTGGACCGATTTGGATGAATTTTGGCACAGAGATAGTTTATAACCTGGATTAACACATAGAATACTTTTTATCCCGGTAGTAAGATCCCATGGGACAATTATCAAACTTCACGCGGGCGAAGCCGCTGGCAGAAGCTAGTTATATTATAATGGGTTGGCTCATTGTAGCAAAACTACGTCAAATTGTAAGACAGTTCACTTTCAAAAGTTCAATGAGGAAAATATTCAGGAAAAATTGACGAACAACCCTTCCCACAATATCGTTTCCGTATTTCGAAGGTGTGTAACGTCTTTAGAGGGTAGAAATTAATTTAGCGAGTACATAACACGGTTTAGTGATGTTGTTTTTAGCTGAGCGTCACTTGGGCGTGGTGTCAGTGGTCGCTGATAACCTGACCGTGAGCTTAATGGTAAAGCTGGTAACCGACGAGTATGGTCTATGAATGTGGATAATGCAAAAGAAGTAGGGACTGTACTAGGCGAGCTGTTAGGGCACACAATAGACAAGACTGTCGCGGCGAGAATACATAGTCTGTCTCACTCGCACTAGTAGGGTAATTGTCTGTCTAAGTACAATTCTTATTCTTCTTATTCTTTATGGCACACAAACAAAAAACAAATATACATATAATTGCTGTAATATAGCTTATGTACAAAGGCGAGCTTAACCCAGAATTGGGTTTTCTTACAGCAAACCTAATTTTGATAGCGAGATTTGCAGAAAAGGGATTCACTTATGAATGTGCATTAACATTACAAGCGGTTACTTAATTTTATAAACTAAACTATAAACATAAAATATAATATACGTAATACATACAGTATATACATACATATCTATAAAATCCTATTTATATATATATATAAACATACATACATATATATTGATCAAGTTGACAGGAAATGTTCCCTTATTCCTCTCCTGAACACCTCTAACGAAGGGCTATCCCGCAAGGAGTGTGGAAGTGAGTTCCAAAGGCTAACAGCACGAACAGTGAAAGATCCATCATACCGACTTGAGGAGTAGGGAGGGAAACGAAGGAGAAGAGATGATGATGAGCGACAAGGTTTACCTCTAGGAACGAGATACTCAAAGCGTTCCCGAAGATACGAAGGAGCCTTAGAATTGTGAAGAATGGAAAAGAGAAACGAAAGAATGTGACAATCTCGACGCTGCCGAATAGGTAGCCACTTCAGCTGCTTCCGAAACTCCGACACATGGTCGTACTTACGAAGCCTGAAAATGAAGCGGATACACAAGTTCTGCAGACGTTCGAGCTTATTAAGAAGTTCCTCAGTCGCATCAAGAAAACATACATCAGCATAGTCAAGAAGAGGTAGAAGGAGAGACTGAGCAAGAGTAATTTTAGTTTCAAATGGCAGGAATTTCTGAAGTCGCTTAAGAGACCGATACGAACAAAACACCCTCCTGCTTACTTCAGCAATGTGAACGTGCCAAGATAGGTTGCAGTCCAAAAATACACCTAAGTCTTTAACTTTCTTGGAGTAAGCTATAGCGATACCATCGTACACAACAGGAGGAAGGGACTGGTGATTTAATAAGTTGACGAAGTATCTGCCACCAATAATGAGAGCTTGTGATTTTGTTGGGTTGACTAATAGTCCAAAACTTTTAGTCCACTGACTGATGTTCTGAAGATCATTATTGATGGCATCGATAGCTATATGAAGCTCTTCAAGTCTAAAATGACGATAAAGCTGCAGGTCGTTTGCATAGAGATGATAATGTGAAGTTAATACCTTGGTGACAGCGTTAATGAAAACGGAGAAAAGAAGAGGAGAAAGTACGCCACCCTGAGGAACACCCGCAGAAAGATCGCACCAACGGGAGCAAGCCTCATTCAAGTGTACTGACTGCGAGCGACCCCGAGGATATGAATCAAACCAAGCAGTCACAGAAGGAGACATGTTTAGAGAGGAAAGGATACCTGAGAGGATGTCAAAATCAACTGAGTTAAACGCACTGCTAAAGTCCAATAGAACCAACACCGTAAGGAAACGGTTCTCCATGGCCAATTGGATGTCGTCAGTAATTTTAATTAGGGCAGAAAAAGTGCTATGGCCAGGACGAAATCCAGACTGATAAGGACTAAGCAGGCTATTAGAAGAAAGGTAATGCGATAATTGTTTATTAACAACAATTGTTTATTATCGAAGGTTTTTGAGAAACTCGTTCATAACGAAATATACCCATTGTTGCACCATAACATCATACAGGAACAACACGGCTTTGTCAAACATAGATCTACTACCACAAACCTTTTAACTTTCTCTAGTTTCTTGTTTGACGGCATTGACGCTAATGAACAAGTCGACACTGTGTACACAGATTTTTGCAAGGCCTTTGACAAGGTGGATCACGAATTATTACTTAATAAAATCGCCTTCAACGGAATCAGAGGAAACTTATTGCGTTGGTTCGCATCGTATATCACGAACCGCTGCCAGAGTGTCGTAATCAACGGATACAGGTCGAACCTTAACAAGTTAACATCTGGTGTTCCACAGGGCTCTATCCTTGGGCCTTTATTATTTGTCATATTTGTCAACGACATAGGGAAATGTTTTCGGCATACTCAGTTCCTTTTGTACGCAGACGATCTGAAGGTGTACAAATCAGTAAAAACTGCTGAAGATTGTATTATTTTCCAGCAGGACCTGGACCGACTATCCGACTACTGTGCCAGCAATAAGCTCAAGTTAAGCTTACCTAAGTGTAATTGCATTACTTTCACCAAAAAAAAGAACGTTATTAATTTTACATACACACTATGTCACACACCTCTCGCTAAATTGAACTCTATTCGGGATCTAGGTGTTATATTTGACTCGAAACTCTGCTTAGACCTGCATATCGATAAAATTGTAAACAAAGCCTATCAGATGTACGGATTTATTATGCGGTCCACCCTCAACTTTAAAAGAACCTCATCTTATTTATGCTTGTATAAAGCCCTAGTTCGATCTCAATTGGAGTATGCGGTTTCGATATGGAACCCCTATTATAAGAAATACACAGAAATGATTGAAAACGTACAATACAAATTTCTACGTGCCATGCACTACAGGTGCCACAGATCTTTCCTACCTTATGCCCAGTTACTCAGCAAGTATAAACTTTTATCATTAAACTGCCGTAGAAAATACCTTGAAGCTCTCACGCTATACAAAATTGTGAGAAATAAATTCAACTGCATAAACCTCAATAACATGATATGCTATGCAGTACCTAGAACCTTCCACAGGCGTCAGGTGCGCGCAGGTACGCTGTTCGCTATACCCTCCTGCCGAACCAACTCCGGCCTGCGCTCACCCATCCGCCGCATGGTTGATTTGTACAATAACACTTTTGTAAATATTGACATCTTTATTAGCCCAATTGGAAAATTCAAGCGTCTTATCTTCAGAATCCTTAAAAATTAATACATAATTACATGTAATCTTCAAATTATTGTTTTAAATCTGTCTTGGTTGTATACTTACTTTTTGTTATCTTTCGTTTATTTTATTATTTTTTTACTCTATTTTGTTTTGTCACCCCTGGCGATAATTGTTTTTTTTATATTATTATGATAACCCGTGGACAGTGTTGTGGGTTACATTATTAGCAAAATGCAAATACTGTTATACTAGTTTTAAGTTTTCATAATGTAACTGTTTGCTGTTCCTTAAAATAAAAAAAAAATTAAAATCAAGGATAGGAAGAAACATTTGAAGTTGCAGCCCATCATCACCCACTACTTTGGTAGAAATAGATGTAATGGCCCGCTTAATATCCCGTAACTGGGTGAAAAGAGAAAGAAGTACATGTTGGCAGAGGAAGATTAGAGAGATTGTTAAGAGTGGAAGATTTAACGTCAACATCCAGAGTCACTGGTGATTTGGAGAAGTGTAAATTAATCGAGTTTAGGTCAATATCGGGCGTGCTGTCATTCGTAACTGTGCCAATTCCAAGGGATTTGAGAAATTGCCAAACTTGTGCTGTGTTGGAGTGTTGAATTGTGTCGTGTATATGACGCCTTTTAGCATCCCTACACATACGACCGCAGCGATTCCGCAGTTTCTTATAGACAGACCAGTTCTCATCAGTAGAGTCCCTTTTGTAACGCCTTTTCGCCTTATCCCTTTTAGACATCTCCTTTTTAATTGCATCCGACAACCAAGGAGCTGGAAGATGCTTTACCCTGACCTTTTTCAGCGGAGCATGCACATCAAAAAGTTTCAACAGTACCTTGGTAAACTCGGTCACCTTAATGTCCAAGTCATTGCTGTCATAAACAGGAGACCAGTCAATATTGCCCGCATCCTCTCCCAAACGCTCCAGATCAATGTTATTGAAACTGCGTAGCAAGAGAAATTTTGATTTGCGTTTAAGAGGGCGAATTTTATACGATTTAAATAAAAGATTGTGGTAAGAAAATGAGGCAGAGAGTTGCCCGTACGAGGCTACTTTGTTTGGGTCGGAAACTAGAATGAGGTCTAGAAGTGAGGGATTGCAGTGAGGCGCATGATGTGTAGCGTTGAGCTGAAGGATGTGCATGTTGACAGAAGAGACAAGGGACCTGAGTTTACGGCTGCGCACATCATCTTTGATCAGACAAGTGTTGAAGTCTCCGATTATTATAGTGTGGTCATATAAGGAAGCAAGATTTTCAAGATTTGTTTCAAAAGAAGCGAAGTAATCAATAATTATGATAGGAAGGACTATAAAAGACACCTAAAAGTAATTTTGCATGATTAAAAGTTATCTCAATAAAAAGGTGTTCAGCAGATTTTGTATAATTACTTGGAGACTGATCGATAATTTTGTAAATAATATCCTCACGAAGATATATGGCAACCCCCCCACCACCCTTGCCCGTTCTGTCATTACGCACAAGCCTGTAGCCGGGCAACAAATATTGTGTTGAAGGAAGAGCAGGTTTGAGGAAAGTTTCCGAGACAAGCACAGCATGAACAAGATCTGAGTCAAATGAGGATAACAAATCGGTATGATGGGCTGGAATGCTTTGAGCATTAATATGGACGGCGTTGAAAAACTTGTTGTAGCAAGAAAAGGTAGAAGAAAGCTGGTCGCGTAAGGTACAAGATCATCACTAAACGCACTGGCATAGCTCCTGTCGGACGAACAAGAAGAGGAACAGGAAACAAAACTGTCATCAATATGACAAGGTATGTACAAGGTGTAAAGTTGTAAACGGACCCTTCACGAAGCCGTCAACAAAGCATTATGTGCATCAGAACTAAGTAACTCTACGCAAAAATGATTGGTGGGAAACGATTTTTTTTTGGGGTGAAAAATCACGTTTTACGATAAGACTCAAAATAGCTCACTCAAAACATTGTGCTTATGGATAGTGCGAAATGTTTGGGGTGGGAAACGATTTTTTTTTGGGGTGAAAAATCACGTTTTACGATAAGACTCAAAGTAACTCACTCAAAACATTATGCTTATGGATACTGCGAAATGATTGGTGGAAAAAGTTTTTTTTTGGGGTGTAAAATCACGTTTTACGCTAAGACTCAAAGTAGCTCACTCAAAACATTGTGCTTACGGATAGTCATGGAGGTATTTATTCTTTTATTGTGTGTGTATGTGTGACTCTCGACGACCGCAATTCTTAACCAGAGGCGACAGAATAATTAATATCATCGAAACCATAGACTCATATCCACAGGATTGTATTGATACACTACTGGTTATGTTCGAATCGTAGCAAGTGCAGATGTTTAGTATCTGTCTACCCCTAAACTAAAAATAGCATACAATCGTATTCACACGTCCTTAATAACATCGATAAACCTTTTCTTAAGGGTCCTACAGGAAAAGATGTTTATAAAAAAACATTATTGCGTTTATGTAAAACACGAATATGGGTATACTTAAGGTTCGAAGTCGAATCGTAGGAATACAGAGGTATATATTTATTTTAAAGTTTGATATTATGATGTAAATTAACGAATCCGTTAACAGTGGCACCGCGCCTAACCCTCGTGTTCCGCGAACCTTTCTGTGTAAACGATAATTTTCTTTCTTTTTATTACTATTTGCTTTTAGGCACAATTTTATAGTCCGCCGGGAGCGCAATTATGCCCCAAGCCTTATGGTAAGCTTCTCTTTATGTAGTAAAATCAAATTCTCTTCTGTATAACATTGGATTTGATGTGGGAATGCTTTTTGCTGTGTTTGTAACGGTTAGCGTAATGTCGAGTAAAGGGTAAGTAAACAGTGGAAAGGGGTAACTGAAGAGGTGGGGTAAGTTTTGAGTAAATAATGGGGTAATTGTTAGTGAGGCGTTTGGTTTTGTATATGTATGTATGAGCTTTCAAGAGTGTATATAGAATAGAATTAGTACCTATTTACCTGTCAAAACAGACCCCACCATAGTTGGGAAAAGGCTAGGCAGTTGATGATTACCTATGAAAACATCTATCTTTAATTTTATATAATCTTCATCCACATCCTGAATTCAGCCATTGCTAGGCCTCCCTTTTTTGGGCTGCTTGAGATATACAAGGGAACTCTTCAATAATAGACGGCAAATTGGTCGTGATTGCTGCAATCGCTTGTTGTATAAACAATAAACATCCAAGCGATTGCAGCAATCACGACAGATTTGCTGTCTATTATATTGAAGAGTTCCCTAAAAATGGAAAAAATAAAATCCTTTTTTTGCAAAACATAAAACTGACTTCAAAAACACAAAAATGTGAAAAATAACTCAAGCTTCAGAAGTCTGTGGCAAAAAAAAACTGGATCAAACAAACAAAAGTGACCGACTTCTGAAGCTAAAGTCATTTTTCACTTTTTTTTTCTGTTTTTGAAGTCGGTTTAATTTTAATATCATTTATTTTACATTCTTAAGCTCCGAAACCTATTTATCCACAGCGAAACGATTTTTTCGACATACAAAATAAACTTAAAAATAGCAACAAATCAGTCATCTGCTGTAATAAATAAGTCTGGCTCTGTGATTACCCCCTAGGAGGATTACCGTGATGACTACCCTCCGTCTTCTAATTTCCTTTGACTTAATTACCTTTATTGAGCGAATTAATTTTAATAAATCATGATTAATTAGAATGGATTTCTTAGTTAAGCTGAGGACACACATGGAATTGGGGCACTTTAAAATTTAAAAATATTATAACAAAGGGTGTAAAAAACCTCTTAACGAAGCCGAAAGGCACTTGATCTCCCCGTCATTGCGATCATTTTTTTGTTCTACACCATACCTGGGAACTCCAACGTTTGGTCATTTTTTTTATAAATACACGTTTTTAATGTAAGATTTTTACTTTAAACTCCTCTACGACCCCCTATTACTCAATCCATCCATCAACACAATGTTTTGAGCTCGTTAAATTGAGTTTTACCTGCCACAAAACATGATTTTTTTACCAAAAAAAAAGATTTTTCCCAGCAATGATTTTTACGTAAAGTTACTTAGTTTGATGTACAGAATGCTTGGTTGACGGCTTCGTGATGAGGTTGTTTACACCCTCTATAGCCTTTTGGTAAATAAAGGAAAACAAAGATTAAGCTGTGCAGAGACAATATGATGTGCGTATACACACTTATGTAAAGTATGTACACTTTTTGTATAAAAAGTAAAATAAAAAGGAGAACACACACATAGCAAAATACTACCTATGTAGTAAACTGCGTTAAAAACCAGAACGTTTCTTGCCCTCTTTGCTTTATAAGATAGATAGATATGTACACCACACAAATTTTACATTAAAGAAAACATTTCACATTGTGTGACATATGGATTAACACAATGGAAGCTAAGATAAGTCAGGTTATGCAGTGCACTGACTGTACGAATGTTTCATTGAATCGCAGGTCAGCAAGAATTTTGTAAATAAAAAGATTTGTAAAATGATCGTTTTCTGAAAGAAATTAAGTCCTAAAGTCACATGATCAAAGTTGAAAATAAAAAGGCGATACGACACGTCTTCATTTCAAAAGCTGTAATTCAAAATTTCGAGTTACACTCGTGTACTAGAGATTTTGAATTGGATCCTTTGAAATTCAGACGTGTCGAGTGATCGTTCTCCCATGAATCTACAGACAGTGTGCCCTCAACTTAACAGTCGAGAGGTCAGGCCAAGAGTCCAATTATAAAAGTTTTGGAGCGACCCTAATTAGAGTCTCTTTCCCTAAAACCGGTCTCACGTACACTTAGACCCGTTATTACGGCCAGCTTACCAGGGTCCAGTATAGATCAAACATTGTTTTCGTTGGCGAAATAGATATAAGAACCTTTAAGACTGTTGTCCTGTTAATTGGTATTAGAAGAAAATCGGCAATAGGCTAACCAACCACCATCAATAAATTGCAAATCTATTTAGTCCGTCATCGTCAGTTAGAGTATTGGAAAATAATGGACACGTATTTTTTGTTTTTGTAAATCAATGAATATTGACAAAAGAAAAAACGCATCAAAATTCGGGAGTGGGGGCTCGTGACGTCGCAACGCACTAAAAATTATACCGCAGCGTGACACGTATTGCCTGCCGGGGCTGCGGGACTATTCGAAAGAGATACCGTGGCCCCGGAACACAAATGGCGATGAAGGAACATGGATGGGTTTTAGTCAGTAAATGTCTGACACTCCCTCCTGCTCCACCCCGAGCGGGAGGAGTCATTTGATGATTTCCCATCCGAAAAAAAAAAAAAAAAAGCGTGACACGTATTGAGAATTTTAAAAGCGTCGTATCTTCGTCAATTTTGGTTTACGTAACAAAAGAAAAAATACGTGTCAAATATTTTTTGATAATCTAACTGACGTACTTATTAGATTTTTTCAGGACACAAGCCTATTTAATCAATGCACCTCCTGCCTCGTTGGTGTAGTGGTCGCAAGCGCTGGTGCTGAGCATGAGGTCATGAGTTCGATTCTCGGGTTGGGCAAACTTATTGCGTTTTTCCATCAGGGATTTCTCAGAAGCAGCCACGGGGTCAGGATTTGTGTCCTGGTGGCAAAAGGCTCGCACCCTATTACAAGGGACTTAAGCGCAACTGGCGAAATGTGGGTTTACTATTAGGTAGGTACAGTCGTGGTCTTTTCCGCCTGATCAGTTAAAACGTTTTTCGTTTAAAGCATGCAGAGGCGCCGATTCGAGCCACACCCCCTTATAGTTTAGACCTATTAGGAAAGCGTCAACTTTGGCGCGCAAAATAACAATAACTCTCGTTTGGCGTAATGGCGTGCGTCATCAGTGCGCTGCGATCGGTAAAAATTATTTCTATACAAAGTCAACGGGGCGGGGCTAGAGAGCGTTGCTATGTTGTAAGTGCAAGCAAAAATTGGCTTAGTGGTGATCAGGCGGGAGTGTCCACGATAGTACGCCTCTGCATAACCCTTCAGTTGTAACAGACGTAGTGTTATTTTATACAGGGTGTAAACAGACTCATCAAGAAGCCGTCAACCAAGCATTCTGTACATCGTACTAAGTAACTTTACGCAAAAAATATTGCTAGAAAACGTCTTTTTTTTGGGGTGAACAATCACGTTTTACGGTAAAACTCAATGAACCGCACTCAAAACATTGTGCTGGTGAATGGATTGTATAGTACGGGGGTCGTGCAGGTATTTAAAGTAAAAATCTTACATTAAAAACATGTATTTAAAAAAAACTTGTGGAAAAGTTGATACTTTGACCCCCAATATCTCCGTAACTAGAAGGTTCCGAGGTATGGTGTAGAACAAAAAAATGATCGCAAAAATGGGGAGAACAAGAGTCTTTCGGCTTCGTTAAAAGTTCTTATGTAGCTCTGAGTTTGTATTTGCCCGATTGATGGCTCGCTCCCTATTACATGGAACTTAAACATAACAACTAACTGGTGAAATGTTGATGTAGGATTGTAGGTACTATTAGGTACACTTTTGCCTTACGCTTCGGGGAACTACAGGCGTGTTGTTATATTAAGTTAAACTCTGCTTTAAATTATGACATTACGGAAGAGTACCTTTAAGTAAAGTCCCGTAAAGTTAATTAAATGTTGCCAAAATGAAGCATTAATTGCGCTTCCTCGTTCAATAAGGTCAATTTTTAATTAATAATTGAAAAGTCATGAATACGTATTAACTGAAATTTCATTTTAAATGTTTTAAATGGACTGCTTTTTGTCGGTTTTAATGAACATTGCTAATGCATGAGGCGTACGATTTTATTTAATTGCGAGAAGAATTGTATTGATTGAATTCCTGATTCTTTAATGATTTTGTTATGTGGTGGAGATTCATAGATGATCTATCTATACTCTGCCTTTTTTTTTTTCGGATGGGAAATCATCAAATGACTCCTCCCGCTCTGGGCGGAGCAGGAGGGAGTGTCAGACTTTTACTGACTGAAACCCATCCATGTTCCTTCAGAGATACCGTGGCCCCGGCAGGCATCGGCCCTTGCGGACCCCTTCCTTTTTGCTGACTCTCTTTGATGCGCGCGTGGGACACGAACGCGCCGTCGACACGGCCTGTCGTCATGAGACGGACGGACGGCGCGCCTACGGTGGCCGGGGGCCACCACGTGGCCCCCGACGCCCGAGGCGTCTCCCGCGGCGGCCGGGACGTGTGGATCTCTCCCTCTCACGTTCCGCCACCTCCTTCGCTAGCATGACTGCTTCGCAGATGGAGGTGACGGCGTCCCATTCCGTCTCGCTCCGGACCATGGATTGAACCAGGGCCGGGAGCGAGAGGTCGCCGCCGATCTATACTCTGCCCTGGAGTGTAAATGTGTATTGCCCCACAAACGATGGGACAATTGATATTGTGTTCTGCCTGTCCTGTTGCTTGCACATCATAAGAGCTGATGGACGCTACTGAAAGTGTCAAACTCGTCGCCAAATTTTGGGCTGACTCAATTTAATTTGTCATCGACATGCTAAGAGGAATTATTTTGTTTACCTACTTTTATTGGGTAGGTTAGAGTCGGTCATGTTTTAATAAGTACATATTTTTTATGTACCAAGTGATAAATGAGGGCATTATGAATAATGTCACATAGGGCAAAGTGGTTAATTGTTACCAAAACTTCAATTTTTATCACAGTGCCCGGTCATATTTTAGGTATATTTGGCGGGATGCGGGAATTAAAAACAACGACGTACGTCCCACGCACTGAAAGCTGATTAGGAACTATTTTCAAAGTCTGTGGATGCTGAATTACGACAAATGCGTAAGCGGAATCTCACGAGGTTTGCTGTAAAAACAGAGATGTGTTGTGAACCACCAATAGATTAGCTTAAGGGGGTGGTATCTGCTAACGAGAGGTTTTCTCCATGTAACTCCTCTTTGATGAGTGAATATAAATGTGCAAAAAAATATATGTTGCTTATAGACTCTAAACTTTAATTGTTACAATTGAAATAATTCTAATACATATTACTATATGAAAAAAATATTCCAAGTGAAGCATTTTATCTTTGAAATATTGTAACTACTCCTAAACGGCATTAAGTTTTAGTATTTTTTTTCACACAAATATTTGTCACTTTTTTCTTCACAAAGCGTACAATTGGCATTTTGATCTAATGATTTACTAGGCTACAATTAAATAAAAACCACTCATTTCGCACTATTCGGCCCGCAGTGACTGACGTAACAACCATTTTGTAGTGCAAGCTGATTAGAACTTTATTCTAACAGTATTTCAAACGAAGTTTGAACCACTACAAATAGAGTTGCTAATTTAGCAGATACCCCAGCCTTAAATGGAAACAGTTGAGCTGAGAGACAGAAGATGTCTCATATTTGTTTATTCCAGCGCACAGCGGAGACGACAAAAGACGGGTGCGGCGTGTGGCGTGAGCAGCCTGGACACACATCTCAGCTCCAGTCTAGCCAGTATGCATCTCCGCGCAGCATCCGTGGATATCTCGCAGGTATATTGTCAAACCCATGATATTACAATTTCACTAGTGATTGACACTGGAATACTGGAAACGGACGAATCAGAGACGGCCTCTTAATCTAAAGGCCAGTGAAATTGTCAAAATATCATTGCCTTACAATATTACTATAGTGTCCCCGTGACATTACAATGATACTAAAACCAGGCCGTTAAATTGTAAGAAATGAAGTCAATTGACAATCTACCGTTTAATTATAATATCACTAGTGAAATTGTAATATCACGGCTTTGTCAATATACCTGCGACATATATACCCTAGCTCCTAAGCACCTCCTCTCCTGTCTGCTTCACATATCTCCGAACGTCTCCGCTTTGATGGAGAGTACGGGCCTTTCAACATGACATGACACACACAACAACATGACATGTGACATCTACCAATCCGCACTGGGCCCGCGTGGTGGATTATAGCTTATTACCTCTCGTAGAGAGGAGGCCTGTGTCCCAGCAGTGGGAACATTAATAGGCTGATGATGATGACGGGCCTTTCTCGAGGTGCGCTCTAAAAACTTGTTTCATTTGTTTTCTACTGTCACTTTTGTGAGACGAGTGTCACGTAAGAATATTACTCGTGGTCAAGACGCTCCTTATGACTTCTGCCTAAAAATGAGACGAAGTGGCCAATTCCAGAAGCCGAACTGCAAATACGACTTCCAAAGAATTTAAATTCCAAGACATAACGATGGTTGTCACCGCAATAACCAGCCAACAATACAAAATAAATTCAACGGACACAATACTGACAATAACGAAGTCAGGGTTCCTTTGTTGAATTCAAAGTGCTAAAAGCTCGTGGCCGACGGAACCCTAATCGGGTAATGGACGCGGCGCCATTTTGCTTTGTGTACCCACAAACGAATAACTAGTTTTTCTTGTGATTTTGTCTGTTCTTTTGCTTTTTAACTGTTCCGTCGAGCGTCCGGTGTTGTGAAAAGTTTCGTCGAAATAAAAACCAGGTTATGTTCGGTTTTTCGTGAAGTGCATGCAAATTGTATAGACTTTTTAAAAGGAACTTGTGACCCTCTACAAAGCTCTTCCTTTATTTTGTCGGCCTTTTCTTTTTGTTAAGTCCCATGGAATAGGAGGCGAGCTTAATCCCATTAACGGGCACGTATCCGGTCTCCGTAGCTGCTACTGAGAAATTCCTGATGGAGAAACCCAATAACACTAGCCGACCTGGGAATCGAACCCAGGATCTCATCTCATCAACCCAGGATCAGACACTCTTGCGACCAGTAGACCAACGAGCCACTCAGTGGTGATATTATTATAACTGTTTTTCAGAAAATAATATCAAGCTTACGTTAACTGTGTATTTAAAACAACCAAATCATATCAAGCTTACGTTAACTATGTATTTAAAACAACCAAATAATATCAAGGTTACGTTAACTTTGTATTTAAAACAACCAAATCATATCAAGCTTACCCACTCAACCGCCCCTGGCTGCTTTAGCAGCCAGTTGCCGATTTGCCAAATGTCCCTGGCTGCTAAAGCAGCCAGTAGCGCCTTCGTCCAACAAATGCAATAAAAATTTATTAAACTGCTATTTCTAGAGCTTATTCCTCTTGTAGCATTCTCTATACTATATTCCTCAACGTTCGGACCAACAATAGCAACACTATTCCATCGACAAATCTCAAAATAAAAGTAAAAACTGTAGTGTAAACAAACTCCGCCATTTCTGACGTGTGGCGTCGTATTTCAATTGTTCTGTTATGTATATTGTTGTTTTTGGATAGTGTTATATATCAAATTAATCGTGAAAATCTGTGCTACTATATTATCATAAAGGAAATCTAGTTTTCGAATCTCAAAGTTGAGTATTTCGCCTCCGAAAGGTGGTAGGTTTAAATACCTATAGTGATTGTGTTTATACAAGAAATAAGTGTTTTTGTGATTAAAACGTGTGTGTTAACGGAAAAACAGTGCATAATTAGTATTGTGAACATATTATTAAATTGTATATACAAAAACAAGTGGCTTCGTAAAGTTATAGGTACGTAAATAACCGTGTTCAAAAACAGTCGTTGGCGCAGGCCGCGTCAAAATAAACAGTGAGTTTTCAAATTCTAATTTAATTCTAACTAGACTATCGTAAATAAACTAATAAGATTATGGTCTTATTGGAAAGGAAATATAATCTAGTTTATTTTAAAATTATTTTAATTGAAATTTAATATTTAGAAAAATTCAAATTAATATTTTAATAGCGAAATATCCGTTTTCATCACTGTTTTTCAAGTTCTACATTTTTTTTGAGTTTCAAATTAATATCATTTTTTTTTTTTTTTTAATATATAGATTCCATAACTATTCAGCTATTCACTGTAAATTTTATTTAGCTATAACTCTTGTAGTTTGCGATTGTTTATCTAAAGTGTCAAATTACATGCGAATATTTCGCAATTTTTTGCACCCTGGACGGTTTGGTGCAAAAAAGTCGCGCGCGGGGCGGGTGAGTGGTTACGTTAACTATGTATTTAAAACAACCAAATAATATCAAGGTTACGTTAACTATGTATTTAAAACAACCAAATAATATCAAGCTTACGTTAACTATGTATTTAAAACAACCAAATAATATCAAGCTTACGTTAACTATGTATTTAAAACAACCAAATAATATCAAGGTTACGTTAACTTTGTATTTAAAACAACCAAATCATATCAAGCTTACGTTAACTATGTATTTAAAACAACCAAATAATATCAAGCTTACGTTAACTATGTATTTAAAACAACCAAATAATATCAAGGTTACGTTAACTTTGTATTTAAAACAACCAAATCATATCAAGCTTACGTTAACTATGTATTTAAAACAACCAAATAATATCAAGGTTACGTTAACTATGTATTTAAAACAACCAAATAATATCAAGGTTACGTTAACTATGTATTTAAAACAACCAAATCATATCAAGCTTACGTTAACTATGTATTTATAACAACCAAATAATTACAAGGTTACGTTAACTATGTATTTAAAACAACCAAATAACATCAAGCTTACGTTAACTATGTATTTAAAACAACCCACCTAACTCACCTGCCTTGCCTTTTCCTGACCTTGTGGGCATCTTCTTCCAGTCTAACCTAGCTGAATATTAGTATTTTACATGGAGCGACTACCTATCTGACCTCCAACACCCGGTTAGTACTGGCGACACCGCTTGGTAAGACCGGTTGTCAGACTTTCGGGCTTCGGGTTTGTCAGACTACCTGTACCGACTATCAAAGATCTAAAAATGACAGCTGGGATCAACAGCTTAACGTGTTTTCCGAGGCAGGAAGGAACCTCGGTTAGTAATGGGTGGTCAGCCATCGACAGACCAATTTTAGCAAGCGTAGTTTAACCTGAAAATCGACTGCAGGAGCTTTTATTTTTTGTCATGAAGAACCTACCGATTTAAATACTGTAAATCGCTCTTCGAACGGTGCGAAGGTAACCAAACTTTCTGTCAGGTTCAAATCAATGAGACGGAGCAACATGGCCGTTTGAGTTCGAGTTTGTGTTTAATTCCCCTCACTATCTGTTTATCTTTGACCCCCAACTTTCCTACTTTCTCTTCATTATTTATTTATCAGACTTTTGGGATACGCCTCCAAAACTTCACGGACTTAGTTATCCTTATATTTGTATTTCAAAGAAACTGGGACCAAACTACTAAGTTTAATGGATTAGTTCGAATCCATTGTTTGTATGATATCCGGATCGAAGGACCGTTGGGTTGGTCCTTCATCAATTAATAAATCAAAAAAGCTGATTCATCACCTGAAAAGGTCGGTGAATTGTCAGGCTTTCCGAGAGGACATGTTTTTGTTAACTGTACATTTCTAAATGGAGACTCAAGTTCTTAAGCCCATTAAAAACTTACCTACTTACATGAAGGAATCGTAGATGTGAATTTAAAAAAAAGCTACGTAAACCTATTTATTTATGGTTTAATAAAATGATGATATACGGATGGTGTTGTCATCGAATGATATCTAGAATGCGAAAGGAATTCGTTTCGAACACTATTTACAGAATAGATAATTTAGGATTTATGATAAACATACGTCCATTAGTGGATTATTACTGATTTAGTGAAGTGGAATATACTATCATCTGCACTAGCGATTATCAATTGATCATTGATAACTGCTTTAGTGCCATTGTCCTAGAGCTAGAATATATTATGCTATTTAATTTATTTTTCAATAACAATGTAACTTGGTGAGAGACACCGAAGCAATGTTTCAAGAGAATGGATACATATGATGACAGTATTGTCGCTAGTAATTTATCCAACTCAAAGAATCTATTTTGTTGCCATCTTAAAAGCGGTTTTCAGTAGAAGTAATAGCAGTGATAGTCTAGTGGTGTGACCGTCAGACTGCCAAGTCATAGGTCTCGAGTTCGAACCCAAAACACACACCTCTGATTTTTCGGATTCATGTGCATATCGTACAATTATCACTTGCTTCGGTGACGGAAAACATTGTGAGGGAACCAGCATGCCTGAGAGATATTATTATTATAACAACATAGAAATTCTGACACTGCTGGTGTCAGAATTTCCTAGCCTAGCCTAGCCAAGTTACAAACGATTCGTATCGATTCTCTTTCTACAATCGTAAACTTTAAGTCACGTGGTCAAAACATGCGAATAGAAACTTCGTAGACAAGTTTACATCGGTTAAGATGATAGAATGAAATGTATTCGTTTCTACAATCGTGATCGCTACATCCCATATAAATCGTAGCCAACTTACAGTTTTGACTGAACTTAAAAGTTTCTATTCGTTTGTTTCGACCACGTGACTTAACGTTGAAATGATGTCATTCCCATACATTTGGTTAGTTTTCTATTAGCGTTAACGATTGTAGATTGTCAACTTGGCTAAGCCTACTGGTTAGGCGACTAACCCCACGATAAAGAAGTTGAAGTAACGAAAAATGTTGCAGTCCATTCCTCACCAAAACCACTTAGCAAACAAAAAAACGTATTACCCACACCCGAAAATTTAGCTGCAGCAAAACTCGGAAAGTACCAAAAAGGAAAGCATTCGAATTATTTTAATTCAAATTTTCATATCTTTACCACACAAAGCGGCTGTAGTATCCGTTGGCGCGAAAAATTCATCAGCGCTGAAAATTTAAGCACAATATTTTAAAACAAGGCACTAAAGTCTATTCAAGTTCTGGTTTTCAATTGTTTTATGACAAAATTAGGAAATGACTTTACGTGGACGAAGCAAAAGGAGTATGCAGGTGGCGTTCTGTGGTTTCTGCCAGCCTAGATGGAAAAAGTAAAGCAAATGAGGATCGGTAAAGTAAAGGGTGTTCCATTTTTTTTTGCTAGACTTGGCGGGAGCACAACCGTGCCCCCAGATCAACTTTTCGCTAACTTTGAATAACTAGTCCCTAATAATTAAAAAGTTGAAGTTCTAAAGTAAATTGAATAATAATTTATTAAGTGCCATATTAAAAAAAAAACAAATAAGTACACCACATTTATTTACCTTTTCGGAAACCAAAATCCAAACGCAGTGCAGATACAATTTTCGCTTTTGGAGCAATTTTCGCGACTGTCTCTTGGAGCTGAGCAATTTAAAATAACAGGGCAGCACAGTAGACCATTAGTTAGAGTACCCAGCACTCGAGGTACTTCACTATACCTGCATAAATGTTAGAAGCGGTAATTACGTAAACATCGGTCGTGATGGACTGAATTTAGCGTACCTGTGTTCGTTTACACTGAATTGTTTAGACGTGAGTACGTTCTTGATTGTTTCTGCGATTATTACTTGCTGTGTTTTGAAGATTGGTTTTTGGAATTTGTGTTGTCTTTATGTTTTTACCGAAGTTACCGTTTTAACCTAATAAACGCCAGAGCATAAACGCACGCGCGTGTTCTCCAAACCAAGCCACAATTTCACCTACCATTTTGTTAAATATTTGTGTCGTTTGGTGTACAAGGCACGCGCTTGCTTGTCACGTATGCATATGTGACAGTGGCGTTAAAACGGTTTATGAAACTGGAAGTCGATTAAAGAAAATGAAGTGCACTGACTCCCACACCGTAAGATTATTTGGCTAATTTAAAACTAAATTCATTTTCTTCGTCTCATTCGTAGCAACAATAGGCGAGACGACAAAAAAAATCTAATTAGTCCGACACTTAGATTATCAAAAAATATTTGACCCGTGTTTTTACTTTTGTTACATAAACCAAAATTGACGAAGATATGACGCTTTTGAAATTCTCAATACGTCACGCCTAGGTATTATTTTTAGCTAGTTCTGACGTCACGAGCCCCACTCCCGAGTTTTGATGCGTTTTATCCTTTGTCAATATTCATTGATTTACAAAAACAAAAAATACGTGTCCCTTAATTTCCAATACTCCAACTGACGGACTAAATAGATTTGCAATTTTTTGATACTGTCGTCATGCCTATTGTCTCACAATGGCTATGGGAGAGAGGTCAAAACTATGTGTGGACCTAGTCATCTCCGGTCCAAATACTGATATGATATAAAATACTATGTAAGTTAATCTTAATCTTAATTTAAGTAGTTTTAGTATAATAATAATACGCTGTGCTTTTGTATAACACGACTTGATATGGAAGAGCGGACTCTCCTAACACAGGCACTATCTGCCTAAAAGGAGGATCCAATCACAAAATTTTGTTAAAACCGAAACTTGTTCTACCTATAAACTATTTTATTATTATTATTACCTACCTATGTAAAAATAAAGTCGTTCCTTGGCAGTCGTGTAAAAAGTCCTCAAAAGTAGCAATGTGTGCAAAGATGCTGTGGAAAATCGATAACGCTAGTGAGAAAATCGAAAGCAAGTTTCACTAATTGTTAGGAGGACTGTACCTTCAGTCTCCATAGCAACAGTTTTTTCGTTATTCTTCTTGTCATTCTCCTATAAAATAAAACATTCGTTCCAACAGTATTTATTTTACTTTAATACTAATTACGTACGACTTTGCCCTTGCCTGTACAAGCAATACAAATAATATAATATTTTACGAAGTACACCCACTAGATTTTCTCTCTTCCGTAGCACGGGCAGTTAAACACCCCTTTGGCTTTGTGCCCATAGGGGGTTGTCAAGGCCAGTGGGGGAGGGGGTCAGTATCCTGTCCAATAAAAAATATAAAGAAAATATATGCTTTGAAGATAACATCAATAGGAATATTTCCTTCTAATGTAATGCTGGAATAAGTCGAAGGCAGTGCTCTGTTTTTTTTTGTGTTCTTACCTTTTTTTAGCAGTATAAGTTACCCTTTTGCTCTGGTGTAATAAAGTGGACCTCGAGACTAAACAATAACAGCTGCATGAGTCGATCTTGAAGGTTAAGCAGCGCTTGTCGTGGTCGTTCCTTAGATGGGTGGCTATTGATATTATGGAGACTCCCACGTTAAGCCTTTGGTATCGGCTCATTTGTAGATCTTTGACAGTCGTGACAGCAGTCAGTGGCCCAAAAGTCTGACAACCAAGCGGCCCAGTACTATCTGGGTTGTGGAGGTCAGGTAGGCATTTGCTCCGGAATCATGATTAAAATCATTTTACAAGGACTCAAATGTGGAGTGAAGGCCAGGGATTTATAAAAAGTACCTTCTAATGGGAGGTCGCTTTAGGTACGCAATAGGCCGATATAACCGTATTTAATAACACTGCTACTGGTACAATGACTACTGGTACAATGACTACTGGGCCAGTCTCGACAGAGAGTCTCAGAGAGAGATCGCTAACTTTCGATCGCTAATTACTCACGAATAAATTGGGTTGGTTAATTGGGTTGCTTAGTTATAGTTATAGGTTTTTAAATTAGTTATTATTTATATTGTTTTAATGAGAATGTTACTAACATAGTTTATAAGTGTAACTAACAATATTATGAATCATGTGTGTTCGATTTAAATAAATAATAATAATAATAACGATGCTTTCAAGAATCGCATCTTGAATGTAGAGAATTGCATTTCCTGCAAGCATCGTTAGGTATTGCAACCGATTTTTTTCGTGATTTATTAGCGATCGAAAGTAAGCGATTTTGTCGCTATCTCTGTCGAGACTGGTAGAATACAAAGACGGTGTCAATAACATACCGGTACCACTGATGTGCGGTATGCTATACCTATGAGGCTAGGTTAGGTTTATGTGTATTGGTAAGGTGCGAAATAAGCAGTTATTTGATCCAAATTAGGTTGTTTTACAATATAGAAATTCCACCCCAAATAAAAACAATTGTAATAATTTTCATGTCGGTACCTATTAATTGTAACTAAGTAAAGTAAATTGTAAATATTATAATTATTATTTTTTTGTTATGAGTTAAAGTTCAAATGAGGTTACTTATATTATTATTCACTAACTTTTTCCTGCTGCTTCGCTCGCGTTATGTTGTTTTGTTTTTAATATATCCTATGGCATTCAGGAATGTAGCTTCCAATTAGTAAAGGATTTTTTTTTAAATTAATTCAGTAGTTCCGAAGATAACCCCCTACCTTACCTCTATATAATATTAGTGCGAAAGTGTAGGTGAATACCGATTTCGTACTATAACAAAAAAGCGGCCAAGTGCGAGTCGGACTCGCCCATGAAGGGTTCCGTAGCAGCAAGTAATATAACATAAAAGTTCTTGTAGTTCGTTGTAACTTTGATCGATGTTTTAATAATAGTGTATATTTAAAAAAATTAAGTTATTGATAATTTATTTATTTATTTAAATTTTTATTTATTTTTTAATAAAAAAAATAATATTTATTTTTTTATAAAAAACTACTCTAGATCTCGTTCAAACCAAGTTCCGGTGGAAGTTTACATGTTTTTTTAGTTTCATTCTCTTATTTTAGAAGTTACAGTGGGGACACACATTTTACCACTTTGGAAGTGTCTCTCGCGCAAACTATTCAGTTTAGAAAAAACATCGTTCTGATCATTTTTGAAGACCTATCCATAGATACCCCACGTGTATGGGTTGATGAAAAAAAATTGTTGAGTTTCAGTTCTAAGTATGGGGAACCCCCAAAATTAATAGTTTTTTTTCTATTTTTGTGTGAAAATCTTAATGCGGTTCACACACATCACACATCCACACATCATACATCTACTTACCCAGTTTCAACAGCATAATTCTTATAGTTTCGGAAAAAAGTGGCTGTGACATACGGACGGACAGACAGACAGACAGACATGGCGAATCCATAAGGGTTCCGTTTTTTGCCATTTGGCTACGCAACCCTAAAAACGGCCCTTTCTACCATATTATATTCAACAAGATTCACAAAATCCCAAATTACCAAAATCTAATCAAGCACTTAAAAATGTATAACACTCTCAACCAGCTTTGTGAAAATCTCTTGAAAATACGGCGACACAGGCCACAAGCTGGATCCAACGAAATCCCTAAACAAAGCGAGACGAAACAAAAGAATAAAATCCCGAGTATAGAATCAAAATGGCGGCTATAGAACATTTCGTTCACTACTCGGTCGCCATAATCCTATTAAAGGTAATGCGATTACACTAGTTAGGTATATTTTCATTGGTACGCACTGGCAACGAGCAAGGTGAGGTTGAGGATTTTAGAAAAAGGATAGACGTGACATAACTGGGAATGAGAAAGAAAGATTGGATGAAAATAAAGATTGGTTAGGTACTGATCGTTTTTATCATTGATTTGGTTAGACACTGTGACAGACTTTAAGAGCGGCCAACCCGCCATACTTTTCGCGAGAATTTTGACAAACGCTCGTGCGTGATTAAGCCGTTGTTAGACATACTATATCTTTGAATTTTTTGAACTAATAGGTATCTTGTGCACTATATCTTGGCTTCTATCAAAGCAAAAAAAAAAAATTTGTAGAAACAAATTCAGTATTGCCTCCAAATATTGCTGTTTTGCACAAATTTTACCTCAACTTTGGCCGTTCATAATGTACTCATAAATTGTAAAAGTCCTTATCGAAGCCTTGCAAATATAGTGGAGATTCTAAATGACAAATATTTATTTCACAAACTTGTAAGACTTATTAAAAAACACGTATTTCCTAGAACAAGTTTTATAAATTTCCGAACACTATTTTTGTTCAATGTCCTCGTGTTAGGCGGTATGAGGTGCGCGGAAGACGAGTAGTGTGGGGTCGGGTCTAGGTGAGACAGGGGAGTTAAAAGAATACCGCCGCTGTGGCTCTGGATGAAACAACCAGCTTTTCCGCCCATGCTCGCGTTGACGATAGCCGGGCCAGGAAGGGCCTTCTTAAGGACCAAAGACTATTGAGAAGATAAGTTCGAACAGATATAATTTTAACCTCGGCAATTAGGAGATTTTTGCTTTTTTTTTCTCTTAAATTAAACACAGAGGCAAAACGAAACAGGAGCTTAAAACTGTTGTGTTTCTTTGAACTAAATTTAAATATATTGGTTCAGCATCATCTAAACTTTCATACCATTCAACGTGGCAATGCCGCCAATCTCTTGGGCACATTACCAGCTGACAGCCTTGAAGAGGAGTTTTTTGATGCTCTTTAATAGTTTCTTGTTAGTTTATTTAATAGTTTTTAATTGTAATAATCTATTCTTATCCTCACTATTACACCGTTCCTCATCCATTTTAGGAAACGATCCGTAAGTGCTCATAGCATATCTCCGTTGTTTCTTTAATCCAGGATTAAGGCCAGTCTCCCGGGTTAAGTCAAATACTGCGGTCAGATAACGACTGTTAGGGAATACGCAAAATTTTCGACCTCCGACCTTTGTCAGGGCATTATTATAATAAACGAGGATTTATGAAAACCAGTTATTGAGGTTTTTGGGAAGTTGAAAGTTAAAAGTATAAATCATAGAACAGTTGATTAACGAATTCGTAGAATTAGTAGAGTATTGGTAGAGTGTTATTTCAAAATATTATGTCGATAGAATTACTTTTTTACTGAAAATGTTAAATAAATATTTTGTTTGATAAAAATAAAAGGTGTGGTGGAAACCAGTTAAAATTGCAAAAAAAAAAACAAAATAATGAACAAATTCTCTGTGCCTTTTAAATGGAATTGTGGAAAATACAGGATTTTTTAGGATAGACAGAGAAGGAAAAGAATCCCGTAAACGTCAAATAATACACACATTCAAATGAAAAAAATAATGTATTAAAAAAAAATAAAGGGAAAGAATTAACCTACAATCGTAGCAAGATTTGAAAAATCAGGCCAAGCGTCCTCAGTGTCGTTGTTCTTTTTACTTTCAATTTTCAAATCTTTCAGTACCGCTACAGTATCTTTCACTATTGGCTTCTCTTCAGGTTTGGCAACCTCACCTCTGTTGATTTTCTGGTACTTGAGTATTAGTTCTAAAACTTCATGTTGCATTTTGAGTTTCATCTCTGCTGATAAGGTTTTCATTGCATTTCCTACGTATTGGCCGAAGATGAAGTCATCGCTTACTTGTCTTGATAGGAACTCCCTGCCGAGTTGTATAAAGACGTCTTTGAGGATGTTGGTTGCTGTCGTATTCGATATGCTGTGGTTGGCTACTTTGGGAGGGTGTTTCCAGCCCACCTTGTCATACTTTGGTCTGATTGGCGGAGGACCGATGGCAACGGAGACAACTTCATCGTTGTCAATATCGTCTTCTTCTAGTGGTGTTAGATGACCTGACGGCTGGAATAAAAATTGTGAATATTTTGAAACTAGCAAAAGTTGTGAGGTTTGGAATTGACACACAACATTAGTTGAAGAAGTTTTTTTTTTTTTAAAGAAAATTTTGCGTTGTTGCAGCATACCTTTTTCCTTAAGTCTCGACCTCGTGGAGTGGTCACTCTTCGCTTGGTATCTGGTTCTGGAGGCAACATATGTCTCTTCGTGTGATAGTGGACCGTTCTGCGCGGAGTATGGTTGTCGTTGAGCCGGGTGTCTCTTCTTTCATCTCTTACCCATGCTGACTGTAAAGAATTATCGTACAGACACGAACACTAACTATATAAACACTTAGTACGAGATTTTCTCGTGGAATAGTGCATGCACTAGGCTATCACTGGTAAAAAACTCGACTACAAATTGTATTATGTTCCTATAGTTATTTATTTATGTAAATTCCTATTAATTTCCTTCATTATGATACCCTACTCGATAGGTTAGATAGGAAAAAAAATGTAAGTACCTTTTACAATTTTATTTAAGTAGCGCCAAAAATCCGACATTTTGTTTTTTTTTTTAATCACCTATCGAAGGACACACGTTTTTGAGACGAATCTAATGATACTTTTATCGTCCATCCAGCCATTTGGATGAAATTTAGCACGCAAATAGTTTATAACCTTTTTTTTTTATCGGATGGGAAATCATCAAATGACTCCTCCCGCTCTGGGCGGAGCAGGAGGGAGTGTCAGACTAATACTGACTAAAACCCATCCATGTTCCTTCATCGCCCTTTGTGTTCCGGGGCCACGGTATCTCTTTCGAATAGTCCCGCAGCCCCGGCAGGCTTCGGCCCTTGCCAGCAATAGGGAAGGGGTCCCCCTTCCCTATTGCTGACTCTCTTTGAGGCGCGCGTGGAACACGAACGCGCCGTCGACACGGCCTGTCGTCATGAGACGTACGGACGGCGAGCTAGTCCATAGCTCCCGGTCCACAGGCCCGCGCCTACGGTGGCCGGAAGCCACCACGTGGCCCCCGACGCCCGGGGCGTCTCCCGCGGCGGCCGGGACTTGAGGATCTCTCCCTCTCACGTTCCGCCACCTCCTTCGCTAGCATGACTGCTTCGCAGAAGGAGGTGACGGCGTCCCATTCCTTTCCGCTCCGGACCATGGCACGAACCAGGGCCGGAAGCGAGAGGTCACCGCCGCCGATCGCCGCTTCGAGGACACGGCGGTGCTCCGCCCAGGCGGGGCACACCTCCACAGTGTGCTCCACCGTGTCCTCCGGTCGATCCTCGCAGTGATAAATAGTTTATACCCTGAGTAGGACATAGTATATGTACTTTTATCCCGGTAGTAGTTTAATTCAGTAGGACAATAACTCAACTCCACGCGGGCGAAGCCGCGGGAATAAGCAAGTAGTTCATAATTCTGGGTAAAACCAGGCAAATCTAACTTCACCGTACATCTAAATGACACCAAAATCCGAACAGAACTACAATAAGCTAGTTTCCACCATCAATATATTGGAAATCTATTTAGTCCGTCAGTTAGAGTATTGGAAAATAATGGACAAGTATTTTTTGTTTTTGTAAATCAAAGAATATTGCCAAAGATAAAACGCATCAAAACTCTGGAGTGGGAGCTCGTGACGTCACAACGCACTAAAAATTATAGCACGGCGCGGCGTGACGTATTGAGAATTTTAAAAGCGTCGTATCTTCGTCAATTTTGGTTTACAAAACAAAAGAAAAGAATACATGTCAAATATTTTTTGATAATCTAACTGACGGACTAATTAGATTTTTTCAGGACCACAATGATTCAATAAACTAAATACAAAATCGCATCTACTCACAGTTAAAACAGGTATTATCACTAAAAACAATAATTTGAACAAAATCTTTCCGTCCATTTGAACCGGTAGCAAATCCTTGACTGTCTACAGACTAGCACTTGAGACTAACAACAACTTTGCTTATTTATAAAATAAGAGCAGTTCCACTGACAAACTACAATGACTGATCCATCTAGGTAAACAGTTCATTTGTGTGGAAATTCTTTACTGAACAATCAGCTAACGGAAGCGTGTGATGACGATGACTGTGTTGATTTTATGACGTTGGTAAAGTTTATTTCGTGAAGGAATCTGGGGCCCTACTCTTCGTCCGTATAATTGGATCTATCCGTCTCTCTCGCACACGTCCGCAGATGAGTGTGAGTGAGAGAGACGGATAGATCTGAATATACGGACGAGAGTAGGGCCCCCGTATGTTTTAGGTCCGAAACTTCGGAGACATTATGACACCCAATAACGACGGTGGTGGCAAGGTTCTTCTTCATTACGTGTCGAATAAAGTCAAATTGTTTTAGACCTGGGGGCCTAAAATGGCCGCAATATGAATTGAATTACGTTACAATTTGTAAAATGTTCACAAAGTGACAATCCATAATAATAACTATGTCCATCCGTCTATGATCTTTTTAAGAATTTTAACGTGATTCATATTATTATCGTCTTATAAGATTCTGCCAAAACAGCCAGTTTAGGTCCCCTGTACACAGACACCTGGATAGCTCTAACCTTTTCCAGTTTAAAGAATAATAATAATAAAATGTTTATTTATCCGAATAATACACACAGACACAGTTCAAAACAAGGTGACAAAAATAAGCATAACAAAAGAAAGAAAAAAGATTATTGTTATTATTATAAATAATTTAGTTCGTGCACAGAAGATTTAAGTCAACAAAAAAAAGTCTATGCATACAAAATAATAATGAACCCTGTCTCTTAAACTGAAGAAAGAATCTTTGCAGAATATGCTCCGCCTCCTGTTCTGCTTGTCCTGCACAACCACTTACAACTTTCAGGTTTTAATCGAAGCAATTTATGTTAAAGCGACAAGCTGTATACTATTTTCTCAAGTAACATGCAAATGATTGTAGGTCTTAAATGTTAATAGTTGATCGCTGACTGTTCGTATCACTAGCGAGACTCGGTCAAACAAACAACTCGGTTTTATTTGCCAAACAACACTTTTACCTGGCCTGGGAATCGAACCCGGGACCTCGTGCTCAGCAGTTGCGCTGGCGGCCACTAAACCAAGGAGGCAGGCGAAAACTGTGATCTTTAATACCATTACTATAAGGTTGTCATTAGGTTGCTGTGTCAGACGCAAACTAACTGGTGAAGGATGTAGAATGTCACTATTTCTAGGTCCTCAGGTATCCTCGGCTTTACGTTTGAGTTTTTAACAAAACCAGAATCTTTTCTCTCTCTCACTTTACACAAACGGCTTTGTTATGCTAAAGTTACATCTGCACGAGTACGAAACGTGATTGCACCGCGAATTTTCTACAAAACATCTGTTTAAAATGTAAAACCGTAAAACGTTAATGGAATTTATACGGAACCCATAAAACTTTTAAGTGGGATCGTTTGTATTCCCACCAAATCGTAACAAGGCCAGGTATCCTGACCTCTGGGTGTTCAACAATTCACCCCTTTTTATATGTTAATGTCGTTGATTGTGAAGGGTAGGGGAGGTCAGGATGTGTCGGTCTCATCATATGTTGCCACACGTAGAAGTTTCACAAGTCGAAAACAACCTCCTTTCGCGATTTAATTAGATCCCAGCTTTAATTGAAAATATGTCCTGCCATCAAATACGCAAATAAATGGTTTGAACACGCGTCGGTACGGTTAGACAAAAAGGTTTATGTGGGTTATGAAATTAATTAAATAAATGTTGTCAGCTGACGTCTGTAATTCGTTCTTGATTGCTCTGGATTTAGTTGTAATAGCGTATTCTAGTGGATTGTTGTTAATAATAATATATTTTTGGATTATTAAATAATAAATGTTTCTCATTCTGCATGTAGGTACGTTTGTAGGAGTAAAGTTTGCCAATGTTGTATCTGGGGGCCTAAAATGGCCGGAATTAATCCTGAATTACGTTAATGCGGTCATTTTAGGCCCCCTGGTTTTGGGTTCGATTCCCAAGACAGGCAAAGTCTCAGATCAGTAGAGTTTCTCACAAGCAGCTCGGAGTCCGTATTTATGCCCGTTTGATGTTATTAGGCTCGCCCCTATTATAAGGTACAAAAACGTAACTAGCGTATTTTGAGTGTGCTCTTAGTAGGTATACTCCTGCCTAACCCATCGAAGATTATCTTAAATTTCAATAAATAACACATTATTTGTTCTGCAAATCTTACTAACGTTAATCGCGTCACGTAGATATCGCAAGCAAATTCAACATGTACCTAACTTAAGTGAAAACTTACGCGCGTGAGTACCTTAGCTTACGACTAAGTAAGCGCCTACAAGAGACATATTAATTTAATTCATTCTAATTCTATTTTCGTTGAAGATCCTTGCTTTTCATGCAAAGTTTTGGAACACGACTTACACGTACTAAGTAACTGTGTTACAGCATTTGAGTTAAGAGGCTTTGGTAATGTTGATTATTTAATTAGTGATTGTTTTTTCTACCTCGTCGGTCTAGTATTCGCAATTGCGACTGCTGAGTAAAAGGTTCCGGGTTCGGTCACAGGTCGGCGTTTGTTATTGGGTTTTCGTATCAGGAATTTCGCAGTAACAGCAAAGGAGTCTAGATTTGTGATCAACCGTGATGGCAATAGGCTCGCATGGGACTTAAACAAAACTGACGAAATGTGGGTGTACTATTAGGAACACGATCCCAATAACACTTTGCCCGACCCGGGAATCGAACCCAGTACCTACCCCATGTTAAGCAACTGCAACTGGAACGATTAGTCACTCCACGTGTAATACTGGTTTAGGGATGATGACTGACTAAAAAAAATATGATTCTGGTTAGTCCGTCAGTTAGATTATCGAAAAATATTGGATACATGTTTTTTGTTTTATCAAATTAATAAAAATTGACGAAGACCAAACGTGTCAAAGATCATGAGTGGGGGCTTGTGACATCACATTTAAGTAAAAAAGGTACTCAAATGTGACGTCACACGAGTTTTCGACGCACTGTATCTTCTTCACTTTTTGTTTACGTGAAAAAAGAAAAAAAATGAGTGCAATATTTTTTTGGAAATCTATCTGACGGACTAATTAGATTTTTTTTTGTCATCTACCTTATTCAGCGGCATAGGGTTTATTAAGAAGCCGACCCCAAAAAAGTTGGGAAAAGCTGGACCGTTTATTAAAACTGATATTTGAATCGAACACATAGATTTTATTATTTATTCTCATCACAAGAACCAACTCATTGCGGTTTACTGCAATTTAAACGTAAATATAGCGAGACCTAACAAAAGATCACGACGAAGTCCTATGAACAATAAATGGCGAAGTACAGTCTGAAATGAAAAGCCTTAGAAATACTCCTTCATAACTTTCCACATAGCTCGAGAAATCTCGAGAATTGCAGAACATTCTCCAGCGTTCTCGAGAGCGCAAAAACTGAAGCTCGGCTTGAAGTTGTACACGCTAAATAAACAACGGTTTAGAGCTGGAAAATGTGCAAGGTAGCTGAAATACTTTCTGAAAATTTTAAACAGTGTTCTTACATGTTTTTGAGATGTGTCGCAAATCTATCAAATACACACACCGACAAAATTATGGGAACACAAAAAGTGACATATGTTTTTTTAAACTTATGGGTACAGTCAGTCGAACGTTGGGTGTATCAGTAGCCGTGATCTACCGTAATGTGCAAACGATACAAACAGACAGGATCTTACGTGCGCAGGCGAGGAGGGCAAGACAGAAATTGTGCAAACAGTGCCGTAGACGACGTTTTTTTTATCTGCAATCAGCTATGCTAGTGTTGTAAGATGTGGCAGTTTGAGTGTATCCTCCGGTGAGGTCATCTCCTCATCAGTAGACCAAAAGTCAAATGTCTTTCCGCTTTAGCCGTTTTATGTAGCTTCTAGTTGTTAGCTTAGCCGCCAATTTCTTGGGGTGTGTTTCAGCTTCCCTTTGTATGTCTCTGTAGTGTTATGACTCTCTTCCTTCACCGTGCTCATCCCAAGATGATGGTGTATTTCAGAAATACACTTATAATACATAAAATATACATCCTCAGTTCTGAAGTCAAGTTTCTGAGGATCATGTTCTGCATTCGCTGTATTATTATGATTATTGGAGTCACAAGCGCTGCCCTAGAGTTGTATACCGTACATCCAGACAGGTTTAAGGACACTTTATTTTTATTATTTCTTCATAAATAAATTCTAACAACCCACATTTTGTTGTTTTCTTTCATAAAATAAACATACACACAAAAATAAATCTAAAACAATCAATAAAATAAGTACTTTCACATACTTAAAATGTCACTTACGGGATATCTTCCGTGATTATTTATTCCATTCATTTCATTCATTCATTTGTTTTTTTCATTCATTTGTTTTTTTCATTCATTTGTTTTTTTAATTTTAAGTATAGTTATGAACCGTGAAAGCTTAAAACAGTGTTTAAGTACTTTAAATCTCAAAAAATCATTCACTATTTTGTGTTCCTCTAGTTTTGTCGGTGTGTGTACAAGAGTGATGTACATATTAATATTTGGGGATATTGGATTGAATGATTTTAGTCTAGATTATTAATAATGGGTCCCCACTGCAGTTAATGTGTACCGTTTTAGTATTTATTATTTGTTTTATTTGATGTGTGTGTATATAAATTAAATTATTTTAATGTTGTAGTAGCAATTAAATTGCTTTCTACACTTCTGGACTGAACTTGTTTTTTCTTTTCAGTTTTTATATAGTTACTAGTTAATTATTATTAGTTATTTTTCACTTTTTAGATACGAATTTAATAAGATGGAGAATTTCGCATTTCTTTGTTACGTTTGTTACAAATTCCGTAAACGGTCTAATTCTAAGAATTTTCATAGTGTGGATGATTTAAATATGGTAATGATTTACCATTTTAAAATCATCATGATGAGCTCTTTTAATATTGCATATTTGTCTTAATATTCCATATTGCAGTATATTTTTTTTTACTATAGCGTCTCACAATCGTCATGTTGTTTTTTTTTCGCGTCAACTATCTAAAAACACTTGGGTTACCAAGACGAATCTAACGATATTTTAATTAAATAAATCCGTGCAGCGGTTTGGAAGATGTGAGGTAATAAAGAATATTACATGCATACATACAAGATACGCGTGAAAAACATAACCCTTCCTTGGCAGTAGGGTAAAAACAGATGATAGATTTCAAATTGAATATTTTATCCAAATGGAATTCCGAGGCCTTTGCCTTCTGTCAATCTAAGATGAAGATTTCAGATGAAATGGGACGCCCTACATAACTCAGATAGTTTAGTGATCAATATGGCTGGCATGTGCCACTGAAGATCAACTGTTTCTCAGAAAATATAATATTCAGCAGTAAATCAAAGAAGTAAAATAATTTATATTATGATTCATAATATTATTATTATTCATTAATAATAATTTTACTGCTCCTTATGATACAGGCCTAGCCTAGTTTAGGGGACAGAGTTGACCCTATTGTACTTATTTTTGAATGTTAAATTAAGAACTTTAATCTTCAAACAGTGCAATGTACTTGAACTTTGTGATAATAAACAATTTATTATTATTATTTATAACTAGCTGTTGCCCGTGGCTTCGCCCGCGTGGAGTTTGATAATTGTCTCACGGGATCATACTACTGGGATGAAAAATATTCCACTCGTATGTGTTAACCGAGGTTATAAACTACATGTGTGAAAATTTCATTTACCCTCTTAGCGTTATTTCAGCGTTTTCCAAAATTCAACCCAATTTTGGAAAACGCTGAAATACGTAACTCATTATTTTTACCGCACTCAATTCATACGAAATTTCATGCAAAAATGTCCAAGAAATAAGAAGTTTCATACAAACTTTTATCCCCTATTTCACCCCCTTGGGGGTTGAATTTCAAAAAATCCTTTCTTAGTGGATGCCTACGTCATAAGAGGAATACGTGTGCGAAATTTCAAGATTCTAGCCCTAAGGGTTTGGCCTGTGCGTTTATACATCAGTCAATCACTTTTGCCTTTTATATATATAGACTAGTTTGCTTGGGTGCGCGAGCTGCGCGCAGCTCGCGTGTTTGGTGTTTTTGAGAAGTATTCCCTATCCTTATAAAATATTGAGAATCCATAGGAATCCGTAAATGAATTGGAAAATCCGTTAGAATTACCCCTAAAACAGTATTAAAAACCCCTACGAACCCCTAATAAAATCTAAAACCTTATTTATTTTGAGAAGTATTACTTACCCTTATAACATTTTGAGAATCTATAGGTACCCCTAAATGAATTGGAAAATCCGTTAGAATTACCCCTAAAACAGTATGAAAACCCCTACGGACCCCTAATAAAATCTAAAACCTTATTTAAAACTCAGACCTTTTCCCATAAAAAACAATACCCTAAAGTTTGCTGAGTTACGCTTCACCCACTCAATCATCGTTACGCTACGGAGGTCGCCGGCTCGCTTCGCTCGCCACCTCCCCCCGTCGCTCCACTCGGTCTCGCAGGTTCGCTCCACTTAGGACCTATCTACCACCGGAAAGGGGAGGTTGGGGAAGGGAGGGTATAAAAATTGTAACGCTCCTCAATAATAAAGTACAGTCAAAATCAAAATGCCGCTACGTGTCCTAGTTTCCGAGATACGATGGGGGGAGGGGTGAAGGCGGGGAGAGGGGGGAGTTTTGAATAATGATTTTGACCAACTCTTTGCCCCTTCTTACGAATCTGAAAAAAAAAATGTTCCAAGTCTCTTAACTTCCGAGATCTGCCTAAAGGGGGGGAGAAAGGGGGAAAGGGGAGCAACTTTTAAAACCGGTTTTTACTTTTCCTAGCCTCCTCTATACGAATCCGTAAAAAACACAAAATACGGGTCTCTTAGTTTCCGAGATACGATGGGGGCAGGGGTGAAGGGGGGGAGACTGGGGAGTTTTGAAAAATGATTTCGACTAATGCATTGCCCCTTTATACGAATCTGAAAAAAAAAATGTTCCAAGTCTCTTAACTTCCGAGATCCGCCTAAAGGGGGGGAGAAGGGGGACAAGGGGGACAACTCTGAAAAATGGTTTTTACTTTTCCCAGCCTCCTCTATACGAATCTGAAAAAAAAAATGTTCCAAGTCTTTTGGTTTCCGAGATACGATAGGGAGGGGTGAGAAGGGGGGCGAAAAGGGGAGGTTTGGGATTTTTCCCATAGGTTTCAGAGTTAGTTGTTTACGAATCTGTCAAAATATACCCACCTCCCCATCCACCATCTGGGAGAACAATTCTGTCAGTGAGTCAGTGGTAATTCAGCTTTATATAGTATAACTAGTTTGCTTGGGTGCGCGAGCTGCGCGCAGCTCGCGTGTTTGGTGTTTTTAAGAAGTATTACTTACTCTTATAAAATTTTGAGAATCAATGGCACCCCTAAATGAATTGGAAAATCCGTTAGAATTACCCCTAAAACAGTATGAAAACCCCAACGGACCCCTAATAAAACCTTATTTAAAAACTCAGACCTTTTCCCATAAAAACATTACCCTAAAGTTTGCTGAGTTACGCTTCACCCACTCAACCTTCGTTACGCTACGGAGGTCGGCGGCTCGCTTCGCTCGCCACTTCCCCCCTTCGCTCCACTTGGTCTCGCAGGTTCGCTCCGCTCAGGACCTACCTACCCCCGGACAGGTTTCGACGCCTACTATGATATTTGTTCAAACACCTGATGGCTACCTCTAACCGTTATGAAGTTACAGCCTTTTCAATTTTAGGGGAGGTTGGGGAGGGGAGCTTCACACACTCAACCTTCGTTACGCTACGGAGGTCGCCGGCTCGCTTCGCTCGCCACCTCCCCCCTTCGCTCCACTCAGGACCTACCTACCACCGGAAAGGGGAGGTTGGGGAGGGGAGGGTATACAAATTCAACGCTCCTCAATAATAAAGTATAGTCAAAATCAAAATGCCGCTACGTGTCCTAGTTTCCGAGATACGATGGGGGGAGAGGTGAAGGGGGGGAGAGTGGGGAGTTTTGAAAAATGATTTTGACCAACTCTTTGCCCCTTCTTACGAATCTGAAAAAAAAAATGTTCCAAGTCTCTTAACTTCCGAGATCTGCCTAAAGGGGGGGAGAAGGGGGGAAAGGGGAGCAACTTTTAAAACCGGTTTTTACTTTTCCTAGCCTCTTCTATACGAATCCGTAAAAAACACAAAATACGGGTCTCTTAGTTTCCGAGATACGATGGGGGGAGGGGTGAAGGGGGGGAGAGTGGGGAGTTTTGAAAAAATATTTCGACTAATGCATTGCCTCTTTATACGAATCTGAAAAAAAAAATGTTCCAAGTCTCTTAACTTCCGAGATCCGCCTAAAGGGGGGGAGAAGGGGGACAAGGGGGACAACTCTGAAAAGTGGTTTTTACTTTTCCCAGTCTCCTCTATACGAATCTGAAAAAAAAAATGTTCCAAGTCTTTTGGTTTCCGAGATACGATAGGGAGGGGTGAGAAGGGGGGCGAAAAGGGGAGGTTTGGGATTTTTCCCATAGGTTTCAGAGTTAGTTGTTTACGAATCTGTCAAAAAATACCCACCTCCCCATCCACCATCTGGGAGAACAATTCTGTCAGTGAGTCAGTGGTAATTCAGCTTTATATAGTATAATATAAAAATAAAACAAAATATAAAGTCTACATAACGCAGAAAGGGTTCCGTAGCGCCAATCAAAATATAATAATCCGTTAGAATTACCCCTAAAACAGTATGAAAACCCCTACGGACCCCTAATAAAACCTTATTTAAAAACTCATACCTTTTCCATAAAAAAATAACTCTAAAGTTTGCTGAATTACGCTTCACCCATTCAATCATCGTTACGCTACGGAGGTCGCCGGCTCGCTTCGCTCGCCACCTCCCCCCTTCGCTTCACTCAGGACCTACCTACCACCGAACAGGTTTCGACACCTACTATAATATTTGTTCAAACACCTGATAGCTATCTATAACCGTTATTAAGTTACTGCCCTTTTCAATTATAGGGGAGGATGGGGAGGGGAGCTTCACCCACTCAACCTTCGTTACGCTACGGAGGTCGCCGGCTCGCTTCGCTCGCCACCTCCCCCCTTCGCTCCACTCGGCCTCGCAGGTTCGCTCCGCTCAGGACCTACCTACCACCGGACAAGTTTCGACGCCTACTATAATATTTGTTCAAACAGCTGATGGCTATCTCTAACCGTTATGAAGTTACAGACCTTTCAATTTTAGGGGAGGTTGGGGAGGGGAGCTTCACCCACTCAACCTTTATTACGCTACGGAGGTCGCCGGCTCGCTTCGCTCGCCACCTCCCCCCTTCGCTCCACTCAGGACTTTTAGGGGAGGTTGGGGAGGGGAGGGGAGGGTATAAAATTTCAACGCCCCCCAATAATAAAGTATAGTAAAAATCAAAATTCCGCTACGTGTTCTAGTTTCTGAGATACGATGGGGGGAGGGGTGAAGGAGGGGAGAGTGGGGAGTTTTGAAAAATGATTTCGACTAATGCATTGCCCCTTCTTACGAATCTGAAAAAAAAAATGTTCCAAGTCTCTTAACTTCCGAGATCCGCCTAAAGGGGGGGAGAAGGGGGGAAAGGGGGACAACTTTGAAAACTGGTTTTTACTTTTCTAAGCCTCCTCTATACGAATCCGTAAAAAAAAAAAAACGGGTACCTTAGTTTCCGAGATACGATAGGGAGGGGGAGGAAGGGGGGCGAAAAGGGGAGGTTTGGGACTTTTTCCATACTCACGGGAGTTACTTGTTTACGAATCTGTCAAAAAATACCCACCTCCCCATCCACCATCTGGGAGAACAATTATGTCAATGAGTCAGTGAGTCAGTGGTAATTCAGCTTTATATAATATAACTAGTTTGCGTGGGTGCGCGAGCTGCGCGCAGCTCGCGTGTTTGGTGTTTTTGAGTAGTATTACTTACCCTTATAAAATTTTGAGAATCTATAGGCACCCCTAAATGAATTGGAAAACCTACCTACCACCGGACAGGTTTCGACACCTACTATAATATTTGTTCAAACACCTGATGGCTATCTCTAACCGTTATGAAGTTACAGCCCTTTCAATTTTAGGGGAGGTTGGGGAGGGGAGCTTCACCCACTCAACCTTCGTTACGCTACGGAGGTCGCCGGCTCGCTTCGCTCGCCACCTCCCCCCTTCGCTCCACTCGGTCTCGCAGGTTCGCTCCACTCAGGACTTTTAGGGGAGGTTGGGGAGGGGAGGGTATAAAAATTCAACGCTCCTCAATAATAAAGTACAGTCAAAATCAAAATACCGCTACGTGTCCTAGTTTCCGAGATACGATGGGGGAGGGGTGAAGGGGGGGAGAGTGGGGAGTTTTGAAAAATGATTTCGACTAATGCGTTGACCCATTATACGAATCTGAAAAAAAAAATGTGCCAAGTCTCTTGACTTCCGAGATCCGCCTAAAGGGGGGAGAAGGGGGGTAAGGGGGACAAATTTTGAAAACTGGTTTTTACTTTTCCGAGCCTCCTCTATACGAATCTGAAAAAAAAAATGTTCCAAGTCTCATGGTTTCCGAGATACGATAGGGAGGGGGGTGAAGGGGGGCGAAAAGGGGAGGTTTGGCACTTTTCCCATAGGTTTTAGAGTTAGTTGTTTACGAATCTGCAAAAATATACCCCCCTCCCCATCCACCATCAGGGAGAACAATTCTGTCAGTGAGTGAGTGAGTGGTAATCGAGCTTTATATAATATAATATGACTGACTCGGTGGTCTCGTCTCTCTCACGACTGCCGAGCATGAGGTTCGATTCCCGGGTCGGGCAAATTGTTTTTGGGGTTTTTCCATCAGGAATTTCTCAGTAGCAGCCACGGCGACTGATGGATTTGTGCCCGGTTGATTTGTGCCCGGTTGATTTGTGCCCGGTTGATTTGTGCCCGGTTGATTGCTCGCCCCCTAATACATTGGCGAAATATGTGTGTAACTCACATTACACATCTGGCAAATCCTTTGGGAATTACAGGTGTTATGTTATGTTATTGCTCTAATCTTAATGATGCATGCACTATTCCACGAAAAAACCTCGGCGTGATATTATGTTACGTAAAATAATATAAAACCGTGGTCTTGAAAGAGGGACCATACTCGTCGACGTGGAATCACCCTGGGCCGACCAGTGAGCGGTTTGTGTCGACAATCGAGGTCTTTACCGTCACAGATTTCACAGACACAACAAACTGAGCCTTCTACAATATCCCCACAATGTACCAACCTTACCCGTTTCAAACACGTTAGCCGTGTACTGTACAGCGTATCAATATCACATGTCTAGACCTCAAACAGGCTATGTGATATGATTGATTGAGCACATGTTATAGACGGGCATTGTTTAAATTTGATTTAGGTTACAGTAGTAACCAAAATATTGGTATTACGTGTATACAAGGTTTAAACGGACTCGTCACGGAGCCGTCAACCAAGCATTATGATAATAATAATAATAAAGCCTTTATTTCCTAAAATAATAGTTATACATTATTCCAAAACAGTTTTCATGCACATAACAATACCAATTCTTATTAAATATTACATTTTATACATTTACATTTTTATCAAAGATTTCAATTTGATTTGATTTTTATACAATACTATTTTAAAATTAATTTATTTTATATTATTTATTTTTAATTTCATGATTGAACTGTTACGCAGTTTGGTGGGTGTATAAAGTGTACAAAATGTTTGGTCCTAATTAGATGTTTTTTTTTTTAAATTTAATTATATATTCAATTCAATATGTAATTAAATTAATTAATCATAATATTCAACATTCAATCCAATTTTTAATTATTTTAATTTTTTATTTTTAAATCAAATTTTAATTATTTTTCAATAATATTAAGCACTAAGAACATCAAACTAAGTAACTACGCCAAAATTATTGCTAGGAAACGTCTTTTTTTTTGGGTTGGAAAATCACGTTTTACGGTAGGATTCAATATATCGTACTCAAAACATTGTGCTAATGGATACATTGATTGGTACGGGGGCCTTGAAGATATATGTATAAGGTATATTCTATTCATACACGAAATCTCTTAAGGGGTCATTGTACTCATAATTATGAACAAGGGGAAAAACAAAAATTAGCTGTTCCATACATTTTGACGAGTTAGGCGGAACATAATTATTGTAGGTAACAGCTGATTTTTTTTTCGCGATTCAGGGTTGGTCCCATAGTAAAAGTTGTTCATAATGATGAGTACAATGACCCCTTAAGAGATTTCGTGTATGAATAGATACACCTTATTTAAAGTGAAATTATAACATTAAAAAATTGTAGGTACCTACTTATTAAAAAAAAAACTTCAGAAAAAGTTGGAATTTTGGCCCCCAGTATCTTCGTAACTAGACGGTTCCCAGGTATGGTCTACAACAAAAAAAATGATCGCAATGACGATGACGGGGAGAACAAGTGCCTTTCTGCTTTGTTTAGGGTAATTTTACACCCGTTTTTAAATGATATGGAGCCTAAAATTAAACTCTGAAAACGGCTACTGAAAAAAAAAAACAATTTTCCCGACCTGGAAAACAAACCCAGTACCCTCAACCTTGGAGCTATACAACCTACACAACAACGAGGCAGTCAACAAACACAACAAAATAAAAAAACTCAATTCCCACACAATGGCCCACCTTTACGTCTCCCAGAACACCAATTAAAAAGAAAAATGTTCACAGAGATATTAATAAGCAATGACTTTCTAAAGGATGGTGCGCACCTGTTCGGGTCGGCACAGCCGGCCAGGAAAATCTAATATTTATAGGTAGTTAAACGTTCGGGAAAAAACCTCTGGAATCGTTCGCTAAGCTCGAATTGTGCGGAAGCGACTCGTACATAATTCAATAACGCGGCGACGATGGTAGATGCCGAACGGAGTTTGCCGATCGGCTCGGGCTTTCGTCTTTATCCCATACGTGTCGACGGAAACCACAGAACGCTGACTGCTACCATCCTTACATACCCCTTTCGCTTCATCAACGTTTATACATCTGGTCATACATAACATCATACCTGTAACCCCTGAAGGGTTAGGCAGAGGTGTAACTAATGTCAGTTATGATTTTTAAATCTGATGTAATCCGGGGTGAACTTATTGCCATAAACCATCACAAATCCAGACTCCGTGGCTGCTAAAGAGAAATTCCTAATGGGAAAACCCAATAATACTTTGCATCATCCGGGAATCGAACCCAGGACCTCATGCTCAGCAGTGTCTCTTGCAACCACTAGACCAACGAGGCAGTCCTTTGGTCATAAATTGCTTTGTTTATTCAATAAATACCGAACCGAATGTTTCGGCCCGAACAAGTGTGAAGCGCCCTAACGCAATCTATTTGACTCCCACAGGTACAGGGTGTGCTACAAAAAATCTCGAACACATTCCATTCATGACTGACCCGAAAGCCCACATCAAAGACCAGGGGCAGTTGACCCGGTTCCCCCCTTTGCTCGTAAAGAGTTGAGAGGAGAAAGGGGAGCGTTGGAACTGTGTTAGGGCTCTCGGTTGAATGGTGCATTTTTCGTGTCGAGGCAATGAGGTTGAATGTTTTAGTGTGTTTTTTTTTGTATTTTTGTTTCATGCACTTTGAGTGTGTCAACAAATGGAAATTGTGCTACTTATGAGTGCTCAATAGTATAGTTCCGGTTTCTGTGTTTTTTTAACTGATTTAAATCACTTATCACCGTTATAAGATAACACGTAGCTAGGTAAGATTATGTATACATTTTGTCTTATAACTCAAACTCAAAGCATTTATTTCAATTACCATTATGGCACTTTTGAATGTCAAAAAAATAAAAACTACAGTCCCAGTCACAAGGCATAATAACTTGAGAAAGTACTGTAGTTGCCCATTCCCTAACGTAGATCTCTATGGAGAAGAACGGGCAAGAAACTCCATGGACACTCTTTTAAATCCAAATATTGTTACAAAATCTTGGTTACATCATTCATGTTGTCATTATACATGTCGGGTTGTCAGGATTTTATTTCGTTAGGCTCAAGCATTATGTGGGCAGAAGATGGGTTTCGTGCAATGAAAACACACATGATGCGATACACTAACTATCAAAGTATTTTATTTCACATAGGCCTAAATTGTGCACGGTTCGGGGTGGTCGTTTCCATGGAGAAGAACCGGCAAGAAACTCCATGGTTACTCTTTTCAAACAGATACACTGAGTCAACTAACAAATTACTTGACATTACACTTTCACACAATAACACTAGGCACAATGAATCGGCTACAGTTTCAAGACGTCTCAACTCCGCTGCGATCAGACCCAGACTGTCTTCCTCGCCACGAGCTGTTAACATCAGGACTCTGTACAAGCACGCCATGGTGGGGTAGACTGGCAAGTAGGTCGCGTGATGTCACCGCTGGCGCGCTTTCGATCCATTCGCCGTCCGTACTCATGACCGGATCCGACATACATATATGTGAGAACGATGTAGAAAGACGTGCACATTAAGAGCGTCCAGAGTAAAATATGAAATAAACTATTTAAAAATAAACTAATTAAAATGTACCGTGACAGCTCAGAGATGACGAGGTGGAAATTGATATATTTACATGTCACTGGGGTGAATTCGCAAAAGTACTATTATTTACACTGTGTTACAAAGAATCTTGGGATGTATTTGTTGCTTTAATTTTAATTTTGTGTGTGTGACTTGGCTATTTCATTAGGTTATAGACCTGTAATGATAGTTTAAGGCATTTAAATAAATAAATAAAATAAAATTACCAGTCCCAACTGACAGCACCCGTTCACGAACATGACGCATGTATCACTCTCCTATAACGAATGTTCTTCCAATTTTACACCCACATTTCGACTCCGTGGCTGCTACTGAGTAATTCCTGATGGAAAATCCCAATAACACTTTGCCCGTCCCGGGAATCAAACCCGCTCAGCAGTCGCGCTTGTAACCACTAGGCGTAGACCAACGAGGCAGTTAAATAATAAAAAAAGGTTTTTATTTTGTGCAATAATACTTTCAAATATACACAGATTTAAAGTTGTCATATATACTAACACAACGAGGCAATAGGCGAGACGACAAAAAAATCTAATTAGTCCGTCACTTAGATTATCAAAAAATATTTGACCCGTGTTTTTTCTTTTGTTACGTAAACCAAAATTGAACAAGATACGACGCTTTTAAAATTCTCAATACGTCACGCCATGGTATAATTTTTAGCTAGTTCTGACGTCACGAGCCCGAGTTTTGATGCGTTTTATCTTTGTCAATATTCATTGATTTACCAAAACAAAAAATACGTGTCCATTAATTTCCAATACTGTAACTGATGGACTAAATAGATTTGCAATTTTTTGATACTGTCGTCATGCCTATTATCAAAACGAAATCAATAAACTCACTTTACTTATTACACTCTTAGCCTAAACCCACCAAACTAAATTCTCTACATAGCTTATGTTTTCATAAATCTTAACATTTTTTCCACGATAAGGCCTATCCACACACCCTCCTACATCAAGCCGCGCTCGACAACTCATGAATATTACAGTCGTCAGTGATTGTGTTGCAAGTTTAACGCGACGCCGACGGACTCGTCTGCTCATACCTTTTCATGTTATTCACTTTACGATATACAGTCGTGTTCTTTTCCGCCTGATCAGTTAATTTTTTTGCCCCCTTAAAGTTTAGGCCTATTATGAAAGCGTCAATTTGGCGCGCAAAATAACAATAACTCTCGTTTGGAGTGCGTCGTCAGTGCGCTCGGCCAACCGGTATGGCCTTTATTCATTATTTCTATACAAAGTCAACGGGGCGTGGCTAGAGAGCGTTTCTATTTTGCGAGTGCAAGCAAAAATTTGCTTAGTGGTGATCAGGCGGGAGTGTCCACGATAGTACCTACGGCGATACGAGTGATGTATCGGGGACGGATCAATGTTTGTGGTGGGTTGATGAGTACCTACCCATCATTCTTGCACTGATGGAATCGTAAAGGGTTATAGGAACTCCTTGACTACTGGAAAGGTAAATATTTGTAAGACTAGCTTATGTCCGCCGCTTCGCCTGCGTCGAGTTGGGCATTGTCCCACGGGATCGTTCTGCCGGGATAAACATATTCTTTGTGTTAAGGCGCTGTCAACACCAAAATCACGCACACTGTCTATTTGTATGGGAGTAAACGAGACGTCACTATTACCTTCTGGGCGGCCAGGTTATAGAAGAGAAAATAATGAAAAAATATTGAAATAAAAAAGTGTGGATTATTTGTGAAATATGACTCGTTAGCGGTTTATGTATGAATATGTTGACTTTATGTTTTTAATTGCAGATGATATTTTTTTGACGTTCCGTAATGTGATTAAACACCATGAAACGGTATACCGTATTTTAAGACCAATCTTTGCAATTATTTTCTAGCGAGCCGATTTCGTCCAATTATGTAACGATTCCGACCAAGGTCTTTGAAATATGATGAATATAAACATTTTTTTTTTTTGATGTGTTAGAACAAATCGTTCCCGTAGCGCGAAAAGTCACTAAGTCCGAAAATCTCCAAAATGAGTTAGCTACGTCATTAAAATCACATTTTTTCTCACTAAATATCTGTCAAACCGTCATGTTTGTAGCTGCCCTCGTTTTTGAATTACGTAATGTGAAAAGTAAGCAAGTCTACCCTTTGGACCCCCGAGCGTTATGGAAGAATTAACTAATTTATTTAACACTGTTATATCGGGAGCTCAAAAACAATAAATAATCACGGAAGATATCCCGTAAGTGACATTTTAAGTATAATTTATTTAATTATTTTATATTTATATTAATTGTACAAAATACGAAACTAAAACGACTTGAGTACTTTTTCTTTTGAATTGTTAATGCATGCAAACGCCTTTAAGTATCGTAAACATCACTAAAATGATTTAGTGAGTTTTTAACATTAATAGTTTGCTAAAACACACGAAAGCGAAAATGAACTAACTCGACATAGTGATTTCTCACTTTTTATATTTAAATTATTAGTACAATACTCCTAAAGTGAAAAGTCATCATCTCATTTTATTTTTCGTTTTAACAGTTTCGATCTGAGAGCAAAATCACTAACTCCGGTGGAAAATTCACTAATTCGCAACTAAGCCAATGATTTGATAGAAAACAATAAATTTTGTTCCTTTTCTTAATTATTAGAAGTTTTTCACGTATTATTGCACGTATACTATAAAGTTTATCATATTATCTTTAAAATTAAGCTAAAACTACAAAGATATGTAATGACAAACCAAAGTTGTGATTTTTTATATTTTTTTAAACTTCGAACCCAGGACTTCATTCTCAGCAGTCGCGCTTGCGCCCACGAGATCAACGAAGTAGTGTTAAAAAAAAACATCAATATAATCAGCCTATACTGTTTGGACTGGTCCGACAGAGGCCTTTTCTTGTTGAGAGGAAGTCGGAATCCACCACGTAGTGGATGTCACATGTCTCACGATCCTATTCTTCACCATTTTGAGAGCAGATAAATGGCGATCAAATTATACAAAGTACACCATCTGCCTGGGTTCAATCCCGAAATTCGGGGAAAAATGTAAGGTGACAGTATGTTGGCTATTAGGCTATTACCAGGTGGTAGCCACTGGTCCATCAAAAGTATGTTCTACTTAACAAAATGGTAAACAAAGTAGGTACATAAAAATATCTACAAAATATTCTGTTTTAGCAAAGCCAACAAAAATAATTACTCGATTTTAACTAGGTTAATATAAAAATGCTGATACCGGCGCCTACATTAGTGCACTATTGTTATATTTATACTTCAAAGTTAAATCTTACTATATCCTAAAATATCTGAAATATTCAAAATGCTACTCTCTCGCTCCGTTTTCTGATGGCATTCTGTAGATTTCAGAAAAGCGAGTAATTCTGGAAAATTGCACCTCCACCGTATATCAATTGAATATGCAACGAAAAGTAGTCTAGCGGAATTTTAAAATGGAAGAAAATTACTTCACTCTTGTTATTTTGGGTAATTTATTCTTGACAGATGTGTGGTGCATTTTGTAACAATTTTCAGACTTGTTATGTTTAGTGTTTTTTTTTTGTCTATTTAACATAACTAATGGTTAGTATTTTCGGCTGTCATTTCCGGAAAGTTCGACAAAAGCGTTCCAGCAGTACACGAATATTTTTTCAGTTAAGTCCTGAGCGAGCACCAATCCCGTCTCCGGGCTCGTACTGAGAACTACTAGCTGCCTAAACTGGGAGTCTACCCCAGGACGTCATGCTGTAGGCGTTTGTGAAATCTACACCAGCGAATTCGTATATAAAGAAATTGACAAAAAACTTAAACTGACCTTATGAATATGATTCAAATGTATAAAATGGCTGCAGCCTTCAACACGGCAAATTTAAGTGAGTGTCAATGTGATAAACAATTAATTTCTCCAACTGTACTATTCCTCTTAACCTGAAACTTGTACTGTCAACACACAAAAGTGAAAATCCCGTCACAATTTCATCCTCGCACAATACAACCGGAGGGCACATTCGTACAGGCAAGTTGAAAATTCTTAAGCGCAAAGTTTGTCAGTTTTCATTTTGTTCACGAATGTATTTTTGGAAACAATTCTGATGGGAGTTTAGACGTATTGTTGAAAGCTTTGCTACAGATGTTGAACGTGTTTGTTGGAAGTACAGGCGAGGTGAAAATAGGACCGAGAGATTAATGGGAAAGTACCTACTTGTTTGTCTCATAGAAACAACTTTTACCTGAGCGCCCTCTATGATATTCAATTCTATTGGATCGTGTTAAAATAAATTTCAATTTGTACTGAAACTGAACTAGCGCCTTCTGGTGGCAAAATGGGAAACAAAATTATGCCATACAAATAGATTGTAGTTTACTTAATTCGATCGAGTAGATTTTATTCTTTTTTCAAAATTGATGAGTATGTTCATCCAAAATAAATGTGAGCCTTTGATTTGAGATTTTTAAATTGTACTTCTATCAGAATATACAGCTATACATGTAAGTATATGCATGCATAGGTCCCTAAAGTTCATTGTATTCTTATCAATAATAATATTAAAACAGAGAATCGAGTGAAAGTTTCAATTTCAGAATGCTAATTAATAAAAACGTAAAATAAAGTCGGAAAACATAACTGTTTTACCCGAGAAAAGTAAACAAAAGGATGACAAAAAATTATTTCCATTTGTAAAATACAAAAAGAACAATTTGGAGATGCTGGGATTTGAACCCAGGACTTTCAGCATGCGAAGCAGACACTCTACCACTGAGTTACATCCCCGGTGGAATAAGAACTGAATTTATGGATTGCTTTCGACAGTATTGGGTCTTCTTAATCAATGGTACTTTGTTCAATGAGAAGGTGGCCCCTTTTCCCCGCAGTGAGACTTACTTCCCTCTACCAGAAAGCATTACACCACACATTTTTTTCGACTTAGATTATGACACACAAGGACTGCCTCATAATTATGTCTAGTGGCTGTAAGTGCGACGACTGCCGAGCAATGACGTCCTAGCTCCGATTCTCAGGTCGAACAAGCGGCGTTGAGTTTTTCCGTCAGGGAATTTTTCAGTAGCAGCCACGGATTTTGGATTTGTGTACGGTTGTTGGCATTAGGCTCGGCCCCATTTATATGGGACTTGAACAGAACTGGCGACGCGTATTACAGGCGTGATGTTATGTTTTGTTATTAAGACACATAATACAATATACAGGATATGATGTAACCAAGATTTTGTAACAATATTTCGATTTAAAAGAGTGTCTATGGAGTTTCTTGCCCGTTCTTTTCCATAGAGATCTACGCTAGGGAATGGGCAACTACAGTACTTTCACAGTTTTTATGTCTGTCTTGTGACTGGGACTGTAGCTACATTTAATTTTCATCTTTGTTTCGACAATTCAAAAGTGCCTGTAACTGGCCTACTTGAAATAAATGCTTTTGATTTGATTTGATTTCCCAGGAACTGTTCTCCCTTGAAGAGGTAACAAACACACGGGGTACAAAGATACCCAAGCTTAGTTCACACACCCACAACGAAGACACATTACAGTGACCAAGTGTAATACCGCAGCCTCCTAAATAAAATAAACAATAAAACAAAAGAGGGTTAAAGCTTAAAACTGGTGTAATATCGCTCGTCGCCGCAGTTACACTGGGGTACAACGGCACCCCGGCTCAGGTTACTGCTTGTATAAATCACTTGAATTGTTGAATGTGCGTGAAAAGCCGCGGACTTTTGTCGTATGGTCCTATGTATGGACGGAGGAGTTTTAATGGGGCCTTAAGGTGTTTGGTTTTCTATAGAATTCCGGTTGAAAGATGCTTGGAGATTTTGCTTAAGGGTTTTTTTTTTGTATTTGAATTTATATTTAGTAAGTATATGAAATCTTACTGTATTCGTAATGAGAATGTGTTTTTTTATATACCATTGAATTCTGTGTTATCTTTGGCGATGGGTTTAGCTGTTTATTTATTTTCTTTGATTTGCTGATCACACTGAAGGATAGGAAAACACACGGACAGCTTCTGTCTAAATTTAATTGTTCAGGCAGACAAGTGAATAAGCAGTGCACGCGATATTAGCCCATGATCTGTCCACGAAGTAGACACAATAGTTAAACAATGGCGTCTCGACCAAATCGGTCATTCTACAGATCATGATTTGATGATGACTGCATTTGATGGCTTTCTAGGGTGGTTGTCGAGAGTTTTGATGTGATGCTCTTTCATGTGCTGTCATATATATATGTTATATAAAATAATGACCTTTGGAATGAGACTGACACACAGGCACAATCGATGCACGTCATGCAACAGTTTACTTGAGCTGGGGGCCTAAAATAGCCGTTTTAGCAGAATTATAATGCGATAACAACATGAATTACGTTACAATTTGTAAAATGATCACGAAGTAACAATTCATAATATTAGATGCGCCTCTTACCAATTTATGAATTTTAATGTACCTAACTCATAATTATTGTGATTCTGCTAAAGCGGTCATTTTGGACACCCTGGTTACGAGACCAGGGTGTCCAAAATGACCGCTTCCTGTCTCGTGTAGTTTTGATTTCACTAGAATTTTTGTATGTACAGACCTCGGCACACCAAGCTACCCAAAACTAAAATTTTCCTTATCAACCTTATATCTAATGCTTTAGGTAGAAAGATGAAAATCTTAGAAAGAAAATGACAGATGTAGCTTGATGTGCTGCTACTAACCGGCTATCTTCTAAATCTCAATGTGTGCAATATTTTCTTGTATTTGAGTGTTTTAAGAGTCTAACACTCAAATACAAGAAAAAAATGATTTTTATTTATATAAAATATGCCCCATAAAATATGCCCGAGAAAGTTTGGTTATTTCACTAGGGAGCGCTTTAAATAAATCATGAAATAATACGCATACGCATTAAATAAAATCATTTTTTTTCTTGTATTCGAGTGTTAGACTCTTAAAACATCAAATACAAGAAAAACTGTAAAAGCCCTCTTAATAATTTATTTTTTACTCTAAAACTTTTCCTCATCCAACTTGGCCCGGCCCCGCATTGCGATGCAACCCGCGGCCAATCCCATTTGTTAAATTTGCGCTGAACTATTTGGACGGCATTTTCGCGTTGCAATGTTTCAGTTACACATAGATCATGTGTCTTACTTGTAATAACGCTAACAACAGCGGTAATGGTTCACAAATATTTATAGTTTGTCGGCCATTTGTTAAAATTCAAGTGGGCAGTTTTATCTGATGTAACATAGTGGATATTTGGTGCAGAGGAAATATATTTTTCTGTATAATTTTAGTTTAAATGTTTAGTTTAATGTTTTATTAGATGATCTAAGTTTAATGTTATTTCAGGTGTTCTTGACAGCATTAAGGATTTCACTGTAAGGAATAATTAAAATAATCTGATTTTGCTATACCTAAGTAAAAATCATATTCGATTCGATCATCACCCTCATAAAAATCTTAGCAAAAGCGATGACGCTCGCATGTGCGCTAATTTTATTCTAAAACCAATGGAACGTATTTTTTGTTACCAACTCGTAGCAAACGATTTTTTGTGTGACATTTTGCCAACATTCGATTTTCAGGCTCTTTAACAAATATCTATTTATTGCGGCAACATCCCAAAATGGTATATGGTATTATATACGTTCATTGTTATACCCTATCTCCATCCTATTATACCTCGGTTGAACCTATTTCCAAAAGCAATATGTATGCCTTAATTAAAGACTCCTTTATTGAATATATAGGTATGTACATTTCGTATACAGGGTGTAAACCACCTCATCACGAAGCCGTCAACCAAGCATTCTGTAGGTACATCAAACTAAGTAACTTTACGCAAAAATTATTGCTGGAAAACGACTTTTTTTTAAGATAAAAAATCACGTTTTGTGGTAGAACTCTATGTAACGCACTCAAAACATTGTGCTGATGTATGGATTGAATAGTACGGGGGTCGTGGAAGTGTTTAAAGTAAAAATCTAACATTAAAAACTTGTAATAAAAAAAACTTGTCGAAAAGTTGGAACTTTGACCCCCAATATCTCCGTAACCAGAAGGTTCCCAGGTATGGTGCAGAACAAAAAAACAATCGCAATGACGGGGAGAACAAGTGCCTTTCGGCTTCGTTAAGAGGTTTTTTACACGCTTTATATCGTTATGTTTTATTCAGGAGACAAACAGAACATTAAGGTGTTACTGTGTTAATGCTGTTGGTGTCTTGTGGAATGAAGTTAATTCGTATTAGTGAAGGCGCTATAATAATATGCGGGCAATCACCTTCCTTTTCTGTGTTTGGGTTCAGACGTGATTTTGGGGATTTAATAAGCTGTGGATTTCCCAGATTTGTGGAGGCAATAATAACAGCCGCTCGGGACGATCTTCAGGTTAAGCCGTGCTTGCCTAGGTTGTTCCGTGGATGGGTGACCACCAATTACATACCGGGTTTCCTCCGTATCTCGGAATGCATGTTAAGCCGTTGGTCCCGGCTGTCATTTGTAGATCTTTGACAGTCGTTACAGGTAGTCAGTGATCTGAGAGTCTGACAACCAGTCTTACCAAGAGGTTTCGTATTACCCGGTATTAACTGGGTTGTGAAGGTCAGATATGCAGTCATCATCATCATCATCAGCCGATTAATGTTCTCACTGCTGGGACACAAGCCTCCTCTCTAAGAGAGGGAATGGGCTATAATCCACCACGCGGGCCCAGTGCGGATTGGTAGATGTTACATGTCTTCGAATTTTTTGGTTCTAGGACATGCCGGTTTCCTCACGATGTTTTCCTTCACCGTTTGGTGGTGATGAAATAAATTACACAAAGTTATGCGCCTGCTTGGGTTTGAACCCACGACTTACTGTTCGTAAGTCGGGGCCGCTACCACTGGGCAGTCGCTCCATGTAAAATACTGGTATTCAGCTGAATCCGGTAAGTTGACTTCAATATTGTTGGGAAAAGGCTACGCAGATGGTGATATGACAAGAGAACATTTATTCTGCAGTGTAAGCAGAGTTTAACGGTTTTTGTCCCATTTGTTTGAGGTCTTCTCACTCACTAATGCAAAATGCAATACATATCCTGTTACTCGCAAGACATTTCAAACTTTTACGTGCCTGTAATTTTCTCAGCACGTAACGAAAATGGTGGCTAGCCTTTAGGTCACAAAAGCATCGAATAAGGCAAATAAATACGTGTTTCGCACTTGAAGTACCTGCTGTAAAACGTCTGGTAATCCGCCGGGAACGGCTCGTAGCTCGTACCTGTAACGTGGCGCTGCTAGTAAACCCATGTGCTTTTATAGCTATGCAGTTTTGAAGACTTATTCCGGATGAAATGGTTACGGGAGATATGCGGGAGATACTGTCCTTATTTCTGCTTATTAATTATAGTTTTAACGAGCCGCTATAACGATATGGTGTAAACGTATTATTTATTAAAACTTTATGCACATAATGTACAAAGGCGGACTTAATGCCTTGGGCATTTTCTACCAGTCTAAACTGTAGGTGCAGGTAGTACAGACAATTTTGAAGAATAAAATATAATAATAGTTACATATATACAAACATAAAACTAATTATAAGTGGGGATTTCATAAATCTGCACATGTTACTAGATCAAAGAACACAAAAATGATCAATTAAGATGACGATATGCCTTGATTTAAAAAAAAAGAACGCTTGTAACTGACTCTGTTTGATTTGCGTTCTGTATACAGTCATCTTTTTCAAGACCATTCTGGCTAGGACTTGGAGTTGGCACTCACTGCAGTTTGTCGGCTATTAGTCCCTACTTCTGTAAAAAAAAATAACAGTTTAGAATAGTTCTCCAAACGAAAGGTTAAGCTAGCATCGATGTATTTACGAGTCAAGTGATACAGCCGGCCCGGTGACGTAAACCGGCCGGTTTTACGGTGTCACCCAGCGCCGGACGCCGGCCGCCTTCAAGATATAGCGGGAATGGAATTTTCAATCGAAATCCCGAAATTCATGGCTCGTTTTAGGGCCTATTTGTTTGCTTACTTCGTGTTTTTAATATCAGGGTGATGGAAAAGAATCAGAATCAGAATCAGAATCAGAATCAGAATCAGAATGCTTTATTTGTAAACATAGGTCAAATTACAATGGCGGTGTTACAGATAGATCGTAGATCATAGATCCTCTATGTTTTGCCCAGAGGCGTACAAATTTATTTAATTAACATTGTCTCTACTTTTAACAACAATTTAACTTTTGAAATAATTATCATAAAGTAGTAGAATTATATCAAATTATGTAGACTTTCTCATTGCAAATAAAATCAATTAATAGATAGGTACATGAATATCAATATTAATAGAGAATATAATCAATTTCAATAAAAATGTCAAATAGATTATGTAGTCAGTGTAAATAGAGAATTTCGATTTCAATAAAAATGTCAAATAGATTGGGTTACATGTATTAATATTGATGCTAATGTCAAATAAGATTCTAAATCGTCAAAATAGGTGAGGTGATGTACAATTGTCTGAAGCAGAAATTATAGAATTATCGTCCAAATATTCCTGTAATGAGTAATAGCATTTATTTATCAATATTCTTAATAATTGTGTTTTGAAATTGTCCAGATTTAACGATTTTATTTTTTCAGGTAGTTTGTTAAATATTTTTTTGGCTATACAGAAGGTACTTTTATTCATTAGTGCAGTTTTGCCATAAGTCACTTCAAGTTCCAACTTATTTCTATCTCGTAACTTTCTGTAGTAACTTTTAGTAGCTATTTTATATAGTGAAATGTTAGATTTGACGAACACATTTGTTTCGTATATGTACAGCGATGGTAAGGTCAGTATTTTTAGACGTATAAAGAGCGGTTGACAACTATCTGTGCTTTTAAGGCCACACATAGCTCTGACACATCTTTTTTGGGCTCTAAATAACCGTTCTCTATCAACTGAATTGCCCCAGTATATTACGCCATATCTGAGTGTTGATGCAACATAGCCATGATAGGCTGTTAGTACGGATTCTAAACTCACTATTTTTGATAGTTTATAGAGAGCATAGGTAAATTTATTAAGTTTTTTACATATTTCGTCTGTCTGGGGTCTCCAAGTCAAATTGTTGTCTATATTAATTCCAAGAAATTTCGTAGCAGTAGTTGATTCTATTTTTGTCCCTAAATAGCTAATGTCATGGATTGTATTTGGTATTCTCTGATAAAAATGCATAATTTTAGTCTTTTCCAAGTTTATAATTAGATTATTGTTGTCAAACCATGTTATAATTCTATTCAATGTCATATTTATTTCATTTTCATAAGTATTGGGATCATCACATTTAATAATTACGGTGCTATCATCGGCGAATAGTACCATGGGGTGCTTTATTTGCCTCGGAAGGTCATTTATGTAGAGTAAGAAAAGGGGAGGTCCCAGCACGCTACCTTGAGGAACGCCGTATTTAATTTTCTCGCTTTCGGAGCGATATTTTTTCTCGTAACTAGTATTTGAGGATATTTGTGTGATTTCTACAAATTGCTTCCTGTCCGTTAAGTAAGATCGAATGAGGTCAAGTATATTTCCCCTGATACCATATTTTTCAAGTTTATGTATTAGTATTGGATAATCCACATAATCAAAAGCCTTAGTTAGATCCATATATATGGCACATACAGGATTTCTGTTATCTATATTTGACACAATAGGGAGAAGCAGGTCATGTATAGCCATATTGATTGTCTTCTGCTTACGAAATCCCTTTTGTTCGTTTACCAATATGTTCGATTTCTCAAGGTAGTTGTACAAGGACTTATAGATGACTTTCTCAAATATTTTAGAAAAGACGGGTATTAACGCAACGGGCCTATAATTTGACATGGTTTGTCTATCATTTTTTTTGTGCAGTGGTACAATTATTGACGTTTTTAATTTCTCAGGGAAGATTCCGATAGAAATACTCATATTAATTATGTGACTGAGGTGTGGAGCTATGTAATGAGACACTTCTTTGATAACTTTAGTGTATACTCCGTCATAACCAACACTTTTTGTATTTCGAAGTGAGGTAATAATATTATTTATGTCTTGAGGTATGGTCGGCTCCATAAACAAAGAGTTTGAAGTATTTAAGCGTAAGTTAATTTCTGGTATAGTTTTATTTTTTGGTTCCATAACTTGATTAATATAAAAATTGTTAAAAGCCTGAGCTATATTTAATGGGTTCGTGATATTCTGTGTCCCTGTTTGAATTTGTGTTATTGGTTCCTTAGGGAAGCAGGTTTTACTATGATTAATTATGGTCCATGCCGCTTTCGATTTATTTTTAGACGTTTTAATGAAGTAGTTATTTTGTGATGCTTGTGTTAACGTTATAACTCTTTTAAACCTTGCAGAATAGGTCTTAAACGATTGTTTATTCTTAAGGGAAGGATTTGTTCTATATTGCCATAGCAACTGCCGTTTCTTTTTACTACATTTCCTTATCCCGTTCGTGATCCATTTTGTTTTCTTTATAATTGATTTTGTTATTATTTCGAAGGGAAAACAAAGATCGTAAAAACATTTGAATAGGTCAAGAAAATGGCCATAGGCCTCATTGACGTCATTAGTTGTATATACGTCCGAAAAAGTGAGACTTTTAATGCAATTTCTAAATTTATCTATATTATATTGACAATAATTCCGTCTTTTTATTTTCCAACGCTTTATGACACATGTCTTCTTAACAGGACATTTCAAAAGTTGCGCGGTATGATCTGACAGGCCCAATTCTATAATTTCTCCTTTACAGCCTCTTACATTATGTGCTATATTGTCCAAGCAGGTCCCACTGCTTAACCTAGTGGGTTGACAAAATTGTAATTTTAAATTATAATTTAACAATGTATATTCGAAATCTAATGTTTGTTTATTTCTTTTCAATAAGTTGATATTAAAGTCCCCACATAAGACAATCTTTTTGTTATTCAATTTTAAACACAGAAAATGCAAAATATTATTTAAATTGTCGAAAAATTTATCCAAATTAGATTGGGGCACCCTATAAATACATACAATAATAATGTTGTGTTCTTTCAGTTCTATCGCGCAGCATTCAATTACGTTAGTTACAGAAAATTTACTTATATTTACCACCTTATATTTGTGGTTAGTCCTAGTTAAAATGCATGCGCCACCTCTTCTACATCCTCTGGAGAAACTCGTTGCTAGGCTGTAGTTAGGTATGTTTAATAGTTCTTCCTGTTCAGGTGTCATAAAATGTTCAGTTATGCACACCGCATCGATTCTTTTTTTATTACTCTCTAGTTCTTCCAAATAGACATTAAGGATATCAGCTTTGTTTAGGAGTCCAGCAATATTTTGATGCAGGATGTACAAATTATTATACACGAAAAAAGTTCGAAGTTTCCTTTAGATTTGCATTTGCACTATTGAAGACGGTTTCTTGTGTATTGTTGCTGTTTAGTGGGCTATTCGTTTGACAATAAAGATTCAGATCAATCAAGATGTTACTCATAATATTGTCATAAATGTTCCTCATTCCGTACTTATTGATTCTGCCTGTAGTATAAGAGAACATCTCAAGTGTTAGGTCACGATTGCTGTCGAAGATGTACGCGTACTTATGACTTTGGTTGTCTAAATGAAGCAGGTTGTTAAACATTTCGACTTTAAAGTTGTATATTGGTGATCCTGTTTTGTATGTAGGAAGACAAATCACTACGTTGGTGTGTGACACTTTTCGGAGGGAATTATTTAACATATTTATTACGTCTATATAGTTGTTATCGTATGTGTTAATATCATCTTCTCCTATGAAAAGTAAGCAGTAGTCCTCTAAGGTAAAGTCTTTTAGTTTTTGTTCGATACCGCTTATGAGTCTCATTATGGTACAGTTTGTCATTATATAATGGCAGTAGTGAAAATATTCAGAAAAAACTTCCTCAACTAAAGGTTTAGACCCCTTGATTTTGCTACAGCACAGAATACATAGTTTATTCTTTTTCGTAGGTTTCGATACCAAATTTGTTGGTGCTATAGCGGTAGGCATATCTTTTGATTTGTGTGGTGTATGAGGGTGGCTATAAGTACTTGTAGTTTGTGTCTCTTTATTTTGTTTGTTAGTCGTGCACTCAAGACGATGTGGTTGTTGCTCATGTTCGTTGATGACCTTATTTGGTGAGCTTATTCGTTGCAAAGTTTTGGTTTTGCGTGTTTGTGTTGCACTTTTTTTCTCAGGAGTCGAGCATATTTTCTTAAATGAGTTAACAGTCTTAATCATATTTTGTAGGTCGGATTTGAGACGAAAGTTCTCAGTATTTAAATCTTCAATTTCTTTGTGTGCGCTTGATAATTGATTCCTAAGTATTTTGTTTTCTTCGGTTAACTCACGAACGTCGTCAATTGTGTCATGGAAGCTGTCAGGAATACTCATCATTGTTGTGTCAAGTATAGTTTTCCCGCTGTTGTTGGTAGTCATATTTTTTGTTAGGTCAGTTAGCGAGTTTGATCTACGAGGTTTACGGTAGGTTATGTTGTTGCTGTTGGAGTCCATCTTTACTCGAAGCTATCGTAGCGCCCTCTGGTGTGAAATTATTGAGGGAATAATACTTCAAATTAGTCAGCAATTTGAGCTGTTCAATATTTTGTGTAAGAACGAATTTTAGAATTCACAAAAAGAGGCAAGCGTTGGCGTGGCTCGAACCTGCGACGATTTGATTATCGTGCAGATGTAGTCTACTATGCCTCCGAGCCAAGTGAACTTAGGAGTCAATGTTGAAATTTAGCATCGCATTGATTAGGTCCAATATTTGAACGAAACAAAAACGGTTGAAATGACTCATGAGATTGGAATTTTTTCACTGTCAAACACTAGTCACTTTGTTTTTGCGACTTCAAGTTTATAATATGAACTTCGCACTTGTGTTTTTGAGTCTCACTGTTTTAGGTGTCACTTCACTTGATTTTCATTTATTGTTTTTTTGTAATTTTCGTGTTTTTATTGTTTTAAGAGTTTTGGTCTTATGTTCACAGTTTGTGTATAATATTTGTAGATAACACTGTCACTTAGTCATTAGTCACTGTTTAATCGTTTGACTTATTTTTATTCATATCTGTACACTATTATTATTTTTAAAAGATATTTTACACAGAGCGTTTTTTCTCGCGTTCGACTAGAAACAGCGCCATCTAGCGTCCTCGATGGCGCTGTTTCGGTGTGGTGAATAAATATGCTACGCTAAACTGGAATTGTTATACCTAATCTTCATTAAAAGGTGCCTCTTAACCAAAGCGGTTTTCTGAACAAATGAGTGACATTATTACGACGCAAAGATTGACTGTCGTCTTTTATATCACTCCTCTGTCGGCTACGAGCTAAGAGCTTAAACAACACGCGGCTTGGGACAGGAGAAAACAAATGAATAATTTGTTTAGAAGACGCCAAGAGTCACCGCAATGCGACTTAAGAAGCGGTGGTAATCACATGAAGGGAACAAGTCACGTTGCCTAAGGCCGTCAACAGGGCCTAAGACCATTCACAGACATCACAGACACACACACACACATACCCACACTCAGTCACAGACTATTTTATGTCATTCACAGACTGCCCGTAGACGTCAATGCGTTGTCAAATAAATGACCTTTATTTATTAAACTGCTTAGGTACACACTAAATACAGAAAAGAAGAAAGGAACTGATAAATAGGTACAAAGGTGATGCTTATTTCTAAAGAAATCTCTTCCAAAATACATCAATCAAGCAGCAAGCAATCAAGCAAGCATCATGAACGCGGGAATACTGAAGAGGTATGCGGGTGGGACGAAAATTATTTATTATGAGCAGACAAATCTGTCTACCCTCTTTCTTAGTCTTTTATTACACTACTGGAACTCGATTGCAACCATGAAAGTCTAAAACAGTGCATAATACCATTACTCATGTAACTTAGCCATATTTCAAGCAAAAACCCCTACTCAAACTTTGAAATACGAATACTAAGCTACCAATTATTTATGAAAAATCCAAAAAGACCCGAAATAGAATACCATCTTTGTAACATAGAAATACGTAACCTTAAAAGTAACCGAAACTACTATAAAAAACATACTGATTTCACTCTTACACAGCCGCAGACGTCTTGAAAAACCTCATTCAGATTTTTCGTTTTCTGAAGCAAAAAGCGATGAATGGGGAACGAACTGTTTGATTTATGCGGAGGAAGGAAAACGTATAAGTTTGCAATTTCTAAGAGGTTATTGAGAAGAAAAACTAACGAGTTTTATGCTGAAGGGATGGCAGTGACTGGAAATAGGCCACTAGTTTCTATTGATGCAGGGACCCATGCTTTGTTTTTGTCATACTGCGTATCTTTGTGGGGACCTGCTGTCCTAAAATACAGACCTCGACTTAGTTTAGGCGCCAGTCTCCTACAAATAAAATACTTTACCTGTTGTATATATTACATCACTAAGCTATGAGTACTGATTATATTTATTTGTGGGAGTAAAAAAGAGGTTACAATACAATACAATTTACAATCGTAGACTTTTCTATTGGTATAACAAAACATAATTTAATTAAGTTTAGTAGAAGTGTGGTTGACTGTACTATCGAGGACACACCCGCCTGATCACCACTAAGCAAATTTTTGCTTGCACTCGCAACATAGCAACGCTCTCTAGCCCCGCCCCGTTGACTTTGTATAGAAAATAATGAATGAAAGACAATACCCATCGGCCGAACGCACTGACGACGCACGCCAAACGAGAGATTTTGTTATTTTGCGCGCCAAATTAACGCTTTCCTAATAACCCTAAACTTTAAGGGGGCATGGCTCGGCGCCTTCGCATGATATAAGCAAAAAAAAACTGATCAGGCGGAAAAGACCACGGCTCTACCTACATACGTCTTGTGTATTATTGGGTAATAGATTTGACTTGAATAAATAAGTTGGGAAGTTGGTGTTTAGAAATTGAAAAAGAAAGGTTTTACCACTGTTCCACACAAACTGCTCAATGTTTAGGTGGCAAGAACTCCATGTAACCACCTAAATACATTTAATTCACATTAATACAATATTAAACCTTAACAACATTTTATCAGAAAACCTCAAGAATAAAGTCTACATAAAAGCTAGCCAACCCTAACAGAAAAACAAATGAATCGTGACACACATTCCTTCCAGCAAAAAGCGATGAATGGTGAACGTAAGCTGATTTACGGGCAGCGACAGGAAGCGATAGAAAGCGGTCAAGCGCTGCAAGGGTCCGCCTTTGTTGGTGGAGGAACTCGCGTGATGTATTCGCTAAGTGTTTTATGAGAGTGGTGTTTGTACTAGATTATAAGCCTAACCTAAATATAGTATAGAAAGTTGCTTTTTGTGTCAGTCTGTTTGTCCGCTTAAGTCTTTTAAACTATTCAAAGGATTTTGAGGGTTAGGTGGCTAGCACATCATCATCGTGTGCCAGCTTTTTCCCAACTATGTTGGGGTCGGCTTTCAGTCTTACCGTATAGCTTACAGTATTTTACATGGAGCGACTGCTTATCTGACCTCCAGAACCCAGTTAGCACTGGGTTATACGACACCCCTTGGTAAGACTGGTTATCAGAATTTCGGGCCGCTGGCTACCTGTAACAAATGTCAAAGATCTAAAAATGACAGCCCTGAACCAACCCAGGTAAGCGCGGTTTAACATAAAGATCGACCCCTGCGGTTGGTATCTATCATGGGGTTTAGGTTTCCGCACTTAGTCCTTAAAGTGGACCATTGTGTGTGTGTGTCCACCTCCCTCCAGAAGCAGATTAAACTTCCCGGTCTCCTCAGGGCATCCGCAAGGGATCTTGGTGTCCCAAGGGTCTCCTCGCGAATCTTCGTAACGCCTGTGCACTCAAGGAGCACATGCGCCACCGTTTCCTCCGCCTCCATGCATGCTCTGCACAGGGGACTGTCAGTGATTCCTAGGGTATGAAAGTGTTTATTCAGTGAACAGTGTCCAGTGATGGTCCCCGCCAGCAGTTGTAGGCTTTAGTAGTGTGTAGTCGTAGGTATTATTTAGCCATAGCATAAAGGGTGTCAAATACCTCTTAACGAAGCCGAAAGGCATTTGTTTTCCCCGTCGTAGCGAGCATTTTTTTGTTCTACACAATACCTGGGAACCTTCTCGTTACGGAGATATTGGGGGTCAAAGTTCCAACTTTTTGACAAGTTTTTTAAATACAAGTTTTAAATGTAAGACGTTTACTTTAAACACCTCCACGACCCCCGTATTATTCAATCCATCCATCAGCACAATGTTTTGAGTGCGTTACTTTGAGTTTAACCACAAAACATGATTTTTCATCCCAAAAAAAAAAGTCGTTTCCCAGCAATAATTTTTGCATGTCGTTACTTATTTTGATGTACAGAATGCTTGGTTGACGGCTTCGTGATGAGGTTGTTTACACATTGTATAATTGCCAAAAAATCTAGTTGTTTTGACATACAGTCGCCATATTAGGAGATCAGACCCGTGTGCAGAAGGCACAGGCCTCTGTGACAACTACGGTAGTAGGTTGTCATTGGAGAACAGAACTGGGAGATATGCTAGTTAAAATGACAATAGTAAAGTAATATAGTAAAGCTCTTTGTGTATGATCTCAGCAGCGCAGCGTTACTATATTATGATATGGGTATTTGTGTAATAGGGTAGATGACAAAATCCGTCAGATCGATTTCCAAAACATGTTGGACACATATTTTTTCTATTTTCACTAAATCAAAAAATGAAGACGATACAGTGCGTCGAAAACTCGTGTGACGTCACATTTGAGTACATTTTTTACTCATGATCTTTGACACGTTTTATCTTCGTCAATTTTTTATTAATTTGATAAAACAAAAAAAACGCGTATCCAATATTTTTCGATAATCTAACTGACGGACTAAACAGAATCATATTTTGTTTAGTCTGTACATCCCTAGGCACATGAGAGATATCAGCTTTGCCTATTGGACGGGAATTTGTTTATGACATTTGGTATTGCATCTAATGACTACAAGCGGTTGTACACATAACACGAGGTGTGCAGTCCGTTTGTACATCATATCAATAACATAAAATGCACTCTTCTACCCACTGAAGAAAGACATAAACAATAAACATTTATATTTAACACTAAATCGCTATAAACTCAACAAACACATAGCGTCGCTCCATACATTATTGCACATCTCTATAATACAAATAGAGGTGGAACATGATCCATAAATCATAGAATTCAATTAGTAACACGACTAAGCCTCGTAACGATGTATCGAACTGTTTGTATCTATGTAAACAACGTCTATATACATGCATGTATGTACACATATATGGTAGGAGCAAAGTGGGAATTACAGGGCCCCTGAATGCATTTAAACTTTCCCTTCATAATTTGTTATGGCGTAGCGATTTTGTAGCGGCGTAGCGCGTAGCACCGTAGCGTGTACCGTAGCACTTTTTGTGAGTTCTCCATTGAAATGGTTTACAATGTCGGTAGATATGTAGATTCAATTATGAAAACAAGATGGCGAAATTAAGTTTTTTATACTGCCTTTTTAATATGATGTGCTATAAAGTTAGTGCTAAATAAATGAATATTTTGTCTTTCAGTCTATTGTCTTTCATACGTATTCCCTTCTACGAACAAAATGTGTAGTTCTATTATTAAGGAGATATGAAAAGAAGATTGGGCCATTCTATTAATATCTCCTAAATAATACACAGTTCATAACAAACCACTCAGAACGGACAAAAAAAGAATCGCTCAAATCCGACCGCAACATGAAATAGGACTTAAGAACCAAAAAAAAAATAAGGCAAAAAAAATCCGTCCCTATTTTTTAGAGACGAATTCAGAATCAAGCGCGGTACAGTCTATATTAAATTCAGCAGTGGAAGATTACAATATTGAATAGCGAATGAGTATTTCGACGGTGGGAGAAAAAAGAGTACCCTACTGAATTATTCAGGAACAATCACTGGCCATCTCATTTATTCATGCAGCGAGACCCACTAGCCGCTGCGTTGCCATTCATCTCCGATTATAGAAAAAATGGCGATGTGAATATATGATGTCCTGCGTCATGTGGCACACTGGGTCTGTGGTGTTTAATAAATGAGTTATGCGTGCTGTGGTGGGGATGCACGCTAGAGGGAGCGCGGGCCAATGTACCGAGCTCTGTCTAGTCTGAACGGTCGTAGCGACAGCACGTCTAACGCCGTAATATTGGAAACAGTGTTTTATTTGTACAACCCTGAACAAAGACACCACACTGATATATGGTGGTTTTACTCTAAACCCTAACTAGTGTACGCAGAACACCACAATGGCGACGAGGATAAAACTACAAAAGTGAACGTGTAAAGTGTAAATACAGAGTTTGTGTTTTTAAGTGTAAAAGTGAAAGTGTTTCGTGAAAGTGTGTTTAGTGAATAAAAAAAAGGAAAACCCGTAGTGAGATAGTGAAATAATAGTGTTATAATAACTAAAGGAATACTAAAGTGCGCGCCACAATCAGTGTAGTTCTTTAGCTATGATAAAACAGCTCACGTAAGTCTAATCACCATATTTAAATCATTGTGTTATTACAATTACCAAACAGATGTTATGATTCAAGTAACCAAAACAATTTAAAATGTAACGGAGGCGACATCGACAACAGCCTATAGAATTTCTCATTTGCAATGACTTATTAGATCGGAACACAGCTGTACTGCTAACAGTTTTTAGAAACGATTAACTTGGTTATTTTATTAGTAGTGATTCAAAACATAATGAAGCAACATTATTGGTGATTAAATTGACGTGATAAATGTGAGCAATGTAAAGTAAATCACACACATTCATTGGCTGAATTGAAGCTTTTAAGCAGTGATTTGAAATTATGTGAGGTACAGTTTCAAAAATAATAACGGTCGATCTTTGGGTTGAGCCGTGCTTGCCTGGGTTGGTCTGTGGGTGACTGCCCATTACATGGTTTCCTCCGTGCCTCGGAAGGCACCTTGAGCGTTGGTCTCGCTGTCATTAATGATCATTGGATCTTTGACAGTCGTTAAAGGTAGTCAGTGGCACGAAAGCACAATAACAAAACAATCACCAACCAGGCGAACACGGGTCTAAACTAAAAGTGAGTCGTTGTCAAACTGTCGGCCTGTGCTCGCCAGCGTACGGTGGTACGCTGGCGAGTCAACTAGTGTTGTTAAATGTGCATATTTAAACATTTCGCTAGTTATGTTTAACCAAGTCCCAAGAACATAATAAGGGGACCTGCAAAATTTAGTATTTATCGTGATTTGTTTTTCTTATTTCCGTAATTTTGTTTATTTTGTAACTATTTAACTAAATAATTACATAAGTCTTGAAAAGATCGCTTTTAGTGATAAGACCGCCCATTTTATCACCCTGTGTGAAATGTTACTTGTATGGTGTACATAAACCGATATTATTATGTAAACACGTGATTGTACTCAGGAAAACAAACAACTTTTACCATGGCACCAAACATGGAAAAAAAAAAAAAAACTACAGTTCAGTACATGAATATTCCATTCTGTTCTATGAAGCATGTAATCATTCTAAAATACATTATTACGTACAATACAAATCAGTATTTAAATCATTAACTGTTAGCGAAGTTAGTCGAATACTGTTCATTGTGTTATATTTCGATCCACAATTTGTTATTAATATATGAGATAGGTATTGTTACATAAATAATATCGCATATGCGATCGTCTGCGATAAGCTGAGGAATGTGATTGTGCAGCATGGATCGATGAACTGAGTAATAAATAAATAAAAAATAAAAAAAAACTAGTACTTACGCCACTTACTCAAACGACTGAATGTCGTAACGTAGTTACGAAATTTAGTTGTTTGATTCGACATTAATAATAAAATATTATATATAAAAAAAAAAAAAAAAAAAAAAAGATGAAATACGTCGCACCTACAAAAAAAATATATATATTTCGAAAGAAATTCAGAAAAACAAAAAATAATTAAAAAATAAAAAATTTGCCTAGATCAATTTCTATAATTTAATCAAAAATTATTTTCGATCAAAACCTGATGTATCACATGAAAATTTTGACCAAAAACTAACGTGCCCTACGAAAACATTCCTCGTAAATTCCAGTTTTAACCAAGTACCCCTTCGATAATTTCGAAGCAATGGAGGTAATTATTACCTCACCTATTGTTAAAACTGAACAAGTGTCATGAAATCCATTAGGGCTAATGATAATTTTTGACGAAATGCATTTTGTGGTGTCATCAAAAACAAATTAAGGAATAAATACGATGCAAGTACCTATCGTATATTCCCTAGCTCCGACGTGTATCATTTCAAGTGGCCGTATTGCTTAGTTTACACTTGACAGGCACTTATAATAGAACCTTTGGTGAAACTTTCAAACTACAGTTTATTTAAGTGCCACGTTATCGGTACCCACAGAACTCTTTGCTATTGGCTGGATACGACCAATGCATGGTTAAAACTTGGTACCTGTAGGATTCTTTTGGAAAAAAAATACTTAAGGAGCACTAACGTCTTGAAGAAAATAATTTCACCTAATACGAATTCGACGAGACAAGTTTTAAATGTTTGCTATCGTTCAACTGGTTTAAGAAAGAATATATTGATTCTCGTGATACAACAATAATATAAAACCATAACAGGAGTAATCTAAAACCGTAAAAAGGCCGTTAAACAAGTTCCACGATGGTCAGAATACAAAGGCAACAAGTACCCGCCTTAATAAAATTGACATGCAACCAAATATCTCACTATAGAGAGGTTAACATATAACAAAACGACTGTCAGTGGTTGAAGCCTGCAAATAATACAAATCGCATAAAATATGCTACAAAGTAAAAAATCACAAAGGTGATAAAATGCCTAAATATGGCACCAAAAATCACAAAGGTGATAAAATGCCTAAATGTGGCAGCAAAAATCACAAAGGTGATAAAATGCCTAAATATGGCACCAAAAATCACAAAGGTGATAAAATGCCTAAATGTGGCAGCAAAAAATCACAAAGGTGATAAAGTGCCTAAATGAGGCAGCAAAAAATCACAAAGGTGATAAAGTGCCTAAATGAGGCAGCAAAACATCACAAAGGTGATAAAGTGCCTAAATGAGGCAGCAAAAAATCACAAAGGTGATAAAGTGCCTAAATGTGGCAGCAAAAAATCACAAAGGTGATAAAGTGCCTAAATGAGGCAGCAAAAATCACAAAGGTGATAAAATGCCTAAATATGGCACCAAAAATCACAAAGGTGATACTAGTCCCGGCCCTGCAATCAATGCAGATTGCATAAAATGTAGTTTCAATGGTATTACTAAAAGTACTGCAGAACAAGAGAAAAAAGAAATACATAGATGATTGTGTATATGTATAATATTTATGCATATACATAGACATCTGTGTCGAAAAATATATATGTAAATGTGTGTGGAAAATATATATATGTGTATGTGCTGATACATAAATAGTCAGCAGTGAAAATACTATTAGGGAAGAAAATAGTGCTGACATCAAGCTAAATGTGAGTGTGGACTCTCAAAATTGTGACATAATAAAATACTAATATTTAGCAGCCGAGTACTAAATTGCACAACAGTAACAAAATTTAAAATAACCACAGTTTCTTCTTTCTCAATACATTTGAGTACTAATCTTGCAAAACAACAAGCACAGTCAAATTAGAGAAGCCCAAACAAGAAAACCAAAGCCAAAGAGCCTACATCTTGGGTCATTTATTTAATTCTCGAGTAAAAGTGGGTCTCAAGTCAATATTACAAATTGAGTTAAGCCGAGCTACACGATAATTGACAAATGCTTGCACTGACTGGACAGGTCCACTCAAAACTGTGTGGTTCTTTCTTCAAAATACCATATCAGACACTAATATGCATAGTCCTCGTGTGAATTGAGCAATGTCTGTAGTGTAGTTAAAAGAGACTATGACCTCTGAGTTTGTTTCGGCTGTTTCTTCTCAGAGTAGTCAGGTACGAAACACCGGCTCCATCTAGTTTAATAAAATGCCGTGCTAAAGTGTTTATAAAAACCTACTTGCAAAATAAACATCATCAATCCAACAAAACTAAAAATTCAAAGATATTAAATTAAAATCACTATTTCATTTTATGGTTTTATGGAACAATTCTTCTACTTGTCAGTTATAAATGAGTTCCATTTCATTGGGAATCAAAGAAAATAAGAAATAAGACGAACTGGAAAAAATAACCTCATTTAAACCACTCGAGAAGTTCAAAATTTACTATAACTTGATTATGAGCAAATAAGTTAAGATTAAATCAGCCATTTATTTTATAAGCAAATAAATAAATAAATCAATTTATTAAAACACAAGTTACAAATTATACAAACAAGCAAACAAAAGCAGTGAATTATAATTAACTAAACAATTTGCACATTTGTCAATAAAGACCCATATTATTGTGTGTTAATATGTTATTAGCAGTTTAATCTTTTGTAAGCTTTGAAAGGCGAACTGCTAGCCTAACAAAAAGTCTTTATTTTAGTGTGTTAATGTATCTTAGGATAAGTGAATTTTGTTAGTGATATGAACATTAAAAAAAAAAAAAAAAAAAGTGACGAAAAGATGAACATGCGTAATTCAAATAATTCATATTAAAATCATCAGTGAGTGATGGCAATCAAACAAAAGTCATAAATCATTCAGAAATAAAATAACAATAACAACCAATAAAATGAATATTAAAAACAAAAGAACCAAAATCAATCAATCATTCAGATAGGAAAAATAAGATAAAATATCTTATTATTATTTCTTTATATTTTGTAAAGAAGAGATGTGGTGTTTAATAAATGAGTTATGCGTGCTGTGGTGGGGATGCACGCTAGAGGGAGCGCGGGCCAATGTACCGAGCTCTGTCTAGTCTGAACGGTCGTAGCGACAGCACGTCTAACGCCGTAATATTGGAAACAGTGTTTTATTTGTACAACCCTGAACAAAGACACCACACTGATATATGGTGGTTTTACTCTAAACCCTAACTAGTGTACGCAGAACACCACAGGGTCTATGCGAGATTTTAACACTGACGAAACGTCGATCACGTCAACGTCAATTTGTGTGATAATTGTTTCCTATTTTTTTTGTCATTAGACGACGATGTTTCGGTTCAGTACATTGTCACATTTCTTTGGACCAAGGGGTCTAAAGTGGACACTTTAGCAGATTCATAATAGGATACTAATTTGAATCACGTTAAAATTCTTAAAATGGTCATAGACGTAGTTACGATTGTCGCTTTGTGACCATTTTACGAATTCAAACGTAATTAATAATATTATCCTCTAACATTATTCTGGGTATTATAATATTATCCTATTAAGATTATTTTAAACTGGCCATTTTATACCCCAGTTCTGTGATAAATAATAATAAAAATCGCTGGACAGTACACACAGTGCCATCTAGTGCCACACTAAGCAACGAGGCTTGTGTCGTGGACACCAGATAATTGATATACTACATACATACTTTTTGTTTGTACATACATACTTATTATACATATAAACATCCTTGACTCGGAAACAAATGTCCATGCTCATCACACAAACGTTTGCTCCTACCGGGATTCGAACCCGGGACCCTAAGAACGTAAGGCAGCCTCACAACCGCTGCGCCAATCGGGTCGTCAAACGGACGTCGTAGAACGTAACAAGCGGGAGTTTCGTTCGAATGGGTATAAAAACTCTCTGTGACTGGGTTGTGGAAGTCAGACAAGTTGTCGCTCCATGTAAAATACTGGTATTCAGCTGCAACCGGTAAGTCTAGAAGCGGAGTACTGTTGTTGGGAAAGAGCAAGTAGACCAATAATGATTACTCATCGTGCATGGATATAGTTAAGACCCCAATTCCAAGGGTAAGCCTGTTGACATTCACCAATTCAGGCTTCGGGTTGCTAGCTCGCCGTCCGTCCGTCTCATGACGACAGGCCGTGTCGACGGCGCGTTCGTGTTCCACGCGCGCCTCAAAGAGAGTCAGCAATAAGGAAGGGGTCCGCAAGGGCCGAAGCCTGCCGGGGCTGCGGGACTATTCGAAAGAGAAACCGTGGCCCTGGAACACAAAGGTCGATAAAGGAGTAGGGGGTAGTGGAGGAGGGTTTTAGTCAGTAAAAGTCTGATACTCCCTCCTGCTCCGCCCAGAGCTGGAGTAGACATTTGATGATTTCCCATCCGAAAAAAAAAATAAAGAAAAGGCTTCGGGTTGCTATTGAGAAACTCTTGACAAAAGACCCACACTTTGGCCGATCTTGAAATCAGGGTTTTATGTCTATTGTATGAAAGTACCGTCACTCGGTTACAGGATACAAAATAACAGTATGATCAATTTGGCTATACCGCAGCGACAAAAACCAACCTTCATTTCACAAATCTGTGGCTTTCATTTTTGCCGAAATGGAATTGTGTAGCAGATCTGTCACCTGGGCTGGAATTGTGTTATGTGCGTGCTTTATTGACGGCTTATTTCGTCGGTTCGTGTTGAACGACACGTGTGACCCGTAATGTACGGTGAGCTTCACGTAAATTGTGAATTGAGGATGATTGGACGGGAGTCAATATTTTGTGGTATGGGAGTAGTGCGTGGGCAGTTAAAATAAATAAATAAATAACGCTGGACATTAACACAGCGCCATCTAGTGCCACACTAAGCAACGAGGCTTGTGTCGTGGACACCAGATAGTTGATATACTACATAGATACTTTTTTGTTCGTAAATACATACGTATTATACATATAAACATCCATGACTCGGAAACAAATGTCCATGCTCATCACACAAACAGTTGCTCCAACCGGGATTCGAACCCGGGACCCTATAAACGTAAGGCAGCCTCACTACCGCTGCGCCATTCGGGTCGTCAAAATGTTCATATTGTGTTGGTATCTTTTTCAGCTTAGTCAATTGATCAACCCGTAATGTTCCCATTGCTGGGAAACCGGCCTCCTTGTCTCTGTCCCAGCAGAGTGGTAAAATTATGGGTTTTTTTTTAAAAGAGTGGGCTGAAATTTATCACGCAAGCTTCCCGTTAGCCGAGAATCACATGCTTAGGTGTGTCATTTTGTGAATTCACTTTACTTCAGTTTAATATTTCACTCTGAAATCATGTTCCAAGTATATTGTTCATAAGTAACTTGACAATACCGTTTCATACAAATTCACAGGTTCTCGTATTTGACAACCAGACTAGTACCTAAATATGTACCTATACTAATATTATAAAGAAGTATTTGTTTGTATGTGTAAAACGTTCCCGTGAGTTAATTTCAAAAAGCCCACCTGATGAGAAGTTTGGTTTTTCCAATATTTCTGTACGGCGCAGAAACATGGGCGTTTAGAAAGAAAAAGAAAGAAAGATAAATATTTATTTGACGTCAGTTATTAAAGCACACACACATAAAAAAAAAGATACAAAATAAGGAGGAAAACATAGTATGTGCTGTGTGCCTCACGGTTGCGCCAAAAAGGTCCATTTCAGCATTCATGCCAGACAGGTGATGGTGATGCTGCCTGACGCTGGTCTTCTGGTGGTTCGCTTCAAAGACCGACGCAAAATCGATGCACTCGAAATGTGGTGCTGGCGGGGACTGCTGCGGATCCCTTGGACGGCGTTTCGGACGAATGTCTCGATCTTGGAGGAACTTCGAATCAAGGAGAGGTTATCATCGACTGTACAGATGCGAATCCTCAAATACTTTGGCCACATTTTTCGAAATGAACGCTCCATGGAACGACTTGTTGTCCAGGGACAAGTAGAAAGCAAGAGGTCACGCGGTCGATCACTTACGCGTTGGACAGACCTTATAAAAGCTGCAACACAAACGTCCATAGTCCAAAGCTCCCGAGACGCTGAAGACCGCAACAAGTGAAGGCGCATCGCAAGGGCTATGTCATCCAAAGAAAATGCATCATCTTCAACCGCGGCCATTCTGTTAAGAATGCACGACTGAGGAGGAGGAGTTAATTTCCGTACCTGACGAGAGCAAGACCGCGAGCAAAAGCTAGTCCAGATATAAAAGCATACTCTAGAGTTAAAAAAAACCTTTTACGTCCCTGCATTAAGGCGGAGCATTTATTCCTTTTTTATAATAAAAAGAAACGATTCATTTGCAGAAGTATCATAACGTTTATTTCCCTAGCGAGATGATCGTGGCAAAAGCTTTAGATGACTCTGGCTTTGGACTGCCCAAGTACTTTAATAAGGATTGTTTGGTTACCTTGCGAGTAGGTAGTTATTTAAGAAAGAAGTAAAGTGAAGAGTCTTTTTTAGATATTGGCAGTTTTAAATTAAAACTGCTTCGTTCGTCTGGTGGTCCCACCCAAGCGCGACTACTGAGCATGAGGTCCTAGGTTCAATTTCCGGGTTGGGCCAATTGTTATTGAGTTTTTACATCAGTAATTTATCAGTAGTTGCCACGGAGTCTGGATTTGTGGCCGATTGATGGCAATAGGCTCGCCTCTATTACACGGGACTTTTTATTTTTTTTTCAGCCCTTTACTCAAAAAGTTTCCTAGGAATGGCACCAAAAATATTTAATAAACTACCTAAATCAATAAGAGCATCAAGAGATTCAAATACTTTAAAAAAAACACTCTATAAATTTTTAATTCAAAAAGCCTTTTAATCGGTCAATGAATACCTTGAAGAAAAATGATAACTGTTTTTATTTTATATATTTTTCGTTTTGTTTTGTATAGTTTAAAAATTGTTTCTGTTTATTGTATGTTTATTTTATTAAAGATTTAGGTTGGTAACTAGCTGTAATAACGTTAGTTTTAATTTTTATTTAACTTTCAGTTTTTATACACATAAAAACTACCTTCACTACATAAGTGTGAACATTATTTGTACGCCTTGCAAGGCAACACATACTGAGACATTTTTTTTTTGATAACACCATGTACCTATTTATGTTTACCTATGTGTCACAAATAAACAATTTTGAATTTGAATTTGAACTTAAACATAACTGGCGAAATGTGGGTGTACTATTAGGTACACGTCTGCCTAATCCTTGGGGCTTACAGCCGTGATGTTATGTTCATTCTGTTACAAAATAGAACCATAATTCAACACGACATAATCTAATAACTAAACAAGCCGAGAATCGTGATTCTTCTTCATTTAAAATGCAAAGACAGTTCCAAACATAATTCGCAGACCTAGACGCGCCTAGAATGTTCCATTCCCAGCAGATGAACATTAATGTATTTGATATTCCTGAGTGCTACAATATAAATGTTTATATTATACAATCCATTACTCTAACAAGACTTTTTGCATTAATTAATATAATGTACGTACAATACATGGGTGTTGTCTTACCGTATGCAAATATTGGACGCCAATGTTGGAGCCAACGATACAGGAGGCTTTTCCGTGTGTAAACTTGTACGATATAATGGAAAAGTAGACAAGGGAAAGTTGGGAACCGTTTCCATCAGTTTAGCGCAAATATTTGTGCAAACATTCGTTGTTTTGTGGCGGAAGGCAAAAGTGGCAGCGGTGAGGTTGTCTTTAATCGAATGTAAATATAATTTCAACTAGCTGTGGAAATTCTGTGTTGTACGGCCGACCAAGCTATTTGGTTTACATTTTACAATGAAATTTGCATGTTTAAATGTAAACCAAATACGTGTGAGAAAAAAAAGATGCTTTGGCGCTATTCCAAACTACAATCTATCTCTGTGCCAATCTTCATCCAAATCTATTCAGCCGTTCTGGCGTGATTGATTAACAAACATCTATTGATCCATCCAAACTTTCACAGTTATAATAGTAGTTTATATTGTGGAGACTAAGGTATGAGGAATGGACGTGTAATAATTACTGAAGAATCTTAGTATTTATGTAAAATTTGTTATTTGTAAGACAATGTAATGTGTGCTTTGCTTCTACATTTATTGTGCGAACCACCAGTCTGTGGAATTTACCGCCGGCTTCTCTGTTCACTGATCATTATAATCTGGATCTATTCAAATTTCGAACGATTCTTCTAAAAAGCGTGCTGCACCCTAGGCCACATCATCGCTTTTTTTTTCTAGCCTGGTCTGTCCCACTCCTGGGCAAAGGCCTCCCTCCACTCCTTCCACTTCTCGCGAACCCGCGCGTCCTCCTTCCAGTTCGGACGGAACTTGTCCAGTTCGTCCCGCCATCTCCTTCGTGGCCTGCCGCGACCCTGCCTCACTGTGTCAGGGCACCAGTTGGTCCGGCATGCGGCAGACATGACCTGCCCAGTCCCATTTCAGTTGGGCAGCCTTTTGAGCCACGTCAGCTATATTTGTTTTGGAGCGCAGTATTGTGTTTCGAACACGATCCGTTAATTTAACACCTAGTATACTGCGCTCCATTGCTCGTTGGCAAACCTTGAGTTTGGACTTCTGAATGTTTGTCAAAGACCACCTGCACCAAAGGTTCAGACGGGGAGAATACACATGTCCATAAGTTTGCGTTTCAGTGCCATAGGCAACTCACCCGTAAATAGTTCCTTCATGGACCAGTAGCTCTTCCAGCATCTATGCATCACAAAAAAAAATCTAGCAGAACACCCACAGCTTTAATAGATAAGCGGTTGCTTATCTATTAAAACTGCTTTGCTGTTATTGCTGCTACATGAGTTTCGAATTGTAATTCTCCAAATGCCAATTTCCTGTCTATGTTTTCCTTTACTCTCTTACGTTTTAAGAGTAAAGAGTAATGCTGACGAACTATAATAATAAAACAAAAGGGTAAACTAATTTAAATAGCGATATTTTTTACGTGTCATGGGGGATCTTAAACAAATCCGTTACAAAAATAAAATAATTGCGAAAACAACAAAAAGCAACACCAGCAATATTATTATTAGTAGTGGCTCTCCATGACCATGCATGAATCATAAATGTGTGCCCGCTAGAAGTTCACATCTTAATCGACATAAGCTTGGAAATAACGGATAAAAAGTTTCTTCGGATTTTCACGACACGCTCGCGAAATGAGAGAAGTTGTGGCCTTTTGTTACTTACGTTAATGCCCGCGTCTGCGCAGCTTCGTGGACGCAAACGTTCACAGGTACGTTGTACTTGTTGAGTGATTGTGTTGTCATTAAGATTAGGAGGCTTTTGTTGAAGCGATTGGGGAAATTCTTGTTTTATAGATAAACAAGGTTTACAAGCTTTTACATAAACCGTGATTTTCGAACCCAAAAAGATAGTCGTTTCCCAGTAATATTTTTTGCGTAGGGTTACATACTTTAATGTACAAAATGCTTGGGTGACGGATTCGTAAAGGGTTCGTTTACACCTTGTATAGCGTTTATTTCGGACTACGCACATACTGTTAGTAACAATGAGTAAGGACAGACATATAGACACATATTTTGTGTGGTCTTTTCCAATGTATATGGGTCTCCCATATATCTGCGAATACACTCAAGATAATGTTGGTACTGCCACGAAGACGAGCAAGCAGAGAAACGCTTCTTTAACGTATGATAGCTACAAAACCATCTATAATAAGGTAGTTGACACCATAAATAAATAATTCCAAGACACAAATCTCAAAAAAAAACACTTTATTTTGGGCCTGGAAACCCGATCTATTTTCAATTAATTGACAAATTCGATTTTTAGTTGCTTTGAAATCAATAAATAGTTGAGTCATTGAGTTGACCAAACAGTGACGTCACAGCGTGCTATTGCCATACAAAATCTATGAGAGAACCGCGTTGTGACAGCTCTTAAAAAGTATGTCAATTGACTGGTGTGTCAACTACCCTAATATGTCTTCGAATGAACGTTTTCGGAGCAGCGCTGATGTCTGCCTGGGTTCGAATACCCTTATTATATTATCATACTAGCTGACCCGCGCAACTTCGTCTGCGTTACGTAAGAGAGAGAGAGGCTTAGAGAGAGTGTGAGTCAACCTAAAAAAAATGCAGATAATATGCTTTAGCGGACTTTTTAAGAGGAACAATCCCGTCATACATGTATGATTGTTGAGTAACTTTAACCGTTTACGCAGCGCACGGAAAGGAAGCTCTCAAAAGCAATAATTTTTCGCTGTATTTGCAACAATTTTCATTGATGCTCCGCTCCTATTGATTGTAGCGTGATGTTATATAACGTATAGCCTTCCTCGATAAATGGGCTATCCAACACTAAAAGATGTTTTTAACTGGAATCAGTAGTTCCTAAAATTAGCGCGTTCAACCAACCAAACAAACAAACTTTTCTCCTTTATAATAATAAGTATAGATTCAAGTAGGTAACAATTTAATTTCTCGGAATTATACGCAATCATCGTTAAAATATTGTACTATGTTTTTCCAATTTGGGGCTTCCCTCGACAGCCTTAGGTTTTCATCCTTAGACACTCGATGACAGTCATACTCCAGCTAGGTCGAAAGTTCTCATCAAGGTGCATGAATGAGCCCAAACACGATATAGCTTTTTTTTTCGGATGGGAAATCATCAAATGACTCCTCCCGGAGCAGGAGGAAGTGTCAGACTTTTACTGACTAAAACCCATCCATGTTCCTTCATCGCCCTTTGTGTTCCGGGGCCACGGTATCTCTTTCGAATAGTCCCGCAGCCCCGGCCCTTGCGGACCCCTTCTTTTTTGCTGACTCTCTTTGAGGCGCGCGTAGAACACGAACGCGCCGTCGACACGGCCTGTCGTCATGAGACGGACGGACGGCGAGCTAGCCCATAGCTCCTCGTCCACAGGCCCGCGCCTACGGTGGCCGGGGGCCAATACGTGGCTCCCGACGCCCGGGGTGTCTCCCGCTGTGGCCGGGACGTGAGGATCTCTCCCTATCACGTTCCGCCACCTCCTTCGCTAGCATGACTGCTTCGCAAAAGGAGGTGATGGCATCCCATTCCGTCTCGCTCCGGACCATGTATTGAACCAGGGCTGGGAGAGAGAGGTCGCCGCCGCCGATCGCCGCTTCGAGGACACGGCGGTGCTCCGCCCAAGTGGGGCACACCTCCACAGTGTGCTCCACCGTGGCCTCCGGTCGATCGTCACAATGGAAGAACCCGGGCGTCTCCTCCCGCCCGAAAACACGATATGAGGCCAATAACAATTTAGCTGTAAATATAATCTACGTAAACTGCGTATGGATTATTGATTATTGCGAATAGCATAGCACAGTTCTTGCACGGCAAGAACACGTGGATTTATCAGGCTTCTGGTGTTCGCTATACTTCTTTTTGGAGAAATCATCCTCATCATCATACTCCTGCCCTTATCCCAATTTATTTGGGGGTAGCATGATTGTATTCTTCTTCCTTATGTACTACTCTATTACTTTTTGGAAAAATATTTCACGAAAAAAATAAGAAATGCACACAACTTATACAAAATGAAATATAGGAAATCTCACAGCATCAAAAAAAAATTAAACAAATCACAAAAAGTGAAAATAATGTTGGAGGGTTTGAACCTGCAACCCCGTAGTTTACAGAGCGGTCATGAAAATGCAAGGCTATTTACTTCGTTGACATAAGCCACAAATAGCCGTTCTCATGTACTTACGTCATGACTGAAACGTCAAACAATTGAAGTATACGGAAATAATGCAAAATTGCCTACCCCCTTAAGGAAGTAGCGTGATAATATATAGTTTAAATATTGAAGAAGCCTATGCAGTAATTTTGACGTGATGCGCGCACAAACATTTCGTACCAACTACTTAAACCGATCAAAGCTGATTTTCTTGAGTTCCGCTATTTTGTGCGTATTCACCTCAAAAATCAAATTTCAAGAAAACTGAGAAATTATATTTACCTGTATTAGATATGGAGTATATGTAGCAACTTTAAAAGGTTACACTTCATTGGTTTTGATTGTATAGGTGTTAGAAGTTTATTAATTTTAAACACAAAACCCTCTTTTTTGCGCCTCTGGATGAGATTTAAAAAAAATGCTAAGACAGGTATTTCTTTATTTTTATTAATAAGTATTTATTCTGAGTTTCATGATTCTAGAACAATCTAATTTTTTTTTTTCATACAAACTTTACCCCCCCTTTTCACCCTCTTTTTCCAAAAAAAAACAAAATTTCTATAGCCTATATGTTATTCTGAATGTATTTAAACAGATTTGTGAACATTTCAACAAAATCGGTTCAGCAGTTTTTACGTGATGCGCGGTCAAACAAACAAACAAACAAACAAACAATTTTTTTTTAAATGGTTTTAATATGTTCAGTTACTTATTTCAAGTCACCCTGGCTGGTTTTTTTTTTTTAATCTTCAATGAACAGATTTTTTGGTCTCAACGATTTTATTATATGTATAGATGCGATATTAATATATTATCCTTTGCGATCGTCGTATGTTAATGCAGTTTAAAACAAACACAGGTAAGCAAATCAGCAGCATTATCTCTTGCCTCAAGCTGCACTCATTAGTTAGCCTGAAGGAGATTAATTGCCGCGTTGTTTAGCATCACCTTCCACCGTGCCTGCCAGAGAGTCTAATGAACCAGGTCAACAATCGTTTCGTGGGTAAACAGTACTGTAGAAAGGGTACTTTATATGGTGTTGGATTAACATCGCATGTTATTTTATGAGGAACGAAATAATATTTATATTTCGCAGGGATATGACGTGCATACAAAATTACAAAAAAACCAATAAAAATGTACAATGTACAACAAATATTTATAAATACAACAGAACAAAAAAGTTGACAGCTTGCACGTAGTGACTGCGACAAGGCGGCTAGCACTCAGCTTGATGCCGTGTTCTGGGAGACCCACAGCACAGCACTGGTTTTCAGTGGTCACCCGGAAAAAAAGGGGACTGGGTTCGTGGGTAGGTTGGTAGTAATGCAAGTTTTTCAAAGTTATATGGTTTTCCTGAAGAAGCTAGCAACGGGCTCTCTGAACTGCCCCGATTTGCTCAGTAGGGTCTTATTCCATATGCCACGTAATCTGCCAAGAATTTCTAATAGGAGACTTTTCTGCATGTCAAGATGTCACACCAACTTGAGGCAATTCTGCCCAACCGATGTATGCGCATACAAAGAGCACGAAGCGGACATTGATCTATTTAACTCTTCGTTACGTGCTCTAAAAAACGCCGCTCTTGCCATTTAATGAACATCTCTACTCTAGTCAAAAATTTACCTAATCTTTTACAAAAATAGAATCTATAATAAAAATAAAATAATTTAATCAATTTAATTTACTCTATTCTAATTTAAATTTCAAATAAATTACAAAAATATTAAAAATAATAATAATAAAGAAAAAAATATTTTATTTATTTTTAATTTAATCTATTTTATTTATTTTAATTTAATTAAGTGTAATCAATTTAAATTTTTAATAGTTTTATTTTTCCAAACTGTGTATTTCTTGTTTAGTTAATGATTTAATTATCTGCGCATAATGTAGTGCATGCTGTGCTTTTCTGTAAGTGATGAGGCGCTTAGATTTAAATTTGCAATGTACAAATTATAATGTAACAGTGTACTCATTGTTGAGAAGCCTTATAATAAATAAATAAAATTTAATACTTGACAAGTCTAAACTTTAAGTTATTGAAGGAATGCTTTGAAAGGCGACCATCACTGTAAACCGTACATTCAGCTGATGTTAACGGCTAAACGGGTCGCCGGGTCGACTGCTTAGCATGCGGTGCTGGGTTCAATTCCCAGGCCGAGCACAGTGTTATTAGGTTTTTCAATCAGGAATTTCTCAGTAGCAGGCATGGAGTCTGGATTTGTGCCCGGTTGAAAGCAATAGGCTCGCTCCATTAGGGACTCAAATATAACTAGCGAAATGTGGGTGTGCTATTGTGCCTAACCCTTCAAGGTTTACAGGCGTGATGTTATGTCGACCGTAACTTTACTTTCTAAAACATAGCTACATTGCAAAAAAGAAAAAAAGCTTCTAGTAAGTATGTAGTATATCAACTATTTGGTGTCCACGACATCCGGCGCTGTGTGATGTCTAGCGATATTTATGTTATTTATTGGTCGCAAAACGGCAGAATAGTACGTAAACATTGAATATTTATTCAGGCATGAAAGTAAACCACGTCAAACGGAGAAGTTTTCAGATTAAACCCAATAGTAAATCTAAGAAAATGTGGGGTCAGTGGCTTGGGATTGTGTTCCACTGCGAAATATATATATAAGACGTCGTGTCTTGTGTACGTTATTTCTTTGTTAGTGTAGGTAAAAGAATAGGTCCCTAGTAACTTGATACAATCACATACTTTGCTTTCCAGAGTGAGGTGATCAGAGTAATATTCCCTTGCGGAGATGATTTCCCGTCCGGATGTAGTTCTACCTGAGTACTCCATTGACTGAGTACTTACGTACCTTCGTTACTCAACTTTTCTCAACAGTCTTTAGATGACTTAACCCCTAAACACTGAAAAGTTCTGCAGGAAAACTTGAAAACCTTATAACAATTAAAAATAATTGCGGCCATTGTCAAAACTGATCGCCTCAAAACACATTCGTTATCCGGCTGTCATGCCATCCATTTCGGAGTATTGAATCAATCTGATTGTCCGATGTCATCAATTAGCCGCGGTCATACTGCACCTTTTACAGACATCACTAAACTAACTAACTAAGTCGTTGGTCTAACAGTCGCAAGCGTGACTTTGACGTGAATATTAAGTTGATTTTGAATGTAATAGCCGATAACCAGAAAGGTTTATTAAGGCGACTACAGGAGCTAAATTAGCAAACTTCGTTTGAAATACTGTTAGAATAATGTTTTGATCAGCTTGCACTACAAAGTGGTTGCTACGTCAGTCACTGCTGGCCAAATAGTGCGATGTGAGTGTTGTTTTTTTTGCGATTTACATAAAATCTATTGATTGGACTAAACAAATAAAACAGTATCATGCTAACATGTTGCTTTTAGAATTATTTGCCAAAAAATCAGAATGATCGCATGTATTTTAGTATGATTTTTACTAGTTAAAAGAAATTTTGTGAGATAAGTTTGTGATTTTTTTTTATCAAGAAAATTAGTTGTATTATGTTTTCAAAACACTATCATACTAGCATCTATCCTGAAGAATATCATATATTTTTCTGGTTTTGTTTATTGCAGTGAATCATATGTTTTTTTGCATTATAAAACTCGCGTTTAGCTCCTGTAGTCGCCTTAAACCAGAAATTTAAAACTAGATCAGCGTTACCGTCCGTTAGCCACTGCTAGCACTGCCTCTTTAGTCGCAAACGCGACTGCTGAGGACGAAGCCCCGAGTTCTATTCCCGGGTCGGGTAAAGTGTGATTGAGTTTTTCATCAGGATTTCTTCAGTAGCAGCCACGGAGTCTGAATCTGTGTCTGGTTAATGGCAATAGGCTCGCCCTTATTACATGGGTCTTTAAACATAACTGGTGAAATGTGGGTGTACTTTTAGGTAGACCTCTGCCTAACTCTTTGGGTATTACAGGCGTGATGTTATGTTTATTTTTCCAACCTATAAATACCAATATTACTATCTGCAGACTACACGAAACAGTTGCAGCAAGTTTACTAGACATGACACTAACTTAAAGTTTTCAATGTACTAACATTGAAAACTTTAAGTCAATAGTTGTACGTGACTCTTGATCATGCAGGAGACTTTTGGCTTCAACTTCAAGTTGGGTAACTAGTGCGGAAAAGTTTGTGATCTACCTATGTACGTATGTTTAAGTTAGTTTTGACAAAGCTAAAGGAATAAGGGTTATTTCAAGTGATATTGGTTTGGCATAGCGCACCCAAATAATGTTTGAAGATTGGTTTTAAAAAGTATGTACGAGGAGGTTTAAAGTTTCTCATCAGGGAGGATCCACATCAACCAGACGGGTGAGGTCGGGTGCTTGGATATGTTCTTATCTCCTGAATCAGAATTAGTTCCTAACTTTGTATCATAGATGTCATTATACTTCTTTTTGTATTGTTGGCCATGTCGAACAGTAGGCTCAGCCAAGTTGACAATCTGCAATCGTTAACGCTAATAGAAAACTAACCGGGTTATTCCCAAAGTACTCCATTTCCTTTGAACTACAAATATAAGAATCTCATACAATAATTCCCAAGTTACTAACTTGGCTAGGCCTTGTGCCCACATCTGCCTAGCTTTTTTCTAACTATGTTATCGTCGGCATTCAGTTTCTCTGCAGCTTAATTTCAGCATTGCAGCATTGTTAGATGTGTGGATACCATTCAAAATCAGCTTTGCTTGATACATTTTGACCGTGTAGGTATTGCACTTTTGTAGGGAACAGCTGATTTTTTTTAAATTTACCGATGAAAAATTTCGATGTGAGGGGGTTTCGAATGATATACTGACTACATGGTAACCGTTTTTGCGTTGGTGTCCCATCCACCCTGTATTTATCGCCATTAGCGGTAAAATTATGTACTATCGTGGACACTCCCGCCTGATCACCACCAAGCTAATTTTTGCTTGCACTCGCAACATAGAAACGCTCTCTAGCCCCAATCCGTTGGGTTTGTATAGAAATAATGATATAAGACAATACCGATCGGCCGAGCGCACTAACGACGCACGCCCAACGAGAGTTATTGTTATTTTGGGCGCCAAATTAACGCTTTTCTAATAGGCTTGAACTTTAAGGGGGCGTGTTTCGGCGCCTCCGCATGATTTGAATTGATTGAACTGTTCAGGCGGAAAAGACCACGACTGTACATTTCTTGTTTTACCAAAGCTTCGCAATCGACTGGATCACAGCCATTAAGGGTAATGACGAAAATTTCGCAGTAAATTGCGGGCAGCACCCATAGTCATTTCATGGGGGTTGCTATTACCACCCTAAGAGTTGGAGTAAATCAACCGTTATCGATAACTAAATTGTGGAACTTTATTGCATTTTATGGGAATGGGTATATTTTAGTGAAACTTATTTGGTATAGACATTTAGTACAGTTACACACAGTTATAGTAGTTTATTTAGTCGATAGAGTTGCTGATCATTGTTTTTGTAAAACGAACACCTTAACTATTGTTTTATTTATTTATTTCAACTTCATGTACAAGAGTGTATTTATCTTTCATTGACTTGAATATGCCTTGGTGGCTGAGAGAATGTCATGCTCACTCAAATGTCTCGCTGATGGTGGCGGGTGTGTCGGGTCATTTAGTTCCCTTAAATACGGTCGAGTTTAATGGCGCCGATACATGCGTCATGTTCGTGAACGGGCGCTGTCAGTTGGGACTGGTCATCTCTTAGCTGCCACGGTTCATTTTAATTACTTTATTTTTAAATAGTTGATTTAATCTTTTACTCTGGACGCTCTTAATGTCGTCTTTCTACATCGTTCTCACATATTATGTATAATCACAACATTAATGATGTAACCAACATTTTGTAACAATATTTTGATTTAAAAGAGTGTCCATGGAGTTTCCTGCCCGTTCTTCTCCATAGAGATCTACGTTAGGGAATGGGCAACTACAGTACTTTCTCAAGTTATTATGCCTTGTGTCTGTGACTGTAGCTTTGCTTTTTTTGTATTTTCGACATTCAAAAGTGCCGTCGTTATAGCACTGGTTTAGTTTTTGATTATGTGATTCTTGCATCCAATTTTTTTTATTATGTTCCCATGTAACATTTTCTCGTTCAATTTTGCAAACACAGAGGAGTCTCCGTCACCAATAAAACTCATATACCGAAGTTGATGTATTTCTTCACTCTTTTGAAAACTTTCAGTAATATTTTTTCAGCAGTGCTTTCATAATTTTCATAGGTATCCATGTTTCTCCTCTCATAATATTGACATGTCTAACAATATTTCTTTCTAACAGCAAGAAATAGACATTTAGTAGTTTCTTTACCAATAATGCAGGCCTGGAAATGAAAAGCAACACTTGTAAATATTGCACATATTATAAATGTCATATGAACCAAATTTGTGTTTTGAAAAATATTAACTTACCTGACCTTTGAACCATGCTCCATCTACAATTTACATATACAGTAACAAATGGAACGCCGCGCCGTATGAAGACACATCATAACCTTTTTGAATAGCAATTTGATCTTTCTTAATAAAATAAAGCTGACATTGTTGGAATATCCTTATGACTTGTTGTGAGCTGCTTGTGTCCAGTATTTATTTTATCACTGCTCTCCGTACAATTTTATGACACCTACTGCACTTGAAAATTAATTCACTTCGAAATCCATCAATTTCACTAACAAATTCAATTTGTTAGATTCACACATATTTCGATGCTTTCCAGAAGAAATGCCCACTCCATTTTACATCTTTCAAGTCCACAATGCGATGCCCAAATATCCCAGATAATCATTTAGATATTTGAACCAGCTTCCACAATCAATAAAATTGAAAATAATGAAATAGTATCGTAAATTCGTATTTCACAACCATGATGCAAATTGCAATATTCCAAATCATAGATAATAAAATAAGGTTGCGTTCGAAACCAAAGATCTAGAAAAATATTAAGTTACATTTTATTTATCTTTATATTTCAATGTTATCTTTATATTCCTGGTAGAATTGGTCGACAAATAAGAAAACAAAATCAGATTAGATAAGTTATTTATTTATTTAAAATAAAGCACATGTAAGTAACTGATTTATATTTGTTTCTGAACACACCATAACAATATGACGTGAACTAGCGAGAGCTTGATACGTTAGGCTTAGGTACCTACTACAAAATAAAACCAACTAATATAATGTGTGTCTGACTGACTGTCTGTCTGAAACTGTTTGCAAAATGCGTAAAAGGTGTCCCGCCCGGCAAAGTCATATTTTGCACATGTTTGCAAGTTAAATTTTGTAACTACTTTGGTAGATAACCGATTAATAATTATATCTATCGTTGACCAAAAATATATTCAAACACATTCAAATAATATGAAACACTGACTTTGTACTCATCACTGCTACGTATGACGTAGGTAATTAGTATTGTGACGAGATTTCATAAAAATCACGGGTCAACTTGCTGTTTCAAATACCACCGAAAATAGAATTGCGTTTTTAGAATAAATAATTACTATACCTACGATAAATTACATTATAGTCTACTAAATAATATGAACTAAATATATACTATTTCTCTAGTATATATTTAGTTCTTAATGCAATTTGAATCAATGAAAATGTATAGCATACAAAATTTAATACACAAGAAATTCCGCGCGCAAATCATAGCGCGTTACAACCGAAATAAGAATGTATTTTATAACAGTCTAAACAAGTGAACGAAGTTTGGCAACGCTTTGTTTCGTCAACAATGCATGTAGGTCAAGGTTAGGAAGAACGGCATCGTTGCTTAAAACTTACCTACGACTATTGGTATTTATGTTGCCATACAAGAATAATATGTAAGAAAAGTTAAAAAAAAAACAAAACATTGATGTTTATGTCATCAGTTTTATGTTATTTAATATTGTTTTTTTTTGAACGGTTGGAAAGGGAATTAACCAATTATTGAACTTTAAGATATTGATTTATCAGAATTATAAGATCGTCTGCACGCCATCTAGCGTGTCAATGTCTAAACAACGCTTTTGGTTTGCTTGTCAAAAGTCACGCACACTACTAAAGAAGTGTCAAATTTTGCCGGGATTTCATTATTGTTTTTCTCAGTAAATAATGTAAGTTATTGCCCAAAAAGGTCCGTTGCGTACACATTTCATTGTAGAGAAGTGATAAAACGATTAGTTTGAAAGAAAGAGTGTCTGTGTTTAGTGTCTTTTACGAGACAAAAATGTATGGACGGTCGGTCGGAGCTTCAACCTTAAGTTATTTCTTACTAGATTGTGCCCAGCTTAAACACTCAGTGGATCCTTTAATAGCAAGAAACGACAACACGGAGGGCCCAAAATGAGATGGCGGGATTAGCTGGACTCTTTTAAACGATTGGCCTACATCAAGGAAATGTGGATGTATTATTGAGGGTATTTTTTTAATTTAGTTTTTTTTATTATGATTTTTTTTATTTATAAAATTTTCTTACCTTTGTATAGATTCTTTATTTTACCTATTATTTGTGAATGAGTGAACATTGTAGGCTTTGTAGATTCCCAGATACTTGTTAACTTTTGTTAAATATTTTTCTGTTTTACGCTTTTTGTATAGTAAGCAACGACCTATTGTCTTGCCTACGCTGTCCCCCCATTGTTATGTACTAATGCTGTAACAAAATAATATTGTAATACCAAATGATTTGAAAAGAGTAACCATGGAGTTTCTTGCTGGTTGTTCTCCATGGAAACGACCAACGCGAACCGTGCACCTTTTTCAACGTTTTATAGGTGCCCATCAAGGCCTATGTGAAATAAAATGTTTTGATTTTGATTTTCAATTTTTTACTAGCTGACCCGCGCAACTTCGTCTGCGATATATAAGAGAGACAGAGAGATGGTTAGAGAGAGTGTGAGACACCCTTAAAAGATGTTTCCGAACAAATGATGCTCGAATTTAATTAAGTAACCACGTTTCCGAACAAACAATGCTTTTTCAATATAGTCTATGGCTGTGAATGACATTGACATTCGTTACGCGCGTTTTTTTAAATATGCAAAATTAAATGTATATTTTTCAATATTTCTGAGAGATTTTCTTAATATTTTTTTCCGTAAGAACCTTTTCCTAATAATAACAAATACAACAAAAAAAGAATTAGTGAAATCGGTCCAGCCATTCACGCGTGATGCCGTGACCAAGGAAAACGGGTTTCATTTTTATATATATATATAGATCTATTAGTTTATTTTATCTGTATATGTATTAGTATCAATATATATCAGTATATAAATTCTCGTTTTATTTTCGATTATATGTTTTAAGTCTACAAAAATTATACGAACATAAAGTGGCGAACCAGGTTTTTTTTTCGCAACAATGGGACTTAAACATAACTGGCGAAATGTGGGAGTACTATTAGGTACACCTCTGCTTAGTCCTTTCGGGATTACAGGCGTGATGTATGTATATGCGGAGTTAAATAAAACATCTCTCGAAAAATATTTTACAATACTAAAGCGAGAATATTAAAAGACACTTGTATAAAAAGTTTGTATCAATAAGTTAACGTATTGCTACGATTGATGTAAATAAAAACAAAATGGCGTATTATTCCGATACAGCGAAACAAATCGTTTTTCAGTTATGGCCACTATTTAAGTTATAAGCGATCAGAGATGTTTACAATATTTTACAAAATTTAACTGGTACTTAGTTCACTTGTAACAAACGCAATTTGGAAATGAGACAGTTGTATCGTTTTGTGCGAATATTAACCTTTTGACCGCCACGCCACGGCGTGCCCTCGGCGCCAAGCTATAAATTCATCCTTTAATACCTACAAAATAGTAGTGAGTTCGAAATTATATCGATAAAGCACTAACTGCTTATTTTATAACATAGAGTATGTTTTTAATAAAAGGTCTATACCGGAACAATATCATGCAGGAGTTTTATTTCATCCCGCTGTGTCCTTTATGACAGAAATAATAATAATATGTGTCACAGTTTCGGCGTTAAATCCACAATTCAAAACAACAATCGATAAAACCAAGTCAATACCATCACATCACTATGTTCAATCATGACGTACTTTCTTGTCACCTTATGATGACAGTGGCGTAGCTGGCACGGCTTTTTTAATTTGCTCGCCTCTGCACTAGAGGTGCGCAACCGATATTTGATAATAATATCGAAATAATAATAGGTATTTTGTTTTTAATGGTTGGTCATGGTCTTTATAGACTAAACGCGAAAATATGGATCTACGCACGGTTAAACTTTGCATTTTTGGCACATGAAACGAGTGTCAGACTGTTTTTATTTTGCTGCACATATTTTGCATCGCTGACTTTTGCCGGTTAGTATTCTATCAGGAAAATGCTCTAAGGCATCATTATGTAATTAAATAAAAACGAGCTAATTTGGTCGTAATTATAGGGTGTAAAACACCTCTTAACGAAGCCGAAAGACACTGTTGTCTCCGTCTCTGTTGTGTCTGTTGTCCCCGTCATTGCAATATTTTTTTTTGTTCCACACCATACCTGGGAACCTTCTAGTTAAGTACAGAGATATTAGGGGTCAAAGTTCCAACTTTTTGACAAGTTTTTTTTTTTAATACACGTTTTTAATGTAAGAACTTTACTTTAAACACCTTCATATTATTCAATCCATCCATCAGCACAATGTGTTGAGTGCGTTACATTGAGTTTTACCACAAAACAAGATTTACCACCCCAAAAAAAAGTAGTTTCCCAGCAATAATTTTTGCGTAAAGTTACTTAGTTTGATGTACAGAATGCTTTGTTGACGGCTTCGTGATGAGGTTGTTTACAGCCTGTATACGACCCTGACGAAATCGTCATGGACCCGAAAATATTTGTCGGATTAAGTACGCGGTTAGTTAAAAGGTTAATAATGGAAAACCGCATCCATTACTAATAATATTTAATAACAGTAAATGAACTACTCTATTTAAAAAAAAACCACGTTTGACGTCATGGGACTGTCAAACATAGACGACTGTGGCTTCCCCGGCACAGAAAATACAAGTGTAATAGAGATGGGCATTACAGTCATTAAAATTAATCGATAATCAACTAACACTCGACTTTTATAGAGCGCATAGTTCAGTATAATAAAATTTTCTTGATTTCTCAAACATAAAAGTTCAATAGCAAATGTTTTATTTATTTACTAGTGCAGAATTCAGAGTAAATTAAATATAACGTAGGTTGCCGTCGAGGTCGATATTATTGTTATATTGACTGCTACCTACATCACTACGTGTCCTGTTATGGTGACTGTGGCGTCGAGGGCACTATGTTTTTCGACCTTTATGACTGGTTTTATTTTTTGTCATTTTACGTTACTAAAGATGAAATCTAACGAAAACAATTCACTTGAAAGAAATTAAGAAGAGTCAAGGTACATAATTAACAAGGAAAATAAACAAAACAATGCTGTTTTATGACATTTATTTACGTTTAAAATTCTGTCACGCAGTCGCGACCGTGGCGTGCTAGGCACATTTTGGTTTGTCGTCTATACACGACTGTGGCGGTCAAAAGGTTAAAAAAAACCCACTGGGGTCAACATTTCATTGATTTTTACAACGTAGTCAATTATTTTCATTTTAGTCTAAATATGGGCCTAACTCACATGAGTAAAAAAACATTGGAATCAATTTAAAGAACCTTATAACTCCTACCTTATGGTATTATTTAATTTCCTAGAAACGCTTCATCTAGTAAGTGTTGAAGTTTATTAAGGGGCTGTCTTTTTGTAATTTCTGACAATCACTAAGTATAGAATCCAAAGCCTTGTTCCCTAGTCTGCTCTATACCACTCCTGGGCAAAGGCCTCCCTCCGCCCTTCCCACTTGTCGCAAACTTGCGCGTCCTCCTTCCACCTTTGACGGAACCAGTGCAGTTCGTCCCACCATCTCCTTCGTGTCCCGCTTCGACCCCGCCTCACTGTGTCAGGGCACCAGGTTTCTGCTATTGCTAGGCTTATTTGAATAAATTATTTACACGGCATACACACATCACGCTGGTCTCCCCTGATAGGACATGCACATTTCTTTATGCATTAGTCATATGTAGGAAACAGGGCGATTCTTGTCACTACTCTCTAGAAAACTACATCAGCACCGCCACATTGCAATGAATTGCACCGCCTGCTTCATTTCGTCATTAAATTTGAAGCATCCGTCCCTCAGATGGTTCGAACACGATCATTTATCATCTGACGTCACTGAAAAAATATGGCAAGAACAAATCGGTGGAAACAGGACCTTATTGGTGAACATTAGTGTTGGAACAAAAACTTGGAGAAGCAGGGTTGATGATGCAAACACAGATGGAATAAGTGTAACTTCTTATTGATTTTTGAAGAAGTTATTTGTGTTAAAAAAGAAAGACAACATAACACCACGGCTGTGATCCCCAAAGAGTTGGTAGAGGTATATCTTCTAGTACACCCACATTTCGCCAGTTATGTTCAAGTCCTATGGGTAATATTTTAAGCCTATTGCCGTCAACTGGGCACAAATCCAGACTTTGTTTGCTACATGTGTGTACATTCGTGTTTGTTTGAGGAATTACTGATGGAAAAACCCAACGACCCTTTGCCCGACCTGCGTATCGAACTCAAGACCGTGAAGTCGGTTATATGTGCAATTGTGCATGTAATTACACTGGCTTTTTAAACAGAACATGTTGCTTACTGCTTGGCAAAAATTGATCGATATTTTGGTAGTACTTCACAAAGAAAGCTATTACTTCTTAAGAGGGATCCGCTAGACGCTGTACCTTGGCGCTTCCGCCTAAAATATGCTTTATTAATTAAGGATGCTTAAATAATTTTGTGTAATGAGCCCACCGAAAGATATGCACAATGTGCACTCAAGTGCCTCATTACGGTAGGGGAGCAGATTATTAAATTCCTACTACAACGATCAGAAGATGCTTGCGTTGTTTATTTGGATGAATTCACATTAAAGAACTGCCTCCTTGCTCTCGTGGTACAATGCGACCGATGAATGTGACATTTTTAGTTCGGTCCTTGGGTCGCGCAAAGCTTTGTTGAGATTTTTTAATACGATATTTGGCTTAAAATCTTGGAGTATTTCTTTACCCGTTCATGGCAATATTATACACATGAAGTCACGCCTCGTTCTCAATAGAGTTGTTAGAAACTTCAGAAGTCTAGGACCTTTTTTTTTTTTTCGATTGGGCATGCAGGCATCGGCCCTTGCGGACCCCTTTCCTTTTGCTGACTCTCCTTGAGGCGCGCCTGTAGCACGAACGCGCCGTCGACACGGCCTGTCGTCATGAGACGGACGGACGGCGAGCTAGCCCGCTAGCTCTCCGTCCACAGGCCCGCGAAGTCTAGGTCCCTAACACACTTCTTTAATAATGTTTATAAACACCATCTTTGCATTTTTAGAAAACAAAAAGCTAAAAAAGGAATATAGATGCTTTAGTCTTTCTCAAATTTGGAAAGGATCAACCCTGAACACAGTTTAAGGAGACAACGGTCTTGATTTTGTTTCCTTATAATGTGAGGCTTTATTTCGTAAATAAAAGATGGCGGAATACGCAAGTTGAATTGATGGGAGATTGACCTGTCAGGATACAATTGAACTGTTTATTTATGTGTCGCTAACGATTCTTCCGCTTTTGGAAACAGATGGGAGTCTGGATATATTATGTGGATTGATTATCAGTACTGAATTTATCAGTATTTTCCGCCACTTCTTCAACCCATGTAAAACTAGGAACTGGCCTTTTTACAGGGTAATTTGATTAAACGATATTTGATTTTCATTCATGTTCATAAATGATTCTTTAGTGGAAGGATATGTTTCATGAATTGCAGTTTACATGGACTGCTGTCTATGTAAGCTGCAATGGCCTGCTGGCCATACATGGTACATGCCGCATTGCAGCTGTGTCCGTCTAAAAACCCCTTTGTGGATCAGTACAACACGGAAGACCGCCAATCAACCAGAGGCCTTAGGTTACTGGTGACGAAATTTACATTTCATCATTACATTATCCCGTACGGACCCAATACTTCAGTTTAGTCAGCTTCCAATTTTAAGCTCTGTTTTATGCTCTCAGTTTCCAAGTTCCTCAATTTGTTTTCGGTACAAACTCAAAGGATTGACGGCTCAAAGCCAATCTTAAAACTAGCTCGATAAGACCAAGTAATTGAGGACTTATCACGACAAGACAAACAGTCGTTATCACGACAGCCGAACGAAATCGACTTACAAAGTAATTAAAACGAGATTGTCAACTAATAACACTTTTAACTCAATCCCCGAATACTTGGGGACGTAAACAATTTAATTTAGACTTGAGTAGACGAGGGACTTTTGTTCGGGACTTTTTTAGGGTTTCGTACCTCAAAAGGTAAAAAAAGGAACCCTCAACCCTAAATCACTTTCTTGTCCCTCTGTCCGTCTGTCCGTCTATCCGTCTGTCACCACCGATTTTCTCAGAAACAGGTAGACCTAGCAAGTTGAAATTTATACCAGATACTGAAATCTATAGTCCCTATTAAGAGTATAATCAAGGTCAAGATATGGGCAAATTTAAATTTTCGCGAAGACGTGTAAGTACCAAAATTTACCTTAATTTTCAACTTTCTTTTATTTTTCAGAATTTCCTCTGAAAGAAGAAGAAGAATCTGAAAACCGTAAATATGTAGTTTCATAACAAAAAAAAGCGATTTTACTATTACAAACTTATTATTTGCGGTTGGTGCAATAGCCGTTTCTGGGATCTAACAGCAAAGTTAAGTTTGTTCTTTAAAAGAGTTTGTACGGAACCCTCGGTGCGCGAGTCCGACTCGCTCTTGGCCGGTTTTTGATAGTTAGAATCGCCTACAACTACATCGAATAGAGCACACGAGTGACCAAAAGTCATCATCATCTGCATATTCTTTTCCCCAATAAGTAGCGGTTTTTTCCAGTGTAACAATAAGGAGGAACTAAAAAGTCCTCGAAAAACCGAGGATATAAACAAACTAAACGCCCGAAGTCCCCTAAAAACTTAAACTAACGTGCCAAGGCGCATAAACGCACACACCGGATTTTTCCGCGCTGAGCCCTCGAGTGTTCGGTGGACAAATTATCGCACACCATGTCCGGTTGTATTTGAGTCAAAGTTCTTCTCCATGAGATCTATGATTTTCGAAACTCTAGGTAGCGTATTTTTGATTTTGCAAAAGTGCCTGTCACGGGTCTGTTTGAAATAAATGCTTGACTTTAAGTTTTGCAAAAGTAGATTAGTATGCAGAAGAATGGGGTAAAAACTCCCTCGTTCCTCTTTTTTTTTTAATGCTTTGTAATGTACATGATTTATAGAAATAATAAGTTGTTTTTCCTCACATCGGCGATTTTTGTCCATCGTAGATAAGAGTATCTCGTCTACCCAAGCCTTTAGAGTTACAAAATTAGTTTGTTAACAAAATCACAGTTTGATGTTTTGAAACTGGCCGGCTGTTTGTTCATATTGTTATTGTGCACCTCGGAAAATAATCGGGGCTTTGAATGAGGGTCGAGAATTTGAACCGGGTTGAGTCGGGTTCGGGATCCTTTGGGATGGAAAGATAAGATGGCTGAAATTAAGAGGGATGTAACGAGTTAGCGTGTGTGGTTTCGTCCAATTTTGCTCTCTAAGATTGTAACCTGTTTATTTTATTAGATTGCTTGATTTAGTAATGAAATAAGCATGACGACAGTATCAAAAAATTGCAAATCTATTTAGTCCGTCAGTTAGAGTTTTGGAAATTAATGGACACGTATTTTTTGTTTTTGTAAATCAATGAATATTCACAAAAGATAAAACGCATCAAAACTCGAGGGTGGGGGCTCGTAACGTCAGAACTAGCTAAAAATTATACCTAGGCGTGACGTATTGAGAATTTTAACAGCGTCATATCTTCGTCAATTTTGGTTTACGTAACAAAAGAAAAAAACACGGGTCAAATATTTTTTGATAATCTAACTGATGGACTAATTAGATTTTTTTGGTCGTCTCGCCTATTCTCACCAACATTGATCTAATCTGGCTTCGACTTGTTTTTATTAACAATCGAATTCACTTTAGGTCTAAGACTTAAATAATTTCCTAAAGATCATCCAGTCCATGCTAAATTAGAAACGCCAGTATTACAAGTGTTGCTTTTCCTTACAACTTTTACCATTGTCATAATAAGTATCATCAGGAGCTCGTTGCTTAATAATAACAACCGCTCGGGTCGATCTTTAGGTTAAGCTGTGCTTGCCTAGGTTGGTCTGTGGATGGGTGACCACCCATTACATACCGAGTTTCCTCCGTGCCTCGAAAAGCACGTTAAGCAGCCCCGCAGGTCCCGGCTGTAATTTGTAGATCTTTGACAGTCCTTACTTACATGTAGTCAGTGGCCAAGGGGTATCGTATTATAAGCCTAACAGGGTTGTGGAGGTCAGATAGGTAGTCGCTCCGTGTAAAATACTTGTATTCAGCTGCATCCGGTTAGACTGGAAGCCAACCCCAACATAATTGGGAAAAGGCTAGGCAGATGATGATACTCATTATCATGGAGCTTACTGCCTATCTGACCACAACCCAGTTGTACTGGGTATTGTAATAACACAGATGTAATCAGACACAACGTTCAGTTTTACGCTCAATCAATAAAAATATATTGTTTTTTTTTTTTGTTAAAAAATTGTTTAAAGAACAATCATTTCACTTCAACAAAACACCGTGTAAAAAACAATGCATCAGCCGAAATTTTACGTTTTTATGACGTTTAAAAGCGTCAGGTGTTCCGTCGCGCCGTCCATTATTTATAGGGCGCCCGTCGGCCTGAGAGCATTAAGTGTCTGTAATAATTGATGAGCGCATATGTGCGCTAGTGTATACAGAGCCGTTAGACATGAGGACATGAATAAATACTAGCAGTTACGGCGCAAACTGAGCGACTTTTTAGTCGCAAGTACGATATTTGTCGGAGGAGATGGCAGGACGAGCTGTACAAAATCTACGACCAGTCCCGACCGGTCCCAGGCAGAGTAATTTGCCCAGCAGTGGGATGACGCAGGCTAAAAGAAACAGCAACGAACGTTTGTGACGAAACGTGAAAAGGAATCTTTTTGCTGATGGATGGTGCTTGATGGCTTGCCACCAGGTACGCGTACTCAAGCCATACGTTACAACGGAAAAAAATAAACAGAACAACAGTCAGCGGGAAAAATAAATGAAAAAAAGTTGTTCAGAGCATGTCTGTCTACTCATCGCGCTTGGTATTGGTGTGGTAAGTTGTATTGCCAGACGTCGTGAAAATATCAAGCTAGGTGAGTTTTTGTATGTTCTTGAGGTTACCCCATCTAAAATATACAGGGTGTAAACCAGCTTTTTGTATGTTCTTGAGGTTACCCCATCTAAAATATACAGGGTGTAAACCAGCTCATCACGAAGCCGTCAACCAAGCATTCTGTACATCAAACTAAGTAACTTTACGCAAAAAATATTGCTGGGAAACGACTTTTTTTTAGGGTGAAAAATCATGTTTTGTGGTAGAACTCAATGTAACGCACTCAAAACATTGTGCTGATGGATGGACTGAATAGTATGGGGGTCGTGGAGGTATTTAAAGTAAAAATCTTACATTAAAAACTTGTATTAAAAAAAAAAGTAGTTAAAAGTTGGAACTTTGACCCTCAATATCTCCGTAACAAGAAGGATCCCAGGTATGGTGTAGAACAAAAAAATGATCGCAATGACGAGGAAAACAAGTGCTTTTCGGCTTCGTTAAGAGGTGTTTTACACCCTTTATATGTGTGCCAAATCTTATATTAATCCGTTCAGCTATTGCGAGATAGAGTTACAAATATTGTTAAAAGTGTGATTCCACACTAATCCATAATATATTGTAAAAACGTGCACACAGTTAGGCTTTTGAGCCATTAAAGGACGCCGATCACATTTTACACTTGAATTTATTTAAAAGGTTAAGTTTAATAGGAAAATTCCTTTCCGTCTATTTCCATGTTCATTCCGCACTTCCGATTGGATTCCAATGGGTTCGTTTAATTTTTCTTCTGAATGGAAGCCTGTGTTGGCAGCTCTAGTAATTGCTTGGACTTTATATAACAAACAAATTCAATAGATGGTTATAAACGACGTCAACGTGATTTTGTTGTTGTGTACACTTGGGGACAAATCAAACAGCTCACTTTAAAATTTGTAAGGTGACTTTTAAAGAGCTGTTAAATTGTAAGTCAACTTTGTTTACAAAAAGACACGAGTCTAAAACAATTTTAGGTTGAGCGATGTAAAGCAAAACAATACCTGAAAGCTACGAACGAAATAAAATACCATGTAATAGGGGGCGAGACTATTACTATCAACCGCGCACAAATCCAGACTCAGGATATCGCGATCGGCACAAATTTCAATCATTTAAATTATTGGTATTGATAATTGCGATGTGGAAGTGGTACTGTCTAGATGACTTTAATGCGCTATTTTTTACTGACTGAATGATCCATCTCAGAAGTTCCCAAACTTTTTTTCTGGTAGCCCACTTTAAAAAAAAACTGGTTTCGGGTGGACCCCTGCTGCATTTTTATCAAGCCCGTGGACCAAAAAAGAAAAGCAAGAAATTTGCAATGTAATTTTTTCGCGCTATCTGTTCGGATTGCATGAGGACCGTAGCTCCTAAGATTTTATGGACAAAAAACCTGAAAATAATAATAATAGAATCTTAAAGCTTCGAAATGCTTTTTTTAAAGTTTCAATACGACCATTTTTACCATAATACAACCTGTCATCACCAGAACATTTGTTTTTTTTTTTACTTTTTCGTGTAGCTTATTATGTGCCTACATTGATAGATAAAGCCAAACCAACATTTTGTTGTTTGGTATCGAAACCAAATAAATTTTCGTGGACCCCCACATACAACTTGTAAACCCCTATTTATTTTTCACGTCCACGCATACCCCTGACGGGTCTCCACCTGGACCACTTTGGGAATCACTGATCTATCTGATTACAGGCACGGTCAAACCGAGCGGACCGGACTACGGACTAGCTGCGGACATCGAAGTTTGACAGACATTTCAGTAGCAACGGATAATGTTATCCATTCCGTCCGTCATGTTTCGATATTTTGACGTTTTCTTTTATTTTAATTTCAATAACCCAAACACAGAATCCAATATACAGTCGAAAATAACAATCCGTACGAGGCACGGAATCGTAAGTAAACAGAGCCGGTTCGTGCCCGGTTGAAACCGTTCGGCCACAAGCCTACAAAGAAGCCGGCTGAAAATATTGTCCGGTTGAAAGCCGCAAAGCACTCGGTAATCTCCGGTTAAAACTGGGTGAGCGCCGGCGATTTATGAGGGAACCGGACTAGTGGGTATTATTTAAATGTTTTTTTTTCGTTGCAACATAGATAGTAAAATGCGCGGTTGGTTTTTTTGGTAGGAAGTGGAATGTATTGTGTAAAACAAATTGTTTGAAAAAATGCATTTAATCTAGAACCTACGTAGTTTTCTGTAATTACCAAACATAATTAAAAATATATTTGTTTCGATTAGGACTTGTTCCTGACTAATTGACCAGAGAAGGCAAAACACCGGGAGGGTTGAAATGGAATGGAGGAGGCCTTTGCCCAGCATTGGGACCGAATAGTCTAATAAAAAGTGTAAAACAAGTGCAAGGCTGCCTGGGATATTATCAATAAAAAAATCGGTGACACACAAAAAAGTAATGACATAAAACAAATTGGATTAAAAACCGACAACATTACTGACCCTCAAAAAATTCGTGACATGTTTAACGAATACTATATCCAATTGACAAATAATAATGAATTTACATATAATATTGACGCTATAGATAGAACAATGGACATTCATCATAATAATACAATATTTCTTAAGCCTACTGATCCATTAGAAGTGTTCAGGGTAATCCAAAACCTAAAAAATACCGCGTCAGTCGGTTTTGACGAAATAAGTACCAAAATTATAAAAGCTTGTGCCAATCACTTATGCAAACCGCTGAGCTACTTAATTAACAGGTCATTCCTAGAAGGCATATTCCCAAGCGCATTATAATACTCAATAGTCAAACCAATATTTAAGAATGGTGATAAAACTGACATGGCGAACTATAGACCCGTATCCTTAATTCCTATAATATCAAAAATATTTGAGAAGACAATGCTAAAAAGGCTATACGACTATGTGGATAAGTTTAATTTGCTAAGGCGGGAGCAATTTGGATTCAGGAAAAATAGCACCACGTCTTTAGCTTGTTTTAATTTAATAAAAATAATAACTGAGGCAATGAATGACAAAATACCTGTAGTAGCAATTTTTCTAGACATGAGTAAAGCCTTTGACTTTGTTGATCATAAGCTGATACTAAGCAAATTAGACAAATATGGCATACGTGGCAACGCGAATGACTGGATTAAAACGTACTTAATTAATAGGCGTCAATGTGTGCAAATTTCAAAAGTAATTGATGGAAACAAAGTAGAATATAAATCTAGCTATAAAACCAACGCAGTTGGAGTGCCCCAAGGCGGCGTGATGGGATCGTTTTTATTTTTGATATATATTAATGACCTTCCCAATGCAACACACCACGAAACTATATTATTTGCTGACGATACGACACTAATAATAAAATGTAATGAAAAAATTAAGTTGGAACAGGAAATTAATGAAGCAATCCAAGACAATAAGTTGGCTTAATAACAACAATTAAAAAATCAATTTAAATAAAACAAAACTAATTCAATTTCAAACTTATAAATCAAACTTTAAGAATCTTATCATAAAATATGAAGACAGTATACTAGAACAAGTAGTAAACACAAAATTCTTGGGCATAATAGTGGATCAAAACTGCAGTTGGAAATCACACATCAATTACGTATGCGATAAGCTAGACAAATTCGTATACGCAATAAAATGTCTTCGGTCAACAGTGTCCGTAGCCGCGGCCGTCACTGCATATCACGGATATGTATCGTCTGTATTGTCATATGGTCTAATACTATGGGGAAATTCAGTTGAAGTTTTGATGGCATTTCGGGTACAAAAAAAGTGTGTTAGGGCAATATCTGGCGTCTGGTTTTTGGACAGCTGTAAACCCTTATTTAAAAAGCTTCACATTTTGCCTTTACCCTGCATGTACATCAAAGAACTATGTATGCTAGTAAAGCAAAACCCGCATTATTTTCGCATGCAATCAGAAGTGAGCCACAAAAAGGCTTCTGCTAGAAATAAGTACAAACATGAACTAAATGTACCTCAATGTAGATTGCAAACTTTTAGGAGAAATGTTTATATAAATGCTATTCAGGTGTATAACAAGCTACCTCACTCTTTTAAGGAACTTCCTGTCCCCGTGTTCAAGAAAAAGCTGACAAATTGGTTATTAGATAATTGTTTTTATGACATTGGCGAATATATGGAATATTGTAGCAATCCAAGATGACATGTACTTAATTCGGACATTCGTTTTTAATCTATAATTATAATAATCTTATTAATTCACACTGGACTTATTGTATCACAAATCTTGACATCTATTGTACTTAGTTATAAGAATGACATTTAATTATTTAATATTTGTGCACCACATAATGTGGTAGAGTGTATAGAACTTAAAAAATATATATTAACATCATACTATGTAAAACTACATTCTTACAAATAAATAAATTCTAATTGTAATTGTAATTCTAATTCTAAAAAAAATATCATCATTTCTATAATCCCCATACGGTTAGATAGAGATAATATTATGTACACTTAATACCTACAGTAACTTACAGAAATGTGTACCAAGTAAAACCTCATTTAGTCAGCTAGGAAAGAAATAACAATAAAGTATATATTTACAGTTTGTTAGTTTTCGTAAAAACGGCATCAACTGTCAGAATAGGACGATGTTTGCATTTGACTTTTTGTTCATACTTGGGTACATAAGGAAATGGATACGATTCGTTTTGTTGATCCACTCTAGGTTAGTGGTTTTTTATGTAATCATGGGTAGGGGAGGTACAAAAAAATTAAACTTTTCAATATCCGTTTAAGTAATAATAACGAAAAGGCAAATTTAAAAAAAATAAAAAATCTATCGTACTGTTGGTAAAATGGTACCAAACATATTCTTGCTTAATAATTGAGAAAAACAATCATAACATCACGCCTATAATCTCCGAAGGGTAATTCAGAGGAGTACCGAAAGGTACAACTCACATTTTGCCAGTTATGTGTAAGTCCCATGCAATAGGGAGTGGGCCTTATGCCTTGATGGCATTAGGCTCCGTGTCTGCTAGTGAAAAATTCCTGAAGAAAAACCGCAAAGTCATTTTGCTGGACATGGGAATCGAACCCAGGACCTCATGTTAAATTCTCGCTCAGCGGACGGACTTCCGGCGGGATCTCATGGCGACATGGAGAGAGCGACTATCGCATCCCCGTGCAGGGCACGCCACAATAGTGGCGATAAGTCCCCTCTTTGAGGAGTGGCTGGAGAGACGCCACGGCGTCCTCACCTTCCGCCTGACGCAGGTTCTTACCGGACACGGTTGTTTCGGTAAGTTCCTGCACCGAATCGGGCGGGAGGAAACGCCCGGGTGCTACCACTGCGAGGATCGACCGGAGGACACGGTGGAGTACACTGTGGAGGTGTGCCCCGCTTGGGTGGAGCACCGCCGTGTCCTCGAGGTGGCGATCGGCGGCGGCGACCTCTTGCTTCCGGCCCTGGTCCGGAGCGAGACGGAATGGGACGCCGTCACCTCCTTCTGCGAAGCAGTCATGCTAGCGAAGGAGGTGGCGGAAAGTGAGAGGGAGAGATCCTCACGTCCCGGCCGCCGCGGGAGACGCCCCGGGCGTCGGGGGCCACGTGGTTGCTTCCGGCCACCGTAGGCGCGGGCCTGTGGACGGGGAGCTATGGGCTAGCTCGCCGTCCGTCCGTCTCATGACGACAGGCCGTGTCGACGGCGCGTTCGTGTTCCACGCGCGCCTCAAAGAGAGTCAGCAACATTGAAGGGGTCCGCAAGGGCCGAAGCCTGCCGGGGCTGCGGGACTATTCGAAAGAGATACCGTGGCCCCGGAACACAAAGGGCGAGGAAGGAACATGGATGGGTTTTAGTCAGTAAAGTCTGACACTACCTCCTGCTCCGCCCAGAGCGGGAGAAGTCATTTGATGATTTCCCATCCTAAAAAAAAAAAAAAAAGGACCTCATGTTAGCAATAGCGCTTGCGAAACACCAGACAAAAAACAATCAACACATTGTTATGTGGTTATCTCTGGCCAATGACCAATCAGTCACGTCAGAGTTTTCTAGGCATCCCTTCGCGACGAAGACGAGTGTCTTCTAGCACCCGCTGTGTAACGCCTCGGGCCCAACGGGTCCCATACATTCTCACATTGGGATGACTGGAGAGCTTAATCTTAGCCCAGCAGCAGGAGAGTGATTGTTGATTCAGTTCTTTGTTTTCCTGGTAGGTTATTTTCTCCTCAATTAAAATAAATAACCCGTAAAGAAAATACATTAAACAAACTTCCTTATCTTCGCAATTCTCACAAACAAAGCTAATTTTCTTGCAAGTTTCCCTTCGCAATCAATTTAAAATGTTCAATTTCACAGTACATTTGCATTGTCTCAGTTAGATGTTGTCTAGTCATGCCGAGTGCTAACTGCAATTTACCAGATAAAACTGGATGGAACCGGTTTAAAGCGCTTCGCTGGAATTTTCTTTTGTTGCATGTAATTTTGTAACTGTATTTTTTTTTGTTTATCTGCGAATTGTCTGAGTTAAGGCATAGAATAGATAATAGTACTTGGTTAAGGTACTCGCTAAATGAGCAATTCTTTTTGAAAATATTTAAGTTGGAGAATAAATATCGTGGTGAGAATACTAAATGGTTTATACTTTTTAATTAGGTAGACTGTATTTTGTTAGTGCTTGATTTTTTGTTTTTTTTTTCAGGTTTAGTTATAAAATGAAAAACACACATTGTAAAATAATATTAACAAACAAGTAATAAACGAACAATATTAAAAAAAAAACACTTTGATCTAATCGAAAGAGGCGAAGTGGAACATTCATTTCTATAAATAAAAAAGTTGACATCGTAGAAAGTTCTACCACAATAGAATTTTCAGTCCTGGTCTCAACGCTGTTCAACCATTTAATTGACAGAAATCATAAAAGAACAATAATTTCTTCAAATCAAAACCATGAAAAGACCTTATCTACTACAGACCAATGAAATCCTCAATCCCGGTCTAACAATTTTATTGATCCTCAAAGAATACACGTTAGACTAGACTGCCCAGCACAGATATATCTTTTTTTTTTTTTCGCAAAACCCGAAATGATAAATTGAAACACGACGACGTCTTAGGTTCGATTCCCAGGTCGAGAACGGAAGTTTTTTCATCACGAACTCAGTAATGCCCAAGCTTCTGGAATAGGCACGACGACAGTATCAAAAAATTGCAAATCTATTTAGTCCATCAGTTAGAGTATTGGAAATTAATGGACACGTAGTTTTTGTTTTTGTAAATCAATGAATATTGACAAAGATAAAACGCATCCAAACTCGGGAGTGGGGGCTCGTGACGTCAGAACTAGCTAAAAATTATACTATGGCGTGACGTATTGAGAATTTTAAAAGCGTCGTATCTTCGTCAATTTTGGTTTACGTAACAAAATAAAAAACACGGGTCAAATATTTTTTGATAATCTAAGTGACCGACTAATTAGATTTTCTTTGTCGTCTCGCCTATTCGGTAAATGGCAATAGGCTCGCTTCTATTTAAACACGAGACTTAAATACTTATTATTATCGGTACTCTTAGGTACACCTCTACCTAACCCATCAGGGAGTACAGGCTTGATGTTATGTTATCGTCCACAATTAAACCCACGTACTCAGTCAATTTCAGCGTTAAATTGAACCACAAAGAATACACGCTAGACCAGACCGCCCAGATATTAAAAACCGAGAGCGATAATTAAAACATCGCGATCGATACGAAATAGGAACCCGAAAAAATCGAAATACGCCTGAATAGTCCGAGATTGAATTTCTCATCTTCCCGGCGGGCCGTGGAAATTATTATGTCGCTTGCAGTGCCCCCATCTTCGTCCCAGTCGATTGCTCAATTTATCAATACAGCATTCCCCCTTCATAGAGTAGAAAATAGCGTTTGTTTTCGCAGATAAGACATACAGTAAACAGCGTCATCGGAATTTAGAAGTAGTTCGTATTTGTTTATTCTAGACTAGCCTATGCTCACGACTTCACCCGCGTGGAGTTCGCTAATTGTCCCACGGAATCGTACTACCGGGGTAAAACGTAAATATGCGTTAACCAGGTTATAAACTATCTGTGTGCCAAATTCAGTCAGTATTTTTTGCGTGAATGAGTTTCGCATTTGTAATGTTATTAGGTTAGGTTAGGTTAGGTTCATAAACTTTTAAAAATGTAAGATCTTTGTCTGTGACACTATGATTTGTAAGTCGGGTACAGAAAAATAAAACTTGCTTAAGCTCGCCATAGACGATAGGTTATGCATGAGCAGTTTTGCTTGTACTGTGCAGGCATGCATGAACATGTGTAGCAGAAAACTGTACGGTTATAGGGAAAGTGCAGGAACTACAGGTGGCAGCACTAAATCGACAAAAGAGACACTATGCGGACGGTAAAGGAAACTTATCAGCTGTCATCGTGCTTTCAACAAAATTATCTCTACAATTATATTATTTTTGAATATGTTAGAAGGTATAAAATATGGGTTCCGGTCTATCAATAATGATCGTCAGCGTAATTTGAATGTTTAATAATATGAATTTTATACTTTTCGTCTACTTTCTCTGATGAAAAATGGTGGCTTCTAAAACAGCTTTCTTATTTTCAATACATGTCTGAATCCTTTATCAGCGAGAACAGTATCTCCAGGCTCTAACAAATCAATTAGTCCAATTAGTCCATTTGTTATAAAGCAAGGAGTGCAGCCAACTAAAAACTTTATTGTATAATCATGTTTAATCTGAGTACATGTGGACTGAGTACTCTTTGTTTAAGTCGGCAACACCGTCGTTGTGCACGTTCGCTATATGATGCCATTCATGCAAATGACTGTACCAACAGGCATGCAGTGCGTATGTGTCCTCGATGGAACTCAGTTTTGAATGAAAGTTTTGCATGCACATTAAAAACTGTTTAAAAAAAATGCACAACCAATGCGATGCTGCTTGTGTCAAGCAACACGCGTCGCAAGTCTCGTCACGGACAGTCACGGTGACTCGTGGTCTAAACTTTTTTTTTTCATTTTGATTATCGCCCTTGTCGTAACATGTATGTCTCTAGGTTTATTTGTTACCGAACATATTTCACTTTAAAAGGCAACTTAGCCAAAAATAATTAAGGCACCTTTCTGCCCCGTCACCTCCTTCTGCGAAGCAGTCATGCTAGCAAAGGAGGTGGCGGACCGTGCGAGGGAGAGAACCTCAGACGCCACAGGCGTCGGGGGCCACCGTAGGCGCGGGCCTGTGGACGGTGAGCTATGGGCTAGCTCGCCGTCCGTCCGTCTCATGACGACAGGCCGTGTCGACGGCGCGTTCGTGTTCCACGCACGCCTCAAAGAGAGTCAGCAAAGGAAGGGGTCCGCAAGGGCAACGGCTCTAGCGGACCCCTTCCTTTTGGCTGACTCTATGTCTGATGCCTGCCGGGGCTGCCGAATGAGATACCGTGGCCCCGGAACACAAAGGGCGATGAAGGAACATGGATAGGTTTTAGTCAGTAAAAGTCTGACACTCTCTCCTTCTTCGCCCAGGCCGGGAGAAGATCATTTGATGATTTCCCATCCTAAAAAAAAAAAAAAAAACACCTTCCTGCCTACTTCCACATCTGCAACCACCGACTCAGCCGGGCCGACCGCGCATTTATTTGGAGCCCCAGACTGTATCACTTACGTCAGATTGACTCGTCTCCCGCGCCGCCAAGATATTGGTGACTGCCGTGTTTCATTGTGCCGGTTACAGACTTAATGAGGAGGGTTTGAAGATGCATTTTGTTTTGTTTCTTTTCTTTTGTTGTTATGGCCCCCTCTCATGTACTAGGTTGTGGTTTCGAATGTGGGCAAGTCATTTCATTCTCTGTTTGAAAAATAAACACTTTTTTTTTAAATCTTGCGATCATTCTTTCAGACTATGAGCAGCTGAGATGGTTCAGATTTCAAAAATAAACACATTGAGATTAAGACAAATTATTTTCGGTAAGCCTGGAAACATGCATTAATATAATATGTCTGAAATCATTAATCCACCTTAAGCAATGCGTGATAATTAATGCTTTTTCTGTATTTGAAGAGACATTTCTCTACAAAAGGACACTAGTATTATTTGTAATGGAAAACAAACCAACTGACGACCTTCGAGTAGTTACCACCTATGGACACTTACATCATCATTACCCTTCGGCCGCCATCGAAACTGCTGGTTCGTAACTAGTTGAGAAGGAGGAAAAAATGATCTTTGTTTGAAACCAGTTTCGACCCAAGAATTATATTTCTTTTTACGAAGTCACAGTTACGAGGATGTATAGATACAAGGGAGGAAAAAAAGCTGCCGCCCTATCTCCCGTTTGCCATGTCGTCGGAGCTCCGCCGGCAACCTTCGGCTTACGCTCCTCATGTCCCAAAGTCTGACTTTTGGGACCAAATTTACCAAAAAAAAAAACAAACACATAAAATAAAATAAAAGAAAATAAAAATTACTCGATTTAAACCAGAAAAAGAGTTTCGTAGGCGGCCGAGAATCCTTCATCGAAACCATATAAAATAAAATTCTTTGTACGTAACTGTGGCTTCGTTAAAAGAAATATAAGTCTTGGGTCGAAACTGGTTTCGAACAAAGATCATTTTTTCCTCCTCCTCAACTAGTTACGAACCAGCAGTTTCGATGGCGACCGAAGGGCATCATTATCATCATTTTCCTTATCCCAATTTATTTGCGGTCGGTGCAGCATGTCTGCTTCTTCCATACTTCTCTATAACTCGTCATCTCAGCAGTCACCTACTTTCTTGCCATATCATTCTCCACACAGTCCAATACTAAAAAGATGTGTTGCCATCCCCTGAAATGAAATACACATAAATTGTAATGAAACAACCCAATTTGGGTTGGTTTAATTTCAATTTGCACCATAAATGAAGAGAGAATCTTTATTAGTTCCACCTAACCTTCCCCAAAAAGGTCCCTGACTACATTAAACCGAACTGTACCTATAACTGGGCCAGTAAAGATTTAATTTACCCCTGAAATCGGCATGTTACCCATCTATGTCGTGGTCTTGACCACAAAAACGTTTTGGGTCCATCCCTAAGGGTTCAGTAGCTTGATGTAATATTAAAATGTAGGTAAATGAGCTTAACATTGGATCGAGAACGTTCCATATAAGGGTATGTATTTTGACAGTATCACGGGATTCGTTGACATATATTTTGTACTGGATATTAATTTTGGGAATTGTAGAGCGAGGTATTTTTCGCGACGCCGGGTCTGCGGGACTGTTCGAAAGAGATACCGTGGCCCCGGAACACAAAGGGCGATGAAAGAACATGGATGGGTTTTAGTCAGTAAAAGTCTGACACTCCCTCCTGCTCCACCCAGAGCGGGAGGAGTCATATGATGATTTCCCATCCAAAAAAAAAGGTATTTTTCGCGACGGGCAACCTCTTCTGTTGTTGTGTCGGAGACGGTGTGACAAGTTGTGTCGTGCAGACGTGCATGGGTAACCATAACAGTTTTATTGCCACCTTTATTTTTATGAAAACCCCAACGGTGCCGCGTTATATAAACACACAGATCACTCCCTTAGAGTACAGGACAAATTAATTCAAATTTGTAATTTACTGTTTAAATTTAATTATTAGTTTGTGTGATAATTTAATAATATTTTTTAGCCTTGTTTAAATACCTTTTAATGACTTTTCTTACCCATGTATATATTTGTATGCCCCAAAGGCCGAACATGATGGATCTTTTTGTTTATGAACAACCTGCATATCTTGTAGATATGCATACTCATGTTTCCAAAAATAAATGTCTTGTCTTGTCTTGTCACACAAATTCTACCACACAGTTCTACGGTAGAACTAGTGGCCTTTTTTTCCCCCACTAGTCCTACGTTTTAACTTTAACCAATAATGAATAATGATTCATTATTGGTTAAAGTTTCATGTCTAAGCGTTACATAATAAGGGAGTTTATATGGATTTTAGCTAGAGAAAAGGGTTCACGGTAACTTCATTTTCTTGAGAAACAGTATCTTTTTTGAAAAATCAGTAGACCTAATTAAAGAACCATTACCAAGCTAAAATATTGTCTGCGGAACTTTATTGTTTAATACAACATTCAAGCATACTATAAGCGACGTAAAAACGTGAATTCGGCCGGGTAGCCCCTTAAGGTGGTACAGAATCGTAGAACTAGTGGGAAAAAAGTCCATTCTATTACACAAAAGTAATAGGGTTTTTGTTCTCACTAGTATTACATTTTGGCTTAGACACACATAAAGAAAGAAAAAATGTTAATTGTCGCAAGGACATGACGTGCATACAAAATGACAAAAAAATTAACATACAACGCTTAACAAATATTTATAAATACACCAGGTTACCACTCAGCATGATGCTGCGCTATATGACTCACAGCACAGCGCTGGTTTTCAGTAGTCACCCGAGAAAAAACGTAAAACATTAACCATAATTACCATTACGGATGCTGCACCTGAGAAAGAACTTATTCAAGCTACCAGGGTATCTCAGTGACTCTGAAAACGTTAACTCATCAACAACCAAGGCCGACACCGTTTGCCTGTTTAAGCGGATCGGTTATCATGAGCATACCGAGCCAGTTTATACGGGTAAGTCATGCTCGTCAGACTATACCCGGCTTAGAAGACCGGTTAATTAGGAAAATAATTATTCAACAGGAAGACCGGTTATTCGCATTACACAGGCAGATAAATAAGATGTTTACCAAATTGACACACTGCAGCAATTTGCCATGTTATAAATTTCCTATAACTGTCCAGCAGGCCTAGCCAAGTTACAAACGTTTCATATCGAATCTCTTTCTACAATCGTAAACGCCTCGGCGTAAGCGATTGTAGAAAGCGCTAAATTGGTAGCCAAGTTGACACGACTGAGTCGATCGCTCGTTCTCTAATGTGTGTGGAAAAAACGTACACTTTAGTCTTTGGTGAAGGTTCCTACCAAAGAGTATAGCGATCAACATTGTAGAAACGATAACATAATATTCTATCATTTTGAACGATGTAAACTTGTCTACGAATTTTCTACTCGTTTGTGTTAATCACGTGATTTAACGTTGAGATGATGTCATTCCCATTATCTCCCATATATTTGATTAGTTTTCTACTAGCGTTAGCGATTGTAGATTGTCAACTTGGCTAAGCCTGCTGGAATTACAGTTCTGAGTATACGGACAATTTCAGTTGACTAAATTGATTACAATTTGGAGGTAGGGCAAGGAAACGATGGATGGATTGTATGAGGAATAATATGAAAGATAAGGGAGTACGTGACGGTTGACAGAGGAGAATGGAAGAAAATAACGTGATGCGTTGATCCCAAGTAACATGGGATGGGGACAGACAGATGATGAAATTGACTACAATTTTCTGCATATTTACTTAAAAAATAAAACTGTTCTGTATAAATTACTAATTACTTTATTTGATTGTACGTCGATCCTCATACAATAACAGACGATGGTTTTTGGTTATGAATATATCATGATGGAGCATCGTAAATATTCAACGCATTCACAACCACATTTTAACGGTTTGTCTAAATCCAATAATTAATAAAAATCCTCTCCAATAATATCTACTAATTACGTCATGCCATAACCATTAAATGTTATAAACAAAATGGTTCAGATAGCATTAAAAGCTCGAATTAATTAAAACTAATAAATGTTCTATCCATTTATTGGACTTTCAACGAGTTTTAGTCCAATAAATAGTAATTCGATATATTCATTTGTATCCAGTATCCACCAGTATACAAATATCTTTCATTTACACTATGGTACAGTCGAATAATCTATTTGGTTTGCAGGCGCTGCAGACAGCTAAGTTGCAACTACTTCTAAACACTGTTTTGAGTATGCTGACGGAGAGGAGCTAGTGGCTAAATAATAAAATCTTCGGGTTAAGCCATGCTTGCCTAGGTTGGGTCTTGGATGGGTGACCACCCGTTACATACCGAGTTTCTTCCGTGCTTCGGAAAGCACGTTGAGCCGTTGGGCCCGGCAGTCAATTATTGTAGATCTTTGACAGTCGTTACAGGTTGTCAGACGGGTTGTCAGTGGCCTGAAAGTCTGACATCCAGTGTTACCAATGGGTATTGTATGTCTCTTAAGATACCTACAGGATACCCTAGTTTAACTTAGAGTTTAATCTATTGTGTACAAATTTCTGAAACATCCAAATGTTTAATGTAACTGTTCTCTATCACTAATTTAAAATTGTAAGCTGAAAGTACCTACTATTATCTGTGTTTTTGAGAAAAAAAGTTTTTTTTTTTACGTATTACCCAGTACTAACTGGGTTGTGGAGGTCAGATAGGCAGTTGCTCCATGTAAAATACTGGTATTCAGCTGCATCAGCTTAGACTGGAAGTCTACCCCAACATAGTTGGGAAAAAGCTAGGCCGATAATGATACCAATTCTATTGATCGACGGTACTTACATTCAACAACAAAATAACTACATTAACTACAACGCGCACTACAAACAGTTAATTTCCTCCAATTACACCTCGAATAATTGGAATGAAAACGGTCGAACTTCAAAGTATTGTTCGTAATGTACGCCAACCATCGTCAAGTCCTGAAACAGGACTCCAATACTAGACGCCGCACAAAGAATCCGCAGTCAAACGTGAAATTTCATCAAACGCTAAACTACACTTATCTCAGATACAGATCTCGGAATATTGTGGGTGGTGTAAGTTATAGAAAGAAAGACAGGAAATAGGTTTATTCAAACGAATAAACTAATGGGAAACTGAATATACAGAGATTTGTGCCATACGTGTGTGTGTGCCTTATGATTTGTTACATACATAACATACGCCTGTAATCTCCAAAGATTTAGGCAGAGGTGTAGACCCACATTTCGCCAGTGATGTTTATTAGTCCCACAGTAATAGCGGGCGAGCCTATTGCCATCAATTGAGCACAGATCCCGCCTCCGTGGCTGCTACTGAGAAATTCCAAATGGAAAAACCCAATAACCTTTTGTCCAACCTGGGAATCGAACCCAGGACCTCGAATGCTCAGCAGTCACGCTTGCGACGACTAGGCCAACGAGGCGGTCGATTGATATAGTATGTATTGGTAATGTTCACTATAAAGTAAAGAACGTTCATTTTACACTCTTTACAGACTGGCTTTATGGTTCTTGGACGCCACTGATTTCTAAAAGCTAAAATAGCTTTATAATAGACTACGATGCAGTCAGCTGTTATTTTAAAATCAAGCAAACATCACTTCGGGCTTGATCAAATCCTACTTATTTATTTATCTCAATACAAGATTGTTCGCTACCGTCATTGGTAAACCAACACCCTATTGATCATAAATAAAGCTATTATGGACCTGCCTCTACGACATAAGGCTGAAACAGACATGTAGGTTGCTCTTAGCATTAGCAGCAGCCGATTCCGTTGCTTTTTTAATGAAAACATCAGCAAATACTGAGCTCTAAACCCCACATAGGTAGTTAATCGGCGATTTAGTCTATTTTCAGAAGCTTGTTAGTAATAGAAAGACCGCCGCCATTTTGTTTCTGCGCTGAAACACAGAGAGTCAATACGCAATGCAGCATTTGTGAAATTGTAAGATAACCCATCGCAAAAGTTGAAAATAGCACGTCTGTAAAGGTTTTAAGGTGCGGTGACCCTTTACAAATGTGTGTGTTTTGTCTATTTGTGTGTGTAAGTGTAAAGAAATGTCCTCGAGGCTTGTTTAATCGGGACCTGACAAACTACCATTGCTGCGAAATAGGCCTCAAACGGTGGTTTCGATTAGCCCAAGTTATAAGCGCTGGCGGGCTTTAGTTGGAATATTGGTGTTGAAATAGAAAAAGTAAAGCATAAAAAATTACTCAGTAGCAATATAATCATTAAACCTACAGCAAGTTTGGACATCCTGAAAAAATGAGAAATTTTGAGTTACTAAAACTCCTTCAAAAGTTGTTAGAGCATATTCCAATAAAGAAAGTGAACGTTTCCATATAATCGTAGTAGCCCCCTTTAATTAGTAATTTATTTGTTGTTATAGCGGCAACAGAAATAGCCATTCTGTTGAAAATTTCAACTGTCTACCTATTACGAATCATGAGATACAACCCGCTGACAGACAGACGGACGGCGGAGGCTTAGTAATAGGGTCCCGTTGGTTACCTTTCGAGTACGGGACCCTAAAAAACACGTAAGTGTTTTAAAAGTATATTTTCCCTAAAAGTGTATGAAGAGCTGATATTATACCTACTCCCACGTTTAGCTAGTTATGTTTAAGCCTAGATGACCAAATTGCCATCAATCATGCACAAACCTAGACCCCACTGAGAAATTAGCGAAAAACCCGACATGAATTTTCTCGTTGTAGAAATCGGATTTCAGTCTCTGGCTCATCAGCCGGACGTATGACTAACGCTGCAAAGTGTAACATTTTCCGAAGAAAACATGTTTAATGCAATAGCTTTCGCCCCTCACTTAAACCCCCAATCCCAAGAGTGAGGGTTGAAACTTAACCCAAGAACCGCGACTTCGCTTTGAAATATAGCTGTAGTTTATCTACGAACAGTGTTGGCTTTTGATATAATTTGTAATCTGTTTCTAGAGACATCGTTTCGTAATTTTAACGACGAATGTCAAGACTTCTCGTGTGATTAATGTGTTTAATTATGTATTTAATAGTCTTACGTGTTCTAGAATTTTCGGAGTTGGAAATAATTGCGTTTTGCCCCCGTAAACCAGAAAGTGGTAAGTCTACAAATGTATGTTTCAAGAAAACGAAGAATATGTAGTACAAGTCAGAAAGTCTGACAGCCAGTCTTACCAAAGGGTGTCACCTAGTAATATGGAGGTAAGGTAGGTAGTCACTCCATCTGTAGGTAGTCATCATCCAAGTAGTGATAGCCTAGTGGTGTGACCGTCGGACTACCAAGTCATAGGTCTCAAGTTTGAACCCAAGGCACGCACCTCTCCATGTGCTTTCATGGGCCTCGGAATGCGCCACCTCCGGGATCCTCAGTGATGGCAGGAGGGGTTTCCATCGGCGTCGAGTCGACGCTGAAGTACCTGGGACTTGTCCTCGACAGCCGGTGGAACTTCGTGGAGCATTTCCGACGTTTGGCCCCCAGACTGGAGCGGACAGGGGCTGCCTTCGGGCGGCTCCTGCCCAACCTGGGGGGGCCGAACGCCTCCTGCCGGAGGCTCTACGCGGGAGTCGTGCGGTCCATGGCCCTTTACGGGGCCCCGGTGTGGGCACGTTCATTGAGGCGGCGTGCCGCCCACCACTTGAACGTGCCCCAGAATGTGGTAGCCGTAAGGCTGGTCCGGGGGTACCGCACGATCTCCCGCGAGGCGGCGAACCTCCTTGCCGGATTGCCGCCATGGGATCTGGAGGCAAGCAGGGCACGCCACAATAGTGGCGATAAGTCCCCTCTTTGAGGAGTGGCTGGAGAGAAGCCACGGCGTCCTCACCTTCCGCCTGACGCAGGTTCTTACCGGACACGGATGCTTCGGTAAGTTCCTGCACCGAATCGGGCGGGAGGAGACGCCCGGGTGTCACCATTGTGAGGATCGACCGGAGGACACGGTGGAGCACACGGTGGAGGTGTGCCCCGCTTGGGCGGAGCACCGCCGTGTCCTCGTAACGGCGATTGGCGGCGGCGACCTCTCGCTCCCGGCCTTGGTTCAATCCATGGTCCGGAGCGAGACGGAATGGGACGCCGTCACCTCCTTCTGCGAAGCAGTCATGCTAGCGAAGGAGGTGGCGGAACAGGACAGGGAGAGATCCTCACGTCCCGGCCGCCGCGGGAGACGCCCCGGGCGTCGAGGGCCACGTGGTGGCTTCCGGCCACCGTAGGCGCGGGCCTGTGGACGGGGAGCTATGGGCTAGCTCGCCGTCCGTACGTCTCATGACGACAGGCCGTGTCGACGGCGCGTTCGTGTTCCACGCGCGCCTCAAAGAGAGTCAGCATCAGTGAAGGGGTCCGCAAGGGCCGAAGCCTGCCGGGGCTGCGGGACTATTCGAAAGAGATACCGTGGCCCCGGAACATAAAGGGCGATGAAGGAACATGGATGGGTTTTAGTCAGTAAAAGTCTGACACTCCCTCCTGCTCCGCCCAGAGCGGGAGAAGTCATTTGATGATTTCCCATCCGAAAAAAAAAAAAAAAAAAAAAAAAAATGGCACGCACCTCTGATTTTTCGGATTCATGTGCGTATTGTATAATTATCACTTGCTTCGGTGACGGAAAACATCGTGAGGAAACCAGCATGGCTGAGAGATATTTCTCGACGGCATGTTAAGCCAAGTCAGAGGCCCATAAAAACTCTGACACCAGGTTAGGCACAAACCACACGATAAAGAAAGAAGAAGAAGAAAGAAAGACTCCATCTAAAATACTGCTATTTAGCTGCATTAAGCTGTATGTATGTTTGAATCTGTTTCATTAGTTAGACTACAAGCCGACTCAAACATTGTTGGGAATATGCTAGACAGACGATGATGTGAAAACTCATTTCTCTTATTCAGTACAAAATATGAATACGGTTCGTGCTGGCCAGTCTTTTAAATATTCTATTATTTCGAGAAGTTCATTTGCAGTATCAAGCTGTCAGATGAATAAAAATATGTTTTTTGTTTTTTTTGGGATACTGCTTTTTGGCTTACGAAGCCCAAGCGTTGCGTTCTCTGTAAATTCTACGAATAACAGTAATTACATCGTGTAACGTAAATGTTACACTAATTACGTTACTTGTAGTCTTATGAGCAATTTGAATTTTTAAATCTTTTTATATTTAATATTCTTCTGTGCAAGCTTCGTTGATTAGGTATTTATGACTATATGAGTTTGTAACGATAATAAAATAACTGTATGAAGTTAGTAGGTAGCTTACACGGGCCTAAACCTCGCCAGCCAAGCTTGATTGCTTTGCCGCTTTTCTTGCGGTCGCCACTGTTGATTCCTGTAGGCTTAGCCAAGTTGACAATCTACAGTCGTTAACGCATAGAAAACTAACCAAATGTATGGGAATGACATCATTTCAACGTTAAGTCACGTGGTCAAAACAAACGAATAGAAACATTAAAGTTCAGTCAAAACTGTAAGTTGGCTACGATTTATATGGGATGTAGCAATCACGATTGTAGAAACGAATACATTTCATTCTATCATCTTGATCGATGTAAACTTGTCTACGAAGTTTCTATTCGTTTGTTTTGACCACGTGACTGAACGTTTACGCTTGTAGAAAGTGAATCGATACGAATCGTTTGTAACTTGGCTAGGCGTGCTGTTTTCATAACTTGCATTGCGTTGGTTGGGAATACTGTGGCAAGACGTAAACAAGACTTCAAAGAATACAAATACTTATAACACCCTTTTCTTATTTCACCCCAGTGTACTCTGTGTTTCACCCCTAATATCATGATTCACAGGTGGTCTGACTACGATGTTATAGTCGATTATAATATTTGTTTGTGGTACTTTAATGTCCATGTAGGCGTCTTCACGTCTAGACGAAACCTTGTAAGGTACTTGAGATTATTTCGAGATATATGAAGGAGTTTTATGTGGGATTTATAATATTCTGTTACTATTTAGGGGTTTTCCCATTAGGAATTTCTCAGTAGTAGCTACGGAGTCTGTATTATTATTATTTATTATTATAATATGGCCGAATGATGGAAATATCTCGTCCGCGCGTCCCCCTATCACATGGTACTCAAAACATAACTGGTGAAATGTGGGTTTTGTACAGTCGTGGTCTTTTCCGCCTGATCATTTAAAAAAAAATTCGCTTAAATCAGGCGGAGGCGCCGAGCCACGCCCCCTTAAAGTTTAAGCTTATTAGGAAAGCGTCAACTTTAGCGCGCAAAATAACAATAACTCTCGTTTGGCGTGTGTCGTCTGTGCGCTCGGCCGATCGATATCTTTTCATTCATTATTTCTATACAAATTCAACGGGGCGGGGCTAGAAAGCGTTTCTATGTTGTAAGTGCAAGCAAAAATTAGCTTAGTGGTGATCAGGCGGGAGTGTCCTCGATAGTACATCTCCTAAGATTAACATTAGATCTTCACCATACGGGACTACCGAGAAATAATACTCCATTAAATAAAAAAGGATCACTGTTTTAAGCTTTGACGGTTTAAAACTAAACTTTAACTGTCACGAATAAACAAATAAACAATCAATCAATCACGGAAAAAAAACCCTTAAGTGACAGTAGAAGTTTAAAAAAAGAATCAATAATAAACGGTTCTCAATTGGCTAAGATATCGCTAAACATAAAAAAAAACGGACAAATTGATAAACTTCCTCCTTTTAGAAGTCGGTTAAAAATAGTTGTTAGCTATGGATGTGGGTACTATTCACATCAAATTCATACTCTGAAAGATAGTTTTCGAAAATACAAACATGGTACAGTTGTGTTCACTTTAATTTGCTTCTCAAATGATGAAATTCGCAGTACGTGGTCACGGTAATGAACTCAAAGGAAATACCGCAGTAATTACGAGTTTATTATCACGCTCCGAACACTTCTCTCAAATTGCAATTTCCCGGTATTTTCCCGTGTATGTTGAATACCTACTAAAATCAAATATAATGTCACTGTTTTAAGCCTTCATGGTTTTTAAATTAATACTGATCACAGAAGATATCCCGTAAGCGACATTTTAAGATTAATATAATGACGTCAACATTTTTTACGTATTATTTTGATACCTGCATACTATGTTTTAATGATATTATCATCTGTCTTACCTCTTTCCAACTATGTTGGGATCGGCTTCCAGTCTAATCGGGTGCAGCTGAATACCAGTATTTTACATGGAACGACTGCCTATCTTCTGACCTCTACAAACCAGTATAAATTACTGGGTAATATCAAAATCAAAGCATTTATTTTAGTAGGCCAGTTACAGGCACTTTAGAATTGTCGAAATAAAGAAGAAAATTAAATGTAGCTACAGTCCCAGTCACAAGACATAAAACCTGTGAAAGTACTGTAGTTGCCCATTCCCTAGCGTAGATCTCTATGGAGAAGAACGGGCAAGAAACTCCATAATATAATACTGGTTCTCAGATTTTCGGACCACAGACTCGCATAACGACTGTCAAAGATCTACAAATGACCGCCAGGACCAAAGGCTTAACGTGCTTTCCGAAGCACGGAGGAAAATCGGGTTCTCCCATCCACTGCTGCTTAACCTTGAAGGTCGACCCGTCCAGCTTTTGCAATTTAGCGACGAGCTATTCCTATTCTGTACATAATAGTGTTAGGCTATAAATCTTATGAGCTTAGGAGTTTAAATGGCGAACAACCTTCACCTAACTTTTGACCTGAACATCAATATGACCGCACCGGCAAACTTTCGATCATAAACCCTATTCACAAACTACAAGGTTTAATTCCCCCGACCTTTGCTCCCGACTCCATATTTCATCAAATAAGTCCAGATTAATCCTAATGACCAATTTGTACGATGATATCAATTCCTTTTTTAGGAACCCTAGGGGTTCGTTTCTTGTACTGATAAGGGACAGATGTATGGAGAATAATTAATGATAATAAAAGGGTTTGGACCCTCATATATCATGCTGTGGCGAGACCCCAGTGACAAGAAATCACGAATTAACAGATTTATACTCTGCGGCTTGGACAATGATTTGGAGGTTAATTTTAAAATGTTCACCTACAGTTTCGAACATAAATGTCTTTTAGAGTTTTTTCTTTAGTCCAGTGTTTTCTAGCGCCACTAGTGAGCGTGGAGACCTGGGTTTGATTCCTGAGTCGGCAAAGGTGTTATTGGGTTTTTTAGTTAAGACATTTTCAGTGTCGAACCCGAAGTTTGGAAGTTCATACATCTCAATAAGGCAAGATGACAACTATACTTTTTAAAATGCCAGGAATATTTTAACCAGTCCAAACATTTGTCTAGTTCTTCTGCTTCCAGTAATAGGCGAGACGACAATAAAATCTAATTAGTCCGTCAGTTAGATTATCAAAAAACATTTGACTCGTGTTTTTTCTTTTGTTACGTAAACTAAAATTGACCAAGATATGACGCTTTTAAAATTCTCAATACGTCACGCTGTGGTATAATTTTTAGCTAGTTCTGACGTCACGAGCCCACACTCTCGAGTTTTGATGTGTTTTACCTTTTGTCAATATTCATTGATTTACAAAAATAAAAAATACGTGTCCATTAATTTCCAATACTCTAATAGACGGACTAAATAGATTTGCAATTTTTTGATACTATCGTCATGCTTATTGAGTGTACGACACGGATTATTATACTTTATATCATCAGTGGCAAGTTACCGTTCAAACTTCAAAGACTTTATATTTTTCAGCTAATACATTTTCTATTGTTGGACCTCAAGCGAAACGAAATAATCAATAACAACCCTCTATAAAATACTATATCATCTTTATTACATCAAAATATTCAAAGGGGAGACGCGGAAAAACGTCTGAAGTCCTTTTTTCAATAAAAGAACAAGTCAAACGAATAAATCATGAAATTCTCGTGAAAGTTTGCGTTGGACGAGAAATAAAGCGGTCTGTGTTTGATAAGCGAGGCGAGACCGAGTGCTTCAGCGATTTGAAAAGATAAAAGAAATGTAGTTTCGTGATTTTCAGGGTTTTTTTATCTTTTCATTTAATTGGACAGGTGGTTCTTTGGGGAATGTCTTTGTTATGGGGAATTAGTTTTCTTATTTTGTAGCGGTTTTCTTGTCTGTTTTTTATTTTATTTACACCCACAGTTACGGCCATTTTCAATAACTTACTAACAGGTAACGGTAGGTTGCTATCTCTGTCTGTTTGACATTTAGCTTACGGACCGTTAGAAACAAAACGTCACAGAAAGCTTTCTTTGATTTTTCTATGAATCAAGTGACAGGCAGGTACGCGGATAGGATATTCCAAGCTAACTTTTTTTATAGAAACACCGATAGCTACGAGACGTAGGCTTATTAACTAACAGTTATACGTAAGTAAAAGTATTTTGCAGAAAACGGCCGTTAGTCGATTGCAAGTTTTAAGTCCCCAGTCCCCATCACAAATTCATGCAGATATCCTAATGGAAAAACCTACCTTGCCCGACCTAGAAATACCTCCAATTAAGCAGTAACGCATGGACTGGAATAACGCACGGCTACATCAACGAAGACTTTAAAAATGCATTTCAATAGTAAACTATGCTTTGTGCTAAATAAATGTTTTGCAAAATATTTAGTGTTAATTCTGCGAAAAAGATCCAGGTTTGAATGCAAGTTCCAGTGTCATAATTTTCAGTTTTCCTGAATGTGTATTTTTGCAGGCGGGAGGTGGTGCTGGACCTGTATCCAAGCCTTGAATTAACACTAAATATGATCAAGATCATACATCGTTCAGTAATGAATATGATTAATGTTGATGGATCGAGAGAGAGGAAGACTAAAGCAAAAATGGATGGATTGTGTGAGGAATGATATGAAGGAAAACGAGTAATAGATAGCGTGACGGTTGACAGAGGAGAATGGAAGAAAAAAACGTGTTGCGTCGACCCCTACTGATTCGTCAACTGGCGACCAACCTTCCGATTTTACCTATTTTTTTGGTCGTCAACTCGCTCGACCTTTAAAATCTGCAGGCCTAGCCAAGTTACAAACGATTCGTATCGATTCTCTTTCTACAATCGTAAACGTTAAGTCACGTGGTCCAAACAAACGAATAGAAACTTCGTAGACAAGTTTACATCGATCAAGATGATAGAATGAAATGTATTCGATTCTATAATCGTTATCGCTACATCCCTTAGAAATCGTAGCCAACTCACAGTTTTGACTGAACTTTAAAGTTTCTATTCGTTTGTTTTGACCACGTGACTTAACGATGAAATGATGTCATTCCCATACATTTGGTTAGTTTTCTATGCGTTAACGATTGTAGATTGTCAACTTGGCTAAGCCTACTGATGTGTTAGATGTACAGTCAGCTACAAAAACTTCTTATAAATGTATAAAATAAATAGTACGACTTGGCTTTAAAATGAATATAATAAAATGATTTGTATTTGACTGTACTTTATTATGTGCGAGCGAGTTGACAACAAAAAAATTGGTAAAATCGGAAGGTGTCAACTCGCGCGCACTCGCGAGTTTCTCACTCGCCAGTTGACGAACGAGTCCCGACCCCAAATAACATGGGACAAGGGCGGAAAGAATGAAGACTTGAGATTCCATAACAAAGCAATATTTTTCGCCTAATTAAAAAAAAACATAGTGATAAAATGACAACCCGCTCCGCCTTTTACTGTTAAGCCCCGCAGTTTCACAATATAGTGCAGTCTCAACTATCGAGACTGGCTAATTTGCTCTGTAAAGAGTGGGTTAACTATTGTTAATTTATGGCGCACAAAATGGCCGCGGTGGACGGTAGTTATGAAACTGTTGCTGTAATGTTTTCTTTGGTCCCGACAAGTTTCCCGACGATTAGCTTTATTTACTTTTTGTTGAGGAATTGTATAGTGTGGTTGGTGGAGTAAGGCTTGGTTGTGCATTTTATAAACCTATATTGTCCCACTGCAGGTAGGCCAATCCTTTAAGAAAGCGTCCATCTCATCCTGCCATCTCCTTCTGGGCCTGCCGTGTTGACGTTTATTTGCTATTAGGCATCCACTGAGAGTTTATTTTTGCCCGTTGCTCCTCCGAGGTGCGGCAGATGTGACCAGCCGAGAATTGTGTAGAATCAATGAGAGAAATAATTATCCCACCTTCAATATCTGTAAGTTTAGTCTTTTGCCTACGTTGGGTTCGGCTTCCACTCTAATCAGATGCAGCAGGAATTGGTGTCTGGTTAGCTACACTCGAGAGCAATGAATCCGGGTCACTTAAAGAATCCTAAAAATCTCGGAAACTAAAAATGCTAGGTTAATGCAATAAATTATATTTAATAGACAATGTAATACTCCTTAAATGAAGGTATTAAAACTTCTTAGTTATTGTATAGTTATATCATAAAAAAATCAAATTTGAAAAAGGGCCACTTTCGAAGATGGAACTACGAAATTACAGCATTTGGTTTTGCTTTTGTTTGTAATCTGTCATTTATGTGGGTACATAAACCATGTTGATAGTGCTCTATATTTATTATTCAAGCTGAAATTATGTCGCTTACGCCTGAAGAATGCACCAGAATACTTACAATGCTGGAAACCGGCCGGAGTCAGCGCGATACAGCCAGGACTGTCGGTGTGTCGCTGTCAACAGTACAAAGAGTTCTCCGACGTTACGAAGAAACTGGTTCTAACCTACGCAGACCAGGAACGGGCAGAACCAGGTGTACCACAGCACGAGAAGACCGATACTTGGTGAACACCATGCTTCGAAATCGCTTTCTCACAGGAACTGAACTCACAAATCAGTTTCGACGCCTCGGAGGAAGTAACCCAAGTGCATAGACAGTAAGACGTCGGCTTGCTGAATCTAACTTAAAACCCCTTAGACCTGCAAACGGCGCTAAACTGGAGCGTGGGCATCGTATTTCAAGACTAAGATATGCCCAGAGCCACGTAAATTGGAGTATTGAAGATTGGTCAAAAGTTATGTTCTCCGACGAATCAAAATTTATGCTCTACAAACACGATGGAAGACACAGAGTGTATCGAAGACCAGGGGAAAGATTCAAGCAAGCATGCATCGAAGAAAAAGTAGCCTACGGTGGTGGGTCTGTACTTGTGTGGGCCGGAATTTCTTCTGAAAGTCGCACAGAGCTGGTGATCATAGAAAACGGCTCTTTAACTAGCGTAAGATATGTGAAAGAAATCCTCAATGATCACGTTGGTCCATTTATGGTCAATTTAGGTGAGGATGCTATATTTATGCATGACAATGCCGACCTCATACAGGTAGGATTGTGAATGACTACCTTCAAGAGATGAACATTACTCGTATGGAGTGGCCAGCGCGCAGCCCGGATATCAACCCGATCGAGCATGCTTGGGACGAGCTAGGCAGATGCGTAAAACAACGAAACCCTCCCCCAATCACGCTTCGTGAGCTCAAAATTGCTCTCACAGAGGAATGGGAGAATATTCCCCAAAATCGTATAAGGAACTTGGTGTACAGCATGCCAAACCGCGTAAACGCAGTAATGGAAGCACGAGGAGGCAATACGAAGTATTTAAATTCAAGAAAATCGTAATAAAGTTCAAAAATTTCATGTTTCCTATTTTTGTTTTAAGGAGAGATCAGCAGTTTTTTTCTTTATGTAATTTTGTGTTAATAAAATGTATGGTGACTCATATTTTTTTTACTTTCATTTAAGGAGTATTACATTGTCTATTAAATACAATTTATTGCATTAACCTATCATTTTTAGTTTCCGAGATTTTTAACATTCTTTAAGTGACCCGGATTCATTGCTCTCGAGTGTATTTTAAATACTGCTGTATTTTACATGGATCGAATGTCTATCGAACTGTTGTAGCAGTACTTTCTGGATAATATGATATCCCTTAAGAGGGCTATTACAGTTTTTCTTGTTTTTGAGTGTATTAAGAGTCTAGCACTCAAATACAAGAAAAAAAATGATTTTTATTTAAAGCGCTCCTTATAGAAATAATCAAACTTTATCGGGCATATTTTTTAATTTTTTTTGGCCATATCTAAACCATTATCACACATCAAATATCTCAGTTTAGATGTGTGATTATGGTGTAGATATGGCCACAAAAAAAAAATTGCCTGAGAAAGTTTGATTATTTCTCTAGGGAGCGCATTAAATAAAATACGATTTTTTTCTTGTAGTTATTTGAGTGTTAGACTCTTAGAACACTCAAATACAAGAAAAAATGTGATAGCCCTCTTAAATCTTACTGTTAATAATGGGTGTACCTATAAGTTACCCTGTCACGTCTTTGTTAACATTGTTTTGTTCTAGACCATAAAGAGCTCCGTAAGAGAACCAAGGTTACCGACGTAGCCCGAGGAATTGCCAAGCTTAAGTGGAAGTGGGCAGGGCACATTGCTCGCAGAATGGATGGCCGATGGGGCCGAAAAGTTCTGAAATGGCGACCGCGAACCGGAAGACGTTGCGTTGGAAGACCTCCAATTAGGTGGACCGATGACCTGGTGAAGGTTGCGGGAATCCGTTGGATACGAGTCGCACGGGACCGGTCAATGTGGCGACACTTGGGGGAGGCCTATGTCCACCAGTGGACGTCTGTCGGCTGAAATAATGATGATGATGAGACTATACCTTGGAACCTTTGAGTTACCGAGATATTGCGGGTTAAAGTTCCAACTTTTTCACAAGTTTTTTTTTTTTAATACAAGTCTCTAATGTTATAACTTTACTTGAAAACCTCCACGACCCCTGTACCATCCAATGCATCCATTAGCACAATGTTTTGAGTGCGTTACATTGAGTCCAACCGTAAAACGTATTTTTTCTACCCCAAAAAAAGTCTTAGTCCAGCAATATTTTTTGCGCAAAGTTACTTATTTTGACATAAAGAATGCTTGGTTGGCGGCTCCATGAAGGGTCCGTTTACACTCAGTATAGTAATTAAATCGTTATCGATACAAATGAATGGCTCTTTCCACTCACTGGACATAATCCGATATTCTCTCTCACAAAAGCCTGCGATAAGATCGAGCGCCTAATTCGGGAACAGAGACACCATACGCCTAATATTAGTGGAAAGGAAATATTGACTAAAGATTATTCAAATGATAGAATTAACACATGTAAGAGATGAGAGGGAGGAGGCCTATACATACAAATCAGTGGGTGGACCAGGGGGTCTACTCTCTAAGCACGAAATTCATAGTTTCGGTCGTTTCCTACTCCGTATCATTTACGGACATAAGATTCGTTAGGGGGCTGAACTAAAAAACTAAAATAGAATGAAAACTCGATTGGTCATCTGTCCTTACTCCCGATATGTTTTCAAATATCATAAATCCGAAAATATTAGGGAGTAAGTTCATTCCAAAGTATAAAGCTACTTTCGTACGGGGCCCGTATCTTTGTTGACGGACTTAGAGTAGCTCCCAGGGCCGTCAATTATGACGATAATGAACAGTTCAGAATAATAGAATATACATTGTTAAGATGATAATTAATGATGATTACCTGAAAAATAAAAAACAACGAAAAATAAAGCCCACTAAATAATTTTACAGTTTGATTTCTGTTTATGTAGCCTATAGAACTAATTAGTGCTGCATTTACCTTTTAAAAAACTGAATATCTCTCCTGTTTTTTTTCGGATGGGAAATCATCAAATGACTCCTCCCGCTCTGGGCGGAGCGCTCGATTCGGTGCAGGAACTTCCCGAAACATCCGTGTCCGGTAAGAAACTGCGTCAGACGGAAGGTGAGGACGCCGTGGCGTCTCTCCAGCCACTCCTCAAAGAGGGGACTTATCGCCACTATTGTGGCGTGCCCTGCACGGGGTTGCGACAGTCGTTTTCTCCATCATGTCGCCATGAGATCACGCCGGAAGTCCGTCCGCTGAGCGACAATTTGACGTGGCAGCGGAGTTTCCCCCCGGCGTAGCGCCTCCACGCGCCATTCATGCAGGCGCGCGAGGACTTTTGCCTCCAGATCCCATGGCGGCAATCCGGCAAGGAGGGTCGCCGCCTGGGTTCCATTTCCAGATCGCACAAAGTACGCCCAGTTGATGGCAATAGGCTCGCCCTCTATTATTTAACACTTCAAGCACAAAGTACACTGATATGGAAATTCAATGATCATATCATAATATGATGTCATAGGAATGACATAACTTCCATCCAACAAGATAAGTTCTATCCTTCAGTTAAATCAAACTGAAGAAAGCTATTCACCCGAGCCGATTGGCATACAACTTCAGAAACGGAATCGTAAACGTAAACCGCTTTCAACTCTGAAAGTTGATAATTCCGTTATCACTGAAACTTTCTGCGTATCATAAAGATATGACATTATTGTCTGAGCCTAATTCCTTAAGGCTTTTACGGAGTTAAACGTCATCTTTATAATCCAAGTTTTGGTAATAGGTATGTATGTGGTGCTTTATATGAATTAATAATGATTCTCATAAAGAGTACGGATGAAGAAAGAGCAAACATCACTTGGGAAAAATTCTGGTCTCTAAAAGAAATTCTAAAAGGTAACTACACTTTAAACCTAAAAAAAGTAGTGATGGAGACTTGCCCCTTACCAAGCTTATTATATGGGTGCCAGACTTGGGTACACACTAACAGAACAAAACAGAAAATTGTGACAACACAGAGAGCAATGGAAAGAAGCTAATTAGGCTTAAGAAAAATACAAAAAGTAAAAAGTGTATACATCAGAAAAAAGACAAAGCTTACAGATACCCTAACAAAAGCGCTAGCATTAAAATGACGTTGGGCAGGTCATGTCGCACGCCTCGGTGATGACAGATGGACTATCCAAACTACCAAATGGACTGGGCCACCGGGCTAAAGAAAGGTCGGGAGACCCTTTAAAAGATGGGCTGACGATATAGCGCAGACCGCTGGCTCAAACTGGCTAAATATTGCCAAGGACCGTGAGAAGTGGAAAATGATGGAAGAGGTCTTTACCCGTAACGGGGCTACACCTCCAACATTTAATAAAAACTAACATTACTAAATAGGTTAAGTTAAAGACTAACACAATTTAGAGTGTAGAAATAAAAGGCTTTTTACCCAACTGCGCCAGAAGGAGGGTTGTGTTTTTCGAGAGTATGTATGTATGTATGTATGTATGTATGTATGACCTATTAAATAATCTAGACTAAAATCATTACATCCAATATGGGTCCCGACTGTTGCAGTCAATATGTCCTGTTTCCTGAACTTGTTTTTCTCTTTTCAGTTTTTTAGTTTAAGTTATTAGTGATTTTTTATGCAGTCGGGTTTTTTTTTTTTTTTTTTGTTTTAATTTTTTATAAAGGACCTTTTAAATACTTCGGGTTTCAGTGAGTAGTTTCGTATGATGTAGGTACGAAACCAAAGTGGTCACTGACATTGACTTAAATTTTACTGCAGCTGCCGAGAAGTCAGGACAGATTGTAACTTTATGAACAACTAGCTTATGTCCGCGGCTTTGCCCGCATGAAGTTCGATAATAGGCTAGTGTCCACTGTCAATAAATTGCAAATCTATTTTATCAGTTAGAGTATTGGAAAATAATGGACACGTTTTTTTTTTGTTTTTGTAAATCAATGAGTATTGATAAAGATAAAAACGCATCAAAACTCGGGAGTGGAGGCTCGTGACGTCACAATGCACTAAAAATTATAGCACGGCGTGACGTATTGAGAATTAAAAAACGTCGTACCTTCGTCAATTTTGGTTTACGTGACAAAAGAAAAAATACGTGTCAAATATTTTTCGATAATTTAACTGACGGACTTTTAGATTTTTTCAGGACACAAGCCTATTGTCATACTACCGGTATAAAAAGTATTATACCTATATGTTAATCCAGGTTATAACCTATCTGTGTGCTAAATTTCATCCACCACCGTTCAGTAGTTTTTTGCGTGAAAGATTAACAAACATCCATACATTTATCTATACATCCAATCACCCATACATCCTCACAAACTTTCTCATTTATAATATTAGTAGGGTAGTTTTGAAAGTCATAATGTTGGTATCTTCAAATCTTACTTTCATAAATTTATCCAGCAGTTCCAAATATTTACGTACCGAAACCAACTTCCCAATGCAGTAACTTGGTATTAGTTCGTTCACAAGTTGAAACTAACCTTTTTACAAAACAATATCAACCTCTATTAAAAAATAAAAACAGACACAAAAGACTACTGCGATCTATTTTCAAATTATCACGAGCTGCCTCTTACTGTCATGGCGGCCCGAGTCCCGCGTTCCCAACTAATTCGAGTTCATCACAAATGCAGCCGCGCTTATCTTTCCCTCTCCCCACCCAACTTATAAATTTAATGTCCTAAAGGATTTACGAGAGAATTATAACTTTACAACTTTGACTTGTTAACCCTTACTATGATAGGTTGGGGTAGAAAGTGAGTAGCTGTTCTTCAAGACTCGATTTTATTGGGGATCAACACTTAACAGAGGAGCTCGTGGCTAAACTAAATAGCCACTCCGGTCGGGTTCCTCAGGTTAAGCCACGCTTGCCTAGTTTGGTCCGTAGATGAGTGGCCACCCATTACATAACGAGTTTCCTCCATCCGAAAGCATGTTAAGCCGTTGGTCCCGGCTGTCAATTGTAGATCTTTGACAGTCGTTTAGTAATCAGTGGGGTCGGGGGGCTTTCACTATAATAATAATTATTCATGTAATTGTTGATCATGATATTATTTCAGCTTGAACTTTAACTTATTTTTCTTGTGGTCCCAAAATAATAATCAAAAATATTTAGAGAGACCGCGGTCCCGGTCCCAAAAGCCAAGCCACTGATTGGGTCGGGGGCGACCCAATCAGTGGCCCGTAAGTCTGCCAAGTTGGCAACCTGGATTGTGGAAGTCAGATAAGCTGTCGCTCCATGTAAAATACCAAATATTCAGCTGCATCCGGTTAGACTGAAAGCCAACACCAACATAGTTAGGAAAAGGCTAGGCCGACAATGATGACTCAACAGCCACAGAATTATGTTGAAGCAATTGATTGCGGTTTTACGAAAACCCTGAAAACGTATTGATAGTAAAAAAGGCCAAGTCCCTTTAACTTACTGTGATGTGGAACTGCATCGCGGACTATATCCTCATCTACTTTTCTCCTTTTAAGATCCGAAAACTGCAGTCAAAACGACTAAGCACCACCACTGTCGATATGATGGTAGTACAAAAGCCATTGGCTCAATAAAAACTGTACCTATCTACCAACGACACGAAAAATATTTTTTTTACTGCTGTGCAAATAAAATATTAAAAAGGAACTGCAATTATCAATACATATAGCGATTAATTATTGTTTTGACCATATATCTTACTTAAAAACAATTCACAATGTTTCAGTAGTATTAATGTCTGTTTTAAAGTGTTACACAAATTCTGATTATTTTATTGCCAAGTCCGAACACATAGGGGAAACACATACGACTAAATATTTCAAATTCGCGAACAATTAGTAGTTCCCGTACCCGACAGTACTATGAAATATTGAGTTAGACTTTCCACTCTTCTTATGCGGACAGCATTCTCTTATGTCACGTGTGCTAAGGTTCATTTTAGTGGACTTGCTAGTCTTAATATCTTTGTAAGTGTAGCCTCGCTGACAGTTGTTTTGTTGGAGTAACTTCACAAGTTTAGATGTTCAGTTGTTTGTTTTTGATACATCATCATTCTCCTTCATCACCACGTTCGGTGATAACTCAAAGAAAATGTTTGTTTCAAAATAATGGCCGCTGTTTAAAACGTTTTGTTGCCATCCTGTGGTGATTTTGAAATGAAAGTTATGGAAACTTTGGATGTTTGTACCGTTTCTTTTGCTGTGATTTTAATCGCAGGAGCTCCAGCGTTGGACGTGTTGATTGAGTTACTAATAACTGCCTAAACATTGATCAAGCAACATAGTTGATTCAAGTGACAGGTAAATGAGGACCCATTCATTTACCTGTCACTTGAATCAACTATGTTGCTTGATCAATGTTTAGGCAGTTATTAGTAACTCAATCAACACGTCCAACGCTAGGGCCGAAGCCTGCCGGGGCTGCGGGACTATTCGAAAGAGATACCGTGGCCCCGGAACACAAAGGGCGATGAAGGAACATGGATGGGTTTTAGTCAGTAAAAGTCTGACACTCCCTCCTGCTCCGCCCAGAGCGGGAGGAGTTATTTGATGATTTCCCATCCTAAAAATGGTAATTGAATAACACCAGTTTTAAGACTCAATACAACAGCCAATCCACTCTACAATATTTTAGATTTTAAGGCTCATAGAATTTCTGAAAAATATTGACACACAGGTATAGCTGGTCGTCAGTGACAACATTTCGACCTTGAGCTGGCCTAGCATAGTAAAGAGTTTCAAAAGAATAAGAGGCCAGCTTATTCTGGTTAAGTGGGACGGGGGGATGGTTTTACAAACCTGATTTTTGGGTATAATTCCTACAACCACATAAATTTACAACAACCATGTGTTGCTGATCAATGGCAGCTGATGCACAAAATACGTAATTCTGAGCGTTATATGTGTGCCCTTTAACACCAGGTAATATAACCTTTCTTTAACGATGTTTTTACCTGAGGAAGTAAACCATTTTTCTAAGGAGCTGGAAGACTATAAAATTAACTGTTATTTTTCATTTTTACAACCTTTTCGCAACGTATAAACGGGAAACAGTAAAACACTGTGTACGGTATATTAAAGTTTTATTGACGTAATTGATTCGTGATACATGGATCAAAATAATATATACAGGTTTAAACGAACCCTTCACGAAGGCGTCAACCAAGTAATCTGTACATCTAACAAAGTAACTCTACGCAAAAATTATTCCTGGGAAACTTCGATCAATATTGGTCGAAGCTGGGAAACACCTTTTTTGGTATGAAAAATCACGTTTTACGGTAGAACTCAAAACTTATATTTGCGTGAAAGTATAAATGCAAACAAAACTTCCATTAGTCGAATAGGTACGGTTTCGAGTCGTAAGCTTTGACAGACATAATTTAGAGAAATAACAGTCGTCGTACTGTAGGCTCAAACACATAAATTCACACATACCATAAAACCAAAATAATCAAAATAATCTTACCCATATCCGTCCAAATATCTAAAATAAACATAACGCAGACACATTAAAGCAAACATAAAACGATTGCGACACAGCGTACGTACATAATTATATGCAAAAACGTCACTTCAACAGGTCTCCATAAAGCCTCGGTTTATGTTGTACCAACGAAACAACATGATGAGTAAAGCGCGCTGTTCACGCTGCGATTTGGAGCACAGGAAATATGAATGTGCAGAGTTTTGCGTTTGAGATGCCAAAGTCGTTTGTAACTTGCAGTCTGGAACTTGTTTCGTAGAATTTGAGTCCGTTTCAATCTTGTGTAAGTGTTGTGTATGTTATTTGGCAGTTGGTATAGAAAATGATGGGACATAAGTTTTGCTTTTGTCGAACGGATATTTTGGAGTTATAACCGGATATTTTGATAAGTTAAGTGTCATTGGTGTTAAAAAACGTGTGGGTCTTTGCTGAGCACACATAACAAAACATAACAACAAAACGAAATGTAACATTTTTCTTTCTTTTTCTTTCTGGGCTTATGCAACAGTAGCTAGGAAAGAAATGGTACAAGGAACTTAAGTGGTAATTTTTTTTAGTTTACTTTTGATGTCGTAATAGCTTTAGTGCCATGTAATTATCGCACTCTGGCCATTCAGATAATAAAATAAAACACATTGACCCTATTCTTGCGCTTTATTAGGCCGCTGCAAACAAAATAAATTAAGCAAAATGTGGGATTAATGATCCATATTTCACTAAAAGATTCAGAGTAAAGCGTGTGCCAGACTGTTGTAAGCAAACCCTCCACACACCTCCACATCGGTCTCCACCGGTGGTTTACAACAGTGCGACAACAGTGCGTGCTGTTGTATACCGCCGGTGGAGACCGATTTGGAGGTGTGTGGAGGGTTTGTTTACAAGAGTCTATCACACGCTTAAATGCGGTAATGTGGTGTCTCTCCTTGTTTCACTTTAGACGGCATAAAAATGCCATTGACGCCGCGATTAACGTGTCCACAGTAATTTGACATGATAAACCATAGCTACCAAAGATGAAGGTATAGAGGAATGTCTTTATGTTTATACCATGTAGTTACAAACTATATTATCATCATCTATCTCACCCCCCTGCCAAGACAAGTCATTATCAGACTTTCCAGCTGACTAGGTACTCGTAACGACTGTCAAAGATCTACAAACGACAGGCAGGGCCAAGGCTTCACGTACAAGGCAAGCACTGCACTTGAAGATTGACTTTGAAAATTGTCGCATAGTCGCACATGTATGTCAACCTTTAAACACTAAAACTCAGCGTCAACTTAAAGCCCGTTTGAGGACTTTATTAGCGCTACTGACAACAAACGTAAAATTTTTACGGAACCCTAAATTCTGTTGTAAGCTTAATTTGACGTACGCGCGATTTTAACGTAGCATTACGTAGGAAGGTGGTGTTGCTGTACTTTGATGTACGGATTATTTTGTTGGATGTTTACAGTGTGAAACGAAGAACATAACATCATCACGCCTGTAACTACTGAGGGCTTAGGCAGAGCACTATACCCTATTCCTTCCTACCCTATTCCTGGAAAAACCAATAAAACTATGAACCATACAACTAGGTTGGTAACGGTTCACTTGTGCACCATGACACAACAACACATGCATTATATTAGGGTAAAACAGGAGAGATGGACCACATTTTTCCCAACTCTAATATCTTTTTTATTGCTTAATAACTAATATACAATTTAGTGTTATACTAACTTACTATGAATAGTCTACATGTTTTTATTTTAATATGGCACGATCATAGCTTATTTATGGAAATAATTGAAATATTAAAAAAAGTACCCTCGGTCCATCTCTCCCATATTGTAACGGGTGAGTCGGACCACCCAGTAAGGAGATATGGTCCTAACAAAAATAATCATTAACACTTCTTAAACAAAAAAATAAACATTCAAAACGAAATGAATAAGTAAGATAAACAATTAAATGAAACAAAAATCTTCAATTTGTCACCGTATTTCCGCATCGGTCGCACATATTGGGATAATTGGTGCAGCCTCCATGGGACCAGCGTTCACAAATAATGCACAGCAGCCTATCATCTTTATTCAGGGTATCCTCATAGTTTTCACCACAGCCTGCACATTCGTTGTCATTCCATTAAAACAGCTTGAAAAACATCAGTTAATGCAATTTCTGTTCATTCCCCTCTACATACTGCACTTTTCCTCTTATGTGTTAAAGGCATATTACCTACAAAAGAGAGACTAATTCATTAAAAATGTATTAGTCTAGATTAGATTAAAAAATAAGTAGCAATTAATCATCTAAAACCACTTAAAATTTACAAGAAAAATGTTTGACTATTGATCCATCTCACCCACACATAACATGGTCCAACTCTCCTAAATTGAGTTTAGAGACGGACCACTCTCTCATATTAATTAAATTTTTTTTTAAAATTAAATTATTATTAAAGCACAATAAATAAACAAAAAACTTGAGGTTATTTTATCATTTCATGAACATACTAACACAGAAACATCAAATCTTATTTTACAAATACAATATCTTATACATTTACTTTTAAAACACTTATTACAAAAAAAAAAACACGGTTCCAAAACCTTTTAATTCGTATTTTATTAATTTTACAAAGAAAAATCTAACGGTCTCGCTTTCTACACGGAGCAAACAGTTTGATAAGTGTTCGTAAGTGCTGTCAGCTTAAATAAATTTAATAGTTTGGTAGAAATAACGATGGTCCGTCTCACCCGCTGGGTTATACATGCTGCATCTGCCTAGCCTCGGTCGGCTTCCAGTCTAACTGGATGCAGCTGAATACCAGTAATTTACATTGGCTTACTGCCTATCTGACCTCCACAACCTCAACCACTACCCCACTACCTGTAACGACTGTCAAAGATCTACAAATGACAGTCGGGACCAACAGCTTAACGTGCTCTCCGAGGCACGGAGGAAACTCGGTATGTAATGGGTGGTCAGGGTCACCCATCCGTGGACTAACCTAGGCAAGCACGGCCGAATGTGAAGATCAACCCGAGCGGCTGTTATTAAGCCACGAGCTCCTCAATTTAAAAACTCATTGTGATGAGTAAAAATCATTGAATTGAATTCGTCCTAATAGAGAATATGCATGTATTTTTTTCTTCCCTTAAATCAATAAAATATATATACTTACAGTATTTTCAAAAAGAAAAGTATTAAAAGTTAAGTTCAACTACTGCTTGTCGCTCAAAAATGATATTAAACTCCTGCAATTTTCTATGACAATTCTAACGTCCGTGACTGTTGCAGCCATCATGTGACGTCATTTACCTCAATCTGCTTTGTTTACATCAATTTGTTTGGTTTTAATAAATTAATTTTACTAATTGTATGTGCTTTATTCAAGCAAAAATTGCGATAACGATATTATAATAATAAAATCTTAGTGAAACTTTACCAACTTTTCAAATGAAAGTGTTTTTTTGCCACATAGACTTTGACGTCACTACCGGCGTTATCGAGGACGACGCGTTTTGAGAGTGCGTTCCGTTTCACCAAAAACATGCTACATAGAACAGTAAATTGTAAAATAAGTGATGTAATAGAAACTTAAACAAGTGTACCACAATGTTTTTATAGGCCAATACATGGCATTTTTAATAAATAAAAAGAGTTTTGTATTTCTTGCATATTCCCTATTGACGAGAACCAACGCCTCAACCTCCTTTTTCCCGCAGCAGTAGGAAAAAACTGCAGAACACCACCTACTACAATCCTAACATACAAATTTTACTTCATTCCACCTGAATTTCAATTTCAATACCAATAATTACAAGTAAAAAGCTCGTCCAATAACAACAGCTAAACTTGATTAATAACACATAACCTTGTACTGCGGTTAAAAGCATTAAATAACAGCCGCATTAACTTTGTAGCGGGGTTCATAAAGTGCGCCTACATAATACAGCGGTAGTTAGCGAGGTAATGCACGTCCGGCCCAAACCGGAAGTGATGTAATTGAGCCAACATTGCTGAATAATTTCAATACAGGACGCTGTCTATAATGTGGTGGAATTATATGGGTAGGTGTATATTATGACCCGGGGCTGCGGGACTATTCGAAAGAGATACCGTGGCCCCGGAACACAAAGAGCGATGAAGGAACATGGATGGGTTTTAATCAGTAAAAGTCTGACACTCCCTCCTGCTCCGCCCAGAGCGGGAGGAGTCATTTGATGATTTACCATCCGAAAAATAAAATTAAAAAAGGCGTTCTAAAACAACGTAACTGTTTTTAATTTAGGAGGCCTGTGTCCCAGCAGTGGGAACATTAATAGGCTGATGATGATGATGATGATGTTTTACAAAAGGTCACAAAAAAAAACATAGCAGCCTAATCATTTTCAAAGTAAATGTAAGTTTTGTTAAAATAGTTTTGACTGTGTCAGATACACAGGTGGAATACCTACTTCTTATTAAGTATATCATACAAATCAATACAAGAATGAAATGTTAGAAAAATTACACAGGGTGACACAAATGGCGGTCTATCGCTAAATGCGATCAGTTTCATGTTAAAATAGTAAAATAATTATTTATTACGATCACTAGTCCTCATTTGACCATAACAATAGGAGAATCAATTAATGGTAGAATCATAAAATGAGTAACGCCGTGAAAACGTTAAACATTTAACAGTTCTACTTACAAAAGGAAAAAATTGTTATTAATAATTCGTCCACACATTTCAAAAAAACATTTTTGCTATATTACACAATACATATATAACATACCATCACGCCTGTAATTTGTGAAAGATTAGGTAGGTGTATCTACAGTACACTCACATTTCGCGTTACATGTTTAAGTTCTAATGTGCTATAGAGCAAGCGTGAGGCCGCGGTCCCAAACATTACATTACATTCCATACATTTTAATGCTTTTTGAATGGAAAATCTGCTTTATCCCGATATTTCATATTTAGTCTGATCGCAAAAGCTGCAGTTGATTATTAAGAGTGTGTATTTAAACCTACTTTTATAAAAATTCTTTTATCTTTTAAAGTTAAACCATTCAAAATAAATAGTACCCCAAATAATTTAAAACAGAATAGAATTTCAGGAAAATTAACCAAGCAATTTTGTTCCTTATTAACACTAGCAAATAGGGAACAAAATTTCTTGCCACTCAACGCATCACAAAATGTCAGTTCACCTATTTAATAGCCATCGATCAATAAAGTCCTTTATTGATGTAAAGGTGCTTTGTCATGAACCTCTCACCACTGAATTAACATCCATCCAACCATACAACGTTTAATGCTTTCTTTTGATCTTGTTTCAAGGATGGGTGGGTGCGAACACCTTTTTATTAACCTCCGAAGTGGTAAAACTGCTTAATCGTTGGTTTTGAGTGACGAAGAAAAGTGTTTGAAGTTCAATAAATTAGGTGACGTTTGTTGGGTGTATTTGAAGCTACGACCTTGATAGTTTTAAATACGTTCAAAGCTAAAGCACCACGGTAGCTTGTTAAATTTAAATTTTCTTACGGTTTTAGCAGTTTGCAAGTCAATGTCAGGTTGTATGTTGATGAAAATATGATTTGCATCCGTAACACGTCCTCTAAGTTCACACAACCCCGTTGGATGAGTTTTTCATGAAATAGTTACATGCAACCTGCATCCAAAAAACGTAAGAAAACTGGTGAAATGTTCGTATAATTTACAACCATATAACAGTTAAGTAAGTACTTTGTTTTTTTAGAATTCTTAGTCCAAAACGCACAATGATACCCCAATTTCGTTTCAATTTTCAACTCGATGGTTTTTATAGTAAATTCCTAAGCTATTTCTGGTTTTGTAAGATTGGACTCATCATCCACGTTAATAACGATGAATGTTTTTGCACTTAATTTGAGTGTTCTAAGAGTCTAACACTCAAATACAAGAAAAAAAATGATATTTATTATAGCGCTCCCTAGAGAAATAATCAAACTATCTCGGGCATATTTTTTTTTAATTTTGTGGCCATATCTAAACCATAATCACACATCTAAACTAGGATTTTTGAGAAGTTTGATTATTTGTTTAGGGAGCGCTTTAAATAAAAATAAATTCTTGTATTTGAGTGCTAGACTATAACACTCAAAAACAAGAAAAACTGTAATAGCCCTCTTAAGTTCTAACACCACGTAAGTAATTATGACAACACAGTTGTGCGAGACAATTGTTACGAATTACCGCCCTTACGGCCAAGGTACATCTGTATGTTCGCCAATTTAGACCAATTTGGCTAAAACTGGCTCCCCTCGAGGCGATTGAACCCTCACACACCACAAAAGGAGCAACTTTGAGCGGAAACACTACAATTATACCTTGGTAATGGAACAATACCATTTTTATAATTTAGATAGAGACGTTGCTTGTTTCTGATTGGCTCTAACAACGCGTCTTCCGGGTCTCTAAAAACCGGCCAAGTGCGTGTCGGGCCACGCGCAGTGCAGGGTTCCGTAGTAGCCCATTATATTTTAGATTTTGTTTTTCAATGAAAGTCTTCACCCATTATAAACAAGCAACTACTTCATCTTAGTCACTTTATAGAATTTATTCTAAGGATTTTGTATTTGGTACAAAATTATCCAACACCCTAGTTCAACGACTATTACTGCTAAACTAATAAAGTTATCTTAACCGCTATAGTTTTCCTTTAAAGTTCATGAAATGCACTATCATCATGAATTTTTCCAGATTTTTCAAGCCATTATTTTAGCTTTTAGAGGGGGGGGAGGACGCCCTACTGGAACAAAAATTTGCACTTTAAAGTTTAATATTTCGTAAATGGAGTACTAAATCGAAAAGTAGTATTAAATACCTATTCAACGATACCCCACACGATGGGGTACACGACGAAAAAGAAAATTCATCCCCACTTCACATGTAGGGGACCTAGCTACCCTAAAAAAAATATTTTCCAAAAAATCATTTTACCACTTTGTCGACGTTATTGATATACACACCTCTACAACATTTTAGCTTTCTAGTACTAACAGTCTCTTAGCAAAACCTCGGACAGACAGACAGACAGACAGACATAGCGAAACTATAAAGTTTCCTTGTCAGGACTACGGAACCCTAAAAACGGCATCAAAATGTCAAAATCGTCCAAACTATACTTAAGTGGTACGACACGTGGTACGCAATTACCTCACAAGACTCGCTGTAAAGCCTTCCTTAGAGGTAGGTAGGCTAATATAATATTTATATAGGTATTATTTACTCCCTAAGACCACCAGCTGCTTCAAAACTTTCCATAATTTATGTCCCATTAAAACCATTTCCAATACGCATTAACTACACGCTAATCTAGGCCTTAGTTTACACAATTTAAGGGTCATTATAGCTACCTGCACGGCTATAAACGCCATAATACGAGCTGAAACTAGTTCACTAAACAAGAGGGTTTTACACCTCATTACTTTGACTTAATCCAAAGGATATTAACACAAGGCTTTTATAAGATACGTGGCGATCACGACACGATTTGGATTAGCTGGTAATTAAAAAGGCGGACAAAGTAAATTAGCTTTGGAGTTCTTCGTTGGATTAGATGTCGTTAACGCAAGTGCTCAGGTTGGATTAAATGCAATTGAGATTTTTCATTAGGGCTTTTTCAGTAGGTAAGTGGCCCGGATTTGTACGCGAGGCCTAGACAACTCGTTTGAAAAATGTTTCGTGTGCCTGCCTGTTACTTTTTTTCACAAATTATTCTCTCTTTTTCTTTTCTTTCTTACACACATTTTATAGGTTGATGGGATAACACTTTTTTTCAAGGCCGTCGTTACTCTCGCTATAGTTGGTGCCAGTTAAGATCGCAAAAGCGGTCATTGACCCACCTACATTTATTAAAGTTCTAAATGTAAGTCAAACTTTGAAATCCAAAAATTTGCCTGTTCAAGTCTTGAATCGTCATCTATCGTGATCTTCAACATTTTTTCTAATGAAAAACGATACAATGGTTCATTTGTTTTGTTTCGTAGGAAGAGATATTAGGGAAAGGGCAATGACCGCTATTACGATCTTAACTGGCACCAACTATAGTCGTGTAAATATATATATCGGAGGAAGAGGAAATAAACGAAGAGTTCATTGTTGGCTGCGCACGATCAATCGATAAGATTGATTGTTAATTTAAAATAACTTGTTAGATCCTAATTTAATTTGAATTGATTTACTACATTTTAATATTGTGTAAAATATAACTAATTTCTTTAAAAGTTGTTTGATTGTTTATACAATGCAATGACTTTTTTTCAAATCAGAGCAGAAGATAAAATATCCTGAGTAGGGTCGAGGCCCGGGGCTGCGGGACTATTCGAAAGAGATACCGTGGCCCCGGAACACAAAGGGCGATGAAGGAACATGGATGGGTTTTAGTCAGTAAAAGTCTGACACTCCCTCCTGCTCCACCCAGAGCGGGAGGAGTCATTTGATGATTTCCCATCCTAAAAAAAAAAAAAAAGTGTCGAGGCGCCATCTTTACCACATATGTCAAGAAGGTTAAGATGGCGCCTGGAGCCTGGCCTGAAGCTAAAGATGGCGATGGAGCAAGGATTGCTTGGTGAATGGTGGTGGATCAAGGTGGATCGCTGGTGATAAAGCTAGATTGGTGTCACGAACCTGCTGCTCGAATATAACTTTTAAGCAAACTAGTTATTGTGAGATATTGCCAATAAATTGTGTGAAACAGTGAATACTTTGTTTTGTGCTCGCATTTCACCCAAATGACGCCCACTGAACTCGTGAACACTAATGATGTCGAGGAGGATGCTGCTTCTCCGAGATATATATTTTTATTTTTCAATGTTTTCAGTAGCAGACTGAATTTGTGCGCGGTGGGCTGAAACTTCACCGTAACTGGCAAAATAAAGGGTGTACAAAACCTCTTAACGAAGCCGAAAAGCACTGGTTCCCCCCGTCATTGCGATCATTTTTTTGTTCTACACCATACCTGGGAACATAATAGAACTAGTTACGGCGATATTGGGGGTCAAAGTTCCAACATTTTGACAAGTTTTTTTTTTAAATACAAGTTTTTAATGTATAATTTTTAAACACCTCCACGAACCCCGTACTATTCAATCCATCCATCAACACAATGTTTTGAGTGCGTTACATTGAGTACTACAAAACATGATTTTTCACCCCAAAAAAAAAGTCGTCTCCCAGCAATATTTTTTTCGTAAAGTTACTTAGTTTGATGTACAGAATGCTTGGTTGACGGCTTCGTGATGAGGTGGTTTACACCCTGTATAGGTGTACCAATACACCTTTGTTTTATAAATACCTACGTCATGAAAGCACAAATATTTTCACCAGGTTTTCAGAGAATACACATTCATTATAATAATATCAGTCCATAGAGCATAAAGTTAAACTTTTCACAGCAATAACTGTGTGTCTCAATTTTTGAAACGAAACCATTATTTTTCGTTGCTCATAAAATGATGGAAGACATTGCGGTTTTGTGTCTGTAGAAGTGTATTTTTCTTATTTTGATATCATTTATACGACAAAATCCGTGAGAGGACTCTTCCTGAAGTCACTGTAACGCCCACCAACTGTTTTATGATACTTACAGTATGACCACTGAAATGTGGCGTTGCTTGTCGAAAAAAAATGGATGGGTATGTCAAACTTGAATCATCTCGTTTTTCGGTAGAACTCCATGTACCGCACTCAAACTCACGTATGCTGATGGGTGCATTGAATAGTATTACAGGAGTCATGGAAGTGATTAAAGTAAAGTACATTTAAAACTTGTCTTCATTATTTCTAACTTATTTTAATCGTATCTCCTAAACACCACTTCACACCAAACTTCAAGAGTGTTAGAGGTATGTAAAACGTGTGAAACTGTACTCGATTTTGTGGCTGAACAAATAAATGTTGGAACAGAGGGCCAATAGGAATTAGCTCCACAGAGGATGCCGGATGGATGTGCCTAATCGGTCGGATGATTTGATTCCCAGATTATTGGTGGGTGATGGGTATGCTGGTATTATTTGGAATAAGTTTCTTTTTAATCTTGTTTTTTTTTTTAAATCGTAGTTTGTTTCTTTGTTGCACTTGCTTCGGTGAGGGAAAAACATCGTGAGGAAACCAACATGCCTTAGAGATATTTCTGACGGCATGTAAAGCCAAGTCAGAGCCCCATGGGTGGCTTAAAAACTCTGTCACAAAGTTAGGTGATGTTCACGCATCATACACGTGAAGCAGCGGCGGGGGGCGCGGGTGGAGAGGCGACAGCTGATCGAGTCGGCGGCCGCGCGACGCACTCTCGCCTACAGATTTAGACAGCAACGCACGTACCGTGCGATCCAAAATCAATATTGTAACAATTTCTATAATACATCACTAATATCATTGGGTTCCGTAGGAGATGAATTCCTCCACAGAATTAACTGAAGGTGACGTTGAGAGGTATGCAAGGTCGTTTGTCGGTATATTTTCTCACCGTCACCTTTCATTTTAATATTCAACAGGTACTAACCACACGATAAAAAAGAAATAATCTTTGTTTGTAAGGGATTCTGATTTTTTTAGGTTTGGTACGGAGGCTTTCATCCCGAACTATGTTGGGGTCGGTTTTCAGTCTAACCGAAAGCATTTAATTTTTTTTCCTATCCTGCTCAGTCCCACATTCTGTCTTGCGGAAGGGACGAACTGGATAAGTTCCGTCAGAACTGGAAGGTGGATGCGCAGGTTCGCGAGCTGTGGAAGAAGTGGAGTGTAACCTTCACCCTGGAGTGGATGCAGTATTTTACATGGAACGACTGCCTATCTGACCTCCAGCTCAGCAGTCTTAACCAAATGTAGAAACAAAGAGCTTTCCAGAATTGTTAATCATTCATAATTGTATGGACGAATTTATGTGGCTTTACTGCCAACCTGTATCATCCTGAGTGCGGGGTAAAGACCCCGGTGATTAGCTGGTGACGGTCCTGATGGCAAAACCCAATAGCATTTGGGAATCAAAAAGAAGTAGGCCTTACCACTCGTCCAACGAAGCGAACCATATCTATAAGCATAGTAAAGCAAGTATATTATTTTCTTAAAATAAACACACATCGCCTCTTTGCGAGAATACTGTAACATCTCAAAAAAGGCAATTTTACAGGACGCGTATTTTAAACTTTCGAAATGTTATAAAATCTAAAATAATAGAGCTAAAGCAACAAAACCTTCTAGTGATTTATAATTTAACTATTAATTCATCTAAAACTATAGTAATTGTTGCGCTATTGGCTATTTTTCGGTATAAATTAACAGGATTAAAAAAAAAGGGATATTTTGTCACACTATTACTGAAAAAGTTTTCAAGGATCGATGTGACATATGAACTTGTCACATTGTTGATAATATATTTTTTTGTGTTGTGTTAGGTTATATGATAAAAACACATTTTAGAAATAAAAATGTTTATTAAATCAATGAAAAATTTGTAGGAAAAGAAAATCAAGCATAAACATTAGTCATTATAACGTAGGTAGGATATACAGTTACCTACTTAAATACAGTAATTCAACAGTTAACAATCAACAAAGTTAACAAAATGAAACTATAGCTATCAGTTCTTAATTAAAAGTATACTGTTATTACTAAATTTGTTATTATTATTTTAGATCTAGCTAACCAATCAGTCTCTTCGTAACATTAGTCTTTGTAAATAATCACTAGGTTTATTCTAAACCTACTTTAGGTGGACCATAATCTATATTTTAACTAAAACAAAACCATCTCAATAAGAATAATAATACATACTAAAAATATTTTTATTCATATTGAGATAGGTTTTAAAAATAAGTATCTAAAATTATAAGTATTATATACTTGCAAAATGTATAAAAAACTTGAGTATTTATCATTAAGTACTATAAAATTACGACTTAGGAACTTTTCATTATAAAATATCACATAGGTATTGTACTTAAAGGAACCGACGTTTCACTTATCTCACATAAAGTAATAAAAAATAATTGTTATAAAAATTACAAAAATAGTATAAAAAATAAAATAAAAACATTCTTAGAGCGATTCGTAAAAGCTCCAATGAACTCCGGGAATTAATTTCTTATTAATCAAATCCATTAGGTCCGATTTTTTTCGTTCAGCTATCCCGGGTTTATTATTATAGACATTTTTTATTTCTATATTGTTGTTTCTCTTTTTTCTCAAAACGACGGCTTTTTTAAAGTCCGTTTCAGCATAAGAATTTTTATAAAATATAGCATTTGTATCATCTTTACTAACTCTTATTACTCTTACTTCTGATAGTTTAACTACATGGTTATCTTCATCTTTTGTTAAGTTAAAATTAATTTGATTACACACACTTTTCCAATCATAAAAATCTTCGAAACACATTTCATTGACGTGTATTGGCTCACTCTTTTTCCTGGCTGTTTTTATAGCACCGATAAATCCGTCGGGAGTGTATATAGGACCGGATCTTAATAGCCTCTTTACTTGTCTCTCAATCTGGGAATGGGCAGAGTCGCCTTCGTTCTGGGTATGGCCTTTTACAAGATATTTGTGTGTTATGGATTTCAGGTTAGGCAAGGTCTGTACGGCATATAAATACAGGGCAATCATGAATTTGTTTTTATTTTGCCCTGCGCAGTTGTCTGAATAGAAGACAACCTCTAAATCTTCAGCTGAATTTGATATTTTGGTAAGGTAATTAAATACACAAGTACCTATTTCATTTATGCCTCTATTTGCATGTGACTCGTCCCATACGTAACTTTCAACAACATTATTCTGAATATTATAAATTGTTAGATTAAGAACATTAAGTTTGCATTTGTAGTAAAATACAGAAATATCGCCCTTAGGGCACTGGAATACAGCTTGGAGATCGTAAACAGCAACTAAAATATTTTTATTGTTCTTGTCATTTGTCTTTTCAATGCGTGATAATTCTTTTTCTCTGATATGTTTTTCGTAGTCTTCTTTTTTCAATTCTTTTTCTTCGGGCGTACTATTTTTATAAACTTCGCATGTATCGCACAAATCTTTCTTCGGCACAAAAAACGATATATTAAATTCTTGTGTAAATATACGATAAAACATTAAATAACTTGCATAGGGTATATTTTTAGATTTACATTGTTCAACGTAGTCTCTATGCAGGTCTGTAATTGCTTTGCTGCCGTCAATGTAATGTCTTTTCGAGTTTGCTCGAATATAGTGCGATTCTATTTTTGGTATCGCTTCTATAAATTTTCTTATGCTTTCTTTAATGTTTTCATCAACTTTACTGTGATTTAGATGAGTGCCACGGTAATCTTTCATTGACGAGATATTAGTGTCATTATTTTTCTTTTTCAACGCGGTCTCTATAGGGCGGTTATTGATAGCCAAAGTGTTTTTGAAAAACAATTTACATACTCTGATCTTTGCACCAGAAATAGTCAAAAAGAAAGCGTTGTTGTTTTCACGCTTTGCAGCAATATTTCCGTCTGAGTCCACTTTCACATATCGCTGTTTTGGAATAACTAAATCGACATTATTAGCTATAAACGTCCATTGTTTCTCAATTTGTCCTAAACCCCAATATTCGTTTAAAATTTTCTCACGTTCAAGCTCTGAGAAGTTAGAGCTACATTTAAATTTACAATTTTCTCTGCAAGGTGGTTTAAGCTGGCGTTTTGGAAAGGGCTTATTAGTTTTTGTTGAAATATATGATAGTCCACTATTTCTTAATCGCTTAGCGATGTTCTTCTTCCAATTTAACTCTTGCCTTGGTCTTTTTTTTCCTACTTTAGTTGGGGTGATGTTGGAAGTGGTTGGCTCTATTGGCATAGTGGTATCATTCCCAACTACAAGCGAATTATTCTCTGTTGCGACCAGATCTATCTGATTTGTATGGTTAACTATTATGTCTCGATTTTCTGCTGAACCGGACCGACTTGGACCGAACATAGGTGGCATTTAGTCTTTACAAAAATATTCTTTAAAAAACAAAATTATTAAGTCTTACCTTCTGGAATCATTGCGTTTATATTAGAGTCATCAACTTCCTCGGCTTGGATACTGGAACTATCATTTACGTTACTATCAACTACGTTTTGCATAGTTGCTAATTGTACTAATTTTCTGGACCGCGATCCCATCTGAAAAAATAAATATTTATAATTCATTTGTTTTAGTATTTACAACGTGACATAACGATTTAATTTACAAAAAAACTTATAATTTATCTAGAAAAAAGTAACATTACAAAATACTCCGAATCCATTTTATGGTTTGTAAAATATTTCATTGTCAACAACGCGTCATCTTATGATGTTACAAAACAAAAACGATATCTTTTCAACGAAAACGTGATATCGAAAGTAATAACAAGTTAAAATTGCATACTATTTTCAACAAAACTGTGTCAATTCAACATATCACATTACTTAATAAAAAAATATCAAAGAGTTCAAACTTACCTTAGCAATCGTAATGTGGTATCTTCGTGATGTCACGTTTTTGCACAAATACGAGAGCGCCCTTCCCTCCAAATGGCACGCGCCGACTGATGGGACACGTTGTCGAAACAAATCACGAGGCAGAAAGAGACAGCGCGACAACACAAAATATTGCAGTTGTCTTGTCTCTTTCGCTCATAGACGCACCGTTATTGTCGAAAAAATACCTCGTTTTTATCGAAAATAAAGTTCAATACGGCGGTTTTGATTATGGAATAAAAAAAAAATCGATTTTTCTGAAATATCACAGTATTCTTGCAAAGAGGCGACATTTTCCTTAAAATATACTGTTTTCGTTCTTAACTATTTACGGAGGCAAGAGTCACACAATTTGCATTTAGCCTCACAGAAAACCACCTCACAATTTTTTATTATATCTTCTGCGGGCACACAAAAGATATCTCATTTAGAGCTACACCCATTGAGATAGCCTTTAATAAATTAATTTCATTCAAATTACCCCCACACCCCACTGTCTCTGGCTTCTGAATAAATAAATATTTACTTTGTTAATTGAAAAATTATCTTACACTGTTTTCCAACAGGTGACACAGTTCAACACGGTGCACGATTCCGAATGTCTTTTCGTAATTAAAGTAACACGGTGTTTGACAGAGTCAGTATTGTTTTCTGTGTGTATTAATGAAAAAAGTATGATTAATTTAAATGGTAATACGGTACTTATACAGCCTTTGAATGGTGAAGGAGATGTTATTATAGTCCATTTGAGACAGAAGACAAGTTATAAAATAATTTTATGGCCCTTTAAAAAGTGAGCAGAAGATATCCAATGATGCCTTGGCGACTGGAACTAAAAGAACAGGGGCCCTACTCTCTAACACTTCGTCCGTATATTAGGATCTATCCGTCTCTCTCACTCGCACTCATATGCAGACGTGCGCGAGAGAGACGGAGATATCCGAATACACGGACGAAGCGTTAGAGAGTAGGGCCCCAGGACATGAACAGGACATTCAACAAGACTGACATATTATTATAAGCTTATGTCAATCTAACATAACATAACATCACGGGAAGGGTAAGGAAAGAGGGGGAAAGAAGTGTACCTAATAGTACACCCACATTTCGCTAGTTATTTTTAAGTCCCACGTATTAGGAGGCGAGCCTATTGCCACCAACCGGGCACAAATCTAAACTCCGTGGCTGCTACTGAGAAAGTCCTGATTTAAAAAGCCTAATGATTATTTGTCCGACTCTGGAACCGAACCGAGGACCTCATGCTCAAGACGCTTGCGATCGCTAGACGAAGCAGCCATGTCAATCTATTTATAATTATTTCCATCATCATTATTATTTATAAAATATCTTGTCTGTTAAATACGGCTCGTGATCTTTACATCTTTTTGGCTACATTTATAATTATTCTGCTACGTGTTTTTATTGTAGCCTTAAGCAAAAAAGAAAAGTATTTACCGGCTTCAAAAAGGTGTAGGATCTCAATTTATGAAGATTCTTTTGAAGTATGTTTACATAGCAACAGAAATTTTATTTATCTACATTTTATCTGGTAGGTACATCCTTACGGTACATCATCATCATCATCATTTCAGCCGAAAGACGTCCACTGTTGGACATAGGCCTCCCCCAAGTGGTCCCGTGCGATTCGCATCCAACGGATTCCCGCAACCTTTACCAGGTCATCGGTCCACCTAGTGGGAGGCCTTCCAACGCAACGTCTTCCGGTTCGCGGTCGCCACTCCAGAACTTTTCGGCCATCCGTTCTGCGCGCAATGTGCCCTACCCACTGCCACTTAAGTTTGGCAATTCTTCTGGCTACGTCGGTAACCTTACGGTACATGCTTAGTCTTAATTAAAATATCGTGAAAATCAAGTTTTGCACCTTATGGAAGATAATTATATTGATCTAGCTATTGCTCGCGGGTTCGCTCCCGTTATGCACGGAAATTAACCCACGAGATCATTTTAAATCTAGCCTATTAAATGACACTCGGGGATAATGTAGCTTCCCGTTAGTCAAAAATTTTTTGGGATTGGATCAGTAGTTCCGTAGATTGGCCTCTACATACAAAATGTTACCTCTTTATAATATTATAGTATAGAAGACGAAACAAAATAAAAGTTTATTAAAAATATGATACAGAATTCCTGACCTTCTCCCAGCGTAACGACTTTTATCAAAGGCGCTACATTTTGCACGAACAAACATCGAATAAACTATGCCCCATCATCCCCAGATGGGAATAAAATTAATATAAATAAGGTTTTCTCTTAAAAATACCGACTTATAAGTTATTCTTGTCTTGAAACCTCAAGATGAGAGTGGCCGGGAGGGGGCGCCCCAGCAGAAAATACATTGAACTTGTTGGGGATGTTCTTCAGGTCTGAGGTCAGGTACGTAGACAGCATATAACCTGATGTTTGAACGTGGACGAGGCAAAAGGAGTATGTAAGGACCGTAGCATTTCCTGCCGGGGCTGCGGTACTGTTCGAAACAGATACCGTGGCCCCGGAACACAAAGAGCGATAAAGGAACATGGATGGGTTTTAGTCAGTAAAGGTCTGACACTCCCTCTTGCTCCACCCAGAGCGGGGGGAGTCATTTGATGATTTCCCATCCGAAAAAAATGGAGCGTAGCATTTTGTGTTTTATAATTTCTGCCGAACAAACTGTGGGCCAAAATAGTAGGAAACTAGTGATCTAACACAGTGATTCGCAGTCGCAGCAGGCCACGAAGGAGATGGAGGGACGAACTAGAGAGGTTCCGTCCGAACTGGAAAGAGGACGGACGGGTTCGCGAGAAGTGGAAAGAGTAGAGGGAGGCCTTTGCCCAGGAGTGGGACATAGGAGGCTAGGAAAACAAATCGTTTCAGACCCATAGGAAAAACGCGAGAATATAAGTATGTGTTTATGTATTAAACCTCAAGGATCATTGCTTCTAAAAAAAAACACTAACATTGTGTTGGTTCCAAAATCAATAACAACATCACATATTCAACAAACTATCTCCCGCGAAAGGGGAGGGTGAGTAAAAATGGGCATCAAACATTAATGACATCATTTGGAGTCCCGCAAAGATGCTGAGCAACGGCTGATAGCCGATAGAAACGCCAGTAAAGGGGGATATAATGTGAATATTATACAGTATCCACTTTCCCCCGCTCTGTAATGACTGCTGGAAAAATGTCGCAGAAGTTTAGGTTCGGCAAGGGAACCATGGAGTTCGATACTGGCAGATACAAAATATAAATGTTGTATTTGGCTGCTTTTTGCCTGTGATGTCTTTGGAACCAATCACTATTTGGATCATAATTAAAAACGATTTATGCGAAAACAATAATTAGTTAAGAGAACTTGTTAAAAAAAAACTAAACTTCTTCAAACTTTTGTAATTACAGAAAGTTCATAATTTTTTTCCCAACTATGTCAGGGTCGGCTTCCAGTCTAACCGGATGCAGCTGAATATCAGTATTTTACATGGAGCGACTGCCTATCTGACCTCCACAACCCAGTTAGTACTGAGTAATACGATACCCCTTGGTAAGACTGGTTGTCAAGCTTTTGGACCACTGACTACCTGTAACGACTGTCAAAGATCTACAAATGACAACCGGGACCAAGAGCTTAACGTGCTTTCCGAGGAATGGAGTTAAATCGGTATGTATGTGGACGGTGAGCTATGGGCTAGCTCGCCGTCCGTCCGTCTTATGACGACAGGTCGTGTCGACGACGCATTCGTGTTCCACGCGCGCCTCAAAGAGAGTCAGCAAAAGGAAGGGGTCCGCAAGGGCCGATGCCTGCCGGGGCTGCGGGACTGTTCGAAAGAGATACCGTGGCTCCGGAACACAAAGGGCGATGAAGGAACATGGATGGGTTTTCAGTAAAAGACTGACACTCCCTCCCGCTCCCCCAGAGCGGGAGGAGTCATTTGATGATTTCCCATCCAATAAAAAGTAAAAAAGGGTGGTCACCTATCTACAGACCAACCTAGGCAATTACGGCTTAACCTAAAGATCGACTAGAGCGGCTGTTACTATTTAGCCACGAGCTTCTCCAATTACAGAAGAAAAGTTATGAGTAATATACTACCTATACTATGCCATTATTTTCTTTAGTAAAAACAGTGTAGTTACAAAAACGAAATTGTGGTTGTTAAGATGGCATGAAAATCGAATCAAATAAATAAAGAAAACTCTAATACTACTGTATCGTTTTTTCCTCTTGCACTCAACCTTGTGGTTCATGATAATGACGCTGTAGTTTTTTATTACAAAAATTAGAATAAGCAAACGATTTAGCTTCTTTAAAACCACTGAAAGCAAACATCAAAAAGACCCAGCAATGGTTTTGGACATGAACTCTTGTTTATAAATTAAGAAATAAAAGAAAATATGCCTGAAAACTTTAGAGCAGTCAGTTTTAATTTTTCTTTGAAAATAATACTTAAAAGAGAAAGTTTGTCTTGGTAAACGCGGGTGTCAGGAAAACGGTATATTGAATTTGTAATAATCTTGAGCGGGAAACATGATTGGTGAGTGAGAGAGCACATACGACTTTTAGTAACGTAATATTTCGTCTCTCTTGATAAAAAAGTTTAGTACCTACCCAAGAATTGTCCTTATTATTTTTGTCTCTGTCAGACTGAAATATAAGAGCACAGAGGCCTACTAAATAAAGTTTATTTTTTCTTATGCTTGAGTGAGATGTGAGCTTTATAACTTGATTATAAAGTGACATAGGATTCTTTTCTGTTTTGACGACGTTATTGATTATTTTGTTAGACGGATAGACGGTTTTCACTTCATAGGTTCTCTATGAAGTGAAAACTCTTTGGTTAAAGTAGTAGGTAATACAATGTTTTAGTTGACGTTCCGAATTCAAATCTCATTATTGACCAGCAGGTCAGGCAATGGGTTTGCATGACATTTTAAGCAGACAGACGGTGTAAAAACAAACCCATTAAAAAAAGTCTATTAAAAGAATTAAAAAATATGCGGTAGTGTGGACGGCTTCACCTCTGTATAAGCCCGTAGCCCTACTTATAATGTCGGAGACTACCTTCGGTATCTTTGATCGTGTGGACTGTATATTTTGGTATCTTGACCTTTGATTTAAACAATTTGCTGATGTGTTAATTAATACTTTAATGCTCACTGTAGTTTATACATACAGACACTTCAATGGCAAACGGAAGAGAGAGAAAAGAAAACATAGACAATGTTGATCATAGATTAAAAACTAAAAGTAACTTTGTGTCGCCATAAACAGTAAAACACAAAAACCGTGCATTGAAAAACTTTAAGAACATTCTCTTGCCTTCTGTAAGTAAATAAAACGCTCGCTAAGATTTATCCTATTCCTTACGAGATCTATCGAGTTAAGTCACTCTTTGCATTTTAATGTTCCCGCTGTCCGCAACCTGATATACTGTAATGTGATGCGATCTTTTAAGGCTGCGTGCCTCTTTTGACTTTTAAAAATCTCATTATCTTAGGAGGTATTTCTAAAGTTCTTGCAATAGTGGCTAATGTGCTGAAGTTTAAAATGTAATTAAATAAATAGGCACCCATATGTTCGTGATGTTTTCTTTACATAAATTCGTTAGGATTAGCTGTTAATTACTTGATGAGAATATGAAATATTTGAAATAAATGTTGGTGCATTTAAATTGAATCTTAAATAAGTATATAGTTACATAATTTGCCTAACATGGTATTTAAGATCTTAAAATAACAAATTTGTTTATTAATTTACAACTTAAACAACAGTAAAAGCTTTAAAACAATAAAAAATGTTACCACAGACTAGTAAAACACCCAGAGAAATAAAAATCAATCTCAAATCTATCCCGGAATGTCCACACATCCCGAACATTACCGATGGCACCCGAAATGAAATAAGGAATTGCAACATCAGAATTCAAATTCTCGAACTCTCTACCGGTGCTCAAGTAACATTTTTATTAAAATATGCTCGGAATTATGTCTCGAAATGAATAAATTTTCTTCACCCCCCTTGTCTTTACGGCTCGCCTGGGGTTTTAATAAAAAAAAAACTCTACGTTGTGTGTAAATTGTGTTAGGAAAATGGTTTTCCGTTGTTTTCCCTTTTTGCATATATTGTTCACCTGATTTTATGAAGTGAAGTTTTTTTTTGTACGGAAAAGATTTAGAATAAGAAGTAGGAAAGATCGTGTGTATGAAGACATTGTTTTTAACATGTGCGTTGTTGATTCTAGGTTTATGAATTTTGAGTTGAGCCTCGATTATTAACTGAGATTGGTCTTTTAAATTTGATAGGCATATTGTTGGATAAAAGTGTAAATTTTAGAGAGGATAATTAGGAGGTGATAGCTATATAGAAGACGGCGTCGACGGAATGCTCTGTAGGAACATTGAGTTGAATATGCCTAGGTCAGGCAGGATCATCCTGTCATAAAAAGATCCAACCCTGAGGGTTGGATCTTTTTATGAATTGTAGCAGATCGGTATCTGGACCAACTGTTGGCAATAAGTTCGTTCCTAATGAATGATACATTTATTTGCAAAAATATAGGTAGTTAACATAAGTTCTTAATATCTATTGGTTTCACTATAATCGGCATTTCGGCAATACAAATATTGAGATTTTACATCTTGGTATACTAATAGCATGCAGCACACATTTAGTAATTAGCAATTACATGTATATACATATCATTTTTTTTTAATGTAAAAAAAATATTTAAATAATTACACTACTTTTAAACAAACTATAACTCTAAATAAAAATAAAAATATGTACAAGTAACAAAACGGTTACAAGGCGTTAAAACATTCGTCCACATCGCTGTCAACAGGAAAAGTTCCCAGCAGGCTGGCAGCATAGCATAATACTTATCATAATTAAAAATTAAAATTATTACAAACCAATTAAACAATTAAATATTATTAGATTCATTAAAAATAATAATTTACACATAGTGATCAATAATAACTATGTCATGTCAATAAAAATTGTATTTGATGAATCCAATAAAATAATCAATTTTTAGAAATAAGGAAAAAATTTAAGTATTGAAGAAATAATCGGTCTTAAAACAATTACAGATATTTTAATTAGAAATTTACAAAATTACAAGAAAATTAGCACAGACTAGACAGAGCAACTCTAGACAACCGCCCCGCGCACCAGTCGAGCCCAGCCAAAAAAAGGCGGCAAAAAGGGAGGCAGCCACGTTGGTGTTGCCTTATTCGCCGTCTTGCCAGATGTCGAAGCTACCAAAGCGCCCACTGCATTCTTAGTTTTTCTCCAACACAATATTAAAATAGCGTTGTCGAATTATGTCGTGTCAATAAAATATAGCAAGAATAATTCAAAATAGTGGCGGTACTTTCATACAAACCTACAAGCTTGGCTTGTCCTTATAAGCTGCTTCATGATGTTAGGGTTTTGAACAGTCTACTAGCCAGCATTGTTGGCCCTTAGACACGCCACAGCTCACTCTCTTCTCTCACATAGGACCTATTAGATAGGTCGTGTCAAAGATCATGAGTGGGAGCTTGTGACGTCACAGTTGAGTAAAAAATGTACTCAAATTTGACGTCACACGAGTTTTCGACGCACTGTATCGTCTTCATTCTGACTTATCCTTCGGGGATTACAGGTGTGATGTGGTGTTATTATGTAGAATTGTAGATCGGTTTTTACTGAAAACCAGCGCTGTGCTGTGGGCTCCCCATAGCACAGCATTCATGCTGAGTGGTAAACCGGTTTGTCGCAATCACGACGTGTAACATTTATTTTATTACTATTTTTTGTTTTTGTTCCGTTCTGTGTTGCAATTTTTATTATAATGTGGTTCTGTTTATTTTAATTATTATTTATTTAAATAATGTGTTTATGTTTATTCTAATGTGGTAATGTATTCTTATTGTTTGTGTTTGTCTAAATGCGTTGTATGTCTATTGTTTGCTTTTCCTAACATTGTATGCACGTCTTGCGACGAATAAATATTTTTTCTTTCTTTCTTTCTTTCTAGATTTCATGGATGAAACAGGCGATGGCCGAATAAATAATTGAGGTAGTTCAACTTTGTCTATAGTTAGACAACGCAAAAGCTGGTAATAACTTTTCATCCCGTCGATCTGTCTGTTGGCAATCTATTATGGAGACCGTACAAAAGAATATTCATATTTAGAATAGAATAGAAAATGGTGGTCGAGTGGATATTTAATATTCATGCTGAAAAACAGCCAGTCGGCACAATGAAGGTCACTTCGCTGGCGAGGACAAAGAAGACCATAAATCTATTGTTTTAGGCTACTGAATTAGGATCGCCATTTGCCCAATATTTTAGTTGAAGTTGCTTTAACCACTCACCCGCCCCGCGCGCGACTTTTTTGCACCAAACCGTCCAGGGTGCAAAAAATTGCGAAATATTCGCATGTAATTTGACACTTTAGATAAACAATCGCAAACTACAAGAGTTATAGCTAAATAAAATTTACAGTGAATAGCTGAATAGTTATGGAATCTATATATTAAAAAAAAAAAAAAACTGATATTAATTTGAAACTCAAAAAAAATGTAGAACTTGAAAAACAGTGATGAAAACGGATATTTCGCTATTAAAATATTAATTTGAATTTTTCTAAATATTAAATTTCAATTAAAATAATTTTAAAATAAACTAGATTATATTTCCTTTCCAATAAGACCATAATCTTATTAGTTTATTTACGATAGTCTAGTTAGAATTAAATTAGAATTTGAATACTCACTGTTTATTTTGACGCGGCCTGCGCCAACGACTGTTTTTGAACACGGTTATTTACGTACCTATAACTTTACGAAGCCACTTGTTTTTGTATATACAATTTAATAATATGTTCACAATACTAATTATGCACTGTTTTTCCGTTAACACACACGTTTTAATCACAAAAACACTTATTTCTTGTATAAACACAATCACTATAGGTATTTAAACCTACCACCTTTCGGAGGCGAAATACTCAACTTTGAGATTAGAAAACTAGATTTCCTTTATGATAATATAGTAGCACAGATTTTCACGATTAATTTGATATATAACACTATCCGAAAACAACAATATACGTAACAGAACAATTGAAATACGACGCCACACGTCAGAAATGGCGGAGTTTGTTTACACTACAGTTTTTACTTTTATTTTGAGATTTGTCGATGGAATAGTGTTGCTATTGTTGGTCCGAACGTTGAGGAATATAGTATAGAGAATGCTACAAGAGGAATAAGCTCTAGAAATAGCAGTTTAATAAATTTTTATTGCATTTGTTGGACGAAGGCGCTACTGGCTGCTTTAGCAGCCAGGGACATTTGGCAAATCGGCAACTGGCTGCTAAAGCAGCCAGGGGCGGTTGAGTGGTTAGGCAGAGTTATCACTGTAGCGTAATATTATTTGCTGTATCAGATTATTTAACGTGATTTATTTCTGCGTTGGGTTTTGACTTGTTAAATTAGATTTTTGAACAGTCCAACGAAAAAAGTTATTTCTCTTTGATAGCACCCCATATTATTATAATCTGCAATGTCTCATCGTCATCGGCTTAGCCTTTTCCCAACTATGTTGGGGTCGGCTTCCAGTCTTACCAGATGCAGTTAGTATTTTACATGACACGACTGTCTTTCTGACCACAACCCAGTTAGAACTGGGTTTTACAATACCCCTTGGTAAGACTGGTTGTCAGACTTTCGGTCCACTGATTACCTCTAACGACTGGCAAAGATCTACAAATGACAGCCGGGACCAACGGCTTAAGGTGAACGCACACTTATCAGAGCCGAAGGAAGCGAAAGAGCATTGAATTCGAGCAGAGAATCGAATTTTAGAATTACTTGTATGAAATCCTTTAAAACCTCGCATACTTATCCGCGTCGAATCGGACGAATAGATAACGTCATACGGATAAGAAAATGTTTCTTTCGGCGCGGCCGGTTCTTTCGGGGCGGATAAATGTGCGTTCACCTTTAACGTGCTTTCCGAGGCACGGAGGAACGTATGTTATGGATGGTCAGTCATCTACGGACTGACCTATGCAAACGCTGCTTAACCTTCAGCATTGATCCGTGTGGCTGTTGTTATTTAGCTGCCGTCACATAATATGTGTAAAGTAATTAATAGGCATGACGACAGTATCAAAAAATTGCAAATCTATGTAGTCCGTCAGTTAGAATATTGGAAATTAATGGACACTTATTTTTTGTTTTTGTAAATCAATGCATATTGACAAAGATAAAACGCATCCAAACTCAAGAAAAAACACGAGTCAAATATTTTTTGATAATCTAAGTGACGGACTAATTAGTTTTTTTTTGTCGTTTCGCCTATTGTTACAACAAAACTCGGCGCGGCTACGTGATAAAAAACCTACATACTAAAAAAGATACGTTTTACTGTAGAACACCCAGCTTTAGCACGATCCCTTTCATTTGTGAGTAACGATATATAATTACGGTTCAGTGCAGCTCGTAATTTTCTTCGTTTCTTTGCAACACAACGCTGTAACAAATTGTCGGCCATCATTGCCTGTCCGGAGTTAATATGAGCGGTGTCGGCGAGGTTCAACGGTGATGTGGGGCTAGGAGAAACGAGGCTTGATGGTTTTTTGTTTCTACATTACATCACGCCTGTAATCCTGTAAGGCTTAGGCAGAAGCGTACCTACTAGAGACACCTACAGTTGGCCAGTTGTGTTTTAAGTCCCATGTCAAAGGAGGCGAGCCTAGATAGCCATCAACCGGGCACAAATCCAGACTCCGTGGCTGCTGACTCAGAAATTCTTAATGGAAAAACCCAATAACACTTTACCTGACCCGGGAATCGAACCCAGGACCTCAAACTCAACTCGACCAACGAGACAGTTTTTTGTTTCTATTGGGTAATTTCCAAGTCACGGGGAATAATTGGATGAGGGACGCATGGAATCCGGAAGAGTGGTAAAAGAAAGGGAAATAGTGATGATTGGGTAATCAATCGATTTAAAAAATGGACCGAAAAGAATTCCATTGGAGTTTCTAATTAAGTTTCTAAGGCTACCTGCAATTCCGAGTTTGGGTCAGTTAATGTTCATTGTCCTAAGCTTCCACGAATCCAGATTTGTGGAAGCTTAGGATAATGACGGCTCGCCTCATGTCACATGGAATTGAAAGGTACTTACCGAACTGGCGAAATGAAACTGTAGGTACTATGCAGCCCTTACTCTGTGAAAAACCTTTGTAGCTGCACAACAAAAAGTACTACAGCGCCTTCTATGAAACAAATGAAGAACTAACATCACAAAAAATCCGCGACTTAAGTAGGAAAACCCGACTACAACTGTCGGGCAGCAGCTCACCAGACACAGCAGTCGTCTGGTCGGAGGATCCTCCCTTTTCTAAAGGAATGGCGAACTTTACACCTTGTTCTTCATAAACCTCCAAATGTTAAGTTTATTTAACAATAATAATATAGAACTTCTTTCCCGCAGTTTTTCCGGCCCCACACCATAGCTACGTGTAAAACGCCGTGAGCGTTCGAGGTGTCTTGATTGTTTTACAGTTTGGTTCGCTATCGAACCCCGCACCCCCTCGCTCCGCACTCTCTTACCTTACCCCCTGTTAACTTCTTTCATCAAATGCCTCACAGTAGCTGTTGAAGGTGTTTTAATTTGGTGATTAACGTTAAATATTACTTAAGTATTAATTTTGATATTGCACCTACTTAAGTAGATAATCTATGAGATGTGCTAGTAAGATAACAACAAAACATTGAAAATAGATCCGGCTCGAAGGACCATAGATAGGCCCAGATAAATAAAAGAGTGGACTGTATGATGGAAAAGGTATAATAAAATCTATTACGAATATTATAAATAAGTTGCGTGCGATCGCGGTTGCGGTGTGAGATGATAATGGCACACGAGCTCTTGTTCGAACGCCGCGCCGCCCGGTCCCCTCGTCGCGCTGTTGGGTGTAACAAGTAGTTGAGTTGACGCTGTGTGCATTTACAATACTCAACATTTTCCTCATTTCTCCGCATCACATATCGATACCACGATAACCGATTACCACACAACTTTTCCGTCACCGGCACTACTTTCAGACTTCCTCTTTCATAAGTGTATGCTGTAAAAATAATTAAAAAAATGATATATATTAAAAAAAGATATTACCATTCCACAGAAAAAATCGAGCTAAATAAGGTAACGCAAACAGAACACAACCAGCTCCAGCTACGTCCAGTTGGTGCTTTAGAAGTTTTCTACTAAATTACGTTCAGTTTTCCAAACACGGCGAATTTAAACTAAACGGTCTAAATTCTGTTTTAACTCGATATATTGGATGCCAGGATTGTTTCTGCTAGTTTTAATTTATGGAGGAAACGTAGCGCTGGTTTTGTGGGTAGACTGCATAACATAACATCATGCTTAAATTCGTCAAAAGGTTAGGTAGGGGTGTAGTGCATATATATTTATGCTTAAGCATATTCAGCGTTGCCTCGTTGGTCTAGTGGTACCAAACGATTGCTGAGCACGAGGTCCTGGGTTTGATTCCCGGGTCGGGCAAAGTGTTATTAGGTTTTTCCATCAGGAATTTATTAGTAGCAGCCACGGAGTCTAGATTTGGGTCGGGTTGATGGCAATAGACTCGCTCCCTGTTACATGGGACTTAAACATAACTGGCGAAATGTGGGTGTACTCCTCTAAAACACACCTCTCCTAAAAGTGAAGTTCTCTTTCAAGTACACCTCTGCCTACCCTTCTGGGATTACTGGCGTATGTATAATCAGCCCTGTATGAAAAAAACGGGAACTCATGGGGAGAGGACTTTGCCCAGTAGTGAGATGAAGTAGACTAGCAGTAACAGTATAATCAGCCTACAATGTTTGCACAGCTGAGTATTAAGACCCGCTCTGTGACTTCACATGTCTTGGTATTTTGATATGTAAGTGTATTTTTTGTATCTTTATTTGCATACCATTATGTAATGAATGAGCTGTTATTTTGTAAGTCTCAAGTACCTAAAAGTTGGCGAGTCTATGGCCATCTACTTAATATTGAGAAATTCCAACTAGTATAAACCGATATCAAAATCGAAGACCAAGTCGCTCTTGATACAACCAGCAGGGCTATTACGTATCTTTCTGATATCCACTGACTATCGAGCTTCGGTTGTACGCCGAACTTTGATGACAACCGTGAATGTCATAATATTGGTATTACGTATCACACTGAGTGGATATCACTTTACGGTGACAAACAGGGTCATACATAATATGAAACTAACCTTTTAGCAGTTAATTGATGGACACTGAGCCCAGTTACTATCATTTCGAGCTGTCAACAGAGATACGTAATAGCCCTACAGGGCAACGAGTGCTGTTCATGGAAACCTTAAAACAAAGACTTCTTAGTAAGCGTTACCCAGCTTATACCAAGAAGCTAATATCATTAAGAAAACATAATTAATGTTTATCTTCGTTCCAAGCAGCTTTAACTTCAGTGAAGTTTTCCTTTCGCAAAATCTTCAGAAAAGCGTTCACAATTCTACAATAACAGCCGATTAAGCTCCTGATTCACGGAAACCCTTTATTACACAATGTTACGGCACATTATTAAAAGCACAAACTCTACCGGTTTATTATTTTGCAAATCAAAGAGATTATGCAAATATTAAGTTGCGTTCGTTCTTTACACGGATGTTGTGAAGACTAGAAAGCGCTTATTGAGAGTTCTTGCGTGCTTGCATTCTTCTCGTTCGACCCAGTGCTGAGTGTAGGGCTCCTAATATACTCACTTGACTGTCAAAAATGGCGATGCCAAGTCTACATCCGCGACAAACAAAAAGACTGCTCAGCCTAAGTAGAAATAACCTCAGAATAATAATAGGGACAATAACGGGCCATTGCCCCCTAAACATACATCTCTTTAATATAGGCGCCACGGACCGCCAGTGGGCTGTCCGTGGCGCCTATGTTAAAGAGATGTATGCCATAGCAAAGCAGCCCCTGCAGAGTGCTGCAGGGGCTGCTTTGACGCCGAAGAATCAGCCGCCAACATCATCCTGGAATGCGAGGCCGTGGATACCCAACGCAAACAAATCCTCGGAAGGGTGAGGTCGCTCCGCGAAGCCTGTGAAGCTCCCAGGAAACTTCTGTACGTCTGGGCGGAGCTAGGCTGGCTAACTTAGCCAGGACACCTACGCGCAACGGACCAAATGAGAGTCTAAATGCGGAAAATGGAGTCCCTACTCTACTCTACTCACTTGACTTGGTCTTAGGTCTCCCGCAACTGACCCTTGCCCGTTATTCTGACAACATCGTTGATGCACCTAGCTCCTTCCTACGCTCTAATGCTTGAAGCAGTAGCAGAGCACTGTTCACACTCAGAAAAAAGGCAGAAACCAAACGAAAATCCATTTATTTTTATACTTAAAATGTCACTTACGGGATATCTTCCGTGATTATTTATTGTTTTTGAGCTCCCGATATTTCGACGCTGTTGCAAGCGCCATGATCGCGGGTCGAAATATCGGGTCGGTTTAAGTATAGTTATGAACCGTGAAAGCTTAAAACATTTATTTTTAATTTTCGACTCCTGATAACAATTGATCTGTGATGGTATTGGCAGGTGTAAAACTATTATATCACAGATGCTTTGTCTGCTGACAAAGCTGAAAAGTCTCATATACAGGACGTAAACAGACCCTTCACAAAACCGTCAACCAAGTATTCTGTATATCAAATCAAGTACTTCTACGCAAAAATGATTGCTGGAAAACGATTTTTTTTGGGATTAAAAAGCTCGTTTTACAGTAAGTAACACATAATGTAACGCACTCAAAACATTTGCTGATGCATTGAATATAGCGGTCATGGATATATTAAAAGTACAGTTTAAAAACGAACTTTGAACCCCAATATCTCTGTCTGTCTCCTTCAGGATTTTCTCAGTAGCAGCCATGGAGTCTGGATTTATGCCCGGTTGATGGCAATAGGCTTGCCCTCTATTACATGGAACTTAAACATAACTGGCGAAGTTTAGTTTTCATTTATTACCTTGCCTCATCTATCATCTCTATATCCCCGTCCCGTCCCGTTGGTACCAGCCCCCGGAATTGAAGAAATTAATTTAGTAAGCAAACAATAATAAATCGTTGCGGCGTCGGGCGTCGGCTTCGCCGTATCGTAATGAGGCAAATAAACGATCTCGCTTTAAGGAACCATCGCTTATTGGTATTTTTTTGCTCGTTAGACACCGTGTAATATTGTTTCGTAAATGTTTGTGGTGAAACGGGAAAACTTGGGCGGGAAAGACAAGGCATAGGTTGGAAAGACATTTATTATATTTATAACACATTTGCTCGTAAAGGGTCTCATAATTCACCAATTTCAATATCGTAATGTATCTCATTACGTACTTGTGTTATTGTAAAGAAAAATGAACGGTTTATCAAGATGCTCCGCCTAAACCGAACGGTACTTTTTTAAATCTTAGCAAAGAGTTTTTATGTCAGAAAAGTGATCAACATTTTATGAATAATAATAACTTTGTGAGATGAAATATGATAAATAAACATTTAATTCTTTAATTTAATTAATTTTGACAATAAATTACAACCATTTATCTGTAATAAAAACACAAAAATATTAATTTACTTTATTAGTAATACTGGCTGTTTTTTGTCTTTGCCTTTAAAAAAAGCGCTGATGCGCGCGCATCGCTAATTTGTGAACAAGTAAAAATTATTCCGCGCGCGAAACAATACAGCGAAAAGAAAAATCTTTTCGCTGTATTGTTTTTATTTGTTTGAATAATTTCCTCGCAAATATATTATAAAACGTCGTATGACATACGTGCGCTTTGATAATTACAGCCTCTGCTTTCTATCGCCTTGGCTGTAATTTTCAACTTACCGCACTTATATCATAATGTACTATTATTTTACTTGTACTGGAACTTAAATATTGGATTGGGAAAATTTCACCTGATTTGGTCCTGTAGATTCGGAGCAAATTGGCTGTGACAGACGGACGGACAGACAGACAGACGCACGAGCGATCCTATAAGGGTTCCGTTTTATTTCATTTTTAGTGTAGAACCCTAAAAAATTAATAAACGAATAATATCTTAAATAAGTTTTATTTTTATTTAATAGTTTTTATATTTTGCCTGTTTATTTTGTCTAAGAAATACTTTTATTTTATTTTTATTTTAAAGATTTTTTTTTCTTTTGACAGTGTCGAGTTTCTTAGTATAAAAGGCTGAATAAGGCTAAAGTTTACAACATACTAGCTTACGCCCGCGGCTTAACCTACGTGGAGTTAGGTAATTGCTCCACGGGATCGTACTACCGGGATAAAAACTATCCTATGTGTTAATCTAGGTTTTAAACTATCTGAGTGCCAAATACTCGAATACGTTCAGCCATTTTAGACTGATTGAGTAACAAATATACAAACTTTCACATTCGTAACTAGGAGAAAAGTAAATAAACGGCCTCGCTCTAAGGAACCAATCCTTATTGTAATTTTGTTGCTTGTTAGACATCGCGTAATATTGTTCGGTAAAACTTTCTTTGGTCAAAACTTGGGCGTGTGTTGGAGGGCATGGTAGGCGTATGCGTACTTTGTAAAAACAATCTTCTGCTTAAAGGAAACTTAAAAAATACTTAAAAAAAGCCCTTTATTACCTATCTATAGGAACGATACGTCGGGTCGGAGGCCCTACTCCCTAACGCTTCGTCCGTATATTCGGATCTGTCCGTCTCTCTCACTCGCACTCATCTGGAGACGTACGCAAGAGAGATGGATAAAGCACTCGTGTGTAATTCTTTTACACGTGCCATTCCAAACAATATCCGATTATGAATACGCGAGTTATCACACGTGTTTCGTATTATAGAAAGAAGAATTTCAAATAATACATCACTCATTGTTATGAAAATGTCGCCAAGAGAGAGAATGTGAATCATGAAATTCTCGAAAAAGTAAAGAACATAAACTTTGCGTAAAAAGGCACAAAAAGAGTTAGTAACAACAGTCCTTTTTATAACTTTTCTAGATTTTGTTGTAGAATTATTTGCATATCATACATAGTTTATAGGTACAGTCATGTCAGAAAACATGCTAAGTCGAAAACGGCAGGTATATTTTTGAATCAATATACATAATTTACAAACACGAAACAAATGAATAAATATTCAATTAGAATATTTGTAAAATCAAATCGTATATTTGGTCTGTTTTTAAATCTTAAGTTACGCAGCTGAAGAAATTGTTTGTATTAATAAAGCCAGTTACTGTTCCATTGCAAGGCAACAGCCCTTTTTCAAACAGAGAAGACATCATCACGCTTGCTTAAGGTGGATTGGCAGTAATTGCCTGACTTCCTCACAATATTTTCCTTCACCAACGTCAGCAACGTTCGAGACAAACTTATAAAAAAAAAACAGTAGTTTTAATAATTAAAAGAAAAATACGTACGCAAAGCGTGTCCTGAAAAATACTCTTCAGAATTTAACAGAGTGTAAAGTATTTTAGACACGAGTGTACGTAGTGCTCGAGTGTACGTAGATGCTGCTCACATCTCCGTAATACCGTCTGAGCACATACTTTGTCTTCACCAGGTCAGTAGTTCTAGAGTACAGTCGACAAAATGGTTAGCTGTGCGTGCAAGAAAACATCATTTCGTGCACCCTATGTTCATATAGGCACAATGCTTGATGACAAGAGACCGGTTTTTCAAGTTGGTATTGGTACGATGAGAGCATCAACGGATAACTGACTCCACCTGTTCAGCACTTTACCTGACATGAATGCCTGTACACTTATTTATTTCGCTGCCTGTACCTACATAACTCTATTTGATGCTATGTTGATTCGTAACGGAGAATTCTCACATAGTTTCAGCTCGTAAACAGATGATGTAACTAAAATGTATTCCGCATTGTACTGTACTGTATTGTATTGTGAGCGGCAATCAAGATTTTATGATGGGAGATACAATTGTTTTAAAGAAATGTTTATAGGGATACAAAGTTGTTACCTACATATTTTTACTGAAAAATTCTTAAAATCTTTTGGTTTGAATAGAAATCGTTGATCGAAAACGGGAGTTTTTTAGGGTTCCGTAGTCCTGACAAGGGACCCTTATAGTTTCGCTATGTCCGTCTGTCTGTCTGTCTGTCCGAGGTTTTGCTAAAAGACCGTTAGTACTAGAAAGCTGTAATTTTCTAGAGGTGTGTATATCAATAACGCCGACAAAGAGGTAAAATAAAATCTCGGAAAATATTTTTTTAGGGTAGCTCCCCTACATGTGAAGTTGGAATGAATTTTCTTTTCGTCATCTACCCCATCGTGTGGGGTATCGTTGAATAGGTCTTTTAAAATGACTTAGGGGGGTTGCCAGTACTACTTTTCGAATTAATGCTCCATTTACGAAATATTAAACTTTAAAGTGCAAATTTTTGTTCCAGCACGTCCCCCCCCCCCTCTAAAAGCTAAACGGGTGAAGACTTTCATTGAAAAATCTAAAATATAACGGGCTATTGCGGAGCCCTACACTGCGCGTGGCCCGACACGCACTTGGCCGGTTTTTTTTGTGTGAATGTCCCGGTATGATTTTGGATCTTCAATCGCTTTTATTTCACTTATAACTAAGACCACACATATCATTATTGGAGAGGAACTCTTGGTTAAATAATCATACCGGTTTAGTAATGCTTGCCGAGGTCGATCGATGGATGGGTGACAATCCATCCGTATCCTTTTCCTTTCATTCGCGAAAAGCTACAAAGGTATACTTAAGCAGGTTAAGTTTTGTTTTCAGAACATTTTCCATGCCTTTCAAAATTCACGCAATTATTTTTTCATCAGCTACTAGGGACCCATACGGCAGACGTGCGTATAAGCCAGCAGTATGAAAGGGCTCAAGTGGGCTACACTGGTGCTTCATTAAAATGTCGCGGCACGGCGCGTCGCTCGTGTGGAGAGCCCCTACTGTCCTGCAGGACTTGCGGCCTTTTGAGAGCGGGATAGACTTGGAGAGGTTTAGACTGGGCTGAAGTGGGAAATGGGAAATGAATAAAAGAGGACTTATTCCCTCTTGTTTACAAATGCGGTGAAAAATAATGCCGGACTCGAATTCTATCCAAGTGTTACTAACATTATAATTCATAGTGTATCTGTATTTATTATTATTATTTCCTTTATTAATTATCGTACATATTTTTAACATTTTTAAATATTTCTATTTATAACACTTTAAAAAAAAAATAAAAAAAAATATATATATTATTATTATTGCTGGGCATGAGGTCCTGCAAAGTGTTATTGGGTTTTCCGCCAGAAATGTCTCTGTAGCACCCACGTTACAGTTTCACCCTCTCTTAGTTATGACTTAAACATTACTAGCGAAATATGGCTGTACTATTAGGTACACCTCTGCCTAATCCTTCAGGAATTATAGGCGTGATGTTATATCATGTAATTGATTGATTGATTTTTGTGTAAATAATGTCTACTTTGTATACCTGTAATAGGTATGACGACAGTATCAAAAAATTTAAAATCTATTTAGTCCGTCAGTTAGAATATTGGAAATAAATAGACACGTATTTTTTGTTTTTGTAAATCAATTAATATAAACAAATATAAAACGCACCAAAACTCGGGAGTGGGGGCTCGTGACGTCAGAACTAGCTAAATATTGTACCATGGCACGTCACGCCATGGTACAATTTTGGGAATTTTAAAAGCGTCGTATCTTCGTAAATTTTGGTTTACGTAACAAAAGAAAATACACGGGACAAATATTTTTTGTTAATCTAACTGATGGACTAATTATATTTTTTTTGTCGTCTCGCCTATTCGTATGGTGAACACAATAAAGACTATTCTATCTATCCCTCTCAGTTCTATGTAACATTCCACAGCCACCAGAACATTCTATACGTTCTAAGTCCCCCTAGCCCTAGCCCGCAGAGTTGCATCATTAAAATGTCGCTGCGTACTCCAACGAGTGGCTGAACAGTAAAGCACTCAAAGCTACGGCGAATTTATTATTTTTGTTTCCAGTTCGACGTACTTATGTTTCTCATTTATTCTTATCTCGGGAAATAATCGCTTTGGTGTCATGTGACGGTTTAGGTGGGTTTGAGTGGATTTTTAGGGTTCCCTAGCGAAATGGCAAAAACGGAACCCTTATGAATTCGTCATGTCTGTCTGTCTGTCCGTCCGCATGTCACAGCCACTTTTTTCCGAAACTATAAGAACTATGCTGTTGAAACTTGGTAAGTAGATGTATTCTGTGAACCGCATTAAGATTTTCACACAAAAATAGAAAAAAAAGCAAGAAATTTTGGGGGTTCCCCATTCTTAGAACTGAAACTGAATTTTTTTTTTCATCAAACCCTTAAATTATTTTTTCATCAAACCCTTACGTGTTTTCTAATATTTTTTTTTTTCTAAACTGAATAGTTTGCGCAAGAGACACTTCCAAAGTGGTAAAATGTGTGTGTAACTGTAACTTCTAAAATAAGAGAATGATAAAACTAATAAAAATATATGATGTACATCCACCGAAAATTAGTTTGAACGAGATCTAGTAAGTAGTTTTTTTTTAATACGTCTTATATCGTAAACCGCCACATGGTACATGTAAATGTAAGGCTTTATATTATGTTACTTGCTGGTAGCGGAACCCTTCATGGGCGAGTCCGATTCGCACTTGGCCGCTTTTTTTTAGCTATTTCTGTGGTAGAAGTGTTGTTTTAGTAGGTTACGAATCGTATTAGTTGATTGCCAGATGTAGAGAGCAGAGGGGCAGGATATGCTCCACCTCCTGTCCTGCCCAACTACTTGCACGTTTCAAGATTTAATCGAAGCAAATGTTAGAGCTGTGCAGGTGGCTACATACTGAACTAACACAATTTGAGTTCATCGACACGTAAAGAAGAAGTTAGTTGTAGGAGTTGTTTTAAACGCTTACCTAACATAACATCACACCTGTCGTCTCTAAACTTTGACAATCAAATTTTAGCTAGTTCACAAAAAAAAAACATTTCCTGATATAAAACGAATTCACAAAAAAAACAATTTACCCGACTTGGGAATCTATCCCAGGACTCCAGGCACATCAGTTGCACTTGCGGACACCAGACCAAAAAGCAATTATTCACTTTAATAAATTGTCAGCTGAAAACAATGAGATTTTGCCAATAGAGACGTCATACTCATTAAAAAGAAATAAAAACATGGCAATATTCGAACGCGTCGTTCGAACTGACAACACCGCACGCCTTGTCTCGTGCTTTCTGTCACTCATATGCAACGCACTACTTGTCTCGTTCGTGTAGGTGTCAAAGCGGCAACAGCGCGGCAGTGGTTTTTGAGTAAATAAAAATTCATGATTTTCCATTTTAAATAGACTAAACAGTACTAACAAATGAAAAGATACGTCCTTCTTTACAGTTGGCCCAGTATAAGTAATGCACTTTCTGAACACACAATTTGCCTTATTTGTTTATTTTCATACACAAAACTCCCGCTTAAACACAACACAAGCTGATCAGCTTGTGTTTGCATTGCCACACTGACGTGTGGATAACATCATTGGCTGGAAATGAGTTTCCAAATAATACCTCCTTTTATTACTAGATCCGACAAATACTTTCACGAAGGACCAAAAAACGTCAAACTCCATTCTATTCCAAGAAATCCAGAAACCTTCGAAAATTTAATCAAACCACATAATTCCGTGGTCACATTCAATTTTATTCCAGAAGCTCTTCGTGTTGTATTAAAAGGCATATATTTCATGCTGAAAAATTTAATCAGCCGGTCCACTGGGGGTAGATTGAAATTCAGGACACGGACGCCTTCGGGTAATAAATCTTAGAGAGGAGGAATGTGTGAGGAGTCACGGGGCGCGATATGAACTAGTTGAGGGTCTTAAGTGGGAGTAAGTGGAGTTAAAGTGGAAAGAACTGTAAATAATATAGGAGGGTTGGTTTTCTATTCTGGGGTGGGATGTGAAGATCCAAATGTCATTTGTAAGTAGGTAGTTAACCAGCGACCTGCCCACGCATCGCGCGGTTTGAGCTACTTGAAAAAATTAAATATGGAAATTTCTTAGTACTTCTTCCAATTCCATTAATGTAGGTTACATATTAATGAATAGGTACTACATTATACACTTTCCGGAGTAAATTCTCTAAATATGGTTACTTCGAAAAACAAAGAAATCACACGAAAGACACGAAATAAATAAATAAAAAATTAATTTTTAATTTTCATTAATGATGAAATGTCAAAAAAAGGCTTCAAGAAAGCATAATTAACGACACTAAAATATTTATCTTTTTAAATGTATTAAAAAAGTATATTACACAGTCAAATAACACAAACGCAAAAATTTCTTTTTGAACTAGACAAACAATTCTATATTCTAACTCTAATTCTCCCCAAAACATTTTGGCTATCTCGCCCTATAAAACCCTCAAAGCCAACGTAACAATAAAACACATAACCGGAAGCAACATACGTCACGCCGCGTACCGGAAGTGACGGGGAATATTATAAATTCAGGCGGAAACGGCTCCCAGCGGTTAAATCACACAGAAACATCGTGAGCCGAGCTTTAAATAAAATGCATTGCACACTGTTAATACGCCGCGGGGATAGAGTTATTGTTAATGTTTTGTTATTTTTCTTTTTAGCTAAAGAAAGTAAAGCCGAGCGTCCACTGTACGGTTACGGTGGAAGTCTATGGTGTGGTTCATTTGTTTGATTGCGTGGCTTCATCGACTTCATCCGCCAAAAATGTGATAGCTCGGCTAATATGCATGTTAGAAATATTTTATTAGCCTATAGCACGAACGAACGAACTATGGGCCCGTATAGCACAGGATTGGTGGCCGCCGTGGGAGACGCTCAGACGCCTCGGGCGTCGGGGGCCACGACGTGGTGGCCCCTGGCCACCGTAGGCGCGGGCCTGTGGACGGAGAGCTATGGGCTAGCTCGCCGTCCGTCCGTCTCATGACGACAGGCCGTGTCGACGGCGCGTTCGTGTTTCACGCGCGCCTCAAAGAGAGTCAGCAAAAGGAAGGGGTCCACAAGGGCCGATGCCTGCTGGGGCTGCGGGACTGTTCGAAAGAGATACCGTGGCCCTGGACACAAAGGGTGATGAAAGAACATGGATGGGTTTTAAGTCAGTTAAAGTCTGACACTACCTGCCTTTTTTTTTTCGTTTGGGACATTATCAAATGACTCCTCCCGCTCTGGGCGGAGCAGGAGGGAGTGTCAGACTTTTATTGACTTAAAACCCATCCATGTTCCTTCATCACCCTTTGTGTTCCGGGGCCACGGTATCTCTTTCGAACAGTCCCGCAGCCCCGGCAGGCATCGGCCCTTGCGGACCCCTTCATTTTGCTAACATCTCTTTGAGGCGCGCGTGGAACACGAACGCGCCGTCGACACGGCCCGCCTTAGTTTTTATTTTATTTTCAGATGAAAATAAAAATTAGAAAACTTACAGTCATGAGAAAATTTTATAACGGAACGTAGTTTAGTACGCAATTACTGATTTAATTAGCAAGCTTCTGTTTAATGATCCTTTGCCAACCCATTTGGGAAGAAGCATGTTTCTAAAAAGAAAACTCCTTAAAATGCATCCTTACATGAAAACAGCTAAAAAAATAAAAATCAGCGTCCAAGCAGTCTCAAAGAACGTTTCATCAAAATAAACAACTCGAAACTGCAACATTTATGTGCAAAAATTCATAAATATACCAACGTTGATTCAGTGTTCTGCACTCGACGCAAATGTGGAGCGGGTTAAATCACATGGAAACCTACACGACCTCGAGGACTGAGAAAATACGTCTCGCAAGTTCTAAAAAAGGAACAAGACTTTTAAAGCTCTTTTACACAGAGAGAATTTCTCGGTCGTAGACAGGAGAGTGTCCTTGCGAGACCTGAAGGCTAGACTCGCCAGTCGATTATCACTTTCACACGTCTTCTAAACAAGAAACAATCGGTAAATTTCTCGAACTGTAAATACCATCTCTTGACGCAAAATTAAATACGTCTTGCTGGTTCCCGCGACAAAGGATCAGGGATAAAAGGAACGAGCATTTTAAAGCTCCTTTACACGCAGTCGTTTTCTAGACAGTCGAAAAGCGTGTGTAACTTACCAAACGAGTAACTCGCTTACGTGTTCCAAGCAAGGAACAAAAAATCGAATTCAAGAACATCGTCAGCAATTTTATCGGACTGTGAATATCATCATCGTCATTTGTGTTGGGGATGACTTCGAGTCTAGCCGGACTTACCTAAATAAAAGTATTTTTACACGTATCGACTGCCTTTCTGCATACCGGATAACACGATATCCTTTGGTAAGACTGGTTGTCAGATGTTCAGTGACTATCACCTGTCAAAGATCTTTGAATGACAGCCATGACTCACTGTCTTTTTTTGAAATCATAAAATGACCCCTTACGCTCTGGGCGGAGCAGAAGGGAGTGTCAGACTTTTACTGACTAAAACCCATCCATGTTCCTTCTTTGCCCTTTGTGTTCCGGAGCCACGGTATCTCTTTCGAATAGTCCCGTAGCCCACTCACTGTCTAACACAAAGACGTATTACAACTTAAAGTATTAGCATAAGATTAAAAAAAAATCTGGCTGACTCTATGTTCGAGGCGAGGAACTGCGATCGTGTAAATGACCCCTTAGAAGAAGAACAGGAACGTCAAATATCAAAGACGTCACTAGCATTTATGAAAATATGTTTTTATATACATACATGTGTGCTTTCTGAGAACTCTTATGTTTATGGAGCGTTGATTTTGTCGCATTTTTACGGGTTCATGTATGTTATTGTACTAAAGAGAAAATATTATGCTTATTTCCTGGAACTCTTGTAAATACTCAAGAAAAATAAATGCTTATAGTATGTATTAGTATACTTGTATGTCTGTGAAAGTTTCCGCATTTATTTTCTTTCATGGAATAATACAGTATAGAAAAAATACGTATACATAAGTTTATTTATCTTTCTTTCGTATAAAACCTCAATATAACCAATTTACATTTAAAAAAATTGTCTAGAACATTCTATAAAGAAAGGAACATTTATACTCCTCTAAAGACTTTTTCTTATAATAATCATTTCGCGCGTTAATAATTCTATAAATGATGTTTATTTTGTAAGTAGGTTTTTACAAAAACTTTTTTTTACACGTCAATTCTAAAACTAGATGGGGCCGGTGTTTCGTACCTGACTATTCTGAGAAGAAACAGCCGAAACAAACTCAGAGGTCACAGTCTCTTTTGAAGTCCAGACATAATCTTGCTCAATTCACATGAGGACAATGCAGATTAGTGTCTGAGATGGTCTTTTAAAAAAAGAACCACACAGATTTGAGTGGACCTATAGTGGATCTAAAGGGTGTAAAATACCTCTTAACGAAGCTGAAAGGCACTTGTTCTCCCTGTCATTGTGATCAGTTTTTTGTTCTACACCATACCTGGGAACCTTCTAGTTACTAAGATATTGGGGGTCAAAGTTCCAAAGTTTTCACAAGTTTTATTTTTTTAATACAAGTTTTTATTGTAAGATTTTTACTTTAAACACCTCCACAACCCCCGTACTATTCAATCCATCCATCAGCACAATGTTTTGAGTGCGTTACATTGATTTCTACCACAAAATGATTTTTCACCCCAAAAAAAAAAGTCGTTTCCCAGCAATAATTTTTGCGTAAAGTTACTTAGTTTGATGTACAGAATGCTTGGTTGACAGCTTCGTGACGAGGTTGTTTACACCCTGTATAATTATGATTTATGCGTGTGAAAAAAAGATGTCTTATATAATACATTATTAAAACACTTAAATTAATATACTGTTGCTCGACACAGAAACCCGTTGCTTTCATCCACAATGGCGTGCATAATCCTTCACCACAGTATAGCGATAATCAGTAAACCAAACTAGGCCCATTTTGTGAAATCAACTAAACCTATTGTTATGTTACATTAATAACATAACGCCTTGTAATCCATGAAGGGTGAGACAGCGATGTACCTAATAGTACCCCCACATTTAGCCAGTTAAGTTTATGTCCCATGTTAAAGAGGGCGAGCCTATTACCATCGACCTGGCACAAATCCAGTCTCCCTGGCTGCTACTGAGAAATTCCTGATGGAAAAACCCAATAACACTATCCAACCTGGGAATCGAACCCTGAAAGAACTTCATGCTAAGCAGTCGCGCTTACGACTACTAGACCAACGAGAAAATGCTATAGTTGGTGCCAGTTAAGAACGCAAAAGCGGTCATTGACCCACCTACATTCATTAAAGTTCTTAACTTTGAAATCTAAAAATAAGCCTGTTCAAGTCTTGATTCGTCATCTATCGTGACCTTCAACATTTTTCTACTGAAAAACGATACATGGTTCATTTGTTTTGTTTCGTAGGAAGAGATAGAGATAGAGAACAACAACTGGCAACAACTATAGTACATAGTTGTAATTTTTTTTAATTACCCTCTATTGTCCCACTGCTGGGCAAAGACTCTCAGCTTGGGTGGGCCGCGTTCAGCAAATTGGACGATATTTTGAAATCACCCAAAATTCCGCTATGTCTAAAGTCCCGCCTCTATAACCAGTGGGTCCTGCCCACAATGACGTACGGTGCTGAAACATGGACGGTCATGCAGGAGGCTGTGTACAGACTGAGAGTTGCACAGAGAGCCATGGAGCGTTCTATGCTCTGCATAATCTGCATAAAGCTTTCGACATTGGAAATCGCGTTACGAAACTCAAATGGAGATGGTCAGGACACCTAGCAAGGCGCAGTTATGACAGGTTGTCCAAGGCTGTCACCGAATGGCGTCCAAGAACTAGCAAAAGGAACGTGGGTCGTCCGGCGGCGAGATGGGCAGACGATATAGTTGCCGTCGGGGGAAAAACCTGGATAAGGTTGGCACAGGACCGTGGAGATTGGCACAAGAAAAGAGAGGCCTATACCCAGCAGTGGTGAGTTCGGGCTGTGGATGATGATGATGATGATTATTGGTAGAAAATAAATTTCACTTTAAAAAAAAAACTTTGAATATTTAATAAATATTTATTTAGTCTATAAATTACCTTTGTACAACAATAGAATACCTACCAAGAATAAATTATTTAATTAATGAGCTGAAAAATATGCTGGTAAACATATTCCCTTTGCCTTATAAAGGGATAAATGTTAAAATTAATGCGTTTACTGTGTATTTTCTGTTGTGTAAGCACAATTAAAATAACTCAACGTTTCTATCTGATATCATGTCCTCAGGAAGTTCTCACTTGCTTCCGTTGCGGTCCTCCTGTTCCTACATTAACGAAATTCTATTTTCCACGCCACAGTTGAAAATCAACCATAAACTTTAGAAACTAGAGTTCCGTTTCCTCTGGAGGTTTTCTACCTAATTCATAGTTGAAGGTAGTCGAAATTGGAGCAAAAATAGCAGTTAGGTGCGATAAACTGAACAGTGAATTGTTTGAAGATTGAGTTACAGTGGGAATATTGTTCGAGTATTTGTGTTCGTTTTCTGTGACTAGGGTGCATCCAAGGGAGCTTCCTCTAAGACCAGGGGTTTACCAAGACATCTTAAAACAGAATAGTCCGAATGTCACTCCAGTGTGCAAAAGAGACGGAGCTATAGAGGACGTCTAGCGCCATATCTTTTCCACTCAGGAATAAGATTAAAACAATACTGCTTCTAGACATCATAGTAGGCCAACAGAATATCTTTTCTTCAAGTCATCAGCCATTGCAAGACATTAAGCTATTGAAACGTTTATGATAATCCTGTTGAAATCAATAGTAATACGAAACAACGTAATGACACTTGCACGAAATTCGGATTTTTTGGCCCGATAAGTGCTAATCGCGTTAAAACTGCATTAATTCATATTCCAGAAATTGTTTTCACTTCATGTTGATTATGGAATCTTAAAGCTCAACTCAAGTAGTACCTACAGTCGTAGCAAGCTGCAGAACTTTTAGTTTAAGCTAAAAGACGTCCACCATTCTTCAATGCTTAGGTACCGCATACTAATGAAATAAAACGCGGGTCGAGTCGCCGGTAACTGTGTGATTGTTTACAAAATTGATGTAGGTACGAAGAATAGTTATTTATCCAACATGTGAGGAAAGTTCGTTTTACCTATGAGTTTTGATTTTGAGTCTTGAGCGAGCGAAGGATTGAAAAATAGAATCACGAGCGCAGCGAGTGATTATAAATTTCAATCCTGAGTAAGCGAAAGACTCAACATAACGAATTGCAGATGAACTTGCTCAAATGTTGCATACAAAACTTTTTGCCACTCCCAGCAAGAAAGTATTCAGTCATCATAGGTAAATAAATTAAATAGTCACAAAGCAAATCGAAATAATTCTTTATTATAAAATAAAAAGAGCTGTTATTCATGAAAATAATTTAAAAATGAAATGTAAAATTACTGCAATTTTTCAAGTTTAAAGTAACGTTTTTATTGGGTATATTTATCGTTGTTTTATTACTATTCACTTGAGTGTTTAATATTTAATGTTTCTGAACTTATACACTTACAATAATTTGATAAATTTTATAAAAAAAACATTAATCTTAACTTATAAATATTTCTATTCTAAGCATAAGATTATTTATTTTTTAAAATATCTTTAAAACTTAACATAAAAAAATCAGGCAAGGTTAGTTTCTGAACGGGATCATTACTTGAGGAAAAACCAACTTTCCTCACTGTTTTCGTAGAGGAAAGACACTTCTTTCGTGCGGGAGTGGTGAAAAGGTTTTTGCAATGCGTTGCGGCCCGCACAGATCTGCACCAGGCTTTAGCGTAACAGATAGACCTGGGATGCCAAAATGGCCGCTTTAGCAGAATCATAATATGAATCAAGTTAAAAAAAATATTTTTTAAAATGGACCTTATAGTATGTGAACAGAAAGTCCATTTTTATAATTAAAATTTTTAACGCGATTCAAATTATGATTCTGCTAAAGCGGCCATTTTAGGCCCGCAGTTAATATAAGAAATCGTCTAGATTCCCGAATTGAGAAATAAATCGTTCAATGACAGATAAATACAGAATATATGTCAAAATATAAGTGCTTTCCTTTCAATGAATGGCAAGCTTACCCAGAATCCATTTACGTATCAAATAAATCTTGGAAATATATCCAAAATTACCCATAAAATAACCCAACAATGGGTGTATAATAGCTAGCTATACACATAAAGTACTCAGCAGAGTTCTAAATTGATCCCATTTCGGAAGATAAATGTCCAATGCTGGAAAAAAGAGGTCTTATTGGATCCCAAATCTCAGATCGAGATAACTTGTGATCGATTTCAGTGCGAGTGGAGATGTTTTCTTTTTGCACTTGAATGATTTGGTGCTGATAACTTTAGTTTACCAAGTTTGCCTGATAAAAATAAATAAATATACTGTGTGAAATCCCACTGACGCACAAACGGGGATTCAGTATTCAGTACATTATTCTGACGAATCGAAAATTTTCACTGGTAATTTTTTTTCAAATCTACCGTTCCAAACATTTTGATCTTTTTTTTTTATTTGTACTTGGTAATCGTATATGCGTTGGTGTCCCTACCAGCCTGTAGTATTCAAAGACTTGTGATATCTACCAAACCGCACTGAGCCCAGCATAGCTATTCACAACGCTTCAATTCGATTTTCGATTCGTCAAGTCGTATGTCTTATCTCGTTAGATTTCATAATGTCAAAAAAAAAAATAGACATACGACTTTACGAATCGAAAATCGAATCGAAGCGTTGTGAATAAGGGGCCAGGTGGTGGATTATGCCAATTCCCTGTCATAGTGACGTGACCCAGCAGTTAAAACTTAATAAAATAACTTAAGGGGACTACAGGAGCAAAACGCGAGTTTTGCATGAATGATGATGATGAATGCAAAAAGCATATGATTCACTGCAATAAACAAAACCAGAAAAATATATGACATTTTTCAGGATATATGCTAGTATGATAGTGATTTGAAAACATAATACAACTCATTTTATTCGTTAAAAAAAATCACGGACTTATCTCTAAAAATTTCTTTTAACGAGTAAAAACCATACTCAAATACATGCGATCATTTTGTTTTTTTGACAAACAATTCTACAAGCAACATATTAGCATGATGGTGTTATATTTTTTAGAATCAAGAGATTTTTTGTGATCGCAATAAACCACTCATTTCGCACTAATAACTACCCTCATTTCGGCCCGCAGTAACTGACGTAACAACCACTTTGTAGTGAAAGCTGATTAGAACTTTATTCTAACAGGATTACAAACGAAGTTTGAACAACCACAACTAGAGTTACTAATTTAGCTCCTATAGTCGCCTTAACAGTAGATTTAATTTTATAAGAGCGACGCAGAATGTTTGATTTTATGCAAGGCCCGAAAAAGCGTTAGTATAAGTGGGTTAAAAGATGCATTTGCAAATACTGAAAACCTCTTAAGGCGACTACAGGAGCTAGTTATTTTTCAAACATCTAAATCAATCAAACAAAGGTCGCCGACTTCTGAAGCTAAAGATATTTTTCACTTTTTTGTGTTTTTTGAAGTCGGATTTTACTTTTTGCAAAAATGTTTTTTTTACGTTATGGTGAGTGATTAAGGAATTTCTAGCTTTCTATGTAATAAAATCATGTACATAAGTACGTAGAAATAAATAGGGTTACGAAAACATGCCTATCCAAGCGGAAATACCCCACACACCCCTAAATAAAACATCTCCAATTCAAAACTACCCTCTGAAAACGAAAAATAATTTGACTCCAACTTGAAACGCATTTTTCGGAAGGGTCCCAAGCCCGGGGTCGAACGCAACAGATAACGACGAAGAGGGACCCCTTATCTATTTCATTTTCCAAAAACCGTTGACCAAACATAAATAAAGGTTGAAACGGGTTTCTTCCTCGGATTACAAGATCTGGATACGGCTTCAGAGATAAATTGGCGCCTCATTTTAGATTACTGGCAATTTATTGCTTGGAGATTGTTTTAATGTGTTTATTGTATTGGATTGTTTGTTTATTTAAGTTATTTCGCTTGGAAGGAATAAAAGAAAAAAATGAAATCACGAATTCTTATTAACATAAAGTAGGTAGGGTAGGTAAGTAGGGTATCGGGCTACACGAAGAGTTTTAGAAGACTAAAAATACTTTTTCAGTCTCCCTTAAATGATAACATTGTGTTTTTCCCGAGGTTATTTGGGGCAGTATAGTAGCACAGTGGTGACGTGGGCTTTTTTTTCGGATGGAAAATCATCAAATGACTCCTCCCGCTCTGGGCGGAGCAGGAGGGAGTGTCAGACTTTTACTGAATAAAACCCATCCATGTTCCTTCATCGGCCTTACAAATTAGTAGTTAGTGGGTTTAATCTCAGCCGCATGAAGATGTGTAATTTATTTCATCACCACTGTGATTCCTCTCAAAACGGTGAAGGAACACATTGTGAGCAAACCAACATGTCCCAGAACCAAAAAACTCGAATACAAAATATGACATCTACCAACTCACACTGATGGGTTACAGCTACTACTTTCTCAAGTGCCCACAGTGGTGGTATTATAATGGTGTCCCATTAGACAATAATTCTTAGACACAACTTCTCTAAAACACTTTATTTTAGACCTGAAAATCCGAATAATTTTCAATTAATTGCAAAATGGAACAAAAATTTAATTACTTCATTAATAAATTACAACAATTTTTATTACATAAATGCTATTATACTGCAAAATTAATGCTATTATACTGTAATATTAATATTGATTGCAAAATTAGAATTTAATTGCTTTGAAATCAATAACTAGTTGAGTCATTAAGTTGATAAAATAGTGACGTCACAGCGTATTGCCATGCAAAATTTAAGAGGGTATCGCGTTTATCTTCTTCGTGTTTTGCGTGTGTTTCAACTACCCTATTATCAGTAGAATAAAAATACCATAAAGACAAGAACCTGTTAAGTTTTGATTGTTCAGTTTTTTCTTATCCAGCTTTGCTTAAACCTGCGTATCATCCAACCAAGATTGATAACTCTACTCAAATTCCCGCTGGGCGCGATTTGCGCTTAGCACACTTCAATTTTTTTCTCTAATTTCCTTGTAATACACCCAAAATTAAACCTTAAAACACACGTGTTAAAGTTCACAATTGTATGTTCAAGGCAATGGTCATGCGTGTTTAAGGGTAGTATCGGGGAAATTGGGCCCATTTTAAAAGAGTAATGGGACATTTATTTTTTGGGAACTATTCGCGATTTTAGATAATAATTTTATCGTTTTTTTTAGGGTATTAGGTTTGATAGTTACAGTAGTTTTGCGTTATTTTTATGTTGCATCAAGCAATAGAGAGACTAGCGTGGTAATTATGATGGAACCTATCGTTTCATTTTTAAACAAAATTACATAAAGGCGCGTCACCGAACGCGACGCAACGCGACCGACCGCGACCGACGCGAACGCGACGACCCAGAATTTCGAACAAAAATATCGATAACTTTCGGTTGGTGAATGGTAGAAGTTATTTTACAAACTCTAGCAACACTTTGATTGGCTGCTACTGAGAAATTCCTGATGGAAAATTCCAATAACATTTTGGTATATTTGGTACCAAATAGCCCGCAAAAACCCAAATAGCCCCCAAAAACCCAAATAGCCCCGTTTAACTGTACAGTATTTTCGTTGTTTTGTTTTTTCGTGTTGGACGAGTCATCATCATGGACGAGTTCATGTTGCTATTTAATGCCAAATAAACATCCCAACTTACTTATAAAAGTGAAAACTGAGATAAGCCCAAGCTTGCTTCTAATACACACTATATAGTTCCAATACAATTTCTACGATACATAGTTCCTTACCAATAAATCCCACAAACAGTGGTGTGTGTTGGCTACAAGCTATGATCCCGGATACGCAAGACAATTGAAGGTGTCCCAGTTACTCTCTATCTTCGGTTATGACTTTGGTGCAAGGTGTCAGACAATGCGATTAGGGTTTGACTAACTTTTGCCAGCGGCTTCTTCTATGTTGCGATCGAAAATTATCCGACGGGTTGCGTTTAACTAGGATGAAATGTATTCTTTGTCTTACTTCAGGTGCAGATGGTCTACCAGCCCGGCAGGGCTATTGCGTATCTTTCTGATATCCAGTGACTATCAAGCTTCGGTTGTACACCGAACTTTGATGACAACCGTGAATGTCATAATATTGGTATTACTTAGCACACTGAGTGGATATCACTTTACGGTGACTAACAGGGTCATACATACTACGAAACTAACCTTTTCACAGTTAATTGATGGACACTGAGCCCAGTTACTATCATTTCGAGCTGTCAACAGAGACACGTACCTACAGGTCATCGAAAAAAGTAACAGAGTTAATTTCGCATTTTAACATTGGTATGAATATTTTTTCCTATTGGTTGGACTTTATGGCTAAGTAACAGCTATACAAAACGACAAATCATGGTTAACGTCCGCCAGTCTATGGAATTACGGGAAAAGGGGCTTCCCTTTTCCCGTCATTATAATCTGGATCTATTCAAGTTCGAGTGAAACGGTTTCTTCTAGGCAAGCGTGCTTCACTCTAGACTGCGTCATCGCTTTACAGCAGGCGAGCTGCGGCCAACAGCAAGCCTATTCCGTTTAAAAAAAAAAGTTCTTATACATACTTATGTGCCAGGTTCAGTGCTTCATTTCATATTAAGACCCACTCCTCTGAACCTCAGGCTGCTAGATTCCTAGGGCTGCGGGACTATTCGAAAGAGATACCATGGCCCCGGAACACAAAGGGCGATGAAGGAACATGGATGGGTTTTAGCCAGTAAAAGTCTGACACTCAATCCTGCTCCGCCCAGAGCGGGAGGAGTCATTTGATGAATTCCCATCCGAAAAAAAAAGGCTGCTAGATTCGACAGACGCGATCAGTACATGCGTGCAGCTTGAATGTTTAGCTTGCGGACCTGCGGTTTAACCCCGCTCGCCACTCGCTCCCTGCACTCGCCCCTTACAATTAACCGGTGCAGTGAGAGGGCGCCAGTGAGGTCTGATAACAGTGCACTCAAACCGAGCTCTGATTACATCTTACATGCACGTTGTCTAACTTAGAGTGAAGCCACACGGGTATTGCTGATGCGTTGCGTCGTCGCTACGCTATGATTTCAACGCATTTAAAACGACTGAATGATGATGACTCTGACAATGATTCCGCTAATACGTCGCAGCGTTTTAAAACCTTCGATATTATAAACAACTAGCACTTGCCCGTGACCTTTGCACCCGTGATGAAATTTTCATAAAATAAAAAACCGTTTATGCAACATTTTCCATTAATGCTCCGCTCCTATTGGTCGTAGCGTGATGTTGTATAGATAATAGCCTTCCTCAATAAATATGCTATTCAAGACTAAAATATTTTTTCAATTCGAACCAGGAGAATAGAATAATATAGCCATAACATGTATAATATATTTGTAGTTCCTGAAATTAGCGTGTTCAACCTAATAAACTCTTATTAGTATACATAGATACTACGCTGCGTTGCGTTGCCGCTACGGCAGCGTCTCTAGCACCACTCCCCGCTTCGTCTCTCTGGCCCTTTGTCCAGCTTCTATTCTGTAGGTGCCTTGAGTGTAAAAGCTCCAGCCAGGGGCAGCCGTCCTTGTGGCATATCGTTATGATTCATCAGCGTGGCAGCGACTCCGCTCCGTCGTCGCCACGTACCGACAACGAATCGTATGGCATCTCTTTTAATTAAACCGTCGATTCTAGATCACAAGTTCATATTACTATGAATTAATTTGGCTTAAATACATACGTATAGACAGCCAGAGTTGCTTTGAGTTGCTTCTGAGAAATAATAAAGCTTATGAGAAATTCCAGATCCAGAGATATGGCCCTGATTTATGGTAACTAATTCGCCAATATTGTATGGGACTTAAACTGACCTAGTGAGATGTGGGACGTGGGTGTACAGACTGTTTACTCTGCCCAATTATCATTGAATAATGGATGTTTTTTATTATACGAGATGTGTGGTTAAAACGCCAAAAAACATAAATGAAAAAAAAAACTTACCAGAACTTATAGGAAGGGAGTTGTTTCTGTTACATATCACCAGAAATCCCTTTTGTTTAAAACCATTCGGAAAATACAGGTGGGGAATTAAATCATTTTGAAACTTAATTTATTTCTCGTCTCTCCTTTCCAATTATTTTGCAAACGGAGTATAGAATATATTGGCACGTCTATTTCAAGCAAAATTACTTCACAGTTTTCCCTCTATTCGCAAACAGAATTGAAATAAACACACAATACAGAGTTCTATCTGCAAAACAATTTGACGATGCTACAACAACTGCAGTTAATTCAGCATAATAAAAAAAGGCAGACAGCGTGCCTTTTATTTGTTAAGTGAAACAATGGTTGTTAGGAAAACAAGCAAATTCTAGCTAAATTCACTTCATTAAAACAACGAATAACAGTTTGTTGCGAAATAACGATAAGCTTCGTTGCTGTTTCACAGGAAAGCGTATTTTTGAAAGTCACTTTGGTTGGTGTGCGCTGAGATCGTGTTGGATTGCATCACTCACTCCCACTCTCACTCATACTCTCACTCACACTCATCAGCTATAGGAAAATTATAACCTGCTTAAATTCATGTTTAAAAACAAAGCGATACTATTTTGATGTGGCCCTGTTGCCATGGTTATCACTTCATACAGTCTTGGATACAGATTCGTTTTTTACAAAACCAAAAAGATGATCACAACTGCTATCTACGACCATGGCTGTGTAGTCTTAGCGACCTAGGGCGTAACTGGTATAAAAAAACCGTCAATGTGATTTTAATAAGAATATTTTAATTATATTATAATTATTATAAGAATCGCATAACCTGTTTAGTGCTAAAACTATACACGTTCTCAGCACGACCTCATTTCGCACCGTGCTTCACAAATACGCTTCCGGAAGCTCAGCGGCTGTCGGAACTCCAGTCAAGACGCTATCGCTCTAACGGGAACTAAGTTTAAACTCGCGATTAACGTGAAAATTGATTTATAGTTCGTTATTGAGCGAGTTACGTTGCGCTTGTAAACCCTTGTTATAGTGCTAGTATAATGTAGGGTTTACCGCAGCATTGTTTAATCTTGTTGTTTAATATTGCCGTTCCTCGAGCTCTGAACTAAAATGAGTAAAGTATGCCTCTGTTTGGGTATAAAATGTTTTATGTGATGTGTCTGAGTATAAATTAGATAACGGCACGGTTGGAACAGTGGCTGAACGATTGGCTGTTGCGCTGCGTGTCGAGGCTACGATCCCCGCACGGAATAAATATTGGTATGAACTACAGGTATTTAGTTGTTCCGGGTTTGGCTATTTGTGTGTGTGTGTGAGTTTAAATGTTTGTAAGCGTACCCACGATTCGTGACAAATTCCTAGGGTAGGGCGTAGTTTTTTTTTTAAACAATATGCTGGTTTGCATTTTTACCATTGCGGGTGAAACCTGGATGAGGCTCCGCAGTGAATGAGCTCATTTGAGTTGGGTGATGTGACATCGGGCCGGACATCACTAAAGAGGACGAGACGAAAGCCACCGCTGAAAGGTCGCGCACGTCATGCAACGTAATACTCGGGTTCTCTCCAAGAAAAATAAGTTGACAAAGACGGCGGAGTTCTTAGTAGGTGCAAGCCCCACATAACCACAACGCCGCCCGGACGATGTGGTGTGCTGTAGGCATTTACTCTACAGGCAAAAAAAAAGAGTCGAAATGGATACACACAAAGAGAGGCCTATACCCAGCAGTGGGTGAAGTCGGGCTGTCGATCATGACATCATCATGCTGATGCTCCTTTATTGTAATAACTAGATATAATAGTAATCACGACTTTGCTTTTACCTATGTTTTGTCATGACAAAGAGTTGTGCAAACTTCCATAAATAATTGAACAATGCATTAAAATATCCTGAAGGCAAGACACTGTCTTACTTTTTACAATAGGTCAGCATTGTGCCGTGTGTTGCCCATTAAATGTCTTTGTTTGCAATTCGGCCACTTTGTATGTAAAATGGTCAAGGAAAACGACAAAAGAGTGCGTGTGCGGCGGCTTTAATGGCAGCCGTGTAGGCCATTTGCCCGATGTGCTATTCCATAAATAACCTTATTCTGTGTACTTTGTGATTCAATCAATTAAACCATGATTAAAAAAAAAACTGTGTTTTCTATATAATCCAAATTATGCGTCAGGGACATCCGCCGTCTTATTATAAAAACTTTCATAAGTACCAGGTTTAAACCAGGACTAAAAGGTCTTGGTTTAGTACGGTACTAACGTTAGTTCTGTCATTCGTATTACAAATCGTAGACCAACAAAGGACTACTTAGTACCAAAGATAGTCTCTGGTCTAAACATTATCCACAGATTATATGCAACAAAATATTTAAATCATTCAATCATTCGTTCAGCGTTCTATGCGCCGTTCCTTTTTACAAAATGTTGTTACGTAATTTAAAGAAAAAATATTTTATAAATTGTTATTTGTAGTGGTCAAATAAAAAGTTTTGTTATTTAAAGGTATCTAAATATTCCAAATTGTATATTTTTGAATGCATCAATCCAATTGTTCTGTTTTGGAACAACTATCGAGCTAGCGCGTATAATGGAGTGAACTGGGCGGTGCGCGTAATTCGAGTAATATTATCGAAATGTTTATGTTACATCTTAAAGTAAACTAAAAGTCCGGTTTCACTTCAAGATTATGAATACAAGTATAAGTAAAGGCACAGATCTTTGGGCACAGTATTCTTTGTGGTGGCTTTGTGATCGTGTGTGCATTCAATTTAAAAAAATGGAACAACCAAATAAAAAACGGGGTGAAAATTGGAGTTCAGAAGAAAAGGTTAGTGATAACTAACATGTTAGATTACACACAGTACACACACACGTATACACAGTATTTGATGCACTAAAGCTAAACTATAACCTATGCCACAGTACTTAAATTAATACAAATTTCTTTCTAAGATTTATACTGCGTCAAGATAATGCCGAGTCGGCTAAAATACTTGAAAATAAGTCGACGAGAACCAATATAAATATGTTAAAAAAACGAGTTGACAATTTAGTACCATAGTTAAACTAGGGGTCACGATGGACTAACTTTGGTATCATAGATAGTTCTAGGACTAGCGATAAACTTCTTTTTGTAATAACGTTTATTCAAGTTCATGGTTTAAACCTAGTACTAAGCCGGTGCCTTTTTTTAAGACCACGTTTTATAATAAGAGGGCAGATGTTACGAAATAGTTTAAAGACGTCACTTATCTTTGTCTACGTCACACATCAAAGTGCTCAATCCGTTTCTATTCAAATAAATAATAAAATTTTATTAAAAAAATATAAGGTAAACGTTTACAGTTTTTCTTAAATCTATGTCAAGTTCACACATGATTTGAGCCTGAACTAGGTAATCCTGTGTTTCAGGCGATTTGAGGTAACATTAATTGATTAAATAATCATATAACATATTAAAATTATTGGTAACAATGTAAAAAGGTGTATATTAATTTTACTATTTTATTTTAGCTAACTAATTTAAAAAATAACAATAATATGGACAATATTTACTTTAGTACAAGTAATAACTTCTCTGTATCTTCATAGGACATAGACACAAATGGAAATAAATCCATTCTAATAATAACTGCTATACACAATGCTCCAAATGAACGCAGTACAAATGTGCCGATGGGTGCTTATATGTGTGTCAATGGACACAGCGTGCAGCGTTCCCCTTACTGACCAATTTGACATTTCCGTTCGTTCGGTACACAGAACAGTACAGAAGGTCGGCTGCATCATCATCATCTGCCTAGCCTTTTCCGAACTATGTTGGGGTCAGCTTCCAGTCTTACCGTATGCAGCTAAATACCAGTATTTTACATGGAGCGACTGCCTATCTGACCTCAAGAACCCAGTTAGTACCGGGTAATACAATACCCCTTGGTAGGTTACGTATTATAACACCTAAGTTTATCCTAACTTTTTTTCGATATGACTACGATTGATTCAGATTTATTATGTTCATAACACATATTGGTCGACTCAACTACTGTTTAACTTACCTAATTTTGATTCAACTAAAATCAATCGCACTAACGAACGATTAATCTAATGTTTTTTTAAGATATTGGCAATGACATTGATTGGATGTGACGCGCGCTCGCTACGCTCGCGTGTCACAAATATCGTCGTCGTTTCGCCGGCCCCATGCAGAAAAGCACTAAGCAATACTGATTTACTACTTTATTTCCTTGGTACTTTGTATGTTTATACGTATCAGAAAGGAAATGCAACTAACACGCGCAAATGTATAACCGTAGCTGAGTCAACCGTAGATGAATGGTGATTAATTTTATTAACGTGCTATCCGAGGCACGGAGGAAACTCGGTATGTAATGGGTGGTCATCCACAGACCAACCTAGGCCAGCACGGCTTAACCTAAAGATCGACCCGAGCGTCTATTTTTATTTAGCCACGAGCTGCAAATAAAAGAAGTTGTTTAAAACATGCAAAAGTCACTCACCACTTTTGGGTCATCATCCTCACATATTTTTCTTTTATTTTATAAGTCCAGACGCAGCTATGTAGAGATCCATCACGTGTGCAGAGTTACTCCATTAGGGCTATTACGTATCTCTGTTGACAGCTCGAAATGATAGTAACTGGGCTCAGTGTCCATCAATTAACTGTCAAAAGGTTAGTTTCGTATTATGTACGACCCTGTTAGTCACCGTAAAGTGATATCCATTCAGTGTGCTAAGTAATACCAATATTATGACATTCACGGTTGTCATCAAAGTTCAGTGTACAACCGAAGCTTGATAGTCACTGGATATCAGAAAGATACGTAATGAATAGCTCTGCTGCTTACCCAATTTGACCTTGTATAACCCGTACCCAACCTTCTGTATCGACTATTCTGTGTTCAACGTGTAGTGTACAGACAAGACCAATGTTCTGTTGCGAACGTTCCTGATTGCTGATTGTAATAGATAACGATCGCCGCACTGGCGCAGGGTGAGAGGTTTCTGTCAGCAATTTCACAGCTCTAGAAAGTTCTGAATCAATTGTAAATAATCGAAAAGAAAAAGGTGAACACATGACACCTGTATGTTCCGAAACGGTAAGCAGAATTGTACTTATATTTTAGGTACCTTCGTTTCACCAGTTATGTGTTCAGTCCGTTTAAGTAAATTATCATTCATGGTTGACTTGAATGATGGCTGATCCATGCGTCATGTTTGTGAACGGGCGCTATCAGTTGTGGCTGGTCATCTCTCAGTTGCCATGGCTTATTTGAATGAATTATTTTGTTTTTGAATTGTATTATTTTTGTTTGTTTTTACTATGGACACTTTAACGGCCACATCTTGCTACATTGTTTTTCACATAATATAGGTACCATCTCAACATGAATGATGTAACCAAGACTTTGTAACAATAATTCGATTTAAAAGAGTGTCCATGGAGTTACTTGCCCGTTCTTCTCCATAGAGATCTATGCTAGGCAATGGGCAACTACAGTACTTTCCCAGATTTTATGTATTGTGACTGGGACTGTAGATACGTTTAATTTTCATTTTTATTTCGACAGTTCAAAAGTGCCTGTAACTGGCCTACTTGAAATAAATGCTTTGATTTTGATTTTGATCAATTAATCTTAAAATAGAATCTAGACCCCGGTTGCTCGCAGTAAGGAAAACCTGTCCGGTGGAGATTCATTGATGACTCTGCCCTGGAGTGTAAATGTAGTGATGTTCGACAAACGATGGGCCACTTAATATCGTGTCCTGCGTGTCCTGTTGTTTGTTAATGACAAGAACTTATGGATGCTACTGAAGGCGCCAAACTAGTGGCTCGTTTCTGGGCCGACACAATACGCTGAAAAGAAGAAGAAGATATATCTCTTTACCTAGGTAGACCTAATCGAAATCAAAATCAATTTTATTTTTGTAACATAAGTAGTGAATATACAGTTCTCAAATTAAATATAAGTCGCTATGTTATGCCAAGAGGCGTACAAATATATGGTCATGCGAGAGGTAAGCACAAATGATTTGGTAAGTATGTCAAAATTAATAGCATGATGATAAAAAGAACAAAAATTATAAAACGTTACAACATAGTAAGTAGTAGTAAGTAATTACTACAGTCAATGCTTAAATAAATAATCATATCATAAATTACCATATACCAATTATTATAGGTAGAACTAGGAATAGAAAATAACACCTCATGAACAGTAGAGCTTTGTTTTGTGCACTAACAGAACTTGCCTTACGTTGTAAGTCAATCTTGTGGTAAGAGATTTTATATTTACTCCATGAATAAATCTTTTAGGACAGAATCAAGAAAATCAAAGTTGAAATTTTGTTTAAAAAAAAAAAAACAACGAATTCGTAGTTAAAAATCAGAACTATCTACAACTAATTCGATTACAAACCCGGTATTCGCAAAAAATATCCTCAAAGAAAAAGTATATATGAACATTTTAAATTGTTATTGAAACAGAAACACGAATCTCGCCAACAGAACAATAACGAAATTACCAGCAGCACAGTTGTTCTGTATCCGATAGCAAACAAACGTAAAAAATACCTTTTATTCAAAAAACACTGATAATAATGAAAGCTGGGTTTCATTAGCAGAATCACATTACGTACGCAAACGTACTGGTTCCGGGCGAAATATAAAATCAAAATAAAAAACTGGCCTAGTGTGTGCCGCACGTTTAGTGAAGGGTCCCGTAGTCGGTGAATGTTTACGAATTGATGCCTGCCCCAAAAATGACTGTGTATTTAATGGTTTTTGTTCATCTCTAGCATTTTTCTAAAATAATTTTTCATGATTATTATTCATGATTTCATAGGTATGACTTATTTTTACTTATGACCATGCAAAATCATTGCGTTTCAGAACCAAGTGTCTGACCCGGACCCGGACTGTGATCCGGACCGTAGTTTAAAGAAAATGTGTAAGTTTGTAGCGGTAGTACGAGTTCTCAGAGACTCTTTTTAGCCTTAAAAATATTTTCGTTTTAGAGTGATTCTACAGTACGCTACAATTTATTACGTACCTACTTACTAATTCTGTGGCATCAGGCAGGAAAATTAAAAGCTTTCAAAAATACTGACCTTCTAAAGGGTACAGATTACTACCTAAAGCTACAGATAGAGTCTAAGAGTAAATTGAATTAGATCCTCGACTGGAAGGTAGAGGACGTTATTTTAATCGATGTATTGCGATGTTTTGCAAAAGTAAGTCGATCACCAACCGGCCACACCGGCCCACCGGGCATCTGGCCCATCGGGCATTTGCCCGATTTGCCCGAAACTTTATAAGTTCTTTAGAGCCTAGAGTCTAGGTCTAGAATATGACTAGCTAGAATATGACTCAGTCTAAGCCCTAGACAAAGTCACACTCTATTAGCGATAGTGATGATAAAATTCTAGTCAGAAAGTCAAAAAAATAAGCTAAATCCTGTTAAAAATCCTTGTAGTAATAAAAAAAACCATTGTAAAGCGACCGCCACTTGTTTAAACCCGATTGTTTTACAAACGGAACCCTAAAAAGGCCAACAATGGCAGGACGAACGCGTGGAAAACAAAGCTGGCACAATCAGGATCAAGCCTTATTTACCGACGCTGTCCTAATTGATACAGGGTAGGTCGGGATGCGCCAGCAACGATAGAGGGTGTGGCCTGGAAGTTGGCGGCTGATTGATGGCTTATATCGGTGCTAGCGAGGCTCTTATTTGGCTTTCTCGCCCTTTTTTGGGACGAATCTTAGTTGACGGATATTAGCGATGTCTTTGCCCGGGTCGTTTGTTTGTAATCCTATTATTTTATGTTGTTTCAGAAAAGATGTGTCCGATCTGTCCTGTTGTTTGCACCTTACAGAATATGATGGACGCTACTGAAAACGTAAAACTCGTTGCTGAATTTTTGGATGTCTCAATTTAGATTGCTATTAATACGCCTTGAAAAAGAACATATTATTTGTGTGTTTTTTGTGATTTAATTATTATATGAAAATGTGATTTTGACAGTTTTTATTCACTTACAAAGCAGATGGTTTTGTGTGATTTTTTGCATAGACATATTTTAAGCCCGGAAAGTGACATATTATACATACTACTGCTAAAGGTATGATTCCGAACCACGCAGCACGCAGCATTGCTGCTGCAGCAGTGATTGCTGCTGCTTGTTGCCGAGTTCTGAGTCACACCTTTATCATGAAAAAATCCTCTTCAAGAGACCGAAACCTTGGAAAAAGGCTTAGTAACAAAAAAAAACATTACTTTTGAACTTGGCACAGCAATTTCAGACATAAAATCAAGCAGCCATTACACATTTTCTTCACGACACAACGTCAAATCTAGAGAATTTATTGCCATTCGCCACCTATATGGCTCCACAGCGGTATTACAGTTCGTTACTTCGTATCATATCTATATCACTGTTACCTACATGTTACGCGAATTCGATCCGACAGTTCACTGTTGTTTGTGTTCCCTACAGATCGAACCTACCAAACTATAAGCAATTTTAAGTTTGGCATTTCAGAGTTGAAAATTCAGTAAGGGTTTCAGAGGATTTTTTCCAGAGGTTCGGCGAAAATTATTACTCTGAATATGTCGGTATGAAATGAGACGTGTGACGTCACGATGTAGATTTCGGAGTGTTCATAGTGGACGTAAAAAGGGATGTGTGATAAAAAGATAGATTATATCTAGATAGATAGATTCTCAAGTACTTAGATAAAAACCAGCAAATTGCTTCGTGAATTGAGTATCACTTTAAATTACTTGATGATGAGGATTTGTATTTAAAGATCTGCTTAGGAGTTACGCTGTGTACCAATGTTTCATTTTATTTAATAATTGCTTCTATATTTTTAAATTTTTAACACCCACAAGTCAATCACAGGAATAATTTTAGATACGATTGTTGTTCTGTAAACTTTTGACAGATCCAATTTCAAGCAACTAAACAATTGCTTGAAGTTAAAAGTTAGAATTCTTAGCTTTGCTTTCTTTGACAGTTTTTACATCGTTCAAATTCTCATGTATTGCAAAAAAATGGTTGCATAACCTAAGTAATTACTCAAAATCAAGTAATTACTTTAACTTGATTATAGATACCAGGGTAAGAGTTTTGCATCACTATTAAAAAAAAAATCTCTTGCGTAAATGAAAAACTGTACCAATATAATGTATTTTTGCTTGTTTCCTACAGGAATTATTTTTTCACTGGAATGAATACTGAAATTTGCCATGAATTTAATTAAAAGAATGCATAGTGTTCCGATGTACAGGACGCGCCAGGCCGCACATCGAGCTATCCGAAACTGTCAAATTTTCTCAATCAACTTTGAACTGAACTGAACTTTTGATAAAGTTGAAAATCTATTAAAGAAATTTGACAGATTGTAGTAGCTTGATGTGATGGCGTCTGTACGTTTTTTTGTATTGATTTGTACGTATATTGATATAAAACGTTTCATAAGCTAAGAAACAACAGTACAAAAAATCACACACAACTTCGATATTTCTTTATTTTCAAAGTTGCAAAGAAGAAGTTGCCAATACATTCGAAGTTCGTTTAAAACCTACTAAACCCCTAAAGGACGGACAGCCAAAAAAGCCAATGAAATAGTAAAAGAGCAAAGTTGCCAGACTACAAGTTTTTCCCACAACACCGGGGAATTTCAAATCATTGGGGATTTTTGGGAGCAAATCATTTTGAAAATGGTCTTGTATAGATTGGATTCTGTTTTAAGTTGAGCTGATTTTTATGTTTACATGATATTTGCCTGCAACTTTGTCCACGAAAAGGCTACAATACTGCAAAAAATATTCAATGGCAACTGGTAGATTATAGCTGAACAAGCCTCATTTAGGTTAAAACAAGACTGACTTGTGAAAGTGTCGGTCGGGAGCGTCGCATTCAAACTGTTGGTCGGACAGATTTTTAATATCCCATTTTGCAAAATCACCTTTTAATAATATTATTAGTTGACATAAATCTTGAAAGGAAATACTATTTCAACAAAAAACATCAGAGGAGGGCAGAGAATGCAATCTTTTTTTTTTAGAATTAGTCAGTTTCAATAACTGCTCATATTTTAAAACTGACGTCGCTTTATGAATATTTATCTTATTTTGCTTTCCGGAGTCAGGAAGTCGTCAAAACAAACATTTAATTTAATTTTCAAATATACACTGGTCTGCAAAACTAAGTATCACACTTTTAAAATTGTAATAACTTTTAAGTACACAAGATATACTTTCAAAACAAAAAGGACTCGAAAAAGAGTTTAATTTTTTGTATAGTTTCAAAGAAAGCTGATAAAAATTATTATAAAACGTTTTCTCATTTTAAATCTCTAACTTCTATAGTTTAGAAAAAAATAAAATTTTAAAAGTGTAGTACCTACTTAGTTTCGCAGACCAGTGTATTAATTAGGTAGGTAACCACGTATTTCTCTGAGAAGGCAAATAACAAATGGTACATACAGTTTTGTTACACTTATTATTAACTAGGTCAAATCTTTTTAATTTGAAATAAAAGCAGGACTGAGATTTTCTGCGATTATTGTGCAAATAGCTACCACCCACGGACCTGCCCACGCACAAACGTGGTTAAATTCCTGAAATAAAATCTATGACGTGCTTTGATTTGATTGCATTTCTCACCTTGCGTCGGACTGCGTCGCTGGCTTTGTGGTGACAGCTGAGCATAAGGTCCTGGGCCAAATGTTATGCTGCTACTGAGCAGCCACAGAGTTTGGATTTGTGCCCGGCTGATGGCAATAGGCTCGCCCCAATTACATGGGGCTTAAAACTGAGTGAACATTGTATGTAGGCTTTGTAAATTCCCAGATGCTTATTAACTTTTGTTAAGTCTGTTTTACGCTTTTTGTATTGTAAGTAACGACCTATTGTCGGGCCTACGCTGTCCCCCCATACTTATGTACTAATGCTGTAACAAAATAATATTGTAATACCAAAAGATTTGAAAAGAGTAACCATGGAGTTTCTTGCCGGTTCTTCTCCATGGACACGACCAACGCGAACCGTGCACCTTTTTCGACGTTTTATAAGTGCCCATCTAGGCCTATGTGATTTTTTTTATTTTTATTTTGATTTTAAACATAACTGGCTAAATCAAACTCAAACTCAAAGCATTTATTTCAATTAGACCATTACGGCACTTTTGAATGTCGAAAATACAAAAAAAAAACAAAGCTACAGTCCCAGTCACAAGGCATAATAACCTGAGAAAGTACTATAGTTGGCCATTCCCTTGCGTAGATCTCTATGAAGAAGAACGGGCAAGAAACTCCAAAATGTGCTTGTACTAATGGGTCCACCTCTGTCTATCCCTTCGAGGATTACAGACGTGATGTTATGTTACGTCATGATTCTCCCATTTGCTTATACAAAGTCAGTAAATAAATTGTCACATATAATTTTGTGTCGTGATGGCCCAGAGGTTAAGGCCTCGCCTCTCATGCATGAGGTTGTGGGTTCAAATCTGGGCAAGTACCAATGTGATTTTTTCAATTCATATGTACTTTCTCTGTTTATCTTGGACATCACAGACGTCGGTGAAGGAAAACATCGTGAGGAAACCTGGTCTAAACTAATATAAGTCTGAAATCACCAACCCGTCTTGAGCAAGCGTGGTGATCAATGCTCGTGCCTTGTCTGTATGAGAAGAGGCCTTTGCCCAGCAGTGGGACAGTAATAGGCTGGTATTATTATTATTATTTTATAATACAAGAAGAACCATTCTTGAGCACCAGCGATGCCATTGAAACCACCTTACTCGTGGAACGGAAACCCTACTCAAAACGAACATAAAATTATTGCTCTACATATAAAATTGAAATAAAAACCTCAACGTAATAACACATACAATCGATTTGCCGTAAAATAAATGAAACTTCCAAATTTTACGACGTACTGATATTCAATAGAATAAAATAATAACCGGCGGCTTTCACTCGTAAAAATAACATAAAAAACTGACATTTTATTGTTTCTAATGTTCCCTTAGAAACGAATGAGAATTCAAAGTACATAAAATGAAAATATTTTTTGGGATATTATGTAAGTTTAATATTTTCTATCATTTCAATACTTACAATTAAGTACTACATACAAGATCTGGAGTGGCGACCGCGAACCGGAAGACGTTGCGTTGGAAGGCATCCCACTAGGTGGACCGATAACTTGGTGAATTCTGCGGGAATCCGCTGGATGCGAGTCGCACGGGACCGGTCAATGTGGCGACACTTTGGGGAGGCCTATGTCCAGCAGTGTACATCTTTCGGCTGAAATGATGATGATGATGATGATGACTTTATACAAGGTGTAAACGTACCCTTCACGAAGCGTTCAACAAGCATTCTGTACAAAATAAGTATCTCTACGCAAAAAAAAATACGCGTTTTACTAGGACTCAATGTAACGCACTCAAAACATAATGCTAATGGATGCATTGAATGGAACGGGGTTCGTGAAGTTATTTAAAGTAAAGGAATAACATTAAAAAGTTGTATTAACCAAAGAAAACTTGTGACAAAGCTGGACATTTGACCCTTTTGAGATATGGCCTAGAACAAAAGCCGGCCAAGTGCGTGTCGGGCCATGCGCAGTGTGTGTGTGTGTGGGTTCTAGTACACGTTAATAATAATAATAAGGCAGTACTCCTCCAGGCAGGTTCCTGTCTCTGCAGCCCTAACCACCGGTGGTTTGGACCCTGCTCCCGATACCGGCGGACTAATATTTTTTTAATATTTTTAAATGTTTTTTTATAAGAAATATTTAAAAATGTAAATAATAAGATCATAAGATGAATAAAGGAGATAATATTAAAAAAAAATGAAAAATAACAGATATAATAGATCAAATTTTCCTTTAAAGTTCATGAAGTGTACTATCATCATGAATTTTTCCAGAATTTTCAAGCAGTTTAGCTTTTAGAGGGGAGGGACGCCCCACTGGAACAAATATTTGCACTTTGAAGTTTATATTTCGTAAATGAAGCATTATATCGTTAAATCGAAAAATCGTATTAGCAACCACTAAGTCATTCACATTAAAAGACCTATTCAACGATACCCCACACGATGGGATAGACGACGAATCAAAAATCATCCCCACTTCAAATGTAGGGGAGCTACCCTATAAAAAAAAATATTTTGCCATTTTGTCGGCGTAATTGATATACACACCTCTACAAAATGACAACTTTCTAGTACTAACAGTCTCTGAGCAAAACCTCGGACGGACGGACAGACGGACATGACGAACTACGACTGAACGACTATAGGGGTTCCTTGTCAGAACTACGGAACACTAAAAAAATATTGCAGTGACGGGGAGAACAAGTGCCTTTCAGTTTCGTTGAGGGTAGTTTTACAAACATTATAAGACAACACAGTGATCTATAAAACCGACTGTTTCAAGATCTTTACTTAAGCCAATTCATGTAGATCATGATCTGTCGAATGAGTGATTTGGTTGAGACGCCATTGTTTAACTATTGTGTCTACTTCGTGGACAGATCGTGGGATAAAAGATCGAGGGGACACTGACGCACCAGCTGTTTCCTTCAAAAGTGCAATACTTGTTGATGTTTCCAGTTTCCCTGCTAATCATTACAATCGAAATACAAGGGTCTACTAAAATTGTTATCTTCGAAATCCACGACAACGACGATGGGCTTGAAATAAAAAATCTGAACTCCAACCCAAAACCCGATCCTTTACTAAATTTACTTCGTGGTCCAAAGCCAAAGAAACCAGAGAAAGTGGAGAGTGAAGGAATTAAATTCGTAAAACACTTGCTTAGGAAACAGAAGTTTCTGAGAGGTGAAGAGAAAATGAACAAGTTCAACGATGACGCTCGTATTTACATTCTGAGTGCTGATGATTTCGATCAAGAAAGCACTCGCGAAGAAAAGTTTATTGATAAAACAAGGAATGAACTTGATCTTGCCACAAATAATATTGATACGAACGACATTCAAGATATATTGTTGCGATTGTAAGTCGTCATTCTCTTGCCCTTATCCCAATTCATTTGTGGTCGGCGCAGCATGTCTTCTTCTTCCATACTTCTCTATTACTCGTCATCTCAACAGACACCTCCTTTCTTGCCATGCCATTTTTTATACAGTCCATCCATCGTCTCTTTGGTCTTCCTCTACCTGCTAAATCGCCACTTATGTATAAATAGCCACATTCACTAATTACTCCTCACGTGGTCCTGGGTTCGATTCGGGGTCGTGCAAAGTTTTATTGGGTTTTTCCATCAGGAATTTCTCAATAACATCTTCGGAGACTGGATTTGTGATCGGTTGAAAAAATAGGCTCGCCCCCTTATAACATGGGACTTAAACATAACTGGCGAAATGTGGGTATACTATTAGGTACATTTTTGCCGAACCCTACGGGGATTACAGGCGTAATGTTATGTAAGTATTAATAAAGCTATGGACTTGTTATTGGGATTCCGCGAGTGACACACTTTTGAATTTAGAAGAAAATTCATAATATTTTGTTTCTTAAGTTTGAAAAATATATCAGTATTGTTGAAATGTTTGAAAAATACAGCAGTTTTTTTTAAACATTTGATCAATTTTTTATTGCCGTTGTGGAGCACCCCAACGGTAATAATGCAACGGAAGTATTTGAATCGACACAATAGAAGGCATTTGATTGTGTGTTACGTAATTGCCTGGTAGTTTTTTTCCGAAACACAAAATAGGAACAATTTTCATGAAATGTTTGCAGGTTTCAAAAACCGGGTATTTTGTATTTTAGTATTTTGATCTCATCATCTGCCTAGCCTTTTCCCAACTATATTGGGGTCGGCTTCTAGTCTAACCGGATGCAGCTGAATACCAGTATTTTACATGGGGCGACTGCCTCTCTGACCTCCACAACCCAGTTACTACTGGGTATTATGATACCCCTTGGTAAGACTGGTTGTCAGACTTTTTAAGTATTTAGTGTACAATATTGTTGCTAACATACAAATATGTAACTCTCAAGAGTTTGTAAACTATGTTCTTAGGAATGTGGTTTACAGATTGTTGAGGGAGAATAAATAAGTAGTTTAGTAGTCGTATAAGATATAAGTCGCTCGATATAAAATATTTCCTTCATTTACATAATAAGATTAGCTAATATTGTTAGTTATTTCATAAGTAAAATAAGTGAAAATTAAGTGTACCTTATTTTTAATACTGTTGTTCTGTTGCCACAGAGAAACCTTGAAAACGGTTTTGTGGGGCATAGTTCTTAAGTTAAGACTTTTGTAAACTTTGTTTAAATAAAATAAAAGATAGAAGAGGCTCTCTTTAGGCGGTTGGATCAAAGGCCTGATTCAGAAGGCAGTACTCCTCGATACGGCCCGCATTGTGAGGAGCTTCCTGTCTCTAGAGCCCTAACCACCGGTAGCGTGGTCCCTGCTCCCGACACCAGCGGATTACTACTTTTTATATTTTTAAATGTTTTTTTTTTAAGAAATATTAAAAATGTAGGTATATATTAAATTAATAAAAATGTACCGATCTAAGTAGCAATAATCGAACATTTTCTTTAGAAAACCTGTTCAAAGAAAACGGAAGCCTCATCAGAAATTAATAAGAGCAGTTAGAAGACCAGTATTGAGAACCGATTAAAATGAAGTTATAGCTGAAATTATGTATGTAAAGGTTGATTTATAATGTTCATATTTTCCAATTAATTTTGAATCTGATTTTTTCATACGTAGATCTTTCATACAAAAACCGTCAGGCGTCAATTTTATTTCACGTTTCAGTTAAAGATCGTAAAAAAAATGGTTTTAAATGTGTATGTTGATATTGTTTGATTTTCAGCTAGAACGAAACCAAAGCATCTATACGATTATGAAAACAATGGAGATTACGTAGAAAACAATTTCACTTATCAATAGCGTTGGCAAAAAATAAACTTGAAATCAAAATCATGTTTCTCAGCAAAATATATATTTTTCATTAAAAACGTCCTTAAAAAATTAGGCTTTTATTTTTGAGAGTGGCAACGCCATGAAATAAGGACTGTGGTGGTCAAAATAATTTTAATGTAACTGTCAAAGTGACGACGATATGGGCAATTACGTAATTTTTAAATATTAAAAAAGTCACTTTAATAGAAATATTTTTATGGTGATTTTTGAACCATCAAAAATCGAAAACGGGACTTATATCCTGACTGTGGCAACTCTGCACAGACTATAGGTAGAACCGTGCGGCACGTTTTGTGTCCGATTTCATTACCGGCTCTAACGAACTGAGATCCTAGAACAAACTGTGATTGATTTTACAATACGGACACCAAATACATAGGCACATAAGATCAGCTACATACAAAAAACGAAAACTAACGCACACATAGACAATTAGACATACTTGACGAACGGTCTGTGTAGGTACACTTTAACCAACTTATTTGTGCAGACTGGAAAACACAGTACTAAAATAATTGTACCAAGTTTGACATATTGATACAAATCTTCCTGACAAGCAACGCCACATGCACACTTAAAGTGGTTATACTATAAGAGCACTCACAAACCGGCAATCGGTTGAGAACTGCGAATAGATCTCCAAAAAAAAAGGGTTAATTTGTGGAACCATCGTCTACCATCGCAAATAGGTACAAATACTTGAAAATATAGATCTGTTCATGAAAACATATTATCTTGGTATACTTATTAGTACTATAGGTGGACCGATGACCTGGTGTAGGTTACGGGAATCCACTGGATGCGAGTCGCGCGAACCGGCCAATGTGGCGACACTTGGGGGAGGCCTATGTCCAGCAGTGGACGTCTTTCGACTGAAATCATGATGATGATGATACCTATTAGTTATTTTGTATGTTCCCTAAGAAACTTATCTAAGATTGAAATTACCGAAGCGCAAACCTTGTCTGGTTCAACTGCACATTATGCTTCCGTGTACTATGATGTTCACTGACGGTTGACCAATTTTCAACCTTATTACTTATTACATAAAGTTGAGAAAAAACAATAAAAAAGCGCCTATTTTCTCTCATTTTAAGAACCGGTCCTTCTGTCCCTGTCCTTCTATTTGTGATACGTGTCTGTTCACAATCAGCAGCTCGGAATACCGATGTATCCGTTACATCTTCCATGCATTTTAATGAAGGTTCATGCCGGTTTTTAAGTAATTAAATTTTGTAGTACGGTAGGTATCGTACAGTTACTGTAGAATTAACACACACGTTGTAAAAAAAGGAAACAAATAATAATGAATGAATGAGGTTAAAGTACTACATAACTAACTCGCGAAATTTACATTTTTACAGAGGGCCTAGTGCCATCAACCATAGACTCCGTGGCTGCTACTGAGAAATTCTTGATAGTAAAACCCAATAACACTTTGCCCGATCTGGGAATTGAACCCACCTCATGCTCAACAGTCGCGCGTGACGGATGGTATGGATAGATAGGAAGTGACTGCTGAGATGACGAGTGATAGAGTAAACCAATTGGATTGGGATAGGGGCAGCAGGTTATTGACGATTTCGCCAGTTATGTTTAAGTCCTATTTTATAGGGGGCGAGTCATTTGTCAATTAACTAGCCTACCAACTTACCCACCATCATTATCATTAAACCGAGAGAAGTCTTTTGCCGAAATTTAAATTTATGAAACCATCATAAGGCGCAAGACACCCAGAAAAGGCGTAAGACGCAGACGGGGCGTAGACTTATGTCTCTTCCGCGTCTTTTTCATACAAAATGTATAGAAGCGTCGCGTCGCAAGGCACACAGAAAAGCAGGGCGCGGACGGGCGCGGGAACGACATTTGCCCGTCTACGCCCTGTTGTAAAGCACATAGAAAAGACGACGATGAGGCACGGGCGCCGCCAGGCGCAAGCGGACGAGGGACGAGCGAAAACGAAGGTGGAGGGAGCGCGGGTGCTGCGCGCGCGACAAAAAAAAATGTTAAAACATGTAATCGTGTCAAAGTCGGACGGCTGAATGAAGTTGGTTGGTTACACAAAAACAGATGGAAAGGCACGGGCGCGCGCGTCGCTTGTTTTCTCTCATGGAGCCCGACGTCACGCCTGCGCCTCGCCCATGCTTCGTCTTTTCTATGTGCGTTAAAAAATCGCGACGGCACCCCGGCTGCGCCTTGTCCGTGCCTCGTCCTCGTTTTACGTCTTTTCTGTGTGCCCATCGCCTTAGTCTACCCCATATATTTATAAACTAAACAAATCTCAAAATGGCGAAGAACACGATCGTGTTAATGACACTAACACACAAGCTACCTAACAAACTCAACATTTCACCGTTCGAAGGTAGCTAAAGCAAATAAATCTCGGTGACGTAACAATCCCGTAATAGTGGGCCGCGCGTCCCGCTAATTGAATTAGCGACCGTGATCCCGGGGTCCGGGATCGCGGGATTGTCGGATTCCCGCTGTCTATTTACCTGGCTTTGTGCGAAGTGTTTGATACCGACTGGTAAATTGTTTAGACGGAATTACGTTGATTAAATGGCAATTCTGATGTTGTTCATTTTTGGAAATTGAACTTTTGAAACTTACACAGGTTTTTTTTGAATCGCGGTGGTTGTAAAAGCAAGAAAATATTCCTCTGATTGACTTGTTTCAGTTGGGGTCAGAAAAAGAAATTTTCAAGTAGTTGTCGCTGTTTAAGTTTTACCACTAATGCAGGCTGTTTTCCTACATACTATTACGTATCTACAATAAATTCAGGGAAGGAAGTACTGTTCAATTAGAAGAAAATTAACTACATATAGGTATAATATTCGAGGGGACGGGAGTAAAAGTATCAGATATCGAGATAAAAGCGTTTCTATGTCTCAGAGGATACACTCTGAAGCTGTAAACACTTTGTGTCGGATAAAGCGAGATATTTATCATGTTAATAGTGAATGTAGGTGTTTTATTGTATTTTTCAGGAGTTTGGGATATTTTTGTATTAATGAGGTTATTGAATTTTTTAGGAGTTTGGGACATTTTTGTATTAATGAAGAACAGCAGAGCACAATAATTGTATATCAAATTGACACACTTTGCCAGTTTTTCTTGTAGTAGTAGAACTGTCAAAGTGTGACAGTTGTGATTTAAATATACGGACTATATATTATTTTCTACATTCGTTTCAAACATACTAATTACATTTAAGAAAAAAAAACAATTATGAAACAATGTAAAAAAACATTTAAAAACCGACTTAAAAAAACACAAACACAAAGAAAAAGAGAAATAGAAAAACACAAAAAACGTGAAAAATAACTTTAGCTTCAGAATTCGGTGACAAAAACACCAAATCAATCAAACAAAGGTCAAGCTTCAGAAGTCGGAGACTGGAGGATTTGCACGATAGATATGCCACGACAGATTTGCCATCTATTTTTGAAGAGTTCCATTGTATATCTCCAAAGATCAGCATTAGATCTTCACCAAATTTAAATGAGACCACCTCAGAAGTATATACTCTTTCAAATAAAAAAAAGAATTTTGAGAATCGGTCCACAAATGGGGGAGAAATCGGGTAACATACATAAAAAAAAATACACACGAACATATAACCTCCTCCTTTTTTGAAGTCGGTTGAAAATGGAACAAATAGTAAACCACCACCAGCATCTGGTCCGAGCTACCAGTGGTCAGGGTTCTTGAGGGAGGGACCTCCAAATAATACGTGTCGTGTTCTGAAGTGCTGCTTTCTAAATCAAGCCCTTGATCCAGCTGCCGAGCGAGAGCCTTCTCAGATGTTGTTTGAAGATATTGGCTATCAAGCCATTATAAGGACATAAGGACTATTATTATTGCCTGCCGGGGCTTCTGGACTGTTCTAAAGAGATACCACGGCCCTGGAACACAAAGGGCTAAGAAGGAACATGGATGGGTTTTAGTCAGTAAACGTCCGACACTCCCTCCCGCGCCACCCAGAGCAGCAGGGGTCATTTTATGATTTCCCATCCAAAAAAAAGGACTACTATTATTAGTAGTTTTTTTAAGTTTGTCAACTATTTCTTGCTTTGTCAAAGTCAAAGATCATTTTGTTCAGTAAGCGGCCGTTCAAAAGGAGCATCAAATTTTAAAAATCAAAGTCACTCATGCTAGTGTTACAATTAACTCATAATAGTGTCTTTTAATAAAAAAATAAATAAATAAATAAAACTTTTTTATTTGTAAATATATTAATAAAACATGATGTGACATGAACTTTAACGCCCTCGTACTTAAGCACAAATTAGCTACTGCTATTTAAGACATCATTTAGACTTAGCACCAAACTAAACACAGGTTATAAACGTAACAGGAGCGTGACAAAGACTTAATTATTAAACTTAGACCGAGTTGAAGTCAGCCTCAACAAGTTACCTACAACTGCACCGCTTTTGGCTGCACTTCCTCAAAAGAGGAGACATTTGCATTCTGAATAATAATGCCAACCGGTCTTAGGTCTTAGTGGGGTTCCGTCAACTTTTAATTGATGGTACATTGAGGAATTTACATCACTTCGTCTTAAGGGGACTACAGGAGCTAAACGCGAGTTTTATAATGCAAAAAAGCATATGATTCACTGCAATAAACAAAACCAGAAAAATATATGATATTCTTCAGGATATATGCTAGTATGATAGTGTTTTGAAAACATAATACAGCTAATTTTTCTCGATAAAAAAATCACGTACTTATCTCTAAAAAATTCTTTTAACTAGTAAAAACCATACTCAAATATGCGATAATTCTGATTTTTTGGCAAATAATTCTACAAGCAACATTTTAGCATGATAGTTTTTTTTTTTTCAATCAATAGATTTTTTGTAAATCGCAAAAAAACCACTCATTTCGCACTATTCGGCCCGCAGTGACTAACGTAACAACCACTTTGTAGTGCAAGCTGATTATAATTTTATTCTAACATTATTTCAAACGAAGTTTGAACCACCACAATAAATTAGAGTAACGAATTTAGCTCCTGTAGTCGCCTTAAGAAGAGGTAACTTCTAGAGTCAGTCATGAGCTATTTTGTAATTTGGAAATGGCTTAATTGTATCGATGGTCAAGTGGTCGAAAAGTTACTGCTGGGCGAGAGGGCTCTGGGTGAGGGAGTCGAGCATTCGTTATTGACGATTTATCAATAGTAAAGTACTTCTAATTAGTTTGACATTTGAGTAGACTGACCTGTTACTGTTGGTGTTTACGATATTGGTACATACGATGCTCACAGAACTACTAAAAAAAGGTACAGATAAAGATACATAATTCGTTATAATTTGGAACAATTTTTAACTAATTTGTAAATTTTTGTATTATTTTATTATATTTTTACATTAAACTTATCAATTAATTAAACCATTTTATTTATACGTTAATTAATGTATCACGTGTTACATTAATCCTGATTATCAATTACCCTTTTAACGAAACCATAAACAGAATTTTCCAATTTCACACATAAAACCTTTATCAAAATCTGCTAGCGCACTAAATCCATTCGACGCGTCCAATAGAAATTTAAACCATCTTGAAATTTATTAGTCTTTCGCTACAACAGCTCAATAAATAAAGCAATATCGTTTGAAAGCATTCCCTTGTTCAAAGTATTGTTAGAATGTTGACAAATGTCCTCACAGCTTCACCACTGGCATAAGAACGATTCGATTCCCTGTTCAAAGTGGAATTTATTAAAGCGAAGTAGTTTGCTATTGTTCATCAAGTCCTTTGGTAGTCGTTTTTGAGTGGTAGACAGAATTTATATGGTAAATTCTGGTGGAAAGAACTCTAGAGAATAAAAAAAAAAATACTTAAAAAAATCTTAGTGTTTTTCTGTCCTATATCCTAATCTAACACCCTAACTATTTATTATATATTATAAATGAGAAAGTGAGTTTTTTGTTACCTTTTCACGCCTAAACCACTGAAATTGGTTCAGTCGTTTAGGTACGTTACGTTGTTAGGTGAACAGAAACGGACATAACGTTCTTATATAATAGATGTCGCCACGTGTCTTACGAATCATGATTGAATTTACAAGCAAAGTACAACCCGTATAGGCGAGACGACAAAAAAAATATAATTAATCCGTCACTTAGATTATCAAAAAATATTTGACACGTGTTTTGTCTTTTGTAACGTAAACCAAAATTGACGAAGATACGACGCTTTTAAAATTCTCAATACGTAACGCCATGGTATAATTTTTAGCTAGTTCTGACGTCACGAGCCCCCACTCCCGAGTTTTGATGCGTTTTATCTTTGTCAATATTCATTGATATACAAAAACAAAAAATACGTGTCGATTCATTTCCAATACTTTAGAGTGACGGACTAAATGGATTTGCAATTTTTTGATACTGCCGTCATGCCTATTGATTGTCAAATTCTAGATTAACGCTAGCGAAGCCACAGGCAAAAGCAATTTTTTACTTATAATAATATTTTGCAATGAGGTCTTTGTTTATTTCAAATACTGATCAGAAAATTACCATTCAAAGATCTAATTTGAATAAAAATTTGAACTTTGTACCTATTTGCAAATGGTGCTTAGTTACTAAAGATCGCTTTTTAGATAGTTAATTTTTCGCTAACCTCAAAACAGACTTTTACAAAACAGCAATATTGCAATGAGTCCCAAATTGCTTTGTACAATGTACTATGGCTAACATTTTCGATGTTGTCTGATACCGTAATTCTTTTGTTTTCAATCTTTTTTCAAATCACTTTCTAATCCCAATATTGTCCCGAAGGACCAACATTGGCCAGACAAATGACATTCTATTGTAGAAGGATTCTGAACGTATAAAACTTTTGTTGGGCAAACTTATGTCCAACATTTGTTTAGGATCCTGGGATTAATTTGTATCAATGTTGATGTTGGAAGTTTTTAATTAAACCCATGGGTGATCTATTTTTAAGTTTAGAGTGTGTAGTAAGGATGGCTTGTGTTTATTTGTTTTATTTAAAAATGATTTGGCCACAGGAAAATATATTTGTTACAGATTTGTTGTTTCCCTCTCTCAATTTTTTCGTATATAAAAGTAACGAATACATGTTATAAAACAAAAATTTAATATAACTGCACTCACCACTAAAATACTTACAAATATTTCTAATCACAACAAATATTCTTTCTCATTATTAGTAAACTGGTTTAGTAATAGTGAATCACAAAAGAGCTTTTACAAGACCATTAAAACTTTAATTAAAAATAACAGCAAACTCCAAAAGGGTCCTTTCACTAATACGAAAACGCGGTATCCGACCTAAAATTAAACAAATATTGTGACGACCAATACAAACAGTATTGGGTACGAACCTACAAACTACCGATGAATACTAATTCTATGAAAAATTCGATAAGCTTTTAAGCTACGTACCTATATGTGCTTTTAATCCGTGCAGATTGCCAAATACTGGGTTATAATTTATAGGGTTATTTAGGGAATTATTTTATTTTGAACTTATATTGTCACTTACGGGATATCTTCCGTGATTATTATGTAAAACGATCTCCAGATATTTTGACGCTAATAAGGTCTCCACAAAACCTGGTGATACTGTGAGCGTGTTTTGCCGTGACTTAGTGTCGATTTCCAATAATGCGCATAGCATAAGACAAAAAAAGAGGGTAGACAGATTTGTCTGCTCCTAACAATTTTTTTCCATCCACCCGCATTCTCCAGTTAACCCGCGATCATGGCGCTTGCAACAGCGTCGAAATATCGGGAGCTCAAAATTAATAATTTAATCAGGGAAGATATCCCGTAAGTGACAATATAAGTTTAGTTTTAAACCATGAAAGCTTAGAACAGTGTTTTTATTTTATTTTGATTTACTACGTGCTCGTTATCTTACTGGGCTTGTTTCGTTTGTCTGCTGGTCGCCAGTGTTACTGCCGAGCAATAGGCAATGGGTTCAGTTCTCAGTTAGAGCCAAGTGTTATTGTGTTTGTCCGTCAGGAATTGCTCAGTAGTAACCCAGCAACTGAATTCCTCATCATTCTTCTGCTCTTATCCCAATCCATTTGGGGTCAGCGCAGCATGTCTTCTTTTTCCATCCTTCTCTATTACTCGTCGTCTCATCAGACACCTCCTTTCTTGCCATATCATCCTTCACACAGTCCATTTATTGTTTTTTTGGTCTTCTTTTAGTCTTATACTCATCCACATTCACACTCAAAACTTTCCTCACGAGATTTACGTCATTACCAACCATGTGATCATTTGTGTGGTAATCTAAACCTTTTTAATTTTTCAGTCACCAGCGTCACTTTCAGACTTCCTCTTATGAGCACAGCATCTGGATTCGTGCAGTAATAATACGAATTTCGTTTTGAGGTTCCTTTTCTTTGTTTTTAATGAATGTGCATACATTTTGTGTTTATTCATTACTCAATGTAAGCCCCATACAATGAAAACGACGAGGCTTTACTACACAGGTTCCTTGTTTTAATACTCAAAGTCTTAACACACTCAAAAGAAAGATTAACTTGTCCGCCTTGATATGTACATGTGTTTACAATGAATCATGTTCTATTTAAACAATAATTGTAATAAAATGTCTCATAACGTAATCCTACCTAATATTATAAATGTGAGAAATTGTTAGGATGTATGGATGTCTGGATGTTTGTTACTCTTTCATGCAAAAACTACTGAACGGATTTGTATGAAATTTTGCACACAGATAGTTTATAACCTGGATTAAAACATAGGATACTTTTTATCAATTTTTACGCAGGCGAAGCCGCTGGCAGAAGCTAGTTGATCTATAATATTACTACCGCTAGGCTTGCTCTCTGTAAGAGTCTAACCCGTTCATTACGGGGAGGATATTATTATTTGTCGTTGAATGGTGACGATAAAACTACAACTCATTAATTTTCCATGCTCCTGTCAGCCTGAGTTGACCTACTGCTAGGAAGAGGCCATTTTCCTTTTAGTCACAGTTCTATGATAGAACTCTGCTAGTTAGACTTTCCCAGCTTTGAGTCATGCTTGCAACAATTAGCATCACAGCGTTTAAAATCAAGATTTTCAGATGCAATGACAGCCTCAAGACACATCCGTCACAGGCACAACATCAGACATTAAGCTTCAATGGCACCCTTGATTAATATCTGTCAATCTACATGCGTACGCTAGCGCCACAGAGCAAGGAGACGCCTAGGCGACGGCTGCTAGACTCGGTCTATACTTTCCACAAAAACTAGTAAGAGAAACCGGCTACTCACGGCCTGAGACAATCCTGACAAGTGACAATGGGGGCTATCGCGCATGAATTCGCCGTTAGAGGCGTTCGTGTAGAGTAGGGTCTTCCGAAATGTCAGATGTCATACAGTGTTCGCGCGTTGCGTGCTTTTTTATGACGTATTTTTACTAATACTCACGATTTTGGTCTAGATTGAGCCATTCCTGATTAACTATGACTTGAAGATTTTAAGTAGCAACTCAAGATCTTATTTGTTAGTATTTAGAGGTAGAATGATTTTTAAATGTTTCATGCTTGCTAATTTTAGGGAGAATATTGTAAATACGTATCTGAAGTTTACAAACACTATGTTGTTATACGTAATAAAATAAACTTGTCATGAAGTTATTGGTACTGTCAAGTATAAAATAGAATTATTGACAGGACCTTACTCCATTCAAGACATCCACAGGACTAGCCCGGTTTGCCGGGGCTGCGGGACTATTCGAAAGAGATACCGTGGCCCCGGAACACAAAGGGCGATGAAGGAACATGGTTGGGTTTTAGTCAGTAAAAGTCTGACAATCCCTCCTGCTCCGCCCAGAGCGGGAGAAGTCATTTGATGATTTCACATCCAAAAAAAAAAAAAACAAGGACTGGAGAAGGTGAGCTCAAAAACGGTAGCCCCCAATACGGTAAGTAGCGTCAAATTCTTGAAAATCTATAACAAAACCTCCCCGTTGTAATCCTCGAAGGGTTTGGAAGACGTGTACCTACTAGTACACACATTTCGGCAGTTATGTTTACGTCTCATTAAACAGGGGGCGAGACTATGGCCTTCAACCGGGCACAAATCCAGACTCCCAGGCTGCTACTGAGAAATTTCTGATGGAAAAACTCAATGACACTTTGCCCGACCCGGGAATCGAAACCAGAACCTCATGCTCAGCAGTCGGGCTTGTGACCACTAGATCAACTAATGCGAAAGCAATAGGCTTGTGTCCTCAAAAAATCGAGTAAGTCCGTCAGTTAGATTTTCAAAAAATATTTGACACGTATTTTTTCTTTTGTAAAATGTTTTAAAATTCTCAACACGTCACGCCGTGCTATAATTTTTAGTGCATTGTGACGTCACGAGATTTGATGCGTTTTATCTTTATCAATATTCATTGATTTACAAAAACAAAAAATACGTGTCTATTATTGTCCAATACTCTAACTGATGGACTAAATAGATTTGCAATTTATTGATGGTGGAAACTAGCCAATTCTGTCTGGCTTTCCCCTTTTCTCGCTTTAACTTCGATTCGAGTGAATTTCGATTAAGACATGGTAGACGGAGGGATGATCTAAGGAAAGTCATGTGGTTGTCATCCCGGGAGTACTTTCAAGGGGGAATTTTACTTCTTCAGTCGCGACAATTCTGTGCTCTATGGCTGTACACATACACGTGTGCATAATTATGCTTATATGTATCCATGTAGGTACGCAATGGAAGGCCGATAACGAGCAGACATTAGCCGTAGCCGTGAGCTTGACATGGTAATGCGCAATCAGGCCTGATCAGTGATAGATACGAGCGGATATCCTTGCTACAGTGCGGCCACGAAACCCGCTGGGACGGTACTGAATATCTAAATTGCTCCAATATTTAAACCTGCCTTGTTGGTCTATTGCAACGGCAGAATATGAGAACCTAGATTCAAATCCCGAGGTCGGGCATGATGCTTTTGTTATTTTCCTATAAAGATTTCTGAATTGAAGGTCTGGGGTGGTTAGCGGTTTATACGAATCGTACATGTGTGTGGGTGTAAAAAGACCCTTAACGAAAACTAAAGGCACTTGTTTTTCCGGTCATTGCGATATTTTTTTTGTTCTAGACGATACCCGGGATCCTCCTACTTACGGAGATACTGGGGGTCAAAGTTCCAACTTTTTCACAAGTTAAAAAAAAACTGTTTTGAATGTAAGATTTTCACTATAAACAACTCCACGACCCCCTTACTATTGAACCCATCTATCAGCACATTGTTTTGAGTGCGTTACATTGAGTCGTACCGTAATACTTGATATTACACACATCGCTCGTTTCCCAGCAATAATTTTAGCGTTATGTTACTTAGTTTGTTGTACAGAATGCTTGGTTGACGGCTTTGTGAAGGGTCTGTTTACACCCTGTATGTGAGTGTATATCGGTTCTTATATCTTAGATAGGACTTCAACATTACTGGTAAAATAAATGGGTGTTTTAATACACCAAATTAAATGCCTCTTTACTTTCAGTCCCTCAATGTTGCGGATCATGACCAATGTTTTCATGGATTGTATTGTCCCGGCTTGGAATCAATTATGATGGACCTAGGTCATTATTGACGCTTCGTGACAAGAAAGTCCCGATGTCTAAAGGATTGAGTTTGTTCACTGTTACACTTGCCTAACCCTTCATTATAGGTTCACAAGTATGACGATAACACCGCACATTGTGTCACCCTATGTGAAATGTATTCTTTTATGAATGTTACTTGTATGGTGTACTTACATAATCCTACTAATTTAATAAATGCGAAAGTTTGTAAGGATGTATGGAGGCCTGGATGTTTGTTACTCATTCACGCAAAAACAACTGACCGGATTTGGATGAAATTTAGCACACGGATAGCTTATAACCTAGATTAAAACTCATAGGATACTTTTGATCTCGGTAGTACGATTTCTTGGGACAATAACTGAACTCAACGCGGGCAATGCCGCGGGCATAAGCGGGCATATGCTAAAAGTAACGACCATGACAATAGTTAAACCCACCACAGGAATAAACAAGAAATTGATGACCCACAATTCTCCTGGCCCCCTCTCGCTGTCAGTCACTCGGACGTGGCTCTGTAATCCGTTTATCTGTCGCACAAGATTGACGTACTATCGACACGTGTCGTGTGCTTTATCTGAGCTCCTAATTAGCATCGTTAACTGTGCCATCTCCTCCTGTTTGGTTTACGACCAATCTTGGATTATTTCTTTGCGGGTTTGTTGTACAGCCGAACAAGAATTTGGTAAAAAAGTGTCCATGGAGTTTTATAGAGATCTACGTTTTTTAATGAGTAACTAGCTTCAACTTTTCCGACTGTTAAAAGTGCCTGTAAATGGTTTAGTTGAAATAAATAAAAAGCTATTCTTCAAAGCGCACCCATTTTAAGCGCAACCATCTAAGCGCAACTAAATTATTCCTCGAAGCGCACCATTGGTTGCGCTCAAAAATTAAAATTAAAAATATTATACGCTTATTCCTCAGAGCGGAACCATGCATGATAAAAGTTAAAAAAGAGGGGTATGATGAATTCATTAATTATATCGATAGACATCAACTGTCCTAAAGAAATAAGAGGATGCTTTGAGCTTGAGAGGAGAAGACAGGACAAGCGTCATTTTCTAAGCGATTCATATTACTACAACACGTTTCAACTGGATTGAGTTTCCAGAAGCTTATGAACCTCCGTCATTGCCATCGCTCACAGAATATCATTATGGTATGGGATGTGCCAAAATGACCTTACTAGTTATTTTGTATACAGAATGAATTCTTCAAATGTGTGATAGCCAAATCCGAAACCACGAAAAATAGTAAATACCCAACCAATATAATCCAACACAAACTCGTGTGCTGGATTATAGCCCACTCTCACACAAAGAGAGGACGTCTGTGTCCCAGTAGTGGGAATTTTACAGGCTAATTATTATAAGTAGCAAAAAAAAAAATCGCCTGTATACCAACTCCCTTATTCGACTGTACTTCATTTAGACCAAACCAGGATATGTCGACCGCCTTTTCACATTCAATTCTTTCATCTCCAGAGCTCAAATAACAATAGTTGGCTATGTTATTGGTATTAATGAAGTTATAGAGGCAAAGGTCAGTCAGTTTATTGCCTTGACATTTTCTTGATTAGATAATCACGGGTATGTTGATGCTTGCCACTTATTTAATTGGGTTTGTGTTTCTTTTGTGTAGACAGTGTTCTGTTTTGTCGTGGTCGTATTGTTAAAACATCATGGAAACGATATTGTGTTCGTTTTATTATGATTACAATGGCACACTTTTACTAAATTCCCTTTACAGGATCAGTGGCTTAAGTATGCATCATCATCATCATCATCAGCCTATTAATGTTCCCACTGCTGGGACACAGGCCTCCCCTCTATGAGAGGGAATGGGCTATAATCCACCACGCGGGCCCAGTGCGGATTGGTAGATGTCACATGTCTACGAATTTTTTGGTTCTAGAACATGCCGGTTTCCTCACGATGTTTTCCTTCACCGTTTTGAGAGTAGCGGTGATGAAATAAATTACACAAAGTAATGCGCCTGCCTGGGTTCGAACCCATATAATGCCAATAAGTATGCAATAACAGCTAATTACCCAACTGCGCCAGAAGGAGGGTTATGCTTTTTTATTTCCTAGTCGTAAAATAATTTCCTCATTCGTATTAAGCACTTCAGCTAAGTATGACGTCCTGGTTTGGATTCCCAAGTTGCGCAAAATGTTATTGAGTTGGTTGATGGAAATAGGCGTGCCCGTTAGTGCCCAAGACTCAAGCATAACTAATGAAATATGGGTAAAGTATGGCCACATCTCTCCCTCAGTCTTGTTATGGTATGTGTTTATGAAATAATCAAGAGAATGTTGATGCTTTCTTACAAACCCAATGAAATAAGCATATTTCATTGGGTTTGTATAACTTTCGTGGATCGTGTTCTGTTGTGGTCTGATTGTTAAAATGTTATGGATGCTTCATTTTCTCATGTTATGATGATGAAAAAATGGCGGAGCTAAAATTGCTGATTTGAACTTACGCCTTTGTTGGTCTATCACACTACTACAGCGCATGAGGTTCTAGGTTCAATAACAAGGTCGGGCAATTTCATTAGTAATTCTCAGTAGTATCCCGCGATTTGGACGTACCCGCTTGATAGCAATAATGTTGCCTCCTTACACATAGGAGTCAAATACTACCGGTAAAAAAACTGATGGTGTGTTCATACTACGGTATATCTCTGTATTCGAAGATTCCAGGCTTGATGATATAATGGGGGTGCAATAACTAGACAAAGCAAAGTGTCTCCTGTCTTTGTTTACAGCCAAAAGCCCCAATACCTTTGTATAATTTTCAATATCTTCTTTCACATAAATATCTACCCAAACTCATAATATTATTCCCTCCCCATCTTGTATATTTATTTTCACCTCTATAAAAAATGTACGGTGAAAATAATCGATGCCACACCGTTATTTAATGCGACCCCTGTATCCCTAGTCTCCCCTGAGTGTGTACCCCTCAGACATGTCAAAAGATACTGTCAACTTGTGAATTATACCCCCCTTTCTAAGTGTGCGCTCACACTTGAGCAATTAGTGGGTCTTTTATTGAAAAATAATTCACAATTTTGTAAAATTATTTGCTTTTAGGGTTCCGTACCTCGAAAGGTAAAAAAAAACCCTTAAACACGATCACTCTCTTGTCCGTCTGTCTGTCCGTGTGTCACCGCCGAGTTTCTCAAGAACGGGTGAACCTAGCAATTTATACCAGATACTGAAGTCTATATAGTCCCTATTAGGTGTATAAAAATCAAGGTCCTGAGTCAACACGATAAAAAGGTATGGGCAAATTTAGATTTTCGCGAAAACTTATAAGTACCAAAATTTACCTTACTAGTCATTTTTTTTTATTTTTCGAACTTTTCCCTCTAATTGTGCTGTAAGACCTTGTTTTTAACCAAAATTGACAATTCTAGGTCAACCGGAAGTACCTTATAGGTTTTGTGTCGAAAAACTATATGGTAGTTCCCGTTGACCTAGAATCAAGAAATTTGGCAAGATGCAATGTCTTACAGCAAATATAAAGGAAAAAATCTGACAACCGTAAATATGTTGTTTAATAAAAAATACCTAAAAGTTTAAACGGAACCCTCGGTGCGCGAGTCAACTCGCACTTGGCCGGTTTTATTTTTATTTTTACTAGATTTTATTTATGTTTGTATGTATGTTTGGGTCATATCTTGCAACTGAATTTTAAAACGGTTACTCCCAACCGATTGAGCTGAAATTTTGCATTCACGTTTCATTTGAATGACAATGCATGGGTAGCTAAGTGACGGCATTCTAAATCCAATATGGTGGACTCCCAAAGATGACGGACTACTTATTTTTGTGCACTCCTATGATATGGGTTTCAATGTAAAGGGTTTCCTGAGAAACATACGAAAAGAAAAATTACAGTTAATAAAAACCACGCAGGTTTTATTTAGTGCTGGTTGGTGAATTTCTAAATTGTTTTGGTTTTGGTTTTAGGTTCCTCGATATTAGCAGCGATAATAAAATAACCACTGCATCACTGTTTCTGTTACTAACACCAGAACCACCAAAACCACCAAAATCTTTTATAAGTCAGTCCTTGCGTCTCTGGAATAATGCAGTACGATTTTCATTAGAATTTCCGGAATATCACCTTTAACATTATTCTAGAACCTAATTGTCGAACCAACACAATATAGATAGGGACGTGTGAACATCCATTGTTCTATTGCTACGGCGTAGCGGGCGTGATGACGTCACAGCTACGTCAGTAGCACTCTCGTAGCCTCGTAGCAGATAACCGGACCGCTACGCGTTGAGTAAATTTCCAAGGAAATTCGAACATTGTCTTGCAACTGAGTTGTTCATGTATATTAAAATAATAATAGTTGGTTTGGTTTGTAAGAAGCAAGAACTAAGAAAAAATAATTTAGAAAAATGATATTAAATTCTAAAGATAGATTTGTTTAATTGTATCTCCTGGGTACATCAATTGGGACATGTGTCATGGTCTGCGGAAAAAACAATTAATTCTTCATCTGCTTAGCTTTTTCCCAACCATGTTGGGGTCGTCTTCCAGTCTAACCGGATGCAGCAGAATACCAGTATTTAACATGGAGCGACTGCCTATCTGACCACCACAACCAAGTTAGCACTGAGTAATTTGATACACTTTTGTAAGACTGGTTGTCAGATTTTTGGGCCACTGACAACCGGTAACGACTGTCAAAAATCTATAAAATTTTAAACCGTTGATCCCAGATCAACGGTTTAACGTGCTTTCCGAGGTACGAAGGAAACTCGGTATGTAATAGGTCACCTATCTACGGAACAACCCAGGCAAGCACGGCTTAACCTAAAGATCGACCCGGCATTTCGTATCATAGGCGGTCGTGAACGGCGCGTTACTGTTGCTTTTCATCCGTATTTGAATGGATGTCTTAATTTTTCGATTTTATTGTAAAGTATGCAAAGTTATCACGAAAGCCATTTACAGTAAAATAAACAGGTGTAAACAAAGCTTATAATAATAGTAATAATAACCAGCAACTTGCTTTGAAGTACAACCTTGTGGAATTAGAAGTACCATACTATAAGTATGCGCCCGACCCAGTTCTCGATAATGGCAATATCACGTTGCATTGGGATCAGCCTATCACCACTGACAGGACTTTTGTTGCCAATAGGCCTGAAATTTTGGTGATACATCGATTGGAGCGTCGCACAATGATTGTTGATATAACGGTTCCGCATGACGAGAAGCTCGTGAAAGCAGAGAAAGATAAACATCAAAACTTCAAGAGCATCATTTCGTCAAACAAGGCTTACCAGCATCGCTAATCATTACTTACCTCACAAATCTGCAGTCCTCCAACCCAGACCACGTTCCGTCCATTAATTTTGTCGCGTCAGTTACAAAACCCATCGAAAAATAACTTAGTACATCTTATTTTTACTTGAACATGAAGATTAATAGTTAATCTTCTCTAGTATGTACAACCATCGCTTCGTTTTTCCTTCAAAATCTAAATTCTTTCGAACAAATAAATCAGAGGCAGGTGTCGTTGACGTTTCGCCATCTCTTTCAGTCTCATCCCCTCTCGCTCTAGCATTTAATTAGAATATTCGTGCCTTCAAAATAGGCTGCGATTAATTCCGGAATATTGAAAGCCGAATGTATTTAATAGGTTCTATGGAAAAATAATTTATTAAGGCTTAAGTCTTGGACTTTAAGAGCCACTTAGCGTAATTGCTGTTTTTTAGATCTCCGTCTTTAAGTAAATTGGCTTCTTCCTTTTAGTTTAAGTAAGATCTCTTTTGACTTGATTTATTTGATAAAGAAATATAATAAATTTCGTATTGATACAAGTTCCTTCGCTTATGTTAATGAGAGACCTAACTTACTAATTACTCAAAGAGACTGCGAAGGCTAGTTTTGAAAGATTATAATTAATTTTTGTTATAAAACATTTATAGTATACAGAGTGACGAAAAAAATCCAATTGAAGTAAAAAAGACGTCAAAATGTTTTTTTTTAGATTTAGAAGACGGTAAAGATTTGATGTGGTGTACAGGGTGTAAAAAACGTCATCACGAAGCCTTCAACCAAGCATTCTGTACATCAAACTAAGTAACTTCACGCAAAAATTATTGCTGGGAAACGACTTTTTTTTTTGGGGTGAAAAATCATGTTTTTGGTAAAACTCAATGTAACGCACTCAAAACACTGTGTTGATGGATGGATAATACGATGGTCGTACCTAAAATCTATTAGCGCCAGAAGCTCGATGCGCTCTTAAGCAACGCGCCGTACTCGAGCGGCGCAGGAAGTGCGCACGTGCCACCCGTGGCGCAAATCCCTCCTTTTTGTCAGAAATAAAATAGCCGATGCTGCAGCAATTATGCTAACGGCAGTCGTATGGTCGTCGGACCATACGACTCCCGTTACGGACAAATTCACAACTGAGGCTCATAGTTCAGCCTGCCGGGGATGCGGGACTGTTCGATAGGGATACCGCGTCCCTGGAAAACAAAGGGCTAAGAACTAACATGGATGGGTTTTAGTCAGTAAAAGTCTGACACTCCTTTCCGCTCCGCCCAGAGCGGGAGAGGGGGTCATTTGATGATTTATTTAACTCATAGTTCAAACGCAAAAAAAGCTATGTGCGCACGAGCTGCAAGCGCGCCCCGGTCGTGCCTTGCCGTCAGTTGTACTAGAGCGGCGGGTGCACCAAACGTAGGTTGTAACCGCACGCGAGCAACACGCGCGCAGTTCGCAAGCGACTCGCGAGCTTCGCATTCGCGGTGCATTCGCCAGGTCTATACACACCCTTATGTAACTGACTCGATTAGTAAAGGGTTACAGTAATACATATCTATTATGCAATCACTATTGCATGTACCTGCATGCAACGTGTTCTGAACAAAAATATTTGAATTTTACAACTTTCAATATTTTTGTTAAGATCGCAATCGTTCAAAATTAACACATTCATATGGGAGTACTCAAACATGTAACAGCTATATATAGTTTATCATCATCATCAGCCCAATGTTCCCACTGCTGGGACACAGGCCTCTTCTCTATGAGAGGGAATGGGCTATAATCCACCACGCGGGCCCAGTGCGCATTGGTAGATGTCACATGTCTTCGATTTTTTTGGTTCTAGGACATGCCGGTTTTCTCACGATGTTTTCCTTCACCCTTTTGAGAGCAGCGGTGATAAAATAAATTACGCAAAGTAATGCGCCTGCCTGAGTTCGAACCCACGACTTACGCGGCCACCACTGCTCCTGCTATATATAGTTATACTATATATTATATTATAAGTAAATTTTGCCGTACATAGGGCACCACAACTCGACCCGCTCTATAAATATTCTTTATATTCTTTATAAATACCAAACTAGTGACCCACCCCGGCTTCGCACAGATGCATTGTATATACTAAAGTGGGTAATTTGTAGATATAAAACTGTACGAGTCATGTATCGCAGGCGCGCATTGCATAGATCATCACCTTTCCGTCACCTTGCACTAATTATAGTGTAAAGCGACAGTACACAATCAGCGTTCATAGTCAGCTGTACTCATTCACGCATTATTCATATAGAATTAGTTACGTGGTAGAAAAATATAATTTATAAAACATCATCTTTGGCTATCCGTGACTTATCATTCAAGCTGTCAATCATGGTGTGTGCGACCCATTCAGCAGCGCATACAAAAACCTTCTTCTTAAATCACTCTATCTATTGCTAAAAATTGCATTCAAATCCATTGCCTAGTTTAAAAGATCTAAGCGTACAAACAGCTTGAGCAATTAGTTTTATACTCATCTATGAATCTGCCTAGCCTTTTCTCAACTATGTTGGGGTCGGTTTCAGTTTTACCGGATGCAGCTGAATACCAGTATTTTACATGGAGCGCCTGCCTATCTGACCTCCACAACCCAGTTAGTACCGGGTAATACGACAACCCTTGGTAAGACTTGTTGCCAGACTTTTTGGGCCTCTGACTACCTAACGACTGTCAAAGATCTACAAATGACAGCCGAGACCAACGGCTTAACGTGCTTTTTGAGGTACGGAGGAACTCGGTATATTATGGGTCCCATCCACAGACCAACCTAGGCAAGCACGACTTAACCTAACGAACGATCCGAGCGACTGTTAGTATTTAACCTTCTAAACCTTTAACGTAATTAGACAAATAAATGACGGGTGTATATTTATTCAGTGTACCCTATCGGCAAATAATAAAATATTAAACAGTCTGAAAGCGATTCCATGTTGTTCGCGAGAGGAGTCCGAGTGGACCCTAATTGATATCATGATTGACGTCCCCCCTTTACCCCCACTAGCTTTCGACCCGCGGTTTCGCTCCCGTAATGCACAATATTATCCCTAAGGTACGTTTAAATAAAGGGTGTAAAACACCTCTTAACGAAACCAAAAGACACTTGTTCTCCTCATCATTGCAATCACTTTTTTGCTCTACCCCATACCTGGGAACATTCTAGTTACGGAGATATTGGGGGTCAAAGTTCCAACTTTTTAACAACTTTTTTTTTAAATACAAGTTTTTAATGTGAGATGTTTACTTTAAACACCTCCACGACCCCCGTACTATTCAATCCATCCATCAGCACAATGTTTTGAGTGCGTTACATTGAGTTCTACCACAAAACATGATTTTTCACCCCAAAAAAAAAAAGTCGTTTCCCAGCAATAATTTTTGCGTAAAGTTACTTAGTTTGATGTACAGCATGCTTGGTTGCCGGCTTCGTGATGAGGTTGTTTACACCGTGTATAGCCCATGACACTCGGGGATAATGTGGCTTCTCGTTAGTGAAAGAATTTTTGGAATCGGATCTGTAGTTTCAAGGATTACCCCCTACGTACAAACATACAAATACATTTTACCTCTTTATAATTTATTTATTTTGGATTACCAACGAGCGCCATTACAATTTCTTATATAAGTGAAAACTATTGCAGAATACATGGTCTTGTAACGCACACTCAATTACAGGTAACCACAGCTTACACATTATCGAGTAAACATGACATAATTTAATTAAAATTAGGAATTCGTACAATTATACAATCATGCTACTATTAAAGATTAAAATATTCAAATATAATTACATAAATAACATGATGAATTAATAATGGCTGGAATTGAGAAAAAATAGAATTACAAATTAAAATAAAATACAAATTAAATTAAAATACAAATTAAAATCAAATACAAATTAAATCAAAATTGTGATGTTATATTATTTAATTATTGGAATGATAATTCAAATGTCGAATATTATAGTATAGCCTTTATAAAGGGTGTAAAAAACCTCTTAACGAAGCCGAAAAGCACTTGTTTTCCCCGTCGTTGCGATATTTTTTTGTTCTACACCATATCTCCAAAAAAAGGGTCAAAGTTTCCAACTTTTGACAAGTTTTTTTTTTTTAATACAAATTTTTATTGTGAGATTTTTACTTTAAACACCTCTACGATTCCCGTACTATTCAATCCACCCATCATCACAATGTTTTGATTGCGTTACTTTGAGTACTAAGTACCACAAAACGTGATTTTTCACCCCAAAAAAAAAGTCGTTACCCAGCAATATTTTTTGCGTAAAGTTACTTAGTTTGATGTACAGAATGCTTGGTTGACGGCTTTGTGGTGAGGTTGTCTACACCCTGTATGTATAGTGTAAGAAAACGTGTTGCGCCGACCACAAATAGAATGGGACAAGGGTAGGAATGTAGGATGGTGTAATATTCATCTGCTAATGCATGCAGTTTTCCTTCTTGCTGCAATCCGGCTCGAAGGACCAAAATGTACATCCACCCAGTATTACGGCCTTACGTGACGTTTGTTAAGGGTGGATCCCTTAACAAACGTCACGTAAGGCCGTAATACTGTCAAGGGTGTGACGGTACATAAAAATATATGATAAGTTAAAGGAACCCACAAAGACCTACAAGCCTAACAGTCCTTACGACCCTAAGCCCTTTATGCCCTACAGCCCTAACCTACCATATACCTAGTATGTGATAAATAAATAAATAAATAAGTTCAGAATGTCTGCACCATGTGACCTAAAGTTACAGACGGATAGTGGACAGGAATACCAGGTTCGGGAAGGTTACACTCACTGCCAGTCCCGCAGACTCAAGAGACTGATCAGATATGGCTAACGGTCTCTTGGCCACAGTGAGGGGTAATGAGACAAGAACATAAAAATCTAATCTGATTTATTTACAAAATGTTCTGCTTAAATACTGCTTTTTCTTAAAACACACTATTATACAAATTCTATGTGTCCTATGCGTGTAAGATGCAACCAAATCATTCGTTTAACTGGGTCGCGCGTGAGCCAGGCCGAGTGCTGAGTCAATGTCCAAAGGTAACATTGAACATTACCCTTTTCCCAACTATGTTGGGGTCAAGTTCCAGTCTTACCGGATGCAGCTGAATACCAGCAGACAGCTTCATTTTATTGTTGTCTTTGTTTCGACAATTCAAAAGTGCCAGTAACTGGCCTGCTTGAAAGAATGCTTTGATTTTGATGCCGTTACCTATAACCATATAACGAACACAGTTGTTATCATAAAAAAATGAGCCTTTATTTCATGTTACTCCAAAGTCTATTAAACAATGAAAACAAAACATCTTGCACTATTTATTCCAAGCTAAGTAAAAACCAACAAAGCAAAGTACAAAATGACATAGATACGGTAGGACAAAATGACAGTCTTCACCAGGACTTCTGTTAAAATATTCAAGCGCCTGAAAGCGTTTCTATGTTGTTGTAGTACGGACTAAGTCCGGCTTCGTCCGTAATTGTTACCGCGACAGATCCTTTTTTGTAATAATTATTGGGAATTTATTAATGGAGGGCACTTTGTTTAGTTTCGTATTGTCTTATGAACGTTAAGTTTGTTTGTACTTTTATTGTTTGACGGACTTTGGGTCATTCTAGTTTAGTTTATTTGTAGATAGGTAACTTGGTAGATAGTCCATTTCCATATATTATGTACAGTTAATTAACTCATCATCTGCCTAGTCTTTTCCCAACTATGTTGGGGTCAGCTTCCAATCTGACCAGAGGCAGCTGAATACCAGTATTTTACATGGAGCGATTGCCTTTTGACCTCTTCAACGCAGTGAGTAATACGGTATCCCTTGGTAAGACTGGTTGTCAGACTTTCGGGCCACTGGCTACCTGTAACGACTGTCAAAGATCTACAAATGACAGCCGGGACCAACGGCTTAACGTGCTTTCCGAGGCACGGAGGAAACTAGGTATACGTAATGGGTCACACATCCACGGATCAACCTAAGTTGGCGCGGCTTAACCTGGCGATCGGCCCAACCGACTCTTATTATTAAGCCACGGGCTCCTCACATATGATTTCTTTAGAAATATGTGAATTAAATAATTATATCATACATGTCGCAGTGTACTTTGAGGTGGAAGATAATGGAATGTCAAGCAATTATTGTCGTTTAGTTCCGTGCCTCGGAAAGCACGTTAAGCACGCACGCACGTTACATTTATATCTGTAATTTTTATGGTGTACATAATAAAGAGTATTCTATTCTAAGCCGTTGGGCCCGGCTGTCATTTGTAGATCTTTGACAGTCGTTAGGTAGTCAGAGTCCCAAAAAGTCTTACCGAGGGGTATCGTATTACCCGGTACTAACTGGGTTGTAGAAGTCAGATAGGCAGTCACTCAATGTAAAATACTGGTATTTTATTATTTCGGTAAGACTGGAAGCCGACCTCAACATAGTTGGGAAAAGGCAGATTTATAAAGAAATCACGATATTGTCAAGTTGTAAACCACCGAAAGTGGAGAGATTTGGAAGAGATCTACACTCAGCTTTGGGTGGGCAAAGGTTGGAGAGGAAGAAGAGAAAACCATGCGAAGTAAATGATTGTTTTTAAAAGGGTATGCGGGTGTCTAGGGTCTTAGCGTCATATCAGCGGAAACGTTGACGGATAAAGAGAACAAGAAACAAAAGAATTTGTATTGTATAGCGGGCTGGTGTCCGCAACTCCACGTCAAAGCGCGTATTTTGCGTATGGGTGGGAAATTTATTCGATCCAGGGTGGATCGAACTCAAAGGCCAGCAGAGCCTTGAAACTCCAAAAGAAAAGTCAGTACGTAGTTGATTTTAATCCCCTTCTCTGGAAAAAAACTATGACGCTCATTTCTCATAATTTTAATTGCATAGTATGTGTACCAACTTTTGATTCAATCGACACTTCTTTTTTTTTTTCGGATGGGAAATCATCAAATGACTCCTCCCGCTCTGGGCTTAGCAGGAGGGAGTGTCAGACTTTTACTGACTAAAACCCATCCATGTTCCTTAATCGCCCTTTGTGTTACGGGGCTACGGTATCTCTTTCGAATAGTCCCGCAGCCCAAGAATAGTCCCGCAGCCCCGGGAGTCAATCGACCCTGAGAATAAAAAGTTTCACAAATAAAATTCAGCCCCAATTACACCCTCTAAGGGTGGAATTTCGAAAAACCGCTTCTTAGTGGATACCTACTCTTCACAAAAACACACCCTCTAAATTTCATGTCTTTAAGACCAGCGGTTTAGGCTGTGCCTTGATATATCAGTCAGTCGGTCAGTAAGTTAGTACAAGTTAGATAATATTTATAATGTGTACAGTACATATTGTCCGATCTCTTGGCGCACACATAGATGGTCATAATAATACCAGAAGTAGGAATGAATTCATTCGTTCATTAATTTATTAATTTGAGAGGAGCTCATGGCTAAATAATAATAACCGCTCAGGTCGATCTTTAGGTTAAGCCGTGCTTGCCTAGGTTGGTCTGTGGATGGGTAGCCACTCATTACATGCCGAGTTTCCTCCGTGCCTCAGAAAGAACGTGAAGCCGTTGGTCCCGGCTGTCATTTGTAGATCTCTCACAGTCGTTACAGGTAGTCAGTTAAAAGAGTGTCCATGGAGTTACTTGCCAGTTCTTCTCCATAGAGATCTACGCTAGGGAATGGGCAACTACAAGTGCCAGAGTACTTTCACAGTTTTTATGTCTTGTGACTGGGACTGTAGCTACATTTAATTTTCATCTTCGTTTCGACAATTCAAAAGTACCTGTAACTGGCTTACTTGAAATAAATGCTTTGATTTTGATTTTCAGTGGCCCGAAAAGTCGGACAACCATCGCAGTCTTACCAAGGGATATCGTATTACTCTGTAATAACTGGGATGTGGAGGTGAGTACAGTGATGTTTTATAATGGTTTTACATTGAATGCACTGTTATGTCTTTCATAAGAATCCAGTGATTATTAATTATGTTAATGTTTTAATAACACGGTCTTAAAGCATTAAATTGGAACCCTTTGTTCGAACCACAAAGGCATTTAGTTAAGCAATCCATATTATTATTATATATAGGGGGTCCGGCAACGAGGATAACCTTGAAATAGCCCATAGCAGAACCCATGGCCATTCAGAAAAAAATACGAAAAAATATCTATCTTAATAAAAAATTTCATCCGCAGATGTAAGGCCTGCATAAGAATGGGGGGCCATATTACATTTTCTTTTGCCTTTTTTTTTCCTTGTCTACATTAATAGCCATAATTCACTATTTAAGGCAGATACAATTATGAATCAAACCATTATTAAATCTAATTGAAACCGACATGTTAAAAATATTTGGTCACTCATGTATGTATAAATTTTTTTTTACCCAAGATGTTTAAACTTTGTTTTAAAATTAATTTACTTATATTAATTTTTCAAAATAAAATAACTTGCTTAACCTGTAAGCAAGTTCATTTATTTTTTTTATTCTACTTATGATCGATTTTTTTTCGTATTTTGTTCTTAATGGCCATAAGTTCTACTAAAAGCCATTTCAATGTTATCCATTAATTACCGGACACCATGTATATATATTATTAGCTATTATTAACTGAGACAATGTATGTCCTTTTCTTTCTTTCTGAAATGTTTATTAAAGTTCTTGTTCATTAAAGCTTTTTGGTTTAAAAAATGTCACCTTATAATTTACTAGCTGATGCCCGCGGCTTCGCCCGTTTGACAAATTATATAATAAAACCTTCCTCTTAAACCACTCTATCTATTAAAACCACGTCAAAATCCGTTGCGTAGTTTTAAAGATCTAAGCATACATAGGGACAGACAGACGCGGGGGACTTTGTTTTATAATTATGTAGTGATGGTGATTTGGCGACATGAAAAATAAAACACAATTTTCGTATAATTTTACATTAATAACACTCGGTTTTGATTGTGAAATTGAAGTTGAGAACTTATCCAGCCCTACTATGTTTAAAGAAACTAAATATTTCTTACACTTTAAATCTAAGCTGTGTATTTCGCGGGTAACATGAAACATGAAATCATAAGAAATGCTCCTACTTCTCTAGCGTGTCGAATTTTTTTTTAATATTTTTGACCCAAAATTCAGCTATGCGAACTCCGCTCGCTGATCGCTTGACGACCTGAATAGCGCAGCGGAAGTGAGGCTTGGCTTCCTTACGTTCTTAGGGTCCCGGGTTCGAATCCCGGTAGGAGCAAAAATGTTTGTGTGATGAGCATGGACATTTGTTTCCGAGTCATGGATGTTTATATGTATAATAAGTATGTATTTACAAACAAAAAGTATCTATGTAGTATATCAACTATCTGGTGTCCTCGATACAAGCCTCGTTGCTTAGTGTGGCACTAAATGGCATTGTGTGTATAATGTCCAGCGATATTTATTTATTTATGATCCCAGTCATAAGATCGTCAAGGTGTCGGGCTATGCAGCGCAAGATTGAAGGCGGTTGCCTTCAATCATGCGCTGCATCTCTCAAGAAATGCAGAAGTACTGTTTGACAAGTTGGCAACATCAACTTTGCAATCAAAACCGGGTGTAACGATTACAAATTATTAACCTCAAACTACACAGAATTCACAAAGTTTGAGTTTATTTCAAACCGCGTTCATTTTCGAAGTAAAAACTTAATTTCACCGTAATAATTTTCTAGCAAAAGGAACACAACAAAAACTTGTTCTCAATTTTTTCTTACAAAAGTACATTCGGCCAGAGTGCCTCATAACTGTGGCGGGTTTTTCATCCATTCGCAGTGCGGGAAATATCGCCTTTTCACTTCAGAGGGCGCTTCAAAAGTGAGAGTCACCTCCCGTCTAGTTAGGGCAAGTTTTCTGAAGTTGGTAATGCAGTGAGGGAACGGTGTTGTTTATGATATTTTTATTTGATTTATGGCACTAGTTTGGTTATAATGTAGTTCGGTATTGAAAGAGCGTGGGTTGTGATAAAGGGGGATTTTGTAGGCGTGTTTTTAGTTGCGATGTTGTATATGTTTCTGGTGTGTATTAGTGATTATACGGGACCTTTCTTGTCAAAGTAACATAACGTCCTGGCTGTAATCCGCGTTGGTTCAAATCGTGCTGTGTCTACTATCCAACCGCATTTCGACAGTTATGTTTGAGTCTTAAGGGTCAAAGTTTACATGACAAAAGCCAAGCCAGTTACCAAAGTGATCACAGTAAGTATGCACAATATTTGCTGCCACTGTGAAAATCTGGGTTGTCACAATCTTAAATCCTAAAAGATAAGAATTAACATAAAATATTAACTAAGAAGCTTGTTTTTTCCAAGCTGGGAAAAGGCCTCCCTGTTCTTTTTCCACACGATCCTGTTTTTCTATCCTGTCAGTCCTTGTAGAATCTGGCTGAAAAATGTAAACTTCAATGACGCAAAAGAGCTAGGTATTTTCCAGAAAAATAAAACACCTGGTGTGCCTCAACCGCGTGACTCATGGGAAGTCTTACCTCAAGTAGTGGCGGCGACACTCTGACTTCCCAACTCACAAACCGCTGCGTCACGCTCTCAGAACCAACCCATGAATGTGCACGGATTTATATAGAGGCTCTCTGTTTGTAGGTAATCTTGATTGTGGGATACAGTAGAATGTTATATCGTAGTTTTTTTGTGCCTTTAAAATACAACTCGAATCATTGTCACACTACGCTGTAAGAAAAGAACGATCGCGTGAATACTCTGATTTCTAAAATCGCTCTCTGTTTGTTGGTAATCATGATGGTGTGACACAAGACCCTTAACGAGGCCGAAAGGAACTTGTTCTCCCCGTCCGGCGTCCTTGCAAAAATCTTTTTAAATGATACATATGTTTATCACTCTACCTACCTATTCCTCCATAATTCAGATATCTCAACGTAGTATTTCCATGATATTTTTTTATCTTGGCAATAAAATCAGATACAATGTGATAGTGACATCAAGGATTTTTGGCACATCGCGTACTTTTTCCTCATTTCGATTTAGGAGAAAAAATGGGAGTGTATGAAAAAGTGCTCCCTTTTTCCTCGAAAGACAGGAGGAAAATTGTTATTACGGATACCTTTAAATCATGTAGATTTGTCAAATCTTACGTTTTGTGTGTGTTTTGTTTTAGAATTGTGATCAATCTTTTATCTTACATAAGTTTAGAGCATTAAATCGTGTGTCGTATAATATATTTCATGATGTCAATATGAAAAAACCCACGGCGAGCAGTCAGCGTGCTTGCCGCTACCATACAACTCGACTCGCAGCCCGCGAGTTGCCAATTAAAACCCTTACCCCTTTAAGGATAATAGTCGTGAAGATTTCGTCTCCAGGCCTTAGCAAACAGATCATTTTTAACTCATATTAACTAATGCGACCAACTGTGAACTTCGGCATACGATGAAACATGTCTGCTTACCCCCTGAGTGAAGGTTACACCTATGTTTATCAATGATGAAGTGATGAGGGCTTCATACTTCTCATACTGATAATATCGCTTGTACATAATAATCTACCTTATATTGCTTTTTTAATAAAATGAAGAATTTGATTTACAAAAAGTACTATTTATACCCATTATTTTAAGCGATTTCCATGAGCTTTGGTAATTGAAATGCATCAAACACAACAAGTGATTTGAGTATCCTAAATTCCTAAAATCAACAAAGCTTCTTGGACCAGAGTCTATTGAAGTCTGCCCGATCTCTTTCAAAGAAGAGTAAAGGAGACGGAAACGATTACATACATTCTTGGGCCTGGATGTAACGAGATGAAATTAGTGTGAATTAATAGATTCAGACATATCAGTTCCTCTCTGAAAATTCTGCAAATTTTGACAATCTGAGAGCTGAGTTATTAGAGGTTAAGTAAAAGTGAGGTTATGTTACAGTCTCTTTGAAGAGCTGATTACTACGTTCTGCACTAATGTATATTATATTTAGTGGAGAATGTTTGAAAAGTCATATTATTGATGAATAACTTGTAGCCATAAATAGATAACAGGATAAATATCGAAAAAGCGTCCAGCTTAAAAAAAATCTAGCCCTGATCTAGCCCAGCTAGGTTATATTTACTTTCAGAGTTAGGTGCAAGCCACCGCCGAACCACTGACAGAATTGTTTCACGTCCAAGGGTCGTCGGCCTAGGGTATTGCTGTAATTAGTTGCAATCCCACAATTCACACAGCGTTCATAGCTTCAATAATATCCAATCCAAGCCGGTGGGAACCTCCAAAAAACAATTTCAAGTCAAACGTCAAAGTGTCCAGTATGGTAGCAAGTGTCGTACAAAGGAGGCCGGGTCGGAATCCGTAAAAAACAAAGCAGTGGTCGTTGAAATTATAAAATAATCGGGAAAGCACTCAAAACGTAACGGAAAACACGTAACGAGTGGAGCAGAGAGAATTGGAAAGTGTCAATTTCAATCCGCTGTCAATGCTGTCACAGATAATAATTATAATACTAATTCTGTTACTAAAAGATGCTTGATTTTAATCGATACGAAATCGATAATCATTTTGGTATTTCAGTTATTCATTGACATTTAGTAATTTAGTAATGTATGTAATAGTGCGTTTAAATACGTTGAGTTAATTACCAAGTGCAAAGCTTTTTTTTTTTAATTAAAAACTTGAAAGTTTAAAAATAAATTTAAAAATTAAATGATGTTATGAAAACTATCCATTATTTTTAATTTTTCTCCGCTCCCAGATTGAGAATTGAGCTGATTTTTGATGTTTTAAAATGAAAAAATACAATTTTTTTTTACTATATCTCAACTAATTATTATTATATATTACACTAGCTGTTACCGGCGGCTTCGCCCGCGTGAGGTTCGGAAACTGTCCCATGGGATCATACTAAAGGGATAAATAGTATCCTACGTGTTAATCCAGGTTATAAACTATCTATGTGCCAAATTTCATAATGATCACAATTATTATCATCACAATCACCATCACTATCACGATCACCATCATTATCACAATCACCATCCCACCCAGTCAGTCAGTCTGTCAGTTTTTCATTTTATATATATAGATTATTACATACATAATTATATATAACATTTGGGCCCACCGTTTTCCATCTCCTTTATCCATTCTTTAAAGGGATCGAAGACGATTTTTCATTCTCTTAAAAAAGGGTGGGGCCAGAGGGCAGAAATACGGCCCTTTCAACTGGATTCTAAACCTACGGCAAAATGGAAAACATACGGTTAAAAAACTCAGTTTCGAGAAAAAGCCTATTTATGGCTGGAGATATAATTAAACAACGACAGCGTACCAGGAAAAAAACGAACGATCCCATTATTAAACAAAGCTTATCAAGCGATCAAATAGAGATCACTGGTTATACATGATTTTGATTTACGTCTCTTAGAAGGATTTCATCTTAAACGTTCAGAGTTTCAAACGCAAATGCGCTCTGCAGTAACACGTCCAAGTCAGACTTGTGATTTTTACAACTCCTCCAATTTCAAATTTCTCAATCAAAAATAAATAAATTTAAGTTTTAGAGCTAATACGTTTCATAACATGAAGGCTTGATATGTAGTGGAACGCTGCAATTAGAATAGAACCGCTATTTTAGACCAATTACCACCAATGTAAGTGGCTTCATGGTTAAGCGACCTTCCTTTAAACTAGGTTTCCCTAGTTCAAATCGCTGCAATCAGATGTCACGAGTTTCACGACCACTCGACCAACGAGATCATCTCACACAACAACAGCTAGTGTTAAGGGGGTGGTATCTGCTAACGAGAGGTTTTCTCCATGTAACTCCTCTTTGATAAGTGAATAAAAATGTGCAAAAAAAAATTGCAGACTTAAATTGCAAAATTGAAAATTGCAGATTTAATTGGTACAATTGAAAAAATTCTAAATTTATTATTACTATATGAAAAAAATATTCAAAGTAAAGCATTTTTTCTTCGAAATTTCGTAACTACTCCGAAACGGCATTAAGTTTTGCACAAATATTTGTCACTTTTTCCTTCACAAAGTGTACAATTGGCATTTTGATCTAATGATTTATTAGGCTACAATAAAATAAAAACCACTCATTTCGCACTATTCGGCCCGCAGTGACTGACGTAACAACCACTTTGCAGTGCAAGCCGATTAGAACTTTATTCCAACAGCATTTCAACGAAGTTTGAACCACCACAAATCAAATAGAGTTGCTAATTTAGCAGATACCCCAGCCTTAAACAAAGAACAATTACAATGTCGAGAAAAACATTCTCAAGATGTTTATAATAAAATCCACTATTATAATTTCTAATGTTATTTCATTTAGTCAGGACCGAGCATTCAATACGCATTCTACATTTAGTCGTGGTACAGAGTGGTGTCTACGGTGTCATACATAGTGAAATGAAGTCATTTCTCGTGATATCTCTAGTTCTATTGTGGTGTATAGACCAAAGTTATGTCTATGGTTCATTTTTTGAGGAAATAAAAGTAAGTTTTACTTTAAGTCATTTTAAAACCTGCGTTTATAATTCGAATAGTAAACTGATCTTTTTTAGAGTTCCGTACTTACCACAAAAAGCAAAAACGAACCCTTATAGGGTCACTTTGTTGTCCGTATCTCGGGAACGCGTGGAGGTATCGAGTTAAAATTAAAACAGTATACTCAAATCTACGGTTCCCTAAAGCTGTGAAAAAAACAAACTTCTAAGTTAACGTAAAAAAAAGATACGGGCGCTTTTTTTTTGTTATTAAACTATATATTTACGGTTTTTAGACTTCCATTTACATGTGCTGTAAGACCTTGCTTTTTGCCAAATTTCGTGATTCTAGGTCAACGGGAACTACCATATAGGTTTTCGACCCAAAACCTAGAGGGTACTTCCGGTTGACCTAGAATTCACAATTTTGGTTAAAAGCAAGGTCTTACAGCACAAGTAAAGGGAAAAGTCCGAAAAAAAAGTGTAAAATTAAGGTACATTTTGGTACTTACAAGTTTTCGCGAAAATCTAAATTTGCCCATATCTTTTTATCGTGTTGATTCAGGACCTTGATTTTTATACACCTAATAGGGACTATAGTATATGGTATAAATTTCAACTTGCTAGATCCACCCGTTCCCGAGAAAATGGGTGGTGACAGACGGACAGACAGACGGACAAGAAAGTGATCTAATAAGGGTTCCGTTTTTTCCTTTTGCGGTACGGAACCCTAATAAACTAGCTTCTGACAGCGGCTTAGCCCGCGTGAAGTTTGATAACTGTCTCATAGGATCTTACTACCGAGATAAATAGAATCCTATGTTTTAATCCAGGTTATAAACTGTCTGTGTGCAAAACTTCATCCAAATCCGTTCAGTAGTATTTGCGTGAAAGTGTAACAAGTATCCATGAATACAAACTCACTCATACTCACAAACTTTCGCATTTATAGTACACTGGCCTGCAAAAATAAGTCTCACACTTTTAAAATTGCAATAACTTTATAAGTACACAAGATATACTTTCGAAACCAAAAGGACTCGAAAAATAGTTTAATTTTGTCTATGGTTTCAAAGAAAGCTGATAAAATTGCTTTATAACGTTTTTTTATTTAAAATCTATAACTTCTATAATTTAGGAAAAATTGAAATTTTAAAAGTGTAGTACTTATTTTTGCAGGTCAGTGTATTAGTAGGATGTACCCAAAGTCGAGTGCATCTATCGTAGGTACTCCTATTTTTTATGTTGTTTTGTATATGTTACAGTTAAAACCCGTTTTTAGTTAAAACGCGTTTTCCCTAGTTAAAACTAGTTTTTACTAACTGCCTTAGAACTAGTATTCACTGCTGTTCAAAAATGAATATCAGTGAAAACTAGTTTTAACTAGGGAAAACGCGTTTTGTCGAAATGATTGCGTTAAAACTGTTCCATTTCATTTTATGTTTGTTTCATAATAAGCTGTTTTTGACTTTTCTTTATTTGATTATTTTAATTAGGTACTTGAAATTAATATTGTCGCCCTGTCGCACTTAGAACTAGTATTAGAGAAACTTGTTGGGGATTGAAAATATGGATATTATTAAAAAAATATTTATTAATAATTCTAGGTAAATGTAAAACAAAAATAATCATCTTACTTTTATAATTATTATAAGCCTATATTGTCTCACTGAAGTGGGAGTAGGCTGGGCACGTAGCACGAATGCGCCCAGCGAGATGGGCTACCATCGTCACTGGTAGACCGCGGCGAAGGTGATGGTGTGACGATCTGATCTCTGATCTGAACATGGCCAGATATGCACAGGACACAGAGGTTTGGAAGGTTTTCCCTAGTTTAATTAGCTTTCACTGATATTTTTTTGAATACCAGTGAGTACTAGTTTTAACTATGGCAGTTAGTTATAACTAGTTTTAACTAGGGAAAACGCGTTTTAACTAAAAACCGGTTTTAAATGCAACATAAACACTACACACCTAAAACACGAATATCACACGAAAAGCTTGGGTAGCAAGAGCAAGCGAAGCGAGTTCTGAACTAGGGGCACCCCGACTCCGGATAGGTTAGTTTCGAAGAGGATGGCGGGGTCTAAAAAGCGAGCGACCTTGAACGTTCCGTTCACTCCGACCAATTAATAGGTTAGGTTATAACTGTAACCAACTACGCTACGTTGAAATTTGTCGCAGTAATAAAATTAGAGCACTCCGACAGTTATAAACCGCAAAATAAACACAGTACGTACGTGCATAATTATGAAGTCATTAATTATTAGAATAACAAGATTACCCGCGTTGTTTTTGTAAATACGGTGTTGTAATTTTATCGGAGGGTATACATTTTGTTGAAAGTATGAATTGAAATATTTAGAAACTGTCACTCGATAAAATGTTTTTCTTGGTAATAAGTTTTATATTAAACAATATGAGAAATTAATATCGAGGCATTCAAATTTATTTTTTAACAAAAATCTACGATTACAATTTTTTCGAAGTAATTATTCTGCGTATTGATAATTATAGAAAAAAAAAACAATAAAACGAAATTCTATAAAACTTTTGTCTTTAGAACAGTCTACGACTTAAATATTGTCCTATTAAAATTTGTCTATACAATGATATTATAGTCTATAGGTACAGTATGTTAGTTTAAACGAGGGACATATTAAAACTCGCAATAGTGCATGCATGATTTAATAAAATATGAACAAAAAAAAATTGATAAATAACAGATCTTTTCTAAGTTTATCTTGGACATCACAGACATCGGTGAAGGAAAACATCGTGAGGAAACCTGGACTTATAATTAATATAATCTGAAATCACCAACCCGTCTTGAGCAAGCGTGGTGATCAATGCTCGTGCCTTCTCTGTATGAGAAGAGGCCTTTGCCCAGCAGTGGGAAAGTAATAGGCTGGTATTATTATTATTATTTAACAGATCGAACAAAAAAAAATCGCAAAAGTCTCGCAACGTTTATACACCCTTGCTGGGTGGCGCGGGAGTGTGCCCTGTCGGTACATCGGGGACAACACAAAGGAAAGGGGCGGGGTTTGCGCAAGAGCTTCCTTTTCGGCAGGTTCGGCACGGTTACTTTACTGTTTACAAGTTCACTTTTTGCGCGCGCTCAGTGTCCATGAATAGTGTATTTTATTGGACAATTACGACACAAATTAAGATCATGGTTTTTATTTTTTCATATTTAGGACGAGAATCGAAAACTGAATACCTTCCCACAATATGTTCCTCGGTTAAGCTAACATACTGTATAATTATATTACTTATTGCTATTGAGGGGTTTTACCAAAAAGTACATTCTCCTGTGTTTGTAAGTTAGTATGTAGGGGGTAATCTTCGAAACTACTGATCTCATTCCGAAAATTCTTTCACTTATAGGAAGCTACATTATCCCCAAGTGTCTTATGTTATATCTAATACATTTCCGTGAGATATTTTCCGACCATACCGAGAGCGAAGCCGCAGACAAAACCTAGTTAATTATATGTATAATTAGTTACGTCATAGAAGTTTCTAATGCTGTTTTATCTTGCAAATGTCTCATTAGGCATTTGTTTATTTATTTATTTATTTATTTAACACTTCAAGCACAAAGTACAGAGGCGGACTTAATGCCGTAGGCATTTTCTACCAGTCAACCTTTGGGTGATGCAGAGACAAGCAGTGGTAGGTGTACATCTGAAAATAATTAATTAATACTAAGGTAAAATAGAAGGATATATAAAATACTATAAATATATATTAAACTATTTATTACTGTAAATAGAAATATAAACGGATTTACTAAAATAAAAGACAAACAATAGAGAAAACATTACCGTTGTGATGAAACTGCCAGCTTCTTGCGAATGTACTCTCGAACTTTATTTTTGAAAGCCAAACGATTGGTTGCCATCCTGATTTCCTGGGGAAGCGCATTCCACAGAGAAATAGATTGCACAAAGAATGAACGATGAATGAAGTCAGTGCGGTGTGAGGGACAGTGAAGAACACGGTTTTGCGATGATCGCAGACTCAGATTATGGTTGGCACAAATGTACTGAAAGTGGGGAGCAAGGTAACTAGGGGAAGTGGGAGAAACGAGAAAAGAAAACAAGGTGGTTAGCGCCCTTTGCTCCCTACGCTGACGTATGGGCAACCACTTAAGAAGAGACCGGTACTCGGACACATGATCATATTTACGCAGATTGAAAACGAATCGAATGCAGTTATTTAGAAGACGGTCAAGTTTGTCGAGGAGATCTGCATTCAGGTCAAAGTAGCACACATCACCATAATCGATGATAGGAAAAATTAAGGACTGTACAAGCATTGTTTTCGTATTTGAGGGTAAAAAGTTTCTCAAACGGTACAGAGCCCGCAACGAACCAGTAACTTTCTGGCTGACACGAGCGACTTGAGTATGCCATTTCATAGTGCTGTCGATGTGCAAGCCAAGATCCTTTACATCATTGCTAAATGGAACGACCGTACCCTCGAAAAGAACTGGTGGCAAGGTTGTACTATCCAACTTGCTCAGACTGCGAGAACTCCCAACGATGATAGCCTGACATTTATTCGGATTTACTGCCACACCAAATTTACCGGACCAGGTTTTTATGGCCATCAGGTCCCTATTTAGCTTCACGATTAGATCACGCATTTCGTCAACCCTCCCCTGACAGTACAACTGCAAGTCATCGGCATACAGATGATACGCACACTGAAGCTCAGAAGTTAGGAGATTAATAAAAATGGAAAACAGAAGAGGAGAAAGAATACCGCCCGAATTTGTTCATTTAGTCGTCGAATGTAGTGGTGTTTAGAGTCATACATAGTGAAATGAGGTCATTTCTCGTGATATTTCTAGTTATATTGTGGTGTATAGCCCAAAGCTATGTCTATGGTTCAATTTTTGACGAAATAGGAGTAAGTTTTTACTTTAAGTCATTTAAAACATGAGATTATAATACGAATATTTAACTGGTATTTTTTTAACACATGATATTACCATTGATAATACCATTATTCCGTTTATTCATTTTTACACATATTAATTTTCGTTTTTAAATATTCTACTGTAAAACTATGTAAAAAACATTTAAAAATATGAAAAAGTAGCCCACCGGTATCGGGAACAGGGTCCAAGCTACCGGCGTCAGGGCTCCAGAGAGAGAAACCTCCTAACAATACGAGCCGTGTCCAGGAGTACCGCTTTCTGAATCAAGCTCTTGATCCAGCTGCCTAACGAGAGCCTCCTCAGGTATTGATCGAGGCTCTTGGCAATTAAGCCTATCTGATACCACTATCGGCCCATTGATCGTTGAGTTCACATCTCATATGTCGACAATCACCACTAAACCACTTGCACTTTTCAGGATTTAATCGAAGCAAATGTTAGAGCTGTGCAGGTGACTACATACTGGTCTAACACAATTTGAGTTTCATCGACACGTAAAGAAGAAGAAGCGTTAGATTTATTGTATTTATGTAATTCTTTCAGAAAGCCTTCTCAATAGCTTGGGAGTCTTTGAAGGACGCCTTCGAACACCCAACTAGAAGACGTTTAAGTGAGTATTTGCCGCTTTAAGTTTCTTAAAAACCCTGTAAAGGTTCGGGCAAAACGATTCGGAAAAATTGCAGACGCAGATCCGAGGCCTAGCACGATCGCGCGTAAAAATACTCGTTTCACATTTAAAATATTCATAATTCAAAATTAATAACTGTTTGTTGTTAATTTACGAATTGTTTAATAACTGTTGTTGCGTTTACATCGCGTGCTCTTGCTAGGGCCTCAGGAGCTTCAAACTCTAAATGACCTGAAATATCTTTCAGTGTCCCGTTTTGACCAAACTTTTACTAAGTCCTATAATCTTTTTTTCTAATTTCTGAAAGCAGCGGCTAAGCTATTTGACACATAATCTAGACACGCGGTAGCGTGTCAAGCCAAAGTTCAAGCTAACTGAACTGTCGAGCTGCACCGTGTTCGCACACGAACCATTTGGAGCCACATTTGACCCCTTCATAACTCAAAAACTGTTTCACATAAACGTGTCAAATGTGGCTCATATATTGAGACTTACAAGATACATTTGTGCTCTTAATTTCATAAACACATTATATCATCATAAATCTATGGTTGATCATATGTAATAAAGAAGATATCAACTGCACTTGCTAAATAATATTTAATATTACATTTGTCAATATTAATTACCAATCAAAAATCAATTTTCTTTAAAATCATCAGGGAGTATTGTTTTTTCTTTTACTTGCTAATATAAACCAATTTTACTTCAAAAGTATACTTTTTACAGTTCCACAATAGTCAGTTAGTATTACGTAATTGTATTACCGTTGTAAAGTAATACAATTTCAGACAAAGGTAAGTGTGTTCGCAAGTGGCAGCGTGTGCATTAAAAACTTTTCATTGTTAAATGAAGACATTCGACATGACTGAATAGATTTATTTAAAATCAATGAGGTCTTATGCGTAGCCTTTTCCCAACTATGTTGAGCTCGGCTTCCAGTCTAACTGGATGCAGCTGAATACCTGTATTTGACATGGAGCGACTGCTTATCTGACTTCCACAACCCAGTTAGCACTGGGTAATACGATACCCCTTGGTAAGACTGGTTGTCAGACTTTTTGGGCTACTGACTACCTGTAACGACTTTCATAGATCTACAAATGACAGCCGGGGGAAACTCGGTAAGTAATGGGTGGTCACCCATCCACAGAACAACCTAGGCAAGCACGGCTTAACCTGAAGATCGATCTGAGCGGCTGTTATTTAGCCACGAGCTCCAACATAATAATCAAATATATCGCTTTTCTTTTATTCATACTTGTTCTTTATTTAGGTTACTCCTTTTTACCCGACTACGGTGAAGCCAAAAGGAAAGGTTATGATTTTAGCAGTCTATGTATGTATGTTTATATTTATGTATGTTCCTCTGTACCGTCTAAACTATTCATCGAGTTTGATGAATAAGGTGTCAATCGATTCGTTATTATGACCCGGGTAATATAGGCTACATTTTAACCGACTTCAAACATAGGAGAAGTCGGTTTTACTTTGTAAACTGCGAATTTAATTAGTGCGTGTTTTTTCAGTAGCCGGGTTTTTTAGTTGTATTAAACAACACAAATTCTTGATTTTTTTATTCTTTGTACTTTAATTTCATCAAAAGGTATTAAAAGTATCTCGATGAACAAGGATGACTGACCGACAATATTGGTTGACAATAATGGCAGAACCTGATACAATTAATGATTTGTAATCAGTAGGCCTAAGAAATAAATAATACATAAATAAATCAATTTATTGACACACACAAGTTTCAAAAATACAAACAAGAGAACAAAAACAATGAGCATAGTTAAAAGAGTACAAAACTAGAAGAAGCTGTGGGCCCCAAACTAGGCACAGCCTGTAACTTGGTGGCCCAATGAAGACAGTAAAGGCAGATTGAATTGACTGTTCAGCGTGACACAGTTCTAACAAGACACAAGTAATAGTAAATTTTGAAAATTATTCATAAATAATTTAAATATACATATTATATACATATATAACACAACACACAACAACACACAATAACACACAATGACACACTTATACTCATACTACTTATACTCATTTACTAACATAGTTTTAAGTTTAAACACTAACACACAATGTACTATTATATATATGTTAGTCTGTAAGGTATTTATCTATGGGCCAAAGTAGCCTTTTTTTTTTTTTTTTTTTTTTTTCGGATGGGAAATCATCAAATGACTTCTCCCGCTCTGGGCTGAGCAGGAGGGAGTGTCAGACTTTTACTGACTAAAACCCATCCATGTTCCTTCATCGCCCTTTGTGTTCCGGAGCCACGGTATCTCTTTCGAATAGTCCCGCAGCCCCGGGCCAAAGTAGCCTGAAAATAAAGGTTTTATTATTATTATTATTATATATGTATTATAATAAACAAAACACCGGGAGAGATGGAAGGAAATGGGGGAGGCCTTTGCCCAGCAGTGGGACAGAACAGGCTAATAAAAAAAATAATAATAATAATATCAATCAGAAATGTATGGAGCAATGATGCCTTTTTATTTTTCGGGGCCACTATCGGCTTCTGGCGACGGTAAAATCTTTTTCAAAAATACTATATCTGCGGATAAATTCTCCTCTATTATGATCATGGTCAGGTTTTTTTCCTAAACGTAAAAAGTTTCGTTAGATGCCTCCTAAAAATAAAAAAGTCACCAATTTTGGCCATTGGCTTTTGTAAGAAAGTAAACAAAATATACAAATGTAGCGAGCGTGCAATAGAAACACCGTTAATTTAAGTACATATTGTGAATCTGGGATGCTATACCCAACTTTAATCAAGTAAGCTTTTTGGTTGGGCATTTTTTATCTAGCTAGCAATTTTTGCATGAAAACAAAGGTCTTTCTGTCTAGCTCAAGCAAGATGCATCGATTAGTGTTCTCTCCTGTAAATAACGTGTATGATGTTTTCATCAATTTTCAGTAAACAGAGCTACAAGTGGACCGAGTCCCAGTCCCGCACCCACACCGAACACCAGGGCCAGATCCAGTACCGAACCACCGACTGTTCCAACAGCACACGTGGAACCACCTCTTCTGAATGAATATGATAAATATGTAATAAATTTCCGAATACCCATGGAACCCACTATTTCATCCACCTCATTTACAAAGCTGTTGCTTCCTGTCCTGCCAGCACCAAAAGCCCCAACATTATACGGCAACAGGAGATTTGCCTTTCATGGTCGTCAAATCAATTACGATCCCGATTATGATTATGATTATCGTTAAGAAATTGTTGTTATCCATCCTATATATATTGGAAAATTCGAGAATGTTTTGGAAAAACAATATCGGCATATTGTTTTTCCAAAAAATTCTCAAAATTTCCAGTAGCATCCTCGAAATAAAAGTCATTCAAGCGCCAAAACATCCATGCAACACTGTATACAGGGTGGCACCGACAATATGACCATAAATTAAAATGCGTATACCTCATGACGTTCCCAATCTACATACATAAAATTATTCAAATATATTCAGTAGTATTAGTTAGATTAAATTAAATAAATAGAAATTAGGTTAAATTGTATTAATTAAGTAATTTGGACGGTTCAATTGGGCTGTTGTGTCGTATCGTTTTAAATTGATTTTTTCTCATAATGTCGTACTAACATAGCTCCTAAGTACTCGCTACTAACCCATATGGACCCTTGTTCGAAATAAAGTTTTTGATTGATTGATTAAGATGTGATATATTGATATTATACATGGGTGTAAACAACCTCATCACGAAGCCATCAACCAAGCATTGTGCCGCACTCAAAACATTGTGCTGATGGATGGATTGAATAGTACAGGGGTCGAGGAGGTGTTTAAATTCAAAATCTTGTCTAAAAAAAATTGTATTTAAAAAAAAACTTGTCAACACTTTGGAACTTTGACCCCCCAATATCTCCGTAACTAGAAGGTTCCCAGGCACAGTGTAGAACAAAAAATTATCGGAATGACGGAGAAATCAAGTGCCTTTCGGCTTCGTTAAGAGTTTTTTTACACCCTTTATATGTTACGGCTAATAGCCGAAGTGCGGATACACCTAGTTTTAGCCGGCTACAACTAGGTGCAGCCGGCCACATGCGGCTAAACTTAGATGTATCCTCTTATCTTCGGTTAGAACTAGGTTAAGCCTTCATCATAGCGGCTAGAACTAGGTGCAGCCGCACACTGGTGGTTAAACTTAGGTGCATCCTATTTATCATCAGCCAGAACTAGGTTTTCAGTTCAGTTAAGCATTTTGGTTTTGTTTTGACGTCCGACGACGTTTAGACGACCCGAATGGCGCAGCGGTGGTGAGGCTGCCTTACGTTCTTAGGGTCCCGGGTTCGAATCCCGGTACGAGCAAATGTTTGTGTGATGAGCATGGACATTTGTTTCCGAGTCATGGATGTTTATATGTATAATAAGTATGTATTTACAAACAAAAAGTATCTATGTAGTATATCAACTATCTGGTGTCCACGACACAAGCCTCGTTGCTTAGTGTGGCACTAGATGGCGCTGTGTGTAATGTCCAGCGATATTTATTTATTTATTATTTTCAGATTCTTTTCTTGCGTTTCCCAATTGATTCGATTTCGTATTACCCCCGTAGACTAGACATCTTAACCCAGACAAGCCATGTCAGTCCGAAACAAGATTTATAATTGTGATGAATTATACCATGCACTGAAATGAAATTGCGTACTTAAAGAAATTGTGTACTTAATGAAATTGTATACTTAATTAAATGTCTTTGTGGAGTTCCTCTGAGGTAAAAACCAAATGTACGCTCCATTATGTAGGTATACTAAAGAGTTCGTCAAGTTAGCAGCGGGGTATAGATCGAATCAATCGGGAAACAAGATAAGAATCTCAAAACAAAACCATAATGCTTAACTGAACTGAAAACCTAGTTCTAGCCGATGATAAATAGGATACATCTAAGTTTAACCGCATGTTGCCGGCTGCACCTAGTTGTAGCCGGCTAAAACTAGGTGCAGCCAGCTAAAACTAGCCAAAGTGCGAATGCACTTTGGCTATTAGCCGTAACATATACAAATAAACGTAGCAAGCAGCTCGACGGTTACGTCGTAAGGCAGTCCTGAACTAGCCCTTCTGGCGGCTAGTCGGTCCCTTCGAGTTGCACACTACTTACTGTTAATTGAGTTTAAACACAAAACACTATTTTTTATTTTTAGAATTAGTTTGACGACCCCTGCATTGGCACAAACGCTTAAAAGCTTTTGCCAAATTCATTTCTTTTCTATTTCTTGACCAGAATTAGTACAAATTATACCTAAGGTTAGTAAACAAATATTTATAAATGGTGTTGTATTTCGTTAGCAGTTTTATGATATTTAGTTTTTTTTTTAAATTAGTTTTAAGGATTTATTTGATAGTTTAATAGGCCTGTTACAAAAGGTTTACTCGTCGAAATTATGTGTTTTCCGTTCGTTGCTTGAATTAACAATTACTTGTTACAAATACACTGGCCTGCAAAAATAAGTACTACACTTTTAAAATTTCAATTTTTCCCAAACTATAAAAGTTAGGGATTTAAAATAAAAAACGTTATAAGCAATTTTTATCAGCTTTCTTTGAAACTATAGACAAAATTAAACTATTTTTCGAGTCCTTTTTGTTTCAAAAGTATATCTTGTGTACTTAAAAAGTTATTACAATTTTAAAAGTGTGATACTTATTTTTACAGGCTGGTTTAGTTCGGTTTCTCTACTTCAATAATAAAAAAGCGAATTTTAGATAACTTATTTATTTATTTAGTAGTAATCATTCCCCTCACGCATGTTTAGGCAAAAACTCACGACTCTGATTTGGGACCTCTGATTTGTAGATTCTATTGAATATATAGACCATCAACGTTTTTTTTTCATCTCAAAAATATCCTTTTAAGTTCATAATAATAGAATACTTTTTCGTAATATCCTTTTTTAAGTAAATTGTACAATATTAGCGTAACACCAAAATGTAAGAGCGCTCTTATAAATATTCCTATGAACTAGTATTACCAGTGTTTTCATTTATTGTCGTACCTTTAGCGACACCGATTTTTGTAACTTTTTAAACTATTTGACAGTGTTGTTTAAGTAGTGTGTGAAATGTAGTTATTAAGTAATAATTGGGTAATTCTTAATTTAAGATTAAACAAAATTTAGAGATGTAAATAAAGAATACAAACCACTTAAATGGAAATGGGCAGGATAATATATGCTGAGAGTGGAAAATGTGAAATGGACAAGAATAATATCAGAGTGGTACCCCAGAGATGGTAAAAGAGTTAAAAGGTCGACAAACTAAACGCTGGGAAGATGATCTCAATAGAGTTGCTGGTCCAGAATGGATCAGAATCTTAAAAGAGACAGAGATAGGTGGTCTTTGGAGGAGGCTTTTGTCTAAAAGGACAATCTGTTATTAGGAAAACCAATCATCAGTAAAAAAAATAATGTGATAATTGTAAAACTGCTGTTTGAATAACATTGATTTTAATAGAGTAATTAGTGTCCTAAATATCGTAATATTTAGTAATAAATAAACCACCTAATATTTCGATATTGTCTGTATTGAAATATTAAAGTAGGAATCTATAGCAACGATTACATTAATACATTTCACAAATGTTAACCAACAACGCCCTCTGCCCAAATCTTTCGAGCTCCAAAAGATCTTTGTATTGATCACTGTAGTATGTTTTAAAATCTAAATGAAATGCCAAGTAGAAACATCTTTTGTTGAAGACCGCAAAGCAAAATGTTACGATAGCTATAATTACTCGCGAGATTGTCGACAAGTTTAATGTGAGCTCAGTGATCATTTTACCGATAGTCGTTTCAGCCAATTGCTTAACTGCTAAGAGCCTCGACCAAGACCTGAGGAGGCTCCCGTTAGGCAGCTGGATCAAGAACTTGATTCAGAAAGCGGTACTCCTGGATACGGCTCGAATTGTTAGGAGGTTCCCCTCTCTGGAGCCCTGACCGCTGCGCTGCGCGCCGGTAGCTTGTACCCAGTTCCTTTTACCGGGACATTTTTTTTAATATTTTTAATAGCTATTTATTCACCAAGGGGAGTAAGGCACAGATTACTAATCGAGTGTGCATTTGAGGCCCGACGCGAAGCGGAGGGCCGTGAACCACACGAGTTTAGTAATCTGTACTTACCCTCGAGTGATATATACTGCTTTATACTACTGCTGCTTACAAAGTCATCAAGACTTTTAAAAAAAAAAACGTTTAGTAATGGATTTCTACCCTGATTTTCAGGGCATTTATGAAATTCCATACAATATAACTGCCTATATTTTTGAGAAGGTTTAATGAACAGCTTTCAAGCCTATCAGTGGGGTAGTATTGGTACACTTACTAAGCAAGTGTAGTATAAAGGTTTTTATATTGTATTTTCTAAGGAATATTTAAAAATGTAATTGATTTGCACAGGTATAAATAAAGGACTTTAATAATAATGAGTGTAACAAACCCTTAAGGAAGCCGAAATGTACTTGTTTTCCCCGTCAAATAGCGATTTTTTTTTGTTCTAGATCATACCTGGGAACTTTCTAGTTACGGATATAATATGGGTGGTCAAAGTTAATACATTTTATTCAAGTAAAAGTTTTTAATATTATAACTTTACTGGAAATAACTCAACGACCCCCGTGTATTCATTGCATCCATCAGCACAATGTTTAAAGTGCATTTTATTAGGTTTACCGTAAAACTTGATATTTTACCCCAAAAAGTCATTTCCCAGGAATAAATTTTTAATAGGGTTACATAGTTTAATGCACAGAATACTTGGTTGACGGCTTCGTGAAGGGTTCGGTTATACCTTGTATATTGTAAAGGAAATAACTCTAAACTTAAGAAATACATATAATTTAATGGTATTATTGAAATAAAGATAATACAATGGCATTGTCTCATTCATTACAATTATAATCAAAATCGCGCCATCAAATCAAATTTTAAATTAGGAATGCACTCGCAGTTCAAAATTGCTTGCATTGTATTTAAATTTACTATTTTTTTCTTGGATTTAGCGCGCCAAGAATCTTGGTAGGCATAGTATTGATTGATTCTTATTACTCTTATCTACTCTAAAACCTCAACAGATTGTTACCATGCCTACCAAGTTCCTTGGCGCTCCTTGTCGCTAACTCCAAGGCCCGCAGCAAGCTCAGCCGTAGATTGAGTTGGATCTACTTCCACTATCGCCTTCAATTCGTCGTTGTCGACAATGGTTACTGGCCGACCACGAGGCTCGTTCTTCAAATCAAAATTTCCTGATTTAAAATGATTCAACCAAAAATGTACCGTGTTCATGCAAGCAGTGTTAGGCTTGTACACGTCGTTAATGTTTCGTGTTGTTTGCGCAGCGGTATTTCCCCGTAGGAACTCATTTTCGAAAATTGTACGAATGTCCAGTTTATCCATGGCGACAAAAACTACCACAAATTCACAAAAACAAAACACTATCTAAAAAAACGACTGAATTTGAAATTAGAATAGCCGTTTGAATACAATTTATTTGAAATTCGAATTGCGCGCCAATCCACAGATAATTAAATCTGAAAATGCTGGTGTCAGACTCGAATTACATAGGTAAAGACCTAATATTAAATGAATAAAATATTACGAAAATACTTTATTTCAGACCTTGATCCATATGATGTATTGTAATACACTCTACATAGAAGCTATGTTAGTAACAAACGAAAATATTAAAGCTAAGCCTTTAAAGGCCTTACTGACACTTATAGCTAATTCGTAGTGCTGCTCAATTTAATGCATGGGACAAGCCCGCCACACTATTCGCAAACCATTGCAACTCCTGAAAGCCAGAATCAACAGTGGCGACCACCAAAAAAGCAAAAATAATTGTTTCACCGACTACTACTCGGTGATATTTTGCAGTAACTGAGTTAGTTAGTTTTGTACCTGGTTTACTGAACTAACTTACAAATTTTTTTAAAGGTGGCAGAATGGCTGAAAACTGGACTGAAATGAAAGACCTCGAAAACAAATATCCGATAGAAATGAGAGTAGTGGCTAGTGGATCCAATTGAGACAAGATGTTTGAATAAAGAGTTAATTATTTATTTTAAAATGGTTTTATTCTTTGAGAATAAAAATAGTAGTAAATTTATTTCATAAAAAAGGAGGTAGTACATGAGGCATACACAGAGTTATACATATAGGTTTGTACAATGTCAATCACAATCTGGTGGGTGAAGTTCTGCTTTCCTAGCTAGGTTATAGAATAACCTGTATTAAGGATTAAATTCTAGCATTATGAAAGAACCAAGGTTAAGAAGAAATTGCCAACCTTAAGTGGCAGTGGGCAGGGCACATTGCTCGCAGAACGGATGGCCGATGGGGCCGAAAAGTTCTGGAGTGAATCGGAAGACGTTGCGTTGAAAGGCCTCCTACTAAGTGGACCGATGACCTGGTGAAGGCTGCGGGAATCCGCTGGATGCGAGTCGCACGGGACCGGTCAATGTGGCGACACTTGGGGGAGCCCTATGTCCAGCAGTGGACGTCTTTCGACTGAAATGATAATGATGGTGTAAATGTAGGAGATGCGCTTATTGCCATGAACCCGCTGAAATCTAGACTGTCTTATAAAACTTGTTCGTAATGATGAGTACAAAAACCCTTTTCCAGGCTTCAGTTGATTTGATTATAAGTTTAGTCGAGTATACCAACTTCGCTTTGTTTTAGAATTGTAACATAATATCACGCCTGTAATCCCCGACGGGTTAGGCAGAAATGTACTTATAGTACACCCACATTTTGCCCATGTAGTGGAGGCAAGCCTATTGCCATCAACCGGGCACAAATCCAAACTCCGTGGCTGCTACTGAGAAATTCCTGATGGAAAAACCCAGTCACAATTTTTTCGATCCGGGAACCGAACCCAGGACCATATATGCTCAGCAGTTGCGACTGCGACCACTAAACCAAGGAGGCAGTCATTTTTTTTTTAAATTTATTATTTGGTACACCAACAACAATACATACAAAGAATTAATGTGAAACAATGAAAATAACATAAAGTGCTGGTATGTATGCCTATTATAGGTATACGCAGCATTCACCATCAGACAAGAACATATAATTTTTCAAATCTTAATAATAAAATTTGAATACAATATAAAATAAAATTTACTTAATACTAAATGAAATGATATGGATTATTCCCTTGATCTGTCCACGAAGTAGACACAATAGTTAATCAATTGTGTCTCGAACAAATCGGTCCGTTGACAGATCATGATATCATGATCTGTCAACGGACCGATTTGTTCGGATTTGTATTTCGGTGTATGGATTATGATGAAATAAATATGCATTATGAGTGTGATATCTAAAGATTTACATTTTTGTTAAATGGTTGCGCAGTTGTAAATGTATTGAGTTGACAGAAAAGTCAGAGAGTTTCTTGAAATTCGAGGAAGTTTGTTTCAGAATTTCGTCCGTTCATAAGTCACAAAATGTATAGGACTTCAGCTTGCATCCGATCCGTACATATCTCACATTTCCGCATGTTGTTCAAGAGTTGTCGGCGAAATGATGCGTATAAATGACGAGGGGTGAACGGGAAGGGAATGTATGGGATTGCAGGGCTCGCTCCGAGATTCTCGCCCGGGTTATCGCTATCTGAGACAAAAGACTTACGAGATTCGAATGAATGATGAATTGAGGTGGCCGGGATCTTATCTGTCATTGGCTCTGAGAAAAGAACTTTCTAGTACGAACTTGGATAAGTAAAATATATTTATTTTAAAGTAAAACTGTCTCTGATCGAATGCGCAACACCTTAATACAGTCTAAGACAGGCATTGCCCAAGTCTGCGAGGTTAAATTGGAACTAGGCGGGTCACGTTTCTAGGATGAAGCCGGACAGATGGGCGAAGATAGTCACATTGTGGATGCCTGAAGACGGCAGTCGTAACTGAGGCAGACAATAACATGACGTCTTTTACGAGTACCGTGTTCGAAACAAAAGAATGGGTTTGTTTACGGTTCTATTTTAAAACGCTAAACGCCTAGTGGCTTGGGTTAAATTTTAATAATAATGTTTGGTTCACAAACTTAGCACAAACAGAGTTTCAGCTGTTAAAATTGTTTAGTTTAGTATAAAAGTGGTTTGCTATGCAGAGGACACGCTGGTGCTGGCACAGGGGGGGTCGCACGAGGCAGTGGCCGAAATCATGACACGCGAGGTTGCGATAGTCGTGGAGAGGATTTGAGATAATCCGGCAGCTGGGTCTCGAGGTGGCATTGCACAAGTCCGAGGCCATGTGCTTTGATGGGCCTCGGAACGCGCCACCTCCAAGATCCTCACTGACCGTAGGTCGGTAGGCGTGGTAGTTTCCATCGGCGTCGAGTCGACGTTGAAGTACCTGGGACTCATCCTCGACAGCCGATGGAACATCGTGGAGCACTTCCGACGTTTGGCCCCCAAACTGGAACGGACCGTGGCTACCTTTAGGCGGGTCCTGCCCAACCTGGGGGTGCCAAACGTCTCCTGCCGGGGCTCTACGCGGGAGTCGAGCGGTCCATGGCCCTTTACGAGGCCCCGGTTTGGGCGCGTTCCTTGAAGCGGCAAGCCGCCCACTACCTGAACGCGCCCCAAAAGGTGGTAGCCATAAGGCTGGTATGTGGGTACCGCACGATCTTCCGCGAGGCAGCAAGCCTCCTTGCTGGATTACCGGGATCTGGAGGCGATAGTGGCGCTACGCCCTATGATCTCGTGGCGACATGGAGAGAGTGACTGTCGCAACCCCGTGCAGGGCAAGCCACAATAGTGGCGATAAGTCCCCTCTTTGAGGAGTGGCTTGAGAGACGCCACGGCGTCCTCACCTTCCGCCTGACGCAGGTCCTCACTGGACACGGTTGTTCCGGGTGGTTCCTGCACCGAATCGGGTGGAAGGAAACGCCCGGGTGCTATCATTGCGAGGATCGACCGGAGGACACGATTGAGCACACTGTGGAGATGTACCCCACTTGGGCGGAGCACCGCCGCGTCTTCCAAGCGGCGATCGGCGGCAGCGACCTCTCGCTTCTCGCCTCGCCACCGTAGGCGCGGGCCTGTGGACGGTGAGCTATGGGCTAGCTCGCCGTCCGTCCGTCTCATTACGACAGGCCGTATCGACGGCACGTTCGTGTTCCACGCAAAGGCCAATGCCTGCCGGGGCTGCGGGACTGTTCAAAAGAGATACCGTGGCCCCCGAATACAAAGGGCGATGAAGGAACATGGATGGGTTTTAGTCAGTATAAGTCTGACAGTCCCTCCTGCTCCGCCCACAGCGGAGGAGGAAAAAAAAAAAACAAAAAAAGGCAGACTCAAAAAACGGCGTCACGATCTGAACTCATTCATAAAGGATTGCTCGGAGAAGGCAAAATTGGAAAGTCATGGGTCTGGCCTTTGCCCATTCAGTGGGACTGATATACATATACAGGGTGGAATTTTTCAATGCCACCTGGAGGGAAAGTACTCAGAATACTGGAGATAGCAAATTTTACTCAAAGGTAAAAAAAAAAATTAAAATATAATATATAATATTTTTTTTTTTTTTTATACTTTTACGTATCTCGGCTTTATTGCCGGATTTATAGAATAGTACGGGCCGAAGCCAAGTATTACCCTGGGAAAGTGGTGTTATGATGAGATGATGATATAATGGAATTTTGTGATGATGAGTATCTGTGCCTGGTGAACTGTGTGTGTGCGGAGACTCGCGGTTGTGTGTTTGTGGTGGTGACTACAGATTCATTTTCATTTTGCAAAAATTTTCTGACAATCCTGCATGTATTCAGGATTGCGGCTTTCTGAAGACTTTGGTATGTGTATGGTGGTAAGTCAAGAGTTCTTAAAGACTGGTGGAGTTGTTTAGGAATAACTCCTGTTGTTGATACCACAATAGGGACTATGGCGACATTGCTAAGACACCACATTCGGCTGATTTCTATTTTAAGATCTATATATTTTGAAAGTTTTTCGGCTATTGTATTTTGTAGATTGTGGGTGTTTGGTACGGCGATATCTATAATTTGAGCGGTTTTGTTACGTTTGTCTAATAATGTGATGTCTGGTCTATTGTAGTGAATTGTTTTATCTGTGAAGATTCCTCGGTCGAAGTACAATTTGTGAGTGGCGTTTTCAAGAACAGTTTCAGGCTGGTATTTATAATAAGGTACTGGTGGTGTGGAGATGAAGTTATATTTGATTGCTAATTTTTGATGAATTATGTTCGCTATTTGATCATGTCTGTGCTTATAATCAGTCTGGACTATTGCTTTACACGCACCTGTGATGTGCTGAATGGTTTCCGAAGAACTATTGCATCGCCTACATATGTCTACTGTTTGAGGAACTCTCATTATGTGTTTCTGGTAATTTCGGGTTTCTATGACCTGGTCCTGAATCGCTATCATAAACCCTTCCGTCTCAGGGCACAGTTCTCCACGCTTTAACCATTCGTTCGACGCTAACTTGTCGACGTTAGGTAGATTAAGGTCGTGTCGGTGTCTCCCATGCAATGACTTTTGAGTCCATTCGGCGATTTTTGTCTGTCGGTCAGTCTGTTGTTCATTAATTTGTGTTGTCCTGTCATACATGTTCAAAGGGGTAAGTTTCTTGTCATTATACGCTATTGCTTTATGTAGGGTTGAAGTAGAGCTTTTATTGTAAAATTATGTTCTCAAAGTTGTTATTTGTTTGTTATGTAGATTAGTGATATCTATTATTCCCCTTCCGCCGTCGTTTCTTGGTAGTGTGAGTCTCTGTACACATGACCTAGGATGGTGTCTCCTGTGTTTAGTGAGAGTGGTGTTTACAATCCTTTGTAAGTTTTTGAGGTCGGTCTTGTTCCATTTTATGATGCCAAAGGAGTAGGTCAGTATGGGGATGGCATAGGTGTTAATAGCTTTAGTGGTGTTTTTAGCGTTTATCTGAGTATTAAATATTGTTTTTAACCTATGCTTAAATTGCTTAGTAAGTGTGGTTTTGATTTCCTTGTGCTGAATCTGTTTAGCCTGTATATACCCTAGATATTTGTACGTCCCGGTTTCGTCTAGTGAATCTATTGCGGCACCTGTCTGCATTTGGTATGAATGTGTATATGTTTTCCCTGCGCTTATTGAATTAATTTTACATTTATCAATCCCAAACTCCATAGCTATATCTTTTGAGAATTGTTCAGTTACATCCGCTAGTTCATATAAGTCATCTGGGGACGACGCATACAATTTGATGTCATCCATATAAAGGAGATGGTTTACTTTACAATATTGTTGGTCAGTCAGTATGTCAGTCATTGTATCACTAAGTTGGAGTTGGTAACCGGGTAATAATGCATTAAGTTTGTTTGAAAGAGGGTTTAATGCTAGACAGAACCATAGTGGGCTGAGTGAGTCTCCTTGGAATATTCCTCGCTGGATCTTAATGAGTTCTGTTTCGACTGTCCCAGTTGATGTGTTTAGTTGTAACCGTGTCTTCCATTGTTCTACAATAGTACCTAAACAATTGATAAGTTGTGGGTGTATTTTATATATTTTTAAAACTTCGAGTAACCACGAGTGGGGTACTGAATCGTAAGCTTTCCTATAATCTATATACATAGTGTGTAAATCTTTTTTAGTACGTTGAACATGTCTATGTATTACTGCGTCTATTGTCAACTGTTCTTTACATCCTTGGCTTAACTTCTTACACCCCTTCTGTTCTTCTGTTAATATTTTCTGTGTTTCAAGATGTTTATAAATTATGTGACTAATGCATGATGTCATTATTTTATATATTGTTTGCAGGCAAGTAATTGGCCTATATTTTGCTGGATTCGCTGAGTCGCTATGGTCTTTTGGCAGCATATAGGTCTTACCCTCTGTGATATATGTAGGGATCGTTGCGGGGTCTTTTATGAAATTGTTAATATGGTTAAATATGTGAGGGTGTGTGTGTGTAAATTTTTTGTACCAGTAGTTGTGTATATAATCTGAACCAGGCGCTTTCCAATTATGTATTTTTGTTAGGACGTCATGAAAAGTTGCTACTTCAACTTGATCAAAGATCATCGCTTCTGTGTTAGTATGAATGACCTGCTCTGCTTTAATCCATTCTGCTTCAGTGTTATGGGAGATAGGGTTTTCCCAAATCCCAGCCCAAAATTGCTGTAACTCTTCTGTAGTTGGAAATGCTGTATGTGTGTTGTTATTAGATGTTGTTTCATTTGTTGTTGATTTCCTTAGGGATCGATAAAATTGTTTTTCGTTATTCCTAAACTGGTTATTTTGTGTTTTACGAAGAGTGCATTTAGTGTATCGATTTAGTCTACTTTTTACTACTGTTAATTTCTGTTTTAGAGTATCTAGGAAATATTCCAGTTGTGTGTTAGGTTGTTCGTGTAATGTATGTATTCTGTAGTATTTTAATATTATCTCAACTGCTTTGATTAGTTTTCTGCTTCTAACGCCTTGAATATACTGAGTTAATCTTCCAATTTTGGCCCTAATAGGTTCTATTTTGTTTTCTAGTCTTTTTTGCCATTTTGGTTTGTGGCCTTGTTGAGGTCTACTATCTACAGGAGGCGCGAGAGTAATTTTACTACCGTTGGCCTTTGCAGCTGTCCACGCAGCACAGTATATTACTGTCTGGAGAAGATTGAAATTTGTTTCACTGGTAACTTGTTCTGGCAAGATTACTTTGTTTATGTAACTAACTATGTTCGCTAACTTTTTTGATGACTTTTGCTTGGGTATGTAACTCCTTTCCGTAGGGTGGGTGTCTTTGTAGTGCTGTAGTGTTTGTGAGAATATTTCATCTATTTCAGGATTTCTAATTGGGCTTGTGTGTTTTGTATTAAGATGTATAGGGTGTTCTGGTCCTAAGTTATTAATGTTACCGTCATCTATTCCTACTCCTATATTCTCTGTTTCTGATGGCCCTGTATTTTCTACATCTATATTTAGTCTAGTTTCCGTATTTGTGTGTAAATGTAAATTTCCCACGTCTGTATTTGACATTCTATTATCAAGTTGCCTTTGAAAAGACTCTGTTTCACATAATTCATTTTCTACCAATGATTTTAATATCTGCAGCCTTGCTTCTGGAATCATGCTATTATTAACTATTATTCGTTTTTGGTCCGAAATGCGTTATTCTGATAAGTGTGATAAATGGGGGTAACATTCTATGAATTTTTCTTTCAAATTTTTTCGCCAAACTGTCATATCCGTCTCCATTTTTGTTACTCTAAAATAACATTTCATAAGAGTTTCATTAAATTCGTTGGACCATTTCATCCTACGTTTAGGTTCTGATTGTAAGTGCGGTTGTGAGTCTCTTTGAGATGAAGGAAACTCCGGTGGAAACTGTAATTCTAAGTCATTGTTGTGAGTTCTTAAATGGTTGCTTACTTCAAGCCTAATTGTATCGAGTGTGGTGGAAGGTAGTAACTTCTTGGAAACTATTGCTCTTCTTTGATCTCCAATTCTTTGTTTGGAGACTTTCATATTTGGGAATTTTTCTATGAATTGATGATGTAATGATGTTAGATATGCTTTCGTGTCAGATTCTAAGTTTGTGATGATAAGGTAGTTACGCCAAATGAATTCATTCATTTCTTTACTCCATTTTTTTCGCGTACTAGTTGAGACAGCAGTGGGTGAGGGATTATTGGCTACATTAGCCTCCGACACAACTTCTACTGTCAATGGTGATAATGTTGATGATGATCTTGATGAACGTGATAAGTATGAAGGTGGTGATGATGCAATTGATGAGAAGATGGACTTTGGTGATGGCGATGAAGAAACCGGTGATGTTTAATCATCTGCAGCAGGCATATTTGCCTGAATACTTTTTTTTGTTTTCGACCTTGTTAACATATTGTTCCCACGAGTAGCTAGGGACTAACAAAGTCGGCCACAGCAGAGCCCTGCGTTCACTGTGGTAAGGGAAAATAAAACTGGAGGTCCCCTATTATCCAGAGTTGGCACACTAGCGACTAACCTCTCCCCTAGCCATGCAGCCCTCGGCATGTGCGACCTTGGCTTGGATTGTATCTCTCTTAGTCTGGCCCCTCACCCTAGATCTATCTCGGCAAAGTAAACCCTACCGGCACAGACCTAGGGCTCATCAGAGCACTCAAGCCCCACCACGTCGTCAACGTAGAGATACAGCGGTGGGGATAATTATTATTATTATTATTATATATAATTTATTTTAAAAAATAAACAAATCTGCGTTCACAGATTTTCGAAAATTCGCTTGCCTCACTCGGGAATCAAAAAAAGTTAAAGAGTCTCGTCGGTCGCAACCGCTTCTCCCGAGCAAAAGTTCTAGGATTCGATTCCCAGGTCGAACAAAGTGTTATTGGGTTTCACAAATCCATGTTGTTATTTTTAAGTTTAGTTTTTAGTAGTAAATAAGCTCGATAACGATGAAGATAAAACCAAAAATGTAATGGCTTGACATAACCTACTGAAAAGACTACTTCAATCTTGTTCAAAATCGTCCAGCTTTTCAAAACAAATGAGACCTTATTTTTAAATTAAATGATTTCGTTTTCGAGTTATACGCGTGCGCTTGAAGAGTTACAAAGATCTATTCTATTCTGTAGGTAATTATAACTATAGTGAAGAGAAAATTATGTTAATTTTAAGTCTTAATAACAACATTTCGTAAATCATTATTCAAAGGTTTTAAGATTCCAATCTAAGAATTTATTCAGTCAATTATTTAGGTCATAAATATGGTAAAAGTAAAGAATTACACAGCTAATTTAGTATTTAATGTTTTGAGATATTATCAGAACTTCTTAATTAGGTAGCCGGCACATTATGCTTGATAATTAGTACTTATGTACAATTTTTCATTGAAACATGTTGTAGTTAATTAAGCATTAAATAGGTAGGTTCATGTACCCCATTAAAGCTTGCAGCACATTTGCCATTTGAAGTTATATGTTTGTTATTGTTTGAGACATGCTATAAATCATTGAGTATGAATAAGTTATGGATCTATCTTTTCTTCTTGGGCTTAGCGCAGACTTGAGACAAGACTGTCTTAAGACAGACTATTGGATATATATTTTTTTTTTTTGCTTCTGACATCAACTACACACATCAACATTGTCAAGGGATATTTTGGATTTACTCAATTTACTCAAAATTTATTGAAAATCACATACAACATGTATATATTTTTATAAAGCCCATTTATCAGACTACACTCCAGAATAAAAGAAAACGATTTTTTTTGGGTAAACAAGTTTTTATTTAAATAAAGAAAAATGTGAAATAATGGTAAACCTAACAATGAATGTGTTTCTCAAGAAAAAGTGAAAAATAAGGAATAAATAATCTGTTTTTAACAGTTATGTGAAAAATCAGTAGTCAGTAACACCACCCATGACGTTAGTAACCGTCCCGCAACGATTTTTTATGCTTTGTATTAAGTTATCCAAGTCTTGCTGCGGTATATTGTCCCAGATCCGGCTAAGATTTAAAAAAAGTTACTCTTCCGTCGCAATTTTTGCAGGGAAATTCCTCAAAGCTCTTCTTTGGAGCATGTCCCACGCGTGTTCTATGGGGTTTAGGTCAGGCGATTGAGCGCGCCAGTCTAAGACCAATACGTCGTGCTCCTGCAACCAGCTCGTCACCACTCTCGCTGTGTGCGGACGGGCGTTATCGTGCATGAGCGTGAATTCTTGGCACATTTGTAGTCGATGGGGGTAGATAATTGGTACTAGAACCTCGTTACGGTATTTTTCAGCCGTCATGGTGTTTTTGATCCAAACGAGTTCTGTTCTTCCACCAACACGAATTCCCGCCCAAACCACAATTGTCCTGCCGTGGTATGACTGGACTTCCTGAGGATGTTGCAGACGGCTCTCACGACCAGGAACTCGCCAAACACGTACTCTACGTGTATCGAGATGGAAACCAAACCGAGACTCATCGGTAAACGGCACTACAGACCACTGGTTATCTTCCCAGAGCAAATGTTCACGAGCCCACTCTAGTCGTCGTCCACGATTTCCTCGGCGTAGTGCTGGAGTACGAAGCGGTCTACGAGCATGAAGGTTAGCTTCATGCAGCCATCTCCGCACAGTTTGATCACCCACAAGCAACTGGTGCTCTGACTGGAGCCTCTGAACCAACTGTATGGCCGTAACATTTGGTTGTCTTCTCGCGGGAACTTGCAAAAATCGGTCTTGTCGCTGAGTGGTTATGCGCTTCCCGCCTGGGTGTCTTTCAGCCACTTCACCAGTAGCACGATAACGTGACCATAACCTTGATATCACGTTTTTTCTTGTTCCAATCTCCTCAGCAATACTCCGTTGAGTAGTCCCAGCTTGGAGCATGCCTACTGCCCTTAAAATTTCCTCTCTCGTTAAATGGCGCCGCTGCATGATGCACACAATAACATTAATTTGAAATTAACCGATAACTTGTTAAAAAACCTAAATTTGACACAAAAAAATAGCCAAAAACTACTGTAGGTAAATTAAACTTTCGGACTTCACTACCATTATGCCGCGTAATTCTTTTGTTTTTAATATATTTTTTCAAATTCAAATTTAGAATCATTCAAAAAGGTTTACAAAATAAGCTTTCTTGAAAAGAATTTAAAACTGGCCAGTATTTTTTGAGTTTAAGAACTTTATACAAAATATCCCTAGACGGTGTTGATGTGTGTATATTCGTTAATTATTTCATTGTTATATTTATTTTTTATTTAATTAAATTAAATTTTGTTTTGTGCCTTTGACAATAATTGATTTGATCTGACATTTCTTTGTTTATAATAATTTAATTATTTGTGTCATTGATTTAACTTTATTTCTTTATTATTCAATCAGTTGACTGTAAAATTGACAAAAGTTTTGTTTAATGTTCTCTAATATGGGATAATGACCTGAAACAATTGAATTTTATTTTATTTATTGCTGCACTGTACAAGTCACCATCCCCTTGCTATTGTAGCGAATACAAAATACAAAAATATTTATTGCTTCTCAAACATTGTAACAGGCAGCCCCAGTAAGTTACAATAGTACTTGTGTCGGAGCTGTCTCGCTCTTCCCATGAGTGGTATCCTAACAATGAAAATGAAGTCAAAGAACAGAATAAAAATAACATTAAAAAACCCGGAAAAGAGCGAGTCGGACTCGCGCACCGAGGGTTCCGTACGAACTTTTTAAAGGTCAAACTTAACTTTGCTGTTCGATCCCTAGAAACGGCTATTAATACAACCCCAAATAATAAGTTTGTAATGGTAAAATCGCTTTTTTTATATAAAATTACATATTTACGGTTTTAAGACTTTTTAAGGTCTTGCAGCCCAAGTAAAGGGAAAAGTGCGACAAAATAAAAAAAGTTGAAAATTAAGGTAAATTTTGATACCTACAATTTTTCGCGAAAATCTAAATTTGCCCATATCTTTTTATTGTGTTGACTCAGGACCTTGATTTTTATACACCTAATAGGGACTATAGACTTCAGTATATGGTATAATATATATACATTGTGCTAATTCCGTAATATTGATTTTTTTGTATGTTATTATGGCAATTCTCACGACAGCGCAATACCAAAGCAAATGCTATGATCAAAGAAATTAACCAGTCTAACCACGTATGTCCCCTGTTCCACATATTTTTCCTTATTTAATGTAAGGGACAAAAGAGAACTCATTAACAGTATTCGAATATATTTATCAAAGATAAATAAAAAATAAATAACATTACGGCCGTATTTCCCTTAAAGGTGAGACAGAGGTATAATTATAGTATACTCACATTATATTCACCAGATACGTTTAAGTCCGATTAAATAGGAGCGAGGTGACTGCTACTGAGAAATTCCCGATGGAAAAACTCCATTAACAATTGGGTCTTATGTATTTACAGTTTTATGCTATTTAGGTTGTTTTTTTTTTAACTCCATCGTTGCTATGATATAATTGAAAGTTAAAAATATTCCTATGAACAAGTATTAACAGTGTTTTAATTTTTTGCCGTATTGTCGGCACCACCTTGTAGATCTTAGTTGCTATCCATAAAACCGGCCAAGTGCGAGTCGGACTCGCGCACGAAGGGTTCCGTACCATTATCAAAAAATCACGTTTGTTGCATGGGAACGCCACTTAAATATTTATTTTAATCCGTTTTAGTATTTTTTGTTAAAGCAGCAACAGAAATAGTAGGTATTTCTGTTCATCATTGTATTATCTGTGAAAATTTCAACTGTCTAGCTATTACGAAACAGCCTGGTGACAGACAGACAAACAGACGGACAGTTGAGTCTTAGTAATAGGGTCCCGTTTTTAGTTGAGTCTTAGTTATACGACCTTTTGGGTACGGAACTCTAAAAAGGATTAGATAAACAGAACCTAATCTCGATACCTAATAACACCCTCACGGATCGGACAGGGTCTTTTTAATACATTGTTTAGGAAAAAAATTAAATATTCTTTCCACGTGTATGTCCCCTAAATATTGCTCCCTATATTCTAAGGAACATAAAAGAGAGCTCATTAACAGTATCCGGAGTTGGTTTATCAAAGATTATTACATTTATTTACACGCAAAGGTCAGTTGGCTTAACGAACATGTGACGTCATGGTCAGCTTACGACTAATGATCACGCGATTTCTTTGGGAAGGGCAGAACTGTTAATGGTGTTTCTATTTAATTGGGAAATTATTGCTTTTACATGTGTGGTTAATCTGTTGGTAGTTCTATCTACTCAGTACTTATTATTTCCATGGCTGTATCTACATAATGCAGCGGTGGCCCAGTGGTGGCGGCCCCGACTTACGAACAGTAAGTCGTGGGTTCGAACCTAGGCAGGCGCATTACTTTGTATAATTTATTTCATCACCGCTGCTCTCAAAACGGTGAAGGAAAACATCGTGAGGAAACCGGCATGTCCTAGAACCAAAAAATTCGAAGACATGTGACATCTACCAATCCGCACTGGGCCCGCGTGGGGGATTATAGCCCATTCCCTCTCATTGAGAGGAGGTCTGTGCCCCAGCAGTGGGACATTAATAGGCTGATGATGATCTACATAATATAACATCACGCCTGTTATCTTTGAAGGGTTGGGCAGCCTGCGGTGTACCTGATAGTACACCCACCAAATATATAATATATATTTCACATATTTCCATATTTCGCCAGCTATGTTTAAGTCCCATGTAATGAATACCGGGTGAGCCTGTTACCATCAACCGAGCGTGAGTCTAGACTCCGTGGCTGCTATATACAGCTGCTATACAGGGTGTAAACCACCTCATCACGAAGCCGTCAACCAAGCATTCTGTACATCAAACTAAGTAACTTTACGCAAACATTATTGCTGGGAAACGCCTTTTTTTTTGGGGGGTGAAAAATCGTGTTTTGTGGTAGAACTCAATGTAACGCAGTCAAAACATTGTCCTGATGCATGGATTAAATAGCACAGGTGTCGTGGAGGTGTTTAAAGTAAAAATCTTACTTACAAAAATTGTATTTAAAAAAAGGTTGACAAAAGGTTGTAACTTTGACCCCCAATATCTCAGTAACTAGAAGGTTTCCAGGTATGGTGTAGAACAAAAAAATGATCGCAATGACGAGGAGAACAAGTGCCTTTCGGCTTCGTTAAGAGGTTTTTAACACCCTCTAAATGATGTACCTATCACATCAGACAATAATAATACGACGAATCATTAATTTTAAAGATACAGCTGTTGAACTAATAATTAAGATACAGTGACCAATTAGTTGATGACTGGAACAGCTAATTATAGTTTGTCGATACTACCAATAAATCACGATATCAACTGTGGAAGTTATACCGTAACTGACACAAGCTTGTTTTTTGATTTTCAACTTTCAGCACTGAACGAAACATTGTGAATTCAACGCGTTTTCAATGTCTCTAACAGCATTTATAATTTCTCTTAGGCCAATAGACACCACTTAACCCGAATTATTATCCCAATAATTATTCATTAGCAACATTCTGTATGGTGTTAGCTATAACGCCTGATTCTGATACGAACTGCGCAACACATTAGACGTCACAAAATTCCTATCGCTAAAATTGTTCTAGCGCTCGCAAGCGCGATTGCTGAGCATGGGGTCATGATGGGTTCGATGTCCTGTAGGGCTATTACGTATCTCTGTTGACAACTCGCAATGATAGTAACTGGGCTCAGTGTCCATCAATTAACGGTCAAAAGGTTAGTTTCGTATTATGTATGACCCTGTTAGTCACCGTAAAGTGATATCCACTCAGTGTGATACCTAATACCAATATTATGACATTCACGGTTGTCATCAAAGTTCGGTGTACAACCGAAGCTTGATAGTCACTGGATATCAGAAAGATACGTAATAGCCCTGCTGGTCGGGCAAAGTGTTATTGAGTTTTCACGGAATCTAGATTTGTGCCCGGTTGATATAGGCCCCGGCAATAGGCTCGCTACCTATTACATGAGACTTAAACATTACTGGCGAAATGAATCATTCCCCCTGCGTCGATTCCCTTTGCGTCGATTCCCTTTGCGTCGACTCGTGAAACAAATGATTACTATTGGGTACACCTCTGCCTAACTCTTCGGGGATTACAGGCGTGGTCATATTTATTTATTTATTTATAGTTAATTAAAACGGTAAACACCAATTAGGTACAATAATTAACATAAAAACACCAAATACAATAATTAACTAAACAAAAGTAAAATCTTTCAGTTGACACCATTCAATGGTTTGAATTAAATTACTAACTAATACTAACTCAGAACAGTGGATACTCTTGCATACTTTCTCTCACAGAACATCAGACATATTTGCATAACCTTACTCCATTTCTCCGCAAACATATCACATTCATATTATGTTGAGACGCTTTTCATGCATCGACAACACCCCGATAGTTCTTGCAAATAGGCTACAATTTTGGTCGCGTGGTAACGTCTATCACAAATATACCAATGTAAATGTCTTTGCCTAAAAATAAACATACCACACCTGATACTACCCCACACCCGCACACCGAATAATCACAAAACATTTTTTTTTACCATCAAAGGAGAAAAATAAAAATAAACATGACATTTTGAGTTGACAAGGGTAGAAAACTTTGGACATCTGCTTCACCTGAGGCGGATCCCGGTTAAGCTATGAGCGATCGATTCAGGGGGATGGGACTGGTATTTTAAAGGTGTAAGGAGGAATAAATGTGATATTTATTGGTATACTTTGAGTAGGTAACCACTGATTTGGTTTTGACATGGATTTTTCAACTAGAAAAGACGCCATCAAGTTGCGCCATCCCGTTTTAAAATATTGATCAAAACATTGCGTATAAATACAAAAATATTCCACCTTCGATCTTCTTTTGACGACCCGAATGGCGCAGCGGTGGTGAGGCTGCCTTACGTTCTAAGGGTCCCGGGTTCGAATCCCGGTAGGAGCAAATGTTTGTGTGATGAGCATGGACATTTGTTTCCGAGTCATGTTTATATGTATAATAAGTATGTATTTACAAACAAAAAGTATCTATGTAGTATATCAACTATCTGGTGTCCACGACTCAAGCCCCGTTGCTTAGTGTGGCACTAGATGGCGCTGTGTGTAATGTCCAGCGATATTTATTTATTTATTTTATCGACTAATTTTGATATTAAAATATTCGAGAAATCAAAACTTGTTACTTAAAATGTTATCATTTTCAAAATGCTATAATAACTGCATGACCTATTGTGAACTTTCCTGTCAACTCATAACAAAAAATCACGACCAAACTTATCATTGAGAGAAGCTCATATTCCGAGTTTTGTTTAAATTCCCACAAATAATTATTAAACGATCAATTCAATTTAAAGCACACAATACGCTGGAATGTGACAAGTTGCGATCCCATTCTCTGTGGTTTAAAAAATAATATCATTAATCTGCCCATATTAAAACATACCCAGGATAATGGAAATCTCATCCACTTTTCGTTCATCCACCGCTAGCTTCTTTATTAAAATGAAAAAGCGTAAATTATGACAAGGTAAGCCAGCGTCCTTCGCTAACAATTTACAAGTTACCGTATATTGGGTTTAAACGCAATCTTTTTTCTTTGTTTATGGCAGATTTTGTGCTAAAATATGGCAGCACTGACCAAGGGTAGGAGAATATTGTAGTTATTATCTCTGGGACTATGGGGCCGTTGATTTTGTATTCAATGGTTTGTGTTGGTGTGAATTTGGTGGACGGATAGATAACGCACACACACACACACACACAGACACATGGACAGTTGGACACATGGACACATGGACAGTTTTTGCCTCTAATTTCTTTGATCTGCTCTGAATCTGAATAATATGTGTAATAATAACAGCCGCTCGGGTTGATATTTAGGTTATGCCGTGGTTGCCTAGGTTGGTCTGTGGATGGGTGACCACCCGTTACATACCGGGTTTCCTCCGTGCCTCGGAAAGCACGTTAAGCCGTTGGTCCCGGCTGTCATTTGCAGATCTTTGACAGTCGTTACGGGTAGTCAGTAGCCCAAAAAGTCTGACAACCAGTCTTCCCAAGGGGTATCGTATTACCCAGTACTAACTGGGTTGTGGAGGTCTAATAGGCAGTCGCTCCATGTTGTAAAATACTGGTATTCAGCTGCATCCGGTTAGACTGGAAGCCGACCCTAACATAGTTGGGAAAAGGCTAGGCTGATGATGACATCTTAGTGTAAACGATTCCATTTAAAAGTATCGGAAGCGATATTCATTCATATCTGGAGATGTAATATTAATTATATTATATCCCATAGTCAAATCAAACGAGCTTCAATGTGTAATTCTATAAGGGATAAAGATTATGGTAAAGTCAATGTATTGGATTGTCATCAGCCACCGAAGAGCTTATGTCAATTCTGTTGAAAGTCGGGGTAGAAATATAAAAAAAATGCGATTGCCACAATTGTCAAGTCCACCAAATCTATACTGCGTGTGATTGGCTGATTGGCATATGGCATAGCCGGAATGATCACTATTAAAAGCAAATCGTAAAAAATAATGAGCCAGAACGTTTTGTGTATACAGGGTTTCCGGTAATTAATGGATAACCTTGAAATGGCATATAGTAGAACTTATGGCCATTTAGAAAAAAATACGAAAAAAAATCGATGGTTCTGCTATGGGTCATTTCAAGGTTATCCATTCGTTGTCGGACACCCTGTGTATGTACTCATCCGGACAAACCGATCTTTGCAATTATTGTGTGATATTATCATCAGGTATATTCGATTAGATTATCTGTCCAAGCATTACATATAATAATATCTACACGCTACACTTGTCAAAGCACCCTCGCCCTAATTCTTTGCCAGCCCTCCGTCCGAATCGTACCGATAACATCCACTTCGATCATGATTCCTATTGGACACATAAACTATACAGGGTGTCCCATAGAAATATCCTTCCTTCAGAGACCCGGTATAAATTCAGGGATTAAATTCGGAATATACGCAGTGGGACATCGTAAAACATGATTTTATGCGATTTCTGTAAATGGGCGACGATTTTTATTAGAATTGGATTGTATTGGAGATTTCTAGATATTTCGATGTTCGGACTTTTTTTTGAGGTTATTTTATGTTTTATCAGGAGAAATGAATACGTAAGTTGATATTTGTCTAAAAAAGGAGGTCTGGTTGAGATAGCTTAGGTTACTATTCAGAATTTGAGGTTAACTCAACTCCATTTTTTATTTACCGAGCTGAATCTTTTTCATTACTTCACGTAAGCATTACTAATAATAATAATAATCATTTATGTAACAGATCATACAATCCAATTTGTTAGTAGTACATACACATCTTAAACACTAGTGTTAGTACATAGATATCTTTTGTAAAATTTTGTTAATAATTATTATCAAAAATGTCAAAATAATTAATAGTAAAAATGTCAAAATCATAAAACAATAATGTCAAAATCACCACCAATCATGTCGAAATCATTAATAATACATAGTCAGGAAATAAAAAGAAATAATAAAAGACAATAATCAAAAGAAACATTATTTTAAGGCACGAGTTGAAGGTAATACTTGTGTTGTGGCATTAGATTTAAAATATGTAAAAGGGTTTCTAACTAACTAAACGACTCATGCACGATTGAACATAACATAACATCACGCCTGTAAACCCCGATGGGTGAGGCAGAGGTGTACCTAATAGTTCACCCATATTTCGCCAGATATGTTTAAGTCTCATGTAATAAGAGGCGAGCCTATTGCCGTCAACCGGACGCAAATCCAGACTCCGTGGATACTGATAAACTCCTGATAAAAAAACCCAATTAAAATTTGCCCGACCCGGAATTCGAACCCAGAACCCCACAATTAAGATTACCGTTATAAAATATATCAGCGACTGAACTGTGTCAAGATAACTGACTATCAGCAAGTCTTATTTGGCATCCTTATCTTTATAAACACTCCTCTAACACATTAGCACTATGTACTCGTATAAAGCGGTTTCAAACGGTCTCGCAGCCCGTGTATTGTCGCCATTAAGACCCCATTTGGTGCATAAAGGACGGTACTGTATGCATAACCCACATTTGTATAACTGAGGGGGCTGGTTTGGTAAGCATTCAACTACTGCCGTGTGTTTGCTTGAAAATCTACGATTTAAAACAAGGTGCAGTCGACGGCGACGAGCAAACGTTTTCAAATAGGCAAGAGTAGAAAGGAAAAAAGATATTAGGGTACTATTTCCTCTCTCTTCGTTGTTATACAAATGATAAGCAATTTCTTACCGTTGCCTATGTCTATGTAAGTGTTCTTCTATCAGTTTACGACTGCGGTTTGTAGTTTTTAGGGTTCCGTAGTCCTGACAAGGAACCCTTATAGTTTCGTCATATCCGTCTGTCTGTCTGTCTGAAGTTTTGCTAAGAGACCGTTAGTACTAGAAAACTGTAATTTTGTAGAGGTGTGTAAATCAATAACGCCGACAAAGTAGTCGTAGAACTTAGGTGTTGAATAATTTTGTAGAAAATACAAAATCCTTAGAATAAATCCTATAAAGTGGCTATGATGTAGTCGCTTGTTTATAACGGGTAAAGACTTGCATTGAAAAACAAAATCTAAAATAAAAATACTAATAAAACATAATAAATTATCATAAGTTTCACAAAGCTGCCGCTAGATGTCGCTGTACCAACGGTTTCGTTCTATATTGTGATAACGGGCTACTACGGAACCCTACACTGCACGTTGCCCGACACGCACTTGGCCGGTTTTTTGTATTTCTCTAGAAAAGAAGAGGACTATAGATCCTACCAGGAGAGAACCTTGCAGGGTTAGCAAGCTGAAGTGGCAGTAGACTAGGCGTGTCTATAAAAGGACTGGTATCTTTAAAACTTCTTCGTCTCCAGATCATTATAATCTGTATCTCTTCAAAGTTCCTCCTAGGCCGCATCATCGCTTCATACCAGGCGAGTTGCAGCCAAACAACTTCTCACGAATCCTCAAGTAAACACCGGGTAAGTATCGTCTGAATCTCCACAAAGATAGGCCAAAGGAAATGGTTTCTGGAATGAACTATATGTGGTATGCCCAGCGGTGGACAGCTAATGCTAATGCTTTATCCCCAAAGGGTTAAGCAGAGGTTAAAATAATAAACTGGCCTGCAAAACTAAGTATCACACTTTTAAAATTGCAATATTTTTTTAAGTACATAAGATATACTTTCGAAACAAAAAGGACTTAAGGTGAATGCGCCAGGGTGGCCCGCGAAATTCAAATTTCTTACGTTTATTGCAATTCGCAGGTCAGTGTCAGGTTGTATGTTGATTAAATTATGATTCGCGGCTGTAACACGTAATTTAGTTATAGAATTATAATCATCAAAATCATCAATACAACCTTCCAAGCGCATAAGCGCATGACTTTTTTATTTTATTTTAAATCTCTAACTTCTATAGTTTAGAAAAAAAAAGTGTAGTGCGTAGTTTTGCAGCCAGTGTAGTACACCCACATATTTCACCAATTTATGTTTTAGTGCCATGTAATAGCGGGCGATCCTATTACTTAATAGTAATAGGATCGCCCGCTAACACACGCTGACAGTAACTACGTAACCTAGTTACGTAACTACGTAACTATAGGTTACGTAGTTACTGTACAGTAGTTACTGACACTTCTATTTTATTTATTTGTTAATATTACAATTATATGACTTTTTGATACACATTCATAACGTTTTTTTTTTAAACATTTTTTTTGTTTTTCGTTTGCGAAAGTAGATAAATAAACAGTTTCAAAATTAAAAAATATTTCTTGTGATATGTTTCGATTTTGTTTTGTGTGTACCACGATAACGAGAAAATCGGACCACGGTATCAGTGGATACAACTCGCCGTGATCCGTGGCTAACGTGATCTGATAGCGTGATCGGTGGAGACAACCCGTATATGAGGTGCCGAGCTTGGAATTGAAACCCGGACCTCATTCTCAGCAGTCGCTACCACTAGACCAACGAGGAAATCAAAAAGAAAACAATGTTTTTTAAATAATATTTGAAAAACAAAAGTAGGTATAATATTATTACCAAAGACATTTAAATATTTACGAACGATAGACGGGACCAGACGAAGAAAATCGTAACCCAAATACTTGTTACTACTTAGTAACAAATCGTTCTGTCTAATGTCCGCCCGCTTGTCAGGTAGCATTCATGTGTCAAAAACGAAAATGTTCGAGATCAAAATTTTTGTGTTATTCCCAATGTCCGCTCTATACCTAATTCTCTTAAATCACTTTGATTATTACTAACCAACGTAAAAGGCGACCGATATACCGCCAGTCCAGTACATCTCGAACTGCCTAATTTACATTCTAAGAAATCTGAAATCGTAGCATCTTCAAATAAATATACAAATATTGGATACAACCGATAGGAGTGTCTACTTCAACCGATATGAGTGTCCGAACGGATTTAAATAATGCCATGCAGTCTGGCAAGTGCCTTCGATTCGTACAGTATTGAATTTACATTCTGCCAGTATCGCTGGCGAGATGCCAGAATTTTGGCCTGATGAGTTACGGCACTCATATTTGTCTTTTCTGACTTCTTTTTTCTAGGACTTAGCCAAGGTTAGGTCTAGGTTTATTTTTGTTGAAAGGACATTAGTCTGGATAAAGAAAGATATAATGGGAGTAAGGTATGGATTTTGTCTGAGTGGTTTTAGGGTGACCATGCTATAGATAAAAAAATCGTGGATATTTTTCATCACTTCAGCGGAACAACGTCCACAGCTGGACTTAGGCCTCCCCCAAGTGTTGCCAAATTAACCGGTCTCGTGGGACCTGCATCCAGCGGATTCCCGCAACCTTCACCAGGTCATCGGTCCACCTAGTGGGTGGCCTACCAACGCAACGTCTTCCGGTTCGCGGTCGCCACTCCAGAACTTTTAGGTCCCATCGGCCATCCGTTCAGCGAGCAATGTGCCCTGCCCACTGCCACTTAAGTTTGGCAATTCTTCGGGCTACGTCGGTGACCTTGGTTCTCTTGCGGATGTCTTCATTTCTGATTCGATCACGTAAGGAAACTCCGAGCGTAACCATCTCCATTGCCCTTTGGGTGACTTTAAGTCTTCTGATGAGGCCCATTGTGAGCGACCGCGTTTCGGTTCCGTATGTGATCACATGATGATGATATTTTTTTAATTGATCTGAAATTCGGTGTTGAAAATGTTCCATGACAAAAAAAGTGAAAACAACAAGAGGCATCTGTAATAACAGAGGCAACGAAACAATGTCGTCGCAGAGGCTAATCCAGATAGGTTTTTTTTTTTAGTTAACCCATGTTGTCCCACTCCTGAACAAACACCTCCTCCCGTTCCTTCCACTTCTCGCAATGGTGTAGTTAGGTAATATAAAATAATAATAAATAAATATAATAGCCTTTATCTGCAACAAGGTACTAGTAAACACTTGACATAAGATTAATTTTCTTTAAAACAGGTCTTTTTGTTACAAATATATGTATAACAGGCATGACGACAGTATCAAAAAATTGCAAATCTATTTAGTCCGTCAGTTAGAGTATTGGAAATTAATGGACACATATTTTATGTTTTTGTAAATCAATGAATATTGACAAAGATAAAACGCATCAAAACTCGGGAGTGGGGGCTCGTGACGTCAGAACTAGTTAAAAATTATACCATGGCGTGACGTTTTGAGAATTTTAAAAGCGTCGTATCTTCGTCAATTTTGGTTTACGTAACAAAAGAAAAAACACGGGTCAAATATTTAAAAAAAAATCTAAGTGACGGACTAATTAGATTATTTTTGTCGTCTCGCCTATTGTGTAAGTAGACAATTTAAACTCGAACATACCAACGCTGCTGTGGTAGAAATCGAGAGAAAAAGATATTTCTTGTCTGGGGCAACGTTAAAAAAAATGTCATGGTAGAACATACTCGGACGAGCTTTTGCGAAAATAGCACTAGAAAATTGTCTGTGGTGTCTATTTACTACATTCTAAGAATTTCCTATTAAATTGAAGTACCTTACATTACATCTCAAAATAGAACCAGACTCAATCTTGATATAATATAACGAAATTTCATAATATATCTACCCACATGATCGTTCCAAAACCTATCTATGTATGTATGTATGGCTTCGAGACATTTCAAAAACATTTTCCGAATATATCCCTTATAGCAAAATTCCTTACAATATCCACAAAGTTAAGGTCAACTTAATCTACCATTTGAAGTTATAATGTACCCTAGTTATTATGGGTACCGGATTTCCGTAGGCGAACCCGAGTTTATTATAATTTCTTTGATGTTTTTTTCTTGTTCCGGGGCTCATTTTTATGAAGGGGTTTTTTATTCGGCTTTTTGGGGTGGAACTATTTATTTATGATTGCCAAGAGTGGCTTACTTGTGTCAAGTCTTGAGGAAAATGTTTGAAATCCTGTTAAGGAGATCCCTTATTAAAGGTAATTCTAGGTTTTGCCCGTGAGGAAAATGGAAAATCTCACAAGAAAGTATTTAGTAAGTATAGGTATAAAACGTAAGGGCACGCCACAACAGTGGCGGTAAGTCCCCTCTTTGAGGAGTGGCTGAAGAGACGCCACGGCGTCCTCACCTTCCGCCTGACGTAGGTTCTTACCGGACACGGATGCTTCGGTAAGTTTCTGCACCGAATCGGGCGGGAGGAGACGCCTGGGTGTTTCCATTGAGAGGATCGACCGGAGGACACGGTGGAGCACACTGTGGAGGTGTGCCCCGCTTGGGCGGAGCACACCAACGCTGAAAAAACAATGGTATAAAACGTATCCTATGTCTTTACTCGGGACATGGTCTACCTTGAAATCCAAAATCTATCTAATAATCTCTATCTAATCTAGATCTAGTTCGTCATCCTCATCTGTTTCTTTTATCAACTTTTTTGGAGTCGGCTTCCAGTCATACTGGATGCAACTGCTTATTTATTTATTTACTTAAGGTTCACCCACAGCACATACATACACATACATTAAACTTAATCATACGGTAATATTCTTAATATATATGCCAATTACAGGTAAACACAACATTGACAACAAAGACGCCTTTCTTTTTTTCGCATGGGAAATCATCAAATGTCAGACTTTTACTGACTAAAACCCATCCATGTTCCTTCATCGCCCTTTGTGTTCCGGGGCCACGGTATCTCTTTCGAATAGTTCCGCAGCCCCGGAACAAAGACGCCTGAGTACCGCTTAGTTGCTAACTTAAGTCTAGGTGTGCAATCGATTAGGAAAACGGGTTATAAATTTTGTCACGAAGAAAAAGAAAAATTAAAATTAAAAACAGTAATTCATTCATAAACAGTACAGAGATATTGACTACGTTGCATTGGTGTGGGGGGAGACCAAGATTCTTGATTTAAACTTCACTTTATTTGATTACCTGTATTTTAGACTTATATTTTGCCTATCTGACCTCCACAACCCAGTTAGTACTGGGTAACACTGATATTACGGATATAGTTATTTTGACGTTTAAATGATAAAAAGAAAATTGCTACTGAAAACTGCACTCCAGTAGTGTAACAAAAGGAAAGCAGCTAAATTAAAATTCAAGAAAAATACAATTAATTAAAACACAGAACACAAATAGAGTCTACAATAAAACTGTTAGTACTTCAAGCAACTGCAATTATTAGAGTCATATAATTTCATTGGGGTTGTAAAAATTCAAAGTTAATTAAAGTAGTTAGTTAGGGGTGGAAACTCAAACACCCTTTGCAATCTTAGCTCGCGATCCGTGACCAATTTTTTAATTGAAATAAGCGTATCGCCACCTGCCGGTGTGGTTATTTCGGTTGTTTGCTCGATATTTTTATTCATGTTTGTTTTGGGAAATATTCCGTAAGATGCTTTTGAAGAAAAAATGAGTTTTTGTACATTAATTTAATAAGTTTTGTCACTACTAAAACATTGTCAATGTATTTACCTACCAATTTATTTAATAAAAACACAATAGTATGTCAACATTGCTTGCCTTGTAAGTAAATCGAATTGAGAAACTTGAAGTAATTGCTCAATAGAAAATAACCAATAGCTTAGCCATCACCCTCAAAACTCCATCAAATATCCATACGTCTTTATCTTTTTCATCCAACGGACTTCGAATACATTGATACACAGGTAACAGGTATCCTATTCCAGAGCATACTTATTATAGCGGTAGTACTTTACAATAGGATAATTTACGACATTATTTTTGAGGCAAGCCCTCCACCCATTTCCCAAACCACTGCAACTCCTGTAAGCCAGAATTCACAGAGGCGGCAACCACCAGAAAAGCGCCAACACAAGGTAGCTCGACGAAGTCCCAGAGAAACAATTCAACTGTCTTGGATCCCGCGACGAAATTAACCAGAAACAAATAACGGATTAGTAGGAAAAAGATAATATCTACCTCCCTCCTTATCTGCAGGAGGCAGAACAAATCAAGACCAACAGGCAAATAGGGACGTTTACTACTGGGATAAGCCCGACTACTACGCTGGCGAATTCATAGGTAAAATCAAGTCAATAATCCAAATCCTAACTTCCTTAACTAATCACGTTGTCAGGTATACAGAAACGGACATAGGGTACCTTTTATCCCGAAAAAAAGTACTGTTCCTGAGAAAAATAACAATAACGTTCTTGTGATAATAAATGGCGCCAAGTGTCGAATTATGATTGAATTATATTATTACGAGCAGAGTACAACTCGAATTGATTGTCAAATTCTTAACTAACGCGAGCGAAGCCGTGCGATACCACCCATGGGCCTCTACCTTGGCTTTACATGCCGTCAAGAAATATCATTCAGGCATAGTAAACTGATAATTATAATACACTTACACACTACAACTTCTAAAACCATTATTAAACTCCACCTCTAATGATTTTTGATTAACTATCCAGCATTTTGCTGGAACTGCAAAGTGCACACAAATTAGCTATCGAACTACATAAAGAACCTTATATTTATCATCAACATCAACAGTCTACTGCTGGACATACAACCTCTTCAATCGTACGCCACTAAACTCGACCTTTGCTGGCGACAACTAAAATTCAATATCGAACAATTATCGAATGGAAAAGCGCTGCGATAATAGTCCCCTAGGTCGAAACATTAATAGGGTTGCCAACTTCACTTCTAGATGCCTTATCGTAATTACCTTCGGAGTTTCGTGTGACTATAGGAAAATGTTTAAGGAAAAATGGGAGTGGAAACCTTGAAGCTTTATTTTTGTATTTGTCTGTTAATTTTAAGGAAGGGGAAGTGATGCCTCGTTGCTGAAATGTTAACAATAAAATCTTGTAAATAACCGAAATATACGACTTTGCGTGCGAGTATTTTTTTATACTTCAAGATTTTTTTAAACACGATGAAAAGCAGCCTTTTCGAAGTGCAAGCCTACATCATCATCATCATCATAATTTCCGCCGAAAGACGTCCACTGCTGGACATAGGCCTCCCCCAAGTGTCGCCACATTGACCGGTCCCGTGCGACTCGCATTCAGCGGATCCCCGCTACCTTCACCAGGTCATCGGTCCACCTAGTGGGAGGTCTTCCAACGCATCGTCTTCCGGTTCGCGGTCACCACTCCAGAACTTTTCGGCCTTATCGGCCATCCGTTCTGCGAGCAATGTGCTCTGCCCACTGCCACTTAAGTTTGGCAATTCTTCGGGCTACGTCGGTGACCTTGGTTCTCTTGCACATCCGCAATTCTTCATATGAAAGCCTACATATGTATACGTAAAATTTCCTAACGATCAGTTTAGTTTCAGCGTGAAAAAGTAACAAACAGACAGATGTATTGCAGCATAGTAAGGATCTTCATCACCGTCAACCTAGCCTTTTCCCAACTACGTTGGGGGCTGACCTCCACAACACAGTTACTACATTTTGGTAATACGACAACCCTTGGTAAGACTGGCTGTCTAACTTCCGGGCCACTGACGGACTAACTGTTTTGACTGTCAAAGATCTACAAACGACAGCCGGGACCAACAGCTTAGCATGAATAGACTTGTCAACTGAAAAAATCTAATTGGTAGGGCAGTATTTTTTCTTTTGTTACGTAAACCAAAATTGATGTAGATACAGCGCTTTTAAAATTCTCAATACGTCCCGCCGTGGTATAATTTTTAGTGTGTTCTGACGTCACGAGCCCCCACTCCCGAGTTTTGATGCGTTTTATCTGTGTCAATATTAATTGATTTACAAAAACAAGAAAAAAAATGTACTTTATTTTCCAATACTCTAACTGACGGACTAAATACATTTGCAATTTATTGATGGTGGAAACTTGCTATGAAATGAGTGGTCACCGATCCACGGACCTACCTAGGCAAGCGCGACTTAACCTAAACATCGACCCGGTTATTATTTAGCCACGAGCTCCTCCCATATTGCGACGACCCGAATGGCGCAGCGTTAGTGAGGCTGCCTTACGTTCTTAGGGTCCCGGGTTCGAATCCCGGTAGGAGAAAATGTTTGTGTGATGAGCATGGACATTTGTTTCCGAGTCATGGATGTAATAAGTATGTATGTACAAACAAAAAGTATCTATGTAGTATATCAACTATCTGGTGTTCACGACACAAGCCTCGTTGCTTAGTGTGGCACCTAGATGGCGCTGTGTGTAGTGTCAGTGATATTTATTTTTTATTTATTATATTCACTCTATTTACCTCAATTATTTATAATATGGATAGCTTTTATAATTCAAATAGCCTTAAACATTCTCCTTTTGTCGAGAAAGAGCCTCCCTAAGCAGTCGTTAATCCAAAGTCTTCTCATAATAATACATAATTATGCCTACTACGTGTTTCTGAGAACAATAAGGTCATTACCAAACTATCCTTAATTAGAGTACAGCTACAGTTCGTTACCTAGGATAATTATATCAGAAATGGCTGCCTACGACGCTATGTTAGTCAAATCATGAATTTCAGAATACCTACTGTGTTTATATCGTTAGCCACTATTTAGGTTCATCAACGATTTTTAGTTAGTTTGGGAACTCATTAACTCGTTTTCAATATCTCAAAGACCGTTGCCATAACTCGCATTCCCAACTGAATATGTTGATGCTGTAACAGTATACCTTAACCACGCAAAATCAGTTAGAAGTCCCACAATGCTCATCCTTCTCAACAAGAGATTTTTTTCCTTTTACTGGAACATCCGTATTATATGCCAAGCCATTTTGCAACTATCTTGGGGCCGGGTTCCAGTCAGTATTTTATATGGATACCAACACTGCCACCACTAGCCCGCGTGGTGGATTATGGTCCATTACCTTGCATAAAGAGGGGGAACCTGTGGCCCAGCTGTGGGGTCATAAAGGCTGATCATCCTATTGGGACAATTACAAGTCCTTTTAGGATTAATCTGCATCCATTTTTGATACCCCTCACTGTCGCCCAGACGTGGCAGCCCTACGAACGTCATTATAGTTCGTTACCCACACTAATTGAATCAGAAACGGCCCGCACCGCAAGTAGGTACCTACTTACCTAGTGTAGTGCGCCGTCAACCTTTGAGTTTGATATTTATTGCATTATTACGTATTGTTGGCAGTAAGGTACAGTGGTGGTCTTTTCCGCCTGATCAGTTAATTTTTTTTCTCTTAAATCTTGAGGAGGTGCCGAGTCACGCCCCCTTAAAGTTTAGGCCTATTAGAAAGCGTGAACTTTGGCGCGTAAAATAACAATAACTCGTTTGGCGTGCGTCGTCAGTGCGCTCGGCCGATCGGTATCTTTTCATTCATTATTTCTATACAAAGTCAACGGGGCGGGGCTAGAGAGCGTTTCTATGTTGTATGTGCAAGCAAAAATTAGCTTAGTGGTGATCAGGCGGGAGTGTCCTCGATAGTACTAAGGATAGAATGCCTAGATAAAAACTGAGTTTTGAGGTCCCGATATTTCGGCGCTGTTGAAAGCACCATTATCACGGATAAACCGATCATCCGTGATCATGTTGGTTGCAACAGTAGTCGGTGTGCTATCCTTACTGATATTAAAAACGCGAATGTGAGTTTGTTTATTACCTTTTCCCGCCTAAACTACTGAACCGATCATCCTGAAATTTTGCATAATTATACGTTTTTAGGTGTACAGAAACGGACATAGGGTACCTTTCATCCCAAAAAAAAAGTACTGTTCCCGAGGAAAACAACAGTAACGTTTTTATGATAATAGATGACGCCACGTGTCTTTCGAATCATGATGTATTATATTTTAAACAGAGTGAGTCTTTATTACAAGCAGAGTACTACCCGAATTAATAATAATAATATCGCTGGACATTACACACAGCGCCAACTAGTGCCACACTAAGCAAAGAGGCTTGTGTCGTGGACACCAGATAGTTGATATATTACATAGATACTTTTTGAACACTACTACACACACACGCACACTACTTTTACTTTTTTTAATTGATTGTGAAATTGTAATTTAACGCGAGCGATGCCGCGGACAAAAGCCAGGTTAATTTAAGTGGACAAATCCATGACACAGCTTACCTTTAAAACGTCCAGCTATTTAACATGGCTTCCTAATCGACCGCCACAGGGACTGATTGTGATACACTTGACATAATCCCTCAGGCCGCTTACCCGACACGAACAAAAATGGGGCTGCCTAGATTATTGTGGAGTTTACTTTAGCTACCCCAAGTTATCGTTGGTCTGGTCGCAAGCGCGACTGTTGAGCATGTGGTCCTGGTACAATAGGCGAGACGACAAAAAAAATCTAATTAAACACTGTTTTAAGCTTTCACGGTTCATAACTATACTTAAGTATAGTAAAATCTAATTAGTCCGTCACTTAGATTATCAAAAAATATTTAACCAGTGTTTTTTCTTTTGTTACGTAAACCAAAATTGACGAAGATACGACGCTTTTAAAATTCTCAATACGTCACGCCATGGTATAATTTTTAGCTAGTTCTGACGTAACGAGCCCCCACTTCCGAGTTTTGATGCGTTTTATCTTTGTCAATATTCATTGATTTACAAAAACAAAAAATACGTGTCCATCAATTTCCAATACTCTAACTGACGGACTAAATAGATTTGCAATTTTTTGATACTGTCGTCATGCCTATTCCCGGGACGGGAACTTAACATAACTGGCGAAATGAGGGTGTACTTCTAGGTGCACCTATGTCTATCTCTTTCATATCTCTCACAAGGCGTGATGTTATGTAATTTGCAAGCCATATTTTTAGTTTAAATTAAATTAAAAAACCAGTGGTGAGTCCCAGTTCGTTAAGGCTGGGGTATCTGCTAAATTAGCAACTCTATTTGTGGTACTTTAAAAAGTTCTAATCAGCTTGCACTACAAAGTGGTTGTTACGTCAGTCACTGCGGGCCGAATAGTACGAAATGAGTGGTTTTTATTTAATTGTATCAAATATATTTCATTAGATCAAAATACCAATTGTACACTTTGTGAAGAAAAAAGTGACAAATATTTGTGTGAAAAAAAAATACTATAACATGCCGTTTAGGAGTAGTTACGAAATTTCAAAGAAATAATGCTTCACTTTGAATTTTTTTTCATTTAATAACAATAAAGTTAAAATTATTTCATTTGTACCAATTAAAGTTTAGAGTCTAATAAGCAAAATATTTTTTTTTGCACATTTATGGTCAAAGAGGAGTTACATAGAGAAAACCTCTCGTTAGCACATACAATACCCTTAACTGCAGGAAGTGGCATTCATTGCCGTTTATTTGTTGCATGTTTAATTCGTTTAGCAGTTCATTAACATTGTTTGTAGTTGAGTCAGAATGCTCTTTTAGATTCGTGGTCTGCTGGCTGCCTGTTTGTGGGGTAAATTTTATCTAAATGGGGGCTAGGCTGGGCCTATAGGGCCTGGGTATAGGGCTCTTATTATGGTTGGCTAGTTTTGAATGTTAACCTGTATATTTTGTTACGTAAGTGACTGAGAAGGTCATTACAACTTATCTAATCATAGTAACTCACTGCGGCCTTCTCTGTTTCCTGATCATTATAACCTGGATTCTTTTCAAAGTTCGAGTGAATTGGTTTCTTGTAGGCAAGCGAGCACGCTTGCCTACAAGAAACCAATTCACTCGATTCAAATCAGGTGAGTTACGTCCAAATAATAATAAATAAATATCGCTGGACATTACACACAGCGCCATCTATTGCCACACCAAGCAACGAGGCTTGTGTCGTGGACACCAGATAGTTGATATACCACATAGATACTTTTTGTTTGTAAATACATATAAGTAAACGTCCATGAGTCGGAAACAAAATTGTCTACCCTCATCACACAAACTTTTGCTCCTACCGGGATTCGAACCCGGGACCCTAAGAACGTAAGGCAGCCTCAGTACCGCTGCGCCATTCAGGTCGTCTAAAATGAAAGCTTATTTATTGTAAAAGGGAACTACACTGTTATAGAAAAATTTAACCTTTTAAAATGATGCCAGAGGTAAACAATATGAATAGAACAATTACAATTTGAAGTTTCATATTGTAATTGTCCATTACTAAAAACCTCTCCTCGGGACTCCCGCATTTTTTTACGTGTCAGCTCAAACCAGCCGACACGTAGCTGTTCTAAATTCAACTTAGAACATTAATATTATAGATTCTAGAATCAGAAATTTAAATACCCTGTAGGTATTTAAATTTCCGATTTTGTAGTCAGAGTAAAATATTAATTTATTTCTCATAATTATGATTTTGCCACAAAAATAAAATGTAAAAGACACGTTTTTGACTTTCAAAAGTCAGATATATGCCTTCACATCACGCTTCACATTCGCAAAGACATTCAAACAACGTTCAGCAAACATCGATTTTATTCGTATCTTCGTTCGTAAAATTTCATGTTCTCGCCCTATGTTATGGTTATGTTAACAATTGGAGCTGCTCCTTGTTTAAGTTGTTATTCTGCGTTTACGCCAAACTTACAAATCTCCAAGGAAAGGAGAATAGAGAAGAAGAGAGAGAAGAGACACGTTATTTTAAAGTTCCATTTAGTAGGGAGCAAGCCTTTTGCCATCAACAGGGCACAAATCCAGACCCCGTGGCTGCTACTGAGATTCGTGATGGAAAAATCTGATAACACTTTGATTATAAGATTCCCGACCTGGAAATTGAACCCATGACCTTCCTTCCTTGAATCCTCAGAAGTCGCTCTTGCGTAATCCAGACCAACGAGGTATTTAATATCTTCTAAAGTCCTAAACTGCACAACCCAAACTAACCCACCCAAAAGTCTACCAACTTAGTAAAGATCGCTGGCACCTACAATTATTTTCATCCAACATTCCGATAACAGAAAAAAACAACAAAATCTGTAACACTTCCGGCGAGTAACTCGATTTCCTGTGTTATCGTTATATCAACATCCTATACTATGAGAATATACCACGGACGTAAAAGAAAAAGTACAGAAGTTTAACTTCGTACAACAAGGACATGCAACCCACCCCTTACCACACATAGACACGCGTCTTCTCAGTCATTTCACAATGCCATCATGTCTCACAACAACTCATTTATAACAACCTTATTTTGATGATGTAAAGGTCTTTGTGACTTTACAGACTAGTCGACTAGTGATAGCAATATTCAAACGAATTTATTTTATGCAGTTCCGTTACACATTGCCTTGTTGCCAAACTATAAAGTTAGTGTTAGGTTCTGCTGTTGTAGACAAAATAATCTTATTAGAACTGCTGTTTTTGCACGTCGTCTGAAACCATTAAACCTTCTGTAACTATCTACTCTATGCCCCATATAGCCTTCATATAAGCTTTCATATAATCACATCATCGGATCGGAGTTCCGGCGCGAGTCTGATTTATATCCGTACATCCTGTCCTCTCATCCACTCGTGCACTGTTTTATGATTTGTCTTCATAAGTCATCGCCTTCCGTGGATGATTTAAGGTCTATTTTCGTTTGCCTCGGTGGGGCTGTTAGGATAGTTGGAATTAATTGGCAAGGCAGTTCTTTGTTACTTGTAGTAGAACGCTTGTTCTTTTGATTTGATACTATAGGACGTAGAATAAGTAAAATTATCTATCAGTGAAAAAAACTCTTTATATTGACATAAGTTACCGATGCCGATGTAGGTACAGTATGACCACTCTAAGCGTGCAGTTCATGGTGGCGCTGCTTGTTAAGAAAAAATGCATCAAATATGGTACATTTATTTTAGTTCTGTGTTTTCCCGTCTACACAGATAAATTAGTTGACCAATTGATAAAAAAAAATGATTGATTTTTATTTTGATAAATTAGTTGTTGGTTGTTGTTGTTGTAGACCATTTGAAGGCTAATTTAAAGGAATTTTTGACAGTAAGACTGAAATTAGAACATAAACGTCCTTAATTAAGTTAAAAATACCCGTCGCAAATCCTGAATGGAAAACCCTTTGACATTAAATATTTGTCATACTTTACCATAAGTATCTGACCTTCTTACATCCAACTGCCTGTAAAGAAATCGTTCAAAGAATAACTGGACTCGTGAACTGAGGAATTCTTCAGACAGGTCATCCGTGAAATCTGAATGGCTTTCATATGCATCTTGTATGGAAATTCTCTGAAATTTCGCTATGTAGTAACCATGGTAACGCAGTCACTATAAAGATCAATCGGTGACTAGGTGGAGGGTAGTTTTGTAAGCACCCTCATCCATAGAAATATACGTATAAGTTATTTACTCGTGCATAAATATTTCTATTGATATTTGGATTTACTGAAAGTGGGACTTGGTCCTACCTACAAATTTCGAAGCTAATAACTAAATAAAAGCTTCAAAATTTCATAAGCATTTATTTAACTATGCGAATTTTGGGACAGGTCATCATTATCATCATTTCAGCCGCAAGACGTCCACTGCTGGACATAGGCCTCCCCCAAGTGTCGCCACATTGACCGGTCCCGTGCGACTCGCATCCAGCGGATTCCCGCAGCCTTCACCAGGTCATCGGTCCACCTCAATCGGTCGGTTGGGACGGGTATTTTACAATAAAAAATCTAGGTAGTTTATTAGGTACATTACGCGCTAGAAAATGTCACGCTGACTATACAGGGAGACACAGACGCACTAACGGTGCCCACGCCGAAATTTTTCATTAGTAATTTAAAATTTTCATACTTTTCGACCGTGTAGTGATTGCACTTTTGTAGAAAAGAGCTACATTTTAAAGTGTTCCGTACCCGAAGTGTAACTAACGGAACCCTATTACTAAGCCTCCGCTGCCCGTCAGTCTGTCTGTCAGCGGCCTGTTTCTCATGATCCATAATAGGTATAATAGATAGTTGAAATTTTGTTAGCCATTTCTCTTTTTTATTTATTATTGCCAAAAAAAATCTATACATAAGTCTCATTTGGGAGGCGTAATTGTGATGAACTGGGAAATGTTTCCCAGTTCATCACAATACGTACATTATTATCATCCAAGATTACGACTCCTTTAAAACTTCACATTCGGATTCAGGCGCGCCACCTCTAACTCAATAATAGTACATAAAATTTTAGGGCGTTACTAAAACGCTTGCTTCATAGGAATATAAAAAATTCTTTACGCATCACGTACGAAAATAAGTGATGGTACATTATCTCCGAGAAAGATGTTTGAGGGTTAATACAGGGGGGAATTCGGGATACCAGGTATTTTAGATGTCTGAATTCAGTTGGCTAAACATTGAGCATTTGTTTGATCTTGTTTTGTTTCCTATTGTTGGCTTATTGATGTTCTCTTTGGGCTTACATTTGGGTTGGGGGCTTTTGGGAATTCCCCCTAAATATTTTTGAGTGGTATTTTGGGACCACAAGAAAAAAACAAAGTTATGTCCAGGGAAAGTACGGTCCACCAAACAATTTAGAAATTATGAAATATGACCACACTCAAGTTTTATACAGGGTGTAAACAGACCCTTCACGAAGACGTCAACCAAGCATTCTGTGCATCAAACTAAGTAACCCTACGCAAAAATGATTGCTGGGAAACGACTTTTTTTTGCTGTTAGTTCGTTTCGGACATGATAAACCCTTACACGATGTTTTAGGGTTACTTCAGTCGGCAAAAACGGAAACTGTCCGTCTGTCAAAACCCTTTTTCTCAGAAACGCGTGGAGGAATTAAGCTGAAATTAATATTAAATATTCAAGTCTGCTACTCCTTTGAGCGGTGAGAAAAATAAACTTGTAAATCAACGCGATCAAAAGATATGGCCGTTTATGTCGGATAATTTGCGATTTCACAAGGGAATCAAAACTTATAGGGTACCTACTTACCGTTAACCTATAATCATGAAATTTGGCAAGAATCAATGTATCTAGCACATGTAAAGGTAAACATTCACTGAAATCCGTAAATATGTAATTTTATAGCAAAACCCCTACAAGTTTATACGGAACCCCGGTGCGCGAGTCCAACTCGCACTTGGCCGGTTTTTTTATAACGAAAAAAAAAATGCTAAATAATGTGTCTAATGTTTTTTTCTATGACGTTGCGTTACCAACCTTTTTTGCATATGAAAGAAATAAGGATGGAAAACATGTATATTTTTAAACCTATTTTTTATTATCAACAAACTTTAGTAGAATCTATTACTATTCTATATTATCCATCTATTTTAACAGAGGGCTTATTATAGTCAGACGTATAATATCGATGTATTCTGAGTAAATTATTAGGATTCAGTTAAGCTGTAACTCGACCACAACATAGTTGAGAAATGGTGAGCTATTTCACTATAATTATTTCACTAGTTCCAAGTATCAGGCAGCACAGAAATTTAACCTTACAGATGAGTAAATCCTAGAATTAGTAATTGCGTAACAGAATACTGGTTTAATAATTCACTGGAGTCGAACCTGGTACTTAGAAATAGGTAGAGATAAGTGCGTTAGATGAAAAGTAGTGCACATTTTCTCATCTTTGTAATGAGGTTGAGTTTATTGTCATTCCTAAATGGGCACAAATTCAGAAGTATCACCTTTGTGTCGGTAAAACGGGCTTTTGGTATTGAGTTAGATGTCACTTAATGTTGGTGGAAACAGGCTCTAGGCATTGAGTTAGATGTCACTTAGTGTTTGTGAAAACGGGCAAAGAAGGAAGAAAGAAAAATGTTTATTTGACGTCAGTACATTAAGCACACACAATAATATTTAAAAAAAGTTACAAAAATAGGGAAAGTGCATAGAATGTGCATGTGTAGTGTTAGAACTGTGACCACAGGCAAGTTGTTATAGGAGGTCACCCATCCACGGACTAACCTAGGCAAGCGTGGCTTATCCTAAAGATCGATCTAAGAGGCTGTATTCCCTTGTATTTACAACTGAATAATAATTATTCAGATATTATATGCAGTCGTAATTTATTGAAGTAACACATGGCACTAATGTGCCCAGCCATATACAGCGGCATAATTAGGACGCAAGTTATATCTATGGATATTAATACTGACAGACTACCTCATGGGTCGAGTGGTCGCAAGTGCTATAATAGCTGAGCATGAAGTTGGGTTCAATTCCTGATTTGCAATAGGCTCGCCCCCAATTACATAAGACTTTAACATAACTGGTGAAAATATGTAGCTGAGCATGAAGTTGGGTTCAATTCCTGATTTGCAATGGGCTCGCCCCCTATAAGACTTTAACATAACTGGTGAAATTTGGGTGTAGGTACCTACTGTTAGGTACACCTCTGGCCAACCCTTCGGTGATTACAGGCGCGATGTAATGTTATGTTACTAATAGATAGACGCTTATATCTCATGTAACGGATTTTTACCAATTATTTTTGTGTTCTATGGAATCAAACTCAAAGCATTTATTTCAATTAGACCATTACCATTAGAATGTCAAAAAAACAAAGCTACAGTCCCAGTCACTAGGCATAATAACTTGAGAAAGTACCCTAGCGTAGATTTCTATGGAAAAGAACGGGCAAGAAACTCCATGGACACTCTTTTATATCTCTTTGGAATCAAACAATGGAGATCTATTTGGGTTATAAGTCTTATAACGACCACACGTGTGCGACTTGACTTCATGCCCGGATTTCTTTCTGAATAACAATGGCACATGCGTTTTAAAATTAGCCGCATATTATCTGGTGGGAATTTTGAAAAGTCTACATCATTGAAAGGAAACCTCTTTGCATAAATTCCGCCCTTTAGGTCCAAAGTTTTAGGCTGAGCTTGCGGAGGTCAGTGAGTGTGTGGACTTTTTTTTATACAGCATAGCTAAAAATACTGGTAGCCCAAAAATTCATATTCATATTCTTTATTGCACACAAAATTAAAAAATATACACACAAAATTCAAATATATAGCTTATGAACAACGGCAAGCTTAACCCAGAATTGGGTTTTCTTACAGCAAACCTTATTTAAAAAAATAATAAAAAAAAAACAAATCAAAAGAACTCAAAAAGAACAAAAAAAAAAACAAAAAAAGCAAATACCAAAGTAACTATGTTTTATGTAGGTACTTACAAGTACATTATCGTCTTCTGCCTAGCTAAGTTAGTACTGGGTATTACGGTTCCCCTTGGTAAGACTGGATGTCAGACTTTCGGGCCACTGACTACCAGTAACGGCTGTCTCTGATCCACAAATTACAGCCGGGAACCAACGGCTTAACGTGCTTTCAGAGGCACGGAGGAAACTTGGTATATAATAATGGTCACCCATCCATTGAGCGATCGTGGCAAGTGCGGCTTAACCTTGAAGATTGAACCTTGCGGCTGGTATTTTAGACAAGTTTTGAACAATTACATAAATAACATAGTGTATTACAAAAACTATGAGCTAATGAAACATGTTGTTCTATTTTCCCTATCAATTACAATAATAACGGGTTTAGGAACTTAATTTATTATAAATGACAGCGATGTAATTATTTTACAAAACATAACACCACGTCTAGCCTATAATTTCGTATGAATAGCTAGTTCAATGTAGGTTAAAAAACCGGCCAAGTGCGTGTCGGGCCACGCGCAGTGTAGGTTTCCGTAGTAGCCCGATATCACAATATAGAACGAACCCGTTGGTACAGCACCATCTAGCGGCTGCTTTGTGAGACTTATGATAATTTATTATGTTTTTTTTTGTATTTTTATTTTAGATTTTGTTTTTCAATGCAAGTCTTTTCCCGTTATATTCAAGCAACTACTTCATCTTAGTCACTTTATAAGATTTATTCTAAGGATTTTGTATTTGGTACAAAATTATCCAACGACTATTACTGCTAAACTAATAAAGTTATCTTAATCGCTATATGGTTTTCAAGTTCATGAAATGCACTATCATCACGATTTTTTCCAGATTTTTCAAGCCCGCAGTTTAGGTTTTCGAGCGAGAGGGGGGGGGGACACGCCCTACTGGAACCAAATTTTGCACTTTAAAGTTTAATATTTCGTAAATGGAGCATTAAATCGAAAATAGTTTTAGCAACCCCTGTCATTTGAAATTGGACATATGTTTTTTCTTTTTTGACGTAAACAAAAAATGAAGACGATACATTTGAGTACATTTTTTAACTCAAATGTAACGTCACAAGGGGCACTCATGATTTTTGACACGTTTTACTTCGTATATTTTTATAAATTTGATAAAACAAAAAACACGTATCCAATATTTTTCGATAATCTAACTGACGGGCTAAACAGAATCATATTTTTTTTAGCCAGTCATCATCCCTATTCACTAGGCAGGCTTTAATACTTCGGAGGACACGGTGGAGCACACGGTGGAGGTGTGCCCTGCTTGGGTCGAGCACCGCCGTGTCCTCGAGGTGGCGATCGGCGGCGGTGACCTCTCGCTTCCGGCCCTGGTTCGTGCCATGGTCCGGAGCGAGACGGAATGGGACGCCGTCACCTCCTTCTGCGAAGCAGTCATGCTAGCGAAGGAGGTGGCGGAACGTGAGAGGGAGATATCCTCACGTCCCGGCCACCGCGGGAGACGCCCCGGGCGTCGGGGGCCACGTGGTGGCTTCCGGCCACCGTAGGCGCGGGCCTGTGGACGGGGAGCTATGGGCTAGCTCGCCGTCCGTACGTCTCATGACGACAGGCCGTGTCGACGGCGCGTTCGTGTTCCACGCGCGCCTCAAAGAGAGTCAGCAATAGGGAAGGGCACCCCTTCCCTATTGCTGACTCTCTTTGAGGCGCGCAAGGGCCGAAGCCTGCAGGGGCTGCGGGACTATTCGAAAGAGATACCGTGGCCCCGGAACACAAAGGGCGATGAAGGAACATGGATGGGTTTTAGTCAGTAAAAGTCTGACACTCCCTCCTGCTCCGCCCAGAGCGGGAGGAGTCATTTGATCATTTCCATTCCGAAAAAAAAAAAAAGGCTTTAATACTTACATACATACAATCACGCCTTTTTCACATGAGGGTAGGTAGAAACCACAGAACGCCACCTGCCAATGATCTGTACATATTCCTTTCGCCTCGTCCACGTTCATACATCCAGACTATAACTAAAAAATATCAATGCAAACAAAGAAACATTACTATTAACGCTACTAGGAACCGCTAGGTATGTACTTCGCACGACCGACTAACTAAAGAAACCGAACGCTTTTGTTACATTGAAACGCAAGTCACTAAAAACATTAGTGGGCCTGAAAGAACTCTATTTTAGGACCTACAACTCGCTAAAAGATATTAGATAAATATAAACATAGCGAGTTGTTTTACTAAGCCTGCTTGTCAATAAAATAACATCCTGTACTTTTATGGCTTCAATCGATACAGTCAATAATAAGAATCAAATCTCTCCAAGCATACATCATAAATTAAATGAAAGGAAAACCATGAAATCTAAATTTATAAATTTATTGGGATAAGATAAAGCACTGACATTTATAGGTCCATCCGATTACATAAGTTAGTACCTACCTAATTAACAATTATCTTTGACGTCAATTATTTATTAAAATGACAAAGAACTATTAAAATAAGAAGATTGCAAGTTGCACAAACAAACACGAGCAAGTTGCAACTGACTGTATCTCTGTTTATAACTTGTCTATGTAAGTTGTTGGTTAAAAACAAGGTGAAGGTCAAAGAAATTATGGATGAATTGTGCGAAGTTGATAAAATTATGCGAAGTTGATAAAATTGTGCGAAGTTGATAAAATTATGCGAAGTTGATAAAATTATGGTAAGGAAGAGGATAATTATGGAAAGAGTGAAGAGAGGCAAAGCCCAGGAGTGAGACAGAGCAGGCTAATAGAAAAATACAACGCATTTGTTGAAGTGAAATAAAAGCATTGTTTGATGATTTAATACCGTAGTATATAACTAGTATGTGTTGGTCACAGTAGTTTCATATCCGATACTAAATCATCAAAAAATATTTTTATTTGTATCAATATTTCATAAAAAGCCGCTGCAGATACAGCTGTTGTGTTGTACCTAACCTTTTTTATTGCCAGTAATAAAAACGCAATCAAATCAGAAATATAAACAAACAAACATTGGTATTTACGATTGACGCATACGTAGCTCGTAACTAAAGGGTACCTGTCATTTGTACATACTTGTACAATGCGACTTTACTTAGATTGTTCCGACACACACACAAAACTACTGCATACAATTCATAAATTAATTCGTTCATTGTTAGAGGACGAAGAAAATGGCGGGATTAGCTGGACAAGACCAGCGACCAGTTGTCCACATTGGCCTTGGATCGTAACAAATGGAAGTCATGGGGAGAAGCCTTTGCCCACCAGTGGGATGATGCAAGCTCTGTAGTATGCATCATCCCACTGGCGGGCAAAGACCTCTCTCTAGGCCTCGGTGTGTGTGTGACTGTGCTTTCGCTGACAGTGATACTGATACTGTTATCAGTATCACTGTCAGCGAAAGCACAGTCAAAACCTCTGGGTTGAGAAGCAGAACATTTTGCATCAGTTTTATACAGGGTCTAAACAGACAGACAGAACAGAAGCAGAACAGACATAGACAGAACATTAAACTAAGTAACCCTACGCAAAAAGAAATCTGGGAAATGACTTTTTTTTGGGGGTGAAAAATCACGTTTTACGGTAAAACTCAATGTAACGCACTCAAACATTGTGCTGATGGATGGATTGAATAGTGTGGGGGTCGTGGAGGTGTTTAAAGTAAAATTTTTTAAATTAAAAACATTTTTATTTAAAAAAAACTTGTGAAAAAGTTGGGACTTTGACCCCCAATAACTCCGTAACTAGAAGGTTCCCAGGTATAGTCTAGAACAAAAAAATGATCGATATGATGGAGAAAACAAGTGCCTTTCGGCTTCGTTAAGAGTCTTTTTACACCTTTTAGGTATACAATGAAAATGAGCACGAAGGAAGGAGTTTTTAAATGATGAACAGCCTGGTTGCTCCTTGTTGCTAGGTTAGATTTGCGGGTCGGTTTTCAGCTTTCACGGCCACAAGGTGAACAAAAATTAGACTGGTTCTAACTTTAACTTAATCAGTTGTCACGAGAAATAACAATTGATTATAATTTCCTTGTTTTAACTCTTGTATTTTTTACGGTTCCGTAGACCTGACCAGGAACCCTTAAAGTTTCGTCATGTCCGTCTGTCCGTCCGTCCGTCCGAGGTTTTGCTCAGAGACTGTTAGTACTAGAAAGCTTACGCCGATGAAATAGTAAAATAAAATTTTGGAAAATATTTTTTTAGGGTAGCGAAAAAAAATTCATCCCTACTTCACATGTAAAGTGGTACATGTGAAGTGAGGATGAATTTTTTTTCGTCGTCTATATCACCGTGTGTGTGGGGTATCGTTGAATAGGTCTTTTAATGACTGTGACCAATGACTTAGGGGTTGCTAACACTATTTTTCGATTTAATGCTCCATTTACGAAATATTAAAATTCCAAGCGCAAATGTTTGTTCTAGCAGTCGCCCCTCCCCCTCTAAAAGCTAAACTGCTGGCTTGAAAAATCTGGAAAATTCATGATGATATTACACATTGATAAATTATTATTAGTACATTTCATGAACTTTAAAGGAAAATTATAGATGGAACTTTAGTAGTTTAGCAGTAATAGTCGTTGAACTTGGGTGTTGGATAATTTTGTACCAAATATGAAATCCTTAGAATAAAGCCTTTAAACTTTTAAAGTGACTAAGATGAAGTAGTTGCTTGTGATAACGGGCTACAACGGAACCCTACACCGCACATGGCCCGCCACGCACTTGTACGTCGAGCATAATAACTGTTAACCAATCACAAAGTAAGTCCCGTTATAATATTAGTGAATAGTACTTTTCAATACAAAAGCAGGCAAGCCCTGTCCTATAAAAATAACTAACAAAACTTGTAAAGAAGCAATACAAACCACCTTTTTAATATACTAGAGTAGAAAAACCTTTTTTCCTTTCATAGAAGTTAAATATAGAAGAGCACTTTATTTGAACAATCATTAATGTTGATAGGACTAAGGCCAAGTCCTAACCAAAGTGATCTTTGGACTCGCAAATGTTGCGTTGATAATTATGTCACTATTTGTTCGAAACGACATAACGGCTCTATCCGTGCGTTCAAGGACTTTCTTGATTCGATACTAGACGTGCACTCTTGCAGTGATCCATGGAGTTCCTTGCCCTGTCTTCTCTATGAGATATTTGCTTTGGAAAGGGTAACTACAGTCGATTCTGAGTTATTATGCCTGTGACTGGTCTGTAGGTAGCTAATTCTTGGATTTACAAAAGTGTATCTAAGGTAAGCAAGGTGGTCCATTTGAAATAAATGCTTAGGAGTTTGAGTTTGTTTCGGCGAGCATGTACAGCCACCATAAGACGACCTCTGTTGTCGTACCCGTTTGGGTTCGTCAAACGACATATAATTAACGCGACGGTTGCTTTGGTTAGGATGCAGGATATACAACATGCTCGCGAGCATATACGCATGTTCTTTATAGTCAGTCTTGATTGATTAAATACACGAGCATAATTATAATGTGAACGTAAGCGACAAAAAGTCATTTCGTGCACGCTTAAGATCTCTTTTTTACTAAGGGACGAGCGGACGTCACGCGGTATCACCCGCGTAGTTCCCGTTCCCGTGGGAATACAGAGATAAAAAGTAGCCTATGTCGCCCGGGGATAGTGTGGCTTCCCAACGGTGAAATAATTTTTCAAATCGGTCCAGTAGTTTTTAAGTTTATTTGTTACATACAAAAATACAAATCTTTCCTCTTTATAATATTAGTATGGATATATGTAGATTAAGTTCATTATTAACTCGAGAATAGGCGTAGTAAGGCTGCCTTACGTTCTTAGGGTCCCGGATTCGAATCCCGGTTGGAGCAAATGTTTGTGTGATGAGCATGGACATTTGTTTTCCGAGTCATGGATGTTTATATGTATAATAAGTATGTATTTGCTGGACATTACACACAGCGCATTCTATTGCCACACTAAGCAACGACGCTTGTGTCGTGGACACCAGATAGTTGATATACTACATAGATACTTTTTGTTTGTAAATACATACTTATTATACATATAAACATCTTTGACTCGGAAACAAATGTCCATTCATCAGCCCAAATATACACTTAGAAAATTTAATTATATTATTCGTAAATCAGCGTACAAATGAGTGCCCCACGATATTTAATAAAGCGATGCCATGCTATAATATTCTCCCCCGAGGTCGTCCGAGGTGCAATGCGAACGATTTTAAAATTAAAAATTCCCTTCTTTAGGTAGAGCCACCGGAATGTCAGACGAGGTTCATTCTTTATAATGATTCTTGGAATTATGTCTGACGGACAATGCGAAGTTAATGAGATTTTTTTTTTGAATTATTGGAAGATTTTTTACTGTGAAAAGAAAGAAATCAGGCTTTTAAAACATAACTGCAGTGTGATTCTGTAAGATCTCATTCTAAACTTCGAATCTGAATTCGCTGTGAATTTCTTGATTGGCATTCTAAAAACACGGTTGATAATTCGAATTTACACTTGCGCCACTCTTGTGAGCGTGTCAGCGAATTGAACTAAATTAACAAGGAGATTTTGACAGATAAAGTATGAGATGACGTAAGAAGTGGCATTGGTCGCTTCGGAGCTCACTTCACTTCGCAAGTGACTAGGTGATGCTTACGGAATGCAAAATCAAGGTCTCGTTTTGAACCTTATGCGAAGTGAGAGTGAACAGCGATGTGAGATGCGAGTTGTTGTTTGAATTTTACAGAATCGACCTACTGTTAAGTTTTGGATTTGGCTCTGCTGTTATTTATAATCTCGATGTGCCCGTCGGCGTTGGTATGCCAAATCGGATACTGGGACCGGCAGTTGTGTAAAGAACTAGCATCAGCGAAGACATAACCTGAGTATTTTAATAAAATACCTTGTGTAGAAAATAACTTAAAATTAGATTAAGGATTAGATAGTAATCATAAAAATCATCAAACATTTTTTACAATAATAAAATTAATAGTCGTTAAGTAGAGAAATACAAGAGGAAAATTTTAAAATTAATTGTCAATTAATTACTCTCAGAATGGAATGATAAATGATGTTTATTTTGCAAGTAGGTTTTTACAAACTCTTTCACACGTCATTTTTTTTTAAACTAGATGGGGCCGATGTTTCGTACCTGATTACTCTGAGAAGAAACAGCCGAAATAAACTCAGAGGTCATAGTCTCTTTTGAACATGAGGACTATGCAGATTAGTGTCTGAGATGGTTTTTTGAAGAAAGAGCCACACAGATTTGAGTGGACCTGTCCAGTCAGTGCAAGCATTTGTCAGTTATCGTGTAACTCGACTTATAGCTCAAGGAGCTCAACGAAACGGCGAACCATACCAAAGAAAGGACATTTGGGTAGGTCGCTTATAGTACTCAAACTGCCAGACAGTCGTGGGAAAAAATAAACAAAAAATAAAATAAAATGTGACCCACGTGGTCCTCACATTCACAATTATTCAAATGAAATTAATAATACTTTACAAAATGAATGTCAATAAAAATCACCAAAATCAGTAAATGTCACAATTCACAACAATAAAAAAAAAGAAAAAGTAAAAAATAAAATAAAAAATATTAAAAAACTGAAATAAGTATTCATGTCAAATCATTCAATGTCACAGTGTTTAAAAGAAAGGAATTAATAATAAACAAGCGAAGTCCGAAATTTCGACATTCACAGAGCAAATTTCATTGGAACAGCATCCAAAGCCTTCCAAGCAAGCCATCCAGCATCCCAAGCCTTTTTGTCTTCGAGATAGTGATTAACGTGATAGTAGGCTTTCAGGCAAAACTTCCGTTTTATAAATGATTTGCATTTATTTAGGCTTAGTGCTTGAATATGGCTCGGAAGTTTATTGTAAAAACGTATACATTGGCATCTAAACGTACCCCCTATTTTTTTGAGCCTCGTTGCAGGAACAACAAATGTGTGTTTGTTCCTTGTATTTATGTTGTGGATATCACTGTACTTTTTAAACAAATTAGTATTTTTGTGTGCATACAAAAGGTTTTCATAAATAAACTGAGAGAGCACAGTAAGAATATTGATCTCTTTAAATTGTCGTGTTCTATTAAATTCCGTAGGTTGAATAAGTGACTATTAATTTAACGCAATAAAAACTTGCTCCGTGCTGGAATAAAACTTCCCATTTTGTCTTGTACGGGCGATAGTTTTTTCCAATTATATTGTGTATTATTGGATTAACACATAGAGTACTTTTTATTCCAGTAGGATGATTCTGTGGGTCAAATACCGAACTTTACGCGGGTGGAACCGCGAGCATTAGCTAGTATATGTTATAAGTAATATTGGTAGGTCACATCGTCGCCTCGGCCGTTGACCTACTAACAAGTTAATCTGGCTTATGTTAATCTCGTATATTTATTGCAAAACATGTGCCTCCTAATCTGTGGCTTGCGATGATTGATTTTAATATCATATTGGTAATAGTACATTATGATATAAGTGCGGTAAGTTGAAAATTACAGCCGAGGCGATATTGCTAGCCCGAGCCGTAGGCGAGGTCTATAAGAAAGCAGAGCCTGTAATTATCAAAGCGCACGTATGTCATACGACGTTTTATAACATATTTGCGAGGAAATAAATAAAACAAATAAAAACAATACAGCGAAAAGAAAAAGCGCGCGGAATAATTTTTACTTCGCGCTTTTTTTTAAGGCTAAGACACAAAAAACAGCCAGTATTACTAATAAAGTAAATTAATATTTGTGTGTTTTTGTTACAGATAAATGGTTGTAATTTATTGTCAAAATAAATTAAATTAAAGAATTAAATGTTTATTTATTATATTTCATCTACCAAAGTTAATTTTATTCATAAAATGTTGACCACTTTTCTGACCTAAAAACTCTTTACTAAGATTTAAAAAAGCACCGTTCGGTTTAGATGGAGCATCTTGATAATCCGTGCATTTTACTTTACAGCACAAGTACGTAATGACATACATTACGATATTGAAATTGGTGAAATAAGAGACCCTTTACGAGCAAATGTGTTATAAAATTACTAACATAACACCACTGTAGTTAGGCAGAGGTATACCTAACAGTACACCCAGAATTCGCCGGTTATGTTTAAGTTCCATGTAATAGGGGGTGAGCTATTTGCCATCAACCAGGTACAAATCCAGACTCCGTTGCTACTACCGAGACATTCCCGATGGAAAAAATCTATAAAACTTTGCTCGACCTGGGAATCGAACCTAAGACCTTATGCTCAGCAATCACACTTGCGACTACTACACTAACGAGGCAGTCGGAAGTGAAGCAATTCCGTACCTATTTTAAATTGCCTAACAAACTTAATTTAAGGTTAAACAAATTCCTTTTAACGAATGAGGGCGCTTACCATCTTTTTGAACTATCATTTATATTCAAAATAATCGAAATAACGTAGTAGGGAAAATAATAATACGGAGCCCGTAAAAAAAACTATTTATTTTTTGGCATAATCATATTTATTTCATGTCTAATTGAGCGTAATGATTTAAGGTCAATAAACAAAGTCTTAGAACTATTTTCTTTCTTTGTGTTGTCACTAAAAGGCGACGCTCTTTTTCTCTCAAACAATACAAATATAAAAATATATCGTTTAAAAGTTGGAAGAAAGAGGTACAAAAGAAATCTCTTCAACTTGGGTACTTTGAGTAAACCTAGCACTCCGACAAAAGCAGAGAAAACGCTAAGACGAAGAAAAAGTGCTCCGTAAACAAAATATCAGCGAACTTTCTTTTTTTAATTTTAAACTTTAATATCTTTTTTAGACGGATCCCGCGATCCCGGTATTTTCATTTAAAACGCGGAAGTTTTTGGTGAAACGTCTGAATGGGCTTAATATTTTAACATGAACTGCGATTCACTGGGTGTTAATAAAAGGCGGAGATGGATACAAAAATGTTGCACTCCATCCAATATTACTTATTTTACCAGATTCATATTTTTTTTAGACATTATTATTTTTTTAACAAAAGCTATAGAAGAAATATCAGAGATTTTTCATTTAAAAGTATTGTGTATGTTGTTCTGTGGGTTGAATAACTCTGCTATCTATTTATAATATCATGCAATCATTATTAGCAAGAAAGTAAAATTATAGATTCGTTTAAAGTTTCTATTAATTTCAATAAAATGTTGATCAAAAAACAATAATATCAATGAATACGACAACGAAAATAATCTATAACATAACACATTAAATCACCAAAAATAACATTTTAAAGAATCAATAACAGTCGACTGGCAAGCGTGGCCGAAGCTTGCTTTAGTTGTCTGGGCGCCGTAGCGCGGAGAGGACGCCTCTACGAAACGCGCTACGCCGTAGCACGCGCTACGACACCGATGAAAAAGTGCTACGGGCCAAAAATGTGATACAAAAAAGTACACTCGTGGAAAAAATTGCTCAATTTAATTTCTTGTTTTTTGTCTAGTGTTGTGACTTATTGTGCTAAAAATGGAGTGGACTTTCTTCCTGGTGGTCTGTCTTTTCTACACGGCAACCGGTAACCCTGCAAAAATGGGTCAGTACAAGTTAATAATTTAGTTTGTGCGCGGTTAGCTTATTGCATAGATTGGCAGTTTGACGGCTAGAACAAAGGAGGAGTTGGGCGGCTTATAAATTATGTTTCTGATGTTTGTCTTGGATGTATTTCACTCTACGTTTGACGTGATTAAATATTCTGTTTCGCGGGCTGTGTTTTGTTACTAGTAAATAATTTAGCTGGTGTATACATTTTAATACCAGTTTATTATTGTATCACTGCAGTGAAAAAAAATCTTTAAATACAAAGGATATAAGGCAGATTGGATACATCAAACTTACATTGTTGACTGTTGTCTTATATCTGAAACTTACATACAGATTATCTATATTGCTACTTATTTATGAAAGCTGGAAGAAATATTTATTAACTTACCTACGTAAATAATTCTCTTCACGACCTAAATAGAGCTGCAGTATCAAACGAGTCTTTTAGACAAGTTAGTTGTCGTTTTGGTCCTGCATCACCATTGCCAGCATTGTAGCATGTCAACAATTTATTCAAAAAATAAGTAACTTCATAAATAAAAATGTCAAACATTAAACAACATTATTGCTACATTAGTGGACAAAATTGATTGATCATTTATCAGGCACTGGGCAGTTACCATGTGCGCACAAATATCCATGTCGGCAATAAAATGTATTTATTGAAAGTTACTTACAAACAATAGGTTAAAATTATACTGTCAGTTTATGGATGTATAGTCTAAATTAAACTACTAAATTAAATTATAATTTATCACTTACGAATTCAGAAACTTGTCCAAAATCTATATACATAATTTTAATTTGCCACCAAATTTAACCTACAAGATTCGTCAGCGCAAATATCTTCTGCTGCAATACATCCATTTCTGCTGTCAACCAGCAATGCGGCATAGTTTGAAGGGTTATAAGTTAAACACACACGGGAGCCTCTTCAATTTAGTCCCTGGGCGTAGTGCACACGTGTGAACGCACACCACGTCCACACTGGATGTGGGGTGCACGTGACTTCAGAGGCATTGCAGCAGTATAAACTAAGGATTACCGCTTTACTGGATAGGTAGGAAACTTTGCTATGTCATCGGTATACATCTAAAAATAAAACGGTATGTTGAACTGTCCCACTTCTGGGTAAAAAGCGCCCCCTCGTTTCACCTTTCTCGATGTTGCGCCTATAAAAAATTAAAAAAGTAATTGTTTAAAAACATACAACGGCCCTGTGGCAGACAGGCTGACAGAAGGAGTAGCTCAACCCAAAGTAGGAACGAGACCTAATTAGTCTCGTTCATCGAAATAACACCAACTTTCCTATTTGTGTTATTTTTTATTAATTGTAGGTAGAAAACAATTATGCTGGGTACATATTGAGTATCTTGCAGTCATTGACAAAATTATATTTTATGCCTGCCTATTAAAACTGTCTACTTTGACACTATAAAAGGCTCGGAGAAACGAAAAGCTATTTGTAAAATAAGATTATTTTTCTGAAAAGGTGATTGGTACTGTTAGAAATTTTCTAACTTAGTACAGAAAATGTTATAGCCCAGTTCCGACTGATAGGCTATGTCAAAGTCAAAGTCAAAGTATGCAAAATTTTATGTATTTATTTTCAAGAAAACATGTTTATACATAGTTTTCGCGAATAGAACGGACGGTCGGATTGATCACCGAGGTTCGCCCGTTGGTATTAGATATTATTTCGCCAAATACCCGTTGTAACTTTTGTAGTTGTTTCTTTATTTTTAACTAAGTACCTACTTATGTGGATCTAATTATAAATTATGTAGTCGATGATCTTGGTGCACGGTAAAACTCTAATAAGTTTATGTTGACACCAACTTAAATGTATTCAATGTATGTATGCTACTGAATAAATAAATAATAATAAAAAACAAATCGGCATGAAATCTAAGTAACGGCCCGTTCTATAAATTTTAAAAATGTTTTCTTAATCGCATTTTTGACTTATTGAATCCAATCAGAATCAATTTTGCTTACTTGCAGGATGTGAGATGGCCAAAATAATCACCTTTAGGTACCTTATTAGATTAATACCAATTTAGTTTCCCAAATTACTCCTAATTGATAAAACTTAAAATGTCTCTTACGGGATATCGTCCGTGATTATTGTTTGTTTTAAGCTCCCGATATTACGATACGACTACGACACGACACGACGACGATGACTGTTATGATTTTTTTTTTTAATAATCAGGGAAGATATCCCGTATGTGGCATTATAAGTTTAGTTATGAACCGTGATAGCTTAAAACAGAAATTGGTGAAAATCATAATTTTGCAAATATGTACAAAATTTCTTATAATTTACTGAATTGAAATAGCATTCTATTCAATTAGAATATTATATTTAGTTATTCAAAACGTTGTTCGAATACCATTCATTCATAATTTTGTGTTCGTAATCAGCCAAGCTAAGATTCATTTTCTTAATTACTGTAAATACTAAGGTTTATTAACGTTCAAACCAAAGTTCTCTCTTAGCGTAGATTAATTCCCAAATCTAGATATTAATTTTCTGAGTAGGTCTAAGAACTAACTTTATCAATAAGAGATTATCGGCAAAACACTATGTATTTATATAGTACTAGCTTCTGCCAGCGGCTTCGCCCGCGTTAACTTTGATAATTATCCCATGGGATCTTACTACTGGGATAAAAAGTACCCTATGATTTAATCCAGGTTATAAACTATCTGTGTGCAAAATTTCATCCAAATCCGTTTGGTAGTTTTTACGTGAAAGAGTAACAAACATACATACATACTCACAAAGTTTCGCATTTATAATATTAGTAGGATACAATGTGATAAATAAAATATGAACACTTATTATAGCGTTACGCTTAATACTCCCTGAAGGGTTAGGCACAGGTGTATCTATACCTTGTACACACACGTTTCGTCAGTTACAGTACTACAGAATTTAACTCAATAGGCGAGACGACAAAAAAAATCTAATAAGTACGTCAGTTAGATTATCAAAAAAAAATTGACCCGTGTTTTTTCTTTTGTTACGTAAACCAAAATTGATGAAGATATGACGCTTTTAAAATTTTCAATACGTCACGCCTAGGTATAATTTTTAGCTAGTTCTGACGTCACGAGCCCCCACTCCCTAGTTTTGATGCGTTTTATCTTTTGCCAATATTCATTATTTACAAAAACAAAAAATACGTGTCCATTAATTTCCAATACTCTAACTGACGGACTAAATAGATGTGCAATTTTTTGATACTGTCGTCATGCCTATTCGATTACATTTGGTATGTTTTTAAAAACGACCATTTCTCTTTCAGGAGTTTGTGAGTAAGGGATACAATACTTAAAAACACTTTTAAAACAACGTATCTACGAAAAATAATTTGAAAACACTGAGACGGCGTGGTAAATTAAAATTACTAATTCATTCCTAATTTTATTTCACTTTTGTATCCAACATTACACAGAAAAATAAATTACTTTAATCAAAATAACTAGTCTAACAGCTCATTATAAATCTATTTACATATGTATGTTCTTTGTACCTACATAATAAAGTTAGTGTGAAAGCGTGTGTTAAAAAAACCTCAACTTTTTGGTTTTAAAACTAATTTTCTGTGAGCAAATTATGAAACAACGAGCGTAAAAAGTTATCTGGTGCAAATAGATTAAGTTTAATTATATTTTTAACTAGATTTTCTGTTTTCATGATAGAACATAATAATACGTTTTCAGCGAATGAGAATAATAATAATAATATAATAATTATATAATCGATCCGACACGTTATTTCTGGGTGTTCTAGTCTGGCTAACGGAGAGTACTTGCATAGACACAACCTTGTTGCCAGGATTATCCACCAGCAACTTGCTTTGAAGTACAACCTTGTGGAATCAGAAGTGCCATACTATAAGTATGCGCCCGACCCAGTTCTCGATAATGGTAATATCACGTTGTATTGGGATCGACCTATCACCACTGACAGGACTGTTGTTGCCAATAGGCCTGACATTGTGGTGATAGATCGATTGGAGCGCCGCACAATGATTGTTGATATAACGGTCCCGCATGACGAGAACCTCGTGAAAGCAGAGAAAGATAAAAAATAAATATCTAGATCTGGCTCGCGAGGTTGTTGACATGCGGGACGTGAGTACAGCAGTCATTGTGCCGATAGTCGTGTCGGCTAACGACGGCCTCGACCAACATCTTAGGAGGCTCTCGCTTGGCAGCTGGATCAAGGGCTTGATTCAGAAAGCAGTACTTCTGGACACGGCACGTATTGTTAGGAGGTTCCTCTCTCAAGAGCCCTGACCACCAGCAGCTCAGACCCTGTTCCCAGCGCTGGTGGGCTACTGTTTTTTTATACACTCGAGAGCAATGAATCCGGGTCACTTAAAGAATGTTAAAAATCTCGGAAACTAAAAATGATAGGTTAATGCAATAAATTGTATTTAATAGACAATGTAATACTCCTTAAATGAAAGTAAAAAAAAAATGAGTCACCATACATTTTATTAACACAAAATTACATAAAGAAAAAAACTGCTGATCTCTCCTTAAAACAAAAATAGGAAACATGAAATTTTTGAACTTTATTACGATTTTCTTGAATTTTAATACTTCGTATTGCCTCCTCGTGCTTCCATTACTGCGTTTACGCGGTTTGGCATGCTGTACACCAAGTTCCTTATACGATTTTGGGGAATATTCTCCCATTCCTCTGTGAGAGCAATTTTGAGCTCACGAAGCGTGATTGGGGGAGGGTTTCGTTGTTTTACGCATCTGCCTAGCTCGTCCCAAGCATGCTCGATCGGGTTGATATCCGGGCTGCGCGCTGGCCACTCCATACGAGTAATGTTCATCTCTTGAAGGTAGTCATTCACAATCCTACCTGTATGAGGTCGGGCATTGTCATGCATAAATATAGCATCCTCATCTAAATTGACCATAAATGGACCAACGTAATCATTGAGGATTTCTTCTACATATCTTACGCTAGTTAAAGAGCCGTTTTCTATGATCACCAGCTCTGTGCGACTTTCAGAAGAAATTCCGGCCCACACAAGTACAGACCCACCACCGTAGGCTACTTTTTCTTCGATGCATGCTTGCTTGAATCTTTCCCCTGGTCTTCGATACACTCTGTGTCTTCCATCGTGCTTGTAGAGCATAAATTTTGATTCCTCGGAGAACATAACTTTTGACCAATCTTCAATACTCCAATTTACGTGGCTCTGGGCATATCTTAGTCTTGAAATACGATGCCCACGCTCCAGTTTAGGGCCGTTTGCAGGTCTAAGGGGTTTTAAGTTAGATTCAGCAAGCCGACGTCTTACTGTCCATGCACTTGGGTTACTTCCTCCGAGGCGTCGAAACTGATTTGTGAGTTCAGTTCCTGTGAGAAAGCGATTTCGAAGCATGGTGTTCACCAAGTATCGGTCTTCTCGTGCTGTGGTACACCTGGTTCTGCCCGTTCCTGGTCTGCGTAGGTTAGAACCAGTTTCTTCGTAACGTCGGAGAACTCTTTGTACTGTTGACAGCGACACACCGACAGTCCTGGCTGTATCGCGCTGACTCCGGCCGGTTTCCAGCATTGTAAGTATTCTGGTGCATTCTTCAGGCGTAAGCGACATAATTTCAGCTTGAATAATGAATATAGAGCACAATCAACATGGTTTATGTACCCACATAAATGACAGATTACAAACAAAAGCAAAACCAAATGCTGTAATTTCGTAGTTCCATCTTCGAAAGTGGCCCTTTTTCAAATTTGATTTTTTTATGATATAACTATACAATAACTAAGAAGTTTTAATACCTTCATTTAAGGAGTATTACATTGTCTATTAAATATAATTTATTGCATTAACCTAGCATTTTTAGTTTCCGAGATTTTTAGGATTCTTTAAGTGACCCGGATTCATTGCTCTCGAGTGTATTTTTAAATGTTTTTTAATATAGTTTTATTAAGAAATATTTAAAAATATCAAAAATATGTTTTTAAATGAATAAACGAATAATAATAATAAGAATCCTATAAGTTTCACAGTATTTTATAGAGTTCCCTATGTAGTATATTAACACATAACATAACATCACACCTGTAATCCCCCAAGGTTCAAGCAGCGGTGTACCTAATATTAAACCCACATTTTGCCAGTTATGTTTAAGTCTCATGTAATAAGAGGCGAGCCTATTGCCATCAGCCGGGCACAAATCTAGACTCCGTGGCAGCTACTAAGAAATTCCTGATGCAAAACAGAATAACACTTTGCCCAACCTGGGAATCGAACCCAGGACCTCATGTTCCGCAGTCACACTTGTAACCACTAGACCAACGAGGCAGTTAGTAGTATATTAAGTGGGGTATAATTGACTCGTACAAAACCCAATGTTAGTTTTTTAATTAAAAAATAATGATGAGTTGTCAATATAATATCAAGGTTAATTGACAACTCATCATATTTTTTTTCATTATTATGATTAGATCATGATCTGTCAAATGACCAATTTGGTCGAGACGCCATTGTTCAACTATTGTGCCTACTTCGTGGACAGATCAAGGGTTAACATTATTTCAACTAACGAGATTATATTTGACGACCCGAATAGCGCAGCGGTAGTGTGGCTGCTTTACGTTCTTAGGGTCCCGGGTTCGAATCTCTGTTGGAGCAAATGTTTGTGTGATGAGCATGGACATTTGTTTCCGAGTCATGGATGTTTATATGTATAATAATAAGTATGTATTTACAAACAAAAAGTATATATGTAGTATATCAACTATCTAGTGTCCACGACACAAGCCTCGTTGCTTAGTGTGGTATTAGATGGCGCTGTGTGTTGACATCCAGCGATATTTATTATTTATTTGTAGAAAATATATCAATTATCGGGTAGAAAGGTCAATGAAAGCTATAATAGTAAACGACGTGACATGTATAAATTGTGACTCGTGATCGCGTGATAAATCAGAACGAATAGTTTGATTTATTTATCTAGTAATTTATACCATGTTAGCGTTAATGGGTATTTATGTAACATTTCACTTATAGGATAGGCAGAGGTTTCTAAAACACCTAAAATTAGCCTCTAAAATGTTTTTACAGTTTGGATGTCATAGGCCTCCTCTCCGTGGGAGTTTTAACGCACGCATAAATAATTTTGACAATCAATAAATATGTAAATCATTTGTCATTACCGAAATACTGACAGTATTTGACAGGAAGGACATCAAATGTTTGACAGGTACGAAACAAAGGAACATTTTGGGTAAATGACTTGTCCTAGAACCAAATATTCAAAGACATGACGTGACAAGATGTTTTCCTGTACCTTTTCAAATGATTTATTGATGAAACTCCTCACTAACCTTCACGCAGGTTTAGTGAGGTTTGATTTTAATCACGTCATGTCTTCGAATCTTTGGTTTTAGGACAAGTAATTTTTCTCAAGGTGTTTTCCTGTACCTTTTTGTTTTTACCCGACTACGGCAAAGCCAAAAGGAAGGGTTATGATTTTAGCAGTCTATGTTCCTCCGTGGCACCTAAACTATTCATTCGATTATGATGAATAAGGTGTCAATCGATTCGTTATTATGTTCCGAGTAACATAGGCTACATTTTAACCGACTTCATTCAGTAGTTGTTTTAGTTTTAGAACTACATGTTGCTATTCGATTATTATTTTTTCCCAGCTTGTTCTGTCCATGCTTCTGGGCAAAGGCCTCCACTCCGTCCACTTCTTGCGAACCCACGCGTTATCCTTCCAGTTTGGACGGAATCTATCCAGTTCGTCCCGCCACCTCCTTCGTGGCCTGCTGCGATACCGCCTCATTGTCTCAGGGCCCCAGTGTTGTGCTATTTTGGCCCACAGTTAGTCAGATTAGACATGTGGCATTCTATCAAAATGAACAGTAATCCTACTAACATTATAAATGTGAAAGTTTGTATGTCAGGATGTATGGACGTTTGTTACTCTTTCACGCAAAAACTACTGTACAGATTTGAATGAAATTAAGCACACAGAGAGTTTATAACCTGGATTAATATATAGAATACTTTTTATCCCGGTAATATGATACCGTGGCACAATTACCCCCTCCTGATCAGAACATCTACTAAGCAAAAAGTCAGATTCTCAAAATGTCTGGATACTCAGTCACAAAATTCAACACACACTTTGCATCGGGAGGGAAACGGACATTATAATATTGACATACAGAAGCTTTGGTCCTGATAGTTGGACGTTTTGCTACATGGACATTTTGCTAATTAGACTTACTGCTCATTAGACGGTTCGCGCTGTTGGACATTTTGCTACTTAGATCTTCTGATCAGTAGGGCTATTACGTATCTCTGTTGACAGCTCGAAATGATAGTAACTGGGCTCAGTGTCCATCAATTAACGGTCAAAAGGTTAGTTTCGTATTATGTATGACCCTGTTGGTCACCGTAAAGTTATATCCACTCAGTGTGATACGTAATACCAATATTATGACATTCACGGTTGTCATCAAAGTTCGGTGTACAACCGAAGCTTGATAGTCACTGGATATCAGAAAGATATGTAATAGCTCTGCAGGAGGGCAATTACCGAAGCATTATAACAGAAACTAACTATCCGGTTTAAAAGCCAACAAAACGAGTGATCACGAGCAGCAAGTTACAGCAATAACATATTAAGTTAAAAGATTAAAATAGTGCTCGCTGCCGGCTCGTTAATCATCGTTTAACTAACAGCTACACATTCCGTCGGTTAACTTGGCTGTAAGCTATGGTTTGTCGTTTGTTGTTGGTGGCAGTTTTTTTTAGTAGCTAATGCGACAGCCTTAATATAGTGTAGAAAATTCTGGAAAAATAAAATAAGTAAAAAGTTTGTGAGGATGGATGGATTTAAGGATATTTATTACTCTTTCTTTGGAAAAAAATATCGGTTTTTGATTCCTGCCATGCCGTGCATCGTATGAATCCAATCCGAGTGTAGGTCAGGAGTCGTTATCCTAAAAGTGGTACATTCCTGTCGGGTCAGCCGTCAGTGAGTCAATATGTATGGATAGATGGATATTTGCATACTCTTTCACGCAAAAACTACTTAACGGATTTGGATGAAAATTTGCAAACAGGTAGTTAATAAACTAGATAGACGTACTACCGGGTTATAAAATTTATTATGAGTCGTAATCATATCGTGCGTGTAACATAGAATAAGTATTTTCGAACCCGGTAGTACGATTCCATGGGATAATAACCGAACTTTAAGAGGGCCAAGCCGGGAGCATTGTTTTATTTACTTAGCCTATATTCTCCCACTGCTTGGCAAAGGCCTCCCCCAAAGCTTTCTACTCTTCTCTCCGTGAGGTTTTCTCTTGCCAATCTCTCATGAACGCCTCTAGGTCGTCACGCCAGCGTTTTCTAAGCCTCCCTTGGCGACGACGCCCGTCTGCTGGCACCCACTGTGTGCGACTCTGGCCCATCGGTCCGGTTGCATTCTACAGACATGGCCCGCCCAATCCCACTTTAACCTAGCAGTCTTGTTCCCCACATCAGCGATTCCAGTTTTGGAGAGTATTGTGTTATTATTTTGTCGCTGAGCTTAATTCCTGACACGCTACGCTCCATCGCCCTTTGGCAAACTTTGAGTTTGGACTTTTGCGCTTCCGTCAAGGACCAAGTTTGAGCACCATAGGTTAGCCGGCAGCATATCTTACATGTATTATAAATGCGATGGTTTGTGAGGTTTCCCTCTCATTGAGAGGAGGCCGTGTCTCAGCAGTGGGAACATTACCTATAGGCTGATGATGATGAGTTTGTGAGGATGTATATGTAGTTGTCTGGACGTATGGATGTTTGTTACTTTTGCCATTTATTACACAGATAGTTTATAAAATGTATTACCACATTTATAAGATCCTTTTTATCCCGGTTTATGACGTGGGACAACTATCGAACTCCACGCGGGTGAAGCCGCGGCCATAGCCAGTCACCAGGGCACGTCACTTGCAAAATGTGTTTTCTGCGAATATTCGCGAAATATTCGCATGTAATTTTACACTTTAGATAAAAACACTTTACAATCGCAAACTACAAGAGTTATAGCTAAATAAAATTTACAGTGAATAACTGAATAGTTATGGAATCTATTTAACTAAAAAACAAGATATATAATTTTAATTTGATACTCGAAAAAAATGTAGAACTTGAAAAACAGTGATGAAAACGGATATTTCGCTATTAGAATATTAATTTGATTTTTTTTAAATATTAATTTCAATTAAAATAATTTTAAAATAAACTAGAATATATTTCCTTTCCAATAAGACTATAATCTTATTAGGTTGGTTACATCTCGACAGTACCTACATTTCTTACCAGCTTAAGGCTCCCGCACACCATAGACAAGACTGTCTTTAGACAGACAATTACCCTACTAGTGCAAGCGAGACAGACTATGTATTCTCGCTCGCACTAGTAGGGTAATTGTCTGTCTGTTATTCAACAAGAAAACGCAAGACCAAAATGCTGAAACAAACCCAATCCAACGTACACGTACAACCATTCAATAAATGTTGCAAGTAACTCGTTTTGAGTCGAAATTCTCAGTGACGTGGTACCTCACTACCCTGAGGGAAGTCGCGCTGTCTCGGTGTAAATGACGCGATATAAGTGACAAATACCAGTGCATTGCAGTTTATGTATGTGTGTAGTTGAAGTAGGACTAGCGAGAGCATGTAGTGTAACATGGTCATGAAGGAAATAGTTGTTATTTTGTGCTGCCGTTGAGTTTTGTGTTGGGATATAGTGGTATCACTTACGGGTTGCAGGTCGTACTTACACCATACTAAATTTCTATCATTACTATACAGGGTGTAAACGGATCTTTTCCGAAGTCGTCAACCAAGCATTCTGTACCAACATCAAAGTAAGTAAAACTGCGCAAAAATTATTGCCGGGAAACGACTTTTTTTGTGTTAAGAATCACGGTAAGGCTCAATGAAATGTACTCATAGCATTGTGTCGATGGTGCATTGAATATCATTGGCCATAGAAGTATTTAACGCAAGTTATATAGCTTGGAAAAAGGTTGGAACTTTGAACTCCAATGTCTCTGTAAAAAGAAGGTGGCAGGTGTGATCCAAAACAACAAAACAATCGCTGTGAAGGCGAAAATGACATTTAGCTTTGTTAAGGGTCTTTTTACACCCATTATTTTAGCTCACTCCCTTGACGTAACAACGCATCAGCGTTCAGCGATCGTTCTGATTCAATCTCTTATTTATTTAATCAAACCCATTAGGCATCTACTAAACTACGACTAGTATCTAGCAAACAAACATTTTTTAAATGAAAAACAACAACGTTGTTTTCTTAGAACGTACTAGAAGCTTGCATTCTTATTGTAACGAAAATGCTATAAAAAAACAAAATACAGATACTTGCAGGTTACCACTATGATGATATTAAAAACTAAATAATATAAGGTTTTAGTTTTAAATTGCCCTCAACCTAAACGTTTTAAAATACAGTTAATTTTCCTTTCTTTGAGATATTTTGTTTGTTTGAATTTTGACAGCAGTTTTTCATTAATAATTTTTCCAAACATTATTAAAAAAATAAGTATCTTAGCGTGTCAGCGATCATCATCATGACTAAAATTGGGACCCGAAAAAGACGAAGCTGCGTATATCACTTTACACAATAATCGCTATTGATCGGTTTCTAAAAATCCTTTATTTCAGCGATTTAAATCATGATCAGTGGAATGACCGATTTGGTCGGGACGCCATTGTTTAACTATTGTGTCTACTTCGTGGACAGATCATGGGTTAAATAAATTTATATTATTAAGAAATAAACGTGTTACTAAAAATAATTCACGTGTAATTTGATAGAGATTTATTTGTATTACTTACCACCTGGTGGTACAGAAAGTTTCTAAAATGTAAGAGATATAATTTGAGTTATATTAGTATTCACAATTGATAATTGAACGGTATTCTGTCACTCTCACTTAATATAAATTGTGTTGTATTATAAAGCACAAAGCTCATGTAATTAATATTAAATGTGTCAAATAATACAAATCGAGATATTCTTATTTACACGTACTTTTTTAAGTTTAAGCTTTAGTTTAATTTAATATTACTAAAGATATATCAGTATACACAAAAAAATATCACCAAAATTAACCAAAAATGCAACTTGTATTATTCAATACGGAACTTATTTCCTGTTCTATAACAAATTGTTAAACCGATTAGACAGAAAAATAGAAAAAAAATTCAAGCTTCAAGATTGTTTAAAGAACTCAAAACTGCTTCAAGTCGAGTTATATCACTTTTCACTGAAGGCACATACTTGATGTCAATCTGAATATGTTTATTTCTTATCAAACTCACACAAGATCTACAATAACCACCACCACACACACCACCCCATACAAACAACCCTTACCCACAGGGGCACCCCAAACAGCAACATAACAAATAACACTACACTAACTTCGTACATAAATCCCGAGCAACATCGCAGTAAGGACTGTGTTGCACCGCGGACGAAATAAATCATAGAATAGCAATTATTGCGTGGCCCACAACTGTTAGCGCATAAATCTCGTGTAAAGTTTGTTACTGTGACAATCCTTGCCGTAAGGCTGGGAGATAAGTTAAGCGATTTGTGCTTGTCATTTGTTTTGTGTGTACCCGGCTTTAGCCTAAGTATGTTGTTTGTATTCGACACCTGTGTTCTTGAGTTGGTTGAGAAGTGACAATCGATTTCAAAGTATTTCGTTTTTCTACAAAGGCTGTCATCACTTCTAGGTAGCGTATTTTAAATCAAGCTTTGACTTGAATTTCAAAGACTTCTATCATCGTTATAGCTTGGCCTTTTTATGTTCAAAAAATATCAATCTGTCGTTTTGCTGTATGTGGTCTTAGATTAGCTATAATGGTTTTTCTTGTTAATGCAATCCAATTGCTTGTTTGTATGTTCGAACTGAACCTTTGTTTGGTATTTATTGATTGAAAAAAAAATCAAACATTATGAATTGCCTTTAAAAGAAATACATCACTTAGAAGTCACTAAAGAAATCATTATTTTACTAGCATTGTAAACCGCGACTATACTCGCGGTTCTTCCAGCTTGGAGTTAAGTAATTGTCACAAGAGTTCGTAATCGAGAGTTCCATCTTTTTTATGTGTCTATCTTGTAACTTCGCCCATTCTACATAACATCACCCCTGTAATCTCTGAACACACACCTACATTTCGCCAGTTAAGTCCCATGTAATACGGTGAGCCTATTGCCATCAACCGTGCACAAACCTAGACTCCGTGGGTGCGGCTGAGAAAATCCTTATGAAAAAGCCTAAATAACAATTTGCCCGACTCAGGAATCCATTCCACATCTCACAATTTCGTCGCTGCCCTACATTAAATAATGTAAAGTCACACCTAGAAACACAATTACGAGAAACATACATTCATCTTACCTCACATTCTAAACCCCCAAATTATTCCAGGCGCTGTAGAATCCCATCTTTCAGTCATTATGACTGTGCACTATAATATAAGAACAATAATTTCGCTAAAATGCGCTCTGTACATGGCGACAGTTTCAAATCTTACATTAGTGCGATTGTTTGTAGGGAAACATACGGGGGTGTAGTGTGTGCTGGTCGGATAGTTGCTGTCGAATTTTTGAAGCGAACATTCTGTTCTAGGTTGGTATTGGTTTGGTGACGTGAAGACCAAGGTTTACCAGGTTATGCGCATATTGACCAAAAGAACAAATGCATTTTCACTTTTCGTTTAATACCTGCTTAAGAAACTAATGTTAGTCTTTGTTTACACTTTTCTTTCAATAGGAGCCTACCTTTTTGCATACAGTTAAAAAAAACGCTCAAACCGCAAATACATAAACAAAAAATATTTTTTCCAGCAACAAGCGACGAAATCCCATCCCTTCTCTCAGCCCGTATATTTCCATTAAACATTCCAACATTTCACAAGAAAGCGCGTTCAAAACAAACCACGGCGCAGCCGCGTTCCATCCCCTCTCCCGTATGCTTTCATTGTTTGGCGTCTATTGTTTGACATCTGACTGAAACGTTCCTGTGTAATTTGGTATAATAACATTTGCCGACAGGACTCTGCATAATTGAGTATGTACGTATATTATATTAAAGCATTTATTTACATAATGCGTGTACATTATGTAAGTCGAGCTGAAGTAAAGATGATTTAAATGGCGTCACAACGTTTTTGGCTCAAAATGTTGAGCTAACATGAAAATATAATGCCCACCACTTTGTCTTCATAAAATGTTACACATTTAAAATGACGATTTGTAAAAGCGTGGTTCTTTTGTTTCGTGTTTCCCTGGTACTGCTTTGTTGAGTTCAATTTGAATATTAATTAAATAATTTAGCTATTGCTTTACTGTATAGCTTTGCCATAGTTGCCGTGCTTTGATATAGTTGCCGCCGGGGGAAAAACCTGGATGAGGCTGGCACAGGACCGTGGAGATTGGCACAGGACCGTGGAGATTGGCACAAGAAAAGAGAGGCTTATACCCAAACGGTGAGTTCGGGCTGTGGATGATGATGATAATGATAGCTTTGCCAGACAGAAATTCGGAATACTTTAAAAATAATATCTTATCATCAGCCTACAGCAGTCCACTGCTGAACATAGGCCTCTTCAATTACACGCCACTCAATTCGATTCTCGGTAACTCTCATCCAGTTGCTAGCAGCCACCCTGCGAAGATTGTCGCTCCAAGTCTGAGAGCATTCCCACCTTACGCTTGCCGAATCGCGGTTTCCACTCAAGAACACGTCTATAGAATTAAAGAATAGACGATCTTTCATCTCCGATCATTTCAGATCCTGCTCATTGCATTCACAATTATCACAATATCTCATATTCAATAGTTAGCTAGCTAGCTAATAGCTTAGGCACTGCATTTAGGAGATTTGTAACGCCAACAGTACAAATAGTATGAACACTGTCGCAACGAAGACGAAGAATTGTAGAAAGATAAATAAAAAGAAAACAAAAATACAAAAGCCTTCAACAGAAAATGTCTAGGCAGCGATGTCAATTAGTACCTATGTAAAGAGATTATGTCCATTCTGCGTAGAGAGATAAAAAATATTCTCTATGCTACTCGTGAGGATTTAGACTTTATCCTACAACTGTCGTTTTCACAGTCAATTCTCAAATACCTACAAAATTACATGAAAACCAAATCCCTGCTCCCATTTCACAACTCTGCCTAATATAGCATAACACATTAACTATCTGAGCCGAGTGAAGTGGTGAGCGCTGGTAATGTATTGCAGACACGGTTATAAGCACGTCCCGACGATGTGGGGATCTGAGTCACCATGTCATTTGTTTGGTAGAAGGTTAGGTTTGCACGGCTCACTTAGTTTCGTTGTTGATATTATTTAAGGGTTGACCTTCTCGTTATTCTGTTGAGGTTGGTATGTCAGGGTATATTTTCTGTACTTACCAAGCGGTATCGTGTTATCCATTAACAGTACAGATAAGCAGTTGCACCAATTAAAATAATAACCGGTTAGACTGCAATCCGACCCCAAAATATTATGGAAAAGGCCTAGTTTATGATGATGGTAAATATGATCATATCTGGGCATCTGTTATTGAGTTGCAGTATCATCAGGACCGGGTTTTGGTGCGCAGCTTACGGCAATATTTATAAAATTAATATATAATTTTTTTTTTTTTTTTCGAAATGGCATCTTGCTGTTCAACCTGAAAAGTTGTCGTCTGCTTAACCGGACAATCCTGTGGATGTCTTGAGTGTAAGGCCTCCAGCCAGGGCAAAAAAAAAATAGTATATAAGAAATATGTGTTTTATAAGATTGTTTAATAAATACTTTATTAATATTATTACGGTAATAAGCTCACCCGCTATAAAGTAACATGGGATAAGTAAAATTATGGTGTCTTCCTTCCTGCCTCTCGAGGAATGAAAATAAAGCGCTAGGTTATGTAATAAAACAACAATTTTATGTATGCCATAATCGCCACGCCTGAAAATGCAAGCACGTACGTCTATGTATCTGATTTAACAAAGAAAAAAAATGTTTCCCTTAAAAATGTTACTTGTTTCTGTAGAAACTAGCGGACGTCACGCGGTTTCACCTGTGTAGTTCCCGTTTTCGTGGAAAAATACGGGGATCAAATATAGCCTATGTTACTCGCTGATACTGTACCTATCCATTGCTGAAAGATTTTTTTAAATCGGTCGTTTTAATTTTATTCATTACATACAAAAATACAAATCTTTCCTCTTTATAATAGAAGTATAGAAATAGATTAAAACTGTATTTCGGACGTATGCCAGAAAGACAGTTTTAATATTCAAAGAATAAATAACTAAACAAAATAAAGAACAATTTACCTAAACATACTAAAAATATATATACTCCCGTCCTTCAAACAAAATTGATTGCTAATGGCTTCAAAATCCCTCTCGGAATGGACAACACGAAACACTTGAAGTGGATTAATGGATTCCAACTGACAGAATGGAATTTCAATTACCATTAGAATCAATTGAATGGCGGAAAATCTTGCTAGAGTACTGCGACGCATTAATACTACGGAATATTGCCGTTTATTTTGCTTCGAAAACTGCAACTTTTCTTGAGTCATTGAAGGTCGAAATGATTATAAAGGAGCATCGAACAATTCTAATTTTGTACTATGGTCTACGACTTGGTCGTTGACTTTGGCTTTTTCATCAAAATAAAATGAGCCTACTGTATTCACCTCCCTCACAACACATATGACTTAATATTTCTTGAATCCGAGTAACGAGCTTCATTGACGTGAAATTTCGCTTTTTTTCCATGTTTCTTGTATGAACATATTATTTTGTGAACTGTGCGCAATTTATGATGTTCTTCTTTTTCTTTTTTTAGGCTTATAGCTAGAGTTTAATACTTATCGCTAATGAACCTTTTACATGAGCTATGTTCAGGTTTTTGGGACGGACTTTAAAGCATTTGAAAATGATGCATCGTATCGTAATAGTATTAGAGCCCTTAGGGTAGAGGACTACGCGGGCTTGAGGACGGAGAGCTATGGGCTAGCTCGCCGTCCGTCCGTCTCATGACGACAGGCCGTGTCGACAGCGCGTTCGTGTTCCACGCGCACCGTAAAGAGAGTCAGCAAAAGGAAGGGGTCAAGGGCCGATGCCTGCCGGGGCTGCGGGACTGTTCGAAAGAGATACCTTGGCTCCGGAACACAAAGGGCAAAGAAGGAACATGGATAGGTTTTAGTCAGTAAAAGTCTGACACTCCCTCCTGCTCCGGCTCAGAGCGGGAGGAGTTATTTGATGATTTCACATCCGAAAAAAAAGGGTACAGAGGACTAAGGAGCTCACTGAAGGAGCTCGTCCACCAACACTACACCTACTTCTGCAGGTACATATTTTTTTGCTCTCTGAGCCCCAAAACTTGCAGCCACAGCGACCTTTACGCTGTCATGGTGACATCGTGAAGGAGGCAGTTATGGGCCAAGCAAAAATATGAAACAGTTTTGCTAGCGACACGAGGAAGAAGCAGGCACATGAGACTATTCAACCTTCTTCTTCTTTCACTTGCTTTGTATTTTTTTCATCCACTTTTTTTTTCCCGAAATGGCATCTCGCAGTTCAACCAGAGAGGTTGTCGTCTGCTTAACCGGACTTTCCTGTGGGTGCCTTAAGTGTAAGGCCTCCAGCCAGGGCAAAAAACTTACAAACTAAGCGACTACACGCTAAGGGCACCCCCTGCGGGGTACGGGCCTCGGCTTAGGGCGTCGCTGGGAGAGGACAGCAAGGGGACAGGCTGGATCGGAGTGGTGTCATTATTTAGGGACTGACTTTGGACTACAGGCTCAGCAACGCGGGCTGGCACGTGCAAGGGACGGGGAGGGTTTTCATCCACTTTACTTTAAAACGTTAAAGTATTACTTCGTGAGGAAACCGGCATGTCTTAGAACAAGAAATTTGAAGACGTGTGACATTGTGACCCTTGCAGGTCGCGATGTCACACGGACATGGACTCTCGAGGTGGATTACGGTCGACTCCATCACACAAAGAGGTGGAGCATTACGAACGCCACCATTTGATTATGTGTGAAAAGTACAAGATTTAACTAATTTTGATATAAATATTTTGTTACATAGGAGCTCGTGGCTAAATAATAACAGACGCTCGATCGATCTTTTGGTTAAGCGGGGCTTGCCTAGGTTGGTCTGTGGATGGGTGACCACCCTTACATACCGAGTTTCCCCCGTGCCTCGAAAAGCACGTTAAGCTGTTGGTCCCGGCTGTTATTTATCCATCTTAGACAGTCGTTGCAGGTAGTCAGTGCCCAAAAAGTCTGACAACTAGTCTTACCAAGTGGTATCTTATTACCCAGTGTTAACTGGGCTGTGGAGGATAGGCAGTCGCTCCATGTAAAATACGGGTCATTCAGCTGCATCCGGTTAGACTGGAAGCCGACCCCAACATAGTTGGGAAAAGGCTTGGCAGATGATGATTTTGTTTTATAAGCCCGCAAGAGTCTGAACGGTTTATTCTGCGTTCGTCCTGAAGTTTTGTCCCACATTCCAAAAACTTCTTAGTTTGTCCCACATCGCTATTGAAGTTATGGTTCGCTACGTCCTAAATTAAAAGTACTTTAAAAGTACAGCCAAATCCAACAAAGAAACTAACGTACTTATTTGAAATTGTTGAAACAATAATTCAATAATAAAACAACAGTGAACATTTAGGTAGGTACATGGTATCATGTTTATAAATATGTCAATATATATTTATTTGACACACATTTGTGTGGAAGTTGAAAAGTTAGTTGACCTTGTCCAATTTTATATAAGCCGGATCACGATTTAGACTCTTATGTACTAACAATATTCGTAAGTTGATTTACGTATATAACTTTGGAGTTATTTATAGAGTTTAATAACATTATTTACGAGTATAGTACGTTGGCTAGCTATTACAGAAAGTTATTGTTTACTATGAAACGGGTACATACGTAAAAGTTTTTGAATCAAGTACTACATGAGCTATTCGATTCGATTCGATTGACGACCCAAATAGCGCAGCGGTAGTGAGGCTGCCTTACGTTCTTGGGGTCCCGGGTTCGAATCCCGGTTGGAGCAAATGTTTGTGTGATGAGCATGGACATTTGTTTCCGAGTCATGGATGTCTATATATGTATAATAAGTATGTATTTACAAACAAAAAGTATATATGTAGTATATCAACTATCTGGTGTCCACGACACAAGCCTCGTTGCTTAGTGTGGCACTAGATGGCGCTGTGTGTTAATGTCCAGCGATATTTATTTATAATTAATGTGAGTGTACTATTAGGTACACCTCTGCCTAACCCTTCGGCGGATAACAGGCGTTATGTTATGTTATGTTTAACACTATTTAAGACGATGTAGAGTCGAGGACTTTAACCCATGATCTGTCCACGAAGTAGACACAATAGTTAAACAATGGCGTCTCGACCAAATTGGTCATTCGACAGATCATGATTTATTTGATACGCCATTTTCACTACTTTCCAATTTTGCACTTTTTTACATTCACTGATTCACGAGTACCTACGAATATTACCGACTAAACCCGATTTGTATTACCCGGCTAAAATACGAATAGTGGCAAGTGACACATCAATTAAAGTCCTCGACTGTACACTGGAATATTATTTTAAATCAAATCAAATCAATTTTATTTGCTAGAAAGTATTAGTACAATTTCGGTCTTAACATAAATAATCCAGATCCATAATACTAATTCATAATAAAGTGACATGCAAACATTTGGGCTTGTATAATTGTCCGCCATTTTGTACGCCATATATTGGCATAACATAGTGCACACATTTTAGACGATATACTATCTGTAACCATACCTATGTTTCACAAAATAAATGATTGTTTGATTGATTGATATAATTATCATTAAATTCATAATTCAATCTCAAATAAAATCCGATACATTTTTAATGTCTGTGGTTAAACAATTACCATTATATTTTATTTACCAATCTCTTACTAATTAATTAATTGTACCAAGTAACAAGAGACTATTCTTATGACCAGGAAAGAAGACGGTTATGTGGAAGTCCAAACATAACGCTTAGGAACTCATAAAGGTTGAAAACCCCCAAAACTCAGTTAATGAGGTAAACTGCTTTTTCGCTGGTATTGGTAAATCACTCGCTGATAAAATATTAAATCACGTACCTTCCCCTGCTGGTGTTCCAGTTGCTCATTCACATTCCATGGTTCTTCTTCCTACAGATGAAAAGGAGGTAGACTCCCTCATATGTTATCTTAAAAACACTCTTTCTGAAAATGTTGATCCGATTTCTGTTCAGTTTCTCAAACAGTATAAAAAGTTCTTGGTTCCCTCACTAACCTTTCTGTTTAATCTGGCGTTTTATACAGAGCTTTCTACTACCTCTAAAAAAATCGCTTGTACTTCCCATCCACAAGGCTGGGGACATTTTAATTTGTCATGTTTGTGAAGAGATAATAAATTATTTTGAATTTGAATTGAATTTGAATTTAAACATAGGTCCTACATATTAAAGTAACATCAACAAAAAAACACACAAATCTTTCAAAATTGCCTTAACAACAATTCCTCCATTTCGTTTATATTATGCTTGAAACGAGCAGTACAGCAACAAATTTAAATTTTAGCTGGTAACCCTATAAATCTTCGTGAATTTTCTGGCCTACATGCAAGCAAGTTCACGAAAAATAAAAATTATGCACCGTAATAAATAACCTCAATTTTATATAGGTAGTTCCTTCCATTATAATTTAACTACAAACTTTAACAACTTAGCCATTTTGGCGAAACTCTTTTTGTTAAAATGTAAATTGGGTTCACAATGTAAGGGGTTATTCACCGAATAATAAAAGGTAATAAAAGTTAAGTCTTTTCAGCAACGAAGTTATTTCTGTTGCTCTTTTTTTATTTCTGTAGTTATAAGAGTGTTCGTTCTCATTGTAAAAGCTCTTTGATAAAGAAGTAAGTACCTATCACGTACTCAACAATAATAGCAATACAATAGCAGTAATATAGCCCACGACAAGTCATGGGTCTCGAACTCGAACCTAAGACATGCATCTCTGCATTTTCGGATTCTTGTGCGTATATAAACAGGGTGTAAGCAACCTCATCACGAAGCCGTCAACCAAGCATTCTGTACATCAAACTAAGTAACTTAATGCGAAAATTATTGCTGGGAAACGACTTTTTTTTGGGGTGAAAATCATGTGTTTTGTGGTAGAACTCAATGTAACGCACTCAGAACATTGTGCTGATGGATGGATTGAATAGTACGAGGGTTGTGGAGGTGTTTAAAGTGTAAAAATCTTACATTAAAAACTTGTATTAAAAAAAATGGTGTCTAAAAGTTGAAACCTTGACCCCCAATATCTCCGTAACTAGAAGGTTACCAGGTATGGTGTAGAACAAAAAAATGATCGCTATGATGAGGAGAATAAGTGCCTTTGGGTTTCGTCAAGAGGTTTTTACACCCTTCAACTTCGGTGTACTTTGGTGAAGGAAAACATCATCTGCCTAGCCTTCTCGCAACTATGTTGGGGTCGGTTTGTAATCTAACCGGATGCAGCTGAGTACCAGTATTTTACATAGAGCGACTGCCTATCTGACCTCCACAACCCAGTTAGTACTAGGTGATACGATACCCCTTGGTAAGACTGGTTGTCAGACTTGTTGGGACACTGACTACCTGTAACGACTGTCAAAGATCTACAAATGACAGCCGGGACCAACTGCTTAACGTGAAGGAAAACATCGTGAGAAAACCAGAATGCCTTAGCGATATTTCTTGACGGCATGTAATGCCAACAGTCCCCATGGGCGGCATAGAGACTCTGACACCAGGTTAGGAACTAACCACACGATAAAAAAAGAAGCAACACAAGCTATTAGCATTACCAGTATAACATGGCCTCGCTTTGTATAAATTTCCCGTATAAACTGGTTTTGTATAGCCTGTTTGGTTGTTGTGCGTACAGTCCTGGTCTTTTCCGCCTGATCAGAAAAAAAAAATCCGCTTAAATCATGCAGAGGCGCCGAGTCACGCCCACTTAAAGTTTAGGTCTATTAGGAAAGCGTCAATTTGGAGCACAAAATAACAATAACTCTCCTTTGGCGCGTCGTCAGTGCGCTCGGCCGATCGGTGTTGCCTTTCATTCATTATTTCTATACAATGTCTACGGGGCGGGGCTAGAGACCGTTTCTAAGTTGCGATTGCAAGCAAAAATGAGCTTAGTGGTGATCAGGCGGGAGTGTTCTCGATCCTACATACTAAGACATATCAAACTGTCAATTTCCAGTAGTGATAAACTGATTTATCATATTTTGGAAAAGTTAACAATACTACCACTTCATAGGTCTCCGGTTCACAAGTGTGACTGTGGAGAGTGGGGTCCTGGGTTTTAGGCCAGGCAGAGTGTTACTGGGTTTTTACAACAGGAAACTTTCATTAACAGTAATTTTGATGTTCTGTATATTAAACTTCATGCCTAGGAAAGCACGATAAGCCGTTGGTTTTGCACCCGATCTTATATACTTTTTTCTGTGCCCTACAGGGTGCTTAATCGTACCTTGGCTTTAAGATCTTCACACATTATGGAATGCAAATAAAGATTTGAATATGGATCTCTCTCTCTCTCTCTCTCTCTCTCTTTCTATCTCTCTCTCTTTCTATCTCTCTCTCTCGTCTCCGACTGCCGGATTGCCATCCCATTTAAATATGAGAGAAAGGGAAGAAATAGTAAACCTGTGTTTGCGCACACACTTAGAACTATATACCATATAATGCGTTGATGGTTCGTTTCCACTAAGATCAGAGAAAGCGGCCAGGAGGACTGGCAATTCTTATACAACGCGAAGTCAACTTATTCTAGAAATATCTAACTTGACAAGACGTCGGGTGTACTAAAAATAATTCCCTACACTATTCCACTTACATTTGTCCCTCCCAGCAACATCAAACGTCGAGATTCAACAAAAAACATAAGGAAAACTTGTCTAATCTGATAACATCAAAGCTTCCACTAACATCAGTCTTGTTATTTGTCACGGGACCAGCAGAAACAAATCAAGGGTCTGTGTATCTGTCACGCTGTAACGCCCCGTTCACGACCTCCGAGATGCGGCACGCGCGTTTGTCACTTGTTTCGTGCGTGCGAGTATCATCGCGTCTTGGTGACTCATGACATGCTCTTAAGCTCTTTGATTTATTTCTTTGACAGTTGCATTATATACGAAGAAGTATCGTATTACCCAGTAACTTGGGGTTGTGATGGTCAAAAAGGAAGTCGATCTTTTTCATTAAAATCACTACCCCACCCTAGGAACTTTGTCTGTATCGTAGGTGCATTTACAAACATTAAAACTATTTGTTCCGTGCGGGAATTGAACCCGCGACACGCCGCGCTGCAATCAATTGCTTAGCCACTGCGCCAGCCGTGCCGTCAAAAACAAATACGATTCAGGTAAAATACTGGAATTCAGCTACATCTGTTTAGACTTGAAGCCAATCCCAACATAATTAACCCCAACCCCAATATGTTTGTGTGTTGAGCATGGACATTTGTTTCCGAGTAATGGATGTTTATATGTATGTATAATAAGTATGTATTTACAAACTAAAAGCATCTATGTAGTATATCAACTATCTGGTGTCCATAACACAAGCCTCGTTGCTTAGTGAGGCACTAGATGGTGCTGTGTGTAATGTCCGGCGATATTTATGATTGGGATTTAGGCAGATGATATTTCTTCGGTGATCGCTATCGTAACACGCGTGTCGCCTAAATCGTACAGTTCGTGGCCGAGCGGTTATATTTTTCACGCGCCCTTTGGCCTGGGCTAAGCGTGACCCGTGTTCTAATGGCCAAAGAATAAGTTGGTAAGACGTGACGGTTATTAAAGCTGAGCTTAGACAGGCAGTCGACGTGTTTACGTGTTTAAGTTAGCTTTATATAAAATAAGGTTTTTTGGGAACGTTTCTGTAAACAGTTTTTGTAGGTAGAAACGTGATTACAACGCTGTTAGGTCAGAGGTTTCTGTCTGAAATTATTTGAATAAAGATTCATGAAAGTTTCCAGAGTATTAAAATATAAATCAATCATACACAGATTTTCGTAATGTTAGACTACCAAATTAAGTTTATTGTTTTTCCAATTTTATGTCCATGTAATATCAAATAATAATGATGTAATTAAAACCACAGCTGTAAATATACTCACTTGTGTATATTTACTTAGTTTTTGGTCGTTACAGAAAACTGCTCGAGCATTTTGCTATACTCTGTCCGCACTGAGTCCGACCCAACGTTCAGCAACCAAAACAATATCGCATCACTATCAATCTCTCTAATTACTCGCTCCCCTTCGTGTCACATCTGTTGATTACTCTGTGCTTGTCGTCCGTCACGGACCTGTCATTGTTTATATCAGGGCCCGTACTATAAATATTTGCGGGGCAGTTTATGTGCAAGGCAAGCCGAAGTAAACGTTTGCGTCGCAAAGGGTTAATAATCTCTTGATAGATCACGTGACTGTTCATTTTTAAAAATAATCATCTGAACCTTATGTGCAGTTTGTGAACCGAACAATATTTAAAACGTTTGTTGGTAACGTTTTAATATCAGTTTAGATATTTACTGTTTCAAACTCTGGTCGAGAGTAAACTGGCTTATGTATGGGCCGTTGTCAGCGGGTATTCTGCGTCCAGAACAATAGTCATTTTCCAATCCATCGACATAAGTGCTCCCCTCTGTGTCACATCTGTTGATTACTCTATGCCCCTCATGCGTCGCGGTCATGTCACATTCTATATTAGGGACCATATATTAAACATTTGCAGGGCATTTACGGCAGCGCCAAAAAGGCCCGGTGTTGGTTGAGAATTTGTTGTTTTTCCCAACTAACTAGAAAGTGGCGAACAGCAGGCTTTTTGCGGATCTTGAGTAATTTGACGTTTAAACGACGACGTTCAAATAATGCTAATTCGTAGTCTAATTCAAATAAATAACTTATTGATTTTGTTATTGAAAATCATCGTATGAAAGTAATTTTTTATTTCAGTTTATATACTGTTTCAAACCATGATCGTAAATATACTTGCATAAACCGGCTTGTGAACAACGAGATCAAGGCGTTGAACTCAGCGGCCAAAACAATATCACAGGACTACAAATCACTTCAATTAGACGTCCCCCTCGGTGTCGCATCTGTTGATTACTCTGTACCCTCTTCCGTCGCGAGCGTGTCACTCATCGTCGGTCCGCGCTCCCTGTCACACGTACTTATTGTTGATGGCCGTCTCATTTATTTAGCTTTCCTGTAATGTTTTGCGGACTTATGGCGCTTTGACATGCGCGCTGGGACATATACAGGGTGTAAGCAGACTCTTCACGAAGCCGTCAGCCACGCAAAAATTGTTGTTGGGAAACGACTTTTTTTTGGGTGAAAAATCACGTTTTACGATAAAACTCAAAGTAACGCACTCAAAAATTGTGCTTATGGATGCGTTTGATAGCAAACGGGTTATGAATTTAAAGTAAAGTCATGTCCTTAAAATCTAGTATTTGAAAAATACTTGTAAAAAAGTTGGAACTTTGACCTCAAATATCTCCGTAACTAGTAGGTTCCCAGGTATGGTTCAAAACAAAATAATGATCGCAATGAGAGGGAGAACAAGTGCCTTTCGACTTCGTTAAGGGGTTATTTACTCCCTTTATAAGTGGTACAAGGCGAGATGACAAAAAAAATCGAATTAGTCCGTCAGTTAGATTATCAAAAAATATTTGACACGTGTTTTTTCTTTTGTTACGTAAACCAAAATTGAAGAAGATATTATGACGCTTTTAAAATTTTCAATACGTCGCGCCTAGGTATAATTTTTAGCTAGTTCTGACGTCACGAGCCCCCACTCCCGAGCTTTGATGCGTTTTATCTTTGTCAATATTCATTGATTTACAAAAACAAAAAATACGTGTCCATTAATTTCCAATACTCTAACTGACGGACTAAATAGATTTGCAATTTTTTGATACTTTCGTCATGCCTATGCTAGTGTTTGTATAAATGTGATGTTTTTTATGTGCAATTGATGAACTAACTACAATACCTAATGGCTACCCACTTAATTGAACTGACTGACGATTAATCCTTTGACTTTGAATTGTTATTAAGCTGTGCAGTGTTAAACGAATCATAGCATTATTGGAAAATAACTGATAGTATGATACTGACTTCCTCGTTTGTCCAGTAGTCGCAAGTCCGACTGCAGAGTGGGAGGTCCTGGGTTCGATTTCCATCCAGGTCAGGCAGTGTTATTGGGTTTTTCCATTGGGAATTTCTGGGTAGCAGCTACGGAGTCTGGATTTGTGCCCAGTCGATGGCCCCCCTATTCATCATCATCATCATCATCATCATCAGCCTATTATGTTCCCACTGCTGGGACACGGCCTCCTCTCTATGAGAGGGAATGGGCTATAATCCACCACGCGGGCCCAGTGCGGATTGGTAGATGTCACATGTCTTCGAATTTTTTAATTCTAGAACACGTTTCCTCACTATGTTTTCCTTCGCCGTTTTGAGAGCAGTGGTGATGAAATAAATTACACAAAGTAATGCGCCTGTCTGGGTTCGAACCCACGACTTACTGTTCGTAAGTCGGAGCCGCCACCACTGGGCCACCGCTACCTCCCCGATTACGTTGGACTTAATCATAACTGGCAAAATGTGGGTGACACCTCGGTCAAACCCTTTGTGAATAACAGGCGTGATGGTCTGATAAGCAACTGACAGTATTACCTAAATTCAAAAAGGTGCCTTCAAAAAGTAAAAAAATATAACAATAATGATGTTGATATATATGATGTTGGCGACCCGAATGGCGCAGCGGTAGTGAGGCTGCCTTACGTTCTTAGGGTCCCGGGTTCGAATCCCGGTTGGAGCAAATGTTTGTGTGATGAACATGGACATTTGTTTCCGAGTCATGGATGTTTACATGTATAATAAGTATGTATTTTCAAAGAAAAAGTATCTATGTAGTATATCTACTATCTGGTGTCCACGACACAAGCCTCGTTGCTTAGTATGGCACTAGATGGCGCTGTGTGTTAATGTCCAGCCATATTATTTATTTTATTTATTTATATTATTCACCTTTTTTTTTTCGGATGGGAAATCATCAAGTAACTCCTCCCGCTCTGGGCGGAGCAGGAGGGAGTGTCAGACTTTTACTGACTAAAACCCATCCATGTTCCTTCATCGGCCTTTGTGTTGCGGGGGCACGGTATCTCTTTCGAATAGTCCCGCAGCCCCGGTGATATTATTCACCTAAGATCAAAAGAACTCATCAAATATCTGTCACATATAGAAACAACAAAACAGAACACTGATGACTACAAATAACATTCCCAAATCCCTAAGGCTAAAGATGAAAGCAAGTCGAAACTGGTTGGCCTAACAGAATCATTGCATTTTAGTCACGGCTATCATCCCAAGGGGGTGCGTGATGATTGGTCACCGCTTGCATGATTCGTGCACGAAATTGGTAAGTACGGAACCAGAAGGCCGGTTTTGTACATACAACTAGCGAAATTGCACGCACACGCTTACGTGCAGCGGGTGCAAGCGTAATCGCGACTGGCATTTTAATTCTTGAATAGTTAGAGTTACTTGAAGTCTATTCAAATCCTTGTTTCCAATTGGCGTTGCTTCAAATTAAACGTATATCAAAATGCTGCGACCATAAAGTTGATTTCATATACTGAGGTATATAATAGTCCCTATTAGGTGTATAAAAATCAAGTGTGTATAAGAGTCAACACGATAAGAAGATATGGGCAAATTTAGATTTTCTAAGAAAACTTGCAAGTACCAAAATTTACCAAAATTTTCATCTTTTTTTATTTTTCGGTCTTTTCCCTTTACTTGTGCTGTAAGACCTTGCTTTTTTATCATTATTTTTTGTTTTTGTCTGTTCTGTGTTGCAAATTTTATTAAAATGTGGTTCTGTTGTATTCTTAATGTTTGTGTTTGTCTAAATATGTTGTATATTTATTGTTTATTTTCTTTATATTGTATGCACGTCATGTCCTTGCGACGAATAAATATTTTTTCTTTCTTTCTTCTTTCTTTTAACCAAAATTGACAATTCTAGGTCAACCGGAAGTACCCTATAGGGTTTTGGTCGAAAACCTATATGGTAGTTCCCGTTGACCTATAATCACGAAATTTGGCAAAAAGCAAGGTCTTACAGCACATGTAAAGGAAAAAGTCTGAAAACCGTAAATATGTAGTTTAATGCGATTTTACTATTACAAACTTGTTATTTGCGGTTGGAGCAATAGCTAGGGATCGAACAGTAAAGTTAAGTTTGTCCTTTAATAAGTTTGTACGGAACCCTCGGTGCGCGAGTCCGACTCGCTCTTGGCCGGTTTTTTTTGTTGAGGTCGGCTAATAGTCTAAACGGATGCAGCTGAATTTACTTGTATTAAAGAAATTATTATCGAAAAAAAAAAACATATTTTATTTTCACGTTTGGAAACTAAATTGAGTACTTACAGAGTCTATGAATGCATGCACCTTTTTGCTCGTTGCATGGACCGGACCTTCTGTAAACATAAATTCAGTGATTCATGTTAGGATTAAACAGGACATTCATTATACCTGGCCCAGCTTTTGGCGATAATTTTGGCGTATGGTTGCAGCCTAATAATAGGATCCGTCCGAGTAGCAGATGGATTCGAATCGCAATTTGATATTAGCATATCATTGATGCATCAGCTGGGTGATTGGGTACATCACTAGCTGGTGGTCTATTTTAGTTCGGTTTTAATTGTCGAAAAATATATGGACGTGTTGATGTCGTAACCTTTTAGGGAAACTTTTCATATATTTTTCAGACCTTTTTGGTCAGATGTGAACTGAAAACATCTAAACTATTTCATGAAAATATTTTTGAATCGTACACCTGTTATCTTCGAACGAAAAGAGTAACCATGGAATTTTTTTGCCGGTTCTTCTCCATGGAAACGACCAACGCGAACCGTACACCTTTTTCGACGTTTTATAAGTGATTTCATTTGATTTTGAACATTTTAAATTGTAAAAATCTGGCATTCTCACAAAAAATATCAATGGTAATACTGTAAATCTACGAAAATCGCTTTTACAGCTACCACATAAAGACGTCAATAACGACGTGAAATTGTGCTGATGGTTGAAGTTTTGAATTTAGAATAACACATCAATACACCCACTCACATCATCATCTGCCGAGCCTCTTCCTGACTTTAAATAAATAGAAATTTCGCTGGAAATTACACACAGCGCCATCTAGTGCCACACTAAGCAACGAGGCTTGTATCGTGGACACCAGATACTTGATATACTACACAGAGACTTTTTGTTTGTAAATACACACTTATTATACATATAAACATCCATGACTCGGAAACAAATGTCCATGTTCATCACACAAACATTAGCTCCTACCGGGATTCGAACCCGGGACCCTAAGAACGTAAGGCAGCCTCACTACCGCTGCGCCATTCGGGTCGTCAAACAAAATACTTGACTATGTTAGGGTTGGCATCCAGTCTAACCGGATGCAGCTGAATACCAGTATTTTACATGGAGCGATTGCCTATCTGACTTCCACAACCCAGTTATAACCGGGTAATACGATATTCCTTGGACAATGACAATACAACCACTCACCCGCTACGATCCTTGATAGTCCTCTTGCTTTGTACCCGTTAGGAGCTCGTGGCTAAATAATAACAGCCGCTAGGGTCAATCTTTAGGTTAAGCCGAGCTTGCCTCGGCTGGTCTGTGGATGGATGCCCACCCTTACATACCGAGTTTCCTCCGTGCCTCGAAAAGCACATTGAGCTGTTGATCCCGGCTGTCATTTGTAGATCTATGACAGTCGTTACAGGTAGTCAGTGGCCCAAAAAACGTCTGACAACCAGTCTTACCAAGAGGTATAATATTACCCAGTAGTAACTGGGTTGTGGAGGTCAGATAGGCAGTCGCTCCATGTAAAATACTGGTATTCAGCTGCATCCAGTTAGACTGGAAGCCGAGCCCAACGTAGTTGGGAAAAGGCTAGGCAGACGATGATGCTTCGTATCCGTTGTAAACACATTAATCATCCTTCAAAATATACACCATGAAAAATAAAGACATAACCCGGAAATTATGATACACACACATACAAAAACTCGTACCTACACGAAAAAAACCGGCCAAGTGCGAGTTCGACTCGCGCAAACTACAGCAACATTAGACAAAACGGCAAAAAAAAACACGTTTGTTGTAGGGAGCCCCACTTAAATACTTATTATAATCAATTTTTAGTATTTGTTGTTATAGCGGCCACAGAAATACATCATCTGTGAAAATTTCAACTGTCTAGCTATCACGGTTCATGAGATACAGCCTGGTGACAGACAGACGCGGACAGTGGAGTTTTAGTAATAGGGTCCCGTTTTTACCCTTTTCGTACAGAACCCTAAAAAGAACAAAAATTTCTTTGTCCCCTATATTTATGACGCACACTCAGTTCGGAAAGGCGTTATTTACGACTAATAGGGATATCAACGATATCGCTACCAGTCTTCGTATATATCTATATTTAGTATTATATTCGTGTACAGGGTGCGTTTTTCGGACGATTGAAATGGTGTTTAGATATAGATTGGGGGGAAAAGACACGCAAACAGTTGTGTAATTGTGCTGTGAGGGAAATATAATTTTGCTTGCACATTTCGCGCTCCCTGAAGGGTTAGGCAGAGGAGTGCCTAATAGTACTCGTACGCCTACATTTCGCCAGTTATGTTTAAGTCCCTTGTTATAAGGGGCGAGTCTATTGCCAATCAACCAGGCACAAATCCAGACTCCGTGGCTGCTGCTGAGAGATTTTTGATGGAAAAAACCCAATAGCTAACAATTTATCCAACCCGGGAATCAAACCCAGGACCTCCTGCTACCAGTTACGATTGCGACTACTAGACCAAGGAGGCACCATAAGCCAGATATTTCGCGCACCTTACGATATAATGTGTGTTTATAGATATTTCTACTCCATAACTACACTTATGTAAGTACGTTCTGCATCTTTTTATCTGCTCCGTTCCTTACTTACCCTTTTTGCTCCGTTCAAATCTATATGTCTGATTTTATATGATTGAAAAACGTCGCCGTTATGTAATGCGGCATTCTCAAGTTTAGCCGGATTGTGATGGCGATACGTTCGACAAAGCGGCGTCCAACGTTTAGCCGTATTGTCAGCAAGAAGAGACGACCTAATAAAATACTGAAAATTCCGAAAATAAAGCGTAGTCGACGTAGCCCCGCTATCGCTTTCTGTCTGCAGGGTTTAAAGTAACCTAACCAAACCTAACGTCAGGTGCCCTAAGTACCGAGCTCGCTTCGCTCGCTTTCAAAGCGGTGTATCGACGATGCGCCTGTTTGTATTCGGGTGGCACGTTTACCCCGCTTTGACGAACGCGAAGTGCTCATTCAATGCGGCGTACTTTATTTCAGCCGAATTGTAATCCGGCGCGCCATTATATAATACAGCGTGTTATACGAATTGGCTGCGACATATACATCTGTTCAATCATGTATTTCGAGTACTACACACCTGACCTTCCTAAAGAACGTCTCCAATCAATAGGTCAATGTGTGTCATTTTAGGATGTTTTCTCCCGGCATTTCATCTACCTTGTAAATACCTACTAACTTAATACTGCAAAAACAATAAACTGCACATACTTAACTCCTAGACTATTGACGGAACAACAAACATTTTTTTTTTGTAGCCTTGAATGTCCCACTGCCGGGCAAAGTCCTCCCCCATATCCTTCCAGGTACTCTTCTCCTGCGTCACCTCGGACCAGCCAACAAACAAACGTTAACATTTTAAATTACTCCCAAAGGTGAAATAAATAATCCCCTGCATGTAAATGATTCCTCCTCACTTATGTATGCACATACCCGTAAACAGAATTACTGAACAAACATTGAAATAACCCTTCAACAGCGATTTCTTCCATGCTTTATTGGTCCCAAGGCGGTCACAATACTGGCATTGACTTGTTCCGTGATGCATTGCGAGGGTTATGGTTCACTTTGTTATTTATTACACGACATGTATTGTTTTATTTATATTATAGTTCCTGTTTTTTAAAAAATAGCACACACAGCAGCGTACAGCGGTGATAGACTAGTGGTGTTGGACTGCCAAGTCATAGGTCACGAGTTCGAATCCAAGACACGTACCTCTGATTTGGCGGTTTCATGTGTGTATTGTATAATTATCACTTGCTTCGGTGAAGAATAAGAATAATTTATTTAAAAAGTATTACAAAAGTGTACATTTTGGTGCAGTAGTGTTATTTCTCAAACAATGGTATAATTAGTGCAGAAAAGTAAACTATAACTAGAATATATTTAACAGTCGCAAGAAGCGATAATGTGGAATTCAAATGTTTGGTAGCGACCTGACCGATCTAGGTTTATTTAAACCTGTGTTTCAGGCGAGAAGGAAAACATCGTGAGGAAACCAGCATGCCGAAGAGATATTTCTCGACGACATTTAAAGCCATCTTAAAGGCCCATGGTCGGCATAAAAACTGTGACACCATGTTAGGCACTAACCACATGAAAAAGAATTGAGTACTAACCTTAATGGCATTGGAAGCCTCCATGCATAAAATGTTACTAGAGTATTAACAGTAGATCATTAGCAGAATTTAGAACGTGTTAAAGATACACACTTCTCTTATCGTCATTATTGAAAAGATTTATCTAGAAATAGGTAAAACTACATATATAAGTTGAATAGGAAAAAGGCTACAATGGGGTTCTCATTTAACATCTCTTGCGGGGCGGCTAAGTTCAGCAGCATATGCCATTAGAAAAATCCGTCAATATACTGATGTAGATACCGCTAGACTGGTTTATTTTAGTTACTTTCATAGTATAATGTCTTATGGCATTTTGCTATGGGGACGGGCTGCAGATATTGAGTCTATATTTATTCTGCAGAAAAGAGCCATCAGAGCCATATATAATCTTCGTAGGCGCGATTCTCTAAGGGAACTGTTTAAGGATATTGGCATCATGACAGTACATTGTCAATACATCTACGAAAACATAATGTACGTCAGAAAAAATCTGCACCTTTTTGGTAAAAGGGGTGACAGACATAATTACAGTACTAGAAATAGGGACCAACTAGTTCAGCCAGGCTTCAGACTCGCTAAAGTAGACTCATCTTTCGTGGGGTACTGTTTGAGATGCTATAATAAAATTCCACAAAGTATTCTTGAACTGAATGAGACGAAATTTAAAACAGGTATTAAACGCACACTATGTTAGCAAGCATATTACAAGTTGAGCGATTATATAGCTGATAAAAATGCTTGGCTCAATGCTGGTCCTGCTCCACAAGGACAGGGGCGCTTAAATTGATAGCATTAAATGGTATTGTTGGAGCTGCTGAAGATTGTACAACTATCTTTGCATTGTATAGATTCAATCTCTTTAGTATTATATAATCGCATAGCCCATATTGTGTGAGTACTATGTACTAGAAAGCTATCATTCACTGGAAACCTACGTCTTTTCTTGACTTGAATGTGCCCTGGCGGTTGAGAATATGTCATGCTCACTCAAAAGTCTCGCTGATGGTGGCGCATGTGTCGGATCATTTAGTTCCCTTCAAAATGGTTGAGTTGAATGGTGCTGATCTATGCGTCATGTCCGTGAACGGGCGCTGTCAGTTGTGACATCATCAGTTGTGGCATCTCTCAGTTGCCATGGCTTATTTTAATGAATTATTTTAGTTTTTGAATTGTTTTTTTTTTCTGTTTTGTTTTACTGTGGACACTTTTAACGTGCACATCTTGCTACATTGTTCTCACATAATACTATATACCATCTCAACATGAATGATGTAACCAAGATTTTGTAACAATATTCTGATTTAAAAGAGTGTCCATGGAGTTTCTTGCCCGTTCTTCTCCATAGAGATCTACGCTAGGGAATGGGCAACTACAGTACTTTCACAGTTTTTATGTCTTGTGACTGGGACTGTAGCTACATTTAATTTTCATTTTTGTTTCGACAATTCAAAAGTGCCTGTAACTGGCTTACTTGAAATAAATGCTTTGATTTTGATTTTGATTTTGAATATCTTTGTGATGGAGATATTCCAAAGTATAATTAGGTATTATTATTATGAGCCTGTTATGTCCCATTGCAGGGCAATTATGGCTTTGGGGATTCCGTTTATCAACTTTTTGCTAACTTCAGAGCTCTATCCGTATTCTTGAGTAAGAGTCCAGCTTCCCGCGCCAACTTTTTCGCGGCCGAAGTGTTAACATAATTTATTTAATTTTTTAAACTGACATAGGCACTAACATTATCATTAACACTGAAAACGCGATATTTACCATGTTTACTAATTGTATTTGTTTATACGTGATCATGATGCTTGCAACAGCGCCGAAATATCGGCAACTCAAAACAGATAGTAAACATGATAAATATCCCGTTTTCAGTGTTTATGATAATGATTTATTTAATCTGAGACATAAAATTCACAACGAACCCGATTTGTGTACACCCTGTATATCGACGGCAGCGTAGAACAAAATTTATCACGAGACTTCGCCTCTGTTGTAATCCTTTTGGGACTTATAAGACTACTACAAATTGTAGTTGAAAGATTTCTTGTGTCTCTTAAGTGATATCTTTTCAAAAGAATGCTGCTTTGAGAAAAAATTATGTGATTTTTTTACAGAATAGACTGATTTTATAGATTTCAGTTTTATTTTTATTTGTTATGACGCTATTTTATGTACCTACAGTGATGTCTTTGTATTTTTAAGTCGTAAGGTATGAGACAAGATATAATAGAGCAACAACACGAATGGATGAATGTTTACTAAGGTATTTTCTCTCCAATCCAAAGTTAATTGATTGAAAAATTATGTTATTACATTTTACATAGTTATACCAACGCCTTGGAATTACATGCGGAGCTGTGTCAATTATTTGTTCCAAATAATTATATTCGCTTGTCTCATTTAGTCGCACTGTAGCTCGATCCACTTCCCCTATACCGCGTATGCTGACGATGCTCAACACGCGAGAGGAGACCAACCCTGGATTGGACTTGTTTGCTGATGAATGGAAGACGATAATGTTAGAATGTTTGTGGTTGTGCAAGAAGACCGAGTAAAAGGATTAGGTATTAATTTAGTGTACTAAATAAATAAATAATAATAAATGTTCAGTATTACACAAACAGGCATCGTGGAAGGTAATTATAATAACGTATTATTTTATGCTAGCATACATTTATTTGTAACTTATTTTTATGATCTCAAAAAAAAAACCTTTGAAACCAAATGAAGCTGCTTATTACTCGAACCCACCCATACATCAATACAATGTCAAAAACCTGAATGAACTTTGCCAATGAAAATGACACCCACTGTACAGCAACCTCAAATGGTGCCCTAACAAACAATTGATAACAAAGAGATACGACTTCATTGTGACCCGATCGAGACTAATAAAACCATTGAAGAATTCTCAGACACGATTCACGATAGATTTATTGTTTTTCTGTCAATTGAGCTGTAAATGTGATATTAGATTTATTAAAGTAATACAAAAGACCTGTGACGTCTATATTATAGCTTTTTTAGAGACAGAATAGTTGAATCATGAACTTAAGTGGATATGATATAATATAATATATAATATATATATATATATAATAGCGTTTTATATATTATATAAAACGCTTAGTTAAGGAAATAATAATGAGGAGCTTGTGGATATTAACAGCTGCTCGTGTTGATCTTAAGGCCTGAATTCCTGCTACGCTGACGTCGGTCACGAACGGTCGGTCGCGTACGTCAGCGAGAAATATGTAGTGACATACGCGCCGCTAACGTCAGCGTCGCAGTATGGTTCTATATAGAACAATGTATACTCGTACGCGCGCTACATCCAGTTAGACAGGAAGCCGACTTCAACATAGTTGGGAAAAGGCTAGGAAACCCATCCACAGACCAACCTAGGCAAGCGCGGCTTAACCTGAAGACTGATCCGATTGGCTGTTATTATTTTGCCACGAGCTTCTCGCCTATTAATAGGTACAGTCATGGTCTTGTCCGCCTGATCAGTTAATGTTTTTTTCGCTTAAATCATACGGAGGCGCCGAGGCACGCCCCCTTTAAGTTTAAGCCTATTAGGAAAGCCTCATTTGGCGCGCAAAATAACAATAACCCTCGTTTGGCGTGCGTCGTCAGTGCGCTCGGCCGATCGGTATTGTCTTTCATTCATTATTTCTATACAAAGTCAACGGGCGGCGCTAGAGAGCGTTTTATGTTGCGAAAGCAAGCAAAAATTAGCTTAGTGGTGATCTGGCGCGAGTGTTCTTCTTAAATTCAAAAAGTCATTATAAAACTGCCGACAAAATTCAAATTTAATCACAACACTATAATACACTATCGTACACTTCAATATTGGAAGCTCTAGCACATGACGTGGACCGCTTAGGGCTCCGTATCTTGAAGATATCAGCGCTAAGCTGCGCCTCGCCGGAGATTGCGTCACCTATCTCAGCCGGCAACTGATATCGGGATAATCTAGACGAGTTGACGTCATTTCATCTGACTAAGTTTTTGAGCCGATATTTTTGGCCGAGAGAGACGGCGCTTTTAAAATGTGTGTGAAATTATAAAGGGTTTATTGTAACTTTGTCTTGAAAGAGTTTGATGTTGAGGGACGTTTCTGAAAATAAAGTAATAAATGATATTGTAACCGAGCAAGACTACGCTGCGTAGTTTTTTTTAAACAAATAAGTCGGTCTTAACTACAGAATAAGAAGAATAACTAACAAATGTACCGTCCATTTGAATTTGTTATACAATATAAATACAATATAATAAATAGATGGAAATTAACGTTAATGAAATCAAAGCATTATTTTTGACATCAAAAAATAAACACTAACAACTACAGAGGAGAAAAACGAAACAAAAATAAAATTGAAATTGCCCTTCGAGGCAATTCTTGGCATCAATTTTCTTTTTCGTGTTTTTTTTAATCTCTCTTTTCCTTAACATTACACAAAAATAAGTACAGTCGGACACAATTAAAACGCCCCACGCACCCACAATGTACAGTGACAGACATAATGGTGCAGACAATTTGTCAGAAGACAATGCCACGACGGTCCCCTTGAGACAACTTAAGCTATCGTCATTTATGCTGGGCTGCATTCACTGGTGTGGTTGCTACGATACAGTATGAATGCTTTTATGTGTATGAAATGTGCAGTTAGGGAAATGTTTTGTTTCTCAGATTGAAAAACTACCTATTTTTTCCACATTAACATTATTTGTAACGCAGAATTTCGAAATTGCAGTTGAGTTTTGGACCAAACATATTTTAAACTAGGTTATGCCGTGTAGTTCGGTAATTGTCCCACGGAATCTTACTACCGGGATAAAAGTATCCTATGTGTTAATTCAGGTAATAAACTATCTGTGTGCCAAATTTCATCCAAATCCGATCAGTAGTTTTTGTGTTAAAGAGTAACAAATATCCATTCATTCATCCTCACAAACTTTGCCATTTATAATATACACTATAATATTATAAAGAGGAAAGATTTGTATTTTTCTGAGTGTATGTTTGTAATGAATAAACTCAAAAACTATTGCGCCAATTTTAAAAATTCTTTCACCATTAGAAAGCCACGTTTTTACTGAGTAACATAGGCTATATTTTATCCCCGTACTCCCACGGAAACGGGAACTACACTGGTGAAACCGCGTGACGTCCGCTAGTAATGGATAGGATTAGTAATATGTTTGACGGCAAATCGGCTGATGGCACTTCAAAATCAAAATGCTGTGGAGATAAACACTCCACTCGACGATTCTCTTGAAAAACTTAAGGTTCGTCAAAGTAGTTCCGTAGGTAGGTACTTCTATCTGACTTAGCACCACAATAACATTTTTGGTTTTATTCTAAGGCATCGGTGTAAGATTCTATTACGATAAGACGTGATCCATGTTGTAGTAGCAGACCCTTGAGGGTTAAAACATAACTAAAGTGTCAGGTTCTGTATTCAAAACCTTATCCTGATCATGTTTTATACACAAAAGCATTTGAAATGGCCTTTTGTGGACCGACCCATACAGATTTCAGTAGACCTGGAGGCTAAAAGGTTATTTGTTTCCAGGTCAACGGTCCACCTGCAGCTTGTTAGCTAAATTATCCAGCACTTCCCTTCCGAAAATTTACTAGATTTCTTTAAGAGAATAAACGGCAACACAAGACCCAGCCACCATAAAGGAAGTATGCTAATCAAAGTGATATGCAGTAATGATAAATGTGAAGTTTTTGAAATCATTTCATTGCATCTTGTCATGAAGTCATGCCAATTTAAAAAAAATGCACTCCGTTAAGGGAGTAGCCTGACGATTTAATAATTTTGCTTAGTGTTCGGTATTTTTAAACTTCTGAATACTATTTTCACGTGGACCGACCTAGCCTTTTTGCCAAATTAATCAGATCCTTCCAAGATTTCCACGAATTCTCTAACAAAATAAACGTCAACACTGGACCCGTCCACCATAAAGACAGTGTACCAGAAGTGTGCCACGAGACACAAGTTGACCACGAGTGTGCCACTAGTGTGCCAATTAAAGTGACGCGCAGTGTACACAGTGACGCAGCAATGGTACTAACAATTTATCACTACTCGAGACAATGGGAGCCCGAGGGACAGTTTAAGCTCGCCGCTCTGTTATGCATTTAACGTAGATGTCAAGATGCGTTCTGCGTTGTATCGTAGATATTTGTGTGTGCAATAAAATGATTGTATAGTCGAAGGAATGGATATTTTTGCGATGTTTCTGTAAATTGAAAGTTGTATGGAACTATTTTAACCCTACAATTTGAAGAAGTGTGTCAATTTTGTTCACAATAAAAGTACCCTGATTTTAGTTGACACAATTATTTTGATCGATAATATTTTGACGGTTTTAAGAAAGGCTTTGTTCCAGTAAGTACAATAAAATACATACGTAGTAAGGGTATTAACATTGAAACAATTATAATAATGGAAGAAATTCCTACAAATAAAAAACACCGTCGATAACAATAATACTATATTGCCCAAACTGACGACCCAAATGGCGCAGCGGTAGTGAGGCTGCCTTACGTTCTTAGGGTCCCGGGTTCGAATCCCGGTAGGAGCAAATGTTTGTGTGATGAGCATGGACATTTGTTTCCGAGTCATGGATGTCTAATGTGTATAATAAGTATGTATTTACAAACAAAAAGTATCTATATAGTATATCAACTATCTGGTGTACACGTCACAAGCCTCGTTGCTTAGCGTGGCACTAGATGGCGCTGTGTGTAATGTCCAGCGATATTTATTTATTTATTTATAAACCTCAAAGAGCTTATACTTAAGAATTCAGAATTAAATATAATTGTATATTAAAAACAATAGATACACGTGTATTATTTGGCCCATAACCCTCAACGACACAAAAAACATTAACCAGGTTCCCAAACACGTAATTTCCTCTAACAAATCGATGGAAACTTTTCAAATCACCTCATCTTTTGGAGTAGACAAGACATTGAACTTATACAATTAAGTCTTCCATTAAGCGAGCTTGTTATTATTATAATATAGAGAAGTTTTGTCTGGATCAAAGCCAGATTGTTATGAATCTTCCGTTTTTCTTTTAGACGTTTTTAGACTATGAGTCCGACTTGCTTGCTGTTTTTCGATGTCAGTTTTTTTAAGAATGCTCGCGGAGAGTCTGTCTTTTATGATGTAATGTTTCTTTCGCGAAATTGGATTGAATAAACGACTAAACTAAAGCGGGTAACTGAAAAATAATACTGACAAGTTATACCATCCCGATGAGATTTAACATTGATGAACTACCATTCAAGACTCATCTCCTATTGAAACACTTGACAGTTTAAAAAAAAAATCCGTCGTTTTGGCCTCCCTTCGTTATACATACAGAACTATTATTATGCAAAATTGGTTTGGTTTTAAACATGGTTTTAAACGCAGCGGTTAAGGCTACCAATATGCGTTGTCAGAGAATTTGTTTTTTTTTTATATAAAAACATGAGTTCGTTTGTCGAGTGATGAGGTCCTGCCCGCGTAGCATGGCAATTCTATCTCTACTCTTCAAGACACGACAAAGCTCTTTTCTATACAACTTGACATGTCTTAATGTCTTGACATGCCCGAGCATGCGGCGACCCATCGACTCGAGTTTGTACGAAGACAAAGACATGGAATGTCTTTCCATAGCAACGGACAAACAGCTAGTGACATTGAGGATTTTGCACTCAGCATCTGCGATCTAGAAGTAATAGAATTGATTATATTTTTTCAGATTGTTTGTTGATATTATGTTCATCACCATAAAAGAGATCACAGGATTCTTGCTTCCCTGTAATCTCATATCATCTATAACAATCTCATGATTTGTATCTTATAATATCCATCAGTGTTCATTTGGTAAGAAAATAGTTTCTTACTAAGCTTTTGTTGTTTACTTAAAAATAATGTTACACGGGCGGTGGTTAATATCAGGCAAGGTGAACGATGACATTACAATTTGTTTGAAAGGAAAAAGATGCGTCCGCCAGAGTATTACAGCTATCATAGGACGCGTCGTATTATTGCCATTACTTTTATTGAAGGCGTTAAGGCCTGAATATATTCCAAGCCAGCTAGACCACCTACAGGGTATAGCTGTAGGCTACAGCTATTCCCTACAATTTTGTCAATGGTGTTCTGAGATGCCCGCTTTGTGCTCTGAGTTTTTAAGTTGCGTATTATTTTTCGGTCCAAAAAGAAAAAAAAACCCGCCTTTTTAACCAATGTATCCTGCCAACAATGACTTACTACGATGCCGAGACATGGACGCTCACAAAGGAGACTGTCCACTGAGTACAAGTGGCACAAAGGGCTATGAAGCGAGCCATGCTCGGCATAACATCGGACGAAAGTCTACGACGTCGAGGACCGGGCGGTGCGCCTCAAGTGGACCTGGGTAGAACATCTAGATCCAGAGATTGCCGATAGAGCAAGGTTTTGACTGAGTGATGGCCAAGGTTTGGCCAAAGACACCAAGGCCGTCCTAAAGCTCGTTGGGTTGACGATATCGTCAAAGTCACGGGAAACACCTGGATCAGGGACGCACAGAACCGGGAAGTGAGGCAGAAGAAACGGGAGGCCTATACCCAGCAGTGGGTGATTCCGGGCTTTTATGATGATTGATGATGATGTATGCTAGCCACTTGAGAGCACATAAAAGAGCAGCACACCAAAGCACTCGACAACCACTCTAGAAAGTCATCGAATGCATTCGCTGTGGCCGAAATCGGCTAGATGGCATTATCATCAAAGAACTCGTTTTCCGGGATATCGAAAGCCCCGTTAAAGCTCGTACAGCGTTTCTTTTGGCATAAAAACTGAGGAGGTGGCGACGGTAGGACCCCGACATGTTTCTAAAAAAAAATGGCTTACAAACACAAATTATATTTATAAAAATAATCTTGTCTAGGATGTGTTGTAGACTTTTTGACATTTGTTGCCAAGAAACGATTCCTACAACCAGTGTCAACAGTAGACAAAAAATTGTCGCCATGCTCGATATTGAAGACTTTTATCGCTAAAGAATAGAAACCTTTCTTTTCCACATGTCACACATCGCCATGCTTAGGACGATAGAAGTGTTTCCAAAATCTGTCATTTATCTGTCATTTTGTCGATTGTCAGTCGACAAAACCCGTTTCTACGGCCGCCATGCTACGCGGGCTGGGTTCGATTCCTGGGTCAGGCAAATTGTCATTGGGATTTTCCATTAGGAGTTTCATTCAGTTCCATCAGTAGCAGTCACGGAATCTATTTGTGCCCCCTTGATGACAATAGGCTCGCCTCTATAACATGGGACTTAAACATAACTGGTGAAATGTGCGTGTACTATAATTGAGTACACTTCTACCTGACCCTTCGGGAATTACAGGCGTGATGTTATGTTAATATGTTTTAATTAAAAGTGTTAATACTTTGACCGCCATTTTAGATTGTGTATGGACCAGTATCGCCATTAGCCATCTCCGACTCCCCATCACCATAATATTGCACCATAACGAACTAACGTCACAACACATAATACACCTTCAACGTAAAGATAAGCAATCGCTGCATTGTTTACTAAATCAATAACCCACCCTCCACCTAAAACTGAAACAACACCCACACAATCCATTACGTTGTTCCTTAACACCTTTTGTTAGAAGTTTCGTGCTAAACCGGCAATGTACAACTATCGCTTCGTTTGTAACAAACATAACAAATGCTTGACATTTACTGGGTCGGTACAGGCGCGAAGTTAGCTTTGTTTGGATGTTTGCCAACCCTGAATTAGGGCATGCACTTCATTAAGTAAATTGATAAGAGGTAGATACCGCTACTGGGTTCGTTTAGGGTTGAATTGAATTGAGAAGTGGTGCAAGTGCTAGCTTATGATTCAAATAATTATAGGAAGAAATATCTGACAGAAGGCACCTTGATTTGTGTGGTAATAACAATTAGATGACTAGACGACCCGAATGGCGCAGCGGTAGTGAGGCTGGCTTACGTTCTTAGGGTTCCGGGTTCGAATCCCGGTGGGAGCAAAGGTTTGTGTGATGAGCATGGACATTTGTTTCCGAGTCATGGATGTTTATATGTATAATAAGTATGTATTTACAAACAAAAAGTATCTATGTAGTATATCAACTATCTGGTGTCCACGACACAAGCCTCGTTGCTTAGTGTGACACTAAATGGCGCTGTGTGTAATGTCCAGCAATATTTATTTATTTATTTATAATTTGCCAATGTTCTTACACAAATCTGGATGACTACTAAAAACAACCTGTTGTAAAAACCCAAAAACCACTTTGTTAGCTTGTAGATCAACGAAGCCGTCGATTTAAATACGATATCTTACTTATAATAACAATTAGCCGGAAAAGGCCTATTCTCATGCTTGGAACTCCTTAGTTAGACATGCACTTCGTTTTACAATTAGAAAACTAGTAATGCCTTGACCGAGTTGCCAAAAACTCCACAGTGTCCTTTCATTTTCGCTGAATAATTTGAAGGGTATCTTAATGGGATTTAACATTGATGAACTTCTATACAACGATTCATCCCATATTGTCCTCCTTCAAGTGATAAATTGCCTGCCTTCGTTACACATGCGTAAATATTGTACAAAACTCCATAATTTTAGACCCAGCGGTTAAGGCTATAACGCGTTTTTTTAAGTAAAAAGAAAGAAAGAAAGAAAGAAAGAAAAATATTTATTGTGTATTTATGAGTTCGGATAAAGAAGCATGTAAGTATAATACCTAAGTATTATATTGTGTTAGAAAGTAACACTGGTAACAATAAAATAAAAACAGAGTTATGCCTCTTGGCTTAAATATTTTTAAAAGTAGGCATACAGTATTTTAATTTAACATTAAACAACTACCTATATAAAATATAATATGAACTACACTGACCTGCAAAAATAAGTACTAAACTTTTAAAATTTCAATCTTGAAACACAGATTTTGAATAAAAAAGAAAATAAAAAAAAGAAAATTGATTTTAAAAAAGTATAAAAAAGACACAAAAAGAGAGAGAGAGAGAGATAGAAAAAGAAAGAGAGAATTAAAGAGATGACAGAATGGGGGATGGGGGGGTGATGAGAGATTGAATTGAAAATTATTCAGCCAAAATGGAAATTTTGACTGAATAATTTGAAGGGTCTCGCTTCTAATTTCCGGCAACCAGTGATAAATTGTTGATAAACAAAAAATACCGAAATAAAAATCCTGGAAAGAATACCTCTTGTCTTCAAAGAACCCTGAATAAAAAAAAAACAGCCTGGTAAAATGAGCAGCCATAAATACGGCCATCATTATACTATCTCCATCATTCATCTCCCGGTGACAATGAGAGAAAAATTGCATATTGTTATTATTTGATAAATGACTACTATTGTTCATCTCTGCGATACGGAGCCGAGGGACAAAGGATACGGGTCTTTTATGATAAGGAAACAATGTACTAATTGTGAAATTATATAATTAATTAATATCTTTATTGTGATGAGTGCTTTGGGTACGGTTATGCCAAAATTCTATGCGTTAGGAAACAGGCATAAAAAAAAATGGTTGTCTGGAAAGTCGGTTTACGGACGATAATTTTACGTGATAACATCATTTTTCATGATATTGGTGATTTAAACTTAAAAAACAAAATTTCATTCCCCTTTTCACCCCCTTAAGGATTGAAATTCTAAATAATACATTTTGTCATTTTTACTTCGAAAATTAAGGACTTTCCATACACAACTTCATCCCCTTTTTTAACCCCTTGGGGGGGAATTATCAAAATCGCTGAGATACGTATGAATTAATTTTCAATCGTCAGCCTAAACACAAAATTTTAAGATCTTAACTTTAAAACTGACGGACTTTCATACAAAATTTCATCCCCTATTCAACTCCCTTAGGGGTTGAATTTGTGCAAATTTTCAGTTTTCTTGGTCCAAGGGTTTTGGGCTGGGCGTTGATCGCAAGATTCATGACACTTTTTCGTGCGTGCAGCCGGTGTTCATCGATATAAAAGACGTTTTCACGTCAAAAATATATGTAACGTGTGGTCAACTCGCATAGCGCACATGGCCCAGTTTTTTTGTTGTTTATTTGTTTATAATCATATTTTAGAGCGATACTCAAGTATTGATTTTTACAAAGTTCATACTTGTAATGCTTATACATTTAAATATAGGATTCTCATAGTAAACTTTTACACTATACAAAGGAAAATGCCCGTTTTAGTATGGAAACTGGTGTCTTTTTTCTTAACATGATAATTTAATATAATTTCTAGACAACGTGATAAACAAAACATATTTTGATAACATGCCTTAATTGAAGAATTATTACAAAGGACGGTCCTACACTAATAGCGATTTTCATAGCTATGAATAAGCTTTAAACATTGAACAATCTTTTGAGCTATTAGAAGTAAGTTTATACATGACTGTATATTAAATTATTAAGAGTTTCGAATTTTACAGCAGGTCATCGTGCAGATAAAATTCTTGGCACTTGTGCATCCGCATAATTCTACTTTTTATTGCATGCTCGAAATTAAACATTGTTCATTTTGTATAAATGGATAGATATCTACATAATTTGTTGAATATTATTTCAAACTAAGACAAAAAGCCGTTGTAAAGAGTTTTAGACCCAGGCGCACTTAACATAATCACTTTGACATCTTCAAAAGTTTGACAGAAACAGAAGAAGTTTGAAAGTCATTTAGCGCTAAATTGTTTAGTTATTTGTGGTTTAGGCGGAACTTAAAGTCATTATTATATAAACATCGCTGTGAATGTCGAGCCAATTTCATATTTTTCCTATAATAATTAAGAAAAAAATACTAAGAACAACAACTCATCTGTGAAACGACGTAATGTAGGTAATAAATTTACTAAAAACCGATGTAATTTGACAGCTTACCATTTTTTCACCAGTTCATTCGTAGATCAGTAGGAGATGTAAACCGACAAACTACAACTCGACATAACACACACAACTACCGACAAAAAACAGCAAAAACTTCACCAGTACTTTTGTTTTTTTAAAGAGGTACTACCCTCTTTAAAAAAACAAAAGTTCACAGAAAGAGGCCGGGGCTCGTTCGTCTGTTGCCAATGTGTCCACAAATTCTAGCAAAAAGGCTGCTTCCAATAAAAAGTCTGTGAGATATTGCGATAGTCAATACTGGCCAGTAACACGGAGAACGAAAATGTGCAATGGAATCGTTTGTACGGAAGATAGGATTGATTATGTATATTTGGAACTTTTTGGTTATTTACTGAGTAATTGATAGGAGTTTGGTAGACTTTTATTGGTTCTAGAATAGGCGAGATATAAGCGAGACGACAAAAAAAAACCTAATTAGTCCGTCAGTTAGATTATCAAAAATATTTGACCCGTGTTTTTTCTTTTATTACGCATATATATAATTTTTAGCTAGTTCTGACGTCACGAGCCCCCACTCCCGAGTTTTGATGCGTTTTATCTTTTGTCAATATTCATTGATTTACAGAAACAAAAAATACGTGTCCATTAATTTCCAATACTCTAACTGACGAACTAAATAGATTTGCATTTTTTTATACTATCGTCATGCCTATTATTTTTGTTTTCCAACTGCAGGGCAAAAACCTCCCTTTCCGTTTTTCACTCAACTCATTTCTACGTCAACATGGCAATCCCTTTAACATAACGCCTGTAATACCAGAAGGATTAGGCAGAAGTGTCCCTACTAGTACATTTCGCCAAATATGTTTAAGTCTCATCTAATAGGGGGCGAGCCTATTGCCATCAACCGGACACAAATCCAAACTCCGTGGCTGCTACTGAGAAATCAATTCCATTTGAAGGTGGAAAAAATTCAAGCTTAAACCCATATAGTATTATACCTTAAGTTTAGTGTGTAGTAGTAAGTATGAAAAGGCAGCATCAAAATTTATCTATTAACAAAGAATGATTACTTTAGCAGTGTTATTTTATCTTTTTACAGGTAAGTTCCAGTTATGATCAGTAGATGAATGGGTAGCAAGAAATCTCTGGTAAGTTTTAGAATATTACAAATGAACTTTCTTTTGAAAATGGAAAAAAAAACAAATGAAAAATCGAAAAAACAAATGAAAAATGAAAAAGCCTTTATTCGTGGTGACATCGTATTACAAAAAATGTTACTTCTGCCAAAAAGCAGTTTGTTGGCAGATGTAGCTCCCATATAAAACATTCACTTTTATGTTACAATTTCTACTTTAGGTACTTTTCCATCATTATCAAGATCTAAACTAAACATTAACTAAAACTAAACACAAATATTTTACCTTAGCACAATGGCTGACCAGTAGGGAATCGAAACGCCAGTACAAAATTCAAAATGCTATTGGCAATTCAAAGCAAATCTTAGATTCAGATTTAGATTCTTTGTTTATTGCGTGGTTATTTTCAGTATCGTATCCTTCAAAGTAACAGCGTTGATGTATATCAACTATAAAGACATAATACGCCTTTGGTTATTTCAGGTACTAATTTAGAACTCTATTTTAATTAGACATTCAGTTTCTTTTCGATGAAAACTGTACGCGTATTCGCCTTCTCTGTCTCTACGCTTCCATTTGACAATCACGCTACAAAAGCCTACACAAAGCCTCGAAATAGGAGCGATTTTAGGTTCCAAATGCCGGCCGATACGATGCTCGAAAGTAGATCGGCCTAATCCTAAAGCTGTTTGATCACAAAGGAATGAGCATTTGAGCAACTGCAATGTCTGCCTAATGTTGCTAAGTATGCACTAACGGGTATACTGTATGTATAGGACGTTCGACGACCAATCAAGCTACGAGTATATAAAACCAATTTAAGCGGATTCGTATCTAATTGTACATACTTACTTAAGTTTGTATTAATGTTTTTCAGGGTTCCGTAGTCCTGACAAGGAACCGTTATAGTTTCTCCATGTCCGTCTGTCTGTCTGTCCGAGGTTTTGCTAAGAGAACGTTAGTACTAGAAAGCTGTAATTTTGTAGAGGTAATCAATAACGCCGACAAAGTGGTAAAATAAAATTTTGAGAAATATTTTTTTTAGGGTAGCTCCCCTACCTACATGTGAAGTGGTGATGATTTTTTTTTCGTCGTTTACACCATCGTGTGGGGTATCGTTGAATAGGCCCCCCCAATCTAAACGCTAAACTGCTGTCTTGAAAAATCTGGAAAAATTCATGATGATAGTGCACTATCATCATGAATTTTTCCAGATTTTTCCAGATTTTTTGAACTTTATAGGAAAACTAGCGTTAACTAGCGTTTAAGGTAACTTTATTAGTTTAACAGTAATAGTCGTTGAACTAGGTTGTTGGATAATTTTGTACCAAATACAAAATCCTTAGAGTAAATCCTATAAAGTGACTAAGATGAAGTAGTTGCTTGTTTATAACGGGTGAAGACATGCATTGAAAAACCAAATCTAAAATATAACGGGCTACTACGGAACCCTACACTGCGCGTGGCCCGACACGCACTTGGACGGTTTTATTTAGATTTATTTTAAAACTTTTACTGTCCTAACTAATTTGTGCTATGTAAAGTGATGTCCTGAAACACAAATAAACCTAGATTTGGTAGCGACCTGCCACATTTGAATTCCACGTTATCGTTAAGTACCTGGAACTGTTAAATAAATTTTAGTCATAGTTTACTTTTATGCACTAATTATACCATTGTTTGAGAAATAACACTACTGCACCTAAATGTACACTGTTGTAACACCATTTAATTAAATTATTCTTATTTCTTATTGTATGTGAAATCTATACAAAGCGTGGTCACGTTGTGCTGGAAATCTATACCTTGATGAATGTGTCACCGTGTGTAATCTGTTTGATAGTATTTGAGGAAAAAGTTAACAAATGGATCAGAAAACGTTACGTACGTGATACGTAACGTAACTCTATGGTCACCCAAAATTTTAATGTCAAATGAAACTATTTTAAAAAAACGACAATCAACAAAATATTTGTCAATTATTTAGGTTATTTGTCCTGATTTAGCAAAACTTTACATTTGAAAAAAATATTTTAACACTGTAATGTATTTCAGCAAGTAAGAGAAAACTGAATAAAAATATAGCTGCCGAATGTTTATACTATGGGAATATGCATGTAATTTTTTCTTCAATTAAATCAATAAAATATAGTATTATCAACCCAAGAAAAGTATTAAACGTTCAGTTCAACTACTGCTTGTCGCTCAAAAATAATCCTGCAATTCTCTATGACAGTTCAAACGTCCGTGTCTGTCGCGGTCATGATGTGACGTCATTTACCTCAATCTTCCTTGTTTACATCAATTTGTTTGGTCTTAAAATTGTATCTGTTTTATTCAAGCAAAAATTGCGAAAACGATATTATTATAAAATCTTAGAGAACCTTGACCTACTTTTCCAATGAAAGTGTTTTTTTGTCACATCAACTTTGACGTCACTACCGGCGTTAACGAGGACGACGCGTTTTGAGAGTGCGTTCCATTTCACCAAAAACAAACTACTTATAACAATAAATTGTAAAATTGTAAAATAAATGTTTTTGAAACTTAAACAAGTGTACCACAATGATTTTATGCGCCAATACATACCATTTTTCATAAATAAAAACAGTTTTGTGTTTCTTGCATGTTCCCTATTATAATGAAATGGAAAACATGACTGGGCTTATAAGAATGTTTATTTTGATACTCGAACTCGCACTGTGAGTGTGTACTAGTCTTATCACTCTACTCAACCTCAAACACTCAAACTTTAGGCAAATATGCATCCGAATATCCGACCTCCACTCATAATCCACCATGCGAACCCGGTGCAGAATGGTGGATGTCCCATTTCTTCGAATTTGTGACACGCCAGGTTCCCCACGATGTGTTCCGTCACTGTTTTGAGCGACAGCTTCCACTTTCGTCTAGATTTTCCCAAGGGATTCTTTTAACTAGCTCACAAACCTTATGTTATATGCATTCGGAATAATATTATCTTATTTACTCTTTAGCGGTTCAAACAACATAGTTGGAGAATGCAATCATAAGTAAACAAAGTAGTTTAAACTTCGTACTGACTTGTCCGTTTTCACGAACACTAGGTGGCAACTAAATGAATTCCTAAATAAAAGAGGGCTGTTGAATTTCCAACCATCTGCTCAGTGATAAAGGTTCAAAATCGAGCGCCTTAATGAGTTAGTTCAAAGTTCGTATTCATTTTGTACCTACCATGTAGTGGCGATGTAACTTTCCACACTAGTTTTGTAATTTTGTTTGCGACAAACAAATTTGTCTCGAGTGGATTTTGATCTGAATTCTTGAATTTAAGCACATAAGCGAAAATAGCCAATCGTCATCATCATCTTCAATCAACTGCGCAACCATTTAACAAAAATGTAAATCTTTACATATTACACTCATAATGCATATGCATATCATCATAATTCATATTATTTCATTTAGTATTAAGTAAATTTTATTTTACACTTAAAGTACTTACGGGATGATATCCGTGATTTTGATGCTTGCAACAGCGTCGAAATATCGGGAGCTCATCGAACGAAAACAAAGTCACGGATATCATCCCGTAAGTACTTTAAGTGTAGTGAAAAACCGTGAAAGTCTAAAACAGGAAATTTTATTTTATATTGTATTCGAATTTTATTATTAAGATTAAAAAAATTATATGTTCTTGTCTGATGGTGAATGCTGCGTATACCTATAATAGGCATACATACCAGCACTTTATGTTATTTTCATTGTTTCACATTAATTTTATTCTTAGTATACAGGGTGTAAACCACCTCATCACGAAGCCGTCAACCAAGCATTCTGTACATCAAACCAAGTAACTTCACGACTTTTTGTTTTGGGGTGAAAAATCATGTTTTGTGGAAGAACTCAATTTAACGCACTCAAAAGATTGTGCTGATGGATGGATTGAATAGTACGGGGGTCTTGGAGGTGTTTAAAGTAAAAATCTTTCAATAAAAACTTGTATTAAAAAGAACTTGTCAAAAAGTTATAACTTTGACATGCAGGTATGGTGTAGAACAAAAAATATATCACAATGACGGGGAGAACAAAAAAAGGTTTTTACACCCTTTTTAATAAGCACACATACCTGCAGTTTTATGTTATTTTCATTGTTTCACATTAATACTTAGTATATATTGCTGTTGCTGTACCAAATAAATAAATAAATAAAATAAAAAATAAATAAATAAAATCATCTTCCTGCCCTTATCCCATGTTACTTGAGGTCGGTGCGACACGCTTTTTATTCCATTCACCTCTGTCAACCGTCACGCTATGACTACGTTTTCTATAAAATAAAGGTGCAAGTTGGCAGCGGGCGTCACGAAGCCGCCACAGACGACGTGTCGCAGCGACACTACTGGTTTCTATGTATGCCTATGAAATTCCCTCCGAAGCAAGCGACATGAAGCTAGCGACGCGTCGTCGAGCGGCAGACGCAAATGTCGCCCGCTGCCAACTTGCACCTTAATGGTCGGATTTCACAGTAGCAGCCGCACAGTCTGGATTCGTGCCCGGTTGATGGCAATAGGGGGCTACCCTATTAATTGGGTCTTAACATAACTGGCGAAATTTGGTGTATTAGGTAACCCAACCCTAACCCTTTGGAATTACAGGCGCGATGTTATGTTGAGTCACACTTAACGTCATAGTTTCAAACTTACTACGCACTAACTTTTTTGAAAAACTTGATGTATACTAATTCACATAAATAATTATTTCCTTTCTTCTAAAATTACATCGTTACACTCTAACTTTTTTAATAATTATATTTTGTATGTATTCATTGTTCTGTTAAAAATATTATGTACCTACATTTATACAACGACGTCAATAGGACACTTTTTTATGTATGTTCTTTATTATGAAATAATGTTTAAGTATTTCCTTTAAATTACAATGTGCCAGTTAACCATAAATGTTTCTACAATACAAAAATAACAGACTGGTTACTTTTCTAGCTATAAAAACGTTACTCTTAGTGTTATTGTACCTAATACCCTCAACGATATACTCGTACTTAGGGGTTACGTAAGGAAAAACCCGGAGAGCACTTGACCCCTTTGAGTTCTTTTGTGGTTTCCTAACTACGTATGTATGTAGTACGAATATTTTATTGAGAATTTCTCTAGATTTACGCTTGTCTACAAACGGTTTACAAACCATGGTTGTTCTATCGTGGATACTCCCGCCTGATCACCACTAAGCTAATTTTTGCTTGCACTCGCAACATAGAAACGCTCTCTAGCCCCGCCCCGTTGACTTTGTATAGAAACAATGAATGAAAAACAATACCGATCGGCCGAGCGCACTGACGACGCACGCCAAACGAGAGTTATTGTTATTTTGCGCGCCAAATTGACGCTTTCCTAATAGGCCTAAACTTGATTAGGCGCCTCCGCATGATTTAAGTGAAAAAAATGTTTACTGATCAGACGGAAAAGACCGTACATTCAACGGTGACATGACTCAGACTCCTTAGCTGCTACTGAGAAATTCCTCATAGAAAAATCCAATAACACTTTGCCCGACCCGGGAATCAAACCCACGACCTCATTCTCAGCAGTCACGATTGCGACCACTAGACCAACGAGACAGTCAGTTGTTTTAATTTTAAGCTTATTCACTAATTAAGATATTTAGACATTTTGAAATCGGCGCAGTAGTTTTTGAGTTTATTCATTACAAACATACACACACACAAAAAAATCTTTCCTCTTTATAATGTTAGTGTAGAAAACAACACTTGCAGAAAATCACCATCACATTTTCACTAAAATGTACATCATCATTTCGCCCTTTACTGTACAAGAGCGGCACAAGCAACAATAGTGCGCAATTAGTGGGACCCGTCTTTGTTTGTTCCCGTCACACTGAACCCGGCTCTTTCGTAGCCCCGACTACGTGTGAGGCGATATATCACATATACGATCCCTGTTACAGATGTAGGACATGGGTTTTGATACGGACATGGATTTTCATTGATTGGTCTGTTCTAAGTGATGAAAATAGGGATGATGACTGACTAAAAAAAATATGATTCTGTTTAATCCGTCAGTTAGATTATCGAAAAGTAGTTAATACGTGTTTTTTGTTTTATCAAATTAATAAAAATTGACGAAGATGAAACGTGTCAAAGATCATGAGTGGGGACTTGTGACGTCACATTTGAGTAAAAAAATTACTTAAATGTGACGTCACACGAGTTTTCGACGCACTGTATCGTCTTCATTTTTTGTTTACGTGAAAAATTGAAAAAGAAAAAATATGTGTCCAATATTTTTTGGAATTCTATCTGACTAATTAGATTTTTTTGTCATCTACCCTATTCTTCCGTAGAATATTGAAACCATATATTTTATTATGTATCTGCTTAGATATTCACAATAAATAAAATGTCAAAAACACCTCATTAAAAACGCCAATGATTCTTTCAGAACTACCCGATGTCTGGGTGTTTTATATATCCATCTACTACAGTTTACAGTATAGTAAAATAATTGTGGACACATTGACACATGTGACATCTACCAATCCGCACTGGGCCTGCGTGGTGGATTATAGCCCATTCTCTCTCATTGAGAGGAGGCCTGTGTCCCATCAGTGGGAACATTAATAGGCTGACTATGATGACGATGACACAACACTGACAGGATGGTTCGAACATAGGATAGGTAGGTACTTTTCTTTGTGTAAATTCTTTCATCTCCACTGCTCTCAAACAGTGAACTTCCAACAACATCCACAAGTCGTAAGTTGTGGCTGTTATTGTTGCTCGGTACCTACTTATACTAAAGTAAAACAGTATCTATGTATGCAGAAATTTATAAGAATGAACAAAGGCCAAACCAACATTCAGAATATCATTCGGTAAAACAGTAGGTATTCTGAAAAACGAAAGAAACTTTTGCACTATTATTACATTAATAATAGAGAATGTGCAAGAAATACAAAACTCCGTTTATTTATTAAAATGCCTAGATGTAAACAAGGCAGATTGAGGTAAATGACGTCACATCATGGCCGCGACAGTCACGGACGTTTGAACTGTCATAGAAAATTGCAGGAGTTTAATATTATTTTTGAGCAACAAGCAATAGTTGAACTTAACTTTTAATACTTTTTTTGGGTTGCTAATACTGTATTTTATTGATTTAAGGGGACTACAAGGAAATAATGAATAAATATTGAAATTAAAAAATCTTTTGTTTGGACTAAAAAATTAAAACACTATCATGTTAATATGTTGCTTGTAGATTATTTGCCAAAAAATCAGAATGATCGCATGCATTTGAGTATTGTTTTTACTCGTTGAAAGAATTTTTTAGAGATAAGTTCTTGATTTTTTTTTTCGAGTACAATTAGTTATATTACGTTTTCAATACACTATCTAACTATTATATATCCTGAAGAATATCATATATTTTTCTGATTTTGTTTATTTCAGTGAATGATATGCTTTCAGGCATTATAAAACTCGCGTTTAGCTCCTGTAGTCCCCTAGGACTACAGGAGCTAAACGTTAAGTGAAGAAAAAATTACATGCATATTCCCCATTTGATTCCCGTGTCGGGCAAAGAGTTATTGGCTTTTTCCATTAGGAATTTCTCAATAGCAGCCACGGGGCCTGGATATATGGCCGGTTGATGGCAATAGGCTCACCGTCTATTACATGGTACTTAAACATAACTGGCGAAATGTGCGTGATTACAGGCACACCTCTGCCTAACGTGATGTCATGTTAATGATGGTGAGTCATGGAAGTGGATAAAAATGGCCTACCTAACACAATGCATACTGTTGACGACTACATCAAAACTCTGTCAAAAATAACCACAATTGAAAAATATATCGTTCGAAATACCTTCGTTTCCCCCAATAGAAATATTGTGAGCATACAATAAAGCATCATTTACAATAATCCAGTTCTTATAGCGAGTCTATTATCCGGGAGCATCCGAACCATCCCATCACATTCCACCCTTATTGAATCGTAAGAACCATTGTGTTGTAAGGAGAGGATCATATTCTGATTTCTGGGTATATTTTAATAAACAGAAAAGTATTAAAAAGGACGGCCATTTGTCGACGAAAATAAATGTTTAAAAGCCAAAACTGGTATTGAAATCGCGGGAAATGGCCTTTTTTTCGCAAAAATAAATATTTGAAAAGGATTCTTTTTCGGTTGAAATGTTTTTAACTTTATTGGGGTGTTTTTGTGACCCTTTTTTTTCGTTCTTTTAAAACGGATTTGTTTAAATTAAAAATCATTTCCGATATTGCAATTTGTTAGAAAATTGTGTTATTGTTTGAATTAAAAACAAGCACTGTTGTAAAAAAAACGCATTATTAGTAAAACTTTTTAAAATAGGCATTCAACTTGATGACCCATGTTAAACATACGGTGGGGACAACGGGATTTTATTTTTATTCCTCCTAACATTTTTCTACACGCTGTTAATCAAATTTTAAATTCGATGGCATTTTTTTTTTAATTTTAAGAGCGCTGTTCGGACCAATCTGCTAAAGAAAATGACATAAAAATAATAATTTATTAAACTGATCCCGAGGGATCCAAATGAGCGGGATCAGTTGACTAAAGAGCCAATCTAAGTATAACCAAATCTATTCGAAGTTTTAGTGAATTGGTTTCTTTTAGGCAAGTGTACCTTCTCCACCATAGGCCCCATAGGTATGAAAAAAGAAAAACTAGCGATGTTTTTCATTGTCAAATAATAAAGATAACTTCAAAATGTCATTAAAAAATTCACAACCAATAAGCAAATCTCGACTCTAAAAACTGCCCCAACAAGGCCAAACGCGAGCTCCACATTAGATTTCTGATAGAATACGTCCAGCCTGGAATTAGGGCAGTCCGCCTGGCTGCTTGCCAGGTGATCTCGACCTGTGGAATTATGCATGAGACCTATGAGCGTCCGAGTTGTTGCAGTTATGAACAAATGATAATATTATTCTAGAATCGGTTTTTGTCTGATTAGTCCATGTTCCACTGCTTTTGTAATGGACGTTTATTTTTTAGCTGATTTTTTCATTTGTTAGGAATGTTAAACTCTTTAAAGTTGTAACGATAATAATGTTCTTTTTTTAACCTATATTGGACCCACTGCTGGACAAAGGTCTCCCCCATAGCATTCCACTCTTTTCTCTGTGCGTGTTTCTCCGGCCAATCTCTTAGAAACGCCTCTAAGTCATCACGCCACCAATTTCTAGGTCTATTCCGGCCCATCGGTCCTTATGCATAATAATAAAGGGTGTTAAACACCACTTAACGAAGCTGAAAGACACTTGTTCTCCTCGTCATTGCGATCATTTTTTTGTTCTACACCATACCTGAGAACCTTCTAGTTACGGAGATATTGGGGGTCAAAGTTCCAACTTTTTGTTTTTTTTTTTAACACAAGGTTTTAATGTAAGATTTTTACTTTAAACATCTCCACGACCCCCGTACTATTCTATTCACCCACCAGCACAATGTTTTGAGTGCGTTACATTGAGTTCTACCACAAAACATGATTTTTCGCCCCAAAAAAAAAGTCGATTCCCAGCAATAATTTTTGCGTAAAGTTACTTAATTGATGTATAGAATACTTGGCGACGGCTTCGTGATGAGGTGGTTTACACCCTGTATACATTAACTATTAAGAAATCAACGGGCACAGACAGAAAACCTATATATGTCCAAACTGTGGTAGCATTGACTTGTAACATTAGTAATTTCGTTAAGACATGACCTAATAATTATTTTTGGGGTTAGGTAATTAAGATTGGGTTGATACTACAAAAAAGAAGGCCCAAGAAATGTAGGTATTCTTGTTGAAAGTCCGAAATATTGTGGTTCTGGTATAATTATGTAGGTCAAAACTTTATTCACATGCAATGTTTGTAAGACTTGGAAATCGAAATCTTTGCCTTCATAGTCACAATCAGGTGACCTCAAAAGAGATAGTGATTTGCCTAGAAACATACCTATTTCAGAACAATTATGAAAACCAATCGAATTCACGCTCGCGTGGAATGAATTTCCCGAATTTCAGAGTGTATGCCAAATTGGTAACGTCGATTGGTTGTAAAACAGAGACATCTGTTACTATAAAGTTTTAATGCCTTTTTAGATAGCACGAGGTTCGGTTCCCAGGTAGTTCGTTATTTACCGACTTTTGCGAGGAAGAGGAGGTTATCCATTCGAGTGTATTTTACTTTGTATTATACCACTAATGGCAGAACACAAAGTTGACATAGTATTAATATCTGAAGCACACTGGACCTGAAATACCTGGACGCTTCACCTACATCACTACACATCGTGATGGTACAGGACATGCAGGCAATGCCATCATTGTACGTAGCAATATAAAACACCATGTACTGCCCAGCTATCAAACCAATCACTTACAGCCCACTGTAATCGCAGTAGAAGATGAATGTGGGCATTTTAATGTGGCAGCAGTCTACTGCCCACCACGACATACAATAGACTCCATCAAGTTTTATCACTTCTTCAAACAACTCGGGGGACGTTTCATCGCGGGTGGGGATTGGAACTCTAAACACCTTCATTGGGGCTCCAGGCTAATCACGACGCGTGAAAGACAGCTGAAGAAATGCATCGATGAAAACAATCTAAAGATACTGACGACTGCGGAACCTACCTACTGGCCAGCAGACCATCAAAAAATCCCAGATCTGCTAGATTTTTTTATAATCAAAGGACTCTCTCGTCACTACTTTAAAGCTGAATCCTGTCTTGACACCTGTTCTGATGATACGCCAGTGATACTAACCACTAGTGCAACTGTTATTGAGACTGAAATGCCACAATCGCTGTATAATCATCACACGGATTGGGAATCCTTCAGAGAATTAAGAAAACATCCGGCTAAATATAAGGCTGAAAACCACAGAGGATATTGACATTGCCCTAAAAAACTTCACTAACATAGTTCAGGAAGCTTGCTGGAGAAATACGCTCGATACCAGAAAGAAAGGAAACTCTACCAACCTTACACTACAAATTAAGCTTAAAATCCTAGAAAAGAAGTGCTCCGCAGGAATTGGCACCAGACTCGACTATTTTCAGACAAAACCCTTTTGAATAAGGCGATAGTAGAACACAAAAGCCTAATCCAAAATACTAACGATGACACCCTCCAGCTTAAACTAGAGTCCATAACGGCAACCAAAGAAAGCAACTACTCGTTATGGAAATTCACCAAAGCCTATGACAGGCCTCATGAACAAAAACCTCCAATAAAAGATGATGACAAGTGGGCAAACAGGCCAGGAAAAGGCAGATATCTTTGCAAAACACTTGTCACAGGTTTTTAAACCAAATGATGAAACTGACGACAGGGATGTAGAATGTCACGTTAATTCTATCTTAAAAGAAGACTTTCAACTTTGTCTCCCACCAAAACCAGTTACACCCCAAGAGGTCCAAAAGACGATAAGATGCCTTGACAGTAAAAAAGCACCAGGCTATGATTTGTTCACGAAGGAAGTACTGAGAGATCTGCCACGCAAGGGCATAGTTATGCTAACGATCTTGTTGAACTCCATGCTGAGATTGCAGTATTTTCCTGACCAATGGCACATATCAGAAATTGGAATGATCCACAAACATGGGTAACCTGCCCAAGAAAAAACGTCATATAGACCAATAAGCCTTTTGCCGACAATGTCCAAGATCTTTGAAAAAGTGCTGCTGCACAAGATGGCCCCAATACTTAAAGAGAGTAATGTACTACGTGACCATCAGTTCGGCTTCAGGAAGCAACACGGGACAGTAGAACAAATACACCGGGTCTGTGAACACATAAGAAAAACGCTGGAACAAAAGAAATACTGCTCTTCTGTCTTCCTGGACATCCAGCAGGCTTTTGACAAGGTTTGGCATGAGGGCCTGTTAAGCAAGATTAAACAGCACCTGCCACACCCTTTCTTTAGTATACTGAAATCTTACCTCACTGATAGACTTTTCTACGTAAAAGAATCGGGTTATACCTCATCCCTTCACAGAATTGAAGCTGGTGTCCCTCAGGGTTCTGTCCTTGAGCCAATTCTCTACATATTGTACACAGCTGACATACCGACAGAACCTGGAGTTGTCACAGCAACATTCGCAGATGATACGGCAATACTGTCTAGCCATACAAACCCAGAAGTTGCATCAAATCTTCTGCAGAGCGGACTTAACAAAATACACACTTGGATGAAAACGTGGAAACTAAAAGCCAGTGCTGCAAAGTCTGTCCAAGTCACCTACACACTCAGAAAGGAGGACCCACCGGTTAAACTCGGAGATACCACCCTACCACATAAAAATTGAGTTAAATACCTGGGAATTCATTTGGACCGCCGATTGACCTGGCAACAACACATCAAAGCCAAAAAATATGAACTCTCATACAGATTAAAAAATCTTCACTGATTACTAGGCCGCAACTCCAGACTATCACTAGACAACAAGCTTTTAATATACAAAGTAGTATTGGAGCCCGTTTGGATGTATGGGATACAGCTCTGGGGAAGCGCAAGCAACTCCTAGAAAGCCATCTTGCAGCGACAACAAAACAAAATACTACGCACAATAGCCAATGTCTCATGGTTCACTACAAACGCTGAAATCCACCAACAACTAGCCATTCCCACAGTTAATGAGGAGATTCGGAATGTAGCAGGGAAATATAAAGAACGACTAGCCATTCACCCAAATGAGCTAGCTAGTCAGTTGACACAACGAGACTACGTGCTCCGCTTGAAGCGCCACAGTATCATGGCACTGGAAGACCGGCAGTAAAGCCGTAACACCTGCGAGTAGAGGGCATCACTGGAAGCCACACTCTACACTACAAGCAACACGGAACTCATCCGCTCATAGTCCGAGGACTGATTGCAGATAAACCCGAAGAAAAAAAAAAAAGTATGTATGAGAATGTATGAGAATTTTTGTATGAGAATTCCTAGACGATTCATTTATTTCAGTCGGTATATTATGCCATCTTGTTTGCCTCGTGCATACTGCGATACATTATGTGAAAACGATGTAGCAATATGGTCCTTAGGAGAATTTTCAAACTTAAAATGTGTGTCCGGACAATATCGATAAACTTCGACCGGTCATTATGAACAACTTTTACTATGGGACCAAACACTGATACGCGAAAAAAAACACCCTTCAACTTCCCTACTATATTATGTTCGCATAACTCGTCAAAATATATGGATCAGCTGATTTTTCTTTTCGCGATTCAGGGTTTGGTCGAATAGTAAAAGTTGTTCATAATGATGAGTACAATGACCGTTCGAAGTTTATCGATATCGTCCGGAAACACGTTGTATAGCATTGATCTATTTAAACCATCGTCTTTTGATAATTGTAATTGTAAAAGAAAAAGTAGTCTTTTTCTTTAACTAAAAACACGAAAAGAGTTCTCATAGATTTCTTCAAACATCATTTTTTATCCGGTCTACTTTCAAAAGAATTACACTGTTGTATATAAATATATTTCACTGGAACAATTCAAAAGTACCAACATTTAAGCCCAGAGAGCTCCAACACATCATTACGCTGCCACAAAAGTTAAAAGGTCACGGCCAGGAAACTCCACAGTCAAAGAGCCACGAGCCACCCTTTTAATGAACACTCCCAAAACGCAAAACATAAAAGCTGAGATATCTTTTCTCTTTTCTACCATAAAAAGATAAAAGGGACGAAAAGATTTTGAAAGGGAAATGGAGCGGCTAAGACTTTGGACACAATACACAATATGTAGGATATAAAGTACTTACTTTGAATTTTTTATTCATATTTTATTTTCGATATTCTTTCAGGGTTGTTAAACCTTTTTTTGATCATTTTCCTTATTGGTATTGTGACTTTTTTAAATAGCTTTTGTGTTTCTAGTAAGATTTTCATAAATAACATATCATCACGCCTGTAATCCCCAAAGGTGAAGGCAAAGCCTAACAGTATAACCACATTTATGTTTAGTCAGTTATGTTTTAAGTCCCCAATAAAAGGGGGCAGAAGCCATGGCTACTACTGAGAAATTCCTGATAAAAACCCAATAACACTTTGCCCCACCTGGGAATCGAACCCAGGACCTCATGTTCAGGATGTTCTAGCTCAGTTGTCTAGGTCAGATAGGCAGCCACACTAGGTAAAATAGGGTGGTAGTCAGCTCACTTCCGTCAGACTGGAAAAGGCTAGGTAGATAATGATGATGCGTAAGTTCAAATCTAACATATTTAGCGTAAGTGGCATTAAACATAATTAATATCACATAAACAGGTTCTACGAAAACCAATATATTACAAATTAAACTACCTCATTCCGCTATCAGAAAACAGACAATTTAGGGCTTAGCGTTTTCTAAAACAATACTTACATAATTATGGACAAATTAGGGTACCTTATTACTTACCACGCAAATACCAAATTACTTTGTCATAATGAATGTGAACGAATTTGGGAAAACCATTTTGTATTTAAATTACTTATTCCAAAGTAATTTTAGATAATGAGGATTATTGTCGCTTATAACGAAGTGAGCCAAGCTTTAAATGCTTACGTATTAAAAATACGGAGTTGAATAATATAGGTAGGGAAAAATGTCGTGTAAGGCAGAAAAAAAATCTAATTACAGTTTGTTTTGAAAAGAAAATGAACGTCACATTCAAATGAAAGTTGTTACATTTTCTGTTTAGTAATAGTACATTATGATATAAGTGCGGTAAGTTGAAAATTACAGCCGAGGCGATATTGCTAGCCCGAGCCGTAGGCGAGGGCTATAAAAAAGCAGAGGCTGTAATTATCAACGCGCACGTATGTCATACGACGTTTTATAACATATTTGCGGGAAAATAAATAAAACAAATAAAAACAATACAGCGAAAAGAAAAAGCGCGCGGAATAATTTTTACTTGTTCACCAATTGGCGATGCGCGCGCATCAGCGCTTTTTTTAAGGCAAAGACACAAAAAAAACCAGTATTACTAATAAAGTAAATTAATATTTTGTGTTTTGTTAATTTATTGTCAAAATTAATTAAATTAAAGAATTAAATGTTTATTAATTATATTTCATCTCCCAAAGTTAATTTCATTCATAAAATGTTGACCACTTTTCTGACATAAAAACACTTTGCTAAGATTTAAAAAAGTACCGTTCGGTTTAGACGGAGGATCTCTGTGGAGCTTCAAACCGTGCATTTTACTTTACAGCACAAGTACGTAATGAGATACATTACGATATTGAAATTGGTGTAATAAGAGACCCTTTACGAGCAAATGTGTTACAAAATTAGTTATTGAATTTGAGTGTAATGCTAATATTCAGTCACATTGAGGAGCTCGTGGCTATCAATCTTCAGGTAAAGCTGCGCTTGCCTAGGTTGGTATGTGGATGGGTGACCACCAGCTGTTGGACCCGGCTGTCTTTTTTAGATCTTTGACAGTCGTTACAGGTAGTCAGTGGCCCAAAATTCTGACAACAAGTGTTACCGTATCGTATTACCTAGTACTAACTGGGTTGTGGAGGTCAGATAGCTGCATCCGCTTTTAATAGAATCCGACTGCAGTATACTTGGTTAAAGGCTAGGCAGATGTCGACAATTGCATAAAATATTATCATGAAATACACACCTTCAAGCTTTTTAACAAAATTTGTGACTTCCCAGTCTGTACGTGCCCTTACAAGGGGGTGAAACGATTTGCTACTAAAATAGGGCAGTTATGAGGGGGCTCCATTAGATTTAAGGGTAGACTCCCGTAATCATAATTGTGATAACAACGCGTATTTCACGCTTTTTGTAAAGATAAGTATCTCCTTGGGGTCCTTTTAGTAAATATCGCTGCGTTTCACCCCCTAAGAGTTTTGAAAGAAGAGAATTGAAATTAAATATAAAAACGAGAGAAATGCAATTTGGATTTGACAGACTTATAATCTGCAAGACCAAACAATAAAATATAGTACAAAATATATATGGATATTGCGTGTCTTTATTTTGTACTATATTTTTATTGTTTTGTGTCCACAAGAACAATCGGTAATCAATTAAAAACAAAACTAACTCCATGGGGTTTGCAAACTAACTGGAAACATCCCCTTTATTAATGCCCCCATAACACTGAAATAGATATTAATACATAATTCTAATATACCTGCCCATCGTTTGGCTCAGTAGTTCCTACGCCCAGGAAACATTCAATTGGAACCCCTTCGATTTCACACCCATTAATTAAATTTAATACCATATAGTTTGGGGTAACTTCCAAGAATATTGCATGCCTAGAATGTATAGATATAATTAATGTTTCTATATGTAGAAACATTAACCGTAATAAATCATACCATGAAAATGAAGCCGACAATATTGATGCATTGACGACAACATAATATCTTTAATATGACAAAGCTATATTTTTGATGCAGTGAGTCAAAGAGTTTTATCTGATTGTACAATCTGTATTTTTTGGGTCTATTGGTATTTGTTATTTAGGGTTAGGTATCGAAACGTCTAAACCTTGAAAAAATAAAATAAATATCGCTGGTCATTACACGCAGCGCCATCTAGTGCCACACTAAGCAACGAGGCTTGTGGCGTAGACACCAGATAGTTGATATACTACATAGATTTATTATATTTGTTTGTAAATATATATTTAATAGAATACAAGGCCAGCTAGTCATAACCTGCCTAGCCTTTTCCCAAATATGTTGGGGCTGGCTTCCAGTCTAACCGGATGCACCTGAATGCTAGTATTTTAGGTACATGAAGTGACTGTCCATCTGAATACTACTATTTTAGGTATATGAAGCGACTGTCTGACCTCCACAACCCAGTTAGTACTGGCTAATACGATACCCTTTGGTAAGACTGGTTGTCAGACTTTCGGGACACTGACAACTTTTAACGGCTGTCAAAAATCTACAAAAGACAACGGGGACCTACGGCGTAACTTACTTTCCGAGACATGGAAGGAACTCGATATGTATTGATAGTCTAGTATAGAGTTCCATAGACCGACCTTGTCAAGCATTGCTTAATTTCTAAGATTAACCCATGCAGCTGTTATTATTTTCCCACAAACTTACCATAGACATACGACCTACTAGTACACAACATAAAATACGTCAGTCTTATTTTACGTTTTCCTCTTTGCTATTGTTTGCCTCCACCCTCACTCTACGTAATCTAAAATTGATCGCCAACAAGATACCCCTGTTCTTTCAATCTGCCATAGGCAGAGTGTACAAGATATTGGGGACACGTAAGACCCCACATTGGCATGCCACGCGGGCAGGTAAACACCTGGGATGGGGTCAAGGTCGCACCTGTACCTTTTTGCTAAGGGCGCAAGTTTTGAGAGATGATTATCTTTCTTTTGTTTAACGGTGGGTTGGGTATTAGTTGGGTTTGTTACTTTCTTTACTTTACGCTTCGTTAACCACGCGACTTGTTTCTTTCACAGGGGCACTGTCGTGTCGCAAGTCACATCTCGGTAATATAGAGTGTGTTCTAAATAAGTATTTTGTTAGTTTTTTCTGCCGCGCGCCGTCGCAATTGCAATGCGCGTATCACAATTAACCCTTTTTTTTAGGATAGGAAATCATCAAATGACCCCTCCCGCTCTGGGCGGAGCGGAAGGGAGTGTCAGACTTTTACTGACTAAAACCCATCCATGTTCCTTCTTAGCCCTTTGTGTTCCAGTGCCGCGGTATCTCTTTCGAACAGTCCCGCAGCCCCGGATCACAATATAACCCTCTAAGTTCATTTAGTCCCATGTTGAATGACTTTTTCTTGAAATAGTCATTCAATGGGATTAAATGAACTGACAGATTTTAATCAACATACAACCTGACACCGACCTGAAATTACAAAAAACGTAAGAAAATTTGATTTTCGCGGGTTAACTTGTCGAGTAGACTTAGGGAAGCGACAGGTTAACCTGCGAAAATCAAAGGACTGTAGTAGACAGTCCGTTCACAGTTACTTTTGATATCTTACTTTGCATCTGTCCAATCACAAAATGGCTTCAGGAAAAACAAGAAAGGCATAAAACGCATTCACGATCCCGTAAAACAATATCTACTAAAACTTACTTAGACAATTTCATTTGCCATGGAAACAATAATCTAACGCAATTGTTTGTCCCCCACTTTTGCTCGCTCAGCGCTCATAACTTAAACGCATTTGCTAGAACCGCCGTGCCTTCGTCTCATGAATATGTAACGACAGTACCCGGCCACGATTTTCGGCGGGGTGAAATAACGCATGTAGATCCATCCCCCTCTAATGTAGTAGGTGTGAGAGGGATGGAAGTGAAAAATAAGCCGTAAACGCTTGATGTATGCGATGATGTTTGTGTTTAATTGACCTAGCTGTGTACGGTTCTGTTTGGAATTCGTGACGTTTTGTGTATCTTTTTTTTTATGTACAGGAAATATTTTAAAACAAAAGAAGTAACATTTTCATACTGAATGTTATAAATATTAAAGTAACTATACAGTTTGCCAGTTTGTTACTACTTGTAGAGACCTCAAGGTCTTCAAAAGCTGAATAGATTTGCATGAAATTTGGCACACTGGTAGATCATAACCGTGGCCAGGTAAAACCATAACCTTGCCCTATATAGGATACCTCAGTTGTTATAAGGTGGACTTGTACAAAATATCTTGTGGCAATTATAGTCTGCTTAAGAATCAATGTTATAAACCAGTAGTAGTATATACGAACGTACGACGATACGTATAAGAGCAGCGGTGGCCCAATAGTGGCGGCCCCGACTTGCGAACAGTAAGTCGTAGGTTCGAACCCAGGCAGGCGCATTACTTTGTGTAATTTATTTCATCACCGCTGCTCTCAAAACGGTAAAGGAAAACATCGTGAGGTAACTGGCATGTCCTAGAACCAAAAAATTCGAAGACATGTGACATCTACAAATTCGCACTGGGCCCGCGTGGTGGATTATAGCCCATTCCCTCTCATAGAGAGGAGGGCTGTGTCCCAGCAGTGGGAACATTAATAGGATGATGATGATGATGATGATGATGATGATGAGTAGTATGTACCAGTTTACGTTCCGGTGGGTTAATTTCCCACTACCACGTAGGTAAACCCACAAACTACCCAAAATATATTTTAAACTTGTAAGAAATAAGGATCTCCAAATCTCTCGCCGTAACATAAGTATGTATAACCCACTTATCTTTCAACATTGGATGTCTCCTCAACCCAAATCCGCGAAGAATATTCGAGATCAAAACGAAAGTGGGTACAGGCGTACTCTACGCGCTAGAAACTCAATGATTTTCATATCCTTTATCCCTGAGATTCTGTGTTGACAGATCAAACATATTTTATACATGACCTGTATTTTGAGTACCCATCTCAAAGTACCCACTTCAAATTCTGGGACCATTATTTGATGCTTACATAAAAGGTGTAAAACACCTCTTAACGAAGCCGAAAGGCACTTGTTGTCCTCGGCATTGCGATTATTTTTTTGTTCTACACTATGCCTGAGAACCTTCTAGTTACGGAGATATTGGCGGTCAAACTCCAACTTTTTTTTTTATTACAAGTTCTACACCTCCACGATCCCCACACTATTCAATCCATGTATCAGCACAATGTTTTGAGTGCGTTACATTGTTTTTCACCCCAAATAAAAAGTCATTTCCCAGCAATAATTTTTGCGTAAAGTTACTTAGTTTGATGTACAGAATGTTTGGTTGACGGCTTCGTGATTAAGTGGTTTACACCCTGTATACTGTGATTACTAGATTTTCATATTATTTATCCCTGCCATGTGTAAGAAATACACTGCTCTCAACCACTGTATATAATTTATTTTCTGGTTAACAACTACTAGAATATAACTCGAGACAACCTTCGACGTCTGGATACAGACATCGAAGGTTGTCTCGTTGTAATAACCGTTGTCTCAAAAGTAATAACCGTTGCAACAAAGCATGTTTTTTCCAACTGACATAACGGTGTTGCCACCTTAAAATGTACGAATGATTTACTGATTAATTAAGTATTCGAATACTATGATGTCTATGATGTTATGGTATTAGTGAATCGATAATTAGATATGCTAACACATGAAATTCTTTTTTTTTGTCATAACAAACACATTTTATCAACTAGGCCTCTATTTTAAGCACCCATTACCAATAAATATGACTAGCCTTGTTCCCAACTAAGTTGTCGGCTTCCAGTCTAACCGAATGCAGATGAATAACAGTATTTTATAACACATTTGCTCGTAAAGGGTTATTCACCAATTTCAATATCGTATTGTATCATTACGTACTTGTGCGTTATTGTAATGTAAAACGCACGGTTTATCAAGATGCTCCGTCTAAAACGAACGGTATTTTTTGAAATCTTAGCAAAGAATTTTTATGTCAGAAAAGTGGTCAACATTTTATGAATAAAATTAACTTTGGGAGATGAAATATAAATAACCATTTAATTCTTTAAATAAACATTTAATTCTTTAATTTAATTAATTTTGACATTAAATTACAACCATTTATCTATAACAAAAACACAAAAATATTAATTTACGGCTAGGGCTGCTAGCAATAACGCCTCGGCTGTTATTTTCAACTTACCGCACTTTTATCATAATGTACTATTACATGGCGTCTGTCTATCTCACCTCTACAACCCAGTTAACTCTGACTTCATTACCCATCTACTTCAAATTCTACGAGCATTTTACGCTTACGTCATTTTTGATGATCACAGCATAAGGCTGCCGATAAAAGCCATTCAACTAAAAATAAATGACATATTACGGTGACTTGGCCAAACGTCGGCAACTACGCCCAATTACAGGGTAAGAGGTCTCAAAGGGTCCTCCCATGGGAGTTTATTATACACCCCACTCGAAAGGGTGTATCGTTAAGCGATATTACAAAATCAAATTACATAGTTTTTCGCCCTATGACTGTTGGTAGCTGGGACTTTAGATAGTCTTATTATGTAACTGGTGATCAAGGAGATTGCTTTGTGATCGTTATTGAAACTAAATCGCTGGACAGCATTCCGTTTTGGTGGTACGTGGTGAATTAATTTGATGGTTCTTTTGGCCGAGGGGTAAACTGTTTTACGATCGATTAAGTTGATTCGATAAAAAGTATAAAATTGTTCTTGAAATATCTTTATAGGGTATAACAACCTCATCACAAAGCCGTCAACCTAGCATTCTGTACAGCAAACTAAGTAACTTTACGCAAAAATTATTGCTGGGAAACGACTTTTTTTTTGGGGTGAAAAATCATGTTTTGTGGTAGAACTCAATGTGACGCACTCAAAACATTGTGCAGATGGATGTATTGAATAGTAAGAGGGTCGTGGAGGTGTTTAAAGTAAAAATCTTACATTAAAAACTTATCAAAAAGTTGGAACTTTGACCCCCAATATCTCCGTTACTAGAAGGTTCCTAGATATGGTGTAGAACAAAAAAATGATCGCAATAACGGGGAAAACAAGTATCTTTCGGCTTCTTTAAGAGGTTTTTTACACCCCATAAACCTTCATAGAAAGTCATCATGCTTTTGAAGGTCCAATGCCAGCTTAGCTTCCTGCCTTAAGACTTGGTAGTAAGTCAACGAGCAGCGATGCCAACTCCAACTATCTCATCACTTCTTCTATATCTTCTTCTTCTATTGATATTTTAACTACGTCTATGCTTTTATCTCGTACCAATACGAAAGATGCCTAACCAATTACCGTTTGAAAAAGACTGTGACCTCTGAGTTTATTTCGGTTGTTTCTTCTCAGAGTAAATCAGATAAGAAAAAATACTGACTTCATCTAGTTTGTAAAAACAATTACGTGTAAAAGTGTATATAACAAAGTACTTACAAAAAAAAAATTTTTTTCATCATTTCGAACCACTGTGAACTACCCACAAAATAAGCAACTTTATCAATTGCTAACACATGATCGAATCTTGCCGAATTTAGCCGACAACCGCCGATGTTTGCCGATCTAAATATATCACGGCACACATGAGTGCCGAGCGGGGATGAGTGGACAAATGGGACGGGCCCAAGGGGTGGCTTTTCATATAGGCATCCAATACTTTCAAGGGAATCTTAATTTATGTGCTGAGCTCACAATCTATTTGTTAAGAGTGAACTTTTGTTTGTGAAGGGATTGAGAATGGACCTTTTTGACGTCGGCTTTATTGGATGAATTCTCAATGACTGCTTAAAATAGTGTAGCGCGTAAGCATATTATATTATATATTTAGTCTTAGGCCATGTATGACGTAGCTCGTAAGTTACAAGTTGGCAAAATAGTATAAACATACTCTTTTAGTGAAATGTTAAAACGTAGAACTCTACGCGAGCGAAACCCCACGGGGTAAAGCTATTTACTATCAAAACCATCTACTTAAACCATCTTAGTTTAACATTGTAATCTTAACCCAAAGCCATATAAATCCGGTTGAACAGAACACTAGTACAGCTTCACCCTCAGATTACAAGAAGACAAGTTGTAAATCTTAACTTGTCTACATTATGATCTGCTGACAAGAGACGTAATAATAAAGGAGGGATTCAATGATTTCGTAGCACGATACCTGCTCGCTCAAAATATTTCATAAAATATTATTAAAAACGGTCAGGTTAGACCCTTTTTTTTTTCGGATGGGAATTCATCAAATGACTCCTCCCGCTCTGGGCGGAGCAAGAGGGAATGTCAGACTTTTACTGACTAAAACCCATCCATTTTCCTTCATCGCCTTTGTGTTCTGGGGCCACGGTATCTCTTTCAAATAGTCCCGCAGCCCCGGCGGGCTCGGGCCTCTGCGGACCCCTTCCTTATTGCTGACTCTCTTTGGTGCGCGCGTGGAACACGAACGCGCCGTCGACACGGCCTGTCGTCATGAGACGGACGGACGGCGAGCTAGCCCATAGCTCCCCGTCCACAGGCCCGCGCCTCCGGTGGCGGAAGCCACCACGTGGCCCCCGACGCCCGGGGCGTCTCCCGCGGCGGCTGGGACGTCAGAATCTCTCAGGTTAGGCCCTAACCTAACCTGCTGTCAGATTTTTTTAATACGACCCATGGGCCTCTGACTTGGCTTGACATGCCGTCGAGAAGTATCTCTCAAGCATGCTGATTTCCTCACGATGTTTTCTTTCACCGGAAAGCAACTGATCATTATACAATACGCACATGAATCCGCAAAATCAGAGATGCGTGTCTTGGGTTCGAACTCGAGACCTATGACTTGGCGGTACGGCGGTCACACGACTAGGCTATCACTGCTTTTATTCATTATAATACCTACATCAATCTTTACACCTTACCTTATGTAACCTAACTTTTTCTTTCGTAATTAGGCTTTGCCTCGCGGCTTTGCTCCCGTTATGTAAAGAATATAAATAATAAATAAATAAATATCGCTGGATATTACACACAGCGCCATCTAGCGCCACACTAAGCAACGAGGCTTCTGTCGTGGCCACCAGATAGTTGATATACTACATAGATACTTTTTGTTTGTAAATGCATACTTATTATACATATCCACATCCATGACTCGGAAACAAACCTATTACCTATTATTTGATAATACATTATCTATACCTATTTACAAAATGATCAGCGTTATTGAAGTTTAAACGTTATAATTTTTTGCTGAAAAGTTGTCATTTTTCTCCTACACGTTTATTCGGTGGGGCCATCGAAATGTCCATGCTCATCACACAAACATTTGCACTTTTTTACATTCGAACCCGAGACCCAACGAACGTAAGGCAGCCTCACTATCGCTGCGCCATTCGGGTCTTCTAGTCGTCTTATTGTTATTACCACACAAATCAAGGTGCCTTCTGTCAGGAATTTCTTCCTATAATTATTTGAATCGTAAGCTAGCACTTCCACCACTTCTCAATTCAACTCAACCCTAAACGAACCCAGTAGCGGTATCTACCTCTTATCCCTCTTGTCACCATAATAAGAAATCGAATAAAACAAAAAGAGAAAAAAAGTCGAATAATTAGCCCACGGGAACGTTTTAAATGTAGCTTTCCGTAAGTGAAAGTATTTTCGGAATCGGATCTGTAGTCACGAAGATTACCCCCTATATACAAACATACAAACTAATTTTACTTCTTTATAATATTAGTATAGATAAATTATGAGCCTTTGTCATTCAATATCTCCCTAGAATCATTCACCCTATTTAGTAAACTTTACTTCAAATAGTGTCTGCAAATAATCATAATTACTTTCTCATAATCATAGGGGTTGAGACTGCCGATAGTAATCAATGTCGATGATATAAATAGATTCGAGGGGGCGAAAGAAAGGGGGTGAATAAAATAGGGCGAGGGGTTGTATGAACACGTGGTATTTCAATCTATTAGTAATTAGTGAAAGCAAGGGCATTGTAATGGAAATTATTTGTGCAGATGAGATCATAAACAGGATAGATGAGGATTTTATTGATTTGATGTTCAACATACATTTAATAAAGAATCAGCATTGCCATCCAACGTGGCAATTCTGCCTAACTTTTGGGCACTTTTTCTATTGACAGCGATGTGAAAGAATTTTCTGACAACCTGTAATTCTTTTCTCATTTTGATACTTGTAAAGTTAAGAGATAACGTAAAAACATAGCATTCAATGTATGATTGCATATCGACTAATCCGCACTTGCCCTGATTGGTTAATTACAACAATTAGTTTCAGCAGTTGGAGCTCTAAATGCTGTTACGTTATACATTGCGTGGGCAATTCTATTATATAGACAAAGGTAGTTCCGTGTTGACGAAAAGGTTTATGATATTATAGTGATTTGAAATATTATAATCATTTTCATCCCAACTTCCGCGTGTAAACGAAGTTGTTTTGTTTTTCCCTGTGTTTTGCCTATCCGACGCCAGTAATTCTTTATAAAAGAACCTCGCTCCAATTACTCCACAATTTCCTTATAGCAACACCCAATGACGTCATCGTCGTCGAATTCAGAAGTTATAATTACATCGTCTACTGTTTGTTTTAGTCCTGCAAGCTCAATGTTAGTTAAACACCCCTTGTTATCTCACACCGGTGTAGTCTAGATAGCTCCGGTCGAAACCGGTTCCAACCGGTATTGTTCCGTAACTTGATGTTTGTTCGTGATTGTATGTTATTGTGATAAGCCCTGTAGTTTGAATTACGTATGATAATTTGGATTTTGGTCCGTGTAGTTTGGGACTGTGTGTTTTGTTAATGATATACGTATTTGGGATAACCCAGTTGGAAATTTTCAACTGAATATTGCGGATCAATTTTTTAGTATGTGTGATTTTAGGTCCGAATAAACAGTGGTTATGAAAAAGCCTTTTCCGCTAAATCATAAAATAAATAAATTTTAAAGGAAAACCAGAAAATAAACCGCGAAACGTTGGGTAATGATAAGGATTGAGGAAAAATAATTTTCTAAACAAATATTCCTACAATTTCTTCCGCGAAACCCGAGGGATGTTGGCAATCTAATCAAATAGAAAATAATGCACCAACACAATTTTAAAGGCTCAGCAATAATCTTGTTGAACAGGAAACACCATTTTGTTTCCCGAAATTAACCCTCCAAACATTAAACTTAATTTAAAACATCCAGGCTCATTTGTAAAAAAGAAGATTACCAACTCATTCCCTTAGAGAGAAACACTGTATAATAACGCATTTGCGCGCAAACAAAGCGCAAAAAATGTTTAACATTTGTCTAAACACATTCATTCTCTTAAACAAATTAACTCGGGGAACGAAAAAAAGGTTTTTCTTCGGGAAAAATGTTCCAAGGTACACTAACGATGTTACTAAATGAACGAACGAATGAACAAATAAGCCGCAAATGAACGGCTAATGTTTGTTGACAGTGAATGATTTGCTACGTTACTAGGGGTTCAGAAGGAATTGACCGGGTGACCGGTCGGTGGTTCGATTTTCGAATTTTAAATGATTGATTTTGGGGGCATGTTTTGTTTCCCTTTTAGTCAGTTGGCGTATTTTGCAGAGACATTCAATTGTTATTAAAAAAAATGCCGATTGTCTTTTGTTTTTCTTACTTCCTGCATCAGTAGGACAGAATAGAATAATATTTAAAAAAATACAATATCATTGACTGAGTCAACAATTGTTGCTAATTGTTGATCGAAGGAATGAGTCATCAGAATTTGACTACGTGTAAAGGCAGATATAATATACATAAGATAATATGAATATACATGGGCAGCTTTCAAAAATTACTTTGTTGACATAGATTGACTTTGTATTAATGTCAAAGCGAAACAAAATAACCAAACGGTTTTTTATTTAAAAAAAAAAACAATTTAAATCCAGCATCATTTGAACTTGAAATCACACTACAACTAATGATTACACACACCACAACCTTTTTATGTTGATCCTGAGCAGAACCCAAAACTAACGCACGTACGATTAAAATCAAAAGAAAGAAAAAAAAACGTAATGACATTTTCCAAATTCAAATTCGCAAGGTAAAGTTCGCCCGGGTCCCGCAGCCAAAGTCTAGTATTATTAGAATACTACCCTCCAAAACTGTAGCACTTACTTTTTACTGCAAGACTCGGGCAGCTAAACTTTAAAATTATACGAAGAGAATTGAAAATTTTTCCTCAAAAACTTTGTTTGCGATATGAAATTGTAGAATTTTATCTGTTTGTGGATATTGGAATGGTTATATTCAAACTGCCTGTTTATACGGATTTAGATAAAAGAATTGTGTAGATGGGTTGTAAGTTCTAGCTTTACAAGCTGTGTTGGTTTTTTTAAGCTGTAGAAGTTTTGCACTTTTTTCTGTATTTACATGATACAAAATGTGTTATTTTTCTCTATCACTACAATTTTGTTGACTGTATTTATTTCAATCTCAACCCGTTTATTCTGACAGGTTTTGACACACTTCCACAAATATTAAAGAAGTGCTTTTAACATAATTGCGCACGGCATTTTTCAAGATTAAAGGAAAGCACGTTAAACCGTTGGTCCCAGCTGTCATTTTTAGGTCTTTGACCGTTACTGCAGGTAGTAAGTGGCCTAAAAGTCTGACAAAGAGTCTCACCAAGGAGTATCTAGTACTGACTGGGTTGTGGAGGTCAGATAGGCAGTCGCTCCATGTAAAACACTGGTATTCAGCTGCACCCAGTAAGACTGGAAGCCGACCCCAATAAAGTTGGGAAAGGGCTAGGCAGATGTTGATTCTCAACACACCATCACGATAGTCCACAAACTCCAACAATAGAAGAAAATTCCATAATGCTACACCACAAGCAAAGCAATTTTCAACTCAAAAAATCTAATTTACGGTGCGAATATTACTCGTGAAATACGTGTACAATTATGAGCAAACGCTCACAACGTACAATCTTTATGGCGTGTGACACGAACACTGTTGTCAACTTAAAAGCAAGTGACTTGTCCTATTACCAGCTGACGTTCGTTATTATAAATAATTCAATAGCCTCAACACTGCTGCGAACTCGTAAAATTCTCGCTTCAGTAGTGTTAGGTTTTTGGTAATATTGAGCGGTAAATAAGTTAGTGGATAGCAAAGGGCTAGGCGTGGGAAGGTTTTTACACGACTGCTCAAAAAAAGGAGTGTTATGTTTTCAGGGTTCATGTAAAGAAAGAAAGAAAAATATTTATTTGACGTCAGTTATTAAAGCACACACACAATAAAAATAAAGATACAAAATAAGGAGGAAAACAATATGTGCTGTGTGCCTCACGGCTGCGCCAAAAAGGTCCATTTCAGCATTCATGCCAGACAGGTGATGGTGACGCTGTCTGACGCTGGTCTTCCAATGAACCTTGAGGGGGTAGGTAAGTGACGGAAAAACAGTTTCAAACAAAATGTATAAATAAATAGTTATAAATAAATAGATAGCAAGTAAATTTATTAAATGTGTATTAATGAGTTCGGACAAAGAAGAATGTAAGTAGGTTTAATAAGTATTTTATTATGTTAGATAGTAACACTGACTGATGTAAGTATGTATGTTTGTGAGTTTCTTTATTCCACCGTAACTTCTAAACGCCTAAATCGATTTCGATGTACGTGGTATCGTTAGAATCCATGTAATATCCCGAATAACATAGGATAGTGAAAAAATAATAATTGGATACTGCAATATGGGTATCAGATTAAAAGGCTAATCATGAGGATTTTAAAATGATAAATCATGATTTGTTGAATGACCAATTGGGTCGAGACGCCATTGTTTAACTATTGTGTCTACTTCGTGGACAGATCATGGGGTATAAGTATCATGACCATATTTTAATTAAAAAAAAATGTGTTATTTATTTATCTACATATACAAGAAATGCGCGGATGACTAGGTAGGTTTGTGAACTTACAAGTGATAAATGTACACCAAAATAAATAAAATGCGAAATTCTCCATCTTATTATAATCGTAACTAAAAGTGTAAAATAAAAAATAAAAATAAACCCGACTGCGTAAAAATAACTTTAAATTAAACTTATTTTTACGCAGTCGGGTTTTTAATTTTTTTTAAATTATTTTTTTTTGAGTATGGTGAAGGTGGTGGTTTATGGTAATTTGCTTGTAGATGAATATCAAGCCTGCCTCGTTGATCTAGTGGTCTTAAGCGCGACTGCTGAGCATGAAGTCCTGGGTTCGATTCCCGAGTCGGGCAAAGTGTTATTGGGTTCAAGGCATTTCTCAGTAGGAGTTACGGAGTCGATTTTGAGCCCGGTTGATTTCAATAGGCTCGCCCCCTATTAAATGGGACGTTCCGTGCAAACAAAAATGAAAACTTTGAAATTGAAAACAAAGTACGATTCAGATGGGGAAGTGATATTTTTTATAATAATTTCACGCGGACGGATGTCACGAGCAACAGCAAGTTAAATATAAAATACGAAAAGTCCTATCCCCATAAACGTCAATGAACTTTACCCCGAAACGAGGAATAAATATGAAGTTATGGTCTATCTTTATTTGACAACTGGTCTATTTCACATAGAATTTTCAATATACAAAAAAGAAGGGTACCGTATTATTTCGTAGTTATCGCGTCGTCAAAGTTTATTTACCGAATACGTGTGAACAAAGCGTTGACGCTAACGAAATTGAAACCTTTCAGAGTTATGTTTCCGCCAGATCCTTTGAATAAACTGGGACAATATAAAAGAAAATAATATTTACTGCTTATTTTACTACACGGGTATATTCGGGTTTAAATCTTTTGATATATTTTTTATTATGGAGACGTTTAAGAAATTATTATTAACATCACAGTTTTCATCACGTCACTACAAAGCATTTGCAAGTATTCATATGCAGTGTGGCATTTTTCTGCAATATAGTTTTTTTCACATACAACTTACCTATGTTTCAGTCCCATATTACCACCAATCGGGCATAAATGTAGACTCCGAGCGGCTACGAAGAAACTTCTGATGAAAAAACCCAATAACACTTTGTCCAACTTGGGAAACGAACCCAAAATGTCAGACTCGGCAGTAGTAGCAAATGAGTAAGTAAGCGGAACAGAGTATAAGCTTCATACAACCGCGCGAATCGGTTGCACTACTACAAGCACGCGGAGCAGGTGTGCGTGACCACTGACCGCTTGTCACGTACGCGGCGAGACTGGAAAAAACCGGTTTACGCTGTCACAGCCAGTTGACAATCTCAAGGTTGTCAGGGCAACACACGTTGTTTGTTTTGAGACAAGTTTGAATATTTTAATGTAAAAATGTGGTATTTATTAATAATGGTTGTTTATTGTACTGTGTGTATGAATAATACTAGAAAAAATATATCATACTTTAACTATCCCAAGGAGTACAATAGGTAAGTAAATATTTGATTAATACTTTTTCAAGTAAGGACCTTTATTTTATTGTATGATCGTAGTAGTGCTCACTATTACTAGACCAACGAGGCAGTCATGGAATAACATCCAACTAATATTATAAACTAGCTGATGCCCGCGGCTTTGCCCGCCCGCAAATTATATACTAAAACCTTCCTCTTGAATCATTCTATCTATTAAAAAAACCCGCATCAAAATCCGTTGCGTAGTTTTAAAGATTTAAGCATACATAGGGATATAGGGACAGAGAAAGCGACTTTGTTTTATACTATGTAGTGATGATGCAACAGTTTGTGAAGATGGGTGGATGGATGGATGTTTGTTACTCGTTCACGCAAGAACTGCTGACCGGATTTGGATGAAATTTGGCACACAGATAATTTATAACCTGGATTAACACATAGGATAATTTTTATCCCGGTAGTCCGATCCCGTGGGACATTACCGCGGATATAAGATAGTCTTCTTTCATATAAAACTGAAGAAGACATTTCATTCACATTTTATCACACTACTTGCACAGCTTGTATAACATGTCAATAGTATTCCTCTAAACAATTAAATACAGAGCTTTACTACCTAAGAAAACGCAAAACCAAGCTTAAAACACACATTTCTATGCTGACCTAAGGCAGAAAGAAAAACGTAAACTAAGACTGTTTCTTATCGCCCCGCATATGTTGCAAGGCCTGACTGAAGTAAGGATTTATTAGGGTACTCGTAACGAAAGACCTAGCCTACCTGATTTAGTAAAACACACGGAAGAAATACTCACGGAGTCAGCTTTGGAAAGAATATTGTTCGTTTTGAAGAAAGTACTGAGACTTATTAAGTTGTTGTACTTGTTCAATAAAATAAGAAATTACTACTTATGGGGAAGTCTAAAAGTGGCGCGGGTGACTGAAAAGTTGTGTGGTACGGGCGTATGATGCGGAGAAATGAGGAAAATGTTGTGAGGAAAGTTTTGAGTATGACTGTGGATGGGTATAAGAGTAGAGGAAGACCAAAGAAACGATGGATGGACTGTGTGAAGGATGATATGGTACGAAATGAGGTGTCTGATGAGATGACGAGTAATAGAGAAATATGGAAGAAGAAAACATTCTGCGCCGACCTCAAACGAATTGGGACGAAGGCAAGAGAATGGTGATGTACTTGATACCTAGGATTTTCTTCCCCAATTAATATTTCGATCCTCCTTTTACTTGTACACCTACAAAACATAAAATGTAAACTTCTTCAAATGTTTAGCAAATTGTTCATAAACATCTCAACGAAATTAACTCAGAATTTCCTTAATTCACATTTAAAGTGAGCGTTTAAGGATTCCAAACTGGTAATACCCATTTAACGTCTATAATAAAATTGGCCTCGGGCAAATTTCAAATTATTCCCTACAAGTTAACCCGCTCCTTAGCGGCGGTATCGCTGTGAACTCGGAATACAAGTCCATCGATGTTGAAGATCTTACTTCGTGAACTCGAAACTTCAGGAATGTTGGGGAGAACAAATTGTGGGAGTAACTTCTTAAGCTTTTGTGCGCTGTTGTGTACAACTATTTTACAATCTTGATCTCAAGCCGATCGCGCAACCTTGTTTTATTAAAAGAGACTGTTGAAAAACAAAAACAGTAACATCTAGTAAGCATAATCAGCCTATAGTGTTCCCACTACTGGGACACAGGCCTACTTTCTATGAGAGGGAATGGGCTTTAATACACCACGCGGGCCCATTGCGGGTTAGTAGATGGCCCATGTTTTTGTCACGATGTTTTCCTTCACCGTTTTGGGAGCACTGGTGATGAAGTTAGTTACACAAAGCCATGCGCCTGCTTGGGTTCAAAACCCCGACTTGCTACTCATAAGCCGCCACAACTGGGCCACCGCTGCTCTCACAAGGCCACGATTCTCTCTAGAGAGATATTTAGTAGGTATAACGGACTTCATTGCAATGCATGTGTAAAGACTTTTCTAGTTTAATGCCTCAGTTTAATGCTAACTAGCTGTTATTAAAGTTGCCAGAACAAAATTTCAGGAATGAAACCAGATTTGTGTATTTCAACAAAGCATTTTTGGAAGCATAATTTCAGCAGAATCGAGGTGAGAGTTCGTGGTAGAGCAAAACAGGGCTACCAACTTCATAATTTCAACTTTGTTAAGATGCTACGAAGTTAATTTAACTAGTTTTTAATTATGCAATTTTTAGTTTTAAGCTCCACAAAGCGGTAAATTTTAACACTTTCTTGTTTTACGCTTTAATAACTAAATGAAGGTTTTGAGGTTATCCAAGGATTATCTTTTACTTAATGATGACTCCATTTATAAAACTTTTTCGAATCCTCTACATTATTATCTCGTTCTTTTCACTATTATGTAATCACACTAATATTATGAAGGCGAATGTTGGTTATATATGTATGTTGCATATATATGTATGTGAGTATGTATGTATGTTTTTTACTCCTCCACGCAAAACTACTGAACGGATTTGGATGAAATTTATCACACAGATAGTTTATGACCTGGATTAACACATAGGCCTTTTTATTCCGGTAGTAAGATACCGTGGGACAATTATTGAAACCCACGCGGGCAAAGCCGTGGGAATGAGCAGGTTATAGAAATCGCCAGGTAATTTCGTTCGAAATCTTTATTAGAGCAATTTCTATTTTAATAACTATGAAATGTGCATACCCAGTCATAAACCTGATTCCTAAATCCACTATTATAAGGTCAACGCTGTAATAAAACTGAACTATGCCTAACCATTCAAGCCCAATACACATTTAATAATAGTATATAATGGTTCAATATATTATTTTTACGAACACCAATGCTGGCTGGATATAGCCTCGGGCTTTTACCAAATTAAAATATTAATAACGTATTATATTATCCACGCGAGATTTACGGATATAGGCCTATTTTATGAAAATAGTTTTGTAGGGGCGTTATAGGATTACTTGCTTTTGTAATGAGTTTGCTACTGAAAATGATATAGTCTGAGTATTTATTACGTTGCCCAGGGAGAGCAGCGGTGGCCCAGTGGTAGCGGCCCCGACTCACGAACAGTAAGTCGTGGGTTCGAACCCTGGCAGGCGCATTACTTTGTGTAATTTATTTCATCACCGCTGCTCTCAACGGTGAAGGAACACATCGTGAGGAAACCGGCATGTCATAGAACCAAAAATTCGAAGACATGTGCCAATCCGCACTGGGCCCAAGTGGTGGATTATAGCCCATTCCCTCTCATAGAGAGGAGGCCTGTGTCCCAGCAGTGGGAACATTAATAGGCTGATAATGATTATAACGTTATGTACATAATGTATTTTTTCATTCATTTGATCAACTAAATGGCATTTTTATATAAAACTAGCTGGTACCCGCGACCTTCGTCCACGTGAAAGTTTTACGTTTGCAATCCTTCGCGAGCTTCGTACTGTGATGATGTCATGCGTCAATTTTCATGTACTTTTCATAAAATTTGATTTGTAAAGTGGTTTGCACTTCATTATTATTTGAAGTGGTTGTTGTTTCAATTTTTTTTTCATTTGGTTTGAATGTCCCACAGCTGGGCAAAGTCCTCCCCCATATCCTTCCAGGTACTCTTCTCCTGCGCCACTTCGGACCAGTTATTAAATTAATTAATTAAAATTATTCGCAGCGCACTATATGACGTCACATGTCAGCGCGATCGCTTAGTCGGATTTTGCCGCGGACCCGAACTTTAACGTTAAATATCTCAGTCATTTTTGAAGATAGGAGAAAAAGAAACGGATTCTTTTTTACTTGAGTGACCTATATTTTAGACATGCTGATAGCAAAAAACGTTGGTGTTACTCTAGACTTTTATAAGCCAAGTAACGACAGTATAACTATAAATAAAGTATGACCTTTTTTCTCAACCAGTACAATATTTTACGATTTAATTTCTGCATTGCAGTGGAAGTTGTGCCAGTAATATAAATAAAGAGTTACGTTACAGCTACAGAGCGATCAGGTAGGTGTGCCGGTGTGGCACTCGACTCTCCCGAGGCGGTCCTCTAGCAAACAATACCGTCTACACACTGCGAGCGCGAAATTGCAGCCAAGTGCTACGGTCTAAGTGAGGAGAGAGGGCCTTTTTATAAGCTTTTATTGAACTTGCCTTGTGACCTACACTGGCCTGCAAAAATAAGTACTACACTTTTAAACTATGGAAGTTAGAGATTTAAAATAAAAAACATTTTATAGCAATTGTTATAAGCTTTCTTTGAAACTATAGACAAAATTAAACCATTTTTCGAGTCCTTTTTGTTTCGAAAGTATATCTTGTGTACTTACTTAAAAAGTTATTGCAATTTTAAAAGTGTGATACTTAGTATTGCAGGCCAGTGCAGTTAGTTAAGTTTGTTAGTACCTATGTATTCGTGAAACCTCGCAACTAAATTTCAAACCAGTTCCCCCCAACCGATTGAGCCGAAATTTTGCACCCACCTTTGGTTCTGGTGACAATACATTTAATGATAGACATGATTTCATTCTGCAGCCAGGATTGACTCCGCAAAAGGGAGCTCCTTAACAGTTAACGGCACGGGTGCGAAAATTTGTAGACCCGTTTATATTTGATAGTCAAGCCAGGATTGTCTTCTCACGAGGGAACTCCTTAAAGGTTAATGGCGCGGACATGATATTTTTTATAAGAGTTCAACGATTACGACAAAACTAAAAATTTTAAAAATAAAAATATTAATTAAAAAACCTTTTTATTAAAAATAAACTTTTGTAAAATGCACCGTAAAGAAGAAAATAAACCTTTTAGTGTATGAATAATATAAATCAATAAAATAGATGGTTATACATATTTATATCCCTATAGATCTTATGTCCTAAGAATAACTGAATGTCAAAAACGAGGACAGTATTAAACAAAAAAGATTCCGTCAAATTGAGAATTTTTTCTTTTTTGAAGTCGATCAAAAACAAAAGATATGTGAATACTACAAAAGCCTACTAAAATTATGTAGTCCCGTTTAAATATTAATTGTTGACAGAAATAATTACACTCTCGACCAATGTCAACTGATGTAGATTTAATGAGGCTATGTATATAAATTACCAATCACGTAATATTTGAGTAAACAGTCGGGCAAAATTAATAAACAAGTAATTGTTCGATAATTTGGAATTATTAATTAAGTAAACAAAGCCACATCAAGTTTGAATAATCATGAATTCTGATAACGACCACAACACATTTGTTAGAAAAGAACGTAAATTATGATAATAACCTAACCAAACGAACGAAGTTTCGTGTAATTACTTTGGACTTATTTAACAAGTTATTATAAAAGTTTAACAAGATACAGATACCTAGTCATTATAATAACTTATTATAATGTTAGGTTACGCGTCCACAATCAATAATAATCAAAAGTTGGGAATTGTGTATCTACACTATCATCACTTTTCTGCCCTTGTTCCATTCTATTTGGGGTTGGCGCAACACGTTTTTTTCTTCCATTCTGTCGAAGACGTCGGACGTCTCGATTTTTAACCGACTTCAAAAAGGAGGAGGTTCTCAATTCGTCGGAAACGTTTTTTTTTTTTTTTTTTTAATTTTTTTTTCAATAATTATTCCCCGATTACTCGAAGATGGCTGGACCGGTTTGGTTTTTTTTTTGTTTTGTTTGAAAGGGTATACTTTCCAGGTGGTCCCATGATCATCAAGTCAGGATCTGATAATAGGATCCTGGAGAAATAGAGAGAACTCTTCAAATTTTATCGGCACACTCGAAGCGATTAGGGTAGTTTTTGGAAGAGTACCTTTACACCCTCTATAGTACCTACAGAGGGTGTAAAATTACCCTTAACGAAGCCGAAAGGCACGTGTTCTCCCCGTCATTGCGATAATTTTTTTGTTCAAGACCATTACCTGGGAACCTTCTAATTACGGAGATATTGTAGGTCAAAGTTCCAACTTTTCACATGTTTTTTTTAAATACAATGTTTAATGTTATATCTTCACGTTGATCACGACCTTATTATTCAAAACGTGATTTATCACCCCAAAAAAGTCGTTGATCAGCAAAAATTTTCGCGTAAACTTACTTATTTTGATGTACAGAATGCTTGGTTGGTGGCTTCGTGAAGGGTCAGATAACACCTTTGATAGTAAGTCCTAAATCTACATAACATGATTTTTCCTTCCACATACACTTTCCCTCTCGCCTTTGCAACATGTCCCTCTTCCTTAACTAACATAAAGGGTGTAAAACACCTCTTAAGGAAGCCGAAAGGCACTTGTACTCCTCCTCATTGCGATCAGTTTTTTGTTCTACACCATACCTGGGAACCTTCTAGTTACGGAGATATTGGGGGTCAAAGTCGCACTTTTTGACAACTTTTTTTTGTTTTGATTGATTCTTGATTTTTACTGTAAACACCTCAACGACCCCCGTACTATTTAATCCATTCATCAGCACAATGTTTCGAGTGCGTTACATTGAGTTCTACCACAAAACATGATTTTTCACCCCAAAAAAAAAAGTCGTTTCCCAGCAATAATTTTTGCGTAAAGTTACTTAGTTTGATGTACAGAATGCTTGGTTTACGGCTGCGTGATGAGGTGGTTTACACCCTGTATAATAACCGCCACGTCTTTTCTAACCACATCATCTTTTACAAAATCCAATCATCTTACTAAGTTCCCATTCTACTTTTATAACCATCTATAGTCATACTCAAAATCGCTTTCTCCTCTAACGTTGCAACCTCCTTGGTAAGATCGCTAGATTGCTCGATGGAATGTACATAAAATTATGTAGCTACCTACCTCCCTCGGATAAGGTGGAATTAAGTTTCAACTGTTTATTTTTCTTTCTCCTTTAATATCGTGAACTCTTCGCCCGATATCATAATCTTTTAATGCACGCTTGAAAAATCGCTTTATTCTTCTAAAGGAAACAATAACGGAGCTTTGAATTTTTCATAATGCTTCCTGAAGTTTTATTTTATTAACGTTGGGAATGTTTATTGTTATGAGGTTAAAGTGGTGGAAGATAGGAATTGTTGTACACAAAAGGGATGTAGCATGAATATCACCTGTGTTTAATACTTTTGCCAAGAGTCGCAACGTCAATTTCAAGGCGTTTGCGCATCCCAACGTGTATGCTCCATTTGGTGTTGGAAGAAAGTTTTTGGTCGCAGGATTTGCTGTTCCGTCGCTTTCGCGGGCATATTCCACATTCCATTCTTATTATGCTGATGCGATGACTTTATCATCTCTCTCCTACATTTCTGAGCTATTAGTGTGATTACAACTTTTTATGATTCATCATCATCATCATTCATGGCCTAAATCACTCAGTACTGTGTCCAATCTCCACGTTCCTGTGCCTCATCAGGTATTTCCCCCGATAGCAACTATGTATGGCGTCTGCCCATCTCGCCGCCGGACTACCCATTTTATAATTACTTAATTTATTTTAAAATGTTTTAGGAAACTTATAATACCTAAGAATTTTCCTTCTGAAAAAGTATCTACTAAGTGATTATGAATAAGAACCGGAGACTTGGCCTTCATTGTTATTTTGGATCAATTGTGTTTCTATAATAATGTTTATAACTTTTAATTGTTATCGACCTTAACAAATCTACTAGATCCTATCAAATTAAAAGGATATAAGTAAGCAGATTTGTACGTTTAAAATTTAATAGGGGAAATGAATTTACAAATGAGATAAAAATACAGCTGATTATAAAAATACCTACCTATCATGCACTCCATGGAAGGTATGAAGGTGGTAGTTTTATAGATAACGCACTTTTATACTACACCTGCTTGGAAAGTACCTTGATACTTTATCAAATTTACGGTAGAAAGTACGTCATTGCATATCGAACAAATATGCGGGGAGAAAACGCATCTCAGCGGGAGAGAAAAGTGTATGAAAATCCATTTCTTACGTGGTTTTTCTTTTTTTATTTTGGGTAAGACTATGCGCCGGTAACCTAAATATCAAAAGCCAAAAAGTGTTTACAGTGAGTTTTTATCTCCAATTTCGCAAAATGACACTGGCCACTAGATGTGTGTTGGATGGTGTCGGGCTGGCAGTGCGACCCTGCGGCGGCAGGATAAACAATTTGAAAAAAGAACATGTGAAAATTGCAGACGCCATTGGCGCCATTTTCAATTTGTGTGTTGTTTGAGGATTCAGAATTTCAATTAGTAAAGATTTAGTTTTTTATTTTCCTCGTAGGTGTAGTATAAAGCACTATGTATCACTCGAGAGAAAGTGCGATTCCCGATCTCGGGTGTTTTAAAGCCCTAGCCTACGGCTCGGGCTTCAAACGACACCCTCGACGGCAATCGGTCACTTTCTCCTCTCGGTGAACAATGTACTATAGTTGGTGTCAAATCAGTTTAGCACGGTAGAAAAGGCATGATGAGGCGTTAGGGTAGCTCTGCGAGACGGTCGCCAAAACAGTTCCAAGGATCAGGCTTCAGGGTAATTCTGGTGGAAAGGCGTCGTGCAGTTCTCCGAGACAATCGCCAGGGTAGGAACAGGACAAAGACAGTTTTCGAAGATTGGGAGTAGAGGTCTCAGGTGAATCTTTTAGTTGGATCACCTGGGAACATCAGCGTCTCCAAAACTGTTCACCTTCAGAGGGTATGAACTCTAGTAGGTATATCTGATCGTTGGCTTTTCATAATCCAAGCTGTTTAATGATACTTCTCATATGAAATCCAATGGTAGAATGCATCTGTCGTTCATCAGCTCGTTTTCAAAGTAGTGTTCCTTTCGAATTTTCGAATATTAGTTTTTCTTCTTGCGACCTTATAATCATCTCATCTGACAAGTGTAATCGTCTAGGACATATCAGACTTCCTTCATAAAATCATGAGTGCGTAAAGAATTTTATAAATATAATTTAAAATTAAGTTATTTGGTAAACAATCGTAATTATCTATAAAATACAATATTTCAGCTTAACATATTGATAAACATAATTAAATTCTGTTTTAAGCTGTCACGGTTCATAACTATACTTAAAATGTCACTTACGGAATATCTTCCGTGATTATTGTTTATTTATGAGCTACCGATATTTCGACGCTGTTGCAAGCGCCATGATCGCGTTGGATCGTTGTAATCTGATTTATAAATTAAATTAAATTAAATTATATAAACCAAAAAGTAACCATCATAGACTAAGCAATTATGAAACTCTATGAGAGAAAGAAAAAGTAATTGACAGTTTGGCAAATCTAACAAAGAAAATTATAGGAATTTATATTTTTATTTTAGCTAATTTTATGTTAATGAATCGTTTTTAGATCGATTCGCTGAGTGTAAACATAGAAACAAATAAAAAGGTATGATAAGTGGTATTATGAATGATAAATATAAAGTGTAAGTATAGCTGATACTATACGACTTCACTGAATTGCTTTTCATTCATTACTCATCTTGTTCATATTAACGATTTTCCAAAACTTGAACAGCACACATAATTACAAGTATCAATCTTTATAAAATTAAGCTTCTTGACTGGCAATAAATTGATCGTCTATAAACTAAGATAATTGTCAATTAAGACTTCTTTTATATTGGCACGATTAATCGTTCTTTGAAAAAAAAGTTCGTTTATAAAGCTTTTATTTCTTTTGAACCTTTTTTGGTACTTTTATGTTTTTTCAATTCAGTACGATGCTGATGGTAAAACAATTTAGAAAATATCGATAATTATGTCGGATTGTGGGTTCGAATCCCGAGCAAATGTTTGTGTGATTAGCATGAACATTTGTTTTCGAGTCATGGATGTTTATAATATGTCTAATAAGTGTATTTACAAAAAAAAAAGTATTTATGTAGTTTATCAACTATCTAGTGTCCACGACACAAGCCTCTTTGCTTAGTGTGGCACTAGATGGCGCTGTGTGTAATGTCCAGCGACATTTATTATTTATTGTCAGGATTTATTCCGTTAAACTCGTAAATCATGTGGTCAGAAGATGAGTTTCGTGCTGGGTGCGATAATCTGCTTTTATTAAACAAACAAAGTACTTGCAAATTATACTGTCTCGTTAGTTTAGTGATTGCAAGCACGACTTCTGAGCACGAGGGCCTGGTTCGGAGATTATAAGCGTGATGTTATGTACCCTTAGGCATGGTCGCTTAGTTTGTAGTTATTATGCCCCTGGCTGGAGGCCTTAAATTCAAGGCATCCACAGGACTAGCCCGGTTAAGCCGTAGCCAGTATCAGAGACTGAACTGCGAGATTCCATACACAAAAAAGATGTCATGTAAATTACTTGAAATTACATTTCAACACAATAACATTGGGCATAATGAATCGGGTACAGGTCCAAGACGTCTCAACTCCGCTGCGATCAAACACTGAATGACGTTTTTTTTTTTTCGATATGGCATCTCGCCAACCTTGAGAGGTTGTCGTCTGCTTAACCCGTCAATTATGTGGGTGCCTTAAGTGTAAGGCCTCCAGCCAGGGAATGTTGTCTTCGTTAAGAGCTTAAAATATAACGACTCTGTAGAAGCATGGTGGAGGTGTGAGTAGACTCGTAAGTAGGTCGCGTAATGTCACCAATGGCGCGCTTGCGATTCATTTTATATCCGTATTTTTTACTTACTCATCATTTATATTTGGTTTTTAACTAACAGTCCTTCGATTAGAAGAATAGTGGTCGTTTTTACTAATACTAGGCAAAACTTATGTATGAACGTACATATTGAATATGGTATGATTTTCAATAAAATTAAGTTTGTAGTTAAAATGCAGTCAACCGCTGATAGTTCCATAACGTCAAATCCATTCAATTAAGAGACAGAGAATCCAACGCCCCAAGATTAGACCTCCCGCACAATGGGATACTAATTACCACGTACAATATGTATGTACAGTCGTGGTCTTTTCTGCCCGATCAGTTAAAAAAAAATTCGCCTTAATCATGCGGAGGCGCCGAGCCACGCCCCCTTAAAGTTTAGGCCTATTAGGAAAGCATCAACTTGGCGCGCAAAATAACAATAACTCTCGTTTGGCGTGCGTCGTCAGTGCGCTCATCCGATCGGTATCTTTTCATTCATTATTTCTATACAAAGTCAACGGGGCGGGGCTATAGAGCGTTTCTATGTTGCGAGTGCAAGCAAAAATTTGCTTAGTGGTGATCAGGCGGGAGTGTCTTCGATAGTACTTACAAGTGAATGGTCATTTGAGGACCGTTCATTATCATTGGACTGTCTCATTGTCGGGTAACACAATTCTGATTAGAATGAAATTGTACAAGAACAAAGGCTTCAGATACTCCCAGAATATCTCTTTCCCTGCAAAATAATGATTGAGTCGTATTTTTTGATGTGTAAAGAAACGATGGATGGACTGTGTGAAAGATGATATGATGTGATTATTGAGATAATATATAATAAATAATAGCGAATAAATAAGAAATGGGAAACTGTGAAGACACAACTAAAATGGAACAATTGGGTAATGACGACCCAAATGACATGACATGACAATGACAACCCAAATACTTTCTTAGGGTCCCGGGTTCGAATCCCGGTAGGAGCAAATGATGTATGTATTTACAAACAAAAAAGTATCTATGTAGTATATCAACTATCTGGTGTCCACGACACAAGCCTCGTTGCTTAGTGTGGCACAAGATGGCGCTGTGTGTAGTGTCCAGCGATATTTAAAAAAATAATATTATTGAATTAATGATAAAATTTTGTGCAATTAATGATAAAAGAAGGTAATACAAACCAACACAATAAAACGAGACATGAAGGGGCAGCGCAGAAGACAGACTTTTTGTGTGCGACAGACAAAAACTTTGCGACAAATTTTGAGTGATTGATGTGTTTGACTACATTTTTGTCCACTCTATGGCGATCAGAGAGAGAGTAGCGGTGGCCCAGTGGTGGCATCCCCGAATTACGAACAGTAAGTCGTGTGTTCGAACCCAGGCAGGCGCATTACTTTGTGTAATTTATTCCATTACCGCTGCTCTCAAAACGGTGAAGGAAAACATCGTGAGGAAACATGTCCTAGAACCAAAAAATCTGAAGACATGTGACATCTACCAAATCCGCACTGAGCCCGCGTGGTGGATTATAGCCCATTCCCTCTCATAGAGAGGAGGACTGTGTCCCAGTAGTGGGAAGATTAATAGGCTGATGATGATGATGATGAAGGCGATCAGTAGGATCCTTTCCATCAGTAGATCCTAAAACTCTAGCATGTGTGGACTTTAGATTTAAAATTTGTGCAGTCTTTTCGAGTGGTACCGTTTTACCCAGTAGTCCCAGTACTAACTGGGTTGTGGAGGTCAGATAGGCAGTCGCTCCATGTAAAATACTGAAAGAAAGAAAGAAAGAAAATTGTGTTTATTTGGCATTAAAAACATTTACAAAATTCCACAAAATAAATATACGAACAGAACTAATAATGCCAAAAGGGCCTCAGCTCAGCATAATGCCAGATGGCAACACAAGGTGTACCACCTGACGCTGATTTTCAGCTGCAGCCCACGAGTGCCATACGCTCGACAACCTAAACGAACACATATTAAAGTCTAAAATTTTTGCATAACTACCAACTAGAAATTAACATAACATGTACTGGTCACTGGTAAACTGTACTGGTCTCTGCTGCATCTGTTTAGACTGGAAGCCGACATCACCATACATAGTTGAGACAAGGCTAGGCAGATAATGACGAGTGGACTTTAGATCCTAAGGACGTAACAGTTACTCACGGTCTATGTCCAACTCTGACGGATCATAAGGAAGAGCTGACCAAAAACCATGCATGTCCTGATCATTTATAACCAACAATAAAAATATTTTTTTATTTCCTCTCATATCGACACAACATGGGACTGTTGTGTCCATCAATCGATGAAGCAGATCATGTGAGATGTCTTGGATTAAAAGAAAGACTTACCTGGCAAAAACATATTTTCACTAAGAGGAAGCAACTTGGTATCCAAACACGAAAACTTTACTGGCTCATTGGGTGAAAGACTCGGCTAACTCTTGATAACAAAATACTTTTGTACAAGGCAATAAATACTAAAGCCCGTCTGGACGTATGGGATTTAACTATGGGGCACCGAATCTCACTCAAACACCGAAATCATAATGAGGTTTCAAAATAAAGCACTGCGTATGTTAACCAATTTGCTCTGGTTTGTACCAAAACGAACTATTACACCGTGACCTACGAATGCCTGCTGTGGAGCAGGAAATCGTACGCCAGACCAAGTCCTATAAAGAACGAATCCAACAACATCCAAATACTGTGGCTCAGCCACTAATGGAAAACCAAAATTGAAAGCGCGACGATTAAAGCGCAAAATACCTCAAGACCTAATCCAATCACAGTAAATATAACTACTGTCTAAACAATGAGGATGTATTGTGATACAGGTCACATACTGAGCGCGCCAGCGATAGCACCAACCAACATACTGCTGAATGGGAGGCAGATTGTAGTAAATCAAGAACAAAAAAAAATATCTACACATAAAAAAACCCGTAGCATTAGAATTATGAATAAAAACGCTGAAAGACGAACTTGCCTTCGTCTTCCTTGTACAAAATTGGATCATTACGAATTTCAGGGGCCAATAGAGGAAATTAAATAATCAAAATAACACCTCCTATCCTGTCGGATATTACTTATTACCGCTACACCGCTTTACAGCGATGCCCGCTTTATGGCAGTTTCTCATGGTATGGTAGGATTTTTATTTGTATTTAAAGCAGTTCAGTAACACAAACAGAACTGCAATATTTTGAAGCAAGCTCGAAGATATGTTTTTAGGAAAATATGAGTAATCAGCTCCACAAAGCATTTAGTTGAAGCACCGATCCTCATGTCTATGTGTAATAAATGATAAGTAAAAAAGTTTATTGTAAATTATAAGAAATAATCTTACATACAAATTCCAACAATCCTATTGTTTGTTTACTAATAGAAATATAATGACGTATGCAGTTATAAATACATGTATACGTTATGCGGTTGTTTGAGTTTGACACACGCCGACTTCCGTACTCGTGAAAATTGTATTACGGTAGATTAGTCATATAGAATAATCAGCAGTCTCTACTATTTTCTCAGTCATTTTGATTAGCTACGAGTTAGTTAGTTACAAAAACGTGTAATGATTAAAATAGCCGATAATACAATCATCATTACTTAAACCTTAACAAGATTTGTTGACTTGAACTTGAACCCAAAGAAACAAAACGCCTAAAGATAATATAGAAAAGGGGCTTACGAAAACAAACGCCCAATTGTCGATCACGGAAATGAGATGATCCCAAATGACAGCGCGTCGTCGTCGGATATCAGTCATTGCCGTCCCGTTTCGTGTGAACGGGCACTGACACGGACTGCGTTCTGATTGGGTTAGTGGCGACACACAACTGAAATTACGCGACGTAAAGTTTAAATAGGAAATATGCATGAAATACAAAACTCTTTCTATTTATTAAAAATGCCTTGTATTGGCCCATAAAACATTGTGGTACACTTGTTTAAGTTTCTATTACATCACTTATTTACTATTTACTGTTCTATGTAGCATGTTTTTGGTGAAACGGAACGCACTCTCAAAACGCGTCGTCCTCGATAACGCCGGTAGCATATTGCCGATTGTGATTACACCTGCAATGTTTTTTAAATACCTATGACATATTAGACCTAGATAACGTCGTTAATTTTCAAAGAACTTCTAAATAACATAAACATATATACAGGTAAACAACCTCATCACGAAGCCGTCAACGAAGCATTCTGTACATCAAACTAAGTAACTTTACCTACGCAAAAATTATTGCTGGGAAACGACTTTTTTTTTTGTTGGGCTCAAAATCATGGTGTGTGGTAGAAATCAAAGTACCGCACTCAAAACATTGTGCTAATGGATGGATTGAATAGTACGGGGTGGTAGAGGCGTTTAAAGTAAAAATCTTACAATAAAAACTTGTATTTAAATAAAAACTTGTCAAAAAGTTGAAACCTTGACCCCCAATATCTCCGTAACTATAAGGTATGGTGTAGAACAAAAAAATGATCACAATGATGGGGAAAACAAGTGCCTTTCGGCTTCGTTAAAACTATTACATGGACTATTTATTCTCATTCATTACCTACATGTTCTAATAATATAGTTTTATAGGTCATGTTTACTAACAATTAATATGGATGTAAATAAATTTATCTGAAATAAAACGATTATTATTATTTATTATCGCTGGACATTAACACACAGCGCCATCTAATGCCACACTAAGCAACGAGGCTTGTGTCGTGGACACCAGATAGTTGATATACTACATAGATACTTTTTGTTTGTAAATACATACTTACTATACATATAAACATCCATGACTCGGAAACAAATGTCCATGCTCACCACACAAACATTTGCTCCAACCGGGATTCGAACCCGGGACCCTAAGAACGTAAGGCAGCCTCACTACCACTGCGCTATTCGGGTCGTCAATTTCGTCGTGGTCGTCGTCATTATATTATTATTACACTATTTTCTGTACATTTATTACTTCACATTTTTAAAAACAAAACCAAATAAAAATATAGAAGAGCTTTGGATGAGAGCCTCTTAAGATATTGGTCAAGGCTCTTTGCCATTAAACTGTAACGTACGACCAGTACAATGACCTCAGAGTGGAGGATTAAATATATATTACATTTACTGATAGCCCCGACAAATTAGACCAAAAACTAGGAGTCACTACTATTTTTAGGATATACACACTCCTACAAAATTACAGCTTTCTAGTACTAACGGTCTCTTAGCAAAACTTCGGACAGACAGACTGAATGTCGAAACTGTAAGGGTTCCTTGCCAGGACTACGGAACCTCTACGAACTAGAAAGCTGTAATTTGTAGGGGTGTGTTACATATCAATCACGCCGACAAAGTGGTAAAATAAAACTTTGGAAAAATTTTTTTTAGGGTAACTCCCATCACGTGAAGTTGGGATGAAATTTATTCGTCGTCTACCCCATCGTGTGTTTTAAAATGACTCCATGTTGCTAATGCTATTTTTCGATTTAATGCTCCATTTACGAAATATTAAACTTTAAAGTGCAAAATTTTTGTTACTGTAGAGCGTCCCGCCCCCCTCTAAAAGCTAAACAGCTGGCTTGAAAAATCTGAAAAAAATCATGATAATAGTGCATTTTAGGAACTTACTAATTTTATGATAAAACTTACCGTTTTGCTGAAAATCGCGAAAAACCCGTTTTTGTGACCTTTGACCCCGATTTTTTTTCCAGTTATCGGATCGATAAGGACTTTTAAGATTTCATTTAAGATGGGGTTTTGAACAATCCTACAACTTTCAGCTGGGTGCGAATTATTGTACCCTCGGATGTCTAAATTGACTGGACTATGACTCATGTGGATCATCTCACTGGACAATCACTCACTATATGACTCATCTATACATATAATAAAATCGTTGAGACCAAAAAATCTGTTCATTGAAGATTAAAAAAAAAAACCAGCCAGGGTGACTTGAAATAAGTAACTGAACATATTAAAACCATTTAAAAAAAAATTGTTTGTTTGTTTGTTTGTTTGTTTGTACGCGCATCACGTAAAAACTGCTAAACCGATTTTGTTGAAATGTTCACAAATCTGTTTTAATACATTCAGAATAACATATAGGCTATAGAAATTTAAGATTTTTTTGGAAAAAGGGGGTGAAAAGGGGGGGTAAAGTTTGTATGAAAAAAAAAAAATTAGATTGTTCTAGAATCATGAAACTCAGAATAAATACTTATTAATAAAAATAAAGAAATACCTGTCTTAGCATTTTTTTTAAATCTCAATCAGAGATGCAAAAAAGAGGGTTTTGTGTTTAAAATTAATAAACTTCAAACACCTATACAATCAAAACCAATGAAGTGTAACCTTTCAAAGTTGCTACATATACTTCATATCTAATACAGGTAAATATAATTTCTCAGTTTTCTTGAAATTTGATTTTTGAGGTGAATACGCACAAAATAGCGGAACTCAAGAAAATCAGCTTTCCTTGGTTTAAGTAGTTGGTACGAAATGTTTGTGCGCGCATCACGTCTAAATTACTGCATAGGCTTCTTCAATATTTAAACTATATATTATCACGCTACTTCCTTAAGGGGGTAGGCAATTTTGCATTATTTCCGTATACTTCAATTGTTTGACGTTTCAGTCATGACGTAAGTACATGAGAACGGCTATTTGTGGCTTATGCCAACGAAGTAAATAGCCTTGCGGTTTCATGACCGCTCTGTAAACTACGGGGTTGCAGGTTCAAACCCTCCAACATTATTTTCACTTTTTGTGATTTGTTTAATTTTTTTTTGATGCTGTGAGATTTCCTATACTTATTTCATTTTGTATTTAAGTTGTGTGCATTTCTTATTTTTTTCGTGAAATATTTTTCCAAAAAGTAATAGAGTTGTACTTATGGAAGAAGAATACAATCATGCTACCCCCAAATAAATTGGGATAAGGGCAGGAGTATGATGATGAGGATGATTTTTCCAAAAAGAAGTATAACGAACACCAGAAGCCTGATAAATCCACGTGTTCTTGCCGTGCAAGAACTGTGAAATCAATAATCCATACGCAGTTTTACGTAGATTATTTTTACAGCTAAATTGTTATTGGCCTCATATCGTGTTTTCGGGCGGGAGGAGACGCCCGGGTTCTTCCATTGTGAGGATCGACCGGAGGCCACGGTGGAGCACACTGTGGAGGTGTGCCCCACTTGGGCGGAGCACCGCCGTGTCCTCGAAGCGGCGATCGGCGGCGGCGACCTCTCTCTCCCAGCCCTGGTTGAATACATGGTCCGGAGCGAGACGGAATGGGATGCCATCACCTCCTTCTGCGAAGCAGTCATGCTAGCGAAGGAGGTGGCGGAACGTGAGAGGGAGAGATCCTTACGTCCCGGCCACAGCGGGAGACACCCCGGGCGTCGGGAGCCACGTATTGGCCCCCGGCCACCGTAGGCGCGGGCCTGTGGACGAGGAGCTATGGGCTAGCTCGCCGTCCGTCCGTCTCATGACGACAGGCCGTGTCGACGGCGCGTTCGTGTTCTACGCGCGCCTCAAAGAGAGTCAGCAAAAAAGAAGGGGTCCGCAAGGGCCGATGCCTGCCGGGGCTGCGGGACTATTCGAAAGAGATACCGTGGCCCCGGAACACAAAGGGCGATGAAGGAACATGGATGGGTTTTAGTCAGTAAAAGTCTGACACTTCCTCCTGCTCCGGGAGGAGTCATTTGATGATTTCCCATCCGAAAAAAAAAAGCTATATCGTGTTTGGGCTCAATTCATGCACCTTGATGAGAACTTTCGACCTAGCTGGAGTATGACTGTCATCGAGTGTCTAAGGATGAAAACCTAAGGCTGTCGAGGGAAGCCCCAAATTGGAAAAACATAGTACAATATTTTAACGATGATTGCATATAATTCCGAGAAATTAAATTGTTACCTACTTGAATCTATACTTATTATAAAGGAGAAAAGTTTGTTTGTTTGGTTGGTTGAACGCGCTAATTTTAGGAACTACTGATTCCAGTTAAAAACATCTTTTAGTGTTGGACAGCCCATTTATCGAGGAAGGCTATACGTTATATAACATCACGCTACAATCAATAGGAGCGGAGCATCAATGAAAATTGTTGCAAATACAGCGAAAAATTATTGCTTTTGAGAGCTTCCTTTCCGTGCGCTGTGTAAACGGTTAAAGTTACTCAACAATCATACATGTATGACGGGATTGTTCCTCTTAAAAAGTCCGCTAAAGCATATTATCTGCATTTTTTTTAGGTTGACTCACACTCTCTCTAAGCCTCTCTCTCTCTTACGTAACGCAGACGAAGTTGCGCGGGTCAGCTAGTACTTTATAAATATCTAAAACTACTGTAAAGCCTTTGGAATTAAAGATTGACCTGAGACCCCATATCCTCCCAGATAGGTTTCTAGATAAATATCTAGATTACGTACCCGTTCCGTTTCGTGTAATAGGACACTAACACTAATAGGTATTAGAACTTGTGATTACTATCGTGTGCCATTTAGGTAATTTGATGACTAAGTTTCTATTTGGGACAACAATCAAATATAAATAACGTCTGTAGGTGTGTCCCTAAGTAATTGAGTATAATTGGTTTTTTTCTCTTTTATGTATGTGATGTTATTTAGACAGCGTGTTTTTGAAAGGTGTGCCGACCTCAAAAAGGAAGAGGTTCTATGTTCGGCTGTATAATGTCTGTCTGTAATGTCTGTGTAATCTGTTTTAATGTATTTTCATCGATATTTCCGTCAATTATAGACCGACTTAAGGCGACTACAGGAACTAAATTAGCTACTCTAATTGTGGTGGTTCAAACTTCGTTTGAAATACTGTTAGAATAAAGTTCTAATCAGCTTGCACTACAAAGTGGTTGTTACGTCAGTCACTGCGGGCCGAATAGTGCGAAATGAGTGTTTTTTTTTGCGATTTACAAAAAATCTGTTGATTGGACTAAAATTTAAAATAAAAAATTAAAAAACCCGACTGCTTAAAATAACTAATAACTTTAAAAAAAACTGAAAAGAAAAAAAAACTAGTTCAGGAAACAGGACAAATTGACTGCAACAGTCGGGACCCATATTGGATGTAATGATTTTAGTCACTCTAGATTATTTAATGGGGGTTTTTTTCTTTTCAGTTTTTATTTAAAGTTATTAGTTATTTTAAGCAGTCGGGTTTTTTAATTTTTTAATATTTTTTTTAATTTTACACTTTTTAGTTACTTAGATATACCATTTAAAAATCCTCATGATGAGCCCTTTATCGAGCCATTCAGGCTGCAGAGCGTGCCAAACATTTGAACTGACCGCCAAAAATCCGCCATTTTGTTTTTTTTTTTATTTGATATACCCAGTGTCACTCTCACAGTAAATACGAATCTAACGACACCTCTTAAGCTAAAATCCATCGAGCCGTTCAAGCTGCAGAGCGTGCTTCATTTGAATTTGCCGCCAAAAATCCGCCGTTTTGTTTTTTTATTTTGATATACCCAGTGTCACTCTCACAGTAAATACGAATCTAACGACACCTCTCAAGCTAAAATCCATCGAGCCGTTCAGGCCACAGAGCGTGCCAAACAATTATACATACATACATACTCTCGAAAAACATAACCCTTCTTCTGGCGCAGTCGGGTAAAAACACTGTCATGCTAATATGTTGCTTGTAGAAAATTAGAAAATAAAGAAATTTTTAGAGATAAGTTCGTGATTTTTTATCGAGTAAAATTAGTTGTATTATGTTTTCAAAACACTAACATACTAGCATATATCCTGAAGAATATCATATATTTTTCTGGTTTTGTCTATTGCAGTGAATCACATGCTTTTCTGCATTATAAAACTCGCGTTTAGCTCCTGTAGTCAAGTTAATTGTTTTTTTTCATTTCGTAGAGAAAGCTTACGCGGTGGTCCCACATAATAAATTTTATTAACTTTGCTCAGTTGGTTTTTTTTCGAAAACGATGTTGGTCCCGAGATGACAGTTATCCAGTTTTGATGGTCTGCAGTACTAAATCCTTCAAAATTAAAATCACCTTAAATAGATATGACACCCAGGCTGTCATTTGTAGATCTTTGACAGTGGTTACAGGTAGTCAGTGGCCCAAAAAGTGTGACAAGCAGTCTTTCCAAGGGGTATCGTATTACCCAGTACTAACTGGGTTGTGGAGGTCAGATAGGCAGTCGCTCCATGTAAAATACTGGTCCGCACTGGACCAGGTCCAGGTACTGGTCTGGTGGTATAGCTGCATCCGGTTAGACTGGAAGCCGACCCCAATATAGTTGAGAAAAGGCTAGGCAGATGATGAATTAGATATGACACCTTCCTGGAATACGCTGCACTAAAATGCTTCGTTTACTTCAACATTAACCCAGATACAGCGTCAGAACGCCAGGTTCGCCGAACCGCGCCAAAAAACGGTTTCTGTTTCGATGAAAAATATTCGTTCTAGGTTACTTTACCTTGGTTTCTGCCTTTAGTTTGTTGCTCTGTAACAACGCGTTCGTTTATTATGAGCGAGACATAGGCACAATGACATCACATCTAACGACTTCAGTCTTTGCATTTGAAGTAAATACGCTAATTGACAACCCAATACAACTAATAAGTTAGTTTTAATGTTTAATATTTTTGTACCAATTTGATTTTCGTTATAGTTGTTAATAGATTTATTTTGGTCTAAGACTTTTACTGCCTTAGTTAAATAATGCAATGTAAAGTAATGGCCTAAAACACAGGTTACATAAACCTAGATCGGGCAGGTCGCTACCTAACAATCATTTAAATTCGACATTATCGTTATTTGCTATTGTTGTATAATTATATTTTAGTTGAGTATAGTTTACTTATAAGCACTAATTATAACGTTCGAAATAACACTACTGTACCTAAATAAATTATTCTTAATCTTAATAGAACCTTCGTAGTAACTCTACTGAATCAAAATCAAAATCAAAATAAAAATCAAAAGCATTTATTTCAAGTAGGCCAGTTACAGGCACTTTTGAATTGTCGAAACAAAGATGAAAATTAAATGTAGCTACAGTCCCAGTCACAAGACATAAAAACTGTGAAAGTACTGTAGTTGCCCATTCCCTAGCGTAGATCTGTATGGAGAAGAACGGGCAAGAAACTCCATGGACACTTTTAAATCGAAATATTGTTACAAAATCTTGGTTACATCATTCATGTTGAGATGGTATATTATGTGAGAACAATGTAGCAAAATGTGCACTGTAAAGTGTCCATCGTAAAATAAATACAATTAAAAAACAAGATAATTCCTTCAAATAAGCCATGGCAACTGAGAGATGACCAGTCACAACTGATAGCGCCCGTTCACGAACATGACGCATGACAACTTAAAACACTAACCGCACTAAAATAAAGCCAAAGCTATAACTCCCAAAAACCCAATCATGTAAATAAGAACGCACACAGGTGACAGCCACCTAATTTATCTCGAATCCCTTATCACACATTCAGATTGGATATTTGTCTTTGATTTCCATCTCCAGCAACAAATATTCCACGTACGCCGATACGTTATTCAATCATCGAACCAGATGGATCAGTTATGTCGTCACCTATTCCCATGCTGAATACGTAAGGGAGCAGAAGGTTAGTCCTAAGTATAATAATAGTGGTTGAAAACAGTTGCATGGTCGAGTGGACATACATAAAACGATTTCAAACTATCTTATTTTCTTGTTCGGATGAATAGATCGATGTTTGTAAGTTACTTATTCACGCAAAAACCGTTAAACGTTTGGCAGACAGTCAGTTTTCAGATTAATACACAATATACTTTTTATTTCGGCCGTATGATCGCGTGGGACAATAATTACCGAAAAATACGCGGGCAAGTGAAACATAATTGACCGTATTCACGAGTGTCATTCGTCTTTATGTGCGTGCATTTCTTTTTTCTTTTTTTCTTGTAGTTGTCCAATTTATGTCATGGTTTTTATTACTAGCATTTGTTTGAGAAAGCTTGAAATCGCGTAGGTTTGCATCTAAAGGGTGTAAAACACCTCTTAACGAAGCCGAAAGGCACTTGTTTTCCTCGTCATTGCGATAATTTTTTTGTTCTACACCATACCTGGGAACCATCTAGTTACGGAGATATTGGGGGTCAAAGTTCCAACTTTTTTTTAAATACAAGTTTTTAATGTAAGATTTTTACTTTAAACACCTCCACGACCCCCTTACTATTCAATCCATCCATCAGCACAATGTTTTGAGTACGTTACATTGAGCTCTACCACAAAACATGATTTTTCACCCCAAAAAAAAAGTCGTTTCACAGCAATAATTTTTTCCTAAAAATTACTTTGATGTACTTACAGAATGCTTGGTTGACGGCTTCGTGATGAGGTTGTTTACACCCTGTATGTATGTGCGCCTGTTTTCAATCATTGTATTAATCCGACCTTCTGTACTTTTCTATTCTGTTGTACCTTTGTATGCCATTGTGTGTATTGGCACTAATACTGATTACTATGGTCTGTGTTACCATGCGTATTGTTCCGGCAATTTGATGACACGTAGGTATAATTACTTCCTACTGGTTGTCGAATCCGAATCCTTACGACTTACTGACATCATTAATGACCAACTCCTTACTACAAAAAAAGTCAAAAATCTCTGTTGGCTTACCTACTTATTGGTGTAGTTGTTCCAATAGTGACTAGTGAGTCTGCTGCGACAACTGGCTCCAGGTTTGAACCCCAGACCGTGCAGTATTGTTTGTTTTTTTCATCGCCTCCGTAGCAGGCTGGACTTTCTAACTATTTAATTTCAAACCTGATGTTAAATGTTTTACAGTAGCTTAATTTCTCCACTACCAATAACTATTCCAATAGTGTAAATACACCACGATTCATCTGATTTGCTCCATTTGCGTCTACATTAGATCGCATGATATAAAATCATTCACCAAAATATCAAATCAACCATGCCGTCCTCACCGCTACCGATTGCTGTGCCATCACGTGTGAATACACTCTAACATAGATTACTATGAATATATTCTGTGATTGCCACCGAGTATTGTGTGACTGTAGACAATATGATGACTTTGTTACTGTTCGATTCTGAATTCAAATGGCTTGATTATTTTGTCAATGGAATGAATTTGATTGATCATGCGTTATTTACTGTACGATGTGAATGCTTCATTTGTGATGATCAAAGTTTATTTCTCGTATGTTTTAATTTACATGATGCCATACAAATCGGCTCGTCATGATTTGGCAGAATTCGAGCGGCAAACTCGAATATAAGTAGATTTGAGTTCGAGAAAAAGTCGCTCAGTTTTGCTCGAATCGTGCCGTACCAACCCAAACATGATTACTGATAGAAGGTACCGAACGGAGTTTGCCAATTGGTTCCAGCTAAATTAAAGCCGAATATCTGTAGTATTTGCTGCAGGCTTTGTTCTTCAATAAGACGCCCTTTTTTTTTCGGATGGGAAATCATCAAATGACTCCTCCCGCTCAGAGCAGGAGGGAGTGTCAGACTTTTACTGACTTAAACCCATCCATGTTCCTTCATCGCCCTTTGTGTTCCGGGGCCACGGTATCTCTTTCGAATAGTCCCGCAGCCCTGGAGCTCAATAAGACCCCTGAAAGTACCTACCTTCCCTCATGATATCATTTTTAAAGATTAAAATATTAGAATACATAACAAACCACTTCGCACTATTTATACTCCGCAATCCTTTTAACATTATTCCAACCAGAATAAGCAATACAGTAAGCCATCTTTCTTCAGAAACTTACATCTACAAGTATGTTTCCCGCTTTTGAACTTCACGTAAGTAAATTCAACTCAAGAGAGCTTTGCAAACATTCCATATTGAACTACGCTTCCTCGAGTTAGTTTTTAGATCAATCATTGTTACTAGAAGTTCCATCTGACTGAATTTCCATATCTCAGAAATGTATAGGTGCAACACGATATTCAAAATTGGATTATTGGAGAAGTTATTTCTGTGGATGCTGTTTCAATGTTATTGATATCTATTTAACCTCTGATTGTGCCGCTACAAAGCAAATTAGGCCAAGGATTAACGCAGAAGGTGATTTAAGACCTACCTATTTAAAAGCCCCATTCATAAGCCCAGGTTACCATCATCATCATCATCATCATCATCATCAGCCTATTAATGTTCCCACTGCTGGGACACAAGCCTCCTCTCTATGAGAGGGAATGGGCTATAATCCACCACGCGGGCCCAGTGCGGATTGGTAGATGTCACATGTCTTCGATTTTTTTGGTTCTATGACATGCCGGTTTCCTCACGATGTTTTCCTTCGCCGTTTTGAGAGCAGCGTTGATGAAGGTACTAGGTGTTGGTAAACTTGATGTCAAAGGTAAACGTAAAAAAAAATTAAATTGAAGAGGTCACAGTGTTACTTGCTCTGAACCCAACACCTCGTGCATGATAGAGAAGGTCATCACGGCTCAATATACTAGGCGAGTCCAGAAGTCACAAAAAAAAAAGATTCCTAGTGCCCAGGGGTATCCCAAAATACCACATGTTTATTCCGAGATTCTTGATCGTTTTTGAGTTGATAGTTTCTTATAAATTATGTGGGAAACGCTTTTATGACGTCACTATTTGGTGTGCATTACTTTTATATACGAATCCGTAATAAAATCTAGACGAAAAAATACAATATCTCAATAATATCGTATCTCAGAATCAATTTACGACTACATGTCCATTATTCCCATTTGTTCGACACAAAAATACTGGCGGCGAAATATAGGCCTCTGTTTATGACGCGCCCATTCCTCACAATAAGGGAACCACATAAATTAGCCTCGAATAAACAGTACACTTATTCGGAACGAGCCTCCCGCGACTTATTACCCTAGTCGTCCGAACCAGGCGAAAATCACCGCTAATAAAACAAAATACGGGTGAAAATCCGCTGAAAAGGGTGGAGAGTAATCCCAATTGACTAATCTGGAAACACTCTGTCCGCCTTCCGCAGATGTCGATCGATTAATCTTGGCATCGGAATTATTCGGGCTGTTGACTGGTTGCCATGACAACGGGCTGGTCCCGGGCTGGTCCCGGGGTGGTCCCGGGTCTGGTTCCCGGGTTCCGGGACATGAAGGGATTGATTGAAAAAGATGGAAATGCAAATACGCTTGCAATATAAATAGCTGTATAAATAAGTTGGGAACTTCGTACCGTATATTTACTTTGAATCATGGGTTCTTGATTTCGTATATTTTTTCAGTGTGAATTGAATAGTGGCCATATTGAATAATTAAAATTGAAAAGTAGGTTTTTATTTAAATAGCTGGGTAAAATCCATTTTATTATTTTCCTACAAGATCTGTTTATCTGCCCGTATAAAAGTGGCGAAGTAAATATTCCTTATAAGTACACAAATTATGAATATGTACCATTTTCACAACAACTCACTTTTTCCAAATAACATTCGGTTTGAAATAGTTTCAAAAATATACAATTAAAAACACTATAGGCATACCATTTTCAGTTATCTTTGTATAGCTTTCTATGAACCCATGGGCGACCGGTTATACACAATTTGAACGTCCCTCCCCGTACCCGGTCAAAAGGCCCAACCGATCCGAAAACGATACATTACTACCCGCATGCAAATTCCATAAAATAACCCTAACAAAAACCATGTCCCTGCGGATATCCGGATATTCGCATAAATCCGCCAATAAAATATCGGGTTGCCGGTTGTTTATACCGGCCGGTTGCCGAGTTATGACCGTGCTGGTTGCTAAGTAACGACCACCCGGGTAAAACGAATAATATTTTATTTGGTAACCGTAATGCACTCAAGAAAATTGAGTCCGTAGTCTGTATAAAACAGGGTATGCGTGAATCAGCGTTTTATTTATTTGAGAAAAAAATTCTCTAGAGGTGCCACGGTAGCTGTTGTGATATTACCCTGAATTTGTGATATTACCCCTGAATTTTCATTTGTGCGAAGTGACTTGTTTATTTATAAGGAGTCTTACTTACCTTTCCTCAGACGTGGGATAATACTTCAAGGCTTCGAAGCTACAAGTTACATTTGGGCCAGTCCACTTTTCGGCTACCGCATCAATTCTATATTCGTGACCAAATTCTTAAATAAATTCAGTGTATGGAAAGAATAATTTTACTAGTCGAACGGTAGGTACCTACTGTGGATCGAGATATAAAATTGTTTGTGTGTGAAAGCATTCCGTCGAAAATTTACATTATTCCTTTTTTCTGCTCCTATAAAGTAATGTGCAGCCAGTGTCATTAAAATCACGCTTAGACTTTTCCATTTCACATCTTTTTTCATCGGTTGGTCATACCGGTACGGACAAGATGCGGACGGGGCTCCGGAGATTGGAGTATGATAGGTAAACTTGTAAATCATTTGCACTAAATTCTTTGTCAGTTTCTGCATAGCTATTCACAACGCTTCGATTCGATTTTCAAAATGTAAACGTAAACGTAATGTCAAAAAAAGATAGACATACGACTTTCCAAATCGAAGCGTTGTGAATAAGGGGCCTGGTCTCCGCAGCCAATCCGCAATCCATCGGTACTGGTTTGACTGAACCTTTATATTGTATATCGGGCTAGTAACCGCCATGTCCAAAACGTGTATTTTACGTACGGTGAAAAAATATATTGCCTTTATAATAAATATCTCGGTCTTTACATTTCTATTTTCAAATAAAGTCAATCAGTCATATCATATATCAGTCAAATCCCATTGACATTCAAAGCACCAATCAGAAGTCGCCAATTTAGAATGCAATATCCAAAAACGGCAGTCACACAAAACAATTGACTATCCCATTCGGTCCCACTCTCGAACCTCGTTAATGTCTGTTCATTATCCACTAAACGGTTTTATGTCCGGGGGGATACATCCATCCGTTCTACGTGGATGATGTTAGAATTAGAGGATAGGATTGAATTTGGATTTTTTTACTGTCGTGTTGTGGATGGATGATGAAGTAGGATGATAGATTAGTTTTGAGAGTTATTGTTGATTTTGGATGGTACAGAGGTTTCATCTCACGAAGTTTCGTTGGTATTTTATTGATTGTGTTCTAACGCACACATGTTTGAGCCTGCGAAGAATGTCATCCGTTGGTGATATAAAATTTCAAAGAAATGGCCTTTTCGTTCCGACTGCTTATTTCTTGTATAATTTAAAGCATCAATAATTAGTAATATCATCGCCCGGATAATATAATTAGGAAGAGATTGGCTGGCCTTCTCACAATTATGTTAGAATCGATTAATTAAATATTAAATACTAGAATTTTACATGGAGCGACTGCTTATCACTTCTAAAACTTCAAAAGTCACAAGGTTAATAGGTGTTTCTATTAATACAAAAACACCAACTTCAAGACACAAAATGCTAACGTTACACTTCTGTTCACAAAGTGCCCAACTACCTTTTTATACACTCAACCTTTTCCGACCTCAAACCACTCTTGTAAATCGTTTACCCGACCTCGCTGTCCAGTACAGTCGTCCTCAAACTACACTGTAATTGTTTCATACAATGTCAACTGTATTCATTCCAGTAATAATGTGGTAACATCTTCTAGACTCGATGTTGTTTTCTGCGTCATGTACTTTTATGAGGACATTTTGAGATGTAATTGTATTAACTGTTTTCATGAACGCAATGCTGTGTTTTTTGGGTTAAGCTGGGTGATGTAAAGAGTTTATATTACTTTGGTAGGTACATAATATACAGGGTGTTAAAGAAGTCGCGTGCCATGGCTTAGGGGTGAGTTCAGTATCGATAAAGGAACCCGTAAAAAATAAGAAAAAAAAATATTGCAAGATCAATCTAATTTATTATCTACTAACTTCAAATAGCAATATAAAATAAGTTTAATTCTAGACGATTACTATTTAAGTTAGTAGGTACTGAATTAGGTTGATCTTGCAATATATTTTTGTTTTTAATTTGATTTATTTTTTAAATATTTTTTTTGTATTTGTTTTTTACGTGTTCATTTATCGATACTGAACTCACCCCTAAGCTATTGCACGCGACTACTTTAACACCCTGTATACACTGTCATCATCGTCATTTCTTATATCATAACTATTTTATTTTTCCAATTCTCAATATTACCAAATGTGTTTTGGTCTCAATTTATTTAAAGTTGCCGCCAGTTAAAATGTCAAAAGCGGTCATTGCCCTTTCCCTAATATCTCTTCATACGAACCAAAACAAATGAACCATGTATCGTTTTTCATTAGAAAAAATGTTGAAGATCACGATAGGTGACGATGCAACACTTGAACAGGCTTATTTTTGGTTTTAAAAGTTAAGAAATTTAATAAATGTTGGTGAGTCAATGACCGCTATCGATATCTTAACTGGCAGCAACTATACCTAGTACTGATGATGATGATGCCATCCAGCCGATTTCGGTCACAGCATTCGATGGCGTGGTTGTCGAGAGTTTTGATGTGCTGCTTTTCATGTGCTCTCAAGTGGCTAGCAACTCCAACATTGGCCGGGTATAGCTGGTGTAGCTTTAAGGTCATCACGCTTTAAGTCCAGCTGCGACCTTCTTCTCTCTTCAAAGGCGTTGACCTGTCGATGCACACGACGTCTCCACTCGGGCCGATTTTGTGCCTGCCCACACTAAGGGGTTAGTTTGGGAAAAGCAGGTACAAAATCGGCCCGAGTAAGGCGCCTACGAAGGGGTCAATTTCGCATCTTTTGAAGTAATAATTTCATCCTTGAAACGTAAAAACTGGCTACCACGTTTCTGTTTTCCTTCCTGGAGTTCAGAATAGAAGAAGCGCTTCGCCAGTCTGTCTTCTTGCATCCTAGAGACATGCCCACACCTTAGCTGACGTCTCATCAAGTTATAGACCTCTATGCCAAGGACGTTGGCTTGCCTTAAAACGTTCGTGTTGCTAACACGGTCCGACCATCTGATATTTATCATGTTTCGGAGGCATTTGAGATGGAATTTGTCCAAGGACTTTGTATGTCTACGATACAGGCACCACCTAGTACTATAACTTTGTTATCTAATGCTGTGGTCTCCAGTAAGTGATGAAGTTACAACTTTTTTTTTTTTTTTTCTGATGGGAAATCAAATGACTCCTCCCGCTCTGGGCGGAGCAAGAGGGAGTGTCAAACTTTTACTGACTAAAACCCATCCATGTTCCTTTATCGCCCTTTGTGTTCCGGGGCCACGGTATCTCTTTCGAATAGTCCCGCAGCCCCGGCAGGCTTCGGCCCTTGCGGATCCCTTCCTTATTGCTGACTCTCTTTGAAGCGCGCGTGGAACACGAACGCGCCGTCAACACGGCCTGTCGTCATGAGACGGACGGACGAAGTAAACGTACACCTACGTGATACTTTTGTCGACAGTATTTCATTTTTTATTAAACTATTAACTGGCACTTTAAAATTTTCGTAGGAGTCGGTCAGTTACTCGAAGAAGATGTTTGCCTACTTCTCGGGTAACTTAATTCATCATCATCATCATCATTCTTCTGCCCTTATCCCAGTTTATTCGGGGTCGTCTAGAGTAAATTAAATGTTATGAGAAAAAAAAAATACTGTCCACATTTATAATTATACAGTCTTTAACAATTGACATGTTTATCGGCTGCTCGGCTGGGCAGCGTTCGGGAAGTTGCGCGGTATCTTCTCGTCCAACTTACCGCAGTGTCTCAAGATGAAAGTCTATGACCAGTGTGTGTTGCCAGTGATTACATACGGGACCGAAACGTGGTCGCTCACAATGGGCCTCATCAGAAGGCTTAAAGTCACCCAAAGGGCAATGGAGAGGGCTATGCTCGGAGTTTCCTTGCGCGATCGAATCAGAAATGAAGACATCCGCAAGAGAACCAAGGTTACCGACGTAGCCCGAAGAATTGCCAAACTTAAGTGGCAGTGGGCAGGTCACATTGCTCGCAGAACGGATGGCCGATGGGGCCGAAAAGTTCTGGAGTGGCGACCGCGAACCGGAAGACGTTGCGTTGGAAGACCTCCCACTAGGTGGACCGATGACCTGGTGAAGATTGCGGGAGTCCGCTGGATGCGAGTCGCATGGGACCGGTCAATGTGGCGACACTTGGGGGAGGCCTATGTCCAGCAGTGGACGTCTTTCGGCTGAAATGATGATGATGTTTATTGACTTATTCTCATTTAACCCAAATGACTTCAGAACGACTCCATAATTATATCTAGATATTTTATAATCTATCAATACTTTGGTTAGTTCATAGTTTTCTATAGACTAATAAATACAATAAATAAATAAATATCGCTGGACATTACACACAGCGCCATCTAGCGCCACACTAAGCAACGAGGCTTGTGTCGTGAACATCAGATGGTTGATATACTACATAGATACTTTGTGTAATAATAATTATATCCCTTCACATCTATTACCACCGCATTATAAAAGGCTTATCGACAGATAAATAATTTTCCATCTATAAATAGATATAGAAAGAAACCTATTTACAGGATTTCCTCCGCCAATACGATTATTACGATGTAATATTTCCGTCTAGTTTACTTACGCCCGGCTTTGCGTAGGATGTCCTTTGGAAGAGATCCTTTTATATCTTTCTATTCATAGGATAGACTTGTCAGCTTTATTTGTCCTCATGTAGCCACTTGGAAATAGTTACCATATATGTATTCCTTGTTGGTTTCAAATGTTGATCTATTTTTACTTATAAGAATAAGAATAATTTATTTAAAAAAGTATTACAATAGTGTACATTTAGGTGCAGTCGTGTTATTTCTCAAACAATGGTATGATTAGTGCCTAAAAGTAAACTATAACTAAAATATATTTAACAGTTGCAAGAAGCGGTAATGTGGAATTCAAATGTTTGTTTGCGACCTGCCCAATCTAGGTTTATTTAAACTTTTGACTGTTGCTAGTTTATAAATATATGATAAATATACTTTTGGAAGTTGGATCAAGGGCCTTAATCAGAAGGCAGTACTCCTCGATGGGGCTCGCATTGTGTCTCTGGAACCCTAAAGACCAGTAGCTAGATCCTGCTCCTGACACCGGCGTACCACTATTTTAAAATGCTTTTCATTTGTTTTTTAAGAATTTTTAAAAGATATTCGAAGTGCAGAAAAAATATACATCCTTTTCGATCAGACAGGCAACCAAGGCTGCGAAAATAGCTCTTGAATAAGTAAGCATACTAGCCGTATAACCGATGATTGTTGGGGTAGATGTGTTCTTCAGTGAAGACTACGAATCGGCAAGCGTAAGGTGGGGACGCCCTCATGCTCGGTGGAGCGACTATATTCGCTGGGTGGCTGGTGCGAACTGGACGTGAGTGGCCGAGAATCGAGTTAAATGGCATGCCATTCTTCAATTTTTCGTCAGGCCTTTATCCAGCAGTAGACTGCTGTAGGCTGATGATGATGAGAGCTTAAGCAAGAACTTCACAATAAATTCTGTTCGTTATAATACCTTTTATGAAAATGCTCAAATAACTGACGCTATTTCAGATCTCAAAATTGTTAATGATTGAATTAAGTGCTTAACACTGGATGTAAAATATTGCCCGGGGCAAGTATCGGCAATGAATACAGTTCGACGATATTACCTTTAATTTTATCTATAATTTTGGTAATTACTCCGATCTGAATACTCCGAGCGTTATTTCAATGTGTATTAAAAACTTACTTTAATGATGAGAGTACTTCAAAACGGTTTTTTATTAAATTCACAGTAAAAAAAAACTGATTTAATATCGTGGAATGCACAGAAAAATATTTTGCTGTCAGTGATTTCTAGGAATTGGGGACTTCAACACATACATCACGCCTTGTAATCCCCGAAGGGTTCCCAGAGGCGGACTTAACAGTACACCCACATTGCTCAAGTTATGTTTAAGTCCTATGTTATAGGGAGCGAGCCTATAGCCATCAGCCGGACGCAAATTCAGACTCCGTAGCTGCTACTGAGAAGTTCCTGATGGTAAAACCCAATGACACTTTGCCTGACCTGGGAATCAAACCCAAGACCTCATGCTCAATAGTCGTTTTTGCAACCACTAGACACACGAGGCAGTCCCCAAACATCGTGGTAAATGTCCAAAGTCATCAAGCATTTATGACCTGGCCCCTTATTGAGAACGCTTCGATTCGATTTTCGACTCGGAAAGTCGTATGTCTATCTTTTTTCGACATTACGAAATCGAGCGAGATAGACATACGACTTTCCAAATCGAAAATCGAATCGAAGTGTTGTGAATAGCTATGCTTATCACCTAGACAAAGCGTCATTGTAACAGCAAAACGTCATTGTAACAGCAAAAATTATGATATGAAAGTTAGAAATTGACGTTGACTATCGAAAAACTCAAGTGTGTCAATCCCGTGGAAAGACATTAGATACGAAGATATTGTGGTCGTAGATACACCTACTCCATTACCAATTAAAACCTATTAAATACCCACTCTAAAATCAACCTTATACGGCAGTAGCAATAAGATGAATTTGCATATCAAATTAATTCATGACTCGATGTTGCGTTACATTAAAGATGGCGCCTCGGCAGTAATATAAAAGATTTAGTTGCCATAATATTCATACCCCGGGTAGCTCCATTAACCCCTGTTATATAAGGGTTGCTTCTTAAAAGGGAAATCTTGCGTTTCTCGTAAAGTTATGCGATAACTTTGGAATGGATATTCATGATTATTTATTGGTAATATACGTCAGAAGTTTCGATGTGTTCTGTGTCATGTTCATACAAAATGCGACTTTAGTTACTATCCAATTAAATACCTATACGAATGTATGGAACATCCGACGAGTTTTAGGGTCTAAATTCATGTGCTGAATAGGGATGATGACTGACTAAAAAAAATATGATTCTGTTTAGTCCGTCAGTTAGATTATCGAAAAATATTGGATGCGTGTTTTTTGTTTTATCAAATTAATAAAAAAATACGAAGATAAAACGTGCCAAAGATCATGAGTGGGGGCTTGTGACGTCACATTTGAGTAAAAAATGTACTCAAATGTGGCGTCACACGAGTTTTCGATGTGTCCAATATTTTTTGGGAATCTATCTGACGGACTAATTCATTGTGGCCGTTTTTACGTTGATTTAAGGGACATCGACGCACAAACGACTACACTAACACGAAGTACTCGTAGATTTAATTTTTATTTTCAATTAGCTTTTGCTCGTGGTCTTACTCCCGTTATGTACGGAAATTAACCCACGGGAACGTTTTAAATGTAGCCTTTGACACTCGGGGATAATGTAGTTTCCCATTAGTGTAAGAATTTTTTAAATCGGATCATTATTTCCGAAGATTATCCCCTACATACAAACTTACAACTAATTTTAACTTTTTTTTATATAGATTATAGCCTCAAAACGGAGAAAATCGTGAAGAAACCGACATGTTCTAGAACCAAAATTCATAGACGTGACATCTACCAATCCGAATTGTACCCTCATGTTTGATTACGCCCACTCCTACTTACTTAAAGGAGACAGCAGTGGAAACTTTATAAGTTGACTATGCTATAGTTTCAGCAATAAGAGGTTCGGTTTTAATAAAAACTAGAAAGTCATTGTCCTGAAAAGGACACCCTTAAAAATAAAATTATAACCTAAATTACTAACCACAGCTTTAGATTCAGGTCTAAAACAAACAATTGAAACAATAGACCTTTTAAAAACTGAAACAATAACAAACAAAGCGGCGACCCTAACCGGCGAACGACCAAAATTGCTTTAATAAAACACGAAAATATATTTCCTTTTTCAAGGCGGACGATATTACCGACAGATACTCCTTTATGTTGAGTATAGTTGAGTTTTTGCGAACGTTCGCTACAAACTGAGCGTCATTTGCTTTTTGTGTTTGCTGAGCAACGTAATATATCGTTTCGCTCTGGTACAGTCTACTGGGTGGTACAGTCGGACGAGCTATTTGGTAAACAGGCGGCTAATGTACTGCTAGACGGGTAACCAGTTTTAATATTGTTGTGTGTGTGCTTAGTAAATATTTTTCTATATATGTGTATGTTTGTTCTATATATGACCTCAAAAGAGGAAAGATGAATATTTTTGCTTCTTCTTTAAGTGTCGATGAACTCAAATTGTATTAGACCAGTTTGTAGGCACCTGCAGATGTAACATTTGTTTCAATTAAATCTTGGTAGGTGCAAGTGCAGGATGTTCAGGACAGGAGGTGGGGCATATCCTGCAGAATTCATAGTTTTAATTAATTATTAGTAATTCATATAGTTCCTCCTCACTGGCAATCTGTTTGGGATGAATCCAGGATACCCCAATGGGGCTGCGGGAGCCTGCCGGGGCTGCTGGACTATTCGAAAGAGATACCGTGGCCCCGGAACACAAAGGGCGATGAAGGAACATGGATGAGTTTAAGTCAGTAAAAGTCTAACACTCCCTCCTGCTCCGCCCAGAGCGGGAGGAGTCATTTGATAATTTCCCATCCGAAAAAAAAAGGTAAACAAATAAAATGAATAGTAAAACAGCCTTTTATTAAGATGTAGTATAATTTAATCCCTCCCTATAATACCTCTGATGCCAAAGATTGCAACATAGTTCTTTTTTTAAAACTAACCTAGTTGATAAAAAAGCACAAAAAATTTAGTCAACTTGATTTTTGTTCAAACAAATTATTTATTTCATAAAAGCTTGTTTAGTTTATTGCACCTACTATATAAATACTGTAAATTGCTGACAATAGGAATGCTGGTATAGTTTTATTATTCCGTACGGTCTATGTTTAGTTAAGTCAGCTTGTTGGTTTGTAAACTCAGGAAGAAATGCAGATGAATTGTTTACCATACTGTATAAATATTTAGTAGGAGATAACTGCAGTGCATTAATTAATAATAAAGCTGTTTAAACTTTCAAGTTTTTCTCTACTGTTATATTGTATGCTATAAGACATTGCTTGTTCGTTGTGGATACGTTATCTGAAGGTCTAAAAAGGTCGCTTTAGATGGAATCATTATAGGAAATATGAACTACGTTACAATTCGTAAAATATTATTCACAAATTGACTTATTCATAGAATTTACTGAGTCTGTGAACATTTTGAGAATTTTAACGTGATGCATATTATTATCCTGTTCTTCTTCTTCTGTAGCTTGTGGTTAGTGCCTAACCTGATGTCAGAGTTTTTATGCCACCCATGGGCCTCTGATTTGGCTTAACATCACTATCTCTCACGCATGCTGGTTTCTTCACCATGCTTTCCTTTCCCAAAGCTAGTATTAATTATACAATACGCAAATGTATACAAAAAATCAGAGGTGCGTGAGTTGGGTTCGAACTCGAGATCCATGACTTGGCTCCACACCACTAGGCTATCACTGCTGGCAACCCTGTTTTATCCTGTTATTATTCTGCTAATACGGCCATTTTAGAGCCCTGCTAATAGTTCTCTTTTCCTGCAATCTTGGCTTCTTCCTAAACTATTAGTCCTACTTTTTATAATGGTTTGAAACAAATCATTAAAAACTGATCCTTCTAACACCACTGTGGCACTTATAACAGTACTAAGTATCTTTACGCTACTTCAGTTGGTTGCAAAGAAAAAAACTCGAGAATTTCCAACCGAATTCAATTCTTCGCTATTTTCAATTAACATCTGTGTCTCGAGAGAGGTTTCTTTCGTTAGTAAGGCTTTGTGTCGAGTTGAATACGGTGCTTCCGCTTTGTCTCGACCAGTTTTGTACAACGAGGCGAGTTTCCTTTTTGAATTGTGTCTCTCTATTTTAAATAACTCTGTGGTTGTTCCCCAAGGAGACGTTTTAGGTCCTTTTGAGTTTCGTGAAATATTGTGTGTTGATTACAGTTAAAATGTTTTTTCTTGAGTATTAATCTAGAAAGTTACTAGGAAAATAATGAAGAAAGCAAATCATTAGTTTAATTTTCAGTCAAGTAATCTTGTGGGCGTGGAATTGCGAATACTCATCATCTGCCTAGCCTTTTCCAAACTATGATGAAGGTCGGCTTCCAGTCTTACCGGACGCAGCTGAATACCATGACCATAGAGAGACTGTCTATCTAACCTTTACAACCCTATCCGAATTGAGAATACTGATAGTCTGATATTTAGTAGCTACACTTAATTTTGTTCAAGGTCCCAAGTTAAGTTAACTGTGTTGTTTATGTTCAATTTCAAGATTAAGGCTTCATGAAGATTTATTTACGTTTCCAGTATATTGATCTCGAAAGTTTCGGACATAATTTGTATCCGTTTGGCAATTTAGTTAGAGTTAGGGAGACCTTCGTTTAAATACCTATTTTATTAGGACAGAAACGGGCTCACTAACATATTGGCTATCAACCCAAACTAATAGGACTAGGAATGCGAATGGCTTCGTTTTAAAAGTAGGTGAGATTTCTGAAGTCCTTCTCAGATATTTTTGACCATTCTTCTAGATTAATCTACACTTTGGAATGAGAAACTACAGTATTTTCACAAGTTATCATGCCTTGTGACTGTAGCTTCATCCTTTTGTTATTGACCTTCAAAAGTGCTTGTAATGGTCTAATTGAAATAAATGCTTTGAGTTTGATACCCACTTGAACGAAGCCGCCGCAAATGATAGTTTTGTTACAAAGAGTTGAAAACAATAATCGTTAAACGAATATTTAGAAGTAGTAGAAATATGTTAGGTAAATAAAAGATCGATCTTGCTAGTTCGCCAATGACATTCATTTATCATTAGGTACTGAAAGACTTATCACTATTTACAATTAAAACCCACTGTATCCTTTGCAATCCTGTTTTAGGGTTCCGTAGTCCTGACAAGGAACTCTTATAGTTTCGATATGTCCGTCTGTCTGTCTGCCCGAGGTTTTGCTAAGAGACCATTGGTACTAGAAAACTGTAATTTTGTAGAGGTGTGTATATCAATAACGCCGACAAAGTGGTAATATAAAATTGTGGAATTTTTTTTTTTTTTAGGGTAGCTCCCCTACATTTGAAGTGGGGATGATTTTTATTTTTTCGTCGTCTACCCCATCGTGTGGGGTATCGTTAAATAGGTCTTTTAAAATGACTTGCGGGTTGCCAGTATTATTTTTCGATTTAATGCTCCATTTACGAAATAGTAAACTTTGAAGTGCACATTTTTGTTCCAGTCTCCCCCCCCCCCCCCCTCTAAAAGCTAAACTGCTAGCTTGAAAAATCTGGAAAAAATCATAATGATAGTGCATTTCATGAACTTTAAAGGAAAACTATAGCGGTTAAGATAACTCTTATTCGTGATTAGTTTAGCAGTAATAGTCGTTGAACTAGTGTGTTGGATAATTTTGTACCAAATACAAAATCTTTGGAATAAATCCTATAAAGTGACTAAGATGAAGTAGTTGCTTGTTTATAACGAGTGAAGACTTTCACTGAGAAACAAAATCTAAAATATAACGGGCTACTACGGAACCCTACACTGCGCGTGGCCCGACACGCACTTGGCCGGGATTTTCTTTTCTTCGTCCACTGAAGGCTTTGAGTAGCAATGATGTAGATGCCTTTGTTTGTACCGTTCTCAGAAATGGATGGTTTTCAGCAGTTATTAGGAAATAGTCGATAACGTGACTCTCTTAGCGGTCTTCTTTCAGAATGCTGTTTATTTACACTATTAAAATACTATGGCTTTCGCTCACGGCTTCGCTCGCTTTAAATGGGAATTCAGCCCACGAGAAGATAATCATTGGCTTGTCCCAACAATAATCCCAACACCCAACTATGTTCGTTGTATGTCTTTAAAAGGCTAGGCGAATAATTAGAGGCTTCCAGTCTAACCGGATGCAGCTGAGTAGCAGTATTTTACATGGAGCTACTGCCTATTTAATCTCTACAACCCAGTTTATACTGGGTAATACGATGAATCATTCCCCCTGCGTCGAGTCCCTTTACGTCGACTCATGTTTTTTTGGTTTTGATGCACTGTCTTTTGTTTCGCCTCGACATAGCTGTCACTGAGTACAGTCACATTAAAAACGAAATACGGCTTTTTAATTATTAATAAAGTTATTTTGCTCATCCGGTGATCCGTATTTTAAATAATACATTGATAACCCACCAAAAAGTACTAGGCTAGCATAAGTTCAAGGAGTTGTGTATTTTTATATTCCGGGTATCTGATGCCCCTTGGTAAGACTGGTTGTCAGACTTTCAGGCCACTGACTACCTGTAACGTCAAAGAACTACAAAATGACAGCCGGAGTTAAACAATAGATCGATAAATATTTTTTTTAAGTTTAGGTTTAAAAAAAAAACGAAACAGACTAAGCACACAGATTCCTTTTAATTCTGAATAAAGGGAACATTACGTGATTTCAAGTAAAGTAAGAGATTTATAAGTTACGTTTTCTAAGTGAAAATCTTTTCAGATATTATCTAGCTTTAAGAGGGACGTGAAGATAAAGTGGAAAATATATAAAAGTACTTTTTAGATGGATTAAGGTTTTGTACTTTTTAGTGCTAAAATGAATTTCTTTTTAGTTGTAAGTAATGTAATGGCTTGACATTGGGTTCAAGTTCATAAAGAGCAGACAAAGTTTCAAGAGTTTGGCAACCATCTTCTTAGGAAAGTGGTTTACAGATTGTTGAGTGAGAACAAATAGGTGCTAAGTAGTTCTAATACACTGGCCTGCAAAACTAAGTACTACACTTTTAATTTCGTTTTTCTAAACTATAGAAGTTAGAGATTTAAAATAAAAAACGTTTTAAAGCAACTTATTTTCTATGAAACTAGAGACAAAATGAAACTCTTTTTCGAGTCCATTTTGTTTCGAAAGTATATCTTGTGTACTTATAAAGTTATTGCTATTTCAAAAGTGTGATATAAGAAATTTCCTTATTTACTGTCCATACATGTAAGATAAATATTTAAAATATTATTGTTAGTTACTTTGAAAGTCAAATAAGTACAAATTAAGTGTCCGCACAAGTAAACCTTATTTTAAATACTGTTTGTTCCGTCCCCACAGACAAACTGTGAAAACGGGTTTGTGGGGCCCTAAATTAAGACTTTTAAAAGCTTTCCTTCAATATCATCACCTGCCTAGCCTTTTCCCAACTATGTTGGGGTCGTCTTCCAGTCTTACCGGATGCAGCTGAATACCAGTATTTTACATGGAGCGACTGCATATCTGACCTCCACAACCCAGTTAGTACCGGGTAATACGATACCCCTTGGTAAGACTGGTTGTCAGGCTTCTTGGGCCACTGACTACCTCACGACTGTCAAAGATCTACAAATGACAGCCGGGACCAACGGCATAACGTGCTCTCCGAGGTATTGAAGAAACTCGGAATGTTATGGGTCGTCACCCATCCCCAGACCGAACTAGGTTAACGCTGCTTTACCTTAAGATTGACCCGTGCGGCAGTTATTATTTATCTACGAGCTCCTTTTAAGTAAGAATGGTTGACAGCAGGGACCAGCCAATGAATCGATATTCAATTTTTAATTTATTTTTTTATTTAAAATATTCAACCCTTATTCACAAGAATTCTCCTCTTCCAACACATAACAACGAAGGATAAAATAAAAATAAAAAGCGTACATTCGGAGTTAACTTGGCAGTCAGAATAAGTTGTTAGCGTAGAAACTCCGCGAGTCCACGACACGCCACAGGACGTTCAATCTTGTCGGGGAACCGCGAAAATGTTAACAAGGTTTTACAGTTGCTTGCTCCTGTTTTTAAGATGGTGTGCGATGATGAAAATAATACTTCCTTGAATTCATGCCCGCCTAGTACTTTTCGTAAGGTTACCAACTAGGCCCATAACTAGCTTAACTGTATTAACACTAGACAACGTTGTGATGATTAAATATTTTATAAGCAATTCTTTTTCCACACTAACACTTTTACTACTGATTATACCTTTTTCATTAACGTGGGACAAGTTGCAGAATGAAAATATTATTTATTTTGATTTTCATCAACTCGTCCTAAATGAGCCTTAGGCATGTAGGACTAGTTGATGAATTACTCGATTATATGGGTAATGGATGTTTTATTTTGGTGTGTGCTCGATGAACCCACGTGCATTTGTGATTTAGACAGATACCATTTTGATCTCCCCAATTTCGTTAGAAAAAACATCTACGTGTCTACACACTATGTAAGCACAGTATATCATAGCATTCCCACTGCTGGGACTCATCTCCGGAAGAGAAGGCCTCTAGGTCAAAGTCACATACGAAGGCCCAACGCAGGATGGTGGATGTACAATATATTCGAATTCAGTTTCCTCACGATATTTTTTTCAGTGTTTTCAGAGCAGTGGTGATAAAATAAATTGTACTAACCAATAAAAAATGCAATGAATAAATGAAATAATAATAATGAAATAAATGTGAATAGCACCATCCCATATCTTCCCGTGGGTGTCGTAAGAGGCGACTAAGGGACTTACCAGAGAATGGGCAGCAGCGTTCTCTGTGATTTTGTAACAACCGCACTGCGGTCGCCAACCCGCCTGCCAAGCGTGGCGATTAGGGCAAAAACCCTCCTTTGGGGGAGGCCCATGTCCAGCAGTGGACGTCTTTTGGCTGAAATGATGATGAAAGTGTATTTCTCGTTCGATTCCCCACCTCACGTAAATCAGGGGCATAAACACTAGACTACAATGCTCTACAATAGTACCCGCTCCCGGCCGTAAATATAACACGTCCAACTTTTTTGTTTATTGCAAATATTTGCTTCACCTTCTTATTTGCTTTATTTTCAATATACATATCTGTTTTTGTACATAACAGAATTAAATAGCAGCAATACCTTCTGACGTACCAAATTCAGACACACGCACGTCCAAATTCAATTACCAAGTCACAAAACTCCAAAAGCATTTACCGAAGATTAAACTCTGTCGCAATTTTCTTAATTCAATTTATTTTCAAATAAATGCAGCGTGTGTACTCCATTTATTTTCCACCTACACAAATTAAAATAACGAAGATATTACTCCAGGTGAACGGGTAACCAATCCTTTTCCAAGCTCCGAATGCCACATCCAGACAAAATAAGGGTAATCAACTTTATGACATCCATGTATCTTCGAACTGCACAAATTGCGTTCTTACAACGTATAAAAGTTGTTCTGAGCAATCAGCTGATTAAACTGGAGCAACCGACTGAAAATACACTCTTACGTACAAGAACAAAGTCTAGATTCGATTGGAGGGTTGGGATCCACATATGTGAAGACGGCTTTAGTGTCTACCATGAATTTAGTAGTAAAGGAAATTAGATAAACTGGCTATTTCGTTAGTCTTAATGTTGTTAGGAGTATTGAAGTTAGAGTACAGTAATATTTCTAAATAGATCGACGCTTGGAGAGGTTTGTTCGGACTTACTTACTTATTTGTAACTTAGTTAGAGAATTGGAAGTAAGTTGAGTGTCACAGGAGCTTAGGTGATTAGTTCGAACTCAGTTTATGTATGTTGGACTTATAATTGACCTTATTTTCTTAAACTTTGGGGATTAGGCGTTTTCTTGATATCCTTTTGCATGGTTATTAGTATTAGGAATTAGGCTTGCCTTTTTTTTTCGGATGGGAAATCATCAAATGACTCCTCCCGCTCTGTGCGGAGCAGGAGGGAGTGTCAGACTTTTACTGACTAAAACCCATCCATGTTCCTTCATCGCACATAGCTCCCCTTCCACAGGCCCGCGAATTAGGTTTGCCTAAGGTACAGTAAACATACATGAACAAAAAATTTTCCCATGGACTCCCATGGAAATGTTTTCTTGTCTATGCACCCATTTTTTGTTCAAAAAGCTTTATACGGGGTTTTTTTTCTTACAGTGATCAATATCACAGATTATGACAACAATAAGACACTTAGGAAGTTGTTTTATTAGAAAATTAGTCGATTCTCACACAACACCGCTAGTCCACGCAGGCTCATTTCATCTTCACCGTCATAATTAGTCGATTCTCACACAACACCGCTAGTCAAAATCAAAATCAAAGCATTTATTTCAAGTAGGCCAGTTACAGGCACTTTTGAATTGTCGAAACAAAGATGAAAATTAAATGTAGCTACAGTCCCAGTCACAAGACAGACATAAAAACTGTGAAAGTACTGTAGTTGCCCATTCCCTAGCGTAGATCTCTATGGAAAAGAACGGGCAAGAAACTCCATGGACACTCTTTTAAATAAGAATATTTTTACAAAACCTTGGTTACATCATTCATGTTGAGATGGTACATTATGTGAGAACAATGTAGCAAGATGTGCACGTTATAAAAGTGTCCATAGTAAAAACAAAACAAACAATTCAAAAAAAAAAAAAAAATATTAATTCAAATAAGCCGTGGCACCCAAGAGCTGACCAGTCCCAACTGACAGCGCCCGTTCACGAACATGACGCATGGATCAGCACCATTCAACTCAACCATTTTGAAGGGAACTAAATGATCCGACACACGCGCCACCATCAGTGAGACATTGAGTGAGCATGACATATTCTTAACCGCCAGGGCACATTCAAGTCAAGAAAAGACGTAGGTTTTCAGCGACTGATAGCATTCTAGTACATAGCACTCACACAATATGGGATATGCGTTTATATAATACCAAAAATATTGAATTTATACAATACAAAGATAGTTGTACAATCTTCAGCAGCTCCAACAATACAATTAGTGCTATCCATGTATGCGCCCCTGTCCTTGTGGAGCAGGACCGGCATTGAGCCAAGCGTTTTTATCAGCGATATAATCGTCCAATTTGTAATATGCTTGCTTAGTTAATGTGCGTTTAATGCATGTTTTAAATTTTGTTTCATTCAATTCAAGAATGCTTTGTGGAATTTTGTTATAGCATCTCAAACAGTACCCCATGAAAGAAGAGTCTACTTTAGCGAGTCTGAAGCCTGGCTGTAGTCCACGCAAGCTCATTTCAACTTCACCGTCAGAATTAGTCGATTCTCACACAACACCGCTAGTCCACGCAGGCTCATTTCAACTTCACCGTCAATCACTTTGATTTTCGGGCCAATAATGTAAATACTATAAAAAAAAATCTGGAATCATTGACGTAGGCCGGTAGGCTGAGCTTTTGTTCCAGATTCCATATTCAAAATGTTTTAGGTTATGGTTCGTTCTGTTATAAGCGTTTATAATTAGAACTAGCTGACCCGCGCAACTTCGTCTGCGTTACGTAAGAGAGAGAGAGGCTTAGAGAGAGTGTGAGTCAACCTAAAAAAAATGCAGATAATATGCTTTAGCGGACTTTTTAAGAGGAACAATCCCGTCATACATGTATGATTGTTGAGTTACTTTAACCGTTTACGCAGCGCACTGAACGGAAGCTCTCAAAAGCAATAGTTTTTCGCTGTATTTGCAACAATTTTCATTGATGCTCCGCTCCTATTGATTGTATCGTGATGTTATATAACGTATAGCCTTCCTCGATAAATGGGCTATCCAACACTAAAAGATGTTTTTCACTGGAATCAGTAGTTCCTAAAATTAGCGCGTTCAACCAACCAAACAAACAAACTTTTCTCCTTTATAATAAGTATAGATTCAAGTAGGTAACAATTTAATTTCTCGGAAATATATGCAATCATCGTTAAAATATTGTACTATGTTTTTTCAATTTGGGGCTTCCCTCGACAGCCTTAGGTTTTCATCCTTAGACACTCGATGACAGTCAGCTAGGTCGAAAGTTCTCATCAAGGTGCATGAATTGAGCCCAAACACGATATAGCTTATTTTTTTTCGGATGGGAAATCATCAAATGACTCCTCCAGGAGCAGGAGGAAGTGTCAGACTTTTACTGACTAAAACCCGTCCATGTTCCTTCATCGCCCTTTGTGTTCCGGGGACACGGTATCTCTTTCGAATAGTCCCGCAGCCCCGGCAGGCATCGGCCCTTGCGGACCCCTTCTTTTTGCTGACTCTCTTTGAGGCGCGCGTAGAACACGAACGCGCCGTCGACACGGCCTGTCGTCATGAGATGGACGGACGGCGACCTAGCCCATAGCTCCCCGTCCACAGGCCCGCGCCTACGGTGGCCGGGGGCCACCACGTGGCTCTCGACGCCCGGGGCTTCTCCCGCTGTGGCCGGGACGTAAGGATCTCTCCCTCTCACGTTCCGCCAACTCCTTCGCTAACATGACTGCTTCGCAGAAGGAGGTGACGGCGTCCCATTCCGTATCGCTCCGGACCATGTATTGAACCAGGGTGGGAGAGAGAGGTCGCCGCCGCCGATCGCCGCTTCGAGGACACGGCGGTGCTCCGCCCAAGTGGGGCACACCTCCACAGTGTGCTCCACCGTGGCCTCCGGTCGATCCTCACAATGGAAGAACCCGGGCGTCTCCTCCCGCCCGAAAACACGATATGAGGCCAATAACAATTTAGCTGTAAATATAATCTACGTAAACTGCGTATGGATTATTGATTATTGCGAATAGCATAGCACAGTTCTTGCACGGCAATAACACGTGGATTTATCAGGCTTCTGGTGTTCGCTATACTTCTTTTTGGAGAAATCATCCTCATCATCATACTCCTGCCCTTATCCCAATTTATTTGGGGGTAGCATGATTGTATTCTTCTTCCTTATGTACTAATCTATTACTTTTTAGAAAAATATTTCACGAAAAAAATAAGAAATGCACACAACTTATACAAAATGAAATATAGGAAATCTCACAGCATCAAAAAAAAAAATTAAACAAATCACAAAAAGTGAAAATAATGTTGGAGGGTTTGAACCTGCAACCCCGTAGTTTACAGAGCGGTCATGAAACTGCAAGGCTATTTACTTCGTTGACATAAGCCACAAATAGCCGTTCTCATGTACTTACGTCATGACTGAAACGTCAAACAATTGAAGTATACGGAAATAATGCAAAATTGCCTACCCCCTTAAGGAAGTAGCGTGATAATATATAGTTTAAATATTGAAGAAGCTTATGCAGTAATTTTGACGTGATGCGCGCACAAACATTTCGTACCAACTACTTAAACCGAGGAAAGCTGATTTTCTTGAGTTCCGCTATTTTGTGCGTATTCACCTCAAAAATCAAATTTCAAGAAAACTGAGAAATAATATTTACCTGTATTAGATATGGAGTATATGTAGCAACTTTAAAAGGTTACACTTCATTGGTTTTGATTGTATAGGTGTTAGAAGTTTATTAATTTTAAACACAAAACCCTCTTTTTTGCGCCTCTGGATGAGATTTAAAAAAAATGCTAAGACAGGTATTTCTTTATTTTTATTAATAAGTATTTATTCTGAGTTTCATGATTCTAGAACAATCTAATTTTTTTTTTTCATACAAACTTTACCCCCTCTTTTCACCCTCTTTTTAAAAAAAAATCCAAAATTTCTATAGCCTATATGTTATTCTGAATGTATTTAAACAGATTTGTGAACATTTCAACAAAATCGGTTCAGCAGTTTTTACGTGATGCGCGTTCAAACAAACAAACAAACAAACAAACAAAAAATTTTTAAATGGTTTTAATATGTTCAGTTACTTATTTCAAGTCACCATGTCTGGTTTTTTTTTTTAATCTTCAATGAACAGATTTTTTGGTCTCAACGATTTTATTATATGTATAGATTATATGTATAGATTATATTCTTTATTTTTATTAATAAGTATTTATTCTGAGTTTCATGATTCTAGAACAATCTAATTTTTTTTTTTCATACAAACTTTACCCCCCCTTTTCACCCCCTTTTTAAAAAAAAATCCAAAATTTCTATAGCCTATATGTTATTCTGAATGTATTTAAACAGATTTGTGAACATTTCAACAAAATCGGTTCAGCAGTTTTTACGTGATGCGCGTTCAAACAAACAAACAAACAAACAAACAAACAAACAAAAAATTTTTAAATGGTTTTAATATGTTCAGTTACTTATTTCAAGTCACCCTGGCTGGTTTTTTTTTTTTAATCTTCAATGAACAGATTTTTTGGTCTCAACGATTTTATTATATGTATAGATTATATGTATAGATGTAATTATTAAATGACATTTAAATGTCGAGTATCTTATAGGATTTAGGTCCATTTACCTTGTACACGAAACTGACACATTAAATATTCTGTTACCGAAGTTTTAAAGCTAAAAGATCTTTTCTTTTAGAGTGCGGTTATATTAAAATATACCTACAGGTAATCGAAATGGGCGAGGACGCACCATCGACTCGCAGCTTAATTTTACCGGCAAAACCCTATATCAGGCCAAACTAGGACCGCGGGCCTGTGGACGGTGAGCTATGGGGTAGCTCGCCGTCCGTCCGTCTCATGACGACAGGCCGTGTCGACGGCGCGTTCGTGTTCCACGCGCGCCTCAAAGAGAGTCAGCAAAAAAGGAAGGGGTCCGCAAAGGCCGATGCCTGCCGGGACTGCGAGCCTATTCGAAAGAGATAACGTGGCCCCGGAACACAAAAGGCGATGAAGGAACATGGATGGGTTTTAGTCAGTAAAAGTCTGACACTCCCTCCTGCTCCGCCCAAAGCGGGAGGAGTCATTTGATGATATCCCATCCGGAAAAAAAAGGCCAAACTAGGACGTATGTTTAGGTTGAAGTTTTTTTAGTTTAATTAATGATTTGTGTATGAATATGGATGGAAATGAAAGTATAGGAAGACCAAAGAAAGCAAGAAAAAAGGAAAGGTGTCTGATGAGATAACGAGTAAAAGAAGATAAGCTGTGATAGCTTAGTGTTGTGACTGCCACGTCATAGGTCAAGTTCGAACCTAAACCCGCACCTCTGATTTTTCGGATTCGTGTGCGTATTGTATAATTACAACTAGCTTCGGAGAAGGAAAACTTCGTGAGGAAACCATTATGACTGAGAGCTATTTCTCGACGGCCAAGTCAGCGGCCCATGGGCGGCATAAGAACTCTGACCTGCAGGCCTAGCCAAGTTACAAACGTTTCATATCGATTCTCTTTCTACAATCGTAAACGCCTCGGCGTAAGCGATTGTAGATAGTGCTAAATTGGTAGCCAAGGTGACACGACTGAGTCGATCGCTCGTTCTCTAATGTCTGTGGAAAAAACCTACACTTTAGTCTATGGTGGTGAGCGTTCCTACCAAAGAGTATAGCGATCAACATTGTAGAAACGATAACATTCTATTCTATCATTTTGAACGACGTAAACTTGTCTACGAATTTTCTATTCGTTTGTGTTCATAACGTGATTTAACGTTGAGATGATGTCATTCTACTAGCGTTAACGTTACGAGAGGTATGGAAGAAGAATGGGCCAAATAAACCTATTTTCTTTCTTTCTTTAAATATTAAAACGCACTATACTTACATCCACAAAACTGTGCCGTATATCCGTCAAACGGCATCCCCCCCCCCCCCTTCCGAACGTGTAAAGTGACACCGCAAAGGTAGACAGTAGTGTGAAGTTCTTCTTACCGCCTGTTTAACTTCTGAGTTCTGCGCGAGAATACTTAAATGTTGAACTAAGTATACTAACCGAGTGTCTTCAAGGTACTTCAGACTTTGTACTTTGATGGAAGTGTCTTCTCGGTGATACATAACAGTTGAGTTTTCTTTCCTGATCTTTTATTTTAATAACTTAGTTTCTTTGTGTCTACAAAACATTAAATACGATCGGTGTTTTTCATTCTGTTTTCTACACTCTACAGTTACAAGTCTAATTGTGATATTACAACAAAATAGGATAGGATTTTGAAATTATTTTTATTAAAAAAATCGTAATTATTATGGATTTATCACATTAGTAATCAGCATACACTCAACATAATTCACCAGATCGTCTGTCTAGCCTGTTCCCAACTATGTTGGGGTCGACTTCCAGTCTAACCGGATGCAGCTGAATACCTGTAGGTATTTTACCTGGGGCGACTGCGTATCTGACCTCCACAACCCAGTTAGTACTAGGTAATGCGGTACCCCTTGGTAAGACTGGTTGTCAGACTTTCGGACCACTGACTATCTGTAACGACTGAAAAAGATCTACAAATGACAGCTGTAGGTCGATTATGTAAAATTCAAACAACAACTCACATCGCTATTCACTCTCACTTCGCATAAGGTTCAAAATGACCTTGATTTTGCATTCTGTAAGCATCACCTAGTCACTTGCGAAGTGAAGTGAGCTCCGAAGTGACCAATGTTACCATGAATCAACCGAGTTTCGAACCGAGTCGATGCCAATCAAGAAACTCACAGCGAATTCAGATTTAAAATTTAGAATGAGATCTTACAGAAACACACGGCTGGGATTACAGTATGACGTGCTTTTTTAAGGCACGCGGGAAACTCAGTGTGTAATAAAATTATGGGCGGTCACCCATGTACGGACCAACTTAGGCAAGCGTGGCTTCACCTCACGATCACCAGATATACCCACTAACCTAACCTAACCTTAAAATATGTTACCATTATGAACAAAAGTCACGTGAAAATCAGTACCATGTATGTGCCATTTTTAACTCAACATTTTCAATATCCGACAATCTCATTTTACATTTCCTCCACGTTCATATAGAATAAAGACATCCATTCAGAGAACCCCATCAAAAATATGGAGATATCTAAAATTCAGATATCCGAATATCCGAAAATCACTTGAAACAAATCTCTATGTAATAACCGCGCCGACGATAAATTGTTGGAAAGCTGCGCTTATCAGATTTAAATATCCGCAGACCGCAGAGCACTGCAGTCTCTTTTCATATTACCAGCCGAGTCTCATATAATTAGATGAATCTACTGTTTTAGGTGGCCCAAGTTGTGAGAGGAACCGAACGAACCGGTTTGATTGTTCGTTTAGTTACTTGGTAGCAATTTAAGTGCAGATTAAACAAGTATCGTCGCGGATGACCATGTAAGATGGCTGTATGAGATGTTTAAATCCAACTAAAAAGTGGTTTAATCATCAGAAGCCCTAGACCAAATTAACTTGATAGGCAATGACGTCTCCCGTATCCATTACCTATTAACCCATGATCTGTCCACGAAGTAGACGCAATAGTTAAACAATGGCGTCCCGTCTAAATAGGTCATTCGACAGATCATGATTTAATGGGATAATGTATTCTATCAGTAAACAGTTTTCAAACAAAAAACTCTTTATTGCGTTTTAACAACAACACATAAGGGAGTACGAGTATTTTATATGAAGAAAATGTTGTGAAGAACGTTTTGATTATGAATGTAGATGGCTATAAGAGTAGAGGAATACCAAATAAACGATGGATGGACTGTGAAAAGGGTGATATGGCTAGAAAGGAGGTGACTGCTGAGATGACGAGTAATAGAGAAGTATGGAAGAAGAAGACATACTGCACCGACCAACTAAATTGGGACAAGGGCAGGTTCTAAAGGTTTCTAAAAATAACTAAAACTATATTTATTACTATAAAAAATTATTTTAGATTCTTTCAATATCGCTTCCTTTCATATCTCACACTAGAACGCAGCCAAGGCATTCTCTTAACAAATTCAATTCCTGCAGTATTCGTTAGCGAGTTCGCTAGGTTTATTATCAATGAAGCCGCTTGATAAAGGCATCAGAGCTGCAATTTGTATTGACTAGTTTGACATAATGGCGGGTCGGGTTAACCCGTGAAACGTCTGCGTTTCCAGGCTGGACTGGACTTGTATATTTGTACGTTAGGTTTCTTGTGGGTTGACTGAGCAAATTGGATAATGTTTATACATATAAAACAGTTCCTATAATGCGACTGAAGGAGACAGGCGTGGGTTATAATTCTTAACACGAGTACTGTACTGGGGCCTAAAATAGTAATTTATAATATTAACTGCATCTGCAACCATTTTACGAATTGTTACATAATTCATCTTATTATTCTGTTATGATTCTTCTAAAGCAGCCTTTAATTAATGCCTCATGATTCGTTATTAAAATAACTATTATGTATTTTTAGGGTCTAAGGGCTAATTTCTTATATTATGTTAGGTATAAAGTCCTACCTACCTAGTGGTATCCTCTAAAAACGGCATATCATTGGACCCATGATTGCACCATGAAAACCATCTATTCGATTTCCTCGTTTATTACCTGTCGTGTCGGTCGACGGCACTTACTATGGGATAGTCAAAACCATGAAAGCTCAACGCAAATCACCATGAAGCAAAACGGTTCAATCCATATCGATTGAGGGGACGTAATAGTTCGTCGAGTTTGAATAGAGCAGTTTATGGTTTAAACCTCAGAGGCCTAAGCGAATGTGTGTAACTAAGTATCTATATTCACGCAATGTTAGAATACCTTTATTTAATTGTTTTTCATCACACTTACACGTAAACAGTATCATAACATGCAGGTTAACTTGGCCGCAATGCCCCGTATAAAACCCTCGACCCTTTTTCTTCCCATGAAGCCCAAGGTCGGTAAGTATTTTTTTTTAATTCGTAGCACTGCACACAGGTCATGCAGATTCAAGTTCAAGCAAAGAGTTCACATCAGATCGAAATTAAAAAATTGTCTTAAAATGTTATCTAAACAGGAATTTTATTGCAATCTCGCTACATATTACTTTTCTGCCCTATAATTTTATTTATTTACTCGCAAAAGTTATGAAAAACATTGTATGTATCTCCCTCAGTCTGCGACTTCGGGCTTCTACTTAGAAGCCCGAAGTCGCAGACATAACATTTTAAGACAATTTTTACCATCATTTCATTTTGCTATGGGGACGGGCTGCAGATATTGAGTCTATATTTATTCTGCAGAAAAGAGCCATCAGAGCCATATATAATCTTCGTAGGCGCGATTCTCTAAGGGAACTGTTTAAGGATATTGGCATCATGACAGTACATTGTCAATACATCTACGAAAACATAATGTACGTCAGAAAAAATCTGCACCTTTTTGGTAAAAGGGGTGACAGACATAATTACAGTACTAGAAATAGGGACCAACTAGTTCAGCCAGGCTTCAGACTCGCTAAAGTAGACTCATCTTTCATGGGGTACTGTTTGAGATGCTATAATAAAATTCCACAAAGTATTCTTGAACTGAATGAGACGAAATTTAAAACATGTATTAAACGCACACTATGTAAGCAAGCGTATTACAAGTTGAGCGATTATATCGCTGATAAAAATGCTTGGCTCAATGCTGGTCCTGCTCCACAAGGACAGGGGCGCTTAAATTGATAGCATTAAATGGTATTGTTGGAGCTGCTGAAGATTGTACAACTATCTTTGCATTGTATAGATTCAATCTCTTTAGTATTATCTAATCACATAGCCCATATTGTGTGAGTACTATGTACTAGAAAGCTATCACTGGAAACCTACGTCTTTTCTTGACTTGAATGTGCCCTGGCGGTTGAGAATATGTCATGCTCACTCAAAAGTCTCGCTGATGGTGGCGCATGTGTCGGATCATTTAGTTCCCTTCAAAATGGTTGAGTTGAATGGTGCTGATCTATGCGTCATGTCCGTGAACGGGCGCTGTCGGTTGTGACTGGTCATCTCTCAGTTGCCATGGCTTATTTTAATGAATTATTTTAGTTTTTGATTTTTTTTTTTCTGTTTTGTTTTACTGTGGACACTTTTAACGTGCACATCTTGCTACATTGTTCTCACATAATATACCATCTCAACATGAATGATGTAACCAAGATTTTGTAACAATATTCTGATTTAAAAGAGTGTCCATGGAGTTTCTTGCCCGTTCTTCTCCATAGAGATCTACGCTAGGGAATGGGCAACTACAGTACTTTCACAGTTTTTATGTCTTGTGACTGGGACTGTAGCTATATTTAATTTTCATCTTTGTTTCGACTATTCAAAAGTGCCTGTAATTGGCTTACTTGAAATAAATGCTTTGATTTTAATTTTGATTGATTTTGATTTTGATTTTGATCGAGGCTCTAGCCTCGATCGTAATTCCTTACTTATCGCCCTTAATACACAATGTACTATTGTTTAGCTTGGAAAGTAACATTTATTTCAAATTATAGAGTGCAAAAGCTGACATTGAGATTACGATCATGGGTTCAGTACCTTAGTCAAGTATTGGGGCTCTAACATACTTTGAACAACAAAAACCACAGAAAATTGTTATGTTGGAAATCAATTACATACTTCTACATAAAACAGTCGTTCAAAGTCCACAGCTTACCGTATCATCATAAATAAAGCCCATGCCAACAAAATCAACTAACATTACAACATCGAAACACATTTTCATACTAAATACTATACGGTACTCCATCCATCTCTACTGAGCATCTGGGACCCAAGTTATAATCGGAAAAAAGTACTGAGCTATGCCATGAAACGAGCAAGTTGCGAAGTTACCCGAAGTAACCCGAAGTTGCCACGACACTCTACTGGGCGGGAGGGGGGGACTTTTAGTTGGTTTTTATGAAGTTTTGAACGGAACCCCGTTTTATCCTACACTCGGATCTTTTTGAACTAAATTTTGTTATTAAGTATTTGACGTTCTCTGTTAAAGGTTGATGTGGAGTTTGAATGTAGCGGTTGTGTAACGGAACATCGATTTAGCCTTTTTTTATATGTAAACGTGCTTAAAATGTTTTTGTTTCTTAAAAGAAAACAATCAAGTCTGTTTGGCTTATGAACGGACTTTTAGAGCATTTGTAAGAAAATGTAATTACAAAGGCGGAGTTTCAAATAAAGGGTGTTAAACACCTCTTAATGTAGCCGAAAAACACTTGTTCTTCTCGTCATTGCGATCATTTTTTATGTTCTACACTATACCTGGGAACCTTCTAGTTACGGAGATATTGGGGGTCAAAGTTCCAACATTTTGACAACTTTTTTAAAAATACCTACACAACACTACAACCCCCGTACTATTCAATCCATCCATCAGCACATTGTTTTGAATGTGTTACATTGAGTTCTACCACAAAACATGATTTTTCACCCCAAAAAAAAAGCCGTTTCCCAGCAATAATTGTTGCTTAAAGTTACTTGGTTTGATGTTCAGAATGCTTGGTTGACGGCTTCGTGATGAGGTAGTTTACACCCTGGCCCTGTATACTATACCTACCTATTTAGTTTTTATTTTTTATTTTTAGTTTCGATCACTGTCCTCCGACACGCATTTCTTTAAAGTATCATTGTGGCATTAGGCTCACCCCCTGTAACATGGCACTGTAACAAAACTATATTGGAGGTCGTATATTTAAGTATGCACTGGCCTGTGAGAATAATCATATTTAACACATGTCTGTCACTGATTTGAAGTTAGCATAGTTACGGTTTGTTTATGTTCTAATACATTGTAACCTGTGATTGTAACTTGCGTGTAAAATATTGAACCACGAATGAATATAGGTACTCTACCATCTTACTTCTGCTCTTATCTTTATTCTAATAAGCTAGAGAAATGTGGGTATACTATAAGAACACCTCAGCCTAACTCTTCGAGGAGGCGTAATGTTTAAAAACCATCATCTGGTCGCCAGTACAGTAAAAACTCCATTCCGTGCACATATCCGACAAACGCGACAGATATCTGAAAAATGTTACAAAATTCTTATAACAAAATGCATCCTAAAACTTCATGTAGACTGCATATTCACTACATACTTATAGTTTTATTGTCGCCCGGGGACCCAAGTTTCGGATAAAAGAAAGTCCGCCGTCTAAGTTTAGTAACCACGTACTATGTACTTGTGCTTAGAATGTCTTGTACCGAGTTTTACTTTACAACAGTGGAATTTTCTTTCGTTAAACTTGAGTTTCTTTAGAAGTAACAACTGTAATGATGGTCGTTCTTTTAATGAAAAGTGTTCTTTGACACTGTAACGTCTTACCTGCAGGGCTATTACGTATCTTTCTGATATCCAGTGACTATCAAGCTTCGGTTGTACATCGAACTTTGATGACAACCTTGAATGTCATAATATTGGTATTACGTATCACACTGAATGGAAATCACTTTACGGTGACTAACAGGGTCATACACAATACGAAACTTACCTTTAGACAGTTAATTGATGGACACAGAGCCCAGTTACTATCATTTCGAGCTGTCAACAGAGATACGTAATAGCCCTACTGACCTGTCAATTTTGGTGGCTACCATTGCCAACGAAATCATACCTCCATAAAACTTTTGTAAAGTTGTGCAGTCCATGGCCGCGTTTTGAATACCTATCTACTTAATAAAAATCTTAAACTTATTGGCAGTCAAAGCAGAAGATGAAATTAGTATACATTTTGAAGAAGGCTTTTTGGAAATACATTCCCTAAAGAGGTATAAACGTGGGATGAAACTCTCTTAAAAAAATTTGGAATTTCATACAAGTTCTAAAATTTTGCAGTATGCAACCCCACCCACATTTCCATTCATTCACTGCCAGTGGCGTGCCTCGGGCCCAACAATACGACAAGCAGACTGTTCAGAAACCCTAACATCATGAAGAGAAGTAAGAGCAAGCCAAGCTTTTATGCTTGCATGAAAGTGCCGCCCTTCCCCTAAACCACCGCCGCCATTTTTATAATGAGCCACAATATTACAAACAACCACAGTTCGCAAGCGCCAAGGGTCATCGCACTAAACGACTGCCACCACAACAAAGTGGTCGCGACCAGTCGCTATAAGTTATCAGTTGCACTCGGCACAAAGTGATGACCGCAGGGTACACCGCATCATTTAAAATAGACCCTTATTTGGGACATTGTATGATATTGAGCCGCAATTATCTGTGTATCGGCTGTTTTTCTGTTAACGGACCCAATCGATTGTGTCATCAGGAGTTGTACAGTCAATAGTATCAACAATATGTAAATTTTGGAAACCATACTATAACAAAATAGGTCTTATCTCAAAGAAGGAACCGTTATTTTACGAGAAAATAACTTTTGAATGTGGCCAAGTGTATAAAAATCTTACATTAAAAACTTGTATTTAAAAAAAAAAGTTGTCAAAACGTTGGAACTTTGACCCCCAATATCTCCGTAACTAGAAGGTTCCCAGGTATGGTGTGAAACAAAAAAAATATTGCAATGACGAGGAGAACAAGTGCCTTTCGGCTTCGTTAAGAGGTGAGGTGAGGTGTGAGGTGTGGTGTGTGTGTGGTGAGGTGTGTGTGTTTTACACCCTTTATAGCACTTACTCGTACGTTGCATATGCTATTACAGATACATGGTGTTGACCACTTATTATCAGGTGGGTCACCAATTGTTTTACCATTCAAAAACTTGAAAAGAAAATAAATAGGGTAACTCACGAACCACTTTTTACTCCACATCCAAAAACAGATCGCTTTCACAATTTCACCCCGCCAAAAAACCGATTATCTTCAAACTCAATCTCCCCATACATCCGCCATAAACAAAGTTTCCATCTATCACTCCCATATAAAATCAACACAGGCAAGTCGACACTCAAGGAATGTAGCAGGAACATAATACCGGGAGACGTTCCCGTGATGTATAGCCCCAACCTCGGGGATGAAACTTTGAGCCGGGAAAAATCCCGGGGGGTTGAAAACTAGTCGTTGGGAAACAAAAAACTATGAGGTTTTTGTTAGTCTTTTATTTGGGACATACGGGATGAGGAGGTAGGCACGCATTTAGTCGGGAATGAAATTGTGTTTATGTTATATTTGATATCCAAATATATTTTTTTTCACATAAACTAACATGGATACCCAGGAAACGCCCGAATTTAGGAACAAGGTTTGAATTGATAGTTTCTTAAGGAGAAGAACCGACAAGAAACTCCATAGATTACTAAAATAATCTAATTTATGCAAATATACAGGAATAGTAATTGACCGCATGTCGCGTCGGCGGGTACAATTTTGTCCTTGAGCTGGCCTAGTGTAGATCGGAGTTTTCATTGAATGAGAGGTTAGCTTCGATTAGTTTTGTAACCACAGACGCGACTTTCTAAAAATTATATGAAAACCAATCAATTTCTCATGAATGTATTTGAGTCAACAGAGCCTTGAATAACCAGGCCACGTTAATCGTCTGTAAGTCTTCTAAAAATAAACAGTACTTCCAATTTCAGCACTAACATTTTCTTTCAACCAAGTTATCTTTCTTAAACTTAAAGCACAGTAAGAAGAAACCTAAACATGACTTAAACTTAAACAATTCACTCCAAAAACTTTGAACAACTCCCAATTAATAATAAGCTCCAATAAAATTACTTAAACTCTCCCAAAATACTTCCAACTATATCATCGAACGACGTGAATACATTGCTTACGAAAGCCCGCCATTTTACAAGTACTTACTAAGTTCAACACTTAGTCAGCCCGCGCCAATTTAATTTATTAACACTTAAAACTTACATAATTCAACGTTCTAAGTTTTAAGTCTAGCCCTTTCTGAGTTGGAGGGAGCACTTCGGCCTTCGGAGAACGCACCTGATACCAACCCGTAAGTGACAGATGGGTTGGAACTTCACTAAGTGCCAAGTTGAAAGTGTTTAAAAATTAATACAGGAATGAATATAGCTAGGGGTGCGGTTACACGGGTGATTTTTTGTGCAATTATTACATGGCAACAGTTGAGCCGTTTAGTCTAAAGTTTCAAACAACTTTTATTTCGTAATACAGCTTTTATTTGGTTCATAATTACATTCTTTAATAGTAATATGGGTACACAACTATAAGGAGCTCGAATGACGGCAACAGCTATTGAGAGACATTTTAAAACTTGTAATGTAAAATTAAAGAAGTTCATGTTAGTTTTGATTTTGACCATGGACCAAAAGTTTTGACCTTAAACATGTACAGGTAATAAATAGCCTAGTATAATGAAACTACTCTATGGTATGGCTGATCTGATCATTAAAGCTACAACTAGCAATCGTAATAAATTATAGTGGCTGGATGTTGTCGTATCGTCATAAATTATATTCACCAATATTGCCCAGAATTGCTCAATGAAAGTTGCCCGTGTGAGCTTACCTTAAGGATCATTGTATTTAAGTGCTACGGTACTTTAGAATACGTACATTATTGATTAGGGTAGAAGTGTTAGGTTGTATGGCTGGCGAAAACTATTGACGTATAGTTATTGCTTTGTTTTGAGATGTCTGTCTTTGTAGGTTCGGTCAATCCGGTACGGACAATTTGCGGACTTCGCTCTAATTTAGACATTGTGGACAATTTGATTTCGATCCAGACATCGGACTCTGAAAGATAATGTACTAAAGTATCTGTCAGTGTGTGCTTATTTAGATAACTTTTTTTATAGGGCCTCGTTAGTCTCGTGGTCGCAAAGAGCCTGTTAAGCATCAGGTCCTGGGTTCGATTTCCAGTTTGGGCAAAGTGTTATTGGGTTTTCTTTCAGGTATTCCTCGGTAGCAGCCACGGAGTCTGGATTTGTGTCCAGTTGATGGCAATAGGGTCGCCCTCTATTACATGGGACTTAAACATAATTGGCGAATTGTGGGTGTACCCACTATTAGGTGAGGTACACCTCTGCCTAACCCTTCGGGGATTCCAGGTGTGATGTTAATAATAATAATAATACCAGCCTATTACTGTCCCACTGCTGGGCAAAGGCCTCTTCTCATACAGAGAAGGCACGAGCATTGATCACCACGCTTGCTCAAGAAGGGTTGGTGATTTCAGACTTATATTAATTATAAGTCCAGGTTTCCTCACGATGTTTTCCTTCACCGATGTCTGGGATGTCCAAGATAAACTTAGAAAAGTACATATGAATTGAAAAAGTCACATTGGTACTTGCCCGGATTTGAACCCACAACCTCATACATGAGAGGCGAGGCCTTAACCTCTGGGCCATCACGACATCATCGTGTGATGTTATGTTGAATAAAATAAACAAATAATGAAATAACCAGTCTTCGTCCAACTATGTTGGGGTCGGCTTCCAGTCTAACCGGATGCAGCTGAATACCAGTATTTTATCAACGAAGCACTCTGTTCCTTAATTAATAAATCTAGGTACCTTAAATACTATACACCATACCTTATTAAATTAGTTATGTTTCTGTGACTGATCCCCAAATACAATTCGAAAGCCAGACTGTGCTCCCGTCTTATCAATTAACATCCGTATTATCTGATCGTGATTCACCCGACGCCAAATAATTCAATTAGTCAACTTATAATGTAAGGTACCTATTGACAGGATTCTGGATACCCATCGTATTCTGTTCTGTCAGCGAAACGGATGTCTTAGCAACATGTTTTTTTAACAGCGCTTAAGACTTCTAGACCAACGAGACCGTCTTAAGACGACTACAGGAGTTTCTTGCCCGATCTTCTCCATAGAGTCCTCCGCTTTGGAATAGGCAACTTAGGTACTTTCACAGTTTTTATGCCTTGTGACTGGGATTGCAACTAATTTTTTCATTGCTCTCTTTGTTTCGACAGTTCAAAAGTGCCTGTAACTGGCCTTCTTGAAATAAAGACTTTAATTTTGATTTTTAACATAACCTGCAAAAAAGGTGGCACTACCTCAGCGCTGCCTAGCCATTTTAAATTAATATATAGACCTACATAATCATAAATATTTACATAACATGACTTGCTTGTTATATTTTTATCTGCACTTAACTTTACTGACCCAAGACTGTATGAGTACATAACACACTATGTAATAAGAGTTGTTCTATTTCCACCTAGGTACTTTAATGTAGTCAGTGAAAAATTACACTGAAGCATTTATATATAGAATTCGTTGAATCGAATTAATTCCAACACGAGTATTTTTACTTCAATCAGAAACGAAGTACTAACAGCAGGTAATTAACATTAACATCACTATTTGCTTTGATCAATTAATAGACTTTTTAATTGATTTCACTGAACTCCAATTAGGAGAAATAAATATTTGTGTAATCCCAAAAATATTTTCACTCCAACAAATATTACTAACGGGTGTTCAAACACAAAGTAATCAAACGAAACAAAAATCGAAATTAAATTAATAGGCAAATATCTCTCCAAGCTATGTCAGCTAATAGATTGGGCGAAATTATGCAAACATACCAACTAGTCGATCAAACTTCGACCAATATGCAAATATCAAAACACACGTTAGCAAAATTGGCCTTTTGGCGGAAACTAACACCAACAAGTTGGTCGAACTTCCCAGCTGTGTGCACCAACCAATAGGAAAGTTTGAGAACTGCACGGCTTCCCACACCGTGCCATAAACGGTAGTCGAACTCGCTCACTTCTCATATTTTTTGTTCGTGTAATTCGCAGGATGTTTGTTTCGGAACTTTTTTTTCTAGTTTACCGCAATGTGCAAAGATTTTTCTCCGGATTTTCCTGGAAGAGAGATTTTTACAGGACGCGAGTCAGACCAGCCGTGTTGTATTCTGTAAGATCTCATTCTAAACTTCGGATCTGAATTCGCTGTGAGTTTCTTGATTGGCATTCTTACAAACTCGGTTGATAATTCGAATTTACACTAGCGCCACCCTTGCGAGCGTGTCAGCGAGTTGAACTAAATTAACAGGGAGATTTTGACAGATAAAGTATGAGATGACGTAAGAAGTGGCATTGGTCGCTTCGGAGCTCACTTCACTTCACAAGTGACTAGGTGATGCTTACAGAATGCAAAATCAAGGTCATTTTGAACCTTATGCGAAGTGAGAGTGAATAGCGATGTGAGATGCGAGTTGTTGTTTGAATTTTACAGAATCGACCTACAGCTTAAGGTGGGTACTGACCGGTATTACGGGCCGTAATGTACCATTCGCAGCGAGCATGTTACGTTACGCCGTGTTCTAAACTCCGTGTAACATGCTCGTTTCGAATTCTTTGCTCACCCGTGCTCCAGATTCGTTGTCAAGATGTCAGCCGACGATTTTGTGTTGGGATCTTTGATTTTACTCAATTACTGTTTAATCCAAATTATTCCATTCCATCTTTTTAACAACAAATAATCACACCTAATAATGTGAAGGTCCGAAATACCTAGAATCGACGCTTGTGCCCCGTGCGCTCGTGACGACTCGCTGCGACGTACTGACTGAAGCGCGTAACATTCAAAGGATTCGCTGAAAAACCGACAGAGGGGTGGAGCACTCGCAGCGAGCAACGAGCCACTTCTTGCTCGTTGCGAGCGCCTTGTTTCCCCGTACTGACTGCACGAACGCTCGCTGTGTAACACGTTACATTACGCCCCGTAACGCCGCGTGTGTACCCACCTTTAGGCAAACGCGGTTTAACCAAATGATCGACCCGAGCCGCTGTTATTATTTAGCCGCGAGCTCCTCTGCAGTACATCTAAAAGTAAATTCACAATAATTATATTCGTTTTCATTATTTTATAAAATCCTTCTTAAAGCCATAAACATAATTCCATCAACTATTTCACCCATCATATTGCGTATCACTAAATACTTTTTATTAAACCGCGGCAGTCTGAATGCATTGCCTTTGCCACCCGCAGACCCGTGACAAATATCTATGAACTGGCAGCACCGGAGTTACTTATAGCCTCGAGCGCAATGAGCTACTACCCCAGTCTACTTGAAATACGTCCTGGTTTTCTGCAACTTTAAAATTAAATCTGTTTTTTCGATTTCTTAGTTAAAGTGGGTTGTGGAAGAAATTTTTTGTTTGGTTTTGTGCGGTGCCACATAAATAATTTTAGTTTTGATTTGAAAGTAATTCAAAATACGCTAATTTTATCTAGTCCTCTTGTTGGTTAAAAGTAAACAAAATTAACAATCAACTGAACCTATCGCACTCCACTACAGGACAAAAGCCTCTTCCATGCTAGGCCACAACATGCCATGCTCCGCCTAAAAGTAATGACTAATTAAAATCATGTATCACTATCTCCAACACTATAAGTACAAGGATCTTTTGGCGCGTGGCCTCAATCAAAAACAACACGACCATCTTGTTTGGTTAAAATCAATTTTTCAAATTAAGGTGAATGCGCCAGCGTGGCCCGCGAAATTCAAATTTTCTTACGTTTTTTGCAATTTGCAGGTTGGTGTCAGGTTGTATGTTGATTAAACTATGAATCGCGGCTGTAAGACGTATGTAGTTACAGAATTATAATCATCAAAATCATCAATACAACCCTCCAAGCGCATAAAGGTGTAGGAATGACTTTGACCTTGAAAAAGTAAATTCATACACCGCACTGACCTGCAAATTGCAAAAAACGTAAGAAAATTTGAATTTCGCGGGCCACGCTGGCGCATTCACCTTAATGTCGGAAACATTTGAAAAATTATATTTTAACCGCAACAGCCTCTCTGTGAATGTGACCCACGGATTCTCAATTTCCATTTTCAAAATTACATTTATTTTTTTTACACACACATTCCAGCCAGATTTCGCGAAAAAAAGAATCAATTCAAATTCAAAACTAGAAGTCCAATGACACAACTTAACCTATGAGCTTAACCTTTAGTATCAAAGGCAACCTTTGACGTTTCACGTCAACATAACGTGAAAGCATTATTCCCGATTCATTACCACGTCAGCCACGTAATTACGAATACGGTCGGCTTTTATTCTTTTACGAGAATTCCAGACGCTATGTGGCCGTATTTCTATAGTATGTATTCCTTTAATAGTGTATTTTAATAGCTTTTAGTACGAACTCTAGCGTTAATGACTTTTATTTGAGCTGTAATGTCAGGTTTTAATGAACACTGCAGCCTTGTGGTGGTTATGTGTGAGAATTTTAATTGATTTTGCGCTTAGTTGTAGTCTCAGTTTTAGTGTGTGTGAATTCTAATCTGAAAATCTAATAGAATAAAAAAAAGAATTAAAGAAGAAGAAAAAAAAACTCAAAAAGCTTATCTTTGCTAACGACTATTTATATTATATACATCTGCTATGTTTTAAAAGGTTTTTATGTAATAGGGAGAAAAATATTTGTGGGAGAAAGGCTATTTATATTTTATTTATGTTTTAAATGGATGCAGCTAAATTTCCATGAAGCAACTGCGTATCTGCTCCCAACCACCCAGAACTCCCGATATTTCGACGCCATGATCGCGGGTTAACTGGAGAATGCGGGTGGATGGAAAAAATTGTTAGGAGCATCAGACAAATCTGTCTACCCTCTTTCTATGTCTTTTGCTACGCGCACTACTGGAACTCGACACTAAGTCACGGCAAAACACACTCACAGTATCACCAGGTTTTGTGGAGTCTTTATTATGTTGTCAAAATCGATATATCCCGTAAGTGACATTTTAACAACTACAACAACAAAACATTCATTTATTTCATCGATTGTCACGTATATCGGTAAATAATAAAAAAACAGCTGTTACCTACAAAACCACACCTACAGGGTCAAAATTCGAGGCATTCGACGCCTGGCCGCCGCCGAGTGCACACGTGCGCTCCGCTCTGTCGCTGCCTTGCCCCCGCGCACCCCGCGCCCCCCGACTCGGTTTCGCCGCTACGCTACGTCAGTAGCGTCCGCCGCCTCGCCGAGCTCCGACGGCCCCCGGCCCGCCAAGTCGTAGTGTGACTACAGTCTTTGCCTTGTGCTCGGACTTAGTTGCGCTGCGCCGTGTCGAATTAACTACTTGTAGTTAAATTCGATACGTTAAAAACTGTCTTTTTCAAGACATATTTCCTTAACGGAAATCGACAAAACCTCGTCCGCGTATTTTGCCCCTTCAGGTGAAATCCACGATTTTGTGGTTCTTGACGGAAACCTCACGGTGTTAACGAAGTCAAGAGGGTGGTGACCCGACACACCCGCCGATCCCCTTCAGGGTGAGGCAACCCGTTGGAAGGGCTCTGACTGCGGCCTTGGGGGATCTCCTAGTCGCAGTCTGGTAGCATCTAATCCCCGTTTGTCCACAGCTGCACCCGGGACGTCTGGGTGTCTCTACCCCAGCGGCCCGGATCGGTCGCAAGACCCATAGGGCCCTGCCGCACAATAAGATCGGCGGCAGGTTTACAAGCTTAGGGCACACCTTAGCACTCACCTCCCTGTAATCCCAACAGGGTGAGAACACATCCCTGGGTTATCCCACCCGGGGAGTTAGGTCTTACAGTGTTTTCCGGCCCTTCTGGCCATTCAGACAGCAGTGGAGCTGGCGAGTTTGTTTGTGTTTTTCTTCTCGCCAGTGGAACACTAGGAAAAACACAGGTGTAGCCTCGTTTAAGGGAGCTGTCTGCCCGGGGAGTTTACGTTTCACGTACCTCCTCGGGATAGGTTTGGTTAGGACTAGGCATAGGTTAGGTTATGTGCTAGATCCCCCCTTAGTTAATTCTGCCATAATAGCAACGCCCCGAACCGAGGAATTAAATTCCTCGTTAGGAGCGCTCCTCAAGCGTCTGTTAGAGGACAATAATCCCTACATTAGGGAAGTTTATGATGGGCTCCTTGAGCCATTCAAGAAGGAGAACTGGGGCAAGTCAGACGACTCGCACTCAAGATCTCCCTCTCCTATTCCCCGACCCAACTCCGCCGATATGGACGTTGTGGTCAGCCCCGAAGCCCCCGATAGCTCGCCCGAAGTAATCTCCTTCTCTGAGTCCTCACCATCCGAGCCAGAGGATTTCCAAATCGTTCAGAACGGGAAACGTAAGAAGGCTAGGAAAGCCAATGCCGGTAAGGCCAAGAAGGCAGTCACGGCATTGAACGCCCCCCTCTCCGCATCCCTTTCCCACATCCCCTCCACCGCCGGAGTAGCTGCTCCCTCAGCCGCGATCCCCATCAACCGCTCTCCCAGCCGTACGGCTACTGGCTCGGCTCCTGCCAGCCGCCCGGATAGTCCGATGGAACCGGTTCCATCTCCATCTCAATCCGCTTCGACCAAGAAGCTCACACCCCCTGCTCTGTACATCAGAGAAAAGGGGAAGTGGACTGAAGTGTCCAAGATGTGTGTGGATCGCAAGATCCAGTACACAAGCGCGACGTCTACCCAACAGGGTATTAAAGTAAAGGTCCCCACCTCCACCGACTACAGACAGTTGGTGCATGCCCTTCGTGGTAGGAACATCGCCTTCCACACCTTCTCCCTCCCGGAGGAAAAGCCGACCCGCGTGGTCATCAGGCGGATCCCGAAGGAGATCCCTGCCCAGGACATCCTGGAGGACTTAACCTCCCAGGGCATCCCCGTCTCGGCGGTTCACCGCCTTCACAAGAATAGGTCCCAAGGGGGTGACGAGTACGACATGGTGCTCGTCATCTGTGACCCAGTCGAGGGTCACCACCCAATATTTAAGGTCAAGGCAGTCTGCTCCTTATCGGGCATCTCAATTGAGAGGCCCAGGAAGCAGAATATAGTTGGGCAGTGTCATCGCTGCCAACTATACGGCCATAGCCAAAAACATTGTTACGCACCGCACAGGTGCGTAAAATGTCTAGGCGAACACGCCACGGCAGATTGCCCTCGTCCCAAGGACAGGGCTCTGTGTACAGAGCCGCCTAGCTGCGTGCTATGCGGTCAATCTGGCCACCCGGCTAACTACAGGGGCTGTCCCAAAGCCCCCAAACAATTCGCCAACAGACTGGCGAATCGCGCCCAAGCCCGTCAGCAGAGGGAAAGCCCCCTGACGAAAGCCCCATCCAAGGACCTCCCTGAGCGTCTCAGCCCACAGAGGCCCTCTCCTTGGAACCAGCTAAACCACCAGCGTGCCTTCCCTGCCCTGGTGAAATCCCAGCCCAACCCGTTGCCAATGCCTGGCCTAATGGACAATCCAGTCCCAATGCCCACTCCAGTGGCTCGGCCCCAGGTCCCTCTTCCCTCCCCTAGCCCCCGGCCTTCCAACCAAGAAGAGGAGAGTACTATCGACACCCTCATGAGGTTCCAGGTGTTTATCTCACCTGAGGCCGACTGCTTAGCAGCCGAGCTCAGGTTAGCTAAGGACCTGAAACAGATCAATGAGATTTACGCGAGATATCCTAGGATCGCGGAAGCCCTTCGTAACCTCAATCAAACCCAATAATGGATATCACACCCGTAGCATCGTGCACCCAACCCCGGTCCCTAAAGTTAGGCTTTTTTAATGCTAATGGCATGGGAGGGCAACGCGACGAGATCGCGTCCTTCCTTCGCGATTATCAAATAGATATTTTCCTCATCCAAGAGACTTTCCTAAAACCCAGCAATCGTGATCCTAAAATTGCCAACTATCGTTTAGTTCGCAATGATAGGACACGTTGCCACAAAGGCGGTACGCTCATCTACTACCGCAAGGAACTGCACTGCATCCCAATCGACCCCCCTCCCCTAGAATCCCTACTGGAGGTTTCAATCTGTCGGCTAGCCATGACAGGTCATCAACCGCTTCATATAATGTCTGCCTATATGCCCCCCTCAAACACGTCTGAGAATCATAACCTCCTGGTTAATGATCTCACCAAACTCTTCGGCATGAGTGGTTCCGTTATCATAGCGGGCGACTTCAACGCCAAACATCCTGCCTGGAATAGTAGTATGACTAACCCGAGAGGGAGAGTCGTCTGCGATCTAGGCCAGACCATCAACTTTGATCCCATTGCTCCTATGGAGAACACGCACTATCCCGACACCACTAGTCATCGTCCCGATGTGCTCGATATAGCGCTGCTCAAGAATGTTAGCCTTAGGTTACATTTAATTGAGACACTACACGAGCTTAACTCTGACCACCGCCCAGTGCTCATGCACCTAGTTTCTCGCTCGGGTATCTCTGACCCTAGCCAACCCACTCCTACCACCCTAATAACCGACTGGAGGAAAGTAAGCGATATGCTGAAATCCGACACGTCACCGCACCTAGACGGTATCCCCGACCACATTGTCTCAGTCGCAGACACCGAGGCCGCTATCGACTCGTTTACAGCTCACGTGCAATCCATTTTAAAGGATTGCTCTCGGGAAGTCCCAGTGTTGAGTGATCAACGCTGGAAACTACCCGACGACATCCGTGAACTGATAAACGAGAAGAACGCGGCCATACGTGCCTATAGCGTCTGGCCCTGCGATGAGAACAAAGCTCACATGCGTTATTTACAGCGTGCTGTAAAGAAGCGCACTAGTGAGTTTCGTTCGAATCAATGGGACAAGATGCTCAGCGAACTGGAGCCAACCCACCAAGCCTTCTGGCAACTTCAGAGGAAGCTGAGGTCCTCCGAGGAGGCCTCTTCTCCACCTCTCATCTGTCCTGACAAGAGCGTCGCTTTTGACGACTCTGAGAAGGCAGAATGCCTGGCCGACAGTTTGGAATCACAGTGCTCCCCTAGCACCCTTCCAGTAGACAAGCAGCACCTCGATGAGGTGGATGCAGAAGTCGAACGAAGGGCTGCTCTCCCTCCCGTAGAAGACCCCGACGATCCCCTCCCTCCGGTCACTCCAGACGAGGTGAAGGATATAATCGACAAGCTCAAGCCTCGGAAAGCCCCTGGCGCCGACGGCTTCACCAATAGGATTTTTAAAACCCTCCCCGCTCAGCTCATAGTCCTTTTGGCAGCCATCTTCAATGGCGCCTTGAGCAACAACTTGTTTCCCCAAGTGTGGAAAGAGGCCACCGTCATCGGTATTCCCAAACCTGGGAAACCGAAAGCTCAGCCTTCGAGCTACAGGCCGATCAGTCTCCTGAGCGCGCTCGGCAAAATCTATGAGAGACTTATTTATAAGCGACTCAGAGATTATGCCGAGACAAAAGGCCTCATTCCCGATCAACAGTTCGGTTTCAGAACCGAACATTCGTGCATACACCAAGTCCACCGCATCGTCGAACACTTGAGCGCTGGTTTCCAGCGTGGAGCGATGACGGGGGTGTTGTACTTCGACATAGCGAAAGCCTTCGACAAGGTCTGGCACAACGGCTTATTATACAAGCTGTATAAACTCGGTGTGCCGGACCGTCTCGTGCTCATCTTACGAGACTTTCTGTCGGATCGCACCTTTCGCTACCGCGTGGGAAAATCTCTATCTTCTCCCCACCCCATCCGAGCCGGAGTCCCTCAGGGCTCCGTCCTCTCTCCTCTAGTTTTCACGCTGTTCACCAGCGACATCCCAACGAACAAGAAAGTTCAGGTTGCCCTATTTGCCGACGACACGGCTATTTACTACACCGGCCGATCTCAGGTTTGCATCCATCGTGCACTTCAACAGGCCGCCGATTCACTCGGCGCTTGGTTTCGTAAGTGGAGGATCGAAGTAAACCCTGAGAAGAGCCAGGCTGTACTCTATCAGAAGTTACGCCATCAGCGACCGTCACCTGCCCCCATCACTATGTTCGGCAAGCCTATCCCTTGGGAGAAGCAAGCCAAGTACCTCGGTGTCATCCTCGACGAACACCTGACTTTCGCGGCCCATATCAAAGCAGCTCGTAACCGAGCAGCCTTTGCCATGGGCAGACTCCACTTCATGCTAGTCAAAAAGAGCAAGTTGTCACTCAAGTGCAAGTTGCGTCTTTACACGGCAGTTATCCGACCTATCATGACGTACGCTTGTGTCGTATTCGCTCATGCCCATCCCCGCCACATCCACAGGATGCAGACCTTGCAGAACCGCTTTCTCCGTAAGATCACCGGAGCCCCCCCTTACGTCCGTAACGATAGTCTTCACCTAGATCTTAGAATCCCCACCATCCAGCAATTCATGAAACGTCTTGCAAAGCGTTTTTTCGACTCCTCTATTAAGCATAGGAACCCCCTGATCGCATCGGCCGCCCGATACGACCCATCGCGTATCAGCTCAGTCCGCCGTCCTCGGCACACTCTTGTCACCCCCGACGACGCTATTACCCTCTTACAGGAGAGTAGCAAAGACACCAGCACCGTACGTAGAAAATGCCCCTGGCTGGAGGCCTTAGCTTCAAGGCATCCACAGGTATAGTCCGGTTAAGCAGTAGCCAGTCTCTTCTAGACTGAACTGCGAGATGCCATTCCCAAAAAAAAAAAAAAAAAAAAAAAAAAAAAAAAAAAAAAAAAAAAAAAAAAAAAAAAAGTTGTCATTTTTGGTTTCAGAATAATTTACTGAATACGTACGTGCGTACTGCGTACGTTGCGGTGCGTTCGTGTGTATACGTAGGTACTCTTACATCACAAAAGATGATGTGAGATATACATCTGACTATGGTACTGTTATCATTGGCTGAGAAGGCCATGTTCACATGGTCCCAAATTGCATCTGTAGTCAATTGCATCAGTACCCCCTGGTCTATGATAACCCCTACACATTTGTTGTTGGTCTGTTAAACAAGTTGTTATAGTTTACCAAAATTAATGAGCCATTTCTTGTTACAGATTCCAAACGGGACCATTGCAACAAGACGGTGGAGATATATGAGGACGTGTCCTCCCCTCCGGTGACCTCTGAGAACTTCGGGAGGCCCCTCACTTGCACATATAGGTAAGGATGTAGCTATAATTGTAAGAAAGTATCGATATTGTACTGTGAAGGGCAAATTCTGTTTACACTTACTTTATATAAAGTTTCAGTTTCTTCTTGCTTTTTCGTGTGGTTAGTGTCTGGTGTTAAAGTTTTTATGCCTCCCATGGGCCTCAAGTTTATTCATTATTATTACACCTTTAAAAATGTATGGTAGTCGTTCATTATAGCCTAACTATGAGGATAAATATTACGTTTTATTCGTTCAGATAAGTGTTTTGTAATGTTAAAATATGAGACGATTCACAAAGTAAGTGTTCACAGGTAATTTGACTACGTGATAATCGCTTGAAAAGTATCAAGCAATGTTCGGCAAATCTAAACCGCGTTCAAGAGCTTCAGTGTCAATATAGTCCATAGCAATAATGACACTGACAACTTTGGAATACCGTTCGTGTTACGCGTTCCGTTTTATTGATGAAATTCACTCGATAGTATAGTAAAGTATCGATACTTCTTTCGCAGCTCTACATTTAAGTCAGTAGCTTACCAACTTTCGCGAAGTTCGCACGTACTCCGAACATTTTCGCTGAACAAAGGCGCGATGATTGATGTTATTTGTAGGGAGTTTTACTTCCTTAGTGAACAGGGGATCAAAGGGAAACTACAAAGTTTAAGAACATAAAGAGAGTATTATCATTCGACGAAAGTTTTGCTCGAATTTGATGATAGTGCTACGTATCTTTTTGTTAGATCTTACATATAGTTTTAATTGATTGTGGGGTTGACATGACGTAATATCACGCCTATGTTTCCAAAAAGGCAGACAGAGACGTCTAGCACACCCTCATTTAACCAGTTTCACAACGGTTGTAAGGGAATTATGCGGTGAAATGCGAATGGATAAGAAAAGGAATGAGTACTTAAGAAGAAGTCTGAAAGTGACGCCGGTAACTGAAAAGTTATCGGTTATCGTGGTGACATGTGATACGGAGGAATGAGGAAAATGTCGTGAGGAAAGTTTTTTGTATGAATGTGGATAGTTATAAGAGTAGAACAAGATCAAAGAAACGATGAACGGACTATTTGAAGGATGATATGGCTAGAAAGGAGGTGATTTAGAGGACCCGAATGGCGCAGCGGTAGCGAGGCTGCCTTTTTTTTTTGGATGGGAAATCATCAAATAACTCCTCCGGCTCTGGGCGGAGCAGGAGGGAGTGTCAGACTTTTATAGAGGCTGCCTTACGTTCTAATCCTGGTAGACCAAAAAAACAGAAACAAAATGTCCATGTTCATCACACAAACATTTGCTGTTTGTGTGATGAACATGGACATTTTGTTTCCGAGTCATGGATGTTTGTTTTGTTTGTTTTTGGATGTACCTATAATAAGTATGTATTTACAAACAAAAAGTATCTTTGTAGTAAATTGTCATTTCATCATTATTCAACAACAAGTTTACTTAATAATTCACTTGGCAAAGTAATTATTAGATAAACTTGTAATTAATATTGTATTATTTGACAAACGATTCATTATTTTTTTAATTTTATCTCATAAAACAAAGACATTACACATATTGATTGTGAAATTTCTTAGAAAGAGAAATTAAATGAATTTTGTTTTCTATAAGCACAAATTTAGTGACACAGGACGATCACCAGCGCAAAGCTGCGCTGGTGATCGTTAAAACCCTCTGCGTCGATAAGCTCGCGTGAGACCTGCAGCGCCGGAGCTGTGACAGAAACCATGCCTGCTGCATGTTGCATGCTGCATGCTTGCATACTACATGCTTGCTGCATGCTGCATGCTTGCTGATTGCCTGCTGCTTGCTTGATGCTTACTTGCTGCATGCTTGCTGCATACTTGTTGGATGCATGGAGTATACGTCTTGTTTGCATGTTGTGACTATGCATTTCCTAAACTTTTTCTTAAAAAAGAGTTTAAAAAAATACTAGCCTGTAAATTATTTTGTAGAAACGCGATTTATCCAAATGTATCTAAATAAGAAATTAAAAATGTATAAATGATTAAATATCATCAGATGCATTTGATAAAAGAAGTGTTTGCCAAATAAATGTTTGTACAACGAGTGTTGATTTTTTTAAATTGTCGATGGAGTTTTGGTGAAACTTTAGTGAACCGGTATTCCTATTAAATTCGGTTTCGTAGTAATTCGTTGTCTGTTGCTATTTACGATTACTACAAGTCTTAAGAAATCAGTCTAGAAAGCAGTCTTAGTAGACAAAACAATCAAAACAATGTTACGCCTGAAATCCCTGAATGGTTAGGCAGAAGTGTACCTACCTAATAGTACAACAACATTTTACCAGCTACGTTTAAGTGCCATGTAATAGGGGGCGAGCCCATTGCCATCAATCGAGCACAAATTCAGACTCCGTGGCGACTCTGAGAAATTCCTGATGGAAGAACCCAATAACACTTTGCCCGACCCGGAATCGAACCCAAGACGTTATTCTCAGCAGTCGCACTTGCGTCCACGAGGCAGGCATATTTTTAAATCCCTTGTTTTAGTGGGCGACCCTATTGCCACCAACCGGGTACAAATCCAGACTCCGGGCTAGACTAGGTTTATTGCGGCAATTAGGGTCATCAATATTTTTAGTCTGTTTACCTTAATGACCTGAATCTTACTAATAGGTCTAAATATTATGGTCTACATTAATATTACACACACAGTCTGACAAAAAATGTCAGGATTAATACATTTCGCACACAGAAACCAGACGATAAGGAAGTCTTGAGCATTTTCGTCGGCTATAATATCAATGATAAATTGTCGTATTTTATTTGAGCCAATATTGTACGGAAATAATGGTTTTCTCCTTTTCTTTGAGTTAGATAAAAATAAATGGTACTTATAGTTGGTGCCAGTTAAGATCGCAAAAGCGGTCATTGACCCACCTACATTTAATAACTTTGAAATCCAAAATAAAAAAATAAGCCTGTTCAAGTTTTGAATCGTCATCTATCGTGATCTTCAACATTTTTTCTAATAAAAAACGATACATGGTTCATTTGTTTTGTTTCGTAGGAAGAGATATTAGGGACCGCTATTGCGATCTTAACTGGCACCAACGTAAAAAAAGACAAAAGTTTTAATTAAAAATGTGAATGGATATGAGAGTAGGTACGGGGAACCAAAGGCACGATGGATGAATTGAGTAAAGGAAGATGTGGCTAGAAATATGGTAAATATGAATAAATATCGCTGGACATTACACACAGCGCCATCTAGTGCCACACTAAGCAACGAGGCTTGTGTCGTGGACATATAGTTATAGCGATAGTTGATATACTACATAGATACTTTATGTTTGTAAATACATACTTACTATACATATAAACATCCATGACTCGGAAACAAATGTCCATGTTCATCACACAAACATTTGTTCGTACCGTGATTCGAACCCGGGACCTTAAAAACGTTACGCAGCTTCACTACCGCTGCGCCCTTCGGGTCGTCGGGTCGGTGATGACTGAACAAAATGATGAGGTGTGAACAAATTGAGGACACGGCTCCGGATAATTGACCCTGTCAGTCAATGTACAGAAGTATATATGTAGTAGTTATAAGGTTCAAGTTCCACGCACCCGAACAAAGCGCAATGCTTCTCCATTCTTTATGCGTACCGCCAGTCTGTGGAATTCACTGCCGGCTTTCTGTTTCCCGATCATTTATATAATCTAGATCTCCTGAAAGTTTGAGTGAATCGGTTTCTTCTAGGCAAGCGTGCTCCACCCCAGTCCACGTCATGGTTTCTCATCAGACGAGTTGCAGCCAAACAAGCCAATTTAGCATAATTCATCATCATCATTATCATTTCAGCTGAAAGACTTCCACTGCTGGACATAGGCCTCTCCCAAGTGTCGCCACAATGACCGGTCCCGCGCGACTCGCATCCAGCGGATCCCCGCAATCTTCACCAGGTCATCGGTCCACCTAGTGGGAGGTCTTCCAACGCATCGTCTTCCGGTTCGCGGTCGTCACTCCAGAACTTTTCGGCCCTATCGGTCATCCGTTCTGCGAGCAATGTACCCTGCCCATTAGCATAATTTAAAAAGTATAATTATGTCAGTGTCTTGTGTCCGCAATTAGTCTTCAATCTTCTTACTGGTCTCACTGAACCTTAAACAAGGACAGGAGAAGTGGACATACCGCACCGACCCCAAATAAATTGGTATAAGAGCAGGATAATGACGACGTGAGACATATTTTCTTACAAAAACTTTTTGTTCGCAGGTTTCGAGCTTTCCGAGGGTCGCCAAAGGATTGGATACTAAGGATTAGGTTCAAAAAGTTCAAAGTTGGTACCTTGATCAACGGTACGACGTGCCACAAGGGATACATGCAAGTAAGTACTTATTTAAGTTTGAGCGCAGTGATAGTTTCACACTAGACGAAAGAAATCTGAATGACTGCATAAAAAATGTGGACCCCATATAAATAAAATAAAAATAGCCTTTATTCTGCCACAATTTAACAATTTCATATTTGAACGTAGCTTTCAAAATAATCACAATTTATTTAATTATTATATAAAGTACGATTGCATTTAAGTTTATAAAAATATAAATTATCAAATATTAAAAATATATATATAGATATTTCATTAACGAATAAAAATTATTATTTTCATACATCAATTAATTTATGTTTATACCATGTCATCATCATCATGAGCCCGGATTCCCCCACTGCTGGGTTTAGGCCTCCCCTTTCTTCCGCCACACTTCCCGGTTCCGTGCGTCCCTAATCCAGGATACCATATAGTCATGTGAAAAAAAAACGAACCCTTACTCTAACTTTGAAAATCAAAAATCTTAGTTTTTGTTTTCTTCATAATCTTTTTTTTCGCTATCCTACACGCTTGAGTAAAAGAATTAAGAAAGAAGAGAACCAAACTCAATTCCAGCCCGTAAATCATTTTAACGAATATTGAAAAACACGGTTTGACCTTCATTCTTAATTTGAAAACAAAGAAAAACGAAAAATTTTATAAAGCCTGTCAAAATCAGACATCTTGCAATGAAAGAATGGATTCTTATTATATTTTTTCTCTCTTATAACCCTCTTTAACGGAAACGATGAAAAGGGGAAAATAGGGATCACTGAAACAAAAAGTTCTTAGTCATAAAGTCGTGGAAATCAGCCGCCATCACGAGTACTACTAATTGAGTCTGCGTACGCTTCGAAATTTCTACTAATTAATTTTTGAACTCGTCTGACGGGTGAAAGAACTCGGGAACTGCGAACTGGGAAACTCGGAGCGAACCAATTTGAGCGTAATTATTGAATCATTCTCCGTTTGTAGATTTGTGAGTTTACAAACTGGGAAACTTTGGGAATCCAGGGTGATTGGGATTTGAAATGTTTACGCATATTTGGGATGAAACAGCTATTAGCTGGAATCGTTATTAGAATTATAAAATGGACAAGATATTGGAATGTTTTGGATTTGCGTTTGAAAACGACAATAATTTTCCTAATGTTTATAATTTTCAACAAGGAATTGCGTAACAATTTAAATCTAAAATCACGGACGACTAAAGATGTGGAGCAGTTTAAACATTGAACAGAAATAATTGTTTAATTCTTGGAACCTGAAATTAAAGTAAACAAGAACTAAGTTAACAACTTGAAAGGATCTTCCGGAATTAAACGTATTTTTATTATTCACATTTCCGCCTCCGTCATTCAGTTGTAAGAAGAAATTATCGATAAAAATAAATATAATTGAAGCGTCTTTACTTCTTATAGTATAAGTACGGTATATTCTTAGAAGTACTTTTGTTTTAGAAAAAGGATTAGGGTTCCGAACAATTAAATTAAAACCCTTAAAATTGTTAACAAAATTCGATTCAAATATGGAAGTAATATATTTTATACCGTACGCAAAATACGCGCTTTGTCGTGGAGTTGCGGACACCAGCCCGATAAACAATACAATATTTTGGCAACAGCTAGTTTCAAATAAGAATCGTTTTAAAGACTGCCCGTATAAAATACACAAACTGCAGAAATAAAACTATCTTCAACAGTGCATTAAGTCCGCGGCAACCTTATGATATAATATTTTAATTTGAATGACATGAGTTAATTACAAGCTGTGATAGCCTAGTGGTGTGACCGTCGGACTGCCAAGTCATAGGTCTCGAGTTCGAACCCAAGGCACGCACCTCTGAATTTTCGGATTCATGTGCGTATTGTATAATTATCACTTGCTTCGGTGAAGGAAAAACATCGTGAGGAAACCAGCATGCCTGAGAGATATTTCTCGACGGCATGTTAAGCCAAGTCAGATGCCCTTGGGCGGCTTACAAACTTTGACACCAGGTTAGGCACTAACCACACGATAAAGAAAGAATTACAAGTTACTACAATAATTTGTAATTGATCAGATTGGCACAATTCATGTTGTAACCATTAGGGACCTCGCGACATACGAGTCATACGGCCACAAGTTTTGGCCACAGAAGCTTCAACCATGAAGAAATTTTAGTCGCACAACTGAGCGTCCAACTTGCCTTGTCTTGTTCAAGATAGCGGCTGTTTATGCGACTAGTCGTTTTCGTGGTCGCGTAGTGCCCGAGATCCCTTTCAATTCCGAAGACAACGCAATCGCTAGCCCTCGGCAAAGCCAACCAATCGCAATTGCTAACCGCAACAACAACAACTGTGTTCTATGAAAACGATACGGTACTGTAGATGGCGACACTGTTGTCTGTTTTCATACAGTTACATAGAAACCAATGGTAAACTCAGTGTTCGACGCCTAACCAGGGCAAGCTCTGGTCTGTCGAATGTCCGCGAATCGCGGAGCCAAACTAACAATACTCTTGCCTTAATGTACTTACCGACCTTGTTGATGACTTGCCTGGAGGTCACGTCGTTTCTGTGTATGTATGTATGTGTATTTGTTTGTGTAATGAGTAGGAAGTTTGATGTCAGATCCAAACGATGTTCCAAAGGGCGCTGGTCCGTACAGCGTGCAAGGGCTCGGAACGCACCACAACAATTATTGAAGAAGATCACAAGCGGCTCCGGGCCTGAACTAAATCGTTCACACTCCTCACCAATGTCTTAAGGAACTATGCTTTCACGCGCGTGGTTAACTGAACCTCAATAGCGGCGTTTGTCCAATGCACTAACTATCCCGGGTAAATACGCGCAAAAGGGGTGTTAGGCTCGATAAGCTCGAATTTCAAACAATATGTCCGAAAACAACTCGGATTGAAAAGGATTTACAATTTTTCTCAAATGAAATTCAATGATAACGTTCCGTGCGAATATCAAAGTTAACGGCAGTGACATTACAAAAAAACATGACAGTGACAGCTGCCCAATACGTCACAAACCGCGTTCGGAAACGAGAGTGGTACTAAACACTCAGTTTCGGTCCCATAGTTATAAAACCCGGGAAAAACCGGTTTTACTATAGGACCGAACAGTGGTGACTAGCTACTTTTACGATTGACATAGCATAAGCTGATATTTGTATTAACGGACCATTTATATCAATTTTTTCATCCACCAAGTTCCATGACTTCATTACTTACCCAAAATATCCCTCTACAAATTCTCTAACCCTCAACAGATCGTCGACGGCAACGCGAAGACGGACGTCTCAAACAGAAAAGAGCCAGGTCTGTTCTGTGGCGAGATAGAACAGCCCCAGACGTTCATATCCGAGACCAACTTCGTGAAGATTGTGTTCCATGCCGACAACTTCACTGATCAAACTTACTTCAGCTTCGATTCCAGGTCAGTGAGCATTCAACGGGTTAATTTAATATAGAACTAAAGGGTAGAACTAGATTTTAAGTTCGTTGGCGAATTGTTGGAGTTAGTTGACAAGGTATTTCGTATTATTAGTTTCGGGTAGAATTTAATTTTGTTTTTTTTTTTTTATTGTGGATACTGTGTATGGACTGGGTCAGCAATAAAATTACTTTATTAGCTGCTAAAAGAAGACTGTTTTCTACTCGATTCTCATTATACGCAACTCTCATTAGAAGAATAGAATTGAATACTCTTTATTATGTACCATAAAAATTACAGATACAAATGTAAAAACATTTTACAAGGGGTGACACAATGGGCGGTCTTATCGCTAAAAGCGATCTTTTAAAGACAACCTTTGGATGGATTTAAGGGGGAAGAGAGACAATACTGCAGGTAGCCTGTGGTGTACCATTTACAATAAATAAATACATACATAAATATATATACACTTATATAAATATATACATTTTTTTTTTATTATTATTATCAAGAAACTTGTGCGAAGAACTAAAAATAAGATACCATATAAAAATTAAGCTTAAGGAGAGAAGTGCCAGGCAAATGGGACAATATCTAAGCCAAGAGACGTGTTAAGTTTATAGATCTCAACCCCCGTCATCACACATACAAGATTTGTAACATAATATGTTGTTCAACCACCTAAAAGTAAATAATTCTAATGAAATCAACACGAACATTTGCTCCGAAACCAAGCTATACATAGCACAGTAAGTTTATACATTTAATTTCCTCTGCAGAGCTGAGCAACAATTTGAAGTGTATCTTCGCTACGGACAGCATCCGGAGTTGTATCCGAACAGAAGAGGGGAAGTTGTTGCTGGGTACGTATACTTCATCTACATACATATATTAAGACATAACTTAAAGGTTTCATCGACATCAAATAATAATATTATGTTCATTCCGAACTAGTGCGATTTGATTTTACAACGCGACTATGACGTCAGAGAGAGTCCATGTAGTAAATTCGAAAAAATACGTATTCGCCATTACAATTACTTGCTATTCTGTAATTTCTTTGCAACAAGCAAAATTATTGACGATCGGCATTCGTTACCCATTGTTAAGAATTAAATCTTAAAACCAAAAATTATCTACAAACCAAGTATTTCCAATTTCAAAATCGTTCGTATTTACGTTCCGTTTAGTCAGTGTTCTTGTTCAATGAACTGTTTGATTTCGAAGAAACTATAATACCATTTAGAAATCTCTAGTTGCGAATATATACAGCTTGACTGGAACTTAGGATTGCGCAAAACTTGATAAAATGATTAATTTTACTATAGTTTTGATAAAAAATCCATATCAGTTAAACACTGACATTCCCTTCAAATATTACAAAGACCAGGTTAGCATTCAAAGTCACATAAATTTAGCTACAAAAAGCTGACCTGATAAGTATCAATAAAAAAAATGATAAAACATACCACGCCTGCAGAGTTTTGCTAGTTAATTTGTTCCTCAATACAAATATAGTAAATCCAAAGCAATTTTTAAACTGAACACCCTGTCATTATACCTTTAACGTACACACACTTTCCTTGGAATTTTTCCCCGTCCGTATTCAAAGGAAGCATGGCCCTATACAAAGTAGAAACCGTGAAGAAGGGAAAGATTTATGATGATAAATAAATAAAGAACAAAGAATTTTCGAAAAAAAATTGGGTCGTCTCTTTTTACATACACTCTTAACGAGGTCTAATAATAGATTCATTTGAGTATACACCTACGGAGGCCCTTGCACGAATACGCGACTTAAACGAACGTAAATTCTAATCCTATAGGTTTTGGTTTAAAGCGCAACACAATAAATGAGTAAAATCAACAGTCATTTATTTAAAATAAAGCCTAGTTTTGAATTACAACCAGCACTTTATACACTCCCCCGAAAATCCACCCACACCCAAAGATAATACGTATATTTACCACCCATTGATATGAATAAAGTTTTAAAACTAGTTAAAATAATGCGCTAAACGAATATTTCCAATCATAAAATCGTTCATCGCTTACATCGCGCTTTTGTTCTTGGCCCACCGGAACATGAGGGTAAACTCACCCCTAACAAACATCACCTCAGGCAGTACGAATTGCTTTAAAAAGATTATTTTATCGAAATCAGATAAAACATGAAACAAAACATATTCAGGGGTTCCACAAGGAACGGTTCTCGGCCCGACTTTATTTAAATTATTTGCCAAATTGCGATGCCGACTTCAAAGGGAATTCAAACGTACGTGATCAACATTTTAAAGCAAATCGTTTGGAAAAGCTATTCGGTATTGTCTGCGCTTACTTTGGACTGTGATCGATTCTATGTGTTGAGATCACAAAAGGTGTTTTGAAATGGAAAGATCACGTTTCTGTTTATTGGACTGTTGAACTATATAGACCAGATAGTTTGAGATCAGTGAAAGGCAAATGATACTCGGAAGAGTTAACAAGTATTGTGACCTGCAATTTATTTCATGAATTCATATTATGACCTTGGCCTTGACCAGTTGCCAGCTTAAAAAATGTGTTTTAATTGTAATGACTTTTAGATTATTAAAGGTCAGCAGTTAGGTCATTAACGAAAATTACAACAGCCCGTAAAAAAGCATAAAAATAAATAACCCTTTAACAAAAACGGTAAATTAATTAAAATTCAAGCAATAAAAACCGTAAATAAGTTCAGTAACAGTTAATTCGGAGAATGATAAATTGTTATTTGCCGCCGAATTTTGGTGGCGAAAGTTTTCAATAATTTAGTATCACATTCCGAACAATTTATATTCTCGTTTATAACAAACAAATACATTGGAAATGGAAAAGTTCACGATTTATATTAATCTGACTCTTCTATCGGGTCTGAAACCTTGTTTTTTTTCTATATTTTTTGCTTGAAAAGTGCTTTAGGTGTTAGGGTAGGTGTTAATACGTACGTACCTACATAATAATAGCTGATAAAATAATAAAAGCGATTAAACAGAAAACAGATAAATTATTCGGAGAAAATATTTTTTGTATTAGGCAGTCATATGGATTTGGAAAGTTTAAACAGTGACGTAAAAGTCAATTCAAAACATTTATTCCAGACTTTTCAGTACACCGAGTGTTAGTAGTACATCAAGATGACTTAAAGCTTTGTTAGTAACTCACAAATACAAGAAATAAGAGAAACGATATGATATAGATAGAAGTCGATACGCATCTTCATGCCAGCCTGTCATAACAGATAAATTGGAAATCCAGTGCTAAATAATCTCATCAAGAAATCCTGTATTTAGATTACTTACAGGATACTCAATTTTTTGTGAAAACTTCTCTTTCAATGTTTCATCACTAGATACAAGATATTTCTTATGTTTCAAACAATACTCCTTATTCAAAAGCAAATACTGTTAGTGACCCCAACACCTTTAACGACCTCAAAAACGATAAGTACTACAAAACGTGACTTGAAAGTTTATGACCCTGCCATAACCAAGCTTTGCTCCAAGTCGTGACACTCAATTTCCATGCCAATAAATCACTAACTCAATACTTCAAATCATCACTCGACGGCCACTGCATAAATCAAGTTCGAGTTGCCAATTACTTAAGAGGCTTATCCCGAATGTCGCGAACGTTCTAGAATCATTCTGACTGGCTCCAAATGGCTCCACTTTGGTGGGTACGTGACCGAAATGGCTTATAAATCGTGTTGAATTGTCGGTGCGGGCTCGCTGCCCACCTATTATTGCAGCCACATTGATTTATGCGTTGTAATCAAGTTCTCGAATTAAAGTGAGTGAGGTACATAGTTGCTGATTCTGGGATTTCTTTTTTTAAATTGGGCGCCCTTTTTGAGGGCTCAAAAGGGTGCTTTAGGGAATGTTATTTATATACGTGAGTGTGCAGAATTTTTGCAGCGTATTTTGTTTTGCTGACGCATTTTTTATAACCACGTTCGGTGTGTAGGTTGATGTCAATATGGGTAAAGCTGCAACTCATGCTGGAGTCGAGAGAGGTATAAAAATGCTTAAATATTGGAATTGTAAAATGGATACTTTGGACGACGTTAGCTTTAAGGATGATTTAAAAAGGCACTCAAAAGGAAGGTTTGCCAATTTTAAAGCTAGTAACTACATTAGAAATAAATATTCTGGAAAGCAATTATAACTAATATAATACCAAAACAATAAGCAACATTTAATGTTCCAAATCCTGAAAAGTAATAAAAATCTACCAATTTTAAAACTCAGCAATTAAAAAATCCCGTGTAAAAATCTGACGACTACTGAAAAATTTACATCAAAAATTTCTCTAACTAAAAGTGTCAGAGATAATGATTTCATTCAGCTTTGTGAGCTGAATTAACGTAATGAACGAAGCATAATTTTTCTCAGGTCGTACTGCGAGCGAGTGTTCCGGGATTGTCGGCTGCAAACGTGTTATGTACAGTCAGCTGCCTATCCTGGAGTGTATCCAAGAAATCTTCATTGCAGGCAAGTCTATTAGCACCTCATAGCGGTTCACCTGTAAAACTGGATGAGACAACGCACGGGCGCTTTTTCAACGCGACTTTTCTTAAATTTCTCAACTCTCAGCGTTAACCGTTTAACCACGATCTACATGCAAACGACACACGAGTTGCGACAAAGTTCTTAAGATCAAGCTGAGTTGCTGATACGCCGTGACTTGCGACTGTACTCATGTAAAGTGAACAAGTTACAATCGCGCGTGTAGTTTGATGCGATGGAAGCTATCGCGCATGAATTCGCCGCTAGAGGCGTTCGTGTAGAGTAGGGTCTTCCGAAATGTCAGATGTCATACAGTGTTCGCGCGTTGCGTGCTTTTTTATGACGTATTTTTACTAATACTCACGATTTTGGTCTAGATTGAGCCATTTCTGATTTATTATGACCTGAAGATTATAAGTAGCAACATAATGATCTTATTTGTTAGTATTTGGAGGTAGAATGATTTTTAAATGTTTCATGCTTGCTAATTTTAGGGAGAATAGTGTAAATATGTATTTGAAGTTTACAATATGTTGTTATACGTTATAAAATAAACGTTTTATATAGTAACTGGTTCTATAAAGTATAAAATATAATTATTGACAGGACCTTACTCGACAGTGACGCCATCTGGTGAGCTCAAAACGAGCATCACCACGTATTCAGTACGGTCGACCAAGCTATTTGGTTCACATTTTAACAAGGACAGTGTTGTAAAAGTTCAGTCGTCAGAAAAAAGCGCCCACTAGAACGTGTACTCACCGTATTTTATAGTTGAACAGCTATTGAGTGTTTTTCCATATAATTTAAGTTAGTGTTAAATAGTCATAGCGTTGTTAAAAGCTTTTTGTACGATAACTTTATTGTTGGAACTGTTGGGAGCCATTCGATTACTGTTATTGAAATTGAATGCATTCTTCGAATCGACGATTATCGATTAGTTCATAAGCTTATTCATGATGATTGTATTGGCTTTGTAAATAAAGAAGTTTTGTATCAAAGGTCATTTATACAGGGATTTTCAAACAAAATTAGATAACGAAAATTCACAGACGTGATGAACGGCGTGACGGCGTGACGTGATCGATATCATCATATGCCTAGCCTTTTCCTAACTATGTTGGGGTCGGCTTCCAGTCTAAACGGATAGAAGAATGGCTGAATACCAGTATTTTCCACGAAGCTACTGCCTATCCGACTCCCACAACCCAGTTAGTACTGGGTAATAAGATTGAAGACTTTCGGCCCACTGGATTGAAATGATAAGTATTCAAATCTAAGCTTTTTTGCCAGTTCTTCGCCATGGAAACGACCAACCCGAACTGCACCTTTGTCGACGTTTTATAGGTGCCCATCTAGGCCTATGTGAAACAAAATATTTTGATTTTGATTTTTCGAATCTTAGAAAAAATGATTTGATGCTTTTCTGGACGTTAACTACAGCAATAACAGACATGATGAGTCGGTATCGATATCTGCATACAACAGAACCCACAAAATCTTCAAGTTCCCTTGCTAATTATAAATCTGACCTTTTATTTACTTGAAAAATATGTATTAGCATTTCCCGTAATCAGTTCTTTGCGCCCAATAAATTAGATGGCAGTGAAGTATCTCTTCAAAGTCATAGAGGAAAGCAGAAATTTTGATGAGGGTTGGAACCGGCTTGGACAAATGTGTTTGTATAGGCCCGAGCGTTAAGTATTGTTTGTCAACGCTGTTTTCCCCGTACTGAGATGGCAGCACTTTGTAGTCTTTGCGTCAACTCCCAACAGTTTCGTTTTTATTATAAAAGATAACACAATGCTTTGGAACTTAAGGCCCGAGAGTGACAAAGACAATTGTTAAACAGCAGCCTTGAAGCTCTTACAGCTCTGGGATTGCTTTAAGTTGATATTGCTTCTATTTCTTCAAATGAAATATATATTTTTAACACACAAGGTAAAATTTAAATAAGGGTAACTTCACAGACATGGCGTATCGTAATTCACTATCCCGCGGTCGTTGACCCCGTCGAAATTACGGGTTGAAAACATATTTAACTGTTATTTTAAACAAAATGTTTATTAATCTGAATATGATGAATATAATCTAGTATTACGAGTACATGGATTTAAGCAGAATTGGCAAATGTGAATACAGTACTATTGATACACCGTTTGGGGATTATAGGCGTGTATTACACTGTTATGTAGTATCGATATCAAGTTTATTGAATCACTGCCTCGTTGGTCTTGTGATCGCAAGCGCGACTGCTTAGCATGAGGCTCTGGGTACGGCTCCCTGGTTAGGCAAAGTGTTATAGGGTTTTTCAACCTGGAAACTCTCAGTGGCAGCCATGAAGTCTGGATTTGTGCCCGGTTGATGGCTCGCACTCTATTAAATCATCAATACACCCTCCAAGCGCATAAAGGTGCAGGAATGACTTTAACCTTGAAAAACTTATTCCTGCACCTGTATGAGCTTGGACGGTTGTATTGATGATTTTGATGATTATAATTCTGTAACTACATACGTCTTACAGTCGCGAGACATATTTTAATCAACATACAACCTAGCACTGGCCTGCAAATTACAAAAAACGTAAGAAAATTTGAATTTCGCGGGCTACCCTGGTGCATCCACCTTAAACATAACTTTCGAAATATGGGTGTACTATTAAGTACACCTTTGCCTGCCCTTCGGGGATTACATTCATGGTGTTATGTTAGGTTACATTATGAAAATATGTTACAATTATTACCCCATAATTAGTTAAGCAAAATATATTTGTCAAGTAACTGTTGGCGATCTTCACATTGGTTTGCGGTGGTCCCCGAAGTAGGCGGCGCTCGTATCTTAGGGACTAGAAATATGTCCCGGGGCTGCGGGACTATTCCAGGGCTGTGGGACTATTTGAAAGGGATACCGTGGCCCCGGAACACAAAGGGCGATGAAGGAACATGGATGGGTTTTAGTCAGTAAAAGTCTGACACTCCCTCCTGCTCCGCCCAAAGCGGGAGGAGTCATTTGATGATTTCCCATCCGAAAAAAAAAGGGACTAGAAATATCAAACCATGACATTATCATTATTGATATACACACTCACCATGTCCGTGAAGATTCTCCAACTAATTTAAATTACCCTGTATTCATATACGTCGGAATTGCATCGCAAAGTGCTGTTGGCTGCTTACTTTGATGCTCTCCAATTGCTGACCACTCGACGTCCATTAACACATTGCTACGTTAATGTTTGAGTGTTCATGCTTTGACTGATCGCTTTGGTGTCAAGAGCGTGTTGATGACTCAAGTGTGTAGTGAGCAATCAACATGAGAATTAGCGTTGATTTGATGATATAATAACCAGTCTTAACCATAGTCATGGTACTGGGTTGCTTAGGTCAGTTTGGCAGTCGTTTCTTACTGGTAGGTATTTAACTGCATACGGTTTGACTGGAAGTCTCAACATAGTAGGCAAAAACCCGACAAAAAGTATGAAACAAGAAAATATTCTCGTCTAAAATTGTTATGTACCATACAAACCATTCAATATTTATCGTCTATGAAATAAACAACTTACACGTTATAATATTCTAATGTATTTAAGACGACTACAGGAGCTAAATTAGCAACTCTATTTGTGGTGGTTCAAACTTTGTTTGAAATACTGTTAGAATAAAGTTCTAATCAGCTTGCACTACAAAGTGGTTGTTACGTCAGTCACTGCGGGCCGAATAGTGCGAAATGAGTGTTTTTTTCCGGTTTACATAAAATCTATTGATTGGATTAAAAAAATAAAACACTATCATGCTAATAATATGTTGCTTGTAGAAATATTTGCCAAAAAATCTGAATGATCGCATGTATTTTAGTATGGTTATTACTCGTTAAAAAAATTTTTAGAGATAAGTTTGTGATTTTTTTGTTATCGAGTAAAATTAGTTATATTATGTCAAAAAAAAAAACTATCATACTAGCATTATCCTGAAGAATAACATATATTTTTCTGGATTTGTTTATTGCAGTGAATCATATGCTTTTTTGCATTAAAAAACTCGCGTTTAGCTCCTGTAGTCGCCTTAATAAAATATATTCTTTATGATGTTCAGAGGATAGTCGTGGTCGTATGCCACTTTTGCCTTAAATTTTATGATCCCTTACTACTGTTAGGTGTTGGAGGCGCATGCTAAGGATTTCCTGTACCGCTCATCGGGCTAACGTGTCAATACTCAAAGAACTCAATATTAAACAAAGACTGTCGTCGCTTGTGCAATTACGAATCCTCAGATTATTTGGACACGTTACCCGCAATAATGATTCCATGGAGCGTTTGGTAGTTCAGGGTAGACTCGAGGGCAAGAAACCACGCGGTCGATCACCAACCCGATGGACAGACTCCATTAAATCTGTCACCAAGATCCCTCTGGCAGAATGTGCTCGCCATGCGGCCAATAGAGACCGCTGGAGATGTATCGCGAAGGCAGCGACCGCAGTTGTGGGCGACCACTCTGTCAAGAGTGAACAACTAAGAAGAAGACTACTGTTAGAATGTATTATTTTTAAGGGTTTTTTTTTAAACCAGAACACAGCTATCCTCTATTTTGCTTCACCGTTGTCGGGCAAAAAGTGAAATGATGTGATGATAGAATGGTTTAAAGCGAAAATAAAAACTGAATTGTTGGTGATGATGAATGCAAGTGTCGTCAAAAAACATTCCAGGTGTACTAAGATCCAATTTCACGAATTAAGCTGAAATTAATCAGTACATTTACTTAAACCTCGTTCAAGAGCTATCAGTGTGGTCATTGTTGTGGAATATAGACAATGACAGCTCGTGAACACTGATAAAATGATCATGATGATAGTTCAGTTTTATTGATGAAATTGGCCCTTATTTATTGTTATCCACTTACTTTATATTTTTTCTTCTAGATACCATCTAAACACAAGACTACCATACATAAAGCTGTATATAGAAAACGAAGAATTCAATATAGACGGACAGCGATGCGAAAACATCATGACTTGTCCCATGAGACCCATAACCTCTGGTAAGTGGCCCAAATATTTGGAGAACTTGATTAAAAATACACAAGATAAAAAGTTTGCCCTCAATGTTGTTTATACATGTCGCAGAATAATTGTGAAAATTGCTTTTTTGTGAAAATTCTAGGAGATTTGCAGAGGAACAGCAGTACCTTAGGTAAATCGTGAACAATGACAATGAGTACGCTGAACGTTAGACACTGAAGAATGCGCTGATTGGTTAATAGTTTCGCTCGAGCTACGTTCTGACCAATCAGATAAAAAGATAGGTCAGAGGATAGGATAGGATAGGTCTTTTTAATAAAAAAAATACTATTTGATTGACTGTTTTTTTGTTTGCAAAAATCCTGATATTTAGAGAAATTCACCAACTCGTCCAACATGCCCACGACCCATTTGGGACGAGTTGATGAAAATCGAAATAAATCATATTTTCATTCCGCAACTCGTCCCACGTTTCTTTTTGTGTGGAAATTATTCGTATTACAAAAATCTTTCTTAGTTTCTAATAATCCCGTCCTTAGAAAAACTCTTAGACCCTTCTCAGAAAAACGATTTTCCCAATTATCCTGCGACGAATACATTCGAAACTCTCATTTAGATTCTTAGAAATTGCTTTTATATTTTCATTCGCCCCCAAGTCTCCAATACGGGGAGTTATCGTGAGTCGATAAGTCTGAGTTAAGTAGCCTTTTAGTGCCAAGTGAATGTTGTTCGATAAGGTTAGTGGAATTACTGGTGGACTAGCGTCTAAGGGGTGCTACACATATGTTCGGGTCAGCATGATTCGGCACAACGGGGCGGCAAAAAAAATACAGCATGTTTCAGAAGGATGTGGTCGTATTGAAGGATGTGGTGTAGACCATCGCAATGTACAATTTTCTCCATTTAAGCATAATCGTAATCCCGAAAAAATGTTCAGCTGTCCCATTCAAAATTTCAATACCTAACCTACTAACTCAGATTAATGGGACAGTTTATTTATTTTTCATTTAATAAACTACTAAACTCACGCCTGTCTCCCATGGGGGTAAAGATAAAAGTCAGAACACCACCTGCTACGATCTGTTGGTTGGTTCTTTTGCTTCGTCGACATTCATACATTTTGTCATACAAAAAATAAGTTTCGAGTAGGTAGATATTTATATATGTCGGATCCGGTCATGAGTACGGACGGGCGAATGGATCGAAAGCGCGCCAGTGGTGACATCACGCGTCTACCCCACCATGGCGTGCTTGTACAGAGTCCTGATGTTAACAGCTCGTGGAGAGGAAAACATTCTGGGTCTGATCGCAGCGGAGTTTAGACGTCTTGAAACTGTAGCCGATTCATTGTGCCTAGTGTTATTGTGTGAAAGTGTAATGTCAAGTAATTTGTTAGTTTACTCAGTGTATCAATTTGAAAAGAGTAACCATGGAGTTTCTTGCCGGTTCTTCTCCATGGAAACGACCACCCCGAACCGTGCACCATTACGCCTATGCGAAATAAAATACTTTGATAGTTAGCGTATCGCATCCTGTGTGTTTTCATTGCACGAAACCCATCTTCTGCCCACATTATGCTTGAGCCTAACGAAATAAAATCCTGACAACCCGACATGTATAAATGCATAACGTATCTGTTCAGCACAATTCAAGTCCACCTGAGTGGATGCTCGGCGATCGGGAGTCGAGTGATTGCTTCGGGTCGGCTTTGCAGTTTAAGATACTAATCCAATGTGAAAGAATCCTCTTGTACTCGTAACATCTTTAAGCTAAAAATAACCAGTATTTGCTACTTTATTCCGTAGAGACCAACTTTAACCAAGATAACTTCCCCAACATCGATATTACCTATTCTTAAAATAAACCGACCACCTCGAGAAAATTAGTTTTCTAAATACGGCTCCTTGAAACTCCAACTACATTTACAGCTGACTTGAATAGGCCACTTTGCCGAACCTACAATCGTTCGAACGGAATCACCAATTCGAACGTTCGATTCGAGTAAAAAGGCTATCGAGTCCGGTTGAGTGTGTCTATCAGATAAGAATAGGCCTGCATCAGCAAATAGGGCAGCGGTCTTGATAAAATGAGATTGCACTTTGGCCGTGTAAATAGAAAGCGTATGTCCGGGTTTTTGGGTTTCATTTTCCTGTGTGGTGCCGGTCGATCGATATGTCTGGTTTAAAAATAACAGTATGCAGTAACTTTAATATTTATCTTATCTTACTTCTAACTAACATTTGATTTGAAACCCGAATGGCGCAGCGGTAGTGAGGCTGCCTTACGTTCTTAGGGTCCCGGGTTCGAATCCCGGTAGGAGCAAATGTTTGTGTGATGAGCATGGACATTTGTTTCCGAGTCATGGATGTTTATATGTATAATAAGTATGTATGTACAAACAAAAAGTATCTATGTAGTATATCAACTACTACTACTACTACTAGCCTCGTTGCTTACATATATATATGCTTATATACACACAGCGCCATCTAGTGCCACAGCACTAGATGGCGCTGTGTGTAATGTCCAGCGATATTTATTATTTAATATTATAAATGCGAAAGTTTGTGAGGATGGATGGATGGATGTTTGTTACGCTTTCACGCAAAAACGAATACACGGATTTGGGTGTAATTTAACACACAGATAATTTATAACCTGGATTACCACATAGGATACTATGTATCCCGGTCAAAGGAAGTAAAGCTAATAATTCTAGCTTTTGACAGTTCTAACCTCAAGCAATACTGAACTACATCGTATCTTAAATAATGACTTTTATTCAAGTAAACACTTGTTTATAGATACGGGTGTATAACTCGAGACTCTAGACTCGTCGACAGATTGACATCAAAAAAATGGTAATGAAAGTACTTAAAAAAATGGTTTAAAGTGCTTTAGTTATGACTAAAGAAAACTTTGCAAGGCCTTTGGGTATTTTTCCACTTCCGATAATTTTATTGTAAACGGGAAACTTTTATTCCAATGCTGTTTTTAGTAACATCAGGCGACATCTAATGGTATTGTTGTTGTTAGTGCTAAAACATTTAGGCAACCGTGTAGGTGACGTTTGAAAACGGGCAAAAGAATACGCTTCGCTATAGTTTTTTTAGCCTATTATGCCCCGCTGTTGGGCAAAGTCCTCCCCCATTCCAACTCTCCCGGTGTTTTGCTTTCTCTGGCCAATCAGTTAGGAACGAGTCAAAATCGTCACACCAGCGTTGTTGACCTGCCCCGATGACTTCATAAACTTATCGTAATTATAAATTGCCTAAAATGTAAACTGTGTACTCCTCGTCCTCGTCCACGTCCTCATAATACAGGTTACACACCCCAAGAACACAACTTCCATTATCCCTCCACGTTTTTTAAATAACAGAGCAAGGTGTTATAACTTATGAAGACTATAAATAACGGTTATCCAATAACCGCTATTAAATCAAGTCGGCCTGCAACTTACTCGATATTAAATTCTTAGACCGCTCGACTTTACCCATGTTTTAGAAAAGCTGGCGTAGTGAAAAATTGTGTAGTAGTCCTGTCACAGAGCATGGAATGAAGGAGCGTCTAGTTTCGGCAATAGGGAATAAGCGTGTAATTTTGTCTTTACTTAAATCAATAAAATACAGTATTATCAACCCAAGCAAAGTATTAAAAGTTAAGTTCAACTACAGCTTGTCGCACAAAAATAATATTAAACTCCTACAATATTCTATGACAGTTCAAACGTCCATGACTGTCGCGGCCATGATGTGACGTCATTTAGCTCAATCTGCCTTGTTTACATCTAATTTTATTGGCGTTAATAAAATAATTTTACTAATTGTATGTGCTTTATTCAAGTAAAATTGCAATAACAATATTATAATAAAATGTTAGTGAAACTTTAAGCACTTTGCAAATAAAAGTGTTTTTTGACACAATTAACTTTAACGTCAATACCGGCGTTATCGAGGACGACGCGTTTTGAGAGTGAAGTAAAACAGTAAATTGTAAAATAAGTGATGTATTAGCAACTTAAACAAGTGTACCACAATGTTTTTACAAGGCATTTTTAATTAATAAAAAGAGTTTTGTATTTCATGCATATTCCCTATTCCTGAGAATCTGTTTTGTGGAAAGTATTGTCAATGCCGCCTCTAGCAGTACGCTTGCTCTGTGAGTCTAGCAGATAGTCTATGATTTGCTTCATCTCAGTTTATATGAATATGAAATGTGTGTATCGCTTGCGAGTATTGAGCAGACGGCTGAGCTTGAATTGGTTTAGCATGTTTTGATGGGTGATCTGAATTTAAAACGATACAGCTTGAAGGAGAAGTTTGTGGTTTTTTTTTTAAGCTCTAGGTTAAACGAGTTTTTAAGGAATTTGGCAAGGCACACTTGATATAACATTAAAGCAACTCAATTTGAAATGAAATTAGCACACTTTAGTTGGAAGCATCTTGGTTTGACTTTCAAGATATTTGGAATAATATGAGTAACTTACACTGGTGGATAAAATATCAAACGAACATGGACCAATCAAATGGTTGATTGGCTGCGGACACCGGAAACAAATGTTTCAGTAAAGTATGAGTCCGGAGTTGCATCCGCAATTGGTCCTATCAGTTTGATCGAACCTAAAATGTAATTATTTATAACTAATGACTATTATTTTATTTTTTTTATTGACTATTTTTTTTTTCACCGTACTCAGGATCAGAAAACTGTCCTTACGACTACATAAGGATCTACGACGGGAAGGATGAGTCTGCATCAGTCATCGGAACGTTTTGCGGCATGGGAAAGTTCCCTTACTCCATCATCGGTACATCCCAGGACCTGTTTGTGGAATTCGTCAGCTCACCTGCAGGTAAAGTAGCTGAAATATTTATTTATCAAGCTTAACCAGATATTTTACTGGTTACTGTTACAGTAAAAAGTAACTAAATTGTGTTAAGCAAATGGTAACGCAACTGCCCTGCAGTACTACAGCTGCTACCGGGCGGGCGCTCGATAGCGCGCCGTCGACAACCACCCTGAAAGTTCTGTTGGTGAGGAAAGACGACACCACCTGTATCAAGCGACAAAGCGCGTGGATCTGTAACAGCGTTTACACTTTACATGCTGGACACGGTCGAATGACTTAGAATATTTAAAAACTGTCATTTTCACATGATTTTCGAGGTCGCTGATAACGAAACTGAAGTCAAAATAAAAATAAAAAAACGAAAAACAAAAATACTTTTCTCTTTTTTTTTCTTCGGCTCGGCTTTATTTGACGCTTAGCTACTGCTTCTGATAAGATTGAAAATAACATTCAACATAACTTTCATCCACTTCTAACACCAGGTCCACTACTAAACACCGGCTTCCATTTCAACGTGGGGAACTGGCCTGGTCACGTGGAAGCCCCAGGGTCGAAGGTCGGCACCTGCGACTGGCTGCTCACCGCTGAGACCCTCAAGAAGTCGGGAGACACTGAAGGCATCTTTCTTTCAGTGGCACACTGGTACCCTCCACATACTTCGTGCACGTACCTGATGCAAGGCTTTCCGGGCCAGGTTGTTAGGTTATATTTCCCGAGGTAAGTTGTTGTTTGATTTTTTTTTTTCTCTTTCTTTTTCATTGACGGCTTGGAAATACAAAATGGTCTTCATTAGGTATTATTTCGTAACAGTAACATAATTAAGCAACCGCAAGAGAACCAAGGTTGCCGACGTAGACCGAAGAATTGCCAAGCTTAAGTAGCAGTGGGCAGGGCACATTGCTCGCAGAACGGATGGCCGATGGGTCCGACAAGTTCTGGAGTGGCGACCGCGAACCGGAAGACGTTGCGTTGGAAGGCCTCGCACTAGGTGGACCGATGACCTCGTGAAGGCTGCGGGAATCCGCTGGATGCGAGTCGCACGGGACCGGTCAATGTGGCGACATTTGGGGGAGGCCTATGTCCAGCAGTGGACGTCTTTCGGCTGAAATGATGATGATGATGAACATAATCAAGCTTTAAATACTTCCTTTCCACTAAGTTGATAACGCTGGCCACCGGTAATGTGTCCAAGAGACTGCCGGCATTGCCACGCTGTATAGCTTTTGCGCATTTGTTTTCCTTAAGAAAGCAAAAATTAAGAAAAACGTCTCGTTAAATGCAATATTTTGGCAATTAAAAATGTTACTAGCGCAGCCATGACTGTCATTACGTAGTATTAACAAAACAAAACTTTTAGGGGAGGCTTCTGTCCAGCAGTGGACGTCTTACGCCTCAAACGATGATGAAAAAAACAAAGTTTAATAACGGCAGAAATCTCTACAACACAATTTCTTGTCAACAGCTTCCGAATCAACCGCATAGAGTCTCCAATCCAACCCTGGACGGGCGACTGCGGGGAATCTCTCACGTTGTACGACGCTCCAAGACCTGACGACGCTCGCATCATCAAGACTTTCTGCGACACCTTCAGCAGGCCCATGGAGAAACACGACTTCGTATCTACTGGCAACGCCATGTTCGTGCGGTTTGAGAGCAAGACCGGCAGTTACAGTGGGTAAGGGTATATGAAGTTTGTTTTCATATAGTTTAAAGAAAGAAAAAATAACTAATAACTTTAAATAAAAACTGAAAAGAAAAAATAAGTTCAGGAAACAGGACATATTGACTGCAACAGTCGGGGCCCATATTGGATGTAATGATTTTAGTTTAGATTATTTAATGGGTCCCGACTGTTGCCTTTTTTGCTGAACTTGTTTTTTCTTTTCAGTTTTTATTTAAAGTTATTAGTTACTTTTTACGCAGTCGGTTTTTTTTTATTTTTATTTTACGCTTTTTAGTTACTTAGATATACAATTTTAAAATCTGCACTTTATCGAGCCGTCCAGGCTGCAGAGCGTGCCAAACATTTGAAAATGGCGCCGAAAAGCCGCCAATTTTTTTTTTTTTTTAATTTTATATACCCAGTGTCACTCTTACAGTAAATACAAATCTAACGACACCTCTCAAGCTAAAATACATACATACTCTCGAAAAACATAACCCTCCTTCTGGCGCAGTCGGGTAAAAATAACCCTTATCCAAGCCGAAAGGCACTTGTTCTCACAGTCACTGTGATATTTTTTTTTGTTCTAGACCATACCTGACAACCCTCTAAAACTTACGAAGATATTGGAGGTCATAATTTCATGTTTTTTACAAGTTATTTTTTTATACTAGTTCTTAAGATTATAACTTTAAATACCTAGATGCCGCGTGTACTATTCAACGCATCCATCAACATAATGTTATGACAATGAGTTTTATCGGAAAACGTAATATTCACCCCAAAATAAAAGTCGTTTCCCAGCAAATTTTTTGCGTAGAGTCACAGTTTGATGTACAGAATGCTTGGTTCACGTCTTCGTGAAGGGTCTGTTTACACATTGTATGGTCCCGTTCACTGTACGAAGATCTTTGCACATAACATTCTTAGGGCACAAGCCTATTGCCATCAACCGGGCACAAATCCAGTAGCCGTGACTGCTACTGAGAAATTCCTGATGGAAAAACCCAATGACACTTTGTCCGACCCGGGAGTCGAACCCAGAACCTCATGCTCAACATTCGCAACACGCGCTTGCGAAAATTTTATAATTAAAATAAAGGTTTATACCGTAGTAAGGTGTTATTCAAGCATTCAGAACCACAACCGCACTGGGAACAGAAAACACAATAAAACATAATTTATGACTCGCTCCAACTTAATTTTGCGGGATTTTTATAGCTTAAAACACATTAAGCTGTCCTAATGAGGGCGGTTGTAATAAACAAAGGGAATCGCACAAACGCGGGCCGCTTATATTTGTTTACCTAACATTTCTACCGCAGAGCATTGTCAATTAGATCTGAAAAGGAAATTGAAATGAAATGAACAAATATGGGAACAACTGAACTAAATACAAACTCTTAGGCCGGAATTCCTCCTACGCCGACGGCGGTCGCATACGTCGGTCGCGCGTACGAGTATACATTGTGTTCTATATAGCACCATACTGCGACGCTGACGCTGTATTTTTCGCTGACGTACGCGACTGACATCAGCGTAGCAGAAATTCAGGCCTTAGCATATCACAAATGGTTATTCTGTAACATGCAAAAAAGAAATCAAAATGTTTTGCATTGAACAGTGTAAGGGCCACGAAGATATTTAAAGTAAAGTTATAACATTAAAAAGCTTCTTTCCCAGGTAAAGTCCAGAACAAAAAAAAATATCACAATGAAAACAAATGACTTTCGGCTTCGTTTAGGGCCTTTTTACATCAATTATAACCTTTTTTACCCAATACGTGGTATTCGTTTGTGCGTCGCTTCCACACTGTATAAATTCCACCTTTTAAAAACTCCTAACTGCCATCAAAATCGCGACGCATACTGTATAAATCTCACCTTTTTAAAATACCTTACTACCATCAAAATCTAACCAACGCCTTGTTCCAGGTCATCCCTCTACTACTGGGCTCACTACGACTTCTTCAACAACACCCGTTTCGGAGAACCAGTTCCCGGATCAGCCTGTGACGAGATCATCGCCTCTTGGAAGCAGAGGGCTGGAAGACTCAGGTCTCCGCTGAACACCCTGGTATATAAACAGGCGTCTCCAGGGGAGGATGTGCATTGCCTGTATAGATTTGTAACTGACAAGAGGATCTACGCCAGAGTTATTTTGACGATTTTGAGTGTTAATTTTAAAGTGAGTATGATGCTTCCATACATCTATATCAGCCGCAAACTCAGTGTTCTCCTTCAGAAAGTCATAATCATCTTTATTAGAATCCATGCCAGTCGGTTCCTAATTTTTTCGTTGAATTTCTTTGCAATAGACAGCATCAGAGAATAGAATATATTTATTGTAAAAACATGAGTATACATCATATAGTATATTGTGCAAGGTCTTAAATAACAGGCAGTTCTGCATGTTTTGCCATCTATGGCGTACAAAATAACATATTTTTGGTTTAGAATAAAGCATAAAAAAACTTGAGTCCACACAGCAAACTATGAAATTAATAAAATATTCCTAATGCTAATTAAAACATAAAATATTGTTTTTACCGGGCCTGTGGACGGTGAGCTATGGGCTAGCTCGCCGTCCGTCCGTCTCATGACGACAGGCCGTGTCGACGGCGCGTTCGTGTTCCACGCGCGCCTCAAAGAGAGTCAGCAATAGGGAAGGGGTCCGCAAGGGCCGTTGTCTGCAGGGCTGCGGGACTGTTCGAAAGAGATACCATGGCCCCGGAACACAAAGGGCAATGAAGAAACATAGATGGGTTTTAGTCAGTAAAAGTCTGACACTCCCTCCTGCTCCGCCCAGAGCGGGTGGAGTCATTTGATGATTTCCCATCCGAAAAAAAAAGGGACAAATTGTGTAAATGTCGTATCATCCTTTTGCCATTGTCCCATGTTACTTGGGGTCGGCGCAACACGTGTTCCTCTTTCATTCTCCTCTGTCAACCGTCGTGCTATCATTTACTCCTTTTTATTTCATTTATCAATTCTCACACAGTCCATCCATCGCATGGTTTCCTTGGTCTACTTCTCCTTCTCCATCCATCATCACTTTATATATTTAAGTCATATATGAATCGTCCCTTCTCATCAGTAGATTCGCTTTTAATTTTAAGGGTTCCGTACCTCAAAAGGTAAAAAGGGAACCCTTATAAGATCACTTTCTTGTCCGTCTGTCCATCTGTCACCACACTGTCCGTAGTATTTAAAAATAGCATGAAAGCATCGATAACATTGGAAACTATAAAAAATATAAACCAATTCCTTGTGGATCTCATGCAAAAAATTGAGACTATTTCAATTAAACAGTTTAAAGATTTGAACGAAACAAACCCCAAACAGAAGGTTGTTGTCTCGTTGGGAATATTGGAAAAAATGTTTTCAGTGAAATCAAAACTCTGTATAAGCCGACATGGCCACAACCACGGACAAAAAAAAACTCCCAAAATAAATATAGCAGGTTCATACTCGAAACCAATGCTGAAAACGTTGAATCATTGATAAGTTTGTTCGTTTTTCATCAAAAATTGTTCTCGTAATGTAGGAAGATGTTAAATTATGCAGAGCGATGGTTTGCACTTTGTTTTCAAGTATTAATGCATAAAATTTGTTTCACGAACACTGATACATGATTATGTACATTAGGCTTAATGTCTAACTTAATATAATAAACAATCATTAATTGATTGATTGATTTGTAAACATAGTTTCATGCGGTATGGCGGAAGGCTAGAGACGTAGATAGAGGATAGGTACTATAGTTTGCCTATCTGTCAGTGCCACGATGTGACAGCGATAGTCAATGACAGTTACTTGTAAACTGGTACCGTCAAAATGTCGACTACTTTTAGTAAATCTTACGAAATGTAGACGACGTTCTTACTGCCTAGTTGTCTAGATGTTTGTCATTCTTTCACGCAAAAACTACTGGTGAGTAGTTTGAATAAAATTTGGCACACAGATAGTTTAAAACGGGGAATTATAAAACGAGCGAATAAAAAAACGCTTTGCGACTGATGATGAGATTCTGTTTCAATAACTTGAGCGGTATGCATTTTAGTAAGCGTAAAATTAACTAAACTAACGACGAATATTGCTTAATAATAAAACCCAGAACGAGCTTACAAAAAGTGGGTTGTGATTAATCCATTTCAGATATTAAAATTCTAGCCGTGCGACTAAATTACTAAGTGAGCGACTAGAAATACAGGGAGGGAAACTTTAATAATAAGATAGAGACGATTTTTCCTATTTTTTTTTTAATCCTCTATGGGCGATATGGGCATCGGGCCGTAGGAAGGAGGCCGGCGGAGGCCCGGCACTTCGGGGACAGAAGTCAAAGAGTGTTATTTAATATGCGAGCGAAGAGATCGCGGGTTTACGAACCTTTATCTTTGACGCTACGTTTTCTATTTTTAGAACATAGACTACTCAAAACACTTCATAGAAGATAAAATGCCGCTCAGTATAAATAAATAATTTGCCAAATATTGAAAATAATGCAGGGCGTAACGTTGACACTCAAACACATATTAGGTCGCTCGAATATTATGAAGCTCCTCATTTTGTATTTTAAGTAAATCAAATTAATGTTTGTACGTTGCTGTTCTGTTGATTTCTCGTCACTCGCAGTCAGTCGCTCACTTGGTAATCATCATCATCATCATCATTTCAGCCGAAAGACGTCCACTGCTGGACATAGGCCTCCCCCAAGTGTCGCCACATTGACCGGTCCCATGCGACTCGCATCCAGCGGACTCCCGCAACCTTCACCAGGTCATCGGTCCACCTAGTGGGAGGTCTTCCAACGCAACGTCTTCCGGTTCGCGGTCGCCACTCCAGAACTTTTCGGCCCCATCGGCCATCCGTTCTGCGAGCAATGTGACCTGCCCACTGCCACTTAAGTTTGGCAATTCTTCGGGCTACGTCGGTAACCTTGGTTCTCTTGCGGATGTTTTCATTTCTGATACGATCGCGCAAGATGAACATGGACAAACATGGACAAAACCAAGGTCATGTTGAATGCCCATGTCACACCCACTCCTATCAAAATCGGAGACTCTATACTCGAAGTTGTAGACGATTATGTGTACCTGGGACAAACGGTCCAGTTAGGTAGGTCTAACTTCGAGAAAGAGGTCAATCGTCGAATCCGACTCGGCTGGGCAGCGTTCGGGAAGTTGCACGGTATCTTCTCGTCCAACTTACCGCAGTGTCTCAAGACGAAAGTCTATGACCAGTGTGTGTTGCCAGTGATTACATACGGGACCGAAACGTGGTCGCTCACAATGGGCCTCATCAGAAGGCTTAAAGTCACCCAAAGGGCACTTGGTAATACTAGGACCTAAATTATTTATTTTTGTTACTTAAAACCTTAATTAATTACCTACCTAACTTTGTATTCCGGTAGTATGATCCCGTAGGACAATTACTGAACTCCACGCGGGCGAAGCCGCCGGCTTAAACTAGTGGATATTCATTTTCAAATAACATACTTTATCATTTGTGGCGGATAATAACTATTTAATTGCCCAAACAAAAAAATGCATTCCAAAGAAATTGTCTTTTTGTCTTACTACTTGATCTTTTAGGTGTGTAAAGCTCCAGTTTGTATTCGCCAAAAGATAGTGATTTGTATCTGCTTAGAATCTGTCTACGGATGTGGTAAAATGCAGCTACTAAAATTCTAGTTGCACTGCTCAAATTAAGGCTTTTCAAATATTTATACTCCGTTTGTTTCAATTTGAAAATTGAATTCATAGCTACAGAACACTTAAACGAACTTTACTCCAAATGTGATAATCAATTACACTAAGTTCTAAACAACTGAGCAAGTTCCACAAAATGTTATCTTAGTTCCAGTTACTTCTATTTTAATTAATTTCATCTGAAAATTCGTTTACTTGAAGTAATTTCTAATTAGTTTGCCGTTTATATTTGTTGAAGTAAAATATTTACTTTGACAAAGTTTAGAAGAAACTTTGCCTTTACTAAATGAAAAAATGCTTAAGTTGCCAAAGTATTAAAAAAGTGCGAGTTGGACTCGCGCACCGAGGGTTCCGTATAAACTTGTTGGTATTTCGTTATTAAACTACATAATTATTTGTAGTTTTCTGATGTTTTCATTTATATGTGCTGTAAGATATTACTTCTTTCCAATTCTAGGTTAACGGGAAGTACCCTATAGGTTTTGATTCCCTTGTCAAATCGCAAAATATGCGAAATAAACGGTAATTTATTTTAATCGCGTTGACTTTTTGAGTAATGCATATTAATTTCACCTTGGTACCTCCACGCGTTTGTGAGAAAAAGGGTATTGACAGACGGACAACAAAGTGATCAAATAAGGGTTCCGTTTTGCCGACTGAGGTACGGGACCCTAAAAAACAATAAAATAACTTCTTATAGCAGGTATTTACACCGGATATTAGAAGTAGTTTTAAGAAAACTCGTTAGACAAAGCTTTATAACGTCTACGCTGTTCTATTTTCATTCAAGACCTTCATTAAGAAACAATTAAATGTACATTTAATATAGAAAATAGACAAAGCTCGTACTACATAACGAAACTTGTAAACACTAGGTACAGATATCAGTACAGTCAAATTATTGATAAATTATCTTATAAAACAAAGCTCATTTATCCATCGCAATAAATTGCAATCGACGTCTTCTTGGTTCGTCGGCCCATCCACATTAGTATTGTCTAGGTAGGGCTGCTCCATCGCCGAAGCCAAATAACTTGGCTAATGGTTTAAAAAAGAAAGAAACAATTAAGAAACAATCTCATCACCATAAAGGTCATTACCAATTCACTGTTTTAAGATTTCAAGGATTAAAACTAAACTTAAATTGTCACTTACGGGATATCTTCCGTAATTATTATTTGTTTTGAGTTCACGATATTTCAGTCAACCCGCGATCATGGCGCTTGCAACAGCGTCGAAATATCGGGAGCTCAAAACAATTGATAATCACGGAAGATACCCCATAAGTGACAATATAAGTTTACATACCAATTTGTTTTAAATGTTTTAGGTATGTGTCAACGCTTGTTCAAACACAATTATCACTGATTAAATATAATGAACTTCTAAACTCTTTAAAGTAAAAATATATCTCGTCTTTTGTTTTCATATTAATACTTAAAATATGGCTGTCCCGACCAACAAGTAGACACTAATTTCAAACATGTCTAACCCTGTTTTTCTTGCAGGAACACCCATATACTTCAGTAACCTGTCAGAACTGCTACGAAGACCGTGCAGATAAACTAATCATCTGGGAGCCATACCCATCTGGAAAGTCACCCAACATAACCGCACCAGGAGTCAGCACCACCCCTCTTCCACTCCATTTAGCTGTGCAGCGATCTCTAGGCTCATGTCTTTGCGCCAAACATGCAAACGCAGTATCTAGAGCAAGACCATACAGAGTAGTTTCTTCAGGAGAGAGTTTAAACCTCCAACTGATTGTAGACAATGCTCACGCTGCAGCATCATACTTCAAAAACCCGTCTCCACTCTTCGAAGCTCGCTATGAGTTCGTACATGGCCCTCTTTGCGGACCAGCCGTTTTGGTAGCTGCATCTGATGGAGAAATAGTTTACCCTCATCTAGAAGCCCTAGGCTACATGGAACCTCCAAAGAGGATACAGTGCATTTGGGATCTTGAGATCGAAGAAAAGAGGGATATCTGGTTGCACTTCGAAAGTATCAAGTTTGCTTCGCGCCATTGTGAAGATGGCAACATTCAGATTTACTTGCCTGGACGGTTAGATCCTTATTTATCTGTATGTGGAGACAATGTTACAGAAACTGAAAAGTTGCCAATATTGTCAGCAGGCGAACTTGGATTCGAATCATTAGATGACCCGTTAGTGATTGAAAAGGAAAAGACGAGGTCTATTCGTATAGTGTTCATCGGCAGTGCATCACCAGCTCGAGCTGCCTTCAAAATCGCCTGGACTGGCCTGTACCATTTACCCAAGAATTCTGATGGAACTTTGATGACGTCACGATTGATTGATGGCGAAATAAAATCTGCTGATTCAGGTCACGGCTGCGATTTCATATGCCCCGGTGAAGCACTATGCATTCCAGCTAGATTAATCTGCAACGGCGTAGTAAACTGTCCAAATGTGACATCAGGTGATCGCAAATTCTGGACAGCTGATGAAAAGAGAGCTAGAGAAGCGTATTCTGAGGACAGTCTGCGACGATTGGGTTATTTGGATTTGTTAGGAGGACTTCCGTTGGGGCAGCTGCACGATGAAGCGCCTGAGCTGTGTGCAAGGGCGAGGAGTGTTGGGGGTGGTGAGTGGACGGCACCTGCTTTAGGTGCTGGGTTAGCGATTGCTATCGGCGTGTGTGCGCTGGGTGCCGCGTGGCGCCTGTGCTGCCGCAAGCGGTCCCCGGACGAGGAGTCCCTGGACTACTGACACGCGGCCCGCGGTGCGCCGAACGCACCGCCCTCGCTGCACTCGCGCTCTACCTCCAGGGACCTTCCCATGGACTGGAGCCTCCATTGACAGACGCTATACTGAGCGCCGGAGCCCTCCTTTGTTGATTACTGAGAACCAAGTTCTTTACTTGTTATTGTTACCTGGATAATGGTGAATATCATAATACCTGAGAGTTCACGATCCTGTCAATTTTCACTAAGAATTTTTCTATAAATAGCTCTGTATATAAAGACAGTAACGAGCAGTTGTCGTTGCGTGTTCAAGGAAAATTTTGGTAATGTAGAGTATTTACTATTGTGGTGGATCTGTCTAATTTGTTAACAACGATCGTTGTGTAGCCCAAAACTTTCCTTGTAACTGCTTGGAGCTGTCATTATATTTTAACTCGACTTAAGTACGCCAATTTTGGATGTACTTTATTGAAGACATGCCCGATATTTACCGTGTTTAATTTTAGGAGGGTAAGATTCCAGGCGCTCAAGTTGACGACGTTGTTTTGTAATTACTGTATATACCCTTAAACCTAAATTAAACCTAACATTAATTGATGCTTCAATCGAACGATCATAGGTTAGGACAAGGTGATAGTAGCCAAACAGTTAAGTCATTATCAATTTAGGTAGTACTAGTTGTAATGTTTTTATAACATGGCATAAGTATTAACATTCCTGGATGGAGTTAAAGGAATGGGTTCAATTTTATGGTTTTTGAACTCATTATGTTAAGCATCAAGTTGACTTCTATCATTATGTGCTCGCAAAAAGATCGCCAAGTTCACGAAAAATAAGCATTTTTATTAAATCTTTCTCAAACATTAATTCTAAATTTTCCACTCTCTCTAAGTTACCAGTTCCCATATCAAAGCTCTAAAAATGCTCAATCAAATTATAATGTCCGAAACGAACTTGGCGTATTTTTACGCACATGCTGGCTTCAAAGCGATTTGACTGACTGCGAGCATCGTATAATCTACTCGTTGTAATGTAAATATATTTGACTAGGCATAAAGATCGTTACTAAATGTAAGTCATGGCTGATATTGTTGATTTCTTGTCTGTGTTGCTATTAATTAAAAGTTGAATCTAAAAGGAACCAACTGCACTTTCGAATGATCAACTAACTTTATCTTTTTACTCCTTGATGATTCAAAAGTTCCTGAAAATGGTGTAATTTAAATGAATGCTTTAAGTTTGAATTTAAAAAGAGCATCAAATCTTATATTAAAAATATCGAAACTGTTATTATAGTTTTCTTAGGTCAAGTTGATTCTTTTGCTGGTCTATTAAGTAATTTGTTGTTTGAGTTATTGTGTTCCAATCTTTATTTCAACTTCAATAGTTTCCTTCTGTAATTGTATTTCTTAATTGCATTGTTCTATTCTTCCTTGAACAACCATTGTTTACAGTAGTTGAACAATGATATCGATATTATTCAATTCAATAGGTTTTACTGGAATCGTTTTTATTACTTTGTAAGAGTGATTGAAAATAATAGAATTCATAGTCTTGGTCTTTCTTTCGCGTGCAGTTTTCACTTACCTAGTGCAAACTATTGTTATCGTAATTCACAGAAACAATATCAATGTTTAACAATTTTCCATCGCATAAAGTTATTACATTACTCGGTGTTTTGTCTATTTCTTTCCTATCTCCTGTGTTAGTCTAATAAGTGTGACCAGAAATCAATGATATCTGCCCATAATTTAATATAAACAGTACGCACTGCTGTTAGCTATGATTAGTTCTGCATTTGCAATAATTTATAAACTTGTATCGTTTATTTATTAATAAAAACAAAGATTTGAATTGATAGATTAGCCGTTACCATTATTAGGAAGGGTGAAAGAGTAGCTTGCTTATCGAATGAAAAATATATACGATTTTCGGTATGAGTAAGCGAGACAATACTACTCAAATGTCATTGTCAACGGTAGAGCGAATCTAATAATTTAATTCTTTGTGAATAACATTATATACTTTGCACTGTTAGCTCTTAGATTGTTTTCACTGCCTTTATGATAAATGCTTTGGATAAAATTGACTATTTGAATCGAATATACCTTTGTATTTAGGTATGAGTAATATCCATTAGAAGTTGTTTAAAATCTAGTATAGGAAATCTTGAGTAGCCTAATTGCTGCACAACTTTGAAAAACACTAGTTTTTAAGATAACATTTAATCCAATCTAAGCAAAAAAACTTGCTATTAGGGTAAATCTCTCAAGTTTTTCAAGCAAAAATATATTTTCTATAGAAAAGACTCAAGTGTTTAGCAAAGAAGATAAGTACAGTGGGCAAGGCCAGGGCCGGCAGTCTCGATATAGATAGCGACAAAATCGCTAACTTTCGATCGCTAATAACTCACGAAAAAATTCGGTTGCAAATGAAATTCGGGAAATGCAAGTCTCTACATCCAAGATGCGATTCTAGCAAGCATCATTATTACAACCGAATTTATTCGTTAGTAATCAGCGATCGAAATTTTGCGATTTTGTCGTTATCCCTGTGGAGACAGCCAGCCCTGTGATGTAAAGCGATCAATTTGGTTTTTGCCACTCGCCACCATACTTGCCCATGCCGCCCATAAAGGATTATTTGTGATTGTTTTCTTTCGTAGGTACATTTAAGTTCCTGATGAATCTCAGGGGATATAAAACTATATAGTCACAAAGGTCCTACCAGTCTTAGTCTTAGTAGTAGAGTCTTTGAAGACGAACTGGTTTTGCAGTATCAGTCAGTAAAGGGCTATGTTTCCTCAATTATTGTGCGAACCGCCAGTCTGTGGAATTCACTGCCGGCTTCTCTGTTACTCGATCATTATAATCGGGATCTCTTGAAAGTTCGAGTTGATCGGTTTCTTCTAGGCATGCATGGTCTACACTAGGCCGCGTCATAGCTTCATATCAGGCGAGTTGCGGCCACACGCAAACCTATTTAGCATTAAAAAAAAACAATCAGTACTCCGGTGTCCGCATTCGATTCGCAACTTATGCCTACTGGTTCAATCGAGTCTTAAAAAACACTCATTACGACGGTGGTCGCAGTAATTACCACTGACAGACATTCTATGAAATATACGTAAACCAAGGATTGTAACTATAGTATTTATTAATTCCATAATGAACTGAAATCTTCGTAACCTGACATCAAATTGGCTTTTATACGCCAGCTACTGCAATCTGTCAAATTTCTTAAATAAATTTTCAACTGTATCGCTTAAGCATTAGGTTCAAGATTGATTGGAACAAATCGAACCTGTCTTCTTGTCTGAAATGCAGTGATGGAATGGATATTGCTCGTACTATTTTACTTATTTTAAGTACAATAATGAAAATTAGAGCGTAAAAATTGTTTGCAATAATCATTTAAAAAGCTTTATTTTGACAGGTAATTTAGATTTTGTTAGCATTTACCGGATGGGTAATGTTAAAAAATAAAAATATATTTTGTACAAAAAAGAACGTTTTATTTACAAACTCCGTATTCCCTATTCAATCTGTCAAAAAAACATATAAACAGTGTAAAACACCTCTTAACGAAGCCGAAAGACACTTGTTCTCCTCGTCATTGCGATCATTTTTTTGTTCTACACCATACCTGGTAACCTTCTGGTTACGGAGATATTGGGGAGTCGAAGTCCCAACTTATAGACAACTTTTTTTTTAAATACAAGTTTTTAATGTAATTTTTGCCGGCATGTCCTAGAACCAACAAAAAAAATCGAAGACATGTGACATCTACCAATCCGCACTGGGCCCGCGTGGTAGATTATCGCCCATTCCCTCTCTTAGAGAGGAGGCCTGTGTCGCAGCAGTGGGAACATTAATAGGCTGATGATGAATGTAATTTTTTACTTTAAACACCTCCACGACTACCCCGTACTATTCAATTCATCCATCAGCACATTGTTTTGAGTGCGTTACATTGATTTCGACCACAAAACATGATTTTACACCCCAAAAAAAAGTCGTTTCCCAGCAATAATTTTTGCGTAAAGTTACTTAGTTTGATGTACAGAATGCTAGGTTGACGGCTTCGTGATGAGGTGGTTTACACCCTGTATATTATTGTATGTACCAAGGTTTTTCACCTTGGTGCATACAATAATATCACACCTGTAATCCCCGAAGGATAAGGAGAGGTGTAGCTAATAGTTCACCCCCATTTCGTCAGTTATGTTTTTTAAGTCCTATTTAATAGGGGTAAAAGGCTTTGGTCTCTAATTAAAATCCAACTGCTGCATGATTACAACATATTGAACCTAATCACCGACCGAGGTGATAAGGCTACCAACATTAGGTCAGTCATTAATATCCCACTGAACTGGCTAAAATTACGAGTCTGACGTGTGTTGCTGTGAAGACATTGATCGCCGACTACAGCCAAAGGACTTGCAAGTCGCAAGCAGTTCATGTTAAATCTATTTATTAGTTTTTGCTGAAAATAAATATAAAGATGAAGTTTAGTAATCATAGAATGGTTTTAAGACCAAGGACAATAACACATTTTTTCATTAACACACCACGCAATATTCACTATGAGGCATTTGACAGAACTTTGCTAAGAGCTCAACGAGACATAGTCAATAATTTACTCATAATAATGTAATTAACAGCCAGTCAATCACAACAAAAATAGGTTCCCAAAATATCCAACAAAAAGACAGCACAAAATAAAAATCACACCATTATTTACAAAGCTTTAAGTAGGTACACGTACGCAGATAAACCCTTCACAAGCGCAAACCTAATGTCCCATAAATTACAAACCATCACGCTCCCACGACCGATTACTCACAGAATTATTTATGGGAACAATATTTCATTGTATCTGTAACGTTCAGGAATACATAAATCGTATACATGACAAAGAGCACTTAAAATCTATAATACGATAGCATTTTTCATATCGTATTGGTGGACCATGTTGTTTGCAAATATTGAGGCACCTGCCCGCCGGGGGACATTTTATTTTTATGTCACATTTTTATTCGGGTTCTCTTTTTGAAAAGGATTTAGTGGTGACTTTAAAAAAGGTTTTACTCAATTGAGCGAATGAAAGTCAATAATTTTAAATTCAGAACTTTTTTATGAATCTGTAGTCTATATTGCCTGGTTTCTAAATAACCTTCTGATGGTAAATCTTCGACTTATCAACAATATACGAACGTAAGTATTAAACAAAACAATAATTAATATAGAAATTGATGTGTATGTAGAAAAAACAACTACGTCAAAGGAAATGTGAAAATGGATTATTTTACGAAAATTGAGGACCAAGCCAACAAACAACACGAGAAGTAAAAAACCCGGAGTGAGGCCTTTTCCCAGCAGTGGGACAACATGGGCTGATATAATTAAGAAAATATTAAAACAATCTTGTCTTATCAGTAGGTTTGTCCGAGTTCAGATTTTGAAGCAAAGGAAAACATAGCATGTCATAGATATTGTTTTTATCTACTAAACAAATACACACAAACGTAATACACGTTGCCACGGGAATACGATTTTCAATAAAACATTTTAATACCCTCCAAAAGCTTGTAAATAAAAAGTACTACACCATAAATCAGAGATGGAAAACTAAAAATATTTTACTTTTATTTTATCGGACTACCAACTGATAGTCATCGTAAAAAACGGTAGTATTGTGACAACATCATTGTATCTACTTAGGTTAGGTTAAAAATTTGAGGTATTTGTAAATCGAAACAATATAATTAATTAATACGTACTCCTTGACTGCCCGCATTGTGAGGAGGTTCCTGTATCTTGAGCCCTAACCACCGGTAGCTTGGACCCTGCTCCTGACACTTGCAGACCACTATATTATATTAATATTTTTTTTTTTTTATGTTATTTATGATGTTTTTAAAAATATTAGACATTTATATGCAAGATAAATAAAGGAAATTAATTACAATAATAAAGCGTTTTTGTTTGCATTTCATGTCATCTTTCAAATACATAATCTTTCGTATTCCAAAATTCAAATGCAGAATGTGAGGAAAACGTTAATATGTCTTGAGCTCTTGACCAATCTCTGGCTTTCGCTTTCTGCTATAACGCGTCTGTAGACAGGTACGCGCGGACGCTATTAATACGCTCGCAAAAAAAACAAAATAATTCCGATTTCAACTTAATCCTATGAATTCGTGTATAGATTATTTGTGGAAAACCAACCTTATGACAACGACATAAAGATACTGTCAAAATAAACGATAAAAATATTTTCTTATGCGTGCGGCTAAATGTACTAAGCTAGGACTAAAAGAAGCCAGTGCACCGGTCAGGCTCCGGTTCACCGGTTCCCGTTTAAAAATGAACATTTTTCGCCATGGCTTCTCACGTAACAGTTACGAGCGAATTTTCACACAAATATTTTACGTGGAGGCACGTATATTGACCGCACAAATGGATATGCAGTTGCTTACACCATTTCTGAAGTCCATATCTATTCAAATCAAAACAGTTTCGTTATGATCTTTTCTTCTAGATCTACATTTATGAGAATAACCGGAGCAGAAGTAATAATATTAGCGAGACACAATGGTGTCGATTCTGTTATGCACAAACTAAACTTAATTTAGGCTATTGCTATCTTTTTCCCTCTAATTAAACAAGAAAGAAACAGACGTAATTTAGAGCTGTCAAATTTAATTGGAACTAATATTTCGATACAAATGAAGGGTGCACGTAAAAACATGTCGACTAAAAACACGGTGAAGCGCAAGGCATAAATTAGTTTGACATCTCTAACTTAGTTCATAGCTATAGCCGTCCTTTTCTCGCACTGCCTTTTAGTAAAAGATAGCAATAGCCTTAATTAATTAAGTTTAGTTTGTGCACAACAGAATCGGCACCACTGTTTATTTAATTTTATAATGTCTCGTGTTTGGCCGCAATTCGCCTGATGGGAAGTTTTGATGCGGCCTAGGATTGAGCACGCTTGCCTAGGAGAAACCGATTCTCTCGAACTTTACATGGTTACTGAAGCTGTCTTTTCAGTGTAGGCTGCACATAATAGTCTATATTCATACATTTCAAGTTTCTAGGCATTTTTTCGTAATTCAGCTATACACTAGCTAAGGGTTAAAATAATAACAAGGCAGAAATGTGAGTGGACACGCCGGGAGGTGACGCCCTACAAGGCCATACACTAACTATATTGGTGCAGGTTTCGCAATCAAAATGCATGAACGTAGACAAAGTAAAAAGAGTATTTATGGGTCCTAGCAAGACATGATGTATGTGTGGTAAGACGAGGGGTACCGTATTACGCAGTACTAACTGAGTTGTGGAAGTCAGAAAGACAGTCTGTTGAGTGTGACTGTCGAAGACTGGTAAGATTTTTTTTTTTTTTTGAAGGACCATTAATTAATAAAACAATAGCTGTATCAACTTATTTAGGTAAAGTTTGGAAAGTGGATCTTTGCTCGTAAATAGGTAGATAATCCAGTATGCCACCTACCTCAAACTTCCTTATGTACGTTTCTTCACGAGAGCCTTGCACGGCAAGGGGTCTTGGCCTGGTATCGAAGGCGGAGGCGAGCGAGGGCACTGAACGTTCCAAATACACCATCTAAATTGTCACAGCACTGCGAGAACGTCTCACACAATAGATACTGCACGGCAGTGTAAAAAATGAGTTGCCACCCTGCCGCCCCGCGCGCGACATATTTGCACCCGACCGCCCGAGCGTGCAAAAAATTGCGAAATATTCGCATGTAATTTGACACTTTAGATAAAAACACTTGACAATCGCAAACTATAAGAGTTATAGCTAAATAAAATTTACAGTGAATAGCTGAATAGTTATGGAATCTATATATTAAAAAAAAACTAATATTAATTTGAAACTCAAAAAAAATGTAGAACTTGAAAAATAGTGATGAAAACGGATATTTCGCTATTAAAATATTAATTTGAATTTTTCTAAATATTAAATTTCAATTAAAATAATTTTAAAATAAACTAGATTATATTTACTTTCCAATAAGACCATAATCTTATTAGTTTATTTACTATAGTCTAATTAGAATTAAATTAGAATTTGGATACTCACTGTTTATTTTGACGCGGCCTGCGCCAACGACTGTTTTTGAACACGGTTATTTACGTACCTATAACTATACGAAGCCACTTGTTTTTGTATATACAATTTAATCATATGCTCACAATACTAATTATGCACTGTTTTTCCGTTAACACACACGTTTTAATCACAAAAACACTTATTTCTTGTATAAACACAATCACTATAGGTATTTCAACCTACCACTTTTTCGGAGGCGAAATACTCAACTTTGAGATTCGAAAACTAGATTTCCTTTATGATAATATAGTAGCACAGATTTTCACGATTAATTAGATATATAACACTATCCGAAAATAACAATATACATAACAGAACAATTGAAATACGACGCCACACGTCAGAAATGGCGGAGTTTGTTTACACTAAAGTTTTTACTTTTATTTTGACATTTGGCGATGGAATAGTGCTATGATCTTTGGTACGTCGTTCGGGAATATTGTAGAGATTGGACCTAAACCATTTAATCCACAGATAAACACAGATTATATTCTTAATTTTATCGTAACAAGTTAACAACAAGGTACTGGCCGCTAATGCGGCCATGGACATTTGGCAAATCGGCTACTGGCTTTTAATGCGGCCGTGGGCGGTTGAGTGGTTATTCATGGAATAGTTTCACAATAAAAAAGAGACGTGACCGATACTGTTTGATCACGCAAGCCAACTAGCTCCACCGCATCGCGCGGAGGTTGCACGAGTCTCGGCCACGATTCAAACGACGGTAGTCGTGAAAAGCGGATGACAAAACATAAATCATCAACACAGTCGCTCGATGTAAAATACTTGTATTCAGCTCTGCATCAGTCTGGTAAGACTAGAAGCCCACCCTAATTTGGAAAAGTCTAGGCAAAAAATGAGTACGTGTGGTAAGAATAACCAAAGAACGAAAAAAAAGGATGTAATAAAATCCCCAAATCATTTCATCGTCTTTATTTCCTCGTAATTCTAAAGTCAAACACACGATGCCTGGTCCCTACATTTAATTAACTTTTTGACTCGCCCGGACGGCTGAACTTTCCAGGAAGTTTTATTAGTTTTTCTTTCTTTTTTATAGATCTTTTTACTTAATGAGTTGGAGGTATTAATTGGGTACAGGTGCGACTGGCTTGGGAACTGGACGCCTGTTTACAACTTAGTTATTTAAGTGACGGCAGTCCAAGTTTCGTGGTTGTGTTGGACTAAGATTTGTCAGCTTAATTTCTTTTAATTAGCAGTATCAATTATTTCCTTCTGAAAATAGAAATTTTACATGTTTCTTCATAAAATATCTGACATTGGTAAAATAAAATACTACACTTTTCCAGCCATCGTAGATGATCAACTATAGGCCGTTATAGCCATTCATATGGTATTTTAATCAGATCAGCCGGATCTGAAGATACTGTTCAGGAATAGTCATAGGATAATATTTTGAAGCACAGCCTATTTAAGGCACAACAATGTGTACACACGGCGACACATCAAACTATACATTTCCAGTGTAACATGACCTCACTTTGTATGGATTTCCCATGCAAAGAGAAATATGCTTATATTGGTTTTGCATAGCTTGGGTGTCGTGCGTGCTCAACTAAAATTAATTACTTTTAGTTCATGTAACATAGTTGACTTTGTAATAGATTCATTAGTCTAAAGGTGTTACTAGCACGTCCTAAAACGACAAAACGAGTGAGTTAGTCAACTTTAGCAAAATTTGAACTTACTAGGAATTCTAAGAAATCCTGGCAAAACTTTCAAAGTAATGAGGTTTTTTCTATGCCAGCTTCCACTAAAAAACGATAGATGGCGCTGCACATGACTTAGTGTTACAAAGATTGTTTTCGGTGTCCGGTCGTAGCCAAATCAAGTTTTTACGTGCAGCAGATATCGGTGTTCAAATATTCGGTGCCGGGTAATATTTTATAGAAATTTTAGCCAAAATGAAAAAAAGTAAATTGCAATGCAACAAAAACGCAAATCGAACGAACAAATACGAACTCACACAAGCTAGGAAGGAACATTTCTGAAAAGTAATGAACGCCGGCTTCATACAGCCAACCAGAAATTTTTAATCTGGTCATGTACAGCGCTATCTATCGTTTTTTGGTGGAAGCGGGCCTATAAAATCCTCATTACTTTGAAGGTTTTGCCAGGATTTCTTAGAATTCCTAGTAAGTTCAAATTTTGCTAAAGTTGACTAACTCACTGTCTTGTCGTTTTAGGACGTGCTAGAAACACCTTTAGACTAATGAATTTATCACAAAGTCAACTATGTACCATGGGCTCGAACGAAATCTGCTCATATTATGCACATGAGCTAAAAGTAATTAATTTTAGTTGAGCACGCACGACACCCAATCAAGCTGTGCAAAACCAATATAGGCCTATTTCTCTTTGTATGGGAAATCCATACAAAGTGAGTTTATGTTACACTGGAAATGTATAGTTAAATTTAAAATAAAACATTCACACACAATCCGGTCTAATTCCAGAAATAAAAGAACGTATTTTTTTCCAGAGATTGCTTGAGCAGCTATTATAAATCAGAATGTTCGTCGCACGCATTCACGATTACTGTAATGGCGCATAAAAACAATAATTTGCCGCAGAAAATTCCATTATTTTCTTGAATGGGGTCAATAGAAAACCATAAAACGTTGCAATTGCGGTAGTAAGAAGGCTTGCTTAACCGACTGTGCAGAAGAGGGGTTATCGCTGCTGTGCTTGTTTTGTCAAAACGTCAAACCGTCACAACGGGTCTTGCGACGTTTAGTGCTTAGGTTAGTGTTGAGGACTCATTCTGAATCCTCCTCCTCGACCAATATTAGCAACCCTATTTGTGGTGGTTTAAACTTCGTTTGAAGTACTGTTAAAGTTCTAATCACCTTGCACTACAACGTGGTTGTTACGTCAGTCACTGCGGGCCGAATAGTGCGAAATGAGTGGTTTTTTGATTTACACAAATCTATTGATTGGACTAAAAAAATAAAACACTTGCTAATATTTTGCTTGTAGAATTATTTGCCAAAAAATCAGAATGATCGCATGTATTTGAGAATGGTTTTTACTCGTTAAAAGAATTTTTTAGAGAATTTCGTGATTTTTTTTTACCGAGTTAAATTAGTTGTATTATGTTTTCAAAACACTATCATACTAGCATATATCCTGAAGAATATCATATATTTTTCTGGTTTTGTTTATTGCAGTGAATCATATGCTTTTTTGCATTATAAAACTCGCGTTTATCTCCTTTAGTCCCCTTAATTACCTTTTAAAAAGAAAGAGTTAGTTATTTCTCTAGATGTCTAGGTACCTACCTCTTAATAACAAGCTTTTCATTTATTCAAGCGAAAGTTTTAAAAATTCACCATAGGTACCGTAAAAACTCCGATATTAAAAATCCGTCCCTCGATAACTAACATCAATTTAAGTTTAACACTTCAACAGTACCCTCCCAAAACGGTTATTACACAACAAATTCTCACAGCCGTTACGACGTCACATATTCGTAAAATGGCCGACAGAAAAAATATAAGAAACAATCAGCGAGAATTTACAGCAGCTTCAAGTTTAATGTGCCGATTCTGCGCTGTTATAATGACTCAAGGTGACCTGCGGTGTAAAGGATGAGAGACGAGCGATTTTGGAGAAATGACAACGTATCCAATGGAAAAGAACTATAGAAAAGCTTTCGCAGTGGTTAGCCAATGACAGAATACTTACTGAAATGCACTCTAATTCACCATTACAAATAGGCTACAGTAAATCGAAACCGGGATTCGGTCATGGTCCACCTGCTTAGTTCACCTGGGACCAAGGGCAGTTTTTCTTGCCGGTGGTCCACCTTTATAATAATATTGCAATCTCTTTCCTTTTAAACCATCATCATTCTCCTACCCTTATTCCAATAAATTGGGTCGGCGCAGCATGTTTTATTCTTCCATACTTCTCTATTACTCGTCATCTCAGCAGTCACCAGTTTCTCGCCCTATCATCCTTCACACAGTGTATCCATCGCGTCTTTGGTCTTCTTCTACTTTTCCTCATTCCTCCGCATCTCAAATGCTCACACCACGACAACGGATTACCACACAACTTTTCAGTCACCGGCGCCACTTTCAGATTTCCTCCTACGTACGCGGGCATCAACATAACCCATGACATGGAAATATCTACAAAATAATTCGAGGTTTTCTTCTTATCATCATCATTTCAGCTGAAAGACGTCCACTGCTGGACATAGGCCTCCCCCAAGGGTCGCCACATTGACCGGTCCCGTGCGACTTCCCGCAACCTTCCCCAGGGCATCGGTCCACCTAGTGGGAGGTCTTCCAACGCAACGTCTTCCGGTTCGCGGTCGCCTGCACTCCAGAACTTTTCGGCCCCATCGGCCAGCCGTTCTGCGAGCAATGTAGGGCACATTTCCACTTAAGTTTGGCAATTCTTCGGGCTACGTCGGTAACCTTGGTTCTCTTGCGGATGTCTTCATTTCTAATTCGATCGCGCAAGGAAACTCCGAGCATAGCACTCTCCACTGCCCTTTGGGTGACTCAATATCCCCTTCTGATGAGGCCCATTGTGAGCGACCACGTTTCGGTCCCGGTTGTTCGGTTGTTATTATCGTCTACCCTTAATTTAATTGTTATCTCATTATACGAGTATCTGACTTGAAAACACTTGTTTATCGAATCGGGTTTGAAGCTAAAATCCAGTTTATATAAAGTTTTATACGAACTATGTATACTAACAATGTATTGATTAAAAAGTTCGTACTGTTTTCCAATACAAAGTAGATGAAATTAATATTGAGTTCAGCAAATAAACCCCGCTTCAATACTATTAAAGCTTAATATCGTTTGCTGGAATTAAATACAGTATAAGCTTGATTTTATGAGATAGTTGGAAATTCATATTTAACAGTAATTTCCAAAATTAAAAGGTCGTTTATTCTATAGGAGAAAATAAATACAGCGCAAGGCGCGCAACTCACGGAGCATTTAGTAACGTTTGGTCGGAGTGATTATCTGCCTAGACTTTTCCCAAATATGTTGGGGTCGGCTTCCAGTCTAACCGGATGCAGCTGAAATACCGGTCCTACTTTGGCCGGAGTTTTTTTTTAGTTATAACTAATTCTGTTCTACTCCGACCCTTCTGACAATTTTATTAATTTCTTCAATTTTTTACCTCTCTTAGATTTTACGTACTTTTATTTGTAGTAAGTCATTAAACTTTGGTTGGAAGCTGATATGATTTCAATCTGATTCCCTTATTCATAAAATAATCAATATGACTGTGAAAATAGTTTTTTCTAAAGTTCAGACATTGCCTGAAAAAAATAGGCAAACGTGAAAGAACTCAGGCCCAATCTGAACAAAAGATAAACGCCGTCGCTCCATCCCATACCTCAGAACACATCCAGTAGCAATACAGGGTGCTCGTAAAAAATGCTCTTAACATCCAACTCGGCCGTAAACGCGAGTAAACGTCTACGTTGTAAACGTTGAATAGTAAACCTTACGTCCAGGTGTTGGCTCAGCACTGAATATTCATGAATTGTAAACTTCAGACGATAAATTCGTTATGTCTTATCGTTTATCTGTTCCTAATAAAGCTCGAGATTGTAAACACTTTGTTGTTTTCTCAAGTTGTAGATGTTGAAGTTCTGCTTAGGGGTGCTACGCAGATTTCCAGTCTAGCAATGGCGAATATCCAAGGTGTAAACGGAACCTTGACGAAGTCGTTAGCCAAGCACTATGTACATCAAATTAAGTTACTCTACGCAAACATTTTTGCGGGAAATTACTTTCTTTTTGTTGAAAAAACACGTTTAACGGCAGAACTCAAAACATTGCGCTGATGGATGCGTTGAATAGTAAGAGGGTCATAGATACACTTAAAGTAAACTTAAAACATTTTTAATGTTATAAATTGACTTGTATTAAAAAAAAATTGGATATTTGACTGTCAATACCTTCGTGATTAGAAGGTATGGTCAGATATGGTGGAAAATCATCGCAATGACGGGGAGAACCAAACCATACCTTTTAGCTTCAAAAGGTATGTGAATAAAAGAAGCTACGTCCCGCAAACGCAATTTCACGTCACGCAAATTTCAGCAGGTGGTGATGGCAACTTTGGATAGGAGTCGATGGAGGCAAATTTGTCGTTTAAAGGAGCCCAGTGACCACGATCCTCAATAATAGGGTAATGACAAAAAAAAATCTACTTAGTCGTCAGATAGATTTCCAAAAAATATTGGACATATTTTTTCTATTTCCATGTAAACAAAAATGAAAACGATACAGTGCGTCGAAAACTCGAGTGACGTTGCATTTGAGTAAATTTTCACTGCTAGGAAATAGGCCTTGTCTCCGTAAGAGGGAGTGGGCTGGACATCCGCTAATCCACTAGTTCAGTGTGGGCTGTTCTGGTGTTTTATGTATTAAGATTATACGTTTCGGAATAAAAACCGCCCGGCTCACATTGTGAGCCGACCCGGATAAATTAAGTCAGGGTAGAAGCCGAATGCCTGAGGATGGACGGCGCCGCCAAGGCCGGCCTAGAAAGAGGTGGCGAGATGATATAGACACGCATCACGAAGTCTGGTCCAAGGTGGCGCAGAAGAAGAGTAGCTGGAAGGATATCTTCTTAGTCGAAACACTCTTGTCAGAGTGGTAGTGGTTGCGCAGACGAAGTACACGGAGTGATGTTTGGTGGATCGTTGACTTCCCCGAGGATTGCTCTTTCAGCGATGTGCTTCCGTTTCTGCCGGTTGGAGACGTTGCAAGTACACTGGACCATGGTGGACTCAGTAGCCTTCTTGATCAGGTCAGTCCAGCGAGTTGGTGATCGGCCGCGTGATCTCTTGCCCTCCACCTGGCCCTGGACCACCAGTCTCTCCATCGAATTTGAAATTTGAAGGATATGGAGGAGTCTTTGTCTAGGAGTGGAACAAAACAAAAGCTACTGAAAAAAAAAAGAAGCCGAATAAAGTTAACCAATCGGCACAATTCGAATATGAGTCGTATTTGATTCAGGTCGATTTCCTTGTTCCAAGATTATTGCTGAATCTAAACAGCCGACCCGAACATGTGCGTTAGCAACCCTAAGGATCTCAGAGGACTAAGTCTAAGGGCTGAATTTTGCTGTGAAGAGCTGTATTATAATAGACCTGTTTTCTGGAATCCGAAGATTTGTTTGTATAGTTTGATTGTTTTTAAGAGTTGTTGGGAAACTTCTTAATAAGATCTCTTGCAAGTTATAGGCAAGGATCAAGCCTACATTTCATACAAGAGTAATGTTCGCTGAAATATTCATCAACGTGTTATTAACATGGTTTTAAGGTGAAAAAATAAAACACACGCGTGTGAAATACATTGCATGTTGAAACTAATCGTAGTGCGATAAGAACCAGTTTTCGAAGAAGTGTATTGAAAAAATTTTATTTTAATTCTTGTCTCTGTACTACAACCACATAACTACCCCGGGCAGACTAAAAAATCGCAAAAGTTTCCTACGCTCCACTCAGGCAATCCAAGACAGGCCACCTAAAGTAGGAAGCAAGTTATGGCAAGAGAAGTGCCCTCCACCACACGACTTTTTAAAGCCCCAAGAACACCTGGCTCCTGGCGGTGAACAACGTGGCCTATTTGGAAAGCTCTGAATCGATTGCGTACCCAAGTAGGCCGCTGCAAACATAACCTGGCAAAATGGGGTATAATTGGTTCTTCCAACACCGAGTGCCAGTGCGGCGCTCCAGACCAAACAATGCCCCACCTGATGGAGTGTCCTAGGTGTCCGTCTACCTGCACTCTTGACGACTTGTACAGCGCCTCCACCGCTGGAATAAACGTGGCCACCTACTGGGCCCACACCGTTTAATTGGATGGAAAATCGATACGATAAGAAGAAGAAGACCGTGATCTGTTTCGATTGTGTTTTTTTTTTCATATAGCCACGGACATCGTGATCAGTGGGTAACACGATAACGAGGGAAACGGATAACGGTATCAGTGGATACAACTTGACGTGGCTAACGTGATCTGATACCGTGATCGGTGGAGACAAACCCTCTATTTACTAACACAATTACATTTTATGATTATGTTTTTTAGTCTGTAAAGTAAAATATGTATTTCTATGGGTCAAAGTTGCCTGAAAATAATTGAACGTTATGTTTTTATTAGAATTGTCCTTTAAGAACTTTTTAGTAGCAACTCGGAGTCTGAATTTGTGCCCGATTGATGTTTGATGTCAAAAGGCTCGCGCTTATTACATGGGACTTAGCTGACGAAACGTGGGTATACTGTACGGGTAAGTTTGACAACCAGTCTTACCACGGAGTATCGTGTTATCCAGTAAATGTTTGTGGAGTCAGATAGGCTTCATTTAGACTACTGGTATTTAGTTGAAACCACACAGACTTGAAGCCGAAGCTAGCATCGTTAGGAAAAGGCTAGTAAATCATTACTAAAAATGATAATGAATGTTGATTATAGTCTCCATACAAATTCTGATGGGTCACAAGCTCGCTCCAACTATCCATAGTCTATGCGTATATTACAAGGTTCTAAACCGTTTCTATCTCGCAGTTTATAGGTTCTTTATAGGCAACCTTTGGAATTAAATCTCTACAGTTTTATTTTACGAGATAATAAAATTAAGTTTACTGTACTCTGTACCTTTGTCTGCGGATCTGTTAAACTGCTGAGCTTGTACTGAGCGGTTGCCAATTTACTTTATTTTAATAACATAACATTGCGCCTTTAATCCCCGGAGGGTGAGACAGCGGTGTGCCTAACAGTACACCAACGTTTCGCAGGTTATGTTTTAAGTCCCATTTAATAGGGGACGAGCCTAGTGCCATCAACCGGGCACAAATTTCTGATCATCATCATCATCAGCCTATTAATGTTCCCACTGCTGGGACACAGACCTCCTCTCTATGAGAGGGAATGGGCTATAATCCACCACGCGGGTTCAGTGCGGATTGGTAGATGTCACATGTCTTCGAATTTTTGGTTCTAGGACTTGCCGGTTTCCTCACGATGTTTTCCTTCACCGTTTTGAGAGCAGTGGTGATGAAATAAATAACACAAAGTATGCGCCTGCCTAGGTTCGAACCCACGACTTACTGTTCGTAAGTCGGGGCCGCGGAAATTTCTGATAGAAAAACGCAATAACACTTTACCTACCCTGGAAATCGAACCCAGGACTAATGCTTACCAGTCGCACTTGTTTTTTTTGTTATAGTAATTATTAGCAAATGAATTAATAACCTTTTATTTTCTTATCAACACGTTTTGAATCGATTCGGAAATATTTATTGAACAATAGTCCTCTTGAAGCAATTACTATAACAATCTTTTATTCGGCTCACGCCGATCGGAAATCTCCATTCCCTAAATATTTATTTACTGATTTGTGGTACAATCGAGCCTTTTTTTTCGGATGGGAAATCATCAAATGACCCATCCCGCTCTGGGCGGAGCGGAAGGGAGTGTCAGACTTTTACTGACTAAAACCCATCCATGTTCCTTCATCGCCCTTTGTGTTCCGGGGCCACGGTATCTCTTTCGAACAGTCCCGCAGCCCCGGCAGGCTTCAGCCCTTGCGGACCCCTTCCTTTTGCTGACTCTCTTTGAGGTGCGCGTGGAACACGACTACGCCGTCGACACGGCCTGTCGTCGTACAATTAAGCCTCAGTTGAAAATAATATAGGTTAATATTTCTTATTCATCACCATTCCCTTGCCCAATTTATTTGGGGTCGGCGCAGCATGTCTAAAACAATGAAGAAATTGAGGGATGTAACTTTGTCGATACAAACATCGAACCTGAGAGCTTACCAGGATCTCTTATACCAGTAACCAGTGGCATCACTTTAGGCCCTATCGGAATACCAGTGATGAGACATGTATATAAATAAATGTTACAGCACCATGCTAAGAGGATGCCTTTTGGAGAACCAATTCTATTTAATGTATGTCTTGATTTTATTTTTTTTCTCATGGTTTACTTATAATATAATTTTGTTTGTTATTGTTAATTTAATCATTTTGTTTTGTCCTGTACAAGTCAAAGAAATACTCTTTCTTTCTTTCAGTATTGTTTTAATCTTACTTTAGTGTGCGGAAGAGATGAAGCTAGACGTCTTGTCTAGCTCCATCGCGTTCACACACTGAAGTGACATTAAAATAATATTGCTATACGAGATGGCAGTACGATACCCGATACTGATACCTTTAGGTATCTTCACAATCTAGTTTAAAAATATTTCTTCTTTAGAACCGTCTTACCACATTTTTAGTCCAATAAATAAAGTTAACTGTCACGGAAATCGGAAATCCTCTAAAACAAAAAAATCCGTAAAAGAAACCGAAAAACCCAGTAATCCTGACTAAACTAAACAAATGGCGTCGATCCGCTATTTCACTCGTAATTAAAATAAATTCTCCGCTCCCCGACTAATCCTTATACAGGGTGTTTGCTTATTCACATGGTGTTGTAGTTATTTTCGGCTTGTTCCGCTCGGATTAGCGTTAAGCTTCACTAATTGGAGGCGCGCAGATTCGTTGGCAGGTGTAGGGATCGAGTGATGGAGTTTTATTCAATCGCTTTGAGGCTGGAGAGTAGCGTTGTTTTTAATGTTAAACAAATATAAATACTGTGACGTTTGTAATACAGTTGAAATTAATTAAACTCCAACTAGTTAGCAAAAAAAATGTGATTTGATTTCAACGTTTGGTTTAATTAAGAATAAAAATTGTGTTAGCTCGGTTTTTCTGAATGTCAGAATTTTACGTGACATGGAATTCGCGCCTGTAAATCTGACCTCCACAACCCAGTATTACTGAGTAAAACAATACCTATAACCTACGCATTTAGAACCTGGTGGCTTGGTGGTTGTGTGGTTAAGCCGCGTTTGTCTAGATTAGCCTGTGGATGGGTGACCACCGATTACATACTGTTTTTCCTCCGTGCCATGGAAAGCACGTTAAGCCCCGACTACCCAGCAAGATTAGCCACAAAAGCACCTGAAGATATTTCTATTGTCATGAATTCCCGCAATCTTTAGTCCGTTAAAGCATGAAAGCAGACAGACGCACGCATTTGATTTCTGACTTTATCTTAAGGAACACAAAATTCAAATTTATTTCCACGTAAAAACGTCGCTTCACCGTGTCCATGTTGGCCCTTAAAAATGTAATCCTGCTTTGGTTTTTGCCGCTGTTTGCGATGCAAGCGTTCGCTTTGTGGCTTGAGGCTTATCATCATCTTTTTTCGCTTTTTATGGGTATCGTTAGACGGATTACTAGGAGTATCGATACTGTTCAAAAATTTATATTTAACATCAAAGAAAAGAAGAAAAAGGGCGCTTGCAATAGCGTCGAAATATCGGGAGCTCATAATAAATAATAATCACGGAAGATATCTTGCAAGTGCCATTTTAAGTAGGCCTCGCCTCCCATGTGTTGTTGGTCAAATCCGGGCAAGTACCAATGTGACTTTTTCAATTCATATGTACTTTTCTAAGTTTATCTTGGACATCACAGACATCAGTGAAGGTAAAACATCGTGAGGAAACCTGGACTTATAATTAATAATTATAAGTCTGAAATCGCCAACCCGTCTTGAACAAGCGTGGTGATCAATGCTCGTGGCTTCTCTGTATGAGAAGAGGCCTTTACCCAGCAGTGGGACAGTAATAGGTTGGTATTATTATATACTATTATTTAGCATCGACATTTGAGTGAGTTATGAGAAACAACAATTAAATGATACCTTCCCGCTTGAAGATTAAAAGCCAGCTCCCGCAGGTAAGTCTATCCTAGGCATAGTTTTGTGTGTACTCCTGGCGCCCGAATTTTCACTTTTACTTATTATTTTTATTTGGAGCACACCACACATTTATAATATCACACAAAACCCCTTTTTTCCTTTTTTTTATCATTACAATTGCCCGTCACAGTTTTACATTATTTTTACGACTTGTCCAAACTTCGAGATTTATTTATTCTGTAGGTATTATTAAGTAATATTAAGTACCTGAGCGACAAAGCTCTGCTCGGGTGAAAGAGAATTCAAACAAATTTTTCAGAGATAGAGATATGAGACCTAGCTAGTCGATTTTTCGCCCCCGTAAACATTATTGGAACTTTCATCGAAATCGCTAGAGTCGTTTTCGAGAACGTGATTTGAAATATATATAAATATTGTTCATTTAAGTTTATTTAGCTTACAGAATATTAATTTGTTTTACCCTTATACGTTCACAAATAAGTTCTATAAATCATGGTGAAAGCTACATTAAAATCAGTTGCATAGTTTAGAATAACAACGTGGTAACACAGACACGAAGTAATGAGTATATTTTGACATTCCAAAAAAAAAAAATGCCCGAACTGTGTGCACGAACTGTGTCGGTATGATTGTAGAAAATAAATAGCACCCCGATTACCATTTTCATGGAATTTTGAAAACTATTAACCATTCCCGAACTCCAGTTATCCTAGAAATCACCTTTATAGTAAAAAAAGAATTATTCATTTACAAACTATTATGTATAGTTTACATGGCAAGTAAATACGAGTTTTTATACATATTTGAAAATGAATACCGAAATGGGTAAAAGTGAAAAGTTTTTAAGGAGTTCTACTGCGTTGAGTACATATAATTTAATGATTCTCATGTTTAATTTTTACAACCTTTGCAATTTTAAAGGTTTTGTATCTGCAAACCGTAAGAGTACCTACCTACACACTGACCTGATGCCTTGTTTAGCTTCTAGCCTAGAGCCTATTAGCTTAACATCTGGTTACTTGCCCTAGCAAGTCAAGTACCCCAATACACGGTGGCCACACTGGGAGGTGACTAGCGAAGGTGAAAATTCTAGGACGTATTTTCACTTCACTACTGCGCTGTCAGTGCGCTCGTAGCCTTAAGCGTTTTCATAGAATAACAAAGAAACTTAGTTCTTTTATTGCGATTACACGGCTTTGTTACTTCTGTCGCGGTTGCAATAGACTTTCGGAATTGTATCTAAATGCTTGGGAAAGAGCAGTGGTGGCCTAGTGGTGGCGGCTCCGACTTACGATCAGTAAGTTGTGGGTTCGAACCCAGGCAGGCCCATTACCTTGTGTAATTTATTTCATCACCGCTGCTCTCAAAACGGTGAAGGAAAAGATCGTGAGGAAACCGGCATGTCCTAGAACGAAAAAATTTGGACACATGTGACATCTACCAATCCGCACTGGGCTCGCGTGGTTGCCCATTCCCTCTCATAGAGAGGATAAAGGAGGAGAAGGACATTAATAGCCAAATCTTGGATGTTTGAAGTTTTAGCCTAGAAGTTTTTTAAGCTTTACACCGTGAGTCAATAATTCAAGATTATAGTTTAACCTTTAGCGTCAGTATCCCTTCACCCTGTATAGTCTCGCTGCTTTAGTTGCACCTTTACAGCTTTACTGACGTAACAACCACTTTGTAGTGCAAGCTGATTAGAACTTTATTTTAACAGTATTTCAAACGAAGTTTAAACCACCACAAATAGAGTTGCTAATTTAGCAGATACCACAGCCTTAAATGAAATTCGTGTAAACATCCTCTTACACACGGGTCGCTGAACAGTGAATTCGCTACAGCAATTTGACGATGCACTCGACTATTTTTGTTCGCTACAACACTGTCCAGTTTGACGGACATAGTACATGGTAGCGCGGAGTTAATTGACAAATAACTGGACCGTTTGTGAGTATTAAAGCCTGTGGCACACTAAAAGCTTAACTAAGTTAGTTTCGCTTAGCTCGCAAACCTGCGATAATTATGTATGAGGTCATCCCGGAAAGCTTAAGCATAGGTTTAGGTACCTAATAGTACACCACATTTCACTAGTTATTTTTCATTTCCATGTTATTGGGGGCGAGCCTATAACCAGCAACCGGCACAAATCCAGACTCCGTGACTGCTACCTGATAAAAAACCTAATAACAATTTTCCTGACCTGACAATCGAACCCAGGACCTCATGCTCAGCAGTTGCGCTTGCGACCACCAGATCAACGAGGCAGTCAAAAACTTCTAATCTCCTTATCACTAGATCAACGAGGTTGACCACCAGATCAACGAGGCAGTCAAAAACTTCTAATCCCCTTATCACTAGATCAACGAGGTTGACCACCAAATCAACGAGGCAGTCAAAATCTTCTAATCCCCTTATCACTAGATCAACGAGGTTGACCACCAGATCAACGAGGCAGTCAAAAACTTCTAATCCCCTTATCACTAGATCAACGAGGTTGCCCACCAGATCAACGAGGCAGTCAAAAACTGCTAATCCCCTTATCACTAGATCAACGAGGTTGACCACCAAATCAACGAGGCACTCAAAATCTTCTAATCCTCTTATCACTAGATCAACGAGGTTGACCACCAGATCAACGAGGCAGTCAAAAACTTCTAATCCCCTTATCACTAGATCAACGAGGTTGACCACCAGATCAACGAGGCAGTCAAAAACTTCTAATCCCCTTATCACTAGATCAACGAGGTTGACCACCAGATCAACGAGGCAGTCATAAACTTCTAATCCCCTTATCACTAGATCAACGAGGTTGACCACCAGATCAACGAGGCAGTCAAAAACTGCTAATCCCCTTATCGCTAATAAAGGAACCGCGCCTTCCATCACACCCCTGTTATAAGCATTTAGTATCGCTAATATAATTAAATTTCGTAATTTACAGCCATCATTCTCAATTCACATTATATCAAAATTTCAATCATCTCAAATCAATATGGAAGTTACAACCTGTATTTACTGACATAATTCAAGTTATATTATAATTATTATGATTGTTCGTAGAATTATTTAATCGGCTTCGTAATTATTTCTGTTTAATTACTGAATGTTCAGTGTGGGAGTTATTGGTTGTCGCTTTGTTAGTAAAGTCAGGAACAGACTGTTTTAGTGTATCACAAAATATTAATAATTCTGACGAAAACACAGAAAATAGTTTTAATCATCATCTGCCTAGCCTTTTCCCAACTATGTTGGGGTCGACTTCCAGTCTAACCGGATGCAGCTGAATACCAGTATTTTACATGGTATGCATGGTGGCATGGTAGTACTGGGTAATACGATACCCCTTGGTAAGACTGGTTGTCAGACTTTTTGGGCCACTGACTAACTGTAACGACTGTCAAAGATCTACAAATGACAGCCAGAACTAATTGCTTAACGTGCTTTCCGAGGCACGGAGGAAACTCGGTATGTAATGGGTGGTGACCCATCCACAGACCAACCTAGGCAAGTAATATCAAATTAAAATGGCTGTAGTGGCTATAATCGACTGATAATTTTATTTTTAGTTTATTTCAATTTAAAGATTTTCGCCTTTGAAATGTTTTTAGAGGCGGAGAACTTTAAGGAAGAGGGAGAAGTAACTAAAGGGTGTTCCCTTTACACATACATGTTACAGCACCATGCTGAGATAGGAGCCTTTTGGCCTCGCACTTTTTTTTTAAATAGTTATAATTACAATTTCACCATTCTACCTTTGTGTGTTTTGTCCTGGCGGGCTAATTAATGGTTTTTCTTTATTTCTTGCCTTTACTTATTTCTCCCGCTTCCTTAGGTTGATAACGCGACCTCAGCCGATCCGATTCTTTCGTAAAAAATAACAGTTTCTTTATAAAACTCTAAGCTATATTTCATATAGAAGATCTAAATAGACTTGTAATAACTAATGCAAAACAATAAAATAAAAGAGCTTAATAAGTATAATGAAGTTTTAAAAGTAGGTAATCAGCGTTCTTCAAAAATCATGCACCGTATACAGCTATAATTTTCTCCAACAAAATTGGCTTCAATTCCCGAACAATCGTCCATTAAAAATATAAACTGCCAATAATGGGGGGTGTATAATGTGTTTCATTAAGGCCATGCTATACCATCGTCAAAAAGTCATCAGGCTCTAATATCACTGATTCACTGGTAGAAGGAAAGTTGCTGAAAGAAATTAGTTTCAAGATTAATATGAAAATAATTGGCTTGAAATGTAGCTCGTGATTGGTAAAACCCACAGAGCACAGAATACACACCGACAGCAGCTAGAGGTTACCTAGAACTTGTCGAGGAAAATGCATTGAACCTGAAACTTCTGTCAAAGACCACATTCTATATTTAAACTACATATACAGTAGTGCCACAGTGCTAGACTTAATGCCACAATGCGTTCTCTGCCAGCTCCAAAGCCACCACATTCAAAGCTTTCAGCTTCTATAAATCATTTGTGTCGTAGTGCTAGTAATTGGAGTCATGCTTTGTTTGTTCATGGAGAAAATCATCCGCCTCCACCAATTTATTTAGTAACTTTTGTTCCACGCCATAATACCGTAAACACTTAATGCAGTTTCTTTATTTTATGAATACGCACAAATATACTTAAACGTACACCGTTATAAAGTGAGAGTATCTCTTTTCTTCGCCCACGTTCATATACATTTATTTATAAAACTTAAAAAAAACGAGTAGGGAAGCGACACTATAATACTTTTCACATAATCTTATGAAAGTTTCCACCGCGAGGCGTTATTGGTTTTCATATTACAAATGCTAGGGAAAAGTTTATAAAATGTGGTAGAATCCTCCACCGTGTATCAGGTTTTATCCAGGTTCATTTATATTGGTTTAATTGATATTAGTTTTTTCTGACATGTACATAATGTTTTCTCGTTTTATGTTAGAAAAAATTACCTTGTCGTTACGAAAAATTAATTCAATTGAAATCTAAAACTCGAGATAGAATGGGTATTCAGTATAATGCTTAAGTTAATAAACTGTTGTTTTTTTTTGACGTCCCGGCCTACTTTATTCGTGACAAAATTATTAAGTGCTACATCTTGCATATTTTCTATAACATGTTTAGTTTATAGAAAACCGGCCAAGTGCGTGTCGGGCCACGCGCAGTGTAGGGTTCCGTAGTAGCCCGTTTTCACAATATAGAACGAACCCGTTGGTACAGCGCCGTATGATAATTTATTAAGGTTTTTTTATTTCAGATTTTGTTTTTCAATGCAAGTCTGTACCCGTTATAAATAAGCAACTACTTCATCTTAAGCATTTTAAAAGACCTATTCAACGATATCCCACACGACGGGGAAGACGACGAAAAAAAAAATTCATCCCCACTTCACAAGTAGAAGAGCTACCCTAAAAAAACATATTTAAAAAAAAAACATTTTATCACTTTGTCGGTGTTATTGATATAACGGTCTCTTAGCAAAACCTCGGACAGACAGACAGACAAACTGACAGACAAACGGACATGACGAAACTATAAGTGTTTCTTGTCAGGACTACGGAACCCTAAAAAACAGCATGTTAGTCGGTACAGACGCCAGCACGTGCTACACCTAATACAATCAGTAAAATTTTTGAACGGAAAATTTTCAACTTTATCGCTAAAGCATTACGATAAAAGTTGATTGAGATTATTTGAAAGTTTCGGGAAGTATGATGTGCTGTACATTAAAAAATACAGTTCGCTCACATTACCCTCCGTTTTCCTTTTGTACGAACTGTGTAACAATTTTAAAGCACAACAAAGCATAGTGTTCTGTATGACAAATGGTTCTTTCAACCCTGCAAGTGAATCCGCACCCGCAATGGAGCGTCAAAGCACGCCAGTGATCAAAGAGATTGATGACTAACAGCTCAGGTAATCCAGGTCTCTTTTCCAAGTAAGTAAGTAAAAACTGCAGAACACCATTTTCTAGAACCAGCCCATCCTTACAAACTCCTTTTATTTCGTCGACGTTTATACAAAATCAATTCACCCCGTACTTTTTCCACTGTGTAACAATTACGGCACACAATAAAGCATATTCCATACCCAAACAGTTCTTTCAACCCTGCAAGTGAAAACCACGTTAATCCACCCTCAATGGAGCGTCAAAACACGTCATTGATCATCGAGATTGACGACGAGGAAACCAGGTGCGTCATTACGCCCTATAAAGAATAATAATACCGGTCTATCCCGTGATGGATGCTGGGGCCACCGGTCGCGTGACAAATCGCTTTTGGACTTTTTTCAGAGATGTGTAGCGACGTTTTTTCGCGAACAAATATTTTGGTGGGACGGTCGTTTCGACCGCGATTAGGTGGTGCAGGGTTTTGGGTAATTGTTGGTTTTATAAATGGTTTTGTAGGGGAATTGGTAGTTGTGAATGGCTTTGTTAGTTGTTTTTTTTTTCGTCTGAACATAATATTTTGTTGTAGCTTAGTCTGAATGGCCAAACAGAGCTAAAACAAATATTGTTAAACAATCAAGAGCTGAACTGGATTTTATCAAAAAGTTTCTATTTAAATTGCTTGCTTGCCAAATAATTATTTACGTGTTTTCAATTACCCAGCCACATTACAAACCTGTTTAAGTAAACCCATAAGATATCGGAAATTCTCTATTCCAAGAGTCATGAATTGGATATCAAACTACATCGATGTTGCTGATCACAAGGCCTTTCACGTCAAACGCCTTTATATATTTGCAAGTGCAGTATTGTATTTACCTAACATACATATATCTATGTTCATAATTATGTGTCGCCGACAACCAGTGATAATTTGAGTTAGATATTAGACTGTGAGCCGACAGCGCTGTCGAGCTGTTGAGCACTTGGACAGCTCTGTTTAATTAAAGCAGGCTATAAACTAAGCTGGGTGCTGAATTGTAATAAGTGTTAGTAACGGCGACAATTATTGTTAGTAGGAAATGCCGACAGCATCAAAAAATATATCATCATGACGTCTGTACTACGTGAAGGGTTAGGCAGTGTGTACTATAGTGGCCTGTACCACTATGCAAACTTTTGATTGCACTCGTAACATAGAAACGCTCTCTAGTCCCGCCCCGATGACTTTGTTTAGAAATAATTAATGAAAGACAATACCGATCGGCCGAGCGCACTGACGACGCACGCCAAACGAAACTTATTGTTATTTTGCGCGCCAAATTGACGCTTTCCAAATAGATCTAAACTTTAAGGGGGCGTGACTCGGCGCCTCCGCTTGATTTAAGCAAAAAAAAAATTAACTGATCATATATATTATACGTTCATAGGAGAGCAGTAGGTCGATTCTGTAAAATTCAAACAACAACTCGCATCTCACATCGCTATTCACTCTCACTTCGCATAAGGTTCAAAATGACCTTGATTTTACATTCTATAAGCATCACCTAGTCACTTGCGAAGTGAAGTGAGCTGTGAAGCGACCAATGCCACTTCTTAAGTCATCTCATACTTTATCTGTCAAAATCTCCCTGTTAATTTTAGTTTAACTCGCTGACACGCTCGGAAGGGTGGCGCTAGTGTAAAGTCGAATTAGCAACCGAGTTTTTAGAATGCCAATCAAGAAACTCACAGCGAATTCAGATTCGGAGTTTAGAATGAGATCTTACAGAATAACACGGCAGCAGTGGCTCAGTGGTGGCAGCCCCGACTTACGAACAGTAAGTCGTGGGTTCGAACCTAGATAGGCGCATTACTTTGTGTAATTTATTTCGTCACCACTGCTCTCAAAAAACAACGAAGGAAAACATCGTGAGGAAACCGGCAAGTCCTAAAATCAAAAATTCGAAGACATGTGACATCTACCAATCCGCACTGAGCCCGCGTGGTAGTTTATAGCCCATTCCCTCTCATTGAGAGGGGCCGTGTTCCAGCAGTGGGAACATCATAGGCCTATGATGATGATACGTTCATAGCACGGTAATGGTATGGTACGGTGTAGTGGGCAGTATCCTTTATCGATGAAAAACATATTTAACCATTCTTTGACGATTCACAGAAATATGGGCACATAATATGATTAGCCTATCATTTAAATAGGATGTTCTAGAAAATACTAGTATTCAGCTGCATCCGGTTATACTGGAAACCACACCTAAAATAGTTAAGAAAAAAACCAAGCAGATGTTGATCTAAACAGTATTTTCATTAACTCAACCCGGTTTCAGGAAGGGTGTAAAAACCTCTTAACGAAGCCGAAAGGCACTTGTTCTCCCCGTCATTGCGATAATTTTTTTCTTCCACACCATACCTGGGAACTTTCTAGATACGTTTTTATTGTAAGATTTTTACTTTAAACACCTCCACGACCGAGATTCAATCTATCCATCAGCACAATGTTTTGAGTGCGTTACATTGAGTTCTACCACAAAACATGATTTTTCACCCCAAAAAAAAAAAACGTTTTTCAGCAATAATTTTTGTGTAAAGTTAATTAGTTTGATGCACAGAACGCTTGGTTGACGGCTTCGTGATGAGGTTGCTTACACCCTGTATAGCTGTACCTAAATTATGTAGGTTTATAATAATCCAGTATTACACAACACAGTCGATTCCCTCTGTAGTCTGGCGATCAGCAACGTCATTACGGTATGCTGATCAAACGATGGCGGCAGACGATAAGTCCCTTTGGAAATGCAGCGTAATTAATAATCCTGGCTGAGCTGGGAGTTTTTTATTCGGTACTTAAATCTGAGGGGATGATAAAACCATTTTTTTTTATGGACTGGGTTTTATTTTGAGCTGAAACACAATTAAAACTACTTACCATCACGCCTGTAATCTCCGTATGGTTAGACAGAAGTGTACCTAATAGGACACCCACATTTCACCAGTTATGTTTAAGTCCCATGTAATGTAGGCCAATTGCCATCAACCTGGCACAAATCAAGACTCTCTGGCTGCTACTAAGAAATTCCGGATGGCAAAACCCAATAGCATATTGCCCGACCAGGGAATTGAACCCAGGACCACATGCTCAGCAGCCGACCAACGAGGCACTAACAACAACAACGACAACAACAACCACTACGTACTCTTAATTTCATGCAATTACAACTGACTGGGTCAACCATGAAGGAAAACAGCGTGAGGAAACCGGCATGTCCTAGAACCGAAAAATTCGAAGACATGTGACATCTATCAATCCGCACTGGGCCCGCGTGGCGGATTATAGCCCATTCCCTCTCATAGAGAGGAGGCCTGTGTCCCAGCAGTGGGAACATTAATAGGCTGATGATGATGATGATAATGGATCAATGGCCGAGGGTATTTTCTTGAAATAATCGACGTAATTTTAGCTACTAGAAATTATTTCCTTTGCTTATCCCATGATCTCTCCACGAAGTAGACACAATAGTTAAATAATGGCATCTCGACCAAATTGGTACAAAAAATCCCACAGATCATGATTTATATCCTAAAGCCTAATGATTATGCGTTGTATTTTTGACCAATTGTTTTCTTACCTTTAAAAGCATTCCTGAATATGAACTACGAACAATATGAATTTGAATCCAAAGTATTTTACAAGGTATTATTAAATACTTTCTACTGAAAAGAAAACCTTTGAAACTACAAACTTTAATAAAGAAATCTTTCTTGAACTAAAAATCATCTATTATCTATCTGTCTAACTCCTATCTGTTCTGTTACCTTTGAGTTGTGTGGAAAAATGTAGAGTCCACTCTATATTTTTCTACAAAAAAAAAACAAAAGCTCTCAATACTGCAAAACAAAAATAAGCAAAAAAAAATCTACGAGAATTTTCTAAAAGAATAACCCAAGTAAAAGCATCAAGTACCTTAAAGTACGGGAAAAATTCTAACAGGTTCTGAAGAGTGATTTACGATGTCATAAATAATATAAGTATCTAATAAGGGGAAGGAAGTTTCCATTTTAATCGATTTATGAACGGTGCCCGCTGAGATTGTAACAAAACAGTGCACATGGGAACCAAGCCTTATTTTACGCTCCGTGTTGTATTTAATTTTATGTTTATTTTAGAAAAACTCGCCAAGTGCGAGTTTGACTTACGCTCCGAGGGTTCCGTACAAATTAGTAGACTGGTATTTTGTTATTAAACTACAGAGATTCGACCCGAATGGCGCAGCGGTAGTAAGGCTGCCTTACGTTCTTATGGTCCCGGGTTCGAATCCCGGTAGGAGCAAATGTTTGTGTGTCACACAAGTGATGAGCATGGACATTTGTTTCCGAGTCATGGATGTTTATATGAATAATAAGTATGTATTTACAAACAAAAAGTATCTATATGTAGTAGTATATATTTGGTGTCCACGACACATGTCTCGTTACTTAGTGTGGCACTAAATGGCAACGCAAAATATGCGACATGTCGGATATTTTGCGGTCATATCTTTTGATCGCGTTGAGTTACAAATTTGATTTTTTCACATCTGAAAGAGACTGTAGACACGAGTATTTGATATAAAATACTTTTGAAAGTCTTTTCATTGGATAAGGTTAAAAATTATATGCTACAGCGTTGTTTTACTAAAGTATGAAACGGATTTTGTTGCTGTTTTCAACATCGTTGAGTAAAATTAATTCCAAAAGGATTTTGGCATTTAAAATTACGTATGATATAGAAATCTGGATTTACGTTACACATACAACACATTTAAATTCAAACACATGTTTTTTTTTCAGTGTCCTTATAAATCAAATGGCCAGCAAAATGCTACAGTAATATATGCGTAATTTACTAAGCAGTCTGGATTTAAACCGGATAGGATGAAACACGCCTGAATAAAATCAAGCCGAGTACCTACTGAGTAGGGTGACCACGTTAATAGTTTTCACCTCTGTAGTCCTGGTAGAATTAAAATATTACATATTATAATTACACGACTACAGAGGTAACAAAAATAATAAATACTGGCGAATTTGATTCTTCTTATATTTATAGTTTTTCACCCTAGTTTTAACTGAGTAAAAAGAAATCCCTGATGCTTAAATGACTTGAAACAAATTGGAAATTTTGTGAAACGTTAACATTTAAAATACGTTATGGAGACTACATACCAAAGTCATCTCGCATGTGGCATATCGGCAGCGCTTGAACGCGGTCAGTTGTTGTCGGTGGCTTTCAAGTGCAGACTCCATTAGGAAACTCTGCATATGGAATGCCTGGTAGTCACAAGAAATTAATCACTTGTTTTTCAGTGTTATGTCGAGGTTCGTGTGGCTGAATTTTGAGCTAAACATATTGAAACTTTTTGCCATCGATACCCTAAGAAGAAGAAGTGGTATATCAAACCGCAATCAAATTCGCTACTCTCAACAAAGTACTCCCGACGGAAAGTAGGACTGTCCTAAATAATTTCTTTCGATTGGTCACTATACAGTTACCGAGTCAGAACAAACAGACAAAAAAGCAACAATAAACCGGGTGCCGGCACTGAATTGGTAAGAGTTTGCTTTGCACGGGAATCGAACCCGCTACACGTACCGCTCCAGAATACAAATTGCCTTTATTTGGCTCCGTAATTGTGATTTTAAAATGTTTCAGTCGTTTTAAATTAATGATTTTTATTCTTTTACCGAATAAAGTTAGTTATTAACCGAACTGACTAATTTTTATTGGCAAGTAGAATAGGATTTGGATGATACGATCATTTTTTGTAAAAACATCATATCGTATGATATTTATGGTCGTCAATCATTTTCTGATCAACATACAACCATACAACTGACCGGTAATGTTAGAGTTTAGTACTGGCGCATTCGTCTTGATCAATAGGTAAAATGGTTTAGCCACGAGTTACACGCGCAAGCGACAGCGACTGTGCAGAAAACAAATAAAGAAGTCGCTTAAGGTATGCCATGTGTACGCGATGGTACTCACGCGAAAGAAACAAGAGAAAAAAAGACCCTTGATGAAGCCGAAAGGCACTTGTTCTCTCCGTCATTGCGATATTTTTTTATTTTCCAGGTAGAAAACAGGGAAATATACGTTGTATGGGCTAAGTGCGGCTAGCCTTTCCTGTTAAGGCTGGGGTATCTGCTAAATTAGCAACTCTATTTGTGGTGGTTCAAACTTCGTTTGAAATACTGTTAGAATTAAGTTCTAATCAGCTTGCACTACAAAGTGGTTGTTACGTCAGTCACTGCGGGCCGAATAGTGCGAAAAGGGTAGTTCTTATTTAATTGTAGCCTAATAAATCATTAAACCAAAATGCCAATTGTACACTTTGTGAAGAAAAAAGTGACAAATATTTGTGTGAAAAATAAATACTAAAACTTAATGCCGTATAGGACGAAAATTCAAAGAAAAAATGCTTCACTTTGAATTTTTTTTTCATATGGTAATAATAAAGTTAGAATTATTTCAAATGTACTAATTAAAGTTTAGAGTCTAATAAGCAACATATATTTTTTTGCACATTTATATTCACTCATCAAAGACGAGCTACATGGAGAAAACCTCTCGTTAACCCCCCCCTTTACCCCCTTAAGTTGCGTCACAAGTAATATTGGCTGAGTTCATGAACGTTAAGTAAATACTTATTTAAATAAAAAGATTACTAATATTCAAATTGTGTACTTGTTAACCTATTTATCATGCTTTATAAATTCAATTCGCCCTCCAAAGTAACTTAAAACTAAAACCGATAAATACAATTTAAATTAAAACTTTATTTATCAAATAAAAGACCTAATAAAATTGGAATACAAAATAGAAAGTTATTTCGCCGAAATTGGTTTGCTCCAACAAACTGTAGGTACATATACCAAGGGAGATTGAAAATAAAAAAAATATAAGAACCTAACCCTTTGAACTGAAATCCAATTTAAAAGAACTGAAGTCTGTTGGAGTTCGTCAAAAATTTTATATGACCCCGAGTTTATTAAGGGGTTGAAACGAGGTTTTCATCATAAAGATGACGAAAATTGAATTTATTACCAATCTTACAGTTTATTTTTGCAATTTTGGTGAAGTTTACACTATGAATTAGTATTTCCTCGAATTAGTTCGGCAGTTTCATGACTTTGAGGTCATTGAAAGTCTTAGTAATTCAAGAAGACCTTCTATTTAGAAAATAAGATAAATGGAATGGAAATAAATGGAATATTAATGGTGGTCTTCTTCCTATTCTTTATTGCACAGAAAATTAAAAGATATAAATAAATAAATAAATATCGCTGGACATTAACACACAGCGCCATCTAATGCCACACTAAGCAACGAGGCTTGTGTCGTGGACACCAGATAGTTGATATACTACATAGTTACTTTTTGTTTGTAAATACATACTTATTATACACATAAACGTCCATGACTCGGAAACAAATGTCCATGCTCATCACACAAACATTTGCTCCAACCGGGATTCGAACCCGGGACCCTAAGAACGTAAGGCAGCCTCACTACCGCTGTGCTATTCGGGTCGTCTATAATATACACACAAATTGCAATAATAGAGCGTATTGTAGTTGTATTAAAGAGACTCATCTTTAGCAAACCATTTTTTTTTCAACATAAGTTTAACTTGATACTAGAAGCAAAATTTTGGGATTTTTCTAGTCCTGACGGAACCTGTCTAGTTTGTCCCCCAATCTCTTTCGAGGCCTGCCGCGACCCCACCTCACTGTATCTATTTTAATTTTAATTCAGTAATGCCGTCTGAGGATACTAAAATCTATCAAGCTTCAGATTAATATTCGTCTACATTATAAAACAAATGGAAACGCGTATTTATCGCAAATTTTATCATTAATATAAGCCCGACGTTTCGACCGGATTGCACCAGCTGTGGTCGCGGGAAGATTGAAGTATTGGAGGTACCGCCACGGCAAAGCGAAGGTGTTTATTCAACTACCCTCACTTGATCTTCATAAATGTCGGGCTTATATTAAAGGTAAAATTCGCGATAAATACCCGTTTCCATTTATTTATTTATAGTTAATTAAAACGGTTCACACCAATTACAATAATTAACATAGAAACAATAATTAACAGAACAAAACTAAAATCTTCCAGTTGCCACCTTTCAATGGTTTGAATTAAATTACTAATTAATACTAACACAGAACAGTGGACACTCTTGCATACTTTCTCTCACAGAACATCAGTCATATTCGCCTAACCTTACTACATTCATCCGCAAACACATCACATTCAGGGTTGGCAATCAGGAGGGCGTTGAGCGTCTTAAGAGTACGACATCCCGGAGATTCAGCTCTGGCGACAGTTTTAGAAGACGGTGGGGCGAACAGATTGTGCCGCACTGGCGTTGTCCGATATATTTGTCGGGAACAAATAGCCCGCAGAAAAGGCTGTGTCCATATGTTTTATAAAGTGTTCTGATCGTGAAAGTTTAAAAAACTACATAAGCTAACGCTACTAATAGCTTACTTGAACCAAATGAAATAACGTACACAATCATTCCAAAAGCAATCAACAAATAGCTGTACATAAAACGTTGTAAAATTAGCTTTGATGGCGATAGTTAAATCGTTTCATTGAACATTGCTAAAACATGGCTGCCTACGTTTTTATATTAATTTATGGAACAGTGGTACTTTCTATTTTTGTATAACTGTCAATTGTTTTGTTTTAGCTGTCTCGTTGGTCCTGTGGACGCAAGACTCCTGAGCATGAGGAGCAGAGTTCGATTTCCAAGTCGGGCAAAGTGTTATTGGGTTTTTCTATCAAGAATTTCTCAGTAGCCATCAACCAAGCGCAAATCCAGACTCCGTGACAACGGAGTCTGGATTTGCGCTTGGTTGATGGCTATAGGTTCGCCCCCTATTACATAAGACTTAAACATAACTGGCGAAATGTGGGTGTACTATTAAGGACACATCTACCTACCTCTTCGGTGATTACAGGCGTGATGTTATGTCATGTTTTGTTTGCGACTAAACTTGCATAGAACGAGGAACTACAGAAGAAGATATAGCGACGAAGACTGGAGATAATCTCAAATTTTCGATGGTCGATCAATGATTCTTTTTAGCTGCTCATATACATCATACATACATATAGACAGTGCAGTGCATTATACGCAGTGCTGTGTTGGCATCGTATAACCGAAATTTATTAATTTTATTAAATGAAATTTTATGCACATAATGTACAAAGGCGGACTTATTGCCTTGGGCATTTTCTACCAGGCTGGTAGGACTTAGGCTTTCTTAAGGTGATGCAGAGATAATACACAGTAGGTGCAATAACAGAAAACGTATAAGAATAAATACAAATATATATACATTTAACAAAATATATAAAGAAAAAAAGAAAAATATATATATATATATTTATGTTGCATCACAAGATGTTTCGCTCAGCCCTCCAAGCTGTTAATAACCACATACCTTCTGCAAATAACGTACCCTTTCGGCAAGCTTAGTAATGAGGATAATGAAAAATTCCCAGTAGTGTTCATTCAGATGGCATACTAGAAGTCTTTCTTGTTAAAGCCCTTGCAGTTGCATTAGAAAAGTCAGAAATACCAAGGAAAGACACATTTAAAAGCACATCGTTAAACAAAGCAGCTCTTAAACATAAACATTATGTCCACAGATTATACCCCACACCGTCCAACTCGGCACAAACAATTCCGCTTTAATATTTTTATTTATATCCTCGACAAAAGAAACAACAATTCCAAAAACTCTCACTAACAATTTTTATATACGAAACACTCGAAAAACTCAGGAACTACGAGTTTGCATACTACAGCGGTAAATTCTCATATAACCTAGTTTGCATATCCGACTTGTACCGGCTTAATCTGGTAAAAACCGGTATTTACCGGACAACGGCTTGTTACGCCATGTTGTTGTAACATGCAGGTTAATGTACCTTTCGTTTGTGTTTCGGCTTGGCTTCGTATGTGTTTTTGTAAGTAAAAAGTTTGTATTGTGGAATAAGTGGTTTTATGGTGGAGAGGACTGAGGGTGAACGGATGGGGATAATGCAAAAAGACTTACGGCGACTAAAGGAGCTAAATTAGCTACTCTAATTGTGGTGGTTCAAACTTCGTTTGAAATACTGTTAGAATTAAGTTCTAATCAGCTTGCACTACAAAGTGGTTGTTACGTCAGTCACTGCGGGCCGAATAGTGCGAAATGAGTGGTTTTTTGCGATTCACAAAAAATCTATTGATGACTGACTACGGGATGGACTAAAACAATAAAACACTATGATGCTAATATGTTGCTTGTAAAATTATTAGCCAAAAAATCAGAATGATCGCATGTATTTGAGTATGGTTTTTACTCGTTAAAAGAAATTTTTTAAAGATAAGTTCGCGATTTTTTTTATTGAGTAGAATTAGTTGTATTATGTTTTCAAAATACTATCATACTAGCATATATCCTGAAGAATATCATATATTTTTCTGGTTTTGTTTATTGCAGTGAATCATATGCTTTTTTGCATTATAAAACTCGCGTTTAGTCCCCTTAACAAAACATAGAAATTGTTATATGTCACGTTTGTTAGGGTGTCATAAGTGAAAAACTGGACTCAAATCATAACCTAACATCACGCCTGTAATTCCCGAAGGATTAGGCAGAGGGGTAGGTATACTAATAGTACATCCACATTTCGCCATTTATGTTTTAGTCACTGAGCAGAAATCCAGACTCCATGGCTGCTACTTAATAATGAAATTCCTGGTGGAAAAACCCAATAACACTTTTCCCGACCCGATAATAACCAGGAATAACCTTACTTGTACATCACAAACCTGGTGTACGGGTGTATAGATACCCGCCAACCAAACTCACTGAAGTGTAATACTGGCGCCCAAACAGGGCCGTATTTCACGCCCGCGTTGTCGTTCAAATTGCTTTATTTGGCTGGCGAGCAAATTAAACTGTACTAATTAAGTGCATACGAGCCGCGATCTGGCCCTGCACTCAAACTGTTTTATGTTTATTCGCTGTAAATTAGGTAATTTAGTTGCTCTTGTAAAGGTTTAGGTTTATCTATATATAGCCGCTCGGGTCAATCTTTAGGCGAAGGGGTTAGGCTAGGTTTGCTTAGGTTGGTTCGTGATCCACCCTTTACATACCGAGTTTCCTCCATGCCTCGGAAAGCACGCTAAGCCGTTGGTCTCGGCTGTCATTTGTAGATCTTTGACAGCAGTTACAAGAAGTCAGTGGCCCGAAAGTCTGACAACCAGTCTTAAAAGGGCGCATTCAGAAAGTTGGCTCGCAAATATCTGTCAAATATTTATTTAATTTCGCAATATTACTCTAGGGAAATAAGAAATATGGCTAACTAACTATCTAGAATATTGTTTATGAAATGCAATAATTAATATCGTAACACCGAAAAATCAGTTTTAGATGAGAAAAAACTATTTGGGAACTTTCCAAATGCCTTTTCTGCACCTAAAAACGGTCACAACATCAAATTCAGTATTTCATTGCAATTCACTATTAATATTCTAGATAGTTAGTTAGCCATGTTTCTTATTTCCATACAGTAATATTGCCAAATTAATTAAAACAGGTAAATATTTGACAGCTATTGGCGACGTTGCCAACTTTTTGGATACGCGCTCTTAACACGGGGTTTCGTACTACCCAGTACTAACTGGGTTGTGGAGGTCAGATAGGCAGTCGCTCCATGTAACATACTGGTATTCAGCTGCGTCTAGTCAGACCCTAACATAGTAGGGAAAAGGCTAGTCAGATGTTGACTATATCTAGCCTGAATTGCTCTATCCTCCTCTCTTTTCCACACACTTGTGTTTTCTGCTGTGAATGTGGGCTAGTCTTTTCACTAAGAGTCTAATTTATTTTGCGATCTTCGCTATTTGGACACTCCTGCCTGATCACCACTAAGCTAATTTTTGCTTGAACTCGCAACATAGAAACGCTCTCTAGCCCCGCCCCGTTGACTTTATATAGAAATAATGAATAAAAGACAAACGAGAGTTGTTGTTATTTTGTGCGCCAAATTGACGCTTTCATATTAGGCCTAAACTTTAAGGGGGCGTGGCTCGGCGCCTCAGCATGATTTTAGTAAAAAAAAAAAAACTGATCAGGCGGAAAAGACCACGACTGTACATTTAATTATAAATGTTCCAATAGCTGTTAACACTAAATGGGAATTTTACCTCTTTTAATTATTAGATAACGATAGCTATTGTTAGATTGTATCATATAACAGGACAAAAACCTCCTACACGATATTCTGTTATTTCAGCCGGAAATAAACAAACCCCGCTTTATGTTTCATATTCGTGTCCCTGCATGTTTGTTGTATACAGTGCAACACAGTAATATTTACTCTAGCTTGTGTACCTGGAACGTTAGAATTCACAAATATATAGACATAACTATGCACAGTACTCGTGGTCTAACTAAAACGTTTGATATTACAATATGGGCATAGCTACAAAGTTTACCTGTAATATTGCATCACTGACAAATTTACAATGAACTTTATTTTTGTTGCATTAAGATTGCTTTCACTGACACGTCTGTCAAAATAACACTCAACTTTATTTTCATTGCGAAAAGGTTACAATCGGTTTCTTGCAGTCAAAAGTAATATGACTGTGGTATCTGGATATAAATATGACACATGAAATAAAAATAAGATGTGAACAAGGTGTACAATTTTTCATACCCCAAAGAAAAGGGAGGATCCGCCAACCAGACGGGTGTTGTGTCAGGTGGGCTACTGCCCGCCAGTTGTTTTCGGGTTTTTCTATACAGGGTGGAATTTTACAATGCCACCTTGAGGGAAAGTACTCTAAATACTGGAGTTAGCAAATATTACTCTAAGGAAACATTCCTTTATTTTTAAAAAGAAACCAATCTGTATTCACAGATTTTCGAAAATTCACTTGCCACATTCGGGCATCGAACCCGGGATGGACCGACTAAAGTTAAAAAAATAATATTCTGTACCTTTTTGACATCAATCGATAGGGTCAATCATATGGATCAAATCTCTCTAACAAACATGATCAGTTAAATTAAAGTAAAACCATGAATAAAAGTGATACATGTTAGTGAATTTATCCCATTCATTTTATAACTGTTCTTTAGATTTCATAATTTTCCCTTCATTTAATTTATCATGTTTGTTAAAGAGATTTGATCCAAAGAAACAAATCTACATTCACTGCACAAGGTTCCGTAATCGGACCTCTGCACTTTCTAATATATGTCAACAATATGTATAAAGTCATTGAACACAGCTCTTGTTATCAGTTTGCTGACGACACCTGCCTCCTGATTGCTGATAAAGACCCCAATTTCGCCATTTTTAAACTTCAAACCGACTTCGATAACCTTAGCAAATGGTGTCACGACTCTGGACTTGTCCTAAACGCCCAAAAGACAAAACTTGTCCAAATTAGCAGTCCTTATATTAAAAGAAAACCCCATAATGCCCTCATCGCTCACTGCCATTCCTGTATGCACGCTCACAGCACAACTATCACAAACAAATGCAAATACCCACCCATTGAAATTGTTGACAAACACACATACCTAGGTCTGGTCATCGACAGTACATTTAATTGGTATCCCCATATAAATCGAGTCTGCGACAAACTAAGAGCGTTTTTGGCAAATATGAAAATTATCAGAAACAGAATACCGTTTAAAACGAGACTAATTCTTTATAATGCCCTAGCAGATTCCTATATAGCCTACGGGTTAACAAGCTATGGCCGTACTTACAAAACTTACCTTCAAAACATTTACAGACTTCAAGTTCGTATTCTCAAGCAAGTAGTCTCTCAGAATGTTAAACTCAAATGTACGGGTAACGAAGCGCTTTTGTTTGAACATTGCAATGTTCTTCCCATCCATCTTAAAATAGAATACGCATTACTTAGTGAACAATTTTTTAACACTGACATCCAAACTGAAGTATCGCACTGCAAACAAACGCGCTCCGTAACACAAAAAAAAACTAGTGACAACCTATGCTAAAAACACGTATGGACAACGAACCACCGCTTATTTAATTCCTCGACTGCTAAATAAAATGGATCCTATCCTTAGAAGCAGTATAACTAAATCCAATATAAAATCAAAATGAAAATCATACTGTACAACGAAGTTAAAGGACGACAACGCCAATATTGTGTCTGGTTATTAGCAAACCATAGATGTGTGCCGTACCCAGCTATGCATGTATGTATGATCTATCTATTACTGTTGTGGTAGTAGTACTAGTGCGACCAACCTATCTGTGCAGGCAGATATAATCGAAACAAACTCTAATGAACATTATGCTTACCGACAGTCGACAGAGCCGCGCCGATATGAACTGCTTAGATAGGTTGGCAACACGATGTGCATACCGTTCAATCACTTAGATAATATTGTCTCCTATTTTTATTACCTATCAGCTGAATCAACGTTCCTAACAAACCTCTGTGATTTTCTGGAACGTATATTCTGTCAATTGTAATGTAAATATGTTTCTTGATAATATAAATAAATAAAATAAAAAAACTGATTTTCGAAAATTCGCTTGCCACGCTCGGGAATCAAAATCAAAAAAATCAAAATCAAAGCATTTATTTCAAGTAGGCCAGTTACAGGCACTTTTGAATTGTCGAAACAAAGATGAAAATTAAATGTAGCTACAGTCCCAGTCACAAGGCATAAAAACTGTGAAAGTACTGTAGTTGCCCATTCCCTAGCGTAGATCTCTATGGAGAAGAACGGGCAAGAAACTCCATGGACACTCTTTTAAATCAGAATATTGTTACAAAATCTTGGTTACATCGTTCATGTTGAGATGGTATATTATGTGAGAACAATGTAGCAAGATGTGCACGTTAAAAGTGTCCACAGTAAAACAAAACAGAGAAAAAAAACAATTCAAAAACTAAAATAATTCATTAAAATAAGCCATGGCAACTGAGAGATGACCAGTCACAACTGACAGCGCCCGTTCACGGACATGACGCATAGATCAGCACCATTCAACTCAACCATTTTGAAGGGAACTAAATGATCCGACACATGCGCCACCATCAGCGAGACTTTTGAGTGAGCATGACATATTCTCGACCGCCAGGGCACATTCAAGTCAAGAAAAGATGTAGGTTTCACGCGACTGATAGCATGCTAGTACATAGCACTCACACAATATGGGCTATGCGATTATATAATACTAAAGAGATTGAATCTATACAATGCAAAGATAGTTGTACAATCTTCAGCAGCTCCAAACAATACAATTAGTGCTATCCATTTATGCGCCCCTGTCCTTGTGGAGCAGGACCGGCATTGAGCCAAGCATTTTTATCAGCGATATAATCGTCCAATTTGTAATATGCTTGCTTACTCAATGTGCGTTTAATGCATGTTTTAAATTTTGATTCATTCAGTTCAAGAATGCTTTGTGGAATTTTATTATAGCATCTCAAACAGTACCCCATGAAAGAAGAGTCTACTTTAGCGAGTCTGAAGCCTGGCTGAACTAATTGGTCCCTATTTCTAGTACTGTAATTGTGTCTGTCACCTCTTTTACCAAAAAGATGTAGATTTTTCCTCACGTACATTATGTTTTCGTAGATGTATTGACAATGTACCGTCATGATGTTAATTTCCTTAAACAGTTCCCTCAGAGAATCGCGCCTACGAAGATTGTATATGGCTCTGATGGCTCTTTTTTGCAGAATAAATATAGATTCAATGTCTGCAGCCCGTCCCCATAATAAAATGCCATAAGACATTATACTATGAAAGTAACTAAAATAGACCAATCTAGCAGTATCTACATCAGTAAATTGACGGATTTTTCTAATAGCATATGCTGCTGAACTTAGCCGCCCCGCCAGAGATGTTAAATGAGAACCCCACTGAAGCCTTGAATCAAGCGTAATCCCCAGGAAAACCGTTTTATCTACGAATTCAAGTTTCTCTTTATTCAATACTATATCACAATCGCTACTTTTGACATTCGGTAAAGCAAATCTTATGCATTTCGTTTTTTTTTCATTGAGTACCAAATTGTTTGCTGTGAACCAATTATGGACTTGAAGTAGGGCATTATTCACGTCGTCTAGATTTTGGGCTCGTCTATTTATCTTAAAAATTAGGGAAGTGTCATCGGCAAATAACACCATATTTTGAGGTTGGTTTTTCAGTAAATACGGTAGATCATTTATATATACTAAGAAGAGGAAAGGACCCAATATTGAGCCTTGCGGAACCCCCATTTTGACTTTTAAACCCTGTGAATTAACACCATTTATTTGAACATATTGTTGTCTATCACTCAAATAAGATTTTACCAAACTAAGTCCAAGTTTACCTAGTCCGTAATGCTCAAGTTTCAAACCGACTAAAGTTCGAAAAAATAGCAACCTGTACTTTTTTACATCAATCGATAGGGGTATATGATTACCCTTATCGATTGATGTGTGAATGTAGATTTGTTTCTTTTTAAAAGTAAAGGAATGTTTCATTTGAGTAAAATTTGCTATCTCTAGTATTTCGAGTACTTTTCCTCCAGGTGGCATTGAAAAATTCCATCCTGTTTTGTCTTAACTCAAGGATGAATTTAATTGCACGCTTTAGAATGTTGTTTTATGTTGTTTGTTTGTTCTTCATTTGTGTCATAGATGGCGCTGTAGTTCTTTTTGTACTATGTTGTTGTAGTAGTTTTGTAATGCCGCTACAGAACTATCACACAGGTTTGAATTAAGAAGCCAATGCTGTTCAAAGCCTAACTGCTTCTAAGGCTGAAATTTTTAAATGTTGTTTAGCAGTTAGCACGTGCTTTGACCGAGTCATGTTGCCGTCCCTGTCTCGCAGCTGTGGTTTAGCGGTAGTGCGATAGTGACATGAATAATGCTAGGCCTAGGCTGGCTTCTTACAAGTGCCATATTAAACGACCGCGAACAGTACATCTGATCGATACTTAAACAATAGATTCTCCTACTATAAGGAACTTTATCATGAATTATAGGGAGAAATAAAAAGATTTCAGCAATAAAACTAGGGAATGAGACATAGGAAGGATTTTATGGCGTACTTTTATGGGGGACTGAAGAGAATGGGGGCTATTATCATAATATCGATGGGGGTCCCCTTGATCATTGGGAGATAATGAGCCGTGGCGGGGGTGGTGTCGGCATATAAATAGATTGATCGTAAATACTAATGTTTGATATTAGTAGTTGATTCATATCTGAAGAATGAGGACTGTACGGCTTACGTACATACCGCCAGGCAGCAAACGCAGCAACCTACTTTTCCCTTTCGTATTTAAAACCATGTTTAATATAATTTTAAGTTAGTTGACAAATTACATACTTACGCGAACATCGCGGATCCAACCCACTTTTACTTTGTATTGTGATCGGTACTCTAATAAACTTTTAGTGTTACCAAATCTGTGTGTGTTTACGTCAACTCACCTAACTCCAAGTGCTTACTTACTTACCAAGTGTAAGGTCGCCGACTGCTACGGGATCTTCAAAGGACTGAGACGTTTATAATCAGTTCCGACTTCTAAATAAGGGGGTGGTTATGTATTCGGTCAGCATCATGTTTTTTTCATGCATGTTCTCTGATTTCTCCGTAATTACTGGTCCAAATTAAGTGAGGTTGATGGGATGGATGGGTAGGTGAGGTTTCGAAACTTACTTGAATTATGATTGTCTTCCTGTCCTTGTCCCATGTCACTCGGAGTCGTCTCAACACAGTTATTTATTAAAATATATATATACAAAATAAGAAAGTAAAGGTTTACACATTCATAAATTCCTCTCACAAAACTTCTGACATGCCCATAAAATCTTTTTCCAGCCATCCGCAAACATACCTATCTTTCTAAATCTGGGTGTACTGTACACATCTGCGTACCCCCTCAGAGCATACAGGCGGGATGTTACTTCATGATGTTTTATTAACAAAAAACATCCAAGCGATTGCAGCTATCACGACAGCAGGCCTAGCCAAGTTACAAACGATTCGTATCGATTCTCTTTCTACAATCGTAAACGTTAAGTCACGTGGTCAAAACAAACGAATATAAACTTTCGTAGACAAGTTTACATCGATCAAGATGATAGAATGAAATCTATTCGTTTCTACAATCGTGATCCCTACATCCCATATAAATCGTAGCCAACTTACAGTTTTGACTAAACTTTAAAGTTTCCATTCGTTTGTTTTGACCACGTGACTTATCGTTGATAGATGTCATTCCCATACATTTGGTTAGTTTTCTATTAGCGTTAACGATTGTAGATTGTCAACTTGGCTAAGCCTACAGATTTGCCGTCTATTTTTGATGAGTTCCATTGTAAATCTCCGAAGATCAGCATCAAATCTTCACCAAATTTAAATGGGACTACCACAGGCGTATATTCTTTCAAATAAAAAAGAATTTTGAGAATCGGTCCACAAATGGGACAGAAATCAGGTAACCTAAAAAAAAAAACATACACACGAACATATAACCTTCTCCTTTTTCGAAGTCGGTTAAAAATATGTTTTGCACTAAACGCCTGGCCACGAAATACACGCGTCTGGTGACAGCCATTACGGTGAAAACAAAGGAATAAATTCCTTAAGATCCTGTCAGTCACTGCGACGCAACTTGCGGAGCGAAACGCGTACGTGTCGCCTGACGTAAGTTGTATTAGGTTATTTATGTATAAAAATATGTTATTCGTCCAAACAGTGACCTAACTGGTCTATTTCTTGGGTAAAGAATCAGCATTGCCATTTTACAGCGTTGCGATGCGGACGAACTGTTGAAGCCCTTTAATTCTTTTCTGTTTTTGATACATGTACATGTTTTTAGGGTCCCGTACCCAAAGTGTCCACCCAAAGGACCCTATTACTAGGACTCCACTGCCCGTCTGTCACCAGGCTGTATCTCATGAACCGTGATAGCTAGACAGTTTAAATTTTCAAAAGCTATAACAACAAATAATAAAAATAAAAATAAAATTACAGGGGACAACCGTCCTATACACCCATCATGCGCGAGGCTGACTCGCACTTGGCCGGTCTTTAATATTATTTTAGGTCTGTATAGTTAGTAAATAATGTAATCTGAATAAAAGTTCAATCGAAAACCACTCCAACCGAGCAACTAAATATTTAATAAAAACTAGGATCCATTAATTTTAGATACAACAAAAAGCCACAGCATGTGCTCAAAAATTCATGCAATAAAATATTATTGAAGCCATCGATCAATACCTATCGACAACGGCTGCCAAGCACCAAATGCAGTGAATAGCTATGTTTCATGTTGAACTAAGCAATTAATTTTTCAAATGGCTCGAAGGGGGTTCATTCATGCGAGAGGAGGGGGCGTTGGGAAAATCAACAACCTGTATATATGTAGACGTATTTGTGTAGTATGATGTGGCTGATTGGTGCTCAGTGATTTTAGAGAACATTTTGTGTAAATATTATGGTTTTGTATAAAGGGTGTAAAAAACCTCTTAACGAAGCCGAAAGGCACTTGCTTTCCTCGTCATTGCGATATTTTTTTTGTTCTACACCATACCTGGGAACCTTCTAGTTACAGAGATATTGGAGGTCATATCAACTTTTTGACCACTTTTTTTTTAAATACAAGTTTTTAATGTTGGATTTTTACTTTAAACACCTCCACGACCCCGTACTATTCAATCCATCCATCAGCACAATATTTTGAGTGCGTTACATTGAGTTCCACCACAAAACATGATTTTTCACCCCAAAAAAAAGTCGTTTCCCAGCAATAATTTTTGCGTAAAGTTGATGTACAGAATGTTTGGTTGACGGCTTTGTGATGAGGTTGCTTACACCCTGTATAACTATTTAGTAAGTATCAGATGTGTTGCGGCAAAACGCGAGCTTGTATAAATTAAAAAAAAAACTCAGGAATGATAAAATACTGAATGATAGAAATGATAAAATACTGACTGTGAGCCTGTTAAATAATACAAAGGACTTTGTTGGAATTTTCACTATTATTTAAAGAATTTCCGAAAGGTTTATATTGTGTCATCATTATTCGCTTGCCTTTATACATTATACCAATGTATTAGGTCGGCGCAGCTAGTGCTCGTCATGTCAACAGTCACCTCCTTTTTAGCTAAAAAATATTTGTCATATAGGAAAAACGTGTGAAACGAACGTGGGTCGCTAGTTTAATAATAATAATTAATACCTCACAAAATATTTTATCATTAAACTTCATAAATCAAATTAAGTACCTGTAAAACCACGTACGAGTATCAACCTCCTTAATGATCCTATTAATTTCTCCCGTGTACTGTTTATAAAGTAATGTATTGTTTTCTCCATACATTGTTGAACAACAATGTTAATATAGCTCAATTTCAACGTTATCTACAAAAACCATAATTATTAAATACGAAACTTTGTTTACGCCGTAGCTACGCGATTGCTACGCGACTGCTACGCCGTAGCTCCTCGGTTGCTACGCCGTAGGGAAGTAGTTGGTACATACATTGCGCCGTAGCTAAGCAGTTATTTCTACGCTGTTAAAATAAACTTACAAGTCGGCAAACAAACTGAAAAAACTATTTTTTTCAAATTGAAATTCTGTCAAACTCATGACGTATGCTTTGTAGTTTTATGGTATAAGAGGAGTCATTAAGTGATGGGTCGCGTTACAACTGTTATTTATATCAGATTAACTTACCACGCCGATCACTTTCGTAATGAAGATATTGATATATCAACGTCACAATCTATCCCACCCTAATCCAAAACCTTACTCAACATATATTAAACCTTTTCACTTCCCAATAAGGTTAAAAGTCCAGCAAATCCGATCATCGGAATCTTTTTATTAAGTCCCTCGTCTGTTCTATACATTTTCGTTACAATGTCTTACAAGTTCGACAATAGGCAATTAATACCAAGAGCAAACTTCGCAGTAACATTGAAATTGAAAGAAAGATAAATTCGTGAAGTTGGCAGAGCCGAGAATTGTTCCGTCTCCCCTACAGTTTCTTGAGCCAACAATGCCTTATGACTTTTGATTTATAATTATAATGTTCTGTTGAGCTAACTCAATTTGCGGACGAAATTAATGAAAGAAACTTTATTGTACTTTTGTAATTTCTAGTTAATTAAGTTTGAAGTATTTTAAATGTAATTTTTGATTTATAAGTTTTTTTTTTAAACTCACGCCTTTAATCCCGAAGGCAGAGATACACATAAGAGTACACCAACATTTTGCCAGTTATGTTTAACTCCCATGTAATAGGGAGCAAGCCTATTGCCATCAACTTGGTACGAATCCAGACTCCGTGGCTTCTACTGAAAAATTCCTCTGATGAAAAAATCCAAAAACAAATTTAATTAGCCTGACCCTTTTTTTTTCGGATGGGAAATCATCAAATGACTGCTCCCGCTCTGGGCGGAGCAGGAGGGAGTGTCAGACTTTTACTGACTAAAACCCATCCATGTTCCTTCATCGCCCTTTGTGTTCCGGGGCCACGGTATCTCTTTCGAATAGTCCCGCAGCCCCGGCAGGCATCGGCCCTTGCCACCCAGAACATGCACAGCAGTCGGGTCACTAGACCATCGAGGCAGTCCTCTACGCATTTCTTTTGCTGTACTATTTAATATATTTTATATTTTTGAATATCCGACATTGGTAGACTGTTGAGCCTAAAAATGTTTTTTTTAAAGTAAGTGCTGTACACAGCTCTATGCAATAGACAATAGACATATCTTTTCAATACACTTCCTCGAAAACTTTTATTTCGCACTACGATTAGGTTCAACATGCAATGTATTTCACACCCGTGCGTTTTTTTTTTCATTTTCCAACACTGTGTGCAGGAATAGAAATTGCCACAGATATATACCTATACTTAGTCCAAATTGGTTCAATGCCTAATAGTCGGCGGTGATTGTTTTTTTTTTTAATCTCGGCAAAGAGATATGCGTCTTTACAGCGTTAATATTTTTTGATTATTTAAATTATGTTTATAAATAGAATATCATCAAAAACCATGATTATTAAAATAAAATAAAAATAAGTTTATAAAAAAATTACATTAATTTGTGTTCTAGACTCAAAAATATCTGTCATGTCAAAAAGACAAAATATGTGTCCAATATATATAATCAGTTTTTTTTTGTCATCTACCCTATTGTCAAAAAAGCTGCCACGTATAGCCTGCTGTTAGACATATAAACAAGTAGGTATTGTATGAGACGAAATATTTCTAAGCATCACGTTTCCGTTAGTCACAGGTGATCGGGACTGCCAAATATAAGTACGTACCTACCCGAATTTAGTATAAGGGTCTATAAAAAATATTTTTATTGGTTTATTATTAAGACGTATCTGATAACGGATGATAATGTCAATAGCGTCTTTACTATTTTTATCAAATAATAAAAATAGCATACAATACCAACCATACACACCACCAACATACCATATATTTATTTTTATCTCTTCATCATAATCATTATTATCATCTTTGAGATCTCCCCAAGCGTCGCCAAGTATTAGTATTTTTATTTATTTAACTAAGTAATAGGTTTGCAAACAAACCTACAGAGGACAGTACATCTCCCAAACAGACAAAAGAACATCGATAGATTTTTTGCTCTAAGAACTACGCGTCATTTATTTTCCTAGCAGTAGGTATAATCTTCAAGTCTTTCGAAATGCTTTTAGCGAAGTTTGTGAACGCCTCAAGTCTTGAGTATGACTGTGCCAAAGATTTTTAGGGTTCCGTTGGAAAGGAACGGAAAACATTTAGTTACACCTGTCTCATGTCTACTGCCAGTATACTACCTGTTTGGTCCAGTGTTCGCAACAGCTGCTACTAGCATGAGTTATAAAGTTCTAAGTTTCGACCTGGACATCAAACCCTCAAGATCTTACTGAGTTTTTGATCAGGAATTTCGCTCACTTATCTGGATTTATGACGGGTTGATGGCAAGAGCCTTACTACATTGTGCCAAATAAATAATGTTTTCTTTTTTTCTGTCTTTCTTTACACTGTAGAATAGGCATGACGACAGTATCAAAAAATTGCAAATATATTTAGTCCGTCAGTTAGAGCATTGGAAATTAATGGACACGTATTTTTTGTTTTTGTAAGTCAATGAATATTGACAAAGATAAAACGCATCAAAACTCGGGAGTGGGGGCTCGTAACGTCAGAACTAGCTAAAAATTATACCTAGGCGTGACGTATTGAGAATTTTAAAAGCGTCATATCTTCGTCAATTTAGGTTTACGTAACAAAAGAAAACACGGGTCAAATATTTTTTGATAATCTAACTGACGGACTAATTCGATTTTTTTTGTCGTCTCGCCTATTGTGGGTGTGTTATGGTACACATCAGCCTAAATCTTCGGGAATAACAGTGTATGTACTATTCATTGTCTTCTATCATTTTCGAACGACGTATCAAAAATGCATGACTTACTACGGAACCACAAACATTTACACGTGTACATTTACTCACTTTTTTATCGAAAAGTTTTCTAAAACTCGCGGACTCGTCAAGCATGTGTCGCTTGTGACCTTCTGTAACGCGAGTGGATGAAACAAAGCGAGACTTACCGACTTATCTTTCTCTCTCGGGATTAAAAGTTTTTTTCTTATTTTCTTACGGGAAATGATTGTGACTTCTCCCTTGACAGAGAAGTTTTTGAACGACTGATGTGGAGAAAAATAGCGGTAGTTGTAATGTCGTGATGGGACTATTTTATTGGATTATCAAGATGTTTATGTTAAAGGAAATGGCTATCAATATTTATGTGGATGCCATTGGAACTTTTATTTGGTATTTTCCTGTTGTATCTGAGACGAAAAGCTATTTGGTTTTCATTACTTAAAACAAGAATAACGCCCATTATATTGTGACTATTTAAGTAACTATAGTCTTTTATGGAACGTTCCATAACTCAGGTTGCAGATGTCGGAGAAAAAACAGGCAAGCTAAAGACTGGGAGTGGGCTGGCCACGTAGCGCGAATGCACCCGGAGAGGTGGGCAAAGATCGTCACTCACTGGACGCCTGACGGAGGGAATCGCCGTCGTGGCAGACCGCGGCGAAGGTGGTGTGACGATCTGATCTTGTTTGCGGGGCGAACATGGCCAGATATCGCACAAGATAGAGAAGTTTGGAAGGAGAAAGGGGAGGCCTTTGCCCAGCAGTGGGACACATGACAGGCTAAGAAATACAAAAAGTCTTTTACTTACTGTTAAAGTTGATTATATTATAATAACAGCCCGAAGAAGGCAAAACGAAGCCTATTTTATTTTAGTATTGAGGTTTTTTTTTTGTCACAATGTTGTGGCGTAACCACAATACATTATAATTATAATATTACATATACCAAAATAAATCATATGTACTTATAATTAACATCACAAATATGTATTACAATATATTACATATGTATACATTTAAATATACTATAAATACTTTACATACTAAATACACAAGTACAAACATAAACATTAAACATGCACAATAACACTTAACATAATAATAAACAAACTTACCAGTACTGCAGAACCCATCGTCAAGTCGTCGAGCGTCACCGCAAGTCGTCGTCGTGTCGTATCGAGTAAACGCGCACAGAGTCCCGCTACTCACCCGAACAAAGGAAGCCTAGAAACATCGCCGGCGCACCAACGCGCGCGCCCGCGCCCCGCAGTCCGTCTCGCTCGCTCACGGCAGACGCACGCTCGCTTCCTGCGCGAACATAATCCTTCCGCTTACGCTTAATCGCCTATTCGCAATACCTGCTTGTTTGTGCTTGTTGTTATTATATTATTAGTGGTGAGAATAAACTGTTGATAAAGTGTCTGGACCGTTTGATTGTGCTCCCTGAAGAAGATCTCACAACCCGAACAGAAAACACCTACAACACTATCATTCTCCTACAATGTCTTTTCTCACACAGGTTGCGCCTTGATTTCACTTATATAATCCTCTTCGTCAATCGATCGATTGTTCTACTTTTATAGAGGACTACCTTGTCCCACTGGATAACAAGTGTCTTATGTGCAAAACCAGGTTGTAAACTATCTGTTTGCCAAATTTGATTTCAATCCGTTCGGTAGTTTTTGCGTAAAAAAGTAACAAGCATACATTCATCTATCCATTCTCACAAACCTTTGCATTTATTTAGTTGAGCCCAAATTACCTTGTTTGAAGCATCAATCCAGATGTAATATAACAATGTAGAGCGACTGGCATCACAAAACAACACATTGTAAACATCATTCACGTGTAAGTTAATACTTTTGAAACCCAAACCGGCGTACAAACATTTAAATTCCCAATCCCCGTCACAGGTTCTCAATAAATAACCATGTTTAAACAATATTGAACAAATAAATACCGTGACGTCACTCGAGCTACCTTCACAAATGAAATTCCACTTGATTCACTTATTAATCCACTGTTCGAGCTCCGAGTGTAAAATTAATTAATGGAACTCGATTTTACGGATATGTTCAGTCGTATTGTGTTAATTGATTTGGATGCTAGTTGCTATAGCGTGCAGTTTGACTCCTACGTCTGAGGAAGTCTTGGCTTCGATTCTCAGGTCGGGAAAAGGGGTCGTTACCCGTGTTCCCGGTGGGTCGACCCATTACCGGGTCCATGGGTAATTTAGATTACCCGTGGTCCCATGGCATTAGGGATTGTTTCCTGGACGTCTGAAAATATCGATAGAAAATACAAAGCCATAGTAACAGCATATCATATCCCACCGGGACCATGGGTAATAAGTCATTGCATAAATTGACAATGGGTTTATTGGTTTTTTTAAGGATAGTAAAGTCTCGCAAACTACCAGGACGTTGGTAATAAGCGCGTTTGCGCAACAGCACCCGGAATCATAAATTACACAACAAGAACAAAGCACTGTTTTAAACTTTCACGGTTTTTCACTACACTTAAAGTACTAACGGGATAATATCCGTGATTTTCTTTCGTTTCTATGATTTATGAGATTTCTCACAATAAATAATTTTCGTCCCACCCGAATACCTCTTCAGTATTCCCGCGATCTGGTTAATATACGCGAAGCTGGTTAAAAGATCACACTCGAATCCAAGCGGAGAAATGGTGGACCTAGGCACCAGGATATAGGCAATCCAAGGAAGCTATGCCATCCCTGGATACAAAGCTGACCAGGCGCCTTTAGCGCCTGGACAGAGATAACCTGCGACTGGTGGCGGGGACCATCACTGGACACTGTTCACTGAATAAACACTTTCACTCCCTAGGAATCACTGACAGTCCCCTGTGCAGAGCATGCATGGAGGCGGAGGAAACGGTGGCGCATGTGCTCCTTGAGTGCACAGGCATTACCAAGATTCGCGAGGAGACCCTTGGAACACCAAGATCCCTTGCGGATGCCCTGAGGAGACCGGCAAGTTTGATTTGCTTCTGGAGGGAGGTGGGCTGGTTCGAGTAATTGGCCACCTTGGCTCACGCACAACGGTCCACTTTAAGGACTAAGTGCGGAAACCTAAGCCCCATGATAGATAGTGATAGATAGATTCCCGTGATCATGATGCTTGCAACAGTGTCGAAATATCGGGAGCTCATTGAAACAAAAGAAAATCACGGATATTATCCCGTAAGTGCTTTAAGTGTAACAAATACAAATGTGTACGTAAATTTACATAAATTCCATCCGTGTATTTGCGTGGAGGTTATTGTCCGAATCCGTTCAGTATGTTTTTTAAGTGAAAGAGGAACACTCATCCAACCATTTATCCTCACAAACTTTCGCATTTAAGATGTAAATATACATATATCTAAATATACAGGGTGTAAACCACTTCATCACGAAGCCGTCAACCAAGCATTCTGTACATCAAACTAAGTAATTAAAAAAAAAAAAAAAAAATATTTTAAAATTATTGCTGGGAAACCACTTTTTTTTTTGGTGAAATATCATGTTTTGTGGTAGAACTCAATGTAACGCACTCAAAGCATTGTGCTGATGCATGGATGGAATAGTACGGGGGTCGTGGAGGTGTTTAAAGTAAAAATCTCAAATCAAACACTTGTAATTAAAAAAAAAAAACTTTGCAAAAAGCTGGTACTTTGACCCCCAATATCTCCGAAACTAGAAGGTTCCCAGGTATGGTGTAGAACAAAAAAATGATCGCAATGATGAGGAGAACAAGTGCCTTTCGGCTTCGTTAAATATACAGCCTTACATTATTACACACCCTTACACCCTTTAGATTACTGACCAAATGAATTTTCATATCCTGACGTCGAAATGATTCCGGAGTTGAACGAGCGGTAAATAACTTTCACGTTTCAAACTAAAATCTATTGTATTAGTTTTGTGCGCGTTTAATCCCGAAATGTGAATGACATTTGTAATTAAAATTGTGTTGGCAATATTCGTTGTTGATATTCTGTTCCGTGTAAGTGGTTTTAATATGTCAGCAGTAATTGAGCTGTGTGGTTTTATGTTATCAGTTCAGGTTTTGTGATATTCACCCTGAAGTTCAATAATAAAAAAAACAGAGCGAAAACCATGATTTTTAACCGACTTCCAAAAGGAGGAGGTTATCATTTTTTTTGTATGTTTGTTCAGCGATATCTTCACCAATTGTGAACTGATTTTGATGGTTATTTTTTGTTTGGACGAATATTATTTGGCGGTGGTCCTATTAAAGTTTGGTGAAGATCTGATGCTGATTTTCGGAGATATACAAGGGAACTCTTCAATAATTGAAGCCAAATTGGTAGTTTATCCAAGCGATTGCAGCAATCACGACAGATTTGCTGTCTATTAGATTGAAGAGTTCCCTAAAAATGGAAAAAATAAAAGTGATTTCAAAAACACAAAAAAGTGAAAAATAACTAGCTTCAGAAGTCCGTGGCAAAAAAAAATTGAATCCATAAAAAAAAAAGCCACCTACTCCTGAAGCTAAAGTTTTTTTTTCCACTTTTTTTGTGTTCGTGAAGTCGGTTTTATTGACATACATCAAATCGAAAAAACAATGAGTTTGATTATGAAATCTGCATGATGATTATGAAAATAATACACTGGCCTGCAAAACTAAGTACTAGGTACACTTATAAAATTTAATTTTTTCTAAACTAAAGAAGTTAAAGATTTAAAATAAAAAAGTTTTTAGCAATTTGTATCAGCTTTCTTTGAAACTATAGACAAAATTAAACTCTTTTTCGAGTCCTTTTTGTTTCGAAAGTATATCTTGTGTACTTAAAAAGTTATTGCAACTTTAAAAGTGTGATACTTAGTTTTGCTGGCCAGTGTAGTTCATAACAACATTTTGATTAATCTGCATCTAAAAGTTTCTAGGGAAAAAAGGACAAACACGTAAACAAAGTCAACATTCTACACAAGTACCTAAATAAAGATATTATTCCGAAACAAATAGCAACATCAAAAACAAATGAAATCCAGTTTCCAAGCCAACGGCCATATATAAAGGCAAAATTCCAATATAATATTGTGAGTAAGTGTTTCAATCATTTCATGCCTTCTATCGAAAGTCGTAAATCAGAATATTGAACTGATAGACACGTCTGCTACATTTAATGTAGCTATTCTGAGTTATCTCGTATTGTGTCATATTCATCCTAGTGTAACTATGTATAATATATTATCGTCTGCCAGACACATTGTATTCGACCTTCGAGGTAAGGTAAGGCTCCCCAGCAGGACTAGCCAAGTTACAAACGATTCGTATCGATTCTCTTTCTACAATCGTAAACGTTAAGTCACGTGGTCAAAACAAACGAATAGAAACTTCGTAGACAAGTTTACATCGATCAAGATGATAGAATGAAATGTATTCGTTTCTACAATCGTGATTGCTACATCCCATATAAATCGTAGCCAACTTACAGTTTTGACTGAACTTTAATGTTTCTATTCGTTTGTTTTGACCACGTGACTTAACGTTGAAATGATGTCATTCCCATACATTTGGTGAGTTTTCTATGCGTTAACGATTGTAGATTGTCAACTTGGCTAAGCCTACAGCTCGGTCTGTGATGCGATTTGCCCGTCAAACATCTATTTGACGGTCGTTATGGGTAATCACCAGCCCGAAAGTTTATTTTAGAATCAAAACACATAACACCACGCCGGTTCTCCCCGAACGGTTACGCAGTACTATGTAATAGCCTTTTACTATCAACCGCGCACGAGTCCAAACCAGAACAGACAGACTTGAATAGGCTGAATTTTATACCCGTTCTTTTCCACAAACTGTTATTAAAATTCACATTTAATATAACGGTATTTTTAAGATCCACCTACCAAGAGCATAAAAAAGCATGTTAAGTCCACTGTGTATTTCTGCGTTTCCTTTTTAACCGACTTCCAAAAAGAGGCGATTGTCAGTTCGTCAATGTTTTTGGCAAACAAAAATGGTACGTTGCTTATGTTTCTGCATCACTTTCATATTGTATGAATGTTTTTATTCGTAGAAAAGAAACACAATATATGAAAAACTATACTTAAAATGTCACTTACGGGATATCTTCCGTTCTTCCGTGGTTCTCCAGTTGACCCGCGATCATGGCACTTGCAACAGCGTCGAAATATCGGGAGCTCAAAAACAATAAATAATCACGGAGGATATCCCGTAAGTGACATTTTAAGTATAGTTATGAACCGATGAAAAACTATTTCGCAGACAGAAATTGCTTAGATTTTTGTTTCGCAGAAAATGTTTCATAATGTTTGTTCCTTATATTTTTATTTCCAATATTATTGTTTTAACGACTATTTACTTCAATGAAACTATGTTTCACAGAAACAATTCAAAGAATTTTACAATCGCTTTTTTTAATTTATCAAACTTATCATTCAGTAGAAATATTTTTAACGAATATTGTTTGTTCGGTGTATTTTTCCAAGGTATTTTATTACAACGAAAATGCTATCCTTCGTGTCAGGTAACTTGAAACCCTGCAAACAGAAAGAGGAACCCCGCGTAGCACTCCGACCAAATAGGTTAGGTTAGGCTAGAACTGTGACCAACTGCATAGAAATTGGTCGCAGTTACAAAATAAGGGCCCTCCCCGCTTCCATATAACTATACTACGGTGTTATGGGCACACCACAGACTATATTGGCATAGAGTATAACGTCCAGTGTGAAATGTTCAGTGAGCAAAGCACACATAATACTATTTAAAAAAAAATGAAAAGAGAAAGTAAATGTGGCCTTACAATGAACGTGAATTCAGAACCGACTTTGTCAACCCCGACACGCCGTGGTCTTAGTCTGTCCTACCCCTAGGGGGTTTTTTAGAGCCCGGAGGCGCGGGGGGAGGGCAGCCCCCGCCTGCTGTGACAAAAGCGCAGGCATCGCGCGACCCGTAGCGACCGAGGCTGGTCGCCAGCGGTGGCGACCAACAAGCCGAAGCTGCGGTGGGAAGCGTGATTGCCTGTGACTTTGTTACTTAGAGACGAAGGGGCTGCTATCTCCGCAGCGCCGAAGATAAGGCAGAAGTATTGGTTCTTATTCCTCTACCCTTTGCTCCCTGAAAAGTAGGGACAGAAAAAGTAAGGTTACAATTTATCGAAGGTATGAATTGAAACGTTTAGAAACTGTCACTCGATTAAATGTTTTTCTTGGTAATAAGTTTTTTAGTAACTAAACAATATGAATGTAAAGAATATTTGATTTGTTATTCTGTAATATGAATATTGAAACATTGTGTTTTATTTGAAACAATAATCTAAGATTTAAATTTCTTCGAAGTTAATATTCTGCTTATCGATTATTCTGCGAAACGATAATATAAGATTTTTTTTACATGAAACGAAATTCTGTAAAACTTTTGTCTATCAGTGTACAGCCCATTTAAACACTATTATTATCTCAATCAATCCTACTGTCCAAAATAAGACAACAGCAGAAAAACAACTTTAACTACAAGCGATTAAATATTGAATTCCAATATTACACATATTCATAGTTATGAGTACCTCGCCTCCACATTGTCGGCACTCTCAAAGCGTAACAGAAGCCTATAAAGTATGGCGGCACATATTGATTCGAAATTCAAATTGAAATTTGAATCTGGCCGTTGATTAGAATCGGAATGGGCAGCCGAGCTGTGACTCGAATACATAAGCGATTCAAAATCGAGTGATTTAATCGCGTATCGATACATTCGTTGAGTCTCGACGTATCGAAATGAACGAATTTGATATTTTTTTCGTGATTATTTTTTCGGATTGGATTCGTATAAAGTGTTGTTTTTTAAATATTTGTATTTTGGTTCTCGGCGTCGTAAATAATAAATGAAAAGTTTGTTATTTTGTTGTTGGTAATAATTTCTGTTTTGCACAGCAAACATTTTTTTGATAATTATTGTTTTATATAATTGTATCAGTAAAAAAATCTATCAAAATCACATAACCGGACGTCCTATCTATATCTGCTAACTCATCCCTACATAACATAATCAGCCTATTGTTCGCGTTGCTGGGGTGTCCCAGCAATGGGTACAATAGGAGATGGAGTTGGTTGTGATTCACGAGATGTATGTGATTGGACATACCGGTCACCTCTCAATTTTTCCCTCACCGTTTTAGGAGCAGTGGTGACAGTTCATAGGTCGCTACCGATCACTAATCCATGGTTATTAGGCCCCTAGCAGACGGCGTATTTTAAACGAGCAGACGACGCGTGTTTCGCGTAGATGCCGATTATTGCGTTTTATAGATTCAAACGCGCGTAAGACGCGATACGAACGCGCGTGCGAAGCGCGTTTGAAACTCGTTTGAAGCCCGTACAATGGGTCAAAGCCAGCGTAAGCAGTGTCGTCTCAACCGACGCCATTGTACAACTGACGAGGAGTCTCTGACCAAAACGCGGAAGCTACGAGAGACTACAACGCGTCTGTTTCGTTGTATCTGCACGCACGTTTCACGATCGCTACGTGTGCTTAGGTTACAAGGTTGCGTTAAAATCTTGTTTGAAGCGCGTTTACGCGCGTCATCGTCGTGTCGTATTTTGTCTCTGAGTTTCAAGTTAAGAATGCTCCATGGCTGTTTGGCATTTTTCAATTCTATCTTACGTGTGCGTATTATTGATCCAGGCTTGACTTGCTGAGAGGCAAGGTAGAAGACATGAGTACTTATCTTACTTATCTTACTTTTTTAATCTTAAAGGTAGATCAGATTTTAGAACTTCTTTGTAGCTCCAGAACTTGTTTCATGTCATTTTAATACGTCTCTTTAATTCGTCACGTTACCGCGATGTCTTGATTTTGAGAAAGATATTTGTTTGCCTAAATATTTATGTATTCATGAATATATTCCAACCGTCGACTCTCCTCAAATACGGGTCTTTGAGATTTGTTACACATGATTTTAGTTTTTTCGATATTTGATTCTAGAACAATATTGCCGTAGTTAAATTCGTTGACCATTTCTTCAAGTTGTGATGCGGTTTCTGAGAACAAAACGATGTCGTCTGCGAAACGTAGGTTGCTAATGTAACTTCGTTTAATATTTATACCTGATAAAACTGGCTCCTAAATAGACATCTGCAGAGGTGTAAGACAAGGAGACCCCTTGTCGCGGACAGTATTTATAACTGTTTTACAAGAAATCATGAAACAACTTAATTAGTCAAAAAGCTAAGGCCCTTATTTAAACCAAATCAGCTGTGTATTAAGATAAGTTAATACACGTACGGAATAATAAATGTCAAAATAATTTAAATATTTTTTTTTTTATATCGTGTAAAACGTAAACAAATCGTGAATAATTCATTCCGCCATATCATTTTAATGCATATTAAATGAACTTCATTACTTATTTACGACTGCTACTGTTTTTCGTTAAGGTTATTTATTGGTTCTGAAGAGATTTTAATAATTGCGCGACCGCAGTGAAGAAAAACATTTTAATACAACATAAATACGAACAGTTATTGAGACACGAAATTTTCCTGGTCTTATAGATCATCGACCATCCAATGTTTCAATTGAGACAAGGACTGTCTTTTTTTTCGGATGGGAAATCATCAAATGACTCCTCTCGCTCTGGGCGGAGCAGGTGTGAGTGTCAGACTTTTACTGACTAAAACCCATCCATGTTCCTTGTTCGCCCTTTGTTTTCCGGGGCCACGGTATCTCTTTCGAACAGTCCCGCAGCCCCGGAGAAAAGGACTGTCTGCATGGTTATTACGTAAGCGCAGGGCTAAGTAATAACAGCCGCTCGGGTCGTACTTTAGGTTAAACCGCGTTTGCCTAGATGGGTCCGTGGCCTGGGCTCTGGTTACAAATCGCCGTTGATCCCGGCTGTCATTTGTAGATCTTTGACAGTCGTAACAGTCTGACAACCAGTCTTGACAAGGAGTGTCGTATTACCCAGCACTAACTGGGTTGTGGAGATAAGATAGGCACTCGTTCCATATAAAATACTAGGTATTAAGCTGCATACCGTTAACTTAGAAGCCCGCCCCAACATACAAAGTTGGAAAAGGCAAGGCAGATACCGCCAAAACGCGGAACTGATTTTGATGAAAAATCTACTTTATTCCAGAATAATTATTTTCAATTGTTGTAAGTATTGATAAGTGTTACTGCGTATTTAGTATCATAGATTAACGCTGTTAACATCTATCTTAGACGTCAAGATAGTCTAGCGAAAAAGCACACATTCAAACATAAATAATTCATACTAACTACAAACTCCCCACTTAGCTAAAGTGCCGTATTATATTACAATAAAATTATTTTTAATTCCTCAGAGAATATTTATGTAAGATCTTGACGGCTCCTTAATTCGTTAAGATTAATTTCTTTCTCATTAGCCTGATGAGAGAAATGTAATGGATAAGTTGAGGACACTAGGGTGTCTTTGCTTTTGGTACAAGATACAAGACGATGGACAAATGTTGATTGTAGACATCTTTGTAAATGTGAAACACTTTCTTTGGAAGTAAAATTATCGTAGTTATTATTGTGACACACAGTTGTATTGTTACATTTGTTTGACAACTTTAAAAAACATTTTTTAAAGTTGTCCCCCTTGCCCCCCTTCTCCCCCCCTCCTCCCCCCTTTAGGCGAATCTCGGAAGTTAAGAGACTTGGAATATTTTTTTTCCGGATTCATAAGAACGGGCCCTGAGTAAGTCGAAATCATTTTTCAAAACTCCCCCCTCTCCCCTCCCTTCCCCTTCCCTTCACCCCTCCCCCCATCATATCTCGGAAACTGGGACACTTAGCGGCATTTTGATTTTTACTATACTTTATTATTGATTTTTTATACCCAACCTCCCATAAAATTGAAAAGTAGTAGCTTTCCGGGGGTAGGTAGGTCCTAAGTGGAGCGAACCTGCGAGACCGAGTAGAGCGAAGGGGGGAGGTCAAATCATCAATTCTGAGACAAACTTCGTCAAATGAATTGCCATTTGACAAAGTTTTTTGTACAATGTTTGCAGATACACTTTTTACATGCTCAATGAACAAACCAAACAATGTTGCTTACACATGGAGGAAAAGTCACCCCTTGTTATATACTCGTTGTGTTCACGAATGTTTATCAACAATGTACCTCTATTTACACCCAATTTACCCGATTCCAGGCCAAACCGGTTTACTCGGTTAGTCGACATAGCCCAGTAGCGCGGCGCTCTTATTTCTGTTTGCAGGGAATTCTACTTCGAACTAACCTGTCCGTGTAGGGGTGCCCCGAGTCCCGAGCCCGTTTCGCAAGCTCTTTGGCCTAGGATAAACTAACTTGGCCTGACATCTGGTTTTGCCAGTAACGTATACACGTCTTATCAGGAGCTATCACGCACTGTTCGCACATACTGGATTCAGCCCATTCCTTCTCATAGAGAGGAGGCCTGTTTCCCAGCGAGTGACACTTGCTTATACTGTCCAGAAGAAATGCAAAAAGCATTATACAGGGTGTAAACCACCTCATCACGAAGCCGTCAACCAAGCATTCTGTACATCAAACTAAGTAACTTTACGCAAAAATTATTGCTGAGAAACGTTTTTTTTTTTGGGGTGAAAAATCATGTTTTGTGGTAGAACTCAATGTAACGCACTCAACACATTGTGCTGATGGATGGATTGAATAGTACGAGGGTCGTGGAGGTGTTTAAAGTAAAAATCTTACATTAAAAACTTGTATTAAAAAAAAAAACTAGTCAAAAAGTTGGAACTTTGACCCCCAATATCTCCGTAACTAGAAGGTTCCCAGGTATGGTGTAGAACAAAAAAATGATCGCAATGACGCAGGAGAACAAGTGCCTTTCGGCTTCGTTAAGATTTTGAAAAAAAGATCGTATTGTTGGAGTAGATAAGTCACCGTAAAATACTTTCCTCGCAGAGAGTTCATACAATCGTACGTAACGATATTCTGATATTCTCTACTTGTAATGTATTCCTACTGAATAGGCTTAGTAGCTGCGAGCGGGGGAGAAAGTAGATAAAATCAACAGTCTCGCGAAACACTTTACGTATGCACGCGTACAGATGACATTGGTTATTTTCTGAGTTTAGTATCTACTAGTTTTTTCCCTTGGATTTGCTCGCGTTTGTTATAGGGAATATGCACGTAAGTTTTTGCTTCACTTAAATCAATAAAATACAGTGCTATCAACCCAAGAAAAGTATTAAAAGTTTAGTTTATCATATATATATTAAGCTTGTCGCACAAAAATAATATTAAACTCCTGCAATTTTCTACGACAGTTCAAACGTCCATAGCTTTCGCGGCCATGATGTGACGTCATTATCCACATTCTGCCTTGTTTACATCTATTTTTTTGGCCTTAATAAAATAATTTTACTAATTGTATGTGCTTTATTCAAATAAAAATTACATTAACAATATTTTAATAAAATTTTAGTGAAACTTTAAGCACTTTAAAAAAAAAAGTGTTTTTTGACACAATGTAATTTGACGTCAATACCAGTTTTGTTTCGTTTTGAGAGTGCAAAAAAAACAAAAACATGCTATTAAAACAGTAAATTGTAAAATAAGTGATGTACACAATGTTTTTATGCGCCAATACAAGGCATATTTCATAAATAAAAAGAGTTCTGTATTTCATGTATATTTCCTATTAGGTACGTACTTTTTCTACACCGAAGTTCACCAAAATAAACAAAACAAACACACCTACACAGTTCCGGAATCAGACATCAAAAACAACATCATCAAAAGTACATTAAAATTACACCCTTCCACACCGCCAAGGTAAAACAGCTCTTAGCATACATATAGCTTGCACAGCTCACAGCTTATGTAGCTTGCTCAGCTCTCGGCAGGATTCAATTAATGTCCTGGTAATGAGCGCTCTGGCTGCTAGCCAGCTCTTGACTCCTAGAGATCCAACTTTTTTTCTAGATTTTTGCAGTTGTTACTCTGTAATCACTTCTTTGTTCTATTAAGTCGAAAGTTTCACAGAAAAACACACTGTGAGGGAATTTTAAGCGAGGCTAAGGATTATTCCACTTTTGTACATGAATTTGTCCCACTTTTGCAGCATAGTGGAATGTGTTTTGGTGTCCATTTTGTTCCACTGAACGTTTTAGTGCAATAAATTATACAAACGGTGGGTGATGTGGCTTTCGAAGTCTTCATAAACATTAATGGCAATTAAAGAAAAGCCACACTCAATCAAAACCGACAAAAAAAATACTATGAATTAAAACAATTATTAACGTTACAGTATTTTTTTAAATCTAACTCTAATCAAAAATGTATAATATACAGGGTGTTAAAGTAGTCGCGTGCCATAGCTTAGGGGTGAGTTCAGTATCGATAAAGGGACCCGAAAAAAATAAAATATAAAAAAAAAAACTAAAAAAAAATCAAATATTAAAATATCAACCTAATTTAGTACCTACTAACTTAAAATGGCAATCGTATAGAATTAAAAATATTTTATATTGCTATTTGAAGTTAGTAGGTACTAAATTAAGTTGAACTTTCAATTATTTTTTTGTTTTTTTTTTTTTTTTTTGTGTTCCTTTATCGATACTGAATTCAACCCTAAGCTATAGCACGCGACTACTTTAACACCCTGTATATTACTGGCACATGAGTTAGGTAGCTGTGTTTACATCTACGTTTGGTGAGTTGTTGTGCTAAACTCCATTGCCATCAAAGAGGCACAAACCTAGACTTCGTGGGTGGTACTGAGCAAGTCCTAACGGAAAATCCAATTTTTTTTTTGCTCGAACTGGGAATGGAACCCAAGACCTCATGCTCAGGAGTAGCGCTTGCGACCACTAGACCAACGACACAGTCTAAACACTCCACTTTGTCCCACATGTGGGGCAAATTGCTGGAGCAAAGTAGAAAAATCTGAACCAAAGCTAGCAGGTTTTTACAAAATGTTTTCTGTTTAGTATTCTAAACGCAGGTTAACCCAGTTAACCTAGTTAACCTCGGTCTGCTGCGGCTGAACTCAAAACACCAATATACATCATCCGCTTGGAGCAGGATTTAGAAATATATTGGATTTCCACGGATTTTCTGGTTCGTTGGATACGGCGCGGTGTATCGACTGTGGTAGTTTTAGTTAGGAAAAGATTGTCTGGAAATCTTAGTATTTTTCTTATTTATTTATTTACTAGCTGATGCCCGCGGCTTCGCCCGCCCGCAAATTATTTACTAAAACCTTCCTCTTGAATTACTCTATCTATAAAAACGCGCATCAAAATCCGTTGTGTAGTTTAAGTTTAGAAAGCGACTTTGTTTAATACTATGTAGTGATTTTATAAAAGGTAGCTTCACAGCTGACAGTATATTAACATAAAAAAAATCAAACATTACGCCAATTACGAAGAGTTAACAGAAACATCATTTGATTAGCCGAGAGTGACTCGAATTAATTGGCATTTTAATTTGTGGTTTGTGCCTGTGTGCGTGTGGACCCAACTGTACGGTGTTTGTGAATGTGTGTGATGATGTGCGTATGTCTATATACTTATGACTAACTGGCACTAGTGGCGGCACTGAGTATCCCGCGTTTGATCCAGGATTATAATTATCTCTTTTTTAAGACGGTTCGGTGTGGTATTAAAGGGGTCGAGTGTTGGGAACATGTCGTTGTATAATGCGGGTAGACGTAAAAAGGGTTATATCTTAGAAACGTATGTCTGCTACGTCTGAGTGGGACGTTAAAGTATATTTTGCCGAGAAATTGTTTAATTTATTCGTATGGAAATTATACGTGTATATTGCTGAAAGTCGAGCAACATATTCAAATAAGCAAGCAAAGCAAGCACAAATGTTTTAAGACTGCTCCTGATTAATACCAATCTTATAAATAACTACCTCGTAATCTTATAATAAATGCACCAACTCTGGTAAAAAAAACCCGGTGAAAATTATAAAAATGTTTCAAAACTGAAACCTTCAGGGAGTGCCCTTAGTGATGTTCATTTAATTTTAAATCCATAGCTTGTAAGCCCTGGCTGGGGGCCTTTTTTTTTCGGATGGAAAATTATCAAATCCCGCTCTGGGCGGAGCAGGAGAGAGTGTCAGACATTTACTGACTAAAACCCATCCATGTTCCTTGTTCGCCCTTTGTTTTCCGGGGCCACGGTATCTCTTTCGAACAGTCCCGCAGCCCCGGCAGGATCCCCGGGGCCTTAAAGTAATTTTGGCCACCACAGGATAGTCCGGTTAAGCAGTTTGGCAACCTTAGTGAGTTGCATCTGCGAACACATTGCATCTGGTTATTTAAAAAAAAAAAACTTTAAAGTGAATATGTTTATGGCATTATTTTATTGGATAAAAACATTACTGGTGAAATGTAGCTGTAAGTACCACCTTAACTAATATTAAAAAAAGTACTACAAGAAAAAAAGTAGTAAAGTAATCCAAAAAAATACTTACCTACACCTACTCAGATACCCGGAATATAAAAATACACAACTCCTTGAACTTATGCTAGCCTAGTACTCTTTGGTGGGTTATCAATATATAATTTAAAATACGGATCACTGGATGAGCAAAATAACTTTATTAATTAAAAAGTCTTATTTCGTTTTTAATGTGACTGTACTCTGTGACAGCTATGTCGAGGCGAAACAAAAGACAGTGCATCAAAACCAAGAAAAATCATGAGTCGACGTAAAGGGACTCGACGCAGGGGGAATGATTCCAATATTCTGCCTACCTCTTCTTCAAAAAGCATGATGCTATGTTACATTACTTTCTCAAATAAACTATAAACTCCCAACACGAATTCAAACGAGTGAATATGCCGAGCCAACATAATTACGACGCGTCTACTCACAATAGCTCTCATCTAACTATCCCAAGCAATTACTGTAGGTGTCTCCCGTCGCTTTGCAGTGGTAGACACATGGTGATAGACGGAACGGGTAGACAACACTTTATTAACTAAACTAGCGCCACGCCTTGACATCACATGGATGCAGACACGACTTTTTTATGTTTTTCCAAATTGTAATTTGAATCTAAATTTAACTTAAAAGTAATTTTGTATAGTAAGTATTGTAATTTTTATTTTGTTGTTTAATTGAAAATATTATTAGTCCGTTCGCATATATTATATACATATATATCCCAGTTATACACAACCTATAATTGGCCATAATAACTGTTACACACATATTTTGTAAAATATTATTGTATCGCTGTTGGTTACCTAACTAAATAGATAAACAGATAAATACAAGCTATTGCACAGACGAAACACAGATTAAAAGAAACATATTTACAATGAAGAATAATAAAATATTAAATAATGTCAAAACATCGAGATTCCATGCAAGTTCTAAGTTACAAAATAAATATTTACAATTAAGAATGATAGAATTTTAAATAATGTCAAAACATCGAGATTCCATATGATACAAGTTCTAAGTTACAAAATAAATATTTACATAGCACAGAGCCTGTTATCTCTGGAAGATTAGACAGAGGTGTAACTAATAGCACACCCACATTTCGCCAGTTATGTTTAAGCCCCATGTAATAGGGGGCGAGCCTATTACCATCAACCGGACACGAATCCAGACTCCATAACTGCTACTGAGAAATTTCTGATGGAAAAAAACCAATAACACTTTGGCCGACCTAGGAGTCGAAGCCAAGACCTCTTGATCAGTAGTCGCGCTAAGCCTAAACCGTATTTAGGCAGTATTTTATCGTTTTCATTAAAAACTCGCTTCGTCCATCACTAAGGCCACTACATAAAGCATTGCGTCGCATTCTCTCGTGTGATATGTCTAATTGTAACTCGCGACTGAACAGCAATGCATGTGAAACTGCTTAATTTCACTGTAACAGTGTACACGTAGCCACAAATGAATGACAAATACGGAAAGCTTATTAGATTTCCGACATAAACAGCTATTTAGCAAGAATTTTATAGATTAAGTGCAGAATTCGTTCTGCTATTAGTAAAAAAAATCGCATTACAACGGACAGTAATTTCTTTCACTTACAGAACGTAATACACTGCGTGTTACTTTACTGATGGATGTTTAAGGCTAAAATATTTTACTTATATTTATTTAGTAGTGATTAAGCAGTGTTTTTAGCGAATGTGAGTACCAATACAAACCATGTATGGTTTAATGGTACAAAACAAACATAACCTGTATTGAGACTATATGTTTAAATATAATATAATAATAATACCAGCCTATTACTGTCCCACTGCTGGGCAAAGGCCTCTTCTCAACAGAGAAGGCACGACCATTGATCACCACGCTTGCTCAAGACGGGTTGGCGATTTCAGACTTATATTAATTATAAGTCCAGGTTTCCTCACGATGTTTTCCTTCACCGATGTCTGTGATGTCCAAGATAAACTTAGAAAATTACATATGAATTGAAAAAGTCACATTGGTACTTGCCCGGATTTGAACCCACAACCTCATACATGGGAGGCGAGGCCTTAACCTCTGGGCCATCACGACATTTTTTATAATAATAATATGAATAATAAATGAAAAAAAAGACAAATGACTAAGGTGTCCTATAAAAACGTCTCTACCTTTCCTCTCGGCGAAAAACAGGTGCGATGTTATAATAGGTAACAATAATCATATAGAAAAGCACCTCAGGGGTTGGTCTATTAAATATAGTCAAGTACCTTGTTTATTTTCACATTCAACATTTTCTTTCAGTATATCGAGTAATATTAAAGAAATGGCTGCCCAAAGTTTAAAACCCCTGATAGCAATGCAAAGGCTTTTCAGCCATAAACGGGATCTACACCAAGGATTTGCTCTTGCAATAAAGAAAACACTTTCCCCAACAAAAGTACTAATTCAAACCAATAAAGATAACAATAAAAAACAATTGCCAAACTTATTTACAATTAAAAAACAAAACACAATTTTCCACCGATTTTGCTCTTGGGAGTAAAATTCTTTACAACTCATACCTCCTTAAGGAGTCCTTTGAAAAAGTTGGGGATGAACGTGAAAAATATCATTGTTAATCCTAAAGTTTGGGCGATATCACACGGGGGAGTGATGGCAGAAAACATATAGATAGACACAGAAGGCCAACTCTTGAAACGAGTGAATGCACGAAGACATTGACACGCTTTACCTACAGACGCCAGTGTTACAAGCTAGCCGAAACTGACAAAATTTCTAAATCAACCTTGTACCTAAGTTTATAAAGTTGAAAATCTATTAAAGACATTTAACAGATTGTAGTAGCATAATGTGTTGGCGTCTGTAGGCTAATTCACGTAACTAAAGAAGTGCTGTTGCAGTGCAGTTGCAGTTAAGTTTCGATCAAAACAACGCTTTTCGTATTCTTTACCGCTGTTAGACACGCTCGCGGTGAGTTCGCGTCGCGCGAGCGCAATTTCGGCATTCTACTGTTGCGCGTCTTTGGTGCGTGCTTCGGAACGCAACATGATCGGTACACTACTAAGAAAACGCACTAAAATCTGTACTTGGGTAAAATTTGAATAACGTCATATTCATTGAAATGTAATCGATTCTATTCGATTATTTAGTGAGTAATATTTTTTCTCTCATATGGCTACACCATAAGTAAGTTTGGTTGTCGTACAGTTGACGTGCAGTTCACGCGCAGCTTACGCACAGTTCATAGATTACAAGAATACCGTTTATCACTCGAACTTGATCTTAACTGCAACTGCACTACAACTTCATCGGCGCGTCATAAAATTACGTGAATTAGCCCTCTGAACATCGAGTTCAAGCGCAATTTCGTCGTTTGAGATCTCCGTATGCACAGCTGAACCAGAAAAGGTTTGCACTTCGGTCAATTTCGTTTTTCTGAATGAGCACGAACGTTGCACGATAGATTAACCCTTCACAGAAGCAAAGCTTTTAACTTGTCCCACTGCAGTTCTTAGTAGTGCGCTATCATTGCATTAGTATAAAGTTTTCGCTCTTTCAGGTTACTTTAGTCATAGATAGGCGTTAATCACTCAAAACTTTTGAGTTTTTTTTTGGAATTACACAGTGGTTTATCTATAATTTTCTCATTGCGATAAAAACGGGGAAGTATTATTTAGTCCATCATCAGATGCTAGCAACTTCATTGATATTGATATTTTTATGTATTCCAAATCGAAATTTAAGTCCAATGTTTTTAAAATCTTAGCCATTGATAATAAAAAATAGTGTCAATCCTTTATTATTAATAATTTATTTTATTTCAACCGTTTTAGTTATTTTCATTAATAAATTGTATGAATTTATAATTGTATTGTATAGTCAATTTCCTTATTTTACATAATTTCAATTATTCTCATTTGTGATAATAACGAATAATCCCGAAATATCTTTTTTTTCAATTATTATTTATTTTCTTAGATAACTTATTAATATTCTATTATTTGTTTATTTTAATAATTTATGTTCTTTTTTTTCTTAAAATTTTATAACTAAGTAATGCTAAATCTAGTGGCACTTTTTAACTTATCTTAATTTTGTTAACATGCGGATAATGTAGTGGGCTGCAATATTGTTAATACTTCATAATTAAGTATGTTATTGTTATTTGTAAACATTATATATTGTAGCTGTTTAATTTCCCATAATAAATGAAATAAAAAATCATTATAACTGTTCTAGATAAGGTCTAATAATCGATCGTTCGTATTTCCGAAGGCAAATGTGATTCCTGAAGTGCATTCTTTTCCTAGGAGAACTGTACTTTTCCATGTGTGCGTGCGCCTGTTTTGGCTCGTTGTGTGGAGCTGGCCTTCTGCCTTCCTATCTATTCTACGTAATGGGGACTGAATGAACAAGTTGGGGGTATAAGTATTATCTGTGAAGTACGTCATTAAATGTTTGGAGTGAGGGTAGTCGGTTATTGTGCGCGAGAGATAAGTGGCGGAATTTATGCAGCAAGAGTTTTTATGACGTATGCTTAGTGCTTTACGTATGTTGTGTTTGTGTGTAAGATTGTTGCGTTTATGTCTTCGCAAGGTTTGTTGTTTACAATGTGTTCAAACATACATAAAATCACACCTTTTGCACAAGGTGGAAACTACAGAACTCCTGCTACATCCTCGCATACTCTTTTTGTTTTGAACGCGTTCATGCATCTGGTTATACACTTACGCTAGTTGAGAGTAGTATTAGTAGTAAGAGTAATAAATTAAAATATTTAACAAGAATAATGTTTAAAAACTACCTACGTAAGTGCTATAAATTGTGCCATTAAACAGCACGTAATAGTACATTATGATATAAGTGCGGTAAGTTGAAAATTACAGCCGAGGCGATATTTTGCTTGCCCGAGCCGTAGGCGAGGGCGATAAAAAAGCAGAGGCTGTAATTATCAAAGCGCACGTATGTCATACGACGTTTTATAACAAATTTGCGAGGAAATAAATAAAACAAATAAAAACAATACAGCGAAAAGAAAAAGCGCGCGAAATTTTTACTTGTTCACAAATTAGCGAGGCGCGCGCATCAGCGCTTTTTTTTTAAGGCAAAGACACAAAAAACTGCCAGTATTACTAATAAAGTAAATTAATATTTTTGTGTTTTTTTTTACAGATAAATGGTTGTAATTTATTGTCAAAATTAATTAAATTAAAGAATTTAATGTTTATTTATTATATTTCATCTCCCAAAGTTAATTTTATTCATAAAATGTTGACCACTTTTCTGACATAAAAACTCTTTGCTAAGATTTAAAAAAGTATAATAATAATAATCATTTTATTATCAGGCAACTAAGGCCCATAGAAACCGATAAACCGTGCATTTTACTTACAGCACAAGTACGTAATAACATTACGATATTGAAATTGGTGAAATAAGAGACCCTTTACGAGCAAATGTGTTATAAAAATCATTAATCAAGTAAAAAAAATAAGTTTAGTAATGCTACTGAACGATTCACTTCATTTAACCACATTATTCAGGGGTAAACTACCCCTATTCACCGAGAACAGACAGTAACTTCAAATTGCTATAGAATTGACTGCCCCGTAGTTCTAGCGTCGCAAGCGCGACTGCTGAGCTTGAGGTCCTGGGTTCGATTCCCAGGTCGAGCAAAGTGTTAATTGGTTTTTCCATCAGGAATTTCTCTACTATTGCGTATGTGATGTTATGCTCTTAAAAATTCCTAATGCAAAAGCACTATAATGCTCTGCACGACCAAGGACTACACATTTTGCAAAAGATATTCTGAAATAAGAATACCCTTTGTTTTTTTTTCGGATGAGAAATCATCATATGACTCCTCCCGCTCTGGGCGGAGCAGGAGGGAGTGTCAGACTTTTACTGACTAAAACCCATCCATGTTCCTTCATCGCCCTTTGTGTTCCGGGGCCACGGTATCTCTTTACAGCTATATTATTAACACAAAAATTTACTTATAAAGAGTGTAAAACACCTCGTATCCCTTGATCTGTCCACGAAGTAGACACAATAGTTAAACAATGGTGTCTCGAACAAATCATTCCTTTGACAGATCATGATTTAACGAAGCCGAAAAGCAGTCTTGTTCTCCTCATCATTGCGATCGTTTTTTGTTCTACATCATACCTGGGAACCTTCTAGTTACGGAGATATTGGGGGTCAATGTTTCAACTTTTTTAACAACTTTTTTTAAATACAAGTTTTTAATGTAAGATTTTTACTTTAAACACCTCCACGACCCCCGTACTATTCAATCCATTCACGAGCACAATGTTTTGAGTGCATTACATTTAGTTCTACCACAAAACATGATTCTTCACCCTAAAAAAAAGTCGTTTCCCAGCAATAATTTTTGCGTAAAGGTACTTAGTTTGATGTACAGAATGCTTGGTTGACGGCTTCGTGATGAGGTGGTTTACACCCTGTGTAAGGTGTATCTATTCATACACGAAATCTCTTAAAGGGTCTTTGTACTCATCATTATGAACAACTTTTACTATGGGACCAACCCTGATCGCAAAAAAAATCAGCTGTTCCATACACTTTGACGAGTTATGCGAACATATTGTAGGGAACAGCTGATTTTTTTTACCTACCATAGTAAAAGTTATTAATAATGATGTGTACAATGACCCCTTAAGAGATTTCGTGTATGAATAGCCTTAACCTTATATTAGAGCAACATAACCTTAATGAAACCGTTCTATCCATGCAGGAAACTAAACAGAAGTTGGAAGTCCCTGAGCTGTCTCAGATAGGTGTAGTTCGGAACTACGCTACACCGTACATTATTATACTGGTCTGAGTTATAATAGGTTACGGTGTATTGGGATTTAAATGACATCAGCGTACTAACAACTACGCCTCGGTTGAGTCGAGAATGGCCGTGAAAAGATTTCTAGATTAACAGTAGGGATTCTTTATCAAATAGAAAACTCCGAACAATTACTTGTACGTGTATAAAAACATAACAAATGTAAATGTGTGTAAATTACGTAACATAACATAACATAACATCTGCATATTTTTCACGAAGAGATAGAGTTTTGCTTTAGTACGTCCACATTTAACACGGTGAAGGAAAACATCGTGAGGAAACCGGCATGTCCTAGAACCAAAAATTCGAAGACATGTGACATCTGCCAATCCGCACTGGGCCCGCGTGGTGGATTATAGCCCATTCCCTCTCATAGAGGGGAGGCCTGTGTCCCACTCCCAGCAGTGGGAACATTAATAGGCTGATGATGATGATGACGTCCACATTTCATTTGTACAATTGTTTTGAGCCTATTGGCATCAATCTGGTACAAATTTAGATTCCGTGACTGCTACTGAAAAATTCCTCTTGGAAAATCTCATTACCAATTGGTGCGACCTGGAGACCACCTTTCCTCACACTCAGCATTCAAAATTGCAAGCTCCCTATGTTATCTGCTATACAACATACCTGCCAACATCCTGCGATACCTGAATATAGTTTGTTCAGAATACGCAACTGAATCGATTCCAATAATCTTTACACCATGTTATATGTTGTCCCAAAAATATTTAAAAAGGATACAAGTTGGACACCGAGCTACACTAAGTACCTATCCGCTATCATACGCGCACAACTGACAGGTCATAGCGGCACTAGGCGCGGGCGCACAGAGCGGGTGGCATGGGGGCGTGAGCCGCGTGGTGACCACGTTTTTTTACGGACAACCAGGTAACAGCTCATAACTTTGTGATTTTTCATGATACAGTTCTGAAATTTTGTACAATAGATTCTTTAGATAGAAATACTATACACGTGTTTCAGGTTTCGCATATACTAAAACTAATGTTGTATATACACACAACTAGTGTTGAAAGCTTATAATACAATTAAATATGTATCTGTTATTTTAGAAAACAAAAAATACGTAATTATAAATAGAATTTCATTGTTCTCAAAAACAAGATCTAAGATTTCACTTGTTAGGCTTATGTCTTAATTCACGTTTAAAATAAAGGTGTATATCTACCTAATTTACTTACTTATGACAAGTCGGTACCTTTTACCCGCCTAAGAACAAAAATCCACTCACTCAACTTTCGCAAATCAACTAAATAAAGTAACAAGTATAAATAAGTAACAACTTATTACCCAAAGTTCTTTTCCCGCTTCGGATTTTCCGCCATCTTCTTTTCACAGAAGGGCCAATCGTGTTGCCAATATAAAAAAAAATATGTTGCAATATAATTGAACATTCAAGAGCAACACTGGTGCGGAAATAATAGAAATAATCAAGGCTTCTCTCGCTTTGTATGCAAATAAGCAATCCGCCACGGGCAAGAGAGCTTCGACTAATTCCCAGAAAACAACATTTTCTAACAAAGACTAGCTGGAATTAGAGGGTATTTGTCATGCTGATGTAGGTGTTTAGTGGCGTGGTTTGTATGGAGCTATTTTGCATGCAATAGCAGCGTCTAGCTGTACAGGATTTTATTTTGCACGTGTTCAAAATTGAAATGAATGCCGCAATATTGTTTTAAACTACTACTCAGCCAATGTCATCCCACTGTTGGGCAAGTTAATAATTTCCAATTCTATCAGTTTAGGGTTAATGTGGACCACCGATCGTTGCTTTTATCCAACTCGTCCTGCTATATCTTCCGTTTTTAAACACATTACGCAAATCTTTACGAACAGCACCCCTGTTTTATTTTATCGGATATGAAATCATCAAATGACTCCTCCTCCTCCTGAGCAGGAAGGAGTGTCAGACTTTTACTGACTAAAGCCCATCCATGTTTCTTCATCGCCCTTTTTGGTTCCGGGGCCACGGTATCTCTTTCGAACAGTCCCGCAACCCCGGACGAACAGCACCCCTTTTTTTTATTTTTTATTTTTCGGATGGGAAATCATCAAATGACTTCTCCCGCTCTGGGCTGAGCAGGAGGGAGTGTCAGACTTTTACTGACTAAAACCCATCCATGTTCCTTCATCGCCCTTTGTGTTCCGGGGCCACGGTATCTCTTTCGAATAGTCCCGCAGCCCCGGCAGGCTTCGGTCCTTGCGGACCCCTTCACTATTGCTGACTCTCTTTGAGGCGCGCGTGGAACACGAACGCGCCGTCGACACGGCCTGTCGTCATGAGACGAACGGACGGCGAGCTAGCCCATAGCTCCCCGTCCACAGGCCCGCGTCTACGGTGGCCGGAAGCCACCACGTGGCCCCCGACGCCCGGGGCGTCTCCCGCGGCGGCCGGGACGTGAGGATCTCTCCCTGTCCTGTTCCGCCACCTCCTTCGCTAGCATGACTGCTTCGCAGAAGGAGGTGACGGCGTCCCATTCCGTCTCGCTCCGGACCATGGATTGAACCAAGGCCGGGAGCGAGAGGTCGCCGCCGCCAATCGCCGTTACGAGGACACGCGGGGCACACCTCCACCGTGTGCTCCACCGTGTCCTCCGGTCGATCCTCACAATGGTGACACCCGGGCGTCTCCTCCCGCCCGATTCGGTGCAGGAACTTACCGAAGCATCCGTGTCCAGTAAGAACCTGCGTCAGGCGGAAGGTGAGGACGCCGTGGCGTCTCTCCAGCCACTCCTCAAAGAGGGGACTTATCGCCACTATTGTGGCGTGCCCTGCACGGGGTTGCGATAGTCGCTCTCTCCATGTCGCCATGAGATCCCGCCGGAAGTCCGTCCGCTGAGCGACAATTTGCCGCGGCAGCGGAGTTTCCCCCCGGCGTAGCGCCTCCGCGCGCCACTCATGTAGGCGCGCGAGGACTATTGCCTCCAGATCCCATGGCGGCAATCCGGCAAGGAGGTTCGCCGCCTCGCGGGAGATCGTGCGGTAGCCCCGGACCAGCCTTACGGCTACCACCTTCTGGGGCACGTTCAAGTGGTGGGCGGCACGCCGCTTCAATGAACGTGCCCACACCGGGGCCCCGTAAAGGGCCATGGACCGCACGACTCCCGCGTAGAGCCTCCGGCAGGAGGCGTTCGGCCCCCCCAGGTTGGGCAGGAGCCGCCTGAAGGCAGCCCCTGTCCGCTCCAGTCTGGGGGCCAAACGTCGGAAATGCTCCACGAAGTTCCACCGGCTGTCGAGGACAAGTCCCAGGTACTTCAGCGTCGACTCGACGCCGATGGAAACCCCTCCTGCCATCACTGAGGATCCCGGAGGTGGCGCGTTCCGAGGCCCATGAAAGCACATGGCCTCGGACTTGTGCAATGCCACCTCGAGACCCAGTTGCCGGATCCTCTCAACGACTATCGCAACCCCGCGTGTCATAACTTCGGCCACCGCCTCGTGCGACCCCCCCTGTGCGAGCACCAGCGTGTCGTCCGCATAGCAGACCACGCTGACGCCGCTAGGGAGGTCGGCGCGCAGCACCCAGTCGTAACCGATGTTCCACAAGGATGGGCCTAGAACCGATCCCTGCGGAACACCGCACGACATCCCTCGCCGGTTCCAGTCTCCACTGCGACCGGGGTAGATGACGTACCTGTCCGCCAGGTAGTCCCCGACCACACGACGGAGGTAGGTCGGCACCCGGTGATACCGGAGTGCCTCCCTTATGCAGCTCCAGGGCATGGAGTTGAAGGCATTGGCGATGTCGAGAGACACCGCCAAGACAACCCCACCCCGGGACACCGCATCCCCCGTCGTGAGGGCCCTCACGCGCATGATGGCGTCCACCGTAGAGCGCCCCTTGCGGAAACCATACTGGTGTTCCGCAAGGTCCGGCCCCATCCCCGCAAGGTGCTCGGCGAGGCGGTTTGCAATCACTCTTTCAAAGAGCTTGCCCACCTCGTCGAGCAACACCACGGGCCGGTAGGCGGACGGAGAGTCCGCCGGGCGCCCCGGCTTCCGGATGAGGACCAGCTTCCCCGTCTTCCAACGAAGCGGGAACTGGCCTCTCTCCAAACATGCGCTAAAGAGCCCTTCCAGTCGGGGCCCGAGAGCCTCCGAGGCCAGGACCCAGGCTTTGCCAGGCAAGCCGTCGGGTCCCGGGGCGGTATTTTTGGCACCTAGCCTTCGTACCGCCACTCTCAGGTCTACCCCGGTCACTTCAGGAGCGTCGTCGTCGTCACTTTGGTAGTCCGCTTCCGGCACCGCAGCCGGCGGAGCCCTAGGCGGGGGCGGGTGTTCCCCTCGCGAGGGGAACAGAGCGCTCACCACGTCCTCCACGAGCTGAGGCCGGAGACTCTGCGTCAGCGGGGGGGCCCAGGTGCGGAGTTTATCCCGCACCATCTTGTAAGGGCGCCCCCACGGATCTCTGTCGAGAGCCCCCAGCATCTCCTCGCGGGCCAGATCTCTGGCCCGCAGGACAGCCTCGCGGAGGGCGGTCTTCGCCGCTCTGTAGCCCTCATAGAGCTCCGCCTCAATGGCTGCCGCATTCGGTGGGCGAATGCGGAGCCTGCGGTGCCTGGCGTACCGGTGTCGCGCAGCCACACACGCCTCCCGTAGGACGAACAGCACCCCTTAGTTTATATTATTTGAGCGCCCAATGATCCTTGAATTACTATGTGCTGAGTTTCCGGAAGATTAAGATGCATGCATTCAATAATCAGGTCGTCAAAAACTTTGATACCGGAATAAAAAGTTTATTTATCTAAGAAGCCAGATATCGCACAATATAGGTTTGGAATGAAAAAGTCCCAACAGTGGGACACTCTAGGCTAACAAAAATCCAGTTAATCAGTGTTAAAAGAGGCATGACATAAAGTTTTCATGATTAATTTATAGACTGGCAACAAATTAAATAAAATTGCAGTAAAAAGTAAAAAAGACTGATATAAAAAAAAAAAAAACATCTTTGTTCTACCTGACAGTAAAATCTAACTTCAAAGTACTCTTATTCCTGTCCTCACAGAGGTTCCTGACCCATAGGCAAAATACTCGCCGCGTCTTACAAACAGTTCGGGACCATTTTTCTCGATGATCTCTGCCCTTTCGGCGCGAGGTGAAACACTATGAGATTACTCGTGTTAAAATAAAACCACTAACGCTTTACGTGACACAAATAACAAATCGTTTACGTTAACTAACTCCTGGTGCCTTCAGCTAGGTTTTATTTCTGAAGTTCACATTAAAGCGAAGGAACAGTCTTGAGTAAATTTTCTTAAGGATTTGAAGGGAATGGTAATTTTTGTGGACTGCCTCATTGATCTAGTAGTCGCAATGGTGACTGCTGAGAGTGAGGTTCTGGGTTCGATTACGGGGTCAGGCCAATACGCGACACGACAAAAAAAATCTAATTAGTCCGTCACTTAGATTATCAAAAAATATTTGACCCGTGTTTTTTCTTTTGTTACGTAAACCAAAATTGACGAAGACACGACGCTTTTAAAATTCTCAATACGTCACGCAATGGTATAATTTTTAGCTAGTTCTGACGTCACGAGCCCCCACTCCCGAGTTTTGATGCCTTTTATCTTTGTCAATATTCATTGACTTACAAAAACAAAAAATACGTGTCCATTAATTTCGAATACTCTAACTGACGGACTAAATAGATTTGCTATTTTTTGATACTGTCGTCATGCCTATTATTATTGAGTTTTTCCACTAGGAATTCCTCAGTAGCAGCCTGGATTTGTGCCCAGTTGGTGACAATAGGCTCGCTCCCTATTGCATGGGACTCAAACTCATCATAATCAATCGCCATACCCCATATATAAAAATAGAAATAAGGCACAGAGGAATAAGATTTTCTGTTGCATTTCCAAGCATATGACAAAATGTATGCTGCACTTAAATAACATCATGAATCACACTCGTAACAGACTGTTATTTTTCAACTCAACACATAATCTTGAGAAACACCACCTCGTAACATAGCCACAAGCGTGCTAATGCACCGAATTTTCTGAAAGCAACTAGGGCGTGTCAATAAGAATGCATTTACCACGGATAAAGTAAGAATGGAGTACGAACTCAGTTGTGCACTGTAAAACGTCAACACACCCACCAATCAGGCCCCTTATTAACAACGCTTCGGTTCGATTTTCGATTCGGAAAGTCGTATGTCTATCTTTTTTTGACATTACGAAATCGAGCGAGATAGACATACGACTTTCCGAATCGAATCGAAGCGTTGTGAATAGCTATGCAGAAGCAATTAGAATAAGAATAATTTATTTAAAAAGTATTATTAAAGTGTACATTTAGGTGCAGTAGTGTTATTTCTCAAACAATGGTATAATTAGTGCATAAAAGTAAACTTTAACTATAGAATTTAATTAACAGTTGCAAGAAGCGATAATGTGGAATTCAAATGTTTGGTAGCGACCTGTCCGATCTAGGTTTATTTAAACCTGTGTTTCAGGCGAATTAATTATGATGCAACACAACTAATGAACCAGTCACAGGACACATCGTCTGCTTGGCTTGATGTGTTTGATAAGCTTCTAGTCTTCAGATGATAGCTAAAAACCAGTACATTTAGTAGCGTGTAGGTATTCTAGAACCTTCTTCTGCCCCTTATGACAAAGAAGTACCAAAGAAAGCACGTATCAAACGTCATAAAGGCAAACAAATCTATAAGTATCTTGCCATGGAGCGACGCAGCGGTCCCACTTGGTAAAAATAATAGGTTGTAAAACTTTCGAGCTTCTGTTTATCAAAATCCATGTCTGGTAACTCTGTCTTTACATTATCCGTGTCTTAAGCTTTTCTAGACGTGCCCACTGCATATTTTAAACCGTTAAAGACAAGCCAAGTCGACCGCAATTACATAGTGCCACTTGTATTTCTGCACTGTATTCTGGTGATGCACCCCTTGCATTCTACATTTTTGAAACATTTATTTTATCATTGTAGTAGCACAGATTTTGATTTAAGCTTGTGCAGGTACCGAAGTCAAAAAATCGCTAATGAAAAAAATGATCAGTAGTTAAATTATTCTTTTAATTTAACAAAATACTTTTTCTAATTTTGCAAGAAATAATAAAAATTTTAATTTGAAGGTTTAAAAATTGTTAACGAATTTAATACTGGTCATATTACTTAAATGTATTTTAAAAAACCATATTTACATTATATACATACTACAACTAGAACTCTATATAATTTCAAAAATAAAAATAAACGTAAGTCCTTACATATATCCAACGACGTCAATAGGCGTCAAAGTACTCCTCCGCATCGCTGTCATTCGGCAACGTGCCCAGAAGACTGGCAGCACTGCCACGTTGAATGGCAATGCTAATTCTTTGGCCAAAGAAAGAGCCAGCCCTCTGGTCACGCGAAGTGTCGACCAGTCGGTGAGAGATTTCCTTAAAAAGGAGACGCGCACTCGGACCCCATGACCCGAGCGTTTCGACCCCAAACGGCTCAAAGAAATAATAATAAAAAAATATCAGCTGTTTCTGCTTCTAATTCAGCGGATGCGGGCAGTTACTAATATACTTAAAATGTCACTTACGGGATATCTTCCGTGATTATTTATTGTTTTGAGCTCCCGATATTTTGACGCTGTTGTAAGCGCCGTGACCACGGGTTAACTGAATAATCACTGAAGATATCCCGTAAGTGACATTTTAAGTATAGTTATGAACCGTGGAAGCTTAAAACAGTAGTTACTATGTAAAGCACACAAAATGACGAAATATAAAACATTTTGTTAAACATTTAAACAGAAGAAACTTAAGCATCTTTAAGCAAAACTAACTAAAATACCGCCAGATACCGGCGAGGAACTCACAAAAACTATTTGTTATTAGACGAAGACAAAGAGACTCTTGCACTGAAGTACAAAAAAGTATAAGAAAAACCTAAAGAGCGTGTTTGTAGTGAACAAGGAGCACTTTTTATTTGTGCCGTGCTCTTTAAGAAGCTAGACCTGTAAAGCTGAACGCACAGGTATAAACTCAAGCTCTAAGCATTAATTCAATGAAAACATTTGCAAGTAACGAAACGAAACGTGGTCGCTAACAATGGGCCTCATCAGAATGCTTAAAGTCACCCAAAGGGCATTGGAGAGGGCTATGCTCGGAGTTTCCTTGCGCGATCGAATCAGAAATGAAGACATCCGCAAGAGAACTAAGGTTACCGACATAGCCCGAAGAATTGCTAAACTTAAGTGGCAGTGGGCAGGGCACATTGCGCGCAGAACGGATGGTCGATGGGGCCGAACAGTTCTGGAGTGGTGACCGCGAACCGTAAGACCTTGCGTTGGAAGACCTCCCACTAGGTAGACCGATGACCTGGTGAAGGTTGCGGGAATCCGCTGGATGCGAGTCGCACGGGACCGGTCACTTGGGGGAGGCATATGTCCAGCAGTGGACGTCTTTCAACTGAAATGATGATGGTGATGATTTACAAGTAGTCGGTCGAGTAGTCAGAATGTTGAAGTTAGTTGGTCCAAAACGTATGTAGGTCTGCTGAAAAGCTAAACTCCATGGACACTCCTTTAAATCATTATTTGGCATTACATAATGTTGACTACATACGTTACTCTTATTGCTTCTAATATGAGAACCACGAAAAGAGGGCAATATTAACACCGGGATTAGCATCGCCTCTACTCGACGTTCACCGTTCATTCTACAAATAAAACTCCAAAATGCATCGAATACTTTGCTTGGACCTTAATGGCATCGCTTCTGTAAGTATGATATAAGTATAGACATAAGTTTGAAACGTTTTCCTTAATATTTACTAGTGTGTTCATGGTTGAAGAACCAAATACAATAAATACATCGCCTTGGATCGGACTCAGTTAGTAAAAAAAACCTCTCTGTAGTTGTAGCGATGGATTTTCTTTCCCATTCGTCTCCATATGAAACTACCTTGCGAATTGGCCACTAGAACCAATTATATGCCCATGTAAAGTTTCACAAACGTTTCATAACGAAACGTCGTTATGAAACGTTTGTGAAACTTTACAAAAACTAGTACATTGTACATTTACTTTGTTCAAAATAGTACATTGTTACCCTAGGGGTGAAAGTAACTTATTTAGTCCTGAGACGGGGTTTGACGAGCGAAGCGAGGGCGCTAATAGTTCGAGGGACTAAATAAGTCTTTAACCCGAGGTAAACACTGTGCTTTTCATTACGAATACAAGGAAAGTAAAAATAAAAACATGTCTCAACTCGAAAAAAAAATGAAGATCGGATTGCCGGTTTCCCGCCTATTTTGTTTTTTTTTACCAGCTATTCAGCCATTACCTATTTTTCATTTTCATCATCGAAAAAATGGTAAATATTTGCCCAAATCGATGTTATTTTAAAGAAATAGTTGAAACTTAATTATTAGAAAGTTATTTAAAAAATATCTATTCTTTTATTAATACTTAACTTTGTTATTTCTATTTTACATCGTGGCTGTATAGAAAGTTGGAACATGGTTCAATAGAAAAATGAACAATTTTTTTTTTATAATTTGACAGTTGTACGTTGAAAACGATTCTCCCTAGGGCTGAAAAGTATTACTTTCAACCCGCTCCTCAGGCAACTTCAGACCTACTTTCAGAGTATGAGTAATGAAAACGCCTTTTAATGGCCTCGTTGAAATAAATGTCAAAAGACACAACTGTCTTTGATTTTTTGACAAACGGACAAAAAAGTGACTTAAAAGATAAGATAAGATAATACTTATTTGCTTAAAAATATGTCATACATAAAAAACATGCTGATTTTCACTTTAAGATCGGTCCCTTGATTAGCCTCATCTGTCCCATTGCTGGGCAAAGATCTCCCCATTACTTTCCTACTCCCCGGTATTTGCCTGTCTGACCAATTAGTCAGGCACAAGTCATCTTAAAAATCCTCTTAGCTATTGGAGGTGGCTTAATGCCCACGGCTGAGCCACACTCGTGTAGCTTCGCATTGTATCACGCTACGCAAGATACATGAGCGTTTAGTGTTTGGCATGAAATTTTGACATCTACAACTTGGTTTTTATTGTTGACATTTGATTAACTGCACTATTTTGTATGCCTTCTGGCGGGACATTGTATGGACCAACATTTATCTATGTAACATCTGTATTTTTTACCCTATGTTCACAAAAGAATAAAAATAATTGATTTCTTTTTTTTTGTATTTATATAGAGTTCTAGTTGTAGTATGTAAATATGGTTTATATATAAATAAATAAATAATAATGAAAAAAATAATAATAAATGAATTTGAATGAATTTGAATTTGCTGGCAAACAAATGAATCGTGGCAAAAACTCTCCGTGTACATTTCACGCAGCAGTGGACGGTCGGCTTTAGCACCAGGCAGTGTACTAAAAGACCTTACTACAAGTATTTGTTTGAAGACTGGAACAAAAACAGCTTGAATGTGCTTCAGTTCGAATTTAAGAGCAGGGATACTGTAGCTATATTTATTTTTTATTATTGAGGTACTACACTTAGAAGTTTTTGTTTCGAATTCTTCTCAGCAAACCATTTCATTTGATATCATGAGAATGCATAAAAAATAACCATATAGTTAAAGCATCATCTGACTACGCAAAAAATCTTAGAACTTAAATTTAGTCACTTTCCTTCCTTAAAAAAGTGTTAAAAATAAAAGATGGCGGAATTGGTTCCGATTTTGGCCACACATTAAAAGATCCTTGGCTTAGTAAACCCTGTCTAGTTCTCGTCATCGTTTCGAAAAAGAAGTGAAAATCGACCCAGAAATCTTTTAAAAACAGTAGTAGCGGTAAATACGCTCCCTCCAAACAAAAGTGTCGTTTCTATAGCGTTTTATTTTTTGTCAAATAAACGTTGAGTGACTTTTCCTAGGCTTTGTCCAAATTATTTATAATGGTGAACAGTACGAGTTATTCATTTCTGCATTTGTTCTGAGCAGTCTTGTTTCTGGAGAGTTACTAGCGAGTTTTCTAACTAAAAGAAAATATAAACAAACACAGGGTGTGAACAACTTCATCACGAAGCCCTCAACCAAGCATTCTGTACATCAAACTAAGTAACTTTACGCAAAAATTATTGCTGGGAAACGTTTTGTGGTAGAAATCAATATAACGCACTCAAAACATTGTGCTGATGGATGGATTGAAAAGTACGGGGGTCGTGGAGGTGTTTAAAGTGAAAATCTTACATTAAAAACTTGTATTTAAAAAAAAACTTGTCAAAGAGTTGGAACTTTATAAACCCCAATATCTCCGTAACTAGAAGGTTCCCAGGTATGGTGTAGAACAAAAAAATGATCGCAATAATGGGGATATCAAGTGCGTTTCGGCTTCGTTTAGGGTCTTTTTACACCCTTTGTACTGCATCAGTCAGGGGGATTCGTGTGGCTGAGTTTTGGGCTAAACACATTTGAATTTTTTGTCATCGGCACGTTAAAAAGGAGAAGTGGTATAAAAGTAGAGAAAACGTTTCAGTTATTTAATCCATCAGACTAAAGCGTGTGCCAGACTGTTGTAAGCAAACCCTCCACACACCTCCACATCGGTCTCCACCGGCGGTTTACAACTTAACAGTGCGTCAACAGTGCGTGCTGTTGTAAACCGCCGGTGGAGACCGATGTGGAGGTGTGTAGGGGTTTGTTTACAACAGTCTGGCACACGCTTGACTCTTCGCATTATTAAACAGATATGTGTAAAATTTTTGGGATAGTTTGCTGCAGTTTTACATTCAACAGAACAAACAACTTTGAACTGAAAATTAGACAAACAAACGCACACCAGGAAAAAACGGCACAGTTACATAAAAACGATAGAAAAGTGAAAGTGTTACTAACAAAGAAAACTGTCTCATCTCACATTTACAATTCAAGGATGTTTCAAAGTTCCCTAATTGATTGTTTCGGGGGTCCCATAAGCCAGCTCTTAGCTAAAAAACGTCGGGAATAAAAAAACGGTAAGATGCGAACGGTGACAAAAATAGGATGGTTCCGTGTTTTTTGAATCAACAACATGAAGCGAGAATGGGGAATGAAACAAAAATAAGGAGAACTATGTGAGAAAACGTATGTTTTTGTTTCTTCTTGCGACTTCTTGAATTTAGATGCCGTAAATAGTAGAACCGTCAGTGGTATAATGACATTTTAGTTTAAGGCGACTACAGGAGCTAAATTAGCAACTCGATTTGTGGTGGTTCAAACTTCGTTTGAAAAACTGTAAGAATAAAGTTCTAATCAGCTTGCACTACAAAGTGGTTGTTACGTCAGTCACTGCGGGCCGAATAGTGCGAAATTAGTGGTTTTTTGCGATTTACATAAAATCTATGGATTGGACTAAAAAATAAAACACTATCATGCTAATATGTTGCTTGTAGAATTATTTGCCAAAATATCAGAATGATCGCATGTATTTTAGTATGGTTTTTATTCGTTGAAAAGATTTTTAGAGATAAGTTTGTGGTTTTTTTTTATGGAGTAAAATTAGTTGTATTATGTTTTCAAAACACTATCATACTAGCATATATCCTGAAAAATATCATATATTTTTCTGGTTTTGTTTATTGCAGTGAATCATATGCTTTTTTGCAATTTAAACTCGCGTTTAGTTCCTGTCATCATCATCAGCCTATTAATGTTCCCACTGCTGGGACACAGGCCTCCTCTCTAAGAGAGGGAATGGGCTATAATCCACCACGCGGGCCCAGTGCGGATTGGTAGATGTCACATTTCTTCGAATTATTTGGTTCTAGGACATGCCGGTTTCCTCACGATGTTTTCCTTCACCGTTTTGAGAGCAGTGGTGATGAAATAAATTACACAAAGTAATGCGCCTGCCTGGGTTTGAAGCCACGACTTACTGTTCGTAAGTTGGGGCCACCACCACTGGGCCACCGCAGCTCTCCTAGCTCCTGTAGTCGCCTTAAATGTTCACATAACAAGTTATTAAGAACTGACCCGTCAGACAGACAGGATGAGGAAATCTATCTTTTTCTGGGAAATGATTTTAGAATCATAACATCACGCCTGTAATCGCCGAAGGGTTAGTCAGAAGTGTACCTAATAGTACACCCACATTTCACCAGTTATGTGTACGTCGCATGTAATAGAGGACGTGCGTACTGCCATCAACTGGAGAATCCAGACTCCTTGCTACTGAGAAATTCCTGATAGAAAAACCAGACCAGACCAGGGAAACAAACCCAGGACCTAATGGTCAGCAGCCGTGCTTACGACCACTCGACCAACGAGGGCGAGGGAGTCCAGGGGGCCTAAAATGGCCGCTTTAGCAGAATCTTATTTTGAATCACGTTAAAATTTTTTAATTCTTAAAATGGACTTTATCGTCGTAATCATAAGGTCCATTTTAAGAATATCAAATTTTTAACGTGGTTCAAATTAAGATTCTACTAAAGCGGCCATTTTAGACCCCCAGAGAATTTTAAAATCATGTCACTTTCTAATTGCCACTTCATTCTAAACAATAATAAACAGTTTTAAAAATCATGTAACCATAAGCAAATATTTATATATCTTCATTTATCATCCCGAATGGCGCAGCGGTAGTAAGGCTGCCTTACGTTCTTAGGGTCCCGGGTTCGAATCCCGGTAGGAGCAAATGTTTGTGTAATGAGCATGGACATTTGTTTCCTAGTCATGGATGTTTATAATATGTATAATGAGCATGTATTTACAAACAAAAAGTATCTATGTAGTATATCAACTATCTGGTGTTCACGACACAAGCCTCGTTGCTTAGTGTGGCACTAGATGGCGCTGTGTGTAATGTCCAGCGATATTTATTTATTTATCTTGTCCTAATCCCCCATTTTTTTTTTCGGATGTGAAATCATCAAATGACTCCTCCCGCTCGGGGCGGAGCAGGAGGGAGTGTCAGACTTTAACTGACTAAAACCCATCCATGTTCCTTCGTCGCCCTTTGTGTTCCGGGGCCACGGTATCTCTTTCGAATAGTCCCGCAGCCCCGGCGTCCTAATCACCCCTTGTTTGGTGATGACAAACCACGTCTCCTCCTTCCATACTTTACTGTTAACCCTTTCAGCAATAACCCGCTGTTTAGGTTTCAATAGTAAAACAGTCAAATCACCTCTCTCACGAACCAATCTTGGTTTCTGAGAAAATTATCACTCCTAACCAAAGAACATAAAATTCTACACGCCTTTTCACTTACACGGCAACCAAGACTCGGTTCGTAACAAGATACGCCATGTTTTAATACTCGTAACAGTCTGGAAGGGAAATCGAATTGGAAATCCGAAATGTCGAAACTATTATTATTACTATATGCTGTACACTCCTGAAATTCAATGGAACTTTGCCTCTTCGTGGCCTTTGACATACCAGTCAGGATAAGATATCTTTGACAGAAAGCAAAACGTGACATCACACCTTCATTTGCCGTCGTGATAGTTATTCTATTCATTCTCATTCTCTTTATAAGCACTGTAGTGATATAAATTTAAAAGAGTGCACTTACATAGTTTGGTCATGTGGAGCGGATGAGTGAAAGGCGACTAACAAAAGGTATTTATAAGGCAGATGTGAGTATCCCGGTGCGCCGGGAGGGGACACTATGATGCGTTGTGCATCCAACGCACTCGAAGGACATCATCATCATTTCAGCCGAAAGTCCACTGCAGGACATAGGCCTCCTGCAAGTGTCGCCACATTGACCGGTCCCGTGCGACTCGCATCCAGCGGATTCCCGCAACCTTCACCAGGTCATCGGTTCACCTAGTGGGAGGCCTTCCAACGCATCGTCTTCTGGTTCGCGGTCGCCACTCCAGAACTTTTTGGCCCCATCGGCCATCCGAAGGACATACACTGACCTTATTAGTGAGGTTCTTCGGACAGGTCAGGTACATAGTACTCGCAACCGGCGTGCGTGTATGACCAGATGTATGAACGTAGACGACGCAAAAGGAGTATATAAGGATCATAACAGGTCGTGTTCTGTGGTTTCTACCTGTCCCCCATAGCAAATCTAGGCACCTAGGCACTACTACTATCGAGCACACTCCCGCCTGATCATCACTAAGCTAATTTTTGCTTGCACTTACAACATATAAACGCTCTCTAGCCCCGCCCCGTTGATTTTGTATAGAAATAACGAATGAAAAGATACCGACCGGCCAAGCGCATTGACGACGCACGCCAAACGAGAGTTATTGTTATTTTGCGCGCCAAAGTTGACGCTTTCCTAATAGGCCTAAACTTTAAGGGGGCGTGGCTCGACGCCTCCGCATGATTTAAGTGAAAAAAAATTAACTGATCAGGCGGAAAAGACCACAACTGTACCTAAAATGTCCTAATGAACAACCCATGATACTTTTTCCACCATGAGGACCGAACCCAAGACACTTGTGTCCACTAGAGGTAAACGTTATGTATGAGGCCATCGAAGAAGCATAAATCTTGCCCATTAAATTCACACGACCTAGATAACGTGAATGGTGTATGTTGCCGTAAGTGAGAAGATAGTTACAGTTATAATATTTTGGGGTGTATTTACGAAAGTTCTCCAAGCCCTTGCATTCAGCATACCTCAGAAAATGAAGCAGCTAGGCGAGGCACTCATACAAACTTGTTCACAGGCTACTTTTTCATAGGCTTACCTTGTATGATGCGTTTTAAAAATAGAAAGTTATCTTAAACGCACGCCGGTTGTGAGTCTACTATATACTAGACATTTCACAAGAACATGACGAATAAGAGAGCCTATAATAATTTGTGAATTCGATGAACGATAACGATGACATTTTCGACTATTCTAAAAATGTTTGCCCTGACACATGTTGACACCCTGACATGGATGTTTATATGTATGATAAGTATGTATTTACAAAACATAAAGTATCTATGTATAGTATATCAACTATCTGGTGTCCACGACACAAGCCTCGTTGCTTAGTGTGGCACTAGATGGCGCTGTGTGTGATGTCCAGCGAAATTTATTTATTTCTAATCTACAGAAACGCTTGTATCAATCCTCCTGATAAAAGTCGCTACAGAAAGCAGCCTTCGTTGGTCGAGCGGTCGCAAGCGCGACTGCCGATCATGAGTTCCTGGGTACGATTCCCGGGTCGGGCAAAGTGTTATTGAGTTTCTCCATCAGGAATTTCTCAGTAGCAGCCATGGAGTCTAGATTTATTCCAGGTTTATGGCAATAGGCTTCCCTCCTATTACAAGGACTTAAATCATAACTGGCGAAATGTAGGTGTACTATTAGATACACCCACATTTCTCTGCTTACCCCTCGGGTTCTACAGACCTCATGTAACGTTATGTTAGAAAGAAGAAACGCTTCCAAAATAATTTCCACTTCGCTAAGCCCCAATGTAGGTCCATTTAAGGGGGTGGTATCTGCTAACGAGAGGTTTTCTCCATGTAACTCCTCTTTGATGAGTGAATAAAAAGGTGCAAATAAAACATTAAACTTTAATTGATACAATTGAAATAATTCTTACTATATTATTACTATATGAAAAAAATATTCGAAGTAAAAAAAAGCATTTTTCTTTTAAATTTCGTATCTACTCCTAAACGGCATTAAGTTTTACAATTTTTTTTTCACGCAAATCTTTGTCACTTTTTTCTTCACAAAGTGTACAATGTGCCCGCAGAGGCTGACGTAACAACCACTTTGTAGTGCAAGCTGATTAGAACTTTATTCTAACAGTATTTCAAACGAAATTTAAACCACCACAAATTGAGTTGCTAGTTTAGCAGATACCCTAGCCTTAATTCGTCTCCTCCCAACGTTTTTACATACATCTCTGTAAAGAGTAAGTAACTACTTTCAATGCACACAAAACGATGCCTATCTGCTCAATACAACTTCATCTCAATCTTAATTAGTCTGGCCCCCACAATCGACATCCTCAAACTTCAAACCCCAGAACTTGAACGAAAAGAAACTAACCCCGTTCTCAACAAAAGAAAGTTTCAACTAGTGTAGAAAGGAGTCAGTAAGCGGCTATAGATCTGATTCCGTTTCAACGCCTCAAAGAGGGGATCCCTAAAGAACTTTTTCAATCAACTAGCTGCTATGTCTTACGGCAATCGGTATTAAGTTAATTTGAAAGGTGATGGCATCGGAAGAGCTTATTGGCCCATCTATTCTTTGTTTATTTTTCTCAATTCTCTCCCTTTTTTGTTCCCTTCGACGTTGTCAGAAGTAATAAAAGTTTTTCGGAGCATGTTGGAGTTACATCCACTATTTCGTTTAGGATACGATGTTTGATGCGCTTGATGTGAAATACGGGTTGTGTTCGTTTACAAAAAAAAATTTCAAAGGTTTTGTTCAATAATTTTTTTTTCAGATTGCTTTAATTGATATTAATAATTTGTAATTTCTTTTATGTTAATTCTCTGTGTTATTTAATGCGTAAAATAGTTTGTCACTTACTTAAAGAGAATTATGTTTGTTTTTATTGAAGCATCAATATGTATTCTTAACTTTACTACTTACTTATTTTCATGTTCAAAAACACACTTCTTTATTGTACTACATAGTACATATCCTTTGTATTTTTTTTGCCTCTTGTCTGACTTAAGGAGACTACAGGAGTTAAACGCGAGTTTTATAATGCAAAAAAGCATATGATTCACTGCAATAAACAAAACCAGAAAAATATATGATATTCTTCAGGATATATACTAATAATAATTTTACTCGATAAAAAAAATCACGAACTTATCTCTAAAAATATCTTTTAACGAGTAAAAACCGTACTTTACTATATGCGATTTATTTATTTATTTAACACTTCAAGCACAAAGTACAGAGGTGGACTTAATGCCGTAGGCATTTTCTACCAGTCAACCTTTGGGTGATGCAAAGACAAGCAGTGGTAGGTGTACATCTGAAAATAATTTAATTAATACTAAGGTAAATTAGAAGGATAAATAAAATACTATAATTATATATTAAACTATTTATTACTTTAAATAGATATATAAACGGATATACTAAAATAAAAGACAAACAATAGAGAAAACATTACCGTTGTGATGAAACTGCCAGCTTCTTGCGAATGTACTCTCGAACTTTAATTTTGAAAGCCAAGCGATTGGTTGCCATCCTGATTTCCTGGGGATCATTCTGATTTTTTGGCAAATATTTCTACAAGCAACATTATTAGCATGACAGTGTTTTTTTTTTTTTGTCCAATCAATAGATTTTTTGTAAATCGCAAAAAAACACTTATAATCGCACTATTCGGCCCGCAGTGACTGACGTAACAACCACTTTGTAGTGCAAGCTGATTAGAACTTTATTCTAACAGTATTTCTAACGAAGTTTGAACCAACACAATTAGAGTTGCTAATTTAGCTCCTGCTTTAGCTGCCTTAAGGTAAAATTCTAAGGCAACCGCATTAATGACCGCACCGACACAACTCATTTCTGTGTGTAAATCTATGAAAACTCCAAAAAGCGGTTTATTATTATTATTTATTACTTTAGCTTACTGGTCCAACTGCGCAGCCACAGTATATTTTTACCGCGAATCTACAACTACGAAATAACACACAAAAAATACTTTTAAGAAAAACATTTTCAACAATAACAAAAAGATTCCCTTTTAGAAGGAAATCGCATAATCAACTAAAAGAACACAGAAACTCCAGAAAAACAGTCGAAAATACACAACAAAGTCCATCATCATTATACCTGCTAATATTTAAAACGAGAAAGTATATAACTCTGTCTGTCTGTTACCTTTTCACGACTTAAAAGCTGAGCGTATTTACTGTAGTAACACGCAATTTGACAGCTGTCATAGATGACAGCTGCCAATTTGTAGTTTTGCTATAAATGATAGTATGACCCCTTTAAGTCACGGTGGCGCTGCTTGTCAAGAAAATCTGCATCAATACGTCAAACTTGGTACATTTATTTTAGTTCTGTGTTTTCCCACTTGCACAGATAAGTTTGTTGAAGTGTGCACCTCGGCTTACGCAGATTTAGGATATTTATGAGGTTGGGCGCCCAGGTAGACCATGCCCTGGTTAGGATATTTTTGATCTCGGTATGGCATTCTCATGGGATAAAGTACGTCCTCCACACGGGTGGTGCCGCAGGCAAAAGATAGCTGAAAATATTTTTCCTCCGTCATAACAGAACGCGTTGGTAATGACTAAAAAAGATTCCGTTCATGAATAAGCTATGAAAATGCTGCTTCTTTGTCTAATCAGCGATGCCACTAAAAAGAAAGCCAGGCAAAACAAACGAAGATGTGTCTTTTTGTTCGTTCGTTTTTAAGGTCCTAATTAGCGTGGCAATGTTTCAGCGCGCGTTATTGAGGTTAGATTGCAGAATTTATTCACAACGTCGTATGTAGTTAGAAGGTGGTTAAAAACGTTGGATGTCACAAAGAGCATTTTGAAAACGTGTCGACGGCGTGATATTTTCTTTTGCGAAGTCGACTAAATAAAGTCGACAATCGAGTCGAGTCGAGTCGGCAATTTGTGGTATGGTTTGGTTTTTCTTTTAATGTTCGTGAAATGTGATGTCAAATAGAATTAGCTTAGTTTAACTCATACTTCCAGCAACCCTGCCACGCCTGTGGGGTTTCTTTAGCTAGTTTAACATGACCCTACACAGCCAGCGGATGATAATTATAAAAGGAGTTCACCATCATCAACTTAGCCTGCTGCTGGATCTAGGTCAAACCTGAACTACGTCACAACGCCTTGCCTTCCGTTCCTATTTTAAGATTAAATTAATAATAAAATTTATTTTTAATTTTTAATAATAAATTAATAATAATAATTAATAACCTGTTAACCTGACCCTGTTCTCAGCGCTGGTGGGCTAGTTTTTTATATTTTTAAATGTTTTTTTTTTAAATATAGTTTCATTAAGAAATATTTAAAAATGTCAAAAATATGTATTTAAATGAATTGATGAAATAATTAATAAAAAAAGTATTGTTTCATAAAAAGTGTTACATTAGGATGTGACACTAGATCCTGCACTAGAATACCCTAGGATACCCTACGAGATCGTAGTTCTATCTACATAGCTAGGGCCGTACTACTCTACGCGTGCAGATACGCGAACTTCATTCTCCACTCCGGAGGATTGAATTCTATTAGCGCAGTCCAAAATGTATTAAATTGACATAAGCTATCGAAACCTTTTTTTCAATTCTGTTGAAAGTACAGGATAAAATCCTAGAGTAAGGCAAAGTAAAAAAAAGTCGTCGTTGAAAAGCCGATATATATTTTAAAATCGACTGCCTCTTCCCTACGACCCTAAAGAGCAAAAGCAGCTAGGAGGTTTCAATTAACGACCGGACATTCTTCACCCCAGTAATTGAACACCCGAGCATAAAGCTGGTTCTTCAAAGGCGGAATCTAAAAACATGAGTAATTAAATTAATAAAAAGGAACCTTTCATAACTTTAATTACGTCGCAATTAAGAGAACAACTTGGGTGTGGGAAGTGGGGTTTAGAAGGCTTACTAATGAGGGTCTGATCTCTGCTGTCCACTAAGTTCCCAGTTCAAAATATTACCACTGCTGGGACACAGTTAAACAAGCCTCCTTTTTGTAAGAGGATATATAGGGTATTAATTTACCACTTCAAGCACAGAGTGCAGAGACGGACTTAATGCCATAGGCATTTTCTACCAGTCAATCTTTAAGTGATGCAGAGACAAACAGGTCTGAATCTGAAAATACAGGCTGGAATACACCGACGATAAAACAGTGTATTCAGTACATAAATCTGAACCGAACATGGAAATTTTTCGCCAGTTATTGAAAAAACAACAGCCGTTTCCTACAAAACTGCAATACCTACACGGTCAAAAGGTATGGAACAGCGGATTAAAAAACCGGCTAAGTGCGAGTCGGACTCACGCATGAAGGGTCCGTACCATCGTAGTAGGGCATCTTTATTTTATAGCGGCAACAGAAATACATCATCTGTGAAAATTTCAACTGTCTAGCTATCATGGTTCATGAGATACAGCCTGGTGACAGATGGACAGACAGTGGAGTCTTAGTAATAGGGTCCCGTTTTTACCCTTTGGGTACGAAACCCTAAAAAAAAAAAAATAGCTCTGGACATTAACACACAGCGCTATCTAGTGCCACACTAAGCAACGAGGCTTGTGTCGTGCACACCAGATAGTTGATATACTACATAGATACTTTTTTGTTTGTAAATACATACTTAATATACATATAAACATCCATGACTCGGAATCAAATGTCCATGCTCATCACACAAACATTTGCTTCAACCGGGATTCGAACCCGGGACCCTAAGCACGTAAGGCAACCTCACTACCGCTGCGCCTTTCTGGTCGTCAATACCAATGAAAAGTTTATCTACGTCGACATTATGTTGTTTTGTTTAAACTTCAACTTCTGTGCATAAAGTCTTACTTCGTATCATTACCGTTTACATTTTAATGTCTAGATCCAAGATGGCGGACGCCTATTCATTTATACATTAGTTAATTGCTTTTAGAGCACTTTGTACTACTGGTATTTAAGCCGGGCCGACAAGGTGAAAAGATTCTCGTCCTAAATAAGTATGGACTTAATATTAACGGCCTTGTTACTTTTATTTTAAAACAGGCTTCTTTCAGTTCTTCGCGCTTTTTATGAGGGTTCTTAAGTTGTATTCAGGAGAGTTTAGTCATTGATTAAGGGAGATGAGTGCTAAAACAGCTACCATCACAATATATTCCATACATTTTGACGGTGTACTTAATTAGCGCTTATGAATGAAACAGGAGTTTTTTATTTAGTGAAAAAAAAAACTGGTGTGGTAATCACGTACTGAATTCATGGTAACAGGTACATGTATACCTAAGAGAAAAATTGTAAACCACACATTTCTTCTTATGTAAAAAGAATATGTAGGATATTTCATGTGTGTTAAGTTGTAAATTTAAAACTGTGTGTGAAACTGCACTGAAATGGAATCAAACCTGTCCAGATTAATATTAAAGAAATAAAGATACCTTCTTACATGCATGTAATCTACTCGAGATAACCGGATAGTATACGGGCAACACTAACATAAACGCAGCGATCAAGTAAAGTGTTGCCATACAACACGTCATACAGTGGGAAATGTTACACACTATAACGTTTACGAGCTCGTTCCGTACTATTACCGACATAACATCTACCTGCACGGGCTGCTAAGAGGCTCTAGTTAGGGAAGGAGATGGGTCGACTATGTATAGGGGTATACATAGTCTATGGCACTATGTATATAGGGTGGCGCGGCTTCGAGTCTAACCGGATGCACCTGAGTACCAGTATTTTTCATGGCGCGACTACCTATCTGACCTCCACAACCCAGTTAGTACTGAGTAATACAACAACAACAACATCCATTTATTTTCAGGCTACTTTGGCTAATACATATAAAGGGTGTAAAACACCTCTTAACGCAGCCGAAAGGCACTTGTTCTACTCGTCATTGCGATATTTTTTTTTGTTCTACACCGTGCCTGGGAACTTACTAGTTACGGAGATATTGGAGGTCAAAGTTCCAAATATTTGACAACTTTTTTTTTAATAATAAGATTTTTACCTCCACGACCACCATACCATTCAATCCATGCATCAGCACAATGTTTTGAGTGCGTTACATTGTGTTCTACCAAAAACATGATTTTTCACCCCAAAAAAAAAAAGTCGTTTCCCAGCAATAATTTTTGCGTAAAGTTACTTAGTTTGATGTACAGAATGCTTGGTTGACGGCTTCGTGATGAGGTGGTTTACACCCTGTATAAACTAAGGGTCAGTTCACACCGAGACGCGACGCGACGCGGCGCCACGGTACTGGAAGAGGCAAGTGATTTCATCGCAATAAAATGTGTATCTTTTCGTGTAGTAAATAAAGTTATATTGTGAGTCGCTCTTTTACGCGTAGCGTCGCGTCGCGTCGCGTCTCGGTGCGAATTGACCCATATATACATTTGATAAAATACAAACGCCTTGGTAAGACTGGTTGTCAGACTTTCGGGCCACTGACTACCTGTAACGACTGTCACAGATTTACAAATGGCAGCCGGGATCAACGGCTTAACGTGTTTTCCGAGGCACGGAGGACACTCGGTATGTAATTGTTAAACTTATATATTTAGCATGTTTACTCGGTATGTAATATAAATATTTATAAACAAACATAAAATTTTGATAAGTACAATATTGACCATTGTGTTGTATAAGAGGCAAAAACTTTTCAATTCACGACAAAAAGGAGCTTGTAATCGTCGTCTTTGATTGATTGATTTGCCCTCTTTCAAAATACCAGACACTTCTTTGATGAAACTTAACTGACAACAGACTTCAAAGACTAATTACTAAACTCAACTTAATTGTCAATTAACCTAACACGACCAATTAATCGAGAGTTTATTGTGCAATTCGCGAGCACATGCCCCGGAACCCATTAATAGGCTCATCAAAGTTAGTCATAGGGATGTTGGTTGTCATGGAGACGGTAACGAGGCTATTTCGCCAGCTAACAGCTTGGACACACTCTGTTAGCTAGCACTAGGTTAGGGTGTAGGTAGATTGAAGTAGAAAATGTTTAACGTCGAGTTTCATTGGGGGACAATGCATTTCTTATCACGACAATAGGCGAGACGACAAAAAAAAACTAATTATTCCGTCACTTAGATTATCAAAAAATATTTGACCCGTGTTTTCTCTTTTGTTACGTAAACCAAAATTGACGAAGATACGACGCTTTTAAAATTCTCAATACGTCACGCCATGGTATAATTTTTAGCTAGTTCTGACGTCACGAGCCCCCACTCCCGAGTTTAGATGCGTTTTATCTTGGTCATTATTGATTGATTTACAAAAACAAAAAATACGTGTCCATTAATTTCCAATACTCTAACTGACGGACTAAATAGATTTGCAATTTTTTGATACTGTCGTCATGCCTATTGGGCATCGGTCAAGATGGTAAGGTTTGTAACTTAAGTTATAATTGAGTACTTAACTTTTTTACCGCCATAGCATAAACGCACGCGCGTGCCCGCCACGCCAAGCCACAGTTTCACTTACTATTTAGTCACATATTTATGTCGTCTGGCGTACAGGGCACGCGCTTGCTTGTCCTGTATATGTGAAAATGGCGGTCGAAAGGTTAATGTTTTGAGTACTACAGCAACATAATTCTTGTTTCTACATAATGAGATGTAAACGGTCCCTTCAAGAAGCCGTCACCAAGCATTCTGTACATCCAACAGTAACTAATTTTTTGGGGGAGAAAAATCACGTTTATCAGGAAATCATTGTGCTGATGGGTGCAATAAATAGTACAGAGGTCGAGGAATATAAAGTAGAGTCGTAACATTAAAAGCTTGTATTCAAAAAAGCCCGTGATAAGTCGGAACTTTCACCCCCAATATCTCCGTCCGCGGTTTCCAGGAATAGTCTAGAACAAAAAAAAATATTGCAATGACAGGGAGGACAAGTGCCTTTCAGCTTCATTTATACCCATTATTTATTTATTATTTACCACCATTTATAACATCATTACAGACTTGTCCAATACTTTATGACATACAATATAGAAAACATACATTATAAAAACACATAAAATAGAAAAACACACAATATAAAATAAGTAAGATTACCCAGTAAAAATAATAATACCTAAATTAATTGAACATGACAATGTTTACAGTTGCACACCCTTTTCAAGCATGATTTGTGCCCTCTGGATAATCCCTCTTATAATTTGTCGTGTCAAGAGTACCTACCTAATGACACGACAATTTATAATGGGTATAAAACGCAGGAAGTCTACAGTGTAAAACGATGCTGATTTAACATAGGAGAAAATTATGAATGCCTTTTTCGTCTAGTGGTCGTAAGTGACTGCTTACCATGATGTCTTTAGGTTTGATGCCCAGGTCAGGCAAAGTGTTATTGCGTTTTTTAGGGTTCCGTTGTCCTAATAGTTGCGCTATATCCGTCTGTCTGTCTGTCCGAGGTTTTGCTAAGAGACCGTTAGTACTAGAATGCTGTCATTTTGTTAAGATGTGTATATCAATAACGCCAACAAAGTGGTAAAATAAAATTTTGGAAATTATTTTTTTTTAGGGTAGCTGGGATGTGGAAGTGGGGATGAATTTTTTTTTCGTCGTCTACCCCATCATGTGGGGTACTGTTGAATAGGTCTTTTAAAATGACTTGCTAATACTACTTTTCGATTTAATGCGCCATTTACGAAATATTCAACTTTAAAGTGCAAATTTTTGTTCCAGTAACGTCGCCCCCCTCTAAAACCTAAACTCGTGGCTTGAAAAATCTGGAAAAAATCATGATGATAGTGCATTTTATGAACTTTAAAAGAAAAAAGAAAAACTATAGCGGTTAAGATAACTTTATTAGTTTAGCAGTAATAGTCGTTGAACTAGAGTGTTGGATAATTTTGTACCAAATACAAAATCCTTAGAGTAAATCCTATAAAGTGACTAAGATGAAGTAGTTGCTTGTTTATAACGGGTGAAGACTTTCATTGAAAAACAAAATCTAAAATATAACGGGCTACTACGGAACCCTACACTGCACGTGGCCCGACACGCACTTGGCCGGTTTTCATTACATGGCTTTTGTTTTTGTATAGGCAAGTGTTTTAGATATATTTGTCTTAAAGAAATTTAGGCTTGTGGAGTTCGGGATATAGGGTACTGAGAATTTCCTAATTTTAAAATATAGAAATTCGACCCGATCCGGATTATAATTTGTCTTTTCATTAGGAATACCTAATGACACGACAATTTATAATGCGTATAAAACGCAGGAAGTCTACAGTGTAAAACGATGCTGATTTCGTGTTTTTTGGTACCAATCATGAAGCTGGGCAGATTTATGCATCAATTAAATTCATTTTCAAAATCATATTTTAACTATGATGTGCCTGCTAGTTCATAAACAGCTACTAACTATACATACTTATAACATCCGTTAATAAACTGCGCCAATGAACCCTCCTGCCATGCTCTCATTACCGAATATACACCTAAATATTGTCTAAACACCCCGAGGGAAGCCGTGTACACTGTACAGTTTAATACTGGTCCATGTGTTTTCCAAAACATGCGAGTACGTGAAAACTACAATATAATTTTGAAAGCTTCTATACACACTACTTCTAAAGAATTAAGAAAAATATGCTTAAATAGAGCGTCGTCCCTTTCACTCACTCATATTTGTGTGTCAGTGTCTTTCAAAAGCAGAATGTGTCATATTTTCATCCGGATTTTGCCTAGGTTGGTCCGTTGATGGGTGACCACCCATTACATACCGAGTTTCCTCCGTGCCTTGGAAAGCACGATAAGCTGTTGGTTCTGGCTGTCATTTCTAGATTATTAACAGTTGTTACAGGTTGTCAGTGATCCGAAAGTCTAACAACCAGTCTTAACTGGTTGTTAGACTTTGGTAAGCTGGGGTATCGTAGTACCCAATACTTACTGGGTTGTGGACGTCAGATAGGCAGTCGCACCATGTAAAATACTGGTATTCAGCTGCATCCGGTTAGACTGGAAGCCGACTGATACCGCAATATTCTATTATATTGAAGGTGTCGTTTTCGGAACATTCCCGGATATATTAACATTATGAAATTCTCAGCCCTATATCCGGAACTCCACAAGCCTAAATTTCTTTAAAACAAATACATCTAAAACACTTTCCTATACAAAAACAAAAGCCATGTAATGAAAAACACAATTACACTTTACCCGACCTGAAGATCAAACCTAAGACATCATGTTAAGCATTCTCTTACGACCTCTAGACGAAGAAGAAGACTTGAAGAAGAATGCATTCATCATATTACGCGTATGTAACTCAACTCTCGCCTCGCTGACTCAGCAATATGACCGCGTCTCAACAATACATCTCACAAAGACTAAGCTGTGGTTTAATTGTTTGTTACCCCATTCAAAATTCTACTCTAATTAATTTAGTTTAATTATACGAGTTAACGAGGCGGGCTTAATGTCTTGTTTTGTTGCTATCTTACAAGTACGACTCTTGAGAAAGATGTAAGAGAAAAGCCTTTTGTTCATGTCATAATTTCATTCTTAGTACTTTGCGATGCGAAATCTTTCGTAAGCAATTGTTTCATAATAATCATATTTTTTGGGATGATATAAAAACATCTTCTACAGTACACGGTATTGCTTCGAAAAGGTGTTCTATTTTGTATAGTTTGGCATAATAATATTTAAAATATGTAATCTTTTTTTTTCGGATTGGAAATCATCAAATGACTCCCGCTCTGGGCGGAGCAGGAGGGAGTGTCAGACTTATACTGACTTAAACCCATGTTCCTTCATCGCCCTTAGTGTTCTGGGGCCACGGTATCTCTTTCGAACAGTCCCGCAGCTCGAAATATGTAACCTTATTACGTCTTAAGATCGTTGCGTCGACATCTCCTATTTTTGCGGGCGGGAGAGCGGTTCTGCATCCAGGCCTTGCTCTTTTTTTGCAGAATTAAAACTAAATATTTTTCTTAACATTTAATAAACGTATTTCGATGAAATTTAGCACTAAATTTGGAAAACTTTGGCTTGGGTATACGATAATTTATTCCGGTTGTACCTCCCTGTAGGATAAATTGCGACATCATCAGACGGGAAAACGAGGGGCTAAAGTTAGTTACACTATAATATTGCCGCTACTGTGAGACATGCCTCTCCTGTATGAGATGTTTGGTAGATGTCTCATGACTTCTAGTGTTTAATTCTAGGACCTACCGTTTCCTTCACGATGTTTTCAGTCAGGATTTTGGCTCGGCGCATTAAATAGCACTTTACTTAGAACAGGTAATCCTATTTATCTTATTAAAAAGAAGTTTTTTTTTTAATAGATAAGAAAATACTCTGACATTTACTAAGTAAAGATTAAATTAACGTCACTCAAATGAAATAACAGCACATCAAAATTATTTGCCTTTCAGAGATATTAATTTAAATGGAATGTAACTTGACTTTGAAAAGTTTAATGAAAAACAAAATTATTCTGCTGTACATTAATAAAATATTAATCAAGCAAAACATTAATTCTGTAATGGAAAATGTATTTCAATGACAACTTTGACAGAAGTTTTAGTCGCTGTTTTACTCGTATTTAAAATAGAAATAATATACTTAGTAATACACTCTCTGGCACTGTTGAACTGCATTATCCCACTACTGGACAAAGGCCACCAAGCCACACAACCTTTTTGCAATCGCTGATGTAGGGTTTGCTAAAATGATTTGGTTTAGACCAACGTCCAAAATGTTTAACTTACGGCATTTGAAGTGAAGAGAGCTTTTTCTGTAATAGACTTTGATAACTATCTCTTGGCCTTTTTTCGTCTGCAAAGTATGGAAGCTATGGTGACTAAAATGTGCCACCACTTAACACCCACAAAAAAACATATAAGACGACCATATTAAGGCAAGAACACAACGACCAGCAAACAAACATCCCCAACATCTACAGTAAACAACCCTTCTCTGTGTTACCCTAACTAAAGCCAGAACACACGTCTTGTGTCTAACAAACAGCGCGACCGCAGACGCGAGGTGCGAGCCGTCAATGTGTACCTGCCTCATAATTTGCATGGTTACACTTCAATGCTGCCGCGACTCAAAGACGTTACTAGTGCCTACGTCCTGTTGGGGTGTGGTTTAAGCACAAAAAAAATGGTCTACAGATGTACCTTTTTTGTTCATTTATTTGGTTATGGTGAGGAGTATCTTTTGTATTTTAAACTAATTGTTAATCGAAGAGTAAAAAGGATCGTCCCTTGAATTGACACGTAGTTATATATACATATATGACGGTAGGCCCTCTTACAGACAAATGGCAATCGCTGTCGTTTCTACAACTGCTTTCAACTGGATTGTCTTAAGATTTTAGGTACATTTTAGGTAGATCTTCTGCTAAATCCAAGCCCTTTTTAGCTTTATTTTTTGTAGGCCTTTCTACCTTAAATATGAGATATAACACTTAAATGTAATTATATTCACCACACACATTATTTAGACAACTTTAAAGCTTAAAAAAGAAATGGCATCAAAGCTTTCAAATGTTCAAATCTGGCAAACCCGTGTTTTACTATGGGACAGAAACCGGTTTCTGCATGCCGTAAATATGAGCCACAAATAGTTATTCAAATCATCTCAAATTTGCTTTGTCATGTGAAAATTAATAATTCGAAATAATTTTGCATAAACAAAGCCGATGCCATACAAAGGCATCAAACAAACGGCCACTTTCATGACAATTCAATTTAAATTCAATGCGCGTTACTCGCAACTGTAAACCAAGCCTAATTTAATATTAATGTTCGAATTGTAATTACTGGTAGAACATGCAAATGTAAATTGTAATAGCTAAGGTTTTTCCCGTTAACAGTGACGATGTTTTAACGCTCATATTTTTACTTTAAGTCTGTGTATAGTTTATAAATTATTCATATCTCATTTTTAATAAAGCTAACGTTTTAAAAATCACTGTTTATTATTAAAGATTACGGTCTCATTCTGGTTCTTGTTTTGAGGATTTTGATCTCATTTTTAACCGACTTTAAAAAAAGGAGGAGGTTGTATGGTTGTGTGTATGTATATATATATTTTACATTTATTATTATTATTTGACATGACATTAGTCTACCTTGCTGTCACATTTTTATTCAAGATACCTTCTCCAGTCTGTTTCTTACACATAGTACTACTAACTTATATGTATTCTGGATATACTACACTGGCCTGCAAAACTAAGTATCACACATTTAAAATTGCAATAAATTTTTAAGTACACAAGATATACTTTCGAAACAAAAAGGACTCGAAAAGAGTTTAATTTTGTACATAAAAACTTCATAGTCGGTAACCTAAATTGCTATAAAACGTTTTTATTTTTATTTTAAATCTCTAACTTCCATAGTTTAGAAAAAAAAAGAATTTTAAAAGTGTAGTACTTACTTTTGCAGACCAGTGTATAATATATCTTAATTAGATATACAATACTGGATATCAACATCATAAAATCTAGTCCGCTACTTCCTCTAAGTTGGACCACAGCCCACACACTACTCGAAACACAATGCACGGTCTCCTTGTACCGCAAAGGATCGCAGCCACTCGTTACCAAGTTTTTATTCATCCATTTGTGCATGTCCTCCCCTTCTCCCCTCTCCGGCCACAATCAGTTAGGAGTATTCTCGTTATTTTCTTTATGACAAAGAGTAGTTGGGGGTCATTCGGAATATGGAATAATTTCCTGGAAAGAAATTTTTGTGGTGTGATTTTTTTTTTCGTTTATTGCATTGCTGTTGAAGAAGTTTTTAAGATTACAATTGCCTCTTTGTAAAATTAAGACTCCGTACACAAAGGGTGCTAGCGGGATTACTAAAGAGTCTGCAGTCTGTTCGTCCGTCGGTCCGACCATCTGAGACAGGGCTGTATCTTTTCAGGGCTGAGTCTTGTTACAGACTCACGTGGCCGCTAAAACAACAAATAAAAAAAAATAAAAAAATTAGACGACGAAAAACACGTTTATTGAATGACGACCACGTGCAATGGCACGTTTCTTGGACGGGGGTGCACATTCAAGAAACGTGCTTTTGTTTTTTTTTACCGGATTTTTTTGTAGGCATGACGACAGTATTAAAAAATTGCAAATCTATATAGTCCGTCAGTTAGAGTATTGGAAATTAATGGACACGTATTTTTTGTAATGTAAATCAATGAATATTGACAAAAGATAAAACGCATCAAAACTCGGGAGTGGGGGCTCGTGACGTCAGAACTAGCTAAAAATTAAACCTAGGCGTGACGTATTGAGAATTTTAAAAGCGTCATATCTGCGTCAATTTTGGTTTACGTAACAAAAGAAAAAACACGGGTCAAATATGTTTTGAAAATCTAACTGACGGACTAACTAGATTTTTTTTGTCGTCTCACCTATTCATAAATATAACATAACGCCTATAATCCCAAAAAGGCTAGGCAGAGGTACTGTGCGTACCTACAGGAGTTAGTTTCAAATTGCATAATTAGCCTTTTGTTGTCTTGCTCACTTTTATAGGAAATTCTGATCTACCTTTATCGTTTATGGGACCTCCCAACATACAGAGTATTATCGAAAAAATTTAATAACAGATGATTCTTGGCAAAACGTCTCATAATAAAATAAAATGTTCGAGTACTCCAAATATTTTGCGTTTCTGGTTTTCCCAGAACTTATTTTCATTACCGTTCTGGTATTTTGCGTGACAATGATATTAACCTACAGCTTATTTCTGAAAATTGAAGGAAAATCTTTTCAATAACAACCAAAAACGCGCCGAAAAAAGTTCGCGAGCAAACACAGTGAGTTTCGTGTGTCGGGTTCAGGAACAGCATCGAGTTGTGTGTGACAGTGGTACAAACAAGAAAGATACCCTCTTTGACAGATTGATCTGCTCTGTGATCATGGTGCTTGCAAAATCGGGAACTCATTACAAATAGTAAACATGGGAAATATCCCATTTTCAGTGTTAATCATCATTATCAAATTCCTGCCCTTATCCCACTCTACTTGGGGTCGTGGTAGCTTTACCGAACGCAAAGAACGAACAAGAAAGATACCCTCTTTGACAGATTGGTCTGCTCTGTGATCATGGTGCTTGCAAAATCGGGAACTCATTACAAATGGTAACCATGGTAAATATCCCATTTTCAGTTTTAGTCATCATCATCAAATTCCTGCCCTTCTGCCACTCTACTTGGGGTCGGCGCAACACGTTTCCTTGATCCATTCTTCCCTGTCAGACGTCATGATAATGATAGTCGAAAAATTTTGACCAAACTTTTGTAAATGCAGCAATAAAATGAGGAATACATCCATCGTGCCGTAAAATGTCACATTTTAGAAATCATTGCCTCCTTGTTGGTCTATAGTTACAAGCGATACATGCTAAGCATGAGGTTCTGGATTCTATTCCCAGTTTAAGTGTCTTTGGAATCGCTATATTATATTTATTGTAACACCCATACCTGTCTACAAATAAAGATTTCATTTTTTTTTGGGTTCTTACATCTAGAATGTCTTAGCGGCAGCCGAGAGCCTAGATATGTGTCTCGTTTATAGCAATAGGCTATTTCATCGGGTTTCAACATAACTCAAGAAATGTGATCGTACTAAAGGTACTCTTCGCAACAGGCGTGATATTATGATATTTTCTCTATTCAAAAAATCCACGAGAATACAAAAATGTTCTTTACTCAAACCGCAAACCGAGCATAACTGAAATACAAAGTGCTCAAGAAAAGCACTTGAGCACTTTTAAGCATCCATTCTCTCACATCTATCTAAACAATGTTCCTGAAATGCTTAAAAGCATCGTTCTATAGAATGTTCTGGCATTTTTAACGAGCACAAATATTGTAGCTACGTCGACGTTCCCAATGGAGCTTGCTTTATAATTTGCGTGGCTTGGAATTAATGATGTTAGATAAATGTAGTGTTTAACTTTGACAGTTGAACAAAGGTTTTGAGATGCTTTTAATTTAGATTTGTACTCAGTATGTCTCTTTTTGAAAATTGAGAATTTCAGCCCATTTTATAATACTTTTAAATATTGACTTCACTCTTGCCTTAAATGTATCCCAGCCGACATTCACAAAGAACTTTTGAGACATTGGAAAGTCAAACTACCACAGAATCAATTTAAACTACCTAGTGGCACCTAGATTGGACCTAGATATCGATATAATTTACATCTGCGGAATATCGCTAGTTGATTTCATTTGATTCTTCAGTTAGATAGTCACTATAAGGTCTCAAAAGTGGCTTTAGAATTTGAGCCACCCACCTGACACCCATACCGAATCATTTAATTTACACCATTTCACTAACTTAACAAAAGGTCACCTTAAAATGTAACAGCCGAACCAACCAAGACCTCACGTCAACGCAAGCTGCAACGCTCAGGAGAATGCCTCTTTTATATTTCAGAGACGAAATGTCGAGCAGGGAATATTTGTGGAGTAATGTGGAGTCCCCTTGCCCTTACACAGGATACCTTGTTCAGTAGACATATCAGTATTTCAAGTAACATGTCGCCTATAATCTCTGAAGGGTTAAGTAGAGATGCATCTAATACTTAGTACGCCCACATTTTGCCAGTTATGATTAAGTCCCACGTAATAGAAGACGAGCCTATTGCCATCAATCGGGCATGAATCCAGACTCCGTGACTGCTACTAAGAAATTCCTGATAGAAAAACCCAATAATACTTTACCCGAACCGGGAATCGAACTCAAGGCCAGCTCGGCAGTCGCGCTTGCAACAACTCGACCAAGGAGTCCGCGTTTCATTTCACAAAAAATACATAGTTGGTTAGGGGTATCCATTAAATCAACTGGCTTGTGAAGGTCAGATAGACAGCTGCTCCATGTAAAGTACTGGTATTCGACTGGTATGGTGACGACCCAAATGGCGCAACGGTACTGAGGCTGCCATACGTTTTTAGGGTCCCGGGTTCGAATCCCGGTAGGAACAAATGTTTGTGTGATGAGCATGGATATTTGTTTCCGAGTCATGGATGTTTATATGTAAAATAAGTATGTATTTACAAACAAAAAGTATCTATGTAGTAAATCAACTATCTGGTGTCCACGACACAGGCCTCGTTGCTTAGTGTGGCACTAGATGGCGCTGTGTGTAATGTCCAGCGATATTTATTTATTATTTATTCAATCCGGTTAGACTGGAAGCCGACCCCAACATAGTTGGGAAAAGGCTAGGCAAACGGTGATGAAGCTGAGGTATATACACTGACCTGCAAAAATAAGTACTACATTTTTTAATTTTAAAATTTTCCTAAGCTATAGAAGTTATAGATTTAAAATAAAAAAACGTTATAAAGCAATTTTTACCAGCTTTCTTTGAAACTATAGACAAAATTAAACTATTTTTCGAGTCCTTTTTGTTTCGAAAGTATATCTTGTGTACTTAAAAAGTTATTGCAATTTTAAAAGTGTGATACTTATTTTTGCAGGCCAGTATAGTTGGTTCACTGGTTATCTTTATACTATGGTAATGTGGATCTCTTGGAAATGAGCGCAGGACATCTTGTGAACACTGACGGGGCAGATGAAAAGCTTTGTGGCGGGAAAGAAAGATGGCGCCTTTGTTCCGTAGCCTAGATTTGAAAAGAAGGATTATTATTTAATACGGGAATTTTGTGGGTTTTTGAAGGTACGTTTTGATTGGAATGTCATGGGGTATGGAGAGATGTGTGTGTACCGCCATTTAATACTATACTAAAAGGGTGAAAAAAATGGTGTGCTTCTACATCCCTACATGTATTATTTTCGTTACGAATCGTAGCTTCGGAGAATAGCACACTAGAATCAAATGTTTAGCAAAATATTTGCAAAATATTTTTTTTCGGGAATTAAAACTAAATATTTTGTGAATGAAATGGTATGCTCCTACATCCGTAAACGTATTATGTTTCTATGGAAACGTACTTTCGGGGAATAGGACACTAGAATTACATGTTCTGCAAAATATTTGGTCATTTTGTATTTTTTCGATCAATTAAATCTAAGTATTTTGCATAACATTTAATGTCATGGATTTTCGCAAAGTATCGACAAACTTATAATAACTTAGCTCTCTAGAAGTTTGATAGTAGTAGTAGTAGATAAGTTTTTAAAAAAAAACTCTCTAGTACAAAATTCTGTTAAACTTCATTTATAAGGTGTGAACAGACATTGCAAAGTCTAACGAAACACCTGTACCGTTTAAAAGCGACGAAACAAAACCCACTCCTACATTTTTATCCTACATTTTTACAGACACTACCTAATTAGTTGCCTTAATTTTTCTCGCCAATTAGCTTAACAGAGCCACAATCAGTATGTCGTATTGGCGAAGTACCAAGACATAGCAATTTGTTTTACTTTAATATCCAATTCTGGAGCCAATAACAGATTCTAAATCTGTACCGTCCAACTGCAATGAGGTCGTTGGGGTTTTATGTATTTCTTTGAAAACGCTTCTGAGTATGGCGACATTGTCGCCTGCTGCTGCGGTCAAGCGGCGACTGCATACCACAAACAATAGTGCCGTTTTTAACTATCAGTACTAGAGCAACAATACGTTTTCGATGTTAGAATTTCAGCTTGTCTTGGCCCTGAGCCAGTGGACCTGAGTTTGACAGTTGACTTTCGCATCAAAAAAGAGAAGTGCCGTTGCCATCGTAGATGTTACGTGAGTATCTCATGCTCACTCAAATGTCTCGCTGATGGTGAAGCATGTGTCGGATCATTAAGTTCCCTTTAAGTTGAATGGTGCTGATCCATGCGTCATGTACGTGAACGGGCGCTATCAGTTGTGACTGGTCATCTCTCAGTTGCCATGGCTTATTTCAATGAATTATTTTGTTTTTGAACTGTACTTTTTTTTGTTTGTTTTTACTATGGACACTTAAACGTGCACATCTTGCTACATTGTTCTCACATAATATACGATCTCAACATGAATGATGTAACCAAGATTTTGTAACAACATTTTGATTTAAAAGAGCGTCCATGGAGTTTCTTTCTTTCTTTCTGTTCCATAGAGATCTACGCTAGGGAATGGGCAACTACAGTACTTTCACAGTTTTTATGTCTTGTGACTGGGACTGTAGCTACATTTAATTTTCATCTTTGAAAAAAAATGCGAAAAATGCGGAAGGAATGACGTTTCTCCTACGAGAAACGTTTGCAGGGAATAAAAAATCTGTGATTATTACCTAACTTAATTTTGGACCATTTAGAATGGTCTCCATCGCAAAAAATATTTACACGAGAAAGGAATGTGTACATAATTTTATTATAACTTAAAAATTAGGCTTGTCACAGAAATCCTAACATCTCCGAAATTATGAACGACTTTGACTTTTTCGGCAACTCGAATTCTATGAAGTGTTAGCTAAAAGAGTTTCTGTAGTTTATCCACTATTCACCAGTTTAGTTCAAAATAATGTTCTGTTATGGGATTTGAACTAAACTGATGAATAGTGCATGCCTGATAAAACAAAGTTCCTGATAGAAAATACTATAATACTTTGCCCTACCTGTCAAATGACGACCCGAATGGCGCAGCGGTAGTGAGGCTGCCGTACGTTCTTAGGGTCCCGGGTTCGAATCCCGGTTGGAGCAAATGTTTGTGTGATGAGCATAGACATTTGTTTCCGAGTCATGGATGTTTATATGTATAATAAGTATGTATTTACAAACAAAAAGTATCTATGTAGTATATCAACTATCTGGTGTCCACGACACAAGCCTTGTTGCTTAGTGTGTCCTTAGATGGCGCTGTGTGTTAATGTCCAGCGATATTTATTTATTTATTTATTTACTGTTTTTAAAATCAGTTGTAAGATTTAACCTACACAAACATACAACATTGCAAGTTAAATAAAACCTTGTAAAAAAAAGATGGTGGCGTATGTTCGAATTTTGTCCTTGTACCTTTATAAATAGAACCTTAACCAGCGTACTAGGAGTACCCACTTCCTTAAACGATAAATTAGAAAACTAATACCTATCTATCAGTAGCGTAGGTTTAGATTTTGTAAGAGGTAAGCCGGAGTACATTTATCATTAATGTGATTGTCTTATTAAATAATACAATTAATTAACTTAATTGGATATCAAAACAAAAAGTTGTACCTATTTATAATAAATAAATAAAAGATACAACTGTACTGAACAACTGAACTGTACTGTACTGTATAGGTACAACTTTTTGTTTTGTTATACAGCCAGTATTCGATACACAAATTTTGTCTATCGAATACTGACTGTGCCATTTTTAAAGGGAATCCGGTAGGAATCGACTTGTATGGAACCTTCGCCACTGCTATCTATAGATAGATACTCGCAATTCTCAACAATATCGCAAAAGACGCAGCAATCCCTATTATAGTTGCCAACAATAAAGTATCATCCACCCTTAACCACGGGGTATGAGCAGATGAAAAGGGTGCCAGATAATAATTCCGACAAGTTTCATATTACGGGAGGTATATTTCGGTATTTCATGCCTTTGTCCCGATAAAGTGATATATATTTGTGTGATGAAATATGTACGATGTTCTATGGTGGCACAATCGTCGTAAAAAAGTTGAATTGTGCTCGTATTGATTGGTTTCTTTCTAGTATTTGATGAAAAAACGTTGATAGTACTTCGAATTGAATCGAAACCCTTGTTACTGTTAGTAACGAGTAATGAGATAGTTCTACTTTCGTACTTAGTTGTCTGGCTTTCTAGAACGTGGAGACTGTGGGTAGACAGTAGGTAGATCTCAAGAGTAAGAATAAATTGCGATGTTAATGAAAATTGGCTTGTTGAAGCCTTACTACATACTCTCACATACAATATATAATTGGTGATAATGGGTGTAAAAAACCACCACTTTAAGTGCTTTCCCAGGCTCGGAGGAAATGGTATGTAAGGGATGGTTCCGTCTCATGACGACAGGCCGTGTCGACGGCATGTTTGTGTTCCACGCGCGCCTCAAAGAGAGTCAGCAAAAGGAAGGGGTCCCCAAGGGCCGAAGCCTGCCGGGGCTGCGGGACTATTCGAAAGAGATACCGTGGCCCCGGAACACAAAGGGCGATGAAGGAACATGGATGGGTTTTAGTCAGTAAAAGTCTGACACTCCCTCCTGCTTCGCCCAGAGTGGGAGAAGACATTTGATGATTTCCCATCCGAAAAAAAAGAGATGGTTTCCCATCCACGGACTGACCTTAGTTAACGCTGCTTAAACTTGGAGATGTATGTATACGTGTGGCTGTTTTTATTTAGCCAAAATAATCATAAAATAAATGTATGAAACATTTTCACTAAAATCAAAACATCCATTTTGTTGTCTTACTCTTACATACAATATATAATTGGTGATAATAGGTGTAGAAGGAACACGAAAAGATCGATTCGGACCAATAATTTTTGCGTAGAGTTACTAAGTTGGATGTACAGAATGCTTGGTTGACAGCTTCGTGCAGGGTCCGTTTACACCCTGTATAAACTCGCGCATTTTCCTCGGAGACTTAAGTAGAAACTACAGAATTATACATTGTATAAGTTCATACATCTAGTCATAATATAAGCACGGCTTGCTTCTTTTTATGTATTTGCTTATGAAAATAATTAAATAGTTTTAAAACTATAACCAACTAGCCCCTGCTTAATTGGAACGGTTTTTACGAGTTTACAAAAAAATAAAACTTAATCTAAAATAAATTCGCTAAACGATGGTAAAAATCTCATCAAAATCGGTTGCGTTTTGAGAGAACAATGCGACCATGTAGATAAACAAGAAAAGTGACTTCAATTTATAATTATGAATAGTTACAGTTAGTTACTTTACTTTTTTTTTACTAGTAACTTCCAATAAAGCCATAAATTCAAATCTACCTTTCATATTTTGCCACTGTGAACTTGTGAAGAGCGGGTATTCTTTTACTACTCAAAACGGTAACCAAAACAATATTATACACAACTCCACGCTACACATAGCACATCCCAAATAACCCAAATATCGTTTCATACGCCAGACCCAAAGGAAACTCCTTATTCCGACACTGACGTCCAGCCACGTCGCGTCGGCCCGATCAATTTGTTGGCTATAACTTAGAACAGACTCTCCCTGAGGTGTATTTTAACACTACACAAGATAGGTTAGACTTTACGACAAGCATACCTCATCGGGTGTATGCCGTGTTTCCAGTTAAACTGTGTTACATAGGACTTAAACATAACTGCGGCGGTTTTGGCGAAATGGGTGTTGGTACTATTTTATACATCTATGTTAGGAATAATGATATGCCTATGTTAAAACAGTAATGTAATGATAAGTAAATAATAATGGGGTATAATCGCCCCATCTCGGACACAATGCGAGTATGGAGCCACAACACAGAATATGCCACACCTTCACACCAGCCCGTCGCGCACAACTAATTGCGCCCTCCAGGACTTGAATGAGGCAAATGACAGAGCTGTCGAGGTCGCTACGTAGGTACTGAGCAGGCTTAGCCAAGTTGACAATCTACAATCGTTAACGCTAGTAGAATGATATCATCTCAACGTTAAATCACGTGATCAACACAAACGAATAGAAAATTCGTAGACAAGTTTACATCGTTCAAAATGATAGAATAGAATGTTATCGTTTCTACAATGTTGATCGCTATACTCTTTGGTAGGAACGCTCTCCATAGACTAAAGTGTAGGTTTTATTTACAGACATTAGAGAACGAGTGATCGACTCAGTCGTGTCAACTTGGCTACCAATTTAGCGCTTTCTACAATCGCTTACGCCGAGGCGTTTACGATTGTAGAAAGAGGCTTGGCTAGGCCTGGAGGCCCTACTCCCTAACGCTTCGTACGTATATTCGTATCTATCCGTCTCTCTCACTTGCACTCATCTGCAGGCGTGCGCGAGTGAGACGGATAGATCCGAATATACGTACGAAGCATTAGGGAGTAGGGCCACTGAACGGTCTGACAAAATCTGAGTCATCGATTCTAGAAGAGAACAGTCTGTAATGTAAACAATGTGTTTCGCATTCATTGGCCACTGGAGAATTGTAACATATTCATTAGTATTAAGAAGGTTTTAATTTAAAATGTCCAAATCTCATGACAATATTTTGATTATTACCATTTAATGGACTGCATTTAAAAGTCTTCCACACAAAAGTGAGATTTTTTCGTGAAATGAAAAACATCTTAAATGAATCTTCAATTTGAATTGCAATGCAATATGGTCCATCATTAAACCGTACGCGGTAGTGATATTGTTCGTTTGTTACAATTTCTATTAAATTGTATTGATACGGTACCTCGTTGCCTGAACGTGTTTGCGAGGAGTAGGGTTTCAATTAGTAAGGAAGGCACTTCGGCAGACGTGTGACTATTAACATCTGCATGTACACAAGGTTGTTTATGAAATACGAATATTAATTGGTCTGGTCACACAAACATATTCAGGAAAATAATCGATAGAAATTGAAACAGTTGTGGGCCGAGCGAGCACCAACGCGCGGAGTAAACGTTGCGTCATTAACTCGAACATTTTTTTAATTGAAAATACTCGTTTCACACGTAGTACTTAATTCGGATAAAGACTTTATTTCATACCAATGGGTAGCCATAATTTGTGCTTATTGCAAAAAAAAAAAACAAATTGCCAATATCTCAAAATCGATTTAAAAACTATAGCGGTCGAGCTGGGGCTTCATTCGCTAGAACTTGCAAAATAATTTTGTATTTGACTTACACACATACATAAACTCACGCTTTTTTTCCATGGCATTGTAGGCAGGAACTACAGAACGCACACTTCTTCTTAGAAAAGTGAGGTAAAGTTATCAAAAACACAAGGGTATTTTTTCATCATCATCATTTTAACACGGATTTATTAGCATCACCTGATTTATAACCAACTAAAATTCCGAATAGAGCTTGAAGTGAGGGTTTCTTGAGGATTTCAAATTGAGCTGAAAATATCATCATCATCATCAGCCTATTAATGTTCCCACTGCTGGGACACGGCTTCCTCTCAATGAGAGGGAATGAGCTATAATCCACCACACGGGCCCAGTGCGGGTTGGTAGATGTCACATATCTTCAAATTTTTGGTTCTAGGACTTGCCGGTTTCCCCAGGTTTTTTTTCTGCGCCGTTTTTTGAGAGCAGTGGTGATGAAATAAAGTACACAAAGTAATGCGCCTCTCTGGTTCGAACCCACGACGTACAGTTCGTAAGTCGGGGCCGCCACCCTGGGCTACCGCTGCTCTGAAAATATAATAACATGTTTATTTTGATGACAATGCATGGTTAGATATGTGACGTCCTACTAAATCCTACCCACTCTAATATCAAGAGTGTTTTTTAGTTTTTTAAACTATAATATTTATTGTACTAGATTGGTAAGAATATAACATGTTACATCCCAAGCGAAATCAAATAATTTCCCCAACTATAACGTGAATAATGTAGATAGAAAGGAGTGTTTGAATTGGGTCTCCCTTGTTTGACCGAAAGGAATTTGACAAATTTTCACTTCCCAAAAAATTTTCGCATAATTTCAGATGCCAAATTATTACTTGCAAAAAGTCTATTCACAAAAAATTGTAACGGAAACCTAATGTTTGGGAAATAAACGTTTAACTATAACTTGTTTACCAACTAGTACTTTTAACATTTTTTATTTAGTCAAATAATTCAGTTGGAATTACAGTTTTTACGCAAAATCAAATAAGCCAAATATTTAGTATCGTCAGTTTTTAATTCACCCTTTCCTATTCACTCGAATGCTTCAATGACAAAAATGTGAACTGCTAAGTGGGTAGGAGGTAACTCATAAATGTCGCTCAATGTGGGTTAGTCAAGCAAAACACTATCACCTTAACCGTTACCGCCTTTTTTTTTTGACGCTGGTAAAAAATGCATTACGCATGCCCTCCCGTCGGGGGACGGGAGGGGTATGTGGGACTCCCCGGGCGTGCAAAACCCGGTATACCCACTAAAACGACCCAGCGCATTCCCGCTTCGTCATAGTGGAGGGGGACTGGGAATCCGGCACAGCCTTTACTTCCAGTCCCCCGCCGACGAACACAAGGCGGACCCCCCCTCTTGCCCTCACGGCACGGGCGTGGAGGAGGGGGTTCGGGAATGACCGACGGAGGTGACGGGTGCAATGCGGGCGGAGGCACCCCCGCGCCTGTCGCCCGCCCGTCACCGTGAGGAGGGAGGGCAAATGCCCCTTCCCCCCCCCCTCCGCCCGCGGAGCAGCGCAGCGAGAGGATCAAGGTCCTCCCGCGCGCGCTCCGCCTCCTCCTTTTGCGAAATCGCAAAAGGAGGCTACCGCTGACCAGGCCTCCGCGCTCCCCAGCATGGCGTCCGCCAACGCACGCCGGGAAGCGGGAGGCCCAGTCGCCCGCGAGGTGACGGGTGCAATGCGGGCGGAGGCACCTCCGTGCCTGTCGCCCGCCCGTCACCGTGAGGAGGGAGGGCAAACGCCCCTTCCCCCCCTCACCGCCCACGGAGCGGTGCGGCGAGAGGATCATGTTTTGCTCATGATCCTCCCACCGCACCGCCCCGCTTCCTCCCTCTGCGAGAACCTCGCAAAAGGAGGACCCCACTCCCCTGCCATGCCCTCTGCTACGCCCGCTGCTCAGAGGGGCACGCAGGGGAAACGCACACCGCACTTCGCATGACGGGAGTGGATCATACGAAATGCGATGCGCCCCCCCCCCCCCCCCAGAAAGCGCCTGGTGGTTTTTGTTGCGTCTATTTCTTATGGATTAGACCAAGAACAGGGCGGCAACCACGTGAAGGTGAACACACCAGACTTGCCTTGAGGATCTACACGACCGTAGCGCTCTCCCTCAAGACCCCGCCACCCTACCGCCTCTGAGGGAGGCAGTAAGGTAGACCTGCATCTATGCTACCATGCAAAGCATGAGCAAAGCATGTCGTTGTGCAACCGCGAAAGCATAAATACAGATCCGCCCCTAACCGTTACCGCCTAACCTAACCATTTTTTTTAAATAAGTAATTATCCTAATCTAAATAGTTGAGTTCCGGGTAACCTACTAAAAACAATCTCTTTTTTTCTATTAAATGTGTCTGGCACTCGCCGGCCGCTGCCGCCGAATTCCGTGTTAGTTGTAGTGACAACTAACACGGAATTCAAACTCACTCAGCAGGTTGTAGGTAGTTCTCGTACTTCTCGTAAGTGAGTTATTAAACTAAGTCTTGATATATACTAATGAAGTACAGGCGGGACGGTGACATTGTGCAAGTTCGACAGATGTCTTGGACGGTACTAGTTTGTACTTAGACTTAGCCTGCTAGTCGCTCGAACACTACTTGTGGGCTAGGAGCTGGGATTGAAACTGTTGCGAATATTGAAATATCACATTATTGGTTAATCACTCATTTTGAGATGCATGGCCTATAAAAAGTACTTCGCGCCTGTATAAATTCGCCAGCTATGGTTATGTTGTTACGTCCCACGTATTAGATAATACGGGGCGAGCTTATTTAACATCAGCTGGGCGCAAAACCAGACTCCTGGCCGCTACTGTAAAATTCCAGATGGAAAACCCTAAGAGCGCTTTGCACGACTTGAAACATTCAGGAACATAAGTCATAAGCTCACAAGTCGCGTTTCCGTTCTCTAGACCAACGAAACAGTCAATGCTATTGATACGTGTTAAATCGAAGCGCAAATAAAAAACGCGTGTGTCCTGTAAGCTACATTAAGAGCGGGCCTAAAGCAAAATCTTCAATCTTTGATTCGATTTTTACAGTAGTAAATCATGTTCAAATTGGAAAAAAAAGTATATGTCAGGAAACTTCATTATGAATATGAAGGTTGGCCCTTTTTTTTTTTTTTTGGATGGGAAATCATCAAATGACTTCTCCCGCTCTGGGCGGAGCAGGAGGGAGTGTCAGGCTTTTACTGACTAAAACCCATCCATGTTCCTTCCTCGCCCTTTGTGTTCCGGGGCCACGGTATCTCTTTCGAATAGTCCCGCAGCCCCGGCAGGCTTCGGTCCTTGCGGACCCCTTCCCTATTGCTGACTCTCTTTGAGGCGCGCGTGGAACACGAACGCGCCGTCGACACGGCCTGTCGTCATGAGACGTACGGACGGCGAGCTAGCCCATAGCTCCCCGTCCACAGGCCCGCGCCTACGGTGGCCGGAAGCCACCACGTGGCCCCCGACGCCCGGGGCGTCTCCCGCGGCGGCCGGGACGTGAGGATCTCTCCCTGTCCTGTTCCGCCACCTCCTTCGCTAGCATGACTGCTTCGCAGAAGGCGGTGGCGGCGTCCCATTCCGTCTCGCTCCGGACCATGGCACGAACCAGGGCCGGGAGCGAGAGGTCGCCGCCGCCGATCGCCACCTCGAGGACACGGCGGTGCTCCACCCAAGCGGGGCACACCTCCACAGTGTGCTCCACCGTGTCCTCCGGCCTATCCTCACAGTGATAGCACCCGGGCGTTTCCTCCCGCCCGATTCGGTGCAGGAACTTACCGAAACATCCGTGTCCGGTAAGAACCTGCGTCAGGCGGAAGGTGAGGACGCCATGGCGTCTCTCCAGCCACTCCTCAAAGAGGGGACTTATCGCCACCATTGTGGCGTGCCCTGCACGGGGTTGCGATAGTCGCTCTCTCCATGTCGCCATGAGATCCCGCCGGAAGTCCGTCCGCTGAGCGACAATTTGCCGCGGCAGCGGAGTTTCCCCCCGGCGTAGCGCCTCCGCGCGCCACTCATGTAGGCGCGCGAGGACTATTGCCTCCAGATCCCATGGCGGCAATCCGGCAAGGAGGTTCGCCGCCTCGCGGGAGATCGTGCGGTAGCCCCGGACCAGCCTTACGGCTACCACCTTCTGGGGCACGTTCAAGTGGTGGGCGGCACGCCGCTTCAATGAACGTGCCCACACCGGGGCCCCGTAAAGGGCATGGACCGCACGACTCCCGCGTAGAGCCTCCGGCAGGAGGCGTTCGGCCCCCCCAGGTTGGGCAGGAGCCGCCTGAAGGCAGCCCCTGTCCGCTCCAGTTTGGGGGCCAAACGTCGGAAGTGCTCCACGAAGTTCCACCGGCTGTCGAGGACAAGTCCCAGGTACTTCAGCGTCGACTCGACGCCGATGGAAACCCCTCCTGCCATCACTGCGGATCCCGGAGGTGGCGCGTTCCGAGGCCCATGAAAGCACATGGCCTCGGACTTGTGCAATGCCACCTCGAGACCCAGTTGCCGGATCCTCTCAACGACTATCGCAACCCCGCGTGTCATTACTTCGGCCGCCGCCTCGTGCGACCCCCCCTGTGCGAGCACCAGCGTGTCGTCTGCATAGCAAACCACGCTGACGCCGCTAGGGAGGTCCCTGCGGAACACCGCACGACATCTCTCGCCGGTTCCAGTCTCCGCTGCGACCGGGGTAGATGACATACCTGTCCGCCAGGTAGTCCCCGACCACACGACGGAGGTAGGTCGGCACCCGGTGATACCGGAGTGCCTCCCTTATGCAGCTCCAGGGCATGGAGTTGAAGGCATTGGTGATGTCGAGAGACACCGCCAAGACAACCCCACCCCGGGACACCGCATCCCCCGTCGTGAGGGCCCTCACACGCATGATGGCGTCCACCGTAGAGCGCCCCTTGCGGAAAACAAATTGGTGTTCCGCAAGGTCCGGCCCCATCCCCGCAAGGTGCTCGGCGAGGCGGTTTGCAACTACTCTTTCAAAGAGCTTGCCCACCTCGTCGAGCAGCACCACGGGCCGTTAGGCGGACGGAGAGTCCGCCGGGCGCCCCGGCTTCCGGATGAGGACCAGCTTCCCCGTCTTCCAACGAAGCGGGAACTGGCCTCTCTCCAAACATGCGCTAAAGAGCCCTTCCAGTCGGGGCCCGAGAGCCTCCGAGGCCAGGACCCAGGCTTTGCCAGGCAAGCCGTCGGGTCCCGGGGCGGTATTTTTGGCACCTAGCCTTCGTACCGCCACTCTCAGGTCTACCCCGGTCACTTCAGGAGCGTCGTCGTCGTCACTTTGGTGGTCCGCTTCCGGCACCGCAGCCGGCGGAGCCATAGGCGGGGGCGGGTGTTCCCCTCGCGAGGGGAACAGAGCACTCACCACGTCCTCCACGAGCTGAGGCCGGAGACTCTGCGTCAGCGGGGGGGCCCAGGTGCGGAGTTTATCCCGCACCATCTTGTAAGGGCGCCGCCACGGATCTCTGTCGAGAGCCCCCAGCATCTCCTCGCGGGCCAGGTCCCTGGCCCGCAGGACAGCCTCGCGGAGGGCGGTATGAAGGTTGGCCCTGACGAAAAACATAATAGGACAAAATTTTCTTGATAGAAAACCATCACAAAGTTACCTCTAATTTTCAACATTTTTGGTTTTTATCCTATTTTGGTGCATGTTACTGAACCATAAACTAGCTAAATATTATCACTAATGTGCCTTGAGCTAACCTTGAGCTGACCCAAGCAGTTTTTCAAAATATTTTCTATTTTAAGAGATAACAGGCTACAAAGCATTTGGCGCTTACTACATTATTAATCCGCGAAATAAGCCGTCTTCCTTCTCGCGTGACGCGAGCTTGAGACATCAGTTTGTTTCACCGATCACTCGCCGATCAGTTGCCTTCGCTCTGTTGAGACGGGTAGTCTATGTCACTTTGCTCCGCGCCTAGCGGCCATTATTGTTTTCATTAAATCTACTTTTTTTTTTAGTAACATGGGTAACAAGCAAAATACAATTGAAAAGCGATAACTAAAATAGTTGAGCACTCAAATGATGGCTGATTGCCGAAGTCGAAAGTACTTATGTATTTTTTACGTGCATACGTAACAAATCAAATTTACATCAAACCTTTATGGCCTTCTGGAGCACTTGCCAAGTTAAGGCCGTTGGTCTCGGTGCCGCAAACGCGACCGCTGAGCGTGGGGTCCAAGGTTAGACTTCCGAGTCGGTTAAAGTATTATTGGGTTTTTTGATAAGGGATTTCTCAGTAGCAGCTGGATGTTAGCGGTGTTATACTTCCCTGCGCCGTTGGTTCTGTGCCTTAGCTTTCTCTGTTCGAGGTGGATGGCCGTCCCGCGCACTATGAGAGTGAGGTAAGAGACAGCGCATCTGTATTTGCACACACACTTGTGCTATAATATTTCCTGATTCGATGGCAGTTCTCAGTTATGACCGAAAAAAGTAAGGGGGACTATTATTAAGGAATATATTATACCTACTTTCCATCGTCCAAGCTCCCGACCTAACCCCCAAAACGCGAAAGTGCGACCGTCGCCGGCAGTTGTATTATGCACACGTACTCCTCTCCAGCCGCCAGCGATAAACTGCTCGACACGTACCCTTGTACAAGTTTCGATTGGATATTGGTTTTAGTTCAGAATATTATGTCGTAATGTTGGCAGTTCTGAAATTATGCCTGCCCAATAATTTTAGTCAAGGAACATGGTAAGTTGGTACGGTCTGTCTTGAGGAGTAGTTTGTATGTCTGAAATGTGGTATTATGGAATGTCTGAGTTTTGTGTTCGATTTGGTAGTTATTGAAAAACAGAATCAATCTAGAGGGCAAATGGTTATCGCTTTAAAAAGGTTCACACTTCTTCAAAATCTTTCAACAGGATTCTTCTTTTTTCAGGGTTCCGAAGTCCTGGAGACCTTATAGTTTAGTCATGTTCGTCTGTCTGTCTGAGTGCGTTAGTACTAGAAAGCTGTAATTTTATTTTGAAAATATTTTATTTAAGGGTAGCTCCCCTACACGTGAAGTGGGGATGTATTATTTTTTCGTCGTCTACCCAATCGTGTGGGGTATCGTTAAATAGTAGTAGTAATAATCTAAATTATAAGGTTAAAACACTTTTGTTTACAATTTCATGCTTATTCTATTGTGGAACTAGAAGTAGTTCTTGGTGTCACATTCCAATGCTCAGAACACAGAAAGTATTGAAAGACGTAGAGTTGCCGTTTTTTTTTTTTTTAGTTTTGTTTTGTACGGTGGCAAATATTTTTGACCGACTCAAAAAAGTAGTAGAGACTATTTCACATTACCGCTATTACATTTTAAAAATACCTACGTATTTAATTAAATAGTTTCATCTGATAAATATTTTTACAAAACCTGGTTTGATAAATCTTTCGTCAATTATCTTCTATGGTCCGTGAATCTAAAAAAAAGTCATCTTATCGTACGTAAATGAAACGTTATCTTACACTTACTATTTTAATACTTTATAATAATTACCTACGTGCTATTTGGGAACCGCTGTTTTTAATAATCCACTCCTTTGCGTGTTTCCAGTAATGTCGAATCTGTCAAAATGATTTTTCTTTTTTAAAAGGGTTGTACATATCTTCTCCTCTTTCTGCACAGCGAAATGGGTCACTAGGAAATCTACAAACAAAAATAACATTATAAAATAACAACACTACTCCATGCATTCCCTGTTCAAGAACAGTCGATGTTTGATACAATAGTTGGTGCGTTGTAGCAAACATTGGCCAAACAATTATAATATTAGATAATTTATTTATATTTACTATTTAATTCTGTTTTTATTTTATGAAAAATACATGATATATACTTACCAAAAATAAGATATTCCTTCCAAAACCTTGGTGTTGCGGTGGTTATTTACACGGTTTTTGAACGCGCACTGCGGCGCTTTGACGTCTTCATGTTGGCTATGATTGGACCATACTAATTTGAAATAAGACCACAAAAGTATTTGTGGTCTTATTTTTCGAGCCGTTTTTGAAGCGCTTATCGGGAATCTAGTACTATTATTGATCGAAGAAAAAACATAATAAATTATCATAAGTTTCACAAAGCTGCCGCTAGATGGCGCTGTACCAACGGGTCCGCTCAATATTGTGATAACGGGCTACTGTGGAACCCTACACTGCGCGTGCCCCGACACGCACTTGGCCGGTTTTATTATAGTTTCGGTCTTTCCCATATAGGAATAGTTGAAAAAATTAAGCTATAGTGATTTCTACAGCATCTATTATACCTTTCAATAAGTTTTGATGTTATTGGACAAAAGCATTACTTATCATTATAGTCCGATGAGCGTTTCCAAATTATAGTGTAACGAAAACAAACGCAAACGCATTACACCTCACCATTCGTACCAATCGTTGAAGAGCAATTCATATTCATAGTCCCAATATGACATAGCAACTGTAAATATTAAGCTATCTATAGTCCATCCAATATGTCCGGTCAGAAAAAACTGTCAAGTTTCCAGTTGTTTTCACTACACAGAATTGGGTGTAACGAATAGCCATGGTGTGTGACAGGGCATAACAGATCCACTGATGTTTTGGCGCAGTAAAGTCATGTTTTTGTGACCGGTTGTTTTAGGGAAACAGTCTGTTTTGTTTACGAAAACGACGAGGATTTAAAGATTCTAGCATAAAATGACAAGATATTGCGTAAGAAAACATAGCAGCATAAAATTTATTTTGTGTTAATTACACTTTTGGAAGCACGGATTCCTTCAATTTGAACTTATTTGATAAAATAAACCATTAACATAGGCATCCAAATTATTTTCCTTGAACTGAAGCCATCTGTGCGAGCCTCCGAAAACATTTCTGGCGCACTATAGTGGCAGTCCCAACTGCATCCTGAAGGCGTTATTGAATTGGATGCGCAGACCAATTTGATTGTTTTTTAATTTTCTTAAGTTTACGTTTTTTAGATAGTTTTGTCTTTTATTCTATTCTATCTTTTTTTTTCTGTTATGTTCTGTGTGAGTTTAACAAATACTTATTCTTTATTTCTTTCAGGACATTGTAGGCTCGTCACTTGTATGACACCCACAAGCCGCTCGTGCACAATGATTGACAGCACGCCTTTAAAAAGGGTTACTTTAACATCTGTAGTACAATGAGCGGACTTGCGGAAATGCATATCCTCACAGACAACACCCTGCGCTCCCTCTCAGACATAGCAACCTTCATTCTGATATATCCAGTCGAAAAAACTGGCCATCCAATTTCCCAAAAACAAAAAAAAAAAAACGTTCATTGTAACCAACAAGTCCTGGAACATACTTCAATTCAAACCTTCAATTATGGAACGTCAAAAATTTTGACGGACATCCCCAGATAGTCCCGGCCAGTGAAAAATGTTTCATTTCGCCAAATTTTCTAGTGACGCGCATGTACTCTTTGGCGGGACAAATTCAATCAACGCGGTGACAACACGTTTCGTATATCGGGGACGTCCCTGGAGTTCCTGTTTCATTATACAACAATTTCATGCACACTGCGTGTAGATGAAATACGTTTTTTAGAACGAGCTTTTGTATTGATGCAATTTTAGATGAATGTTGTTGTTTTTTTTGGAACAACGCGTTGGTTACCCAACCATAGACATAGAAGGCTTTATTAATTGTAAAGGATCAAACAATCATCTGTTTTTCAATACACTTCCTCGAAAACGGGTCCTTATCGCACTACGATTAGGTTCAACATGCCATGTATTTCACACACGTGGATTGTTTTCATTTTCCATCACCGCGTGCTGTGCCTCGTGCAGAAAGGAGCCAATTTCGCACGTGGCACAGCACGCGGGTGTTGGAAAATTGCCACAGAGAAAACTATACCTATACTTCACACAAATTGGTGCAATGCCTATAGTCGGCGGTGACTGTTTTTTTTTCGTTATTTTATTTTATTTCTTCAAAAGTGTATTGAAAATCGTGGTTTGATACACGTGGACATTTGTTATTGCAGTTTTCGGCTCTAAAACACCCTCGCCTACGGCTCGGGAGTTAATTCCGCCTCGGCTGCAATAACAAACTTTCTCCACTTGTATCAAAATATTATATATTATTGTTAAACAGTTAGGAAGACGCAGTTGATAGTTTCCAAGAACATTAACAATCACAGGTGAAGCTATATTTTACGTTGAAAACTGTCACGTTGGTCTAGAGGTAGTATGCGCGACTCCACATGATGTCTTGGGTTCGATTCCCAGGTCAGGCAATTGGGTTTTTCCATCAGGAATTTCTCAGTAGCAGCCACGAAGTCTGGATTTGTGCCCGATTGATGGCAATAAGCTCGCCCCCTATTACATAGGACTTAAACATAACAGGCGAAACGTGGGGGGTGTACTTGTTAAAGCTTTAAACGACTAATTAGTAGACACAATAGTTAAACAATTAATAAGCTCAATAACTGTTTGAAACTTTTGTTATTTGTTGTGATACCAGATGTAAGCTATTAAATGTGTAACTTTAAACAGGTGGGGACCTGGTGACCTGTATTACAGGTGTTACTACCTACCACAGGCACCAGCGATCCACAACCAAAAATCGTTGGCTACTGCTGAAGTGTAAATATTGTCCGTATTTTTTGGCTTGTGGTGAGAAATATACACACTTTATTATTATTATTTAATTGACATAAATCTCCTGGAGATTTCTGATCTCTGCCTAACCATTCAGGGATTACAAGGCGTAATGTTATGTTATTAAAATTACCATTGTGGATGTTATACCGCTCTTAAAAATGGACTCCACAGTCGATTCTGTGACGAAGTCAATTGATAGAAATGGTAGATATACATTAGTAAACACAAGTAGGTACGGTTAAATCGATTGATGTTCTCGTATGACGATGATAAAGTTTTTTACACTTGACTGAATACGATAGGATATCTGTCATAATATACTTAGGAATGATGTATTTACTTCTATAAAGTGCTTTTCTTATCAATATTCAGCATTGGTAAACAGCAAAAAGCAAATGATGTACCTACTCGAATGTTCATTTCGCCGAAATAATCAAAATACTCTTGTTATGATTAACATTGAAAACGGGATATTCACCAATTACCATGTTTAATACTACTTGTGTTTGTTAATCAAAACACGAGTACAACCTGAATTTCTACGAAGTAAACTATAATAGGTAACTAAGTCTTGAATTCCTGTCGCGCTGACGTCGATCGCGTGCGTTGTGTATATATTGTATACATTGTGTTCTATATAGCACCATACTGCGACGCTGACTTCAGCGGCGCGTATTTGCTACTGTTTTTCGCGACCGGACAGCATGACAGGAATTCAGGCTTAAATAATGGGGCTTTTGCTGTATTTTGATCTTAAAACTTCATCGGCTCGCCTCCTATGACATGATACTTTAATATACCTGACGAAACGTGGGTGTTCTGTACTATTATAGGTGTACCTATTACTATATAGCCCGGTACACCTACGTTTCCACCCACTTCTGCATGACTTTTCGGGGATTGAACGTGGGTGACGTTATATAGGCGTGTAGTAAGTATGATTAAAATAGGCGCACTATTTTGTACACCGATAAGACTGTGTAGGTATATTCAGTGACTTTCTAAATGCAATGTTTTAGACTTTCACGGTTTTTCACTACACCTAAAGTACTTACGGGATGATATCCGTGATTTTTCTTAGGTTCTATGAGCTCCCGATATTTCGACGCTGTTGCAAGCATCATGATCGCGGGAATACAATTCCTAATGTACAATTTCAATGCATTCCCGCGATCATGATGCTTGCAACAGCGTCGAAATATCGGGAGCTCACAGAACCTAAGGAAAATCACGGATATCATCCCGTAAGTACTTTAAGTGACTTTCTAAATGTTCCACATAATGCTTGGTTTTGGTTAGCGCTTACCATTCGATTTGATTCTTACATGAAGTTACTCTGATCGCGATGGTATGCATAATGCAACCCACAACCAGAAAGTAATGCAGAGGACATTCTTACCTACTGTTGTCTTATAAGACAAGGGAACATCATCTAACTAGTCATTTTCCAACTACGTTAGTTCCAAGTACGTTATACTTCCTGTCTTACCGGATACAGCTGAATATTAGTATTTTACATGGGGCGACTGCCTATCTGACCTCCACAGCTCAGTTAGTACTGGGTAATACGATACGCCTTGGTAAGACTGGTTGTCAGACTTTCGGGCCACTGCACACTGACTACCTGTAATGACTGTCAAAGATCTACAAATGACAGCCGGAAACAACGGCTTATCGTGCTTTCCGAGGCACGGAGGAAACTTGCTATGTAATGGGTGGTCACCCATCCACGTACCTACCTAGGCAAACGCGGCTTAACCCGGAGATCAACTCGAGCAGCTGCTATTATTTCGCCACAAGCAAGACAAGGTAAGGGATAAGACAAGGGACCAAGTAACCTTTTAATTCGATAAATATCCAACACAGCAACTTCAGCCTAAAGGTCATGGCACAGTATACCGGCACGGCACCGGCACCGCTCCAACTCAGCAATTAACTTGTCATTCAAATTAGGTCACTAAATCGTTTGTCGTATAATAAATTTCATAATCTCTATATGCAAAAGCTTACGGCAGGCAGTCAGCGCGCTTGCCGCTACCATACAGCTCGACTCGTGTGACGTCGACTTACCGCGCGCCGACTCCGAGTCACCAGCGAAACAACGTCGATCACAAATGTCATAAATAACAATTATATTCGCGGTGACAGCAAGCTTATACCTCGCTGACGACGCGTAGTTAGCGCGCTGGCGGCTAGCCGTAGCCTAAATTCAATACAACGACCTGCAGCTGTGTCGGTGCGGTGCCGGTATAGTGTGCCATGACCCTAACACAAAGTACTACTTACTCCGTAGTCCGGACTATCCGCGTATCCTTGCGCAAAAAAAAAGAACTTTTAACTACTCAAGTTTGCGCATCCTTTGTTTAAGTTGCGCTAAGTTACGCTAAGTTGTGCTAACGGTTGAACTTAGCTCGTTTATAGTGCTTCGATGTTTGTTGTCTGTCTTCTAAGTTACATCAATCACTTTTGTTGGGAGAATAAGTCGTGTCGGCTGTGTTATGATAGCTTAGAAGTGTCCTTGCAATAGAAAAGAAACCCTCTTAAGCAATAAGAGGATTTGTTTTTGCTAGGATAGAAAACTTTAAGAACGCAAAAAATAAGACTAGTTGTTAGACTTTCGGGTACTTACGGGTTATCGGGTAACGACTGTGAAAAATCAGTTCAAATGACAGACGTGCTCTCCGTGGCACAAGGGAGTTTTGGTGTATAATTGAACCTTGATTTTAATTTTGATTTTAATTCTGAGTTAATTTTATTTTAATTTTATTTTGAACCTGTTTTTAATTTCTTGGTTTATTCTTTGTTTGTTTTTTATTATTTTAATTTTATTTTATTTTCTTATTTATCCGTGGTCGTTATATTTATTCATAATCCAATCAATTAATCACAATTTAATCAATTATAATTTTTGATCAGTAATTTTACATCCCGATATCTTTTTCTTTATAGTTTGTACTAGCTGACCCGCGCAACTTCGTCTGCGTTATATAAGAGAGACAGAGAGATGGTTAGAGAGAGTGTGAGACACCCTTAAAAGATAGACATAAAATTGCTATCGCGGACTTTCTATAGAACTTTTTAAGAGGAACAATTCCGTCATACACGATTGTTGCGTAACTTTAACCGTTTACGCAGCGCACGCAACGAAAGATCTCAAAAGGTATATTTTTTTCCTTTTTTGCAACATTTTTCATTGATGCTCTGCTCCTATTGATTTTAGCGTGATGTTATATAAACGTTGCAACGTTGTTGTTCGTTGTTGCCTTCTTCGATAAATGGGCTATCCAATACTAATAGATACTTTCAACTCGAACCAGTAGTTCCTGAAATTAGCGTGTTCAACCAACCAAACAAACACTTCAGCTTTATAATATTAAGCATAGTCTAGAACCAAGTAGGTAACAATTTAATTTCTCTGAAATATTTGCAATAATCGCTAAAATATTCTGTTTTTCTAAATAAGGGCTTCCCTCGCCAGCCTCCTCAGCCTTACGTTATCAGCCTTAGACACTTGATGTCAGTCATACTCCATCTACGTCGAAAGTTCTCATCTAGGTGCATAAAATGAGCCCAAACACGATATAGCTGCTGTAAACTCTTGATGACCTCTTGCAACTGCCTTCCGTCTCCATCGTCGACCTCCGATGAAAGTCATACTCTAGCTAAGTTTAAAGTTTTCATCAAGGTCCATGAAATGAGCCCAAACACGATATAGCTTCTGCAAACTGTTGCGAACCTCTTGCAACTGACTTTTGTCTCCACCGTCAGACCTTCGGTGACAGTCCAGGCAGGTCTTAAATTCTCACCAACATGAATGGAATGAGCCCAATAACAATATAGCTGTAAATATAATCTACGTAAACTACGTATGGATTATTGATTATTGCGAATAGCACAGCACAGTTCTTGCACGTCAAGAACACGTGAATTTATCAGGCTTCCGTTCGCTATACTACTTTTTGGGGAAATCATCATCACACTCCTGCTCCTTATCCCTATTTATTTGGGGTCGGCGCAGCATGATTGTATTCTTCGTCCACACTTCTCTATTACTTTTTGGAAAATAAAACACGAAATAATAAGAAATATAGAAATGCAAACAATTTAAATACAAAAACAAATATAGGCAATATTACAGCATAAAAAAAAAAAAATAACAAATCACAAAAAGTGAAAATAATGTTGCGGGGGTTTGAACATGCAACCCCGTAGTTTGCAAGGCGGTCGTGAAACCGCTAGGCTATTTACTTCGTTGACATAAGCAGCAAATAGCCGTTGTCATGTACTTACGTCATGACTGAAACGTCAAACAATTGAAGTATACGGACATAATGCAAAATTGCCTACCCCATAGCCTACCCCCTTAAGAAAGTAGCGTGATAATATATAGCAAAAATATTGAAGAAGCCTATGCAGTAGATTTGACGTGATGCGCGCACAAACATTTTGTACCAACTACTAATACCGAAAAAGCCGATTTTCTTGAGTTCCGCTATTTTGTGCGTAATCACGTCCAAAACCAAATTTCAAGAAAACTGAGAAATTATATTTACCTGTATTAGATATGAATTATATGTAGCAACTTTAAAAGGTTACACTTCATTGGTTTTGATTGTATAGGTGTTTGAAGTTTATTAATTTTAAACACAAAACCCTCTTTTTTGCGTCTCTGGATGAGATAAAAAAAAATGCTAAAACGGGTATTTCTTTATTTTTATTAATAAGTATTTATTCTGAGTTTCATGCTTCTAGAACAATCAAAAATTTTTTTTTTCATACAAACTTTACCCCCCCTTTTCACCCCCTTTTTCCAAAAAAATCCAAAATTTCTATAGCCTAAATGTTATTCTGAATGTATTTAAATAGATTTGTGAACATTTCAAAAATATCGGTTCAGTAGTTTTTACGTGGTGCGCGGTCAAACAAACAAACAAACAAAACATTTTTAAATGGTTTTAACATGTTCAGTTACTTATTTTAAGTCACCCTGACTGGTTTTTTTTTAAATCTTCAATGTACAGATTTTTTGGTCTCAACGATTTTATTATATGTATAGATACAACAGTAATTAATTAATGATTTGATAGTTTCTCTATTAATATTTTAATTATTCTTTGTTTGTACAAGTTTCTAATGTCTATAATTTATAAATATGTTATGTTAAACCGTTTTTTGTGCATGTGGTGTTAACCTGTAATTAATTGTTGCACTTGTAAATGTTACTCTAGTCATTAAGTCAGAAATGTACATAGTGTAAACAATTGTTGGTTAACCTAAATAAATAAAAATAAATAAAACCTCCACGGATCTCCCTCGGCTTTTAGTATTTAGCTAAACATCCGTAAGAATAGTACATTTTGATACAAGTGGAGAAAGTTTGTTATTGCATCCGAGGCGGAATTAACTCCCGAGCCGTAGGCGAGGGTGTTTTTGAGCCGAGAACTGCAATAACAAATGTCCACGTGTATCAAACGACGTTTTTCAATATACACTTTTGAAAAAATAAAATAAAATAACGAAAAAAAACAATCACCGCCGACTGTAGGCATTGCACCAATTTGTACTAAGTATAAGTATAGTTTTATCTGTGGCAATTTTCCAACACCCGCGTGCTGTGCTGCGTGCGAAATTGGCTACTTTCTGCACGCGGCACAGCACGCGGTGATGGAAAATGAAAACAATCCACGTGTTAAATACATGGCATGTTGAACCTAATCGTAGTGCGATAAGAGCCCGTTTTCGAGGAAGTGTATTGAAAATAATATTTCCAAAACCATAGTTCATCTCACACTGCTTACAACTATTCTGCAACAATAACTCAACACACACAACTAACATTGCTAGATATAATCATAGCCCAATAAACACGACGAAACGATGTCACAGTGGAATATTATACACGCGAAATCATTTTTCTAGCATCTATCTAACTTTACTGTTGTGGACGGCTTTGGTTTTATCCCGTTTCAACTGAAACCAGTCATCATAACATTTTCGGGCTTCTGACTACCAGTTACGACTGTCTAATGACAGCCGGGACCAACGGACTAACATCCTTTTTGAGACAACACAGGGTGACACACGTTTTAGTTTAGTTTTAGGTAGTCGTCCACCTAAATATTCATCATTAAAAAAAAAAAAAAACAAAACTCACAGCTCATCCCTTACTATAACTTGTCTGAAACAATAATTCACACATACAACTAACATTGCAATAAACATAGCCCAATAAACACCACAAAACGGTGTCACCGTGGAATATTAGCAGTAACACACGCGAACTAAATGCATAAATTAATTATAACTTCGCTGTAAGTTCGCCTCGGTGTTGTTCTATTAGAGATAGTGGCGACTTTGTTTGTGCTTGTACTGAAATATGTCGGGAATATAATAACGGTACATGGGTATAGACCCAAAATCAATGCGAAGTACTACACTAAACACCCATAGCACATTACATACAGCACATTATATACTCGTACAGCATGTTTAGTGATACGACAAAATCTTGCGTCAAATGTGCTTCTTTCGTGTCCATACAAGTTTTATAAGAATACTTAAAATGTCACTTACGGGATATCTTCCGTGATTAGCCAGCAAACTTGGTGATACTGTGAGTGTGTTTTGCCGTGACTTAGTGTCGAGTTCCAGTAGTGCGCGTAGCAAAAGACAAAGAAAGAGGGTAGACAGATTTGTCTGCTCCCAACAATTTTTTCCATCCACCCGCATTCTTCAGTTAACCCGCAATCATAGCGCTTGCAACAGCGTCGAAATATCGGGAGCTCAAAACAATGGATAATCATGTAAGATATCCCGTAAGTGACATTATAAGTATAGTTATGAACCGTGACAGCTTAAAACAGTGTTTATAAGAATAGTCAAACCGTGGTGTCATTTCAGAACTACACAAGTCATATACAGAACCATAATATAACATAATACGACGGTACGGTCGGCGCAGTGGCTGAGTGCATTGCATGTCGCGAGTTTGATCCCCGCACGGAACAAATATTCGTATGGTCCACAGGTAGTTGTTCTGGGTCAGTCGTTTGTGTAAAGGTTTGTGAACGGACCCACAATACAGTAGAAAAAGATAATCCGCCTGTAATGTTACAGTTGGACGAAACTGGTAAACAAGCTTCCTTTTTGTAAGAGGGAGTGCGCACTACGCGGGCCCTGATCTCAACTCATAGGCCTTCAAATAGGGTAGATGACACCATAAATTTGTAGTAGTTAAGTTTAGGGTAAATTAAATTTAGATTAACTTAAATTTGATTAAATGTAATGATGAAATGAATTGGATTATATTAAATTAGGTTAAATTGTATTAATTCATTAATTTGGACTGTTCAATTGGGCTGTTGTTTTGAATTGATTTTTTCTCTTAATGTTGTACTAACATAGCTCCTAAGTACTCGCTAATACTAACCCAAAGGACTCTTGTTCGAAATAAAGTTTTTTGATTGATTGATTGATAAAACAATAATACCAAGACACCAATCTCTTAAAAAAAAACACTTTATTTTGGGCCTGAAAACCCGATTTATTTTCAATTAATTCGATTTTTAGTTGCTTTGAAATCAATAAATAATTGAGTCATTAAGTTGACTAAACAGTGACGTCACAGTTTGACATTGCCATACAAAATCAATGAGAGAACCGCGTTTTGACAGCTCTTAAAAAGTATTTTATTTTATTTTATTAATTTTAAGAAAACTTACAGCTAATACATTCGAGTGGTCAGAAGTAATATGTAGAAGAAAGCCAATTACAAGTTTCCACTTATATAAACTTATGTATAAATTGACAAAACGGTACAAACAGCGTGAGAGTTAAACAAAGAAACAACTAAAGAAAGTAAACAAAACTATAACACATTACACAACAAAGTTACACTTCAAAGAAAAAGTTTCTTAACATTTTTTTAAATTTCTGGACACTAATTGTAAATAAATCAAACTCAAACTCAAAATCCGTATCTCAATTGATTGGTGTGTCAGCTACCCCATTCTTGGTTCTAAGACATACTTGGTTCTAAGACAGAGTTTCCTGACAATTTATTTCTTTTACTCTCTGTGATGGGTAGACCACCACTGCCAAAACAAAAATTCAATCATCTGCTTAGCATTTTCCCAACTATGTTGGGGTCGGCTTCCAGTCTAACCAGATGCAGCTGAATACCAGTATTTTACATGGAGCGACTGCCTATCTGACCTTCACAACTTAGTTAACATAACATCACGCCTGTAAACCCCGAAAGGTTAGCCAGAGGTGTACATAATAGTATGTCCACATTTCGCCAGTTATGTTTAAGTTCCATGTAATAGGGGGAAAATTCCTGAAGGAAAAACCCAATAACACTTTGCCCAACCTGGGTATCGAATTTAGTATAAATTCCTATGTAACTACGTTATAAACCAATACTTATAATAAATGTGATAACAAATTTTGTTGCCTGTTAATTAATAACTTATTGAAAATCTGTCAAATGTAGAATCTGTCGATTGTAGCATCGGTCAAACATAGAATCTGTCGATTGTAGAATCTGTCAAATATAGAATATGTCGAATGTAGAATCTGTCAAATGTAGAATCTGTCAAATGTAGAATATGATGTCAAAAGTAGAATCTGTCAAATGTAGACTAAACGATTCTCAGCTGTCGCGCTCGCCACCACTAGACCAACGAAGCAATTATCTTTACTAGTAAGATAAAGCACGATTCAAACAGAAACACCAGCCTCATTACCCACAATAATCACTGACAGGTATCCCACTCCGTACTTCATTACCGGCGCTTCGAATTCTGCCTATTCCCGCACAACGAGCTCCTATTAAAATCGCACATTACGCGTATACGCTCCAATTAGGCGCGTCACGTGTCCCGTAATTATTTATCGCCATTACGCGACGCGTAATCACCGCCACGGATGTCGTCGATAGCCTACAAATATAACCTTTTTTAGGGTTTCGTAGCGAAATGGTAAAAAGGAAACCCTTATAATTTTGACATGTCCGTCTGTTGGGGCCGCACACAGATAGTTTAGGTACTCCGAAAATTTAGAAAATTGCGGAGGAGGTGTATTTTGTGCACTGCCAAGCAGCCATGAAAAAATAGCAAACAAACAAAGATGCTTTCGCATTTATCCATGCTAATATTATAAAGATGTAAAATTTGTTTGTAAGTTTGTATGTAGGGGTAATCACCGGTAAATTTAAAAATTCTACCGCAAGCTACATTATTCGTGGGTGCTCTAAGCTATAAATTATATTTATATCATGGATATTAGCCTAGCTATCGAAATTTTAGCAGACGGAGTAGCGGGCGAAGTGCTTGTTATTAAATAAAACATTGACTGTACTTACTTCATATTAGTTTTGTCGTAATCTATACATTTCTGATAGTGATAGCGCATCATTATTGCAAGGTGGTTTGCCTGTTAATTTCAAACTATCCAATGTTTAATTAAGGAGGTCTTCTAAAGATTTAACTCTGCTTAGGGCAACATAAGCTTGCACAGCAGCGAACAGTTTAGGTCATGAATAAACCACGGCGTGATCCACTACGCTGCCTTGCATCTTATGCACACTGGAAGCCCAACATAACACCATCACCAAGATTCTTCGCTCAGCCTTGGCGTAACTGTATACTTGGCCTGAAATTGAACTGAATTTGGTAGAATAATGTGAACGCCGTCATCGCCAAAGCCTACCTGGACTGATGGTTTGTCTGTATCGTAAAGCTGTTTTCGCCGAAAACAGGGCCAGATAGTTTTGTTTGTGTATCCAATGGCACTGTTCACTAGTCCTTTCGTTATGTCTATATTAGACCGCAACATGGCCTGGGCGCCTTTAAATATTTCGAGTTGTTTGGGAAGTCCTCCTGGTTTATTAACATCTGTTGGTAAGATGGTAACCATGTTTGTGGTATCTGATTTCCGTGTAGCATTTATCAAAGTATCCTGGGCCGTTTTTTACCACGTGCTCGAAAGTGTTCGAGAACAGTTTGATTATGTGCTTGCACTTAAGTATTTGTTGCATAAATTCGTAAAGCCTTTTCGTTTGCGAGATCGGGCGTTTTCTATTATAACATTAAGTGATTATAAATAATACTTATTTGTCCAACACTTAAACCTGTTTACAATTATTGTACCTTAAATTAGGCTTTATAACTTGGTGCCAAGACACAAGACAAAAATGAAAAAATAACATTATATATCTCTTTATTTAAATAATTACACTACTTTTATACAAACTATAACTCTAAATAATAATAAAAATATGTACAAGTAACAACCTGTAACCGTTACAGGGCGTCAAAAAATTCGTCCACATTGCTGTCAACAGGAAAAATGCCCAGAAGGCTGGCAGCATTGCCACGTTGGATGGCAATGCTGATTCTTTAGCAAAAAAATAGGCCCGCGAGTTAGAACCATATCTGTTAATTTTAGAAAGGAATTTTCTTGTGATTTTCCCCCAACCAGCAGCCTTCGGGTAATAAAATAGATCTGTAACTTTCATGGTCGATTTTTATTGATACCTTTTTTTTTTTTTTTTAGGATGTGAAATCATCAAATGACTTCTCCCGCTCTGGGCTGAGCAGGAGGGAGTGTCAGACTTTTACTGACTAAAACCCATCCATGTTCCTTCATCGCCCTTTGTGTTCCGGGGCCACGGTATCTCTTTCGAATAGTCCCGCAGCCCCGGCAGGGTTAATACCTTCCCGCTTGAAGATTAAAAGCCAGCTCCCGCAGGTAAGTCTATCCTAGGCATAGTTTTGTGTGTACTCCTGGCGCCCGAATTTTCACTTGTACTTATTATTTTTATTTGGAGCACACCACACATTTATAATATCATACAAAACCCCTTTTTCTCTTTTTTTATCATTACAATTGGCTCTCTAGTCACGTGAAGACCGCTTGGCGCCTTCTCGAAATACTAGGTGGGCACTCGGACCCCATGGCCCTAGTGTTTCAGCCCCAAACAGCTCAAACACATAATTACCAATTAAATTATTGTATTTGCGCCGTTTGAGGTTTTCAACAATAACTACTTATAAACTTTATGGTTGATAAAATCAATACTTCGCATGTGTCAATAATCATCCCGACTACGGAACCTCTCACTGTGATCGTTCATGTTAACAGCCAGCGATTTAGATGCCTTTCGCTTTTTAAAAAGTAAATTCTGATGATCGTTGGCGACAGTTGGCGTTCGTGTTTATGATTCGGACTTTGAATGTTGAAAATATAGCTGCGGTTGGCTGCATATGTTTTTTTTTACTTTTTATTTAAGATCGTTTTAAGCTAATGTAGATGGTGCGACCATAGGTCTCAATCTGACCAATGAGGGCAAACTATATTGAAATATAAAATGACATTACCAGACTTTTGGAACCAACTACGCTAGCGCCACGGTTGCCAGCTTCATTGCAGATATGTTTTTTTATTTGCATTTGAAAAGAGTATCTCTTCTATAGAGAGTCATACTCACTTTTACTCATTTTTAACCGACTTCAAAACGGAACCTTTTTTTTTTTATTTATGTTCTCCGATTACTCGAAGATGGCTGGATCGATTTTTATTTTTTTTGTTTTGTTTCAGAGGGTATACTTTCCAGATGGTTCCATGATCATCAAGTCAGAACCTGATGATGGGATCAGAAAGAGAAATAGAGAGAACTCTTCAAATTTTATAGGCATACTTGAAGCGATTTGGGTAGTTTTTGGAAGAGTACTTTCTGGGAGTAGTCCCATTTCAATTTGGTGAAGATCTGATGAAGAACTTCGGAGATATGCAACGAAACTCCTCAATAAATGATAGCAAATGGACTGGGATTACTGAAATCTCATGTCTGTCTACTGTTTACACCAGTTCATAACATAACATCACGCCGGTACGCTGTGAAGGGGTAAGCACATGTAAACCACTAAAAAGTGAAAAATAAAAACTTTTTTGCAAAAATAAAACCGACTTCAAAAAAAAAACAAAAAAGTGAAAAATAACTTTAGCTTCAGAAGTCGGTGACAAAAAAACTAAATCAATCAAACAAAGGTCACCGACTTCTGAAGCTAAAGTTATTTTTCATTTTTTTGTTTTTTTTTTGCAAAAAAGTTTTATTGATAAGGCATCCATTATCGTCATAAACAGCCTAAAAACGTACACTGCTGTACATCGAGGTCTAGGTAAGTGCATGCTATATAATCTGTCAGCTCTTTGACTTTGATGCGCAGCCTACTGTAGAGAATCGTCATAAAAGATTTAAAGATACACGCGGAAAAGATTTTGCAAAGATTATCTCTTAACCAAGTTCGCGAGAAACAAAGGGAAGTAAAGTTATTTACAAACCTTACATATCAGAGATTTACATTACATCACGACTGAAATCAATGTAAAAAATGTGATTATATAAGTGGAAACTTGTAATTGGCTTTCTTCTACAAATACTGCTGACTACACGAAGGTTTTTTTACACTCTTTATTGGAAAAACCCGACCACAACAGTCGGGTAGTACCCCACTATATACAACACCCGTCTGGTCGGAGGATCCCCTCTTTTCTATGGGGGATGAAGAACTTTACACACCCTGTCCTGTCCTGCAGCATTGGCATCGATCCCATAACCTCATGCTCATATAAAAAAAAAAGTTTATTGGTAGAACAAGTTTAGGTTTTAACAAAATTTTGTGATTGGTGCCTGTGTTAGGAGAATCCGCTCTTCCATAGCAAGTCGTGTTATCCCATGATCTGGCCACGACGTAGAAACAATAGTTAAACAATGGCGTCTCGACCAAATTGGTCATTCGACAGATCATGATTTATACAAAAAGCACAGCGTATTATTATACTAAAACTACATAGATTAAGATTAACTTACATTAATGTGTGTATGAGTGGGTGAGTATTTTATCCGTAGCGTTTGTGAGATAAAGATTAGCAGCGGTAGATTAGCATACCGTTACATTTTATTCAATTCGACAGCAACAGTGAATATCCCCCTTCGAATCACAAGACAGGGATCCCAGTAACTAGCCGCCCGTGCGCCCTCGCGACTGTTCGCCGCTCGATTCGCTCGCCGTAACGCAATCGCGTTCTTTCTAAGCGATTACTCTCACTTCACGCGCGACTTACGCACGATCAATTTATTTTCAATTTTTTCACGCACAATGTAAAAGAATCTCAGTAATGCAAGACAATTTTAAAGTGCTTAGGATTTATCTGTGCCATTTAGGAGCTATTTATTTTGGGTGTGTCAAATATATTAATTAAAAATGAAGTACGTCGTCATAGGGCAGGGTATTACGGCAAAAAAGACGTGAGAGTGCCTAGACAAGTGGCAATGGCTTTCAAAGCCTGTCGTTCTCCCACACTAATTTTCAAGGTACTTGCTATTAGCTTTTCAGTAGTTTATGTCAACTCAACACATTTTGTGTTTCCGCTGATAGATTGTTTCTTTGTATAGTCCCTCAGTTCGCTTTATTAGGTAACGATTTATTTAAGTACCTACCACATTCATTAAATGTTTCACTCTCAAGTATGTATGTTTAACACTGTGTCATCCGCAAAAAGACACAATGCTATCACAAAACAGTTACAGAACATTTCGCAAGACATCTGTCTCAAAACAATACTACTGTATTCCAGCTGCGCTGTGCTCGCACCACGTAACGGCTCCAAATTGGATGTCTGGCCGATTTACGCGTGACAGGGGATTGAGATTGCCAACTTTTAATTCGAAGGGTTTCCGAGACGAACCTGAAGATGTATTGCAGTAAATTCACTTGATTCTGTCTTTGGATATAGAAGTATATTCATTCATGTCCTTTTATATGAAAAAAATATCAATATGGCTGCCCTGAATTTGGTCTTGTTTTTCTGACGAATGTGTTACATCGTAATCCATATTAATATTACCTACTCCCGCGACTCCGCCCGCAAAAAAGCTGATAGCTCAGCTAATATGCATGATAAAAATATAATTTGTACCCAAGAATAATGTAGCTTACTGCTAGTAAAAGAATTTTCTAAATTGGATGATTATGATTCCGGAAATTACCCCTTTATAAACAATAAATATTACAATTATTATAATAAAAGTGTGACATCTACCAATCCGCACTGGGCCCGCGTGGTAGATTATAGCCCATTCCCTCTCATAGAGAGGAGGCCTGTGTCCCAGCAGTGGGAACATTAATAGGCTGATGATGATGATGATAATAAAAGTATTGATAAATACTTTTTAGCCTGGTAGTACGATCCGTTGGATTACTGAAACTCCAGACGTGCAAAACCTTGAATGAAAAACATTTTGTGACAATTGTTTATTGAATGAATTATCTACAGCACCATCTGATTGCACTCTAAGATAACAACTTCTTTCAACTTTCAAGTCAGCGAATTTGAAACCTGCTTAAAATGAGCAAATACTGCCGTATTTAAGAAGCACCCTCGCGTTCTGTAAAACCAGATGACATTGCCCCGCGGCTGTTTTCAAATTAGATCGCGCGTCGATCGCGCGTCTAAATCTAATCGCAAACGCGCGATCAAAATCGAGTGATTTTACGAAATTATGACGCACCTTTATTTCAACGAAACCGGAAACTTGGTAATAATTATTCTTGAAAAACCAATGAAATCTGAACATCATTTGTGTCAGAGGAAAACAAATCGAAAACATTTAAAGCTATCACTTTTTATATTTCTCTTTTCTGTTTCCCTTCAAATTCATTAAGTAAAAAAAGAAAAAACAATTAGACATTATACGTTTTTACTCGACTTCCTGTTGCCATCACAAAAAGAAAATAAGACAAAGGAAAATAAATTAAATTGTAATTTGAACGTTTCGGAAAAAAAATTGTTTCCAACAAACGCCTAACGAGTTTATTCAATAAAACGTGGCCTTCTATCACACCGGAGCGTAATTTTACATTTTAATTTCGCGCTTGTCCTCTTTTTATAAACTATTTAAGATTTAGATAATCGATTTAACGGTATCATTGTGTAACTTTTTATGATTTATATGTAAAATTGTGTTACGATTTTATTTTAAGTGAGATGTAAAATGCTATGGACGATAAGTCTGAAATAAACGTTTAATAATAATAATAATTAACACTGGAAATGGGATGTTTAAAATTTTTAACTGTTTGTTTTGATTTCTCGATGTGTGTGTGATGTATGTTAGTGACCATGTCAGTTTAAAAACTTATATCGATTTAACGTTGGCCGAGTACTGGTGTATAAAATGCATACTTATGAAGTGATATGTAGTATGTTCAAAGATAATTAACTACTGGCCAATACATTTATAGATGTTATTAGTATTCTTGAATCTTCTCTAATAGTGGAAAGTAACTTCCACAGATTAATGGAGAATACTTTTTAACTCCTTACGATTTTTTTTCCCATTTTTGTATGTACTAGACATTTTTGTATGTTAGAGAGTAGGGCCCCTGTACTAACAGGGGCCCTACTCTCCAACGCTTCGTCCAACGCTTCGTCCGTATATTCGGATTTATCCGTCTCTCTCACTCGCACTCATCTGCAGGCGTGCGCAAGAGAGACGGATTATCGTTTATAATTATCGTTTTCAAAAATTAAAGTTCAAGATTACCTATCTGGTTAGCTTAACTTATAATTTTTAAGAATATTAAGGTAAAGTTTGAAGAATTTTATCTGGGCGCTCAAAGTTCGTTCGCAGATAAAACGGTGTGACAGTCAGATCAAAAACTTGATTAAATAAAATTATTTACAAGAAAATAATACGTAGCGGCATTTCTCTTATAATCATATTGTCTGTGAGTGACACCCTTTTACCCAAGAGAAAAGCTTATTCAATCAATTTCAATTTGTATTACAATATTTTTCTCTTTTTATCTAGATTTTGTCTTGGTTTAACGAAAATTTGCTCGTCATTTGTTATTCTAGTTTTGTGACCAAAGACATTTGAATTTACTTGCGATATTTATGGAGCTTGACATATTTAGTGTATCCAACCAGACACTTGAAAAAAATGTTACAGATATTTTATCAAAAAAGCAGTGAAAAGAAGGTGATAATTTTATAATTGAATTGAATTGAATTATTTTGTATTTTATTTTGAATTATTGACAGAACTGAATTGAATTATATTGAACTGAATTAAATTATTTGTATTTGAAATATATTGAAATCAATGTAATGGAACAAAATTAAATTAAATGGAATAAAATATTTAATGGAATTAAAATAATTTGTATGTAATAAAATGAAATTAAGATCAGTTTAACTGAATTAAGTGGGAATAAATGAAATACATTCAATACAGCCGTCACAGAAGGCTCTGTTTTCTGTAAAATCTGCCACAGTCTGTTATTCTTTTGTTAAGACGTGGATATTGGTGTGGGTTACATGTTTGTGATCTTTAGTTTATAAGGTTTTTTTTTGTATTTTCTTTAGCATGTAACTGTTTTAAGTCCCGAATAAATAAAATAAAATAAAGATAGACTGACAACGCGAATAAAATTGGACTAACATAACATCACGCCTGCAAACCCCGAAGGTACACAGAGGTGTACTTGATAGTTCACACTCACATTTCGCCAGTTATAATGAAGTCCCATGTAATAGGGTGCGAGGCTATTGCCATCAAAGAGCACAGATCCAGACTTTGAGGCTGGTACTGAAAAATTCCTGATGGAAAAACCCATTAACACTTTGCCTGACCTGGGAATCGAACCCAGGAACTCTGTAGTCGCGCTTGCGATCACGTAGACCACTGAGGCAGTCTCCTGGTCTCAAACATGACTTCTGACCGGGGAGCTGATTGCTAAATTTCCATGTAAATATTCCTCAGCAGCTGCCAAAAGTCTGAATTTATTCCTACTGACATGATGCTCGCCTAAAATTTTAATTGATTTAAACTTATCCGGCTAAAAGTGGATCTTGGTACTAAACACCGCTGCTCCTTTCGGAAAATACGGCCATATATTACGTAAAGTAAACAAAACATTCCAAATTCAAAATCGTCCCGTCATTCGTCATGCACCGCTCCTCAATTGTCACCGACATCTCTTTGCGAGCGCACGTCGAAAATCAACGCGTCACGTCGCCATGATTTCCTTTTTTTCTCTTGTTACCCACAAAATTTGCTTGCGAACACGCTACGAGCCGTTTGTCTTACTCCAAGGAACCGTAAATCCGTGACTGAAATAACTTCGCGACAGTTTTCTTGAGGAAAATACCTTATTGAGTTCCCAAATGCCGTTGAGAATATGAACTGTCATACGCAGTGGGTTCTATCTAGAGTGCCAGTGTTTCAAGGATTTTGGTTCAGTTTGTATTTATTGCGGGATTTAAGATATTAGAATATTCAAATTATTAACGGGTTTTCTGCGTGTTGAGCTCCAGAGATTAATATTTCAAAGATATTAAGAGGATTATGTACTTACCGTTAAATGAAAGAGAAAGATTACTGGTTGCAAGTCCAACGCTTTTCCTAGACGCGAGATATTGCGCGGTTGCTTTTATGATGTGGAAAACCACTAAAAAGGGATTTCCCTAAACCCGCGGGAACATAAAAAGGGCTGTTATTTAACTGGAGGGTGCAAAATCATGTGACGTGATCTAGTCGTAAATAAAATTGTTTTTTTTTCTTTCAAGAATCATTCGGGAGTATGTTTTACTGCTACATATTTGATGATTGTTTTAACTTGCATTCTCTTTGCTAAAGTGTGGCTAACGTGAATTTTTACTCTAATAACTCTTTTATTTTTTTACCTTGAAACATTTTAAGAATCATCTCTCCACATTGTGCAAAATGACAGAGAATAACTTACACCCCACAGAACAATAACGGCAATGAATCTGCGTGCACAATTCAAAAATTTAAAAATAAAACTAAAAAAAGAATTCAATTGTGATTCCCGACATGCGAGCCTGGGGCGCGAGGATGTTTCTTTGCACGTCGTAAAAATGTCCCTCCCTGCCCCTCCTTTACGCTCTGGGCACACAACAGATAAGGACAGAAGGAAGAACCATGCAACAATTTTTTTTTTATTTCACGTTTCATTTGCCATTACAGATAATAAATCTAATGCGACAAAGTAAGACACGCAGACACAGCCACGCTTCACGTACACTCACGAGCACTAATATGTTTTACACTAAACAAGATTCGAGAGCAATTTTCTCGTGGAATAACGATTGCAACTTTGATCGGATACCTGTTAAATAATTGCATGGCACTAAATAGAATGTTCGTCATCATCTTTGTCTGCCTAGCCTTTTCCCAACTATGTTGGGGTCGGCGTCCAGTCTCACCAGATGCAACTGAATAACAGTACTCTACATAGCGACTGCCTATCTGACCCCCACAGCCCCCGCTTAGACCCCCGCAGACCTTCTACAGTCGTTACGGATTCACTGTTTCAAGCTTTCACGGTTCACAATAAATAATCACGGAAGATATCCCGTAAGTTACATTTTAAGTATCGTTACGGATTATTATTATTTATTATTTATTTATTATTCAAAAATGGTAAGTAGACTTATAAACTAAGCCCCACAAAACCGTTGCAATGGTTTGACTGTGGGGTCGGTGAGTCTCTAAACACTCATACTTAAACATAACTAAACGTGACTAATAAGATAAAATTAAAGTTCATTGCCAACTACATAGCCTTGTTAGTATTAAGTATTAGTAACAATGGTGCTTACTTGCTTAGGTACTGGTTAGTATTGTTAGTATACTATTCATTACATATCATAAAACCAAGACCTCCGCCGCATATGTCTGTTTGTTCGTGATAAACTCAAAATCTACTGCACCGATTTTCATGCTGTTTTCACTAATGGATAGGCTGGTTCTCGACGTAGGTTTCAATATATGACTAGTAATAAACATTTTAAACTAGATATAACTTTTGTTAGTACCATGAAAAACTTATAAATTAGTGTTAGTAACATTGACTCGAAGCAGGGTGAGGCACGCCGATCTCGGGGAATGTCTACTTGACGGCGTGCAGTCGTTGCCACCACCCCGGAGATCGGAGAGTCTCAACCATCATCCAACCATTTATATATATAACTTACACTAAACACATATCTAAATAATATTTTTTTAATTTTCCTTTAAATCTATTTTTATTTGTTTCACTCCTTATGTCTGCCGGCAGACTGTTCCATAGATATGGTATTCGTTTTTTTAGGGTTCTGTCACCAAAGTTATTGGTGACTCTGGGTACATTGAATCTGCCAGCAGCCATAGATCGTGTGTAATGATTGTTGAACACGTGAGTTAAGCTATGCTCATGGGTACCTTGGTGGTTAACTGCTAAAAGATATTTATGTTTGTAAGTGATAGGTAGAATTTTACATATTTTAAATAGTTTCCTATAATCTCCTTTACAACTGTTTTTAGTTTTTTTAGTAACAAGTAGTTTTAAGAATCGAATTAATTAATTTACTTTTTCAAGGTCAAAGGCATTCTTGCACCTTTATGCGCTTGGAGGGTTGTATTGATGATTTTGATGATTATAATTCTATAACTACATACGTGTTACAGCCGCGAATCATATTTTAATCAACATACAACCTGACACCGACCTGCAAATTGCGAAAAACGTAAGAAAATTTGAATTTCGCGGGCTACCCTGACGCTTTCACCTTAAACGTGATTTTTCACCCCAATAAAAAGTCGTTTCATTCAACATTTTTTGCGGAGTGTTACTTCGTTTTATGTACAAAATGAATTACACTCTGTTTGTGTGCGTCTCACTCGTTGTATTGAAGCAACCTTCTGTTCCATTTTTTTTGTAGCGCGGGTACCATCGTCCTCCCCCTTTTGAGAGGAGACAAAAGAAATAGCGCGTGACGTGAATGGGCCTCGACACGGATTGATGTCCACGGACTAAGCAGGTTTTTAATATAAAAAAATTGGTGCGAAACGATAAATGACATTCTTTGATTTTATGAAGGCTTTGTTAATAGGATATACCCCATAGAGTAGCTACATTTTAAACGTATTTTTATGCTTTTATTTTTATATTTATTTAGAAAGCTATACATTTTTACGAGGATAAGGGAATATATTTTAGTAGTTTTAACATTGTTTTACAGTTCATTTACCCTTATAGTGTTTTATAATCTTCGAAATGTATTCATTAGCTCTTTTATTTACGCTTTCTATGAAACACAAAAACAGTTACAAAAAATACTCGTCTGACTATTTTTCCAGCGTTTACAGTAAAGTACATTAGCAGGGTAGATCGAAACTGAAATAAACATTCTGAAAGTATTATATACAATCAAAATATAAAAATCGTATCGCAGTTTTTTATTTAAGTAGAAAATGCCACAAAATTACTTCGCTACGCATACTATTCAACATGATACAAGTTAACTTGTATCAGGTTATATAATATCCTCCTAAAGAAAAATAGGTAGGTAGGTATCTACCCGAATATTCCGTTCCTGCCTACTACCTAATTATTTACGCTGCGTACGCCAAGTATAAAAAATATGTTCCAGCCATACATAATGTAGCCACCGCTTTATATACTTGCCACAGACTATTAATTCAATTAAGACCCGGGGCTATTGGGACGCTGCATCGTGAATTTATCTTTTTTTCACCACATATTGGTTAAATGGGTACTTGGAGGCGATATTTATTTTGAAATGATTAATTATTATGTTGGAAAATGGAGGTTTAATATTGCTTTATTATTTATACTTTACAGTCTTGTTCAATATTGTTGTTTATTGGGAAGCAAACAATCAGTCGTAACCAACGTATTGTTATATATAATGCACATTTCGTGGGTGAAGTTCTAACACCACTTAAGTCAAAAATAGCAACTTTACAGGAGACTTAAAAAAGCATAATTATGCCTAGGTAGCAGTACAAAACCATTTTTTTTAAGGCTTGTTTCTGATTGACTGAAACAACGTGTCTTCCGTTTCTCTATAGTTGGTGCCAGTTAAGATAGCAAAAGCGGTCATCAAACGATACATGGTTCATTTGTTTTGTTTCGTAGGAAGAGATATTAGGGAAAGGGCAATGACCGCTATTGGGATCTTAACTGGCACCAACTATAACAAACGTCAGTGCTTTCTGAAGCTTTTTTAATGCGTGCTTCGACCTCAAGGTTTCTAAAAGGCTAACAACTGAATAAAAAGTAATTCTGAGAACACATAGGACATTTCACACTGTTTGAATTGTTTGGTTTAGTTTGAATAGTAGTAAGGTAGCTATTAGTTTTGTTGTTGTCATTAATATTTTTAGTATTAAATGTACGTAATTCTGACATTTAGTCTGACCAATTGGTATCCTATTGCCTATTAGGTGGGTTATGAAGGGGGATCCCTTCTTTTTGCATAATGTTCTTTTTCCTAATATACTTTGGCATAACTGTTTTGGCATAATATGTTTTGTCATAATAATACTTTGCCAAATTTTTTATTGGCATACAGTTTATGTTGGCATAATCATCTTGAAGGCTAATTTATTTTGGCATAAATTGAATTCGCATAATGTAACTAGGCATAATGACTATTAGCATAATAGTGTTTACGCATACAATTAATAGCAATAACGGAATCAAATTTGAGTTATTTTAACGTATTTATTTTTAATTAAAAATTCATTAAGTTGAGCTACAAAAGTTAGTGACAGAAACGAATCGCTGCAAAACCGACTCCACGTAGTCTTGTCTGCCCTACCCCTAGAGTGTTATTTAAAACCGCGTAGGCGCGGAGGGACGAGGCGGCCCGCAAGCTGAGGAGCAGGTGGTTCTAACACACGCCGCCGCGGCTGAGGATGGCCGGCGAAGCCGGCCAACAAGCCGAAACCGCGGTGGTGAGCGTGAACCACATCTGCGACGATAAGCTCGCGTGGGGCCGCCGGAGCCCTGCAGCGCCGGAGCCGTGACAGAAACCATGCCTGCTGCATGTTGCATACTGCATGCTTGCTTGCATGCTGCATGCTTGCTGCATGCTTGCTGCATGCTTGCTGCATGCTTGCTGCATGCTTGCTACATGCATGGTGTATGCTTGTTTGCATGCTGCATGCTTGCTGCATGCTTGCTGCATGCATGGTGTATGCTTGTTTGCATGCTGCATGCTTGCATAGTGTATGATTGTTTGCATGCTTCTTACAGGGAAAAATGCTCACATATGTTCACAATCAACTATGTTCAAAACAAATGTGTTATGTATTACGAATCATTCCCTCTGCGTCGATTCCCTTTACGTCGACTCGTGAAACAAATGACATATGTTTTAAAAAGTTTACGCTTGACCTCGAAGTTGCAAAAGTACACTTAAAAAAAATTAAAACGCTTTAACAAATAAAATTATATTTAATTTACACAAATTATAAAATTATTCTATAGACAACAAGGCTATTCTCCAATTACCTGCTTCAGGAGATATGGTTTTTTTTTCCAATCGTCAAAATAAATTGGTATATCCAATCAGGGTGTGGCTAACGTTTTAGGAGTTAATTATTATGCTTCTTTGTTATGCCTATAAAAAATATGCTTTAATATCATTATGCGTAAATAAATTTATGCCTAAGAATGTTATGCTTTGTCTTTATTATGATTAGAGAAATTATGCTTAAAAAAAATATGCGTAAGCTGTTATGCGTAAATTATGTTATGCAAAAATATAATTAGGAGTAACAAAAGTATGCCAAGTTATATTAGGTCTTAAATTTTTATGCAAATGGATAGGGAACCTTATGAAGGCCATAGTAGACAGTCGCTCCATGTAAAATACAGGTATTTAGCTGCATCCAGTTAGACTGGGAATCGACCCAACATAGTTAGGAAAAGGTCAGGCAGATATCAAACAAACAATAAACAATATTTATTTGTTCAAGACTTAATTACAACTACCTATTTACAATTATTGTAACACGTATGTAGTTACAGAATTATAATCATCAAAATCATCAATACAACCCTCCAAGCGCATAAAGGTGCAGGAATGAATTTGACCTCGAAAAAGTCATTCCTGCACCTTTATGCGCTTGGAGGGTTGTATTGATGATTTTGATGATTATAATTCTATAACTACATACGTGTTACAGCCGCCAATCATGTTTTAATCAACATACAACCTGACACTGACCTGCAAATTGCAAAAAACGTAAGAAAATTTGAATTTCGCGGGCTACCCTGGAGCATCCACCTTAATTAGACTAACTTAGTGGCAAGATACAACACAAGTGCAACTGGGCTTAAACTATGACGACTCCTGTGCTATAAGAACCAAGTTCTTCCGTCATTCCGCTCCGTAGATGTTATTGGTCATTGAAATACGATCTACATGTTTGTAAATTAGATAAAATAATTATTACCTTAATATTAACACTACAGTCCAATTAGACGTACACATAATTCAATCGAATCAGCATAGAGAATCACCTAATTATTATGTGTTTGTCAACTAATAATGAAGTAGGTAGTGTTATATTGTCAACGGGTCATTAGTAAATCATCATTCCAATAATGTTATTCAGCAACATTGTGAGTAATATTAATTCTATTGAAAGCGGTAATGAGTTATAAAGATTTATATAACGCATACTGGGCCGCTTCGCGATTTTTAATTACTAACGAATAAATTCGGTTGCAATAATGATGCTTGCGAGTAAAGCAAGTCTTTACATTCAAGATGCGTTTCTCGCAAGACAAAAAAAAAACAAAAACAAAAAAAATCGAAGACATGTGACATCTACCAATCCGCACTGCCGCAACCGCTCTCGTAGAGAGGAGGCATGTGTCCCAGCAGTGGAAACATGAATAGGCTGATGATGATGACGAATTAGCAATCAAAAGTTAGCGATTTTGTCGTTATCTCTTTCGAGACTTTTTGAGAGATTGACCAAAATACGACAAAGGCCTCTTCGCATATATACATGTATGTAGTACGAGTACATAGAAATAATGATGAGCATTGGTCACCACGGCTACTTTTCGTGATGGTGATTCCTGAACTGTAAGTCCTAAGTGCCTAGACAAAGGTATTCTGTGGGCGATAACGGTGATGGAAAAGTCTTGATGGTAATTTATTTGTTTTACAAAGAAAAAGGAAGCTTACGTCAATCCTGTTCTAAGGCATTGTTTATATAATGCTTTGGAAGGGGTCTGCAGGGGTGCATTGGGTTTTGTTTAGCCGCAAATTATGTTTTTTTTTTTTTAAAGGGAATGGTAACATCTTCTAATAGCTTATAAAGGGTGTAAAACACCTCTTAACGAAGCCGAAAGGCACTTGTTCTGCTCATCATTGCGATAATTTGTTTGTTCTACACCATACCTGGGAAGCTTCTAGTTACGGAGATATTGGGGTCTAAGTTCCAACTTTTTGACAACTTTTTTTTAAATACAAGTTTTCAATCCACCCATCAGCATAATGTTTTGAGTGCGTTACATTGAGTTCTACCACAAAACATGATTTTTTACCCCAATCATTTTTGCGTAAAGTTAGTTAGTTTGATGTACAGAATGCTTGGTTGACGGCTTCGTGATGAGGTGGTTTACACCCTGTATTATGTTCAAAGTGGCGTTGCTTGTCAAGAAAAGCAAGCGTCGGTATGGCAAAATTGGTACATTTATTTTAGTTCTACGTTTTCCCGCCCGCACAGATAAGTTGGTTGCAGTGTAACCCACGGGCCTGTCAATTTATTCTAATTTCTCTACCAAATTTTCATCACCTTAAAACCTCTACCGATACTAAAGGGCTAATACGTCGCCTGATAGGTTCCCAAACTAAAACTATCGATAATCCTGACGTCAATTTCCCGCTACACCAAAGTGATCAGCGATCCAGGCAGCCTTATTAAAAGTTAATCAAAATTTCTAATTTCGACCGAGCTCAGCTCTAAACTTGGCTAGTTATAACCGGTACGAACCGGATCTGTGCGAGTGTGTATGTGTGTTGGTATTGTTTTCATGTTTGTTGCACAAGTACACACAATCTGTGTATTTACAACCTAGTGATTGAATTATGAATGATTTGAATCGATAAATTTAATGTGTTTTTACCGCACTTAGGACGCGCAAAATGTGAGCTTATACCAAGCATTAACTGCATCAAACTCAGCAACACTGCGCAAAAAATATTGCTGAGAAAAGATTATTTTTCTGTGAATAATAAGTAGTTATTCACAGTAACACTCAAAACATAATTCAGATTGATGAATTTAATTGTACAGGGGTCATAGAGATCTTTATAGTACAAACCTTTTAAAACACTCGAAATTTGTATTAAATAACGGCCACGTGCGTGTCGGGCCACGCGCAGTGTAGGGTTCCGTAGTAGCCCGGTATCACAATATAGGACGAACCCGTTGGTACAGCGCCATCTATCAGCTTTGTGAAACTTATGATAATTTATTACGGTTTTTTTTATTTTAGATTTTGTTTTTCAATGCAAGTCTTCACCCGTTATAAAAAAGCAACTACTTCATCTTAGTCACATTAAAGGATTTATTCTTAGGATTTTGTATTTGGTACTAAATTATCCAACACCCAAGTTCAACGACATTACTGCTAAACTAATTGATCTTAACCGCAATAGTTTTCCTATAGAGTTCATGAAATGCACTATTATCATAATTTTTTCCAGATTTTCGATTTCAGACAGACGGACATGACGAAACTATAAGGGTTCCTTGTCAGGACTACGGAACCCTAAAAACCGTTGTACGTATATTATAGTGCTAGAAACGGATGGATATGGTTTTCAGTATTTTTTCGAGATTTATTTATTTATTTAGCCTTTATTTGCCGTAACAATTACATTTCTTACAATACAATTCATTTCACTAAATACCTTTAACATTTCATTAAACATTACATTTCGCACAACATACATTTAACATTTCATCTTATTTAACTTTACATTTAGTACTTAAGTCATTTCTTTAAACATTTGTTTTTTTGAATGAGCGAGGTAGTGCTGCGATATTGAAATGTAACGAAACAAATGTGTTATTTTTAGATAAGTTACGGTACGGCGAATCTTGTAATTTCAACGTTTGAACCTTGGGCCTGTGTATGTAGTATTTCAATAAAACTAAAATCAAACAAAACAATATTTGATACTAAAGGTTATTGAGACTGGCAGTTGGTAATTGAATGTCTGTTAGAATTTTAGACTTTCCAATAGATTCCAGTGTTCGTTCTATTGGAAAATATAGACAGCGTAGGTACAATCTGTATTTGATTTTTCTGAGCCAGATGATTTATGTGAAGAACTTAAACATGTTAGACTTTTTTACTGTCAAGAGTTTTTACCCGACTGCCAAGGAAGGGTTAAGTTTTTCGCGCGTTTCTTGTTTGTATGTATGTATACATGTAATATTCTTTATTACCTCATATCTTCCAAACCGTTACACGGATTTATTTAATTAACATATCGTTAGATTCGTCTTGGTAACCCAAGTGTTTTTAAATAGGTGACGCAAAAAAAAACCAACATGACGACTGTGAGACGCTATAGTTTAAAGAAAAAAAAGTACTATTGCAATATGGGTATCAAATTAAAGAGTTCATCATGAGGATTTTAAAATGGTATTACATGACGAAATTTTAAAACATCATCCACGCGATGGAAATTCCTTTAAAGAATTAGACCGTATACGGAATTTGTAACAAACGTAATTTTCCGTTTCAAGTTGTCCCAAAGAGTTATATTCTAAAAAATAGGTTTCCTTCTACACAACTCGTCTGATGTGAAGCGATGAATGCGACCTAGGGTGGCCCGGCACGCTTGCCTCAAAGAAACCGATTCACTCGAACTTTGAAGAGATCCATATCATCATCATCATCATCATCAGCCCAGAATCACCTACTGCTGGGTTTAGGTCTACCCTTTTTTCTGACACACGGTTTAAGAAATTTATTTCGCTCAAAAGGAATACAATTATTCACTTCTATGAGGAAACACATAATAATTAAGATACAATAAACGACGGCTTCGCTTGGTAATAAACTAAAATTAAGTTATGAAAAACGGCAAAAACTTACAATTTATAAATTATTTAGGTGGTGTTTTAATAGTCTTTTAAAAGTTGGAAGTGATTTCGATTCCTTGATTACTTTAGGTAAAGAGTTATAGAGTTCAGCCCCCTCATATACGACACTTTCGGGTTGTTTGCGTCCCTTATCCGGTTGTTTCCCGTGATTTTGACGATATCGTAATTATTCATCGATAACTTGCCAGGTTAAATTCCAGCTCATTCCACTTTTCAACCTTAACGCCATATTATACGAGATTGTTGTAGCTCTAATACAGTTTAGTATCCTTTACTATCCCCGGCCAACGTTTTGGAATACGCCCAATAAAAATAAGGATTCCAATAAAAATTCACTTAAACACGAAATTTTAAATTTTCACGTTACGACGTTGTTCGTCACTTGCAAACAACGTTGCATGTGCCATAAACACCTTGTTAATACTGAACTTTATTTTTTGTGGGCTAAGGTTGGTTTTTGGTTGTGAATGCATAGAAATGTAGATCTAGTAGTGTTGTGTTGTTAGAAATTGGAAGTCACTGTTGGCAAGTAATGGGCGATCGTGACAGGAATAGCATTTGAATTTCCTCGATAGATACACTTTATATACTGTAGTACGCAGAAAAATTTAACACGGTCCCCCCTTAATTTTCTTTTGTGGGAAAGAAAAACGTGATCGAAATACTTATAGTGTTTGTCCAGGGATCGGGATTCGCTGTTTTTTGTTTTTACTTTTTTTTAGTTATTTAATTCTTTAAGTTGATAACGCCTTTTTGGTGAGTTCTTTTTGGTTGAACCTCTTGGGGTTTTGTGGAAAATTGTTCTTTTTTATGAATATTTGATGTTTTTTTGTTTCGCATTGTACAGAAACAAAATAAAATGTATTTATTAGTGTTATTATTTAATAGTACAGACGCCGCACATCACGGTACTACAGTCAAAGGAGACATTTTTTTTTGTTTGGCGATTAGGCCACCCACATAAATTGTAGCGTTTAATAATGAAACATACATTGATTTCTTCCCTAAAATATCTAGTTTACAGTGGTTCTATTAGCTAAGCCTTGTCTAACTGGAATAAATGCGAAAACTGCAAAAACACCTTTACGAAAATCGAAATAAACAGAAAGAGTAAACGTCAAACTAATGAAGTTGTCTGTCAACCACTAAAAAGGCGGATTTACAACGCTCCGTGGCACGTTGATTGTTTAAACCATCTACGCGATTTTAGCGTAAACCTTTAAAAAAAGCATTACAATGCTCACAGTTCAATAATATTTCTTTTTATATTCTACTCTGTTTTAATTAAAGCAGAAATGATTACCACTGGGTACCGTACTTTTTTTTGTAAACGGAAAAAACGTCCCTATTTACGTAAGTATTTTCTGTCAAATGACATTGACCACAACAGGAATGATTTGACTCGCATAAAATATCATTTTATAACTTTTTATTATGATTTTAAGATTCCGGTTACGTTTCTATGTAATCTTTCGTTTGTTACTATGTTAGAAGTGTTACTTATTTTTGGTGTAATATGAATAATAAACGCAACGTCCAAGTGGGCCTAAAAAAATTGTCTCCTTTCTTAGTAAATTTTCAACTTTATCGCTAAAGTATTAGGTTCAAGGTTGATTGGGAAAATCTGACTGCTTGATGTGCTGGCGTCAGTACAAACATAATCGAGATTTATTTGTTGCTAGAAAATAAAGGATAAAAGCAAATAATAGGCATGACGACAGTATCAAAAAATTGCAAATCTATAGTCCGTCAGTTAGAGTATTAGAAATTAATTGACACGTATTTTTAGTTTTTGTAAATCAATGAATATTGACGAAGATAAAACGCATCAAAACTCGGGAGTGGGAGCTCGTGACGTTAGAACTAATTAAAAATTATACCATGGCGTGACGTATTGAGAATTTTAAAAGCGTCGTATCTTCGTCAATTTTGGTTTACGTAACAAAGGAAAAAACACGGGTCAAATATTTTTTGATAATCTAAGTGACGGACTAATTCGATTTTTTTAGTCGTCTCGCCTATTTGTCTGGCCGAAATTAAATCTAACCCTTAAACATTTTCTCTTCAAAAATATTCAACTGTAAAGCTAATGTATTCCGATATAATTGGAAACGTCAATCAAATTTAAATAAAAGTCTTAAAAATCTCAGTATAGTTTCGTTTCGCAAAAAGCTGGGCCTGCTTAAATGGAGTTACGGTAGGGAACGAAACGCGGCCAAACCTTAAAATCCAATCAATATTCATCCTGGGAGACACAATTTCGAAATTTCCCTCATCAGGCCTCGAAAATTGTCATTTGTTTAATAAAAAACTGTTTTTCGCAAAAAAATATTTATACCCCCGGTCTGCCATACTTTTATTGGGTTTTTCCATTGGGAATTTGCTAGCAGCAGCCTGGCTTTTGGATTCGTGTCCAGTTGATGGTAATAGGTTTGCACCCGCTTTCATAAGATAAATACAGGGCGAAATTTTTCAATGCCACCTGGAAGGAAAGTACTCTAAATACTGGAGATAGCAAATTTTACTCAAAGGAAACATTCCTTTATTTTTAAAAAGAAACAAATCTGCATTCACAGATTTTCGAAAATTCACTTGCCACATTCGGGCATCGAACCCGGGATGGATCCACTAAAGTTCGAAAAAATAACATTCTGTACCTTTTTGACATCAATCGATAAGATCAATCATATCTTAGATCAAATCTCTCTTAACAAACATGATAAATTAAAGGAAAACCATGAATAAAAGTGCTTTTTCTTATTGAATTTATCCCATTGAATTTATAACTGTTCTTTATTGTTAGAGAGATTTGATCCATATGATTGCCCCTATCGACTAACTGGGTTGTGGAGGTGAGATAGGCAGTCGCTCCATGTAAACTACTGGTATTCAGCTGCATCCGGTTAGACTGGAAGCCGAGCCCAACATAGTTGGGAAAAGGTTAGGCAGATGATGCAGATGAGGGTACACCACTGTCTCACCCTTTGGGGAATACAGGTGTGAGGTTACGATATTATGGTCTTAAATAGTGAGTGTAAAAAGACCCTTCACGATGCTGAAAGGCACTTGATCTTCCCGTCAAAACGATTATTTTTTTGTGGGGCTTTGAACATTCTTGTTTAAAATACAAGTTTTTAATTATTTAACTTTACTTTAAATACCTCCATGACTCTTAGACTATTTAAAGCGTTCATCAGCACGTTTTGAGTGAATTATATTCAGTCTTACAGTAAAACTAGATTTTTCACCCAAAACAAAAAGCCGCTTCCCATCAAAGATTTTGCGTTGAGATACTAAGTTTGATGTAGGTCGAATAAGCTATTTGGTTTACAGTGTCACCCACAAATTACATTGTAAAATGTAAACCAAATAGCTTGTTCGACCGTACATAATGCTTGGTTGACGACTTCGTAAAGAATCCGTTTACACCTTGCAGGTATAGAATATAACAATAACATAGTCCGACCATAAACAGCGATGGGTATTTTTTTAATTTCCCCTACTGCCCACGAACAGCAAAAAGGTCCGCCATATTGAGGTTTTAGGAGGAAAAAAATCGAATAAAGGACAATAGGAAGGCCGGTCCATGTCATAATCATATTTTTCTCGCACAAAGGAGTTCTTACGTTAATGTGGACTGGTAATAAATGAAAGTCAGGACCATATAAAGCATGGTTTTTTATTTTCCCCTTCGTGTTACTAGGACGAGATTTTTTGCGCGGGAATTTTTGCAACATGGCGGATTTTTGGACAGCGTGATAAAGAAAACAAATTACATGATAGATTATTCTGTTTGAGACGTGTTGACCCATACCGTTTAATAGCTATGAATTTTAATTTGTTTTCTCTTTGTTGATGGAGTTTGTGTGTTGTTCCTACATCGATGGAAAAGATTTTATGTAGTTTTACCTAATGAATTTTGCAAAATAAGATTAAGGGTCGATTTTTAATAGTCGAATACCTAACTTCAAAGGCATCACAAACAGCTTAACATGATAACATGATATCCGAAGCACAGGCAGAGAAGAAAACACAAACGGTCTTAATTAGAGTGCAGATTAAAAAAAAAATAAAAAAATTTAGGCTTCTAGTCTGTGTTAAAATGCTTAAAGAACCTTTTAAAAAAATGCTGAAGTAAAAGCCAAGAGATTAAATTCCGTCGTAATTTTAGTGTATATTTGACAAGTACGTTTACCTCTCCATACAGTCATAAAGATTCGGTCATAAATCATAACGAAACGCGGTGGAACCCGTCTCTCTCGGTTAACTTTTACAACCTAAGTAACAGCTATCATTTGAGAGGTTTTTTAATTTACCTGACATAACATCTCGCCTGTAGGTATTGCTCGAAGGTGTAGGTAGAATGTATATCCTGTAGGTTCATTTAAACCCACTGAATGACATTTTCATGAAATAGTTATTGAATACGATTTAATGAATTAGGGGGTTGCATTGATGATTTTGATGATTATAATTCTGAAACTACGAACACGGATGCGAATCAATTATTTTCGTCAACATTAAATCTGCCACTGACCTGCAAAAAACGTAAGAAAATTTGAATTTCGCGGGCAACCCTGGTGCTCCACCTTAAGGGGACGACAGGAGCTAAACGTGAGTTATAAAACTCATTATAAAATGCAAAAAAGCATATTATTCTCTGCAATAAACAAAACCAGAAAAATATATGATATTCCTCAGGATATATGCTAGTATGATAGTGTTTTGAAAACACAATGCAACAAATTTTACTCGATAAAAAAAAATCATGAACTTATCTCTAAAAATTTATTTTAACGAGTATACTAAAAGCGACGACGACCCATACTAAAAGCGATCATTCTGATTTTTTGGCAAATAATTCTACAAGCAACTTATTAGCGTGATAGTGTTTTATTTTTTTAGTCCAATCAATAGATTTTTTGTAAATCGCAAAAAACCACTCATTTCGCACTATTCGGCACGCAGTGACTGACGCAACCACCACTTTGTAGTGCAAGCTGATTAGAACTTTATTCTAACAGTTTTTCAAACGAAGTTTGAAGCACCACAAATAAAGTTGCTAATTTAGCTCATGTAGTCGCCTTAAGGTCAAGTATTATTTTTTATTGAGATAAGGTTTTATTTGAGTAAAAGGTACGTAGTCTTTTGGGACTATATCCTGATCCTTTTCGTAGCACATCTCTTTCGCCACAAATAATTCAATTAATAATCAATTTACTCGATTCAATCAATCCTGGAATTTTACGATTTTACACGGAACCCTAACAAATCTTTATTACTCCCGTCTGATTTTACTTTGTAGCACTGATTGAATCTAATCGCTGCGTATTGGAATACCGAGGAACAGAAGGTCAACTTGACAGACTAGATCAGAGAGGGGTGAAAAGTAACCGCCTTACTGGTTTAGGCGAGACGACAAAAAAAATCTAATTAGTCCGTCACTTAGATTATCAAAAAATAGCTGACCCGTGTTTTTTCTTTTGTTACGTAAACCAAAATTGACGAAGATACGACGCTTTTAAAATTCTCAATACGTCACGCCATGGTATAATTTTTAGCTAGTTCTGACGTCACGAGCCACCACTCCCGAGTTTTGATGCGTTTTATCTTTGTCAATATTCATTCATTTACAAAAACAAAAAAACGTGTACATTAATTTCCAAAACTCTAACTGACTGACTAAATAGATTTGCAATTTTTTGATACTGTCGTCAGGCCTATTGTGTTGAAATGGGACTGTTTGAAAACTTGATGGCCTTTTCAGCCATCAAGTGTAGCTGATAAAGTCTAAGGGATCAGATAGTGGGATTTATTTTGACAATTAAAAAAAAATGCATTACTCATATTATCAAACAGTCCCATTTCAACACAATTTAATAGGTTATTAATTTCGTTAAAATCCTTTTGATTGTGATAGAAAAATGTGTCAGTTGCAAAGAGATTTAAAAGAATTAGATATAGAGCGGACATTGGGAATAATTCCATACAAAAATGTTGATCCCGACATTTTGACACACGAATGCTACCTGACAAGCGGGTGTATGACACTAGACAGAACGTTTTGTGACTAAGTAGTAACAAATATTTGGATTACGATTTTGTTCGTCTTGTCCCATATCGCTCGTAAACATTTGAAACGTTTGGTCAGTTGTCAGTTGCGGTTTTTTTTCTTCTGTTGTTGTATTTGTGGCATGTGCCAACTGCCAAATAAACAGAATTGTTTTCTCTCTTTCTCTTTCTTGCTTTCCTTTGTATTGCTTTCCGGGTGCTAATGTCTAATTAGGGTGCCATGTAAGGTACATGCGACGTCACCATGTAACACCTTTACTTTTACCATTCTTTGTCTATGATGGTGCGACATTGGTCCATATTTTACTCTAAAAACTAATTAGCTTGAATAAGTCGGTATTGTCCCACTGCTGAGCCTCACTTCCCTCCTTCCAGTTTTCGCGATCTAGTGTGATTGTAGGCTAATAGTTTGAAAAAAAGTCCAGCGCATCACGCTAACGAAGAATCTAACCAGTCTTTTTTTTAGAAATGTAATGTCCATCTAATGAGAATCTGGTACTTCTTTAACTTCTAATCTTCCACATTAGCTAGGCGTAACATTTGTACCCTCGCACATTGCGCCCTCCGGCGGCACTCGCAAAATTGGACCGACATCCGATCTAAATTTGAATAAAATTACTTTTATTTCATTTTTTCGTTTCGCCTCGCCATGTGTGCCACTGTGCGACTTTTGGCGAAGTCTGCCAACCGTCGCCTAATGTCGTTTCAACAGAATTATTTATGTGATATTTTTGGGTGTACTACATTTTGTTAGGCGCTTAGAGATGTTTAAATTTGTATTTGCGCACATGCCTAGTGCCTACTGTGTTGGAAGGTTTTCTTTGAGTGTATTTGCTGGTGCTGACATTATGTAGACATTTTTCTTCTGAATTTAGAAAAAACTCGTGGCTAAATAATAACAGCCAGTCGGGATGTGTAACCACCCATTACATACCGAGTTTTTTCCGTGCTTCGGAAAGCACGTTGAGCCGTTGGTCTCAGCTGTCATTTGTAGATCTTTGACAGCCGTAACAGGTAGTCAATGGCCCGAAAGTCAGACAACTAGTCTTCCCAAGGGATTTCGCACTATCCAGTACCAACTGGGTTGTGGAGCTCAGATAGGCAGTCGTTCCATGTAAAGTACTGATATTGAGCTGCATCCGGTTAGACTGGAAGCCGACCGCAACATAGTTGGGAAATGCCAGGCAGATAATGATAGGTTCTCATTTTTTTTTTTGACGAACGAGCATGTGGGTTCCAACATTATTTTTTCTTTTTTCTTGATGAACCAAACTGCCACATCTGTCTAAACCCTTAATTGAAATAACAACATAGTTCTAACACAACATTTTGTTCGTCTTTGTTGTTGAGTTTTATACTTTTAATTTTTGAAGCGTTTCAACAATTTCTACATTAAAAGCAAATTATCAGAATCCCAAAGCGATGAGGTACGAAAAGAAATGAGCCTCCTTGATTGGCTTGATCAAAGTTTAGATTATTACTGATGAAATTGATCAAAGTGAACCGAGTCAAAGGGTTCCCAACTTTTAAAGTGATTCATTGTACGGTTACCAATTAATATCCCAATTATTTTGACTGACATTTATTTTCAGAGATATTTTTTGAGGTAAATCACTTTCTTTTGTAAGAATTGTTCTATTCAATTAAAAATATTCGAGGAATTTTGTTGCTACGTCTCAATTTCTACCTAGTAACAACCGCTGATTTTTCGTTATTTTGTGAAATAACGAAAATAATGAAATAATCAATTCTAAATAATACTTACTAGTACCTAAAACGTATTTTCGAGTTTATGTTATAGTCCCATGTAATAGGGGGCGAGGATATGACCATCAAAAGGGCACGAATTCAGACTCCAGGGCTGCCACTGAGAAATTGCTGATGGAAAAACACAATAGCACTTTGGCCAACCGGTTAATCGAACCCAGGATCTCATGCGCAGCAGCCACGCTCGCGACCGAAGCATTCCAAAAACAATTTGAAGTAATACCCTATAAATAAAAACACTCGACAACGACATAGACCCTCTCCCAAATTGCGCCACCACACTTAAGGGGCCTTCAGGAGCTAAACGCGAGTTTTATAATGCAAAAAAGCATATGATTCACTGCAATAAACAAAACCAGAAAAATATATGATATTCTTCAGGATATATGCTAGTTTGATAGTGTTTTGAAAACATTATACAACCAATTTTACTTTAAAAAAAAAAACACGACTTATCTCTAAAAAAATCTTTTAACGAGTAAAAACCATACTCAAATACATGCGATCATTCTGATTTTTTGGCAAAAAATTCTACAGGCAACATATTAGCATGTTAGTGTTTTATTTTTGTAGTCAAATCAATAGATTTTTTGTAAATCGCAAAAAAAAACACTCATTTCGCACTATTCGGCCCGCAGTGACTGACGTAACAACCACTTTGTAGTGCAAGCTGATTAGAACTTTATTCTAACAGTATTTCAAACGAAGTTTTAACCACCACAATAAGAGTTGCTTGTTTAGCTCCTGTAGTCGCCTTAATAGAAGTAATGTATCCAGAAAGTCTAAACGTAATCGGCTTATATCTGGACAAGGGCACAGGCCTTCTCTCCAAGAGAATGACTAAGCTGTAATCCGTCCCACGTGCCCAGTGCGGGTCCTATCTGTAGAGACCTTAACTTCGTGGTCATTAAGGAATTAACTCGGGCACGATGTAAAGAAAACCGGCCAAGTGCGTGTCGGGCCACGCGCAGTATAGGGATCCGTAGTAGCCCGTTATATTCAAGCAACTAAGGGTTCTTACAGACGGGCGGCACGTTGCCAACTGCAGCCGTCGCCACCTGTCGACGGCAGCCGTCGACGATTGCAGTTGTGGTGTCGGCGGCTGCTGCCGGTGCGTCGACGGGTCGCGACGGCTGCAGTTTACCTGCAGTTGGCACCGAGTCGCTCGTCTGTAAGAACCCTACTTCATCTTAGTCACTTTAAAGGAATTATTCTAAGGATTTTGTACAAAATTATCCAACACCCAAGTTCAACAACTATAACTGCTAAACTGATAAAGTTATCTTAACCGCTATAGTTTTCCTTTAAAGTTCATGAAATGCACTATCATCATGAATTTTTCCAGATTTTTCAAGCCAGCAGTTAAGCTTTTAGAGGGGGGTATGTGTACTTAGTTAATAAATACTAACACTTAGTTGATAAGTTTGTTTGTGTACTAACCAGTGGACCAATGTTGTCAAATTAAATAAATAAATATATAATAATAACCAAACTCCACGCGGGCGAACCCGCGGGCAAAAACTGGTAATCTATAAAGTCGAATTCAGAACAAGAAAAGTTTAGGCAGCTTAGGCGTCTGTCCGTGTGAATGTTTTATGATTTCTTTCCAACAATTATCGGAATTCTTAATTTTTCTGAAAGTTTTGAGTATCTGGATGGGTAAGTATAACAGTAGAGGAAAACCAAAGAACCGATGGATGGACTGTGTGAAGGACGATGTGGCAAGAAAGGAGGTGTCTGATGAGATGACGAGTAATAGAGAAGTATCGAAGAATGACATTATAGGAAATGGGCGTGAAGACAAACTGCAGCGGTTTGAATTTAAATATACGTTGACTTGTTTATTATTCAAGACTCACAAGGAAGGTTATAATATCTGCCTCCTAGCACAGTGTAGATAGAAGTAAGAGTGTGACTAAAGGCAACCAACGCTTTTATGACATTCGTTTAGTGACAGTACTGATAGTGTTGCCAGTATAAAGAAGATTAAAGATTAATTTTTGCTTTATTAAAATCGACTGAATACAAACACTGCCGACCCCGTTAAGGGCAGGAGAATGATAAATGATGATGAATTATCTGAATTCAACGTCTAAACGCCTTTTATTTATTACACTCAACATACAAATCACTACATCACACACCCGATCCTTATAGTACTATAGGTACTATAAGGATCGGGTGTGTGATGTAGTGATTTGTCACATGTCACATGTTTTTGCATTTTAGTTTTAGGACATGCTGGTTTCCTCACAATGTTTCTCCTCACCATTTTGAGGGCAGTCTGTTGAAATATTTGAGTTATTATTTTATTAAAAACACGTACCAGAATAACTCAATGGCGAATAGAACTTATGTAAAAAAATAATTTGTTTTGTATCACGAAGAAAAGTTTTACCATATTTTGCAAACAGCACAGCCAGATAAACAAATAAAAAAAAGATAGATAGATATTATAGAAATAAATTATGTACGTTATTGAAGATCCTGTGGCTGCAACGTTTAAATGGATATTACCGATACATTTGGGTTTGAATTCAGGATAAGATCGCTTAAATAACTTATACTTACCAAGGTATATAAGAAGCTTGCAAGACATAAGAAGTTGGGTCACCATGGCCACCATGACAAGTTACATGGACGTATCTATGCAGCTTGAGAAATACTTGTTTTTAATTTGAACTTTCATATAAATAAAATCGAGTTCCTCGTAAGTGTGAGTGACTGCTAAGTATTAGTTTCTGGATTCGATCCCCAGATTAGATAAGGGATTGACAGGATGTTGTAGATTTTCTACTAAGAACTTCTTACTTCTTTGACGACCCGAATGCGCGGTAATAAATTTATGCATAAGAATGTTATGCTTAATCATTATTATGATTAGAGAAATTATGATTAAAAAATTTTGCGTAAGCTGTTATGCGTAAATAATGTTATGCGAAAATATAATTAGGAGTAACAAAAGTATGCCAAGTTATATTAGGTCTTCAAATTTTATGCAAATGGATAGGGAACCGTTCACAACACAAGCCGCGTTGCTTAGTGTGGCACTAGATGACGCTGTGTGTAATGTCCAGCGATATTTATTTATTTATCTTAGTAGTAGCTTTCCGCTCAAAGTCAACCCATAGCCGGCTAATATCAATAGAGTTAACACAAATCAAATGGTGAAAATAAAGGAGTGTGTCACTTCTGCCAACAATTTCTGAGAATATAAGCTGGATTTCGATGCAGGTTAGTTCCGTCTCCATAGTACCTAAATTTAAAGCTTAAAATAAACACGCCACGTAAAACCAACATGTATAACTAAAACAGAAGCGATCGTTAAAACGAACAGTTAGCGCAGCGTCAGACTAGTTCGCATTAACTATGTAGTTTCGTCTAGTTCCTGTAACAGTTCGAACGCGTTGCAAAACAAACTGACTTACGATACGAGCACGGGTTTTGCTACTACGAATAAAGTGTCACTTAACTTGATGTCTAACTCTACGACTCTCTCTAGACTACGCTACGAGGTATTGTAATTTCCGATGCTTAAGGCGCTGGCCATACCGCCAGCTAACGAGTGAACGAGCCGGGCGAGCATCGTATCACCTCTTTTCATACTTTGGTTCACACTGCGAACTACAGAGCTAAGCTACGTCAGCGATACAGATGATGCGAACGAAATATCCAACGATGCTATTCACCTCGCCCAGTGCGCCGCCCGAAAGCTGGCCCGCTCGCTCGCCCACCCCTTCGCTCGCCCGTCCGTTCGTAGTTCTCGGTGTGAACTCACTTAGTTTAGCTCGCCAAAGCTTCGCTCAGTTTATATTTATGTCGCCATAAAATTGTAAATACCGTTAGATTATAATCTATCTCGAGAGATAGTAAACTCTCGAAAGATTGTGAACATGAAACACACCTCGAGGCCTCGCGCTCTGATTGGTTGAAAGAATGTGAACCTGTCCCTGATTGGGCGGTCTTACAATAGGCCATTCTGTTTGTTTCTTTGGTTAATCACAGATTAATTTTACTTCCACCAAAATTTCATATTATAAAACTAATTCTGAAGCTGTGAGTTAATTTCAACACGAAATCAATTTACAATCATCAAAACACTGTTCGGTTACATTCGACAACAAACGAATTAACAAACAAATATGGCGGTGCGGGGCACATGACGTTCAACCAATGAGCGCGCGAACACAATCTTTCGAGAGTTTACAATTTTGCGAGATAGATTATAATATAACGGTATTTACAATTTAACGGTAACATATTATGCATAGTTTCCCTCGCCTCGCTCGTTGGCTCGCTAGTTGGCGGTGTGACCTGCGCTTAATTGAGCGTGGAAAATCCGTCAGTGTACAAATCCGTGCCACGAAAGATGAGACCTGTCACACCACTTGTATACGAGTTAATTGTGTAACGAAATACTTCTTTTGACATATAGGTGTACAGGTTGTAAACCTGCATCTTCCTACTTTGTGTTCTTAATGTTATACCTCGGGGCATAATCAAGATTTCACAAAGTTTCACTCGTTTCAAGTGATGTGACTGGTCTCATCTTTTGTGGCACGGTGTGCATTACGTAGGCATTTTAGGTATGTCGCCTAAAATGACATAACTAACTAACTAAAGGAACACGTTTTTGCTGTTTTGTAAAACATTTAGGTAGTTTAAAATGTTCTCGAATACGTTAGCAGACTTAATATTTTAACGTACCATACCTAATTATAGTACATCATCACATTGACTGTGCTATGTTTAAAAAATATGTTTATAAAAAAATCTAATGATTATGAATTTTACTCTAGTCTACATGGCGAAATGAGTCTAAGAAGATACTTGTAAAAGACTTGAATTATTGTAAAAAGGATTATAATTAGTTCTTTAAAAGCTAGATACAAGTAAAAAGTAATGGCCTCTCCGAAGTTTAAATTGCATTACTACTTCTTGCGCAGTTTTAAAATAAAAACAGAAAGACGAATCCTTTCATTTTTCTTTTCTGCAACGAACTTGATTAAGAATCAGTATTTTTTCTTTGCTTCAAAGTTATTCGACGAAACAAACACAAAGTGACAATTTATAATATTAACTGCGTCTGGGACCATTTTAACAATTCAACGTGATTCATATTATTATCTTTTAATATTCTGCTAAAGTGGGTATAAAAATAGAAGAAACCAAAGGAACGATAGATGAACTGTGTAAAGGATGATATGGCAAGAAAGGAGGTGACTGATGAGATGACGAGTAATAGAGAAGTATGGAAGTAGAAGACATGCTGCGCCGACTCCAAATGAATTGGTTAAAGGGCAAGAGAATAATGATGATGTTGATGATTCTACTAAAACGGCCATTTAAGGCCCCCTGATATTTTCAGTATTAGGGATCTTACTGTTGGGCTGCGGGACTATTCGAAAGAGATACCGTGGCCCCGGAACACAAAGGGCGATGAAGGAACATGGATGGGTTTTAGTCAGTAAAAGTCTGACACTCCCTCCTGCTCCGCCCAGAGCGGGATTAGTCATTTGATGATTTGCCATCCGGAAAAAAAATGGGGTTCTTACTGTTACCAAAATAAAACACAAAATCGTCTTATAATACTTTAGTTTGATCATTTAGTTTTGGAGGCCTCTTCCTTAAGCAGCTGGTAGATGTAGGAGAAATCTTTCTGGCCGTATCCTCGGGACTGGACAATGCGGTACAGCTGCGTCGCCACGGCGCCGAGCGGGATGGGGGAACGGATGCCGAGGGCCATTGTACTGGCTAGCTCCAGATCCTGAGGATGAAAAGTATGTAAATTATATTTTTTCAAACAACACATAGAGCTATTCTCACAGGCTTAGGTAATTCATACAATAGAGTAGTTATATTTAAAGTTACAATAGTTTGGCAAAGCGGTAGGCCTCGCTAAACCAACGACCAGTGGTCCACATTGGTCCTGGATCGAAGAATATGAAAGTCATGGGCAGAAGCCTTTGCCTAGCAGCGGGATGACATAGGCTAACAGTAACAGTTTACCAACAATATAATTAATTATTTTGACAAACAAAAGTAATTTTTCAAGATGCGGCCCGTGTGAATTCACTCAGTGTATACAATTAAAGCAGTAAAACTGTTGTGACACCATATTGAGTGTATTCCTTTACATAACATAAAATGACATCTGTAATCCCGAAGGATTAGCAGAGCTGTACCTAATACACCTACATTTCACCAGTTATGTTTAAATGTAATAAGGGGCGAGCCTAGCTACATCGACCAGGCACAAAACGTGACTCCGTGGCTGTTATCGAGAAATTCCTGATCGAAAAACCCAATAACACTTTGCCCAACCGGGGAATTAAACAAATACAACTCGTAGATATAACAATTATGACGTCATGGTAATTGATGTTATTTACTTGTGAGGAATAGAAAAACAAGTTCTTATCTTATCAACTTGCGTAGATGATTACAATTTAATATAGGAATAGTTGTTATTCAATTAACGTCTTTATAACTTATATTATTTCAGACAACAATAACACGTTATAACATAACATCACGCCTGTAATCTCCGAAGAGTTAGTCAGAGTTGTACCCATTAGTACAAGCACATTTAGCAGTTATGTTTAATTCCCATGTAGTAGATAGTAGGAGAGGCTATTACAATCAACCAGATTCCCGTGGCAATGATGCGGCGGACGAACTCGCTAGAAGGGGATCGAGCATAGCAGCGGTGGGACCCGAACCTATCGTACCACTCCCTTTCGGATACCTACATACATTGGTAAGGAAACGAACTAGTGAACAACACCACAAGCTGTGGCTGGACCACGAGGAGTGCAGGCAGGCCAAGGAAGCACTTCCTACTATCAAGCTATAAACGGCCGCTTCACCAAACGCGCGCTTCAGTTGACCAAACCACAGCTGCGCACTGTTACAGCCGCCATTACTGGACACGGCTCTTTCAATAAACACCTCTTTGTCATAGGCGTCACAGACAGCCCCCTGTGCCGTGCCTGCATGGAGGAAGACGAATACGAATAATTTCACTCTCCTAGGCCTAACAATAGACACACATATAAACTGGAAAACACATATACGGACAGTAAAATCAAAAATTTCAAAGTTTTCGTATGCTCTCCGCGAAATTAAAAAAACAACTGATCTACAAACCGCACTAGCCACATACTACGCTTATGCCCACGCTTGGTTCAACTACGGCATCATCTTATGGGGAAATAGCACAGACGCTCCATCCTTATTTACCCTCCAAAAAAAGCTAGTACGAATAATTACTAATATAGAACCAACAGATAGTTGCAAGCCTTACTTCCAGAAACACAAGATACTCACCCTAGTTAGTATATATATATTGGAACTATGTAAACTAGTCCGTAAATATCCAGATGCTTACAGCACACGGGGAGACATACAAACAAATTATTCGTTGCGCCATAAAAACAGATTAAATTTGCCTCCTTCCCGCCTTAAATCACACTCATCCAGCCCCTATTCCATGTCAATAAAAATATACAACAAACTACCAGAAGACTTAAGAAATCAAAGTAAAACCAGTATATTTTTAAATAAATTAAAGCAATACTTAATTAAAAAAGCTATTATACAGTCCACGAATATCTGACGGATAAATTCAAAAATTATATATAATTACGAATAATTTCATTTAATTAGCAAGATGACAAATATATTTTTTAATAAAACATACTTATACACACAATACATCTTAATTATATATCCTATATCTATTATTTATATTAAGCTGACATGGATCTATTTATTTTTGCCATATTATGTAAGTTGACATTGTTTAATTCTACTGTACTTTTTATTTTTTATTGTGATACTATTTTTGAATTTGATTTGAAATAATGACTATGTTGGTAATATTTATGTGTTAATCGTATGATGAATGTGTTCTTTTTAAATTTTTATTGTTGTTATTTTTATTTCAAACACAATGTAGGTTGTTTGTGAGGAATTGAAATTATAAGTAAAGTAAAAAAGCGGTAAAAAAGTAAAAAAGCGGTCTTCCTCTCTACATATTTTTCTAAATTTGCTGTGCCCGACAGGGTCCATAATTGTTTCTATGTTTTTATTTACCACCTGTAAGTGTACATTATGGATTTAGCAATAAACGATTTGACTTTGACTTTGACAGCAGCCCACGTGCTTCTACACTGCCCAGTGGTTGCAACATACAGGGCAAAGTACTTCGGTAACCCAGGTACTCTCCGCGAGATTGTCAGCAACATCAAGGCGCTGCTGGCCTTTCTCGGGGAGTTAGGGTGGACCGAATAAATTTCCCACCCGTACGCAAAATACGCGCTTTTATGTGGAGTTGCGGACACCAGCCCGCTTTACAATACAATACAATACCATTAACCAGGCACAAATCCAGACTCCGTGGCTGCTACTGAGAAATTCCTGATGGAAAAACCCAATAACACTTTGCCCGACCCGGGAATCGAATCCAGCCAAAGAGGCATAACCATCATTCTGCCAAATGACGCAACAATGGAGCTGGACAATAAGTTCCTTAAAGATTGCCTCATCGACCGGTCCACTACTTCTGTAGTACTATCGAGGACACTCCCGCCTGATCACCACTAAGCTAATTTTTGCTTGCACTTACAACATAGAAACGCTCTCTGGCCCCGCCCCGTTGACTTTGTGTAGAAATAATGAATGAAAAGATACCGATCGACCGAGCGCACTGACGACGCACGCCAAACGAGAGTTATTGTTATTTGGCGCGCCAAAGTTGACGCTTTCCTAATAGGCCTAAACTTTAAGGTGACTCGGCGTCTCTGCATGATTTAAGCGAAAAATAATGAAACTGATCAGGCGGAAAAGACCACAACTGTACATGATTGCTCTTACCTTAACCATGAGTTCGTTCTTGAATCCACCATCATAATTCCTGCTGGAAGGTGCAGTAGCGACCAAGCCGGGAACTGGACAGTACACCTCGGTGGACCAAGAGCGGGCTGAGGAGTTGTTTAGCACGTCCAGCAGCACTTGAGGGTCGAGACCCGCTCTAGAAAAGAAAGAGAATTGTGAAAAAAAGAGGATTGTTGTATAGATGGATATGTGTTCTTAAGGCGACTACAGGAGCTAAATTAGCAACTTAGCAAATTGTGGTGGTTCAAACTTCGTCTGAAATACTGTTAGAATAAAGTTCTAATCCGCTTGCACTACAAAATGGTTGTTACGTCAGTCACTGCGGGCCGAATAGTGCGAAATTAGTGTTTTTTTACGAATTACAAAAATTGATTGGACTAAAAAATAAAACACTGGTGTTACAACGTCCGTCTCTTTCTCGTTTTATTAGAGAGAAAAAGATAGCAATAGCCTAAATTAAGCTTAGTTTGTCCACAACAGAATCGACACCACTCTCATGCTATTATTTTGCTTGTAGAATTATATGCCAAAAAATCACAATGATCGCATGTATTTGAGTATGGTTTTTACTCGTTAAAAGAAATTTTTGGAGATAAGTTCCTGATTTTTTTTATAGAGTAAAATAAGTTGTATGATGTTTTCAAAATACTATCATACTAGCATATATCCTCAAGAATATCATATATTTTCTGGTTTTGTTTATTGCAGTGAATCATAGCTTTTTTGCATTATAAAACTCGCGTTTAGCTCCTGTAGTGGGGATTACAGGACCTAAACGCGAGTTTAGCAAAAAGGTCAGCATTCTATCAAATAATGCTACAATGCTGATTACTGATTTCTGTCAGTCTTCAACATTCTACTGTTGGAGAAAGACCATCTTTCCTTTTCTACCATCATTTTGGCTAATAAATGTTAATTAAAACTAACATTTTGTCAATTGTTTGTTTGTTTTCTTCAGCAATCTTTCTAAGCAACTTATCACCACGTAGAATGATGATGATTGTGATGATGCCATCTAGGCGATTTCGGCCACAACCACTGCATTCGATGGCCCTTTTTTTTTTTTTTTTTTAGGATGGGAAATCATCAAATGACTTCTCCCGCTCTGGGCGGAGCAGGAGGGAGTGTCAGACTTTTACTGACTAAAACCCATCCATGTTCCTTCCTCGCCCTTTGTGTTCCGGGGCCACGGTATCTCTTTCGAATAGTCCCGCAGCCCCGGCAGGCTTCGGTCCTTGATTGCTGACTCTCTTTGAGGCGCGCGTGGAACACGAACGCGCCGTCGACACGGCCTGTCGTCATGAGACGTACGGACGGCGAGCTAGCCCATAGCTCCCCGTCCACAGGCCCGCGCCTACGGTGGCCGGAAGCCACCACGTGGACCCCGACGCCCGGGGCGTCTCCCGCGGCGGCCGGGACGTGAGGATCTCGCATTCGATGGCCCTCTAGTGTGGTTGTCGAGAGCTTTGGTGTGCTGCTCTTTCATGTGCTCTAAAGTGGCTATTATACGATATTAAATACGCATATAAAGGGTGTAAAACACCTCTTAACGAAGCCGAAAGGCACTTGTTTTCCTCGTCATTTCGATCTTTTTTTTTCTACACCATACCTGGGAACCTTCTAGTTACGGAGATATTGGCGGTCAAAGTTTCAAATTTTTGACAACTTTTTTTTTAAATACAAGTTTTTAATGCAAGATTGTTACTTTAAACACCTCCCGTACTATTAAATCCATCCAGCAGCACAATGTTTTGAGTGCGTTACATTGAGTTCTACCATAAAACGTGATTTTACACTCCAAAAAAAATGTCGTTTTCCAGCAATAATTTTTGCGTAAAGATACTTAGTTTGATGTACAGAATGCTTGGTTGACGGCTTCGTGATGAGGTGGTTTACACCCTGTATATACGGTTAGACTGGTTGTCAGACATTTGGGTGACTGACTACCTGTAATGTCTGCCAAAAATTAACAAATGACAGCTGGGACCAACGACTTACTGTAATAGTTTCCGAGGCACGGAGGAATCTCGGTATGTAACGGATGGTCACCCATCCACAGCCAACTGTGGTAAGTGCTGTTTAACCTTAAAGACGAACCCGGGCGGCTGTTGTTATTTAGCCACGAGCTCACTCAGAATCATTTATCAAACAGATATCTATGGCAAAAGCAAATACTCACTTAATACCCATATGCATACACTCAGCTGTTGCCATGCCAGTAATACCCATGAGCATATTGTTGGTCAGCTTGGCGACCTGTCCGGCGCCCACCTCTCCACAGTGGAACTGCTTGGCGCCCATGGCCTTGAGGAAGGGCAGGGACCGCTCGAAGTCTTCCTTACGACCACCAGCCATGAAGGCTAGGGTGGCGTTTTGGGCGCCCATTACACCTGAAATGGGGGATAGAGTTTTGTATGGTTAATTAAGGCGCAGGACACACAGAAAAGACGTAAGACGCAGACGGGCCGCAGACATATGTCTTTTCCGCGTCTTTTTCATACAAAATGTATAGAAGCATCGCGTCGCAAAGAAAAGGCAGGGCGCGGACGGGCGCGCAATCAACTTTTGCCCGTCTGTGCCCTGTTGTAAAGCACATAGAAAAGACGACGAGGCACGGGTGCCGCCGGGCGCGAGCGGACGAGGGACGGGCGAGAACGGGGGTGCGGGCGGGATGGGGCGCGGGTGCCGGGACACGTTCGGCGCGCACCTCAAAAATAAAAATTGTTAAAACATGTTAGCGTGTGAAAATCGGACGGCTGAATGAAGTTGGTGGGTTACACAAAAACGGATAGAAAGGCACTGGCGCGCGCGTCGCTAGTTTTCTCTCGTGGCGCCCGGCGTCACGCCCGCGCCCCGCCCATGTCTCGTCTTTTCTATGTGCGTTAAAAAGTCGCGACGGCGGCGGCGGCAGCACCCCGTCTGCGCCTTGTCCGCGCATCGTCCTCGTCGTACGTCTTTTCTGAGTGCCCAGCACCTTAGGGTTTAAAATGTAGTCAGAACCACATGTCAACCTCAAACATCATTTTCTTGTGTTTATACTGTGAAAGCGTTGACAAAAAATGACTTTTTCTTGTTACTTTTATAAGTATTTTATTTTATATAGTTGTCATTTCTTATTAAAAATACGTTTCTTTTAACTGTACGTATGTACAATAGCTTGGATTTACATCTGTTCTGTTGTACATGTTTGAAAGAGCAGTTGAGGAGTTGAGGAAAGGTTATTTAGGTATATTTGTTGGTTGCCAATGTCGCTTTTGACAGCAGTTTTTACGGTGGTTAAAAATCATACACTAGTTGGTTCACCCCAAAATAAAATTCAGCTAGAATCAGCTGACACGAGGGAGGGATGCTTTAATTACACATTCTAATGTCCATAATTAAAAGACTAAAGATTGCGTAACGCTTCATAATAAAAAAATATAATTTAAGAGATTAAACAACTATTTGCGCTGGCGTGATACGGCTATGATTTCATTATCTATTGATAAGTAAATTTTGTCACCTTATTTCGGTGTTGCCAGGTAGTGGTAATTATTGTTACACCCACTAGTTGATATGACTGAATTTTTACAGATATCCGATACTATCTAGTATCTTTAACACGCCCATACCGGATTAATCATGATCTGTCAAATGACCAATTTGGTCGAGGCGCCATTGTGTCTACTTCGTGGACAGATCATGGGATAAATGGGCTGTTCCTAATAGGGATGATGACTGCCTAAAAAAATATGATTCTATTTAGTCCGTCAGTTAGATTATCGAAAAATATTCGATACGAGTTTTTTGTTTTATGGAATTAATAAAAATTTACGAAGATAAAACGTGTCACAGATCATTATCATGGACTTGTGACGTCACAATTGAGTAAAAATGTACTCATTCAGTCTTCATTTTTTGTTTACGTGAAAAAAGAAAAAATACATGTCCAATATTTTTTGTAAATCTAACTGACGGACTTATTAGATTTTTTTTTGTCATCTACTCTATTGTGGTGTTTATTGTCTAACCTAACCCTTCATCTACTGAAAATATTCACATGAGAAAAACCCGATATCAGTTTGCTCGATCCGGGAATTAATGTCAACACCATGCATAGCATATTTCAACCCAGCATGTATTTCATCACATAACATAACATCACGCCTGTAATTCCTGAAGGGTTAGGCAGAATTGTACCTAATAGATCGCCCACATTTCCCCAGTTATGTTTAAGTCCCATGTAAAGGGGGCGCGCCATCAACCGGGCACAGATCAAGACTCCGTGACTGCTACTGAGAAATCCCTGATGGGAAAATTCAAAAACAGTTTGCACGACCCGGGAATTGAACCCAGGATTTCTTGCTCTACAGCCACGCTTGCGACCACAAGACCAACAAGGCAGTTAATTTCAATTTTGGATGGAAATTAGGCTTGGCTTGCATTAAAAATCGGAGTATTCCTCAGAGCGTACCTATTTTTAAACGCAACCATCTGAGCGCAACTTATGGTTGCGCTTAGAGATAAAAATTAGATATTCAAATTAAAAATATTACATGCTTATTCCTCAGAGCGCAACCATGATGAAAAATAAAGAGGGATATTTATTTTTATTTTATTTATTAGAGACAAAAAACAGTTACACGTTGCAATATTAATAGTTAGCTTAGGTCTAATAGTAAACAAAGGCATAACCCACACTATTGTCCACGGAATCATATCGATGTAAAAGAAATAAGGAAACGGACGTATACAGAAAGGGACAGTAAGAAAATAAAAAATAAAAAATCTTTTAAACCTGAAAGGTCACACAAACCAACTCTGGACAGCGCTCCCCGTCCAGATCGAGTTCGTAGTCACCAATCAGATCACAACATAACATCAGCAAGAGGCAATCAACGTTAAGGATGACCAGAAAGTAATTTAATGGCTATTTGGTAAGATGGATTCATTAATTATATCGATAGACAGTTTTAAATCAAATGTCCTAATAGGGAATGTGTCGAATTAAGCCTGAAAACAATTCTGACACAAAACAAGACAATTTAACAAGCAAATAATTAACTATTTTGTGAAACATAACATCATCATCAAGGTTAACTGGTGTGATAACCTTATCAAAGTAGTGATGCAACAAAAAGATTTGATAAATAAAATCACATTTGTCAATCTCGTTATTTAAGTAAATGTAATATTAATCGTTATCAAATTGAAGATAAACGTTGAGGTATGTGTGCGCCATGCATGTTTTTATCTTAATTTTTTTAGCACCAGGTGGCAAACATGTTATTTGACAGAAATATCATTTGAAGGTGGATTTGTATTATGATAAAAATTGTATGCTTATACAGGATGAGGCATCGACGCACAAACGGTTACTACACCTGTTCAGTCCACATAGAAAATTTTCATAGTTATTTTTAGGTAGATTTCGTCAGGGTCAAAACTTAGGTTAAGTTCGTGAATGGGCGAAATTCGTCCATGGGGGCGGCGGGTGGGGGGTTTTCGAAAATCAGTTTTTTGGCCATAACTTTTTTTCTATGAAGAATTTTTGAACCGTTTAACATTTTTATCATTCCGAGTGAGAATACGCACAACTTTTAAATTTAAACTTTTTTGATGCAACCCCTAACTTAAATTATTGGAAAAAAAATCGTATCTCCGAACGGTAAACATTTTTTGTCGCAAAAATTTTTTTTTAAAAGAAAACTTTATTTTTCTTAATTTATTTATACGGTCGCACCGCACCGCTTAAAAGAAGAAAAAATAAAATAAAAAAATGTAAAAAAAAAAAAAAAACCCCGACACAAAAAATAAACTCTAAAAACTAACAATTAATATTTTAAACCTATTATAATTATTATTGTCATAATATATATTATGTAAGTTCTCAAATTATCTATGACACAAAAAAACTAAACGAAAATCGGTTCATCCATTTGGGAGCTACGATACCACAGACAGATACACAGACACTAGAACTTATAACACCCCTCTTTTTGAGTCGGGGGTTAAAATGAGTATGTAAGGATTGTAGCAGATGGCGGTCTCCAGTGCCTCCCTACCCCCATGAGAAAAATGCGTGAGGTGATGTATGTGTGTATGTAAACGGTGTTTCTTTCATACCTCCAGAAACAGGTGCGTCTGTGAAGCCCTTGCCACTCTCGAGAGCGATGGGGAAGATCTCTTTGGGCACGTTCGGGTCAACCGTACTCGAGTCAATGAGGAGAGCTCCTTTACGGGCCTAGAAACAACACAATATTCAAATTATAAACATGATAACATAGCTAAAAGTGAGTTTTCCATAAACGGGCTGAAATCCCGGGCAACTAAGAAGCTCATAACAACAAGCGTCTGAAACAACAACTGAAAACCAGCGTCTGGCACTAGTTTCCCGGCATTTTACTGAATGCAGCCGTGAGGTACACAGTGTTACATGTTACATTTTTTTTTGTTTAGATCAAAGTGTTTATATTACTTTTTCGTACATTGTGTGAACTGGTGGCATGAGCCAAGTAAATGTGTTTTATTTATTTATTTATTTATGTACACACAAAATACTTTACAGGACAAAATATGAACATAGAAGAGCACAAAAGTACTGCTTATTTCTTAAGAAATTTCTTCCAGCAGACCTGCGAGAGGAAAGTTGGATAAGAAATGTAGACACAGTGTGTAGAAAAGCCAAACATGAAAATTTAAATAAAAACTCTAAACAAAACTATATCTATATATAATAAACATACATACAAATACATACACATATAAAAAAAATACTACTATTGTAAATATTTACCTATAATATTACAAATGAAAAAGTAATAAAAAAATAAAGTATATATTTATAGTATTTTCTTTCTTTCTTTCAACAAAATAAGCGACCTAGGAATCAAACCCAAGCTGCACCCCAAACTATGTAGTCGCGACTACGACATGAGAAGTACAACAATTTGTTTCGCAAAAAAATAAGTTGCCGTTGTAAATTTGAAATTCATTAATAATAAAGGATCTAATCCTTTAAAAGATCCCTGTTGTGTTTTTGTTAAATTGACGCCCCATAAATTGCCGTATTTATTATTATTACTGAATTTCTTAGAAATTATACTCTCGGAATTCGATCAAAAGGTGCGTTTAAATTAAACGAGTACTCTTATCTTTGCTCGCGACGTTTTTTCAACAGATTTGCGCTCACTGTTTAGTCGAAAAATCTTTAAATGAATTTAACGCAAAATGTATCTAAAACGACATTCTGTCTCTGCCATCTTCAAACAATTTACAGAAATAGACGATGACTTAAATTGGTTTAACGTTTAATGAATTTATTGATTTGTGGTGCAAACGGGCCTCTAAATGCACGTGGTATGAACGCAGCACACAGTTTACTTTACTTACAACCCTGTTTCAATGTTATACGAGCACCAAAAGATTTTGTAGCTCTGTAAATAAATCGAGAGCACCTTTCACAATTCTATCAAAACAAAATGATGTGGTTGGTTGAAGACCCCAAAACTTTCACCATAAAGACCGAATAGTTCTTAAACATGAGTTCTCACAACCGAATGACAAAGTTGTTTTCTCTGTAAAGTTCATCTTTTTGACTTGTTTGATGTTCAAAGTTAAGTAAGTACTGTTTGTCAAAAGTTTAATAACTTAGAAAAGTTGTACTGTGGTCAGGAGTTTGTAACTTAGTACCGCAAGATCTTATATTTCCGTAAATATCATATTACTTGACCGCAGGGAAGTTAGACGTGAGCTCCACTTTCACCGAGGGAAATATAATATTTCTGCGATGTTCTCATAAGTTTTCGCTCGGTATTGCAGGGAATCTAGTGAAATTCAATATTATAATTTTAATTTAGCAAGTTCCATGACACGTATAATTAGTTCCTACTTTCAAACTATCTTAAAGAATACTCATACTTATTTAAAATCTGTCATCCTTATTTAAAACCGGGTAGACTACTGTTACTTTTTCAGCAAGATCCAGGTTTGAGAATTATTTTAAAATTCAACCAGCGTTATACGCGAACCAAAAAAACAAAGATACGTGGTAATTGTGTCTATATCCAACCTGGCGATCCCTCTCTCTTTCACAGAGAGAAGGCCTGAAATCCAGCAGTTGGAACATTCCAGAATGTCATAGTTATTCTTCTTCAGTTCAACCAGTACGTACCTGGACTGTGACTTAGATGTGATTCCCACAGATATGTATGTAATAAATGATGTTAAAAGACTCTTAATGAAGCCGAAAGGCACTTGTTCTCCCCGTCATTGCGGTCATTTTGTTGTTCTAGACCATACCTGGGAACCTTCTAGATACGGAGATATTGGGGGTCAAAGTTCCAACTTTTTCACAAGTTTTTTTTATGCACTTTTTAATGTAAGAACTTTATTTTAATCACCTCCACGACCCCCACACTGTTCAATCCATCCACCAGCACAATGTTTTGAGTGCGTTACATTGAGTTTTAGTGATTTTTCACCCCACAAAAAAAAGTCAAATTTGATGTACAGAATGCTTGGTTAACGGCTTCGTGAAGAGTCTGTTTACACCCTGTATACTATCTACCCGACTACGGCGAAGCAAAAAAGAGGATTGTTGACTACAGTCTTCTTCTTCTTTGCGTGTCGATAGATTGAAATAATACCCGATGAATACCACCACACACCCCTGTTGCCACCTGCACAGCCCTGTCGTTGGCTTCGTTCAAATCCTGGAAGGTGCAAGTGGCTGTGCAGGATGGGCTAGAAAGGAGGTGGGGCATATCCTGCAGAGGGGCTCCACACTGACATTGTTTATGGGACGGGTCGATGATACCACATTTTGCCAGATTACTTCTACAGCGGCCAACCTGGGCTCGCAAACGGTTAAGAGATTTCCAGATTGGCCACTGCAGTTCCTGTCCAGGAGGAAGATGTTGACTACAGTAGACACTACGTAGAGTGCCTTGCTCCCGAAGGGAAGCCAGCAGGAATCGGCTTCACTTTTTGGCCTTCAAGGCCAACCTAGAAAGTATTCTATCTTGGCCTTGGCCTACCCACATTGGGTCAGTTCAATTTCCACTAGATTACAGGTTATACTCACATGCTTAACCACTCCTTCTTTGCCAAGGTACGCGTCCAGCACCACCTTGTTGCTGGGCAGAATGGAGACCACGACATCAGCGCCATCTACCGCCGCGGCGATGGAGGAGGCTTCAGTGATGCCGTTCTTGGCGGCTGCTGTTAGAGCCTCTTTGGATGGGTCGTAGCCACGGACTGCGAAGCCCTGAAAAGAATGGTACATTTAAAAAAAACACAAACTTTAATGGGCATTAATGAAATTTCAGAAATAGAGGACACAGATAGAATTTGTCGTTTTCTATATAGAGAAGAACCGACAGGAAAAAATGACATTTATACTGTTGATTACCGAAGACTAAGGTTTTGAGTAGTTGGTCCAAAAGATTTCTGCAACTAGAGTTGGATCTTTTCTAAAGTTAAAAATAATTTTCTAGGAAACGACTTAGAATTTGAATGCGAGTCGCACGGGACCGATCAATGTGGGAGGCACTTGGGGGAGGCCTATGTCCAGCAGTGGACGTCTTTCGGCAGAAATGATGATGATGACTTAGAATTTGAGCAATCCCACATTGGAATCTTGTAGATTACGAAAAATTATGACTACATCGTCCTGCGCAGCGTACATTATACATACTTCTAATGGGCGAACAATCATCTATATGGCAAAACACAACGAATAAAAACGATTACCACAGGCTCCAAATACGTTCATACTGGTTCGCCGACAAAATAAAACTATTTTGTACACTTTTGCTTCGCCGTTCACCATTTTCTGTGAGCGAAAATTCGCTTCATTTGTCAAAGAGACCGGGATTTTCGTTGAAATCATAAACACTCACTGGGATATAGCACTATTTGGCTTAGCTTGGATTTGCAGAATTTTTGGTTTATTGCCTAAAAGGATTTGGTTGTGCCATTTCTTCCTAGTTAGGACTAGAGAGTGGTGAAGGGTTTTCGGTAGGTGGGTTCTGCCTAGGCCATGGAATTGATACATTTTGCCTTACATCAAATAAGATAGTTCTGATTTTTATTTAATATGTTGTATGTGTTGAAGTAGTTATGTCAAATATATTTTTTCGACCTCCAAAACCCTCCGGATCATTGTTAAATTTTTGAAAAACCATTAATTTTTTTATACTTTTTTTTTGTTTTTGTCATTTTTTGCTACGGTAAAAGTCACTACGAAAGTTTGGTTATGTTAGACCAAATAGCTTCTAAGACACAGCTGTTCAAAATTTTCACATACACCATGTAAAAAACAGAACAACCTTATTTGATGCCCCATAAATGGTACGATTTCCATGGACCATTATGTTTTTGATGTTCTAAAAATGCCGTTTATCGGCTCAATTCATTTAGGAGAGCAGTAGTGGCCCAGTGGTGGCGGCCCCGACTTAAGAGCAGTAAGTCGCACTGGACCCTCGTGGTGGATTGTAAACAAATCCCTCTTATAGAGAGGAGGCCTGTATCCCAGCAGCGGGAACATTATAGGCTGATTAATATAAGCCTGTTATGCAGCTCAATTTGAGTTTATGATTTTTTTATCTGCAAACTGCAACCTACACAACGAGCAAAAGGTAGAGCTAACTATGCGTATTAATAAGAAGATACTTTTCACCTTAAGGCGACTACAGGAGCTAAATTAGCAACTCTATTTGTGGTGGTTCAAACGTAGAATAAAGTTCTAATCAGCTTGCACTACATAGTGGTTGTTACGTCAGTCACTGCGTGCCAAATAGTGCGAAATGAGTGGTTTTTTACGATTTACAAAAAATCTATTAATTGGACTAAAAAAATAAAACACTGTGATGCTAATATGTTGCTTGTAGAATAATTTTCCAAACAATCAGAATGATCGCATGTATTTTAGTATGGTTTTTACTCGTTAAAAGAAATTTTAAGAGAAAAGTTTGTGATTTTTTTTATCGAGTAAAATTTGTTGTATTATGTTTTCAAAACATTATCATACTAGCATATATCCTGAAGAATATCATATCATTTTCTGGTTTTGTTTATTGCAGTGAATCATATGCTTCTTTGCATTATAAAACTCGCGTTTAGTTCCTGTAGTCCCATTAACATTACTGTTTTAATCAATTTTCGGGTTTTCGTTTCGTTCTTTTCCGTTTTTCAATCATACAAATACCGGTTACAATAAAATAACAAACGTGATAACAGAACCCAAACATAAGAATGGCTATCTACCTTCCTACCTGTATCTACTATTTACGTTGAAGCTAGAAAACACTATGTTAGTAAGGGTAAATACTGTCTATTAATCTTACAAACTATGACAGCTACTGTCCGTTTTGGGCACAAAAAATAAAGAGAGAAAATACTAACAACCTGCTTTACTATAGGTACTAAATTATTTTGCTAGACCATTTCACAACAATGCCTACTACTCAAACTGAATATTTATTTTGTAAGCCTAAAGTAAACAAGCGACCTTCTTTAATCGTCTACACCAGTGATTCCCAAAGTGGTCCAGGTGGACCCCCAGGGGTTCAAAAAAGGGTCAAAAAATCTTATGAACTACGGTCCTCATGCAATCCTAACAGATAGCTCAAAAAAATAATACAAATTTCTTGCTTTATTTTTTGGTCCACGGGCTTGAAAATAATGCAGCAGAGGGATTTTTAAAGTTTTCAGAAAAAAAAAAATTGGGAACCTCTGGTCTACACTTTACTTTTCATGTATTCTAAGACAATTAAAACGATCTACGATAGGCCCAAGATAGATACAGATGGAAACAGACGGAAGAGGCCTTCATCCAGAGCCCAAGAATATAGAATTGTAAATTATAGGGAATAAAGGCTTTTTTTAGGGTTCTGTAGTCCTGACAAAGAACCCTTAGAGTTTCGCCATGTCCGTCTGTCTGTCTGTCTGTCTGTCCGAGGTTTTGCTAAGAGACCGTTAGTACTAGAAAGTTGTAATGTTGTAGAGGTGTGTATATCAATAACGCCGACATAGTGGTAAAATAAAATTTTGGAAAATATTTTATTTTGGGTTTTTTAGCTCCCCTACATGTGAAGTGGGGATGATTTTTTTTTTCGTCGTCTACCCCATTGCGTGGGGTATTGTTGAATAGGTCTTTTAGAATGACTTAGGGGTTACTAATGCTACTTTTCGATTTAATGCTCCATTTACGAAATATTAAACTTTAAAGTGAAAATTTTTGTTCCAGTAGGGCGTCCCCCCCCCCCCCTCTAAATGCTGAACTGCTTACTTAAAAAATCTGGAAAAATTCATGATGATAGTGCATTTTATTAACTTAAATGGAAGACTATAGCGGTTAGGATAACTATTAGTTTAGTAGTAAAACTCGTTGAACGAGGGTGTTGGATAATTTTATACCAAATACAAAATCCTTAGAATAAATCCTATAAAGTGACTAAGATGAAGTGGTTGCTTGTTTATAACGGATGAAGACTTGCATTAAAAAACAAAATCTCAAATATACCGGGCTACTACGGAACCCTACACTGCGCGTGGCCCGACACACACTTGGACAGTTTTTATTTTATTTAAAACGATCTAGCCGCAGTCCATCGATTTAGCCTTATTAGCTATTGATATCTTGACAAATTGGGAACTTGGAACTTGAACCACCTCGTCGGTCTAGTTTCCAACTCCGGTCCCAGCTCCTCTAGGTTCAGCATGAGGTCCTGGGCTCTCTTTTCGGATCGGGCAAAGTGTTATTGGGTTTTTCATTATTAAGTAGCAGCCAAGGAGTCTGGATTCATGCCCGGTGGTTGGCAATAGGCTCGCCCCTTATTACATGGGTCTTAAACATCACTGGCGAAAGGTAGGTGTAGTAATGAGGCGCACCTCTGCCTGATCCTCCGGTGATTACAAGGCGTGATGTTATGTAATATCTTGGAAAAATCAAGACTATCCTTTTTTTTCCGGATGGGAAATCATCAAATGACTCTGGGCGGAGCAGGAGGGAGTGTCAGACTTTTACTGACTAAAACCCAACCATGTTCCTTCATCGCCCTTTGTGTTCCGGGGCCACGGTATCTCTTTCGAACAGTCCCGCAGCCCCGGCAGGCATCGGCCCTTGCGGACCCCTTCCTTTTTGCTGACACTCTTTGAGGCGCGCGTGGAACGCGAACGCGCCGTCGACACGGCCTGTCGTCATGAGACGGACGGACGGCGAGCTAGCCCATAGCTCCCCGTCCACAGGCCCGCGATCATGACTATCCTAGCATGATAATCGCTTTGTACAATATCAATCAGTTACACATAATACAAATCGTGTTGGTACCAACTAAGCCAGTAGACGAATAATACTAAGAATTCAATATTCCCGATTTAGCCCATTGGGAAATGGGCACATTATTATAACAAGGCTTCTCAACATCAACCCAAATCACGTACAAACGGACACGTTGAAAGTTATTGATAAAAATACTTTTTCGACATCAAATACCCAAAATATGGCTCTCGCTTAGAATTTTATTCATCCGGTTTGGAAATGAAAAAGAAATTGGTAATATTATGTATTTATATATGTAACAGTCTAAATAAGGAACTAATTCAGGGCATTAGAATCGTCCCCTGTGACAGGTGAAATGGTGTACACGTCTGCCTATCTTCGGGAATACACAGGTATGATGATATGGTAAGAGGTTATTCAGGACATTGTTGGGTTGGTGGATTCTATGTTAGATTCGTGTCGGGTCGATCCATCAGTATTTAAAGGCATAAGGTGTTTTGGATACAAGTCTCTTTCCTACAAGCTTGAGCGGGCATGCGAACCCAGTATGGGTCGTTTTATTAGGGTTCCTGTAGTCCTGACCAGGAACCCTTATAGTTTCGCCATGTCCGTCTGTCCAAGGTTTTGCTAAGAGACCGTTAGTATAGAAAGCTGTAATTTTATAGAAATATGTATATCAATAACGCCTACAAAGTGGTACAATAAAATTTTGGAAAATATATTTTTTTTAGGATAGCTCGCCTACATGTGAATCGGGGATGAGTTATTTTATCGTCTATACCCCATCGTGTGGGGTATCGTTCGTTGATCGCATTTCATGAACTTTATGCTAATTATTGTGACCAAGATAAAGCAGTTGTTTGTTTATAACGGGTAAAGACTTGCACTGAAAAACAAAATCTAAAATATAACGGGCTACTACGGAACCCTACACTGCGCGTGGCCCGACACGCACTTGGCCGGTTTTTTTTTATTTAAAACGACAAGTAATCGGCAAGTCGTTTTTAATTATTTTAATGAATGCATTGTAACCCACGTATCCCATGGCTTTAAAGGTGATTCCCACACTAAAGTTTTGTAGAGCAACTCAAACTCAAACTCAAATCATTTATTTCAATTAGACCATTACGGCACTTTTGAATGTCGAAAATACAAAAAAAGCAAAGCTACAGTCACAGTCACAAGGCATAATAACTTGAGAAAGTACTGTAGTTGCCCATTGCAACATTTTACAAAATGTTAATAAAATATTCTGTTGCGGCTTTTTCTTTAACTGTTATTATCCATTGTTGCCCTGCTAAAGTAGCTCCACAAAATTTGATTTCGGTGCGGGTTCACCTTAAAACAAATTAACACAGTTCCCTTAAAAATACAAGCCTAAAAGGTCTTAAAAATCCTTTTAGAATTAACAGGGCGTGCCCTTAAATCGAACTTGTTCTTGTTCGGTGCGAATCCCCTCGAACCTTAATAGGGAACAGGGCCTGAGAGGAATTTGAAAAATATGTATTTGAAAAATCTATTGACGTCGCACTGCGTCAAGCCTGCCCCCGTTGAGTGCGATAGGGATAGCTGCAGTTCAGACCGATTATATCACAAAAAAATAACGAGATCGACGTTTCATATTGCCCTTTTTTATATTTAAATTTTAAGAAAGAGTGTGTCTAGGTTCCCCCTATCAATTTCTTTTATGTTAATAACTTTTCGAAATTTGTCTGGTAGTATGGTGGTGGTAATTACGGCAATCACGGCAATCATGGTAATCAGCCGTAAAAATTATAATACAATTTTAGAGGGTCATATTTTGTTTACATATTAGTTGCTGAAAAAACTGAAATGACATGACGTGTAGGAACATTGATTTTATGAAAAAAAAATACTACTCTATTGAGAGGCATTATTCAGAAAGAAAAAAGTGGAATATGAAACGTCGACCTCGTCAAATTTTTTATGAAGAATCGCTGCCCCTGTTCCCTCTTAAAATGGTTTACGTAAAAAGCAGCCATCTACATAACTTAACATAATCTTTGAATCAACTGAAAGGATTTTAATTTTAAATTACAGTTAATGTACCATTAACCAGTGAAAGAGGATTCTATCTTGTCGTTTTTCGACACTTATTGGAAATTCACTTTGTGGCCGTTCTGTTGAGATGCCATTAAAGTATTTGATGAATATTTATAGCTTTTATATGCATAATGAGATACGATACAATAGTTTATCTAAGATTTTTTTCAGGAAGTCGTTCAATTTAATTGTAATCTGGTTTACTGCAGATAAGAAATAAGGAGGAGCTCGTGGGTAAATTACAGCCTCATTTCTTAAGGCCACGTTGAACAAGAGTGTCAACGAATATAGGTACTGCCTAGCCTTTTCCCAACTATGTTGGGGTCGGCTTCCAGTCTAAACGCATGCAGTTGAATACCAATATTTAACATGGAGCGACTGCCTAATTGAACTCTACAACCCAGTTAGTACTGGGTAATACGAAACCCCTTGTTAAGCTGCTTGTCAGACTTTCGGGCCACTGAATGACTGAATACATGTAACGAATGTCAAAGATCTACAATTGACCGCCAGGACGTGCTCTCCGAGGCACGGAGGAAACTCGGAATGTAATGGGTGGTCAGTCTACAGTCTCGATTTGTACAATAAAACTCTTGTATAACCTCAACGAGTCCAGCAAAATCAAGTATTCTTAGAGCATGATACCACGAACAAGCTTATCATAAGCTCTCATTCAAATACATTCGTTCTTTCTCTCTCCCGTGACGTTAGACCTAGGAGTGAGAGAGACAGACATTCGGGCAGTCGGTCAGTACAGTGAACTACAGTCGAAAGTGCTCGGGTCAATGTCAAAGTGTTTATTAATACAATGACTCGTTTATCGTATATATAAGTGGTGACGGCGAGCTGATAGTAAGATTGTTTATGGTCCCATTTTTTGAATATGTTTGTGGATTAGGGGGTGTGTTTTTGGTTATTTTTTATGGTTTGTTGAAGTAAGTAAATGGAAATTAAGAACATGTTTGTCGAATAGTTGAGAAGTTATCACAAATTTTCATCAGCCTTGCATTTTTCCAATTCTAATTGGTTCGAATTTTATTCTAACCAGATGTTGTTTCTCAAAATTTGAAAGTAATATCGATCACTGTGATCGATGAAAATCGCTTTTATCCATATTTATTGGTGATTAATCAAGACCATTTCTTTTAAATCACTCATTTTATGACAGTTTATTGTGTTGCTGGCCCACCTTCTCTCAGAAAGGCAGGAGGCCTACGTAGGCCTCCTCTCTCTACCACCAGTGGAACTTTTATAAACTTTTGTGTTAAGTCATTTTGGAGTCATAATATAGAGTTTCATGCATGACTGACTGCGTCTTATCAGAGGTTATCAGCTGAAATTCTGGATTTTAATATTATAAATATGGCTTCGTATATGAAATTATTACCTACTGATGATGAGAATACTACAAAATTCAGCACAGAAAAATAACAGAAACATCTCGCCTGCAATCATGAAGGTTTAGGCAGACGTTCTTCGCCAGTTATCTTTTAAGTCCCATGTAGGTAAAAGGGTGTGTCTATAGCCATCAACCGGGCCCAAATCAAAAATTCCTGATTGAAATCTCAATAACATTTTGCATGACTAGGGAGTCGAATCCATGACCTCATACTCCCTACACAGAAATGTTTGTGACTACGAGTACAACTAGGCAGTAAATAAATGCTCCTAATCCTATACTACATAAAGTATGTTAAGTATTACATAAGTATAACAAAACATAATAAGTAGGCACGTAACTTTACAAGCAAAGCCGATTATAACGATTTAATGTTATATTATCAAACTATTGTGTAATTGCCATTAACAGATAGGTACGGTCAACAGAAGAGATAACTATACCGGCAGATAGCTACAATTATATTTATATATTACTAGCTTCTGGCAGCGGCTTCGCCCGCGTGAATTTTGATAATTGTCCCATGGGATCTTAATACCGGGATATCTCGATACAAGTTTTTATCTCGTATACAAGTGTGTGTATACAAGTGGTGTGACAGGTATTTCGTGGCACGAGTTGTACTGGTAAATTGCTTGCATAGTGCTGGCCTGCATAGTGTATAACAAACTCTTTTGTTTACGGTAACCATGGATACGGCCATGAAAGACACCATAAATAATATGGGTAGATGTAGAACGATCATGTTTACTCACCTACCTAATAAATGGGATCTATATTTTTTTTTACTTCATAAGATAACACATTCATAATCTCCCCGTTTCTTGTCTCGTATACATATATTATGGTAATAATAGTTTCTTAATTCTTAACATTTTCTTGTACAAGTAAAAATAAATTAAACTATTTTGTCGCGACAGTATAAATAGACTTATCATTCAAAATGTATTCTAATATAATCAAAGAATCAACAGGAAAACTTGGAATTTAATTCATTCAAATTTAAATACATACGCTAATACGTGTTTAATGATAAGTAATTGTATGAATGAACCATTATTTGAAAGAAATGCTCTATAAAACAAGAACATAATATCCGAACAGGTTTCCACAAAAAGTTTATATTCCACACCGTGTCTTAACAACTTTGAATCAACCATTTATTTATATATACATTCGAATTCCAAACACAAATTAAAGCTGATTTGAATACAGAACCGCATTTGACATTTAAAATTCCACCCAGTACTTTTGTTAACCTACCTGTTTAGCCAAGTTGGCCGCCATAAAACCTCCCATATTTCCAAGGCCGAGGAAAGCCACATTTTTGTCAGGAGCTGAGCTGTATCTCCTTGTCACTGTTAGAAAACACTGTGTGCCTCGCGACGCCATCTTGGATTTCTTTATTTAGCCGCACGTTGGTTAACCGGCGCACGCGCAGAGCAACTAAACCGGCTGGTCGAGCCACGTTGCTTTGATACTATTATCAATAATGCTATCGGCATACGAAGATAGTGGGGGTCATTAGTAGAATGAGTAGCGTAATTGATGAGGGCGTGGCGTAAATCTTATAAATTCGTTGGTTCATAACTTTTGTTAATATATTAATGAATACACTTTTTGAAGGCGTTATTTTCACAGTGAAGTGCTTATAGTTGGTAACTTGGTACCAAATTGAAGTTTCAAAAAAAGTTTTGTCAATTATGCGATATTTACGATTAAACGCCATAAAACTGCAAACTTCTAGATTTTTGCTATTTGCTCTTCGGGCAATGTTAATTTTTTTATAACTTGACCATCACACTAATATTATGTACTAGTTTATATACTAGTGTATATACTAGTTTATATACTAGTGTATATACTAGTTTATATACTAGTGTATATACTAGTTTATATACTAGTTTAAATACTAGTTTATATACTAGTTTATGCCCGCGGCTTCGCCTCTTGTAATTAGATAAATTGTCCCACGGGATCATACTACCGGAAAAAAAAATCCTATGTGTTATTCCAGGTTATAAACTATCTGTGTGCTAAATTTCATACAAATCCGTTCAGTAGTTATTGCGTGAAAGTGTAACAAACATCCAAACAGATTCGGACATCCAGCCATCCATACAAACTTTCACATTTTATAATCTTAGTACGAAAGACTTTACCTGTATGCTCCGAAGGGGTAGGCAGAGTCTGAGGCGTAAGTACAAAGGACTCACTTATAGATTTTAACAGCGTCGATCATTACGCCCGGCATTAAAAAAATCCTGTCGCAACTATCGTCGTGTGCAACCGGCCTAACCTCATTATCATAATAAATACCACACATTGGTGTCGTTATGTCAAACATCATGTTTTTGAATCCACATTAACATAAACGAGTTACTTATTCGTAGATATAACAACATTCGATTTCTCAGTGTTATGAAATGAGTTTTGGTTTTCGAAAAAACACATTGATTGCCTTTATTTTGATAAAAGTTAAATGATAACAGATATTTTTTTAATAAATCTGGTTAATTTCTTAGACATTTTATACTTTTTATATATATTTTATTTATTTTAATTAATTTTCAATATTTTAAAATGGGAAATACCGCACTACATGAAACATTTGGATATAATTTCAATGATATTACAAAAAATTGAAAAAAGAAAAAATTTCAAACTTCAACTAGCCTTAAAATAATACTATCAATAAGTACAAAACGTATCAAAAGGAGAAAAGAATTATAGGGCGTCAACAGTTCGCCGCATCGCTGTCAACCGGATAAGTGCACAGAACGCTAGCAGTATAGCCAAAATTCTTGATAAAAAAAAATTGAGTCCTAATAATTAGTTTTTAATACTTAATCTCAAATATTATCGCCACGTCTAATTCGTCCGCAGTGTTATCATTTGCTAAAGATATACAAAGATTTGTTAAACCAAGGTCAGTGCCGAGCGCTCATAATTTTACAGAAACCATTTGTTTAAAATTAAATTGACGCCTATCTTTCGTAGACACGCTTTCTCTAAAATAAAAGGACGTCTTCAATACCTATCTTAGAATGAATTGTGTTTCTCAGTGTTTAAACGTTGACTAATATTATTAAAACATTGAGAGAAATAATGACTAGATCAAATCAAAAGGATAAATTCTTTGGTCATTTTGAAATTCGAAATTAGTTTAAGTTTTGGGATCTTGAAATTTCGTATACACTATCTCATTTAGAAATCTATACTAGCAGTTTAAGTTAACCTTTAACTAAATACTGGTAATAAAATATAAAACGAGATAAGACCATATAAACATCGTGCAAGTGAAGTGCTACTAACATAGTTTTAAGTTGCATAGACTAACAAAAATTGTTATTAGTATGTATTTTTAGGTTAAGGTATTTATCTATGGGTCTTTGTTACCTGAAATAAATGGATTATTATTATAAAACAAAAAGAGGTAAGTTGGCAAGGTTTTACTCAGCATCATTCTCTTGCCCTTATCCCAATTCTTCTTCCATACTTCTCTATTTCTCGTCAGCTCATCCGAAATCTCCTTTCTTGCCATATCATCCTTTACACAGTCCATCCATTGTTTCTTTAGTTTTCTTCTATTCTTACCCTACCCATCCAAAGGTTTTACCCATCTACCTTTATTTCAACACAGATCAAACTATTAAGCGTGTGCCAGACTGTTGTAAACAAACCCTCCACACTGCACATCGGTCTCCACTGGCGGTTTACAACAGTGCGTCAACAGTGTGTGCTGTTGTAAACCGCCGGTGAAGACCGATGTGGAGGTGTGTAGGGGTTTGTTTACAACAGTCTGGCACACGCTTTAAGATTAGTTTTACCACTCTTGTATCTTTTAATAAATAAACGAGGTGCATCATTAAGGTGGATGCTCCAGGGTAGGCCGCGAAATTTAAATTTTCTTACATTTTTTGCAATTTGCAGGTCAGTGTCAGGTTGTATGTTGATTAAAATATGATTCGCGACTAAATGAATTTGACCTTGAAAAAGTTATTCCTAAGAAAAAGGTGCAGGAATAAATTTGTCGAGGTCAAATTCATTCGTGCACCTTTATGCGCTTGGAGGGTTGTATTGATCGGCCGCCGCGGGAGACGCCCCGGGCGTCGGGGGCCACGTGGTGGCTTCCGGCCACCGTAGACGCGGGCCTGTGGACGGCGAGCTATGGGCTAGCTCGCCGTCCGTTCGTCTCATGACGACAGGCCGTGTCGACGGCGCGTTCGTGTTCCACGCGCGCCTCAAAGAGAGTCAGCAATAGTGAAGGGGTCCGCAAGGACCGAAGCCTACCGGGGCTGCGGGACTATTCGAAAGAGATACCGTGGCCCCGGAACACAAAGGGCGATGAAGGAACATGGATGGGTTTTAGTCAGTAAAAGTCTGACACTCCCTCCTGCTCAGCCCAGAGCGGGAGAAGTCATTTGATGATTTCCCATCCGAAAAAAAAAAAAAAAAAAAAAAAAAAGGGTTGTATTGATGATTTTGATGATTATAATTCTGTAACTACATACGTGTTACAGCCGCGAAGACGTAAGAAAATTTGAATTTTGCGGGCTACCCTGGAGCATCCACCTTAATGCAAATGTAATATGAACCGTAGCGCCATCTGTGTTGTCCCGGTCATATTCTCAAAAATAAATCGGTGATACATGAAGCGCCTATTCGTTTGTACTAGTATTCTGTTTTATTCCGTTCGCCACCCGCTTGTTGTGCATGTGTTACAGGCGCAAAATATTGAAGTACCTATAACTAGGGGCCTATTAATTGGGTTAAAAGCAGTTATAGGGTAAACGGTTCGACCCAGACGACGTTGAGACGGTTTATTTGAGTAACCGTCATACGGGTTAACCCTTTTAATTTATGGGTTGACCATTTAAATATTGATGATTAACCGAAAGCGTGCTAACTCCGTCACTTTCTTGCATATTTTATGTTCAAAAATAAACTCTGTGCGTGAACCGGTTATTATAAGCTGCATAACACTATAATACGGGTTAACCTTCACTGATTTTCCACCTAACCCTAAAAATAACCCGATTAACTATACGGGTAACCTTTCCAGACTCTGTCTACAACAAATTAAATATTTGATCCTGAACCGGTACAAACACTTGTTTAAACGTTTGACAAGTAAATAAAACAACTGACTGCTGAGCATAAGGTTTTGGCTTCGAATCCCGAGTCAGGCAAGGTGTTATAGGGTTTTTCCATCAGGAATTTCTCACTACCAGCCATGGAGTCTGGATTTGTGCGTTGATAGCATTAGGCTCGCCCCCTATTACACATGACTTAAACGTAACTAGCGAAATGCGGGTGTACTATTCGGGTATACCTCTGCCAAACCCTTCAGGAATTGCAGGAGTGATTATATTATGTTATGTAAATAAAACGAAAAAAAATGTAGCAATATTAAAACTTAAAAAGCCGGCCAAGTGCGTGTTGAGCCACGCGCAGTGTAGGGTTCCGTAGTAGTCCGTTATCACAATATAGAACGAACCCGTTGGTACAGCGCCATCTAGCGGCTGCTTTGTGATTTTGTTTTTCAATGCAAGTCTTTACCCGTTATAAACAAGCAACTACTTGATCTTAGTCACTTTATAGGATTTATTCTAAGGATTTTGTATTAGATACAAAATTATCCAACACCCAAGTTCAACGACTATTACTGGTAAACTAATAAAGTTATCTCAACCGCTATAGTTTTCCTTCAAAGTTTATGAAATGCACTATCATCTTTTTAGATTTTTGAAGCCAGAGAGGCTTTTAGAGGGGGGGAACGCCCTACTGGAACAAAAATTTGCACTTTAAAGTTTAATATTTCGTAAATGGAGCATTAAATCGAAAAATGCTTTTAGCAACTCTGAAGTATTTAAAAGACCTATTCAACGATACCCCACACGATGGACAGACGACGAAAAAAAAATTCATCCCCAATTCACATGTAGGGGCGCTACCCTAAACAAAAATATTTTCCAAATTTTATTTTACCACTTTGTGGGCGTAATTGATATACACACAACTACAAAATTACAGCTTTGTAGTACAAAAGGTCTCTTAGCAAAACTTCGGACAGACGGACGGACAGACGGACATGACGAAACTATAAGGGTTCCTTGTCATGTCAGGACTACGGAACCCTAAAAACGAATAAAACATCAAAACACGACACTCCATACAATAAAAGACAAACATCAAAAACTATTCGAAACTTTTTTAATTTCCATCCAAAATAATATGAAAATTTTATGACACGAACATGACATAATACCGATATACGTCACCGCAGAGCAATTTCATTTGCATCTAGACACATTTTTATTTACAATTCATTTGTTTTATAACTACTGTTTCGCCAAATTGCTCAGTTGTATGAGTTGAACTGTGGCGTGCCAAGCTATATTTTAACCAATGATTTAAGCACTAGTTTGATCCAGTTTAATATAAGTCTGGCTTTAGCAGTTCAAGTTTTTACGCCTTACTTGGAAGTTCTGTTTGCAGGCGCGGATACAGGGGGGGGGACAATGGGTGCAATTGCCCCCCCCCCCCTGAACCGGACCAAATACGTCATTAGCCAAGCTTGAACTAGTTTGACGGAATTGAAACTAAATATTCTAGTGCTAGCTTGAGGAGGCAGCTGCCCCTAGAGACTCGGGATTTTTAAAAGTTATAGCTTTTCCTGTCTGATGCCATATAATGGTATTTTACGTAATAAATTGTAGCGTAAAATTGAATCACTGAAATTAAAATATTGTCTAACTGCGGAAAAACATTTATGAAAAAGGCTCCTTTTTTCTACCTCTGGATTGGCACTCCTATTGGATTTTTGCATGATCGACCGGTATAGATAGAGCCTGAAATAAATTAGGAGCCCCTTGCCCCGAGGCCTTATATGCAATTATAGCATAATTATAGCGTAATTATCTGAGGCAATCATGTAAAAAAAATCGAGCTCGCTTTGCTCGCTCTTGCAGTTTAGTTTTTCTTGAGTCTTAACTTTGTCTATAAGAGGCCCAGGTAACTGCAGTTGGTCGCAACAATTCTAACCTGTTCAAGGTAGGTAAAGTGTTAACATTTTCGAACTCGCTTCGCTCGCTCTACAGACTACTTCCTCTTGAATTTATCTAAAAGCCGACTAAGTAACTCCTATATGAAGGATCAAAACCATTCTAACCTATCCAAAACAAGGTGTCATAAAAATTTCGAGTTCGCTGCGCTCGCTCTTGCAACCTACTTCCTCTTGAATGTTGCCTTTGTTTGAGGGTCGATCTAGTAACTCCTGTATGAAGGGTCTAAACAATTGTAACCTGCCCAAGGTAGAGTGTTAAAATTTTCGAGCTCGTTTCGCTCGCTCTTGGAGCCTTAGTTCATTTTGTTGAACGAAATAGTTGCAATAAGTCAATTAAGTAACATCTATTTCTGAATAAAAGTACCAAAGAAAAGCTAACTTGTCTAGAGTGGAGAGCTTAAATATTCTGTTTGTTCGTAGACTTTTCAAATAACTCTTCAAAATTAGTAAGTTCTGCTCCTATATAAACAAGTACTTGTTCATACTTTTTTAAGCCGTAAATAATAAAAAATAATATCCAAAAAAAAGATTTCAAAAATAAAATAAAAACAAAAAAATATTGCAAGATCAACCAAATTTTTGCCTACTAACTTAAAATAGCAATCGTTTACAGTTAAAATTATTTTATAATGCTATTTGACGTTAGTAGGTACTAAATTAGGTTGACCTACAACTACCTTGATATTTTTTTTTGTTTTTTTTTTTTTTACGGGATCCTTTATCGATACTGAACTCACCCCTAAGCTATGGTACGCGACTATTTTAACACCCTGTATAGAATACTTTTTATCCCTGTTGTACGCTCCTGTGGCATAGATTCCGACATCCATGGTGACGTACCCGCGGGGAAATCATAGTACTGCATAAACCACCAATATTGGCATCACCGAAAACTTACCAAGGAATCAATTTTAGTTAGTAACAGTTGAAGCAGCAACGGAGGCGTGAACACAACAATTAAGTTTCAGCATTGTGATCGCTTGTACAACTACTTAGTTTGTAACTCGTCAATAGTTCGCTTAATATTAAACAAGGCGCTTTAGTACATGCTGTGTTTCTAGAACAGCTCTATGTGAGGGAGATCGTTCCGGGAAGCACTAACTAGGAATATACCATCGCATTTGTGCCGTGATATGGAAGACAGTGTAGTGCAGAAACAAAGCTGTAATACATGGCACATTTCAGTGTGTCGCAACTATAAACTAACTACATAACTTTATAGAGCGCGGGGCAGGTCACCAATGCGTTGGACCGACCAAGTCAAAACTGCACTCAATGGTCCACTCCACGAATGCACAAAAAAAGCCACAGTACGGGAGGAATGGTGACGGTAGGCATGGGCAAAAAATATCGATATTTTTCCATAAATTTATTTTAATCTAAATTTAAAATTAATAATATTTAAAATTAATATAATTTAAATCTAAATCTAATTTCTTTTTTTTGTGATTTTCTTTTAAATTGTTATGTTGATTTTATAATTTTTTAATTCTGTTTAATTGTTCCAAAGTTTATTGAAATAAATAAATTAATAAAATACTGTTTTCTTCATGTCATTCTTTTTTACGAATTTTGAATGCTTTGGGCTTTGAATGTATGAATAATCATACGAAAACTGGTGATATATCGAAATATCGATATTTTTCACTCGATATTTATCGACACATAACGTTATTTTTTTAAACTGTCGATACGATAAATATCGATATATTTTTTTCACTTGCCCATCCTTAGGTGACGGATTCTGAAGCTTGCCACTCCTGATGTGACGATCACGACCACTCTGCCAGGAGTGTGACCACGAAGACGAAGAAAGTGCTTTCTTAGGTTCGAACCTTTGATCTACAACTCCGTGACCGCTGAACTACGACGACTTTCAACAAAATAACACCTGCAAAATCATGGAAAATCATAATCCCACATAATAATGCGCTAAACACGGGCCCAAAGTACTTCCGCCTAATTTATCGGGGCAGACAATAGACTGATATTGCGTAGGGCGGGCGGCGCACTTTGTAGGGCGGGCGGATAATAAAATTGCGCCAGGTTAATCATTCGCATTAATCAAGATATAACTGATGCTGTATGATAAACTTGTGAAGGTTTTTGCTTTGTTCTAGGTATGTTAGTTATGATTTCGTCCTGTTTTTCAAGTATTTCAGAAAACCTTCATTTGGATTTATTGTTAGTCGGGGCAAGTAAGCTTTAGGACAACGTTATCTTGGCCTGTCAAACTAACTCAGTATTCCGGGGTTTATTGTAACACATTGAGCTTCAGTAGGCTTAGCCAAGTTGACAATCTACAATCGTTAACGCTAATAGAAAACTACCCAAATGTATGGAAATGACATCATTTCAACAAGTCACGTGGTCGAACCAAACGAATAGAAACTTAAGTTTAGTCAAAACTGTAAGTTGGCTACGATTTATATGGGATGTAGCGATCACGATTGTAGAAACGAATACATTTCATTCTATCATCTTAACCGATGTAAAACTTGTCTACGAAGTTTTTATTTGCTTGTTTTGACCACGTGACTTAACGTTTACGATTGTAGTAATGAATCGATACGAATCGTTCGTAACTTGGCTAGGCCTGCAGATTATGTAATAATTCAGGCATTATGAGTGACAAAGAGGCCTCTCTACAGAACCGAACTTTTTCAAACATTTTGTGCACGGAAATTCTCTGCGGGTGGTTAATATACAGAGTGATTTTTTCAAGTGGCCGTGAATGACCAAATCCGAAACCATGAGGAATAGCGAAAAATTCAAGAAGTTCAAAAACTCTCGAGCCTGATTTTGATGAAAGCTGTATCATTGAATTTTTGAAAAATCAATGTGGCATGGAATCGAACCCGTTGGTTTTGGAAAAAATAACACTGGATTATTACACCATTCGATAGTGCCGCTATTATGTATCCAAGTCTGAAAATATATTAACGACATCATCACCCTGTGTTTATTTTTTAATCAAAAAATATTTTCAACTGATCACCATGAAAAACTAGTAAAGTTAATGTCAAAATGGTTTGACCAACAACATTTGAGAAAGTCAAACAATTAAGATTTACTGTGTAGAAGAAGGAAATATCAAAAATTAAAAACGATATGCAATAAGAATATTAATTTATTTAAAAAAATAACTTTTTCACTATTTAAGTTTTTAAGCGTTTTCTTAATCCAAATAACAGCCATCAACAACACTCATTTACCCAACTATGACAAATTAAGTTGGTTAAAAAAATTACTGCTTACTTACTAATTACATTTTGTACATTATATTTTAAACACTGGTATACATTTTCAGGCTTCTTTATACATACAATACAAAAACGACTCTTGCGACCAGCGCATTAGTTTCAAAGTCGTTTTATTTGTTCTCTTCGTCATCACATATCTTAACTTTTAAGGCCCTTTAGGACCTTATTATTATTTTTTGTTCTCTCCTTCGAGAACTAACACCCGACATTTTCAAATTCGGAATCAAAAGATCAAATCCAATTTGAGTCGTACAAGCTAGATTTAAAAACCATTTAGTAAATAGAATCTCAAGCTTCAAATCCAGTTTTTTTTTGTAGCAATTTTGACAGTGAGTGGATTCCAAAAACATCAAATAAATTGAAAAAGCCCGCTCTATCAATTATTCTATTTTATATCTAATAATTAATTATGTACACAAATGTACAGAATTATATGATGTAGCATAACAAAATTTTACTTAATTCAAAAATTTCCACGAATTGGTTCATTCACTATCTTGTATCTAGCCTCTGATAAAAAATAATCGTAACTTTTAAAACGACAGTAAGTGGTAAGAACGGTATTTTTTATAGATAGTAAAACCTTGAAACAAAATATCATACCTATAGGTATATTATCTTATCTATGAAATGCGCAAAAAACATTACTTTAACCAGTTGTCATGTCACTTCAAAAAATTATGAAGAGAACACTAAACGTTACCTTGTATAACAATATTTTACTGTTAAATTAATCATCGTGATTGTCTTTAATTATATGGTGTCTCTTTGTCCCAATATCTGCAAGTAGGTAAAGCATGGAAATAGTTTGCTTTAAGTTCACACCAAACAAAACAAGATACCTACATTAAATTGTATCTAAAATCACATAAACCTTTAGACAATCCAATCACACAAATAAATACAATTATGAGTTTATTCATTTAAACTTAACACGTCTATATACATTTCATTCGACCTAACACGGCCCCATTTATTCAAGGCTTATAGTCTAAAAAAATTACACAATCAGAAAATCTAACTAATTAGCTTTTCTTAATTATTCTAACTAGATGTAGAGCTTTTATGCACGTTAATACAATGAAACTTTACCAACCATGTCAATCATACCTTCAAAATAATTAGTTAATTCTGCTTAAATTAGTTTAGTAAATATTATAACCTGGTAATTTCGCTTAATGGGAAGGAGGGATAGCGAAATTCAAGACCTTTAAGTCTTGAAGCAAGAAACTCTTCGGCTTGCAATTGCATTTTATCGTCAAAATGTTCTTTCCAGCCCCCAGCTTCACCTGCAAATAAAAACAACAGTAAATTATTAAATATTTCATAAGCTAACAAACTCGGAAAAACAAAATAAAGCTAACGTTTAAATTTATTAAACCATTATTAACATCGTTTATCATTCGTAATATCGTTTTTAACATTAACAATTTAGTAATTGTGTTAATAATATCATTTTTAACGTTAACATATCACATCTTAACATTATCATTGTTAACGTTAACAATGACTGAAGTTAACAAATTAAAGGCAATCAAAAATACGTCTTTTAAGTTTTACGACTATGGCAATGTTCTTAAAATTTTCCATAGTGACATTGAAGTCAATTTCACCGATATTTTGAACTAGACCTTCCGCGTATTTTATCAATAGTGATATATAATATCACTGTGATAATACAATCGATGGCTTAAATAGGTGTGTTCAGAATTGAAATAATCTTTAGGCAAAAAGATTTGGAATTCACGCTTCCCGTGACCCAAGGGCTGGCTTTTACCTTGGTCAGAGGCTAAGTGTTGCCATACAACGTGGCAGCGCCGCCAGTCTCTTGGGCACATTACCAGCTGACAGCGTTGAGGAGGAGTTTTTCGATGCCGTGTAGTTTGTTGTTAGAAGGTTTGAATTTCATTGACATAATAATTCCATTGATATCATTTTGCTATTTGTCAATCGGAGACAAAGGTGGTTTTTCAAGAATATTTTTTACAGTTTCACTATTATTTTGACTCTTTCCACAATCCAGTAGCTATGAGCCAAAATGCTGCACTTGAGAGGCTACGTACCAAGTATCAAACTAACCAGAGGGCCTAAAATGGCCGCTTTAGCAGAATCTTAATATGAATCACGTTCAAAATGTTATTTCTTAAAATAGACTTTATAGTCATAACTGTAAAATCTATTTTAAGAATTTAAAATTTTTAACGTGATTCATATTTTGAATCTGATAAAGCGGCCATTTTAGACACCCTGGTCCAATCTACACTGTTACTAGCAAAGAGTACCAAACTCAATTCTAAGACGTATCTCAAAAACTCTCCTTAACTATCTATGGGCTCATTCTATTTTGTCTTTAGAGGAGCAATGTAATCTATACTAATATTTAGATGTAACATTTGATGTGTTGGATGTAGCGGGTAATCTTTGAAACTACTGATCCGAATCCCATTTTTTTTCACTAATAGGCAGCTACATTATTCCCGAGGTTATATTTAAAACTAGCGACCCGCCCCGGCTTTGCACGGGCATGTTATTCGTACCTGACTGTCGTGTGGTCTCATCAAATTACAGCCTATGTTACTTTCTTTGATAATTTAGCTTTCTATTGGTGAAAAAATGGTTGAAATCGGTCCAGTAATTTCGGAGCTTATTCGGTACAAACAATAAAATCTTTCCTCTTTATAATATTAGTATAGATGTTCCCGTGGGATAGTTTACGACCATAACGGGAGCGAAGCCGCAGGAAAAAGTTAATGTTTTATTGTTTAATCAGTTACGAATTCTAACCTTTTCTGACGAACTGAATGCTGTCGCCTGTGCCGTTGTTGACAGTTTTGCTCTTTTGGAGGTTGTCAAAACTGAGGTGGTCCGCTAACGTTTTGATCTGGATATCTGAGTAATCTTTGTTCAAGAACTTGCATACTGCCTTAACTTCTTTTGCCAAGTCCTGAAATTTAAAGTTTCTGTTAATATTTTATGATCTTTAATTCGAATTGTTAGAAATATGTGGTGGGTATTTCTAAATTTTTGATTTAGTGTCGCAAACGAGAAATAAATATGTCTCGGTAGTAGCTCGGGGTTTAGTTCTATGCCTTGTTGATGGTAATAGGCTCGTCCCTATTACATGAGACTTACATAATACACCTCCGTATTTTATAAGGGGAATGCTTTTGTGTAAGTAATGTTGGTGTACATACCTTTTTCATATCTTCATAGTATATAAAGTGCATGTTAGGATGATGCCTCTTTGTGTAGGCTTCGTTTGCGTGTGCTACGATCGGGGTCCATGGCACTGTAAACAAATATAGTACATTATTGTAGATATCTTACGGAATAGGCAGTAAATCTCAGTCAGAATATTTACCGTTTGATCTACTTGTAAATGTTAAGGTTGTGTGTTAAACAATCTAAAATTCTTTAACTTGTAGATGGACTTATTCTAAGCCCGTGCAGGATTGATCTCAAACACTCTTGGTAAAGATAGAAGTCGCAAAATGAAAAAAAATACTTACACAAATCTCTTCTGAAGGCTTCCCAGAAGTGGCCGACATTCGCCCTCAATAATTTCTTCCCACACATCTTGTGTAGATAATAATAAGAGACTGCCACATCCCGTGGATCCCTCGCTACATATACCACTTTGGCAGTCGACAGCAGGGCCGGAGGTAGCATCGACAAAGGGAGATGAGTCTTAATAAATCTAGGTGAAGGTGCTTTGTCTATTGGCTTCCAACTATCTACTCTTACTGCTTCGTCTAGACCTTGGAACTTTCCTAGATTAAAGAAGTTTAGTTTTATGAGTTCGAACGCTAGTTCTGGGAGTATCGATGTGGTTCTGTAAAAAAGAGAAAAAATTGTTAGTTTTTATTTTTATCTTGGTAATTTTAAATCTGGGGAATGTTCCACTGACTATATCAATATAAAGTACATTTAAAGGAAATCGGCGATCATACCTAGCACCCTTGAAATAGGTTATCAGCTCTATAAGAAAAAAATCTGCTGGTTGCCGTTTGCTCGTCGATGGCTCTTGCACTGAGTATTTCACTTGGAGTCAGTGTAATCTGACAACCTCTTCTAATTTTAAACTTTAACTTAAGGTCTTTTGCACTAAGTTGTCCTAATGTGCCCTAGTCAAGGTAATCAGACACGCTTTTACATCAAAAAACAAATTACTCATAAATCGATTAATTTCATATAATATTAAGAACTTCAGTATTGATATTGGTTTTTTTGTTATCATTATTGATAGTGAAAATGACATGTATTTTTCGTATCTTTAATCTAAAAAATTTTTGTTAATATAAGATACAATATCTTATTTGCTAAGTGTGCCTACACGATAATATGCACACGCAAATACTAACCATATAAATACTTGTAGCATCGTATGATTATGTTTTTGTGATTAATTTATGATTTAAAAAGTCAACGATTATAAAATTGGTACTTGGACTTTTTTGATTTGATGTCGCCCTTGCCATTTAATGGATATCTCTACTCTAGTCAAAAATTTACCTAATCTCATACAAAATTAGAATCTATAATAAAATAAAATAATTTAATCGATTTAATTTATTCTAATTTAATTTAATCTATTTTAATTTAATTAAGTGTAATCAATTTAAATTTTAAATAGTTTTATTTTTCCAAACTGTGTATTTCTTGTTTAGTTAATGATTTGATTGTCTGCGCATAATGTGTGCATGGTGTGCTTTTCTGTAAGTGATGATGCGCTTAGATTTAAGTTTGCAATGTACAAATTATAATGTAACAGTGTACTCATTGTTGAGAAGCCATTAAAATTAAATAAATAAATGATTTTCTGATTTTCTTCACATATGAAGTCAAATGACATTTATTCTTTCTACCCTTGGATTAAATTTCTTAGAATTCCTGAGGGGGGCTTTTGCCCAGCAGTGGGATGACGCATGCTCATTACTGAGCTCTAGATGTTATTGTACATAGTTGTTCTAGATAGTATGAATGTCTTAAGACGACTACAGGAGCAAAATTATTATAGCAACTATATTTGTGGTGGTTCAAATTTCGTTTGAAAAACTGTTAGAATAAAGTTCTAAGCAGCTTGCACTACAAAGTGGTTGTTACGTCAGTCACAGTGTGAAATGAAATGTTTCACGCTCTAATTACAGGGGGGCGCTATTGGTAAACATGGGTGAATATGTCACTGAAATGTTTTAGAAAAACCAGATGGCATCCTTTTCTTTTCAGATGGGAAATCATCAAATGACTCCTCTCGCTCTGGGCGGAGCAGGACGGAGTGTCAGACTTTTACTGACTAAAACCCATCCATGTTCCTTCATCGCCCTTGGTGTTCCAGGGCCACGGCATCTCTTTCAAACAGTCCCGCAGCCCCGGCAGGCATCGGCCCTTGCGGATCCCTTCCTTTTTGCTGATGGCATCCTTAGGTCCGAATTTATTTATCTATAGGTAGTTCTATGATACCAATACGTCCTACCTATAATAAACCGTTATCAAGTAGTAATATGACGACAATATAACATTATTAGTAATAGATACTCACTCCAGCATGGGGAATCTCTTGAAAAGTGGTACTTCCTTTGCGGTTATGTAATCTAAATCGTTCTCCGCCAACCATACCATTTCTTGAACCCATGTTGTTCCTGAAAAATAAAGAATTTAACATTAACACTAGTTTAACATTGATACAAGTTTAACATTAAGAGTTTGATATTAAGACAAGTTTAACATTAAAACAAGTTTAACATTAAGACTAGTTTAATATTAAGACAAGTTTAACATTAAGACACGTTTACACAAATTTTATTCGGCTAATAACTTCACATTGCGACTGCAAGTTTTAAAACCAACATCGTGGTGTGAAAATAAGATGGCGATATGCCGTATTCGCCTTGTACTCTTCTAACTCTTTCTTCAGTACTTTATCAGTGATGGCTCTAAGATGTCTTAATAAGGTATGAACAGTCAACCAACCTTATTTTAACGTCACCAGTATCGAAAAAGTAGTCATTTTTGAAGTTATGATCAAAAACAGATCTCTTTTAACCTAATCTTTACAATGCACCGATTTCTCTAGCCTATCATTTTAGCATCTACCGGTTAAAACTAGGTCTTTTCCGGTTAATTACCGCATCATGGCCGACACCTTGAATTGATCAATGTTCTTGCCCTTCAAAATTACGTATTTATCATGTGATTCACCACATTATCACATACCTACATATACGAATTTTGATGAGTCACGAAATTATATCGGAAAACAACAGTTCATGTTACCCAAACCTGTAACCAGTATCAGTAAAATTTGTCGGGATTACGTCGGTCCTATATGTATTTTATCAGACGGATTGACTTTATCGTGAATCGTGATAACAAAAACCACGAATAAAAAAATACCAACTAAAAAAACTCAGTAACAAACTTCTGACGTTTCATCTGACCATTTTGTTTGACAGCTAAAATAAAAGCTTTTGAAATATAGCTTTTATTAGTTGCATTGTTTTTGTTTTTATTTTGTGTTCAGTTTTGTTTACAATCTTCGACGGTTATGAGAGCTTTGTTAAAAATGAACACGAGTGAATAAATCGGGAATACAAATTAAAATTCTTCAACCATTTTTACTTGAACTGCGTTCATTTACTGGCCTTACTGGACTTATGTGACAGGTGGAAATTATGTGATCAGCCGGCAGCTAGAAATTCTAAGAACTTCTTATTAAAACCAAAACTCATAACAAACACTAGGTATCTACCACTACTAATATCACCATCGAAATCTAACGGACATGACTGACATAGCAATTAATACTTTGACGTCATGCGTTCAACTAAATAAGTACTGCCTCATAATCTATGTTGTAATCAAAATTAATCAACCTATGAAACGCCTTAAAACGCCCAATATGTAGGTAAGTACTCTGATTTTGCGAGCTACACACTCCAGCAACTTACTCTTGCAAGAGCAACTGCGGTGTAATGAAGGAAGAGTAGGAGAATGTTTAGAGCACGCCACGACTCACTACTACGCGACGTAATCACGCGGAAGAAACACGTGAAACATGCACGTTCGCTTGCCGTGAATCGCATAACGTGAGACCGAGAACGGGGGACACTAGAGTGAGTCCGTCGGTGCGTTCACTGTGGAATCTCAATCTAGTCATTCCGCCATCTAGTCATCTCGCTCACTCTTTACCATTTGCATCACTCGTCAAGCTTAGGCTCGGCGCAAACGGGCCACCAACCAAAGCCAACGGTGGCTGTGGTTTGTTTGTCGACTGCTATAACGAGTGGCCGCCACCGACCACACGTGTGCGGCGACTTTCAACAAAATGTATGAAAAAGCGTGTGAACTGCTTGTCGCTGGCTACCGGTGGCCCGTTTGCGCCGGGCTTTAGGGTTGCGCCACATCGCGGTATCGCACGCGGCATCGACGATGCGTTCGGCAGCACGCTCTGTCTCTCGCTCTTGCAAGTGACGGTTCTGAGCGACAAAAAGGGATAATAGCACGGTTCCGTGCTGCTTGATGGGGTTCAACTCTTAGCACGCTACGCTGATGCGCCTAGTTTGCTAAGCGGACGCGCCGCGTCCCTATCAACTCTTGCAAGGAGTTAGCGTGATAAGTAACCGTTCTAGCTCCATCCTCTTCTTAGTCCTACAATAAAAGGCGTGTCATAACACCACACATACAAGGCCACATGTGATGTCATGTCCTGTAGTCTTTAGGTATAGCTAATCGCAACATACGAATCTAATCGGATCGGTCTGACCGATTGCGCACGCGTACAGTACATGAAATGCTCATGCCACTTCTGTTCGATTCACATCAGGGACTGTTTTTAATTTCGTAATGGCATCTCGCAGGTCAACTTATGAGGCTGGCTTTTGCTTAACCGGACTATCCTGTGGATGCCTTGAGTGTGAAGCCTCCAGGCAGGGGCAACAAGGAGTGACAGCTAGCTCAGGTGCGAAGGATCAGAACCTTCTAAAGATAGTTTTCTCTATGTAACCTAAACTAAAACTAGTAAAGAAACCGTCAAGTACTCACCAGATCTAGGGAAGGTGATGACCCATACATCATCAGGTCGCACCTGCATGTTGTATATGGCCTCCGCGTGTTTCTTCCACTGCCCGGGCATCAGGTAACCGTTCTCTCCGCATTTTATGAAGGGCCGTGTGAAACCTGCAAATAAAAATTAATTATAATTATTAAATTGTACAATAAGATTCTTTAATAACCAGTAAATTGAAACTTTTCTGAGGTTTAAAAACAGTCGCCAATAAAGACTTTAAGACTTCAAATATTAAGGCCACTTAATAAGGCCCTTTTGTGATTTAGTTAACTGCGAGTGATATTCATCCTTAGAGTGGTACAGCAGGGTCTAGGTTGCTATAAATGGATACATAGATACATCTCGTTTACGCAAACCATAATGGCTACTCGTCATCTGCCTAGCCTTTTCCCAAGTATGTTGGGGTCAGCTTCCAGTCTGACCGGATGCAGCTGAATACCAGTATTTTACAAGGAGCGACTGCCGGGCCTCCACAGCCGGGTAATACGATACCCCTTGGTAAGACTGACCATAATGCCTACCGACTAATCCATTAACATTCTATTCTAGGAGAGGTAATTCTATGAAAAAACCTTTTAAAAATTAATTCAGGCTTTACCTTTACACGCACGAGCACTTACGAATATGTAAAAAAATAAACATTTTAAAAGACCTATTCAATGTTGCGAAAATTCTACCATATTTCATTCGAGGGCTGTACGAAGTGAAAACATTTTTTTATATACAAATACAATTCTACTAAAAGCTACCATTTCATATAGTGAGAGGTATGCTGTGTATTCTTTTTATGAATTCCAATTTTGAAAGTGAGACTGTGTATGGAGGTTAGTACTCTTACGGGAATCATCAGCTTTTTTCTCGATATGGCATCTCCTTGAGAGGTTGTCGTCTGCTTAACCGGACAATCCTGTGGGTGCCTTAAATGTAAGGCCTCCAGCCAGGGCAAAAAACTTACAAACTAAGTGACTACACGCTAAGGGCACCCCCTGTGGGGTACGGGCCTCGGCTTAGGGCGTCGCTGGGAGAGAACAGCAAGGGGACAGGCTGGATCGGAGTGGTGGGAATCGTCAGCCAGCATCGTTTTCTTTTTAAAGGGGTTGACCGTTAAAAGCGAATTGTAGATGGCGCCACCATAGCTAGGCCAATGACCAATGAGGTCAAAGTATTTAGAAATATAAAATGACATCACCAGATGTTTATAATAACCAATTACGATGCGGAACCAGCTATGCTAGCGCCAATAGTTTCACAGTTGCCGTCCCAATTGAAAATGAAAAATAGCGATCTAAACCTTCTTGGCACATTGTTTCCGAATTGACAAAACATCAAGATTGTTTTAATAAGTTTAATATTATTTAACTCGTAATACCTTTCTGTACGAATCAAAATTCGTTGGATACTTTAAAAAATCCAAGCCTTGCGGTAAAAAAAAACAAAACACAGGAAGTGACTTGACTGTTTATAAAAGTAATTATTTTATCATTAGGTTTCAAGTTTTTCAAGTACCTAAGTCTCCACCGAATGAGTCAACATTATAATACCTACCTACCCTCTTGAATTATCAAGGTTTTTTTGAAGATCCGTACCTACATAGGTATTATACAACCAGTACTTTTAGATAGGTACCTACTTAAGTATCACTTAAGAGATATTTGGCGCTTATCAGTGTGATAAGATTATTTTTATATATTTTTACTATGAAAAAAAAGGTAGGTGATATCTAAAACAGCGGGAGCTCTCGTTATCAGGAGCAATAAAATGCTGTTTCTGCTATCAAGCTGCAATATTGATTAGAGTACCCAAGCTAAAGGTAAGATCCTACCAGAAGTATTTAAGGTCTTAGCCGCTACCACCCGGCAAAAAGAATATAATTAAAATATGGGCTTTATATATTTCTCTTTAGATATACTTTACATTGGCATTGACGGCGGTAAGCCCGCTGACCGCGAGCTGTCTTCTAATTTATGTTGCCAATGTAAATTATATTTATAGAGCCTTAAGCCCAATTTGAATTATATTCTTTTTGCCGGGTGGGAGCGGAGTCGTTTACGTGGGCTAAGACCTTTACTCATTGCGTGAATTGCGACCCAGTCATTCGTATTGAAACAAATGATAAATATTGCAAAAGAACGACCTCTGAACAAGTTCAATGGAACGTGAAAACAAAACAAGATAAAGCTGGCAAAAGAAAACTACAGTCGCTTCATACAGTGAACCGTATACATAACATAACATCTCGCCCGTAATCGCCGAAGAGTTAAGCAGAAGTGTACCTAATAGTACACCCACATTTCGACAGTTATGTTTTAGTCCCATATAATAGGGGGCGAGCCTATCGTCATCAACCGGGCGCAAATCCAGACTCCGTGGCTGGTCGTGAGAAATTCCTGATGGAAAAACCCAATAACACTTTGCCCGAACTGGGAATCGAACCCAGGACATGCTCAGCAGTCGCGCTTGCGACTAATAGGCCAACGAGGTTTTACAATCGCCAGTTTACTTTTATTCGACGAATAAGTTTGACATTTTGACAGTTTTTGTATAGACACTCCGCCAAAACGCCAGATTTACTCTTCAGGTAAAAGTTATCTAATGATTGAAAAATCGGCCTTTAAATTATGGAATGTATTGTTAATAAATATGCACCCGTGAGTACACTTAGTACATTGACATAGTATAATTACACTCGAGTAAGCACTTGTTTGCTCCACAGAGTAAATAACATTCTATCGTAAACAGATTACAATTAATCAGTGATTAGTGTAAATACGTAGGTACCTAATTAGTATTGTAACGCGATAATTATAATACATGACGTGTCATCTTTGTGAACAATATTGTGTATAAGCACTTCATGTTAGGGTACCACAGAAAGAGCAATAACTTGAAATTAATCATTGGACTTGATATAGCGGTGATTTAGATTTAAATAGTGTCCATGGAGTTTTTTGCTCATTCTTGTCCATAGAGGTTTACGCTTTGGTATGGACAACTGCAGTCCTTAGTCCTTTCACTGTTATTATGGCTTGTGGCTGGACTGTACCTTCATCTTTTTGTTTTTGGAACTGCATAGCTATTCACAACGCTTCGATTCGATTTTCGATTTCCGAATCGAAAATCGAATCGAAGCGTTGTGAATAAGGGGCCTGGTCTATTCTACTTATAGATGCGAAAGTTTGTGAGGGTGTATAGATGTCTGGATGTTTGTTATTCTAAAACTACTGAACGTATTTGGATGAAATTCAGCACACAGATAGTTTATAACCTAGATTAACACATAGATACTTTTTATCCGGGTAGTATGATCCCGCGGAACAATTATCGTACACACTGCGGGCGCAGCCGCTGGCATAAGCTAGTTTAAAATAAATACGTTGAATGTTGAGTTTGAGATAAATAGTCTATTCCATTGACGTAGTAGGTACGTCAGGGTGTCATTACACGCGGGCCTGTGGACGGGGAGCTATGGGCTAGCTCGCCGTCCGTCCGTCTCATGACGACAGGCCGTGTCATCAACGGCGCGTTCATGTTCCACGCGCACCTCAAAGAGAGTCAGCAAAAGGGAAGTGGTCCGCAAGGACCGAAGCCTGCCGGGGCTGCGGGACTATTCGAAAGAGATACCGTGGCCCCTGAACACAAAGGGCGATGAAGGAACATGGATGGGTTTTAGTCAGTAAAAGTCTGACACTCCCTCCTGCTCCGCCCAGAGCGGGAGGAGTCATTTGATGATTTCCCATCCGAAAAAAAAAGGGTGTCATTACACCCTCAGGAACTTATTAGTTATTTTGAAACAGACCGGCTCTTTGTCTATTTAGCCACTTTCCACCACGTTTTGGCAAATAATTTTATATCTCAAATTAGTTTTGTTGCCACGAAATTGTTTTATAGTTTCGTGCAAAATGAATTTCATTAGTGGATGTCAGAAACACGACCAGATGAGAACGAATTATTATTTACGAAGTAAAACTGTTTCTTGGTCAATTGTCACTGAATTTTCAGAAAGATATTTACTATTGTGTTAAATTTTATTCAAGTCCTGAACTATCCTAATCGTCATGTTTTTCTAATGATTGCTATCATCGATAAGTGTTCAATCTTTAAAACTGATTTTGTGTACTTAGGTTTTACATAGAACTATGCTGATTGTCTAAACTAAACATTGTCCAGCGATATTTAGCGATATTTATTGTTTTTGCATGTGTTTCATGTTGAAAATTAACAAAAGCCACATACAAGATTACTGCCTTACGAGCGAGCCAGTTTCCCAGTTATAGGCTGATTTTGCTGTAATGTATCGTTAACCTTTTATAATGAATTAATGATAGCAATGAGATATTTCTAGACGGCGTGTAAAGCCAAATGAGAGGTCCATGAGCGGCATCAAAACTTTGACACCAGGTTAGGCACTAAACACACAATAAAGAAGAATGAATAAGAAACAAAAATGCAGCACAGTATAATTAGCGTGTAAATGAGCGCCATTGCCGGGCCACAGGCCTCATTGTGAGTGTGAAATTACCAAAACCCACCATGCCGACTCAATGCGAATAGTATAGTACACTACCCTACATTAAAAACAATATTCCTAAGTTTATTTCCATGGTACTCAAACTTAACTCACAAGAACACTACTCACTGGGTTATCAAAGCATCGTAAAAAGTAATTTGTATCAGTACACCAGCACTGAGTGAGCTTTGTGCGATGATAAAGCGATCTAAGAGCGATAAATGTCTTAAATGATTAGCTATCTACCGACATACACATTCATAATTATGTGACATCATATCTGTTCACAGTTTCTACTATAAGCCGAAGGTCTGTTTTCATATAGAAAAGTAAATTAGCACTGTTTTTTTTTATGATTGAACATTATGTGCTTGATCTAAAGGTTGCTGGGATCCGCTGGATGCAAGTCGCACGGGACCGGTCAATGTGGCGAGACTTGGGGGAGGCCTATGTCCAGCAGTGGACGTCTTTTGGCTGAAATGATGGTAATGATGATGATTATGTGCTTGCTTTGTCTGACGACCAGGATAAGAGGTGGAGCATATTTCGCATAGAGCGACCATAACCATATATTTAGATTTATTGTAAATATTATAATATATACTAAATATTATATAGTAATATTACGTAACAGGGAAGAAGACAGATACCTAAGCGATGAGGAGGCAGTGGAAGTGACTCCGCAGTGAGAGGAAAAAGGCACTAATGATGAGGACGCTTATAATTACCTGACCATACAATCATAGCAAATATCAAGGCGTGCACTAAATATGAAAACGTTATCTTTTTACAACCTAATCGTAACTAGTTATAATTTAGTGTGCCTTAATAGCAACAACATGTCACGATTTACTATAACAAAATGCGTTTAAAAATTCTGAAAATTCATAAATATACTATATAGCTATATAATATAATTATTATAATTTTATTATGTGACTAACGACCCGCTCCTGCGTCACTCGGTGCCACCTACCGGGTCCAAAACTATCCTATCTTTCAAGCTGGAATCAACCATACACATTCACAAAATTTCATTAAAATCGGTTCGGTGGTTTCGGAGATTGGAGTGTACGAACGTAGTGACACGTGATTATTATACACTAAAAATAAGCCTATATTGTCCTACTGCAGGGCAAAGACTTTTAGTGATTGTAGAAATAAATTTACCAGTAAAATGGTAATATAGTTGGATAACTGAGTTAGAAACAACACAGTATAATTAACATCTTAGCATACAAACATCAAATACTAAGACACAAGATAACCTAGATCTGTTTCCGAGAGAAGCGCTACAGATGTTGTCTTATCTTAGGATATTGTGGGAGTTATAGCCCTTTGGATGTTGCTACAGAGGCTTAACTTAGTGAGATGAAGCATTGAAATACGGCTTGGTTTAATAGTTCAGGAATTGATAAATGTATTTGCGCGTGGATCGAGTTATAGAAATATTTAAGGTAATCCTTGATTGACGGGAAAAGGACTCAATGTAGAAATTGGGGGAGGCCTTTGCCCAGCTGTGGGACAATACAGTATAAAAAAACAATGGATAATTTTGAAAGGAGTGAAAAACAAATGAACAATAATATCGGCTATGTTAAACTAAACAGTATCGATTTGTAGCCCTTGTTACTTGCAATACAATTTAGAATTTATCCGATCTGACCTTGAACTTATTTTTCATGAAAACTGGTGAAGGAATTTCCACGTCTTGGTTTTATATGCAATAATTAACTTCGTTCCATACGATTCTAACCTTTTAACTACAAGCAATTTACATTTTTATACGAATTACATTTTTACGAATGATTAAAGTACCATTTCGACGATAAAACTGGGTTAATATTTTACATAATAAAATCCATTATTATCTTGACAAATTACAGGTAAATTTTGATGTTATTATCAGAGTAAATCATGCATATAAACAATAACGAAATGTAGTGGAAATTCAGACTAGGCGCGTATGAAACGTTCAAAGTTTCAGTTAATTATAGTGTTTCCAAGTATTCGCCATGGATAATTTAATTACATTTAAACAGATTACTTTGATGTTCATTATTAATGCTCATCAGACTAACTATTATTTGAACAGTTAAAGCTTATAATAAGCTTGTAATTCAGAATGATATAGAGAGAATGATTTCGTTGCCATTTTTTAGTTAAAAAAGAAAATATCATACTTTTTTCCCCAAAAACCGAACAAACCGCATCCAAAATACACAGTAAAAAACCAAAAATTTGAAAACAAAACACTATGAAAATACACCACACGCACCCGGTAGACATTTCCTTATGATCTTGTCTTCTTCGGCGGTAACATTTCTCATTTGATACGGCAAGTCCAACCAAGGTGCCATCGTTGCTGTTTCATGTACGCACGTTCACGAACTGTGATAGTAATTGGCAATACCGAGCCTTTTCAATAAATGTGTAAGTTTTGTAATCTAATCATTGTATCGATTCATCTATTGCCCTGATAACACTGACTGACCAACGAGAATGTCGAAATTTAACGCGGCCTGATAAGGTAGGGCGATTAGAACAAAATACAGGTGTAAAAGTTATGTCTATTACGTCTGTTTGAGATGAGTAATAGATGAGTGTGTGCCTTTCAGAGAGGGGAGACATCATATTAGGGTGATTCTGTAGTTACATTTCATAGCTCTCTAGAGCTATAAGATGCCATGAATAGAATGCAGCAGTTTAAACTATCTCGTGTGGTCTGTTCTTCCATATATACTGGCTAATGCAAACGTGATGTTATATTATGTAAAAAAGGGATTAACAAATACTCGTGAAAGTATATCAAAAAATAAATCAAATAATTATTTATTGCGAAGAACAAGGTCCATAAGGGTTAGTAAAAGAGTACTTAAGAACTATGTTGGCGGTGCGGTAGTATATGACATCCACCATGCCACATTGGGCCCGCGTGGTGGATTATGTACGACTTATCTTATTGAGATGAAGCGTGTGTCCCAACAGTGGGCTCGTTCATTGGCTGATACTGCTATACAGTGATATAATAGTGCCTAGTGGTTTGACCTTCGGACTGCTAAATCATAGGTCTCGAGTTTAAACCCAAGACACGCACCTCTGATTTTTCTGATTCATGTGCGCATTGTACAATGTGAAGGATAACATCGTGGGGAAACCAAACTAGCATGCCTGAGAGATATTCCTCGACGGCATGTAAAACCAAAAACTGTGACACCAAGCACCACACCACAAGATAAAGAAGAAGACGTGATATAATATTTATTTTATGTTGGCTGTAAATAATATGTCACTTGAAAGGATGTGTGTGTGCGCAAAAACGAGATTCAATTCGCTTATTAGATTATTGTTTATCAAGGCCTGTTTTCAACATTAGATATCAGCTTTTAACCTAGAAACTGTTAAACTAATTTCAGCCTGAATAGACGTTCATTTTTGTCTGAATATTGATTGAACAATCAGCCAATAAAGACCCAATTTTCGTTGTTCTTGCAAAACATTATTTAGCTATGTTTTACCAATTATTAAGCAATACAATAGCGACGTGAGAGACGACACGTCGACAACTTATACACATTAATTGACAAGTAAAGGTTCGGTAATACCGTTACGGACAACTTGCGGACACGGCTTCGGGCACCGGACACTGACAGATACTAAAGTATATTACGTGAGCAGCGGTGGCCCAGTGGTGGCGACCCCGACTTACGAACAGTAAGTCGTGGGTTCGAACCCAGGCAGGCGCATTCATCATCATCATTTCAGCCGAAAGACGTCCACTGCTGGACATAGGCCTCCCCCAAGTGTCGCCACACTGACCGGTCCCATGCGACTCGCATCCAGCGGACTCCCGCAACCTTCACCAGGTCATCGGTCCACCTAGTGGGAGGTCTTCCAACGCAACGTCTTCCGGTTCGCGGTCGCCACTCCAGAACTTTTCGGCCCCATCGGCCATCCGTTCTGCGAGCAGGCGCAGGCAGGCGCATTACTTTGTGTAATTTATTTCATTACCGCTGCTCTCAAAACGGTGAAGGAAAACATCGTGAGGAAACCGGCATGTTCTAGAACCAGAAAATTCGAAGACATGTGACATCTACCAATCCACACTGGGCCCGCGTGGGGTATTAGCCCATTCTCTCTCATAGAGAGGAGGCCTGTGTCCCAGCAGTGGGAACATTAATAGGCTGATGATGATTATGATGATGATATTACGTCAAAAGGAGTTTGTGAGTGAGCAAAGTTCAAAAGTGATTTCACAAATTGATTTTTCGCAGTAAAACGGTGATAAAGATTGTGTTTATATCATTTCTAACACGTCATCGAAACGAAATTAAAATGATAACCGAATTTATTTCATTTGACGAAATTAAGTAGCCTTTACATTGAGTTCAAAGAAATAGCTATTACTCACCATTAAGTAAATAAATAAATAAATATCGCTGGACATTACACATAGCGCCATCTAGCGCCACACTAAGCATCGTGGACGCCAGATAGTTGATATACTACATAGATACTTTTTATTTGTAAATACATACTTATTAAAAACATCCATGACTCAGAAACAAATGTTCATGCTCATCACACAAACATTTGCTCCTACCGGGACCCAACGAACGTAAGGCAGCCTCACTAACGCTGCGCCATTCGGGTCGTCAAAAGTAAATCATAACCTCAGTTTTCAACTAATCTGCCAATACTCTTGATGAGTCACCCATCCACTTACTTACCCTACCATGATAGATTCAGTTGATTACTTAATTACCCACGTAGGCCAGTACAAATTAATCATGACGTATCCCTTTGTATCAAATATTCTATCAATCAAACTTCGTGGCCGATGTTATCAATTTGTAATACGATTGTGATACGGGCAGACAATAATTTTAGCCTGTCAGTTAACTGTCTTTAGCTGTAGACTTTAGATATTAGCATTGATGTTGAAGAATGAGGAGAATCACATCATAACGCCTGATATCCCCGAAGAGTTAGACAGTGGTGTTAAGTGCAATCACATTTCGCTAGTTATGTTTAAGTCTCATGTAATTTGGGGCCATTGCTAACAACCAGGCACAAAGCCAGACTCCGTGGCTGCTACTGAGAAATTCCTGATTGAAAAACTCAATAACACTTTACCCGACTCGGGAATCGAACCCAGGACCTCTCGAAGAAGCTTGCGATCACTAGGCCAACGAGGCAGTCAGTATAAAAAAAATTAGAAACCCGACTGCGTGAAAAATAACTAATAACTTTAAATAAAAACTGAAAAGAAAAAAACAAGTTCAGGAAACAGGACATCCCGTCCCGACTGTTGCAGTCATATGTTTGGCGCCAAAAATCCGCCATTTTGTTTTTCTTTTATTTTGATATACCCAATGTCACTCTCACAGTAAATACAAATCTAACGACACCTCTCAAGCTAAAATCCATCGAGCCGTTCAAGCTGCAGAGCGTGCCAAACATTTGAATTTGGCGTCAAAAATCCGCCATTTTTTTTTTTTTTTATATATACCCAGTGTCACTCTCACAGTAAATACGAATCTAACGACACCTCTCCAGCTAAAATCCATCGAGTCGTTCAGGCCACAGAGCCAAACAATTATACATACAAACATACTGACATGACATACATGACGACCCGAATGGCGCAGCGGTAGTGAGGCTGCCTTACGTTCTTAGGGTCCCGGGTTCGAATCCCGGTACGAGCAAATGTTTGTGTGATGAGCATGGACATTTGTTTCCGAGTCATGGATGTTTATATGTATAATAAGTATGTATTTACAAACAAAAAGTATCTATGTAGTATATCAACTATCTGGTGTCCACGACACAAGCCTCGTTGCTTAGTGTGGCACTAGATGGCGCTGTGTGTATTGTCCAGCGATATTTATATTTATTTATACTCTCGAAAAACTTCTTCTTCTTCTGACGCAGTCGGGTATAACTCTCCTTCTGGCGCAGTCGGGTAAAAAATTAAGAAATCTCGGCGTTTTAAACCATGCGAAACAGGGATGGGTCGCTAGTTATTATCAGTAAGCAATTTTGAATAATTCCTAAAGGTTTCTATTTACATAATCTAAAGTTATTAAGACAATAAATTATGATTTGCTGATAGGTACTTAATGCAAAAGCAATCCTTTATTATCTTATTGTAAATTATAGTAATAGCTTTAGTGATAGCTCAAACCGATTGTTTAGGTACTTATCAGGAAACCGAAATATTTAGGTTCTAGTGCCGTTTTTTCACCATTTTAAGAAAAAGTACATATGGCACTCATAATAAAAAAAAAACTGCGAACGGCAACTACTTAATAGTACATGCACATATCGCCAGTTACGTATAAGACCCATGTTATAGGGGGCGAGCGTATTTTCATCAACTGGACACAAATCCAGACTGCCGCTATTGAGAAAATCCTGTTGGAAAAACCCAATAACAATTTGGCAGACTTGGGAACCAAGCCCAGGACCTTATGCTTAGAAGTACAGCAGCGCTTGCAACCAATATTGACTAACGAAGCAATCAGGTTTATTACTTATTTATTTAAAAAAAAAACATACAAAGGCATACTTAATGCGGCTGCGGGACTGTTCGCAAGAGATACCGTGGCCCCGGAACACAAAGGGCGATGAAGGAACATGGATGGGTTTTTGTCAGTAAAAGTCTGACACTCCCTCCTGCTCCGCCCAGAGCGGGAGGAGTCATTTGATGATTACCCATCCGAAAAAAGAAAAAAAAAAAGCCATACTTAATGCCCTGAGTATTATCTACTATAGTTGGTGCCAGTTAAGATCGTAATAGCGGTCATTGCCCTTTCCCTAATATCTCTTCCTACGAAAAAAAACAAAGGAACCATGTATCATTTTTCATTAGAATATATTATGTTGAAGATCACGATAGATGACGAGTCAAGACTTGAACAGGCTTATTTTTGGATTTCAAAGTTAAGAACTTTAATAAATGTAGGTGGGTCAATGACCGCTTTTGCGATCTTAACTGTCACCAACTATAGTTTATCCAACAAAAATACTAATACTACTCACCATTATTTTTGTATTATTTTCCTTATTTTCTTATTGAAGTTAAAAATAGTTATCTTGTTGTCTTAACTATTGTGAATGAAGTGATTATAATTAAATCGTGATTAATCGCTAATTATCTGCAAAAAATCGTAAAATGTGCTAAAATTAAATAATTTTACCTTATTGTTATCAATTCATTTGTGCGCGACACATATTTACTGTAATCGTTTTGCTAAGATTAGCTCTTATTAGTCATCGTAGATTATTTCGAGGAATACTCTTTTCCTGATGTTTCACTGAAAACTTTGAACACATGATTCTTGCTAGTAACGTAACAGAAGCACAAAAGAGGATCAAACTCATCATCATCTGCTTAGCCTTTTCCAAACTTTGTTAGAGTCGGCTTCCAGTCTTACTGGATGCAGCTGAATACCAGTATTTTACATGCAGCGACTGCCTATCTGACCTCCACAACCCAGTTAGTACTGGGCAATAAGATACCCTTTTGTAAGACTGGTTGTCATACTTTCGAGCCACTGACTACCTGTAACGACTGTCAAAGATCTACAAATGACAGCCGGGACCAACGGCTTAACGTGCTTTCTTAGGCACGGAGGAAACTAGGTATGTAATGGCTGGTTAGCAATCCACGGACCAACCTAGTCAAGCGCGGCTTAACTTGTTATTTAACCAAGAGCTCCTCTTCTGTCATCAAAAACATGTCCGAACCTCCTTTCTACAAGGTTATTTGTTAAACACCGACAACCTCTCAGGACTGTGTTACTAACATCATAATCAACAACTTTTGTTCTATGACTTTTAAAAATTCATCATATTTTAGTTCATCAAATTTTCGTACAAAAATAAAAATATTTAAATTGAACGCTCTAAATGTTAAGAAATCTATGCGAAGCAAAAGAAAGCGATAGTACAATAGTGAGGGGAGCGGGGTCAGGGCGGCGAGGGCCCGTAAAAGCGTTCAATTTAAATATTTTTATTTTTTTATAAAAATTTGCTGAACCTAAATATGATGAATTTTTAAAAGTCATAGAACAAAAGTTGTTGATTATGATGTTAGTAACACAGACCTGAGAGGTTGTCGGTGTTTTACAAATAACCCTGTATATTAACTACGTGTAAACCCATAACCCTGCCCCCAAGTGTGGGGTGGGATACCCATCTATTTAGCGAGGAATAAATAACACCATACGCCATAGAGAACACCTGTGTCGATATAAATTATATTTATTGTTGACCAAATGTAATGTGTAGTGTGGCGGTTTACTTTTTGAAAGCATATTGTATGTTTTACAGTTATGGAAGAGGATTCTTTTAGTCTTCGATTTAGCTTGAATCTGAATACTTCTCTATTTATCTTTACAAAAAAAAAACATCACCTACGTAAATTCAATCAAGTAATAATAAAATAAAACAAAAAAAAAATGAAATAATTGATCAAATTTTATTATATAATACGCTTTTTTAATATTTGTACGCCGAAAAGGTTAAACATGACTGTGAAATGAAATGAAAAAGTCCAGACATAATCTTGCTCAATTCACATGAGGACTATGCAGATTAGTGTCTGAGATGGTCTTTTGAAGAAAGAACCACACAGATTTGAGTGGACCTGTCCAGTCAGTGCAAGCATTTGTCAGTTATCGTGTAGCTCAACTTATAACTCAAGGAGCTCGACGAAACGACGAACAATACCAAAGAAAGGACATTTGGGTAGGTCGCTTATAGTACTCAAACTGCCAGACAGTTGTGGGGATAAAAATAAAAAAAATAAATTATGTGACCCACATTGTCCTCACATTCACAAAAATTAAATAAAATTAATAATAATTTACAAAATGAATGTCAATAAAAAAAACGTCATTAAAATGTCACAATAATAATAATAAAAAAACTATGATCCTTTCTGCATTGTACTTAACATCTTGCATGCTTTGTGTGTGCATACTCATGCTTCAGACAAATAAATGAACTCTGAATCATTCTATTTTTGTGTCTAGAAAACGATAACCACTGCAAACTGCAGCGCACTCTATGAAAAGGTTTCTGCACGTGTCAAAATTTCGTTTTTAACGACTCACCAAGATACAAGTCGTGTTACTACTTCTTTGCAATCGGGCAGCTTGCCGCTACGCTGTGCCTGGCGGTTGCGGTGGCTTCATAGTTGCACCTTTATTGACCGACTTGAAAAAAAGGTGGAGGTTATGTATTCCTCATATTTATTCACTGATTTTTCCGTGATTACGAGTCCGGTGATTCTCTTTTCATTTGGTAAAAGAAGCTTATTTTTATTAAATAATTACACTACTTTTATACAAAGTATAACTCTAAATAATAATAAAAATATGTACAAGTAACAACCTGTAACCGTTACAGGGCGTCAAAAAATTCGTCCACATCTCTGTCAACAGGAAAAGTGCTCAGAAGGCTGGCAGCATTGCCACGTGGGATGGCAATGCTGATTCTTTGGCCAAAAAATAGGCCCGCCCTCTGGTCATGGTCACGTGAAGAGTCGACCAACCGCTTGGTGATTTCTCGAAATACTAGGTGGGCACTTTGCTTAAGTACTTTATGGGCTATTTTTCATAATAATTATGCATTTTATCTTTTTCGTTTAAGTGCTAATATTAAAAAAAAAAAAAAAGTGTCAAATAAAAACTTTAAAAAATAACCCCTTCGGCCGCATTCGAAACCAAGGCTCGAGACCAGTTTCTAAAATCGAATAAGGTTTCTTCTTTCGAAATTAGTTTCGACAAAACAATTATATTTCCTCCAAAATTCTATCAATTATTTTATTTGCAAGAAGTATCTTCATCTTTCTGCAGCAGACTAAATATTTTATGGTGAGAATCAAACAAAACCACCAAACATACCCCGTCATGGAAAGCTCATGGGATCATTCAACCAGGAAATGCTATCTGTCATACTTTCAATTAAAAACCACCACTGAGTCAGTTCATCAGTACCTTTAGAACAATTAACGTAATCAAGAGAATGAAGTTTTCACCTAAAATTAGCGGTTCTCGCCAAGGTAACGTTATTAGATCAAGGCCTCGGAAATTACTGCTGGTAAATTAGTTTATTGCTTTTACGCCCGTATGGGCTGGCTTGGAGTAAAGTAATGATTCAGTAATAATAATAAAGCCATTTATTCAACAGTACGTAATACAATATCTTTAAATCAAAGTTATATAAAATCTAGGTTGTCTTCTGCTGATTGCCAATAGGCAAAGGCCTCCTCTAACCTTTTCCACTCATTTCTGTCCTTGGCAACCCGGCTCCAGGTCACACCTGCGAATTTGACCAGGTCGTCCTCCCATCTTTGACGGAGTCTTCCCCTCCTTATGCCATTCCTGGGGTACCATTCTGTGACCTTCTTGCTCCACTTCTTCTTCCCTCTGCTCATATGCCCAGCCCATTTCCATTTTAGTTTCCTAACATTTGTTGCTATATCTCGAACCTTTGTTTTTTTCCTAATGTCTTCTAACCTGACTCGATCTTTTTTCATGATTCCCATCATGCTTCGCTCCATCAAGTGCTGGCATATGTTTAATTTCTTACTGTTCAATTTAGTGGGGGCCCGTGTTTGACTTGCGTACATCAATACAGGAGAAAGCATGATGCAATGATTCAGTGTTCCCACAATAAAACAGTAGTAGGTATATACTTGAATATCCTTCTATAAGCACGTTAAGCCGTTGGTCCCAGCTGTCATTTGTAGATCTTTGACAGTCGTTACAGGTGGTCAGACCCCAACATAGCTGGCATAAGGCTAAGCGAATGATGATTCTGATGGCCTAAACACGTGGCAGTCGCTTTTAAGTCGTTTCTTATTTCTACATTAATTACTCTCAACAGAATTGAAGTAAGTTTTTCGGTAGGTTATGTCATCTAATACATTTTTGAATTTTACGTCATCGTTATTACTTCTTATTCTTAGCGTGTCGATGGCAACCTAAATTGTGTGACCCACAACTGAGCCACTAGTTTGGCGCCTTCAGTAGCGTCCATCAGTTCCTCAGAACAAACCAATAGGACACGCAGGACACGATATTAAGTGCCCTATCGTTTGTGGAACAGCACCACATTTACACTCCAGGGCAGAGTTATTACTGATTAACTTATGGTATCTTTGTCTAAGCCTTCAGGATTTTACAGACGGTATAGGTACTGTCAGTCGTAAGTCAATCACAGACCACTGTGCACAAACAGAGGTATCTCCCAAATTGTACCACAAAATAGTCTTTATTGTAGTGCGTCTTCCCAATTATGTCTAAACTGCCTTTTAAAGTCGGTGGCCCATCTACCTGAGACAAATCCCCCTCGGATTTCTCACATCCAGTTGCCAATCTTGGACATCGGACAGTTTATTATCACACTATCGTCTTAGGTAATTATGCTGTGTCAGTGACTATTCCCGATAATTTCATTCCAGATCTTAGCCTTCAAAAATATTGAAGAAGTGTCAGTAGGTATGAAATCATTAAACTCATTTAATTTATCATGTTTGTTAGAGAGATTTCATCCTTATAATTGACCCTAACGATCGATGCAATAAAAGTACAGGGTATAATTTTTTCAGATTTTAGCCGGTCCTATTCCCGGGTGTGGGAGAAGAGAATTTTCGAAAATCTTTGAATGCAGTTTGCTTTCTATTCAAAAATAAAGGAATGTTTCCTTTGAGTAAAATGTTGTATGTGCAGTATTAAGAATACTTTCCCTCCAGGTGGCATTACAAAATTCCACCCTGTATATTATTTTTACCATCTTTTGTACCACATTTATTGCAAATAAATAATTTTGACTTTGACCAAAGTCAAAATTATTTATTTGCAAAGTGGTAACTTTGCCTGACCTGAGAATCACACCCAACAACTCATGCTCAACAGTTGCGGTTGCTACCACTACACCATTATGAGGCAGATATTTATCCAGTGCGTCCAAAACTCTAGATATTTTTTTTCTTGAACTTGCCTGACCAGCCTGCAGGCTTAGCCAAGTTGACAATCTACAATCGTTAACGCTAGTAGAAAACTAATAAAATGTATGTGAATGACGTCATCTCAACGTTAAATCACGTGATCAACACAAACGAATAGAAAATTCGTAGACTAGTTTACGTCGTTCAAAATGATAGAATAGAATGTTGTCGTTACTACAATGTTGATCGCTATACTCTTTGGTAGGAACGCTCACCATAGACTAAAGTGTAGGTTTTTTCTACAGACAGAGAACGAGCGATCGACTCAGTCGTGTCTATCTATCATCTATCATGGGGTTTTTGGTTTCCGCACTTAGTCCTTAAATTGGACCATTGTGCATCAGCCATGGTGGCCGTTTACTCCAACCAGCCCACTTCCCTCCAGAAGCAGATTAAACTTCCCGGTCTTCTCAGGGCATCCGCAAGGGATCTTGGTCCTCCCAGGGTCTCCTCGCGAATCTTGGTAACGCCGGTGCACTCAAGGAGCACATGCGCCACCGTTTCCTCCGCCTCCATGCATGCTCTGCTCTGTTCTGACTGTCTGTGATTCCTAGGGTGAGGAAGTGTTTATTCAGTGAACAGTGTCCAATGATGGTCCCCGTCACCAGTCGCAGGTTATCTCTGTCCAGGCGCAGATGGCGCCTGGTCAGCTTTGTGTCCAGGAATGGCATAGCTTCTTTGGATTGCCTACACCCTGATGTCGACGTCCACAATTTATCCGCTTGTATTCAGTCGTGTCAACTTGGCTACCAATTTAGCGCTTTCTACAATCGCTTACGCCGAGGCGTTTACGATTGTAGAAAGAAAATTGGTACGAAACGTTTGTAACTTGGCTAGGCCTGCTGGTGTCCTGACTATTCCTTAGAGTAACGGTGTTACTGCTTCTTAAAATGTTAACGTTAATGTTGTTATCTTTATTACTCACACTCAACTGATATAACTTTGGCGCGTGGATAGATACCAAAATATGACTTTGATTCTAGTCAATCCATGAATCACCAATGTTTATATTTTAATGTATCTTGTGACTCATCGAAGAAACAATTTTTCGAAAACGAAAGTTTATCCGTAATGGTTGAAAATATTGATGCTAAACTGTACCGCACTTTACGTAATAGTAGATTGTATCATAAGGGAACAAAATTATATTTTTACGGCGAGGGCGCTTTTTTGAATCCAGAGCGTTGCGAGGGATTCTTTTGTAGAATCCTGAACGTAGCGAGGGATTCAAAGTACGTCGCCCGAGCCAAAAATATATTTGCGCCCGAGTGATACACTCTACTTTTCATCACCCACTATGAGAAAATAAATGGCACCTCATATTTTATTCACTGTCACTCGAAGAACTCATTTTTCAAAACAAAACCATGAATTTCTAACAATCCGTGAACATTGACGAAAATGCGGGCTGTAGTTCGCGCGTTTTTAATTTGAATTCTTTTTTTTTATTCAGTTGGCGGCGCGACTATAGGCCGTCGTACCAGCCGGTCTTTATTCAAACAATATTTGCGTTCGAGTTCTTTGGCGCTGAACAATAAGATGTTCCAAATTCAAAAAGTGAGCGGCAAAGATTATTGCGCCACACTTATAAAGAAGATTAAAAACTCACTACTGCCTGCTAAAATTTTCTTATAGAAAACACCACCTTTGGGTGCATTTAAAGGCGAACCAAGTCGTCCTTTTCGAATAGATGGGATGAAAATGCACTTTGCCAATTTGAATCTGCCTCGTTGATCTTGTAGTCGCAACTGCAACTGCTGACCATGAGGCTCTGGATTCGATTCCCAGGTCGAGTAAAGTGTTATTGTGTCAGAAAAAACCAAATGTATGGGAATGACATCATTTCAACGTTAAGTCACGTGGTCAAAACAAACGAATAGAAACTTTAAAGTTCAATCAAAACTGTAAGTTGGCTACGATTTATATGGGATGCTAGGTCACGATTGTAGAAACGAATACATTTCATTCTATCATCTTGATCGATGTAAACTTGTCTACGAAAGTTTATATTCGTTTGTTTTGACCACGTGACTTAACGTTTACGATTGTAGAAAGAGAATCGATACGAATCGTTTGTAACTTGGCTAGGCCTGCCGGTGTCTGAGTCTTTACGCCGCCCATGGGCCTCTGACTTGGGTTGACATGCCGTCGAAAAAGTATCTCAGGCATGCTGGTACACATGTACCTATTAGCAAAAGATCAAGTGCTTCTCGAGAGTGATCACACGAAAACACACCTTAATCTCCTTAACATAATCGTCATTACTCATAACAGTCATACATAACTGACACGGTTCGATCCGAATTATTTGAATGAGTCACCAACTCATAGATGTGATGTGATTGTCCATCACTTTATCTATGAGTTGGTTACTCATTTTATACGCAAAAAGTGATTCATAAACGCGCGGAAAATATCAACTGAAGCCAAAAGAAAATATGCGTGGCTTGAGCGTATCGCCACGCGCTCAAGCGACGGCGGGAAAAACAAATGAAAAAGGTTATTGCTCAGAAACAATACAGACAGAACGGAAAAATCTTCATGATTTAAGAAATCTGATTAAGACGAAAACTATATGAATTTTCTTTCTTGAACTTGACCAACCCATTCTTTATTGAGAAGTTGGTCAGAGGGGTGCTGTAGACAAATCATTAACTTTTAATAATTAACTGGAATCAGTCAATCTATTAATCATCCGCTTCGGCCGTTAAGGAAACCAGGGTTTCGTAACTGGTTTGCATGAAGGCTTTATTTATACTACTATGTAACTGGTTTTGATGTAGTAATTATTCAATATCCCCTAAGCCACCTACGAAACTGACTACGAAAGAAAAAAGCGAAAAATGTTAGTAGGTCTTTTTGCCACTCTAAAAACTGATAGATATTCAATGTTTTAATATGAGTGACTCATCAGAACTTTCCGTACTAGAAAAATCTCACCCGTAGCCTATGAAAGTGTATGTAGAGATTATTGTATAAGAATAAGAAATTTTATTGGCTCAAACATGTGTTTACATACAGAAAAATAATACATGCATGCAAGATCTTAAATAAGAGGTGGCTCACGACATGTCTGCCATTTTTCATGGCGTGCAAATATTTTCGGTACAATTATTATTATTTAATTAATGATTCTTAAACGTTATACATTATATACCAATTTATTCAATACAACTACTATTACAGAATCAATTATTTTTAAATTTTACACTTATTCATTAAATATTTTATTCAGTTAAATTAAGTTTTTTCTGATTTATTATTTATGTACCTTGTCTAATAATATATTACAATGTATGTTCTCAATGAAGATTTACATCACTTTATAGGCATTTAGTTATAAAAACATTTATAAAAACATTTATAATATATTTATGTTGGCCTATATACAACAGTCTTATCAATTCAGTATCTTCACTTCTTCTGTCAGCAGGCATCTACCAGGATAAACTTCCATGGTCCACTCGTAAGACCCTGAATTCAAATGGAAACATGTATTAGTATACATATTTAACCTTACAAAACGGTAGCAGGGTGTGGAATCCCACACCCTGGGCATATAAAAAAAAAAAAAAAAAAAACATTTAATTAGGACCAAACATTTTGTACATTTCTATACACCCACCCAACTGCGTAACAGTTTGTCGGGGGCTTAGGTGTGGTGCTGTGTTGCAATCTAGGTTCGACCCTCCTTTACACTGCCCAAACATGCAGTCCAGGACACCTATGCGCTGCCTCAGAATTTTGAACTATCAGATTTTGAAATCATTTCAACGCTGCGGAAAAAAAAATACCATCCTCTGACTGACAAGATGATGGCGTGAAATATTTCGTGAATATTTGAACCACTCAAACTTAACTTACCTGATACTAATCAATACAAAAATATAAAGATATACAGACCTAAAATAATAATAAAAAAACTGGCCAAGTACGTGTCGGGCCACGCGCAGTATAAGGTTCCGTAGTAGCCCGTTTTATTCAAGCAACTTAAGTCACTTTAAAGGATTTATTTTAAGGATTTTGTAATTTGGTACTAAATTATCCAACCCCCAAGTTCAACGGCTATTACTGCGAAACTAATAAAGTTATCTTAACCGCTATAGTTTTCCTTTAAAGTTCATGAAATGCACTATCATAATGATTTTTTCCAGATTTGGCAAGCCAGCAGTTTAGCTTTTAGAGGGCCCGGGACGCCCTACAGAAAAAAAACTTAGCATTTTAAAGTTTAATATTTCGTAAATGGAGCATTAAAACGAAAAGTAGTATTAGCAACCCCTAAGTCATTTTAAAATACCTATTCACCACACCACACCCACACTATGGGGCAGAAGACGAAAAAAAAATTCATCCCCACTTCACATGTAGGGGAGCTACCCTAAAAAATATATTTTCCAAAATTTTATTTTACCACTTTGTTGGCGTTATTGTTATACACACTTCTACAAAATTACAGCTTTCTAGTACTAACGATCTCTTAGCAAAACCTCGGACAGACAGACAGACTGACATGACAAAACTATTAGGGCTCCTTGTCAGGACTACGGAACCCTAAAAAAAGAATAAAAGGCGTCAAAAAGTTCGTCCTAATTGCTGTCAACGACGAAACTGCCCAGAAGGCTGGTGGCATAACCTCGTTAGATGGGAATGTTCATCAAAAGATTAATTCAGTGCATTTCAAGTAAGTGTAAATGAAGTGTTAAAAATAATCGTAATTACTCATAACTGACCTGACTTAATCCGAAACGTTTGAGGACAATCAATTTATCTATGAATCACCAATGTTTATATTATGTTACACAAATTGTGAGTCAACAGACCTTTTTGTAATACGCATGCGGAAAATACCGCCTAGAATCTATACATATTATTAAATCGTTGAGACCAAAAAATCTGTACACTGAAGATTTAAAAAAAAACCAGCCAGTGTGACTTAAAATAAGTAACTGAACATATTAAAACGTTGAATGTTCACAAATCTATTTAAATACATTCAGAATAACATTTAGGCTATAGAAATTTTGGTTTTTTTTGGAAAAAAAGGGGGTGAAAAGGGGGTGAAAAGAACAAATACTTATTAATAAAAATAAAGAAATACCTGTTTTAGCATTTTTAATAAATCTCATCCTCCAGAGACGCAAAAAAGAGGGTTTTGTGTTTAAAATTAATAAACTTCAAACACCCATACAATTAAAACCAATGAAGTGTAACCTTTTAAAGTTGCTACATATACTTCATATCTAATACAGGCAAATATAATATTTAATAATAATTTAGCAAATTGTTGGTAGATTAATAGAATAGTTGGTATTTTCATGGCAAGGGGGTCTGAAATGGAACCCTAGGTGCACAAGTCCGACTCACATTTTACCGCTTTAAATTAAATAAAAAAATAATTATTAAATGGGAGAAAAACATAACCATCTGTCCTACCTATTATTTTTTCTGTGGGACATAGTGAAAATATTAAGGGGCCCAAAAATCACAAAAATATCTGCATGGATCAGCGTTAGAGAACACTCAAGTCATTCACTCATTCACTATTTGATACAAATAAATATACTTACTTACGTCATACATAACTGTCATGACGATCTAACACATTTGAGGTTAATCAATTTATCATACGAGTCACCATTGTTTATATTTTTATACGCAACTTCTGATTCATCACACTATTTTCTAGTGCGCACACACAAAAAATCGCCTGAAATATTTGAAAACGTTTTTGAAATAATGAAGGGTGATTTATTTTCATGGTAAAAGCTGAAATTGAACCCTCGGTGCACAAGTTTTGTAAATAAAAAAATACTTATTAAAACTTTTTAAGAAACAGCGCATTCTCTACTAGTTTATTCAGCAATAATTAGTAATGATACTCGCCATTACTTTTCCAATTTTTTCCTTATTTTTCATTGAAATTAAAAAAAAGTTTTTTTGGTGACAAAATTATTGTAATCTCTAATGATCTGCAAAAAGTCGTATTATGTGCTATAAATAAATAATTGCATCGTAATGTTATCAATTTATTTGTGCGCGTGTCATATTTACTGTAATCGTTTTGTTAAGATTAGCTAATTAATATTGATACTTAAACATACCAGATAAAACATAGCCTAAAAAAAATATCCCCTTTTTTCTACCCATGACAAAAAGATTGTAGTGCAAATACATTTACAACTTCAGTACAATATACAGAGTTTTTGGTGCATGGTTTTTCAAATAGGAAGGGCCGAAAGGAGAGTTCATTTGTTGTCTCTTGAGCCTCAATAACACATCCTTGGCCCCACGGATTATTAATATTTTTTATTAATAATTATTTTTGAAAATCGAACAAAATTGACATTTAAACTTACTTTCGTTTTCTAAAACTTAGTAAGTTCAAAACTAGATGTTATCTGCGACCACTTTTGAATTCGATAGAACTATTTCTAGTTCAAAAAGTTCTAGTTAGTAAAAAAAAAAACGATTTGATGTGGAAAATATTACAACATACATATATATTATAACATCATTTTTTTTTTTTTAATTCAGTAAATGTTGAATATACCGGTTTTGCAAAATAAAAAAATCTGTAGTGCCAAGGATGACTTATTGGGACTGAAGAGACAGCAAATAACCGCACCTTTCAGCCCGTTCATTTTGGCAAACGATGCACCAAACACCCTGTATTTCAGTTATTTTGAGAAATAAATAAATATCCTTGCGCTCATGTGATTTCCCATCGAAAAAAAATACTAACTTCCATCCCATATTTGACCCCGTCAGGGAATGAATACCAGTCAGTAAGTAGATTAACATCTATGACTCAAACATAACAATAATTATTGAAGTGATTTGATCCCAAATAGTTTACAATAATCAGTTTATCTGTGAGTCACTAGTATTTTGCTTCTTATCAGACCTTTTTCAGACAAGGAATACTACACCTGCAGTCTATAAAAAGGCTTGTAAAAATATGTTTTGGAGGCAATGGCCTCACTGTAGCGTCAAACAGTGGACGCAATATTTCTAAAACCTGTTGATTTTTTTTTTGGCTAAATCTATAATAAAATATTTTTGTAGTCACCGCCAAAATTAATGAATATTTTGCAAGCGCTTTTCAACTCTTTCGAGAAGAAAGAAAACTGATGTTTTTTCACATTACAGGGTAACACCACTTGAATTAAATGTAATTGCAGTGCGAGTCATTGCTCAATGTTGGCAACATTTCTTAAACGTCAAAAACGCTTGCGGGTAGATGCAAACAGGTGTCATCGTCGGTCGGCTGTTATCAGCACATCTTGAACTTTAGTAGTCAAGTAACCGAGGTAAGTCAAAAGTTTATTTTTTATTGAGCTGTTGCCCGCGACCTTTGTCCGCGTGAAATTGTTTATAAAAATATTACTTCCCTTTTTCAATCGGATTTTGTTACCAAGGTAATAGGTAGGTATAGGTTAATTTTGTTTTGAACGGAAGCCTAGTCCTTTTCTAAAATAAAAGTAGCTTATCTACATCAGTTATCTGCCGAGAAAAAAAATTATTAAAAAAAGTATCATATTTATTACCCCTACCTACCTAACCTATGTGTTTTGTTATTTAATGGGTGCATTCTGAAAGATGGCAACGTCGCTCATTGCTTTCAAATAATGGGTGGTGGTAAAAGGCACTAACAAGTGCCTTTCGGCTTCGTTAAGGGTACTTTTCTCCCTGTCATTGCGATCATTTTTAGGGTTCCATACTTCAGTCGGCAAAAACGGAACCCTAATAGGATCACTTTGTTGTCTGTCCGGCTGTCAAGACCCTTTTTCTCAGAAACGCTTGGAGGTATCAAGCTGAAATTAATATAAAATACTCAAGTCTGCTACGCTACCACTTGGATCAGTGACAAAATCAAAGTTTAAGTGAACGCGATCAAAATATTTGACTGTTTATTTCACAAGTGAATCAAAACCTATAGAGTACCCTTAGTGTTGACCTAGAATCATAAAATTCGGCAAAAAGCAATGTCCTAATGAAAAAATCTGAAAACCATAAATATATATGGATTCATTTAAGATTAGGCTGTATAACTGATTGGATGAGTGATCGAACGAATGAAACGTGAAGAAAAAAGCCAAGATGGCGAGTAATACGAAATCAGAAAGACGTGTATTTTAAAGGTGTTGATTTATTTTTTAAATATACCATTTTGCCATTTTTGTACCAAAAGTCGTTGAAGACACACACACTACAAATATGTTGTTTAATAACAAAATATCTTCGTTTATACGGAACCCTCGGTGCGCGAGTCCAACTCGCACTTGGCTGTTTTTTTTATTCTAGCTAGACTATACCTGGAAACTGAAACTTCTATAAGTTACCGAGGTTAAAGTTATTGGGGGTTAAAGTTCCAATCTTATCATATTTTTTATTAATAAATACAATTTTTTAATGATATAACAGAACTTTAAATATCTTTACCACCCCTGTACTAATCAGTGCATCTATCAGTACGTTTACGTAACGAACGTAAACGTTTACGTTTACGCAATGTTTTGAATACGTTAAATTGTACCGTGCTACCGTAAAACGTGATTTTTGACCCCAAAATAAAAAGTCATTTCCCAGCAACAATTTTTGCATAGAGTTAGATATCTAGAATGCTTGGTTGACGACTTCATGAAGGGTCAGTTAACACCTTGTATTTCACTGTTATTTAGACAGCTTCTATAAAAATAAATAAAATTAAAGTGTCCGTTTGTAACTACAAAATATAAGCTTTTTACAGAATGCATATAATCATCATCATCATTCTCTTGCCCTTATCCCAATTCATTTGAGGTCGGCGCAGCATAGTCTTCTTCTCCCATACTTCTCTATTTTTCGTCATCTCATCAGACACTTCTTTTCTTGCCATATCATTCTTAACACAGTCCATCCATCGTTTATTTGGTCTTCCTCTACTCATATACCCATCCACATTAATACTAAGAACTTTCCACCCGACATTTTCCTCATTCCTCCGCATCACATACCACGACAACCGATTACCACACAACTTTTTAGTCACCGGCGTCACATTCAAACTTCCTCTCATATACTCATTTCTTACTTTATCCATTTGCGTAACAGCACACATCCCCCTGAGCATTCTCATCTCCGCTAAATACAAACAAATGCCTTATACAAATGCCTTTCTATCATCCCTTTTGTAGCCAAACAATCTGATCCATACAAGACAGCAGGTCTAACCATTGTTTTATAAATCTTCCCATGTTTAAAGAGAATGCGGGAGTCGCAGATTGATCCCGTGACCTGCCGCCATTTCATCCATCCCGTGTTAATTCTGTACTTTATACTACGATCTATTTCGCTATCGTTTTGCACGAGAGAAACAGAGATACCGAAAGTCGGAGCCAACAGAAAGAGACGCGCCATCTAGCGCTATGGCTCCAGAACTGGAGAGACCGCTGAAATCGCAGAACATGTATTCAGTTTTACTTCTGCTGATTTTCAAGCCAATATTCTCCAGTTTCTGTTGCCAATTCTCATGAAAGATTATATGGAATTATAACAAAAAAAAAAAAACTTGAATTTTTGCCTGTCTGGCTGTTTGTTTGTTCCGGCTAATCTCCAAAGCGGCTGGACTGATTTTAACTGGCATATAGCTGATGTTATAACGAGTAGGACTTGATTTAAAAAAACCCTTGAAATTGTTAACAAAATTCGATTCAAATAGTCATAATATTTTACAAAAATTTCACGCGGACGAAGCCGCCCACAGCGTATCGATATGACTCGAATGCACGATCATGCTCTTCGATTGTGCAGCCGACATTAGTCAGCTATCCAGCCGTTTGTCAGTCGTCTAACCAGCCGTCTACCAGTCTTCTATCCAACCGTCCGTCCGTCGTCTATCCAGCCGTCTGTCGGTCGTTTATCCTAGCGGCGAATGTCGGATGATTAGCTTAAGCTACACACATAGGCACTGACGGGATGTTCGCTTAGCGCCTAAAGCCTAGTGACTTAACATCTGGTTACTTGCTAGGACATACGGTGGCCACAGTGAGAGGCGACTAGTGAAGGTGCCAAGCGCGCAGTGCAGCCGTATGCGAAAATTTCAGAACGTTCGTTTCACTTCGCATCGACTTGCTAAGCTCTACGCGCTAACCAAGGAACCTCTCAGTGCTTACGTAGCCTTGCAGGGTTCGGCTGTGTAACTCCTAATGTTGGTTGTTAGGCTTGCGTTATCGGTTGCTAAAGTGACAAATTTCTGTGACTGAGTGCCCAATGTCGGCTAACTAGCTGACAAATGTTGGAAACGTCGCTGAAAAATACGACGATGAGATAAGACGGATGTCTGCTATATAGGTAGCGGATACCTGATGTAGCATACACCGCATTTGCTGCCAGAACTCTAAGCTTATGTAGGTAATATTTTGATAAAAAGATTTATTCTAACACAATCATTTTGTCTTTTTAGAACATGGAACGTGCAACGCTAGGCGAACTAGCCTCTTGGGAACCACCTCCCGATGAGATTGCCTATTATGGTAGGTTTATAAGCGTCATAGACGAATTCTACCCAGACGACTGGAGAAGCTGGGAAGTGAATAACATCTCTTATGAAGATCTGTTTGGCGAAAGGATCTCATCAGACGAGGAAAATCGATTGCGTTTTGCAGTTCCAACAATTCATTTGGCATACATCTTTAGCGAAGGCCCACCGTCCTTAAGTGAACGCAGATACAAACGCATTAAAAGACAGTTGATGACTTGGCCACTTGGCAGAGCAATCATTTACAGCCCTTTTGCCACAATGAAGAAGATTCACACATCCGATGCTGGGAACAGATTCTCAGAAGTGCTTTTAGAACTAAAAGCTCAATTAATATCTCGTGCGGAGGCAGCCAAAATTCTCCAAACCACACAAAGGAAATTTCGATCTCCTTTAACAATGCCACCAACTTACCAGAAACGGGCTTTTAGCTCAGAACCTATTCCGTACAAAAAGCCTCGCAATGAAGATTGTGAAACTATCTCTGATTTCATGAAACAACAAAATATCGTACTTGAAAAGCTTTGTCAACTTTCTGAAGACCAAAATAAAACGATCAGACTGGTTTATGAAAAAATATCCAAGAAATCTCAATCTTGCGATTCATGTGATGAAGGTAATTGGTGTGCACCTTCTGATAACCAAGAAGTACATGAGGAGACTGCTAGAGAGCTAGAAAACCCTACAAATGAACTGGTTGAAGATTCTGCTGATGTACCTGTTGCTACAAAAACCGAAGCAACATTGAACGTTGCCGAAGATGGTCTAGTAAAACAAGGAATTGCTTGCCAACGACTAGGAACAGACAGTTGGCAGAATATTTGTTACGCAGAGGGACAGAACAAGTTTCAAGCTACTCCTGTATTCACAAATTTGAAAGTCAACAACAGTCTAGCTAAAGTCACTCCACCTTGGCAACTTGTCACAGTTTTAGAGAAAATGGATCTCAGTTTAGGGGCCATAACTCACGGATTACTACAACAGCGAAAGGAATTTCAAGAAATCTATCAAAAAGCTACATTGGAGGTTAAATCTGTTTTGAGTAAATACTTCTTGTCTTCCGGATCATCGTTTCGGCAAACTTCGGATAGCCTAATCCAGTACACTTGTGGGAAGAGAACAGAAGTTATCCATCAACGACGAAGCTTGTACAAACCGTCTAGTCAAATTTTGCAAGACGTTTTGCAAAGGATCCCTCCATCATCCACACATTTGTTCGCCGAACCTAAGCTCTCTGAACTCCTCAAAGAACAAGGAGGTATCCACAAGATCTTCCCTGGCAAATACGAGTCTAAACAGGGAAGAAAACATTCTTCCCAACGATTCGGAGTTAGTGAAAAACCACAATCCATGGAGACCTTTAGAAGACCCGGTTTAAGGTCCCAGAAAGACCCACTTATGCCAATAGGCGATCAAGAAACGCCGTCAAGCAAAGAACTTAAACTTGATGAAAACTAATACTTATTCTAAAGCTGGTGCTGCGCTTTGTCCAAAAATATTATAACCCCTTGCAGGCTTGCTGCGGGTGACCCATAGTACATCCACATTACGCCAAATATGTTTCATCATCATCAGCCTATTAATGTTCCCACTGCTGGGACACAGGCCTCCTCTCTAAGAGAGGGAATGGGCTATAATCTACCACGTGGACCCAGTGCGGATTGCTAGATGTCACATGTCTTCGAATTTTTTGGTTCTAGGACATGCCGGTTTCCTCACGATGTTTTCCTTCACTGTTTTGAGAGCAGAGGTGATGAAATAAATTACACAAAGTAATACGCCTACCTGGGTTCGAACCCACGACATACTGTTCGTAAGTCGGGGCAGCCACCACTGGGCCACCGCTGCTCTCGCCAAATATGTTTAAGACCCAACTAATAGGGAGCGAGCCTTTAGCCAAACAATATGGTATCGAATTATTATGTAAAATAGTTTGTTTTAACATGAAAGACCTTTCGCAGACATGATATGATTTGTCAAATGCGTAATGCAGACTCCGCGTTAGATAAGATAAGATACGAAATGACGTCATTGTCAATTGGCTTAGCAACGGAGCCATAGATTTTTTTTTAAATTTATTACTGTGCAGCAAACTACTCCACGAATTGTACTATTGTCCTTTGAATTGTACTATTGTTAATTTACCTGTGGTTTTGCAGTACAGTGAACATTATTTCAATGGCCATTAGGTTTACATTAGAAGTAAAATAATTGTAGAAGAGATGAAAGAAGACTTTCTTAGTAATTCACTGCGACCAGACATTTGATCAGCAAAGCCAGCAAGTACTAGATTATATCATTTAAAAAAAATCGAATTTCCTTAAGTACAAATTATTATTAAACAATTATGAATATAATGTTTTAGTTTTATTAATGCATTGAACATCACTGTAATATCTATTTAGTTAGGAAATAATCGATTGATTATAACTGCCAGCCCAGTGATTTCTAGAAAAAAATTGATTGATTGTTGTTATCTCTATCAAGATGGTTAGATACTATATTATTTTTAGCATGTTGGTTATCCAAAGAGGTTTAATCACCATTATATAAATGCAACTTTTTTAATTTATTTATTTATTTATGTACACACAAAATATTAAACACACAGAACACAGTGACACAGACACATGTCGTCGTAATGATATTATAAATGTGTTCTTCAGTAGACGACGCAATCCAAGCAAACATATATGTTCAAGTTAAAAGATCCATCAAAAATATATGCCATCCAACCAGGATGCGGGCTAGGGCAATCGGCCACCACACAATTGGGACTAGATGCCGCCCATCTGAAGCCTTACTTAAATCTTTCAAAACATAAACGTTATCAGAAACCTTTTCAGTTATTCTACACTTTAAGAACTTAGGTGCAAGCTTAGCCGAAAAATAAGCAGGTGCTTGAGATTGAACAAAACTTCTTCTCCACACTATATCGCCCACACCGAAAGAAATGACTTTCCGACCCTTATTATAATAAGCGGCATTTCGCTTATACCCCTTTAACAAATAAGCTTGAATTTTAACAAAAATATCACTAAGTGAATTAAGAGAAACTGCATAAGCATTTCTATTTGAAATTTCTAGTTGAGATAAGTTATCAACTGAATTACTAAAATGATGTAATGAAGCATCAAGAACAAGCTCTCTACCAAACACAAGAAAGTTAGGTGTAAACTCTGTAGTTAGGTTTACACTACTATTTAAAGCTAATTGAACATTGGGCAAAAAAGTTGACCAAGTTCTATGATCATCTTTAACAAAACACGATATGCAAGTTTCGACCGTCTTATTATACTTCTCAACAGGATTATTTTGAGGTGTATACAAAGTGTTAAATATGTGACCTCTAGTCACACACGTGGCCCACGTGGTGTGTGGTGTGTGTGTGTGTGTGTGTGTCAGTGTTGTTGTTTTTTTTTTTAATGATGTTTTTATGAACTTTATATTTTTAAATAACGACAAATAACATCACGCTTGAAATAGTTTTATGGTTAGGCAGAGCTGTACCTAATAGTACACCTACATTTTGCCTATTATGGTCAAGTCCCATGTAATAGGGGGTGCGCCATTTGCCATCAACCAGGCTAAAATTCAGACCCCATGCCTGCTACTCAGAAATTGCTAATGGAAAAACCGAAAAAAAGTTTAACCCGATATGTCAAAATGTATATGTAATGTGGATGTGTTTATGAAAATCGAACCCAGGGTCCCATACTCAGTACTAGCGCTTAAGGCTGGGGTATCTGCTAAATTTATAGCAACTCTATTTGTGGTTCAAACTTCGTTTGAAATACTGTAAGAATAAAGTTCTAATCAGCTTGCATTACAAAGTGGTTGTTACGTCAGTCACTGCGGGCCGAACAGTGCGAAATGAGTGGTTCTTATTTAATTGTAGCTTAATAAATCATTAGATCAAAATGCCAATTGTACACTTTGTAAAGAAAAAAGAGACAAATATTTGTGTAAAAAAAAAATTCTAAAACTAAAATGCCGTTTAGGAGTAGTTACGTCGGGCCTGTGGACGGGGAGCTATGGGCTAGCTCGCCGTCCATTTGTCTCATGACGACAGGCCGTGTCGACGGCGCGTTCGTGTTCCACGCGCGCCTCAAAGAGAGTCAGCAATAAGGAAGGGGTCCGCAAGGGCCGAAGCCCGCCGGGGCTGCGGGACTGTTCGCAAGAGATACCGTGGCCCCGGAACACAAAGGGTGATGAAGGAACATGGATGGGTTTTAGTCAGTAAAAGTTTGACACTCCTTCCTGCTCCGCCCAGAGCGGGAGGAGTCATTTGATGATTTCCCATCCGAAAAAAAAGGACTATTTACGTAATTTCAAAGAAAAAATGCTACACTTAGAATATTTTTTTCAAATAGTAATAATAAAGTTAGAATTATTTCAATTGTACCAATTAAAGTTTAGAGTCTAATAACCAACATATATTTTTTTGCATATTTATATTCACACATCAAAGAGGAGTTACATGGAGAAAACCTCTCCTTAGCAGATAGAACCAAAATAATATTACTTACATTTATGTCTACCTTGAACTTGATCAATAAGTACCATTTGAACCTCTACCTAATTTATACTGGTGAAAGTTTTAAGTGACAGTGAGTGTTTTTTGTCACGAGTCACACACGTGACGAACTTAATACTTTTTCACACCTGAAGCACTTCATGAAATCCTAAAAATAATCTCCATTACTCACACCTAAAATAACTCAAGTTTTGATACCAAAAATAGAATTATTTTATCTATGAATCACCACTGTTTTCATTTTATGAGCAAATTTTCATACAAGGAAAAGTAAATTATTTAACACCAGTTATGTTTTATTATGCAAACTTATTATCTAACACCTGGCCGATAACATGATTCCATAATACATATAGGTACTAAAATTAGTTATATATTGTTAATTGTTTTGTGTTCCAAAAAGTTTACCTACCATCGTTGTTGAGTAAGTTAATAGAACAGAATATTAAACTTGAATATTTCACTAACAGAGACAATTTTGTTAAATCCTTATAAATGATTTTCAATCTAAACTTATATAATAATATATTATTATAAAGAGGGAAGATTCATTGAAAGGAAAGATCATTTCGTTTTTCATTTCATTTCATTTCATAGGCTATATTTTATCCCCGTACTGGGAGTACGGGAACGGGAACTACGCAGGTGAAACTTCGTAACGTCCGCTAGTGTCATATATTGTTTTAGACAATGCTAATAAACTAATGTGCCAAATGTCAAATTATTATTTTCACACATACATAAACTCACGCCTTTTTCTCATTGGGGTAGGTAGAAATCTACAGCAATGCTACGATCCTTACATAGGTACTCCTTTTGCGTCGTCTACGTTCATACATCTGGTCATACACGCACGCCGGTCGCGAGTACTATGTCCCTGACCTGTCCAAAGAACCTCACTAATAAGTGTCAGTGTATGTCTATAAAATATATTTTCAACATTATTGAATTCGTTAAGTATGTACAGTCGTGCTCTTTTCCGCCTGATCAGTTAAAACATTTTTCGCTTAAATCATGTGGAGGTGCCGAGCCACGCCCCCTTATAGTTAAGGCCTATTAGGAATGCGTCAATTTGGCGCGCAAAATAACAATAACTCGTTTGGCGTGCGTCGTCAGTGCGCTCGGTCGATCGGTATTGTCTTTCATTCATTATTTCTATGCAAAGACAACGAGGCGGGGCCAGAGAGCGTTTCTATGTTGCGAGTGCAAGCAAAAATTAGCTTAGTAGTGATCAGGCGGGAGTGTCCACGATAGTACATACAAGAATGTCCAATAAATAGACTCCGCTAAGTACTTATAATTAGCACATGGATTAATACCAAATATACCTAAGACTAGAATCAGTTTACCCATGACTCGGCAATTTTTTGATTTTTAATGTAGCGTCTGGGAAATTATTTTAAAAACTATATATAAGGACCATTTTACTTAACACTTTAAAAACACAGTTTAAACGACAGTTTCAGTTAAGACTTAACAGTTTTTCAGTTTTTGTTTTAGTTGGACTTTTAGCACCTTGAACTTGATCCATGGGTACTTATTTACAAGCCAAAGTTTTTAGTTCATCACGAGTATGTCATTAAAGCACAAAGTCCAAAAAAATATCCTCATTAGTCACAATTGACATAACTGTCGAGGTTTGATACAAAAAAATAGAATACCTTTATCTATGAATCACCAATGTTTACAATTTATATGTGACTCACCACAGAACATTACATACGAGGAAAATTGCATTTCACCAGATAAGGATCAGGTGTCAAACCAACTGCTTAGCGTGCTTTCCGAAGCCCGTCTCTCGGGTATCACACCTCAAGCATCTTAAGGTGGAAGCTCCACGGTAGCCCGCTAAATTCAAATTTTCTTACGTTTTTTGCTATTTGCTGGTCAGTGTCAGGTTGTATGTTGATTAAAATATGATTCGCGGCTGTAACACGTATGAATTATAATCATTAAAATCATCAATACAACCCTCTAAGTTCATGTAACTATATTGAATGACTATTTCATGAAAAACGTAACGTAAGAAAATTTTGATTTCGCGGGCTACCGTGGAGCTTCCTCCTAAACTACGGGCCTCTCTTAAATATCCTAATGAAACAGCCCACACTGGCCGGAAATCAAACCAATGCCCAGCATATTTGAACCTTGTTTCAGAAGTCGGTAGGTAAAATATGTGAATCAAACAAACTTAAGTCACATACCCTGGCCTGCAAAAATAAGTACTAAACTAGAGAAGTTAGAGATTTAAAATAAAATAAAAACGTTTCATAGGAATTTTTATCAGCTTTCTTTGAAACTATAGACAAAATTAAACTATTTTTCGAGTCCTTTTTGTTTCGAAAGTATATCTTTTGTACTTAAAAAAACAATTTTAAAAGTGTGATACTTAATTTTGTAGGCCAGTGCACATAATAGCTGCAGTTTATTTGCCTAAAACTTCAAGGAAGTAAGTAGCATGTGGATAATTCATCCCTCCTGCTGTCAAAAATGTAAACTACATTTTTCAAAACCAGTCATAACTAGCGGTTAGATACCAAAATGGTAGACTGGAATCAATGTATGTATTAGTCACGCTAAGTCGATGGCAAATGTACTAAATCATCATCTTCAATACTTAGGTATTACGCATGAAACGTTTTGTGTCTGGCTAGGTTTTATGATTAGGTTCATCAATATGATTCACAGCCTTCAATATCAGACTTCTGGGGATACCATCTGTGGCACGCGTTCAAAAATTATATCTATTGTTATCAAATCAATAAAAAGCTACTTAGTAGGCGTTTCATTAATTTTCCATGTTTGATAATTATTTGACAGATTTGCCCATTTTACTTTTTTTCTCTTGTGAATTGTTAGAGCATTAAGTCCACTTGAGTACCTATTTAGTTGACACATCAACTACATCATGTAGGCCATACAAATATTTTTGTTTATCCATTTTGTGGCTTAACATAGTTTAACTGAGGATTCCGTACAAACTTTTTAAAGGACAAACTTAGCTTTGCTGTTCGATTCCTAGAAACGGCCATTGCACCAACCGCAAATAATAAGTTTGTAATAGTAAAATCGGCTTTTTTTTTTGTTTTTAAACTACATATTTACGGTTTCCTAATTTTTCCCTTTACATGTGCAAGTGAATCACAAAATTTGGCACAAAGCTAGGTCTTACACCTTGCTTTGTGCCAAATTTTGTGATTCTAGGTCAACGGGAACTACCATAAAGGTTTTTCGACGCAAAACATATAGGGTACTTCCGGTTGACCTAGAATTGTCAATTTTGAATAAAAGCAAGGTCTTACAGCATACGTAAAGGGAAAAGTCCGAAATATAAAAAAAAGTTAAAAATTAAGGTACATTTTGGTACTTACAAGTTTTCACGAAAATTTAAATTTGCCCATGTCTTTTTATCGTGTTGCCTCAGGACCTTGATTTTTTATACATCTAATAGGGATTATAAACCTCAGTAGCTAGTATAAATTTCAACATGCTAGGTCCACCCGTTCCTAAGAAAATCGGTGGTGACAGACGGACAGACGGACATGAAAGTGATCTCTTATCTCTCTCTCTTATCTTATAGGGTTCCGTTTTTCCTTTTGATTTACGGAACCCTAAAAAGTGTCGAAATATTTCATTTTGGAAGGAAAAAAAATTAGGAAAAATTCAGAAACCTGATCTAAGAAACCTGCTCTGTTTGAGTGTCCCTACCTACTTTTGATCAACCTTTGGTTACCACGTGAACGCTAATAATTACTCAACAACAATAATATGTTTAATATTGAATACTAAAAAAGATATGTTTAGGAAACAATTAATAACATCAGTATGTGATGAACTGACAAACACATTTAAACGAAATAAAATAAATAAGTAGGGTTGTACAGAAGCTATACAGACAATCAACACACACACACCGTTAAAACATACTCACACACCCACTTTAACTCCTCAATCACACACACTCTCACACGCTGTATTCTTAGCTATGTTTAGATGTTAAATTGTAAATCCTTAATTGGCTGTAGGTTTAGTTAAAATAGTTTAGGTTGAGATTGTAAAGAGCTGTGGATTTTGTAATAATAAATAAATACATAATTCCAAACCCCATAGTCTTCTTGGATGTACAAACAGTCATATATATAACGAAAACACAAAGTAGAGCTTACTATAACGCTAACACATTTTCAGGGAAACTTTCGTTGGTAACGGCATTACCCTACGTTCGCACTACTTAAAATTCCGAGTGAAGATAGCAAGTACTACAAACTACTTCATATAAGTTAAGTTCACAAGCGGCTTTGTACGTATTTCGGCACACATTTATTCACGTATACCACCTGGTATTGAAATAACAAGTAGGTATATTGTAGTTTGAGGGCTTTAATCAATCTCCAAATAGGTTATCAAAATGGGTTTTTAGTACCTAACTAAAAACCCAGTTTGATTTTCTAAAAATATAATGTGACCTGACGCCCTTCAGTGAAAACCTAACTGTTCTTTGTTATTTTTTTGTTGTTTTTAGGGTTCCGTACTTCAAAAGGAAAAAACGGAACCCTAATAAGTTCACTTTCTTGTCCGTCTGTCTGCCCGTCTGTCTGTGTATTTTTTCGGACTTTTCCCTTTACTTGTACTGAAAGACCTTGCTTCTAACCAAAATAGACATTTCTAAGTCAACCGGAAGTACCCTATAGGTTTTGGGTCGAAAACCTATATGGTAGTTCCCGTTAACCTAGAATCACGAAATTTGGCAAAGAGCAAGGTCTTACAGCAGAAAAAGACTGAAAACCGTAAATATGTAGTTTAATAACAAAAAAAAAGCGATTTTACTATTACAAACTTATTATTTGCGGTTGGTGCAATAGCCGTTTCTAGGGATCGAACGGCAAAGTTAAGTTTGTTCTTTAAAAAAATTGTACGGAACCCTCGGTGCGCGAGTCCGACTCGCTCTTGGACGGTTTTTTTACGCTAGGCTAGTAGGCTTCCGATTGGCCGCAACCCGACTGATGTGCAGCTATGACGCGGCCTAGGGTGTAGTACGCTTACCAAGAAGCAACCGATTCACTCGAACTTTGAGGAGATCTAGATATTAATGATCGGGAAACAGAGAATCCAGCAGTAAATTACACAGAGTGGCGGTTCGCACAATAAATGTGGTGGGTGGGTATTAATGGTGGGTGTTTGTTCGGGTTCGTAGAACTTCAACCATATCACGGGGACGCTTCGTCGTACAGTCGTGGTCTTTTCCGCCTGATCAGTTAATTTTTTTTTCGCTTAAATCATACGGAGGCGCCGAGCCACACCCCCTTATTTTTTTTTATTTTTTTTGGATGGGAAATCATCAAATGACTTCTCCCGCTCTGGGCGGAGCAGGAGGGAGTGTCAGACTTTTACTGACTAAAACCCATCCATGTTCCTTCCTCGCCCTTTGTGTTCCGGGGCCACGGTATCTCTTTCGAATAGTCCCGCAGCCCCGGCAGGCTTCGGTCCTTGCGGACCCCTTCCCTATTGCTGACTCTCTTTGAGGCGCGCGTGGAACACGAACGCGCCGTCGACACGGCCTGTCGTCATGAGACGTACGGACGGCGAGCTAGCCCATAGCTCCCCGTCCACAGGCCCGCGATAACGATACATTCTTAAGTGTATGTTGTGATGACAGGTAGGGGAAAATCGATGAGTGTGAAGTGGCAACCTGAAGTGTTTACCCATTGATTCGTTTTAAGTGCTGGTAACAACAGGTAGTTATGATAAGGTAACAATACAATACTACCGACCTACTTATGTCCTTGCTGAAGGGCAACAGTTTCTACTTATGTAGAGAAGGTACGAGCATTGATCACCACTTGCATACAGCAGCAACCAGCAGCCTATCGGTTTTTTATCGGTTACCCTTCAGAGAGTGTGATTTGGCATTATATGACTTAATATAAAACAGACAGACAGACAGACAGTTTAAACACTAACACACAATGTACTATTATGTAAATGTTAGTCTGTTATTTTATCTATGGGCCAAAGTAGCCTGAAAATAAAGGTTTTATTATTATTATTATTATTAAAACAGGATAAAATTGCAAAAACTAACAGAAAAATAAAAGGAAGATTATGTAAAATAAGATAAGGGCACATTTTATAAGTATGGAATAGAGATAGCGTGTGTGTGGTGAGATGTGTGTTAATGAGCGTACATTGTGGATGTATATTATTGTGATGTTTATTGTGGATAATACCTCCCTAAAAAATCCCGTAATAACTTTTAAGCTCCAAAATAAAGCTGTTAAAGTAAGAGGTCGTAAGTTAATAACAAGATAATAACAATAAAAATTATATCGTGTCTTTGGTGAATAGAACCAGTGGTTTCTAAAATGGCGCTTAATTCAAACACTTCCATAAACGCGCTAAAAAACACGCGCGCGCGATTAAATAAACGCTAATATAATTTGAAGATAACAATCATGAAAAAATATTGCGTATTTTTTATCACATTTTTGACAGGCGTACTTTTTAAGTGACAGTTGACAGATCGAGGTCATTGACGTTCTTTTTGTTATTTGTAAAGCATTGCATTACAGCAATTGCTTGGGCATGCTGTTGAGTACAGAAGTAGACAGTGAAAAAAATGAAAGAAAATGGATGATGAATAGAAATGGAAATGTGAAATTTCTTGCACTTGTTTTTCCGCAGTCGCTCTTTTTTGGTCAAGCAGGTATGTCATCAATAAACCGTTGGGGGAATATGTCTGAAGGTTCAGTAAAACCCATGGTAATTTAAAATTTTCCCGTGCAGACTTAATCCACGATTCAGTTTGGGCCACTCTCCCCTAGGGGGATAATTAGTCATTAAACTTCCTTGGGTTCGAAGCCACTGATGTTTCTACTAAATTTTCTCGGCACTTGTTATACACCTTACGTAGGTATAATAAAGATGGTTTTGGAATGATTTAGTGGGTAGAAAAGTTTGTGTAAAAGTGCCAAGTTTTGAGTGGCCAGCGTTCTGCGTTAAATTAGTTGATTTAGACTTTTTAGATTGGAATTATGAATATTACGTTGTGTAAATTTACGATAGCATTTGCGTTTTAGTGACTATAAATGTTTCAACGAGTTACTAAGGGGTAACAGGTTTATCCGGTTTTGTTTTTGAAGAATTATAAATTACGGTCTTACAAAAATGTTATCTTGTCCTTAGTTGCAATGAAAACAATTCAACGTAACTGAGGACCAAGACAATAACACAATTGACAATGTTTGCATATTTCTACGGTATTTTTTCGGTAGCTAATGTCAGCTGTCAATAAAATAATTTTTATACTTTTTCAGCTTCGTAATCGGTGATAGAATGTCATTTTGTTCAAGCTGCAGCATGTAATGAAAAATACAGACATTTTGTTTTTAAAATAATTATGCTGCTGTAAAAAACGTTATTAAAATTCTTTAGCAATTCCATAAGTAAAAAAACAAATTGACCCCACGTTCCAACAAGATATATTTTTCGGCGTTTTTAAGCATCTTTCATTACGTACTAATTACATTAATGATTTTCCATAATGATGCAATCAGTCTGCAGTCACCTACCCTATTACTTACACCCCCTCATACTTAATAGAGTCAGGTGGTACTTAGAGGGGGATCCATGGAAAATTAATGGTTTTTAGGGGAGGGAACCCTTCAATAGCCCTCTGGTCTTTGATGAGAGAGAGCGTGCTTTTCCCCAAATAACATAGATTTTGGGCTACAAATCACGTGTCTGCCGCTTCGAATACGGTATGGGAGAATGCATCAGGCACTTCATGACAAGTATTGATCACCATGTATATATATGGGTTATGAAACCCTATACACTTGCTTAATTTATACTGTTGGTCATAGACCGACAACGCCCTAAAATTAAAAAAAAATGTTTTGATGCACGGTTGACATGAGTTTCTTTCATAAGTCTTTATTTAATTTTCTCGAATAAGAGGTAAATTATGATTGTATAAACAAGCAAACCAATAAAAGCAAAAAACTGCTGAGAATTTATCAAAACTGTGCAATGGTAGCTTAAAATGCTATGAAATATGTACTAAGCTTATTGTGATGGCCCAGAGGTTAAGGCCCGCCTCATGCATGAGGTTATTGGTTCAAATCCGGGCAAGTACCAAAGTGACTTTTTTAATTCATATCTATTTTCTAAGTTTATCTTGGACATCACTGACATCGGTGAAGGAAAACATCGAAGGAAACCTTTTTTTTTTTTTTTTTTTTAGGATGGGAAATCATCAAATGACTTCTCCCGCTCTGGGCTGAGCAGGAGGGAGTGTCAGACTTTTACTGACTAAAACCCATCCATGTTCCTTCATCGCCCTTTGTGTTCCGGGGCCACGGTATCTCTTTCGAATAGTCCCGCAGGCCCGGCAGGCTTCGGCCCTTGCGGACCCCTTCCTTATTGCTGACTCTCTTTGAGGCGCGCGTGGAACACGAACGCGCCGTCGACACGGCCTGTCGTCATGAGACGGACGGACGGCGAGCTAGCCCATAGCTCCCCGTCCACAGGCCCGCGCCTACGGTGGCCGGTAGCCACCACGTGGCCCCCGACGCCCGGGGCGTCTCCCGCGGCGGCCGGGACGTGAGGATATCTCCCTCTCACGTTCCGCCACCTCCTTCGCTAGCATGACTGCTTCGCAGAAGGAGGTGACGGCGTCCCATTCCGTCTCGCTCCGGACCATGGCACGAACCAGGGCCGGAAGCGAGAGGTCGCCGCCGCCAATCGCCACCTCGAGGACACGGCGGTGCTCCACCCAAGCAGGGCACACCTCCACCGTGTGCTCCACCGTGTCCTCCGGTCGATCCTCACAATGGAAACACCCGGGCGTCTCCTCCCGCCCGATTCGGTGCAGGAACTTACCGAAACAATCGAAGGAAACCTGGAGTTATTATTAATGTAAGTCTGACATCGCCAACCCGTGTAGAGCAAGCGTGGTGATCAATGCTCGCACCTTCTAAGTATGAGAAAAGGCCTTTGCCCAACTGTGGGACAGTAATAGGCTGGTACTATTAATATCATAAACACAAAGCAGAGCCACAGTATAGGGCTTGTTTTTAGCGACAACACTAACGTTTGTGTTCCTACGCAATAGTATCGTAAACCTAGTTTTTCTATCATGTTGTCATCGTAAAATCACTGTCCAAACATTATCTTATCACAAATATTTCACTGATACTAGCACAATAATAGAATAGTTATATCAGTATTCATCGTAGCAAAAACGAAGTAATAACAAACACGGTCCTTCGTTAGTGTAGTTGACATTTTCGTCCAGCCTGAGACAATATTATCAGAACATACATCCAAATAAATAATGAAATATACAAACATTGTAATAATAGCACATGGAAAGAGATGATATATCGTATAGAAAAGCTATGTAATTTGTACTCACTGTGGACGCATTTGTGAGAGGTGGCAGTTTTAAGAGTAGGAAGAAGTAGATGGGATGGATACGCCTTGTAAGAACCCATACTAGAAATCTTTGAACTTCGGAAAGTCAACTGATTCGTTGCTCGAAGCCGTAGCATAGTGCTACGCAGTGTTACTACGCCGTAGCCACGCTACGAAATCGGGAACCAAGACCTCCATTTGATTGATATCAAAATCTGCAATAATGACAGAGTAGTATACATAAATGATACTGCATCTATGCAAATGTTCCCATTTAACCTTGAACCTAATACTCTAACGAAAAAGTTCAAAATCTATTAAAGAAATGACAGATTGTAGTGCTAATCTGTACTCACATAACCTAACCTAAAGTAACCTTCAGTATAAAAAAAAACTGTACAGCATTGCAATTAAAATACTATAAAAAAAAAAAAACACAAATAATTAAACACAAACAACCTTATTCATAAAAAACCTTAATTGAGGTTTGATCGGTCTGTTAGTTACCAGACTCATTAAGCTTGTTTGACGGTTGTCAAGAAGTATGATTCATAAACGCTTGCTAGCAGTCTGCTATAGTTAATGAGCTGCTGATAGACTGATTAGACGCGTTATGTTGCCCATCTTGACAAATCGGAGACAAAAAATGGCGTTTTCGAGAATTTAAAAAAAATTAACAGCAGTGACTGCAAATTCATCGATCATCAAGCGGACAGACGGACAGACACGGTCAGACACGGTCAGACAGACGGTCAGACAGACGGTCAAACACGGTCATACAGACGGCCCGACAGACGGTCAGACACGGTCAGACAGACGGTCAGACACGGTCAGACATACGGTCAGCCAGACGATCAGACAGACGGTCAGACAGACGGTCAGAAAGACGGTCAGACAGAAAGACAGACGGTCAGACAGACGGCCAGATAGACGGTCAGACAGACGGACAGACAGAAAGACAGACGGACAGACGGTATGGATTTTTGCTCTTGTCAAAGTCAGCTGTTCAAATTTGCGGCAGCCATTATGTGACTTAGCAGGGAGATAAAGGAGGGTCAACAGTCCTCTAACTTTAGCAGAGCCTTGATGGACTGATTAGCGTTAACAGACGTTTATGAATCATGTTTTTTTGCACTTGATTGCCAGTGATTTAATACTACCCACTTTAAGAAATCTTATAAATCTACTACAATCTGTTTTTTATTTAAATAAAGATTATTCTTATTCTTATTCTATGAATAAGGCTAAAAGAGTTTTATTCTCATTAAAAAAAACTGCCTTCTCCAATCTTCCTCGTCTCTGTCCACGAACTCAAGTAAGTCAGGTTACATATGTTTAGTGATAAATGGTGTAACAATGGGGCTTCATTAGCGTCCCGAGACACATTAATTAATTCCACGTCACTGCCTACACTCAGATGTGTTCCCACGGAACCCTCCGTCTTTTACCGTGACATGTCGAAATACTCTGGGAAAAGAAATCGATTTGGTTGATATATTGGAGATTCGTTTTCGAGGTTACTTTTTTTAGGAGGTAGCTTGTGGCTTAATTACTGCAGCCACACGGGATCTTCAAGGTTAAGCCGCTCTTGCCTGGTTCGGTCCGTGGGTGGGTGACCATACATTACATACCGAGTTTCCCGACATTTCTCGAAAAGCACGCTAAGCTATTGGTCCTAGCTGTCATTTGTAGATCTTTAATTTAATTTTATTTATTGTGGAAAACAAACAGTGACACATTACATTACATTTCAAAATCTAAATATTTTATTTCACATAGGCCTTTTTTTTCGGATGGGAAATCATCAAAAGACTCCTCCCGCTCTGGGCGGAGCAGGAGGGAGTGACTTTTACTGACTAAAACCCATCCATGTTCCTTCATCGCCCTTTGTGTTCCGGTGCCACGGTATCTCTTTCGAATAGTCCCGCAGCCCCGGCAGGCATCGGCCCTTACGGACCCCTTCTTATTTGCTCACTCTCTTTGAGGCACGCGTGGAACACGAACGCGCCGTCGACACGGCCTGTCGTCATGAGACGGACGGACGGCGAGCTAATTTCACATAGGCCTAGATGGGCGTTTTGTAAACGTCTAAAAAGGTGCACGGTTCGCGTTGGTCGTTTCCATGGAAAAGAACCGGCAAGAAACTCCATGGTTACTCTTTTCAAATCATTTGGTATTACAATATTATTTTGGTTTAGCATTAGTACATAAGTATGGGGGGACAGCGTAGGCCCGACAATAGGTCGTTGCTTACTATATAAAAATAATAAAACAAGTATAAGTAAATGTGTCACCAACAATATTTGCCACGGATTGCCATTTTAATCTTTGGCAGTCAGTCCTACAAAGGGGTATCATATTGCCCAGTACTAACTGTGTTCAGGTCAGCGGGCCTACCATGACGTCTTAAAGCAGGATCGTTTTAATTGCGTGCGAGTGAGGGAAAGAGATGGCGCTAGACGTCCTCTATAGCTCCGTTTCTTTCCCTCACTCGCACGCAATTAAAACGATTCTGCTTTAAGACGTCATGGTAGGCCCGCAGATAGGCAGTCGCTCCATGTAAAAAGCAGCAGCTGGTATTCAGCTGCATCTGGTTAGGCTGGACCAACATAGTTGGGAAAAAGCTAGGCAGGCGGCATGAATACCTAACTACTTATAAATTAACACTGATATTTAACAAAAGTATCCCTAAGGAATGGTATAGGAAGGCCCCAGAAAACCAACTCTTTGTTAATCGTCTTTGTTTTCACTAATAACATTTGTTTTCAATTTATTACTCCAACAAACAGTTGTAAAAACATTAATTTCAAATTTTCAACTATAACCAAGTCGCCGGACTGGGTGAGCATGAATATTACAATTTTAATTCACTCCTGAATTCGCGAGGCGAAACTTTAATTAAGAAATAATTTTAGAGACAAAACTGGACGCCATCTGCACGCGACTCTACTGATCCAATGTTTTAATATAAACTTAGAAATTTAATTAAACACTCGTTTATAATAATAATTGTTTCTGTAATAACTTGTGAGCGCGATTGTACCTTTAATTTCTAAGCTTTGGATTATGCGAGAATATTTTCAAATGTCCCTTTTGTTTGGTGCTCGTAAGCGTAGGGTGGCATTATTAGGACTGCTTGTTTTTATAAACAATTTATGTATTCAACTTACATCTATCATTACAGGTACATACACACACAACAACTAGCTGTACCCGGCTACGCGTTGCAATGCGACATGGACTCACCAAAGTTACATCACAATCGTTGTTGGCAACACCAACAGAGTTAATTTTAGACTTGCAACATTGATTTGGTTGTGTCAAGATTTTAAAAGTAAAACACGCGAGTTGATTGTCCTGCAATAAATACAATTTCGTGAAGAAATAGTTTGCATTCTAGTCGCCACACACCCCGCCGCCAACGCCAAAAAACCAACCCTTACAACACATTAAGATCCCAACAATCGGATCAATGGTTTAGGAGCGCATAGAAGACAAACATTTTTTCTTTTTATAGAGAAGATTAAGAAATGATATCCTTACAATAGACATGACGACAGTATCAAAAAATTGCAAATCTACTTAGTCCGTCAGTTAGAATATTGGAAATTAATGGACACGTATTTTTGGTTTTTGTAAATCAATGAATTTTGACAAAGATAAAACGCATCAAAACTAAGGAGTGGGGCTCGTGACGTCAGAACTAGCTAAAAATTATACCATGGCGTGACGTATTAAGAATTTTAAAAGCGTCGTATCTTCGTCAATTTTGGTTTACGTAACAAAAGAAAAAACACGGGTCAAATATTTTTTGATAATCTAGGTGACGGACTAATTAGATTTTTTTTGTCGTCTCGCCTATTAAAATCTTTAAAATATTCTTAGCCAAGTTGAGTAGTATATTATTATAAAGCAATACAAAAGAGCAATAACGACCACAGAATAATATCCTGTCGCTGTACCACATAGTGACTTGTCAGGAAAACCAGTTCATAGTATCCTTAACCATGCTGCACATAAACCACTGGTCAACCACTGTTTTATGGTTATCCCCGTACTGTACGTGACTGAACTGTTCATAAAACCAAAATACCTTTATTTCTATATAATAATCTTATATAAACTATAACTCTAAATAATAATAAAAATATGTACAAGTAATAACCTGTAACCGTTACAGGGCGTCAAAAAATTCGTCCACATCGCTGTCAACAGGAAAAGTGCCCAGAAGGCTGGCAGCATTGCCACGTTGGATGGCAATGCTGATTCTTTGGCCAAAAAATAGGCCCGCCCTCTGGTCACGTGAAGAGTCGACCAACCGCTTGGCGATTTCTCGAAATACTAGGTGGGCACTCGGACCCCATGGCCCTAGTGTTTCAACCCCAAACGGCTCAAACACATAATTACCAATTAAATTATTGTATTTGCGCCGTTTGAGGTTTTCAGCACCTGCAGCAGCCGCCCCAGCGCAGCCCACTGTGCTAGGAAGATGGGATGGCGCAAGGGTGTCGACGCAAGTTGCGTCCCACACCAAAGGCCTACCCAACTTCCATGGCATTATGGTCATACCATCTGGTCTCTTCCCATCGACGCGTGCCAAGCCAGTGGGTTCTAATACAGCTGGCACCCCGGCGGTGGCAAGAGCACGACGGATGAGATCATTAATGCTAGCGTGCCGCGCTATCCGACCTGCACTCTTACTGCAGGAAAGGCCATGGTGTCCGAGGCAGTCGACTGCTTCACCACATTGACAGCGATGTGGAGCCCCACAAGGAGCGCCCAAACGCAAACATGTAGCGAGCCGGAAGGTTGTGTCACCCAACAAGGTGCCTATATTAGGTGACGGTAGTGCCTGAAGCCAGAGGCCCGACTCCCACTCACCCACAGCCAGCAGGCGGGCACGCTCAGCAGTATTGGTTGACGTATTAATAAGTTTATTCCGTACCAACCTGCAGAGCGGCTCATCCCACTGTCTCTGGGAAAACGGGTTCTCGGGCCGATCCGTGTCCGGGCAAGCCACTTTCCAGGCGTCCTCTGCGTCGGTCAAGCACGGCACTTCCGAGCTAACCAGGGAGAGAGTTAAAATTTTCGTGGTTAGCTTTTCAGTGCTGTGGACAGAAGACAGGAACGCCGGTAAGCTTACACTAGAAATTTTGCGGACGCCGAGGCCACCAAAACGAATTGGTAGAGTGGCTTGCAGCCACGCTCGGTCGTCCAGGGCCACATTAAGAATAGATGTTAATGTGTTGCGAATAATTTGGTCAATTTTGTCCAAAAGTTGTTGTTTCTTCCAAAGAGGAGAACAACGGAGAAAATACATAAAATTTGGACCAAAAAAAAAATTTTTTTTATACCTTTGCATTATATTCAGGTATAAAAAGTCTGCGTGTGTTTGTGATCTTCAAGGATAAGCTGCGCTTGTTTAGGTCGGTGCACGGATGCATGACCTTCGATTACGTAAGTTTCCTACGTGCCTCGAAGGTCGTCACTTTTGCTAATAGAAAATCTCTTTGCACGGTTTAATATAAAAACCAACAATGCGGGTGTGTTCAATCTTCCCCATCATTAAACATTTGTTGAAAACGTTTGAAGATTCTTCATATTGTATTTACCTGATAAAACGTGCCTAAAAGAGGCAACTCTCTTCCTAATCACCCACATACAAATAACTGTATATACGCACTTGAAACCGCTTACAAAAGCCCCCGTAGCTGGAAATGGCACCTAATCACAGGCCGATGTTAATTCGAGCTTGAAGCTTGCCTGACTGTGAAACCGGCGCGCAAACTGCGCTCTTATTGATTCGTGTATAATCTAATACTTTCCGTTTGGCCGACTTCCTTCAGCCATTTCGACTTAATCCGTGGATAAATCCTACAACTTTACTGATTCATATTCCACCACCCTTATTTCTTACTTCACAAATTCTATCTTCGAATGCCCAGTTTAAAAGTAAGTTGGTGAAATTGTAACTTACTGGCTGTTAGTCAGTCAAGTAATTCTCAATTGAATTTATTTGAATGAGTTAAAAGGTCCTCTGTTGATTTATACCTGTATTGTGTGCCGAGTTTTAATCATAACGTTGGAATCGTAGATATTCCGGTTAAGGTTAATTTTATAACGGGTTTAGTGACAGATAAATAGTTTCATCGGACTCAAGTAGGAAACGCGATTGTGCATAATTATTATGTCACGGAACATATTGTCTAATGCCTATTTAATTAATTATTGTTGTACTTTTCATTTATATAATTGTTAATTTTTATGTAGTCTCTTACATTATACTTTTGGAATTTTAGTTTTAATTTATATTATTTATTTGATTATTTTTGTATAGTATGATGATTGAAAATTTTTATTTTTAATTGTTAATTTTTATTTCAAATATGTGCATAAATTATGATCCTAAATGGATTGAAATAAATTAATTTGAATTTGTAATAGGTTATTACTGTCTGCCTCGTTGGACTAGAAGTTGACTGCTGTGTTTGAGGTCCTGGATTCGATTCCCGGGTCGGGCAAAGTGTTACTTATTGGGTTTTCCATCAGGAATTTCTCAGTAACCAACGTTCTCAGAAGTAACCATAATACCTGTATTTGTGCGCGGTTGAGGGCAATAGGCTCGCCCCCTATAACATGGGTCTTAAACATAACTGGCGAAATGTGGGTGTACTATTCGGTACACCCCTGCCTTACCCTTCGGGGACTACAGGCGTGATGTTATGTTATGAATTTAAGATTTTCAGACAATTGTGAGATTTTCCTACAGCTACGAGACATGATTTATTTATTTAGGAAAAACGAACAGTAACACACCTATTACAGGTTCATAATAAGGCTTACATACTAAACTATGATAAATACCCACTACGTTTTCCACAGATTACTATAAATAATTATATAACTAGAGAGACTGTAGGTATATGATGTAAACTAAAATAACAGTTATAAAAGTAAGTTTTACAGTAAGCTAAGTAATGCACACTATACAGAAAGTTACATTAGTCGGCACACAATACATATTATATCCATATCAATCGTCGACTGCCGATCCTTAAGAATTGATTTAGTACTAGATTTACTACGATTTAGTATTATTTTTTCGCCAAGAAGCATAAATAATATCATAATGATAATAATGACCTTCTCCAGTTAGGCTATCTTTCCGCATTTTTTTATCAAAATCGATTTGATGAAATCGCCCGTGAAATTATTTCGCTCACGCTACACTTTTACAAATAAAGCCATTTTAATCATCATTACGTCGTTAGTAATTAATAATGATAAAAGATAACACATTTTTAAGTCGACACAATAATTAGGTTTGTACCAGTATTTAATCATCTATGCTTTCACGCCTCGATGCCTACTTTTCTAATGTTTAATATGTAAAACACAACACAAAACAACACACAAAAAAAAAAACACAAACACTAACTTCTGCATCAGGTTTCGCACGCATAGAAAATGAAAAAACCGACCAAGAGCGAGTCGGACTCACTCAAACACTTACTCACTTAACAAACATATTAATTTATCTTCATTCTCGTTTAAAAAGCACATGGCGAATGCATTCCAAGTATTAAAACATATTAAAGACAAATGTAAAAGCATAGAACTAAATTCGGAACGTAACGTTTGTGAAAACAAATTTAATAAACGCATTTTACTCCAACTTCCCCGAAATGCAACAAAGAAAGTCTGACTTTGTTAAATCCTGTTTTAAAACGGCGTCATCTAAGGTATAAGCGGAGAGCGATATTCATTTTAAAAAAGCTTCTGTGAAACCCAATGCGAACGCGTTTCTCCTGAACACATCATGTCCCAAATGATGTCCCACTTATGCCAGCCTTATGGCCACCAACTGAACCCTAATCATTGGAACTGATACCAACTCAAAAACAAGAAAAGGCTATGATTTTGATATATTATTATATTCCCATAAATCGATTTGTGTGTTTTTTCAATAAGGATAATTATGTCGTATGGAACTAGTATACCTTGGATAAATGTTAACCTCGCAACATTATTACAAATCTATGTTGACGATAATACTAGGCAAATCTAACACAACAAACAAAATTGCTATGAAGCACCGACACAAACAGAAACAAGGACATATTTCCAGAAATTTCCGTTGTTTGTGGCTCATCCGCTTTCAGTTATTAATAATAAATGTTACCTAACTATAAGTTATTAGTGATTTTAGACCCCCGCGGCACCGTTTCGTACTATGATAATACATTGATATAGGCTTATCAGTAATTCCAGCCCGTTGTATGAAGGAAAGTGTGAATCGGACTCGCGCATGAACGTTTACCATCTTAGTACAGCCCCTTTTAAATATATTTTTTTTGTTGTTATTGGCGCAACGGAAATACACATTATGTGAAAATTTCAACTGTCTACCTATTACGGATCAAGAGATACAAACAGCTCGCTGACAGACAGACGAATGGACGGACGGAAAGCAGGGGTTTAGTAATAGGGTCCCGTTGGTTACTTTTCGGGTACGGAACCCTGAAAAACACACCCACTTTACGAGTGGGGGAGGTTCCTTACTGGGTAATAATAATAATAATTTATTTATTGGCGTAAACAAGACATTACAAGGTCGTGAATCACTGGTGCCTGTGGTAGGTAGTGAAACACCTGTATTACAGGTCACCAGGTTTCCACTCAGACAGCAATTTACAGAAATCATTGTTTAGTACCAATGCTAAAGGCTGGTTTACAATAAAATAAAAAAATATAGGTATAACAAAGAGAAATAAAAGTGTAAAGTATGATAATAACAACAAAACTATTTAGTATAATTACTTAAGTGGTGTAGGTGTGTGTGTATGATGAGAAAGTGTGCGTGTGCTTGCGCGTGTGGGATTTGCATGAGTGTGTGTAAGTGTGTTTGTGTATGAGTGTGTATGTGTATGATGTGCCAGTAAGTTGGGGGTCAATTAAGGCAAAACCTGCAACTGTGTGATTAGTTATTACCCAGTACTAACGGGTTGTTAAGGTCAGATAGGCAATCGCTCCTTGTTAAATACTTGTATTCAGCTGCATCCGATTAGACTGGAAGCCGACACCAACATACTTAAGAAGAGGTCAGGCGGGTGAAACTAAAACAGCTGTTCTTCTGTATTTTTTTTTTGGCCTGTAATGAGGGATTTTCTTCTTAAACTCTTCCCTAGTCGCTGGATAGATGGCGCTGAACTTGGTAAGTTACTGCAAGGAACGGAACGTCTCATCATTTTACTTGGATGTAGTGGTTATATTCGGAAGCTTAAGCTAACGAAAGTGTCAGTCAACGAGCGTATGTGACGTGACGCAATGTTTTTTTTTCCAAGCGTTTTGGCTTTGACACCTACCCTCTTATTATAAAACGTGGTCTTAAAAAAAGTACCGGCTTTAGTACTAGGTTTAAACCATGAACTTGAATAAACGTTATTACAAAATGAAGTTTATCGCTAGTCCTAGAACTATCTATGATACCAAAGTTAGTCCATCGTGACCCCTAGTTTAACTATGGTACTAAATTGTCAACTCGTTTTTATAACATATTTATATTGGTTTTCGTCGACTTATCTTCAAGTATTTTAGCCGACTCGGCATTATCTTGACGCAGTATAAATCTTAGAAAGAAATTTGTATTAATTTAAGTACTGTGGCATAGGTTATAGTTTAGCTTTAGTGCATCAAATACTGTGTATACGTGTGTGTGTGTACTGTGTGTAATCTAACATGTCAGTTATCACTAACCTTTTCTTCTGAACTCCAATTTTCACCCCGTTTTTTATATGGTTGTTCCATTTTTTTTTAAATTGAATGCACACACGATCACAAAGCCACCACAAAGAATACTGTGCCCAAAGAACTGTGCCTTTACTTATACTTGTATTCATAATCTTGAAGAGAAACCGGACTTTCAGTTTACTTTAAGATGTAACATCAACATTTCGATAATATTACTCGAATTACGCGCACCGCCCAGTTCACTCCATTATACGCGCTAGCTCGATAGTTGTTCCAAAACAGAACAATTGGATTGATGCATTCAAAAAAATACAATTTGGAATATTTAGATACCTTTAAATAGCAAAAGTTTTTATTTGACCACTACAAAAAACAATTTATAAAATAGTTTTTCTTTAAATTACGTAACAAAATGTTGTAAAAAGGAACGGCGCATAGTACGCTGAACGAATGATTGAATGATTTAAATATTTTGTTGCATATAATCTGTGGATAATGTTTAGACCAGGGACTATCTTTGGTACTAAGTAGTCCTTTGTTGGTCTACGATTTGTAATACGAATGACAGAACTAACGTTAGTACCGTATTAAACCAAGACCTTTTAGTCCTGGTTTAAACCTGGTACTTATGAAAGTTTTTATAATAAGACGGCTAGTAACGTAGTCAGTTCAACGCCATCTACAGAGTTCTTGGAAACTATGTTTTTTTTTAATACTCAAAAAGAAAACCTCTCATTATTTTTACATAGTGTTAGTACAGAGACTAAAATAAACTGATATGAATATATCTATGAATGAATTATATGTGAACAGTCGTTGTACTCTGTGGTCAACATCATGATATCGAAACACATTCGTACAATAAAGTATTTGCTGTGGTTTAGTAACGAAATTCAATATTCAGTTAATTGTTGGTCGTGGTTCCTGGTTCTAGGTAATGATATGATATCTAAATGATGTTTATTTTGCAAATACACTTGTTTTTTTTTAAACTAGGTGGTACCGGTGTTCCGTACCTGACTACCCTGAGAAGAAACAGCAGAAACAAACTCAGAGGTCATTGTCTCTTTTAAAGTCTAGACATAATTTTGCTCAACTCACATGAGAACTATCAGATGTGTCTGAAATGGTCTTTTGAAGAAGGAACCATACAGATTTGAGTGGACTTGTCCAGTCAGTACAAGCATTTGTCAGATATCGCGTAGCTCGACTTACATCTCAAGAGTAATGTCATAATGATTATTGGGATTTTCAAGGATTATTTAAGAATTTGGTCAGTTTGTTGTTCACTGTTGTTTCAGTAATTGTACGTGTTTACGTGTTAACAGTATTCTTGTATCTCTTGTCAACTCTTGTGGTTAGTGCTTAACCTGGTGTCAGGGTGTTTATGCCGCGCATGGTATTCTGACTCGGCTTTACACGTCGTCGAGAAATATCTCTCAGGTATTCTGGTTTCAGTGAGCAAGAGTGATCAGGTTATTTAAAACGAGCGAGAGCAACCATCGATTGTCTCTCAAAATGCGTGACACTGGATTTCAATACGTACGCACTTTCGTAAATTTACTTTCTAAGACCACGTTGACTTGCGTCAAGAGATATGCGCGCTCGTCAATTGTTTCTGTCACGTGAGAACCGCCAAAGTAAGTCATTTCACACAAGTCGTAGCTCATAGCAATGCAGTGAACATGCTTGCTTTCAACACGCACATAAGTTTATAACTTAAACGAAAAAAGTTCGCGAAGTTAGCACAAAGATTTAAAGTATTCATTATACGGGGCTGCCGAGAGCTGATAGTTGTTCCTCGACCAGCCCTGGTACGCCTGGCGACTGCACACAGCTGCTTAGTGCAAGTGAAATAACAGAAAGAAAATTATATTTATTCATTTAATTTGCAGCCAGTACTAATAGTCGGTGGATAAAGCTCTTTATGTAAGAGCTCATCTGGGGAAACACTACCATCATGGACTGTTTTATACAAGACTTACCACCACCATACCACCTACCACTTTTACGTTTGACTGTTTTTGTGGAAAAGTGTCAATATGAAAATCTTAATAAATGTAAAGGAAAAAGGAGCTACGTCTGCCAACAAACTGCTTTGCAGTTTGGCGGGGGTGATTATGTACCATGCAAACAATATTATCGTGAATAAACACTTTTTCATTTTTAATTTTTTTTCACCACCATACCACCATAATTATTATGTAATTATCCTCGTTCGGCCTCTTTGGTGTAGTGGTTGCAAGTGCGACTGCTGGGCATAAGGTCCTGGGTTCGATTCTCGGGTCGGGCAAAATTGTTATTGGGTTTTTCCCTCAGGAATTTCTCAGTAGCAGCATCTGTGGAGTCTGTATTCGTGCCCGGTTGATGTCAATAAGGTCGCACCCTATACCATGGGACTTAATCATAACTGGCTAAATAGGTGTGTACTATTAGGTACACCTCTGCCTAACCTCTGGATTACAGGCGTGATGTTATAAATAAATAATAGTACATTATGATATAAGTGCGGTAAGTTGAAAATTACAGCCGAGGCGATATTGCTAGCCCGAGCCGTAGGCGTGGGCGATAAAAAAGCTGAGGCTGTAATTATCAAACCGCACGTATGTCATACCACGTTTTATAACATATTTGCGAGGAATTAAATAAAACAAATAAAAACAATACAGCGAAAAGAAAAAGCGCAAGGAATAATTTTTATTTGTTCACAAATTAGCGATGCGCGCGCTTTTTTTAAGACAAAGACACAAAAAACAGCCAGTATTACTAATAAAGTAAATTAATATTTTTGTGTTTTGTTACAGAGAAATGGTTGTAATTTATTGTCAAAATTAATTAAATTAAAGAATTAAATGTTTATTCATTATATTTCATCTGCCAAAGTTAATTTTATTCATAAAATGTTGACCACTTTTATGACATAAAAACTCTTTGCTAAGATTTAAAAAAGTATAAACCGTGCATTTTACTTTACAGCAAAAGTACGTAATGAGATACATTACGATATTGAAATTGGTGAAATAAGAGACCCTTTACGAGCAAATGTGTTATAAATAAATAAATATCGCTGGACATTACACACAGCGCCATCTAGTGCCACCCTAAGCAACGAGGCTTGTGTCGTGTGTTTTTTTTTTGTTGTAAATACATACTTATTATACATATAAACATCCATGACTCGGAAACAATGTCCATGCTCATCACACAAACATTTGCTCGTACCGGGATTCGAACCCGGGACCCTAAGAACGTAAGGCAGCCTCACTACCGCTGCGCCATTCGGGTCGTCGTTATGTATGTATGTTTCATAAATTAAGCATATCTACTACCAAATACCCACTGGTCATAATCTAATCACGTTTCAGTGCGTGCGACGTCCTTTCAGCTTGGTGTATGACCTTTTTATATCTCGCTATATTTAATTCATTATTATCAAGGATTACGCTCTTGGTACAATCCAAGTGTGACTGCACTGCCCGCTAATAAGCACATACCTACTCATTAATGTCATATTTGATTAAATTTTGGTACATTATTAGTACAGATAGGTACTCGTAGCTGAATATTAACGGCCGCACGGGTCGATCTTCTAGGGAAAGCAACGCTTGCCAAAATCGGTCTGTGGATTGGTGACCATTTTTTTTATTTTTTTTTTCGGATGGGAATTCATCAAATGACTCCTCCCGCTCTGGGCGGAGCAGAAGGGAGTGTCAGACTTTTACTGACTAAAACCCATCCTTGTTCCTTCATCGCCCTTTGTGTTCCGGGGACACGGTATCTCTTTCGAACAGTCCCGCAGCCCCGGCAGGCTTCGGCCCTTGCGGACTCCTTCCCTATTGCTGACTCTCTTTGAGGCGCGCGTGGAACACGAACGCACCGTCGACACGGCCTGTCGTCGTGAGACGGGCGGACGGCGAGCTAGCCCATAGCTCCCCGTCCACAGGCCCGCGCCTACTGTGGCCGGAAGCCATCACGTGGCCCCCGACGCCCGGGGCGTCTCCCGCGGCGGCCGGGACGTGTGGATTTCTCCCTGCCCCTTTCCGCCACCTCCTTCGCTAGCATGACTGCTTCGCAGAAGGAGGTGACGGCGTCCCATTCCGTCTCGCTCCGGACCATGGATTGCACCAGGGCCGGGAGCGAGAGGTCGCCGCCGCCGATCGCCGCTTCGAGGACACGGCGGTGCTCCGCCGAGGCGGGGCACACCTCCACAGTGTGCTCCACCGTGTCCTCCGGTCGATCCTCGCAATGGAAACACCCGGGCGTCTCCTCCCGCCCGATTCGGTGCAGGAACTTACCGTAACATCCGTGTCCGGGAAGAACCTGCGTCAGGCGGAAGGTGAGGACGCCGGGGCGTCTCTCCAGCCATTCCTCAAAGAGGGGACTTATCGCCACTACTGTAGCGTGCCCTATGGGTGACCATCAATTAGATACCATATTTACGCCGTGCCTCTGAAAGCACGGTAAGCCGTTGGTCCCGGCTGTCATTTGTAGATCTTTGACAGTTGTTACCGATACAACAGACAGTCTGACAACCAGTCTTACCAAAGGGGTATCGTATTACCCAGTACTAGTTGGGTTGTGGAGGTCAGATAGGCAGTCGCTTCATGTAAAATACTGGTATTCAGCTACATCCGGTTAGACTGGTAGCTGACCCCAATGGGGAAAGCTAAGACTAGGTAGGTGATTGATAAATCTTTACAAATATTATAAAGAGGCAGTTTGGACGTTTGGACGTTGGGGGTAATCTTCGGGCCTGTGGACGGTGAGCTATGGGCTAGCTCGCCGTCCGTCTTATGACGACAGGCCGTGTCGACGGCGCGTTCGTGTTGCACGCGCGCCTCAAAGAGAGTCAGCAAAAAGGAAGGGGGCCGCAATGGCCGAAGCCTGCCGGGGCTGCGGGACTGTTCGCAAGAGATACCGTGGCCCCGGAACACAAAGGGCGACGAAGGAACATAAATGGGTTTTAGTCAGTAAAAGTCTGATACTCCCTCCTACTCCGCCCAGAGCGGGAGGGGTCATTTGATGATTTCCCATCGAAAAAAAAGGGCGTTATCTTCGGAACTACTGATCCGATTCCGAAACCTCTTATAATATTAGAATGCTACATTTTTTCAGTTGGCATAGGATATAGGTATAAAACGTTTACGTCTTAATTTCCGATACCATAACGGGAGCAAAGCCGCGGATAAAAGCTAGTTACTGATACAATTAGTACAGACTGGGCACATCAAGCTACCCGAAACTGTCAGATTATCTCAATCTACCTTGAACCTAATACTATTGCTATAAAGTTGAATATCTATTAAGGCGACTACAGGAGCTAAATTAGCAACTCTAATACTGTGGTGGTTCAAACTTCGTTTGAAATACTGTTAGAATAAAGTTCTAATCAGCTTGCACTACAAAGTGGTTGTTACGTCAGTCACTGCGGGCCAATAGTGCGAAATGAGTGTTTTTTTTGCGATTTAAATAAAATCTATTGATTGGTCCAAAAAAATAAAATACTATCATGCTAATATTTTGCTTGTAGAATTATTTGCCAGAAAATCAGAATGATCGCATGTATAAAGAAATTTTTAGAGAGAAGTTTGTGATTTTTTTTTATCGAGTAAAATTAGTTGTGTTGTGTTCTCAAAACACTATTAAACTAGCATATATCCTGAAGAATAACATGTATTTTTCTGGTTTTGTTTATTGCAGTGAATCATATGCTTTTTTGCATTATAAAACTCGCGTTTAGCTCCTGTAGTCCCCTTAAAGAAATTTGACAGATTGTAGTACGCTGTGCGATGTGCTGTTCTGTACATATTATACCTCTTCAGTACACAAGCCCTCAAATGTTATTATTCTTTGGATTATGAAGAGATTAATGTCGTATGTACTGTAACTGCGTAGTACTTAAGTCCATTAAGCTGATAATTATGTAAAATATTTGTAAGATAGAACTATCAGTTATCATAACATGTGATTATGTATATTACTCAATGATAGGCAGAAATTACAATAGGTAGGTACACGTGAAAATGTTTTGCCAAAAGCGCCCGATAATGGAACTGATGATGAAACAGAATATTTTATTGATCTCTCTGTTAGAGATTACCTATTGTTAAGGATTGTATTTCGACGGTTTAAGGCTGGTAGAATTGAGAGAGAAATTTGTGGAATAAAAAACGTAACTTGTTCATGGAGACAATCGAGATGCTATATTTCTTGAACTGACAGTTGATATGACATAAAATAATGACATTGACACAACAGATGGAAGTGTTGCAAGACAACAAATATAATTAATAAAATGTTGGGGATGCCAACACCTATGTGACCATAACCTAGCACATGCCACACACTGCGACCAAATAAAAAACCAAGACATAGCGCTGCGAACAATTAAGTGAAGCCAGCGCAAAACTAAGCTCCGCTCTGTGGGTAAACACTCACACGCTCATATTTACATCAAACTACAATTAAACTAAGCTCAAAAAATGCACACATATTTACGAAAGCGGCATCACTTTATTGTTCGCAGTGCTGTCTTAGTTTTTTATTTGGTGAGAGGCCACACAATATGTAAATCCATTATATGGAACTCACTCGCTAAATAATAACGCCTAGTGCCTAGGTGGGTCCGTGGATGAATGGTTGACGGGGGGAAAAAGTGCCTTTCAAAAACCGAAAGGCACTTGTTCTCCCCGTCATTGCGATCATTTTTTTGTTCTACACCTTACATGGGAACCTTCTAGTTACAAAGATATTGACGGCTTCGTGAGGAGGTTGCTTACACCGAGTTTCCCCCGCGCCTCGGAAGGCGCATCAAGCCGTTGGTCCCGGCTGTCAATTTGTCGATCATTGACAGTCGTTACAGATAGTCAGTGGCCTGAAAATCTGACAACCCTTCTTACCGAGGGGTATCGTATTACCCAGCACTAACTAGGTTGTGGAGGTCAGATAAGGCAGTCGTTCCATATAAAATACTGGTATTCAGCTGCATGCGGTAAGATTGGAAGCTGACTCAATATAGTGAAAAGGCTAGCCAGATGATGATAACACACTTGCAAAACTTAATGAAGACCTAGACAAAAAAAATTTGATCATGATGTCCATTCTTCGCTTACGTCTACTTCTCCACTTTAGTAGGTAGTCTTTAATGCAAGAAGAAGACATGCTACGCCGAGCCCACGTGTACTGGAATCGGGTCAGGAGAATGGTGAGCTATGAGGTAGTCATGCCATTCATTCATTCTTGGAAGCAAACAGCCTACTAATAAAAATCGACTCTAACACCATCCTTATAGCAATATACCGTCCGCCGGGATATAAAGATATTAACAAATTTCTATACTCACTCAATTTGCTTCTGACAAATTTCACTCACTGTAAAAATATAATTATCACCGGTGATATAAATATAAACATTCACGAACAATGTCTTGACTCTGCCTCACAGAGCTACCTAAATCTATTAGCCTCGCATGGACTACTTCCCGCCCATACACTGCCAACGCGTCTCCAAGCTTGCCTTGACCATGTTTTTCTTAAATCCACTCTACCAGCTTTCACCTATGTGGCTCACTCTGCACTAACCGATCACGAAACTGTCCTTTTTTTCCTAGTGAAGAAACACCCCAAACCTGTTATAAAACAATCAGCCACCCGCATTAACCATGATCAGCTTGACGTAAAGCTAAAGGAACTTAACTTCGATCAAGTATATTGCACGCAAAATCCTCATGAGGCAGCAGAACGTATGGTCAATCTAATTACACAGGCAATCGAGTCAAGTTCCAAAACCGTAAAAATACCTAACCGGAAAAAAATCATAAAACCCTGGCTCACTCCGGGCCTTCTACGATGTGTCCGACATAGAGATAATCTGCACAAAAAATTAAAAAAGTCACCTGACAATGAAATCTTAAAAACAACATTCAATAGGTACAGAAACTACTGTAACAAGCTTTTAAAAAAAATAAAAAATGACTATGAGAAGAACGAAATAAGCGAAGCTGGTAATAACACCAAAAAACTCTGGGAAGCAATAAACACAATAACAAACAGAACCAAAAAGAGAGATAACACATCAGACTTATTAAATTCGTATCCTACTCCTCAGGAGTCGGTTAACATAGCCAATAAATTCTTCGCAGAAATCGGCAAAAATCTCGCGGAAAAGATATCTAGATCATCTACTAACGCACATAATACCGTCAAGCAAGAGGTCGCGCAATCTATGGTTCTTTTACCCACTGATGACAAAGAAGTTGCCAAACTGATAATGTCCCTACGTAACGACACTGCCGCGGGGTGGGACAGAATATCAAGCAGTCTACTTAAAAAACACATAGACATAGTTGCACCACCTCTCACGTATGTCTGCAACCTTGCACTTTCATCTGGCCAATTTCCCAAACCCTTCAAAAAAGCTATAATACATCCAATCTTTAAGGGTGGGGATAGAGGCCGTGTCAACAACTACAGACCTATAGCAGTACTTCCTATTCTATCCAAAATACTGGAGCGGATCATGAACAATAGGCTCGTGAATTACTTGGAAAAGTTTAAAATCCTCTCACCCTCGCAATATGGTTTCAGGGCGGGCAAATCCACGGCCGAAGCTGTTCATGATCTAACCAATTATGTCATCACAAACCTGGATGATGGACAGAAAGTTTTGGGCATTTTCCTAGACCTTGCGAAAGCTTTTGACACGGTGTCTATCCCTACTCTGATTTGTAAGATGGAAAGCATAGGAGTCAGGGATGTTCAGCTCAAACTCTTTGAAGACTATCTGAGTGAGCGTACCCAGTGCGTCAAGATAGGGGATGCCATCAGTGATGAACGCGCGGTCACTTACGGCGTACCACAGGGCAGCGTATTAGCCCCGACACTATTCTTAATATACATTAATGACCTGGGCATGCTCACTCTTCCCAAAGGCAAAATCATAACCTTCGCAGACGACACCGCCCTTCTATTCAGCGCTAGCACATGGCACGATGTATACATGCAAGCTCAAGCAGGTTTCGATGTCGTGATGGAGTGGTTGCGTAATAATGTCCTCACTCTAAACGCGGAAAAAACGGTATACATACCCTTCTTTTTGAAAAATAATGCGTCAACCACACACATGAACTCTTCATACTCGATAGTAGCCCACACATGTGCTAAACAAAATTTAAATACTTGCACCTGCACCACCCGAATTCAGAAAAAAGACAGTGCAAAGTACCTAGGAGTAATAATAGATAGCACCCTAAGCTTTAAAAAGCATATCAATACTCTAAGCGGTAGGTTACGTAAACTTATATATGTCTTCAAGACCCTAAGACAAGTGGCAGACGAGAAGCTAAGGAAATCGGTTTACTTGGCCCTTGCCCAGTCCCTACTAACCTACTGCATAACGTCCTGGGGTGGTGCTACAAAAACTTCTATGTTAGAGCTTGAACGAGCACAGAGAGCCATCCTGAAGGTATCTTCTTTCCGGCCTTTCCGATATCCAACGGCTTTGTTGTATAAGGAAGCTAAGGTTTTAACTGTTCGTCAGTTGTTCATATTACAAACAGTTACAAAACAGCATGGCCTTACTACCTTTGACCACTCACTCTCCCACAGAGGTAGACGATTCGATCCCATAGTCCGCCATCACACCCGGCTCTCGACTACTTCTTCTCATCGCTTCTTTTGCTACCTTGGTCGTTTTCTTTATAATAAGATAAATAGGATGCTCCCAATATATAACCTCTCCAAAAACAATTGCAAAATTAAACTAAGAGATTGGCTCTGGGAGCTAAATTATGAAGAAACAGAAAAACTACTTGCTGTCTCAAAATAGACAATATAACACATTCTGTTCCTCTCCCCCAACACACACCACACACTTACACCCACACATTCACCTTACTCATTCACAGTTACACAACCTTACAAATAGCTACTAAACATACTAGTAACACCATTAACCAATAATTGTCACTATTTTCTTTCTTTTTTATTTTATTTTTAACTCTCATTAAAAAAAAAAAAATACAAAACTTTTGCTTTTGTTAATTCTTACCGCATTGACTATTGTTTTGCATTGTACATAACATTAAAATGTAACATAACCCAAGGGGTGGAGACCTGGTGTCCTGAAATACAGACCTCACGTCTAGCTTAGGCACCAGTCTCGCACAGTATAATTACAGTTGTTAAGTATTTTTGTATTGATACCTGTCTAATGTACCTATATTGTGGTGAGAAATAAATCATTATTATTATTATTATTATTATTCTGGCCGGAGTTGGAGTAAACCATTTCTTTCCACAAATCACTCTGTACCTAACAGAACCATCATTATCTTGAAGATTTAAAATTATAGCCTCGGCTGATTAGATGTGAATCTAACATTCATCAATTATAATACCTAATACGATTGACGCAAATCTAAAATAATAGGTACCTACCTAATCCCACATAATGTCATATTTTTTGGCCAAAAACTTTATAATCTGCACTGGCGTCGTCGGAAAGGAATGGAATGAATTAAAAAAAAATGAACAAGTCATTCCTGCACCTTGGAGGGTTGTATTGATGATTTTGATGATTATAATTCTGTAACTACATACGTGTTACAGCCGCGATTTAAGATTTAATCAACATACAACCTGACACTGACCTGCAAATTGCAAAAAAACGTCAGAAATTTTGAATTTCGCGGGCTACCCTGGCCCGCCTGACCCGCAGCCGCCTGGCCTGGCTGCTAACTTTATGTTATTTCAATTTTACATCGTGGCTGTATAGAAAGTTGGAACATGGTTCAATAGAAAAATGAAATATATATTTTTTTTCAATACACTTCCTCGAAAACTGGTTCTTATCGCAATATGATTAGCTTCAACATGCAATGTATTTCACACGCGTGCGATTTTTACCATTTTCCAACACGTGTGCGGGAACGAAAATTGCCACAGATAACTATACCTATACTTACTCCAAATTGGTTCAATGCCTATAGTCGGAGGTGAATGTTTTTTTATTTCGGCAAAGTAATAATGCGTCTATATGGCGTAAATATTTTTTGAATATTCAAATTGTGTTTATAAATAGAATATCCTAGATAAACATGATTTTTTAAAACGAATATTTGCTTTTATAAACAAATTAACATTTATTTGTGCTACCAAGTGTACTAAGAAACATTTTTTTTATATTAGGCTGTTTAACGGCTTCATACCTTTGCTTCTCCTTCAACCTGGCGAAAGCAAAGCGCGGAAAAAAAGAAAAGAAAATCATAGTTTTATAATAATTCATGACAATAGTTATTTGTGCAACAAGAGAGCAAAGTGGGTTTTTGCTGCGAGTGTTGATTTTGAATCCCGAGTAAGCGAAGGATTCTATAGTTTGAATCACGAGCGTAGCGAGTGATTCTTGGTTAGAATCCTGAGCGTAGCGAGGGATTCAAAGACACGAGATGCAAATAACTTTGGTCTCGAGTAACACATACAACTTTTCACCTCAGCAGCGAGAACATATACCTAAAGGTAAAAAAACCAACATGGTAAAAATTAAACCACCACACCACATTAAGAGACTAGACACATGAGAGCGGCGGTGGCCCAGTGGTGGCGGCCCCGACTTACGAATAGTGAGTCGCGGGTTCGAACCTAGGCAGGCGCATGACTTTGTGTAATTTATTTCATCACCACTGCTCTCAAAACGGTGAAGGAAAACATCATGAGGAAACCGGCATGTCCTAGAACCAGAAATTCGAAGACATGTGACATCTACCAATCCGCATTGGGCCCGCGTGGTGGATTATAGCCCATTCCCTCTCATTGAGAAGAGGCCGTGTCCCAGCAGTGGGAACATTAATAGGCTGATGATGATGACAATTTAGATAATTTAAAAAAAAACAGAAGTTTCACTTTTGTTTTTTTTGGTTGCAGTTTTGCAAATTAAAAGTAAAAGTTCAGTCTCCATTGTTTAAAAATATCATAAGTTATTAGATATTTTTCGCGAGACTTTCCAGGCAGGAAACGTAATTCTGCATTTTTTACATTATGTTTCTATTCTTCGGGAGTTAAATAGCAGACTTCGCCACTGGACTCACTCATATTTATTTGTTATTATTACTTTATTATCCAAATTTTATTGTACTTTGTAGCTAGTGTACACTGACCAAATTATTGCTAGAACACACAGAAAATAAAACAATTTAAATTTAAATCCCGCAATTTAAAAAAAAAATGCGTTCTGAAATTACACTCGCGGTATTCTGTCTCAATAATAAAGTTTGTTATAATTCACTATAAATAAATAAGATACAATATGATAAACTTCGTATTTTTTTCTTCAACATTCTTCATCTTGATATAAAAAATATAATTCGATTATTCGAAATATAACAATTTTTCATTTAAAACCTAAACACGTGATTTACAATATTACGGTTATCAATTTACAATATCGGTATCCGAACGTTTTATTGTTTGTTTCTTTTGTGGGCCTACTAGATATGGAATTTGAAAATCGAATTTCGAATCGACTTCTTTCTATCTCTCGCTTTTTTCGTATCGAAGTGAAAGTGACAGAACAAAGTGAATTTGAAATCTTTCGAATTTTGTGAGTAGACCTGCACAGTTCTCGATATTTAAAAAAAATAATTAAAAAGTTACTTTGTCTCACGCTCGCAGCAAAATCGAATTTTGCTCACTGTTTGTAAACAGCAAAACCTGCTTGTTTGAGGTGCTGAGGTGAAAAAATATTTTTCGTTCTTTTATTTAATTTTTTCAAAAGTGTATTGAAAAACGTCGTTTGATACACGTGGACATTTGTTATTGCAGTTCTCGGCTCTAAAACACCCTCGCCTACGGCTCGGGAGTTAATTCCGCCTCGAATGCAATTACAAACTTTCTCCACTTGTATCAAAATGTACTATTATAATTTGACAGTTGTCAGTTGAAAACGATTCTCCCTAGGGCTGAAAAGTATTACTTTCAACCCGCTTCTCAGGCAACTTCAGACCTACTTTCAGAGTATGAGTAATGAAAAAATACAAATTTTCCCCTTTATAATATTATTAGTGTAGATTGCTGAACACTAAAACGGCCAAAGTCTGCATTGTTATTGTTAGGTACCTAAGTTAGCACGTACTTATCACTTATCAAGCAATTATCACGGAATAAAACATTTATGCCGCATTTGTTTTTATGTGTGGATTAGATAATTGTGTAATTAGGGTAATTAATATAACTTTTTTCTTTTTCTTTTATATCCTGGTATTAATGCAAAGTCACTAAGATGAAAATTTGGAGAACACGGACAAAGACTTTTTGCTTCCAAAAGTCTTAACGGAGTAATGTAGCTTTTGGGTGTGTGGCGTCTATATCTTTGGCCACTCGAGAGTTGGCCACACTGGGGTGCGCTATGTCTATGGACAAGTTACCACCGACCCGAATGGTGGCATGAGTTTTTTGCATCCGCGATCTTGTTTTGTTCAACGTATTCTCTGTCAATAAATGGTAATCTAAATTCTGAACACGCTAGTATTTAATGTGGAACACCCATCTTCCATAGGGGTATTAAGAACAGGGAGTAAAGTTCTTCAACCTCCATAGACGAGGGAGTATCCTCCGACCAAGCGGGTGTTGTGTCAGGTGGGCTACTGCCTCCTTGCCGGATTGCCGCCATGGGATCTGGAGGCGATAGTCCTCGCGCGCCTACATGAATGACACGCGGAGGCGCTACGCCGGGGGGAAACTCTGCTGCCGCGGCAAATTGTCGCTTAGCGGACGGACTTCCGGCGGGATCTCATGGCGACATGGAGAGAGCGACTGTCGCAACCCCGTGCAGGGCACGCCACAATAGTGGCAATAAGTCCCCTCTTTGAGGAGTGGCTGGAGAGACGCCACGGCGTCCTCACCTTCCGCCTGAAGCAGGTTCTTATCGGACACGGATGTTTCGGTAAGTTCCTGCACCGAATCGGACGGGAGGAGACGTCCGGGTGTTTCCATTGTGAGGATCGACCGGAGGACACGGTGGCGCACACTGTGGAGGTGTGCCCCGCTTGGGCAGAGCACCGCCGTGTCCTCGTAGCGGCGATTGGCGGCGGCGACCTCTCGCTCCCGGCCCTGGTTCAATCCATGGTCCGGAGCGAGACGGAATAGGACGCCGTCACCTCCTTCTGTGAAGCAGTCATGCTAGCGAAGGAGATGGCGGAACGTGATAGGGAAAGATTCACACGTCCCGGCCGCCGCGGGAGACGCCCCGGGCGTCGGGGGCCTGTGGACGGGGAGCTATGGGCTAGCTCGCCGTCCGCCCGTCTCACGACGACAGGCCGTGTCGCCGGCGCGTTCGTGTTCCACGCGCGCCTCAATGAGAGTCAGCAATAGGGAAGGGATCCGCAAGGGCCGAAGCCTGCCGGGGCTGCGGGACTATTCGAAAGAGATACCGTGGCCCCGGAACACAAAGGGCGATGAAGGAACATGGATGGGTTTTAGTCAGTAAAAGTCTGACACTCCCTCCTGCTCCGCCCAGAGCGGGAGGAGCGGATTTGATGATTTCCCATCCAAAAAAAGGTCGACTACTGTCCGATGCTGTATTTATAAACGCTAAACTCGTGAATAACTCTGATAGCGCGATGCAGGATTTTAGTTCTTTATTTGCGTCATCATAGATGTTGGTGTGGCGAGTACCGCCCCTCAGTTTCAAGTTGGTTGGTGGTATCATTTTAATGTGTCATTCCGATACGTTCCTTCATGTTGTTGCTTGATGTAATTTATTCAGGTAATTTGTTATAAAGTTTTGGCGCCATTGCATAGCCCGCGTGTGCGGGCCTCCTCGAATCCACGGGGGGAGTGTGCCTGCTTATTCTAACCTATGGCGCCCAAACTTGGTCTTTGACGGAGGCTCAGAAGTCCAAACTCAAGGTTTGCCAAAGGGCGATGAAGCGTAGCATGTTAAACTTCAAAGTCGCCGATCGAATGCGCAACACCACAATAAGCTCCAAGACAGGCATCGCCGACCTTGGCGATAAGTCTCCATTTCACTTTTTTTAATTAGAATTTACTTAACTACATTTTTAACCAGGACTTATCATTAAAACACAAATGTTGCTGAATTAGTTTTGACAGAAGGTTTTCATGTTGAATTACAAAAATAAGGTTTTTTTTTTTCGAAAATCGAGCTAAGTGATGTGCATTAGATACATACGAGTAGCTGTAGGCTGATGATGATCATGATGATGAAGACTTATTTACTGTCTGCACGGTTGGAGCGGTGCTTGAGCGATTGGCTGCTGGGCTGCGCGCCGCGGGTTTGATTCCCACAAATATTTGTATTATCTACTTACAGGTACTTGCTCTGGATCTGGCTGTTTGTGAGTTAATTGTTTGTTAAACGTATCCACAGGAGAAAATCCTAGAGTAGGGCAACGTTTTTTTTATTATTTTATAAAAGAATTTTAATTTTGAAACATCCATTGCCCATCATAGACACTAGAACACAGAAAACATGCCAATTGATTAATAATAAGAGATCCTCCATCAATAAGTGAACTAACGCTTTTAACGTATAATCATGCGAATACCTAATTATTAGGAACTGAGAAGGCATAATCAGTCAAAGCCAAACCGTCAAGCAATTAAATGTAGATGTTGATTAGAACTAGAGTCGTGTGCGCTCAGCTCGCAACGACCCTCCACTTCCCTCGTTAGCTATTGCGACACTTCAAAGCAATTTCACCTTTGTGGCCCACTTTGATCTCGACCCGGTTCGATTTAATTTTATCTTTGTTGCTATTAATATTGAAAATCCGAAGAGTTTCATTTGAGCACTGTTAGCCAAAAATATTAGGACATTTAAATAAGATTGTGTCATTAAAATGTATTTTTAAGCCACTTTAGGGTTCCGTAGTCCTGACAAGGAACCCTTATGGCCAACGCAGACCGGGACGGCATGGCAAGGGATTTAAATTTTTGGGAATGGACATTCAAACGTATTGATATAGAAATACGACATAAATAGCTAATGCTTTAAAAATAATTCCGTGGCATGGTGTGGCATTGAAAGGGATTTGTATTGAAAGACACGCCACGGTCGTATTTCTATATCAATACGTTTGAATGTCCATTCCCAAAAATTTAAATCCCTTGCCATGCCGTCCCGGTCTGCGAAGGCCCTTATAGTTTCGTCATGTCCGTCCGTCTGTCTGCCCGAGGTTTTGCTAAGAGACGGTTAGTACTAGATAGCTGTAATTTTGTTGGGTGTAAGTACACTCGAGAGCAATGAATCCGGGTCACTTAAAGAATCCTAAAAATCTCGGAAACTAAAAATGCTAGGTTAATGCAATAAATTATATTTAATGGACAATGTAATACTCCTTAAATGAAGGTATTAAAACTTCTTAGTTATTGTATAGTTATATCATAAAAAAAAAACAAATTTGAAAAAGGGCCACTTTCGAAGATGGAACTACGAAATTACAGCATTTGGTTTTGCTTTTGTTTGTAATCTGTCATTTATGTGGGTACATAAACCATGTTGATAGTGCTCTATATTCATTATTCAAGCTGAAATTATGTCGCTTACGCCTGAAGAATGCACCAGAATACTTACAATGCTGGAAACCGGCCGGAGTCAGCGCGATACAGCCAGGACTGTCGGTGTGTCGCTGTCAACAGTACAAAGAGTTCTCCGACGTTACGAAGAAACTGGTTCTAACCTACGCAGACCAGGAACGGGCAGAACCAGGTGTACCACAGCACGAGAAGACCGATACTTGGTGAACACCTTGCTTCGAAATCGCTTTCTCACAGGAACTGAACTCACAAATCAGTTTCGACGCCTCGGAGGAAGTAACCCAAGTGCATGGACAGTAAGACGTCGGCTTGCTGAATCTAACTTAAAACCCCTTAGACCTGCAAACGGCCCTAAACTGGAGCGTGGGCATCGTATTTCAAGACTAAGATATGCCCAGAGCCACGTAAATTGGAGTATTGAAGATTGGTCAAAAGTTATGTTCTCCGACGAATCAAAATTTATGCTCTACAAGCACGATGGAAGACACAGAGTGTATCGAAGACCAGGGGAAAGATTCAAGCAAGCATGCATCGAAGAAAAAGTAGCCTACGGTGGTGGGTCTGTACTTGTGTGGGCCGGAATTTCTTCTGAAAGTCGCACAGAGCTGGTGATCATAGAAAACGGCTCTTTAACTAGCGTTAGATATGTGGAAGAAATCCTCAATGATCACGTTGGTCCATTTATGGTCAATTTAGGTGAGGATGCTATATTTATGCATGACAATGCCCGACCTCATACAGGTAGGATTGTGAATGACTACCTTCAAGAGATGAACATTACTCGTATGGAGTGGCCAGCGCGCAGCCCGGATATCAACCCGATCGAGCATGCTTGGGACGAGCTAGGCAGATGCGTAAAACAACGAAACCCTCCCCCAATCACGCTTCGTGAGCTCAAAATTGCTCTCACAGAGGAATGGGAGAATATTCCCCAAAATCGTATAAGGAACTTGGTGTACAGCATGCCAAACCGCGTAAACGCAGTAATGGAAGCACGAGGAGGCAATACGAAGTATTAAAATTCAAGAAAATCGTAATAAAGTTCAAAAATTTCATGTTTCCTATTTTTGTTTTAAGGAGAGATCAGCAGTTTTTTCTTTATGTAATTTTGTGTTAATAAAATGTATGGTGACTCATATTTTTTTTACTTTCATTTAAGGAGTATTACATTGTCTATTAAATACAATTTATTGCATTAACCTATCATTTTTAGTTTCCGAGATTTTTAACATTCTTTAAGTGACCCGGATTCATTGCTCTCGAGTGTATATCAATTACGCCGACAAAGTGGTAATATAAAATTTTGAAAAATCTATTTTTTTAGGGTAGCTCCCCTACATTGTGAAGTGGGGATGAATTGTTTTTTGTCGTCTACCCCATCGTGTGGGTACCGTTGAATAGGTCCTTTAAAATGACTTACGGGTTGACTCATTTTTCGATTTAATGTTCCATATACGAAATATTAAACTTTATAGTGAAAATTTTTATTCCAGTAGGGCGTCCCCCCCCCCTCCCTCTAAAAGCTTAACTGCTGGATTGAAAAATCTAGAAAAAATCACTCAATTATAAATATTATATCGTTTAAGATAACTTTATTAGTTTAGTAGTAATAGTCGTTGAACTTGGGTGTTGGATAATTTTGTACCAAATAAAAAATCGTTAGAATAAATCCTTGAATCCTAAAGTGACTAAGATGAAGTAGTTGCTTCTCTTTAACGGGTAAAGACTTGCATTGAAAAACAAAATCTAAAATATAACGGGCTATACATATACTACGGAATCCTACACTGCGCGTGGCCCGACACGCACTTGGTCGGTTTTTGATAATTAAGGTTTATGGCAAACTCTAGGAGAAGCTCGTTGCAGCCGCTCAGCTCGCTTACCAAGGTTAGTTCGTGGAACTGTGACCACCCATTAGATACCGAGTTTCCTCCGTACCTCGGAAAGCACGTTAAGCCGTTGGTCCCGGCAGTCAATTTTAGATCTTTGGCAGTCGTTACTGGTATTCAGTGGCTGAAAGTCTAGAATGAAACCAGCAGTGTTCCCTTGCATTTTCAATAGAATTTTACGAACCTAAATGATTCAAATTTTCACCAACAACGACCTTCAAGCCAATATCTTTCAAATGCCATAAGTCATCAGTATTAATATCTTTGGTTTACTAAAAACCGCATTAATAAGATTTGACACTAGATTTATTAGGCCAGCTTTCCAGACATCGAAAGGTTGTCCTGTCCGCCACTGTACCCGCGTTCATAAAGAGTACCGCCGAGTAATGCGTTATTCATTAACATTGTTCCGATGCTCGCGATGAGTTCGCGACTGTACTTGTCTGTCTGTTTGTCTGTCACCGGCGATTCATAAGTAATGAAACGAGCCATTAATATTCACGTGTAAAAGCTTCGAATGAATCTTAAACGATTTCTCTGTCAGAGTTTTTATTTTCATCTGTTTTCATAAATGTAGGTGTAAAAGCGATTAAGGTGGATGCTCTACTACTACTTTGAGCTTGAAAAAGTAATTCCTGCACCTTTATGAGCTTGGGGGGTTGTATTGATGATTTTGATAATTATAATTCTGTAACTACATAGGTACGTCTTATAGTCGCGAGCAATATTTTAACCAACATAAAACCTAGCACTGGCCAGCAAATTGCAAAAAACGTAAGAAAATTTGAATTTCGCGGGCTGGTAGGAGCATCCACCTTATTAAAAACTTTTTTTGCAAAAAAAATACTTCAAAGTGAAAATATCTGAACTTTCGGAAGTCTATGACTTTTGCTTGTTTCATTTGTTTGTAAATATATATGTAGGGGGTAATCTTCCAAACTCCTGATCCGATTCCGAAAATTCTTTCACTAACAGGAAGCTACATTGTTCGCGAGTGTCATGGGCTACTTAAAACGTTCCCGTGGCTTAATTTCCGTACATGACGGGAGCGAAGCCGCGATCAAAAGCTAGATATAACTCTACAGTAAAGCTATCTGAGCTCAACTTTAATTTTATCTGATTCAGACTATATTTAACTCATAATTTCTCAGAAGTGCATCATGAAAAGTTTATGAAGTAAGAGACTGCAGGAAGTGATAGTGAACGGATCAGAGGAATTATGAGTCTGACTCAGATAAAATTGCTTTCATTTCAAGGCATTCAAAACATTTCCGTATGAATTTAAAATGTAACTGAATAAGAGGACAAAGTTATTAAAAGCTATTATAAAGGTAAATTATTATAGAACGCGTTATCCTTTTGGTACACATTTCTCTTAAATAACGCTTAGGGAACCTTAATAAAGTCTTTATATTATTTTGTTTATTTGAGCAGAAAAGGTACATAGTATAAAACAAAGTCGCTTTCTCTGTCCCTATATCCCTATGTATGCTTATATCTTTAAAACTACGGATTTTGATGCGGGTTTTTTTAATAGATAGAGTGATTCAAGAGGAAGGTTTTAGTATATAATTTGCTAGTTTTTAATATTAAAAAGAAAAACTCACCTTTATTTTATTTTGCATGACATTTCAAACAAGTTTAAATAAAAACAAGCGTCTTTGGACATTCAGCTGCATCCGGTTAGACTGGAAGTCGACTCTAACTTAGTTGGGAAAAAAGAAATGCATTATCGTTAAAGTAATTGAAATACTCGACATACTCGTACTTTGACGATAATGCATTTCTTGTCTAGACCTATCTGCATTGGCTTTTTGATAATACCTATAAATGCAATCAAATCAAAAAAAGTTAATGTTGCAGACTATGGTCATTGCGTAAAGTGAATCAAACTCATGACGTCACTTGTGACTACAATAAATCCCGCTTTGAGATGACTTAAGTTAATTAGAAACTAATCAAGCTATGCTTGTTTTTTCGTGATGGTCTTTTACATAAGGGCTTGTCAGAAAGAACTTTTGTCCATCCAAAGAAAAGCGAAAAAGACGTTTTATACGGACGGCGCGGCTCAACGCCGCGTTGGACTCACACGTGGTGAGGACAGACAACGTGGTATCCACACTCTTCAGTGCGCCGCTTGCACAGGTAAAGCCTATCAGTGCCTGGGGCCGCACAGAACCAAAAAACAGGGACGCTCGCAACTAGGCTCTTCGTCTTCCCTGCCATTCAGCGTTCAGCGTGCGTGTTATATGACCGTGGGCCAGGCGAAGGAGGAATGTAAGAGTCGTAGCAGGTGGCGTTCTGTAGTTTCTGCCTTTTTCCCATGAGGGTTCATGGGAAAAAGGCGTGATTAATATAAGTGTAGGTAGAACTCTACTGCTAGACCAATAGCGGCCAAATTAGGATCCAAAGATATAAATCAGGCAACTTTACAAGATAATCTCCAGTTAATATCAAACTTGTCATAGACACGCAACCCATAAGTCGGAGACACGAGCTGAATCTAAGGACCCCATGGTCCCCGAGCGACCTACGAAGAGTTCCGAACTTTGCCGAAACAGACGTCACTGAGATACGTCAAACCACACCTACCGCTGTCACTTCTCCCGCCAAAATTACTTGAAACGGCCAAAGTGAGTTTTTTCTTTTCTTTTTTTTTAATGAATTTTCGCACGAGATTTCGTTTGCTGATTTTTAATATCCCAAGAGGATTTTATGTCGGATCCAATAAATTGTGACCCATATTTTCGACCGGATTCCATAGCGTCGTAATAAAATTGCTTCACTAAATTACATAAATTCATAAAACAATATTTTCGTGATATTTATATTGGATCTTTTGGAGACACGCATTTTGTGAATTGCCAGAGAAAATAAACAAATAGTAGGCGCTGTAATAATGCTCATTTTTATTAGTATACGTATCTAATTAATGCCTTAATAAAACCGGCCAAGTGCGAGTCAGATTCGCGCACGAAGGGTTCCGTACATTTACATTGTCTACATTATCTATACAAGATTAGACAAAACCGCAAAAAAAACACGTTTGTTGTATGGGAGCTGACCTTAAATATTAATTTTATTCTGTTTTTAATATTTAAAAACAGAATAAAATAAATATTTAAGTGGGGTCCCATACAACAAACGTGATTTTTTGATAATGGTACGGAACCCTTAGTGCGCGAGTCCGACTCGCACTTGGCCGGTTTTTTGGATATGTTGCTACCATGTCAATGTCTAGGGGCCAAACTCGAAGAATAATTTAATGCCAATCATTGTGTTCTTTCTCGGTAATGCACTCACCTATATTTCCGCATGTGAAAGAACCTTGCCAAAAGCGCGACCATCCAAATATGATGTTCCTGTTTTACGAAGACATCATCTGCCTAGCCTTTTCCCGGATTATTCCAGAAATCCCCACCGACAAATCCCTACCAGTGGTGATCGTTACTTTTTTTCCAGAAATCCCCACTAGTTAAATACTCTCAGCATAGTGGGATTTCTGGAAAAATAAACAACAATACCCACCAGATGTTGTTGTTTCTAAATTGTTAAACATAAAATGCGTAGTAGTAAAGTAACTTTCTTTTCAATACACTTCCTCGAAAACTGGTTCATAACGCACTATGATTAGGTTCAACATGCAATGTATTTCACACGCGTGCGATTTTTTGCATTTTCCAACACGTGTGCAGGCATGAAAATTGCCACAGATAACTATACCTATACTGCCTATACTTAGTTCAAATTGGTTGAATGCATTAAGTCGGAGGTGAATGTTTTTTTTAATTTTGGCAAAGCAATAATGCGTCTTTACCGCCTACATATTTTTTAAATATTCAAATTGTGTTTATAAATAGAATATCATAGATAAACATGATTATTTAAAACAAATATTTACTTTTATAAACTAATTAACATTTCTTTGTGTTCTAAATTAAAAATATAAAAAAAAAAAAAACATTTTTTATATTAGGCTGTTTAGCGGCTTCATACCTTTGCTTCTCCTTCAACCTGGCGAAAGCAAAGCACGGAAAAAAAGAAAATTAAAATCATAGTTTCTTATTAATTTATGACAAAAATATTTTTCGTTATTTTATTTTATTTCTTCAGAAGTGTATTGAAAAACGTCGTTTGATACACGTGGACATTTGTTATTGCAGTTCTCAGCTCAAAAACACCCTCGCCTACGGCTCGGGAGTTAATTCCGCCTCGAATGCAATAACAAACTTTCTCCACTTGTATCAAAATGTACTATTATGAAAGGTGAGTAAGAACTTAGAATGCTGATTTAAATTTCACATTCACATACATAACATCTCACCTGTAATCCATAAAGGGTGAGGCAGAGGTGTAAAAATATGGCATTAAAAACTCGTTTTTTTTTAAACTAGTAATTAAGTTGAATCTTTGATCTCCAATATCTCCGGAACTAAAAATTTCCTAGGTAAGGTTCAGAAAAATCAAATATCACAAAGACGGCTTCGTTAAGGGTCTTTTTACCCCATTATGTAATGCGAACAGAACTCACACAACTCAACCTTTTAAACCTATCAGTCATTGACGCATTCAACATCATTCAAGTACCACGGATATACCACTTGAATACCAAACTAAAGATTAGCTGGTTCAGTCAGATTAGATATGTATGGGATAACACGTAATATTTTATCAAACGACAGATTATCGGTTATCTTAAATCCAACCAGCCCAACCAACAAACCGGAGGAAACCGAATTGCTATCAATTTCATCCGATTAGACAGGAAGCCGAATCTAATATTGTCACCTGTCTAACCCCTACAACACAGTGTCTGGGTACCCGTTGGAAAAACTATATGTATACCCCTTTGAAAAGCTATACGATACCTCTTGGAAAAATTGGTTGTCAAAACGGGTTTTCGACATACGACTGTCAAAGATCGTATAGTAGCCGGGACCAACAGCTTATGATTGATGCTCCAGGTATGCCCGCGAAATTCAAATTTTCTTACGCTCTTTGCAATTTGTAGGTCAGTGTCAGGTTGTGTGTTGATTAAAATATGATTCGCGGCTGTAACATTTAAGTTATAGAATTATAATCATCAATACAACCCTCCAAGCTCATAAAAGTGCAGGAATGACTTTTTCAAGGTGTTACAGCCGCGTACATATTTTAATCAACATACAACCTGACACTGGCCTGCAAATTGCAAAAACGTAAGAAAATTTTAATTTCGCGGGCTACCCTGGAGCATCCACCTTAACTAGCTTTCCGAAGCGTGGAGATTTTGGTATGTTAGGGATGGTCACCAATCCACGAACCTACCTCAGTAAACGTTGCCTAACCGTAAACATTATTTCGCCACGAGCCCCTAAAACATTTTTAAGATAAATGTTGACACGTAAATCCGGGAACTGGGTGAAATACTTTGACGAAGACATGACGAACGAAGCTGAAGAATACTTGGGAGAAGAATTTGAAACTGACTGGTATGCGTCTTCCTGATGTAAATTAATAAAAAAATGAATTAATGGGTGCATACTTATTTCTGTCGTTGGTTGAATAATTGCATATTTTATAAACTAATCTAGATTGGATTTGAGAGCACTACGAAATTGTCGTGACTTAGGTAAGAGTTACAGGTTTATATTCAGTGGTCCGGGCCTGAGTTTCAGTTAATTATTTCCGCACCAGTGCTTACAAAACGGTGAGGGAAAATATCGAGAAGAAACCGGCATCTCCTAGAACCAAGAATTCTACGAATTGTAACATCCATCATTCCGCTTTGGGCCCGCGTGGTGCAAGAAAGAGAGAGAAAATAGGTTTATTTGGCACATGATTACAGCCCACTGTTTTACATAGAGATGAAGTCGTGTCTCAGCTGTGGAAACATTATAATTAGGATGATTATGATATTGAATTTGAACGTAGTTGTGTCTTCCTACAAAGGTAATAAGTAACAAATTAAAGTAAACAAGTATCTATCACGTAACAAAAGCTATGCACCACGACTCCTCATTATAAAGTTTTCTTACAATTGTTTTCTCAACACACATTGGCATTTCCCTTTATATTATTCTTTGAAATAAGCAAATAAGGTGTGAAGACGCATAAAAGCATAAACAAGGGAGAGGAGCTATCGAGTGCATTGTTATGCAAATTGCTACTCATCCTTAGGGTTACCATGTGTCCTGATCTGTCCGAACATTTGCAGCTTTATAATTCCCCGTACGGTCTTTGGGCTGCATTGTCACTTGTCCGATCGTTTCTCTTTTTTTTAAGTATGTATTTAAAGTTTACTTTGTACTAACAAGGAATGATCAGGCGTTTTGTCAAGACTTTTCAATTTTTAAATGGTAACCCTACTCGTCCCATACGATACGAACCGCACAAAGTGTTCCAGAGACAATTATTTATTTTGTTCAAATGGTGCGATGGTGGGAATAACGACTATAAACTTTTGTCTGGATATATTATGCTTTGTTCCTTTTGCAGTAAATAGAAAATGGAAACATAGGTACTCTTCAACTAAGGCGGTCTTTTAGTTTTTTGATGTTATTTAGTTTCATTCTTTTTTGACATATCTAAGGGCAATGTGGAAGTGGTTTTATCTACTGGTTTTAGACTTACAAGATTGACTGCTGCGCTGCGTGTCGCGAGTAGTTGTTCGTTCCGGGTCTGGCTGTATGTGTCATCATCATCATCAGCCTATTAATGTTCCCACTGTTGGGACACAAGCATCCTCTCTATGAGAGGGAATGGCCTATAATCCACCACGCGGGCCCAGTGTGGATTGGTAGATGTCACATCTTCGAATTTTTTGGTTCTAGGACATGCCGGTTTCATCACGATGTTTCCCTTCGCCGTTTTGAGAGCAGTGGTGATGAAATAAATTACACAAAGTAATGCGCCTGCCTGGTTTCGATCCCACGACTTACCTACTGTTCACTGAGTGTGAGTTTAAATGTTTGTACATGCACCTACGATGTAAGAGAAATTCTTAGGGTGGGGCAAACTTAAAAAAATCGACCTAAACAAACTGAGAACGAGTGCTATTGAATGAAACAGTAAGAAAGGCTAAGGTAGAGAGGTACTTGACTTTTCTATCCATTTTGAAGGACCTTGAATGTAATTCAGGGACGACCCCATTAAGGCCTGAGAACCCTTTTATAATACAACTTTCAATTTAATATATTAATTAAAGCTTAGGCAAAAGCTAACAGAGCTAAAAATATCCTTTTAGCGACATTTTAAGTAGTGTCTCAATCTTGACCTATTAAACCGATGAAGGAAACCTTCATCTTGGTTTTGTGGGCACTAGAAATTGATTGTTTTGTGTGTGGGTTTTAGAGTGTTTATATAAATAAAAGGCGTTTCAGCTGTTTCAACTTGTTTAATGGGGTGTTTTCAGGGACAGCTTCCAACGAAAAATTATAAATGGTGCTGAGCAAGGAGTGTATTTTTTTACCTATATGGAGCTGGTATTCATTGCCTTTTCAAAATAAAATACTGGCTAGTAAATGTTTGTGGGTGCTTTATTTTTTTTCTTGCTTGCTTGACAGTAATCTGAATAAAACGCAAGTGGAGTATTATATTCTTCTTGATATAATATGGGTATTTGTATTGGGCCTGGGTGCAAACATGTCGGGCGTCACAAGATATTTTTCATTGAAAGCTGGCCCTGAAAACACCTCATTATTGGAAAACAATTATATTTTTGGCATATCACCACCACTTTGATAGACGCCTAGCTGTCCCTGAGTTTTCCTTGTTCTAAATTCCAACGTCAGTACAATATTTCCTTTTTATTTACAAAGCGCCAAATAATCGCGTAATCCAGTATTAATTAGCGCTAGCGGTGTACATGTTAGATTATATGTATGTAAACGCATCCACGATACCTGTATCGGGGGTGCGTTTAAATTAAACGTTGCCCCACTAGAAATTTCTCCTGAGAAATTCCTAGTGTGGGGCAACGTTTAATTTAAATGAATATAAATAACCAAAAAGTTTATGTCTCTACAGTAGGTACCTACCATACTTTCCTAAGTACATTGCACTTTGTCATAATATGAAAGATTTGATTTATGACATATTAAATGAAGTACCCTCTCTTTGGCAATAGGTAAATCTACCTAATCAACAGTTTATGAGTGAGTTTCCAATGCTAGTTGGCTCACCGCCTCCCGGTGAGAACTTGTTCAGTAACCTGTACTGTTTATATATATTGAGTTAAACAAACAACTAAACACCTAAAACTTCTTGTTTGTGTTGCTATCATATTTTGAAGTGGTTTCGAAAGCAAAGGTTTATATTTACCTAGAATCTTGTAGACCTTATTTAAAAGACTTAAGCTTTTGACGCTGACCGGCATGTATTTGTTTGAGGTATCGGTATTTGTAAGGAAACATAGTGAATTTTTTAAATTCAAAGGTGACAATTACACTAAGCAGAGGCCAAGAGATCCAACAAAAATTATGATCCCATTTTGCAATACAAAATTGATTAAAAACAATGTGTTTCATATGTGTATTTCCATCTTTAATAAATTACCAAGAAATATTAGAGAACTCCCTTTTAAATATTTTAAAAATAAATTGCGCAAATGGTTGACTGAAAATTGTTTTTACAGTTTGCAAGAATTTCTGCAAAACAAAATTTAATTTTAAGATAATAGGTATTAGTTTCGTGTGCAATACGTGTTATTTTTTATTTAATAATTTATTTAACTTTACTTAATACATCTTGTTAAATTTCATATAGATACGCATTATACAATAATGTAAAATTATATTTGCATGCCCTAAAAAGGCAAAATATGGTTTGTGCCTAAACCACCAACTTTAACATCTGGTAACACCTGTATTTTAAGCAAATGAATTATTCTTATTCTTATTCTTATTCTAACACGCAAACCCCTGCAGTGTTGATAATCTCTTCATCATGCTGATTGTTAGCAAATAATCTTATCTTTGATTTTTCGGATTCATGTGCGTATTGTATAATTAGCATTCGCTTCGGTGAAAGAAACCAAACCAGCATGCCTGACAGATACTTCTCGACGGCATGTAAAGCCAAGTCAGAGGCCCATGAACGGCATAAAAACTCTGACACCAGGTTAGGCACTCATCATCTGCATCATCTGCCTCGCCTTTTCCCAACTATGTTGGGGTCGGCTTCCAGTCTATCCGAATGCAGCTGAATACCAGTATTTTACATGGACCGACTGCCTATCTGACCTCCACAACCCAGTTAGTACTGGGTAATACGAAACCCCTTGGTAAGACTGGTTGTCAGACTTTTTTGGGCCACTGACTAATTGAGTACCTGTAACGACTGTCAAAGATCTACAAATAACAGCCGGGACCAACGGCTTAACGTGCTTTCCGAGACATGGAGGAAACTCGGTATGTATGGTTGGTCACCCATCCACAGACCAACCTAGGCAAGCACGGCTTAACCTAAAGATCGACCCGAGCGGCTGTTATTATTTAGCCACGAACACTACCCACACGAAATAGAAGATGAAAGATCATGAAGATAATTACGTTTTCACAAACACTAAGCGTACTTAAGCATTGTTTGTTTTTCAGCTCATGAGCCGTGCGTTGAAAAGCCAAAGCGCGCTTTTATATAATGCTAGCTTATGCCCGCGACTTCACCTGCGTGGAGTTCAGTAATTGTCCCATGGGATCGTACTACCGGGGTTAAAATTATCTTCACTTCGAGTCATTGTAAGCGTTTAATCTGGGGCTGCGGGACTATTCGAAAGAGATACCGTGGCCCCGGAACACAAAGGGCGATGAAGGAACATGGATGGGTTTTAGTCAGTAAAAGTCTGACACTCCCTCCTGCTCCGCCCAGAGCGGGAGGAGTTATTTGATGATTTCCCATCCGAAAAAAAAAAAGCGTTTAATAACCAAGCTTTTGTAGCATGGGGAGCAATGTAGTATTATTATAGTAGGCTGCATCTAATTGGTAGCAAAACTAATATAGACTAGTCCTATTCTACTGACACTGTGCTACGCCTGGCCATCTGAAGGTATCACCACCGACACAATGTGCTGTCGTGTCATTGACACTGGAACGGCCACTCTTCAGACTCTTCAGATTGGCCACCTATAAACCCTTATATCTTTTGAACCAGTGACCGACAATTTCGCCTTATTAGCGATTTTTTTTTTGTGATATCAAAATTAAAATCCCTGATGGTTGCCGAGCCAGTGTCAATGACACCGTGCTGTCGTCTATATATTGTTAGCTATACGGTAGGTACAGTCGTGGTCTTTTCCGCCTGATCAGTTAATTTTTTTTCGCTTAAATCATTCGGAGGCGCCGAGCCACGCCCGAGAGCATTTCATCAGGCGGGAGTGTCCTCGATAGTACATGCCCACCAAAAACCTTGTAATTCCATTTTTGAGTTTTTGTAAATATCCGATTCGAGTCCAAAATAATGAAATTTTCGTCTCCGCCTTAAATGTCACCTTGGCCATTCGTATTATAAACCACTGAAGCATTTACAGCTTATGAATAAAATCAGTGTGAGTTTTGTGCGTTTTCCCTAGAACTGTGACAACAGTATTATTCTATCTGTCGTCTTCGAATGATTAGCAGAGATGGAATTATGTTACTTTAACATGTTTAGCGCTAAACGCTTTTACTGATTTGGCCAAAGCGCATGTTCTTTTACTTGTAGGTACTACATAAAGCATGAAAACAAAAATCCAACATGCAACACAACACAATAGGAGTATAAAAAAAAAACAGAAATATTTTTAAATCCATTTATTATTTTCATTGTAAACTCATACACTTGTTCTATCATCAACCGTTTATAATTTACGTTAAACACGTCGTACATCACGAGATGAGTCTTAACACTAACGCTCTCCAAACATTGTAAGAGGCGGCCGCCATTTCGAAAAATATGATAAGAGACTAAGGATACTTGTGTTAGTCTCGTGGAAAGTGACGTGTGAAAAAGGTATCGAGTACTAAATATAAGTAAGAAAAATTTAATTATGAACGTATTAAAACAGTTTTTGCTGTAAAATATTACATACAAATACGTACAACTGCTAACTAAATTTTTATTCAAAAAATCAAAGCAGATTTATTTGCTAAAATTGGAAATTACTCCACTCAGACTTATATTTTAGGAGTAAAAAGTATCATTAAAGTATCATATCATTATCAGTCGAAAATAGTAGAAAAGGAAACAGATTCTTAAAATGGTAAATCGTCTCTTACAACGTATGAAGTTTCAAATGCATTTACTTTACGTTTAACATACTCGGGCGCACCATAATTGACTTGAAAAAGCAAAACAATCAATAAAGCGAGATTTCCAAATAAAATAATATTTATAAACAAAAACAAGTACATTCTAAATTCAAATAATGTTCCATTTGGAACCGCTGCGAAATAATCACTTGAGTTTTCAGTAACAACATAATTTATGGCACTTTTTTTACAGAAAGGAATCATAAAACACAGTCCTCATCAAGTTTTTTAAAAACGTAAGTCAGTCACTTGCTCAGGTCGGATATTTGATTCGGCGGTATTTGTTGAACAACAAAGGCAGCGGAGCAATCACTATAAAATATTCGGCTTTTATTCGGCTCGTACCGATCGGCAATCTCCGGTCGGCGCATCTATACTCGTTGAATCAGCACGATTCGAGTTAAGCTAGCTTTATATATCTGATTTTGCCGTTCGGCTGTGCCGAATCATGCCGACCCGAACAAGTGTATAACAACCCTTTAAATTATGAACCAAAGAAAAACGACCGAAGTTAAGAGTTTCACATGGATGTTTTAGTTAGCAATGACATAGCCAACTTACTACGAAAATGCGGAACAAAAGTTACTAATCCTTATATTAATTGATGTTCATTGACGTTATTTTAGAAATAAAAGGCTAATTAATATATTCGAAAATTCGCGTCTCTTAACACTTCCTATTTAGGTAAATATAATTACCAAACTACGGTAACTTTATTGTATTGTAGGCAAATTAAAAGCAAATAAGCTTGAAAGCTTCAAATAATTGAAGCATCTTCTATTCCCGGATTTGCTAATAGAACTTTAACTTTATAAAGTTTTGGCGCGAATTATTCAACGATCGGATACATTGCCCAGTAAGGCTTACTAGACACTGATTCGGGTCGGTACGATTCGGCATTCCGACCCGAATCAATGTGTAGCATCCCTAAGAAATCACCTCGTTGGAACCGTAACATATTTGTCTAAGTGTTATTATTTACGATTATAAATAGTGTGCAGTAATTACATTGAAAAATTTGTGTATTCTTACAATGTAGAGATAGTATAGGTTTTGTTATTGCATATTTATTTGCTTCGTTTTGAAATATACACACTATAACGAGTCACGTTACGACACCACAATTTTACGTCGTAAAAAAGAGTTTATATAAAAAATGTCGTAGTCTCAAAAGTGACCGTACAGCATAACCATTCAGACGTGAAATAAATCACAATTATTAACAGCCGTTTTCTCCATTCTGATCCCAATGACTACGTAGAAGTACTTGAAAGCTATTGCTCTATCTATTGGCCGAAATAAATTAGTTATTAGATAGCAGAAATATGAATTAACGGTAAGGGATATTCGACTTTCAGCGATAAGCCTAACGTTGCTAATCCAGCAGCAAGCTTAATATCCCTTACGGCATTTCAAATCTCTACCTTTATTGCTGAGGCTACTGGGACCAAACGAAGTTAACTATGATATTGACGAGTAACTCTTCCTGTTGTACAAACTTGAACCTTATTAACTAACTAGACCTTATAACATACTTAAGTTAAATTATGCTTTATCTTTGGCGATTACACTGCGTATGGTACCGTGGAATTTGAGAAAACTTAAAAATACGTTTGATCATAAAAAACCGTACGAACGTCGTTGTAAAGTCTCACAAAGTTCCCTATTTTAATACTGAGATACAAAATTGTTCGCGTTACAGAATAAAATGGTACCATTCTTACTTAATCTACATATAAGATACATCTAATAAGATTATCCAGAAAACGTATTCTTGAAAACAATCTTTAACATGGTTAATACACTATCCGAACGAGCATCCAAGTCTGACGCCAAGCGCCATTTTTTATGCAAAGGACGAATTAAATATTTGTATATTTTTTTTAGATCATTTTCAAGAATACATTCCTCCACTAAACGATTAATAGTTACATTTTGTGGTGTTATAGCGAGAGCAGTACTTTCCATTAAAGTTAAACTACATTGTTTATTTATAGATAAACTACAGATTAATTCTTGTTCATCAAATGGCAGTTATCATTTGCACCTTATTTACAATTTATTATTATATTTTTATGTAAATTGCTTCTACCAATTCCACTTCTTACTAGTTCACACACGATGGAATGCTTAATTTTTATTATTTTATTTACAATTAATGGATTAGCTGTAAATAAAATAAGTATAAATTCAAATTTAAAATTAAATAGCCCTAACTTATATTTACATTAGGTCCACGCAATTTAAATCAGTTTTAATTTTTGAGCCATAAATATGAAAGCTAAACAAAATTTAAAATCTATACCCAGTGGAGATTCCAGAGTCTTCCAATATTATTTCTTCTAGTCCGATTAATGTTTTTTTTTATTGTTTGTGGAAGTTCACAAAAAAGGATGAACGTAAATGACAATAAACTACTGTTAATACTATATACATTCTTATGTCATTTAGAGATATACAATTCAATAAAATGTCTACTGTCGGGCTCCGAGCCTTCTACTTTTTAATGTGTTAGAACCATGCCAAAAGAATAATTATTTCCCCAATAATTTGGCCGATTTCATACTAAATTTAGCGCTAAAAAGCGTTAATCAATAACTAACAGTTCGAAAGTTAGACCATAGCCGGATTTCATCTTAAAACTATGTTGAGCGAAAACCCGATTCCAAAAACATACGAAGTTATTGTTGACACAGTCGTCACTATCAACTTTAACGTGAAAGTTATCAACAAAATTGTTATAAAATATTGGTCGTCAACATTTGCTAACACAGCCATATTATTTTATGATAAATAAACATGCACATAAGCCACCGATGTTTACTTTTTAATAATAGAAATGAATTTTCTGACAGTCAAAACTTTAGACTTGCTAATACAAAAGATTATGTAAAAAATAGGCCTCAATCAAGATGATTTTAGAGAGTAGTTACCACAGTAACATTACCTAAACATTTGTGCTAAAATGATTACCTACAAAAATTCGAGACGGCAAAAATAATGTTCGTCAAGATATTTTAGACATAAATATTAGACCAGTATTCACAATAAATTACAAAGATTTTGAGCAATCACGCACAGGTAGAGGTTATTCGTTCAATGAAACATCTGCGCTGACAGAATGTTTGCACAATAAAAGATTTCCTCAACGAATCAGTCATTTGAATATCAACTTATTTGAATCGATTTTTGTTCATGCCATTTTTTCCAATCAATTATTGTAATGTCCTTCTATAAACTTTTGTTTTGAGATATTCTGTCAGCACAAAGACAAGTATCCACAGTTGAGAGCATTTTCAGTCACATATTCACATAAACTCATTCAAAGTATATTCACTCCGTATTCGCTATGATTGTCATAGCGAGACATCGAGTGTCGAGAACGTCACGAAGGTCGAAAGTTCACTGGGGTCACATAACAGCGTCATAGGGGTCGGGGTGCACTAGGGAGGCGTCAGCGTCAGAGGAACACATCCAGAGGAGTTAATGAAGCGCGGGGTTGCCCCTAGAGCTCGGTCACAGCGTATAAGTCACGCGAGTCCGCGTGCGGCGGGTGGATGCGCTCTACGCGGTCGCGCTCGCCTCGCTCTGGGCGCTCGGGTCGCTCCGCTCGCTCGGGTCGCTCTGCGCGTTCCGGTCGTTCGGCTCGCTCGGGGCGGTCGGGACGCTCTTGGCGCTCGGGCCGCTCCGGGCGCTCTTGCCGGCGGCGGTGAGTGGTATGTGTGGAGTGTGGCTGCGCGGGTAGGTTGTTGCGTCGCGGGCGCTGCAGCGAGCGGTACTCCAGCGCTGCAGCCGACAGCGGCTGCGGCTGGTCCGGGTGCGGCTTGCGGGCGGGTCGCACGGTGGCGTACTTGTCGGCGGCGGGCGCGTGCGGGGGGTGCGGCGCGTGCGGGGGGTGCGGGGGGTGCGGCGCGGTGAACGTGCCGAGGGACACGGCGGCGGCGGCGGGGCGCGGCCGGGGCGCGCGCGGCCCAAACGACGCGTACTTGGGGTCGAAGCGGTTCAAGCTCGTTGAGCGTCCGGATTGACCTGGAACGATATGAACTTATGAAGTTTTGGAACGAAGTTCCTTATCGCGCGTTGCGAAAGGGGGCTAGACGGAAAAAATTAAGACGAAAAGTTATAACGACACCCTTTGCTATAGCAAGCTATTGCGGCGTGCGCATGTTTCTCTGTCTGTCTCTCTTATAGCCAGATATTTTCGCCATTATGATAACTTAAAAAAAAATTAAAAAAATTACATATCCTTCACTAATTAATCGAAAGGAACTTCGTTCCATCCGGGTGTCCCTTGACACCTCTCAAGTTTTTTTCTACATAATGGGGTCACTTGAATGGTTTTTAGCTGTAGTTGGACTAGTTGGAGTTTATATAAATTCCTGCTAAACGAGATGTTAGCTGCCATCGCCGGTGAAACCAGGATGAGGCTGGCACAGAAGCGTAGAGTGGGTGAAATCGGGCTGCGGGTGATGTTTAAACGAAAAACAAGTGTTTAGCCATAACGATATGGGAGGAATGCTTACCTCCGTTGTGTTCGGGTGGGCACGCGCCGCCGGGCCGGTCTCAGTAGAAGTCGCTGGACTCCAGCGTCTTGCACTGCTTGCTGAGCGTGGCGTACTTGCCGTTGTGCGGCGCGCGGCCCAGCGTGTGCGCGCCCGAGTGTGCCGCCGCGCCCGCGCCGCCGCCCGCGCCGCGCCCCAGCGTGGCGCTGCCCGACATGCGCGACCTGCACACCGGGTACGACCAATACGACTTAGCAAATATACAGCATCGCCGATGTTGCGACAAAGCTGAACACGACCAACAAATTTGAACAATGTTGAAGAGCTGTCAGTAACATCGTTCCTTTGGGATATTGGCACAGCTTTTGAACGCGGTTTAGTTGTGCTGATCGCGTTTAGTGTCACTAGTGAGTCGTGAATGCTTTTGCTTTTATAAGTTTGCCAGGAAAGTCGGTATATCAATCTTCCTTAATACGTCCATCGGTGATGCTAAAAGAAGCATGCTGCATAAGGCCCTTAACACGTCGAGTTTTAGAAAAAAACAACTCGCTATTGAAAGTAACTTGAGTGGCACTTAAGAATCTTTCTGAAAACCGATTGGCCATATTGGTGGTCGCGTGCTGTACTGATTTTCGAAACACACACATGTGGGCTCAAACATATAAATTTCAAGGCATTTCTTCTCTTTTTGGGTATGCTTTTTTTTAAAAGATGCGACTGAATATCAGTATTTTTTAAAGGTGAATTGATAAAAAACAGGACAGGAGTATAGAAGGATCCGTCCTCGTTCTTTCTCCACTCGTCCCCAGAGTAAGTGGAGAAACATCGTAAATGAGTGGAGAAAGAACGGGGATGAGTGGAGAAATATCGTAGTAGTGAGTAGAGAAATAACGGGGATGAGTGGAGAAAGATTAGGGATGAGTGGAGAAAGATTAGGGATGAGTGGAGAAAGATTAGGGATGAGTGGATAAAGATTAGGGATGAGTAGAGAAAGATTAGGGATGAGTAGAGAAAGATTAGGGATGAGTAGAGAAAGATTATGGATGAGTGGATAAAGATTAGGGATGAGTGGATAAAGATTAGGGATGATTGGTGAATTATCAGGGAAAGAACTGTCGATTTGAAAATATGATTGTTATATGAAAAATACAAATATCAGTCGATACAGGGTAGTAATGAAATGAGGAAGGATATAGAATCTTTTAACAGCATATTTCGGGTTTCGAGATAATGTGGTATTATAAGCAAAAGTTCAAAAATGAGTGCTAAACTTTCCCAAAATATGCAAGTAAATAAACTCAAGGACGTCACAAATAGTTAACTTAAAAGTTTTCATAGTTACCTTGGCTTCTCGAAGTCCATGAGTTGAACGTCAGCTCCGTAGGATGGTGGCTTGGCCGGGCTAGACAGAACGTTAAACATAGTTACCGTGGCAAAGGGATTTCTGGCCTGGTTAGGCAACCACGCAGATCTATAGATCTACGCAGTTAGGCATTTTGCCGCGGATTTTTTGGGTTAGTGACAGTTTTTTTATGTGAAACATCTATAGGCAGTAAAACTGACTCGTATGTCGTGACGGAAGATGGCATGACGCTGTCATGGCGTGATGACTCCTCTAAGCCACGTAAAAATCAACCTTTTCCCATTAGAATAAAGTTTGTTTTGGAAAGATTGTTGATCTACACACAAATTCCATTTTCAAAAGTTCCACGCTAATCAATTAGTGAATTAGTTAGGTCGTATGCAAATTTGGTCGATAGATATCGATAAAAGAAAACACTTTCATGGAATATTTATAGTGTAACATCACAATATAAAGATCCTAACATTCATACACTAAATTGATTTATTAATTATGAATTCTAATATGAACATAGATATTTCACATCTGCTGGGCGTTGGCCAATTTTGTTTTTTTATTTTACACCCCAGTATACTTGCAGAGTATGTAAAAAAATCACGGTGTGCATTTCAAAGCTATAAATGAATTTAGTCAGATAACTTCTGACAAGCGTTAAGCGGTCTAGTTTTCTAGTCTTCTTCTTCGTGTCGATGATTCCCATTTTTAATTATTTTAAATTGATGTAGCGTAATTATCAGTAATTGGGCTGATGATGTGAAGGTGGGCTTTAGTTAGTGCCGAATAAGATGGCAATAACGGTCATTGACCTACCTTTATTTGTTTGAAGCGTTATAACATGTATAATTTAAAAATATTAAATACAAGCTCTTATAATACATTGAGATTATACTTATTAAAATATCTTGAATCGATACCCAGGCAATATTTTTTAAAAATAAAAATCGAAATGAAGTTTAAATTCAAATGGTTTTTGCAAGCAACGGAGAAGGTCTGTCAAAGCTCATTGTAGATGGCGCGACCATAGCTAAGTCCCAAACTGACCAATGAGAACAATCTATTTATTTTACTTCTTAGCTAGGTTTTGTTTTATTTTGTATTCTTTTCTAATAGTTTAGTCTCAATATTGTATTAAATAAGGGAAGTAGCGAGTCAACGTCAACACAAGTGTTTCGAATTACTTATTGGGACTGTCTCAACACATGTATAGTATGTAAGCATTTGAGACACAATAAACGTTTTATTTATTATTTATTTATTTATTTTTATTTTGAAATGTTATTGACAGATTTTCAACCAATGACAATGCTTGTTATTAGCTACGCTAGCGTCATTACTTTCACAGTTACGTTCTTCAATGGACACAATATCTTCTGCAATAAAAGTTTTTAAATTGTCTTGGTCACTAACATCTATTTCGTCATTTATTCATCCCATTTCTATTCTAGTGTTAATGATAATATCTGCAAAGTAAATCCCTTTCCCACTAAAACCTATTACATTTTACTTTGAGTTGGTTGTCACGACACGATTTGAAGAGCAAAAGGGCAATGACCGCTATCGCCACCTCCAGCTGAGTAGCTAGAGTAGTACCTGGGGCGCTCCAGGTCCATGAGCTGCACGGCGGCGCCGTAGGAGGGCGGCTTGCCGTTGTTGTAGGGCGCCGCGCGGGGCAGCGTGCGCGACGCCTGGCTGGAGCCGCCCGACGACAGGAACGGCGCCTGCTCCTCGCCGCCCGAGCTGCGCCTGCGCACCGCGGGCCGTGAGCCTGGCTTGTTGTGTCTACAGGGGCGGGACCAACTGGAGGGACTGATCCTCGTGCCTCTTTCGAAAGGGAGGATCCGACCGAAATAGGATTACCATCTGGATTTTTTCGGTTTTCGGCCCTCCGCCTGGATTTCTCCAGTCTTGACATTAATCAGGATTTTTTAAGAAAACAAAAGTATGATGACTACCGAATAAACAAATCGAAATGGTACCCCTAATCAAACCAGACGGGTGTTGTGTCGAATGGGCTATAACCCGGCAATTGTTGTTGGGCTGTTCTAATCTCGCGGATACTCTGCTTACGCTATATGTCAGGATGGTGCGTAGTTCATATGTGACGTTGTAGAGGCCGCCACATACGACAACGGTCTATCTAGTGCCACGAGACGTGACTTTTTGGCAAATTGACCTACGTCTCGTGTAGTTCTGTTAAAAAGTTAGTATAAGTTAATGACAATCTTCACGATAAGCAAGTGTTACAAAAATTAACATATCCAGTTAACCCCAATTTTCAGGTGATATTATTATTTTTCCAAAAATTCGTACTATTAATGATATAGTCATATATTATTATTCACTTTTGCGAACAAACGCTTGCGGCCAAAAGCACGATATTTAAGTGTTAGAAAACATAGTTAATTTCAGTTAGAACACATTTCCAAAAAACAAAACCTATACTATACTTGACGAAGTAAACCAACCACCAGCCGAGATGCTAATAAAGTAAAATTATTATGATATAGTATCACTTACTTGGTGTTGATGTATATCCAGGCGTGCGAGTCGACTAGCACTATGGCGGTGAAGAGGAAGCCGGCTGCGACGGCCGCTAACAGCTGTAGCGATAATGCCTGAAAGAGTGGGGTTTTATAATAAAGGGTGTAAAACACCTCTTAACGAAGCCGAAAGGCACTTGTTCTCCTCGTTATTGCGATATTTTTTTTGTTCTACACCACACCTGGTAACCTTCTAGTTACGGAGATATTGGGGGTTTAAGTTCCAACTTTTTGACAACTTTTTTTTTAAATACTTGTTTTTAATGTAAGATTTTTATTTTTAAACACCTCCACGACCTCCGTACTATTCAATCTATCCATCAGCACAATGTTTTGAGTGCGTTACATTGAGTTCTAACACAAAACGTGTTTTTTTACACCAAAAAAAAAGTAGTTTCCCAGCAATAATTTTTGCGTTAAGGTGGATGCTCCAGGGTAGCCCGCGAAATTCAAATTTTCTTACGTTTTTTGCAATTTGCAGGTCAGTGTCAGGTTGTATGTTGATTAAACTATGAATCGCGGCTGTAAGACGTATGCAGTTACAGAATTATAATCATAAAAATCATCAATACAACCCTCCAAGCGCATAAAGGTGCAGGAATGACTTTGACCTTGAAAAAGTAAATTCATACACCTTTATGAGCTTGTATGTTGTGTCTTTTTTTTGTTGTATTTACAATAAAAAAAAAGTATCTATGTAGTATATCAACTATCTGGTGTCCACGACACAAGCCTCGTTGCTTAGTGTGGCACTAGATGGCGGTGTGTGTAATGTCCAGCGATATTTATTATTTTATTATTAAAATAATATCATTTGAGATTCTAGTTTAGCATAATGCTGGTACCTGCAAGCCAGCATCGCAAGCAGCGCGCGCGGCGGCCACGAAGTAAGCGCGCGCCATGCGACACTCCAGCGCGCCGCTCAGCGCCACCAGCGCTCGCTCTGCTTCACCCGTACCCGCTCCTAGTGCACCTAGAGCGGGCTGTAGACCTGTGGATACACGTGTGATTATTTAAAAATCAATTCTATGATACTTTGCAATAAGGACTATTTTTATATCCATCCATCTGGGCGATACGATTAAGTAACTAAAATCACGTGAACAGGGTAACATCCTGTTCACGGTACGCAAACAAGAGTACTTTAGGTTAATAAACAACACAGTTTAAGATCTCAAGATAAGAAACGCGTCGGCGATATTAATAATTACAAATTTCATTAACCTGATAACGGATTGGTCCCACAATCTCAGTCCGTTCAATCTATTAAATTACTGATTGGGACAAACTAAAATATAAAGACATTTTGTGACAACGTAACACTAAGATCTATCTGGCGTCAATCATACCAAGTTCAGGGATTTATAACCATGTATGGTCGGTGCCACGAAAGATGAGACCTGTCACACAACTTGTATACGAGCTCATTGTGTAACGAAATACTTCTTTTGATTTGGTGTATAGGTCGTAAACCATCTTCCTACTTTGTCTTTTTAATGTTTTAACTCGAGGCATAATCAAGATTTCACAAGGTTTCACTGGTTTCCAGTGGTGTGACAGGTCTCATCTTTCGTGGCACGGATTGTAAGGTCTAACTATTCTTACACGACTTCAGAGAATCATCTAACTAACGGCTATAGCGAAGCCATAGCAAGGAAAATTAAAAAATATATACATATATACAGGATGTCTGGTAATTAATGGATAACCTTGAAATGGCTTATAGTGGAACTTATGGTCATTTAGAAAAAAATACGAAAAAATAATCTATCATAAGTGTTTGAGCACAATATTGGAATTTCTTTAAGAAAAACTCATGGATAACTTGATAGTTGTATAATATTGAATAATTTAGAATTTTCATCAGCGGAGTTAAAAAGATACGTACAAAAGTTTTCTGGTCAACCTACCTCACAAAAAGTGAATGTAAGTCAAATAAAACAAAAAAAAGCCTGGTACCTGTACCTGTAAGCAATCTCATTTATTTTGGAAAATTAGTATGAATTAATTTTTAAACAATTTTTTTTTACCAAAAACAAAAAAAAAAGAATGTATGCATACATGAGTGACTAATAATTTTAAAATCATGCCGGTTTCAAGTAGATTTGATAATGGTACAATTCATAATTGTATCTGCCTTAAATAGTGAATTATTGCTATAAATGTAGACAAGGAGAAAAAATTACTGAAGCAAAAAAATGTAATATGGCCCCATTCTTATGCAGGTAGGGCCTCTCATCTGCTGATGAAATTTTTGCATAAGATAGATTTTTTTTTCTGAATGGTCATGGGTTCTGCTATGGGCCATTTCAAGGTTATCCATTCGTTGCCGGACACCCTGTATATGTAAGTGTTTTTGTTTTTACGAAATTATTATAATTCTAAAATTTCTTATGACATTGTTCATAAAAACTGTTTCTACGACGTAGTACGACGTAGGTATACGACGTAGTAAACTATAGTGTCCTTAACCAAAAAAAAAACATGCGGAGCAGTCTTCGGGGACTGCCTATAGAAGTGAAAACTAAGTAACTTGTGAATTGTATCGTCGAGCTATGTGCAATTATTATTATCTTTTTAATTTGTGTGTTCATTTTCTATTATTTTCCCCTCCCCCTCCCCCCTCCTCCGTCAGGCCCCACCCCAGTCGTAGCACTGCTACGGGTTGTGTCCCGCGCACGCCTATGTGGTGCTACGCCGTAGCGGATCGGCTACGAGTGCTACGAACACGTACGTGACGGTCACGCGAGTTCCATGATTTTTGTTCACCCAAATAGTGCTCGACGCGCCTAAAGAAGTTTTCACTTCAAAAATCCTTGAAATAGCTTCGTTAAGCCGTTAGATGATTCTCTGAAAATATTTCGTGTATGAATAGTTAGATATTATATAAAAGTGTGATGTTACCAGGATCATTGAACAGCTGCGGCGCCCCCCTTGCCAGCACGGCCAGCGCCTGGCGCACGGCCACCACGGCCCGCTGAGCGTTGCGCAGCTCGGCCGTCAGCACGTTCTCGCGCGACACCTTGCACGACAGGTAGTAGTGCACCATCTGAAATGGCAACCAATTGACAAGAGACGATTTACAAACTGTTTATGGCATACAAACAGTCTCAATAGGGTAGATGACGAAAAAAACTAATGAGTCCGTCAGATAGATTTCCAAAAAATATTGGACACATATTTTTTTCTTTTTTCAAGTAAACATAAAATTAAGACGATACAGTGCCCCGTGTGACGTCACATTTGAGTTTATTTTTACTAAACTATGACGTCACAAGCCCCCACTCATGATCTTTAACATGTTTTATCTTCGTATTTTTTTATTAGTTTGATAAAAATCATTTCATAACTTTATGTAGGCCTTTTTTTTCTGATGGGAAATCATCAAATAACTCCTCCCGCTCTGGGCGGAGCAGGAGGGAGTGTCAGACTTTTACTGACTAAAACCCATCCATGTTCCTTCATCGCCCTTTGTGTTCCGGGGCCATCGGCGGTATCTCTTGCGAACAGTCCCGCAGCCCCGGCAGGCTTCGGCCCTTGCGGATCCCTTCCCTATTGCTGACTCTCTTTGAGGCGCGCGTGGAACACTCCTGCGCATGAGACGGACGGACGGCGAGTTAGCCCATAGCTCCCCGTCCACAGGCCCGCGACTTTATGTAGGCCTAAAACAAGCATCAATATAAGAACTGTTCTTTCCGTATCTAGCAGATTCAAGTGAACCATATGGTGGACCATGTGACACTGGTGCATTACAACGCTATGACTTTCGGTACTAACGTGCTCACTGTCGGTCGACCACTTTTCAACCTTACTACTCCGGCATAAAGGTGAAAAATGGTTGACCGTCAGTGAACTCGGTATTAAACCCGCCGCCACCGCGCCCGCCAGCCAGCACAGCACAGCGCAGTACCTATAGCGCAGTCAGTACGTACGTCGATGGGCAGGTTGTGCGGCGCGTGCAGCGCCAGCGCGGCGGCGGGCTCCTGGCAGGCGTCGGCCGCCGCCACCGCGCCCGCTGCCAGCACCGCGCCCGCCAGCCAGCACACCACCAGCGCACCCAATGCACCCACCTATAATGCACAAATACTTCACTATAAAAAACCGTATTACACGATGTTAACCATATAGTCACTCTCAATCCCAACACATGGAAAATACACCAAAAGCATGGTTTGTCAGCAAGCGCGGATCCATATGGCCTTACGTTTTTCGGCCTGAATTCCTGCCACGCTGACGGTCGGTCGCGCACGGTCGGTCGCGTACGTCAGCGAGAAAAACAGTATCAAATACGCGCCACAGACGTCAGCGTCGCAGTATGGTGCTATATAGAACACATGTATACTCGTACGCGCGACCGGCGCACGCGACCAACGTCAGCACAGGAAGAATGCAAGCCTATGGTACTCCTAACGTGTGGTTGTCGTGGTATTGTCTGCATGCAGTAGCAATACACTCACACAGAGCAGTAGGAGCGCCCGGCGCGAGCGGCGCGCGGCGGCCGCCAGCAGCGCCACGCACACGGCGCCGCCGCAGCACCAGCCCGCCATGCCGCCCGCCCAGCGCGCCGCCTCCCACACCCAAGCACGCTGGAAATTTATTCATTCATATTAACTAATATCTTTATTTTGCTTTATTCATTTCATTGACACTCAAAATGTGTCATTCCGTTAAAAAGTCATTCCATGCTGTTCAAGTATGTGGCGAAACCACGGCGAGATCTAATATCAATTCATTATGCTTAGTGTGGCACTAGATGGCGCTGTGTGTAATGTCCAGCGATATTTATTTGTATATGGTATAAATTTCAACTTGCTAGGTCCACCCGTTCCTGAGAAAATCAGTGGTGACAGACTGACAGACAGACAGACAGACGGACAAGAAAGTGATCATAAAAGGGTTCCGTTTTTTCCTTTTTAAAAATAACCAGCTGTCGGGGTGCCCAAGACGATATAAAAAAAAGTAATTAAAGCTAAACATTTTAAAATGTGAACGATTATTTTTAAAGTGCGTTATATTTCCGCTTAGGAACATCAAGAATGTAACACATTTCCGGTCGCTCTTTAGGAAATGTATAGATATCCTAGGAAAAATGCACATTATAAAATATATCATACATTTCCTATCTATTTCAGGAATTGTATACTATACTGTATTATATCAATGTATGAATAGGGAACTGTTACACTGACAAAACGTCATTCGTCTAATAGTTGTGTGGCCTAGTGTATGTTTGACAAATGATAAACGTCCGAAACGTTTTGTGTCATTATATTAAAGAGCTCAATAATTCTACCAAATGAAACGTTGTCATACAAAAATTTGTTAATCGTTAGATGTCAAAGTGAACCATCGGCGAAACGTTGGTTGGCGAGTGATAATTTGCCAAACAATTTTCGGCGAAAAGGCAGGATACCCCGAAATGGGATATCTTATTTGCTTTAGTCCTTACACAAAACTTCCTCTATGGAACTCGTAACTGACTAACCTTCATAAAAGCATCAAGATTCAGCGCAGCCAGCGGCCGTCGTAGATTGTCAGCGGCTGACGCGGCAGCGCTGGCGTTGTTCCTCAGCGCTGACAGCGCTCGCAGTAGAGTGCCCAGCGCCGTCTGATTGGCGACGGGGGCGTCCAGCGCGTCCGCTAGGCGGGCCAATGGGGCGCGCGCTCGGGATCCCATCGCTTCTTCTAGGATGCTTGACTGAAAGTGAGAAGAAAATGATAGTTAATTAGGGGGAAAAGGGGGAACATATATTCGGCTCGGCTCAGTCGAATCGACAATATTAGTTGAACTACAAAGCCGACCAGCAGAGCTATTACGTATCTTTCTGATATCCAGTGACTATCAAGCTTCGGTTGTACACCGAACTTTGATGACAACCGTTAATGTCATAATATTGGTATTACGTATCACACTGAGTGGATATCACTTTACGGTGTCTAACAGGTTCATACATAATACGAAACTAACCTTTTGACAGGTAATTGATGGACACTGAGCCCAGTTACTATCATTTCGAGCTGTCAACAGAGATACGTAATAGCCCTACCGGAGCGAATACTACAGATTTTCAGCTTTCATTCGATTCATATCGATCGGCAAATTTCTTTCAGCGTCTAACATCGCTCGCGAGCGGTATTTTTTCCGAACTACACACAAATGGAGTGGAAGAGACACCAACGCACAAACGCTTACCAAGTATTCAGTACATCATTAGCATTTTTTTAATCGGTAATTAAAAAAAGCTCAGAACTGGAAGGAGGACGCGCGGGCCTGTGGACGGTGAGCTATGGGCTAGCTCGCCGTCCGTCCGTCTCATGACGACAGGCCGTGTCGACGGCGCGTTCGTGTTCCACGCGCGCCTCAAAGAGAGTCAGCAATAAGGAAGGGGTCCGCAAGGACCGAAGCCTGCCGGGGCTGCGGGACTATTCGAAAGAGATACCGTGGCCCCGGAACACAAAGGGCGATGAAGGAACATGGATGGGTTTTAGTCAGTAAAAGTCTGACACTCCCTCCTCCATGACAGTCATTTGATGATTTCCCATCCAAAAAAAAAAGGACTGACAGGCTAGAAAAAAAAATCGCAATTTCCTACAAAAGTGTAATACCTACATTTTTTTAAAATTAAACTTGAAGGGGGTGTGGCTCGGCGCCTCCGCATGATTTAAGCGAAAAAAAATTTAACTGATCAGGCGGAAAAGACCACGACTGTACTTGCAATCTTTCTCGCTAGTCGCTCTATAAAGGTGAACGCACACTTATCAGAGCCGAAGGAAGCGAAACAGCCGAAAGAATCGTATTTTAGAATGACTTGTATGATGAAATCCTATAAAACCTCGCGCACTTATCCGCGTCGAATCGGACGTTATACGGATGAGAAAATGTTTCTTTCGGCGCGATCGGTTCTTTCGGCGCGGATAAGTGTGCGTTCACCTTTACAGTTTGTTTCTTAGTGACAGTAAGGGATAGAAATGTTCAATCATTACCTGGTTCTTCACAGTGTTAACGAGTGCTGCCAGCTGGTTACCCGCCTGGATGCTCTGCAGCATGGCGTTGTGTAGGTCATCGTTGCCGAAGAGGCCCACGCCGATCGCCCCGCAACACATCACCGATAGGATCATCAGCGTTATCTGCGAAAGATTGTGCTGGTGAGCCAAAATTAAGATGACAAATTATTTACAGAAGGTAAGGAAACTTTTTGAACTTTGTGTAAAATCTCTCTAGGAAGAAGTGGCGAAACTAACTCCCCTGCTAAACTCCTTTGTCTGTGAATATTTTCAGGAACTTTGGTAAATACAGATAGGTTTAGTTCTCCCGCAAGTTATATTCTTTAAATATTTTTTCATATAATTTCTTCAATTCCATCGGTTCTGGCTGACGTCATTTGCTCACACTTTACGAACACTAAAATCCCCTCTCATCTTACATAAATTTATTTAATCTATGAACGCACTAAAAAGCCCTTTGATGACCACAAATTCCCTTTTGATCTCCAAATAATGACAGCAGAATCACACACTTCTAAACTACTCATAAACTCGGCCTTAATAAGACGTTCAAAAAAATATTTATGCTATCTCCAAAGCCGGAGATCAAAGCCGTCTAAAGTTCAGTGTCCTATTTTATTCCTATCATTAAGTAAGTAACGGTTTAATAAGAAGTTCATAAATAAACTATCTGATCGGTGGAACATTTGCTTCAAACACGTCACAGTATAAAAATAAACCAGTAAATCAATTAGACCCTTTTTTGCGAGATCATACGAGGGTGTGAGGGATGTCCACTAAACTGTTCATCCGAATACGGCGAAGCCAACAGGAAGGGTTTTGATTAAAGCAGTATATTTATGTATGTATGTATGTTTGTATTTACGTATGTTCCTCCGTAGCGCCTAAACTATTCATCCGATTTTGATGAATAAGTTGACAAACGATCCGTTATTATGACCCGGGTAACATATGCTATATTTTAACCTACTTCAACAACAGGAGGAGTCGATTTTACCTTGTAAACCCCGAATTTAAGAAGAAGAGAGCGTGATTTTTAAGTGGTCGGGTCTTTTAGTTGACGCAAATTCTTATTGTACTACATACTTACAACGAACCACTTGTCTCGATACGACCGCCCAAACTTACTCACGAGTAACCTGTTACCTGAAACAAGCTTCGAATTCCTCTGAACGCTTTTTATGTGTGTGCGTGTGTGCCGATACCAATCATTTGTTCCTATTTGTAATACTGTATGTTAATACGAATATCATATGTCTGTCTACTGTGAACACATGTTATTCTCTGTGAGAATTATTTTGATTGTGTTTGCAGACTATTTATAGAGCGACGATACCCTCGGGGCGAACATGATGAGTTTATCATTCCTTGTCGGGAATTAGCTTTGAGTCGTGTTCGTATTGAGATGGCAGACTTTCGGCCTGTAGGGTGTGGATGTTACTATCACTTGTTGTATGGAAACTTTTAGTAGGTATCCGTGATTGAAGATAGTTCGCAAGAATTGAGAATACTGAATGTAAGACCGCACTTTCACGTGTGACAAAAGTGCTGTTAAAATAACAGAGCGCCTGATTAAAGGCAACTTGCAAATATACTGTTGTATAGGGTATGTGGCGGCGTTCGATTTCCGAACGCACCGTCTCGAGATTGCAACACTGCCGCCATACCGGTAGAGGAAACGTTTCTGTTTAAGATCTCTGCTATTTTATCTGATTATAAGAACTGTGGACGTCTAGCTACTGTGTACCTGCTTAACTAATAAATAACAAACTGTGTTTTTGAATAATAAACTGTGCAGTATTCTAACGGAGTGTATTATTACTACATGGGAACTGATCTGCATCCTAGCATCATTACACCCATAGGTACTATCGGACAGTCTGCCAAACATTTTCTCACAGAAGCTTTCTTGCACGAGCCCTGACCACTTTATTTATCAATCAAACTTCGGGAAATAGAGCTGTGTCAAGCGATGAACTCAAGATGTTCAATTGTTCACGTGTTCTGAAGGTCGCAGTGTGAGTAAACAATGAATAATAAATAAACTACGAAAAGGTTACGTCAGTCATTGAAGTCGAATGACGTAGATATGCCGAAACTCAAGGAAAAAGAAAAACATTTAGTACCTAAGACTCAAATAGTACCTATCGGACGAAAAGGATGAATGAGAATGTATGAATCACTAAACCACACGTAAAAATAAACAAAATGTTAATTTTAGTCTATGGCAATCAACTATGGACCGCACATAGGCCTTTCTTCAGTTACGCCGTACCAGCACAGCATGAATGGGAGAAATTACCATGAGGTTGCTAATGAGTACAACACTAATTATGCAATTAAGGGACTCCGGATTCCAACAATAGGACGCTTGGAAAAAGCTAGAATGGTGAAAGTTTTCCGTAAGTACTTTGCGAAGTAAATAAGTCTTGCTTAGTAAAAAGATCTTGCTGTCAGACTAGTTTTTGCTGTCAGACTAACTTCTGTTGTCCCTTTTGCATAAAATTTTGTGCCTAAGTGAAGGATACCTAGTAAAGCTTTTAGAAAGGAGTTCGTCCGGAAAAGTACTGTCACGTTATCTATTTCTTCTACCGAATAATTTTGCTGTTCCATTTTCGGATTACACGCTGGTGGTCATAAACACTATTCGTCATTTTAAAAAAAACCGGCCAAGAGCGAGTCGGACTCGCACACTGAGGGTTCCGTACAAACTTTTTAAAGGGCAAACTTAACTTTGCTGTTCGATCCTTAGTAACGGCTATTGCACCAACCGCAAATAATAAGTTTGTTCGCTTTTTTTTGTTATTAAACTACATTTTTTCGGTTTTCAGATGTTTCCCTTTACATGTGCTGTAAGACCTTGCTTTTTGCCAAATTTCGTGATTCTACGTCAACGGGAACTACCATATAGGTTTTCGACCCAAAACCTTATGGTAGCGGTGTTCCGTACCTGATTATGAGAATTAAGAAACAAACTCAGAGATCACCGTCTGTTTTAGATTCTAAACATAATCCTGGCCAAGTCTCATGAAGACCATACAGAGTAGGGTATGAGATAGTCTTTTAAAGAAAGAAGCACACAGATTTGAGTGGACCTGTCCGTCAGTTTTCTTGTAGCTCGACTCATAACTCAAGGAGCTCAACGACACGACGATACACAATAACACAGTGTTCTTACTAACATAAATAATGAGACATCTCTGGGAAGGCATTACATTTGTGATGCCTCTGGTACACGAGTGGTTACCGCTTATGGTCATTTTGCATGTGCAATGCATCTTAACAACACGTCGTCAATTCCTTTGCCATTTAAGGCGACTACAGGAGCTAAATTAGCAACTCTATTTGTGGTGGTTCAAACTTCGTTTGAAATACTGTTAGAATAATGCTCTAATCAGCTTGCACTACAAAGTGGTTGTTACGTCGGTCACTGCGGGCCGAATAGTGCGAAATGAGTGGTTTTTTGCAATTCACAAAAAAACTATTTATTGAACTAAAAAAATAAAACACTACCATGCTATTAAGTTGCTTGTAGAATTACTTGCCAAAAAATCGTTATAAGAAATTTTTTAGAGCTAAGTTCGTGATTTTTATTAGTTGTATTATGTTTACAAAACACTATCATACTAGCATATATCCTGAAGAATATCATATTTTTTCCTGGTTTTGTTTATTGCAGTGGATCATATGCTTTTTTGCATTATAAAACTCGCGTTTAGCTCCTGTAGTCCCCTTAATAACAAATTATGGTTTTTTTTCAACAGGCTAAGATATTTCGATGTACGGTATCTAACCTTCAAAGCGGTGATGCTTCTCGGCGGCCGTTGTTTTCTGTCGCAGCATCGTGTTAGCAGGTATATGAGCAATACGGTCAGCGTCAGGATCAGCCATGCGCCTGGTATTGAGCCGAGGATTCCCAAGCTCTGTAAAAAAGAGGAGATTATGTTACAAAAAGAAGATATTACTCGTATACAGGGTGTAAACAACCTCATCACGAACCCGTCAACCAAACATTCTGTACATCAAACTAAGTAACTTTACGCAAAAATTAAACATGATTTTTTACCCCAAAAGAAAAAGTCGTTTGACTTTTTCTTTTGGGGTGAAAAATCATGTTTTGTGGTAGAACTCAATGTTACGCACTCAAAACATTGTGCTGATGGATGGATTGAATAGTACGGGGGTACCTAGGTGTTTAAATTAAAAATCTTACATTAAAAACTTGTATTTAAAAAAAACTTGTCAAAAAGTTGGAAGTTTGACTCCCAATATCTCCGTAACTAGAAGGTTCCTAGGTATGGTGTAGAACAATAAAATGATCGCAATGACGAGGAGAACAAGTGCCTTTCGGCTTCGTTAAGAGGTTTTTTACAACCTTTATACAGGCTTGAAAAGGCACGAATTATTTTGTCAAGTATGGTAAAGTGAAAGGAAGTTTTTTGCTATTATCCAGATACAAGTCCAGACAGACAAATTCGGGTCCCTACTGACAGTGAGGGACTTCTGATGGAAACTTCCGACGTCGGAATCGAACCGACGACTAGGGCATACCCTACCCCTACTCAGTAAGTACTCAGCGCTTGTGACTAATAGATACGAATCTCGCGATAAATACCCGTTTCCATGTTTTATCATGTGTTAGGATCGTGGAAGTTTAAAAAAGACAGATACGAATCTGTTAAGCATCTTCTTCAAAGTGCCGAAAAGGGTCCTTAATCATACACCGACATTTCAAGAATAGCTCTTGCCGCTGCTGTAAAACTTACAGCAAGTCCGCAAGGGCAACAGTAAGGCCAACTGCTCAATCTACCGCAGGACATCATAAAGTATCCTTGCTAATTAAAATTAATCAAGTATTTCCGCAGTATTATGTTTATTTGCTTACTATCTTTTGCCCGCGACTCACGTTATTGTTCGAAAATATCCCGCAAGAACATTTTAAACATAGTGTGACACTCGGAGATAACTACACACATCAAAAACAAATTTGCGATCGCTTTAAAAAATCGAAATCTTTTTTGTTACGGTAGATTATTATGTATTATGGAAAAATAGTTTATTTTTAATTTCAAACAGGGTATTTCTATTTAAAGAAAACACACAACAAAGAATTTTTCTTGATTAAGTTTAATTTATAAAATGATTCCAGCTTATGCTAGTGATCACAAACTTTTTTTGTTGTGTGTATGTAGCTTCCCATTAGTGAAAGATGTTTTGAAATCGGATCAGCTGTTCCGAAGATTACATCTTACACACAAACTTACAAAGATACGCACTTTACCTCTTCATAATATTAGTATAGACTATATAATTAGCTCTATGTAAACTTGAAACAGTCGTGCCAAGTATAGTAAACTTCAATAATGAACCTGCATATCCCCTCACTCTTGGGCACAAACAATCCGTAATGAAGTGTCATGTTGTGTTGACAAACGTGTCGTACAGAGCAAGTATACGGTTCCGGGACACGATTTGTTGAGCTGATGAAGTGAATTTGCGTTGTTGCTCATTGAGAGTGATCTTTCGCCGTGGCGTGCTATGGACGTATTACACGCCTTTAGTAGACGCTGGATGTGGTCCTAAACCTCTCTGTTTATCATCCTAGTTTGAAGCTTTATATCCTACGAAATATGAAGTGTTTAATTTAAGAGTGTGTAAACAACCTCATCACGAAGCCGTCAACCAAGCAAGTGTACATCAAACTAAGTAACTTTACGCAAAAATTATTGCTGGGAAACGACTTTTTGTTTTGGGGTGAAAAATCATGTTTTGTGGTAGAACTCAATGTAAGGCACTCAAAACATTGAGCTGATGGATGGATTGAATAGTACGGGGGTTGTGGAGGTGTTTAAAGTAAAAATCTTACATCAAAAACTTGTATTGAAAAAAAAAACTTGTCCAAAAGTTAGAACTTTGACCCCCAATATCTCCGTAACTAGAAGGTTCCCAGGTATGGTGTAGAACAAAAAAATGATCGCAATGACAGGGAGAACAAGTGCCTTTCAGCTTCATTAAGAGGTTTTTTACACCCTTTATTTGCAACCAGCAGTTTTTTTCTTTCTAATTATGTAAAATAGGTACAAAAGCATTAGCATAGCCAAAAGGCTTGTCTTCTGCCGGTATTCTTATTAGATTATTGAATACAACACAGAGCAATAGCTGGTTTTGCTTACATACTAGAGTCTTCTTCTGGGCTTTGACAATGATTTTTAAAAAATGGACTTCGGCTAGAATTCTTAGCTACACAGTAATAGTCAGCGTAGTACAGTAAGTTCACTTAAACCTTACCTCCAAATAAACAGGCGAGTTGGGCGCGAAGGTGTCGTTGACGCGATGCAGCGTCACGTTGATATGCGGCAAGGCGTGCAGCATTCGCGAGAGACGCGGCGGCGAATACTCGTCCGAGACGCCCGGCGCGCCCATCGCGACCTCTCACTATCACACCTGGAGAACAAATGACATCATTATTAAGTTGTGCAGAGGTAATGTGACGTCATCATTATCACTGTGCCTGCAACATACCATCTGCCTAGCCTTTTCCCAACTATGTTGGGGTCGGCTTCCAGTCTAACCGGAAGCAACTGAATACCTGTATTTTACATGAAGCGACTGCCTATCTGACCTCCACAACCCAGTTAGTACTGGGTAATACGATACCCCTTGGTAAGACTGATTGTCAGACTTTTTGGGTCACTGACTACCTGTAACCACTGTCAAAGATCTGCATATGACAGCCGGGACCAACGGCTTAACGTGCTTTCTGAGGCACGGAGGAAACCCGGTACCTATGTAATGGGTGGTCACCCATCCACAGACCAACCTAGGCAAGCACGGCTTAACCTGAAGATCGACCGACTGTTATTATTTAGCCACGGGCTCCTGCAACATACCAATGCTGGCAAAGGCTCCCTGTGACTTGCGTGCTTTACTTGCAAGGCAATCCACCATTTTATACGAGCACATGGTCGCAATTCATCGGAAGGTATACCGCCCCTAAGCGTTTTTTCCAATGAATAGCATTGATGAGCTGCATCAATTCTAACTGAATGCAGCTGAATAGGCATGACGACGGTATCAAAAAATTGCAAATCTATTTAGTCCGTCAGTTAGAGTATTGGAAATTAATGGACACGTATTTTTTGTTTTTGTAAATCAATGAATATTGACAAAAGATAAAACGCATCAAAACTCGGGAGTGGCGGCTCGTGACGTCAGAACTAGCTAAAAATTATACCTAGGCGTGACGTATTGAGAATTTTTAAAGCGTCATATCTTCGTCAATTTTGGTTTACGTAACAAAAGAAAAAACACGGGTCAAATACTTTTTTGATAATCTAACTGACGGACTAATTAGATTTTTTATGTCGTCTCGCCTATTTAACATGAAGCGACTGCATTATCTGACCACTAGAACCCAGTCGTTGACAAACGACTACCTCCCGCATATACTCGCCAAGTTCATACAAGAAAATGCGTAGCCAAGTCTGTTGCAGAAACTATACTTAAGCACAGTTATCTCGGTGACCTAATTAAGATCATACTAACCTAATTATCTCCGGTCTATCTATTCACACGAGGACAAAATCAATGAAACTTTAATTTGAACGAGAACCAACACAGCTAGCTAATTGTGAACTAAAATAACTCTTCTACTCGCAAATGTGGACCAGGTAGTATGAGAGCTCACAAAAACGACACACAAACTTGAATTCACTATGACTCATTGAATTAATAACATTATTATTAGGATAGGCGTTTCCAAAACAGGTTTTCTGAACTGTCTCGTTGATCGAGTAGCCGCAAGCGCGACTGATGAGCATCGATCCTGGGTTCGATTCCCGGGTCGAGCAAAATTATATTGGGTTTTTCCATCAGGAATTTTCTCAGCAGACAGCCACAGAGTCTGAATTTGTGCCCGGTTGACGGCAATAGTATCTCCCCTATCATATCATCATCAGCATTCTCTTACCCTTATCCCAATTCATTTGAGGTCGGCGCAGCATAGTCTTCTTCTTCCATACTTCTCTATTACTAGTCATCTCATCAGACACATCTTTTCTTGCCATATCATTCTTAACACTGTTCATCCATCGTTTCTTTGGTCTTCCTCTACTCATATACCCATCCACATTAATACTGAAAACTTGCCCTTATCACATCGGGCTTAAACATAATGCGGGCGTACTGTAATTGGGTACACCTGTCTAACCCTCAGCAGGTTACAGGATATGTGTTTTCAGGTCTTTTATCTTTGGCACTAGGTCAAATGAACGTTAACGTCTTCCCAAACACATTACGGCATACTTAGTTACCTAGTTACACTTTGATAAGCTAGTGATATAAGTTTTAGAGTGTGTTTATCATTGCAAGTGGGTAACAAGACTAACAAGTGTTGTCTGTCGGTAGGTGCAGCTACTGTACTTGAATCGTTCTGATATATCGATTTCGTAGCAAGATGCCTACTTTCGCACTATTACTAATTTTTAGTACTCTCCAATCAACTATCGCCCCGGTTGCTCAGCACCTTCCATATATTGAGAGGCCCGCCATTCGAGCCTTTGAATTTGATTTGCGACAGACGCTGTACTTTCAAGTAATCGGTAGCAGTATGCCAACCTTTTGAAACATCCATTAGCCCGCATAATCAAATCAAATCAAATAAAATCAAATAATTATTTATTGCGAACAACAAGGTCCATAAGGGTTAGTAAAAGAGTACTTAAGAACTATGCTAGCGGTGAGAAATTAGGTGATTTAGTTACATTAATTCATATTCATTTATATTCATTTCGTGTTGTTCCTTTATAATGCCCACATTCGTATATTCCTGAATACATTAAGTATTCTAATCGCCGTATGGCTACTTTAATTGACGTCAGTACTTTTAGTAGTTAGTCTTATCAAGCATCTTGAGAAAATCCGAAATAAAACTGCTAGCAATAGATTAATATTAAGTTGTACTTTCTTGTTTACTCGCGTCTTAGGGACTAAAGGGTAAACCTTTTTAAAAGAGAACTGTTCGTTAATCTTTCGCACGTCGTACTCGTCACGTTCTCGAGACGAGAGGACTTAAATGCACTTAATAGAACAACAGGAATGCAACTAGTTTAAGTGCATTTCAAATAGAGTGTGGGACTTGAAGATCTTGGAATACAGGTGAATACTAATTGGCATCGACATAATCTATTTTAATATTGTAAAGAGAAAAAACTCGACTGAAAAGCAAAAAATAAGCTCATTTGGAGGCAGGCAGGAGTCATTCAATGTTTTAACTATTTTATAATTCAATGGGTCCCGCCTGCTTGCCCACTCACAAGATTAAGACAAATCGAGGGACGTACGAAGAATCATCAAATTCGGCCCACGCGTTTGGTATCGACAATTCAATTCAATTCAATTCAATTCAAAACATTTATTTCAGACTTTTCGGTCCATAGAGTGTTAGTAGTACATCAAGATGACTTAAAGCTATGTTAGTAACTCACAAATACACAAATATAAGAAAAATAAGAGGGAAAAAAATAAATATAAGAACGCCAGTCAGCCTACAATATGTGCAGCCCAATCCAATGCCTCCAGATAGGACTATGGATGTAGTCTGCAATTACCCTCAGGTAGCTGTTGGGACTGCCACACAGGAACAAAAGTGGATAAGTGACTTGGAAGTAGATCATTTCCGAACTCCGAACATTACTTATTCAATCTTTTACTGATGGATAGCTCCACTATTATTGAGTGCCATCGACATTCGACGAAGACAAAGTCACGGGCAAAAGCCAGTCAACTTATAAATCGATTACATCAGTTCCCATTTAAAAGATTCTTTATTTTCAAGGGGGTTAAAAAACCTAGTCTTACAGTTCAAAGAACCTTATAAAGTTACTAACATTCAAAATGAAACATCGTAACAGGCTGTCCTATAAAAACTCCAGCTAAAAGGTGCAGTAAAACAAACAATAATATCTCTCGAGGCATATGTACACTATATACTTATATTACAAAACGTAATCCCTTCACAAGACAAAATTTTCCAGACAGAGTTTTGATATGTGCGCAAACTTTTCTGAAACCAACTGTACCCGACGTAGCAAAGGATTGCAAACCCTATTCTTTCGAATTCATAGTGCATTCTTGCTTGACAGATGGTCGTCTGAAAATTTATGTTTTCCTGTCTTCCCAATGTCTCCCGCTTGGTTTAGATATATAAATAGGTACTTGTACTAGGTACTTACCGCAACTATCTATCAGTATCTTTGCTTACGACGCCATGTTGGGCCGGACTGATGGTGCTTCACTTTCACCGAGAGGACATCTGTAACAAACGATGGGGTACGATTAATTTATGATAAACTGCTGGCTAAGGCTATATTGCGTTACTATGAGTGGAATACCATTCGTATTGTGGGCAAGAGGAAGAAATGACTAGCTTTTAAGTTTTGCAGTTCGGAATTTACCCTACGGGGACGTATTACGGGGATAAAAAATATTTCTATGGCCTGAGCCAGGCCACAGTCTAACCCCTTATGTGTGAAAAACTAAAAAGCTAACAGACAGACAATAGACACAGTTACAGTACGATTCACGAAAGATGACCATAAATGGCGGCCGTCTGCGCATGTAATCTCATGAAGAAAAGACTTACGACAAAATAATATTTTAATGTTAGTTAAATAATTTATGTATGCTCCGGTCTTGACGCATTCCGCCCGCGCCTCACCCTGCACCTCCAAAGGGACCTAAAATATGCCTTCTGCGCAGTGGTCATCTTTCGTGAATCGTACTGTACGCATAATTATAATAAATATTGGTTTGGATAGGGAAAATGGATCACGGAAAACCAAACAGGAAACAATAACAAAAAGCAACACCAGAAAAGTGATTCGATTCTAAACAAGAAAGTCAGAGTTGGACGTAAAACACAGTCTACCAATAAAGTAGCTTGTGCAAGGTGCGTTAGCTTGCAATAGTCAAAACATATCGACACTCTGACATACTGTTTACTGAAAACGAACCCAACACATAAATTTCCCTCAACTCGAGACGGTAACAAGAAACCTCCATACAGCTCTCCTCAAAGCTTCGCCGTGACATTGTAAAACAATCAGAACGAATTACGTACGGTCTATTGAAATTCTCGTTTCTGATTGCTGCTCTTATCATTTAAAGAAAGTTAAACTTAAAATCTTTTGGAATTAAGTTGATTTCAGCATGACTAGTACGACTAGGTACTATTCAAGCAGTCACAAAAATGTTAGAAACTGTAGCGGAAACTGAACTTTAGTGTGTGTGTTAAATTGCTTAATCCAAAAAAGGCGCCGCGACAAACCTCGTAGAAGATGGCGTGGCGGGACGAGCTGGACAAAACCAACGACTAGTAGACCACGTTGGCCCTTGATCAAACCAACTGCAAGTTCTGGGGGAGGTCTTTGCCCAGCAATTGTATGACGCAGGCTAACAGTACCAATATCCAAAAATACATATCTGTTGACATGTTTGGATACTAAATCGCGTGCGCAGTATACCAACAAATTGTTTGAGTGTACGATCCATACGTGGCCTCTGACCACACGCAGCGTGGAGCTCAATGGTTCCCATTAAATACGCCAACTACGGCCCTTTTTTGCTCTGTGGTGTTATCGCAACCATTAAAATTATCTCGAATGCATTCGCTCGCATTTCTCAGATAACTAGATACTGTACAAACTAGGAACGAGCGCGTGGTCTAGGATAGTGTTTCGAAACCAGACGAGGATTTTGTGACGAAGATAAACGGTTGTGATATCTTCAGTTATCACAACCGTATACCGGTATGATGGTATCATAGTAATGCTAGGTTTACTTTACGGCTAGGGTTTTGAGTCTCGAGTGTTTTTGTTTGATTTACCATATCATAAATCACATCATCACCCAATAACGACTATCAAAAATCTACGAACAGCAGCTGGGACCAATGATTTAGCGTGCTTTAAGCGGACTAGAGGGGTTTTTGGTGTGTAATAGATGGCCACCCATCAACGGACCGACCTCAGCAAGTGTTGCTTAACCTTGCATATGAACCCACTGTTATTACTTAGTCATGAGACTTATAAATATCAACTTAGTCTTCCACCAACATAAGCCCGTTAATTCGGGAATAGTAAATCGTAAAATAGACTACCAAAATAGCAAATAAAGCTATGAATACATGTAGCTAGCTTTATCATATAAACAGATACTTGTAGATTCAAGCAGTAGGATCTCAAATTATAATAAACGTATAAAAACCATAATAAAGAAACATTACAACACAAGCGTTGAGCGGTGTCACGCAACGAATTACAGACAATTGAGATGAGAACGCGGCGCTATTGAGCTGTTTGTGTGCAAGCAGCTTTTAATTAAAATCAAATGCTCAGTGGAAGCTGAGAACTTTGTAAAAGAATGCTCTCTCACTGCTGCCACTCCTCAAATCTGAAAAAGGACTTCTCCTGAAAAATACGAAATACCAGATCTAGGACAAATGGCATCCACGGACCCGTACTAAGTCCACGTGGTGGATGACGGTCCACTCCGTGACACAGAAAGGAAACCTTTTTGTCTTTAGAAATCCATCTACGAAGATTTTCTCCATCCTGAGGCGGATGATAGGGTTAGACTCATAATCACCAAAACTACCTTTGGCTGTGAAAGCGTTTTGGGGTGAAAAATGCCAAATTATTGGTTGCTGTTACCTAAACGGGTCTCCAGCACAATTCTCAGCGTGTATACATAATTAATTGACGAACGGGACAACAGCGTGCTCATAACTGGTGAGGCACGCGCCCATTATTATTTCGTATTGAAATTCCAATACTTTGACGTCCAGCGCGTTCCGATGCATCTTTAGCAAGCATTTGCAAGAGTATAATAGCCCGGACACGACATGCGAAATACCACAAGTGTTGAACGCTAGTTTCCACAGTAACCAAGTGCATTTTGCTTATATTTATACAGTCGTCCGCACCTAGATGCTAGTTTATGCAGATTCAAATCATGGTCAATCATAAAGCGAGAGCAATGGTGGTCCCGTGGTAAGAGCCCCGATTTACGAGCTGTAGGTCGTGGTTTCGATCCCAGGCCGGGCGTGCATTACTTTGTGTAATCAGGATCTCAAAAAGGTGAAGGAAACCGACATCTTCTAAAACCAAGATTTCTACGAAATGTGACATGTACCAAGCCGCACTGGGCCCGCGTGGTGGAACAGCCCTCTCCTTCTCATAGAGTTGAGGTCTGGTTTCCAGCATTGAGACCATTACAGGCAGCTTATGCAGTCATAAAGCAAGTAACATCCAGTTTTCGAAATCGATTTCAATTTCAACAGCTAAAAAACCCAAACATTCAATAAAACACTTAACTTGATTGCATCATAAAACGGTCACGTTAACATTCCAGCTGCGAAACACTTAATAACGTAGCCTAGACCGTGTCGAAAGCTGGAAGCTTCTGACTCATGACTCGTTTCACAACTTGTTGACGCAAAAAGTACCTTTTTTACTGTAGCTGAACTTGATCCACATTCCCATGTATGACCGGTGTAATCTGGACTACTAGATGCTCGGCATTCATCGGCTACCTTCGTTTTGCGTGTGAGAACTTTAGCAGGGTAGATTTATTATCCAATTAATGATGTTGGACTAATTTGCAGTGGAACTTTTCCAAGATTTAAAGTGCTGGACACAGAGAAACTCAAACTCAAAGAATTTATTTCAATTAGACCATTACGGCACTTTTGAATGTCAAAAATACAAAAAAAAAACAAAGGTACAGTAACAGACATAAGGCATAATAACTTGAGAAAGTACTGTAGTTGCCCATTCCCTAGCGTAGATCTCTATGGAGAAGAACGGGCAAGAAACTCCATGGACACTCTTTTAAATCAAAATTTTGTTACAAAATCTTGGTTACATCTTTCATGTTGAGACTATGATTATGTGAGAACGATGTAGAAAGACGTGCACATTAAGAGGATCCAGAGTAAAAGATTAAATCAACAATTTAAAATTAAGGTAATTAAAATGAACCGTGGCAGCTAAGAGATGACCAGTCCCAACCGACAGCGCCCGTTCACGAACATGACGCATGTTTCGGCATATAATTATGCGCCCCGTCTGCGTCTTACGTCTTTTCTGTGTGTCCTGCGCCTAAAACGTCAATACTAAAAGCTACTTTGTACGTGATTCATCGTTGCAGTCAAAGGGACCTATGCGGTGCCATCGACGATGGTGCGGAAGAGGTGAATAATTGGGTCCATAAAAATTATTAGAACGACAAGGTAACGACGAGCGCGTGAAAATCAGCTGGATGCTGTAGGAAAAGGACCCGTCTTTGTGGTGCTGCTTGAGGGGGACCTAAGTTCAGTGGAGGTTTTGCTCAACTCCTTACATATGCGGTTTGGGAAGGAAGGATTTTTTCAAATCCATTCCAAAAGTATAAGGGATGAAAGTTTATATCAAAAATTAAAGTTTATCGTCATTTTGCCGGCGGGAAAGCACACCAGGCAAGACGGCTTGTTATACAGAATGGCACTCGAGTTTTATCCGTTTCTAAAAATAGCTAACGCAGTAGAGCCATGCGAATAGTTAGAAGTACTAAAACTAGATCGATAGAAAGCTCTAGTTGCGTGGATGGCCTCGTAAACTTTTATTGCTAACATAAGGACGGACTGCCCACGTCGACACACTGTTCTGAAGTTCAGAACACTCGGTTAGATACTCATGCATGTTTATGGGGATATGAGGAAAAGTTCCTGTTGTTGTTCAGTCCTGGATAACAGGAAGAGGCATTATTGTAGTGGCATCAACAACTTACGAACTATGCATCATAACTTACGAAGAGACGGGGGGATTATGTCTGACCTGACGTCACGCCAATTCCTACCAGCAGAGTTATCTGCGAGGTTTGGATGATACAAAAGCCCGAAAATATCGTCGGTCAGGCAAATAGTCTACCACACACACACCACACCCATCTTGTTGGAGGATCCTGCCTTTTCTATGGAGATGAGAAACCTTCCACCTGTAGGAGGATGAAAAACAGGGTGTAAAATTCTTCATCACCTAGAAAGGATCCTCCAACCAGGTGGGTGTTATGTCTGGTGGGCCACTGCCCGACAGACGTTGTCGGGTTTTTCTTTATGGTCTTTAGTTGCTGAGAACTTCAATATCGCCATTTAGGAAACTGATGTTAGTTCTACATTTGTGGCATAGATGGCGCTGTATTACTTTTGTCCGAGCGGTAGTGCTTTTTGTAAAGCCGCTACACACCGTGTTCCTCAAACTGCTATACTATTTTTGTAGATAATATTACTTAGACGGGCAACAAAAGACCCTATAAATACTGGCAGACTTTCCTTTGAGAGTAGATCATATCTTGCACACAGCTTTGATGAAAACCTATATCTTCTCAAGTTTTATATTCCTTCCTACTGCGCACCACGTACTCACTCCACAAAGAAAGTTGCTCATAAAGCTGACGCGCTATTTTATAAATTTTCACGCTAACCTAAGTAGCCAGAACGTCATCAAAATTGACATAATAAGAAAATGTAACAACCAAAAGAATTTATTTATTACGCTTTCACTGTTTGACGGCCAAGTTGACCGCATGCTCAGCAATGGTGCTTGTGACCACCGTACGATTCGGGTTTTTCTATCAGGAATTTCTCAGTAGCCAGCTTGGAGTCCGGATTTGAGTGTGCCCAGTTGATAGCAATAGGCTCGCTCTCTACGACATTGGACTTAAACACGCCTCTGTCTGACCCTTCGAGGATTACAGGCGTGATGTTAAGTAGTTATCGCGCTTTAACGTCTATACAGTATTACTGTACGGTTCGCAGCGAATAAAACAATAACTGTGCATTATTATACAATCGATATTGACCTATAGTCTGTACGAACTCACGGAGTCACGACAACGAAGTAATAATGTTATCATGACTTGAAACATTGTTGCCAGTGCAATTTATCTATTGAGTTGGAGAAATTGTGCTATAGAGGGACCACAGACTAAGGCCACTTGCACCACAAGTCACTATATGTATTTAACGCTAAACTTATCTCTCTTACTTGAAAATATCGGCCTGTTTCTGCCAATGGTTTCATTTCAAAGACATTGTGGTGTTTTAAAAACGTTTAACGTTAAACGTGTGAAAGAATCAATGGTGTAAGTGTGCTTAAGAGATTTTTTTCTTTTCTTTATAGCAGATGTAAAATATAATAGGAAACAGTAGCTAGGTTTAGTAGGTATTGCTGTCATTTAAACACTTTAGAATCTCACAGACATAATGCAGCAATAAAATCAAAGAGTTTCTAAATATAATTGACCTCGTTGGAACTATTAAACCTGTATACTATTATAGTAGGTACACACAATAAGGAAAATGTTACCAAAATAACACCTAAAGTCATCCATTACTTTACTACGTCTACGTCTATTTATTTCGGTTCAAGCCTTATGGGATTTTCTATCGGCAAATGTGCTCATTTTACTTTACTCATTCACCTATCTTGGCTTCACGTTTCCTTGAACATCCATCCTGCCATCAATAGTGGCGACAGAACGACAGATCAGATACCCATGGGTGTAGACAAATGTGGAACATCAACGACTGTCGGAACTAATCAATGCGTTCCAATTCCAAAATGCGTTGCCAACGCGGCATATCCGCGTATTGTTCCCAGAAAATCAGAACGAACTGTGAAAATTGGAACATCTGCCAATGTTCGGTGTCAAATGTATAGAAAGCTACATTATCTGCACTTTATAGATATGTCCAGCGAAATTGGCCGAGATCGACAGCTTAATGTATACTTTGAATCAGCAAAGAGGTCGTGCGTTGTATAAAACGATGACTCACTATAGCTCAGACGAGATTTAAAGTTGCTTAACCGCCAAAATCTATAGGAAATGCAACGTGACATAACCCTTATTGCTATTTAAATAGCAGCTTTTTTCTAATACCGTTTAGTAGTCTGCTGGCCAAAATTAGCCTAAGCAAGCGAGTGCAAGTGGTATCGGCGCACCAAATATAGAATAGGATATTGCACCATATATACCGTTACTCGATCTCGAATGCTGGCCTTTGTGGAGAGAGGTACTTGATTCAAAGTTGCTCGAGTTGGGTACATGAGCCGATTGCATGTCATCACCACATACAGAGTGAACTGCGCAAATCGATATGTGAGCTATTAGATCATGCAATCTAAGGTTTCTAAACTGTACTATGAGGATAGAACTGCGCAGACACATATAAACAGAGATGATCTGTTCTTTTTAAATTTCGAAACCATAACAATTTAAAGCTGATCTATTTTCTATATCTATAATACTAATATTATAAAGAGGAAAGATTTGTATTTTTGTATGTAACGAATAAACTTAAAAACTACTGGACCGATTTGAAAAATTCTTTCACTGTTGGGAAGCTACACTATCCCCGGGTGACATAGACTACTTTTTATCCCTGTATTCCCACGGGAACGGGAACTACGCGGGTGAAACCGCGTGACGTCCGCTAGTTTTTAATAAAAGAAATCCAGTCCCATTCATAGTATGGAGCATATGGTTCCTGAGTAGATTTTTATGCAAAATAAATGTACATGGGACTTAAACATGACTGGCAAAATGTGGGTATAATATTAGGTACACCTCTGCCTTACCCTTCGGGGATTACTGGCGTGATGTTTTGTTATAAATATATGAATGTCATTTCGTTGAAACCTTGGGTAAGCGCACCGATTGTCAAAACATGAAAATAAAACAAGCTAATAAGTTTTGTATCGAATAAATAGAGCCTCGTTTTACCGCAGTAAAGAGATAACAAGTTAACAAGGAGGATGAGCGAACGGAAAAGGAGGCAACGAATGAAACGTCTTTAGCAATGGCAAATTGGCAATTTCCAGAATATAAAAAAAGTTTATTTGTTTTTTCTTCGTTTACGATGGCACATTGGCACTACTAAGCATGTTAGCATGTTAGGATGTACACTAATTAACTCATGAAAGAATACACCAATGTACGGACGGTTGCATTCATTGGATTCTTCCCTTCTTAGGGTTCTTAAGACGTATGGAATGTCCAATGTCTGTACCTGCACCAACCCTCACTTTGCCCACCACTCAGAACTAGTCAACAATGAAAGGGTGTTACTATTAAGATGACGGCAAATCAAAATGTAGACATGGATTTATGAAGGAAGATGAGTACCCTCATCTTCTTTCATAAATCCATGTCTACATTGACGAGTGAATGATAGCGTGACGATTGACAGAGAAGAATAGGAAGAAGATAAACGTGTTGAGCCAACACCAAGTAAAATGGCACAAGGGCAGGAAGACGACGATGAGAAATTGTGCCTACCTCAAATAAACTAGTCAAAGGGCAAGAGAACGTTAAGGTCAACAACCAAGACTAGCCAAAACAAAAGAAGATAGGTCTTCGTATCCAAATTATTCTTCCAAACAATGCTTCCATTAACCTTCAATTTGAAGCGCGCGCCCAATCAATCAGTGTTGGCTATTGTGAGAGATAATTATCACTTTTACAAGCCATTGTCTCCAGAACTTTCTACTTCACTGGACAATGATAGAGTGTGACCGATGGAAGTTGTGTGAACTTTGTTTTCTTCAAAGTTGGCATTTGAAGCTTGTGCGCCTCCGAAACTAGCCCTCGAAGTCTTGGTAGATAAACTCACATCTTTTCTTTACCCATGGGTAGACAGAAACTACGGAACGCCACTTGCATGCTTAATTTTGTTTGTCCACAAAGTCTAGCTACGATGTTTAAAATTATTTTGTTGATGTTTTTGTTGTGTGTTGTTTGTTTTGTTGTTGTTGTTGATGTTGTGTTTTGTTGATTTTTCCTGGATAAAGACGTTGAGAAATTACGCAAGAATTTGGCATTTGAAAGTGTTACTTTTACGAGAGCATTTCAAAACGTAACGTCCCGTTGTTATTTTTAATGCGCCGTCATTCATTCAATCTTATCTAAACAACACATCAATGTTCCAGCCAGACAATAATTTATTTACCACATTTACAATTTCCAGTCTATTTATCTGTTGTATCACGTTACGAATTTTTGCTTCCTATTTATTTTTTAAGTGCCATTTCAGTATCATTCATCAGTGACGTTGAAAAATTCCGGAAAACAAAAGCGCCGCATTTCCAATAAAGCTACGTTTGCCCATTCACCACTTGACTTGATTGTGGTTCTCGATTGTAGCTATAAAATCAACGATTACTCATCGCATCGTAAACACATGGCGAACTTAACTGTGCCAACGGCAAAGTACACAAATTTCGAGCCACGTAAAACCTGACTGGGAAACCGGCGCAAAGTTGTAAAGTGACATAGTGTATGAGCTGTCTTATAAAGTGTGAAAATTTATTCCCCAGGCACATTTGGCAACGTGACCCTAGAGTTGGGACCGAGCCAAGTCTGCCAAATGAAATGCTATCAAAACAATTGCGTCGTGAAGCTCACTATAACGTATCTTAGAAGAAGACCCACGTTGCTGAAGTTCAATGTGCTTGGCACGAGCCAAGTATACAGTTAGTCCAATATCAGGTACAGTTTGGGAACTATTACTTTTTCAATGGGTTACATCCGGGGAGGCTATAGTAGGTTGGTAGAAACCAACGCGTCCATTAGTTTCTTCTAACCTCCCATGGGAAGCAGGTGTCTGTCTAAAAACTATATTGGCAAATTCACAGTGAATGTAAATGATTCACTGCATTTTCACCACCCAAAACCCCTCCCAGAATGTTGAAACTCTTTCACTACCCCTATAAACCCGAAAAAAACAGCTATCAGCATTATTTTCTGACAATATCAAGCATCAATCCATCATTGTTCTGAACTATAGTATCTCGACAAACAAGTCATCCACTCGAGCTAGTCGTATGTCAGTTTTATGCATCGCAAATGGTTTGGCGACATCAATACACAAGCGGTCGCATACAAAGCTATCAGGAGCACGACAGACCACGGGACGCCTATTGTGAGACCTTTGTGGTTATTTGGCTATTGTGATTTTGCACACGTGTTACTAATAATAATGCGTACGTGCGTCCGTTGCTACATGATGATTAGGTGTTCGTCAATGTTGGTCTCATGACTATAAATCTTTTCAAATTAGCGTACATACTTGTAGTAGTTGTCCAACAAGGCCGATTTGTTATTCCAATAATCGTTTACGTTATTGAATTACAAGGTCTTTTATCCCAATTATCGTTATCTAGTCCTTAATAATTTTATCTTTTGAACAATTGACATTCTCTTCGTGTCTTCAGCACTAACGGTTTTAAAGGCACAAGCACATTTCTTATAACCTAAAAGGACCAAGCAACAAATTATTAGCTGTAACTGTGCCAACCACCGCCGTATCCCAGTAATTCAATTCTCTAGTTCCTATGGGACTACCACTAGCACAAATAAATTTAGACTAAACCTAAGTGCCATACATGTATCCTCACCACTTACTACAACACCTCTAATAAGTATAGCGCCTGAATTCACTGAACAGAGTAATTGGATAGCATCGGTCTAAAGCCCAGTCGTATCAAATGCAGTACTGGAGTCAAGCTCCAATGTGACATCTCGTAAACAATTTCATACACCACTACCTCTGCATGGCAGACGTAGTCACGTACTGTTGCATACGTGGCCATTTACGTCCCATTCACAACCTCGAGCGATGCGCCTCGTGACACGACTTGGGTCGTGTCACTTGTCACTAGACGCGCTTGTCACTTGTTTCTTTCGCGTGAGTACCGTGGTGTCTTTTTCATCTTCAACCGTCGTTTCTTCTACTTCTACTACCATCGTGTCGTAAGTCGCATCGCGGGAAGTAGCGGCATGCTATAAGCAATTTATTGTCTCTACAGTAGCTGTCGCTATGCCATGTAGCTCGTGGTCATGCCGTCATGCGGTGAGAAAGCTAGACATAGCCACGCTTTTTAGATCCCCTATACTGAATAGCTTACACCATGAATTCTAGTCTAATTTGGGATAAAACTGACACGCGAACATCGTTTTACTCGTAGGAAGCGGCAGAGATGATTTATTACAGGATTTCCCACAACGGTGGGTGGTTTGTTGCGGTCGATAATGCGTGACGTTAAGCACCTACATAAATAAAATGGTAACACAAAGGATTTGAACATGCCTACTTTCTGTTGAAGCTATTTTTATCATGCGGCAATGTTGTGGTGTTAACCAGATTATGAGGGTTGTATGTAAGTCTATTAATCTGATTGGCTGAAATACTTGGCTTTTCAGTTTGATATTCGTAATATGTTATGTTTGATAATTACTTTCTTTCATTCAAAATACTGGCCAAAAATTACTGGACCGGAAGCCGACTCCAACATAGTTGGGGCCAAGCACGTAATGATGATGATGTTGGGTGTTGTCTCTGCATCACACAAAGGTTGACTGGTAGAAAATGCCTATGGCATTAAGTCCGCCTCTGTACTTTGTGCTTGAAGTGTTAAAATAAATAATAAATAAATTTCTTACTAAGCAGTTTCTTTTCTGCCAATGACCGACTAGGCAATAGATGATCATCTATACAATTTTATTAAAGGAACCGGTAGTAAACCTCGTTAGAAAGAAACAAACAATAGGGAAGTCCCTGATTATGGCCATAACCGCAGGTTAGGTAACAAACTAAATTTAACAGAAAATTGAAAGCAACTGCCCAGCTAGCAAAAAATGATCTTACATATATCCCAAGACCATATTTTTTTCAGTCTTATATCACACTTACAGACATCTATAAGTGTGGATTTGGGCGCACTTTATAAGTACATTCACCCTTGCAATTGCCTTGTAATGGTCTCGCGAAGTGTATTTTCAAACTTACAAGACTCTTGCTGATGCTTTTATAATGACAAATAAACTTACAAGTGACTTACAATGGCGCGCTGTAAGGGTAAATAACCTTAAAGTCCTCTTACTATTAAAATAAAATACTATTTTAAGGGTAATATCACTTATAGTCCTCTTTGTGATCTCCTAATAAGAGTGTTATCACAAACCGCGAAACCTTGGAACTTTTGGGAAAATAATAAAGTTTTAAATTTAAATTTCCTACAAAAGGCTAGTGTGTATATTTTCTAATTTCTTACTCATGTATTTGTCACGTTTTAGTTTGTCATGTTTTAATAACAATATCTTCACGGGCCTTTTCAAAAATGTTTCTTTTACTTTATATATTTTTTAATTATTTGTAAAATAATTTCAAAATGTCGCCATTACGACCAACCGCGACTTATAAGTGCTTTATTAGAGCAATATAAGTCCAGTACTCTTGTCTAAGGTTTATAACGCACTCGTAAAAGTCAAATTAAACGTAAAACCACTGTCTACGTGGCCATGTTGCTTATATTTTTAGGGTTCCGTAATATGTAAAAGCAAGCCAAACGACGAAGTCGAAGGATCTAATAGAAAATTAATGATAATGTGTACTAAATATTAAAATAGTCTATTACCTGATTTTATAACAATTTCTGGAGTCAACACAACAAAGAAAATAAATTACCCTTAATAGGGAATTGTTGTAGACCTTTTAAAGTGCAACTACTCTTTATTATATCTTAGGTGAGATAAATCACATTTTTAAAATACTAGTTTACAGAAGTCTAATAAAACACTTAGTGTAGTCACTTCTAAGGTTGACTGTACTTATAAAATGAATTTATAAGTATTAAATAAGAATCAAAGGCAATTAGACTTGTAAAAGGAGCTTATAATACCACTGGTCTTATTAATATCATATAACGTTTTCTTAAATACGTCTATAAGACCATGTTACAAGTGTGAATGCTCTTAAAACCTAAATAGACTTATAAAATGGCACTATAAGAGTTCCTGCCTTAATCAGAACACATATAAACCTTATATGAAACCACAGCTCTTACAAGCTTTTGTTTGTAAGGGTGTTAAGAGTTTCTGACTTAATCAGAACACGTATAAACCTTTTATGAAACCATCGCTCTTAAGGCTTATTCCACTTTTCCCCGTTGGATGATCCCCATTGATGGGGATTAATGAACTTTTTGTTCACTATTCCCCGTTGACCCAAAATTTTTATTTAATGGGGATAAGTGAACTAAAAAGTTCAATAATCCCCATTAGGTAGGTACGTTAAAAAAATAAAATATATGAATCATGTTACATTTATTAATTAAAAATATAACTTTCTTATACCTAATAAAATCACAGATTGTACAATTATTAATTTAAAATAAAAAATATAACTTTCTTATACCTAGTAAAATCACAGATTGTACAATTATTAATTTAAAATAAAAAATATAACTTTCTTATACCTAATAAAGTCACAGATTGTTACAATCATTAATTTAAAATTGTAGCATGAAAATATTTCTTTCTTATACCTTGTAAAATCACAGATTGTACAATTATTAATTTAAAATAAAAAATATAACTTTCTTATACCTAATAAAGTCACAGATTGTTACAATCATTAATTTAAAATTGTAGCATGAAAATAATTCTTTCTTATACCTTGTAAAATCAAAGATTACACTCACTTAAGTTTTTCTAAACAGTGCCCAATCGTAATTTCATTATTAATGAGTTCCATTTGGACCTCCTGTATATAATTATCGCGATTGATGCTTTTTTTTGTTTTTTCCGCTATACCTTTATTTTCAGAAACCCCCAATGCAAGAACTTCGTAATACGATGCATCTTCAGCCAACGCTGTGAGGAGCTTCATAATGTTGGGTTTCTTTATTTTCACACGCTTTTTTATTTTATTATTCCATGCTTCGACTAAATTCGTAGTGCGATGAGTCTGTCCAAATACACACCACGTTTTAATAAAATCATCTTGTAGCCATTGTCTGAGCATGTAATTTCTAAACTCCTTGCTATTATCATCATCAGGGCTTTGAGAGGCAACATAAAACCAACCCGCAATGATTTTATCTGATGGTAACAAAGCCAAAGCAGTGCTAAGTGCAACTTGTCTTCTGGTTAATTTATCTTTTGTTAGTTTGAGTTGTTTTCCTTTCTTCCATATTGCCTGGGTGAAATGGAAATAACAGCCGCTAATAGATATATTTACAAAAACATTTCGCATTGCGTTCATCGGAGCCACTTCATAGTCACATTTAAATATTTCTGGATTCCAATCAGGTAATGCAGATTTTAGCATACTAAATAAAATTTCATATGTTTGTTGATTTTTATGGCTCATGAGGGCATAAACAAGTGGCACAATGTTTATGTGTTTTTCTGTACTGCCCAAATCCCCATGAATGGTGTAGAGTTGGTAAAAGGGAGATGGACAGATCCAAAACGTTCCATCACCCAAGAACATCTTCAAATTTTTCATTTGATGTCGGGCAAATTCAGAGCAAAAAGCTATTACACGGATACCACTGTCATTGTAGTCTGCTAAAATAAATTCCTGATGAGCTGGAGGTACTTTAACTTCTTCAACATTTTTGAACTCAATTTTACTTACTTCAAATGCTGCATTTCTGTGTTTATATAATGTTGTTTTGATAGACTTCAGGGCAGGGAATTCTTTTATTTTGTCAATTCCGGTATCTTTTAGTGAGCTCACAGCCGCGTTGTAAGCAGTGGGAATAGCAGGTGCTTCTGGATCCGCAAGTGTAGTTTTTAGTTTGAATAACCTCAAGGTAACTTCATTCCGCGCAAAATCAGGTTCACAAACATTGTGTCGTTTCTCAGCTACAACTTGATTGTCCTGTAAAATTAAGTAATAATAATTAATTACTTTACATTATTTTTTAAGTAAACAATATTGCACTTACATAGAATACAAAATTAAATAGGCTATTTAACAACCTTTAAAACTTATAACAAATTGTTGTTATCCTATCAGAATAGTTCAACAAAACATATTTCACTTTATGCTTAACTAAAATATGTAATAATAATTAAATATGTATATACAATTCACTTCAGCTACACTCTTTTACACTAGGTGTAATAGACTTGTTTGACAAAAGAATGACGTCACACGTGCCGCCATGACAGAAACAGTGTTTAAACTTTAACGTTGATTTTTAAATTTTGATATTGATAAACGTGATATTGATAACACGCATAACCTGAGTTATTATTGTCATTATTAATCACAAAATATAATAAGTAACTTACCATGACAGTGATGGATCCGGCACATTTACTTTGTTTTCTTGTGGTACACTCCCACAAAACTCCACCATTTTTATATTTGCATTTTTTACTGTATTGATGTCCGGCCCGGAGAAGTATGGTAGCTTTACCTTTTTTAACGTACTCTAAACAAACGTCAGTTGAACTACCAGCCATTTCCTTTATTTATTCCTATATTAAACTAATAACTGCGAACTGATAAGAACTGCACGCTTGAACTACACTACACACTACTAACCCTTAACGACTACGAAACAAAAACAAAAGATGGGTCGACCAATCACATACGAGCTAACTCGCACCCCGCTCCGCCACCGCCTTGCGCGCGCGCCTCTAGAAAATGAGCATCTTTTACAGTATTGTGTATCTTATTAGATAGATAGATATAAGGTCTTATTCCCAAACATCGTTAGAACAATTTCGTTGGGGCAACAATCTGTTTTTCGTTCTAATAAAATCGTAAAGTAGGTATGTAGGTAATTTAAAATTTTGTTCTTACCTTATAAAAATAAAAGTACATGATTCATATATTTTATTTTTTTAACGTACCTACCTAATGGGGATTATTGAACTTTTTAGTTCACTTATCCCCATTAAATAAAAATTTTGGGTCAACGGGGAATAGTGAACAAAAAGTTCATTAATCCCCATCAATGGGGATCATCCAACGGGGAAAAGTGGAATAAGCCGCTCTTAAAGCTTTTGTTTGTAAGGGTATTTTGCTAGCTGGGTGAGAAACGAACTTACTCATGAGCGAGTGGCTCATCGTACTAATGTAGCTAATGGATTAACAGAATCGCTGTAGTGGACAGATGACGGACACTCGGTTGATAACGTCCATCCGATATCCGGACGCCGACCGGTTAGTATCCGGCACCGGGCACCGGACGCTACAGTGGAACTTTATACAGCTGATGCCAAGTTTCAGCAACTGTATTCTCAGCTGATTAATTTGGAAATTATAGCAAATGTCAAATGCGAAATGTGAAATGGGAAATCTGGTTTTACTGTAAACTGCAGTGGCGCTACACAGAAGAAGAAGCGTTTTTCCTATAAACAGAAGCCTAATTCTTGTGATTTCTGATAAATTTTACGTAAGAGAGTTGAAAACAGAAAATAGTTTCCACTAAAATAACACTCAAACATCGGGAACCCTGCAAAAATATATGAATTTCCACCCAAATATCCAAACGGGCATCCCATTTAAGTCAGCTAAGCGGACCGTAGAAACATAACGCAGTTCCAACAAACTTGAACAATATGTAGAGTACATAAAACCGTGGGTTGGCGTAACGTGTGCAAAATTAAACGGACAACACGGCGAATATTCATAGAAACAGGCCAACGAGACCCGCGTAAAAATTCAAAGTCATTTTGCTCGTACAACACTGACATTTATACCTACGTACAACAAATGACGCATTAAATACATTATATATTACCCTTCTCTTCAATAGTCTTTTTAGAAGTCAAAGCTTCTTTACATTCATCTTATATTAGAGACCCTTCTCTTTCCGTTCTGAAAGAGTTTATTTTCTCGCTCAAGACTCAGTACCACTATACCATCCGATGCGGCGATGTTACAAATTGATTTTATTTCCACGTCTTACTTTCATCCCTTTATAACATCTTTGGGTGCATTGCAGATTCAATTGAATTTTACCGAAACTAAATCAATAAGACACTTCTGATCTTTTGCAAAGAATCGAATACACTTTAGATATAGTATTTCTTTTCGAAGAATATTTTTATACTTTACGCCGAAAGGCAGGGCACTAAACCGCAATTGAATATAGAAGTTAATCTTCATGTATATCATCTATCAGTTCATAGCAAGACTTCTCCGTCTGTAGGGACCCCTCTAAGGAAATCACAACGCACTGCCTACAATCTAATTATAAATCAATTGTCTTGTTAGGAGACGCCAATCCGACGGACCGCGGGGCCTAAGAGCTCAATTTGTAACGTACGCCCAGCAACTGTTCGCTCTAACCTAGTTTTGCGCGCGAGGAAGTTTCCAATCAAATTTTAATGTGTAGTCAAGGCGATCTAATTGAATTACCTGACCAGATTCTGTGTCGTATCTGGGAAACAAACCGGCTAATTGAAACCAAGACGTGAGACAAACATCGCCTATGTAAACCTATTTAGTTACAGTTAAATTGACAATTTTTAAATCAAAATTGCTTTAAAACTTGGCGGATCCCGTTCTTGAAATTCCTTTTAGAAGATACAAACATCAAATCAAGACATTTCGCAAATCAGATTATTCTGAAACATCGCAACATCAGAAATGGTCCTTCGAGTAAAGAGCAAATTCAAAGAAGGTATCTCCCAGAGCTAGTGCCGAAAATAATCGTCTTAATTTAACGTTAATAACTTGAGTAACATCAATGCGAACTTCAAAGGGATTACTTTAAGTTCCAAAACCGATTTCGTTACTTGGACAATTTCTTTTATAAATACTAGGTCTTATTAAGGACAAAAAGCAATCGTTACAAGGTAAACAGGATATTGTAAAACAACTTTGGGCTTTTTAAAAACTTGTGGTAAAAAAACAGACGAAATAAAGCGAGAACCTCCTGAAGCTTGACAGCATACAATGTACTTACATCGTAAATCTTCAGGCAACCCTTTCAGTAAGCACGTAACCATATTATTATGTTTGTTTTTTGCTGTTGTTACGAGTTTTTAATGCTAACTTTCTCATTCATAACAATCATAACTTCATTAAGTTACAATTGTTGCTTAATTAAAAGGCAGTAAACAGCAGATAAGAATGTTTATGACATAAAAAGTCGTTGTTTCTTTCATCGAGATCATTATTCTTCAATGACCCGCTAATTCCGACCGTGAAAAGAAAAGTCCGAGGGTCTAATTAAGAAATGCTGCTAATATTTCATCAAGAGCCGCGAAAATTAATGGTTCTCTCAGCCTTTTAAATGGCTACGCGCCTGCGTGGTTATAGTATAGTAATAAAACAGATTTTTAAGAAAAAATGGGCACTTAGCTTTGTTAATTCATCTGAAATTTATGCTTCCACTTTAAGCGGTATGGTAGGACTAATAATTTTCCTTTCGACAAAGATTTTAATACATTAATTATGCAGTACAACCCATCCGTTCAGATTCAATTAAGTCCCATGTTGGGCGTCATTAATACATTATAAGAGTTGGCGCCCAAATGGGACTGAAAAGCTTAATTTTGTTTCGACCACAATTCAGTATGTATAAAGCTTATACTTAATATGGTTTGATTGCGTGTGGTAGCCGCAAAGCCAACTGCTACTTAGTATTGGTATCGATGAAGTTAATTAAATAAATAAAAAATCTAGAGTTACCACCACGTTATTCGCATCGTACGATAGATACGATAGCCCGGCAGACCGAAACTATTTTTATTCCTACTACGGCCTATTTAGCCGATACTATGGCCGAACACACGTGGTAGTGGTTATAGTATCGGTGAATGGAGCACGTGGTTGGGAAGGCGCGGCCGCTCGATACAACGGAGGCTGCGCTCTGAGCCTCGGCCCCGGCATTGCCTCTTCGATGATTAGGGCTGCCTTACGTCCGGAATTTTAGCTGTATCCCGAATCTGGAAAGAATTAAAAAACGACCGAAAATGTCAAAAATTGAAAAAAAGTATAATCAATTCAATAAAATTATACTGTACAATTCTAAGGAAACAAATGGTATTTTCTTCAAACGTCCGGATTATTTTTTCGTACACTTTGGAACCCTATGGACGGCCAACATTGTAAACGGACTCACCTTGTACAGACACGCAAGGCGATGGAATTTAGGATAGCTTTCATCTTACTACTGGTTGTTTTTCTATTAAAAAGGAATCATACTAAGGCTCAAACAATATAGAAACGAGAAATGCAGGCTTGGCGTTGATGTAAAGAGTCCAAAGCCAAAGACTAGCTAAAATAATATCCCGTTTGTCGAAAGTATGTTTTTTTCTTTTTAATTTGAAAATGGCAATCTTGAACCTTCTCCACACTAGATAGAGTCTGTAAGTACTGCCCTACGCAAAACGGGGCAGAAATTACATCACCAGTCTAACACAGTTCTCGAAACCGTTTCAGTAACATAACGAATATTACAAAGCGAGAGCTCTTATTGGCTGGTCGAGTATTTAGGTAGGGATGTGTAGGTTCAGACCGTTTAATTGACGTGCCCTTATTAAAGTGTGGATTGAAATAGGCCCATTGTCGAGATATCTTCTAGGGAAAGTGCTGATAGTTAGGCCTTTTGTTCCTTTTGAATGGAACATTTTGAACTGTTACAAGTAATCTAGGTTCGCAATTGTTTTAAAAATACACAAACGGCCGTTTGCTTTATCAACACTTTTTTAGAGTTTCGTCAAGTCCGTCCGTCTGTTTGTCTGTCCGGGGATTTGCTAAGAGACGGTAAGTACTAGAAAGCTGTAATTTTGTAGGGGTGTGTATATGAATAACGCCGATAAAATGGTAAATTATATATATTTTTAATTTTTTTTTTTTATGGTAGCTCCCCTACAAGTGAAGTGTGGATTATTTTTTTTGTCGTCTACCCAATCATGTTGGATATCGTTGAATAGGTCTTTTAAAATAACTTGGGGTTTCTAGTACTATTTTTCGATGTAATGCTCCATTAACGAAATATTAAACTGTAAAGTGCTAGTTTTTGTTCCAGTAGGGCGCCCCCCCCCCCCCCTCTAAAAGCTAAACAGCTGGCTTGAAAAATCTGGAAAAATTCATGATAATAGTTCATTTCATGAACTTTGAAGTCCTTTAAAGTGACTAAGATGAAGTAGTTGCTTGTTTATAACGGGAAAAAAACTTACATTGAAAAAAAAAAACTAAAATATAACGGGCTACTACGGAACCCTACACTGCGCCGACACGCACTTGGCCGGTTTTATTTATTCATTTATCTACACACAAATACTTAACAGGGCATTACAATAACATAGAAAATCACAAAGGTAGTGCTTATTTCAGTATTTTGCCAATTAAAGGGTTTAAAGGTAAATGCAAAAACAAAAGTACGTCAGCACGTTTCTTTTATTTACATTTATTGCAAAAAAAAACTCATTTGGATAATAACACGGAAAAGGGAAAAAAATATACTATACCTTGCACCACACAAAATAAAATGCTATCCATTTTTTTAATGCAAATAAAACTAAATGTTTGTTCGGTCAAATTGATAAGACCTTTAATCTGTGTAGCTTTTATTTTTCAGTTTTATAGCCGGACGCAGCGGAATTTAATACATTTATGTTTTATAAATCTTTATGACATGTTGGGAATAATATCATAAATCAATGAAAAAAACGGATTTTAACTAACTAAGCCCTGCTGCAGCTACGGCTCTTTAGTAAACTGATCTCACACAGACGGGACCCGCGGGCCCACTCGACCTAATGCATTTAAGAATTGGTCAAGAGGACCCGTTGACCAATTTTATGATTTGTATAGTCAAGTAGAAAAGTATTCTTGATATTAATCTATACAGTCATTACCGTTGGCCCCATCGCCCGTGTCCACCTACGCCAATATCCACAAATTCATTACAGTAAATCATAAAGGGTGTAAAACACCTCTTAACGAAGCAGAAAGGCACTTGTTCTCCTCGTCATTGCGTTAATTTTTTTGTTCTACACCATACCTGGGAACCTTTTACGGAGAACTTTTACCTTTTACAGTTACGGAGATATTAGGATTCAAAGTTCCAACTTTTTGACAAGTTTTTATTTTTCACCCCAAAAAAAAGTCTTTTCCCAGCAACATATTTTGCGTAAACTTACTTAGTTTGATGTACAGAATGCTTGGTGTCAACCAAGCATTCTATACATCAAACTAAGTAAGTTTCAAGGCTTCGTGATTAGGTGGTATACACCCTGTATTTTTTTTTCTTAACTATCAATAGCGTTTTATCAGTTCTACTGCTACATATTCAAAATGCTCCGTAAAGCACAAAGCCCTACAAATGAAATCAGTAGTAGGTACTCTTACGACACCATCTCAACATTCAAAGGCAGCTACAACAAACAGCTGGTCATCCGCAGCCCTTCCATCTGGCGAGCCAGTCCTTGAAAGCCAAGAGCGGTCTTCACATGACATACCGAGCTTAGAACCGTCCAATAAACCAATCACTTGACCGACATATCTTGAGACGTGGTGAAATTTATAACGACGTTTAAAGTGTACTGCGGGCCTCCCATGACGTCTTAAAGCAGGATCGTTTTAATTGCGTGCCAGTGAGGGAAAGAGATGGCGCTAGACGTCCTCTATAGCTCCGTCTCTTACCCACACTGGAACGCGATTAAAACGATCCTGCTTTAAGACGTCATGGTAGGCCACCAGAATTTCGAAGTTCTCGTGCCTAAATAATAACAGACGCACGGGATCGTGTTCTAGGTTAAGCAGTGCTTGCCGAAGTCGATCAGAGGATGGGTGGCCATCATTATTCAAATTCAAATTCAAAATTGTTTATTTGTGACACATAGGTAAAAATAAATAGGCACATGGTGTTATAAAAAAAAAAATGTCTCAGTATGTGTTGCCTTGCAAGGCGTACAAATAATGTTTAAGTACACTTATTTAGTGCAGGTAGTTTTTATGTGTATTAAAACTGAAAGTTAAATAAAAATTAAAACTAACGTTATTACAGCTAGTTACCAACCTAAATCTTTAATAAAATAAACATACAATAAACAACAACAATTTTTAAACTATTCAAAATAAAAATAAAAATATATAAAATAAAAACAGTTATCATTTTTCTTCAAGGTATTTTGACCGAATAAAAGGCATTTTGAATTAAACATTTATAGAGTGTTTTTTTGAAAGTATTTGAATCTCTTGATGCTCTTAACAACGTTGGTCCCGGCTATCGTTTGTAGATCTTTGACAGTCGTTACGAGTTGTCGGAAGCGCAAAAGTCTCCTCCCGCTCATTGTTTAATACTGCTGTTTCCAGCTAGGCTGAAAGCCGACCCCGACATAGTTTAGGCAATGGCTATAAAGCACCTCGGCCTCCCACTAGGTGGACCGATGACCTGGTGAAGGTTGCGAGAATCAGCTGGATACGAGTCGCACGGGACCGATCAATGTGGCGACACTTGGGGGAGGCCTATGTCCAGCAGTGGATGTCTTTCGGCTGAAATGATGATGATGATAAAGCAGATGATGTTGAAAATGTACAAAATTTAACAGTGACGTAGTTTCTCAGTAAGCAGCGCCACCCCGATGTACCAAACAATGTTGGTAAGTAATACTTGTTTATTGCCAAGCCGATAACCCCGGTGCCCATGCGGGAGATAGCGCAAAGCGACGGGATGGAAGGACCAGATAAAGCAATTTCGACCTTGTGTTTTGTATAAATGTTGGTCTTTTATCATTTCCTCATACATAATGAGGGTGAGGTTACTGATTTATTTTTATTTATTAACCCTAACATATAAACCCTAACATGTTGAGAATAAAACTATTTTTAGTCCCAACAGCGCTCACTTCATAAGGTTTCTATCTAAAACTGTCGCAATCATGTTGAATGTTTCATTTAGTATCTTGACTGAAGACGAAGTAATTTTCAGACAAGTACTGTTATCTTCAAGATATTAAGGCTGCTCTATTATTACATTTTAAGCACCGTAATCATGGCAATTTTCTTTCACAAGCGCTGTTCAATTTTCTTTCTCACGTAAAGTTCCATCTTAGTAGAATAGGGGAAGACCAAAGAAACGATGAATGGTCAGTAAAAGATTCTTAGCTAGAAAAGGTTGTGACACCTGAAATGACGAGTAAGTAAAAGATTTCCCATCCAAAAAAAAAAAAAGAAAAGTCGTAGAAATAGAAAGACCCCAAATAAATTGGTATAGCAGCAGTAGAATTTTAATGAAGTAAAAGTTGTCAAAAAGAAAAAAGCTCGTTCGTTCCGAGCTTGCATTTTGAACCTCATCAAATTCCATCAACCTTTAACTAAACGCGAGTACTACAAAAAGCAACAATATCTGTTTGACCATCAAACATTACGGAACTTGAAAGGTTAGAACATTGATTGTTTGCAAACGACCGCTTAGGCAAGCTTTATGGTTGCTCACACTGTGTTTGTATACTGGTAACACTATGGTCAGAGCACACTATAGACAATGTGTGACACTATAGACAAGATATTATGTATTCTCGCTCGCACTAGTAGGGTAATTGTCTGTCTAAAGACAGTCTTGTCTTGTCTATAGTGTGCAGTAGCCCTAAGAAGAACAAATATGCTTAGAATTAGTTAGAGGTTGTGGCTACTTTAGCGGTTTTGTGTTGATGCGTTTTATTTTCTTTAACAAGTTTTTGAATAACTGTGTTTAGCTTTTTAAACACTGTTGTATTAAATCAGTAAACCTATTTTTACCTACCTATACCTTTTCTGGAAAGTAGAAGATTATTTTAGTTTCGTTTCATTATTTTAATTTTTTTACATGTAGACCAGGATTTTCGAAGGTTGTCAGGGGCGCTGCTGGTAAACATTTGAATAATTGTTTTAGCAGCGTACAGCGCTGTTCCGATTTTGTCTATCCGCCAAAAGATTATTGTAGATCTATAGACGCCAATAATGCCGCGATAAAATGTTAAGCCATTCAAGTTATACTTATAACCTAACTAGCCAGGATCCCTCGGATATACTTAAGTACCGTCACACGATGAGGTACAAGAATAAAACAAAAACATACGCCATTAAAAGTCACTTCACCTCTTTTGTAGCTTTTTATAGGTCTCAGAGCTAATTTTGTTCGAAATATCGTAAATATAGACTTTTATTACGATTCTTTAAGGTCATAAAACTTATTGTATCAGTAACTGTAGTCCTACGCAAATCGTAAAGTCAGTGTTTAGATCCGATAAACGACATTAATGGACCACTATGGGTGCACTGACCAAAATCCGTTTTAAGTTTCTTCCGTAATTTAACTAATATTCGGAAGAGATAAAAACTAGCTTAATTTATGAGAAATTAGATTGATTTGTTATGGCAGTAGTTGCAGTTTAATTCACAATACATCCAAAATCTCTTACTTTCGGGGTCGCCAGACACATCACATAAAGGTTTTTAATCGTACACTTCTGAAACTCAACTTTCCATTCACAGTTACACCCCTCAGCCCTTATATCTTTTATTATTTTAGATTAAACTCCTATCCGGCTCGAAGGACCAAACTCTAATAAATAAAGAAGAATGAAGACATTCGACCTCCATTATATTTACGATAGTGATTTAGAAGCAATAAGCGAAAATATCCTTCAGGAATATCCCTCGGGTTTACGAATATTTTTGCCCATCATTCCAATTTTATATGCAAGCGAATTTCTCCCTTGAAACTCGTAATAAGTCATTCGTAGTTAAGTGGTGCATGTCTGGGCTTTCCAAGGTAATAGCAGGAAAAAAAACAAGTGGCAATAGAGCATTGTGAGAGAGGAAAAAATAAAAGCTTTTCAGTCTACCTATATTTAGCATATAAACTTGATTAACTACTTATCCTATAAAACAAGGAATTTAAATAGCATCTTAGTATAATGTCTCAAAAGATTTAAATAATTCATAGCTTAGTTAGATTTAATTTTACAAACTCTCTTTTCAATTTAGACAATAGCATGCAAGGGATTTCCGATGTCAAATTCGATTCACCATAATAGCGTTACGCAGCTTTCTATCAAATTTCTTGGTACAGTCACGTTTTGGAATACAAACTGACTCACAGACGGACAATCGACCAAATAACTCAATTATTACAAAAACTTCCTATCTATACAAATATTATAAAGAGGAAAGATTTGATTTTTTGTTTGTTTGTTACAATTTAACTTTAAAACTACTCGACCATTTTTTTTCAGCAATGGATAGCTACATTATCAGCGAGTAACATAGGCTATAATTTATCCTTTTACTCCCACGGGAACGGCGGGAACTACGCGGGTGAAACCGCGTGACGTCCGCTAGTTGTACTATAAAATGAATGCATTTTTAAATTTATTTTTTACTTAGTGCAACGCCGTCATTTTAAACCAATATCTATGAAAGCAGTAGTTTGAATTTCGAACGAGCACGAGGAAATATTTCCAGCCAGTGTTTTATTGGAATATTATGGCTAGTCGAGTATAACTCGGAATATCGACTATTTTTATCATGATTATATTACCCTTGTGGGCATGAATCAGCAAAAACCGAGCGAGTGCATTCTGTGGTATGCGTTCCTCCGAGTTTGACTGAAGAAGTAAAGTAATACGTAGTAAGTTTTCAATGTTACTTACTATAAAATATGTTGAAATACAATAACGTGACAAACACTTGCTGCTTGGTGTCGAATAACAGAAAACGATTGTAAATTAGCTGGATGACTCAAGGAGAACTCATGGGGACACGCCTTTTCCCAAATGACGCAGGCTAACTCAGTAACATGAGTAACAGTAATATTAAATACAAAAGTTTGTATTCCACAAGGAACACTGAATTCTAATTTCAAATTTACAAACATAGACATCAATTTTATTTATGACACTGAGTCCCTTCAGAAGGTTCGATATTTGAACTTGATTTGTCATTTCATGATATTATGTCTGATATGGTGGAAGTATGTTCAAATCGTGACATTAAGGATATTCGTATCACGTAACACAATTTATTGACAGCGCCGGCGGAGCGAGACCAAAACAATTGAATGGGACACCATAAAGGAAGACTTGACGACTGCCGTTACTTAAATACTAATAAAAAGAAGTCAAGTGTAAAACAACAAAATAATTACGGGAGATGATATCAGCTTTTAAACATTATGGTTCATGCAGCTAAGGGAATTCCATATTTAAAAGTTCGGCCGTGAATTCGCATTCTTGATTTAAAATAAAACGCAAACCAAAACAATGAAATTATATCCGTTTGTTTGTAAATCCCTGCAAAACTATTGAAAGGAGTGTTATTTAATCCCTATTAAAAAACACTTCTCTTAATATTTTTCCAATCACCCTTGATTGGAGGTACCTATAGGAGTTATTCCCTTCTCGTCACTGGTCACCAATTTTTCTATTTTCATACAAGAAATCCCGATTGGTCATCTTGAGAAAACAAATGATTTTTTATTTAATATACATCCGCATTTCGCCGGTTGAGTCCAATGTAATAGCGGGTGAGTCTATAGTCATCAACCAGGAACAGACTGGGTTGCAACTGAGAAATTCCTAGGTGAAACAAATAATTATAATGAAAGAAAAAAAAAGAAAGCCGGATACTTTTAAACTGCATCGAATGCCATCAATTTTAAACTGTCCAACTTATATCAGAGTTCCCTGAGTCACACAGTGACTCACTGTCTCACGGCTCAAAAACAAAAACAATGACATACAACCTTTCGAAGAAGAAAAAGCTCCGTTATTTATTGCTTCAAGAAGCGCAAAAGCTCCAGATGTCAGCGAATTTATATTATTGTCGGTCTGTATAAAATATATTATTTATCTCGATTATAATGATCACATTATATTAATTCCTTTTTTACGATTTAACAGTTTCATCTTCATCTGCCGAGGAAGCCTAATATAAGAGCCATTTTCCCAAGTATGTTAGAGTCGGCTTCCAGTTTAACCGATTGCAGCTAAATGACAATACTTAATTTACATGAAGCTACTTGGATATCAAGTAATAAGGACACACCTTTGTGAGACTATCTGTCAGACTTTTAGGCTTCTAAATATTATGTAGTATAAAAATTATGGCCAAGACCAACAGTTTAACAAAACGTGTAAGCTTTTAGAGATCGTGAAATCTAAACAAAACAACATAAGTATATTTTTTACGTTATGAAATTGTAAAAAGTAGAAAAAACAAAAGCGATTCCGTCTACCGTTCACTAAACGAATCGAATGTCTACGGCAGACGCTGTCAATAAAACGTGCTACACATGACAACTGACTTGACCACGAGCTACGCGCTCGAGCGACACACGTCGTGCGACGGAGACTACGGAGAAAACAAATGAAATAATTTGTTTAGAGCTTTAGAGCATGCCACGACTCACCGTGATGCGAATTGCGACGCCCTACGGTACCCATGCGAAGAAAACAAGTGACGAGCGCGTCTATCGCTTGACGCAAGTCTTATCGCGGGATTTATAAACCAATAAAAACGCTACAAACACAACCATGAAAAAAAAAACCACATCGGTCCTTACCATAATTTTTGATAAAGAGAAAACCCAACTGAAAATTCTCGAGTACAGTCGTATATTCACGTAACCCTACGACTTCCGAGGGTGGGTCCAATGGGCCTTTATCCCAGCTAGCCCTTTGCAAGCCACGCCTAATGAACCACTAGAGATAACAAATTCGCAGCCACCGGGACGGACTGAATGCCAGCCGAAACATCAACGCGTGAATAGTCACAATTTACTGTTTATTATTAGTAGAAGCAGTTGAAATAACTATGAGATAACTTTAATAGCGGGAAGCTAAAAAGGGTGCCTCATAAAATCCTATTTTAAGTGCTTCATGTCATCATCTGCCTAATCTTTCCCAACTTTGTTATGGCTGTCAATGTGCCCGGATGCAGCTGAATACAAGAATTTTACATGGAGCGACTGCCTATCTGATCTCTACAACCTAGTAACTGCCTAATACGATACCGCTTGGCGAGACTGACTGTCAAACTAACCATTTCCATTTGTAAGCAAAAATCTTCTTTTGAATTATCATTTCACATATTTTTATTTCAGTCTGAAGCAAACAACGATTCAGTCGAGATGCAAGAACAAAAATGAGAATGCCCAATTTTGTATGCTGACTACCATACAAAATTGGGCATTCTCCTTTGTCATACATAGACCAGGACCTGAGTTAAGACATTGGGTACTTTTATCCCAATAGTACGATCCCGGGAGATAATTTCCAACCACAACGAAGGCGAAGCCGTTGCCAAAATCTAGTACATCATAAATCTTATAGACTTACTTCAAATAATATTCAGTAAATACGTTGATTTGGGACCAATACACAAGCAGTGACAGGTTAAAGCCCTCAGTCAAGCATAGCAAATAGCTAACAAAAGAATTCGAGGTTAATACAATTTTGAGCGGCATGTGGGGTTTTCAGCGGCTTATTGATTTAATAACCCGCTGGAAGGCACGCACTCACTTTATTTTTCATATTAAATCAGGGAATTCTCGGGATCCTGGTATATGGAATTATAATTGCCTACTAATCCATTACCGTGTGTAGGGTTATGTGCGTTAGAAATTAGGCATCACCTAAATGAATGCCTAAACAAAAACTGAAGATATTGCAGCTATCAGCGATAAGACCGCCGTTCTCCCCGTAGAAGAGCAATACTGTAAAAGAGTTTTGTAATAATTTGAGTGTACAATAAAGTATGAATCTATCTATCACTAATCTAGCTTTGACAGATTTCCTGTTGGATTTTCGGAGTTAAAATTCAAACAATGCAATCATATTTAGGTATCTATTTTAATGTCATGCATTATATTATTGGGGCTTATTTATTAATTGTGGTTTTGTTAATAATTTTAAAATTAAATTGATATTGGATATCGCTTGCAGGCTTTTCTGAACCACAAATACTGTTAGAATAGAATCGATACGCAGTGATAATTTTAATCACACACATAATGCAAGTTGATTTAGTATTATCCAATTTTGCCTAAGGGCCAGTTGCACAAGCGAAGCGATCAAAAGAAAACTTTAATGCAATGCCCATTCATCTCTTACGAAGAAAAATATATTAAAGATCGGGTATAGTGACTGCCCAGTGCCCATTAAACTCTTACTAATATTTTTGAAGCAAAAGATTTCTTTCTCATACGCAAACTGTTAATAAATCATGTTTTCATAAATGGTAAACATGTTTTCATGAAAAGCCACAGACCATTTAATTTACGTTTAAATTTCTCTATGATATACAATCATGTAGTACTGAAAGGAATATAAAGGTAGTTACAGAATAAAGCTGAACCACGATATTTTGCCGCCTCGCCGAAATGGGAACTAACACCGCCATTTTGTTTTTTCAGCACAAGAAACAATGTTACAAGAAAGGGTTTAATCGACTTTCGTCCATAATTGTAACTGCGCGGACAACCGCCATTTTGGCACAACTTACGTGCCGCGATCTGCACAAATGTTTACTAACAGCACCACACTATTAACGTCATTTGAGCACCATTTGATCCTAGTATAGTGCATATTTTTTTGGCTTGAATGGCATTTCCAGCAGGGCGCTGTTGGTAAACATTTGTGACTTTGTCTGTGGAAATTGTATTGGAAAAAGAAAATGGCGGCATTCGTTCCGACTATGGCCATGCGCGACCGATATGATCGATATGGATATGTGCGATCCATATGCAACGATACCTTCCTTCATTTCCTTCTATCGATCGCCAAGGGTCGCTATAGCTCTGTAAATACTTCATTATAATCGTTCAGACATCAGACTTCAGCATTGTCTATCTAGCTAGTTGCCCACGCTTCCCCGTAATAAGGCCAGTTACAAGCCACCAACACAGTCTCGTAACTAATGTTATTACCCATGTTGATATTGTACTTAGAATTCCTCAGTCTTGTTTACTGATAAACCCCGCCTTATGGTAGGCGCCGCGCACAGTACGTACAAACAAAGGGTGATCCCCACACGTGTTTACCTTTCCATCGTAATTTACAAGATACGTGCGAAATACGTTATTTTATTAATAAACAACTCGTCCGTTGTGCTTTGAGCCCAAATAAAGGTATTTCAAGCACGTCTTTTTAGTACTTTAGTTCTTTACTTAGGTATTTTAATGTAGTCTACCTCGTGTCGTAGTTCACATTATTATCGCGGCAGACATTTTGTTCATGAAATAATTACATACCGTATTAATACCGAGATCGTAAACAAAATAAAAAATAACCTGTAATTCTACCGAGTTGTCTTGTGGTAATGTAATACAAGAATATTTTGGCGCGTGGTCAAAATGGGAATAAGCGCCGCCGGCCGCCATATGGTTTTATAATAGAAAAAAAATACAATAATTGTATATCACCGATAGCGCATCCCTGTCAATGCCATTGAAGCGCTAAAAGATCCTTATAATATTCACCGAAAAATCCGTGACAAACAGTTCACTGAGGGTCTGCCACATTTCGCCTTTATGCACTTAGTAATAAGGTTTTAAACTGATCGGCCGTCAGTGAACCCTGAGCTATCTTGAGCTGTGAAAAAGAAGCGATATCAGGGTGTAAACAGACTCTTCACGAAGTCATCAACCAAGCATTCTGTACCTCAAACTAAGTAACTCTACGCAAAAATTATTTCTTGGAAACGATTTTTTTTTTGGGGTGGACAATCACGTTATACGGTAAAACTCAATGTAACGCACTCAAAACATTGTGATTATGGACGCATTTAATAGTAAACGGGTAATGGAGGTATTTAAAGTAAAGTTATGACCTAGTAAAAACTAGTAATTGAAAAAAAAAACTTGTGAAAAAGTTGGGACTTTGACTCCCAATATCTCCGTAACTAGAAGGTTCCCAGGTATGGTCCAGAACAAATTAATGATCGCAATGACGGGGAGAACAAGTGCCTTACACACATTTACGCGGCATGCCACAACTGCAAGCGTCGCGACCCGTCGACGGCTGCCGTCGACGCTTGCAGTTGTGGCGTCGGCGAGTCGACAGCATCCTGCCGTCGACACACATTTACGCGGCATGCCACAACTGCAAGCGTCGCTACCCGTCGACGGCATTTATTTTCAGGTTTCTATGATATCCAAGTATGAGCTGTTGACACTAGCCAACGAAAGTAAATATAAGTACTTACTATAGTATTAAAAACTACTTAACTACCGTTAGTTAATACCTCTGAGATCTGTAGCTTTCCGCGAAATTTCATTAAACTTCATTCAACTTTACGACTAGCAAGCTTCTGGAAACTATGTAATATGTATTCCATAACAGTTTGACACGATACAGACGGAGGTTCAAGATAACCAACTTATTCTAATGATACTTAAACTAAGTTTACCTTGCTTGCTATCGCCACTGTATTACAAACTAACGCTTTAATCTTAGGGCCCGTTTGATCACTTAACGATTATGTTGGAGATTACTATCTTGTTGAACTACGGGATTAAGACTTCATATTTATTTGCCTACCGTTTCATTTTGAAATGCTGGAACTTGCTGTAGGTGTCGGAAATACAACGTGGTTATGTAAAGAGTGGGTGTTCTCCTTTGTGCTTATCTTACTTACTGATATTATAAATGCGAAAGTTTGTGAGGATGGATGGATGGATGGATGGATGGTTGGATGGATGGATGGATGGTTGGATGGATGGATGGATGGATGGTTGTTACTCTTTCACGCAATACTTTTTTTTTATTATGGCTTTTTAATATGGCTTATACTATACATCAGAATAACACATACGCCACAATTAATAAGGGTATTGTAATCTTTAATTTACGCAGGCGAAACTGCGGCCGGAAGTCAGTAATGCTAATGCTATGAGTAAAAAACTGGCCAAGTGCGTGTCGGACACGCGGTGTAGAGTTCCGTAGTAGCCCGTTATCACAAGCAACTACTTCACTTTAGTCACTTTAGAGGATTTACTTATAAGGATTTGGTACAAAATTATCCAACACCCAAGTTCAACGACTATTACTGCTAAACTAATAAAATTATCTTAACCGCTATAATTTTCCTTTAAAGTCCATGAAATGCACATCATCATTAATTTTTCCAGATTTTTCAAGCCAGCAGTTTATCTTTTAGAGGGGGGGACGCCCAACTGGAACAAAATTTACATTTTAATGATTAATATTTCGTAAATGGAGCATTATATCGAAAAATAGTGTTGGCAACCCCTAAGTAATTTTAAAAGACCTATTCAACGATATCCCACACGATGCTGAATACGACGAAAAAAAAAATCCCCACTTCACAATGGAGCTACCCTAAAAAAATCAAATATATATTTTTTTTTTTTTTTTTTAATCATAATTTTATTTTACTAATTTGTCGGCGTAATTGATATACACATCTTACAAAATTACAGCTTCCTAGTACCAACGGTCTCTTAGCAAAACCCCTGACAGACAGACGGACATGACGAAACTATAAGGGTTCCTTGTCAGGACTACGGAACCCTAAAAATACGAAGACATGTGACATAGACAAACCAGCACTGGGCAGCGGTGACGTGGTGGATGGCGAGTACCGACCCGCTCCCTTTCATAGGGAGGAGGCCAGGGGGCCTAAAATGGCCGCTTTAGCAGAATCGAAATTTGAATCACGTTAAAAATGTTATTTCTTAAAATGGACTTTATTATACTTCAAATGTCACTTACGGGATATCTTCCGGGATTATTCAAAAACAATAAATAATCACGGAAGATATCCCGTAAGTGACATTTTAAGTATAGTTATGAACCGTGAAAGCTTAAAACAGTGTTTGGACTTTATTTTCATAAACTTAAGGTCTATTTTAAGAAGATAACATTTTTAACGTGATTCATATTTTGATTCTGCTAAAGCGTCCTTTTTAGACCCCCAGCAGCGGGTTCGGTGAAAGCTGATTATGCTAAGTACAATCAATCGATCTACCAAGATGAGATTAAGCCAACAATATTTCTCAGAAACCCTTCTTTGCTTCAATCCATGAGAAAGGACCATATTAATCAACAGCGATAACACTAGAAAGCTGATTGAAAGGATAAAATTAATTCAGAATTTTATTATTTAATTCTTCAGATAAGCTTATTTGCCGGGAAAATGTCGGATTATGCATTTGTATGGACAAATTCGCGCAGAATTAAGGTTTTACGAGGGCAATTAAACACTCAGTTTGCCAGTACTTGGAATTATTCGGAAGTGGTGCAATAAACATTCTACAGATCGAGGTACAGAAAGAACCAGTTCCCTTTTAAAACTTTTTAAACATTTTGGGCATTACCCTTTTTTATCATTTCTCATCATTACCCATTACATTTTGGACAATGTTTTACAAAGTGTATTGATCTTTTTAAAATTCTTATGTTAATGTAATATATGTAAGTTGTTTTTTTAATTAATTCAAGTGGTCCCTAGGTCCCTGGTCGTGTTTCTATGATAAATTATCGAAAAGGATCGATTTTTTTTTCCGAAGTTTATAATTAGTTATAATTTGGTTTGGAATGCCTTCGTTAGTTGCAAACTCTCAAAATTCCTAGCAGGTAACGTAGTTTTCTAGGAAAAATCTAGTCTTAATTGGTCTAACCACCCATAAGGAAGTCATAACTAAGAGAAAATCGTTTCTAACTAGCAGTAACTTACCCTATCAGAGATAGCGTTATCTTTAGGGTAAACGCACATATTGCTGTCGCGCGGACACGTTTTCGAGCATAAATAAACGCCAACGCGATGGCCGACTATAATTTAACCACCCGATGCGATGGTGAAAGTCAACGTGAAATATACAGTACTATCACAATTATTTTATCTCTGTCTGCATAACTGCCAAAATCACTGTGATCTTTATTGTTATAGGAATAAGGTAGCAGTTCAGTTGCTGTCACGGACAAGTCTATCAAAAATAAAGTGTTCTTTACTGTGGTAAAAATAAGGTTGCTTTTGGATTGCATATGTCAGTGGTTACAAAGCGTTGAAAAGGCTGTACTTAATGAAAAACTAAAGAAATGAATGAACTTAAAGAAATGTAAAACTATTTCGGAACGAATTCTTTTTTGTTATTGACTTTTATAATTAAAAATTAGGTTTCTGATGTTTCGTAAACAAGGTCGTTTATTGAATATCATTTCAAGAATAATCATTTTAATTCTTTATGACCAAAAGGTGTTTTGTTTTGTGGGATTTGTCGGTACATTTATGATAATCAGTAGGAATGATCGGGTTAACCGCCAACCGCCGATACGTAAGGTAAGTAGGTCTAGGTACTGCTGGTTTCATGTAGGTAGATAGATTTTATATTATTATCATTTCCCTTGTTATATATATTTATTATTGTTAAACAAAATAGATGATATTAAAAATATGTAAGAGACAAAGAACAATTATTATAAATACAGTTAATTGTTATTCTATGTAAATAAAATCCAGAAAACTATTCAGTTTTCTGTATTTTATCTACTTACAAAAAAAAATAATTACTGAATTATTTTATTTGTCTTGGCTTTGTTGGTCTAATGGTCCAAAGCGCTCGCACATCATGAGTCTTTCTCAGCTTTTACGTTTATTTACTTACTTATTTAATATTTTATCTTTGCACTCCACACCACATAAAACCAATGACAAGTCTTATCGTCCACTTCCTCCACCACTATGTACATTACCTTATTATGTGAGGACCTTGCACGAACATAGATAGTTACCAGTACTTTCCTTCATGACATTGACATGTGTCTGTATCGCTAATGGTATTTAATCGATAGGCCTAATGGAATTCTTTCACGGCAGGCCCTTTAGGGTTCTTACAGACGAGCGGCATTTTGCCAACTGCAGATAAACTGCAGCCGTCGCCACCTGTCGACGACTGCCGTCGACGCTTGCAGTTGCAGCGTCGGCGGCTGCCGCGCGCCGGCGCGTCTACGGCAGCCGTTCTAAAACCTGCAGGCTTAACCAAGTTGACAATCTACAATCGTTAACGCTAGTAGAATGACATCATCTCAACGTTAAATCACGTGATCGACACAAACCAATAGAAAATTCGTAGACAAGTTTACATCGTTCAAAATGATAGAATAGAATGTTATCGTTTCTACAATGTTGATCGCTATACTCTTTGGTAGGAACGCTCACCATAGACTAAAGTGTAGGTTTTTTCTACAGACATTAGAGAACGAGCGATCGACTCGGTCGAGTCAACTTGGCTAACAATTTAGCGCTTTCTACAATCGCTTACGCCGAGGCGTTTATGATAGTAGAAAGAGAATCGATATGAAACGTTTGTAACTTGGCTAGGCCTGCAGGCCACACAGTAACTCTCTCGCTCTCGTTTACTCGGATACAAACAGACAGTGTACGCGCATTTTGCTGTTGACATCCCCTTAAGGTTGCGCATTTCTACGGAATTCCTTCGACATCGTTTTTACGACAAACGGTTAGTCGGAGACAAAAAACACTAAGACACTTTTAGCCTTATATTTAGGTGTTTTATACGATAGAATCAACAAAATAAACGATTTGCGAAAATAACACTTATTTGGCTAAAAAAAAACAGTTTTTTTCTGTCCCGTTACGTACGTAAACATTTTTTTTCCTCCGGCAGCTAAAATCACATGGGGGCGCTTCAGATCAACCCCTTTAACTGCCACAGTGACAGAATCTTCAAATTCAGGCGACTCGTTTCTAAACCCAACCCAACATAGTTGAGAAAATTCAACTATGTTGAAATGAAATGATGTTTATTTTTGCAAGTAGGTTTTTACAAACACTTTTAAACGTCTTTTTTTAAAAACTAGATGAGGCCGGTGTTTCGTACCTGACTACTCTGAGAAGAAACAGCCGAAACAAACTCAGAGGTCATAGTCTCTTTTGAAGTCCAGACATACACAAGTTGGAATGGGCTTCCAGTCTACCAAACAGTTTCTAGTGAAAATCAGCTGAAAGTCCCACAGTCCACACCTACTCACTTCCTACATGATGTATGTAAGCAGGCGTAGGTATATTGCTATCAGACGCACGTGGGCTATCTATTTCCGGGCGGGTCGTTGACCGGCGGCCTTGCTAACTGACCGTCAAAATGTTGCACTGCAGACGCTTCGCAGCCAAGGTCGCCATTGTTTACCGTCCGAGTTACTCTGGATAGTACATTTCCCTTTTAGGTAGTTTAACAGATTCTTCAGAAATTATAATAAAGTGAATGAACAATTTACTTGGCCCAGAGAACATAGATTTAGTTTAAGGAGACTACAGGAGCTAAACGCGAGTTTTATAATGCAAAAAAGCATATCATTCACTGCAATAAACAAAACCAGAAAAATATATGATATTCTTCAGGATATATGCTAGTACAATTGCGTTTTGAAAACAGAATACAACTAATTTTACTAGAAAAAAAAAATCACGAACTTATCTCTAAAAATTTCTTTTAACGAGTAAAAACCATACTAAAATACATGCGATCACTCTGATTTTTTGGCAAATAATTGTACAAGCAACATATTAGCATGATAGTGTTTTATTTTTTTAGTCCAATCAATAGATTTTTTATAAATCGCAAAAAAACACTAATTTCGCACTATTCGGCCCGCAGTGACTAACGTAACAACCACTTTGTAGTGAAGGCTGATAAGAACTTTATTCTAACGGTATTTCAAACGAAGTTTGAACCACCGAAAATAGAGTTGCTAATTTAGCTCCTGTAGAACACTTTTAGTGGGTAGTTGGGTACTCTAAATCTTAATTAGCAAGATATTTAAAATCCCCCTATATCCCATGGGACTATAACATAACTGGTGAAATGTGGCTGTACTATTAGGTACACCTCTGCCTAACCCGTCGGGCATTACAGGCGTGATGTTTTATTATTTTATTTAAAAAAAAATCTACTTTGATTACCTTATAACATTTTTGAAGTATTTTATTAACTCCTATATTTTACAGAAAATGCGGAAAACCATTTGTTTATCAACTTGGATAATAATGCAAAAGTAACAGAGTTACAAACTACTCTGTTTTTATTTGAACTCCGAAGTTAACTTATTTTACCATGTATCAAGATATTTAAATAAATAAAAATAAATATCGCTGGACATTACACACAGCGCCATCTAGTGCCACACTAAGCAACGAGGCACCAGATAGATTTATATTAGGGATTTCTTTAGGGACTATGTGCAGGATGACATAGCTACAAAAGAGGTGTCTGACGAGACAACGCGGCGACGGAGTAATAGAAAAGTATGGAAGAAGAAGGCATACTGCGCCGACCCAAAATAAATAAGAGCAATAGAATGATGAGTAGATATTTATTTCTAATTGAACACCAATTTAGTTAGAAACTACATTGGTGTTTAATACTACTATTTATTATACTTCGGCTTCGCCCGAAGGTATTAGCAAACATATAAACGTTTGTAGTAACGCACAGAGATCGCCAAATATCGCACTATATTTAGGGTATTTCTCTGTTTACACTCAACTTTATAGTGGAATTCCTTTTTTTTTTTTTTGACGGTATTCTCATTTTACTCGGTTGCTGTCACCGAGCCCGGCCTTCATTCGCGATTCAGTGCTCCGCCAGTTCGCACAGATAAAATTATTATTTCGGTCATTAATCATTATCATCATTATTTCGGTTTTTTTTTAAAGTATGAAAAGTGTTTGAAAAATGCCGAAACGAAGAAATGACGATCATCAGTATGATGATTTGTGTAAAAAGCTGAGGAAGATCGAGAAGGAGATTCAACGAGACAAAAAATGTCGACGCCGCCGAGTTCGTGTTTTGTCAAGTTCGTCTTCATCGTCATCATCGTCGCAGGACTCTTCTGCCAGACAGTCGGAAAATAGGGGTTAGGTTTTATAGAACTTTACTTACTTACAGGTAAGTTCGTTTAATCACTAATTATAACATGCCAGCTTTAAACATTGCAATTGAGTAAATTGAGACTAGATTCCTTGATAAAGATAAATTGAATGGCCAACCATTATTGTACCATTATAACACTATAGATCTAGGATAGCGATAATGCCCTAAGCCATTACTATCAGGATTTACTTCATACTGTTCCAATATTACCTTCTATTGTTGTACTCGTGTCTTGCCTATTTATAACAGCGGTAACCAGGTCAAGATCTTTAGACGTAAATAAAACTCGTTAGTTACACTTTTATTACGTAACTCGAAAAAAAAATGTCAGTACAGGCTGAAGGCTTTTGGAGGCCTTATAAAATAAAGAAGAAAAAAAACAATAAGAAACAAGGCAGAGATTCTAATTTTAAATTCAACGAAATTTTACGAGTGCCATCAAAAAGTTTTGTGTAAGCTTTTCTTAAGCAACTCCTACGTACGAAACTTTGTTCTTATTCCACGGCGACTTATGCGACTAACAAATTAGATACTTAAAACCTAAGTATCTATAATTTAGGCCCAAATCGGAACTTACGACGCCATCTTGTTTTTTAATACCTTCATTTCACAAACCACTTTCAAAAATGTTTACCTGTACCTAACGCCCCCCTGTCAATGTCAATCAAGTGCCAGAAGAACTTTGCACATAAGCAGCACCGTAGAAGCTTTCGATAAGCAACTTCAACGTAGGTGGTACGAAACTTTCTTCTCATTCCAAAGCGAGTAACAAATAACAAGCTAACAGGGTTCAGAGAAACGGGTCTATGCAAACGGGACTGTGACGTGTGGACTCAGTTCAATAGGGCAGATAATCTGTGAGATATATCACGCAACGCCTCGCCCCCGAAGTATGCTGCATCTGTAGAAGCTTTAATAAGCAACTTCAACGTATACATCTCTTCCAGGAAAAGTATGCATTTTCTTTTGTCAATCATCGTGAAACGCGCAACGATAGGAGCACTACTATAAAATGCGCCAGTGAAGAACTTAGAAGCTTGTCTCACTCAGATCCAGCCTGCCCCTCTTTGCTGGCTTCCCCAGCGACGCCCTAAGCCGAGGTTCGTATCCCACAGGGGGTGCCCTTAGGGCGCTGTCACTTAGTTTTTAAGTTTTCTACACCTGACTGGAGGCCTTACACTCAAGGCACAGGATAATCCGGTTAAACAGAAGCCAGCTTCATAGGCTGACCTGCGAGATGCCACTAAAAAAAATACAAAAATCTTTCAAGCTTTGCTTCTGTGGGCGGGTTACTCCGTGGCGCGACGTTCGTGCTAAATCGGAAACACGAAGACTACCGAAGAGCAGGTACCTTTTTTGGTTTAACTATACGAAACTTTGTTCTCAATTCAAAGGGCCTAACAAATTACAAGCTAACAGTAACCAGGACTCAGAGAAACGGGTGTATGCAGACGGGACTGTGACGTGCGGACTTGTGAACTCAGTTCAATAGGGTAGAGATTCTGTGAGATGTCTCGCGTCGTCTCGCCCTAGATGCAGCATACATCGGTAATGCCAAGTCGTTCGGCATGTGCATGCATAAATACATGAGTGAGCGCCGTTCGAGTGTGAACAAATTGCAATCAAATATGAGTTCAGATCTACAGTTCATTCGATGTTGGATGATGAAAATATTATTCAGTTCAGCAATTTTGGTATAACTTTTCTTAAAACATCTAATTTAAGTAAAAATATTTCTGATAATTTTCAGTGCAAATAGGTAAACTCATAGTATGACATTAAATGATGGCCAAGTATACGCTAGTACCCTTTGCCAATAGGATTCTCACGAAGATAGCTAAATGATATCTCGAAAGCTCAATAAAAAGCCGAGTATACCAATACAGTCTTATCACAAACCCTATCTAAACCAGTAACAAAAACACAAAACCCATTTCTGGCCAGTGGTCTAAAAACTTACGCTATACACGAAGTAAAGCCAAGAACATCGATACATACCTGAAACAACAAACAAAATCATCATTACTATTTAGTTCAAAGCTCCATTATATTAGTTACAAAGCTACATTTAGTTACGAACCATTGGGTCAGAGATAGTCTCAGTACGTTAACAGAAAACAATGTATCGACGACCTTAGGCCGACGACCTCGTCCAATCAGACGTAATGCCTGCAGAGATTGTTACTTACAGCAAGACATTGATTAGCGAGCTACGGAGATTGAATATAAAAATAAAATTGTAAAAGAAAAATAATCTGACGGCATCGCAGTTATTTTTTTTATCAACGCACAATCAATGTCATCGAAACCTCAATGTTGCAAGCCTTAGAAAAGAAAAAAGATTTACTAACATAACAATCTAAAACACTGTTGTTAATTATTTTCTTGATTATAAATGTATGTTTCATTCTAAATTAGGTCGTGGAGTGGTTATTTTTGTACGAATTAAACTTTGACACGCACACAAAGTTTTTCTATTACTTTGCACTAACTTCATTGTGTCAAATAAATCGAGTTTTTTGTTGCTATAATACAATATTGTAAAACAACATGCAAGACCCGACTTCATTCAAGTTATATTACATAACACCACGTCTAATAGGATTAGGAGGTGTTCCTATAAAACAACAGCTATTCCTAATGAGCGAGCCTATTGCGATTCGAAAATAAATATTGATGGATGGAGAGGGAGAGGAAGACCAAGGAAACGATGGATGGATTGTGAGGAATGATATGAAAGAAAATGTGGAAATGATTGCGTGACGGTTGACAGGGGAGAATGGAAGAAAAAAGCGGCAAAGTGCGAGTCGGACTCGCCCATGAAAGGTTCCGTAGCAGCAAGTAACATAATATAACAGTTCTTGTAGTTCGTTGTAACTTTGATCGATGTTTTAATAATAGTGTATTTTGTTTTTAATTAAGTTATTGATAAGTAAAATGAAAAGTAAATTGCGGTTTACGATTTGTCACGTATTAAAAAAAACTACTTACTAGATCTCGTTCAAACCAATTTTCGGTGGAAGTTTACATGGTAATGTACATCATATATTTTTTTAGTTTTATCATTATCTTATTTTAGAAGTTACAGGGGGGGGGAGGCACACATTTTACTACTTTGGAAGTGTCTCTCGCGCAAACTATTCAGTTTAGAAAAATATGATATTAGAAACTTCAAAATCATATGAGTATGATGAAAAAAAAAATATTTGAGCTTCAGTTCTAAGTATGGGGAACCCCCAAAATTTATTGTTTTTTTTTTCTATTTTTGTGTGAAAATCTTATTGCGGTTCACAGAACACATATACTTACCAAGTTTCAACAGCATAGTTCTTATAGTTTCGGAAAAAAGTGGCTGTGACATACGGACGTGCTGACAGACAGACAGACATGACGAATCCATAAGGGTTCCGTTTTTTCATTTGGCCACGGAACCCTAAAAACGTATTGAGCCGACCCCAAGCAACATGGGACAAGGGCTGGAAGACGATGATGAGCTTATCCTGATTCCAACCGGGCACTAATTCATACTTCTAGCTGCTACTGGGAAATTCCTAATAGATAAACCCAAACGTTTCGCCCAACCTATAAATAAAACCCAGGACCTCTAAAGCCTATCTACCTAAATCAGAAGAAGACTTTAAATGCGTGATCTAGAATAGAAATCTAACATAGAATCGACTTGGCTTCCCAACGAACATAAAAGCCGCGAAATGATCACATAAAACCGTACCAATCCCGACTCACAGAGTGAAATTGAAACTGTAGCTTTGCTTATAGCTAGTAAGCCAGTGTCCCTATTCCGATACGATTCTTGGCCTGCGGACAAATGTCTTTTATATAATTCTATACAGTCCTATATATTAAGTGGTGTTGTAGGTAGCAGTCTGTCGTAAGTCTCCGCCCACGTAAGGTAGATCCTATAATAATAACTCTGGCTGTATCTCGAAATATCGCAGGTGAGACAAAGCTGGTTTATAAGGAAATAAGTGCCAATATTTCGAGATATTGCGAGCAGTATTTATTGTGTCTGTCGAGTTTGAAGTTAAGAAGGTCGGGAAGTAGAAGATGGTACAACCTGAGTGAGTGAATACAAGAAGTTTTAATCCGAGCCTAGACTCGAGACTTCTTCGACTAGAGTATGCACTCTTTAAAGTCTTCTACCTACTTAGAAAGCAGCGAGAAGACTTTTTTTCAATAGGTTAATGAAATAAAAGACCATGGTGCATATGTTTGCTTTAATAAACGCAAAAACTGAAAAGACTTATGTCAAGGTTATAATCAGATCGAAGTTTCATAAGATTTTTGTACCTAGTGCGAAGATTCTAAGTGCGAAACCGTAGCGACTGACATTAATGAAACCTAGTGACCAATTCTCAAGGCCAGTACAGCGATACACAAGTTCACTCAACACAAGGTTGTAGTCAGTAAATATTTAACGAGACTGCAGCGTTGGTCATCGATGCCATATCGATTACCGGCATTCGTGGCAATTGCGGTTCTCCTTCTCAGAATAAACCATCGATACACACATACAATGCGTTGTACGAACGACCCATTGTTGTAGTCGCCATTCATTGAGGGCTTTCAATTCACGCCGGTTGTTGCTTTCCATGAAATAAAGCAATGGAGAAAATGGATGACCATTTTTTGTAATAACTCAGCGATTGTTGGATTACAATGGAGTTTTCTGATTGGAACTTTCTTTTTGTTGATGTTTAGCGTTTATTGTTTGGGTTTAAAAGGAATATAAGCTTCAGAATTTTTAATTGCAATTAATCAACAAGAATTCGTGTTGTATATTGCCACAAAAAAACCCGTCTACTGAAATATCACGCTCTAATTAAATTCGGGGTTTACAAGGTAAACTCCACTCCTATTGTTGAAATTGGTTAAAATGTAACCTAAGTTACCCGGGCCATAATAACGAATCGATTGACACCTTATTCATCAAAATCGGCTGAATAGTTTAGGCGCTGCGGAAGAACACACGTAAATACAAACATACATGCATAGACTGCTAAAATCATAACCCTTCCTTTTGGCTTCGCCGTAGTCGGGCAAAAAGCCGAAGCTACTACACCTAAGTATAATCTTTTACAGTTATTTTAACTAGCTAGCAATTAAGTTCTCTAACCTTTTGCACAAGCTTACTTAATCCATTTCTGTAGTATCATTGTACTTTCAGTCTCATTCCTGCGGCTGGTTATTGGATGTTACCGTTACTTATCTTTTTACAGCTTTTCCAACAATTGTTTGGACAATGAATGTCAACAAGGCGGAACGGAGGAGACAATCCGTGAAATCAGTTTGAGCGAACAGACTGTTTCACTGGTTTAAACAAGGATTAGCTCGTGCTCGGCTTGGAATAACTTAGATAGCTTCAGTAGATTATTATTCAGTTTTAACTTGAAGCTATGTTGGGTAAGCACTGTTTTGGTTTTTATTTTCAACAACATAGGTAATTAATTTAATGTTTTGTACGCAGGTCATGAATATGGATTGTTTCGCTAAAACTACTGGCTACTGACCAGCTTTTATGGTAAGCTGAAAGACAACTTTTAGCAGTTTTATTTAAGGCGATTACAGGAGCTAAATTAGCAACTCTATTTGTGGTGGTTCAAACTTCGTTTGAAATACTTTTAGAATAAAGTTCTAATCAGCTTGCACTACAAAGTGGTTGTTACGTCAGTCACTGCGGGCCGAATAGTGCGAAATAAGTGGTTTTTGCGATTTACAAAAAATCTATTGATTGGACTAAAAAAATAAAACACTATGATGCCAATATTTTGCTTGTAGAATGATTTGCTAAAAACTCAGAATGATCGCATGTATTTGAGTATGGTTTTTACTCGTGAAAAGAAATTTTTAGAGATAAGTTCGGGATTTTTTATCGAGTAAAATTAGTTGAATTATATTTTCAAAACACTATTATGCTAGCATATATCCTGAAGAGTATCATATATCTGGTTTGGTTTATTGCAGTGAATCATATGCTTTTTTTGCATTATAAAACTCGCGTTTAGCTCCTGTAGTCCCCTTAACCAAACAAACGCTTAACAAATGTTATTTTTAGTGGCTAATATGTAAATGCGTCAAAGCTAACCCCAAAACTAGCCACAGCAAGTTATTGTTTATGTGGCAGCCCCGAGATCGCGTGACACACGTACAGACGGTGGCGGTAATCAATTACAAGACCCTGCCTCTCTACTGGTTCCCTGTACTCAATACACTGCTAAATAATTATACACCAATAAAGACTTGTTATAAACAGTAAAGGTGAACAACGGTAGCAGAGACTACTGATTCCGACAGATAAATAAGTATTAGAAATTATTAAAGTAAAAATTAAACGAATTCAATCTTTTGAATGAGAATCTTTTAAAAACGGAGACAATCTTTTGGAGTACACTGAAAAAGCAGCCCATTAAAGTGGCCGGAAGAAATTGGAATCCATCACACACAAAACTGCCAAAAGTGGAGAGATTTGGAAGAGACCTACACTCAGCATTGGATGCCCAAAGGTTGAATAAGAAGAAGAAGAGGAAAAAGCAGTAGACGAGAGAAAAAGATACAGGTTCAGAAAAGTGAGAGGATTTCCTCAATATACTACCAAACATGATTGAAAACTTGATATAAACAGTAAAGGTTAATAACGTTAACAAAGCCGACACTGCACAGATAGACAACTTTGAGGAAATCGAAAAAAAAAATGGATAGAGAGAAGTGTAAATCCTTTTTTAGTAAACTACGAGAAAATTTCTCAGTTAAGGTGAACAACTTTAGCAGAGTCGAACTTGCTGATTCAGACAGAAAACAATGAGGAATTTTAAAAAATATTAAAAAGTAGGAAATAAAGGCATGGAAGGCAGAAGGGAAACTGTAGTAGTAGATCGAAATAGCAACAAACATGATGAGGACACGACAGATAATAATAGTGAGCAACAAAGACAAACAGGTCCAGAATAAAAATAATGTGGGGGGATTTCCACTAATGCCAATGATATCAACTTTAGATCGTCAACATCTACATGATATTTCTCAACCTATAACAGGAAAATAGCTGATGTCATGTTTTTACAAATAAACTCCATAAAAACAATATCACTAGAATTCACAAGAAAATGCTCAGTACGTTCCACAAAACAAAACAACAGGAAGGGGTAAACATTGATTTGGACATTAATCTTATCAATACAATTGAGCCAGTCACAGACCAGTGCTTTATCAATAGACATTTTGCCGAAATCTGGCCAATCACACGGTGATTACCGAACTGTGACATCATTTATTTAATTGATAACTTTATTTGCAATCTGCTTGACCTATTAATAGTATTAATGATAAATTTACGAACGTTGAACTTTTAAGTGGGACAATGACTGATAAATTCAATGTGTAGGACCTGGAAAAATAAGTGTACGGTTAAATTAACTAAGAAGTAGCATTGATATCTTCAATATTTTTAATTTCAAAACAAAAAACAATTTGGATTCGTACAAAGCCTTTCATCAAATCCATAAAATGTTCATAAACTGTAGATTTCCATTCAGCGTCTTGTTTTGTTTAACTTAGACTCAACAAATTCAATAACCACAATGGGTTTTTTAATACATTAGTGTACATATTAACTAAATAATACTTAATGTAAGTATTAACCAAGTACAACCGACATCAAACCCAATGACGCGTTGTGATGAAACAATAACATCGAAGTACCATTGTGATTCTAACTAGTTCTAAGTTATGGGAGCCCACATGATACATGTGGGTATGTATGAAGTTGAGAAAGATTTTACGATAACTCAAGATAGCGATCAACGACCGTCAAGTAATGGAAATGTCATGTAAGTTGAACCTAACTATGTAGAAGTCACTTAGTGTGCAGGGACTGAAATCGCATATATAGCTGCAATTGAATGCACGTACAATTGCAGCTATATATGTATATTTTACCTTCAAACGTGTATCTAGTACACAGGAAAAAATCTGGCTCGCAGTAGACGAGAAATGAGGAAGAAAGTTGGTGAAACTAAATTATCAGGGCGAGTCAGAGTTACAACAGTTTAAAAGATACCACAAAAAGCTTAACATACTAAAAATCTAGGATGATCGTGAGAGAAACTGTTGCAGGTAACCGCAGATCGTTGGACAATTATAATAAGAGCAGTAAAGCAATTGAAGAAACCCGTTTCATTACAAGAGTTATGCACAAGTCATGAGAATGATAAGAATCAAAAGTAAGTACAAAACATTGTAAGGAAGTACTACTACTGCTACCAAAAAGCATTAAAAACGACATGACAACGAATAGGGGAGGACTAAAGAAAGGATTCTTAAAACGCATGTTACACAATAGTTGGCACGACCCATACAACTGCTCCTAAAATGGCGTTAAGGAAATCCTTTCTCTAAAAGGTTACGACGCATTACACGAATAAAAATATGCTATTATTCATATGAAATGTCAAGTAACGCAGTCGAGGTTTGTACGAGTCTCCATCGGAGGCTTCAACAAAAGGAATACGCACGTGAGCATTTCGCCGACTCCTGGCGAAGTATGTTAACAAAGAATTCACGGCACATTCTGGAATAAACCGTAACTCATAGCAGCTACGTTCTTTTTTTCTATGAAAAAGCAAATGTCAAACCCACCAAAAAAAAAGAACGTGTCGCCATTTGGAGTCAAAGTTCAACCTTCAATGCAACGTGTGCCGTAGTCGATGCTTTACTTTCCGACTTTATGTTCAGAAAGTAAAGGTTTACATTTGTATGAGTGTCTGCAGGGATTCGGGGACCGTACAGGGTGGTTTTTTACGCGGTCGTGTGCCATATTGTGTCGCAGCCGGTGACGGAGGGTTTGTTTGAAACGAAATGCATGGCTTGTTTATAGGTGACGAGGTTTTGCCTTGCTGTAGTACGATGGGTCGCTATTGTTTCCAGTTTTCGCTGACTCACAGCCAGCTGCCTAAAGATTTCTGAAGCCTTACTGTCGTTATTATTTCTTACAAACATAAAAAGCTAGTTTGTATGGAGACGTCAATTGTAGATCGTCCCGAACATTTTATAAAGATTGGTAAATAACGCTTAACTCGGCAGAGTTGCTCAATATTATAAAAAAAAATCCACAGCAAGTTTCCCAAAAGTGCCACATGTGGATCACTGAACACTATTGAATATCTATCATATCTAATCTAACCTAAACCCTACCCTTATCTGAAAACTGATTAAAACTCAGAAATACTTGGACGGACAAACTTTGATTCGGTTCCGGTAGTTAACCGAACTATCTTGTCGTTTTGGACTATTTCGCGAGTTGGTTCTTGTGCCAAGGGTGCCTATAGCCTAATTAGGATGCTAGTAAAATTCTGGGTTCCTGCCAGCATCGTTATCTTATTCTGTAACAGATTATTAACGGTCTACTAGCGAGGAAAGGGGAGCAAACTCCTGCGAGGGTACCGAGTCGAATGGAAACGCATTTACTTCGGTATCGTTCCGTAATATTTTTGCTTCGTCTGCTTTCGTTGGTCGTTAATGCACGTTTTTCTTTGGGGAATACATTTTCCTGCTAGAGTATCATCTGTTAGCAATAAGCAATCAATACGAACCTCGTATAGACGTATTCGTTCAAGCAAATATACGCAATCTTTATTGAGGTGGACTTCGTAGCTACAAATCACAGAGCACGTATCACGATGCTTATTAATAAGCGGTCATAATAGGGGCATAATGCCCGTGAACTGAATACCAATAAAATGTTCGTATATCGTACAATCAATTTGTTGACCAGTGATTTCATCTACTCATGACTATCAAGTCTACATACGTCGATGACATTATCGTGTTGAGGCTACCGCTATCTTGCTTTGTATCAAAATCATTGCACTATAATTGAATACCGTTAATGGAAATCTTAATATCGATATTTATGGTGTTGAAATCTAAAAAGAATTCTATAACACGAGTAACCTTATTAAGATTGATGCTCCTTCGACTGTCTATATCGTTTCCGGCAACACTATACCTGTCTTATTCCGAAGCTTGTTCAAATTAAAATAAGTCGTACCTTGTCATTTTTGTTTTTCCTTTTTATTTCGAATGAAATACAGCCTTATATCGTCCAAAACTACGTCCAAATTAGACCAATCAAATCATTGTAAACTTATAACGTTATCCTCCTCCTTTTTCTTTTATTTAATTAGTAAAGTTGTCGTACAATACCAGGAAGGTATGGAAATTATCTCATATTTTCCTGTATTTATGAACGTAATTTAATAGTGAATGAATAAACAGTATGCATCATCGGTGACGCATTTAGCCTTAATTCCATGTTCAACAACATCTTTGTCTACTCCGTTCCGTTCCTGCGGGTTAATTGGACAATGGACTCCCGAACGATTCTTCATTAATTTTTGTGGACGCAGCATTTGCTATTCATTCAAAATTGTACCTAAAATGTAATTAAACAAGGTTGTTAATTATTCGCTACCTAAAATATTCTGTTAGCTCCCATAAAAAGAAGAATACTTATATCAAAAAGTTTTATCTCGGAAAAGCTTGTACGGTGCGACAAAATTGCATGCAGAAGAAACTTTGCTAATTTTATCATAACCTAGAGTTTTCTGCTAACTTTTACAACAAGACACTTTTTTACTAAACTTAATAACTGCAGCATAGGGAAGTTATGAGCTCAATTATCTATAACATTTTCTTTAAGGGGACTACAGGAGCTAAATTAGCAACTCTATTTGTGGTGGTTCAACTTCGTTTGAAAAAAAAAGTGGTTGTTACGTCAGTCACTGCGGGCCGAATAGTGCGAAATGAGAGCTTTCGATATATTTACAAAAAATCTGTTGATTGGATTAAAAAAATAAAACACTATCATGCTAATATGTTGTTTGTAGAATTATTTGCCAAAAAATCAGAATGATCGCATGTATTTTAGTATGGTTTTTACTCGTGAAAAGAAATTTTTAGAGATAAGTTCGGGATTTTTTTCAATCGAGTAAAATAAGTTGTATTATGTTTTCAAAACACTATCATACTAGCATATATCCTGAAGAATATCATATATTTTTCTGGTTTTGTTTATTGCAGTGAATCATATGCTTTTTTTCATTATAAAACTCGCGTTTAGCTCCTGTAGTCGCCTTAAGGAAAAGAAGTTTCTGGTCGTTTGTTATAGCTCTAGTTCTGACGTATGATGAGTGTTTCTTACCACTATCCTATCAATTACGTGCGTCAATAGTTCAATAGTCAACAATTCATCTTAATCCTAGTATTTCCCGGATTCTGTCTGACGTATTACCAGAATTCGATCCATAACATCTCGTTTCAGTTTCCTCATCTCAAAGCATTTTGCAGACGAATTCCGTTAGTGTAGTTATAGGTGAAGGTAGAAATACAGATACAGGGTAGACGTTAAGAGGCAGATGCTATCTATCGGTAAGTCCCCCATTACGACACCGATGGGATAACTTGAGAGTTCAATATTCACCCTCAAGTTGAGCAAGGAACATGTAGATGTATTCTGTAATCGTAATCACACTCAAAACTATATACTTGTTATTTTAAAACTATATACTTGTTATTTTACCTCTGACAGCTAAAGCATATCTACAAAATGACAGCCGGGACTAAAAGTTTAACGTGCTTTCCGAAGCACGAAAGAAACTCAGTATGTAATCGACGGTTACCCACCCTCAGACAAACCTTGGCAAGAGCTGTTTTACCTTTTCTTTTCGGATGGGAAACCGCCCAGAGCGGGAGGAGTCATTTACTGATTGTAAATGACTCCTCCCGCTCCGTGCGGAGCCGGAGAGAGTGTCAAACTTTTACTGACTAAAACCCATCTATGTTCCTTCATCGCCCTTTGTGTTCCGGGGCCACGGTATCTCTTGCGAACAGTCCCGCAGCCCCGGCAGGCATCGGCCCTTGCGGGGACCCCTTCCCTTTTGCTGACTCTTTTCGAGGCGCGCGTGTAAAACGAACGCGCCGTCGACACGGCCTGTCGTCATGAGACGGACGGACGTCGACCTAGCCCATAGCTCACCGTCCACAGGCCCGCGCCTACGGTGTCCTTCGCTAGCATGACTGCTTCGCAAAAGGAGGTGACGGCGGCGGCGTCCCATTCCGTCTCGCTCCTGGCCATGGATTGAACCAGGGAGAGCTGTTTTACGTTAAAGATCGACCCGTGCAGATTTTGTATAAAAAATACTACTGTCATTTTGACATTGATGCAAAATTAGAGGTATTTATGAAAAATAACCGTGTGTAGTCGGTCAGATCAACACTTTTTTACGCAAAATGCATAAAGTAGATTACGATGGAATTCCGATTCCGATCTACACGGATACAAATACTAGATCTCAGAACCTCAATGCGTGCTATACCAACAACGCCACCTAATTTGTAAATGAAAGGAGAAACGCCTTGAACCTCCTTTAAATATTTAAAAGAGATTCTCTCAGAGATGTTAAACGCTCCGAGGCTGGCCTATATGCATAATAAATTATGTTTACAGCTAACTTTATTGTTTCGGTTAAGTAATAAAATATATATGTGTGTATGTTTTATCGGTAAACGTAAACCGAGCATAACTCCTTTATGACAAATGCGACTAGACTTTAAATTCTAGTGGGAATTAGTTTCATGTCTTTTATCCGATTTCTGATTTGAGAATTTGAAGTTGGGAATTAAATCAAACACTAATAAAGTGTGTCAAAAAAAAACTGAATCAAACAAACAAGTCACCGACTTCTGAAGCTAAAGTTATTTTTCATTTTTTTGTATTTTAAAGTCGGTTTTATTTTTGCAAAAAGAGTTTTTATTTTTCGATTTTTAGTTGATATCCATACAAATATTTGCTATGCAAACTTCAATCTAAATTTGGTATTATTTTTGTACGAACTGAACATTTTGGCTTATTGAACCGTTTGAAGTAAGCCCACCAAAAGGTAACTGCTGTAAATCGTTGAGGAATTCCCTCGACTATCTATGGTCTCTCTCATCAGACCTGTAATGGCACTTATAACCCATATGGGTGCAAAGTTCTCATCAATAGAAATGAATTAAGTCTTACCACAAGGTAACTACTGTAAAACGTTGAGGAGTTCCCTTGACTGTCCTTCGTCTTCATCATCAGAACCCTAATGACAGTCACAACCCATCTAGGTGTAAAGTTTTCATCAATACAAATTAATCAAGCCTAAACACCAGTTAATTCCTGTAAATCATTGAGGAGTTCCCTCGACTGTCTTTCGGCTCCATCATCAGATCGACTACAGACCTTCATTAAGAATAGTGCTTTAAAATACTTAATGAAATAAAATAACAAACGCACTAGTCATACTACGATTTTCGAAGGTTCCTCTCCATTTCTCTGGGATGCCATCATCAGATCCTGGTTTCCTTATCTTGGTACCACTCTTGGGATATCTTCTTTCCAACAAAAAAAGAATCCTCAAAATCGGTTCATAAACGACGAAGTTATCGGCGAACAAACTTAAAAAAATATATATATACCTACATACATATATACGGTCGAATTGAGAAACCTCCTCCTTTTTTTGAAGTGCGTTAAAAATTAGGATAACCCAACCTATCCCATACTGCTATTGTAGTGTTTGTCAGGTTTTCAACTACAATAATCTCACTTCAGAAAGCAATAAATATACCGCTATTAGAGAGACTGATTAGAATAAGTAGGTACACGTACACGTTCTACACTAATATTATAAAGAGGAAATACTTGTATTTTTTGTTTGTAATGAATAAACTCAAAACTTCTCGACCTTCGCCATTAGAAAGCCACGTCTTTACTGAGTAACATAGACTATATTTTATCCCCGTACTCCCACGGGAACGGGAACTACGCGGGTGAAACCGCGTGACGTCCGCTAGTCATTTTTAAAAACAATGAGTACAATGACTCTTTTATTAGATTAACGAAACTCTAAGCACCGTTCAAGAAGAAAACGCTTAAAAGCATCACCCAAAATTTTTAACAGCCAAAACATTTTATTGTTAGACCCGTCACACTGCATCAACTGCTCCCCGTCAGAAAACCACATCACTTTAACCTTACAAGCAGGTCGTCCTCAAAATAGGACATAATGGAAATCCGTCCAAATCAATTTATTCTGACACTAGCAGCCCGCCCGGGCTTCGTACGGGTATTAAACAAACACTTCAAAAGTTATAATTTTTTACACAGTGTGTGTACTCTCTCTTACATACTTTCTCGTTATTATTATGGTGCCATATCATTTATTTTGATAAATTTAATTTAATTTGGATTAATTCCAAAGTATAAATAAAAGAGCTTTTATAGCATTTATGTTTTTTTAAATGAAAAAACACTTATCGTGACATAACTATAATAGTTAGACATATGCTGTCGCGATATTTTTTGTAGATAATTATATGTTCTGCAAAGACGTAGTACATTATTTTGTTCAATAATCAATAGTTGTCGCAGCGCACGCGATGTAAGAAAGTTCTTTGGTAATTTTTTCACACCTTGGGTTACATTATTGGAGTTTTATTATGGATCCCTAACTTTTATGAAAATTTAATATAGCCTGAATTCACCGGAGATAGTGTAGCTTCCTAACAGTGAAAGAATTTTTCAAATCGGTCTAGTAGTTTCGGAGCCTATTCAATGAAACAAACAAACAAAAAAACAATCAAATCTTTCCTCTTTATAATATTAGTGTAGATTAGAAGGTTTGTTGGTTGGTCTAGTGGTCGCAAGCACTACTGCTGAGAATGAGGTCCTGGGTTCGCTTTCCAAGTCGGGCAAAGGCTTTTCGGATTTTTCCATCAGGAATTTATCAGTATCGAGTCTATTAAATGGGACTTAAACATAATTAGCGAAATGTGGGTGTTATAATCTGTAAACCTCCTCCTATCCCTCGGGGATTGCAGGCGTGCTGATGTTATACCTAGAGAACCCAAGGTTTACGTAACAAAAGAAAAAACACGGGTCAAATACTTTTTGATAATCTAGCTGACGGACAAATTAGTTTTTTTTTTGTTATCTCGCCTATTGCGAATATTAATAATTTGTGTTTTATTTTAAGAATAAAAAATCGAACTGATTATTAAAACAATTTGTAAAAAACTGTAATAAGATTCTGTTTTGTTAGGTACGTTTAAAATGATGATAAAAGATGACTAAATTTAATTTTAAGGTCTGAAAATAAATAAAAAGGTAATTTATGAAATTTTTTACTGTTTTTTATTACACTGAATATGTTAAAAAAACTGTTGACATGTCCGGGTTCTGGGCTCTAAAATCCGGGGCTTTTACGCGTCTTGTCCTGGTTGCCAAATTTTAGAGATGGCAACCCTAACTATAAGACCTCTGTCTTACCTTACGACTGCCCCTTCATCATCCGACACAGTGCCACCAGACATGTTGCTGTACCAGTGTCGGAGAGAAGGTATTCATGTTATTGTTTGGTTATATATTCAAACTAGTTTGCTTGGGTGCGCGAGCTGCGCGCAGCTCGCGGGTTTCGTATTTTTGAGAAGTATTCCCTATCCTTATAAAATTTTGAGAATCCCTAGGCATCCTTAAATGAATTGGAAAATCCGTTAGAATTACCCCTAAAACAGTTTGAGAACCCTTAAGAACCCCTAAAACATTTGAGAAGTATAAAAAAAAACATTAACCCAATGTTTGCTTGTCGTCGTCCCTGAGTTACGCTTCACCCACTCAACCTTCGTTACGCTACGGAGATCGGCGGCTCGCTGCGCTCGCCACCTCCCCCCTTCGCTCCACTCGGTCTCGCAGGCTCGCTCCGCTCAGGAGCTACCTACCACCGGACAGGTTTCGACGCCTACTATAATATTTGTTAAAACACCTGATGACTATCTCTAACCGTTATGAAGTTACAGCCCTTTCAATTTTAGGGGAGGTTGGGGAGGGGAGAGTATAAAAATTTCAACGCCCCTCAATAATAAAGTATAGTCAAAATCAAAATGCCGCTATGTGTCCTTGTTTCCGAGATACGATAGGGGGAGGGGTGAAGGGGGGGAGAATGGGGAGTTTTGAAAAATGATTTCGACTAACAATCAGCCCCTTTATACAAATCTGAAAAAAAAAATGTTCCAAGTCTCTTAACTTCCGAGATCCGCCTAAACGGGGAGAGAAGGGGAGAAAGGGGGACAACTTTGAAAACTGGTTTTTACTTTTCCGAGCCTCTTCTATATGAATCTGAAAAAAAAAATGTTCCAAGTCTCTTAACTTCCGAGATCCGCCTAAACGGGGAGAGAAGGGGAGAAAGGGGGACAACTTTGAAAACTGTTTTTTACTTTTCCGAGCCTCTTCTATATGAATCTGAAAAAAAAAATGTTCCGAGTCTCTTGGTTTCCGAGACGCGATAGGGAGGGGAGAGAAGGGGGGTGAAAAGGGGAGGTTTGGCACTTTTCCCATAGGTTTGAGAGTTAGTTGTTTACGAATCTGTAAAAATATACCCCCCTCCCCATCCACCATCAGGGAGAACAATTCTGTCAGTCAGTCAGTCAGTGTCAAGTCAATTTGATTTGACTTGATTTGGCTTTATTCGATGTATTGTGATATAATTTTATTTGTTTTATTTGGTTTTAATTGATTCTATTTGATATATTCTCATTTCATTGTATTTAACTTTAATTTATTTTTATCTGATTAAATTTTGTTAATGGTCTGATGTTACTGTGTATTATTTAATTTGATTGTTTTTATATTTATTGGATCTTATTGGTTATCAATGTATATGTGGCAATAAGTGTTATTTACCTGAAAATAAATGAATTAAATTACGGGGATAACAAGGCGTAATGTTATGTTAGAAGGTTCATGTTAATTACGTAAGCGACAGTTGAATAATTAGAAACAGCACGCGTCATCAAACGAGTCGTCCTCACATGGGCGGTATGGGCACATTCCTGATGTAACACAAAACTGGTTTACTATAGGTACAATTACCATAAGACACAACGTCTGTCTTTTATTTAATTGTTGTTTCTATGGAGTCGGTAGCTCGTTGTTGTATTTGTACAGTAATAAGTATAGGTACTTCATTTTTATTTTAAACGTTTCATTAGCATTTTAATAGTTTCCACTAACCTAGTAAGCCTATGACATTGACAATGTATTTGCATATTTGTAAACTAGTCAATTATAGGCTTACTAAATGCATACAATTATAGTAACACTAGCGGACGTCACGCGGTTTCACTCGCGTAGTTCCAGCTCCCGTGGGAGTACGGGGATAAAATATAGCCTATGTTACTCAGTAAAGATGTGGCTTTCTAATGGTGAAAGAATTTTTTAAATCGGCGCAGGAGTTTTTCAGTTTATTCATTACAAACATACACACACACACACACACACACAAAAATACAAATCTTTCCTCTTTATAATATTAGTGTAGATTATTTTGGCGTATTATCTAATTAATAGTGACCCAAATAATTCGAATTTAACTAAAATTGTAGCATGTACGCGTCGAAATTGTTCGTCTAGAAATCATTTACTTATTTTATTTCTGAAAGACTAATCAAAACTCATAACGGCAAGAACAGGCAAGAACGGCTCAGAACAAGACAGACGGAAAAAGAAATAAAAGAAAAGAAACCAGATTCCTTTACACAATAAAAGCTGTATTCAATCCAAACGAAATCAACATAAAAGGTAAGAACCGAAGAACTTCCGTAGGCGCGGGTTCAACGACCCGTCTTATCTCGGACACCAACTTTTATCTATCTACAATCCGCATCTCCTCACGCCTTGGAACTTAATCGATTTTTCAATACTAAGATATGGACCTTATCTCCTAACAATAAGGCATATTACAACCTTGAGTAATCTTTACTCTGTATGGGAATCTGGCACTTCTCCTCATAGGATTAGAGACTTCTTTTTTTTGCACGTGTCTCTCATAGGTTGGTCCCAATTTCGCGATATGCCAAGTCAATGCCAATATTTGTCTAGATTAGATAAAAGATTTTGGGTCCGGCTGTGCAAACTCGATTTTGTATTGAATCGCTTTCCGGTTTAGTGTAATACGATCGGAAATGGATTTAAATGTGTTTGCGATTCCGTTTATGATTTAATCAAATCCGCTTGCAATATTGAATTTTGCAAAATTATATTAAAACCCATAAATATTGAAAGCAGTAGCGCTTGGATATTTATGCGTTTTAATCTCATTTTAGAGCTTTGTTTGCGAGCTGTTCTGAACTTCTGCTCAATAATGAAACCGACCAAATTGAATTTCTGATCAAACGTTCCTCATGCACCATTGATGGTTTAGAAACCCTTATTTTTGTGTTAACAAAAAACTAACCCTTCCAATTTACTCAATCAATACATTAAATCTCTCCAGTAAAACAAGAACACTACAAAACCAATAAAGCATGAACAAAATTGGGTCACACACTAAAAAACTCAAGAAAAAAAGTCGTTGAAGTAAATGCGAGGAGACCTCTCGTACATCCGTAGAGGGTCCCTTTATAATTTATTCATCTCTTACCGAAGAACAAAACTACGGTCTAAAAGCTGCCTTAGTGCGTGGCAGTTATGTGCTAACAGAATAACGAGGCTTCCCCTCTCCGACCACTTCCCTTGTGTGGCGACCTAAAAATAAGCAAGGATGCTGAGACGTAACTATTCTGTTAGCGGACATTTGTAGCCGGATGAGATTTGAGGATGTGGCGTTTGATAGCTCGTTGGGAATTCGCTAGGATTGAGTAGTCGTAAATCTGGATCTAGTTGACTATGAAGTTTTTGACGAACGACAAACGTACATTCTGATAGTGAATGCTCAAATTGTAATCATTGTCCTCTTGAGCCTTATAAATAAAGTCAAGTCTTTAACATTGTGAATGCAGAGCGATGACGAGTTAATTCTTCCCCTATGAACAACAGAATGGCTCAATTTACGTAACGTTATTTGCTCTTAGAACACATTCGCAGACCCCAGTTGAATTCCATTCCACCCCAATTTAACGAATGAAGACGTTCTCTCCGTAGTTTCTCTTCGATGCTGCAGTATTTACAAATAATGGAAGAACTTTAGAATAATATCCTTATAGTTAAGTGGAATCGTTATAGTTTTATTCGCCAAATTGAATGTCATTCAATTAATTTATTCATCAAAACCACAAATTTGTCCATCTACCGTCCCTATTCTAGGAACGTCCTCTAACTAATGAATAACATGGAAATCCATTAAGAGACCACAAATCATTGAACCACATCTTAATTATAGTGCAACATTAAACTTAATGTTATCAGTCTGAGACCATCAAATCGTGAATAAATGCATGAAATTATAAATACAATAACGTTCACGGAAAGCTTATCGTAAATCAAAACACTGTCAGTAGATACGAGGCTCGTACGCTCGTACCGGGAGAACGGAATCTTTAATATCTGCATGCCCAGCTAATTGAGACCCGTATCTGTTCAGAAATCGCATTAATTTTGTAGGAGTATCACAGGTCTTGTGTGTATGGTTGGTGTTTAGGCGTCCAGTCGTGAAAGAGCTCTGGATTTTGGTGGTGGCTTCCCTCAGTTGTTGGTCAGTGAGCTGTGTGACGGGAGCGGGGGAGGTCAGCGAAGATTGGGTGGCGGAGAGGTTGTTCCGGGCGGGAGCTCAGCGCGCAGCCTCCGCTGTATCGAGCGGCCGCGCCCGCTCCTACCCACGTGCTCCATTCACCGGTACCACCACGTGTAAACTGTCTTTCGACGAAAAACCACTTACGTGATTTGCAGTTTAAAAAGCTTTAAATAAAAAAAATATGCGCAAAAAAAAAATTGGCGCCCAACGCGGGACCATTGGGCGCCAGTATTTTAGACATTTTTATGAACGATTTAGTAAAAATTAATAACTATTCACTAATGGATTTACATCAACACAACAGATAACAAACTCATATCTCTCACGAAGCAACGATTTTACCTCTGACCAGTTTCCTACGAAAAAACCCGTCAATACTACAAATCACACAAACGAATTATCACCTGGGCCCGGCAGTCTCGACATTAATAACGACGTTGCCGATAGCCCGTGTGAATTGACATCGGAAATAAAAGTGACAGCATGCACCCAATCCTGTGGGCTCGGAAATAGGCCAGCCATTCATTAAGTGAACTGGTGTCGGCGCATATCGAATTAGCCTTTACACCGACTCACAGTAAAAGTCAACTAGTAGAAGTCTACAATGCATGCAAATCACGCTCGTCTATTCGAATAGTTCATTAATTGATATAATTATTATCGTGTAATTGTACCTAGTACGTTACCCTCTGTTTGTAAATATTATCTAGAAATGGTTGTTTATTATTAACTACTTAAAAATTAATTTTAATCTTGTTTATTGCTGTGCCCTAACAGGGTCCATAATTGTTCTTATCTCTAAGCCTAATGTAACATCTTTTTAAACTTATAATACGCAAAATAAAAGGAAATGAATGAAATGAATATGAATAAAACTTTGTTCTTCTTCTTTCTCATTTATACAATGGTGAGTCATCTAATCATTTTGGATTACAGCTCTCATTTTCTTTAATTTAATCTTCTTTAGGCATTGAGCGTTCAAGACAAGATTGTATCTTACTCTACTTACAAACGCTCTATTCTATATCCACTATAACGTGAGGGAAACAGTAAGATGGTATTAAATCAATCAATATATTATATTGATTTCGGAAGAGAAAACGCAGTTTCAAATAAATCTTGCCACTTCATTGAAAACAGTGCACAGCTCAACCAATTAAACATCCAGTCATGTAAAATAAATGGTTATCAACTGAATTGCAATAGAATAGACCACAAATCAATTGATAATAAAATATGGGCAATTGACCATAACGAATAGCTCTGGATAAACGTGCGACCTGCGGCGTACGACTGACCGACTCAATATTTATATACATTTAGATGAAATCAGATTAATGCCAATGCATTAAATTGGAATAAATGTTGACTCAAACACCGATTATCGGGTGAAGTGATATGAAGCGATAAAATGCAGCTTTCGATTTGTTAAAATACTACCCACTAGCCTTTGCCCGTGGCTTCGCACACGATTGAGGTCATACGAGCACGTACTACCGAGATAAAAAGTATCATCATCTATCTGTGTGACAACAATATAAATCCGTTCCGCCGTTAATGCGCAAAAAGCTAACAGACAGACTGACAGATACATAGTTAAAAGCTAACAGACAGAACAAGAGAATCAGTATCTTCTAAACTTAGCTTCTAAAACTGAAGACTAGAAAACCGAAGACTATAATAGAACAGACATCCGTGAAGGATGCTGATCTTGGCATATTTAAGAGGGTCCTTAAAAATCATACACATGAGTAAGCGGAAAGTGAAGCAGATCGTAAAAATAAAGAAAGATTTATAATCTCTCCAAATTTAGTCATTATAATATATACTGAGGATGAAAGACGGATTAAAAATAAATTGGGCACATCTGAGAGCAAATTATAGAGATCTCCAAACCGGTAATAAAGGTAACAAAATCCCAATGAAATTATAAGGTAATGATCTCATAGTAGCAAACTTAAGTGCCGTTAAGCTCAACCTCGCGGTCGAGCCGTTACCTAAATCAAAACATGATGTCAATGAAGAAAAAAAAAACAATTAGCACATCAATAACCTTGTGGCCAGGTTCATCATATCACAGCTAAATAAAAGTCGAATATAATTATGCTTTTGAAAGTAATACCTACCTTCGAAATAAGCTGAGAATTCTTTGAAGACAAGATTCGTTTGCAATAAACTGTCAGAGTTTCGTATGAAAAATGTATTTGGCTGTCCACGTCTCCCCCACGTCTACCATCTAGTTTTTCTTAGTCTTACAAGAGAGATAGAAAGACAAAATACTAGTTTAGTAATAAAATACTAGTAGCGTAATAATGTCTCCAATATTTTTTTATTTCTTTAAAAAAAATTTACTACACAGAAAAAATCCTATTTAAGAACACTTATCTTTTAAAAAAGATCATCCTTTCTAACAAAAATTCACCCTACATCACGGAAAAAGTAGATCACAGCAGTATCACATTTTTACCTCATTATGAATACCGTCAAAGACATTCCAGCAGCAACCAATTAGCGCTTCATCCCATAAATCTGACACCGCTGAGAACAGCTATGGCTAACAAGCTATCTATCAGACTGTAGTTTTGAGTCTTGACACCATTTCCTTGCCGTGCTGTATTCATATAATGTAGCTAGTAGGTACAGGCAATTACCAACATACTGAGGGGATAAGTGTGGCAATGTGTTATTTGAATAAATAGTCTCTGTCATCCGAAAATGTACTACCTGGGTGCGTGCATTTTCCAATGTTGAAGTGTATCCATAAGGATAGGTGGCAGATGGAAACGACTGTTCATTCCAAAGTTCCTTTTATTAACAACAAACATTCAATTCAGTAGAAGACACGAATATACTCCAAATTCGCAATACATCAATTTGTGAAGAAGACTTGTTATAGGATCATGAATGTCATCAAAATCTTGATGCGAAGAATTCAGAATTTTGGAGACAATTGAACCGATACACGTGTTTCATAAACGACGGCATAATTTAATAGAAATAGAATTGAAACTTGAAAAACATATTAGGTAAATAAAGAGAACAGTGACTAACAGTTTAGAATTGGAACAAGTCTACGGTATAAAACTGGAGAATTTCATCAAAACATTCCTTGGCATTTAATTTATTTTAATCCGACACCATTCAATATCGCGTCCTCAGCTCGACAACCATTTGTACATGAGACATAAGGAGGCTATTGTGACTACAGGCAATATTATTTCTGCTAACGCGCTCATTGTGCTGCATTACTTTGTGCACTTGGCAACAAGGTGATATCACGATAATGCGTGAAGGGTAGCTACAGACACTATGTAATAAAGTGCTGTAGCGCTGCTATAACTTTATAGATGACTAACGTGTACCGGTTACTAACAAGGTCTACTTTTGATGTTATTGTTTCTTTTATAGGCTAGTTGGCTAGCTTATTAAAGGTGCGGACTGTTTCTTTACAAGCCTATAATAGTTATACTTTAAGAAATCCAATTTTGCGCTTCCTAATTTTTACATACGTTTCAACGATGATATATAAATCATCGTTGAAATGTAGGTAATCGCTCTTCGTTCGGATGATGCATATATGTATAGTGAACCTATAATGTTCCTACTGCTGGAACACAAGCATTCTCTATTCGAGAGGGACACGCGCAGCACGCGGGCACAGTACGGCTTGGTGGATCCATGTATGTCATCGATTTTTGGCCCCGAATTGCGGGTTTCTTCGCGATGTTTTCCTTTGCTGCCTAAATTATACGCATGATTTACAACAAATCTTAAGTTGGGGCTGATATCACTGGGCCACCACAGCGCCAAGGATGATTATATTTTGTTTATTTGGTAATTTAAACGTAAATGTTAGATTAACAAAATATTACGTCTGACCCTGTCACACAACCTTGTCGGCCTCAAAGATTTTGACATCAGAACATTCTAAAATAATAGTGTTATGTTTACAACCGTTTAACGTTCTGCCTGGCTTTAAGACAAGTTATTGTTTCTGTTTTTTAACAGATGAATTATTTGTACGTACACGGATTAACTGCAATGCATAATTTCAAAATTCTGAATGTAATAATCTTGAAGTAGAGACGAGAAACGAGAAAATATTTATTAAAATATAGGCGAATTTACGTCTCATATCATATCTCATATACCCCAATGAGCATTTAAACTATACTATGATACCACCTAAGATAACAATATGATTCTAACTGGAGATATCATGGCTACTTAGAGGGAACTACTAAACTGACCACTTGAAAATCTCCAAAAAAAACACTTTTGTTTTTCGCAACTGTAAACGCAAAGACACGGCTCAAATCACCAGGGAAGTGCTGCGACTGGCGGGAAACTTACAACGGAAACAAGTGGAAAAGTTCGCTACGATTCACACCCAACGACTTTTCAAACGCTTTTAGCGACGTCGACTGCGCTCGATAAGATGTTCTGGTTATCGCGTATATATGGACGATTTGGTAATGACTAATGCGCGACTTTGAACATCGAGATAGAAGCCTGAACGTATCACAGCAAATAATCCAGAAACTTCAAGTAGAATGCAATCAGTAACACTCATTTATCATTTTAAACAAACAAAAAAAAAGTTAAACAAACTCAATTAGATTTCACTCACATCCACCACATTTCAGCCGTAATTATCACATCAAATTTACACTTAGCGTTTACAAACAAAGGCGCCTCTTAATGATACAACGCTGAGCGTTGCCAAAAATTCATTAATCACCCACACTCGCTTAGCAAACTCATAAAGTGAACAGCGAGACGGTCGGAATTACCGTCAAATGTACAGGATAAGTTTCTCGGCTTGCGAAGTTCAAGTTGCATTATCCTCGGTGCATCCCTCGCATGAATGATATATGGAGGCTTCTCGAGCTCCTCATGCATAATATTAGGGATTTTGTTGGTAACATTGCTCTTCCAATCCGACATTATCCTAGAGAACTACCACTTAATATCATATTGGATTTACTGCTAGAGTTCTTCTTCAACCTTTGGCCACTCAATGCTGCTAGGGTTAAAGACAAAGTACAGAATTTTGCATTTAGAAAAACTTAAAATCTAACGAAACAAACAGTCGTTTATTGAATTGGGATACACATTGCATTTATTCAATTAGTTCCACCGATCACTTTAAATCGTCAAACAGTTCGGAATATTGATTCTACTGTGAAGGACTAACTACTATAAAAGAGTCGATTGCGCTGCGGTATTTATTTTCTGCAGATTTCCCACGAACGTGATGCAATGGAGCATTATTGGCTTACCTTGTTTTCAAATTATGACTGTACTGTTAGCTAATAGACAATAAATTGTTCTGTTATCTTGTGTTATTGTTATTGATATCATCCAGTAAACTATTCTTACATCCATTTGAAGACTTGTCGAAAGATTAGCTAAATATTCTGATTTAGATTTATTTGGTTCATTTCCGAAGTCATGTGTGCCGTTCACATTTGGCTTACGTATTCACATTCACACGAATCCACAAATTCAGCCTATCCATCTCCATATAAAAACCATTATGATACTCAAATCAATTGCTCGGTATCATCCAGTTTATTCCGAAATGATTCACTTTCTATTTCACACGTTGTAAAACCAGCTTTACGGCGTACCTTTTAGGCTACAATTTTGAAAAATGAGCCAGTTGAAAAAATGTGAAAAACTCAAATCGTCGATTTGTTCTGAACAAGACTCGAATCAATTAATTAAATTAGTCCGTTGAGGCGGATCGTCGGCAAGTCGCCAGCCTCCTCGAGAACACTTGAAGCGTTTGTGGAGATACATATTAATTTTGCTCTTTTCAACGCAGTGACAACTTGGATTTTTTTCTTTGTTATCTATGTTCCATTATCTTTGGGCTCTTTTGAATATTTCCTAAAAATACCTCGTTCTTTATTATGTACTTTCGTTTCTATGAAAAAATACTTCAACACTGATAAGCGCCGTATACAATTTGTTTAATTAAGAATAGTAACCCATTGTTTATAAATATTACAAAGGAAGTAAAGTATGTACCTAACTGTTTACACATTATGTAACGTAACACAGCAGTTATGAATTAATGTTACTTACATAGTAAACATGAATGGCGCCGCAATATTATCACCAGATTCTACGTATTACATCGCACCATTGTAATTGTTCGAGGAAAAACTGTGGAACACAAACATAAATTCTGAAGGAACTGTGTCTTCATATGAAAGCCTACAACAGAGACTACAACTACAATTTCCTAACGATCAGTTTAGTTTAACGATAGGGTTTCGCGCGAAATGTTCAATGATATGTTTCAATTTATTTAAATAGATGAAGGTACTTACTGTCTTGTTTTCAATAAGTTTGAAAACTCTACGCTTTAGATTGGCAACTAAATTAGTACATTACATTATTTAGTGTCTGCTTCCCACAACCTGATTCAAAGTGTTAATGTTAAAAATAGTTTCAATTTCTTCTTGTGTTCACGTCACAATACAATGCGAATTGCGAAGACAGTCATCGACATAAAGCAAGCCGATAATTCTTCGTAAACTGTTTAGTTTTCAAAGTAACTGATGTTAAAACCATTCACGGTTTACTATCAACGTGAATTGAATACCATTAGGCTCAAGTTATAGTGAACCACTTTCCGAATGTGTCGATGAATAATTCACGGCACAAAAGGTTTATTTGATTAAAACCCGCCGCTTGCGCCGGCTATGAAAAATTTAATGATCTCTCCATGATAAAATTGTAAAATTTATTTAGAAATATTTTTGTTGTACAGTCGACCAGACGTCGGTGCTAATACTTTGAACTTGAGCTGGCCTAGCGTAGTATACTGGTTTTGTTACCGCTGACGTGCGGCCTCCTGTACATAATATTGATAAAGTCGGTCATCATCCTTATGGATGTTGACTGACTAAAAAAATATGATTCTGTTTAGTCCGTCAGTTAGATTATCGAAAAATATTGGATACGTGTTTTTTGTTTTATCAAATTAATCAAATTGGCGAAGATAAAACGTGTAGAAGATCATGAGTGGGGGCTTGTGACGTCACATTTGAGTAAAAAATGTACTCAAACGTCACACGAGTTTTCGACGCACTGTATCGTCTTCATTTTTTGTTTACGTGAAAAAAAGGTAAAAAATATAGTTTTATCTGACGTATAACTAATTAGATTTTTTCTTTTTTCTACAGTACTACAGAACAGTGAAAAATTATAGTCTTCTTTCTTTTCTTTCAAGCTAGAATAATAACAGTGGTAGTACGCTTAACACAATAATCCAGATATTTAAAATAGGTACTGAAAACCATTTTGATATGAAATAATATTGACCAGCTTGATTTATTTGTGATAGTGCATTTGTGCAGATTGATTAATTTGTGGCAAAAAAAACTTGTACAGAACCTGCATCTGAATTTTATGACAGTTGACCTCGCTCATTTAATTCACTTAAAGAAGTTAGACGTTTCTAAACATAGCTAATCACCAACACAATATAATTAATGTAGCAATCATCAGATCCGCATCGAAAATTACTAAATCAATGGAAACTCGGTTAGATATAAATCAGTTAGAGAAATCACCATTATACCAATAGTACATGATAAACACATTGTAGTCGTTAATAATGCAGAACTTAGGCTTGGTACTGACGACCCAGTTTAGAATAGGCACAATAGATACATATACTACAAGTAACATACCATATGGGTTTGTGTTTAAAGAAGAAGGACGAGTACCCAATCCATTTAAAGACATTACGGCTGTTCAATGAACAGAATTGACCCCTTTTTTTTTTTTTTTTTTTTTTTTTTTTTTTTCGGATGGGAAATCATCAAATGACTTCTCCCGCTCTGGGCTGAGCAGGAGGGAGTGTCAGACTTTTACTGACTAAAACCCATCCATGTTCCTTCATCGCCCTTTGTGTTCCGGGGCCACGGTATCTCTTTCGAATAGTCCCGCAGCCCCGGCAGGCTTCGGCCCTTGCGGACCCCTTCACTGATGCTGACTCTCTTTGAGGCGCGCGTGGAACACGAACGCGCCGTCGACACGGCCTGTCGTCATGAGACGTACGGACGGCGAGCTAGCCCATAGCTCCCCGTCCACAGGCCCGCACAGAATTGTCCCCTGAAGTGTAAATAGATTTTGAAGTCTTAGCAAATAAGGCGTTAACAATTTTCAAAGCCTCTTCAGGGCCACTAATGGCCTCCTTATATTTGACGAAATCTTGGGTTCAAAGGGAAGTCAACCGTTAAGTCAGGATTAAGGTGTTTTGCGTTTACTTTTAAGGTACGGGTAGTAGCGTAGTTGAAGCTTCTTTCAGATCAGAAACTTCGACCTTCTGGGAAAAAGAAATATACTATGTGCGTGTTGTTCCAATTTGAGGGTTTGAGCAGGGATTATGAGAAGTATTTGAATTTCGGACTCAGTCATCATCTGCTTAGCCTTTTCCCAGCATATTGGGGTCGGCTTCCAGTCTAACCGGATGCAATATTTTACATGGAGCGACTGCCTATCTGACCTCCACAACCCAGTTAGACTGGGTAATACGATATGCCTTCGTAAGACTGGTTGTCAGACTTTCGGGCCACTGGCTAGCTGTAACGACTGTCAAAGATCTACTAATGACAGCCGGGACCAACGGCTTAACGTGCTTTCCGAGGCACGGAGGAAACTCGGTATGTAATGGTTGGTCACCCATCCCCGGACCGACCAAGGCAAGCCCTGCTTAACCTTGGAGATCGACCCGTGCGGTTGTTATTATTTAGCCACGAGCTCCTTTTGGAATCAATCTGCTCTCTAATACCACAAATCGAATTAATTCAAACTAAACATCTGCAATGCTTATTATCAATACTGAAATTATTCCTCATATTGGCGGATCTAATTTACCAAATGAATGACACGATCACCGTGGGAATTACGTTCAAATATTCTCATATCAGCCATTCGGTAATTCGATAGATAACGAGACATCATTCACTCTGACAATGAACTACTGATTTGTCAAACTACTTGCTTCTGTTTTACTACTAGTAGCTACTTATTTTTGACAATGGCCTTGAGAGCGAGTAGCGTATTAAGTACTCAATAAAAATGATGTATCGGTTATGTTAATGACGGTCGAGTTTTTAAAATCCAACAAATTTGGTACTGACCCAGATCCGACAGCAAAATGAAACATGTCAGGAGTAGAATTGGAACAAGTCTTAGGCAATTGAAGTTTATGAAGCAATCCCAGGAAACGCCAATACAGTGTCTTGATTCAAAGCAACAAGCAAACAAATACTATGTTAAAAGAAACATGCGTCAATTACGAAGAACATCTCACGATGTACCTACGAAATTGAAGTAAATGCGCTCCAGAGTACTGGCTAACGGATCTCACTTAAGGTGGATGCTACAGGGTAGCCCGCGAAATTCAAATTTTCTTACGTTTTTTGCAATTTGCAGGTCAGTAGCAGGCTGTAACACGTATGTAGTTATAGAATTATAATCATCAAAATCATTAATACAAACAACCCTCCAAGCTCATAAAGGTGCAGGAATTACTTTTTCAAGGTCAAAGTCATTCCTGCACCTTTATGTTACAGCCGCGAATCATATTTTAATCAATATACAACCTGACACTGACCTGCAATTTGTAAAAAAAGTAAGAAAATTTGAATTTCGCGGGCTACTCTGGAGCATCCACCTTAAGCTTTTGACACATTAAATCACTCTCAACAAATGGGAATTGTTTTACGAATCGCAGACGACAGCTGGACTTCTTTTAATATTCTTGCTCGCAGACGTTTTAACTGAGTTTCGTCATGTTATTTCAGTTGACGTCATAGCGTCTATGAGACGCATGATCTGTAGCCGTGAGCCCGTTGAAATTAACGCTCGATGTCAATCAAAATATGTCTCATCAAACAGGATGTTTTTGTGTTTAAGTACGTACCTATTAGTTGTGTTATTCATCACTATGAATTTTACTCTTAGTGTCAATCAAAATGAAGCAATATGTATGAGATTCATTATAAAATTACTAGCTGTCAAAGGCAAAGCCGACTAAAGATGAATTCAAATGGAATTATTGTTGGAACTTTTCAACGTCCCACCACATACAATAAGGGTTTAAAGACCGCATTAACGGTAGATATCGTTTGAGTAAGGTTCTTACCTTCGCAGACACCTTTTGTAACCCTATAATCGCCGCATTATTTTAGAGCCTTCGCCCTATAAGGGAAGGCATGACGTTGCGTTTACTAATGCCCACATAACGAGCTAGAGGTTTTAGGATTCAGATAGCGTGCTGTTACCTCGTGCATGGGCTGTGCACAGAATATTACGTAGACTATGCAGTTAATCGATTTCTGACATACGTCGTTGGTGAACACACGCGAATCGCTCGTTTGGCACAAAATTCTGACAATATTCGAAATCTTGAAACATTTATTCAAAGGCTTAACTTTAAAAGGTCGGTCTTAGTTGCATAAGACATCCCATCTTTCACTTATTTATAGACTTTTAGTTGGGGAAACTAACCGAACAAACTCCCCAGGAATTCGAAGAAGTACCTATGTTCCTTTCCAATCCCCGTTAAAATCCGTGTATTGACGCGACGAGCGAGTCTTGGCTTGGCCGTGGCTTAGGTCCAAGCATCATATTAATATTTCATCATTGGACTTCGGAGTAAGTATGCAAGGCGCGGTATATGGCTTCCTATTTGTTTGTGCTGTCAACACCGACGTATTTAGGCAGCGCGTCTTCGGCCACGGGAAGCGTTGATTCAATGCACTCCCACATCCGGGCAACGTTATATCATTGTCTACCATTGGTTTACTTAAAGCTTCCTGTTGAAATTACTGATGGATTCCAATGGGAATATGTTTATTAATAATCCTAAAATCAATTTCCCAATCACTCGTTAATCGTTTTCTTAAAGCAGGAGTGTCTGTGCTAAGATAGGGTAAGCCTCATCTTTCATGTGGTTAAGCCTCGCTCACCGCGTCGGTATTGCTGATATTAATTATTCATCAAACATGCCAGATAAAGCTTAATGTGGAGAGCCGTCTGCTCTTGATAAATTGCTTTGTACATCCACTGTAGAGTTTGAGAGATTTTTAGGCTCGAACTTTCTGAAACCTCAAGTATGTTAGTGTCGGTAACGCGACGTAAAATGATAAATAGAAACCAGTATAACATCTTAATTCGTCAATCAAATAGACATATGAGATATAAATCACATAGTGGAACAATAACAGAGCGGTTAAACAGGCAGTTCCGCGTACTTGCGCCGGCGCCGCGTGATTTGGCAACGTAAATTAGCGTAGCTCGAGCAAACGTACAAAAAAAAGAAGTTAAAATCAAAAAATGCATCTGAATATCAATCAGGATTACTCAGTGACTGTTCCAGCAACACAACAATAATACCAACATCCTTGGCCAATGTTCGCCAATTTGTCTTCTTCTTCCATTTTTGAGGCTTCATCTCAATAGTCAGCTTCTTTCTAGCCACATGAACAATGCATCCATTGTAAAACAATCTTTGTATACTGCATCAAAGCTCTATCGATTCTTTAGCTCTCGCATGTCAACCTAAGGAGTTGTTTTCTGCTAAACCGGGGCCTTCTTTGCATGCCTTATAAATAATGGAGACTCTAGCCAGGAAAAGGTCTATGTAAACAGTGAAATAGTCCTTGCAACTCAGGCTAGTCCACTAACTTCTGCAACAAACTGCAAGAGTAACCTGTAACCCAACACGTCGTAACGTAGCAAGTGTTGCAACGGTACACCGCGCAATCGAGATAATGCGATTACTAAAGCAATTATGTACGCGAGTTCATGATTGATCGCCCGGATCGGCCGCGGTGCAAGAGATGCTAATTGCACCAGTGTGTTAACGTTAACGCCTTCGTTAACGTTATTGTTACGTTTGAGTGGTTTTTGTTTTATATCAATTGCGTTTCATGCGGGTTACGGGTTCGTATCGGTATCGTTTGCGTTTGTTGGCTTTGGCAGTTGAAATTGGGAGTGACATTTGTTGTGTAATTATAGTTTTTGGGCATTTAGTTGTTTGCAGAGTAAGGACAGCTTGCACCACAAATGTATATATACCTAATTATTGAAATGCGTTTAGCGCTGAAAGTAATAATACTTCGCCCCATTTCTGTCAATGTAAATACGTTTAGCACTTAACGCATGAATTAGAGTTTTTTGGTGCAAACGATCCTAAGTAATTAAAGTTTACGTTCAAATATCCCAGGGGAGTGTTATTAGAGTATTGATTGTTAGCAAACATATTTATTAAGTCCACATACGAATTAACGAGCGTTAATTACTTTGGTATCATGTATGTGGGGTTAATTGTTAATTACAGCACGAAATTTTGGTTACCGAGTAAAAATAATTTTGCAGTCGTTATTTTAAAAGCACACACAAAAACAGAATATTAAATGTAGGTAGGTAACGGATCGCAATAAAGTTGATATTATATGTGGGGTTTTTCCAAAGCACCACAAACAGAGTGCTATACAACTGGCAACATTGCCGTCACAGACAACTTAAAACAGTGGCATTTTATTTGCAATTTTCCCACACAAATCAGCAAGAAGATAAATTCTACAAATCTATAACATTTATACATAAAAGTATATTGTTCACAAAAAAAGGCAAATAGAAAACGAGACTAGTCGAAACCAACAGAACAGAACATAATTATAGATAGATTACAGCATACATCCGATCGGGTCCAAAGTTTGACTCATCTACGAACGACTCATCCTTCCTGCCAAATGATTTATTTATACATACAAATATACAATATTTGCTATCAAACAATACAATATGGGTTATTAATTTATCACCCTGGCTATCGGAGCGGGGCAGCGATGCAAACGCCAACGCGCCGCGATAGCTGAGAATTTATGATAACAACTACAATTTGCAACTATGTTCCCAGGATTGTGTTTAGGTGGAAACGACGCTTAGTGTCACTTAAGAGGGGAGATACCAAAGGGCTTTAATAAATTTAGTCATATAATGTCAAACAGGGGCACGAAGAAGACCGATGCATTGTAGAAAACTGATTCATCATATTCCTGCCTTTGTCCATGTTACTTGAGGTCAGCGCAACACCTTTTTTTCTTCCATTCTCCCCTGTCAACCGTCACGCAATCATTTTTCCTTCTTCTTTCAATGACTAAAAACTGATTGTACTAATGAAAAAGAACGCGATCGCACATTCATCTAGTGCGTTAGAGAGGTTTTAGCCATAAATATTCCAAAGTAACAATGACACTGACAGCTCTTAAACGCAGTTTAAATATTTGTGCTAACCGCGGTTTGGTTTTTTTGGTGGAATCCGCCTTTACTAAATGGTGTAAAAAGAGCCAGCAGGATTCCGAAAGACGCATTTTGACATAAATGCTTGAAACTCACTCAAACCACGGACAATAATAATAAACAAACTTAAGTGACACATAAGGTTACTCACAATACCAATAAGCTATTACTAAGCCTTTCTCATGAAAGGCTTCATCACACCTTTACAAGGTAGCTTGAACCCACGGCCTTTCTGTTACAAAAAACCCTTGATGCTTACCCTTATGATTTTATGAAGTAACCAGAGGCTGTGCCATAGGGCTAACCTGTTTTAAATGCTTTAAAGCCTTAGCCCCGGATTTACCCCGAAATGATGCAGGTTAAGAGTACCAGTGTAAAAAGAGAAGACTTTAGATTAGACTACCATAGCATAGTCGATCGTTTAGATTTTGAGGTTGCCCAAAGAGTCCGATGGTTGTCTTTTTTAAGCTTTCACGATCAGACGGAAACCGGTCGTAAAATTCGCGATAAATGCCCGTTTCCATATGTTTTATAATGAGTCCGATGGTTGTTAAACAGGAATTGGTTAAAATAATTAGTCGAAATACTAACTCTAATTTTAGTATCAGAAGCAAAGTATTCGCTTGATAAAACGTAATAAACGAGCCAATTTCCAGGCGAGAAAACTCCCAAGGCTAAAACACCGAAGCCAATAAATTAGCAAGTAGTTAAAAGACGGAAATGGAAATCAGTGCAATGAGAAAGGAACGAAGTCAGTTAAAAAGCCGCGCTTAAAGTTCCACAAGTGGCAGTGGCAGGTTAATTAGTTAACTGCCGAGCATTTAACTAAATCACACGTGGTTTTGTAATCCTTTAGTTGGTGTAACGTTTCGGTAACTACTGACCTTTACAACGTTAAGGTCAAGACAGTTCCGTCCGATCGTCCCAACATATTTATTACGTAAAATTATGTAAAAAACTTTGGTGGTCGTCATTAAGTTCGATATTATATTAAACCGCTTAAGATTTGCCTGATAAATATTGAATGTGGTTATGTGACTGAATTAGTAGCTACTTAGTGAAGATTGAGGTTACATTGACATGTCTATGAATTTTATATTGTTCTTACCAAAAGTTTTTTACTAGAAAATTATATGTGCGCTCAAAAAACACAGGTATCACGAAAAAGCTAAATGACATTAAACTATGGACTTGACATTTTGGTCAGGAACGTATTTCGTTGATTTTTCAAAACATTAAACAAGTCCTGGTAGATTTAAAAGTGTCATGAAAGGCAATAACAATAAATTTGATGACGCATTCCGTCGAGTCAGTGGCTCAAGGGAATCGAGACTTGATTGGATTCCCACCCCCAACATCACAGGGCTATAACGACATTGCTGGACTCACTGCAGCCACCCCAACTGCATACTCTCTCACTGCACGCAAATTACATAAACATACTCTGTAATTTATTGCTTACTTTATTTAGTCTGAACAAAGGTCTATAGATTTCTTGTTAGCAATTAAATTCTGTTGTTCGTATTCTATCTTGACTATGACTACTTGAATCATGCTTCAATTGACTGTTTAATAAAGCAATGTGTTGCTCGAGATTAAAGATGCTACGGGGCCGGTTGTTAATTGAATCAAACCATTAAAATCTTAATATGAACAATTAATTCACCAAGCATTTAACCATCTGGTTTCCTAGCTCCTGACAACATGACAAACTAAGACCATTCTGAAACTTTGTAAAGTGAAACAATGTTTTATCCGTGACAGATGTAGTTTTGCAAAAAGAGACATTAACCCAATTCACAGCGGGTCGTTAGTGTCACAGTCTGCGAGTCTGTTATCTCGAGAGCCATCTCTGCGGTCACCCAGCCGCTGTACCGTCGAGCACAGCCTTTGTATTTTTAGTGAACATTATTATAACACTGCGAAATACCTTAATGAGGCCGGAAGGAGAGCCTAGGGATTGTGATCCTGTCCTCCTTTCGTTTATGGCGGAAAGGGGAACGAAATTAATGATATTCCCAATTTCTAAGAGCTTAAGCGAAATAAGAAAATAATAATGAGGGAAGAATGGGAATTGGAAACAAGCAATTGGTTCTAAAGACTTCGATATACCGAAGCCACATAACGCATCAAACTTTTCAATACCGTTTCGAACATGATCATTAAAATGCAGTTAATAAAATCCAAACAGAACCGTTGTTAAACTCTAATTGATTTATAACCACGTAATCTATAATCCAGTCTGTGCAAGCGGTTTAATTTCGTTAGGAGACTAATCTGCCTAATCTGGTTTAGCAATAGAGGAAGGCGAGCAATAGCCGTGTGCATCTGGAGCCCCTCCCGCAATGTAATCATTATGATTTATGGCGCACGAGTTGGCGCGCGCGTTCCAGCCTGCCGAATGACGCTAAATGACGAGTTCCGCTACACTATTCTTGGTGGCTTCCTGGACACTCTCTTCTTGGTTAAGAGCTTCCTGGATTTATGCGTTTGCAATTTTTATTGCATACCTAGTTACTAGGAGGGAAGTACTAGTAAGTGGTTCTTAAATCGCGTCGGCTTTGGCAATCCTTCGCCGACGTAACCGAAAATTCATAAAATCGGCGGTTACTGGCGGAGGAATGCAATCTTGTGGCGATTGTCCGCGGTTATTTTTTCCCAAACATGCCATGTTTTACTACCTCTTAAGAACTTTGCCGGACCCATAAAAGAAATAAGTGATCCTTTGTTTTCAACCCAGATACGCGCAACAGTTTGAAAGAAAACTGTCAAGCAGATAATGTGTCTATCAAAATGATAGCTCTGAATGCTGTTACCATGTAGGATGAAAAATGAGTGCTTTGCCCCCGCAGCCTTGTCATTTATCAGTGTCGTCAGCTCGCCATATGTCCAGTAACGATTGAAGTTTCATAGCATCCGGCCACGTGCACAGAATGACCACTGCTATGCTTTGGTAGCCAGTAATATAATATCTAAATGGATTTTATTACAGACAACATTTTGGGAGACTTCCGAAAAGTTTAAAAATATATAATATAATGGAATCCTATACTTTCTTGATTGTACAATGTCATCGAACCATGAAACAAATCGGAGTTACTTAGTTGAAGCTCGCTACTGGTGAGTTTCGTACAAAAACAGGATAATTTGTTACGGTGTCACAGCTGCAATCTGTTCAAGTAATTCGAGTATACCCAAAGTTGTCCTTCCTAATGATCGTGGTGAGAAAAACAAAAGTTTTAATGATCCTCATAATTCAACAACACTTTTTTAAAAACGGTGTCAAGAAGAAAACTTTTACAAAAATACAATGAAAGGGGAGCAATAGAAGGCCTTACTGCTACCAGGTAGCTCTGGTGGCATTAAGGAGGGATCTGCGGTCGACTTCATTATAAAAATCCCAACAACTTTGGTCTGTAATTATGCAAAAGACTTTTTCCGTGCCATTAAGGATTACGGCTGCAGTTTCATAACGCGTTGGCATTTAGTTTTTTCGCAACCGCACTGAAGTGCTCCGAGGTTGAGCGGAACAACTGTTTCACTCGGGAGATTTAAACGGTGTTAAACGCCATCGAATCATGGTGGTTACGGAATTAATATTTTGATTTATTACTTGAGAAGTTGGCCAACGTGGTTTCGAATTGATATCGCATGCTCGCGAGTAAAATGGGTTTATTGAACTGTTTGTGGAAAATCTAACTTTCTAAGTTTTAGGGTCCATTACACAAGAGTCTTTTACATGGGTGCAGCTATCGTGCATGTTAACTTTTTGCGCTACTGTTCGAGATTGCCATTGCGCTCGGTATTTATTGTTTAAGCTTCTAATAAAGGTTAATGAGATCGCGAGACCGTGCCAACACCAAGTTACCCTCCCGACCCACTAGAGTCGTGCATAGCTTTAGCATAAGTACTGTAGGTATTCAAAGATCAGAGGGGCCTACACAAGAGATCGCAATGCTTTATTCATACTGATTAAAAAGCTAAAGGAATCGATTTAGTTGCTATTTGAGTTTCTATTCGGTGTTTAGTTTTCTACGTAGGTGTACGCACGAATCATAAAAATAACCGATGCCACTGAATCAGGTTTCGGGTAAGGTTTGTGCATAAAATATGACGCGACATAATCCTCCCCCGGTTGAACTCACGGGGGGTGACCAGGAGTAATAACTTCACCCTTATTTATACTCGGAGCGGCCTTGGGGTTGTTCCCAATTAAGTCTAACCGGGTATCCCGTAGACGTTATTTTTATATTCGTCGCGCAACTGTGTTGGTGAAAGTGTATGGTTTGTTTTTCAATCGCGTGGTTCTAGTCTAATAATAGGTTGCCATTCTATTTCTTCTTGTTGGTATCGCAAGAGGCGAGTCTAGAGCAGTTTTTGAACTTAGCTGGATGCGCGGCAGACACTTTGTAACCTATCAGAATACAGACTTTCATTCCTTTCAAAAGCAAAGCTCAGGAGACGAAATTACTGTGCAGAAAAGAACATCGCATGCAGAATGTTGCGATGCGAATGACGCAGTAGCGGATCGCCTTTTCTGAATCTCGGCCAGATCGGATTACCTGCGATCAGCGATTTATGTGTATAAGCACACCACGAAATACTTGGAACATCCGAAAACAGATTATCGACACGGCACGTGTAGTTTTAGTCAGATATCGACAGTGGTGTTCACAGATTTTTTTTTCATCAGAAGAAAAAATTAAGCCCTTTCTAGACCAAGGCATCTGCTTGAGAATCGAGGAGTCCATTCACTAGAACTGTGAAGTGTAAGCCACGCGCAGGGTGGTGACTCACCCCCGGTGGTCGACCCGAATTGAGGTCACCGCTGTGGCCTTCCTAGAGCCATTGTTACTTTTATTTCAACTCTATTCAGTTCTACATTACGTTTGAGTACCGAAAGTTATAAATGATAATTATTTGGCAGCGGGGTTCATGGTGAATGTTTTAAATTATCGTAATAACTATAGCTATTGGGTAATCTATGGTTTTAGGTGGGCCGACGTTTTGCGACGAACTTTGATAATTCCCAGTGTGTGCGGAATTACGTATTGAATAATTTCTTTCGCCTTGTTGCGGTTTCGATGGACCCATTCTACACGTTGCATACGAACCAATTTGAACTTTTATGTCTTCACGAGCGATCTCCCAACATTCGATTTCATTTCCAATCAGAAATAAGTACCTACAGTCGTGGTCTTTTCCACCTGATCAGTTAAAAACGTTTTCGCTTAAATCATGCGGAGGCGCCGAGTCACGCCCCCTTAAAGTTTAGACCTATTAGGAAAGCGTCAACTTTGGCGCGCAAAATAACAATAACTCTCGTTTGGCGTGCGTCGTCAGTGCGCTCGGCCGATCGGTATCTTTTCATTTATTATTTTTATACAAAGTCAATGGGGCGGGGCTAGAGAGCGTTTCTATGTTGTAAGTGCAAGCAAAAATTTGCTTAGTGGTGATCAGGCGGGAGTGTCCTCGATAGTACGTTTCGTCAGTCCTAGGCCTGGTTCTAGGTTAAGAATTGTATTGCATGTCGAAAATGACGTTTATTATCCGGCTCGCCTCGTAACAATCGGCATTTTTATACGCGTATTCGTGCATAGGCCATAGAAGCTCATAGGAGAGGACATTCCTGTGAGCAATGAAGGATAATCATGCTTCCAGGCTTATAGTAAACAGATAGTTTCACATAATTCTTTACCATTCCTTTCGTGTCTTTCTTGCAACGCTGTTATCAGAGAAATAGTAGCACTAAGACTTACATTAGTAGGAACATACACATTCACAGATAGTCTAAGCAAAACAAGGTATATGCAAATATTTACCAACTTAATTTGTGTAGACTTAAAAAACCGCAAGATTACTATTATTTACACAATATCAAGTTGAAGGACGGCTCACAATGTTTCTCTAATCATTATGCAGTGCTTGTAAAATGCAAAACACACACATTTGGCATGCTAAGTGATTTGAGTTTAGTTTGCATGTGTAGGCGTAGTAGCATTAGATGGCTATCTATAATGTAGGTAAATAAAAATGAAATTGACGATACAATGACATTGTGTAGTGAGTCATTTATGGAACTATTTTTTAAGTGAAAACTTTAGGCATGTTGAGCACTTTTTGGGTGAAAAAGCATGGAACTCGCGTCAACGTCACTGAACGCTTTCATAGAATGGTTAGTCAATATCAACCTTATACAATTAAGATAAAGTTTATTTTGGATTGATTTACTTAGTTTTCACTTTTATTGGCAGTTCCCAAAGACTGCCCCGCATGTTTTTTTCTCTGTGGTTTTATTGTCCATATGTGAACATTGGCTCTTCAGTCTATTTTTATGAAAGAAGGGTAGGTTATAAGTTTACTAGATTTTATGCTTAATGTACCAGAAAATATATTTAATCTTTTCCTCTTTCGGAAAATTCCATACATTTATGTAAATAAGCATAAAAAATACTGCTGGCTTCTGTTTTAGTATGACTTTATGTGTTGAATTTTACTTATTTCAATCCAATGGTATTAAAATTATCTCCATATGACAGAGAATGTTCCAATGACCCGTGTAAATTATTCAGTAGGGTTTCAAAGCCTGTAATGAAACAGTTATGACATCGGTTTTTTACTGTGACAGTGTCTGTAGTTATTAACTGTTTTTTACTGAATCATGCAGTTCTTCTAAGTGGTGGAGGGGAGATATTATGACACAAACTTGTACCATGTGGATTATACATGGTTCTAGACCCCCCAGGGTAATGATAAAACAGAAAAATTTGACTCTGGGATTGTGTAAAAAAATTCCTGATGGACAAATCAAATAAAACAGCGAGGTCTGTTCCAACAAGTATTTATTTGTGATTAAATAACTTAGAAAGAAGGACATCTAAGTTTAAAATAGTTCATTTAATTTATTAGACTTTAACCTAAAAACAAGTAAAAATGAAGGTGTTGTGCCCATTTACATATCTTTAACATTATTTATTACATCTCCTTTGCATAAGTTATTATGTTATAATTAATATTCTACCTCTACCCATTTTACTTTTTGATTGAATTAAATAAAAAAGGTTTTTTATAGCATGAATGCACCTTGTTTAATTAAGTTTCATCAGGGATTCCCAATGGGAAATTGTCACCAATTTTCGTGTCTGTATTACTTACTTTGAAATTATGAAATAAAAACGCATTGTTTACACAAATTCTGACTGAAAACGTACAAACCGTCTGTTGGTTTCAAGGTTCTATCAATAGGAAGACAGTTAGGAACCAACTTGTCTTTCGTAAACGTAACGAAGACACAAGACTTGAATAAAAAATCAATAGAATTAAAATGTAAGGACTTTACGACCCCTGTTACAATAAATAATGACATTTAGCACACGCACAGTATTATTATCCGTTCACCGATCCCCGTCGGCTTAACCCAGGGGTGGGTCCAATGATAAATGCCCGCATCGTAAGAATTTAGAACACCACTCGTCATGCCCGAACATCGTGACTTAGAACCTTCATAAAATAAATAAAACTATAGTTTCCACGGCTAGAATTTCTCATAAATACCTCATAGAATGCAGATCAAGGCAGCAAATCAAGTGTCGATGGGACAAATCCTTGCACAACCACTAAACTGAAATTATACGAAAATAAAACACACTAACACAAGGCGTTCACTACTTATGTTATAGCAAATCAACACAACAAACAATAACACGAACTGATTGTGTCATAAAACGTCCAACAAACATTTAAAAAATGTGAAAAATGTTGCATTTCCTATTTTATGTGCACCGGCAAACGATCAACACAACCTCTGCTACAAAAATCTTTACAAAACTGAAAAATATAAACGAACGATGGTGGCGCTGTGATCGACGATTAGCGCAAGCGCTGTCAAAAAGTTTGTTCTAAAGACCCTTATACACACCCAGACCCCTATACACGTAACAAAACTGAAAAATTAGATTAAAAAGCACAACAATAATTGGTTATCTCATTTGTAATACTATTATAAACTATCACATTAATTTTAGAGTGTAAAAACCGTGTGCTTGGTTTTTCATTTCATTGTGCGTTTTGTTTCAATCTCTACCCAGAGTCCCAGACCCACACATAGGCTGTGCTTGTCTGTCAAATTATTTTGTGTAAATGTCAAAATTTAACCTTTTTATTTACTTTGTAGTTTTTCGTTTTATAGTTTACTAGAGGACAGGATTGATATTAAAAATGCTTGAATCTGTAAAACGTGTAATTCTAGTTCTTTCTGGGAAAGGTGGCGTTGGAAAATCTACAGTTAGCACCCAATTGGCGCTAACTTTAAAAGAAAGAGGTTATAAGGTATTCATTCAAGTAGATTTATTCTTTTTGTTTTTGTCTAGAGAACTTATTTGAAGAGAAGTATAAATTCTATTCCAGACCTTACATTTGTACCTTAATTACTTCCAGGTTGGATTATTGGACATAGATTTATGTGGGCCCAGTGTTCCTTATTTGCTCAACTTGGAGAACCAAAGTGTCCACCAAGGACCTGAAGGCTGGATCCCAGTGTACCTAGACAATGAACAGAGACTGGGCGTGATGTCAATAGGCTTTCTACTAGCCTCCCGAAATGATGCCGTTGTATGGAGAGGGCCGAAGAAAACTTCAATGATTAAGCAGTTTCTAGAAGATGTTTGCTGGCAAGATCTTGATTTTCTTGTGATTGATACTCCTCCAGGTAACTTGTTATAATCTCTTGTACTGGTACTCTGGTACTTTAGAGGTATTTCCACACAGATGTATGTTTCTTTAACTTTTGTAGTGCTTTTGTTTTTTTTTTTTTGGATCCTTTGTTACCCACTAACTAAAAGTAAGATGACAAAAGAATACATTAGTCAGTTATTATAAATTAAGAATTTTGTACATTTCTTATGTTTCAGGAACCTCAGATGAGCACATCACAGTCATGGAGAATCTGCGCCAAGTGCCACAATGTGGAGCAATCATAGTGACCACACCACAAGAGGTAGCCATAGAGGATGTCCGCAAAGAGATCACCTTCTGCAGAAAGACTGGCATACCCATACTGGGCATTATTGAAAATATGAGCGGGTAAGTCTGAACAATGAAACAAAACCAAACTCAAGATTACTAGGCAGTGTTTTTGCGTAAACTGGTATTAGGGAATATGCATAAATATATGTGCAGATTCCCTATTGAATGAAGGACCTCAAGCATAACAGTAGTACTGGCAACTGCTAGATCAATGAGGCAGTCTTGTTAACAAATTTACATAAATAACATTGCAACAAAAAAAATGCATTGTCACTCACTTTATGAGTTGTAAAACACTATGACACGGCAGATGAGGTAAGAGTTTAAAAAAAGTTAAAGTAATTTAAAAATGTTTACATTTGTGGTGCTTCTCCATTGCTGCCAGTATCTTACCATAAAGATCTAATGTGAATGTATAGAGGGTTTAGTCAAAGTGGGTACAAGTCTAATAGGAATGAAATATTTCTTGAATCATAACTTATTGTTAGGACTTCATTATAAAACAACAGGTACCTAAGTCGCCTGAAAGGAGTAACAGAGGCGCTTGAAATATGTAGCCTGTTACAAATTTGTCCAGCCTACCAAGTTCCAACTGCGAACCCAGTGTGGGTTAGTAGATGACACTTCAAAATATTGATGGTTGATAAAACCACATTTTATCAATGTTTTGTGGCCTGATTACATTGTTTGTGTATGTGGGCGAATTTTATCTTTTAACAATGACATTGTCATTTGGCTACGTCCTGTGGCTACTTGTTATCACTGGGACTATGCATGATGGCTACAACTGGAGGTCGAGTGATTATAATTAGGGTGGTTCCTTGTTACATGGGACTTAAATATAACCAGAACAATGTGAATGTACACCTTTGCAATGCATCCGCGCCATGGCGGGAATACGCCCTTGGGAATCCTGCAAACGACAACTTTTTTCAATAAGTTCAAAATTGTAACACTTTCACACAAGTCTTTATATCTTTGAATGCCCTAAATTTGTGAAAACGCACCCGGAGTTGTTCAAAAAAGCTCATGAAATATTTCCAAAAAGTAATAGGCATAGAAATAGAATAGTTTTGCCCATAATTCCTAGGACAGCATTATACAGCAAGAATAGCTATGCAATGTGTGTTCGCATATTTAATGCTATACCTGAAAGTATTAAAAACTTACCAGCTAATAAATTTGCAAGATGTCTTAAAGTAGTGACTTATTTAATAAGAAATTGGTAAGTAAATAAAATATATAATGGTAACCACTGGCATAATATTATGGAAAATGTGTTTAATTTTATTTGACATTGAAATAAGAAGAATTTAATGATAATATATATTGTAGCAAATAAATTGATTTGATTTGATTTGCATAACCCTTTGGGAGAAACACATGCACAGATGGAACCCCATGTTGATTGTCCGGATACAAGATTCTTGCTGTATCATTGAGTAATTAATAAAGAAAATTTCCCTAATAAATACAGTTTTTTTTAAAATTAAACTTGCTGTTCTAACTAACCTCTCTTGTTTTAATCAAGTATATAATGCAATGTCTCTTTTCCAGATACGAGTGTCCAAACTGCAGTGAATGCACCAACATCTTCTCAAGTGGCGGAGGCAAGTCCCTAGCAGACATTTCCAAAATACCCTTCATGGGCAGTGTGCCAATCGACCCCAGGGTTGGTAAGTTGGCAGGACAAGGGTTAGCAGCTGTCAAAGAACTGCCAGGCTCAACAACTAGTAAAATATTCAGTGAATTGGTTGATCAGCTTGCTGATACTCCAAATGGTCTTTAACCTTTTGAACACCAGAGCATAAATGCACGCACATGCCCTCCAAACCAAGCCAAATTTCACCTGCCACTTTGTCACATATTTGTGTTGTTTGGCGTACAGGGCACTCGTTTGCTTGTCACATATATGACAATGGTGTTCAAAAGGTGTATGTACATATTTATAATCATGGGCATATTTTTGTATAACAAATTATTTTATGCATTGAATATTTTTAATCGTCAGACATACTTGCCATGAGACATCGCACTATGGCAGTCGAACTTAAGTTGAAACCAATTGATTTTGTGATACATATTGTTTGATAGTGATACTTACTAATTTTTTGGTCCAGATTATTTTTATCATTGATGATATTTAAGAAAGTCTGATGATGTACTATAAAATATAATGTTACTTAAGCAGATATTGATATAGGCAGGCAGGCTACAGTGAAACTGAACAGTATCTTAAGGGGACTACAGGAGCTAAACGCGAGTTTTATAATGCAAAAGAGCATATATGATTCACTGCAATAAACGAAGCCAGAAAAATATATGATATTCTTCAGGATATATGCTAGTATGAAAGTGTTTTGAAAACATAATACAACTAATTTTACTCGATAAAAAAAAATCACGACATTTTCTCTAAAAAATTATTTTAACGAGTAACAACCATACTAAAATACATGCGATCATTCTGATTTTTTGGCAAATAATTCTACAAGCAATATATTAGCATGATAGTGTTTTATTTTTTTAGTCCAATCAATAGATTTTTTGTAAATCGCAAAAAAACACTCGTTTCGCACTATTCGGCCCGCAGTGACCGACGTAACAACCCACTTTGTAGTGCAAGCTGATTAGAACTTTATTCTAACAATATTTCAAACGAAGTTTGAACCACCACAAATAGAGTTGCCTGTAGTCGCCTTAAGCAGAAAGCATTATCAGCCATTCTTTTTCTTCGTAGCATGTTGATGGCAATCTAATTTGTGTCGGCCCAGAACCGGGGGGTTACCAAGCAGAATTGTTTTAATGTCAATCCAGTGTGGGAAAGAGACGGAGCTATAGAGGACGTCTAGCGCCATCTCTTTTCAACTCTGGAATAAGATTAAAACAGGGGGCCTAAAACGGCCGCTTTAGCAGAATCTTATTACGAATCACGTTAAAAATTCTAAATTCTTAAAATGGACTTTATGGTCATTCATAACCATAAAGTCCATTTTAAGAATTTTATATTTCTAACGTGATTCATAGTAAGATTCTGCTAAAGCGGCCATTTTACATCCCCTGTACTGCTTTAAGACGTCATGGTAACCCCCCTTTCTTTTTTGGGCTGGGAAATCATCAAATGACTCCTCCCGCTCTGGGCGGAGTAGGAGGGAGTGTCAGACTTTTACTGACTCCCGCAGCCCCGAATGTTAACCCCCCTGAGCTACTAGTTTGGCGGTTGGCGCTATCGGTAGCGTCCAAATGTACTATCTACCAAGTGTTCATCAGCCATTTTATTCCATTCACACCCACTTCCTGGCTACCTATGCCGATATCTGCTTCAATATTGCGCACTGTGCAATATTTAGTTTTAAGCAAAAATGTAAAATTAAAATATCATTCCGTTGATGGATTATGGTGTAAGTAAAACTGCATCCTGTTATTACGAGTCTATTTATTTATTCCATTTACATCAAATACATAAAACACGTTCTAAAAATGCATTGATTTCTGGATTTTGTGTATAATTTATTAATAGTATATAAAAATAGATTTTTGTACTACAGTACAGTAAAACGTTATCTTTTAGTTTGAGTCACCCTGATTTGATATTTATGCATAAGCGTTGTGTTATTGGCGTTCTAAACCACTGTCCGGAGTGAGGTGAACTCGAAGAGCTACTGGAGTACAATCGACTCGACTCTACCACTGTCTTCTAGTAGCTCGGCGAGTTTGCTTCGACCCTACTTACATACACATTTCTTTTTCAATAGGTGATTTCAATTCTACAGTGTAAACTTATCGATCAGTCGAAATATATTTCTGGATTATTTTTATCATATTATTATAATTTTTGCTTCTTCACAATAAATTCGTTTCAAAACATCAAAAAATAAGTAATATACATTTTTTTAATTTCATTTTTCTTTTAAATATTAATTAATATCATAAATCGAGTTTTGGCTTAGACTAGACTGCTATTACAACAAAAATAATTATGGTGTTATTGGCTTTCTATACCACTGTCCAGAGATATGGCAAACTCGCCTGTCTACTTGACGACAGTGGAACAGAATGCCGAATAAATACCCTTCTAAACTAGGAACGGTTAATAGCCGTCACATACGAATACAACACCAACGTGCCAAGCATTGAAAAGTGAGCTTTATATCATGCATATGGTGACATTTTCGACATTTAGTGGCAGTATTTCGCGTGGACCATGCATTGACGATGCGTCGTCGTAAACTTCGGACTATCTGAAATTATACTGTACGCCACATGATATAAAGTTCATATTTCAATGCTTGACTTTAAGTCAACTAAACTCATTAATAAAATATGTCATAAAACTCAGAATAAATTCAAAGCAAAATAACACAACATTTTAAAGTCCCAAAGACTTCGAATATAGTTCTCATAACATGAAGCACTAATGAAATTAAATCGGTAAAGAAAAATAAACCAGTTTTAAACAGCAAAAAAAACTTTTCTACCCATCAGTTTTTTCTTAACCATGCAATACACAAATGAGACATGATTTAAAAAAAAATCCAATTTCATAACAAAATCATCACATATCGTTCTATCACTTTACCAATTCCTGGCTAATGTTTATAAAATTTAACATTTTAATACTAAAAAGAACAGTAATACGAAACATTTACTTAAAATAAAAACATCTATATGTTTTGCTTATTTAAAAACACTTTGGTTTTACAATGACAACTAGGTTGAATCTACCTAAACTTATTTTGTACTTACTCAAACGTAAAACAGATCCATCAAAATAATCTATTTACTATTTAGGCTTGCACCGCCTATCACTAAATAAAACATCGCTCTATCTCTTTTTTTTAGTTTGAAGATGACAAAGACAGAAGTATGTTTTAGAAACGTATTGTGTTAAACGCTTTTCGTGATTGGAAGTGCAAACCTTTAGAGCGAATTTCAGCGATGAAACTGAACTCGTTCAAGAGCTGTCTGATCGCCTTCAGTTTAATTGGTGCAATTGGCACTTAGTTTGCAACTTATACATAAATAGAAAGCATTTTTGCGAAAATACGAAACAACTAATAAGAAAAGAAATGCACTGGCAGTTGGATTTTTGTTTAAAAACAACTTGCTTCGTATTTTCTCCTTACGTCGACACATCAATACAAATAGAGTCTAATTCCGTACGTCACCGATTACTCGTTCAGCCACATGAATTGCCGGATTTCGTCTTCTGAGGAGGGGCAGCAATGGGGGGGAGCTTTTTGCAAAATATTGCGCAGTTCCTGGAGAAAATAAAAGATAGTTGTGAATATACTTGACTAGGACAACAGTTTCATGTCCCCAGTGAACGTTATGACCTAATTCACACGGCTATGATCAGTGGTGTAAGTTTAAGTTTTAAATACGTAATTACGTACCTAACTTAAAATTTGAATTATATTTGATCGCGTTAACTTCGGTTTGTACCGTACTGAAATGGATGGCGTTTTCATCCGGTGAAAAAATACGAAACACAATTACCTTCACAAATTGAAGTTTACTTTGGGGAAGCGCCAGGGAAGCCATCTTATGTTTTTTTTTGCAATTTGCAGGCCAGTGTCAGGTTGTATGTTGATTAAAATATGATTCGCGACCGTAACAAATATGGCTTTACAGAGCTATAATATTCAAATCATCAATACAACCCTCCGAGTTCATTTAATCCCATTGAATTCATAAAAACTACATTTAATTGTAAAAATTGAATTTCGCGGGCTTTCCCCTTGACGGAAACAAGTGTTAGTAACCCGACTGTACTATAATTTACGCTGAAAAGTAACTCATAACCGTAAAATATGAAGCGTCAAAATATCATCGCCATGTAGACGGTGCATTACTCGGCAATTCTTTAAAGAAATTACGTGTCAAATATGGTTCGAATCCTGAGTTTCATGGCGAATTTGAAAACTCGTATCTCAACATGAGTAACAAAGTAGCACTTCGAAAATAAAGATAAAATAAACAAATAATAATAATATGAGTAGGTACACATTAGGTATGTGTAGTAAATAAAAATGTATGAGCAGAATTGGAAGAAGTACATGTAATAAATAAAATTGTAGAAAACTTATTTAATTAGTACCACCGATGGGATATATTGTAACTATTTACGAACCCCGACTATTTCGAACCATTTTTCTTTGTGCATGCGGCCAGCTACTGAGCGACCCAACCACTGCGGAAGACAAGGGAACATGGACTGAAGCTCGCTACACCAAGCACAAACGTTTTGTAGTTTGTACAAAGCATGGGGATTTAATACATAATATATTATAGAAACAAATATTGTATAAATGTATACAATGCGTGACTTATAAAATAAATATGATGGGTATAGTGGTACTATCGAGGACACTCCCGCCTGAACACCACTAAGCTAATATTTGCTTGCACTTATAACATAGAAACGCTCTCCGCCCCGTTGACTTTGTATAGAAATAATGAATGAAAAAATACCGATCGGCCGAGCGCACTGATGACGCACGCCAAACGAGAGTTATTGTTATTTTGCGCGCCAAAGTTGACGCTTTGCTAATAGGCCTAAACTTTAAGAGGGCGTGGGTCGGCGCCTCCGCATGATTTAAGCGAAAAAAAAATTAATTGATCAGGCGGAAAAGACCACGGCTTTACATAGGTTTTTGTGTGTAGACGCGTGAAAACATAAAAGATATGCCTATTGGAATATATAATTTTATCTTACATATTCTTTGGCATTTTATGTAGCTAAAACAAAAGATATTAAGTAAAAGGTCATATACGTGACAAGCAAGCGCGTGGCTTGTACGCCAAACGACACAAATATGTGTCAAAATGGAAGGTGAAATTGTGGCTTGGCGTGTAGGGCACGCGCGTGCGTTTATGCTCTGGCGAGTGGCAAAAGGTTGAGCACCTCACAGGTACGTACGTACGTACGTAGTATAAAGGAGCTACCTTCATAGCGTTCTTGTTCCTCTGCGTGGCGGCCTGGTGGTTCACTACCGGGGCGGGGTAGTCCTTCCCGATGATGCAGGTCGCGCGCTCTTGTACGTCGATAGGAGCCTTCCATGGTTCGTAACTGGAAGTGAAGTTATACAGAGATCACATAAGATAATATTTTATTTGCTAAAAATGTGTCATACATACAAGAAAATACATGCATGCCAGATGGTAACAAGAACAACATTATTAGGTACAGCATGTTTGCCACATGATGTAACGCGCAAATGTCCAGAAATGTTATTAATTAATCACAACTTAACTTAATTTATTGTTATTTTAGGAGAATGTTTTATTCTCAAAAAAATAATAAAAATTAAGTACTTAATTAAAGGAGAATAATATTGCAATAAATTTAAAGTAACAAAAATCAAACAACATTAAAAACAAAAACAAGTTAAAAAGACGGAAGGAAGGAGGTAATCATCATCATTGGTGTCGATTCTGTTGTGCACAAACTAAACGTAATTTAGGCTATTGCTATCTTTTTCTCTCTAATAAAACGAGAAAGAGACGGACGTTATTTAGAGCTGTCAAATTTAGTTGGAACTAATATTTCTATTCAAATGAAGGGTGCACGTAAAAACATGTCGACTAAAAACACGGTGAAGCGCAAGGTATAAACTAGTTTGACATCTGTAACTTAGTTCATAGCTATAGCCGTCCTTTTCTCGAACTGCCTTTTAGTAAAAGATAGCAATAGCCTAAAATAAGTTTAGTGTGTGCACAACAGAATCGACACCATTATTATCTTCCTTCCCTAAACCTTTTGACCGCCACAGTCGTGTATAGACGACAAACCAAAATGTGCCTAGCACGCCACGGTCGCGACTGCGTGACAGAATTTTAAACGTAAATAAATGTCATAAAACAGCATTGTTTTGTTTATTTCCCTCGATAATTATGTACCTTGACTCTTCTTAATTTCTTTGAAGTGAATTGTTTTCGTTAGATTTCATCTTTATTAACGTAAGATGACAAAAAACAAAACAAGTCATAAAGTTCGAAAAACATAGTGCCCTCGACGCCACAGTCACCATAACAGGACACGTAGTGATGTAGGTAGCAGTCAATATAACAAGAATATCTACCTCGACGGCAACCTACGTTATATTTAATTTACTTTGAATTCTGCACTAGTAAATAAATAAAACATTTGCTATTGAACTTTTATGTTTGAGAAATCAAGAAAATTTTATTATACTGAACTATGCGCTCTATAAAAGTCGAGTGTAAGTTGATTATGGATTAATTTTAATGACTGTACCGACTCTATCACACTTGTATTTTTTGTGCCGGGGACGCCACAGTCGTCTATGTTTGACAGTCCCAAAATCAAAGCATTTATTTCAAGTAGGCCAGTTACAGGCACTTTTGAATTGTCGAAACAAAGATGAAAATTAAATGTAGCTACAGTCCCAGTCACAAGGCATAAAAACTGTGAAAGTACTGTAGTTGCCCATTCCCTAGCGTAGATCTCTATGGAGAAGAACGGGCAAGAAACTCCATGGACACTCTTTTAAATCAGAATATTGTTACAAAATCTTGGTTACATCATTCATGTTGAGATGGTATATTATGTGAGAACAATGTAGCAAGATGTGCACGTTAAAAGTGTCCACAGTAAAACAAAACAGAAAAAAAAACAATACAAAAACTAAAATAATTCATTAAAATAAGCCATGGCAACTGAGAGATGACCAGTCACAACTGACAGCGCCCGTTCACGGACATGACGCATAGATCAGCACCATTCAACTCAACCATTTTGAAGGGAACTAAATGATCCGACACATGCGCCACCATCAGCGAGACTTTTGAGTGAGCATGACATATTCTCAACCGCCAGAACACATTCAAGTCAAGAAAAGACGTAGGTTTCCAGCGACTGATAGCATTCTAGTACATAGCACTCACACAATATGGGCTATGCGATTATATAATACTAAAGAGATTGAATCTATACAATGCAAAGATAGTTGTACAATCTTCAGCAGCTCCAACAATACAATTAGTGCTATCCATTTATGCGCCCCTGTCCTTGTGGAGCAGGACCGGCATTGAGCCAAGCATTTTTATCAGCGATATAATCGTCCAATTTGTAATATGCTTGCTTACTCAATGTGCGTTTAATGCATGTTTTAAATTTTGTTTCATTCAGTTCAAGAATGCTTTGTGGAATTTTATTATAGCATCTCAAACAGTACCCCATGAAAGAAGAGTCTACTTTAGCGAGTCTGAAGCCTGGCTGAACTAATTGGTCCCTATTTCTAGTACTGTAATTGTGTCTGTCACCTCTTTTACCAAAAAGATGTAGATTTTTCCTCACGTACATTATGTTTTCGTAGATGTATTGACAATGTACCGTCATGATGTTAATTTCCTTAAACAGTTCCCTCAGCGAATCGCGCCTACGAAGATTGTATATGGCTCTGATGGCTCTTTTTTGCAGAATAAATATAGATTCAATGTCTGCAGCCCGTCCCCATAATAAAATGCCATAAGACATTATACTATGAAAGTAACTAAAATAGACCAATCTAGCAGTATCTACATCAGTAAATTGACGGATTTTTCTAATAGCATATGCTGCTGAACTTAGCCGCCCCGCCAGAGATGTTAAATGAGAACCCCATTGAAGCCTTGAATCAAGCGTAATCCCCAGGAAAACCGTTTTATCTACGAATTCAAGTTTCTCTTTATTCAATACTATATCACAATCGCTACTTTTGACATTCGGTAAAGCAAATCTTATGCATTTCGTTTTTTTTTCATTGAGTACCAAATTGTTTGCTGTGAACCAATTATGGACTTGAAGTAGGGCATTATTCACGTCGTCTAGATTTTGGGCTCGTCTATTTATCTTAAAAATTAGGGAAGTGTCATCGGCAAATAACACCATATTTTGAGGTTGGTTTTTCAGTAAATACGGTAGATAATTTATATACAACATGTAACGTAATTAACGCACACCCTCAGACACCCCAATTAGTTTATTATGTTATAATCATAATACATGCACTGAATTTTTAATTAAACATGTCTAGGCAATGATTATTTAATAAATTAGTTTTCCTAATTCCGGAAGAATGTTGTAGTCACAGTACAAATCAACGAACGCACACAGTCGCATACGTAGGTCTCATACCTACGTATGCGACTGTGTGAGTCTTGCTAGCCTAGTAGGTATTCGCTCGCGTTCGAGACAGCTGTTAACGTCGTCGCTCGACTCAACTTCAATAGAAAAGTTCAATACATTTTAATGCCTGTTTTCTTAATTGATGTTTTAATTTAGAAAGCACTTCGTCATTTTTTATCAAAAGCGTTCACTATCCAATTTTTTAAACTAAACTAACGATTTAATACGTCCCCACAAAAAAAGTCGTCAAATCAGCTGATTGGGGATTCTCATCGAATTAATCCCATATTTCGTTTTGAAAACGAGTACGTGTACGAGAATCTGCTCCCCTGTCGATGGCTGTGTTCGGACGGAACGTTCCATGGCGGTCTACTCCAGTACCATACCTTTGGTTGACTTGAATGTTCTGCCAGCTACACACCACACACACCACAGTCCACCATTAGTCACCATTTCACTGAACATTTTGGGTCAATTATTGTAAAGACATCGCGCGCGATACACTGTACAGAACGGAAGGCCGGGCGTGACTAAAATTGTTTACATTTCTTTAAGTTAGCCTTGATCGTAGGCGCCGGCGCAACCCGGTGTCATGGTGGCTATCTCGCTCTATCCCAGGTTTTTAATTTGCACGAGAAAGGGAACGAAAACAAGTATTCATATTTTGCATTTTGTTGGTTTATCTATTGTGTCCTTTAACGAGTGCCTGTTTAATGTGTGCGTGCGGTTGAATCGCCAAGTTTACCTAACTGTATTTGTAACGACTTTAACTTACTTGAAATAAGGTTCATTTCATTTTTCTTTATTTTGTATTGAATGGCGGAATACAAATAAAACTGCACTTTTAAAAGTCTTATTGCCTTGAGTTACGGTCCATTTGAGTTTGCTTGGACTATACAGGGGTAGTGTGGCTATAAATTACGTAGCTTTAATTATTTTTGGGATAAAAAATTACCTATATTAAAAATTATAGAAATCGATTCAGTAAACGATTCTGAACAAAGTAATTTCAGGATGTGCGTTAATTATGTTACATGTTGTATACTAAGAAGAGGAAAGGACCTAATATTGAGCCTTGCGGAACCCCCATTTTGACTTTTAAACCCTGTGAATTAACACCATTTATTTGAACATATTGTTGTCTATCACTCAAATAAGATTTTACCAAACTAAGTGCAAGTTTACCTAGTCCGTAATGCTCAAGTTTCAAAAGTAATGTGTCGTGATTTACACAATCAAATGCTTTGGAGAGGTCACAAAATATTCCTACAGCGTCTTGGGACTCTTCCCACGCCGCAAATATGTGCTTTAATAAAGTTACACCAGCGTCAGTTGTACAACGTCCCTTAGTGAAACCATACTGTTGATCGTGTAAGATTCTGTTGGTGTTAAAATGATGGAGCGTTTGATTAAGCATTACCTTTTCGAACACCTTGCTAAAAACTGGCAACACGGATACAGGCCTATAATTATTAGTATCTTTACTATCCCCGGATTTGAAAAGAGGTATGACTTTACTGTATTTCATTAAATCAGGGAAAACTCCTTTGTCTACGCACAAATTAAAAATTAAAGCTAAGTAAGGAGCTATAGTCTCAAGTATGGATGTACAAACTTTGATAGACATTCCCCATAGATCTTCGGTCAGTTTGATTTTTATTTCCCGGAAAGCTTTAATAACTATCATAGGGTTTACGTGTTCAAATTTAAATTCAGCCTGGCATCCAGACACATTCGCCTTTAATAAATCAATTGAGACTTCAGGAGAGGAATTAAGAGCCTCCGTAGTTTTTAACGGTATATCGGTAAAGAAATTTACAAATTCTTGAGCTACTTCCTGATTAGAGCTTTTAGGACCACATGCTGTATTTAATGTATAGCTAGTATTACGTATTTTCTTCCTGTTAGTCTCGCTATTTCCCATGACGTCAAACGCGGTTTTTTTTTAAATAGAGTAGTTCATTTACTGTTATTAAATATTATTAGTAATGGATGCGGTCTTCCATTATTAACCTTTTAACTAACCGCTTACTTAATCCGACAAATATTTTCGGGTCCATGACGATTTCGTCAGGGTCGTATACAGGGTGTAAACAACCTCATCACGAAGCAGTCAACCAAGCATTCTGTACATCAAACTAAGTAACTTTACGCAAAAATGATTGCTGGGAAACTACTTTTTTTTTGGGGTGAAAAATCATGTTTTGTGGTAAAACTCAATGTAACGCACTCAACACGTTGTGCTGATGGATGGATTGAATAATATGGAGGTGTTTAAAGTAAAGTTCTTACATTAAAAACGTGTATTAAAAAAAAAACTTGTCAAAAAGTTGGAACTTTGACCCCCAATATCTCCGTAACTAGAAGGTTCCCAGGTATGGTGTGGAACAAAAAAAATGATTGCAATGACGGGAACAACAAGTGTCTTTCGGCTTCGTTAAGAGGTGTTTTACACCCTATAGTTACGACCAAATTAGCTCGTTTTTATTTAATTACATAATTATGCCTTAGTCCTGTTGGAATACTAACCGGCAAAAGTCAGCGATGTAAAATATGTGCAGCAAAATAAAAACGGTCTGACACTCGTTTCATGTGCCAAAAATGCAAAGTTTAACCGTGCGTAGATCCATATTTTTGCGTTTAGTCTATTATGACCATGACCAACCATTAAAAACAAAATACCTATTATTATTTCGATATTATTATCAAATATCAGTTGCGCACCTCTATTGCAGAGGCGAGCAAATTAAAAAAGCCGTGCCAGCTACGCCACTGTCATTATAAGGTGACAAGAAAGTACGTCATGATTGAACATAGTGCTGTGATGGTATTGACTTGGTTTTATCGATTGTTGTTTTAAATTGTGGATTTAACGCCGAAACTGTGACACATATCATTATTATTTCTGTCATAAGGGACACAGCGGGATGAAATAAAATTCCTGTATTATATTGTTCCGGTATAGACCTTTTATTAAAAACATACTCTATGTTAAAAAATAAATAGTTAGTGCTTTATCGATATAATTTCGACCTCACTACTATTTTGTAGGTATTAAAGGATGAATTTATAGCTTGGCGCCGAGGGCACGCCTTTTCGTTTTTGACGTGGCGGTCAAAAGGTTAAATTGTCCCATGTTACTTGGGTTCGGCACCACGTTTTTTTTGCTTCTATCTTCTCTGTCAATCGTCACGTTATCATTTACTGCTTTTTCCTTCACATCATTCCTCAAGCAATTCATCCAAGGCAATAATCATTAGTTTTGGCTTTTTTAAACAAAGACCTTCGTACAACAGTTTCGCGGTTTGGCCCCGTTTCCACTATATCGTGACGATTAATTTATCGTTGGTTTTCAGTTGGCAAAACACATATAGGCGTGTCGTCCTATATGTAAACATCTCCATTTAAATACATAAGCCACGACACTTAAAACTAAACGATTATCTGTCGTCATGATATAGAGGGAACGGAGCCTTAGTAAACTCACTTACTCAGTATTTCGGCTGCTTTGCCGCAATGTGTAGTGTGAATGGAGTAAATAAATGAACGTAAGTTGGCACAATATATTGTATTGAAAATATAAAATGGCAAGATCTGATCTAAAATTGTCTGAGTACTGCGGCTAGTCCGCCAGCACAACTGTGGTGGTAGTAAGTTCTGCCGGAGAGCGCCCTCTTGCGACAACACTCAGCTCTCCGAGTCCTGCAGTGGCGGTACCTTCATACTAGCCAAAAAGCTCGGCCAGCTCTTATAACCTCCTACTCCTCATAATTGAAAGGGTTCTGATCAGTCTATTTGCCTTGTAGGCTTGCCCTAATGTTGATTCGTAAGTAGTGTCGTTGTACTCACATGTAGTCCACCGGCATGCGCGCCAGCTCGGGCACGTAGCGGCGCACGTACTCCCCGCTGGGGTCGAGGCGCTGGCCCAGGCGCACGGGGCAGGCGCACTCGCCGCTGTCCAGCAGCGCCTCGAACGCGGACGACGACACCCACATCCAGTTGCCGGCGCACACCGACCTGGGGAGAGACAGGTACAAACATGACATACAAGATGACAGATAGCAGTGGCGTCGGGCGCTACAACTAGATTTCTACCGGGTTCGCTTTGGAGGTTTAGAACCACAATAGTCAATAGTGTCTACTATTGCCAAATAACATCATTACACTTCGGGTATTTAATATTTGAACAACAAAACAGCTATTTAACAACCTTTAGTAATTTCTTCTGTAACTATGTAAAAAAATCTTAGAAATTAAATTTGACCCATTTCCCGGTTTCCAATTGAGCTGCATGGTTAGCTAAGTGATGTCATTCTAAATCCAATATGGCGGCGGTCTCCCAAAGATGGCGGACTAGTTATTTGTTATGCATTCTAATGATATGGGTATCAAATGAAAGGGTTTGCTGAGACGAATACGAGAAAGTATGATTTTTTAAAAACTATAATACTTTATTGGGAACAAATTAAAGCGTTTTAAAATAACGTGACGCCAAAGCGGAATAATCGGTTTAAGTCTAACTTTTCGCTAGTTTATGTTTAAGTCCTATGTAATAGGAAGTGTTGTTGAGGAAGGTATCGTTCAGATCACACTACTCACCAGTCAGCGTCCAGCAGATACTTGAGGAAGTGGTTCAGACCATGTTCCCAGGACAGCCAGAGTGTTCCGCGGGTGAGGAAGGACGCCACAGTGTTGCGGGCTGCGTGGTGAAGCCAGCCTTCTGTACGAAGTTGGCGCATCGCTGCGTCTACGAATGGGAAACCGGTGCGGCCTTCAACCCATCTGAAATTATTGTTGTTAACTTTAGTTACTTTCTTTATTAATATAATCACCGCGGAACAGACTAAAAGGCACACATCATATTCTGAAAAATAAACACGAAAAAACGTACTCTGTTGAAGAAAAAAAGTAGGAGAGTGCCTCACGGTTGTGCTAAAGTTCATCAAAAATGCCTGACAACCGGTGCCATGTTTAAAGAGTTTCATAAATCGATATTCATGTTGATTTGTTCATTTTTTGTCGACTACTTTTGTAATTACAACGTGTTCTGATTACAAAGACAGCCGAGGAAAAAACTAAGATAATGAGAAACACTGAAGGTTCTACATACCTCTGTAACTCATCTCCTTCAGGATTCTTCCAGGGGATGTCCAAACAGATGGGGTTACCAGACATCTGCCCATAGTTGGGGTTGTTCACACTCATCGTGTAGAAATATTCGCGCCAGATTAGCTGGCCTGGAAACAGTGTTTGAGACAGAAAATTTGTATTATTGCGTTTAAAAGAGACTGAAACTCTGCCTTTGTTTCGGTGTTTATTATCAGAAGTGGGATAGGAAACATCCACGTCATCCACTTCTAAAACATAATTTTTATTTTAAACACATCTAGGCAAATTAGTAGATAATTCATAGGTTTACAAAATATATATCATTCTCTTGCCCTTACCCCAATTCATTTGGGTCGGCGCAGCATGTCTTCTTCTTCCATACTTCTCTATTACTCGTCATCTCATCAGTTACTTATTTTCTTGCCATATCATTCTTAACACAGTCCATCCATCGTTTCTTTGGTCTTCGTCTACTCATATACCCATCTGTGGTATTTCCCCCTATATTATCGGCTCTCGGACGCGCGTGTCCGTTCACTACCGTCCCTCGAAGCTAACTGACCGCCTTACCACTGCACGCGCGCTAGAGTCGACATAATGCCTGCCTCTCTTTCATTCACAGACACTACACCATCCACAGTATATATATCAGATAAAATAAAATATCTTACCGGTAATAAAATGAGAAGCGGATTCGGAAGTGAGACGTCCCTGATGCACTTTACGGAACAGGTCTTGTACAGACCAGTAGAAGCTGAGAACAACGTGTAATACAAAATTACAAATTAGGCTCTTTGTATCGAAATAAAACTAGGTCATTTTACGTAAGTCAATGTTTGTTTGTTTTCTTACCTCCTGACGGAGAGACATCCAAATCGCAGTGCTGGACTCAATGATATCGGTCGCCCCAACAAGTCAGGACTGCCATGCGTAGGCAGATACGAACCCCTGAAGATGTTCACATTTAAATTTAACCAAAATGCATAGATAAGATCAAATGAAAGGTCTACAGATATACACATTACTGCAATGTTTAACTTGAACGACATTTTGCTGAATTCCGGTTGAAATGTATGTTTTGCCTCTGAAGGAGGTACCTACCAAAAACAACCACATAATGGATCTAGGACGCATGGGCCACAAATTAGAAGAATTGGCCTCATATATAAATACTGGTTTAAAGAGACAAATAGGCTACGAGGCTAAATAATAATTAAAGGATGAAAAAACGATAAGCGTCTTGCAACAGTGACTCCAGAGAAAACAAATGAAGAAAAGCAAGCTTGATTTTACCATGAGGCTCCGCTTATACTCATACCTGAGGAAGGTCTCATACTCCACAGCGAGACGATGTTGCATCTGTTTGAGAGCGGTGGTCTCCCCGCCCACCCAGCGGATCATACGGACATCCTCGCTCTCGAGGAACACGCCCAGGTCTTCAGGTTTTGGGGTCTGGAGGGATCAAGTTATTAGTTACAACTAACACACTTTAAAAAAATTGTTACAAAAACATCAAGTAAAGAAAATAATGTATTTGGCATACAAGATCTAGTGCATCAACTTTCCGGTATCCAAATTGACTTCTTAAATTATCGAACCTTATCGAAGACCGTAAACTCCTTGTAGAAACATTCCGGCAGGGTGCCGAACTTGACTCCTGTGAAATCGACATCGCTGACTGGCCGCGGAGGGTCACCAATAGTCGTGACTGTATGCTAAAGAAGAAAAAAAGAGGGATATATTTAAGTGATTTCCTTCTTAGCTGTTCTTGTTCTAAATTTCATAAAACCAAACATTTCTAAATAAACACAGGTATGATATTTAAAAAAAAATCGGTGTTAGATAAGATAAGAAAAAAAAACACGTGAGTCCTTGCGAAGCTTTCTATTCTCTTTTTGGGGAAAGCTAAATATTGGAGTCTATTGCTTTTGCCTAAAAGTTGACTTACCAAAAACATCTGGTAAGTGAGCGGCGGGATGCCCCCGTTGGCTTTGATGACGGTGTCGGGCTCCCACAGAGTATGGGACACATGCTCCTTGCAAACCACGCCGATCTCCTCGCACGCAGCCTTTACGCTGTCGTCTCGAGCGCGCCACACTGGCTCGCAGTCTTGTTCGAAGCAGAGTTTACGAATGCCTGCAAGACGTTATTGATGGTCAAGATTTATATTATGGAATCCAATGTTTCGATCCAGAATTGGAATCCAGTAACACTAGATGGATCGAAACTGATTCAGATTAGACGGCGTTGCTCCAGCACCAGTGAATTCCAGCGCTAGATATAAAAACAAGTACTGGTAATTCAAAAAATAAGCTGTAGTAAAGTTATTGGTCTCCTGTCAATATGAGTGAGACTAGTACCAATTTCAATTCAAAATGGGAATAAAGACAGTCAAATCTTATGGAAACCAACGATCTTGAGTAAAGCTTGAGTTCCCAAAAGCTTCATCATCATATACACATAGGCCTCCCTCAAGCGTCGCCACATCACCAGCATCTGTGCTTCTCGCATCTAGCAGATTCCGCGAACTTCACCAAAGGATTCACTTTACAATTACAATGAGAACGGAGTCACCGTGCACACACATCCACCGTCGACAACACCCGTCGGAGCACCATAATGTTACATTTTTTCAATTTTGGTACGAAACCCTAAAGGCTGTTAAAGATCGACCAGCACATACCAAACTCCTCCCAAAGTCTCCTGAGCACGACGTTAGGTTTCCCCTTTAACATAATCAGTCTTCCTCCATGTTTCTTGAACTGGCAGTCCAGATCATCGAGAGCTTCTAAGAGATACCGCATACGATTGTAGCCAACCACCTTTGTACCTGTGAAACAAGATAAAGGCCTTGTGAGCCTGCTGTGCAGGAGTAGACGTTGTGTCTAGTTTTGTTATTGTTACCTTTTTTTTTATTACTAACATTAGATATAAGAAAAATTCTTGTTACGAACAACCTTGCCTTTGCCTATGGACTTTTTGTCTGACATATTTATATTTTAATTTTTTTTATTAGTGTACACTAGATATGAGCGCCGCGCCGGCGCGCCGCCGCCGCCGTGAGTTCATGTCGGCGCGCCGCCGCCGTGTGAAGCGTGCGGCGCGCCGTCGCGACGAGTCGCAACTTGCTTTCTCGCTCGCACGCGCGGCCCGACCGCATAAGTGCTCATTTACGGAGACGCGGCGCGTCGGGAAGCGCGTCGGGAAGCGCGTTGTGCGGTGCGTCATGCGGCGCGTTGCGCGTTTTCCCGTTTACGGAGAGGCGGTGTCATATGCGATATAATATTTGTATTTGCGCGTGTGAAGCCGCGTGCACCGCCGCGTTGAACGCAGCGGTGCACGCGGCGGGCGACGCTGCATTTCAGCAAACGCGCTGCGCTTCTGCGTAAACACTCTCATACATCGTTAATGGTCATATTTTGTTTGAATTGAAAGCGAGCCACGCCGCACAACGCGCCGCGTCTCCGTAATTGGTTAACCTAGTCTCTTCGCCACAGTCGTCGCTAACGCAGTAGAGTCCAATATTTTACCGAGTAAACGTGTATTGTAGTGTGACGTTAACAACAAACAAAATATATGATAAGTACTACTTCAAATACTTATATTTTCTGATTTTTTTAAAATAATAGTTTTTTATAATATATATAGATAGTGCTCTAATTAAAAAAACTCGGTTTCACTTCAACTCAAAATGCAGAAATGATTATTTTTCAGTAAACGTGATCTTCAATTATTATATAAAAGACTGTAAACTTTTTTTTTTGTAACAACAATATGGTTTTCTTAGTTATTTTTAAGAAATCTCTCCATGATAAAAAAAAAAACTAAGGCCCACGGCCGGCCATGCCGCGCCGCCGCGACGCCGCCGCCGCCGTGAAAATTTCCAGGCCACGCCGCCGCCGCGGAATTGGCCATCGGCGCTCATATCTAGTGTACACTAATAAAAAAAATGGTTATAAAATGCTTCTCAGTACAACCCGGTTTGTACTTCCACCAATATTTGTTCTTTAGACGCTTCTCAATATGGATGTATATTTGTCAACCCTTATCAAAATCCAATCATCATTGCTAATCTGACAAAACAAAACATAAGCCCTTTTTTTTTTTTTTTTTTCGGATGGGAAATCATCAAATGACTTCTCCCGCTCTGGGCGGAGCAGGAGGGAGTGTCAGACTTTTACTGACTAAAACCCATCCATGTTCCTTCATCGCCCTTTGTGTTCCGGGGCCACGGTATCTCTTTCGAATAGTCCCGCAGCCCCGGCAGGCTTCGGTCCTTGCGGACCCCTGGAACACGAACGCGCCGTCGACACGGCCTGTCGTCATGAGACGAACGGACGGCGAGCTAGCCCATAGCTCCCCGTCCACAGGCCCGCGCCTACGGTGGCCGGAAGCCACCACGTGGCCCCCGACGCCCGGGGCGTCTCCCGCGGCGGCCGGGACGTGAGGATCTCTCCCTGTCCTGTTCCGCCACCTCCTTCGCTAGCATTACTGCTTCGCAGAAGGAGGTGACGGCGTCCCATTCCGTCTCGCTCCGGACCATGGATTGAACCAAGGCCGGGAGCGAGAGGTCGCCGCCGCCCATCGCCGTTACGAGGACACGGCGGTGCTCCGCCCAAGCGGGGCACACCTCCACCGTGTGCTCCACCGTGTCCTCCGGTCGATCCTCACAATGGTGACACCCGGGCGTCTCCTCCCGCCCGATTCGGTGCAGGAACTTACCGAAACAGCCGTGTCCGGTAAGAACCTGCGTCAGGCGGAAGGTGAGGACGCCGTGGCGTCTCTCCAGCCACTCCTCAAAGAGGGGACTTATCGTCACTATTGTGGCGTGCCCTGCACGGGGTTGCGAAAGTCGCTCTCTCCATGTCGCCATGAGATCACGCCGGAAGTCCGTCCGCTGAGCGACAATTTGCCGCGGCAGCGGAGTTTCCCCCCGGCGTAGCGCCTCCGCGCGCCACTCATGTAGGCGCGCGAGGACTATCGCCTCCAGATCCCATGGCGGCAATCCGGCAAGGAGGCTCGCCGCCTCGCGGGAGATCGTGCGGTACCCCCGGATTAGCCTTACGGCCACCACCTTTTGGGGCGCGTTCAAATAGTTGGCGGCTCGCTGCCTCAATGAACGCGCCCACACCGGGGCCCCGTAAAGGGCCATGGACCGCACGACTCCCGCGTAGAGCCTCCGGCAGGAGGCGTTTGGCCCCCCCAGGTTGGGTAGGAGCCGCCTGAAGGCAGCCCCTGTCCGCTCCAGTTTGGGGGCCAAACGTCGGAAATGCTCCACGAAGTTCCACCGGCTGTCGAGGACAAGTCCCAGGTACTTTAGCGTCGACTCGACGCCGATGGAAACCCCTCCTGCCATCACTGCGGATCCCGGAGGTGGCGCATTCCGAGGCCCATGAAAGCACATGGCCTCGGACTTGTGCAGTGCCACCTCGAGACCCAGTTGCCGGATCCTCTCCACGACTATCGCAACCCCGCGTGTCATGTTTTCGGCCGCCGCCTCGTGCGACCTCCCCTGTGCCAGCACCAGCGTGTCGTCTGCATAGCAGACAACGCTGACGCCGCTAGGGAGGTCGGTGCGCAGCACCCAGTCGTACCCGATGTTCCACAAGGACGGCCCCAGAACCGATCCCTGTGGAACACCGCACGACATCTCTCGCCGGAAAACATAAGCCCTGAGACCTTAATTTAGAAAACATTGATGCGAGTTATAAGTTCAGCCCGAAGCTTCGAAACTATGACGCAGGTATACCAGGTATTATTGCTACCTAGATATAAATGTAGAAACATTTGTGTAATGAATTCATTGACCTAGTTTCAGTGCAGAGACAATGCGCTACTTGTTTGTTACCTACTGTTGTTAGCGAACGAGGTCCGTTCTCTGACACATTTGCCGAATGTTCTGATTTTGGTTTCCAGATTTTGCGATCTAGATGTCAGTTCAGGATTTTGAGAAGAATTTTTCTGCTTATTTGAATTTTTTGGCAACATCTATGTCGGCTTCAACTCCATTGCCAATTGACAGCGGATAAATCATCCGAAGCCAAGTATGGCGTAAAACATCGGCGTACATACGGTGACACTTCACAAGATACACTAGCCGGTATAACCTGACCTCGCTTTGTATGAGCTTCCCATTCAGTGAAAGATCAGTGTATGCTTTCTGTATAGCTTATTTAGCGGTCGTCGTGCGTACTAGCACTGAATGGGAGCTATTTGTAGGTAGATCCAGATTATTGGCTAAGTCCGACTTTATGGTTCGATGAAAAGGCTAAAACTTAAACTTTCGAATAGACTTACCCGCAGTTTCTCCATCGAAGATGAATATAGGGAAGAAGGGAAACTCTTTATCCTCTAGCGCAGCGTGTAGGGAAGGATTGTCATGCAGGCGTAACCCGTGCCGGAACCAAAGGACGCTGCCACCAAGCATTGTTGCGGTTGAGGGTTATACCTGTGGACAAAGGAATAGTACATTTTGATACAAGTGGAGAAAGTTTGTTATTGTATTCGAGGCGGAATTAACTCCCGAGCCGTAGGCGAGGGTGTTTTTGAGCCGAGAACTGCCATAACAAATCTCCACGTGTATCAAACGACGTTTTTCAATACACTTTTGAAGAAATAAACTAAAAGAACGAAAAATATTTTTGTCATGAATTATTAGGAAACTATGATTTTAATTTTCTTTTTTTCCGCGCTTTGCTATCGCCAGGTTGAAGGAGAAGCAAAGGTATGAAGCCGCTAAACAGCCTAATATAAAAAATATTTTTTAAATATATTTTTGTATTTAAAACACAAATAAATGTTAATTTGTTTATAAAAGTAAATATTAGTTTTAAATAATCATGTTTATCTATGATATTCTATTTACAAACACAATTTGAATATTCAACAAATATTTATGCCGTAAAGACGCATTATTGCTTTGCCGAAATAAAAAAAAACATCCACCTCCGACTATAGGCACTGAACCAATTTGGACTAAGTATAGTAGAAACTATGATTTCAATTTTATTTTTTTCCGCGCTTTGCTTTCGCCAGGTTGAAGGAGAAGCAAAGGTATGAAGCCGCTAAACAGCCTAATATAAAAAATTGTTTTATTTTTTTTATTTTTTTATTTAGAACACAAATAAATGTTAATTTGTTTATAAAAGTAAATATTAGTTTTAAATAATCATGTTTATCTATGATATTCTATTTATAAACACAATTTGAATATTTAAAAAATATTTACGCGGTAAAGACGCATTATTTCTTTGCCAAAATTAAAAAAAAAAAACATTCACCTCCGACTTAATGCATTGAACCAATTTGAACTAAGTATAGGCAGTATAGGTATAGTTATCTGTGGCAATTTTCATGCCCGCACACGTGTTGGAAAATGAGAAAAATCGCACGCGTGTGAAATACATTGCATGTTGAACCTAATCGTAGTGCGTTATGAACCAGTTTTCGAAGAAGTGTATTGAAAAATATATGTATTTATAGGACCATGCAGTCTTTTTTATTGTCAGGGTTCGTCATAACGAGAAAGGGGCAGCTCCTAAGTTCCTGACAAAAAGCTGGTCATTTGCAAAGAAGTTCGTGCAGTACCTACAGTGTCCTTTAAAAATCTTATTGTTGCAGAATTCATTGACCGTTTTTATTTTCTAAAAGAAATAATGTCAGAAACTTCGGTGAAATCACAAGTCTGAACGAGCGATCAAAAAGCTAGAACATCTACGGACAAATATAAAAGGCTAGTGAACCTATCCACAAATCCCAATTTCCATAAATTGCACTATTATTAAACTTAATTATAATTAAATAAGAAGAAAGAATTCCGTAAAACCCCAACCAAGTATAAATAAAACGTTCCCATGTAATGTTCCCCGATAATGCCAAAATAATACGCGCTCACGTGAGCAAAGCCGCGAGCATAGCTAGTAAATAAATTAAAACATGACGTAGTAACGAAAGAACCCTTATAAGACCGTCCTTCAAAAGTCCTTGAACAAACTCAGACGTTTGCGCAATCACAATAAGAAAATGTAAAATATTAATCATTTGAATTTCTATTTTAAAACTGTTACAAATCGAAGCCAAAAGAATGCGTAGGAGGAGAAATTCTGGAAATTTTCATTGTAAGTAGTAAAGCCTTGTAAAATGACGTCAAGTGATATTTTGTAGCTACTTATTTTACTTTTTTCCCGACTACGGGGGAGGGTTATGATTTCAGCCCGTATGTATGTACGGTCGAACAAGCTATTTGCTTTACATTTTACAATGTAATTTGTGGGTTAAACTGTAAACGAAATAGCTTGTTCGACCGTACATATGTTCGTTCCCACTTATCTTCTAAACTAGATACTTATGATAATTGGACAAATTAGGTTTCGTTACAAGCGTGTTAATCCGAAATCTATCGATAACCAAAAATGTTTTATCCATTCGGTTTTCGGCCGAAGAAAATCAGGCCGAATATCGTTTTCGGTCGCTCTCTCCTTACAAGTCTTATTATCTGTAGCAAATGAATGACCCTGAAAACTGAAGCGTAAGTACATAAGTGCATGACATAATAACCGATAGGCGATAGCGTTATGCAACTGTTGTAAGCCGATACTGTTTATAATATGAATATACATAAGCGGTGGCAAATGAGGAAACTTGATATTTGTAATGCGATTTGTTTTGTTAAAGTGTTGTTTCCGCACTCCTTTGATGTGCTAATAGGCTAACACATCCTTGAACTTATTAAAATACATTGGAATTATAATTTTGATCTACTAATGATAGGCAAAAGTCAGGAAAGTGAAGAATCTGGTGGCGCAGCTTCGAAGAAAATATAAGAGAGAATTTCGAAGAGACGTCACGCCGTGCTATAATTTTTAGTGGGTTGTGACGTCACGAGCCGCCACTCTCCAGTTTTGATGCGATTTATCTTTGTTTTCATTGATTTACAAAAACAAAAAATACGTGTCCATTATTTTCCAATACTCTAACTGACGGACTAAATAGATTTGCAATTTATTGATGGTGGAAACTAGCCCATTGTTTTCAAGTAGCGTAATTAGTCCTTAGTAGACCAAGAAAGCAAGAACGTGGAACTTGGCACGAGCAAAGAGAGGCCTATAGCCTGCCATGGGTGAAGTCGAGCTGTGGATGATGATGATGATGAGAACAAGCCATTTCTCTGTACTGTGTAGCTCTTGTTGATGGATAAAGTAATCAAAACAAACGTTAGATAATCTTCAATACCACTATGAAACTCATTACAAATTCTAATACGGAGTCACAGTCCCACTATGTAAATGTATACTGATCCTACAATAACAAATTCAAATAACATACCGAAATACAGGGTGTAAACAACCTCATGACGAAGCCGTCAGCCAAGCATTCTGTACATCAAAGTAACTTTACGCAAAAAATATTGCTGGGAATGGGAAATGACCTTTTTTTTGGGGTGAAAATTCATGTTTTGTGGTAAAACTCAAAGTAACGAACTAAAAACATTGTGCTGATGGATGGATTGAATAATACGGGGGTCGTGGAGGTGTTTAAAGTAAAAATCTTATATTAAAAACTTGTCAAAAAGTTGGAACTTTTACCCCCAATATCTCCGTAACTAGAAGGTTCCCAGGTATGGTGTACTGTAGAACAAAAAAATGATCGCAATGACGAGGAGAACAAGTGCCTTTCGGCTTCGTTAAGAGGTGTCTTACACCCTTTATACAAGGCTGTTATTGGAGTCAACGCAGAAAAAACCTAACATTGTAATCTATCTGAATACATATTTAATAAGGGTATGAAAGGTGTGACAGATAGTGATAACCCATGACCTAGTGCAAGTCAAGGGATTCTGTTGGATACGGGAAATAAAGGACCAGACGATGTTGCGATGGTAAGGGGAGGTATATGTCGCGTTCGTGTTCCACGCGCGCCTCAAAGAGAGTCAGCAAAAAGAAGGGGTCCGCAAAAGCCGACGCCTGCTGGGGCTGCGGGACTGTTCGAAAGAGATACCGTGGCCCCGGAACACAAAGGGAGATGAAGGAACATGAATGGGTTTTAGTCAGTAAAAGTCTGAAACTCCGGAGGGGAGGGGAGGGATCATTTGATGATTTCCCATCCGAAAAAAAAAGAGATGTATATGTCCAGTAGACATCTTTCGGTTGAATGTTGATGGAGATGTAACACGGAGAAACAAGGAACAAGCGCAACAAGTAAATGGAAACCTAAGAAACGATTCATAGATTGTGAGAAATAAAGCTCATAGCCCACATAAACAAACACAAAACGTCAAATATGGGCTTTAGATATAAGTACTTTACATTGGCAACATAAATTAGCAGACAGCTCGCTGTCAGCGGGCTTACCGCCGTGAGACTGCTCGGTTGCCAATGTAAAGTATATCTAAAGAGCAATACTTAGAGCCCATTTTTTAATTATATTATTTTTGGCGGGTGGGAGCGGAGTAGTTTATGTGGGCTATAAGCTTATTAAAGCTAGACGGTGGTGATGACTACCATAATGGCCAGCGCACACCGGACACAGTAGGGCAGAGCATTTTATCTTTACCCAACCTAAATTCATACGCAGCTAGTGGTAACAAGGTACCTTGTTACTTACAATGTTCATGATATAAAACTATGCCTGTAATCCTCGGGTTAGGCAGAGGTGTACCTAACAGTAGGTACACCCACATTTCGCCAGTTATGTTAAAGTCCCATGTAATAGGGGACGAGCCTATTGCCATCAACCGGACACACGTCCAGACTCCGTGGCTGCTACTGAGAAATTCCTGATGAATAAACCCAATATGAAACATTGACGCGCCAAATAGAGAAGCCTAACTAGGTACAGACTACATTCAAGCCTGATTGAAATATTGATCCAATTAGTCTAACTCTGCGGCGCAAACTACCATACAAATAAAGGTTCTATTTTTTGCAAAAAAGTTTTTAATTTTCACTTTTTTGTGGTTCACATGTGCTTACCCCTTCACAGCGTACCGGCGTGATGTTATGTTCTGAACTGGTGTAAACAATAGACAGACATGAGATTTCAGCAATCCCAGTCCGTTTGCTATCATTAATTGAGGAGTTGCGTTGCCTATCTCCGAAGTTCTTCATCAGATCTTCACCAAATTGAAATGGGACCAACTCCGAGAAAGTACTCTTCCAAAAACTACCCAAATCGCTTCAAGTGTGCCTATAAAATTTGAAGAGTTCTCTCTATTTCTCCAGGATCCCATCATCAGGTCCTGACTTGATGATCATGGGACCGCCTGAGAAGTATACCCTTTCACAAAAAAAAAAAAAACCATATCGGTCCAGCCATCTTTGAGTAGTCGGGGAACATACATTTATAAAAAAAAAAGGTTCCGACGAATTGAGAACCTCCTTTTTAAAGTCGGTTAAAAAGTATGATGCTATAAAAGTTTCATCGACTAACTGGAGATGAACAGATTTTCTTTATGCCATTTCTTTTTTTTTTAGCCAGCGCAAAATTAAGCTCCGCTCTGTGCATACACGCTTACACGCACACATTTACATCAGACTACAATTTAACTAAGCTCAAAAAATGCACACATGTTTACGAAACCGGCTTCACTTTATTGTTCGCAGCGCTGTGTCTTGGTTTTTTATTTGGTCTGTCTGTGAGTATTTAAGTGAATTGCAACATTGGACATTGGACTTACTCTCGAGTAGTACCTGATAAGCAAAAAGCAAAGCAAAGTTTGTGGAAAAATGTAGCTTTGCCGTCCCTATCAATTTTCTTTTTTTGTTGGGTATCCATTCAACTTTTGAACTACTTACTTGATATATTTTCATTTTCAAATACGTATGTTTGACGGCACGGTTGGCGCAGTGGCTGCAGAGCGATTGGCTATTGCGTTGCGTGTCGCGGGTTTGATTCCCGCATTCATATTTGTATGGCCTACAGGTAGTTGTTCCGGGTCTCGCTGATTGTGTATGTGAGTTTAAATGTTTATAAACACACCCAAGATACAGGAGAAATTCCTAGTTTGGGGCACCGTTTAAAAAAAAAAAAACAATATTTAAATGTCTTGTTCTGTTTCAGTTTGACTGTATTACCACAAACATACATAAACCCACGTCTTTTTAACATGCGGGTGTTCACTGTACAGGGTATAGACTACAAACCGTCACCTGCCCGCGTAGCATAACCACCGTAGAAACGAAAGAGAATCGACAAGTCTTTTGTTCAACTGTCATTAAATCGACAAAATGGCAGTTGAACAAAAGATTTGTCGATTGTCTTTCGTTTCTACGGTGGTCATGCTAAGCAGGCTGCCACAAACTTTAAATACTCAATAATGATTAGCAGGTTATTAAGATGTCGCAGGCCGCAATCAATTAGTTAGCCTGCTCTTCAATAAAACTACATCCATTCTAAATGCACAACAGAACTCGTTTACCGTGTGATTCACAACTAGCAAATAGGTATTATCCAAGACTATTACCACATTGATAATCCAAGTTCCGTAAACACTATAGCGAATGTAGCATAGCTATACAGTTGACGCGTTGATTACAAGGCGAACACATACAACTCTATGCAACGATGCACCGGTTACAAACAAAACAAGTTGATAAAACTAATGATCCACGTATCTGACTCTATTAACACCAACCATTCAATCTTAAGATCCATCAATGACGAGAATATATACTAGGAAAACAATAAACAAGCAATTTTCACACATACTCACAACAAACTCGTTCAATTTCAAATCGAGATTCCCATAAAACGAAACACGTGCCACTGGTCTGAGACGCGAATGCGTACTGACAACAACGCTCCGCAAAACCCAGCAGCAAATAAAATCATACCTTCTAGAATGTTCTACGATTCGAATATCGCACAATAAGCAACCTTTCAAAGACAACCGACCAGTAAAAATGGATCTTCGGGAAACCATAAAAAAAACCGGCCAAGAGCGAGTCGGACTCACCGAGGGTTCCGTACAAACTTTTTAAAGGACAAACTTAACTTTGCAGTTCGATCCCTAGAAACGGCTATTGCTCCAACCGCAAATAATAAGTTTGTAATAGCAAACTCGCTTTTTTCTGTTATTAAACTACATATTTACGGTTTTCAGACTTTTCTCTTAACATGTGCTGTAAGACCTTGCTTTTTGCCAAATTTCGTGATTATAACCTCAACGGGAACTACCGTATAGGTTTCGACCCAAAATCTATAGGGTACTTCCGGTTGACCTAGAATTGTCAATTTTGGTTTAAAGCAAGGTCTTACAGCATACGTAAAGGGAAAAGTCCGAAAAGTTAAAAATGAAGGTAATACTTACAAGTTTTCGCAAAAATCTAAATTTGCCCATATCTTTTTATTTTTATCGTGTTGACCCAGGACCTTAATTTGTATACACCTTTATGGACTATAGACCTCAGTATATGGTATAAAATTTCAACTTGCTAGGTCCACCCGTTCCTGAGAAAACTGGTGGTGACAGACAGACAGACGGACAAAAAAGTGATCTTATGAGGGTTCCGTTTTTTCCTTTTGTGGTACGGAACCCTAAAAAGAGACAATTTAAAATTGGGATGAAAATAGGGCTGGACAGGTCAAGGGGAGTTGGTTAGGGAGAAGTTTAGCCAGGCCGTGAAAGCACTGGGATTAACTGGGATATAATAAGTTAAACAGTTGTTCCAATTCAAGGACGGTTTCATGAAACATGCATGTGACTTTCATGCGCTTAAGCGAGACGTGTTTTTGCTCCAGTCAGCCCCTATCATTTGCAATGGATCAGTGCAAATGTGGTTTGTTGATCAATTTGAGTCGATGATTCATTGCAGGCACTTGGTTTGTGATGTATTTGGGACTTTGGGACTGGGATCCATTTCTCCAGTTTCCATGGTCACAAATTTGCCGGTAATTCGGACGATCAGACTATTTTCTTTCAGAACCATTCAGGCCAGAACAGAATATTTGAATGCGAAAGTAACTCTGTCTGTCCGTCAATCTGTCTTAAAATGGCTGAACGGATTTCGATAAAATATGGCACACAGGTAGACCATGGGTTAGAATTATACCACGAGTTTATATAATTTCCGCACAAAACGCGCGGGAGCCGCGGGCAGAAACTAGTTGTCTGTAAACGCTTACTAACAATCCAGCTATCTACGAGTTATATGACGCAAACGATGCCCTTGACAATGAATGCACGGACTAAAACTGAGGATCGCAAATGAAGAGTGCAGGCAAACACACAAACCAATAGGTTGAGCATAATCATAGCTTATACTATAACGTTCCCACTGCTTGGTCCTAGGCCTGCTGTCTGCCAAAAGATATGGGTTAGTGGGTCCTATCTACTACTTGGGCCTTTTTTTCGGATGGGAAATCATCAAATTAATGACCCCTCCCACTCTGGGCGGAGCGGAAGGGAGTGCCAGACTTTTACTGACTAAAACCCGTCTATGTTCCTTCTTAGCCCTTTGTGTTCCAGGGCCGCGGTATCTCTTTCGAACAGTCCCGCAGCCCCGGACGACTACTTAGGGCCTACCATAATCCACTACGCGGGCCTACTACGGGTTGGTGGATAGTACATGAATAGAGCTCTTGTGGAGCTTTCCAGATCACTATACTAGTTTCTCATCCCACATAGAAAAAAGATCCTCCAACCACTCGGGTGATATGTCTGATGGACTTCTATCCCGGTTTGCAATTGAAGAATAATTCTTAACCAACCAAATTTCCTTTAAATTCCATAAATATCACCACACCTACATATAAATGTCACCCATGCCAAATTTTCCACCGTGTTGTTTGCCTATACTGCAATTTAACCATGTATTCGCGAATTTATAAACACATTAACATTACTGAACAATGCTAGAATCTTCTATGACTGTATTATTTTTAGGAAACTTCCTTCTTGACGGATGTTGAACGTCAGGTAAGAGATGCGCTAGGCAAATTTCTAAGTAAGTATTCTTTCTTATGAAAATTATGCATGAAGAACTCAGGACAGTAACTCAAATGATAGGTACGAGCAAATTATATGGGCAGAATTTACCGATAATCGAACATGTGAAGCTTAAAGAACAAGCAATCATGAACATAACAACAACAGAAATGATGATTTAGATTTCATTAATAGCTATGGAAATAATACCTACATTTACATCAGTATTACACCAGCATTATGCAATCATTTGTTGAAAGTAATCAGCCTACGTAGTTAAAAATTACTTACATCAACACTTCTACACTTAAAGTACTTACGGGATGATATCCGTGATTTTGTTTATGGTCGATGAGCTCCCGATATTTCGACGCTGTTGCAAGCATCATGATCGCGGGAATACTGAAGAGGTATGCGGGTGGGATGAAAATTATTTATTATGAGCAGACAAATCTGTCTACCCTCTTTCGTAGTCTTTTATTACGCGCACTACTGGAACTCGATTGTAACTCACGACAAAACGCACTCACAGTATCACTAGGTTTTTCTTGATAATGGAGACGCATGTTATTTTTTATTAGGTTTACCACTGGATTCCACGTACTTGATAGTTTAAAACCATCCTCACGATTGAAGTTTTTATGTTTTGAAATTTCAATAGCTTCTCTGGTCAACCTTGGGATGTAGTATCGGTCTGTAGACAAGATTTGTGGTTTGTGAAACTCCATCCAGTGATTTGGCCCTGAGTCCAGCAGATGTTCAGCTATGGCCGATTTGTGTCTCTCATTGTTTTTCACTGCTTTGATGTGTTCATTTATCCGGCATGAGATGGTACGTTTGGTTTGTCCAATGTATGAGCTACCGCAACTGCAGTCAATTTTGTATACCCCGGGATGTTCTAAGGGCAGTTTGTCTTTAGGTGAACGCAAACTTAGCCCGATTTTCTTGTAGGGAGTGAACACAGTTCTAATTGAGTACCTACTCAGTATTCTACCGATTTTATCGGTTACTCCCTTAACAAATGGCAAGTAGGTCGGTTGACGTTCCACCTGAGCCCTGGCTGGTCGTGTCGTCCTCGGTCTTCTTTCCCTTGTCTCCTTGTAGCCATTATTCCGTAGGACCTCCTGCACATGGGTTAATTCCTCAGTTAAATGTTCCGAATCGCACAAATCTCTTGCGCGATTGGTGAGTGAGTGCACTACGGAGTTTAGGTGGTAGGGGTGGTGATGTGAGGTGGCGTGTAGATAGCGGTCTGTGTGAGTCGGTTTACGGTAGACTGTGTGACCGAGACACCCATCATCCCTTACATTCACTCTAACGTCAAGAAAAGGCAAAACCCGATCCCTTTCTACTTCAACCGTGAATCTCATGGTTTTATGAAGGTTATTCAAGTGGTCCAAAACCTTCTTTATTTCGGTTTCATCTCCTTTCAATATACAGAAAATGTCATCCACATACCTTTTCCAACACTTAATTGGCACCGGACATGTCGAGATTGCTAGATCTTCAAAGTGTTCCATCCACAAATTCGCCACTACAGGGGCCACGGGACTGCCCATGGCAACACCATCGATTTGTAGATAGAACTGGCCTGCGTATAGGAAGTAGCTAGAAGACAAACATTGTTCCAGGAGTTTGGCGTACGTTGTTGGGATGTTCTTCTCTGGCAATTTCTTCTTAATCACTTCTAAACATTCCTTTACGGGTACATTGGTAAAAAGTGATTCAACGTCAAAACTGACCATAATCTCATCTACCTCGACCCTGGTCTGTTTTAATAGACTGACGAAATGCCGAGAGTCCTTTACAAAGGATGACGTGTGGCCTACCAGTTGTTGTAACACACTTGAAACGTGTCGAGCTAAGTCACTACAGGGGGAACCAATTTGACTCACTATCGGACGCAACGGAACGTCTTGTTTATGGATGTTGGGTAATCCGTACATCCTAGGCGGTTGAGGTACTTTCGGTCTAAGCAGTTTGTTTAAAACCTCTTCAGGCAAAGCGTCTTTGTTCTCCTTAACCATTTGAATAGTCCGCCTATGAACCCTAGCTGTTGGGTTATAATTCACTAGTCTGTATGTAGTGTTGTCTTGGAGCAGAGTTTTCATCTTTTGATCGTACTCCGAAACATTCAAAACAACGGTCGCATTTCCCTTGTCAGCGTTCAACACGAGGATATCTGCATCTTCTCTGAGCTCGCGTAGCGCGGAGCGTTCTTCACGCGTGATGTTGCTATGCGGAGGTTTAGCGCGACGTAATACTATGGCGACATCTTGTCTTAGTACGTCCGCGTCATTGGATGGTAACTTATTCTTAAAGATCGTCTCCTCTACACTTCCGATGACCTCCTCAAAAGGCACTCGCAGTGGCGTAGGTGCAAAGTCTAGTCCTTTCTTTAGTGCACTTAACGCTGGCTCACTTAACTGTTTATTCGATCTGTTAATCACAGTCAGAACGTCCCATTTTCCGTTGCTTGAATGATTCGACTTTTTGCTCCGTAGTAGGGCCTCAAACTTTCGATGTTGTTTCAAAGCACTAAGTTCTCGCGAACGTTGCGCTTGTAAATACGTTATACGGTCACATTTGTCAAAATCTTCCTTTGTTAACACAGAACTGCACATTAGATGAACCCGATACAACTCACACTGAACTTTACTTAATCTGTACCGATTATTCCGTATTAGTTTGCGTAATAATTTTTCACTCGCCTTTCGTAGAACGTTCGAGGAACCAGGAATGTCCGGGCGTGGTTTTATACGCACACATGCTGGTATTACGTCATTATCGCGGCACTTAATTAAAAACACCAACGATTCCCGTGCACATTCACACTTTTTCCGTAATCGTTCAAGATGATGAATTTGTTTACATAGTTCCGGCCCGTACCGGTTTTTAATGCACTGTTTTAGACTTTCACGGTTTTGATGAACCAATGAGATAATGAAACAATGAGAGACACAAATCGGCCATAGCTGAACATCTGCTGGACTCAGGGCCAAATCACTGGATGGAGTTTCACAAACCACAAATCTTGTCTACAGACCGATACTACATCCCAAGGTTGACCAGAGAAGCTATTGAAATTTCAAAACATAAAAACTTCAATCGTGAGGATGGTTTTAAACTATCAAGTACGTGGAATCCAGTGGTAAACCTAATAAAAAATAACATGCGTCTCCATTATCAAGAAAAACCTAGTGATACTGTGAGTGCGTTTTGTCGTGAGTTACAATCGAGTTCCAGTAGTGCGCGTAATAAAAGACTACGAAAGAGGGTAGACAGATTTGTCTGCTCATAATAAATAATTTTCATCCCACCCGCATACCTCTTCAGTATTCCCGCGATCATGATGCTTGCAACAGCGTCGAAATATCGGGAGCTCATCGACCATAAACAAAATCACGGATATCATCCCGTAAGTACTTTAAGTGTAGTGAAAAACCGTGAAAGTCTAAAACAGTGCATCAACACTTCTATCCCACTTTTCCATTGCATTCCGAAGAATTTGGAAGGAAATTCGGAATACATTCCTTCATACGTTTGATAAATTCGTCAGCCAGACTGCGTTAAAAACGCGATGAATGTTGCTGAGTTGTAAAAATAAATAGCATTGGGAATGCGAGTGTATTACACAATAACCTCGTGTCTCGATTGAATCTACTTGTATTGGACGTCGGGTGCAGTCGAGGTCGGCTTGATTGGTTTTAGTCCCCAGTCTAGATATAGAACAGATTTAGTGCTCTTTCAATCAGTCTCCATTTCAGGAAATAATGGACTTATTTGATGAATGTTATTGGATGGCAAACAAGACCAGCAGGGCTCTATTACGTATCTTTCTGATATCCAGTGACTATCGAACTTCGGTTGTACACAGAACTTTGATGACAACCGTGTCATAATATTGGTATTACGTATCATACTGAGTGGATATCACTTTACGGTGACTAACAGGGTCATACATAATACGAAACGAACCTTTTGACAGTTAATTTATTGATGGACACTGAGCCCAGTTACTATCATTTCGAGCTGTCAACAGAGATACGTAATAGCCCTACAGTTCCTTTTGATTGAACTCAACGTGTTCATCGCCTATGGAGTGGCCATATGAAAAAAACTTTGGAAGCTTGAGGTAATTTCATATACAGACTCGGACTTAGGGTCGACAAACTAACTGAATTACAGCTGGAAGAAGAAGAAGAACAAGTAAATGATTTTAGTCCTCCTAAGTCCTTGCCGAATTTCAGCCATGGCGGCCAACCTCAGCAAAGGTTTGCCATCGACACGGCAGATAGTGCATAAGTTTAGTGTGTGCAATTTGCACTCTTTGTCTTTGGTCACGGCAAGACCGGAGAGATCAAGCGCAAGACCATCGGCTACAACATGAAGCAAGCAACACAGATCAGGAGTAACAGTACTGAAAATCTAGATTCTATGCTGTGCTGGAGAACACTGCTGCAGTAGTAGACTAACTTGATCGATAATTATTTGAATGCAACCTTAAATATTTCAGACGAGAGTTCTTTTTAGGCCAATATGTACTGCGAAATAGTTCACGGGATTCGAATTACGATACAATCTACAGTCTACACAGTACATACATACAGAATTGTCATATAACTCAATGTTAGAAACACAGTTTCGAATCAGTAGCCGTCTGGCTAGAAAATCAATATAGCCTGTCATTGTCACTCGCAGAATGCCCCCCTAGGTGGTCGACACAAGGCTCTTTGTTGTCCTCGTTTTATGAAAGCTCTATTGAATATTGGAAGCTACTATGAAATAGACAGATTGACATTTAAAACCTGTGTTTAGTTCTAGTGAGTATGGAAGCCGTTGTGTAAGCGTCTGGTTTTATATTAAAAAGCTTTTTATAGGTAGTAAAATGTTTTTGGACTATTTCTCCAATTTTATTTTCTGTGAAATTATACAAGTTATCCCAAGAAAATTAATAATACAATTATGCTATACCTAAATATAATATAATACCTAAAAAACTTCGAGTTTAAGAGACCTTCTTGATGAACTCGTAACAAAATCGTGTAAAAGAAATAAAAAAAACCGGCCAAGTGCGTGTCGGGCCACGCGCAGTGTAGCCAGTTATCACAATATAGAACGAACCCGTTGGTACAACGCCATTTAGGCCTCTAAATGGCGTTGTACCAACGGGTTCAGCTTTGTGAAACTTATGATAATTTATTATGTTTTTTTAGTTTTTTTTATTCTATTTTAGATTTTGTTTTTCAATGCAAGTCTTTACCCGTTCTAAACAAGCAACTTAGTCACTTTGTTGGATTTATTCAAAGAATTTTGTATTTGGTACAAAATTATCCAACACCTAAGTTCAACGGCTATTACTGCTAAACTAATAAAGTTATCTTAACTCTTATGGGGTTCATAGGGTGGGATGATAGTGCATTTCAAATTTGCACTTAAAAAAAGGTTAATATTTCGTAAATGGAGCATTAAATCGACAAGTAGTATTAAAAACCCCTTAGTCATTTTAAAAGACCTATTCAAAGACACCCCACACGATGGGGTAGACGACGAAATAAAAATTCATCCCCACTTCACATGTAGGGGAGCTACCCTAAAAAAATATATTTTCCAAAAATGTATTTTACCACTCGGCGTATTTGATATACACACCTCTACAAAATTACGGCTTTCTAGTATTAACGGTCTCTTAGCAAAACCTCGGACAGACAGACAGACAGACTGACGGACATGACGAAACTATAAGAGTTCCTTGTCAGGACTAGGGAACCCTAAAAGAAAATTTTCAGGTATTTAGAACAAAGCAAGAAAAAATATGGTTTCTTTGACTTTTCTAAAGCTTCCTACAATTTATTTGGAATTTAAAAGAAAATCTTTACAAACACTCAAGCAAAGTTAATCTAAATCAGGGGTTGTTTACGCAACTAATTGGAAAAGGTTTTCATTAGAATTTCTTGAAATTGGGAAAGTCACTTTACTATGTTTTCCACATTTCCAAAGCAAATTATATAGTGGAAAAAGAAAACGTTTTGACATTTCAAAAAAAAGAAAGGTTGCCCAGATTTTATGGGACTGCAAGCTGGACATGTAGGTCAATGTAGGCCAATTGAGCAGTGGGCCCGCAAAACACAGAATTGGTGCCCTGAAACCGTGAGATGGGGCCGCGGCAAATGGAAGACAACTTGGATGTCTTCTTGAAGAAGTGGCTCAGAACCGAGACCGATGAAAATAATGTAGACCTTTGCCCAGCAATGGTACAGTAAAGGCGAGCTAAAATAATAATAATAATGAACTGCAAGAAAACCTACATGCATTCAAATCTTTCATGAATGTGACGCGTAGGTAGGACTCAACCAACCTTGAAAGTCTCGATATTGTACAGAAATTCTAGCAATTATGCTTTCATAACTAAATACTCACTTCTTATACTTCAAGGACAATCGAGAAATCGCACGTCAGAAAGTACTGAGACTCATTTAATTTACTAATAACGTTCGGGAAATAAGGTCACAGCCAGCCAGAGTACTGAGTTGCAGGTGTTTTATACGTAGTTACGTAATAAGCTTACCGTGTCGATTTGCAAAAGGAAAACTTCTAAAAATCCAACCAATATAACTTTAACGTAAGTTCAATTACAATTTATCATACTTCAAGGGTAGCCGGCGGTGATTTTCATCTCTCGGGGTTGACTTGTCAGTCCAAAAGGTGTGCTGTGCTAGCTTGTGGTACATAGGCTTTTTGACTAAAATTCGGGGAAATTCAATAGAACACTGTTACTTTCATTCTAAAATATCATATCGCAGCGAACCGAGAATACGCCCTTGTGGTATCCCTGTTTTGTTTGCAAGATACTAAGATAGCCCGCCTTTAGAATGACAACGCTGACAATCCTGTTCAGCGATTTACTACAATAACGTTTACCTAACATAACATCACGCCTGTTTCCCCGACGGGATAGACAGAAATCTAGGCACTTAGCAAAGGTGTATAATAAACTCACATTTGACCAGAAATATTTAAGTCCCATGTTATTATCCGAAGAGCTCGTGACAAATAATACGGCTTCTCGGGTCGATCTTCAGGCTAGTCGGGTTCTGGGCATGAATACAAGTCACCTATGTCTAATTTTAACGACGACTCGGATACGGGTTGTAGGCCCACGAACAAATTTATTGTTCGACCCATGGGTACCCATAACATTGCCGGGGCTGCGGGACTATTCGAAAGAGATACCGTGGCCCCGGAACACAAAGGGCGATGAAGGAACATGGATGGGTTTTAGTCAGTAAAAGTCTGACACTCCCTCCTGCTCCGCCCAGAGCGGGAGGAGTTATTTGATGATTTCCCGTCCTAAAAAAAAAAAAAAATGGATACCCATAACATGTCGAGTTACCTCCGTGCCTCGGAAAGCACGATAAGCCGTTGGTACCGACTGTCAATTGTAGATCTTTGACAGTCGTTAAGAAGTCAGCGGCCCGAAAGTCTGACAACCAGTCTTACCAAGGAGTATTGTATTACCCGGTACTAACTGGGTTGTGGAAGTCGGTCTAGATAGGCAGTCGCTCCATGTAAAATAGTGATATTCAGCTACATGCGGTTAGACTGGAAGACGACCCCAACATAGTTGGGAAAAGACTAGGCAGATGATTTTATTAGCTGTGGCAATATTGATTTGATACTTTGGTTTTCTATTTCGACTAATCTCTTATAGCCTGTGTGACCATCGACATTAATGACCTAAATTGCGTTACGCAATGCCAGTGCCTGCTTACACAAAGCTGTGCTATTATTACAACTGCATTAAGCTCATTTTCGCGTTATACACCGATTATAAAAGGTTTTACTTCGTTTAATCCTGTTGTTCGATAGATATGTGCTAGCCGTTTATTACGACCTACGGCCTCTATGGAGGTAAGAATACCTAGTAATTTGTTACTTAGATGACAATCTTTTTGGATTGGCAATACTGACGAATGTTACAAACTTTCATCTACTTCACTACGACATTAATGGAGACAGGAATAGAAACCAACAGACAGAGTATGTGACACAATTTGTGAACCCAAAACACTTTCATGGCACAATTTTACATACAAACACTGCCATAAACACAGATGTTGTAATTCCATGCTCCATAAGTGAACCTACTCTACAATTAGTATTAAACTATGTGAGCCTTAGTTCCACTGCCCATGTGGTGGTATACTGTACATATCTGCCATACCCTTTCAGGAAAACAGGTGTTATGTTTTGATAATTTGCTCATCTGAGAAGAAAGAATTCCTTCAATTAAAATCTATCTAATATAATTTATCTATGCAAAGTTAATGAGGTAATTCCATCCGTCAAGTCTGTCATCACCTTTTTGCAAGATAAGACCTTGTAAGACTGCAATTATGAATCATTATTTAGTTTGTTAAACATGGATGTTAAATTCATCGGAATCATCAAAAAATTAAAGAATTATAACACACTAGCACTTCACTCGCGTCTTTGTCTGCTAAAACAAGTATGGATGTTTATGCAATGCAAATCTTCTTTTCAGTAAAACAGGGCAAAACTTTGATTCATGCATAATTATAATTAGTGTGCATGTTCAGTATTAATTTGATTTCAAACATTAATTTGATATTTTTTACCTACAGGGTCCATAATTGTACCTTAGCTTTAAGCCCATTGTAAGATCTTCACGCATTATGGAATGCAAATAGAGATATGAATAATATGATAAGTTTCAAGAATAAGATAAGAGTTTCAAACCCTACTAAATCATGATTTTGTTCGAGACACCATTGTTTCACTATTGTGTCTACTTCGTGGACAGATCAAGGGCTAAGCAGCAACAACATGAAAATCAAACAGTATGTGTTTATTTTCATGTTGCTGGACATTTTAGAATGTTCATAAATTATTTTGAAAGAAAAAAGGAGAGAGTTCTGTTTATAATATTTTCATAATAAAAGTGTGCACTACTGGACTTCAAAACAAAGTTTTGTTTTAACTAAAGAAGCCCAAATACTTGTTTTTTTTGTGGAACTCCAAATTTGGACTTTGTTTTCTCTGATTTTTATTTATATGCTGCTGGTAGAATAGGATAGAATTCTCTTTATTATGTACACCATAAAAATTACAGATACAAATGTAAAACATTTTACAGTACCCGGCAATAAATATTGCACATCGACCTTTGGAAAGAGACAATCGGCTAATTTCGGCTTCGTAGAGCGTTATCTCTGTCGCACACTACCTATGTGACGTTTGTCAGTCGTTGTTCAAGTGCGATAAAGTGCGGTCGCGTCCAGTTCAAAATATATATTAAGAGTTGTTAACACCCCCAAATTTAAATAATTTAAAATTGCACAATGGCATCTTTAGGAAAAAGAGGGAAACCTTTACGAGGTCAGTCACGCGAAATTATCTACAATGTTTATAAATATTTTGTAACCGAAACTGACAGATTTTTTTTTTTTTTTTTTATGGCAACTCGTACAACATTACTGCCAGCATCCAGTCTTGAAACATACACGTGAAAAAAAAAATAAAGAAAAGGGGAAATCAAAGCATAAGTATAGGGAGGATAGATAAAAACATATATTAGAAATAAAATAAAAATAAAAAACCAAAGGGAGAACAGGGTTTTCAATGTCACGGATTACTTGAAATGTTATGAAACATCATATCTTTAGATTATTTAAAGTTATGAAATGGGCTAAGACTTTTAGGATCGAATGGTTTTTGTTAGCTGCATGCAAAAGCGTTGGAATATTTAGCGGAAAGGGAATTTCTAATTCTGACAAGGATTGAAGGAATTCCGAACGATCATATAAGTGACACGAGAAAAAAATGTGGTTAACGTCACCTTCATCCAAACCACATTCGCATAAAGATGAGTCTAGAATATGAATTTTATGAAGAAACGATTGTGTGCAGCAGTGGCCAATGCGCATGCGACATATAATAGATGTAGCCTTTTTACAGAGGTGAGTTTTATAAAACCACGGTTTTTTGCGTAACTTGGGTTGAATCTTGGCATAATATGCACCCTTTTGTTTTACAGACTGCTCCCAGTGTCTGGACCAAGAGGTTCTTAAGAGCTCACCTGGAAGGGACACAAGATCATGACAGTAGCTTTTCATGGAAAATACGTCACCACAATCGACAGCCTCCTTTGCAAGAGAATCGACTTTTTCGTTCCCAGTGATCCCCACATGGCTAGGAATCCAGGCTAGAGTAATGGAGACATTTCGTAATTGGGCTTCAAACAGTAATTTTTTAATTTGGAAGATGATAGGGTTATGGGAGGTTGCATAAAAAGGGTTCTGATGGAGTGCTTTTATGGAACTTAGAGAGTCTGATAGTATCAAAGAAGACCGAAGTTTGAATAAAGTACAGTATTTGACCGCTTCAAGAATGGCAAGAATTTCACCAGTGAAGACGGAAGATTCTGGAGGAGATTTGATTTTCTGTACAATGTTCCAGTTTTGGTGATACACCGCATAGCCTACACAACCAGAGGGGTCTAATTTTGAAGCATCAGTAAACAAAAGATGGTGACTTGAATATTTATTATCAATAATGCGTAATAATTCTTTATTGGGATTGATAGTATATTTATCAATACCCAATGAGATAGTTTTGGGCTCAAATAAGACTGCTGGCCAAGGGGAATCAAAAATAGGTAGTTTGGGGGAGCGGTATACTGGATATTTTATATTCTGCCAGTGCTTTAGACTATTAACTAATGACGGAGTTTTATTATAACGGTTGTTGTTCCCATACTCTGCTAGCTGCTGTAGCTTTGGTATAAGTGGGTGATTATTAAGCTGTAGAGAGCGAAAAAAGTATCGGTCAGCCAGGTACTGTCTCCTTAAATCGAGAGGAGAGTCACCTGCCTCATTCTGCAGGGCATTAATTGGGCTAGATTTCATAGCCCCCAGTATGATCCTTAGTGCCTTGGATTGTATTAAATCTAACTTTTTTAAATTTGTTAGACCAGCCGGTTCCATTAAAAACGTAGCATAGTCCAAATGGCTCCTAACCAGTGCATTGTATATGAGTTTAAGACAGTAGGGATGTGCTCCCCACCAGACACCACATAGTGCGAGCAAGATGTTAATGTTTTTTTCGCATTTATTGTAAATATGGTTAATGTGAGGGATGCAAGATAATTTAGAGTCAAAAACATATCCTAAAAATTTTACTTCGTTAACACGCCTGATTTGTGTATTTACTAAGCATACCTCAAAAGGCGGGATAATCCTTTTCCTGGTGAACAGGACTACTTGGCTTTTAGCTGCGGATAGTGCCAGTCCATGTGACGAGAGGAATTCATTCAGAGTCAGTAATGCGATTGACACTGTGTGGGCGCAATTTACGATATCTTTATCAGCTCTATAAATAAGTAGGTCATCCGCATATTGGAGGAGACTGCATTCTGGGACAGTGTTATCCAGTCCGTGCACATAGAGGTTGTAAAGGATGGGACTAAGTACCGACCCCTGGGGAAGACCCTTAAAAACTTTTCGGGGATGCGTAATTTCGCCATTAATTTTTAGATAAATTGTGCGATCCAAATAGAAGTTTATGATAAACCTCGTCATCTTCGGCGGTATTCTTAGCTGGAGTAGTTTCTCCCTAAGAATAGGAAGAATGACATTGTCATAGGCTGACGTGATATCTAGGAATGCTGCTACCACTGCCTCCTTGTTGGCAAATGCAAGTCTGATGTCAGTAGTAAATATGCTAAGGCTGTCGATCGTGCTTCTTCTTTTACGAAATCCGAATTGGGTTGGGGATAGAATCGAGTTACTCTCTATGAACCACTCTAGTCTGTTTTTAAGCATATGCTCCGTTATTTTGGCTATCGTGGAGGATGAGGCAATGGGGCGATATGATGAGCTGTCACCCGGGTCTTTTTGGGGTTTTAGGATGGGAAGGATCACTTGTGTTCTCCAGGGGTCTGGCACAACCCCTGATTCAAAGAGACAGTTTACGATGTTAAGGAAAATAGAGAGACAATGGTCATTACATTTCAAAAGAAAGGAATAGGGAATACCATCTAGGCCTGGAGTGGAATCTTTAACGTGGGAAAGGACGATTTTGAGTTCTCTTAAGGAGAAGGGGTGATTGAGGGGATTATAAGTCTGCGATTCGGAAAGGACGTACGGGTAACTAATTTCAGGTTCAGAAGGAACAGAGGAGGGGGCCAGTTTATTAAGGAAGGTATCAACGCAGTTATCAGGGAGTGATGACGACTTAGACGCTTCAGGGAGTGATGAACGATAGCGCCTAATATTTTCCCAGACAAGTGACGAATGGGAAGAAGGGGACACGGAGGAGCAATACTTTTTCCAACCATCCCGTTTTTTGGAGCTGAGAGTATCTTTTGTCTCATTTTCAACGCGTAGTAGCTCATTGAAGTTTTCGTCAGACATTTGCTCACAGTAGTTACTTTCAGCTCTTTTTCTGTTACGGACAGCAACTGTGCACTCTCTATCCCACCAAGGAGGAGACAGGCGAGATCTAGGGATCGAGTTTTTAACAGGAATAGCAGTATCCGCAGCGCACAAAAGGGCCTGTGTGAAAAGTTCAAGGCATGTTGTTGCGTTGCCAGTAGTAACCCTAGGAATTTGGTTAGCTTTCACCGTTACTGCACAACTAAATAGAGTCCAATCAGCTTGGTCCAATTTATATTTTATTGCTGGTTTTCTGTTCCAGGAAACCGCGCCTGACTTGGGATATGCAATTAGTATTGGGAAGTGATCACTCCCATGTGCACTAGTCAGAGTTGCCCAGGACAAAAGTGACGCTAATTCGTTGGAGCAGAGGGACAAATCTACGGCACTTGCGGCTTCATTCGGCCTTGTCCTACGGGTGGGAGAACCAGAATTTAACAGGCACAGGTTAAGGTCATCTATTATTTCAAGTAGAGCTGTACCAGATGAGTCGATGGAGTCAGAGCCCCATACAGTATGGTGGCAGTTAAAGTCTCCTAAGATAATAAAGGGTTTAGGCAAGGAAGAGATAACAGATTAAAGATTGCTAAGAATAGAAATGGAAGGGGAAGGAATATATACTGAAAGATAGGTGATACCATGCACTCTGACCGCAACAGCATTAAAACTGTTATGGCGAGTAGGCAAGTTCACCAATGAATAAGGGATAGGGTTGCGAATAAAAATGGCGGAGCCGCCATATCCGTCCACCCTGTCGTCCCGGACACAGCAAAAACCTGGCACCCGAAAGTGAGAGCCAGGCTTAAGCCAACTCTCCGAGACGGCAGCAATGGCAGCATTATTTTTATTTAATAAATATAGGATGTCAGGTTTTTTATTAGAAACACTTCTACAATTCCATTGTAGAATTGTTGGGTTTGTAGACATTGTGTATAGTGTTTTGTAATTTATTAAGTAATTGGGCAACGTTGGACGGTAAATTTGAGGAGCGAGAGACAATTTTGCACAGGGCCTCAATGAGTTCAGTTATGGATTCAATTTCATTAAAGAATTCTATATTCTCCGGTTGACTGGGAGGATATCCACAGCCATTGGAGGATTGAGGTATGGCAAAATTATTAATAATGGCCTGATGAGCTTTTTTATCATAGCCTTTTTGCAATTGTGGTCTTTGAGGTTTATTGTAGAAAAATGTTTTACGGTATGAAACTGAATTATTTTGTGTAGGTTGTTGTGTGTTGTGTGTGTGAAAGTTAGGAGCATTTGAGAATTGAGGAGGGGAGCTTTGTGTGACCTCTGCAAATGACCTTTTAATAGGGTGAAAGTTTCTGGCTGCTTCTAAGTAAGATATGGCTTTCTCTGCCATATCCTTTTTGATATTCTTTTGCCGCTCGTGCTCTAGACACTTGCGGTCCGTGGCCTTGTGGTTACCTTGGCAATACAAGCAAAAATAATCACCCTCTTCTACCTCGCACTCTTCCGCAGTGTGATTTAGACTGCATTTAGCACATCTCGGTTTAGAGCGGCAGATTTTGGCAGTGTGTCCAAACCTACAACAGCGGAAGCATTGTATTGTTGGGTATTGATATACCTCAACCAGTATAGCATTATAGCACACAAAGACTTTGGAAGGCAGTATTTGTCCATCAAATGTCACAACAATTGACTCCGTATCTTCAAAGGTGCCATCAGTAAAAACTTTTCTGCGCAGACGTCTTATTTTGAGCGCTGCAGTTATATTTGGGGGTAAGCTAAGTTCCTCTATAATTTCCTCTGGGGATAAGTCAACTGGAACCCCTTTCACTACCCCAAGCCTGGAGACATTAAAAGAGGGGATAAAGGCTTTGTAATTATCTAAAAGGCACGGGTTGGTGATGAAATTGTTAGCCTCCTCTGGATTCAGAAACTGTATAGAAATCCGGTTGCGGCCAATTCTCTTAATACCATCGTCTGCAATATTTTTAATATTGTGTTTTTTAATAAATCGACCAAATGAGACAGCATTAATTGAGGTACCTGCTGTGGGCGAGTCATTGAGAACTACCCTTTGCACGTGGATAATAAATGGGCCACGATCTTTTTTATTATAAGGGCGTGCCTGTGATAATTGAGAGGAAATATGTGGGTCCACTTGAGTGGTATTAGGAGATTGGGAACTCTGCAAAATCAACGGTATAGTAGGGGGAACAGCAGGTGGGGTTAGTTGGGTTTGGGAAGGGGTTGAGCTGAGTCCTTGCGTTAGTGGAGGAGGGGTGTCATTAACTTTCTGAGAATTTGGGAGCGGAGGGAAGGGTTCATTAATTGAGGAAGCAGAGGAGCTAAGATCTATGTTCCGATTGATATCATGTCGGCTCTCGCGCTCAATTTTCTTTTGCTTATTTTTTTGTTTTTTATTTTTATTTTTATGCCTGCCAAGTGTCTCTTCATACATTTCTTTAGTTAAATACTCTGTTTGTTTTATTAGACTGTTGTCGTCGCTTAGGCAATCGCCGACAACAGTCTCGAAACGAGCTGGGGAAGGGACAGTTATGGGTCCTGTGTCAGGATCTGGGGGTTTAGGTGGAATGGACGAGAAGTCCATATCCATTGTGTTTACCTATTAGTATTTACAAGATGGAAAAAAACGAGAGGGTGAGGTTATGTTAGACCACTTATATTAAAATACTTAATTATAGAACTTCACAAACGGCATGCAATACACAATTTACAAAATATAAACACAACACAAACACATAGACACCAAATGACACTGAAAAACCTGAAAAATTGGTAGAAGTCAGGGAGAAACGTGTATGCCACTTTGACGTTCAACTGACAGTCAACTGACAGATTTAAAAAAAAATGAAGATGAAAATGTAAGTTGTTATTTTAAGAAGGTTCAAGAGCGAGTTGCAAATGCCACTGGAATTTCAAGAAGAACTTTGAACAATATATTAAACGAAGTCAGTACTGAAACACATTCTACTGAAATAAAGTTCAGCACTCCAAAAAAAGGGAGACCAAAAAAGCAATTTCGTTTGCATATGGACGATTTTGATTATGATGTTGTTCGAAGAATGGTGTATGATTTTCACTTACGATTTAATGAACTGCCAACAATAAAATCATTAAAAGCTAAATTATCTGAAGCTATTAATTACAATGGGTCTGAAAAGACGTTGAGAAAATACTTCACGAGATGGGATTTCGGTTCACTAAAATGGAAGATAATCGAAAACTTCTAATGGAAAAGTACGATGTAAGTCTCAAACGGATGGAATACCTCGATAAAATACGCAAATTTGGCGAATCAGGAAAAAATATCGTCTACATGGATGAGTCTTACATACATACATCCCACACTAAAGGGAAATCTTGGAGTGATGACAAGAAAAAAGGAGTAAAAAAGCCAATTTCAAAAGGTCAACGTTTGATAATAGTTCATGCGGGTAATGAAAAAGGCTTTGTACCCGGTGCCTTTTTAACGTATAAATCCACGGACACTACAGGTGACTATCACAATGAAATGAATAACGATAACTACGAAAAATGGCTGGTTAATCAATTAATACCAAATATACCCAGTGATTCTGTTCTAGTTATCGATAACGCACCCTATCACAACAAATATGTTGAAAGACCCCCCAACTCAAACACCATTAAACAGGAAATGATCCACTGGTTAAACAGACACGAAATTCCAGTAGATCCAAAATTAACAAAAACCCAGATTTACGCTATTATATGTCAGCACAAGGAGAGGCATACAGAGTTTTCCGTGGACAAAGTACTTGCCGAACATGGGCACACTGTGTTGCGATTGCCACCATATCATCCGAATTTTAATCCAATAGAAAATATATGGTCTCAACTGAAAGGCTATGTAGCCTCTAGAAATGTGGGTATGAATTTAACAACAGTAAAAACATTATTGACTGAAAAAGTAAACATGATCGGGGCTGAAGATTGGAAAAAGGTTTGCGATCATGCAATCAAATGTGAGAATGAATATAGAAGCATTCAACACGGTTTAGACAATTACACTGATAGACTAGTGATAAATACGGCTGACAGTGACAGTGATATTGATCTCTTTGAGAGCACAGATAGTGAAATGGAAGTAATTGAGAATTAGAATTATTATTATTTTTATTACAATGTCTCATTTTAACAATATGATTAATGTTGTTTATTATGTACACTACAGCTGTAATTTTCCAAAATAATTAAATACGAAAACATAATGGGAACATGTTTTTTTTATTTTATTTTACCCCAACCTAAAGCCATCACTATAGAAAAATTGGTGTATTTTATACAAATAATAATTATCAAAAGAAGCAAATCATAATTGTTTTAACAGCTCCTAATAGATACCGGACTGTTTGTATTTCGTGCGAGAGAGATAGCGCTCTACGAAGCCGAAATTAGCCGATTGTCTCTTTCCAAAGGTCAATGTGCAATATTTATTGCCGGGTACTGTACAAGGGGTGACACAATGAGCGGTCTTATCGCTAAAAGCGATCTTTAAAAAACAACCTTTGGATGGATTTAAGGGGGAAGGAGAGACAATACTACAGGTAGCCTGTGGTGTACCATTTACTTATATAAAATAAATACATACATACATAAATATATAGGTATACACATAAATATATACAATTTTTTTATTAATTCCTGTAGTCATCTATGATCTCATATTTTATATTTTTAAATATTTCTTATAAAAATACATATAAAAACATTTAAAAATATAAAAAATAGTAGTCCGCCGGTGTCGGGAGCAGGGTCCAAGCCACTATTAATATTATTAACAAGAAGAAGGTGCAAAGAACTGAATTAAAATACCTATTAAAAATTAAGCTTAATTTTTAATACAAGTATTGGTATTCTGATATAGAGAGATTTTTAGTTTTTAGACCAGTTTTTAGTTTATTCTGAGGGTCGTGTTATTTAAAAAAAAAACCGGTTTTAATGTTAGTTGCTAGTTCAGTTCTCTACTCAATATTTGCTAAAACATAAAGTATTCACAAACTCACCTCGAAAAACAGAAATCAGCTCATCGAGGGTTTCCTCGAATCCCAATAAATCAGTGTTTTCAACTTATAAATTTAATTACTAATAGTTCACAGCTGCCATACAACATTGTATTATTTGACTGTCAAGAATTATCTAGCACGCACGTCTAAATAATACAGAAAAATAGATAAAATCTTGAAAACACATTTTCATTCAATTTCAATGCAAAATATTGACATCGCGAACATGGATTGGTGTTGCCTGTTGGCTCAGTGATGGGTTTTACATGATTAGGGGTAAACATTTAAGTCTAGGTACAGTACGATTCAAACTTAATGGCGGCTCGGAAGTTAGCTGCCAGTCACAGAACATATATACCCTAAAGGCTGCCAGTGCAGGTTCGCGCATGTACAGTCAAGTCGAAAATCATCTAAGCTCGTTTAATTATTTTTATAACTGAAACTTGTGTGAATGTTTTAGTGCTATAAGATACGTATTTATTTGTTAGTTTGTTGAGTACAGGGTTCAAGGAAAAATAAAATAGGTTTTATGAAAAATATAAGAAATGTATTTTTACATTTTTTTCTACAACGGCTGTACACCCTCCATAAAAACTTGTTTACTTGTGGAAGAAACTTCCATGGAACTATCGCTTCCTTTGTCTTCACTTGAATCTGATTCGTTTTCAGATTCAGATTCAGTATCGGATTCATCGTCACTGACATGTATAATAAATTCGTCCGTCAATCTGTCGATGACAACGTCACTTTTTTATAATCTTCCTCTATCCTTATCACTTTTCGACACAATGCCCCATTTTCCCCCATTTCATTGACTTTTTGCTGGACCAATTCCTTGACCGAATTTACGTTCCAGTTTACGTTTTTCTTTGCAACGTATTTTTAATTGCTGCCCATGCCATTTCGATGGGGTTTAAATCGGGGTGGTAAGGGGGAATGCGTAACACTATGTGGTTATTGTCTTCATTCTCCTTTTTCATAAATTGGATGACATTATAAACCATTTTTCTCGCTTGTCTGCGTAAAACGTTGTATCGTCCGCGAGGCATTTTACAAATAAATACCAAAGTATTTTCCGCACAACCAAAAACAGTCTTAAAACTTTACGTAAATAACGAACAACGAACGGAACAATAACAAAAACAACAACAAATTATAATGAGCTCGACTGTACTTATGCAGAAATTCGCGAGCGTGTGCAGAATACAGACGTAACTCACACACTAAAGCGATGACGCGTAGGGCGAGTGCGGGTGAGAGAGAGAGCGCGCGGGGATGTGCCCCGCCGGCACGTACATCTACGTCCCGCTGATACCTAAAAATTGCGATCTGCGCAGCGAAACGTACGATGTTCCGAGCCGCCATTAAGTTTGAATCGTACCTTACTATTTTAAGAATAAAATAATCTTTATTTGCTTGAAAATGTTACATTGAGGTGTTAAAGATAAAAGGGTTCTATATATTCCACTTGCTACAATTCAGCATGCAAGTATTGTTGTATTAAAACATTTAAAACCAAGCTAAAAATTAAAGTTTAGCTAGTTATGGATTACAACATAATAAAATACTAAGGATGTTTATAGGGAAAAGTCTAAGAACACAAAACAAAATGGATGAATTAATAGTTATTTGATGTTTCGAACCCGGGACCCTAAGAACGTAAGGCAGAAGTAATATCCGACTGATTAATCATTTTTCAATTGAAAAGAGTATGCTTGAATGATTTGGTTACATAGACATGAACTGTGAAAAGTGACTAACAAAAGGCAAGCAAGAGTCTGTGAGTGACACTGACTCTTGCTGCAAGAGTCAGTGTCAACGCTGCCGGAAGGAGATGGCATCGTCCTAATAGAAAGCAAATGCTCGATCATCGTAGGTTCGCGCGAACTTAGTTCGTACGAACGCGCGATCAAACATATTGAATTCGAATAGGCGTCCTAATTGAAATTCGCGTGATATTGCGCTGCACTGCGCTGCCCGCATTCATTTCCATCTAATCCAAATATTTCGTCATCAATTCGCGCGATGTTATGACACCCAGTTTTTGCTATCGCGCGAACACACGATGGTCGCATCGCTTACTCGCGCGATGATCGCGCATTCGCGTTCTATTAGGACGATGCCGATGATCTAGCCTAAATAGGACATTGTTTGTGTTATGATAAGGTACAAAAAATAATATATAAAAAAATAATTATAAATGCGGACGAGGTAATTTATTTGTATCAAAGTAAAGAAAAATGATGTGCCAGCGATGTAAATGTAATAATGCCAAGATGATCAATAAATTTGTGATTCAATTTTAAATGTACATGGTTTTTTGGGGAACCTATTATTTTGGAGCTTGTAGCCCTTTTTGTAAGTCGTTGTCTATTATATCACTTGTGAAAGTGTCAATGTCAAACTTATGGATGCCCACTAGAAAATCGCCTACACATAGTAAATCGTCTAGTACAATTAAAACGTCAAAGAATAATAGATAGAAGGATAAACCTAATGTTTTAGTTGAAAATCAATGTGTGTAAAAATAACGCGAGTTACTAAGTTACTAAACCATTTTTTTATTCGTCTATGTTTGACTGTCAATCTCGGAAATTCGGAATCTCGTTAGTCTCGATCAAGATTCAGATTCAAGTGTCAAAACTCTATTCCTAACCTAAAACAAGAAGCGATTTTTATTGAAGAAGAAAAGCAAGATAATAACAACAATGAATGGCATAAGAATAATCAAGAGCCTTCCTCTTCAATGGCGTTCGTTTTCGCGATGGTAAGGGGCCGATTACAATGATCTCATTAATATAGAAAAAAATAGGTTACCAAACTTGACTGACACAAATTATTCGTTATTATTGAGGTTATTATAACAATAGGCTTGTTTATAACAGAGAAAGAAATTAGTGCTTGCCACCTTCAAGATCGAAATATATCTTTAGATGTTTAATAAAAAAGAATCCTTCATTAATACAATGTGTAATTTTTCAGTGCTATCCTCCGCCAAGAGGTAGTTCAAGCAGCGTCTCCTCTGTCCATACCGGTACCAGAGGGCGTAGACAAACCCGTATCCCCAAAAATCGAAAAGATTGTCTCTGAAATTACCAACTTAAACCTCCTTGAAGTATCCGAACTTAGTCAAGTCCTGAAGAAGAGGCTGAATCTTCCTGACGCTCCTGTGATGCCAGTGGGTGGCTTTGCCATGGCTGCCCCTGCTCAGGATGAGGAAGAAGCCACCCCTAAAGCTGTGAAGACTAGCTTTACTGTAAGTACTTTTTAAAGGCTCCTAAGACTGTTTTTCGTAAAGGGCTGACAATTATCAGATGATTTTTTTTTTTTTGTAATTACACTAATACTTTTTTTTTAATTTTCCAGGTCAAACTTACAAAGTTCGACGACAAACAGAAAGTAGCACTCATCAAAGAAGTCAAGGGTCTCCTAGAAGGATTCAATCTTGTACAAGCAAAGAAGTTTGTTGAAAGCGTACCCACAGTCGTAAAGGCTGACGTGTCCAAGGATGAAGCAGAGAAACTGAAGGAGGCCCTCAGCAAAGTCGGCGGTGTCATAGAAATAGAATAGATGCAATATAGTTTAGGTTAAGCTTTTAGTGTGTAAATTATTTAGAGAAATACTGAAATAAACATATGAAACTGCATTTAAATATTGACTTTGTTCCTATTTTAGAATTGAAGGGGCAACTTTTCTGTTCTATCATAAATATCATTTGTTGATATCAAACTTGAAGATTGACAGAAGTGAATCAAGCAACGTTCCATAATTAAATGACCATAATCTTTGAGCAGCCTTGTCAGACTGGCCATGTGGTCATATTCACAAATGCACTACACAACTATTGAGTATAGAGTGGATTAATTCCCTGGTTAGCAAACAGTTGTTTGGGTTTGTCAATCAATGATAACTATAACTACATAATACCTATAAAACAAACCGGCCGCCGCGTCTGGCCCTATGTATGCTTAGCGCAATTAGTGCGGATAACGCACCTGCGCGTTTTTCGGATTATTAACAGGTGCTTGCGACGCGTATGCGCGTCCATTCAATTTACTTAACTTTCTTTGAATGCGGCACGACGCACCTGTGCGTCTATTGTGCATTTCTATTGTTTCGAAAACATCGTAAAGTAAGGGTGTCTGCACACTAGCTATTTAGATTTTAACATAGGTACGATATTCGGTTGTTACACAAGTAATATGTTACGACTCGTACATGTGATATAGCAAAATAAATTGTAAAGCTGAAGGAATGGACTTATCTAAAAATCAAGTTGTTTATCTTTAATTTGAACTAAAAAAAAAAACGAAGTTGAAAAACAGTTGCGAAAACCGATATTTCGTTTGAAAACTATTTATTTACTGAAAAACTTTATATCCATTTTAAAAATATCTAAATATCTTTACTAGATTCAATTTCCTTTCCAACAATACTAGTAGCTTATTGTGTATTAGATTTTTTTTGGGTAACTTGTCTATGGAACAGGACCGACTCGCGCCTGTGTTATTTTTTACGCCCGGCACCTCGGACAATCCCGAACAAGTCTCTCTCTCTGAAATTCTAATCTTCTTTTTACATCGGAAAAATTGAGTTGACTTCCACAAAAGCCAATAAACAACTAGAGTTGAAGTCGAAAAAAGTTTATGGCGTATACGCAATGAACCGAACGCGATGTGAAACGGACAATATAGATATCCTAATATTTTTGAACGAAAATATTCCTGTCATTTGGTGGTTGGCAGCACTGATGACCAAAGACAAACATAGCTAGTAAGTAGCTGCGAATACTGCGATCCTACTACCTACCTACTACCTACATAAAATGTAAGTATTGTTCAAATTTTACTCTACTGGTCCAGGAGGGCTATCATAAACCTCTAGTAACCCTACATTATGTTAAAAATTTTATACAGACTGACTGTTGAGTTATAGAAAACATAGGTTATTATTGTCTTATTTCTTCAAACTTTTATTTTCAGGGATGATGACGAAAATACGTCACCCAGCGACTGGGTTCCGATGATGGAGGCATTGACTCCAGATGTCGAGGGCAGCGCGTCGCCCTCGTCATCTGGAGTCATTGCCGGCCCGGGCAGCGGCAGTACCCCAACCCCAATGGATGTGTCGGCGTTGCTGCGCGCGGCAAAATTGCGCCCGATTTTCAACAGCGACAGTCCAGAAGAATCTGGCACTGCAAAGAGGCAGTGCATTCGGCAGGAGTTCCCCACGCCGAAAGGAAAGGGTGTGGGGAAAAAAACCAAAAAGAAATGATTATTATTAAACTTAGTAAATAAAACACATTTTGTAAAAAAATAAATATTTTTATTTTTAAATGGTCACCTTGCGCGGTGATGCCGCCACCACGACGGCACCGGGATATCAATCGGTGGCGAAGGACGCAGTGGCCGCTTCAGCGGGACTTCCAGTGGCGGAAGCGGGGGACTTGAGTGCCGCCACCGAAGGTCCCACAGGCGACGCTCTATGTTCGCCCTTCGCCACAACACCACCCGGTGCTCGCCCGTTCTCATCCTGATATTTCTAAAATAGGAAATTGAATCTTTAGTAAGTACCTGTAACTCAAATTTCATTAACGATCGAGTTACGGAAACAAGTAGTAGGTTATTTTTTGGTTGACACTGCTTGTAATAATAATATCTTCTAGGAGTAGACAACTCGCCGCCGCCGGCCGGTTAAAACCAATATGACAGTTATTAGCTACCTATTTTCGAGCGCCGACAAGTTCCTACCTGCACGCCGTCGGAACTTGCCGGTTTATCAGCGTTCTGCACAAAGTAGGTGTAGAGACTGTCTGCGCTGACTACCTGCGCGGACCGGTGCAGGTCGGCGCCGGCAGCCAGCATTCTACGTGTAGGTATACGCCCTACGATACCACACTTTTAGGAATGTTTATCGGAGATGTAACAAATACAGAAAACAACAAAGAATACTTACTTGGCAATTAAATGCATCACCGTCCAAATAAAACAAATCATCATCTATTCTCTCTCAAAGTCTCAACAAAGTTTTAACTTAAAGTTTTGATTTTGACAAATGTCAATTTGGTTTTTAAAACTTTTGTAACAACGTCAAACATTCATACAGCCTACGATGCAGATGTTCAACAAAACATACACAACAAAAACATGCCCTTTATTGTCAATTTTCGGGAAAAGTCCGTGCTAGCTTCATGCCTTCTATTGTTTCTAAATTCTTTGTTTGAAATTAGCTATTGTTTCAAATCCTGAGAAGTTCAACAAAAACATTCCCTTTGTTGGCAATTTTCGGCAAAATTCTATGCTAGCTTCATGGCTTTATTGTTATAAATGCTTTGTTTGAATTTAGCTATTGTTTCCAATCCTGAGAAGTTCAACAAAAGCATGCAACTTACTATCTTTTTAGTTTATGGCCATTCAATATTATGCGCAATGGATCTTTCAGGAACGAAATTCGATCGATCGAACCTAATCTGTACCTATAAGAAATGTACGAAAAAATTGGCACAGACTTCTATGCCAAAAATATATTAAAAAAAGGCCTAACACCTCAACCCTCTACCACCTATCTATTTCACATTTACCTGTTGAAAGTCTTCATTTCATGTATGTGAGTGAGTGTGTGAGAGTGTGATGGAAATAATTTGGTTATGGCAAAAAATAAAAAACAAAAGGAAAAGTTCATAGTATATTGTGGGAGCCCCGGTGAGTCGCTTGTGCAAGAACGATCACCAGGGCTCCCCATAATCAATTCTCTCCGCCAGCCAGCCGAGCCACACGCTTGCTGCAGGTGAAGGTGGAGGTGGTGGTGGTGCTGCTGGTGCCGGCCCGGGTCCGTTTCTACAAAAAAGGAAATTATAAATATTATAATTACCATATAAATTATAAATATAAAAAAGCCTACATAGAAAACCAAAATGTAACAAATATTTTTGAATGATTTTGGTAGATCATGTTTGTGCCATCAATCAAGTCAAATATTTTACCCGGGAAACCACTTATGCTGAAGGAATTATTGTCAAACTTCCTTGTCTTCAATCTTATAAGTAGTATGCTTTTTTGATAAGGACATGTTTGATGTGGGTTTTGAACTTTTCATCGCTAAGTTCTATAAGTAACTGACTTTGGCAACTTGTTATAATAGCTGTTTTAAGAAATGACTTGCCTGTTTCAGTTATTCTTAATTTGGGTATCACAATCTCATATAAACTGCATGTATATGCATATGTATGGAAATCACTTCTTATTTTATAAGTCCTTAGTTTTAGGAAACATACAAAATACTTTCTAAGATCTATAGAGAAGGCAGAGCTATTGAGCAAGTATGTACTCACGTCATTTCCATATACTCCCCGTCCTCGGGCCGGTACACCAGCAGCGGGTGGAGATTTTGCTCCAACCGCCGCATGCGATCGCCGATGTCGGCGATTGGGAGCAAAATCTCCCGAATCTGTCGAAGTAAAACAAATAATGAAATCATAATTCTTCTGTATATGTGCGTACGCGTAGCGTTTTGAGTGACCATACAAATGTGCCGTATACTATTATTATTCTGATAATAACTTTTCTATTTACCTAAAGTTGTGGCATTAATTCAATAAACAATCAATAACGGTATATACCTGCTCCACCACCTCCACCATTACAGCCTCGCAATATTGTAATGCGCTCGCCGCGTCGTGGGCCTGGACCATTGCCTCCAGGCTCCTAATATCGTTGTAAATTGGTCTGAAATAAAAAAAAAACATAAGTACCTATTCAATACAATATTGCTTACGCGAAATATTCATTCTGATGTTGATACTTACTCATCATTAGGCCCAGGCCCACAACAAAACACGCGGCGACAGGCTCGGCTCCACCAAGATTGGCTCATTTTAATATTTAAAAAATGTATCTTAATATATCCAGCGCGCGCCAATTCGCAAAGGGTAATGTGCAAACTGTCAATGTCAATATTAAACTTGAATTTTTGAACGAGTGAATGAATGACAAAACAAAATAATGTTACCATATATATATTTTATAATATACTTGTTTGTTAGTGACCAATAGTATGTGTGGAGAAATTGGTTTCAGTAGTTGAATATTGTATTGATTTGTTCAAGGATGGTGAGTCTTATTACTCATATCTTGTACAACAAACCATATCATGATATAGGTTATTTATAGTGCCGCGCCGATGATGTAAAAGATATTTTAAACAAAAGGGGTTTCGGCTGCGTCGGAATCCTTTTGTTTAAAATAATCTTTTGTAACTAAAATTGCTAAAACCCTTTTGTTTAAAATTTCTTTTATGTTTATTTGACTACTAATCTATGACGATTGTTTGAAATAATCTTTTGTAAAAAAACTGCCGGCACCCTTTTGTTGTCCAGCAGTTGACGTCTTTCGGCTGAAATACTCCGCCCCCACCCACGCACCCACTGACCGAAATGAGTGTTATTAAGTCACTTCTGTTTTGCTTTCGTGGTGAACAGACGTACTCTCCGTGCTCTCCGTGCTTTCGATATTCTCTCTTGTTTTATATTTTGACCATTGCTTTCTTTCTGGACCCCTGATTTGCCCCGCGATTACTTTGGCTTGTGATATTGGACTCTGAAAATACCTCGTGATTACCTTGGCTTGTGATTTTGGACTTCCGAAATACCTTGTGATTTGGTGTGTCGTACTGGGCTCAGTCGTTGTCAAGAACTTTGGTGAATCTTTGATCTTGTGGTGATCTTTCGGGCTGTACATGGTAAGTACCAACTGTTAATAATATCTTTTACTCGATTTACTTGATCTATCGTTTAAAAATATGGTAGCCATATCCAATATTTATGTAGATGACATCAATATGACCGTCAAAATGAAAAGCTCTAATATCTGTCATACACATTAATATTTAAAAATTAACCATAGCAATAACATACATTTTAATTAGCTAGACATTTTTGTGCTATTTTTATTTAAAAAAACCACCTTTGTTAATGCTACTACGTTTACTAAATTTCGTACGTTGTACCTACTTATTTCTTTGTTTTTGGCTCGTACAAATAAACATTAACGTAAGAAATTTTGCATGATTTGAAAATAGTAAATAGGTATAGGCATTTACCTTGAATCGTCAATTTAGAGGGACCAACATATGTAATCTAGTGCCTAACCTGGTGTAAAGTTTTTATGCTGCCCATGGGGCCTGACTTGGCTTTACATGCCGTCAAGAAATACCTCTTAGGCATGCTGGTTTCCTCACTATGTTTTCCTTCACCGAAGCAGGTGATAATTAAACAATACATTACACAAATCCCAAAAATCAGAGGTGCGAGTTTTGGGTCCGAACCCGAGACCTATGTCTTGGCAGTTTGAGGGTCACACCACTAATATATCTCCAATAATTTATTATGCTATACATTCTTCTTGATCAGCCCTTAATTAATTTTCTATGGCTAAGCCAACTCTCCCGCTGTTATTTGACTTGGCTACTTAGCGTATGGATTATGCGGCACAAAATGTACGATAAAACATTGCTTTTAGATGGCACGTACACCGGAAGAAGTTGAACGCGATCTAATAACCATCTTTGGAGAGGTTCCCGGAGAGTTTGAGTCCGCGGATTCTGACAGCGAAAGCGTCACCTCCAACGCGTCAGACAGGTATGGACCCCAAGAGTTAAATATTTAATTTTATAACCGTATTCTTATTGTAGTGTTTGTTTCAAGCCTTGACCGGTTTTTAAGTAGATGTTTTTTCTCCTTTATAGCTCTTCAGTTGCCTCCACTGACCTGTCTCCGGATGTAGAGTGGACAGAGGAGACAGCAGTGGAAAATAATTTCCCATTTACTGGGACCCCCGAAATAAGAATCGCGGATGCGTCCAACAAAGGTCCTGTAGATTATTTTAAAGCATTATTTCAACAAAATTTCATGACCAGCCTAGCGGATATGACAAATATGCATGCCCAAATTTTAATTTCAAAGCCACTAAAGCCCAACAGCCGCATCACAAAATGGAAGAACACAAATGCGGCTGAACTATGGACGTTTTTAGGGATTTTATTTTTTTTTGGCACCGCTAGGCTGAGTAAAATTTCCGATTATTGGAAAAAAAGCAACTATGTGAAATTTAACGTAAATAGATATATGTCCAGAGACAGATTTTTGTTAATTTTAAGGTGCCTTTTTTTTAACACAACGTATGAATCAGTTATAAAGTATTCAAAAATTGATTATTTGTTAAATTATTTTAACGAATCTATGAAAAATTTAATTTATCCCGAACGGGAATTAAGTATTGATGAATCGATGGTTGGTTTTAGAGGGCGTTGTATAATGCGACAGTATATTAAAAATAAAAGGCACAAATATGGCATTAAATTATATGTTTTGGCGGATCCTAAGGGACTAGTCCATAAAATTCATATGTATAGAGGATCCGCAGATTTAGAAGTTGGTGGTGTAGGCCATGTAAACAAAGTTGTTTTGACACTTTTAAAAGATTTTTTGAATAGCGGCCATTCCGTTTACATGGACAATTTTTATAATAGTGTCCAGTTAGCGGAAATGTTATTATCAAAAATAACATATTGTACAGGAACTTTGCTTCCGAAAAGAAAAAATAACCCAAAAGCTGTAGTTGTTAAAAAACTATTAAAAGGTGGGAATATTTTCAGATATAACGGAAAAGGTGTGTGTGTCGGTAAATGGAAAGATAAGAGAGATGTGCTCACTATTTCCACTGAGCACTCATCCCAATTGGTGCCAGTGGAAAATAGGCGTGGTCGTGCGGTCAACAAACCAAATATGGTTGTTCAGTATAATAAATTCATGAAAGGTGTTGATCGACACGACCAAATGTTAGCCTATTACCCAAGTGAGCACAAATCCATGCGATGGTACAAAAAAATTGGCATTCACATCCTGCAAATGATGTTATTAAATTCCTTTTTTATGTTTAAAAAAGGTACAAGCAGTACTCTTTCCCTAGAGTCATTTAGGGAAAAAGTACTGCTTGAACTTCTTCCCCCAATACCTGACACACTTGCGCCTCGAAAGGCAAGACACATGCCCAAAGAACTAGAGCGAAATGGCAATGGGTGTTTTAAAAGGCGCAAATGTGTCAGGTGCTGGGTAAAAGACAAAAAAAGGAAAGATACAAAAATCATTTGTACGGATTGTGATGTCGGACTTTGCCTTTCCTGCTACGGTCCACACCATGACGAAATGCCTGGACAATAATATTTTTGATAGCAACATTTGCTTCCATACATTTTTGCCCATTGTCCAGTGGACAATGGGCAAAAATGAATGGAAGCTGGTACACCCCTCCAATAGCAATGACATATACGTCGTTGTATAAGTCTTTTTGACTGCAACAACATTTACTATGTACGAGCTACGCTGTATATGTCACTAACTTGTCCTACTTTTAGTGATACGTTGCAGTTTGTTTATTCTACATTAATTGTACATTATTACTCTAAAACATGTTTTCTTAGTAGCAATTAAACCTTTATACCAATCGGTTGTCTACTCAATCAACATAACATTCGTATACACAACATCAACATAACATTTTCTTAATTGCTCGAAGGACCATGTTGGGGCGTAGCTCCCCAACAATGAAAATGTTATGTTGATGTTGTGGTATAGGAATGTTATGTTGATTGAGTAGACAACCGACTGGTATAAAGGTTTAATTGCTACTAAAAAACCATGTTATAAAGTAATAATGTACAATTAATGTGGAATAAACAAACTGCAACGTATCACTAAAAGTAGGACAAGTTAGTGGCATGTACAGCGTAGCTCGTACATACTATGACAGGTTTGTTGAAATGTTTGTCCATTCTGAGTTATAGGTTAAAAACAAAGGTGAAAATTAATAACTACGATTTAATATTGTAATATCTTGGTGTCTGAGAAAAATAACACCAATAACGTTGTTTGATAATGTATTGGGTTGGTTGTAATGGTTTGGGTTTGGTTTTGGTTTGGTTTGAGTTTGCTTTGTTTGGGTTTGGTGGTTTGGTTTGGGTTGGAGGTTCTATTATTAATGTATTGGGTTGGTTGTAATGGTTTGGTTTGGGTTGGAGGTTTTATTATTAATGTATTGGGTTGGTTGTAATGGTTTGGGTTTGGTTTTGGTTTGAGTTTGCTTTGTTTGGGTTTGGTGGTTTGGTTTGGGTTGGAGGTTCTATTATTAATGTATTGGGTTGGTTTGGGTTGGAGGTTTTATTATTTATGTGTTGGGTTGGTTGTTATGGTTTGGGTTTGATTTGGTTTGGGTTGGAAGTTTTATTATTAATGAATTGGGTTGGTTGTAATGGTTTGGGTTGGAGGTTTTATTATTAATGAATTGGGTTGGTTGTAATGGTTTGGGTTGGAGGTTTTATTATTAATGTATTGGTTTGGTTGTAATGGTTTGGGTTTGATTTGGTTTGGGTTAGAGGTTTTAGTATTAAATACATGAATAAACAACGTCATTGCTGGTATTTTTCTCAGACACAAGATATTACAATATTAATACATAGTTATTCATTTTCACCTTTGTTTTTAACCTATAACTCAGAATGACAAACATTTCAACAAAGCTGCCATAGTTAATGTTGTTTCAGTTAAAAAGACCTATCCAACGACGTACATGTCATTCCTATTGGAGGGGCGTACTAATTGGCCAATTTTCAAATATATTTTTTTTAGTTTTCTTTTAATAGCCTTCTATTTTTAATGTAACGTCATGTGATTTTATAAAGAATAAATATCAATATAATTGATAACGCTGTAAATATAATCACTACCTTTAAATAATAAATGTTATGATACCTAATTATGTTTGTATGCATTGTGATTTGTGTAGTGTAATTTCAGATTTTTGTCTTTATGTAATAAATGTTTTTAACTGTAAATATTTATTCGTTTTATTCTACTACTAACCTACTACCAAAAAACTATCATAAAATAAGTATGTGTCTGATATTATTAATTATCTTCTAGATAATTCGTAAAATCTTATACCAATAAATGGCAACACTAAGAGTTCAATTTCATTCATTCATTCACTCTATCGAACAAGAAATGAGCAAAAGTAAATTCAAAAGAGAAAAAATAACAATTAACGCTTGATCCAGGTCAGGTTACATTACGGGCTACGGCCTAGTAACTTGACAAAATATTGTTACAAACCTTTACAAGTCGACAAACAGTCGTAATAAACGACTCGTAACATACTATTTGTGTAATTATAACGAATATCAGGGATAACTTATCCTGCCCATAGAAAGATAAAAAAAATACTCAGTGAAATTTTACATGTGCCTCTCAGCGCCATCTAGTGCTACACTAAGCAACGTGGCTTGTGTCGTGGACACCAGATAGTTGATGAATTTATTATACCTACACATAAACATCCATGACTCGGAAACAAATGTCCACTGTCTGCGACTTTCTGTAGGCCAACCGATTTCCACATAGACGAAGTCGCAGGCAAAAGCTAATACATAGTCAATAAAAAACAATCATACATTTTATGTACAGTGAGTTATAGCAATTAGCTGACCAAGCTTTGCATAAATGGTTGATTTTTTTAGAATAGGAATTGATAGAATTTTATTATTCTTTCATAAAAAAATTCTATCGATTCTTATTCTGTAAAATCTCAACCATTCATGCAAAGCTGGGGCAGCTAATTGCTATAACTCACTGTACCAATTTATTAAAAAAAAGTTCATTAAATTTTGTGGGAGCTCTATACGAGTCCGATTTACAATATGGTCTTTTCAAAATCCATAATCATTCTTAGGCGATGCTGAGCAAAGCAGCACCACGCACAGAATGATTATGGATTTTAAAAAGACCAATAAACTTGGCACTCGCATAGAGCTCCCCTAATCTGGCACTCCAGCAGCAGCTATCTGCCGCCTGGCGGCTATCTGCCGCTCGGCGGCAGTCACGGCGGTGCGCCAGCGTGCCGACAGCTCCGCCACCTCGCTGGCCGTCATTGGCCGCCGCTCCGCCCTCTCACATATGGCCTCCATAAGCCGCCACTCCTGCGCCAAATTCAGGCGCCGCCGGTACTGCTCGTGCCGTTCCGCCACCAGCGCCTGGTCCGGCAGCTCTATGCGGCCTTGCCTGGTGATGCTGTAAAATATAAAAAATATTGTAATTTTTCTTAGACTACAGATAGCTGATAAATAGAGTTTATTTATCTTAGAATTCCGAGCTGCTGGCGGGAATAAAACTATAGTTGATAAAAAAAAACATTTTCTTTTTGGTAACTAATGAACCTAATAATATACAACTCAATATTTCAAGTTAATTATAGGTAATGCTCATGTTTTATTCCCACAATAAGAATAAACACTTTTTGCCCTTGCAAGACAAAGGAATTAAACACCTATACGCAAAGCAAAATCAGTCACTCCATGTAAAATACTGGTATTCAGCTGCATCCGTTTAGACTGGAAGCTGACCCCCAACATAGTTGGAAAGAGATTAGGCAGATGATGATGACTATATAAGCAAATCAAACACTACTTACACACAATTTTCCCCAGCAAGCAGCGGCTCGGTCCTAAAAAAAAAAACTTATTAGGCATTCCTATTATAATGCTCTAAAATGCCAGAAGCTTCAACACGTTCATATGAAGCAGACATACCATATTTAGTCAAACAAGTCACTATATTATCATTGTGTGAAGTAGGATTGTCATTCACAAGCCTCCATTTTTTACACAACTCAGTACTTGGACACTCCTAACCCACAACGTATTTACTAATCAACTAGTCATACTTACTCGCTACGATCCGCCGCTGCCGTCTGCGTCTCTCCTCTCTCTCTCCAGCTAAAAAATAAAAGACCATTCAAACCATGCAAGAGGAAAATCAATTACAATGTTACAAGCAGTCTCAGAACCAGATTAAGTATTATCATTAGTATGCCCACAGCTCAAACACATTCCATTAGCACTTTTATTTTCATGCCCAAAGCCTCAAACACATTCCGGTAGCTGCCAAATGTTAGTAAAACACTTCCCCACATAAACATTCACAGACGTTTCATAAAACCATTAATACCATCATACTGGCGTGATTATCAGATGCACTTGTATCAATCCGTCTGTAAAACATAAAATCCACTTGTGAAACTTGGTGAACCACGTAAAAAGCTGTAGGTAGATACCTAGTTCGCTTATAATATTATTGTAAATAAACTTCCATATTACCTATTTAACATGTTTCCCATTTTTATCAATCTGTAAAAAACAACAATTACTTTAATAAAACAATAGGTAGCAAACCCAAAAAAATCACCAGATAAATTTACATTTCAAACTTACCTTACGACTTCGCTTTAATAACAAGATAAACTTTTTGACAGGCAGAATCCCAGGTTTTGCCAACCCCAAGAAACTAAAAGACAACAGCTCACCAATAAAATACAAGAGAAAACAAACAGGCGGTACCAATATTCAGAAAAATAATCTGCAAAGCGTGTCACAGAACGAAAAGAATAAAAATGGTTTATATGGTAAAAATACTAAGTCTAAATTGTTCACAACAAAATATAACATAAATTATTTACCTTTATAGCACATATAACTGTATTTTTCATTTATTATTCATTTATTTCATTATATTTATTCAAACTTTGCTTAGCAAAGTAGTGTGCATACCTTGAAAAACGTGGCACGCGGAGTGAAACAAAAAATCTCATTGTTCTGTTTCATTTCTTTACACGATATCGGCGTAAGTCGCTCTTTTTCTTGTGTGAATGCGACCAAAGATATCAATTAGTCTATAGCATTCTCTGTCTACGCTTTATACAGACAATTTAACCCTACTAGTGCGTGCGAGAATACATAGTCTGTCGCGCTCGCACTAGTAGGGTAATTGTCTGTCTTATCTGTAGTGTGCGGTAGCCTGAGTTCAACAAAAACATAGATAATTCGTAAAATCGTATACCAATAAATGGCAGCACTAAGCGTTCAATTTCATTCATTCACTCTATCGTAAAGTAAATTCAAAAGAGAAAAAAGTAACAGGTAACGCTTGATCCAAGAAACGTTACAATACGGCCTAGTAACTTGACAAAAAATTGCTACAAAAACCAATGTCGTGTGAAACAACCTTTACATCTAACGTAATAAAGACTTAATTATTTTATGACTGTCGTAAAACTCGAAAATTTTCAAACGCACAGAAGCGTCGTGCCGCACTTGGGCAAAGTATTTAACGCCGCACTAATGCGTCTAGCCGCACTGGGTAGACTTTCTTCAACCGCACATACGCGTTCATAGCACCACACGAAATATTTATTGAACGCGCAGGAGCGTTTGCCGCACCTGGTTAGTGAGCTATTTACTAAGCACCTGCAATAATTTCGCATATAACTCAGCAGGTATTGCGTTAGATCTATAAAACTACGCAACGGATTTTGATGTGGGTTTATTTAATAGATAAAAGTGATTCAAGAGGAAGGTTTTAGTATATAATTTGTGGGCGGGCGAAGCCTCGGGCATCAGTAGTAAATAGATTGTTTGTAAGTATATCAGTTGTGCAATAGGCTCGTCCCCTTTTTTATAGGACTTGGCAGCATCTGGCAAAATATGTACTACCGTATACCACTTTGCTGTAATAAATTACAGCAAAGTGGTATACGGGGTCCTTTTCTAGAATGGTTTAAAAACTACCACAAAAATCGCTTCACGTCTGTGAGTGTCGCAGGCTCGTTAAGTAGCATGATCCCAACCGATAAAGGCACAGCTCAAGGTTCGATTATCGGGCCGACCGAATACTTACTGTACGTGAACGATATGTGTAACATCTTTACAGACGGCTCCGTGTACCAATTTGCTGACGATACTTGTTTAGTTACTGCACATAAAGACATACGTGAGGCACAGAGAGTGATGCAGGGTAACTTCGACCTCCTATGTATGTGGGCTCACGACGTTGGTCTTGTTATTAATGCAAAAAAAACTAAACTTCTGCATATACACTCACCTTACCTGACGGCGTCTTCTGTACCTTCTGTCGTTGCCCATGAGCATCTGTGCTTACACCAACAAATCACAGCGTGCAGCTGCCAGACATTGGAGTTGGTGACTCATCACATGCATCTTGGTCTGATAATAGATAGTAATTTCCACTGGCGGCCGCACATTGATCACGTATGTAATAAGCTGAGATCTGTACTATCAAAGTTATCGATACTTAAGTATAAACTTCCTTATAAAACGCTACGAACATTGTACTTGGCACTGGCTGATTCCGTTATTGACTACGGCCTAAGTAGCTACGGGCGCACATACAAGACTTACATCGAGGACATTTACAAGCTACAGTTACGTATTTTAAAAACAATTGTACCCAGAAGAATAAAACAAGAATTCCAAGATGATAACGCGGGTCTATTTAAGTACTGTCAAATTGTAAATGTCTTCGACAAGGTGCGTGTACTTGTTGTAAACGAGAACTACCACAATCTAGGTTTAATTCGAAAATACGAAAGGCTAAAGTCGTTACGTTGTTTGTCATACCTACCCACATTTAAGATACCTAAATCTAATAACGTTTATGGAGCAAGGACGTGGGAATGCATGCTACCATCAATTATGAATGACTTACCGCTAGAAATCTGCAAGGCAATAAATGTGAAAAATTGTTCGAAAGTACTAAAGAGATACTTTCTGGATTGTGGTCCAACCTAGGAAGTGTCTTTTTACCACATGATATGTATATAAAATATATATATATATATGTATATTTATATTGTAATATCGGATAATGTTTCCTGCACTGTACTGCGGTGCGCGAGCGACCGGGGTGCGGTCGGGGTGTGGGGTGTGGGGCGGCCCGCGCCGTACCATGCCCCGGTTGCGCACGGATCGCGCGCGTACTGTAGTTCACAGACCAAAGTGTTATAATATGCAATAGTTCTTTAGGTACCTTCTGATTAGTAATGTTTTGTGGCACCGAGTTGCCGTGTCTGGCATACCACTGTTAAACCCACGATGGTTTGTGTGGTATGTTTACGTTGTGTAAAATATTTGTAAACAGTGTATATTGAATAATAAAAAAATGAAAGCCTCTGCTGCTACCCCTTCAAGGAATAAGGCAGTTATAAGTTTGCAAAAGACCAGTAGGACTTTAAACTTACCAACTAAAGCTGGATTTATAAACGAGCTGGGTTATTCCCTGATATACTTTAGTTTGAGTTTAGTTTACCTAAAGATAAAAAAAGATTATATTTTCCAGTTGCCTTCAGTACTAAACTTTGTGTGTAAGGTAAGGACCAAAGTTTAGTACTGAAGGCTAAGGCTTTAGTAATGATTGTCTATTCCAAATCCATAGAGTTTGAAGGCCCAACTCTTATGGATTGTGGATAGACAATCATGAGTTGAATAATAAATGTAGCACATTACAAGTATTACAACCTTGATGAGTCCTCGACTCCACTCACTAAGTCAATATATGAATATTTGATTTTATACCACACGCCTGTCGTTATTACCTGCGCAACCTATATTGCCGCGTCAACCTGCCTGTTGTTTATTGATAGGATAGATTTTTACGAACATTGAGGTTGAGCTCAATTACCAGAGCACAGGATAATGAATCCTGCTGAATTACCTAAGGTAGAAATACGTTTATCTAATTACCCATGTTTTCACTAAGATTGGATAGCTGCTGCCTTTATCAAACCTTCATTTATTAAGTTGGTAGAAGTATGTACACCGTACCATTATCAACGTAATTTTGCGTAGTAAATCAAGTTCTCGCAAATATTCATCTCAAGTTTTGTGTATGTAAATATAATCGACTTGCTTTATTATTAGAATGTAGGTATAATATATCTTACTATAAGTATCTGTGCATTGATGTACCACTAATACGTGTAGTCTACGTACCAAGTTTAAAAAAATCCTAGTGTGCTGGTTATGGGTAGGTCCACTCATACAATAAGTACTGTATAATTCCGAAAGTCACAATTCCGAATTTCATAATAGCTTATCGATTTTCATAATACCGAATGGTTCAAAATTTCGATTTTCGAATTCCGAAATTTCAATACCTATTCCGAACGTTCATAATTACGATTCTCAAAATACCGAATTCCATTAGTCCAATATTAAGAAACATTAAAAATAATTTTCAATTGTATTTTTGTTTTTTCATTTCATTTTTTTAGGACGTACCGTTTTCGAGATATTTAAGCAAATTATGAACCTGCTATGACTCCATGACGTGCGCTCGTTACGCTCGCATTTTATGTTACACACCCACTTTCTGGGTCACAAATTAATGTCGTCGTCGTCGCTCCGCCGGCCTTCGGCCTACGCTCCTCATGCCAGCTAGCAAGTTTTTCGGACTAACGATCCATCGGACATTTGATTCTTCGGAATTATGAAATTCGGACAACAAACAATTCGTATTTAGGTATGACTTTCAGAATTATGAATTTCGAGATTTAAATAAGTAATAGACATTATAACTCTTCGGAATTATGAAATTCGGAATTGTGACTTTCGGAATTTGGTTTTTCGGAATTTTTGAGTGTTCCCCTGGTTATGATATACCTAAACACAAAATACCTCAAGCTTGTGGTGATGTACAAAAACTGTACAAAGATGTCCGAATATAGCTTTATGTATAGACTCCAAATGATGATGAAATGATTATCTGAGTTCCCTTTATACATATCCACCCGTTAGTAGGTACATAAGTACGCGTAGAGACGGACGGACAGAAAAAAAGTGATTACCATAATTACTTATATAATATCTACGATTTTAGTTTTTCGGCCTTGCTCAGCTGGAGAGCGCGAAACAAGTTATCTAGTTCCTAGTTCGTGTTTGACTGGCAAGTGGAAACCATGACTGTGTGATTTAATAACAGATTGTTCAGTGATTTTAAAATAGACTTTTTATTATTCAACTTTTAGCGATAATTATGCCTGTTGTTGTGTTTTCAATGTTGGGTGAAAAAACTTTATTTGCGACGCGTCAGTGTTTGGGTGCCTTATCAAATCTATAAAGAGTTGATAAAAATGTAATCGTAGCGGGGACAAAATAGTGCCAGTAATCATTATTACTCAGAAGATGGAAGTGAGCAACTACTTGAAAAAGTTCAAATTACTTGTGGAATACGTTTTTGAGGGAAAAGTGGTGTTGAACGAGAACACAACAGAGAAATTATTGAATTTTCTTGAAGATCGTAGTGACAATAGTGAGTAGAACTAAGTTTTATATTGTGTTTTAAGTGCATTTTGTGTTAACTATGACTTGTAACAAACGGTAGGTAACCTCAACTTATTGATAATTGTTTTGCATAATAATATTGCATATTCATAGAATTCATAGATCTATTTATTGGTCGCTAGCTATACAATGTAAAAACACACATTACCAAGCTAAAATCTACGCATTATACATGTACCATCAAACGAAGCAAAAACATTGGAGGGAAACAATCTCTCTCAGCTGCCACGAACCACAGCCATGCACACGTACAGTCACATTTTCGCTCCAATATGTACGTGAGGGTGACCTACATTACACTTAAAGTACTTACGGGATGATATCCGCGATTTTCTTTTCTTTTCTCTAAGTGTAGTAAAAAACCGTGAAAGTCTAAAACAGTGACCTAGGTACACTACGTTTTTCGTTTGCGTCTCTGTTTACATAATTTAATCAGCTTTAGAACTGATGGCTAATATTTTAAGTTAGGAAATTTAAAACCTCCTTCCTTACAATCATCACATCTGTGCCTGCAATGGGTCAGGCAGTTGTGAACCCTACATTGCACTCAATATATTACCAGTTATGTGGAAATCACATGGGATATCGTTCGTTCGGAACTGTTATTACACATGTAATAAGGCGTTCCTTATCCCATGTAATAACGACCTGTCGAACCAATAACAATAGAAATGTTGTTCCAATGCCATCGGCCGGGCTCAAATCTAGATTCTAGGGTGCACAGCCCGACCCAGGAATCGAACCAGGGTCTCAATCATGCTCAAAAGTAGCTCTTGCGACGATTAGACCAACGAGGCGGATTCCATTAGTAGTTGTTTCTGTTTCTCGGTTGTAGGTTTTTATTAGGAACCGACTTTTTGTCTGCATTTGCGAGGCGGGAGATAAAACACACTGATTGATTTGACTACTTTATTCTTCACAAATAGAGTCGGCAAATACAGATTTAAATTTATTAACATAAGTGAACAAAGACAGGAGCGCTTACTCGTCAGCCATCATAGAGAGAAGAAACAAGCATAGAGAACACTAGAACAGTTTGACATTGACAGCACACTGTGAGGCATATTACAACCATAGATTAAAATCACTGCAGATAATTTTAACACTTTTGACTCGGTCGTGATTATCAGTGCAAGAGGTAGAGCCGCAAAAAAAGAGAGATTAAAATAAAAGGCCTATCTATTCATATGCGAAATTATGCACAACTTTTACTATGGGACCAAACCCGGAATCGCGAAAAAAAATCAGCTGTTCCATACATTTTAACCTAATTTAGGGTCCCCAGATTCCACAAGAGAACCAAGGATACCGACTTAGCCCGAAGAATTGCCAAACTTTAGTGGCAGTGGGCAGGGCACATTGCTCGCAGAACGGATGGCCGATGGGTCCGAAAAGTTCTGGAGTGGCGACCGTGAACCGGAAGACGTTGCGTTAGAAGGCCTCCTACTAGGTGGACCGATGACCTGGTGAAGGTTGCGGGGATCCGCTGGACGCGAGTCGCACGGGACCGGTCTGTCTGTGGCGACACTTGGGGGAGGCCTATGTCCAGCAGTGGACTTGCGGCTGAAATGATGATGATGAGGGTCCCCAGAGACTACGCTTTCGACCAAAGTGAAGTCATTGTCTTCTTCGGGGAATTGTGCAACGTTAGGTAACTGTCTAATCAGTACTTATTGTTCTTTTTTTAAAATTTTCTTTTGCGTGGTAGGCAGCGTTCTTGCGTGGGGTGCGTTTGGTATTTCATAGGTAAGTATTGCACATGACAATTAGGGTACCTACCTAGTGTACCTACTAAGTTAACCTTCGGGTAGGCCGACCCACATTCATGACATAACAAAATCAGCTGTAAGATGGTAGCGTCAGCAACATAACTCTATGAACAGAGTCCTATTTTAATGAATATTTTGCTTAATCCTAATTGTCAAACGCCTCCCCTAAATTCTTCGAGGATGCCTTACCTGCTACCTCGAACCAGCCCTCGCTGTACGCATCCAGGTCGTTTCGCCACCTCTTTCTGGACCAATCTCGGCGGCAACGTCTATCGTCCGGAACCCACTGTCTGGAGACTTTTGCCCTGCGGTCATAGTGCTTGCGGCTGATGTGACCCACCCAATGCCATTTCAGCCTAGCAGTTTTCTTGCGAACGTAATTTTCTCGTTTTGGAACGCAGAGTGATGTATCGAACTCTGCCCTTTAATAAACTCAAGACAAACTTTTGCGACTCGGTGACAGACTAGGCTAAGAACCGCGTGGAACTTCGTTGAGCATTTCCGACGTTTGGCCCCCAAACTGGAACGGACAGGGGCTGCCTTCAGGCGGCTTCTGCCCAACCTGGGGGGGCCAAACGCCTCCTGCCGGAGGTTCTACGCGGGAGTCGTGCGGTCCATGGCCCTCTACGGGGCCCCGGTGTGGGCGCGTTCATTGAGGCGGCGAGCCGCCCACTATCTGAACGCGCCCCAAAAGGTGGTAGCCGTAAGGCTGGTCCACGGACCAGCCTTACGGCTACCACCTTTTGGGGCGTGGGAGAGGCGGCTTGCCTCCTTGCCGGATTGCCGCCATGGGATCTGGAGGCGATAGCTCGCGCGCCTGCACGACTGGCGCACGGAGGCGCTAAACCGGGGGTAAACTCCGCTGCCGCGGCAAATTGTCGCTCAGCGGACGGACTTCCGTCGTGATCTCATGGCGACATGGAGAGAGCGGCTGTCGCAACCCCGTGCAGGGCACGCCACAATAGTGACGATAAGTCCCCTCTTTGAGGAGTGGCTTGAGAGACGTCACGGCCTCCTCACCTTCCGCCTGACGCAGTTCCTCACCGGACACGGTTGTGTCGGGAGGTTCCTGCACCGAATCGGGCGGGAGGAAACGCCTGGGTGCTTCCATTGTGAGGATCAACCGGAGGACACGGTGGAGCACACCGTGGAGGTGTGCTCCGCTTGGGCGGAGCACCGGCGTGTCCTCGAAGCGGCGATTGGCGGCGGCGACCTCTCGCTTCCGGCCCTGGTTCAATCCATGGTCCGGAGCGAGACGGAATGGGACGCCGTCACCTCTTCTTCTTCTTCTTCTGCAAAGCAGTCATGCTAGCGAAGGAGGTGGCGGAACGTGAGAGGGAGAGATCCCTACGTCCCGGCCGGGCCTGTGGACGGGGAGCTATGGGCTAGCTCGCCGTCCGTCCGTCTCATGACGGTAGGCCGTGTCGGCGGCGCGGTCGTATCCACGCGCGCCTCAAAGAGAGTCAGCAAAAAAGAAGGGTTTCGCAAGGGCCGATGCCTGCCGGGGCTGCGGGACTATTCGAAAGAGATACCGTAACGTGGCCCCGGAACACAAAGGGCGAGGAAGGAACATGGATGGGTTTTAGTCAGTAAAAGTCTGACACTCCCTCCTGCTCCGCCCAGAGCGGGAGGAGTTATTTGATGATTTCCCATGCTAAAAAAAAAAAGGGGTAATCCTAATCAAGATTTTTAAATAGTGTTTTAATCGACTTATATTTTTCGTTTCTATACCTACTAAATTCAGGTTTTCAAAGACAGCTTAAGGACACCTCGTTCACGGTCAAGAGCTCAGACAGCCAAAACTTGACCGTGACCGAAGTGTTTCCTCTTCTAATCGGTCGTATCGGTGTCCAAATCGGGCTACCCCGAACATGTTCCCTTCATATCTAACCTATCGCCTTCTCTCTTCGCTAATCTAATCAATCCGATGTTAAATATTCACCAATTCTACGGCAGACTACTTGCTCTGTCATGCCGTAAGTAAATTACCTACGTAAAACTTGCTTCGTTCATCATTACAAAACTTTTTTGGCATTTGAAAGTATTATTAATAGGCAGTTACCCTCTATTCATTATTTACCTTATGCTAAGGTCATTTAATATGTGTTTGATCTCCGCCTGAATGACTGGTGAGTTCTAAGTAGATAGCAAAACAATCTGAAGGGGTCCTTCTAATAGAAACTGGCGTAGTCACTCCTTCATCATTTTCCGCGATCCGAGAAACGAAGACTTAGTTTCTACGCCCTTTTTATCTCGGTCAAGCGGAACGAAGCTGTATTACATTAGTAGCCAACTCGATCTATCTACATGTTCGTTCTCGATCTATCTAACGTGCGTTTTGTATGTTCCAGGTCCTGGTAAATGTCTTCTGGAGAACCCCTGCTTCTCCGACGTTATATTTGATTCGGTCGCAAACTTGAAAAATGCTACGACGTCGGTCAAAATTTTCTTCTTTGAAATCATTACGATACTTTTCAAGAATGAGCTTCAGTTCACCAAAATGCAAATGCATGGATTACAAGGTCCTACGTTCAAATATTGCATTCTCAATAACTTGAATACGAAGATAGAGAGCCGTGGCCTTCACTTGGCTTGTATAAAATTGGCAACCGTTCATATAACACACCTTTCTGGATTGAAACTACTTCTAGAACATAAAGTATGGGAATACATACTTCACCCAGACACCCACCGAGCACCCGCCCCAATTTATACAGCTGCCTACAAATTCATCACAAAATTAGTGAGAGAATTGAACGAATACGAAATGGAAGCAGAACTGATGGAAGTGTTGGAGTACGTCGTGAGACCGATTATGACGAGCGAATATCAAACAGTGAAAGTTATAGATCATGAAATGGACAAAGTGTTTGCTGAAAAAATTGGCTCGCACATGTATGCGCTGTTACAAATTTTAACCGAGATGGAAAATGTACCTGTCAACCATGTGGTGTCTATTTTGCGGTCATACTTTTTAATTGAGCGCCCTTTGATGTTCGTTGTGAAAGCATCTAGGTACTCTTGTCTTCTGGGATGTGTAAACGACATATGCCTCAGATTTTATTACGCTTCTCATAGACACTTGCTGTTCAGCGGTAGGATAGACGAGTTTTGTAATGAATTTACTGTTTTTTACCATAACAGTATATTACGGTGCATCAAGAAACGAGAAATCCAGGCTATCACAGATTTATCTATAAAGTGTAAGATATTCTGGTCAAACTTCGAGAAGACTTACAAAGATAAATTAGCTTTACCGCTGACATTTGAGAGGAACGGGCAGAAATTAGAGCTGTCCAATCAGTTCGTAGTGTACTGTGTGGAGCCACTGTTGATTTATGCATTTGAGAACAAGCCTGGACGCACGCAGGAAGAAAAACACGAATTTCTGGATAAGTTCCTTACGAAGATTGGAAAAACTTTGACGGAGCACATCTTCACTGCTTGTTATACATACAGGATTCTGATAGATTCTAATGATTTGACAACAGTCGCTATTGCAACGATTAGAGAACTTTTTAGATTAAAGGGGCATTTGAACGCAGCACAAGCAGGCCTATACTTTCAGAGTCTCTTCCACGTTTTGGATATTTTCATATTGTCTGACGGCGCAGGGGGACTGATTCTAACCGAGAGCCCTATTAAAAGTCCGAACGACGTGAGATTGCTGTCGTTAGTACTGGATGCGATTCGAATGTTGCTGAAGGAACATAAGATATTCTGGTACGAGAATGTCGAGATCGCCAGCCTTCAAGAGGGATTGATGAATTTACTGAGACAGAATTTTTTGAATACAAAGGTAAATAGAATATTCATAATTTGTATTTTAAGATTATTATTCAACAAACAAAGCGTAGACATACTAGAAGGTAGCATTGTAGTTTTAAACCTGCCTAGAATCATGAATGCCTTAACATATTGATTCTTATACGATTCCTTAGGAGGTACAGTCGTGGTCTTTTCCGCCTGATCAGTTAAATATTTTTTCGCTTAAATCATGCGGAGGCGCCGAGCCACTCCACCTTAAACTTTAGGCCTATTAGCAAAGCGTCAACTTTGGTGCTAACAATAACTCTCGTCAAGCATGTGTCGCCGATCGGTATTTTTTCATTAATTATTTGTATATAAAGTCAACGGGGCGGGGATAGAGAGCGTTTCTATGTTTTAAGTGCAAGCAAAAATTAGCTTAGTGGTGATCAGGCGGAAGTGTCCTCGATAGTACCTATTAGTAAGTAACCCAGACGAGAACTTGCAATCGACTAATAAAAAAATGGTAATCACCCAACCCAACTAATGACAATGACCATAAAACTGATAAATAACCACGAATTGTATTTTCAATTACAGCAAGTAGTCCAAGTGTTAGATCTGATAGACCTGTGCATGAAGAAGTTCTTGTCTCCGAATATGGCCTTGCTGGTGGAAAGCCGGCAGGAAAGCACACTGACAGTGATAGGGGCAGTAATGAAGATGTACATGCAACACGAAGAATGGGAAGTGAGGGACTCCGCCTTAAATCTGGTGCTAAGCTGCACGGATATATCTTTCATAAGTGAGTATTTAGTAAATTGTGCTTTATGGAACGCGAATGGCATTGGGCAGGACACTTAGCAAGGCGCGGCGATGGCTGGTAGAGTAAAAGTATAACCGAGTCGAAGGTAAATCTTAGATGGGGTTGGTACTGGAGCGTGGAGATTGGCACAGTCAAAACGAGGCCTATATGGTACCCAGCCAGCAGTAAGTAAAGACAGAATAGGTATAAAATCAAGGCAATGATGGTGAATTGAGTATTAAATATTCTATTTTCAACTTGTTGTACTGAACAGCGTGACTCTGAGCAGAGTTTCAAAATTGCCAATGCCAATCTAGACAAAAATTTGGAGGCAGATTTTTATGCGTGTAAAGTAATCGCTTAAGCTCTGTAGAGTCCTATGTTATGAAATGCGAGCTTTATAATTTAATATTTACTTCGTGGGTACCTATACCATTATTTTTGCTATGCATTGAATAATACGATTATAATTAGTACTATCAGAGGTAGCGCCAGAATCTTAAAAGAAGCAACCATTGCACAGGTCATCACCTAGTTTTCGACTGTAACACTAACTAAAGTTAGTTTTTCGTCAAACTAATGTTATCTGGTATGATTTGCAGATTGAAATAATAATTAATCATATCACCGGATATGACTTTCATTATGATATGGTGCTCATTACCCTTCCAAAAACCGGGTGATAATAAATACTTTTTATTCAGACAAAGTCCATTTGATTAGTACAACGCACAACTACGCCGTCACACAATGACGTTCTAATAAACTGGGAGGAGCTCAAAATGGTCTCTCAACTAGAAGGCTGGGATTATTATCCGTGTAATAACAAAACTAGATCTTATTTTAACCCGACGCAAAACCTTCGAGTCAGTTTTTGCATAAATTCGTACTTTATTTCGATCTAAGTCAAGTTCTGAATACAAACTTACAACTTAGGATCGTAAGTACTAAAAGGTCAGTAAAAACGAACTCTATTTCGATTATTATCTTATTTCAAGAACCGGTTCGGTGGTTTTAACCAGCCAAATCAATAGACCGTATCAGATTATGGTTCAAATCTTTACGGGAACCGCTTGCAAACGATTTTTCATGAAAGGCAAAAAGCACCGTTATGCTTATGTGGTACCTACACAAATATTAGTATACTAGCTGACCCGCGCAACGTCGTCTGCGTCATATAAGAGAGACAGAGAGATGGTTAGAGAGAGTGTGAGACACCCTTAAAAGATAGACATAATAATGCTATCGCGGACTTTTTATAGAACTTTAGGAATATTTTTTCCTTTTTTTGCAACATTTTTCATTGATGCTCTGCTCCTATTGATTGTAGCGTGATGTTATATAAAAGTTGTAACTTTGTTGTTCGTTGTTGCCTTCTCCGATAAATGGGCTATCCAACACTAATACACAGATACTTTCAACTCGAACCAGTAGTTCCTGAAATTAGCGTGTTCAACCAACCAAACAAACACTTCATTTAATTTCTCTGAAATATTTGCATTAATCGCTAAAAAAATCCTTTTTTCTAAATAAGGGCTTCCCTCGCCAGCCTCCTCAGCCTTGCGTTATCACCCTTAGACACTTGATGACAGTCATACTCCAGCTAGGTCGAAAGTTCTCATCAAGGTGCATAAAATGAGCCCAAACACGATACAGATGCTGTAAACTCTTGATGACATCTTGCAACTGCCTTCCGTCTCCATCGTCAGACCTTCGATGTATTTTTTATGTTCATACTCTAGCTAAGTTTAAAGTTCTGATCAAGGTCCATGAAATGAGCCCAAAAACGATATAGCTGCTGCAAACTGTTGCGGACCTCTTGCAACTGACTTTTGTCTCCATCGTCAGACCTTCGATGACAGTCCAGGCAGGTCTTAAATTCTCACCAAGGTGTATGACATGAGGCTAATAACAATATAGCTGTAAATATAATTTACGTAAACTGCGTATGGATTATTGATTATTGCCAATAGCACAGCACAGTTTTTGCACGGCAAGAACACGTGAATTTATCAGGCTGCTGATGTTCGCTATACTACTTTTTGGAGAAATCATCATTATACTCCTGCCCGTATCCCAATTTATTTGGGGTCGGCGCAGCATGATTGTGTTCTTCTTCCATACTTCTCTATTACTTTTTGGAAAAATATTTCACGAAAAAATAGGAAATATAGAAATGCAAACAATTTAAATACAAAAAGAAATATAGGAAATCTCACAGCACAAAAAAAAAAAAAAACTAATCACAAAAAGTGAAAATAATGTTGGGGAGTTTGAACCGGCAACCCCGTAGTTTACAGAGCGGTGATGAAACCACTAGGCTATTTACTTCGTTGACATAAGGTACAAATAGCCGTTCTCATGTACTACTTACGTCATGACCGAAACGTCAAACAATTGAAGTATATGGACTCAATGCAAAATTGCCTACCCCCTTAAGGAAGTAGCGTGATAATATATAGCCTAAATATTGAAGAAGCTTTTAAAGAAATCTATGCAGTAGTTTTGACGTGATGCGTGCACAAACATTTCGTACAAACTACTTATACCGAAGAAAGCTGATTTTCTTGAGTTTCGCTATTTTGTGCGTATCCACGTCAAAAATCAAATTTCAAGAAAACTGAGAAATCATATATATTTTTTTTTTTTTATAGGTATATATTTTTTTTTATTATTTTTTTTATTTATTTATTAGATATGAAGTATATGTAGCCACTTTAAAAGGTTACACTTCATTGGTTTTGATTGTATAGGCGTTTGAAGTTTATTAATTTTAAACACAAAACCCTCTTTTTCGCGTCTCTGGATGAGATTTAAAAAAAATGCTAAAACAGGTATTTCTTTATTTTTATTAATAAGTATTTATTCTGAGTTTCATGATTCTAGAACAATCTAAAAAAATTTTTTCATACAAACTTTACCCCCCTTTTTCAACCCCTTTTTCCAAAAAAATACAAAATTTATATAGCCTAAATGTTATTCTGCATTTATTTAAACAGATTTGTGAACATTTCAACAAAATCGGTTCAGCAGTTTTTACGTGATGCGCGGTCAAACAAACAAACAGACAAACAAACAAACAATTTTTTTTTAAATGGTTTTAATATGTTCAGTTACTTATTTTAAGTCACCCTTGCTGGTTTTTTTTTTTTAATCTTCAATGTACAGATTTTTTGGTCTCAACGATTTTATTATATGTATAGATACTTGCACGACTACTTACAATGTATTTACTTTGCTGACCGTAATTTTCGGCCCGCTTGCATCAGAAAATTATCACACATTTATCCTAATAAACTGAAAGTGCTTCTGTGCAGCGCGTCACACTGAATTAAGTGTGAAAACATACAGCTCTATGATATGGTTTTGTCTCAGTTTAACTTCGACTGTGTTATCAACGAAAACTGGTAACATTTTGACATGTTACCACCAGACAAAAACAACAACCTACACAAACCGGCCGCTCAACAAAAACTGCTAGACATACAAAAACATGTACTTGACTTTAGCAGGTAAGGCTATACATACTCTATAGGTTAGTCGCAAGTCAGGTTTACTTAAAAGATTTATAATTTCATTTACACAGCCAAAAGATTCATACAAATATTGTCTAGAGTAGGAGAAGACCAACGAAACGATGGATGCACTGAAAGATGACATGGCTAGAGAAGTGGCTGGGAAGGACCGCTAAGTGGGAAAAGAAAGTGCCGAAGAAGACCCTAATTAAATTGGGACGTGCACGGTGCGCCGCTGACGTCAGCGTCGCAGTATGGTGCTATATAAGGTGTATACGAAAACACACACAAACGGGGTCATTGTACTCATCATTATGAACAAAGGACCAAACCCTGAATCGCGAAAAAAAAAGTCTGCTCTTCCCTATAATATGTTGGTATAACTCGTCAAATAATTTAGTTTCATAATTATTTTTCCAGAATACATACCTCTCCAAAAGGTGATCAGCGAGAACAAGCTTCTGATCTTCGCTGCAAAAACGGCGCTGACTGACCCGGAGTACTACGCGCAGAGCACCGCGCTCAGGTGCCTGGCTGCCGCCACGAAGATCGAGAGCATATGGAAGGAGGTGCTCGTCCATAATCCTCATATTAATGTAAGTTTTTGTGAGAGCATACCTTTTCTGTTCATTTCTTGGTTTTAAAAAGTTTCCCTAACTTTACAGATTGTTGCACTCTCAAAAACCGGCAGTTAAAAAAGTTAATCAAACGGGAGTAACGCCAGTAAAAGAGGCGGAAATACATCTCTACAATGTGTTCTATAAAAATGCTTTGTTATTTCAGTTGCAACTAGTCTTCATACTAAGAAACCATCCCGAAGGAATGGTCCGGAAAGAAGCAGCGAATGTCCTGACGAAGGTCTACACGAATCAGAAGGTGACACAGAGCTTCCAAACTACGTTACACGAGGTAATGCTGGCCGCCGCGTTGGACGACCTGCACTGGGAGGTACAGTTAGCAGCCCTACAGTTCTGGAAGCACGAGATATCGAGCCAACTCACCTACAGAGGAATGCTCGATGGAAAGTTTCCATCCGTCACGTTCTCAAAAGAAAAAAGGAAGATCATTACGTTACATGACAAAGAAATTCTACGACAACTCACTTCAATAATGCACGACCTATCTTCAATAGGTTGTTTAACAGTACTTTACGAATGTATGAACGAAGTATACAACATAGAAATTATGGAAGTAGCCTACTGCATGGCTACAGAACTGATAGGAATACTAGATAAATACAAATTCGGAGTCATTAAAGATAACGCTATTACATATCAGATGGAAGCAAAGGTTGAAGTGAATGACGAAGACGAAGAAATGGCAATGGATTTGACTTTCGCGAGTAATACGGAGACAAGGAACAAAGTTATAGATAGTATAGTAAATACAAATCAATGTGAGCTCATAATGAATCTACATGACGGTTATTTACAAAGGAATACGGATCAAATAGAAGAAGATTATAGATTGAACATTCCACGAAAAGAAATGATACATCCAGATAAGTTTCTAGAAACATTTAAAGGAATGGATTTTCGCTCAATCATAAAAGACAAGAAGAAATGGAATTCTGAAGTGTATAATAGTTTAGACATACTGCTAGATGAAATATTAGATGTTTAAGTTCTAAGTTTAGGCACAGATAGTACTACTGTATAAGTTTCAAATGATCTAAGCATTTAGATGTGTATTATTTATGTTGTGATTTTTTTAAATGAAAAAACATTGATTATAAAGAAAATATAATCTCAAACTTACTAACAGTAACATTATTTATAAGTAACACAGTTAACACCTTAACACTAGTAACAATCTAAAGAATTGGCTTCATGATTAACTTCATATAAACCAAGAACATCATCGAGAAGCGACGCAAAGCTTCGAATACCGTCGTTCCACTTTCTTTTATCTTCAATAATCTGCTTAAAATCTGTGTTTTTTAAGTAAGTAGTAAATAAGTAAGGCGACGCGAATCTCATTAGTTTTATCTTTGGCTTTAAAGGTGGCTCCATCTTGGTACTTTGTAATGTCATGTGTCTTTCGTATATGCTTGCCAGTAAGTTTACATCATCTACTTTTAGTATGTCTTCGATGACACTGTCAGAGCTCTGCACGTCCATCATATCTACATTATCGTCTGTCTCTTCCTTTTCCTCTTTGATATGACTGAGGAGTTCTTCTACGCTGGCTATTTCTCCCAGTTTTGACGTCAATAAATCTGGCACGTTATGTCTTTTGAGAATATCGTACAATTCCTGTACTATGGTTAGGGTTGCATCCATTATGCATACTTCAGTTTGGTCGTGAAGTAAGGTAACGAAGACGGTGAGACAACCGATGCCTGCTAGTTCGTCAAGAATTTTAATGAGTCTCTTCTGTATTTCTGCTTCGTTTAGTGTGACGATTTTTCTAGTTTCCCTAGAAAATGTAACTGGGGGGAAGTTGCCATCGAGCATACCTTGTCCGCTGAGGTGGGAGCAGATGACGCGCTTCCAGAAGTGGAGGGCGGCGATCTGTACCTCCCAGTGGAAGTCAGTGAGGGCGGAGGAAACCATGTGGTCGTACAGCGTCTGTGTGAAGTTGGGACACAGCTTCATGTTCTGGTACAAGCTGCAAAGGACACTGCAAGCTTCTTTTCTCACGATGCCTTCTTCGTGGTTGCGCAGAATGAAGAGTAATCGCACCTGGCAAAAATAAAATTACAGATATAATAACAGAAAATATGAAATGGGTTTGTGTGAGAAAATGTGAAATGGAATGGTGGTTGGTGTGAATGTGAATGGCTTCGCCTTGAGACAGCGCTGAGTGTTTGGCACTTGAATGAAAAGCGAGCAATCGTCGAAAAGACAAAAATATCCCTCAAGGAAGAGTTGAACAACAGTAGCAAACACTTCGCGTTATCTACGCAGAAGTAGTTAGATTTCTTCCCAATTGACTAGTACACGTTTTCAATCATCAGCTACCTGTATGTCAGGGTACTCTACGATCAGCTGCTCCCACACCACGTTGATCCGGCTGGCAGCGCCGATGCACTTGAGTGCCGACACCTGCACGTAAGACTCGTAGTCGTTGAAAGCGATCGTTGCTGCTACGTTGATGAGGTTGTTCTCTAAGATCTGCTTTTGGAATGGAGGAAACTCTGAAAATAAAAAAAAGCATTTTTAACTTTATAAGTACTCGGACTAAAACTATAATTTGTTGTTGTAATGGTAGGTATGAGTTTGAATGTGGATGGCTATTGAGAGTAGGGGAAGGCCAAAGAAACGATGATATGGCTAGATAGGGCAGCCTGATCAGATGACGACTAATAGAAAAGTATGGAAAAAGACAAGCTGCGTTGATTTTAAATAGATAAGGTTAAGGGCAAGAGAATGAGGATGGTGATGATGGTTGCTCTAAAGGTATTATGAGCTACTAAGATTTTTGTATTATAGGTTAATGCGCTAAAAGGTAATGCGCTGCGGCTCGATGGGGCTGCAATATGCACATTTACGAAAGTGATTAGCGGCTTGGGCAAGTTGAATAAAAGAACAAGATTAAAAGTTGGGAAACTCGTTAAGTAAAATAATACAAATACCACATACTTATATACGCGATGTCGGTGCAAATATGCAATAATTCCAAGGCAGTGTCTCTGATCTCCCAATGCCGGTCCTGCATCTTCCTGTATATGAGCTTGCCGAGATCATGGATCGAGCCACCAGGCTGTGCATCCACTAGTAAACTTAGATTTGGCTGCAGGAACTTTTTCACCGTCAACCCTATCACTTTTAGGGATACCACCACGAACTGAAACAGAAAAGGTAGTTACAATTCTGGCGATGGAGGACAAGAGCAAGAGGGTTTTGGATGCAAAAAATACGAGGTCATAATAAATAAGCTAGTGGAACTGCAGACGTGATAAGCATCGATATCTAAATATAGACAAAACACTAAAAGTGTAAAATAACTTTAAGAAGTTGGTAACTCATGTTTGTTTCATTGACTTTTTTGCCACCGACTTCCGAAAATCCAGTTATAATGTCGGTTAAAAAGTATGATTTGATTTTTTGGGGAGCAACAATCTTGGTATGAGTTCAGAAAATCATACTTTTTGTCTGTGAATTTTCGCTAGATAATTTAATTGGCCGCTGTTTAAGCTATATTTCTTAACTTACCTTGCAACTCAAGTTAGATCTCTCCAGATTGTTAATGACAATATTGTACAAGCACATGATTTCTACACTTTCATGCCAGTTGATGTTTCTATGTGTGACCAGAGACAACACGTTGTCCATCACATACGTCATCACCAGGTTCTTCTCTTCACCATCTTCGAAATGTTCCAATTTCGGGTCCCCGTTCATATCCAGCGGATTATACTCTTGGAGTACGTAAAACAAAGCTTGAAAGACTAAATTTGCTTGCTCATCATTCAAGTAGTCCTTCAAATGGATAAGTTTCTTCACACACTGCAGAATTACTGCCAACGTGTCCAATTCTCCAGTCAAATCTCTCAAAGCATATGCGGCTTTTGCTGTATACTGGCAAGAGAGGTTAAACAGTCTCTCTATGTAATCGTGGATCCTTGCATCAGTCAGAGCCGATTGCGGCTTCCCATAAGTAACAAAGACCAAAACAGGCACCAAGAATACAAACAACATTTGGTTCTTCATTTTAATCCGCTTTTGATCATCTTCCTGGTACATACCAGGTTCCTTATCCTGGCACAGCTTATTCCAGATGATGTTACAAGCTGAACAGAAGTCTAAAACCAACGTTGCGCTGCGACGCTGCACAAACGATTGGATGACATTAAAATTGAAGGCTGCTACTTCAAGGAAATCTTCGGCAGTGTAAAGCGTTCCGGGCGCCATCGGTTTTCCCAGGAAAACTTTTGCTAGTGTCAACCAGAACATTAATTTCAAAAAGGCCAACGACAAGTCGTCTGTGCGTATTCGCTCGTGGGCTATGTACAAATAGGAAAGAACTGAGTATTCCTTTATTAGTATATTCATAAGCAAAGTGGCAGTCTCAATGCGGCATTCCTTGCTTACTGTAGCGAGCAGTATCCGTACTGTGGGTTCTACTGCAATACATATTTCTTCCTCCTCTTCACTGGTTAGTGACTGAACATTAATGAAATCATATTTACCGATGGGTTGTATTAAGTGACTGACTATTATTCTGATATTAGCAGCATCGCCGAGATCGTTGAGTTTCCAAAGGAATTCTGACATGAACTTGTATATTTGCCGTACAACAAATACTGTTGATTTCTCATTGCATAAGCTAAGTATTTCCTTCCATACACCAGTTTCAAGAATCCAAGCTATGCCAGAGTTGTGTGTTATAATTTTCAGTGCTGCTTCCATATATGCTACTCTTATGCTTGGGTTGGTGTTGGGTTCACAGATATTTTTGAAACCTGCGCACAGTCTTTCTCCCTGCTTAGCAATCATTTTGGCGAAATGTAGCTCTTTATGTGAAGCGATGGCGAGGACCCTGATGAGGAACACTTTGACTGAATTGTGTGCATTGTCGGCATGGTCCAATGCTTTGATTATCATATCAGACAGTAAAGGCGCACTTTTGAGGAATGCCACCTCTGAAAAGAAAGAAAGAAATTCATGAAAAACAAAATTCATAACAGTCAAGAAGAAACTAAACTTGGAACGCATTCCTTGCAGAAACGTTTTCTAGCTTTTGATCGTATACCCGTCTATATATGTTGTGTATATGTTTTTGTAAAAAAAGATCATGAGTAAATTAACTATTAGCGACATCAAGTTGGGGCTTAAGAAGTAAGCTAAGTCACTCACTAAAGTTATTTAATCCAGTTAGGATGACATAAGTGTTATGGTTACTGGTAGTTGGCACCTAGTAATGCTAGTATGACTCATTAAAAAAAACGAGGTTTTTACGACGTATTTATAATACTTTGGTGTTCAGTTTTTTGCCAATTCATGGTCATGCCATACAAGATTTTTGCTAGTTATCGACAGGTCAGACAAAAGAAGGAAATCAATTATGAAATGGCAGATTTTAGGTTACAAAGGAATTATTCAATGCACGGTGAGTTGTAGATGTAGGTGGTTTTAAAAGCCTTCTGCAGAGTGTCGCCAGGAGAAACAACCCAAAATACAAACCACACTAGTTATGACTGGGAGATATTAAGTTTTATTACTCGACTTAGCTTAAAAACTAAGATGAGAATAGTTCATGACAACGGGCCGGTGACGGGCTGAGGCTATAGAGCGCTCGAATAATGTACTTAAGTACCGCTGGGCTATGTGAGGCTATACAAACAAACCAAGGCCAAGAGCACAAGTCTTGAAGTGCATGGTTCAAAGTTTAATAATTTAAGATAGAAGCAAATTACGCAATGATTGAGCAAGATTACGTCTGGACTTCAAAAGAGACATTGACCTCTGACTTTGTTTCGGCTGCTTCTTTTCAGAGTAGTCGTAGCTACGAAACACCGGCCCCATCTCGTTTAAAAAAAATGACGTGTTTGTAAAAACCTACTTGCAAAATAAACACCATTTCATCATCATTTCATTTCAATGCATAAGTTTAGTTTGCATTTTCGTCGACCAATTTTTCAATTGCTTGTTTGCTTTTCAGGTATCCGATGGGTAACCAACGGGATTACTAAGGTTTCGCTGTCCGTCTGTCTGTATGCGGGATGTATCTCATGATCTGTGATAGGCAGACAGTTGACATTATCACAGAATGTGTATTTCTGTTGCCGCTATAACAAAAATAATAAACATAAATTAGAGGGGCTCCCCTACTACGATGGTACAGGACCCTTCATGCGTGAGTCCGAGTCGCATTTGGCCAGTTTTTTGAAGGTTTTGGGTCAAACAAAATTATTGTTTTACGTTATACTTTGGTGAACACACCAGCGGCTAACCTGCATCCTCATTCTCCTCATTCTCCTGCCCTTATGCAAATTTATTTGGAGTCGGCGCAGCATGTCTCCTTCTTCCATTCTCGTCATCTCAGCACTCGCCTCCTTTCTAGCCTTATCATCCTTCACACAGTTCATTCATCGTTTCTTTGGTCTTCCTCTACTCTTACAGCCATTCACATTCATACTCAAAACTTTCCTTTAAGCGGCTAACGTGCATATTACGAGGTAATTTTTGACATCATCGATATTAAAAGCATGATGACAATGCAATAATTTTGATCTGGATCAGCTGCTGCCAATCGGCAGCCTTATTTAATATCAAAGAACTATAATATTCGTTTTTAGAGTTCTCAAAAGACCTCAAAAGGTAAAAAAAGGAACCCTTATAAGATCACTTTCTTGTCCGTCTGTCACCACCGATTTTCTCAGGAACGGGTGGACCTAGCCAGTTGAAATTTACACCAGATACTGAGAGTGAGCTCTATAGTCCCTATTAGGTGTATAAAAATCAAGGTTCTTGAGTCAGCACGATATGGGCAAATTTAGATTTTCGTGAAAACTTGTAAGTACAAAAATTTACCTTAATTTTCAACTTTTTTTATTTTTCGGAATTTTCCCTTTACTTGTGCTGTAAGACCTTGCTTTTAACCAAAATTGTCAATTCTAGGTCAACTCATACCCTATTCGAAAACCTATAATGGTAGTTCCCGTTGACCAAGAATCACGAAATTTTGCGAGAAGCAATGTCTTACAGCACATGTAAAGGAAAAGATCTGAAAATCGTAAATATGTAATTATAACAAAAAAAGCGATTTTACTATTACAAACTTATTATTTGCGGTTGGTGCAATAGCTGTTTCCTGGGATCGAAAAGCAAAGTTAAGTTTGTCCTTTTAAAAGTTTGTACGGAACCCACGGTGCGCGAATCGGAACTCGCCCTTGGCCGGTTTTTTTCAACGTCTGTTACATATTTCAGTAATGAAATAATAAAAAGGTTAAAGAACAGCTGAGTCTACATCCGACATGTCGACAACATCGTGAATCAAATCAAGACACTTGATTATTGGAATCATTGATGCCGAATGGACAAACGTTTAGTTAGTTTGGTGATCAAAACCGGTTCAGTGAATAAACGATGGGTACAGTTCATAACATTAGTTAGCATCAGTTAGCATCGCCATTCTGGTGACTGGGCTAAATGTTTGCTCATAGTCAATCCCCTTTTTCTGATGAAAACCTTTTATGACCAGTCTTGCCTTGTATTTATCTATAGAGCTATCAGCAGCGTTCATCTTTACTCGAAATACCCACTTACATGGTATTGCTTTTCTTCCCTTTTTTTTTTTTTTTTTTTTTCGGATGGGAAATCATCAAATGACTTCTCCCGCTCTGGGCGGAGCAGGAGGGACTGTCAGACTTTTGCGCCGTCGACACGGCCTGTCGTCATGAGACGTACGGACGGCGAGCTAGCCCATAGCTCCCCGTCCACAGGCCCGCGCCTACGGTGGCCGGAAGCCACCACGTGGCCCCCGACGCCCGGGGCGTCTCCCGCGGCGGCCGGGACGTGAGGATCTCTCCCTGTCCTGTTCCGCCACCTCCTTCGCTAGCATGACTGCTTCGCAGAAGGAGGTGACTGCGTCCCATTCCGTCTCGCTCCGGACCATGGCACGAACCAGGGCCGGGAGCGAGAGGTCGCCGCCGCCGATCGCCACCTCGAGGACACGGCGGTGCTCCACCCAATCGGGGCACACCTCCACAGTGTGCTCCACCGTGTCCTCCGGTCGATCCTCACAATGGTGACACCCGGACGTTTCCTCCCGCCCGATTCGGTGCAGGAACTTACCGAAACAACCGTGTCCGGTAAGAACCTGCGTCAGGCGGAAGGTGAGGACGTCGTGGCGTCTCTCCAGCCACTCCTCAAAGAGGGGACTTACCGCCACTATTGTGGCGTGCCCTGCGCGGGGTTGCGAAAGTCGCTCTCTCCATGTCGCCATGAGATCACGCCGGAAGTCCGTCCGCTGAGCGACAATTTGCCGCGGCAGCGGAGTTTCCCCCCGGCGTAGCGCCTCCGCGCGCCACTCATGTAGGCGCGCGAGGACTATCGCCTCCAGATCCCATGGCGGCAATCCGGCAAGGAGGTTCGCCGCCTCGCGGGAGATCGTGCGGTACCCCCGGACCAGCCTTACGGCTACCACCTTCTGGGGCACGTTCAAGTGGTGGGCGGCACGCCGCCTCAATGAACGTGCCCACACCGGGGCCCCGTAAAGGGCCATGGACCGCACGACTCCCGCGTAGAGCCTCCGGCAGGAGGCGTTCGGCCCCCCCAGGTTGGGCAGGAGCCGCCTGAAGGCAGCCCCTGTCCGCTCCAGTTTGGGGGCCAAGCGTCGGAAGTGCTCCACGAAGTTCCACCGGCTGTCGAGGACAAGTCCCAGGTACTTCAGCGTCGACTCGACGCCGATGGAAACCCCTCCTGCCATCACTGCGGATCCCGGAGGTGGCGCATTCCGAGGCCCATGAAAGCACATGGCCTCGGACTTGTGCAGTGCCACCTCGAGACCCAGTTGCCGGATTCTCTCCACGACTATCGCAACCCCGCGTGTCATAGTGTCGGCCGCCGCCTCGTGCGACCTCCCCTGTGCCAGCACCAGCGTGTCGTCAGCGTAGCAAACTACGCTGACACCGCTAGGGAGGTCGGCGCGCAGCACCCAGTCGTACCCGATGTTCCACAAGGACGGCCCCAGAACCGATCCCTGCGGAACACCGCACGACATCTCTCGCCGGTTCCAGTCTCCGCTGCGACCGGGGTAGATGACGTACCTGTCCGCCAGGTAGTCCCCGACCACACGACGGAGGTAGGTCGGCACCCGGTGATACCGGAGTGCCTCCCTTATGCCCACCTCGTCGAGCAGCACCACGGGCCGGTAGGCGGACGGAGAGTCCGCCGGGCGCCCCGGCTTCCGGATGAGGACCAGCTTCCCCGTCTTCCAACGAAGCGGGAACTGGCCTCTCTCCAAACATGCGCTAAAGAGCCCTTCCAGTCGGGGCCCGAGAGCCTCCGAGGCCAGGACCCAGGCTTTGCCAGGCAAGCCGTCGGGTCCCGGGGCGGTATTTTTGGCACCTAGCCTTCGTACCGCCACTCTCAGGTCTACCCCGGTCACTTCAGGAGCGTCGTCGTCGTCACTTTGGTGGTCCGCTTCCGGCACCGCAGCCGGCGGAGCCATAGGCGGGGGCGGGTGTTCCCCTCGCGAGGGGAACAGAGCGCTCACCACGTCCTCCACGAGCTGAGGCCGGAGACTCTGCGTCAGCGGGGGGGCCCAGGTACGGAGTTTATCCCGCACCATCTTGTAAGGGCGCCCCCACGGATCTCTGTCGAGAGCCCCCAGCATCTCCTCGCGGGCCAGATCCCTGGCCCGCAGGACAGCCTCGCGGAGGGCGGTCTTCGCCGCTCTGTAGCCCTCATAAAGCTCCGCCTCAATGGCTGCCGCATTCGGTGGGCGAATGCGGAGCCTGCGGTGCCTGGCGTACAGGTGTCGCGCAGCCACACACGCCTCCCGTAGGGACGTCAGCTCTCGCGACCACCAGTACACCTGACGCCGGGCGCTTCCTGGCCGGACTCGGGGCATTGCCACGTCACATATGTCGGACATGGCCTCCTGGAACCACCCTGCCTCATCATTGACGTCGGCAGGCCTGTCCGGTGATGTCACCTAGGCCTGCACGATCGAGGCTTCCAGGAGGAGCTCCCGGTCCAGCTGCTTCAGCGTTGCTTTTCTTCCCTTAGGTAGACTTACAAGCTTCCACGTGTCATTTTCCCGTAAACAGTTCATCTCACTGTCCATAGCTTCTTCCCATAGATCTTTCTCTGGGCTTCTAATCGCATCCTTATGCGATTTTGGCTCGTTGTATCCCATTATAACATTCAGGATAAAGTCTTTGAGTCTTTGTCTTCGGGCGTAACGAAGAGCGGTCACGAAGTACCATCTGCTCCGGAAACACCTCTTTGTGATCATCGTAATTTTGATCTTCATCTATGACATCGACCATCAATAATCTTAATTACACATTACATTAATAATCTTCTTCGATAATATTCCCCCCCGATTCAATAGACTGTTCAGGTAGAATGTTCTGAGCATCGTGGATAGTTCATCAACACTTACATGTCCTTCATCAATGCTTATATCAGGATAGTCTGTGTCTTCAACCCTTTCCCTATTGGGCTCAACAGGAACACTTTGTTCATCATCGGTCAAACTCCTTGCAACAGGCACCACTTCAATTTCATTATATACTGATCGCAGACTGTCTCAATATCGCGTTCATTCATTGAAGACTCTAGCATTATTTATTATTTTTCATTAAAAATGACACCTCTAGACCTCACCAGCCAATTTCTCTCTCGGTTCCAAAGTCTGTACCCGTCATCATTGTCGTATCCAATCAAAATGCAACGTGTAGCTTTCTTGTGCAATTTTTTTCTCCTCTGCTTTGGTACATGCGCATAGCAGGGCGTTTCGATTATCCTCAAGTGTTTTTTTTGAGGCTTCTTGTTTAGCCAAAGCTCATAAGGCGACTTGTGTTCCACTAAAGTTGGTCCTGTCCTGTTTAATATAAACACAGCAATGTTTACCATCTCTGCCCACAACTTCTGAGGAATCTCTTCATGCGCGTGCATCATTGCTCTAGCAGATTCGACCAGGGTCCGGTTTTCCCTTTCGCTACATATATTTTGCTCTGGGGTGTACGGCATAATGAGCCTTTGCTTTTTGGGGGTATGAAGAACAGGGTGTAAAGCTCTTCATTCCCCATAGAAAAGGGAGGATCCTCCGACAAGACGGGTGTTATGTCTGGTGGGCTACTGCCCGACAGTTGTTGTCAGGTTCTCGTATATATTCTTAAGTCGCGGATAACTTTGCTTGCGCGATGTAGGATTTCTGACGTGTTTCGCTGTTAGTTCATCGTTCGTGTCATAGATGGCGCTGTACAATTTTTTGTTCTATGTTGATGTAGTGAAGTGTTATGTAGTGCCGCTACAGCTTTATTCCTGTTTGTTCAAGTAGATCTCGTACTCTTTTGTTTTCGTATTCACCTCCGTTGTCGCTTAAAAGCCCTTTAACATTGTGTCCAGCATTTCTAGCTTCAGACAACATTAATTTTAGCTTTTCATAAACGTCAGACTTATTTTTCAGGAAATACACATATCTGTACCGTGTATACTCATCCTTAAATAAAACGAAGTATCGATATGGACGATATCCTGAGATACTTAAAAGAAAGGGACCACAGACATCCGAGTGTATGCGCTGAGCAGGTTTCGTAGCCTTTTCGCGAACACGAAATGGTTGCCTGTGCACTTTCCCAAAGACACAACCTTCGCATAGTTCTCCACTATTTGGCGTCTTTATTCCTAGTTCCTTCTCTATCAATCGTTTGACATGTTTCTTATTTTGATGCCCCACACGTCCATGATATAGTTGCAGCATATCTCCATGCTCAATTAAGTTTACTGAAACAGCAGGGCGTACGATTTTGCAAGCTATCTAGTACAAACCGCCACATCTTTGCCTTGTCCCTGTTACAACAATCCTATCATTGATCTTCATGGAACAATTTGTAACCTGAGACTCAAATACGCTCGTTGGGTTTTTGTCCTGTGAACTAAGCACAGAGAAAAGGTGCTTACTAATCTGGGGAACATACCAAACATCTCTCAAAAAGAGGTTCTCAATTCGTCTTTAAACATTGGCTTCTAGATGGACTGTGCCTTTTCCAACAGCCTGAATCACGTTCCCATCCGCCGTCGTTACCGTGTGAGCTTTACCAAAACGTTAAAAGTCTTGAAACAGATTTTCTCGCATAGTGACATGGTGAGTGGCCCCGTTATCCACATACCAATCATCACGATCATTGTTAGAATCTGTTGAATTCACTGTCAGCAACATCATGTTAGAACCCTGAACCCTTTGTTTTCCTTCTCCTTTATCCCAACTCTTGGGCAATCCTTTTTGAGATGACCAGATTCCTTGCAAATAAAGTATTCGTACTTTTTCTTTGTTCCTTGGTCTCTATGGTCATATCCCTTAGCAACCTTTTTATTTACCTTCACATAAAGCGCTGTCTCACTTGATTCAGCATCAGCCATCTTAGCATTAAGCGCTTTTTCATGTGCACACATGTGATGAAAAGGGTGTTCGTGGGGATAGTTAATTAAAAGAAAACCACGAACTCTAGTCAACATAAAAAAATACAATTAATACGGGTGTGGGTAGGTTTACGATCACTAAGTTCTTCCAACCTTCCGCCCGGGGGGTTTGCACGGTACTCTCCTGGCTCAGCCCAGCGTGACGATGACCGTAGCGGTGTGCCACGCTGCAGGCGCCAGGTAGGGTGACGGTCGGCAGATGATCGCGCCGACCCGTAGATACTAGTCGGGGCCAAAAGGTACCCCAGGTAAAAAGGTAACCGATGCGGAGTCCGCGGTTAACCGGAAATTTGGATGTCAGCCGAAACTTTGGATGGCGGTTGGAACTTTGGATGTCGGCTGGAACACTTGACACTCCGTTGGTGACACCAAATGGAACACGCTGAAATTGGTAAAGATTTCCAAGTGCTTCAAAAACAGTTAATTAAAGTGATGCTGACGCAGAATTGAGCTTGAGACTTGATCATATTATGCGCTTTGTAAGTCTATAGCGCTAAACACACGATATTTTGAAATCTGTGACACCCATTTCTTCTATGTTTGGAAGTGGGTATGAATCTAAATGTGTGTATCTATTTATTGTTCGAGAATAATCGATAACGAGACGTTTCTTATGATTAGTATTCTGTGAAATAAGGACTTGAGCTCTCCAGGGTGACACTTTCTTCAATAATTCCTTCAGCCAAAAGTTTTCTTATATCATCTATACATATAATAAAATCGTTGAGACCAAAAAATCTGTTCATTGAAGATTAAAAAAAAAAAACCAGCTAGGGTGACTTGAAATAAGTAACTGAACATATTAAAACCATTTAAAAATTTTTTGTTTGTTTGTCTCCAATAAACTTGTTATCATCCTCACTGTATCTTCGAAATTTTATGGCGACAGGCTTGCATTCGGGAGAAACATTCGAAAGTACAGTTCATAACATTGTGATTGTGAATTTTTGTCACGTTTTTTTAATATTATCATCCTACATTATTATATAACTTGTTTGAAAACGTGTGCAAAGCTTCCGTTCGTGATTCTGACGAGCTATAAAATGCGCACGCGCCTAGCGACGACGTCTTTCCAAAAAAAATGTGATCGTGATTGACAATAATTATTTATCAATCAAATTTATTCTGGTGAAGTCTTGGGTTCGATTCCTAGATCGGGCAAAGTGTTACTGGGTTTTTCCATCAGGAATTTCTTAGTAGCAACCACGGAGGCCATTGGCTAGCTCCCTATTAAATGGGGCTTAAACATTTCTGACGAAAAGTGGGTGTACACTAACACACCTATGCCAAACCCTTCGATGATGGGCGTGATGGTATGTTTTAAGTATTTATTTATAACATAAGAAGTATAGAACTAAGCAGTTTCATACCTGGGGGCCTGGTAATCTGTGTGACAGGGTTTTCCTTGTAACGTGAGAGGGAGAGATCCACACGTCCCGGCCGCCGCGGGAGACGCCCCGGACGTCGGGGGCCATGTGGCCCCATGCCACCGTAGGCGCGGGCCTGTGGACGGTGAGCTATGGGCTAACTCGCCGTCCGTCCGTCTCATGACGACAGGCCGTGTCGACGGCGCGTTCGTGTTCCACGCGCGCCTCAAAGAGAGTCAGCAATAAGGAAGGGGTCCGCAAGGGCCGAAGCCTGCCGGGGCTGCGGGACTATTCGAAAGAGATACTGTGGCCCCGGAACACAAAGGGCGATGAAGGAACATGGATGGGTTTTAGTCAGTAAAAGTCTGACACTCTCTCCTGCTCCGCCCAGAGCGGGAGGAGTCATTTGATGATTTCCCATCCGAAAAAAAGGGTTATCCTAGTGCAGATACCAGTCTCCCACAAAGGATTTATCTGATGTTGTATAGTCATATTTTTAAGGCGCCTTTGTGGAAGAGAAATTAAATGTTAATTTATTTATTTTACAAGAGGATAGAATCTAACGATCTCAAATCTTAGATTCAGTACCAAGGGCTGGTTTACATGTGCCGTGTTATAAGTTCAGCGGGGAGTCAGTCAAAAAACAGAGAACTCAGCCTAATGCTTGGAAGGTGCACTAGGTGCAGTTGATCTGTCTCGCAACTTGTAATCAAAGCATGCCAGACCACATGCACATCCTGGACTGCCGCAGTTTTGCACAAGAACTTCAACATTTTAGGGCTACCGCACACTTGAGACAAGACTGTCTTAAGACAGACTATTTCCCTACTAGTGCGAGCAAGAGATAAATAGTCTGCCTCGCTCGCACCAGTAGGCAAATAGTCTCGTCTTAAGACAGTCTTGTCTCAAGTGTGCGGTAGCCTTTAAACGTTGATGGCACGGTTGGCGCAGTGTCTGAGTGATTGGCTGCTGCACTGCATTGTTGTAATGTATGTAAACGCACTCACGATACAGGAGAAATTCCTAGTCCACACTAGGAATTCCTCTTGTATCGTGACTGCGTGAGTGAGTTTGACTTTAAAAAATGTTTTTTTTTCAAGTTCTTTAGAGTAGTTGAATAGAGTAGTTTATTTATTTAAACCTTATGTACAAAAGTGGTACTTTGGCAGACTTAATGCCATAAGTCATTCTCTACCAGTCAACCTTTGGGCTAAATAGGACAACAACGTGTTAAGGTACAAAATAATATCTATAAATAAACTTCTTGATTTCAAAAATGTATAGTATAAGTACTAAGTTTCTAATGAGATTGGTAATTACCCAACTGGTGCGAGCGAGACAGACTATGTATTCTCGCTCGCACTAGTAGCGTTATTGTCTGTCTAAAGACAGTCTTGTCTAAAGTGTAAAGTGGCTCGCATTAGGTGCGTGGAAAAATATGCTAACTCATTTTATTATAATTGGCGGTATATAAATATAATATACGCCCGTTGTACGCCCCAAACCTGGTAGAAAAAAAGCAATTAGGTACTTTAAATACCTATCTAAAAAATTATATTTATCTAGAAGATTACGATTGTTATGAATCATATGTCACATCTACGCCTCCAGAGATACAAGATGATATTGTTATATTAATTAATCATAAGCAGATAAATCACTAGATAAAATTGTTTGGTTTGATTATTTAAAAACCAAGTATTTTTTATTGTTTTTCTAGCTCTAACCGATTGTTATGTACGGTCGAACAAGCTATTTGGTTTACAGTTTAACCCACAAATTACATTGTAAAATGTAAACCAAATAGCTTGTTCGACCGTACTACCACGTTCACTGACGGTCGCTCACTTTTCAACCGTATTACTCAGGGCATAAGGGTGAAGACTCAGTGCATAAGGGTTAAAACTCAGGGCATAAGTTGTAAAAATTCAGGGCATAAGGGTTAAAACCCAGGGCTTGAGGGTGAAAACTCAGGGCATAAGGGTGAAAACTGGTCGACCGTCAGTGAACTCGGTGGTGGACGGTATCTAGAGGCTCAAATAAAATTAGCTAGAGTAACGCCCCGTGATGACTGCAGTAAACCCGAAGTAGTTAACCAAGAAAAAAAACAATCATGTTTTTTTTAAAGATAATAAGTTATGTTTGGACATCGATACCGGATCTTGTTTGTAGCGTTTCTCTTCATAAATAGAAAGGAGGTTTAGGGGCGAGCTTATTACTTTCAACCGGGACAATAAACACAAATCCCGACTCGGGGTTGCTGAGAACTTCCTGATGAAAAATACCACCAACATTAGTACGACCTGGGTATCTAACAGTTTCTCAGACGTGTGACTTGCGAAAACTAGTTTTTTTTTGCTAAATAATGATACATAGATAGGTATTAGTTTGCCGTCTTCCAACATATAGTCACTATTCCAGGAATCATCAAGTTGTTCCAGTCACGCAACGCGAATCGTTTGAAGTAATATTTGCTTTGGTACATGTTTTATGATAGCATATCTTATCGTAAATTGTAACAGAGCTTGGTAGACCTCTGTATGTGCATAGTTTATTCAGCTATTTTTTTATTCGAATAGCGCCGGTCATTACTGTGCCGTGTCGATGGACTCAAATTGTACCTATGTAGTCACCTGTATAGCTCTATCGTTGGTTTCGTCTTCTAGCTTTATGATCCTCTAGCAAAGTCTTGCTGACTAAAGGACCTCGTCCACTAGGTACGCGGCCACCACCACGAATAGTCGCATGACTGGTCGCAATCTTGAATGAAACTGGTCGGACGCCCGGTCGTGCGACCGCTTAGTCTATACCCTGGCTGGAGGCCTTACACTCAAGGCACCCACAGGATAGTCCGGTTAAGCAGAAGCCAGCCTCATAGCTGCGGTCAAAAGTCGTGGTTGTGGCGTGGTACTACCACGCCACAACCACGACTTTTGACCGCAGGACCGCAGGACCGCGAGGTCCTTTATCCATTCACCACGATAACTCAAACTGTGCCACTACAGCCCTTTCACGCTTATTTTGTCTCTGACTGCTGCAGTCCAACAGGTTTATTGTCTGTAGATATACACCTTCCTGTTACCCCAGGTATCACTGACAGTCCCCTGTGCAGAGCGTGCATGGAAGCGGAGAAAACGGTAGCGCATCGTCGTCGGCGTCACCCAGATCCGTAAGGAAACTCTTGGAACACCCATCTGGGTGTTAAATCTGTGAATCTTCCCGGTCTTCCCAGGACATCCGCAAGGGATCTCCCTTACTGAGAAGACCGGGAAGATTGATCTGCTTCTGGAGGGAGGTGGGCTTATTGGAATAACGCCGCCATGGCTCACGTACAATGGTCCACTTTAAGGACTAAGTGCAAAAACCAAAATCCTAAAAAGAGTAACCATGGAGTTTCTTGCCGATTTTTCTCCATGGAAACGACCAACCCGAACCGTGCACCTCTTCGACGTTTTATAAATGCCCATGTAGGCCTATGTGAAATAAAATATTTTGATTGATTTTAACATAGAACAGCTGTTTGCTCGTTCGTTTCCACTAACTGTGCAAATGAGCATAACACTCTCAAGTGTATGGAGGGCACCCGTCGGGCTGCTGAAACCGAATTATTGAGCAGCCAGTCGACGGCGACATCATATATGACCATCAACAGTTTCGAACACAACATAATAAGGAATATGCAAGAAATACAAAACGAAAGAAATATGTATTAAAAATGCCTTGTATTGGCGTTTAAAAATATTATGGGAACAGGTAAGCTTGTTTCAGTTTCTAAAACATTACTTATTTTACAATTTATTGTTTTATGTAGCATGTTTGTGTGTATGGAACGCACTCTCAAAAACGCGTCATCCTCGATAACGCCAGTAGTGACGTGTCTATAAAATGTGTCAAAACAAAACTTTTATTTGAAGAGTAGTTTAAATTAAGTTTCACTAAGATTTTATTACAATATCTTTATCGCAATTTTTGCTTGACTAGAGCACATACAATGAGTAAAATTACTATAATAAGGCCAAAAAATTATATGTAAACAATGCAGATTGAGGTAAATGACGTCACATCATGGCCGCGGCAGTCACGGACGTTTGAACTGTCATAGAAAATTGCAGGAGTTTAATATTATTTTTGAGCGACAAGCAATAGTTGAACTTGACTTTTAATATTTTTCTTGGGTTGATAACACTGTATTTTATTAATTTAAGTGAAGAAAAAATTACATGCTGTAATGATAAAAAAAAAAAAGAAAAAAAAGGGGTTTTGTATGATATTATAAAAGTGTGGTGTGCTCCAAATAAAAATAATAAGTAAAAGTGAAAATTCGGGCGCCAGGAGTACACACAAAACTATGCCTAGGATAGACTTACCTGCGAGAGCTGGCTTTTAATCTTCAAGCGGGAAGGTATCAATAAAAATCGACCATGAAAGTTACAGATCTATTTTATTACCCGAAGGCTGCTGGTTGGGAGAAAACACCAGAAAATTCCTTTCTAAAATGAACAGATATGGTTCTAACTAGAGGTGTAAAACTAAGAAGGAATAATTGTTATTTTATGGCCTGTCATTATTGCACTTTTGAAAATCTAAAATAAGTACCACAAACCATACTAAATTCCGTCGAATAAACTAAACCCGAGGAGTCAAAACATGCTCATCTTGTTGACCTCCGCTGAGATACCAAGGGCGTCCATGATAACTTTTGGTAGAGTCGAGCGTTCAATTATTTAAGTTGAAGAAGAAAAATACAAGAAGAAGAAGAAACGCCATGGGGCTGTAAACAAACATTAATAATCGTTAGCTGATGTGCAGCGTGGATAAAAAATGGCGATCGTCGCCAACATTGTCACGAACAAATGCGATTAAACTCACCGTTTCTTCCAAAATATCTAAATGTGTTCATCATTAGACGACGCAATCCAAGCAAACATATGTTCAAGTTAAAAGATCCTGAAACAATTAAATATCGGAAACTATAAGCGTCTGTTATGAAAATAACCAAGACATGTGGAACGAACTGGAATTACGAAAAATTCGCTTACCATGAAAAATATATGCTATCCAACCAAGATGTGGGCAAGGGGAATCGGCTACAACATAATTGGGACTAGATGCCGCCCATCTGAAGGAATACTCCTGGATTTATTTTAGGAGCGCTGCAATTTCGCCATAACCCAAAAATTGACGAGTCGAAAAGTGAGAAATGTCAAAGTGAACTTGACAACGAAAAAAAATCAGTGTGTAGTGGTCTACACAAATCCAAGTCAACCAAACAATGATTTTTTTATAAGGCAACACCCAAGCTAAACAGTTAAACAAACGACGAGAATATGCATCCATGTGACGAGCTAAAAAGCCTCGTTACAATGCATATTCCCTTCGGCGCTTAGCTGAAGGTTTATACGAAGCGCCGAAATAGAAACTATATTACGAATGTGCGAGTGCACAGTGCAAGACGTCAAGTGCCCCCCGCACACATGTCATGTCATCTTATTATACAAATATACCTAAACAAGATTGAAGTGTCTGTATGTAATTTTAAAATAACAGCTTTTTACTGAATGCTTATGAAAGTGCAATTTACGGATAACAAAAATCTTTTTAAGTTTTTGTCTGTATGTTTGTTCCGGCTAGTCTGGGAAACGGCTGGACCGATTTTGACGAGTCTTTTACTGGCATGTATAACTGATGTTATAAAGCGTAACTTTGATTTCGCTTATTTTATAAAAATAATAAAGGTTCCATGCAAATATAATTGAACCCGTGAAATTGGTAACAATCTGATTCAAATACGGAAGCAATATTTTTTAAATATTATTTTCATGCAAGCGAATGTCGCGGGCAACAGCTAGTTTATAATATTTTTTAAAGCACCCAACAAGGTAGCATCTTTAGGAAACAAGCTATTTGTAATGTTATCTCAATTAATTTCCAAGAGTTCAAAAAGTTATCATAAGTTTGTTTTAAAATACCGACTTGGATGTTCTCTTAGATATAACAAATGAGGTTGTGGGTGGGCTCACTAAACACTTAAAAGTCAAAGATCTTTATTGTGGGACAGTGGTTACAGAGTTGTTATCAATTCAGCTCGTTTAGTTATTGAACTAAACAAACTGAATTGACAAACAACATAGTATTGAACTTAGTATTGACTTAGTTCAATACTATGTTTTTTTTTCCATTTATGGCTACAGTTAAAATTTAAAAAGGTAACAAAAGGGAGGACTGTCAGGTTATGAACTATGTAGTTCTAAAAATTAACTCATGAACTATGTAGTTCTAAAAATTAACTTATGAACTATGTAGTTCTAAAAATTAACTTATGAACTATGTAGTTCTAATAATTAACTTTTGAACTATGTAGTTCTAAAAATTAACTTATGAACTATGTAGTTCTAATAATTAACTTTTGAACTATGTAGTTCTAAAAATTAACTTATGAACTATGTAGTTCTAAAAATTAGCTGTTACTCTCTTCTTTGAATTCCACGCACTATACACACACATAAATCATTCTGTTAACCTTACTACTAAACTACTGTCTACTAAAAGCCAGATGGCTTTTAAATCCTCTTATGTAAAAAGCTTTTCAGATCATATAATAATATTATGTTTTTGTTATGTGAAATATCCAAATTGGGTAACAACCCAGTAACCCCTGGCAAACAGTGCAAAAGCATAACATGACATAAACTTACACCTACTGTAAGTTTATGTCATGTTATGCTTTTGCTTTGTTTCTTAATGTAGCTTATTGGTATGAGTGATGGCACAGTAGGTGTTACATAATCCGCCGCGGGAGACGTCCCGGGCCGTAGGCGCGGGCCTTTGGACGGTGAGCTGTGGGCTAGCTCGCCGTCCGTCCATCTTCATCATCTACAACAGGCCGTGTGACCGGTGCCGGCGTTCGTGTGAGAGTCAGCAAAAGGAAGGGGTCCGCAAGGGCCGATGCCTGCCGAGGCTGCGGGCAAGAGATACCGTGGCCCGGAACACAAAGGGCGATGAAGGAACATGGATAGATTTTAGTCAGTAAAAGTCTGACACTCCCTTCCAGCGTGCATAGTTATTGCAAAGTATCTACATTTTTATTTTCCAATTGAAGTTATTTATATAGGTTTATAAAACAATAAGGGCAAATCATTCATCAAGTCAAAACCTCTTGTCTGAATGAGGAAAACTACTAAAATAATTCTCTGATAGCATGCAAGTACAACTAACTTTTTGCACTTAGACTTTAGAGCATAATACATATTATAGCATGTCTATGACTGTTGGCTTGTTTGTTTTAACAATGAGTACCAAATCAAATACAAATACTGCGTCTATTGCACAATAGATAATTATGTAGTTTATCTACATTTCCCTAGTAGTCTTGTCTGGAACCTTATCACACTATAGGTAAACAGTAGTAACTACTTACAAAGACATAACAATGAGAATACTCACCAGGATCGGCGCAGTTTGATAGTTTCGTGATAAGCCCATCGGCGTAGTAACTATCCAGCACATAGTTCGGCTCGGTAAGTTTTTCAAACAATAACTTTATCTTATTTTGTATCTTAACACATTCCATCTTTGTGGCGGTTTCACTGCAGTTCACATGAAGACAAACACTTAACTATATAAGTAGTTGAGCCGGACTGGAGTAGAATAATATTAGGCAACTACAATGATTTAACCAAGAATGCGGTCTCAAACACAACAAAATACAATCATCTTGAAAAGGTGGTTACAACCGCGTTCTCAAGTGACCTAACCAATTGACATTGACACTCGTGACAAACATCAACATGATAACAGCTGACCATCGACATCATTAACAGCTTTTTCTCTACAGTCTAGAGAAAACTACGTAAACTCGCCTAAATTTAGCTTAGAACAACCATGTAAGAATTAGCTATAGAGACGACAAAGCTGGGCTACTCGTCGACTCCTCTGCCAAAGTACAGACGCTACAAAGAGATTTAAAAGATTAGAGCGGACTTAGAGAATATTTACATGTAAACATTTTGATGATGCAACGACACTAGACAGAACGATTTGTTACTAAGTAGTAACGAGTATTGTATTACGATTTTCTTCGTCTTGTCCTGTCTATCGCTCGTCTTTGAGACGCCAGCACAAGCTTAACAAGCTAACCAAAACTGTCTAACTTTCCCAATCAATCTTGAACATAACGCATGAGCGATAAAGTTGAAAATCTATTAAATATATTACAGATTTTAGTAGCTTGATGTGCTGGCGTCCGTACATTGGCCATTTGACCATACACGCTAAATAAATAAAACTAGTTCATTCACCGATCGTCGCCATTGTGTATTGCTTTGTCTCGCAAATTCGCAATCAGGCGCTCTCTACAATGGCTAATTCTGCAGTTTCTTGTCGTAAAAACCAGTCAAGTGTGAGTCAGACTTTCAAACAAAAGGTTTCGTGGCACCAAACAATACAGTTTTAATAAGTAGATACAAAAATGTAAAAAAAAACATTAAAATACATACAGTTAGTCGTAACTTATTGATTTGTTAAGTTCGGAAATGAAGCCATATTCGATTACATCGAATAGTGAAATCCGAAAGCCATGAAACTCCTTTGCACTTCACAAAAAGTTCGCGCAGTTGTCACTTGCTGATTCAGTGCTACATGCTTAGAGCTTATTACCTGATTCCTATATACAAGCAAATGAAAATCATGGATAATTAAGAATATTATTTCGTAGTCGATTTTTCGGATCTGCTTTGTTATTGGACTAATGTTAGTCTATGGTCGTTGCTGATGATTGTTCTAGAATTGTGTTAGCGCTTCTGTCAAATTTTTATCTGCAATCTGCAAGTGCAAGACAACTCGCTGTCTGCTGTTGAAATTGAACTGTAAAATTGTGCGAAGACTGTGTATGTGAAACGAGTGCATTACTCAATTCAATACAAAGTGAAAATAGTAGTGTTTTTTTATTAGTGCGTGAGATGCCTTTGAGAGGAAGAAGTTTCGTAAGTGATCATGTTATGTGATATCTTGTTTCCTTCCGATTTGTGTAGCGATGTCGTATAGCGTCGTCATGCATGTATCTAACACTGCTTTCGTCCGGAGTCCAGATTTCTGGAGACGCCCTTGACTGTAGTCTCAACACTCATCTGCATTATTGACATACTAACCTAATAATATGGTTTAATCATGTGTAAAGTGCTGTGACGATTGCATCGATGAGTTTCAGTTTTGCTTGCTTACAGTTGCAGCACATTTTTGGCACACTCCCAACTGTAGTATCCTTGACTGTGTAATAGCTAATATAATAATTAACATTAATTTGGGCTCAAACTGGAGGTGTCGCTAGAGGTCTGATATGGTGGTCTTCCACAGGATGGTTGATACGTGCCTGCTATAACACAAGTGTTCCCGTCCCGAGTGCCTCTTAACAGCCTGCTTTTGAGGTTAGTCACACATTTTGTTGTCTCTCTGCTGTAGGCAAACCAATATTTGAACAAGAATTGGTCATTCATTTGTGAAGTTTGCATTTGATTTTTTGTAAAATTGTGGTGTTCTAATCATAAATTGTGCTTAATAATGCGTTTGCATTGTGTGCCAAAATTGCGAAGTCCTTTTTACAGTATTTGGAAGCCAAATTTTCAGACCATGAAGTGTCGAATATTGATGTGTCCACACATATGAACTGTTTGTGCTGCTCTATGTATGTATGGTGGCAGTTGCTACTGGTGTAATGTTGGAAGTTATATTTTGTAATGTAAATAAATTATATTTTATGGCTCTATTTTAGGCATATCTGCTGTTAAAATTTTATGTTCCAGACTTATTACTGTGTACAAAATTTGAAGAAAAAGTTTCATATTTTATTGTCTAGTCAAATTAATAACTACAAAATTTTATATGTAACTAAAAACTTGTTCCAAAGTAATCCTAAAACTACATACAAGGATGATTGAGCAAAAACTCTTTGCACCTTTGAAATTATCACTTCACTTGGTTCTTCAAACAAGGATGTAACTGCATATGCAACTAGAAAGTGTTCTATAAATATCTTAAAGTATCCTTGAAAGAGAAAGTAGTGTTACACTATGACAACAGAAAAGAGAATTTTATTATTTACCTACAACTTGTAGAAGTTATTGGCCAAATTCTTTTGGTGTCTGGCCAAATCATTAACCTCTTAAACATTCTTTACTTTTTCTTTTTTTCATTTGTATACATTACTTTTATTTGAATGTAAAATACTGGTGTTCAGCTGCATCAGTTTAGACTGGAGGCCGATCCCAACGGCACGCCACAATAGTGGCGTTAAGTCCCCTCTTCGAAGAGTGGCTGGAGAGACGCCACGGCGTCCTCACCTTCCGCCTGACGCAGGTTCTTACCGGACACGGATGTTTCGGTAAGTTCCTGCACCGAATCGGGCGGGAGGAGACGTCCGGGTGCTTCCATTGTGGGGATCGACCGGAGGACACGGTGGAGCACACTGTGGAGGGGTGCCCCGCCTGGGCGGAGCACCGCCGTGTCCTCGAAGCGGCGATCGGCGGCGGCGACCTCTCGCTTCCGGCCCTGGTTCAAGCCATGGTCCGGAGCGAGACGGAATGAGACGCCGTCACCTCCTTCTGCGAAGCAGTCATGCTAGCGAAGGAGGTGGCGGAACGTGAGAGGGAGAGATCCTCACGTCCCGGCCGTCGCGGGAGACGCCCCTGGCGTCGGGGGCCACGTGGTGACTTCCGGCCAACGTAGGCGCGGGCCTGTGGACGGTGAGCTATGGGCTAGCTCGCCGTCCGTCCGTCTCATGACGACAGGCCGTGTCGACGGCGCTTTCGTGTTCCACGCGCGCCTCAAAGAGAGTCAGCAATAGGGACGGGGTCGCAAGGGCCAAAGCCTGCCGGGGCTGCGGGACTATTCGAAAGAGATAATAATAATAATAAATCTTTATTCAGAATTTCAGAAGGTAAAAATACAATATGAATCTAAAAACTAACAATGTAGTTACCGTGGCCCCGGAACACAAAGGGCGATGAAGGAACATGGATGGGTTAGTCAGTAAAAGTCTGACACTCCCTCCTGCTCCGCCCAGAGCGGGAGGAGTCATTTGATGATTTCCCATCCGAAAAAAAAAAGGCCGGCCCCAACAAGGTTGGAAAAACCGCTAGACAGACGATGATTATTTTTTTTTGAATGCTGAGAAATTATGTAATATTTTTTCTTTTAGCATTAAGTAAACTGCAATATGCTGAAAAATGATAATGTTTTTTGTTACATCATTGAATAATTTTTATCTAAAAGCAAAAATCTAAAAATGTTTATTTGGAGACCTACAAACTTGTGATTGTCACCACATTCAGAAAAAAGAAACAAAAATCTCTGCCGCTGATGAACAGGAAAATCACTGGAAAAGACAATAAATATCCCAGCTTAGTTTATTACTGTTTACTCTATGGTTTTATGTTCTTTACAGCTACCCAAGTATAGATAAAGGACAACACCATTCCTTTAGCTTAACATAGTTTCTATAAAAGGAGCAAGTAATAAAAAAATAATGATGTAACTTGGACAAGGTACATGATGTAATGTTTACTCTACCACTAGGGCCACACTTTGTCGTAGTTTCGTGATCGACTAAAAGAGACAAATTAGCAAAGAAACGAATATTCGCTGGGACCTGTTAATGTGATGTAACTGCAATACAAATATTTGGTCTTTGAAAGGTCACATTGAGGTCAATATTACCAGTTTCATTTAAATATTCCAACTCTTCATAACAATATCGCTCTTCCTTCTCTTACTTAATTTTCACGCGATTTTTATGACAACTCTTGTCTTCAAAAATCTCTTAGAAGGATAAAACTAACTACTTACGTAATTATTTTTTCATGATCTGTATGGTGCACAGCAAAGAGTATTCTAATTTATCTATCTATCCATAGATTATTTAGTCTGTGTAGTTTGTCGTACTATTGTCCTCCAGTCGACAGTTACAACATATTTATGGGAACATCCATGCATCTGGGCACACCTCACCCAACTTTATTTATACGCTGACTAAACTGATTGACATTTATTGCTGCCTACACAAGTATTCTCTACTAATAATAAATTTCGTTATGTTGCGCGTTCAACTCTTGATCGGTTCTTTGCTCCTGTTGCAACGGTGCAATCAAAATAATCATCTATCTGTAGTAGAGCCATGAAGAAGAAATAATGGCAATATTTTATAAGATTGTTCTGCAGCCTAAAATACTGAGCAGTGTGGGACTAACTTCCATGGTTGATGAGTAAACCTAGATTTTTTTTACCAAACATTCGGCCAGACACAAAATAAAATGAAAGTAATAATTGTACGAATCACGACATATTCACTGACGTCATGTTCCGACACTCGGAGAATTGGGTTGGGCTAACATTTTTGTGCCGGGCACACTCGATTAACTGTTATTAGGATATTTACATACGCAACTACGTCCGCAGACGATGTGAATATTGTTTTACACGCTACATAGCATGTATGTCCATAGCGTCATGAATGATATATCGTACATTCCTATCAGATAATACATGGCAACTCGATAGTTGCATTTTAAAAGGATTGTTCCACTTCTAAAGTTTTATCACAATAATTTCAGGTCCTTTCTCCCTCCTCAATTGGTTTTTAGGACCTCATCCTTTTCTTCATCTTGGCACGTTGTCAATGCTCCCCTAGAATTCACCTATTCAAAAAAATTGCACTGTTTAAAAGTTATTAAACAGCCCCCAAAGTGTCCGCTCTTCAAGTCCTCAGAAATGTTTTATTTTTAAGCTGGGAAGAATGTAACACATTGGTCTGTACTGGACAACCCAGCCCAGAACCGTTCGACAATGATAATCACCAAAGGGGACAATTATAGCAACGCTTTGTAATCTAATCCATAAGTCACCGTCGAGTAATTTTCTTAGTAGATCCATATTTAGTGGGTCACTTCACTGCGTACACGCATTTATATAATATAAGACTACAACACTGGTCTCACGAAGCACATGACAAGAGATCAGAATATCAGAAGACATAAGGTGTTGCAAAATGCATCATGTTCCTCATTGAAATGCAACTTACTTCCCATTGTATCCAAATGACAAAAAAATGCATAACGTTCTGTGTCTGTGCCAAGTTCTTCTCCGTATCTTTGAAACCTCTTGGAAAGACAATAAAGCTTCTATTACTTGAAATTGATACCTCTTATCATATGACCCACTGACCAGAACTTGTATTAATTGGTCCTTCGGTTCTCTGCCTCTTGAATTTTTCCAACCGCTACGTCTTCTTTGATCCATTTTTAGCATCTGATGCGCTCAAAGGTACCTGTAGGTTACAGACTATAGAGTTTCAGTTAATGAGGCACAATGCATGTCCAGTCGTCTTATTTATAGAACCATTTATCATCATTTATTACAGTTACGTAATCGACAATCACGTCCAAAACGCTTGGTCCGTAGGTGTTAAGCTACTTTCAATGTTCTCTTTTCGTGTTTACGGAGACGTGTATAAATTACAGAAATAATATCTCTCCTTATTTAACAGTTCTTAGGTAATATCCCGTAGAGTTACTATTAGTAAAATTATTTATTGCTTGCTATCAAAGTGAGTGGCCTGTAATGAGCGCCTAAAAATTTTTAATGCAGATTTTGCTGCTTTAAGGAAATGGATAAATAATTTTCTCAGCAAATCATCAGATGTATTTTATCCTCAATAATTTATTACTTCACATAAATCAACATGTAGTACCTATTCCTTTGCCTGCAAATGCATTATGTACTAATTCCTATGCATATCTTGAGCATAAGATGCGCATAATAATCTCGTCGTCTTAATAAACGTCGCAATAAAGCGTTTAATATCGGGCAGAGGTTCTTATTAAAGCAATTCGTATAATTAGCTTAGCTCTGTGCAACTTGGATCGAATCAATTAGTTTCATTCAGTATCAATGGTGGTGGAATGAATGAAATTCTGACAGATTTTTGTTACGTTGACGATCTGTCTATTTTGTTCTTGTTGATTTCAGTGGCAATTCAAAATTCTTGTCTTAACTCTCAGATCCTTCGAATCCTTTTCCTTTCCTAAATAAAGATCATTATCATTAATTATACCAACACAGCTATCTTGAAGATCATGATCAGACAAGGACGTTTCAGATTGTGAATTTACGACTATTTAGTTGCTTTACTAAGCTGGTTTAAATAAGCGACGCATGTTCTAGTCTAGCAAGTAGAAAACCAGGTATCAAAATATTTACCTAGACACAATAATAGCTTTTGTTCGCAAGGGCGGATGTTGGTCACAATTGGAAATGACTGTTGTTGGTCGTCTATAGTTACAATGTTGATTTAGCGAATCCTTCATCAATGTCGTGAATTCAGATATGTATAGTGCAAACAGCACGGCCGTACTAATTACTATAGCGTTCATTTGTGACAGTTTCTAGCTGTTTCTATTCTCTTAGTGTCATTGTATCAAGCCTATAGTGGCGATTAAAAAGACAAGCCATCAATCATAAATATAATATTCTCATTACGTACATTCGTTAGCGCGACAGAAACAGATTCGGCGCCGTTCTGCGCTTGTAGTCTTGTAGGTACTTATCTCACCTTGAATGCCGTGTTTTTCTTAGAAACACCGAGGTGCTTCTGTCATACAAATTCCTCGCATTTTGTTTGTTTAGCTCGCATACTTAACGTTTAGCAACAACACAAAGTGGAGTTTAAAAACATGTGATATTAAATTGTTTATGTTTTCGTAATTTTCTTGCTAAGAATTTCGTTTATTTGTAATATCGGATGTCACGCGGTTTCACCCGCGTAGTTCCCGGTCCCATGGAAGTATGGGGATAAAATATAGCCTAGTATGTTACTCGCTGATAATGTAGATATCCATTGCTAAAACAATTTTTCAAATCAGTGCAGTAGTTTTTAAGTGTATTCGTTGCGTATACAAAAATATAAATCTTTCCTCTTTAAAGTAGGTATTAGGTCTTTACCTATGAAATTGCCGTTTTTCGTGAAATAAGTTAACGCCCTTTTTTCTCTATTTTTTACTAAACAAAGTAATTACCCATGCAATCAATGCATTTTTGCCAACGTAGTGGTAGCTTATTGAAGCCCTTTTTGAAAAAGTCTGCTGGACGGGAGGCAACAAATTCTTCAAAGGCATTTAAAACTGCCTCTCGGTTATTGTTTTTTTTTCCCGCCAAGAAGTTATCCAAATTCTGGAATAAGTAGAAGTCTGTAGGGGCAAGGTCTGGTCAGTACGGTGGATGACGGAGAACTTCCAACCCCAGCTCTTGTAACTTGGAGAGACCGTGCAGGAGCAGCGGAGCCGAACGATTGATCAAAGCTGAGAATTAGATTTAAAATAGAATTCTTAGCGAAAGAAGAAAAAAATGGACTTGAAATAGCCAGTACGGCTGAACGGCAATTTCATAGGTAAATACATTATTAGTAATAAAAGTATAGATACACATACAGTACATACGGGATAATATCCGTGATTTTCTTTTGTTTCTATGAGCTCCCGATATTAAGAAGAAGAGAAGAAGTATGAAATAGTAGTAGTGTAGTAGTATGTATGTAGTAGTATAGATATTAGGTTTGGGTTAGGTAGGTAGGTTGTGGTGATGAAGCTCTTCAGCGGAAGGGTGTAAACTTTGCAAACCTTTTTGGGTCAGAGGTCTATGACCTATGGAGTACCTCCAATTTGCAACATCATTTGCTACGGAAATGGCTCCAAAGTGATCGTAGAGGAAAGCAACATAAAAGCTACATACAAGTGGATGGCCAATTTTCTTTCTGGGTCAAACATACTCTTTCGAGGTTTATTATTCCTTGTAACAATGTTTATTAACAAACTGCAAACTCCCTTTGTTGGGGCAGTAAAATGCTGCATGACAATGATTTTAAGGGTCGTTATAATTGGGGTAGGTAATAGTTTCGTTTGTTTTAATATTTTTCTAAATAAAATTTATTTTTCTTCGATGTTCAACGTATGTGTCTAACATGGGTTAAATGCTCACACGCTTGTTAGACAAATTCAACTAAGGTCGCAACTCTCATTCGCCTAATTTAAAAAATGTAAAGTAAATTCTACTTCCGTATCATGCGATGCAGTTTGACACTCTACAAACTCCTCATAACTAAATGAGTAATCTCAGTCGCCGCCTCCCCAGAAGTAATGAATGGTTTCACCGGTGCCCATGTTTTTTTTGGCTCAAACAAGCGTTGTGGGCGTTTTTGTAGGCGTATCATTGCTTCAGCCATACATCAATGTGCCAATATTTTATTACTTGCTTTGTTTGAACAACTCTGAAATCTCTGCCTCTGTATTTGGCCTACTTGACTTGTTGGGCCCAGCCGTAAAATTGTTTAAACGCCAATAAGTCGTAAAGCCGACCTATTTTACCAGTCGATAAATTTTATTGATGTCCAAATATTGTGTCTGTTTCCCAATGTGTGCATTGTGTCTTTGGGCTTCAAAGCATAGAGACGCAGTATTTACTTTTAGAAAAGATTACCTGCAAAAATTCAAGGGCAAACATTGCTCATCACTTGTCGCCTTCTAATTCTTTAATTTTACGTCTTAATTTTTTGCCGTCGTCTGTGATTTAGGTTCCACTTATATTTTAAGGTTAAGTATTCATCCATCAGCTTAACTCCCACTTCAAGTCTTCATTCACTTAAGCTAGCTATCAAGGCGTCATATGCGATATAGGCGATAAGCCATGACGATCGGCGCCTCCCAAATTGAGGATATTACAGTAATTACTTCATTGCGTCATTTGTCTATCTTCCGTAACTTTGATGGCTTCAATAAAAAAGCGATACCTAGAAGGTAGATAGCAATTTTATGTTGGTAAACAAACTTTTTCCCTAACGTTTCTGTACGTTTCTATGAAATGTTGAGGGCTGTATAGAACTTCTTGGAGTTCTTAAAACATCAGATTATTTGAAGTCAACGATCGTGTTTTCAAGTTGTATTGTAGACCACGATGAACATATGAATCGAAACCTATATTCGACCCGCTTTCGGTTGAATGGACTACAAAACTGGTTAGCAGGTAGTTTGGAAACAATTTGCAGGCATTTAACAAGAGTGCTCCCAATTTGCTTTGTGGAGCCAGGAAACGATTTCTGTTTTGTAGCTGTTGTAAAACAGTTCTATATGTGTAACTGCATATACCTATGCGGCTACGTTTACTACTTATTATGTCACTGGCACGTACGGTTTACAAGCTATGATTTGCAGTCGTAGCGTAAACTCCGCGGAGTGCTTTTGCCTTTCCACTGGCACTTACAAAGTGCATTTGTGCGGTCTGCATGCAAACTGCTCATAAGACGTAAATTGCATTTGCTATCTGAATACTGATCGCTTTCCGCAGTTGTTGCCCGACTTTTACTGCTTTAGCGGCGAAACAAATAAATAACAGATGTTCCATAACGTGAAAGATGTTAATACCCTTTCATCCTTTGGCGTGCTTGGGAAAGACTTATTCAAAAGCGGGTTATGCTAAGTTTATTTATCTTTATGCAGAAATCCGTGGTTTATTTTAAAGATGTTATTGGATTTGTTCAAAATTAATGTAAAAAAGAAATGCTTTATTGCTAAAACAGACGTTTCCAGACATACTTTGTGGTACATATATTATAGTATTAAATACGATCGTAATCAATTAAATGAATAATCGCTTGTTGAATCACGGACTACTTCGACATATGTTATTGTTTTAATTTCAGTAATTGATGTGCTGCTGAGTAGTGTTAAATGTTTTAATTATGAGTTGTCAGACTGGAGCGCGTGTTATGGTTTCGAAATTGATTGTTCTTCAGATTTATGGTATGATTCCCCGTTTTAATTGTGGTTTTCAAGGGATGTTGAACATTGATTGCCTTTTTGATCAAAAGGCAAGAATGCTCACCGGTTTTGTTTTTTTTTAATTTAAAGTTGGATATTTTATCAATTGTGATTTATTATGCAATGACAGCATAATTATTGATATATTGGATAAGTTAGACTAAAACAAAGCCAATTTCTCTTCAGCAGTCGTCAATCTCTTTAAAGCACACGTAAAATATCGTGTCCCAGTGTTTATGCGTACTGGAAGTCGTCCCACAACTGCGTAAAATTGGACTTGGCACACTTTGATGTTAGTCATACTTACCTGTAATGTACAGTGACTATTCATTCAGATCTTGTAAATTAACAAATGACTACAACCTGACTTATTGACTAATTGGTCCGATCTTGCTGCCTTAATCTTGTTGAGGTTTAAAATGATTCAGAGGCAATCTTCAATAGGCAATCATTTACCTAAATAGTAGGAAAAACAGTATATTTTCATGTTGATGATTTTCTGGGATGATATAATGGATGGTCAATAGATAATTATCTATTTACTCTCTTTTTATCTATTCTCTGAATTCACTCACTCCTGAATCTTCGCATAATTGATTTCCCATCTGTCGCAGCGTTCATAAAGTTTTAATCGTAAGATACAACCATTTATTACTAAACTAAATTGACTCTTAATAGCGCCTCGCAAGACTCACAACTTCAAATCAAACAATGAAATTGAACCATTCATTACTGTTTATTTCTGCAGTGGTTTGGCGCCGGTTTTGCATACTTCATCTGGCGCCGAGCAGGATTAGTAATTATTCAGTTATTCACAAAATTTATAGCTACGAGCGGTTTTTCAACTACATTATCTGTCCCATTACGCAAGTTAATTGTTCGAAATACCAGAATCAATTTGAAGAAAATGTTCTTACGAAACAAAAAGCTCAGATAAAAGTAAGGGACTTGAATCAAACACCAACTCATCCTCATCTTCCTCCCCTTATCTCATTCTATTTGTGGTCTGCGCAACACGTTTTCTTTGCCATTCTCCCCTGCCAGACGTCACGGCATCATTTACTCCTTTCTCTTTCATATCATTCCTCACATAATCCACCGATCTTTTTTTTGGCCTTGAATCAAACACTAATTACAGAATATAAAAAAAAAAACACGAACATTCAGGCGACTTGAGAACCACCTCTTTTAATTTGGTTAAACTCCTCCTCCTTAGCTTGAGTTAGTCTGGAACATTCCGACTGCTCTTAAATAGGCTATGTCACGACATTTCTATGAGCTTCTTGTTCTAGAGACCTTGGCAACAGGACAGTCAATGCTATGACTCTCAGGCGAAGATACAAAATGACTTAAATGCAATGTAGATACTAGTTGCAATATGTTGTCTTTTTTCCTTGTTGATGTCCATTGTAATTCTTGAAGCATAGTAATGCTAGCACACGTATTTCGAACAGGTGATGCATGAATGTTTATTATTCAGTGTGTAGGCACAGGACTTAGTGTCAACCTCAACGCATGATTTGCTAATAATTGTCGCTATCACAAATCTTTTTAAATAACCACCCAATACTAAAGCAACCAGCGTGATTAAATCTTTGGATGTATCTTCAAATATGTCCAGACTCTTGAATAAGTTTCTTAACTGTATCATAACGTTCATGAAGCTTGATTGAGTAAAAATGTTCAATACAAAGTAATAATCCTATTCAAACTAAATAATTTAATTCTATAAAAATAAACAATTCAGAATTAGCGTCCTCAGAAATTAATTGTTCATTCAAGAAATGATTGCCAATCGATGAATCAAGAGTTCTCGGAAAGCATATTTTATTACAATTTACATAGTACATATTGTCCATCTGTGCAGTATTTAGAACAATACGAACAGCCGTCGAAGCATGAAGCGTGTCGTCTCACGGCTATGTTGTGTCATACAAAAACAACGACATATTACTCACACAAACACTTCACGTGTTAAGACCTAGCTTTGCCCGCGATTTCGCCTGCGTGGTTGTCGGAAATTATCTCACAGCACATTACTACCAGAATGAAAATAATTGAGTATCCTATGTGTCCCAATGTGTTCTATGCTGCCATCAAGCGATATCAGCGAGCGAAGATCAGGTCAAGATCAACCGGTGTGAAAATCATTAAGCCACTAAGACTTAAAAAGGTAGCCGACAGACAGAGTTACTTTGGTATTTTTAATATTAGTATGTAATGGATCTATCTATCTACTTCGTACATCAGTTTTTATATTGACTCTGATATTTACACTATTGAAAGTTGCTCGACGAGCCAGCAATGGGCAGTTCGGGGCATTGGCACGACTGTATTGTTTTTCCAATTAGCTAGGCTCGAAATTTGTGTATGTGATAGTCTGTTATATCTCGTTTTCTAAATTAATGATCATTAAACTCATTTTTTTTTGTAATATGTATTCATATTACAAAAAAAAAAGAGTTTTAAGTTCTGTTATCGTTACTCATTAGGTTTCCCTATACACCATTTCATTTCATTGCAGTCATCGAAATATATTAATTTCTGTGATACAGTTCAGAGTGTGTACGTAAAGGTGATGTTGAAGAAAAATAAACGAATGTACTCCTTTCCCTCATGCATTTATAATATCAACAAGAACTGATGATCAATAAATCAACTATTTAATCATACACGGAGCAGGACATAGTGAGACAAGATTCATTAGATACCCGGCTGGCGGCTACACAGTGATTACACAAGCCATGCTAATATAATACGTAATAACACGTTCCTATACGGTATGAACACGTCAAACTGCGCAAATGTGTGCTGAATACCAATACTGATAATTTCTGAGACAGCTTAGTTAGGGCCGTTAGAGGACAGCGAGATAGATCTATCGGATTTCTTCTACATGTTTCGTGTTACTTTCTGACATGGATATTATTACTTGGAGCTCAAGAGGTTTTTTTAAACCAAACTATTTAATTTAGCCGTTTCACCGGCCTTCAATATCGCACTATTGACTTTAAATCATACTTTTTCGAGAATTTACAAAAGTAGAACTTGAGCTAGTTCATAGAGAAAATATGGTTGCCAATTTCTTTTATAGAAATCCAGAAACTACCATATTTTAAAAATGATTATATTACAAGAGAACTAATATTTATGTGGTTTGTAGCTAAAATTATCATTGACAAGAAGAGTAACGAATGGATCCGGAGGTTTGAACTCTGAAAGCTTTTATCAGCTGAGTAATAATAGTCTTAATTGAATAATTAATCAAAGCAATGTTATTTTAGTGTAGTGATTTCCAGAGTCTGGGTTATCGGTCATCTCCCTGCTTGGGCCTTTCCTATTTAGTCAGCGTAGTCACTTAGCAACATTATAATGCTAAAATAGAATTGTATAGGCATATCCCGGGTAAGATCTAGGAAGGCTGTCCCCGCAGCATAAACCTCTGAGAAGCCGAAGTGGCCTATCCAGCTGTGAATGACGCTGATGATCGGGGGTGTGGGATTAAACTCCTCTGTGATTAATGGATAGAGCCCAATAGCAAATAATTGGACCATCTTATTCAGAAGTTCAAGGGCAATAAATGACAATTACACCAGTCGTAAACTTGATCAGCGGTGACTGATTGACTCGACACAGACTGACGATGAAATCAACCGATTTCATGCTTCTCGTTGATGTAAATTTAATTGAATGATTAGAAGCATAGAATATTGTAACGTTTTGATTTTTTGTCTTTGACTTTTGTAAAGGCGTTCAGTAACTGCTTTAATAGAATAAGATTGATTTGTTTTACAAGTCCTGTAAAAAAATAAATTAACTAGAGACTTATCATCATCTACCATCATAGAAGAAATTAATGTTGAATGTTTTGTAATTTCACTGTTAGTACATCAATCTATTTACAAATAAGAAAAATGGCAGGATGTAAGACAACGTTTTCAGAGGAGCCAACTTAATGTAATTTTCGTTTTACAAAACATAAATAAATCTCCGTAGCATCCGACCGCGTTTTCAAACGAATCGACGCGACGAACGTCTGCACTGTGTACACAACATCAGATCGGCGCAAGCGCACGTAACACTCGCGAAAGATTTGACAGATCTGGAGTACTTACATAAAAATTATGGTCTTAATCGTGTACAGCGTAGACTTTAGAAGAATTTAGGTCGACAAAATCGTTACAATGTCGATACTTGTCTTTCCCACTAATACATTGACCTGTTAAAGTAGTAAAATGGGTGATAAAACCTAGGGCCTCACAATAACTTCTTGTTTAAAGAATCTTGTATAAAACTCTAAAATGAGTTATTTAAAAAGGTGACACGACTTTTTTTGGTATTGATTATTTTGAGTTTAATACCTACTCAAATATCGCGTGATATCATTAGCACGAATTTGCAAATAAAATAAAAATATTCCGTGACACAAGTACCGTAATAAGCAAGGTCGTCCAGGTAAATTATGTTAGGACCTAGAATATCCTATGATTTGTCGTACGACTCAATTCAAATAAATCACCACGCCTGTTGGCTGTCGACATTGAAGTGTCATTCCCTTTATTTCATATAATTTAAGCATAACAACACAGCTGCCGAAATTCCACATGTTTATTGTTTCTATGGAAATGACGCGAGTCGCGACGTAATTTCTTTACTTAATCAATTTAAAAAAATGGCTATGTAACTATATCAATAGTCAGGGCTCTTCTTTATAAAAATAGACTGCTGTCTGTTTTAGTGGTAAAGCAAATTACATTAAAAAATAATACATTACAATAATTTACATTATTTAATCTTAAATTAAAATGGGAGAATAAGCTTTGTGTCACTCCAAGTTTTCTTATGAAAATGACAGGAAACGTCATCTAGGCAGTGAAACACTACCCCAGCAACGATGAAATAAGCGACCGGAATAAAAAGACAGTAACCGTATCGGATCTATTTATCATCATTAACACTAGTTCTCGCTACTTGATATTCATTAGGGTTGAAACACAGCCATATTAATATATGTATTATGAACGCGAAGGTTAATGTCTGTCTGTTACCTTTTCATGCCTAATCCTCTGACCGGATATCAATGACATTTGTGCGGTACACGTTCGTGATCTTCGTATGTATATGGGATCATTTCTGACTGTCACGCTGGCCGCAAACTGCAAGCAAAAGCTAGTGTACCTACCATATTTTGCAAGGAGAGGATGCTGCATTGCGTTATGCGGATTTCATATCTCTGCTCTGAAGGCCACAAGTACTCCGATCGATAGACCACCATTGAGTCTGTGGGTTCAACGTCTTCGAGACTTTTTCAGTCTTCTGAAAAAGATTCAAGTCGCTGTCGCTGTTTGCCGGTAATAAAAACTAACGTACTGGAAAAAGCTCAAACATTTTCGATGGACAAAAAAAGCATATCTTAAGTAACAGAACGAAAGAGAATATAACAAGAAAAAGGGTGGAAGGAGTTTCTATACGACAAAACTAAGCGAAACAATTGCAATTCCGAATCCCATGTTACTGCTCAATAAATTCTAATGAACAAAAACAAAAATGACATGTAAACCAATTATTTCAGACTTCATCCACTGTTAACCCTAACCGCAAATCGCTTGCAACACTGCAGTGTTCTATCGAGAAATAACATGCAATTTGTGCGCGTGGGTGATAATGAATCAGTACAGTAGTGGGCTGCTCAAGGACTTCCCTTTTACTGCACCTATGGAGGAAGAGAATGAGAATGGACGCACGTGCCACCTTGTTCGCATCAACCTTTGAGACGTCGCTTACGTTATACTACGATCGATAAACCCTGCAAGAAAGTTATTTTCTATGGAAATGCAGTTGAAGGTTTGTTGTTACACGAAATGATCAAAAATGATGTTAATTTCTGTATGAAGATCTTTTAAGAGACTTCTACATAACATGCCTTTTTTTTAAACTAGATGGCGCGGTCGGTATTTCCTATGTGACTGATTCTTGAGAACACATGAATTTATCTACTATTTACCTAGATCTACATCTATGAACTTAACAGTTATAGCTGGGATATCGCTGTTCCCGAGTATAACCAATATTCACATGCCAATCATCGGTCAGTTATTTGGGATCCTACTGTGACCCAGTTGCGTGCCTCGTTTACGTTAAAGCGATACATAGCAGACTTGTGGTCTCAGTCCAGAATGCTATACAAACAATATTTTAAGTTAATGTATTAGAGGTTTCTAGTGTTTTAAAAATAATAACGTGATCATCACCGTTTTCTTCTTAAGAACGATTACAAACAAGACATAAATTCAATGTTTTGTCTAGCATTCCAATGATAAATAGAGATTATTTGCGACAATTTTGCTGTGTGCTATCCAAGTGTCTGCGTATACGCTCTTGATCTTCATCTCGTCAAACGTTAGTCCAGTGACGCAAGGAATATAATTTGTGTAGTGTTATTCCAAAAGTTCTATTTCGATTCGCGGCACCCACCCACAGCACATGCAAAACGACGCGCAGACGTGAACGTGTGAGTGGTGCTGAGACGGATATATAAAATTCAGTGTCGATTCCAACAGCTAAATGTTAATACGGCAGTTAAAAATTATAATAACGTGAGATAATTCTGTGACAGTACGATATGAAGCGAAACGTGAGTACACCACAGTCATTGGTATTGGTACGAACGTGCGGTGCCACATACAAATTATAAATAGCTTCGAATATTGTATTTGTTGGTAACACCGATCACACGATGCTGCCAACGATACAATGTTTTGTTTACTCGCTTTAATTAACTGATTTAGGCTTTAAAACGTCATCGATTATGTATTATGCACTTATTGAGTCGTCTACAATAGAAATGCATGTGACATTCAGACGATCCGTGCACTATTTTCTGGGTGTTGCTATTCACTTTGTCACTAACGTCTCATCCAGGGGTCGAATTGTTTTCTTATTTCACAACATTATTACAAGAATCGTTAGGTATTTGGAGCGAGTTGCCCTCCTACGTCTCCGTGCGTCCCACTTTGCTTGTTTATAGTATTTTGATTAACCCTGAAGTATTTCTAGTTAGACGTTTACCGCAAACACGTTCACTTATATTCCGAATGGTATTAAACTTTTGTTTCTTCTCCCTTCTCGGTAAGTTTATAATCCCAATATTTCAAGATTTATTTTAATTATATAATGTGTAGTCATTGTGTGTGACTCTTGCTAGTCGGTCTAATTAAAACAAGTAGCCAAATCACTGCTACGCAATGTGAACTATCGGTGTTCGCTTCCTGAAGAAATCCTGACATTAAAACTGTTGAAAATAGCCTCTGTTGCATACCTGTAGAAATTGGCGTTCATGAAAAAAGGTACAGCGTAAGACGCAGTATTTGCAGCGACATGACGTGTAAACATTTTCTTCAACACTTCCTTTTCTTTGTTCGAAAACCTTGATTAAAATTCAGTTTTAAATTGTTAATTGCGACTGATTAGTCGACATTTTTTAGCGAAGTAAATTAATCAGCTCTGTCCGAATGAAGCTAAATGAATGGGGAACTTATTATTCCACCTGCGTTCTCAAGAACATGCGAGGTACTCGGTCAACGACCATGCATGGATTGCAAAATAGCAATCAGCTGATAATAGGCCGTTAGGAACAAATAGGAACTAATGTTTCCGTTTACAAAATATTCGCAATACAATATCGCAATTTTTTTTTTATGTTTCGGGGCGTATTCGAAGCGTTTACCCAATTTAATATAGGTTTCCGAATCATTCAACAAACCGAATAGCCGAGCAGTAGTTAACCAATTAAATATTTTGGCGAGTGAAGGAAGGTCTTATGAATTTCATAAGATCTTCGATGATCTGATCTTTCCGAACCTTGATCTATTTAGGTTGTTGCGTTTTCCACCAAAGTCGTCGTTATTATTGTCTTTTTAACCGACTTCTAAAAAAGGAGGTGGCTATGTATTCGACCAGCAGGTTTTTTTTATGTGAAACATCTATATGCGCGGGTAAAACCAAAATATGGCGTGGCGACGCGTCAACTGTCAAGTTGTCAACCCGGCCTGAAAAATCTCGTAACCAACATTACCGATCTGTTGAAGCAGCATATTCGCCACGGTTTACAACAAGCCAGCTGGTGTCAGGGCACAGCGCTGGGTTACAATCTCGAAGTATTTTCTTTTTGTGAATAGAGTAATTTTGTTTTTATTTTATTCTGTTTTTGTTTTTATATTGACTTTTTTTTTATTTTCAGGGAAAAATTAGTAATATTTTATTGTTTAATTAAGCCATATTTGGTTCCTGTAATCTGTTCTTTTAAGTATATGATGTTTCACATCTGCCAGGCGTCCGGTGATGGCTCACAATTGTTTTCTTCATATATTCAAATTTTTTATTGCAAAATTAAAAAATATCATACAAAATTCAAAGTTAAATTTCAATTTATTTTTCAATTTTCATGTTTGTACCACGCTTTCTTCTTGATTACTAGTCCGTTTTAAGTGATTCCTTTTTCATTTGGTAGAGGAAGCTTGCGCAGTCGTCTTGTCATCATAATTTTATTAACTTTGGTTCTTATTGCATAAAAGTTTTTCTATAGTTATTTTGTTGGTCCAAAACTTCGCCACCTACTCGTCGTCATTATGGTGACGTTTGAAATATCGTGTTTAGCTTTAAAACGAACAGAACGCCTCTGCAGTCTGGACCGTGATGATGACATATTTATCGTGCCGTGAAATAAAACATAATAATATGTCTTGAGTCCGTGAGTCGCGCACGAAAAACGTTTGAGTTTTTTCATGCACGCTTTCCGGCTTCTCGCTTGAATTCAATGTTAGTATGTAAACAAATGTTTTAAAATAAATACTTAAACATATAACAGCATTCTTACATTTAGGTTCTCTTTGTTCATAGCTATAGCAATTTAACCAATTATTTCGCAAAAATACTTGTAAAATGTAAATGAAGTGTACTTCCTTTACTGGCTTTTTCAGTTTCATCTGTTGCTTTCAATGTTTTGGTTTTTCTCCTAAGTTTTGTTACTGATTCCAAACAAACAAAAGTAAACAACTATAAATGATGAAAATTTCCAGAGTATTCCAGAATAATCATCTTTCTGGTCTTGCCCCATGTTACTACGGGTCGACGCAACACTTTTAAGGGGTCCGTACAAAAAATGAAAAAAAAAAACGGATCCCTTTTAGGATCACTTGGGCGTCTGTCCGTCCGTCTGTCACAGCCAATTTGCTCCGAATCTACTGGACCAAATCAGGTGAAAATTGGTCGGATGGTGTAATCCTATGATCCAAACACAGATGCGCAAAGTAAATAAATATTTTTTTAAAACAAGGGTCGTTTTCGGGGTACAAATTAGGAAATTGAAAAAACAAAATCCTGATCTCCGAAACTGCTGAGCCTAAAATTTTGAAAAAAAAAAACAAAGTATAGTTCATTGCTTGTAGATCACAGGAAAACCTATCAGAATTATATCAATTGAAAATAAAGTGGGAAACTCATTAAAATACTGGCATTGTACGGAACCCTCTCCACGCGAGTTCAACTCGCACTTGGCCGGTTTTTGTTCCTGTGTTATTTATTTTATTTATTTATATTTATCCCTTGCCGGCCCGACCGTCACGCTATTGTATCTTTTTTCTTTTATATCATTCCTCACAATTCATCCATCGTTCTTTTCCACAGTATTCCAGAATGTACTTGCAATTCAAAAGTGAACAGGGCTGGCAGTCTCGACAGAGATAACGACAAAATCGTTAACTTTCGATCGCTAAAACAACAATGAAAAAATCAGTTGCAATAACGATGCTTGCGGGAAATGCATCTTGGATGTAGAGACGTTACTCGCAAGCATCATTATTGCAACCGAATTTATTCGTTAGTAATTAGCAATCAAAAGTTAGCGATTTTGTCGTTATCTCTGTCGAGACTGCCGGCCCAGGGCTTGACGGAGTTAACGACATAATCGCTAACTTTCGATTGCTGGCCCTGTATAAGTTTCTTTACTAAAATACAACCTTGTAATAACTAATTTGGTGTTTGGTAAAGAAAACTTACTGTTACATTTAATTATTTAGAATTCTTCGTACATTATCATACAATTCAATTTTAGGGCGTTAGATATGACATTCAAATTAGCAGTACCTACTGCAACCCGTGATAAGCTGATAAGTAACTGCTTATGTCACGATATTTTTCCTGCTATTGTTTTTTAATCGTACGAGCACTCTAAATCAGCGGTCGGCAACCTTTTGGCAGGCAAGGGCCACAAGGTGGCAAAATAAACTAATGGCGGGCCGCACTTGTGATATTAACCCTAGAAGCCCAATATACCTACGTATAATTGGTCATATCCCAATTATCCTATAGAAAAAATGAAAAGCGCGTTCTTAAGGTTGCACTAGTCGCGGGCTCGAACTCACTGGTGGGCGTGGCCAAAAAGAAAGCTCTCACCTGGCATCGTGCCCGACTGAGTGAGTTCAGTGAGATGCACGATAATTCATAGTTAAAGATGCGCGTAAAAAAATACGAAAAGGCCTTTGGAAAATCAAGTTTTATGTAAAAACCACTGCATAAATCAATTACAAATAAAATTTATTGAATTTGTCGATAGTTGTGCTTTGTCGGTACAGACTCTGTTTTGGAAATTTGAAACATCTTTTATTACAAATTTACGCCCAAAGTTGCTTTAAAATTGGCAATAAAAACGAATCTTTGGTAGTTCGTAACTTTTTATTTTACTATTGTTTCCGCACAGACAAAAGTAATTCCCCGAAATTTCTATGGAAAAAATGTCGACTAGGCATAGGCACCACAGGCACACAATACACGATGTGGTAGGAAATTGACCTTAAGGCTGGATCCACACTATACGATCGATTGCGGTTCGTTCATGCATTTATTTTGATACTTTTAACTTAGATATTTACAAAACATTCACGGGCCGAAAGTAAGACGTCCGCGGGCCGCATGCGGCCCGCGGGTTGCTGACCGCTGCTCTTAATGATAGGAACTCGAAAATTCAAGAGATTTCCTCAAATTACTAGTAAAGATTAAATCATGATCTGTCAAATGACCGATTTGGTCGAGACGCCATTGTTTAACTATTGTGTCTACATCGTGGACAGATGAAGGGTTTAAGTAGTAGTATTGTAGTAGTAGTAGTATCAGGCGGGAGTGTCCTCGATAGTACTTATGTTATTCTATCAATGAGTAATAAGAACCTTGATTTAGTTGTCTGATTGTCATTGTATCTACAACGCTTGTACAGAATCAAATAATATTATAATAGCAATGATTAATACTGCATCTATAATAGCCTTGCGATAATTTTGGCAGCCAGCTATTTATAACAATATGTCACCTGTTTTGTTTCTAAAATAGAAATTCGTAGTACTGTTTTGAATTGTATGTTTCCGGAAACTTAGATCAGCCCTATAGCTATTTTTAAAGGGTTCGGACAACAAGCTTAGAACACAATCTTTGGTGTTAGCGATTCATTTGAAATGATCACGGACTGCCTTTTTCGTTGTGTACTCTACTGGCAGGTGGGCACAACCATTTTTTCTTAGATAAAATTCTGAAATAGTCCGCGGTTCGAGTAGTTTCTAGTTTCTACTCCTATTGTTATGGCATGGAAACGATACTTTGTTGTTCAAATTGCGCACGGTTACCAGCAACAAACGGCTAAAAAGCCCAGACAAATATAGTGCTTTAACGTTAAACTGAACGTAAGCACGAAACAAAGAATGTTAATTTTAAACCCATCTTCAGAAGTAGCATCTCTGACTTGTATGCGATAGCGAAAACCAGTAAAATTTATACAACCAATAAATACCATGAGTTATGGCGCAAATAAAACATAAACATCGAGAGTTCAATAACTGCTCCGTTGTGTAAAAGCACAGAGTTTCAGAAGATCACGATTTTACAGCAGTATTATTGCAGACAACAAGCTAACTTAGATTTTTCAGATTAAATTAACAATAATGACAAGAGTATAGATAGTCTCATTAAAAATAATGTCTGTTTTCGTACAAAATCACAAAGCTTCCTCAACTATTTTAAATTAGAGATTTTTTATATAACGACCAACAAGGACCAAGTGGTCCAAGTGGTCCTTGTTGCTTTTACCATCAATTTTTATTAAAGAACAATTGAAACGTAAATTATGTAGAGAGGTTGTATGAATGCAACATCCCAACATTAATCAGTTGGTTTACAAGGCACGCTGAAGGAAAAATTAAATAAATTCATACAAGCTGTTATTGCCATTGTGATGTCCATTATAGTACAAATTCATTGTCCACAATGAATGATTCACACTTGACGACCTGAAAATTATTGATATTTGTTTTTTTTATATTCCCTACTATTAATTCATCATTACGTATTCAACAATTGCCACTTTTGTTAGAGCGTGAGGTCTGTTACATCGTAATTTCAAGCGATCATTCCATAGAATTTTCGAAAAAGTTCCAAAGGGGTTGCAGCAGTTTTGCACCGGGCGCTTTACACCCTTCTATGTGTTCAACCACCCCGAGAAGCTTCCAGACAAAATCGACGCAGGCGCGATGGAGAGTTGTACAAGAAACTCGTCTGTGTTGCCCATGTAACGCTTACATTGCTGCTTCCATACAACGAGTTCAACGTAGGAAGCGTTTTTAGGCAAACGAACGCGCCCATGTATACCGCCCAAAAGAAACGCTCTATCGAGTGTTTTTGTTGTCTGCGATACGGCGACGCTGCTGGGTTGTTCTCGAACCCTCCGGACGGGCCGCGAACTCATGGCGCCGCACTCCTACTCACTGTATAAATACGATTGTACGGCGTCGATCGCCGCAGTATAAATCGAGACAAAGTGACGAACGTTACTCCAAGTTGGTACGAACAGTACTTTCGCGTTATTTATTAGTGAAGTGTTATAAGTGAAACATTCCAGTGTGTTGTAATAAGGAAATGGAATCTCCTGTTGTATTGGATAAACCACCGGAGTACCATGGCAGCGAAGTAAGTTTTTAAAACTTATCAGCTTAGTTTTATTAGGAAATTCGGAAGTAATTTTTTTTTATAAATTCATGAATTAAACATGTGTTCGTTTAAAAGTATAACGCTGATGTTATCTTTTGTTTTCTCAATGCACCTGTACTGCAACATGCAAGGAACTATTTGCCAGGTTGCTACACGTGATGATGAGGATCTTTATCTTTCGATAATATTATAGTTAATTATTTATTAATATTGACAACTTTAATTCGTTTGAAACTGATTTTAGCTGATACTATTACTACTCATGTTCGACGTGTAATGAAAGTGATTTCTACCTCATACTTAATACTATTTAAATCAGTGATGATCTAACGCATGGTGAGAAAGCAGAATGACCTGCAAAATGTTTCCTTGATCGCATTAGTCTTTGGAAACTGGCCAGGTGGTGGCATGGTCAAAGACATTGCTTGTCTGGAGGACAGGTGTTACCTTCGCCCTAATACTTTATGACTAATTCTTATGTTACTCATTAGTAGAGCTATAGCCAGAGTTACTTATTTGCAATAGGGAAATCGACAGGGTATTTTCAAAATTCACCAGATTTTTTACCTTCAATAACCCGACGATTTTCTCATATTCCCATTTGCTCTTTAACGAAATCTCTCTCTCTCGCTTCCTTCCAGCTTGCCGCTTCGCCTTTTTGTCAATGTTCTACATCTGACTGCGAATATGAACAATCTGCACATCACATTTTATGGGAGTGCAGTCTTTGGCAGAATGAACGCAATATTATGTTGAATAGTACAGGTTACATCCGGAGTTATGTTATACTATACGGACCTTGTAGAAACTAGAACAAATTTCCGAGCGTTCAAGCGTTTTTGCCATACCTATTATTGGAATCAAATATAACAGCTTACTACGTAAGACCATTAACGTTATTATTAATGCGTGGTGCTAGACAACTGGGCCTATCCCAGCTGTAAACGTCCCTTTGTGCCTATTGGCCTTGTTTCGTTCTGTCTCCTGCTGTGAGAGTGTGGAGGGAAGTGGAAATTACGGTTTTTCCTACTCCTCCGCTATACTTTTCTGATTAATTTCTTTGCGGGATTCAAGACAGTTAAATTAATTCTCTGCAACTTCGTCGAGTTTTATTGTCTCGGCGCTTTTCTGGTGGTCGCCACTGTTGATTCTGGCTTTCAGGAGTTACAGTGGTTTGGAAATAGTGTGGCGGGCTGTCCCTTAACGAAATCTCACCTCAAATATTTGAAACCATTGAGAAAAGACAAGGTAAACACTTGTTGAAAGTACGGAATTTATCATTTGTGCTTTATCTATCAATCCTTCAGTGCCTTGACTCACTTGAAGCGCCGTACAGCCTTCGCGTAAATTCCGCAAATTGAATTTCTTTTAAAATTCCGTATATTTATACAGCACTGGCGTCTGCCCTCGCATATTTGCCGAGAAAAACGTCCATAACTAACACGAGATCATTGTAAACATTTCAACGTCATGCGTCGAGTCTCGTGAGTCAGCGGCGACGCCGACGAGGCGCTTTGCTTTTATCGAAAGACCATGTATAGCGACTACCTACAAAAAATAATTTCTCTAGCCTCTGGAAACCGCAGAATATTGCATTTTAGTTCCAATATTGAAGTTGCGGTTTTGCACACCAACTGAATTTATTTTTAGAGGCAACACAATCATTTATTTGTGTTCCTAAATTAACGTTGACCGAAAGCTAAATCAAACAGGTCGAATTTATTATTAAGTCCATAAATTATGAACTAAAATATATATTCGGTCATCGTATTTGGTCAGCGTTATTCTTGAGGGATTCCTCTAAAGTTCACTTACCTTTCGTACTTCTGCTGCTAAACCCCTTTGCTTTGTTTATCTGTAAGTGCACGCTCGCTCTAAATACGCTCCCAATAATAGTACTTCATTTCGCGATATGGAGGAGTAGGATTTCGATTCGAAAGATGCCATAATTTTAAGTGATATTCCATCACTTTCATATGTGTATCCACGTGATATTTGACTTTGCAAATGTAAACAAAATATTTCCAGCTGTGACTACTACTATTTGTAAACGTGATTTTATTATTATCATTCACTATCAAGTTTTGCCTTCGATTACCGTCATTGGGTCGTCCTTCAGACTTGGAAAATTGAAAACGTGAAGTTTCTTTAGCCATTCTTTATTTTAAATGGCTCTTTTCATTCAAGTAAACCAATCAACGGTTTTCGCACATTGAAGAGTTAACGAACACCACGCATGTATCCCCGCTCAAGTTTGTGGACAACCGGTTTGCAGACTATGAAATTATCTTTGTAAATATCCAGCTAAGTTAAGACGGTGATGTCACTGATGTCAGTGTGATCTTAGAAGGTAAAATGTATCGTTCACGTACATAAGCGGACTTTAACGTTGTGCCTTCATTGGTGCGTCACGCGAGCGCCCACGGGCATTAGTGTCCTATGCAAATCTGGCCGAACGAAAGAAAACCTACTTCAGATTAGGAAGGTAATAATTACCGGATGTTTTATATAGGACCTTAAAGAGTATTCGAGTAGATATAACAGTTCCATCCCACGGCCACGTCTTGATTCATGTTTCTGTTTATGGAGATTAAGTGGGTCATCGTATCTATCTATCTATCTGGGAACATATCTCAAGCTGATAAAATTTAATTATTATTTTTTATAGAGTATTGAGTTTCAATATAAGCAATTTTATGAAGCTATAAAACAGGAAGACTGAAATATAATAAATAAAAATCGCAAATCAAGGACTGCAGTAACGGACACAGTTTACGGCAATACAGCAATAACCTGATTGATTTTTTGCACGTCTCATCTTTATCTTTTCCTAAATGATATAAACTTTATCTTTGCTTGCTTCTGAGGTCAGACTAGAACGTTGGATGTTCGGCGGTCATCGACTTCACTTGCGTCATCCACCTCCATGATTGTCTCAAAATATTATTGGGCACTTATTCCTAGCGCAATGTAACGATTATGCGAATGCGACACGCCATTTTTAAATTAGACAGCGACAGCTGGAGGAGACTGCACGACACGATTAAATTTAAAACATAACTTTTTAAAGGCCTCCAAAATGTTCTTTCATTTAGAAGTATTTCTTAGTTCTTACTACAGATGCTCCTGTCAAGTACAATTGGAACAGATCATGCAATTTAGTGTTCAAAACATAATAAGACGAGTTGTAATAAAGATAAGTGACATTAACTCATCGCCTATAAATGGCATACCACTGTCTTATCTTAAATTCTGTTCAAGTGCAGTTTCGGATGTGTAAACACTTAAGAATACTCAACTACCGTTATCTGAGTTGCATTACATATCACAATTAATTTAAAATAGTGATATAGGTCCAAGTGCCACGTGAATCTTGAATTCAAGTAGGTATTTTTATAATGAGCACAATTGCAGCTTGAACATGTTTAGCTCACGAGACCGTCCACGTGCCCTCATCCCGCCAGCACACGTTAGCTACGTATTCCAACAATCGTCCACAATCGCATGACGCAACGATCTCCATCGGTTTTTGTTCACTCCAACCCACACGGTGATGTCACCGTATACAATCATCAAGTACTGCTTTGCTTTTGTACATTTTGTGCTATGATGCCTTTCGTACCACAAAATGCATTCTTGGCTTTTTGCAAGTAAGATACAATATTGTCGGTATTGTTGGACTAGCATTCGGTTCGCCAGATCTATTATTTTGATGATGTACTCTTTGTTGGTCTGACGTGAGATTTTTTTTCGATGAAGTAGTTAATCTTGATTACGAGTAGTTTTTGTCACAATGCTTTGGATTTTGTCACAAAATATTGAGGATGTCTGAAAACAATTTTAGTCTTGTATTCATCGTCCAATGTTCTTAATTGAAGCCAACTAGCGGTAACAATCTCGCAATTGCTAATTGGTTAGCTATAGCAAAATGTAACCCCCAAAATTGTTAAAGAGTCGTATCCCAGTAGACTTGGTGACTAAGGTTAAATACTTAATTGATTGCGGAATCAGAAACCTAAATAAAGCCTTGTAGCTAATTATGTACGAAGGTTAGTCCGATAACTATCTATTTTATTATTATCACATAAGGCTGCGTGAAAAGATCAAAGCGAGATAAATTGAGGAACCCTCGTATTAATTCATTGTTGTTGATGACTGTAGTCATCGTAAACCAACGATGTAGCTATGTTAATTGACCATTTTTTGTGTCGAACATGTCAGAAACAAGTACTTATCGAATTCATTAATATTTATTCGCACTGCGTAAATCATTGGAACGTTCGTCGCGTAATGATACCGTAGTATCAAAATACGAAAGTCTCGACTGTAAGGTCACTTCCTCGGCCGTCCTTGCCTTATATGGTTGTATCTGGCGACGCAAATGTGACCACTATGTACCTTTTCTGTTTTGACGTGTATTCCGTCTCCTTCGCACATGTAAGGCTCAAAGTACGGAATGCACTATAGGTACATGCACTTGTCGCTTTACATATTTATAGGAGTTCCATCCGGATACTTGCGAAATCGATGCAATAAATATGAGCTTCCTGTATTGACGTTCCTTTAAGACAATTTAAATGATGGCAGTTTTGTCTCGAGGATGTTTTTTCAATAAAAGGAAATTAAGAAGCTGCATTAAAGTTTTAAACAATACAAGTCGTATAATCATACAGACTGATATATTTATGTATCAGTCTAGGAATTACAACGATCACGTTGTGAAGTGGTCGCTACTGTTGGCTGGCCCTGTGACTTCTTATATAAATAAACTCAATTATAGAATTCCATTTAGCCGATACACAACCTAACTAACATTAATACACGATCATCAATCTGTATGTTAGGGTTATAGCTAAATTATTAAGACATTATCAATACGTGCGAACATAGGTTCCTGATTATTGTTGGTATTTAAATCCTATAATGGAGACTCTGTGTCATTCCGATCTTGAAGCCGGTAACTCATTGAGATACGTTAAATCGCCGGTAATAGTCATCTGATAAAAGCCGAACAACAAGTTCAATGCCTCTTGGTTAATAAATCTCTAGCACTTATAAGTTTTGTTTGCTTAAGAAATCAATGAACCTAACCATTTTCTCTCCTGTCAACAGCGTGGTTTCCCGTTTGACGAGGAGGAGGGGTCGGGCGCGTGGAGCGAGCTTGCGTCGCGACACCCTGATATAGCGGCGCGTCTGCGGCAGCGCCCCGCCACCTGGGCCAGGAAGAGGCGGCCTTCGAGCCAGGACGCAACAGACGGTACGAATCTATTTTAATCAAAAATACGAACCGTTCATACGTACGTCTTAATTTAATTTAAGGTCCGATTTCAGTTGCCTACAGACTACATACAATAAGTTTTCAATACTTATAAATGTCTCTGTGGTAGCGATGTCTCACAACATCCACTGAAACAAGACCTTTTCTTTACAGGTGTGCTCACAAAACGTTTCGTAATTCCAGATTTCGGCGACAGCTTCGGAGGCTTCGACAGATTCCCCTTCGACGACATCCCGCCAGAGTTCAGAGAACACTTCCCTTCACATTGGAACCGCAGATTTAGTTCCCGCGAAGAGGAACCGCAGCCGCAACCCACACAGCAACACGTGCCGCACCCGCCGCAGTCACCGCCGGCGCAGCAGCAAACAACAGCCACTCAGACTGAACAGGAACCTCAACCAGGCCCTTCGGAACCCGAACCTCAAGCGCACCTACCACAATACGGACTAAGGAACACAGTCGATCTCGGCCAGAAGAGCCCCGCCGACCCTAGCCTGGTCGATGCGGACGACAGAACTCAGAGGTCTATGTCAGCGCCGCCAGACAGTAGCGCACCTAACCAAAGCTTCAAAATGAGTGGACAGAACCACCAGGAACATCCGCCGCAGCAAGGCGAGCAGCACTCCAACGTGCGACACATACCTATATTCGTGGAGGGCAGGGACGAGCCCGTCATCAACAAATCAGTCGACCACGGCACGCACTTCGGCGAAACGAAGCCCGCGTACGTGCCACCGCCTCCACAGCCACACATCGACAGAGAACAGTATTTCGCAGACGATGGCCCTGTTGGCTACCACCATCCACCTAACTTCTCGAGAGCTTTTGGCACGCCCTTCAACAAAGGATTTAGGCAGGGGCCGCAACCATTCACACAGCAAAAAGCGTACCCGCAGGCGGCGTTCACCCGCGGTGCCTCGCCACAGCGCGGTCAATCACCCAAACCGACACCGCCTCCGCATACCGAAGAACATTTTGTAAAAGTGCCCGTGCACCACGAACAGAACGCACCTAAGACTGAAACTCCGTCCAGAGCCCAGCAGCGGCCGCCGCAGCAGCAGCAACCTCCGCCGCCACCGCAACAGAAGCAAGCCCCGCCACAGCCGCAAGTTCCGCAGCGGGAACAAACTCCGCCACAACAACCTAAACAACCCTCGGCCAACGACCCTATCACACAGATTCTCCGTATTCAAACAGATGTCCTAAATCTTATGACTGAGGTCGAAAACTTTGGCGGTGCTAAAAATGACAAGAAATACTTGTTCCTAGACGAAATGCTTACTAGGAATCTCATTAAATTAGACACTATTGAAACTGATGGCAAAGAAAACATTAGGCTGGCTAGAAAGGAGGCCATCAAGTGCATCCAAAAATGTATAGCTGTATTAGAAGCCAAAGCAGAAAGTAACGCTGCCGGTAATAAGAGCCAACCTCAACCAACAGACGTAGATATGAAAGAAAATACAGACGAACAGAAGGCAGCTGAAGAGGTTACGGAAAATGGTGAGGTTGAAATGAAGGAAAACGCCAAAGAGGAGGCCCAAGGGGAACCCCAGGAGCAAACCGAACAGCCAGCACAAGTCGTCCCAGCAGTGGAAGCGAAGACTGAGACACCACAGGAGGTAACAACAGAGGCGAAGGTCGAAGAAGTTCAACCTCCATCAGAGCCAATTGAAAATAAGGACGCCACACAAACACAAGCCGACACACGACCAGAGGACACGCCTTCCGAAAAACCAACCGAAACAACAGAACAAAAACAAGAAGGCGAAGACAAAAGCCCCAAGAAGGGCACCAAAGTTGTAAAGAAACGCAATAAGAGCAAAGATAATCAGAAAGATATACCTAATGATAGTACTAAGCAAGAAGATAGCAATAAGGAAGAAAAGAAAGAAAACTTAGATGTAATGCAAGTGGACGATAAAGGTGATAAGTCGGAGCCACAGGTGATGGAAGTGGACGGTGCTGCTAGTCAATAAAGTTAGTTCGCGATAGTGAATTGTCTCATTAGTTACACACTCGTAATCCGCGCACGGGGCCTAAGTGTATGCCTTCCTTAATCTTCGTGTTAATTGTGCATAAATAACACAGGTGTTGACATTGTATTGTTTATGTTTGTACATTTTACGTTTTTAATATTAAATTAAACAAATGTGTAAAGAATATTTGTTGTACCCTAGGATTTGAAACGGTCTCCTTGTCCTAATATTTAATTAATTTATTGTTTATCATCACTTGATAACACAATTTTCTGAATAAATAATGAATCCGTTTAATAATTGTTTTTTTTATTGACTACATGATACACATATTGGATAATACAAAATATGATAATAGCTATGTTATATACCTTATATTACTTAAATAATAATTTATTATATTTATACATAGGAATTCGACTCCATGATGGTAGGACAACTATCACAGAATGCAAAGCACATGGAGTATTTCCAAGTGTAGGTACATACTTTTTTACATTTCAGCCACGAAGAATATTTACTCAATATATCAGTCTGACAAACTAAATATACATACATGCACAATCACTTTCTACTACATAACTTACTCTACAAACTACACAAAGATTGAAAATGATGAAGAGCTACTTTGTTCTTGACAGATTTGAAAAGCTAAACTACAATAATGTAAAGGCTCCCCCACACAGGTGCGTTATTATCGCGCGATAATATCGCATGCTTTATTGCGATATTGCGTCCCTATTAAATGCACACAGGCGTGATATTCTACTAATATCGGAATATCGCAGGACGCAAAAACGCAAGCGTCCTACTTCTATTGCGGCGTTATTATCACAGCAGTGTGTGGGATCGCATGCGTCCCAATACCAAATGTTCTAAGAACTCATATAGCAGGACGCAGAAACGCAAGCGTCTTACTTCTATTGCGGCGTTATAATCGCGGCAGTGTGCAACTTCATAGCCGTCCTAATACTTAATAAACTAAAAACAGATATCGCAATAACGCATGCGATATTATCGCGCCATAATAACGCGCCTGTGTGGGGGGAGCCTTAATTAAAGCTACAGCGTGGGAGTTGTATAATGATGAATGAAAGATACAACAAAACACTGGTGGACAAATAAATATATCAATTATTCGAGTCCAGTTTCCTTGTTCCAGTTGTTGATAGTTCCGAAATAATACTACCACACGATAGCATACTATGGCGTTACATATACATAGATGATACATAAACTTCGCCAGCTATACAATCTATCAGACCATGACGATCAGACAAATGGGTGGAATGATACCCACAACTGAGTGCTTAGGTTGGCTTTCCGTGAGAGAAATTGAAACAGAATTCATAGAATTGTTGTGTTTCCTCCCCAAACACTCATCTTCTTTACTCAAAATTGGTAGAAAGCCAGCAACTAAAACTAGCGACTCATAGCTTGCTACATTTGTCTTTATACTGGTAAAATCCAACCAATATGGCGTCATGACTGAAAGTTGTCTAATAGATGATTTAATAGAATCTAAGTTACTCAACTTTACAAATAGAAAACATTCTCACTCCCATTCCTTCATGACCTTATCCCAATCCTCATCCGTAATGAAAGGCTTATCAATACAGTTGATCATATACTCGCCGCAGAAGATGCACTCGCTGGCCACTAGGTCATCAATCTCGTTCCTCAGGATCTCTCGTAGCGGCAGGCCGTTGGTGGTCACTGTTGATAGCTCGATGTTGGAGAGTACGGAGAGCTGGCGTTGTAGGTCTGAGAGTTTGTTGCGACGGGCTGGGGCTGTGGAGAAATCAGAGGGTAAGATACTTTATGGTAGGTATCAGATGACCGTAGAACGGTCGGAGCCAGAGGTAATCTCACCTCCACAGCCAAGTTAGTACTGGCACAGATAATATAATACTTCTGGGTAATATGATACCCCTTGGTAAGACTGGTTGTCAGGCTTTCGGGCCACTGACTACCTGTAACGACTGTCAAAGATCTACAAATGACAGCCGGGATCAACAGCTTAACGTGCTTTCCGAGGCACGGAGCTAACTCGTTATGTAATGGGCGGTCACCCCCATCCACGGACTAACCCAGGCAAGGCGAGCGGTTGTGATTATTTAGCTAAGAGAAAATTAAATTCAGAATCTCAGATAATTTTACCATGGAATGGAAACCACGAGCTCATCGTCATACAAAATCCAAATTTAATTTCTAACCACACTTACACAAGACTTAGTTATTACAAAAGTTGAAGTCTCTCAAAAATCGAACTAAACTAAGCGCTTAAGGCGACTACAGGAGCTAAACGCGAGTTTTATAATGCAAAAAAGCATATGATTCACTGCAATAAACAATACCAGAAAAAATATGATATTCTTCAGGATATATGCTAGTGTTTTGAAAACATAATACAACTAATTTTACTCGATAAAAATCACGAAATCATTTCTAAAAATTTCTTTTAACGAGTAAAAACCATACTAAAATACAGGCGATCATTCTGATTTTTTGGCAAATAATTCTACAAACAACATTTAGCATCATAGTGTTTTATTGTTTTAGTCCAATCGATAGATTTTTTGTAAATCGCAAAAAAACACTCATTTCGCACTATTCGGCCCGCAGCGACTGACGTAACAACCACTGTGTAGTGCAAGCTGATTAGAACTTTATTCTAACAGAATTTCAATCAAAGTTTGAATCACCACAAACAGAGTTGCTAATTTAACTCCTGTAGTCGTCTTTAAATAAAATTATCAGAAATTTTGAATTCCAAGTATAGGTCCAGTTTCAAAGCAGTTCAATGATGTGCTGCTAGAAAAAAATGGCTTCTCATTCTGCCGATTGCCAGGCTATAATAGCCTCTTAACATACGTACTAAGTATAGGCAGCGTCTCATGCGTGAGGCAGTCGCTGTGGAACTTGTGTCCGCACGGGAACAGGTAGAACGGTCGCAGCAACAGCGCGATGTCGCACAGACAGCACACGTCCGACACGAGCACGGTGACGCTTCGGTTGCGGAACGACTGGATCTCAGCGCGGACCTGGAAGTTAAAAAAAGTGAATTAAGTAAAAATGTTACAGTACGTGTCACAAATGCTTTATTTATATTTAGTGTGTACATAAATTGTTAAATAAAAATAAATAAATAAAAATAAAATAAATGTAGGGACAAAATGATCAGAACAACAAAGAAAATTAAACTGTATCTCAATGTCAAACGCAATGTTTCAGAAGAATCAAAATAAATGACAACTTTGTTCCGATCACTTTGTTTTTTTGTTTTTCACCAATGCAATGGACCAAGAGATCCCGTGACTGTCAGACGTCATTTTATAAAAGCCGACACTTTTTCGATGGAAGTACTTTATTGCAGTACTTTTGTACAGGTAAATAAATTTCGCTGGACATTACACACAGCGCCATCCAGTGCCGTGTGGCACTGGATACGGCGCAACGAGCTAGTGTCGTGGACATCAGATAGTTGATATACTACATAGATACTTTTTTGTTTGTAAATACATACTTATTATACGTATCATCCATGACTCGGAAACAAAATATCCATGCTCATCACACAAACATTTGCCCCTACCGGGATACGAACCCGGGACCCCAAGAACGTAAGGCAACCCCACTACCGCTGCGCCATTCGGGTCGTCAGATATGAAAAGTCGATCATGGTGGCTTTGCAAGTATCAGGTAACAAAAACAAAAGCACTACTTAATGAGTGATTTTTATACTAACTGAACTGAAAGTGAACTGATTTACTTTACAACCTAAACGAAGAGCTCAGAGAAGGTAGTTTTACTTACATATTCAGCAGACGCAATCGCTTCTTCCATTTCAGCCTTCATTTCTTCAATTTGGTTGTTATTTTCCTGAAAATAAATAAATTTATATTAAGAAACGGTTGAAAGTTATCTTTCAATTGGTGAAACTTCACAAACAGGACTGCTAGGTATCGGTACCAAAAATTAACCGTTTGAACGCCAGTGTATAAACGCACGCGCGTGCCCTCCGCGCCAAGCCACAATTTCACCTTCCATTTTGTCACATATTTGTGTCGTTTGGATTTGTGTCGTTTGGCATACAGGGCACTCGCTTGCTTGTCACGTATATGTTTACAATGGTGTTCAAAAGGTTAAAAACAAAGTTTCCCAACGAATTAAATAGAGTATTGTGTCTCTGTCATACTGTAAAGAATAGATTACCTGTAAGGACTCGCAAATAGGTTGTCTGAAGTGATCAATGGTGATGACGTCACTGAAGAAAGGCAGTATGTCCTCTATTTTGATGAGCGGACACTCTTTGAGGAAATTCATGGCTTCCTGCATGTCTTGAGTCTTTGTGATTACGTGTTCAGCTGTAATATAATTGTTACAAAATAATATTAACGTTTTGCTCGCCAGAGCATAAATGCACGCGCGTGCCCTCCTCTCCACGCCAAGCCACAATTTCACCTACCATTTTGTCACATATTTGTGTCTTATGAAGTGTACGTCACTTATATGTGATATACCCCCGAGTACTGTATCGTCACTCAAAATTTAAGGGCTGCTTAACATTTGAGCAACTCCTAAACTTTTTCGTATGGCCAAACGTCACTTTTGAGTATCTGTTAAATATAAGTGCTACTTAAATTTTGATTGACGTTTCAGTATTCGGCCATAAGGCGGTCAAAAGGGTAATCAACTGAAACAGTGGAATGCATTTCCGGAGTTTGTTTCTCGAGACCCATTATAACTTGGGAGTCTTCAGGTTGAGGGTGAATAAGTTACTTCTATGAACGCGGCGATCGGTTAAAGGTTAGGAACGAGTGTACCTGATAGTACATCCTCATTTTGCCAGTTAAAGGCCCATGTAATAGGGGGCGAGTCTACCATCAACCGGACACATCCGGACGCAGTGGCTGCTACTAAGAAATTCCTAATGGAAAAATCCAATAATCCATTGACCGATCTGGGAATCGAACGCAGGACCTCATATTCAGCAGTCACGCAACCACTAGACCAATAAGGCAGTCTACACTAAGGTTTGCAAGCCAAGCGACCACATCGCGTGGTTCTATTTGTCTCCAACCTCGAATAATCAGGTGGCAAGGAAACACTTTACTTAATATTTATTATCTAAAAAACCGGCCAAGAGCGAGTCGGACTCGCGCACCGAGGGTCCGTAAAAACTTTTTAAAGGACAAACTTTACTTTGCTGTTCGATCCCATAAAACGGCTACTGCACCAACCGCAAATTTTAAGTTTGTAATAGTAAAATCGCTTTTAAATAAACTACATAATTTACGGTTTTTAGATTTTTCCCTTTACATGTGCTGTAAGACATTGCTTCTCGCCAAATTTCGTGATTCTAGGTCAACGGGTACTACCATATAGGTTTTCGACCCAAAACCTATAGGGTACTTCCAGTTGACCTAGAACTGTTAATTTTGGTTAAAAAGCAAGGCCTTACAGCACAAGTAAAGGGAAAATTCCGAAAAATAATTAAGGTAAATTTTAGTACTTACCAAGTTTTCGCGAAAATCTAAATTTGCCCATATCTTTTTATCGTGTTGACTCAGGACCTTGATATTATATACTTGATATATTATACACCTAATAGGGACTATAGACCTCAGTATCTGGTATAAATTTCAATTTGCTAGGTCCACCCGTTCCTGAGAAAATCGGTGGTGACAGACGGACGAACAGACTGACAGACGGATAGACGGACATTAAAGTGATCTTATAAGGGTTCCTTTTTTTACCTTTTGAGGTACGGAACCCTAGCAAATTTATAAACTCACCAATGTCAAGCCACAGCTGTCTCCTCAGCTCAGTCTGATCGGGCATATCCGCAATGCTCTTGGCGAGCGCGAGGCTCACTTGCAGCGCTAGTTCTACTGCTGAGTCCCATAGTCCGAGCAGCGCTGATAGTTTCACGCACGCCTCTGATAGGTTCTTTTCGCGACATAGTCTGGAAAGAAGATAGAATAAACTGAATTGATGCACAGCTATTTTACAATATTGCTAATTATTTATGACGACCCGAATGCGCGTACGGTAGTGAGGCTGCCTTACGTTCTTAGGGCGCGCGCCTCATAGAGAGTCAGCAATAGGGAAGGGGTCCGCAAGGGCCGAAGCCTGCCGGGGCTGCGGGACTATTCGAAAGAGATACCGTGGTCCCGGAACACAAAGGGCGATGAAGGAACATGGATGGGTTTTAGTCAGTAAAAGTCTGACACTCCCTCCCGCTCCGCCCAGAGCCGGAGAAGTCACTTGATGATTTCCCATCCTAAAAAAAAAAAAAAAAGTGTCCCGGGTTCGAATTTCGCTACGAGCAAATGTTTGTGTGATGAGCATTGACATTTGTTTCAGAGTCATGGATGTTTATATGTATAATAAGTATGTATTTACAAACAAAAAGTATCTATCTGTCTGACACAAGCCTCGTTGCTTAGTGTGGCACTAGATGGCGCTGTGTGTAATGTCCAGCGATATTTATTTATTTATTAATTCTATGGGTTCATCGGCGATCTGGCCTCTTCTCTCTAAAAGAGGGAGCGTCAAGCTGTTACGAAACATACGGGTTCAGTTTGGGTTGCCGGGTATCACATGACTTAGAATATTTGGTTGATGAGATAGCCGGTTCAGGGTCAATTTACATTAGAGAGAAAGAGTGCGACTTAAGAAACTCTCTTTCCTGCTTTAGTTAGTTTTTTTAGCAGTCTTTGGAAGGCGCGCTACCCGCTTCAGTAGGGCTATTACGTATCTCTGTTGACAGCTCGAAATGATAGTAACTGGGCTCAGTGTCCATCAATTAACGGTCAAAAGGTTAGTTTCGTATTATGTATGACCCTGTTAGTCACCGTAAAGTGATATCCACTCAGTGTGATACGTAATACCAATATTATGACATTCACGGTTGTCATCAAAGTTCGTACAACCAAAGCTTGATAGTCACTGTATTTCAGAAAGATACGTAATAGCCCGGCTGGTCTATGTCTAATTTACATAATGGAGAAAAAGTCTAAAATACAAAAAAGCAATTCACTTTCCTTCCACGTTCAGGCCCCGGGAAGACGAGTCTTGCTCGTAAAAATTAGCAAAAAAATATACCTAAGTCTAACAAAAACTCACCTCAAAGCGTAGTGCACATCATAGTTCACCATCGTAACATCCTGTCCCTGTCTCGACAGATACATCATTAGCGCCTCATGATCATGCTCCACATACAATGTCAGCAAATAGTTGTGTATCGCCTTGTCCTTCACATTGTAATGCTGCAGAATGAACTCTAAGTACCTGAACACAAAAATAATTGTACATTATGATATAAGTGCGGTAAGTTGAAAATTACAGCCGAGGCGATATTGCTTGCCCGAGCCGTAGGCGAGGGCGCTAAAAAAGCAGAGGCTGTAATTATCAAAGCGCACGTATGTCATACGACGTTTTATAACATATTTGCGAGGAAATAAATAAAACAAATAAATACAATACAGCGAAAAGAAAAAGCGCGCGGAATAATTTTTACTTGTTCACAAATTAGCGAGGCGCGCGCATCAGCGCTTTTTTTTAAGGCAAAGACACAAAAAACAGCCAGTATTACTAATAAAGTAAATTAATTATTTGTGTTTTTTTTTACAGATAAATGGTTGTAATTTATTGTCAATATTAATTAAATTAAAGAATTAAATGTTTATTTATTATATTTCATCTCCCAAAGTTAATTTTATTCATGAAATGTTGACCACTTTTCTGACATAAAAACTCTTTGTTAAGATTTAAAAAAGTATAAACCGTGCATTTTACTTTACAGCACAAGTACGTAATGAGATACATTACGATATTGAAATTGGTGAAATAAGAGACCCTTTACGAGCAAATGTGTTATAAAATATATATATCATCATTATCATCATCATCTGCATAGCCTTTTCCCAAATATGCTGGGGTCGGCTTCCAGTCTACAACCGGATGCAGCTGAATACCAGAAAAAACATACATTAGATTAATGTTAGCACCGCCTGCCAAGCGTGGAGATTACGGTAAATTCCTCTCATCATGGGAGAGGTTTATGTCCAGCAGTGGACATTATGGGCTGTTGTTGTTGTTGTTAAGAGCCTTTATCACACTAGTGGATTCAAAGCGGAGCGGGCGCGCAGCGAATAGCAGCGTAAAAGTGCACTCAATTTTCAACGTTAGGCTGCAAAACCTAGCGTTGAAAATTGAGTTTATACCATACCTACTCTAAAAAGCTTATTTTGTTCACGCAAAACAGTGAATAAAAGGCCTTTTATTCACTGTTTTGTTTTTATTCACTATTTTGGTGTTTGAATTTGGAACACAAAAATATATCCGGTCTCTATTTCAATGCTTACACAAACTCCTTGCGCTAAGATTCGAAATTCAAAACTCTTGGGTGCAAATAAATTCTCGAGACTTGATTGGTCGATATTTGCGACAAGGAGTTTGGCATTAGATTAAAAACTGTTTTGTGTTCTTTGCTGCCTTTATAGAAAAAAAAAAAATATGTCTTTTCTCGTAGTCATGATATAAAGTATAGTATGCAACTCCTGAATAAAGTATGAATTTATATCGAGGGCCATGAATCACTCGCGTCGTTCAGGATTCTAACATTAGAATCCTTCACTTGCTCATCGTGACTCATCTACGGCCCTCGCTTTAAATCCGTCCTTTATTCACTAGTTGCATAATATACTATTGCGTTGCGGAACGAATTCGTTGCGCGTCTATGTCCGTTGGACGCCTGTAACGTATTCGTTGCGCGCCCGCTCCGCTTTGAAGACGCTCGCAATCCGCTAGTGTGATAAGGCCCTTAAAGTGAAGTTTAAAAATTTTGTTAATTAACATGATTTTAATTTTTTATGATTGCATGCTGTATTTACACACAAAACACGCTATTTTATTTATTTACTAGCTTACGGGCGCGACTTCCATGTCCATCCCTAATAATGTACCTTTCCAATGGTGAAATCATTTTACAAATAGTCGCCGTAATTCCTGAGATTACGCTCCGCATACATACAAATTAACAAAATTCGCATATAAATAGTATGGATTTATTTACCTGATCACTTCAGACAAATGCGCTGTGTCGTTCTTACAAGACAAAAACGCAGGTAGCAACTGCGAAGGGCTAAGTTTTGCTCCCTGAGAAATTAAAGCATTCACAGTGTGCTTCGGGGCTTCCTCCATCAGTACTGGAGCAAAGTGGTAGAACAACTCCGGTCTCTTCAACGTTTTGAGAGTTTCAATAGCTTCTAAGTAAGATTTTTTATAAATATACTGAGCAACTACATCTTCGTAGTCTTCGTTTATAATCGTTAGTTTTATCAGGTTTTGTTTGTCCCCGTGAGAAGCCATCAGATCATAAACTACAGTTTTAACATGCTGCATACATTTGGCTACTTTCGGATGCAATAAAAACACTTCAAAGTTACTCTGGATCTGGTGGTATTCTTCGGAATCTTGCTTCCCCGTTCGACGGAGTAAACCCAGCTGAGATAGGTACAATTCTGTCATCCAGATTACAAGCATGGAAATCAACGTTTTTTCGTCTTCTTTTAAGGTTTCCAATCTCTTTGATAGGTAGACTTTCAAAGCATTTATTTGATCTAGTTCCAAAAACTTCAAGCATATAGTTTCGAAGCTTTTTTGGGTGTCTGCGAAAATGTCTGCGCTTCTTTGGTAGTCGCCTTGATTGAATAGCAGTTCGGCTTGCTTTACGTTTATAACGTCTATGTACGCAGGATTATTGTAACAATACTCTTTGGCTAGATCGAACTGCCCTTTATCGGAATAAATGATCCATAGATTCCGTTCTTCTCTGACAACTTTGTATCTGAACACACACTTGTCTGTGATTGCCCAAATGGTTCTCTTTTTCGTGTCCCTGACAATATTTTTTAGTTTTCCATGTGCTTCTGAGTATCTGTCTTCGAAGACTAATTCTTGGCTTATCAGTGAGATTACCTTGACTCTGTCAGAGTACATTAGGAGTACATGGAACTCAGTGAGGACGAAGGATAGAGGAGCGTTTTCGGGTTCGTCGCCGTCGGTCGGGTAGCTGATCAGTGCGCCTTGCGTGAACAGAGAGTTGGAATTCTGTTGAGAACTTGGGTCCAACTGTAATAACAATAATTAATAGAATAGGGAATTTATGCACATAATTTTCTCTTCACTTAAATCAATAAAATACAGTACTACCAACCCAAGAAAAGAATTAAGAGTTAAGTTCAACTACTGCTTGTCGCACAAAATTAATATCAACCCATGATCTGTCCACGAAGTAGACACAATAGTCAAACAATGGCGTCTCGACCAAATTGGTCATTTGACAGATCATGATCTATACTCCTGCAATTTTCTACGACAGTTCAAACGTCTGTAGCTATCGCGGCCACGATGTGACGTCATTATCTACAATCTGCCTTGTTTACATCTAATTTTTTTTTTATAAAAAATAATTTTACCAGTTGTATGTGCTATATTCAAATAAAAATTGCAATAACAATATTATAATAAAATTTTAGTGAAACTTTTAGCACTTTTCAAATAAAAGTGTTTTTTTGACACAATGAACTTTGACGTCAATACCGGCATTATAGAGAACGGTGTGTTTTGACAGTGCGTTCCGTTTCACCAAAAACATGCTACATAAAACAGTAAATTGTAAAATAATTGATGTATTAGATTAGAGACTTAAACAAGTGTACCACAATGTTTTTATGCGCCAATACAAGGCATTTTTCATAAATAAAAAGAGTTTTGGCTTTCATGCATATTCCCTATTAAAGACTGTCTTCTTAGTCAGTGATCGCAAGGGCTACTGCTAAACATGAGGTTCCAGGTCATGGCAAAGTGTTATTGAATCCATTAGGATTTTGTTCAGTAGCACCCTTCTGTGCCCATTTGATGGCAAAGGGTTCGCTGTTTATTACATTGGACTGAATCATTACTGGCGAAATGCGGGTGTACCTCTGTGTTAGGGACACCTCTGGGATTACAGGCGTGATATAATGTTATGTAAAAGAATTAAACGAAATAATAATAATAATTAAAGACTGTATTATAACGCTCTCCCTCATAGTGGGGGCCTGTGCCCAACCAGTGGTAATATTATATGCTGATTATGTGTGATACTGATAAGGCGGGAATACTATTCGAATTAATTGGATGAATTATATATTTTAGTTGAAACAGTTTGTCATGTTACGATAATAGCATGAGCTTAAGGAAAATGTTACTAATAAATAATAATGTAATGCATTGTTACACTAAAACTTAACATATATGTATATAGAATACATATTATGACTGTATAGGATGATGGTAGATTCGACTTTCAAATTGAAAAATGTATTTGGTGATTATGAATAATCCTCTTGCGAATAACAATGATCTAATTTCAGAGTGCAGTGAAGACAAGTACTTTTAATTTTTGTTTATGTCACATTTTATTATATTATGTGCCTGTTGTGTTCCATTGCAGTGCAATGTCCTCGCTTCTGTCTTTATTTTTATCTAATTTGTATCATGAGCGCAATCTTTTAGGTAGGAGTCTAACTCGTCACAAAAATATCCCCCTGGGCTTCTTCGCCTGTTCCTGATGTTACCTATGCTTATTGCTAAGTATAACAAATACTACATTGTACCAACCTGACCATAAAATATCCCAGGTTCCGTCAACCAAGCAAAAGTCTTAGGCACTCCATTCTTATCAAAGAACTGAAGCTTAGAATACTTCAAAGTAGACGGGATTTCTTGGAAACCAGTTTCAGGAATAGTCAAATAAGAGAAGAAAATCGACTGTAAAGAAGGCTTATCGTCTTTGGTAGTGGCATGGCCCATGAACTGATACAGCCTAGTAGGCGTAGTAATGAATATGAAGTATTTACTCGTGTTGTTTACTCTATGGAACTGTATGCCTGTTATAGGCATGTCAGTGCCTTTTCCGATGTCGAAAATCTGCAAATAGAAATGGTTTTTGTCAATGGTAGTAGTTGTTGGAAAATATTCATAAATGTAAGCTTAACAGGCAAGACAGCCAAAAACATAACACCCCTTTTTTCGGGCAATCGTCAGAAATGTTTAGGGCGTCCACTAAACTCACGCGGGTGCCCGCTGTCAAAATATATAAACAGAAAGTCCGTAGCTCGCGCCTGCGACTTTTTAGCGCTGCTCATACTATTTTTCAATACAGACAAGCTGGCGTGCACTCACGCCCGCACACGCGCGAGTTTCAGCGGATGCCTTAAAGTTAGGCTAGTTTCAGAAGCAGTAGTTACTACCCCAGAATTTGATTTAAGTATCTAGCAGGTGTATTTACAGAATAGAGAAACTCATTATAATTAAGATTTTAACTAGCTACAATATTAGTACAGCTGCAACCAAGTGCCACTGAATTCATTCTAGCTAGGTCGGCTTAAATATACAGAAGCTAGAAGCCATTAATTTTACTTGAACTGATATTATAAAGAGGTAGTAGAGGAGTTTATATACTTGTACTTATAAAAGGATAAACATATCAGAACATACAATATTAGTAGTCAAACCTAAAAAATGAAACCAATTCACACAAACTCAGTTTAGTGGAACCCAGATTACATCACATTTTTTAATTACTTTTTTTTTTTTAAATCTCTCACCGACTGGTCGACACTTTGCGTGACCAGAGGGCTGGCTCTTTCTTTGGCCAAAGAATTAGCATTGCCATTCAACGTGGCAATGCTGCCAGTCTTCTGGGCACGTTTCCGGATGACAGTGATGCGGAGGAGAACTTTGACACCTATTGACGTTGTTGTATGTATGTAGGTTCTTACGTATAATTTTATTTTTGTAATTATATAGAGTTCTAGTTGTAGTATGTTTAAACAATAAAATATTTGTTTTAATATCTTATAAAAAACTAGATTTTTCATTTTGCAGACCAGAATTGAGGTTCCACTATACTTACTTAAAATTGGTATTAATTAAGAAAATAATGATTGAAAGCAAAAATGTTAGTTTACCAAACCATCAATATCCTTGCTTCCATACAGAGGAAGGTAACTAGGCAGCTTGTGTAAGAAATTAACAAAATTAAAATATAATCAAATTAATTTAGATTTGTTAAACAGGTTGTAGAGTTATGGCTGAAGCGCCAGGGTAGCCTATAAAATACAGATTTTCTTCAGTTTTTTGCAGATCAGTGTCAAGTTGTATGTTGATTAAAATGTTATTGGCGGTTGTAACAAATATAGTTTTACAGAGTTATAATCATTAAAATTATCAATACATCATGATTCATTTCATATTTTTTTATCATGATTTTAATTAATAAAACCCTTGATCTGTCCACGAAGTAGACACAATAGTTAAACAATGGTGTCTCAAACAAATTGGTCCTTTGACAGATCATGATTTATTTTTTTAAATAATGTGTATTACAGCTGCAAATCATATTTTTTTCAAAATATAGCAGGCTGTCAATTGCCGGTCACTGTCAGGACAGTGACTGGCAATTAGAAAACATAAGAAAATTTGGATTTGGCGGGCTAACATGGCATTTCCACCTTTAAGAATAACGCAGTGACTCAAATGAAGATGAAATAAGTATCATGGCATCACCTCTTAATCACTTTTAGTACACATCCATAACTACAAACCAAAACTGTGTTAAACTAAACAGTTTAACACAGTTTTGGTGGGACTATTGTTTACATTTGAAATTCACTTGGGAAAGATTTTTCATGTGTCAAAACAGTAATTCAGAATTTAATAACCGTTTTTAGTTATTTGACTTGATATCCCGTAGTACGGCTATTGCATTTGATGAGTGCTTATCAGTAATTGGAATTAAAAACCTTTGTAAATAGCATATGAGCCAAAGTAACTCCTTGCAACAACTATGCATAAATGTTCACAAGTAAGTGAAATCTTTGTAAATTGTTTTAGTAGGTAAATAAGATTCTTAGCCATAAAGTGAATAAAATCAACAAAACATTAAAATATACTGTAACAGATAAGAAATCTTATAACTAAATAGGCAAGACTTATTCTTGAATGTGTTTTTTTTTTACCTCTCTCCAATATTGGTTACTGGCCGTAAACATCTTGTCACTGTCTGCCTCCAATTCTGTCTCAATAATGTGTCCCTGTGACGTACCAAGGAGTATCGGACCCGTATTTGTCTCTGAAGTGTTCTCCCAGTTCCAACCAACCTCTGTTACTTCATAGTTCTTCGATTTGCTAACCTGTTTCGACTTAGAACTATTTTGGTGAAGATAAATGAGCTCTGGAGAGCCATCTTTTTTATTCCTTGGAGTAAATGACATGAGGAGGTGGTGCCCAAGTGGATCCAAGAAGATGCCTGTTAGTTTTGAGTTTGGCTGAACGAATTTTGAGTATTGGATTTCTGGAATTGATTAAATTGTTGCTATAGTAGTGAAAATTCAATTTTAGAGAGATATACCTAGATTTTATAGACATACCTTGACCAAAATCAGGCTTCTTTAGGTTGAGCCGAAACAGATTCCCATTAGCCATCGCAAGCACCAGGTAATCGTTACACACCGCTGCATGTGTTATCAGATCTGACAGATTCTTTAGCATCATTTTATTTTTGGAAAACATCGGTGTATTATCTTCCAGTTGCATGTTTATGTATCCCGAAGACACCATAGGTTCTGTCACAGGTTTAGGTCGCTGGGAACCCTGCGACGCTTGCTCGTACTGGTCGAAAATCGAAGTCATGTTGACTGAAAAATGGGTGTTGTTGAAAACCACTGGAACTTTTGCTTGTTTTTGTTTGATTTTATGCAGTATATTCGTTACGACACAATCACAACGACAAATTTATTACAATATATTACCCTAAATTACCTTTTTAATTAGTAATGAAGTCCGTAAATGGCTTATTTATTAATAAAAACCTAAATTCGAAACAACAGCATCGAACACCCGAGTATCGTGTTTCGTGTTCCTCACATCTGTCAATGGCAATCAAAGCGTCAGTGTCACTTTTGTCAATTCATTCCGCAGCAATCAGCACTGAATGTCTCACAACCTTGCTCACAACAAAAAATCTCAAGACAAAAGCACAATTAATATTAAAAATATTTGCTTGTAATGCACATTTTTTTATATGTTTAATATCATCCATATCGTATTTACTCTTTATCCAAACTTCTTCGATTTACACAAACCTTCGCTTTGGGAAAACAAAACGTTATTTTCAGAAATGTCAAGTGTCAATGTCCTGTCATTATAAACGAAAATTGTTGTTGTTTCTGTCCACATTGTACATTTGCATCGTAAAATAATTCCTAAATTCTAACTGCTACGGTCTAAAATGAAAATGAACCTAAAATAGTTTAACCGCATTAGTAAAATGTAAATAAAAAACAGATTTTATGCAATGCCATTGCTCTAATCGGTGTTTGAAGAAGTAGTTAGCTGCATTATAATGTTATGGGCTTCGTTTCTGTGCTATTTACTAGTACGTTGACTTAAAATCGTGACACAATTTCGGGGACCGGTTTTTTGAAGTAAGACTGTACGTTGTGTGACCTTGTTGGTTTATCATTATCATTCGTATCGCAATTCGAGTGTCAACTGTGAGTTAGTTCGTTTGTACTGTTTCGGTGATTTATCAACAGTTCTTATCTGAATTTTAAAATGGCTACAAGTTCGCTCTTGAAATCTTCGAAAATAAGCAGTAAGTAACCTACAGGTTAATTTGAAAATTACGCTTTTGTTTTAAAGTTGCTAATTTATTTTCTTGCCCTTGCGCATGTGATTAGCAATTAATTTTAAAACCTAATGTAAATTAATGAAACTTGTGTGTAGGTGGCAACAGGTTATTTAATAAATTTTAATATCATCATTTTAATTTTAGCTATTTACATAGCTCAGCTTACTTTAGCTACCAATTGCCATCAAGCCAATTTTTAATTATAAACCATACTAAACCTTTCCAGTTTACTCTCGACAATGCTTGAGGGCTCTGGCTCAACGCCGCGCCTTCACAACGCAGCTGACCGAAGAGCAACTATGCATTCAGGAGCTGGCAAGGAACTTCGCCGACGAGCATCTGAAGCCAAACGCAGCCAAACATGACACTGAGGGCCGGTTTCCTTTTGAACCTGTGAGTATGCTTCATTTTTTTTGACTTTCAAGTATACTGTATGGTTTTTTAAAATTTGTTTTCATTTTCTTCCATCTTTGGAGAGTGGGCCTTTGTCCCAGCTGTGGGCTCATTATAGGCTGATTATTCTTTTGATATGTCTAACATATCTATGATAAAGTCAGAAGAAAGGACTCTTATATCTCTAGAAGATTATATTGTTGGTTGTGGTTGACTAGGTTTTATGTAAAAAAAAAACAATATTTCTATTCAATGCGGGTTACAATCCTTTCACAGATATCATTTGTTATTACCTCTTTATATGCATCACTGTCCAAATCAAAGTGTTCTTTATGGTTATTAAAATAAGGTTGCTTTTGGTTTGCTGTTAAGAGAGGTAACACAACAGTCAAAGACTTCTATTTCTATATCTTTTCTTTGCGGTTTGCTATGCTTTTAAAATAAATTCCGTACGCATAGCTTTTGAAATATTACAGAATAAAAAAAATATTTATAAAATTATTTAAAAAAAAAATCAAGTTAATAGTGCCTCTCAGACATATCGTTATTTTGCTGGTAATCAATAGGTTTAACTTTTTGTGGTTAGTGGTTTTATCTCTTAATATTTAATGGAACACAAATTACTTACAGTTGTTAATTTTTGTTTCATGTTAGTAAGTTAGTTTATAGGTATTAGGCATAGAACCTAAAAACAACCAAGAGGTTTCCAATAAAATCAAACGTCATTCATTCAAATTACGCTGATAATCAGCATGATTTTATAATGCAGATAGAAGAAAAAATACGCATTAGAGAAGATTACGTCTACTACCCAAGCAATGTGAATGTTTTCTGGTACCACCGCGTGAGCTTCCTCTACCAAATGAAAAAAGAATTACGTAAATCGGACCATTAATCACGGAGTTATAGTTAAAAAAAAACACATAGGAATTGATAACCTCCTTTTTAGGAGTATGAGGTTAAGGTGAATGCTCCAGGGTAGCCCGCGAAATTCAAATTAAAAAAAGGTGCAGGAATGACCTTTTCAAGGTCAAATTCATTCCTGCACCTTTATGCGCTTGGAGGGTTGCATTGATGATTTTGATGATTATAATTCTGTAACTACATACGTGTTACAGCCGCGAATCATATTTTAATCAACATACAACTCGACACTGACCTACAGATTGCAAAAAACGTAAGAAAATTTGAATTTCGCGGGCTACCCTGGAGCATTCACCTTAACGCGCACACGTTAGGGATCAATTCAATAGAAATGACGTTTATTTATTAGAAACAAACAAACATGTTATGGTCAATATTACGCAACTGCTTTCCCTGTTTATGTACACAGTGTACATAACTAAAGTACCTATGTAGAGATAAGTACCTACGTAAGTACGTATACAGTAACTAGATAGATTATCTGCCTTTTCAATAAAACCATGTTATTCGGAATGTTTTTATCAGAAGATTAAATTATGGTGATACATGAGGTTATTGTTACCATCCCGATATCTGAAACCTATGTTATTACGCGTCTCTAAGTATTGAATTGGGTACTTCTATGGATTTCTTACACAAGGCCCTTAACGAAGCCGAAAGGCACTTGTTCTACCCGTCATTGCGATCAGTTTTAGGGTTCCGTACCTGAAAAGGTTAGGCTGTCAAGCTGGAACCAACTATACCTACACATATTCACAAAATTTCACTAAAATCGGTTGCGAGGTTTAGAAGATTATCGTGTACGAAAACTACGAACATAGTGAGTGAGAGTGTAATTAAGATAATCAATCTTCTACACACTCAGACTCAACTTATAGTCAGGACATACAATACGTCCATTAAACTTAGTACAGTCAGCCTGCCACACATCTACGGTAACAATTTGACTTTGGAGGCGGCTTTTATTTCCCAGCAGTAAGGGTGGTTTTCGTGGATCAAGTGATAGGTACTACTACGGATTACTCTTATCGTTTTGTACGATAATGTGTGATAGGTAGGTACATGTATGCTGTCATCAGTCCAAATAAGGCAGTGCATTGCTATCATCTTTCTGCAAGTTTATCAATTTTACGAACATACAACATAGATGCCTGTCTTAAAGGTCAAGTAAACACTAATATACAACAGGCGCCTTTGTAAGGATTCAATTGTAAAAGAGTAATCTATAATAATATTATTTAGAGGTATTTGTCTGTAAGTTTGTATGTAGGGGGTAATCTCCGGAACTAATGATCCATTTCTAAAAACTCTTTCATTGGCAAAAGCTACATTATTCGTGGGTGCTTTAAGCTATAAACTATATTTATTTTTTTAAATATGCTTATTAGCCAATGAATCACATTTTTTGCGGACGAAGTGCTAGTTTATTAATAATGACAACAACAAAGATTAGCCAGAGATGAATGAACAAGCGAGTCCGGAGTGAATAGTCCAACGACACTGCATTACCTGGACGTGAGAAGAAAGAGGGATTTTCTTTTTCAACTCTTCCCGAGTGGCTGGATAGATGGTGCTGAACTTGGTAAGTTACTGCAAGGAACGGAACGTCACATCATTTCACTTGGATGTAATGGTTATATTCGGAAGTATAAGCAAACGAAAGTGTCAGTCAACGAGCGTATGTGACGTGACGCAATGATTTTTTTCCAAGCGTTTTGGCTTTGGCACCTAGTAACGTAGTCAGTTCAACGCCATCTACCGAGTTCTTGGAGACTATTTTTTTTAATACTTGAAAATAAAACCTCTCATTGCGACAAATAGACTAAAGATAGCTTGTTTATAGTTTAATAGACACGAAGAAAATACATGTCTAAAAACTCAATTTTACAAAATCATTTTTCTCTTTTAGATCAAAAAGCTGGCAGCCATGGGATTAATGGGTGCTTGTGTCAGCAAAAACAACGGTGGCTTAGACCTGGACTACCTGTCTCTAGCCCTGGCCGTTGAGGAGCTCTCCCGCGGCTGCGCCAGCACTGGCATGATCCTCTCCATACACAACTTCCTCTACCTCAACCTGGTCAATGAGAAAGGCACTAATAAACAGAAAGAGATATTTCTGAATGATTTCGCTAAAGGCGCTCTGGGGAGCTTTGCTTTGAGTGAACCAGGTATGAATTTTGTTTTTTTTTTTTTTTGTGTAAGTCGATGTTATATTTATAAATGATAAACGTTAATAACTATTTGAAGAAATAGCAACAGCCAATAACACGTCTAGAACCAGGGTTGTCGACATAACTCATAGAATAAGTAAGCTGCAGGCTTAGCCAAGTTGACAATCTACAATCGTTAACGCTAGTAGAAAACTAATCAAATGTATGGGAATGACAAATCATCTCAACGTTAAATCACGTGATCAACAAAAACGAATAGAAAATTCGTAGACAAGTTTACATCGTTCAAAATGATAGAATAGAATGTTATCGTTTCTAGAATGTTGATCGCTATACTCTTTGGTAGGAACGCTCACCATAGACTAAAGTGTAGGCTTTTTCTACAGACATTAGATCGACTCAGTCGTGTCAACTTGGCTACCAATTTAGCGCTTTCTACAATCGCTTACGCCGAGGCGTTTACGATTGTAGAAAGAGAATCGATACGAAACGTTTGTAACTTGGCTAGGCCTGCTGAAGTGGCAATGGGCCGGCCATATTAGCCGTAGAACCGATGACCGGTGGGGTAGACGGGTTCTTGAATGGAGACCGCATATCGGCAAGCGTAAGGTGGGTCGCGACGATCTTCGCAGGGTGGCTGGTAGCAACTAAATGGGAGTTGCCGAGAATCGAGTTGAGTGGTGTACAATAGGGAATATGCATGGAATACAAAACTCTTTTTATTTATGAAAAATGCCTTGTTGGCGCCTAAAAACATTGTTAACACTTGTTTACACTTGTTAACACTTGTTTAAGTTTCTAATACATCACTTATTTTACAATTTACTGTTTTATGTAGCATGTTTTTGGTGAAACGGAACGCACTGTCAAAACACACCGTCCTCGATAACGCCGGTATTGACGTCAAAGTTCATTGTGTCAAAAAACACTTTTATTTGAAAAGTGCCAAAAGTTTCACTAAAATTTTATTATAATATTGTGATTGCAATTTTTACTTGACTAAAGCACATACAATTGGTAAAATTATTTTATTAAGGCCAAGAAAATTAGATGTAAACAAGGCACATTGTGTAGAATGACGTCACATCATGGCCGCGACAGATACGGACGTTTGAACTGTCGTAGAAAATTGCAGGAGTTTAATATTATTTTTGTGCGACAAGCAGTAGTTGAACTTAACTTTTAATACTTTTCTTGGGTTGATAGCACTGTATTTTATTGATTTCAGTGAACAAAAAGTTACGTGCATATTCCCTATTGAAGAGGCCTATGTCCAACAGTGCAATGTTGTAATAGGCTAATGATAATGAATCAGATAAATAATATCAAACAAAATTAATAAATCCGAGTTCAGACGAATATGTCAAGCTTTAATGAAGCCAGTATCAGTATAACAATAGCGCATATGTGTTTGATGTTTTTGGGGTGTACTTTGTACTATCTATGGAATTAAATTAAATAAGAGCTTGGCGATTGGGAAAATAAACTCGCTAAAAACTTTCTTGCCGTATTTTGCTTAAAATATAGATTCATGTTTAAAAAAGACATCCGTTTGAACGAACTTTGTTTTCATCGTTTTGATAATAAAGTACGGTCGCAGTGCAATTACATAATATGAATGATTGAATTGAACGCACTATTTAATGGCTGTACGATTAAATCATACGTCAGAAGGAACAGTTGAACTACGAAATTCGCTCTTATTGACACGACATAAAGGCGCTAGGCGGTGTCCCAATTGCTGCTGTATCTTACTGCACATAACTCATTGCTCCAATGTCGACCTCAGAACATTGAACCGGTCTCCGAACTTGACACTTTACCAATCAATTACGAAGTTAAATAAGAAACGTTTATTAATTACTACTAGATAACAATGTGGACGAATTAATTAGTTCTACTCCCGTTATCGTAGTCACCTGACGATGTAAAAGGTTTTTTTTGTCATAATATTTTTACATCAATCACAAACAAAATTAAATGAAAACCGGGCAAGTGCGAGTCGGGCTCGCGCACTAAGAGTTCCCTACCATTATCTATACAACATTAGACAAAACGGCAAAAAAATCACGTTTGTTGTATGGGAGCGGGGAGCCCCCCTTAAATACTTATTTTATTCTGTTTTTAGTATTTGTTGTTATAGCGGCAATTCTTTTTTTGAACCTTTTCATTTCATAAATCAATTTTGACTACATTATTCTAAAGTGAGGCAGCGGTGGCCCAGTCTTACGGCCCCGACTTACGAACAGTAAGTCGTGGGTTCAGACCCAGAGAGGCGCATTACTTTGTGTAATTTATTTCATCACCCCTGCTCTCAAAACGGTGAAGGAAAACATCGTGAGGAAACCGGCACGTCCCAGAAACAAAAATTCGAAGACATGTGACATCAACCAACAAGCACTGGGCCGGCGTGGTGGATTAAAGCCCATTCCCTCGTATTGGGAGGAGGCCAGTTCCCAGCATTGGGAACATTATAGGCTGATGATGATGATGATTTTAAAGCAGAAACTTGCGTTAACAATATAATTGATCTTTCCAGGAGCGGGTACCGACGTCGCAGGCATACAGACAACAGCTGAAGCCGATGGAGACTACTGGATTCTGAACGGAAAGAAGACCTGGGTCACCAATGCCATTGAAGGCAAAGCCCTTGTCACTTTCGCTACCATCGACCCGAAACTCAGGCATAAGGGGCTTGCTTGTGAGTTACTATACATCAAGAATGTTATCCTACTAATATTATAAATGTGAAAGTTTGTGAGTGTGGATGTTTCTTACTCTTTCACACAAAAGCTATTGCGTTCAATAGCTTTTGTGTGAAAGAGTAAGAAACATCCACACTCACAAACTTTCAAATCCGTTGATTTGGATGAAATTTTGCACACAGATTGTTTATAACCTGGATTAAAACATAGAATACTCTTATTCCGGTAGTAAGATCCCATGGGGCAATCATCAAACTTCACGCGGGCGAAGCCACTGGTAGAAGCTTAGTTAGTAACATAATAATAGTTTGTACCTGAGGATCGCATGTAACTAAAAGAGTGATGAATATAAATTAGATGGAGAGGTAGAGAGAGACTAAGAAAACGATGGATGGATTGTGTTTATATGAAAGTTAGTTTCATAATTTAATTGAAGTTTTCTCGCTTCCAAGATAGAAACATGGTACCGTATTTTGTGACTTCCTTTAGAAAAATATAACGGTTTTTTTAATACACATTTCAACTAGCTGGGCCCAGAAATCCCCTTCTCTTTTGTCCCTCTTCCCGGTTTCGGACTGAGCTGAAATTTTTCATACATGCTTAGTTTCATGCCAATGCATGGTTAGCTAAGTGACGTCATTCTAAATCCAATATGGCGGACTAGTTATTTTTTATGCATTTTTCAAATGAAAGGGTTTGCTGTGAAGAATGCGAGAAATAAAATGACGTCACTCTAAAGCGTGTTTGTTTTGTTTTTTTTTTACTGTAATATTATTTAGGTTACTATTTACCTTCTTAGGCTTCCTGATCCCCATGGAGACTGATGGAGTCTTCAGAGGGAAGAAGGAAAGCATCATGAGCGTAAGGTATGTATTGAAATCTATTGCAAGTACACATATTAACACTGCCTGCATGCATTACAATTTGGAGTGGTCATTAATCACATTTATTTGCTTTACACTATCAGTATTGGCATTATGAACATACCAATTAATTTAATAAATTTAGCCGGCCAACGTTCATTAAAAAAAAAAAAAAACTTGGCATTAGATACGTGTTCGGATGTCCATAAGATAAGATACGCCCCACACATACGTAACGAGTCTATTTAAACCAATGAAGTACTATAAATACATCACTGATTTGAACCTAAATAAGTCTCCTAAGTACTCAGAACAGGTTTTTCGACACACTAGTGTAAAAAAGACCAACCAAAATTACCAAGTATGTCACACCTGTACATTAATAATGGGTCCTGAGAACCCATTGTCCCTTTTTTGCTCGTAGTTGCGGATCAATATAAAAGTCTGTCTGACATCAAAAAAAACATCTTTAGTATTTTTTAATTGAGGATATAGAATATCCTCAATTAAAAAATACTAAAGATGTTTTAAACAAAAACGAGTTTTTTACCACTATCGACTGCTTATAATACAAGGTGTAAACGTACCCTTCACGAAGACGTCAACCAAGCAAACAGTTCAGTCAGTTCTCTGCGTCAAACTTTTGTAACTCGACGCAAAAATTATAGTCGGCAAACGACTTTATTTTTGGTGTGAAAAATCACGTTTTACGGTAAAACTCAATGTAACGCACTCAAAACATTCTGCTGATGTATGAACTGAATACTAAACAGGTCAAGGAGGGGTTTTAAGTAAAGTAATAACCTTAAAAATTGGTATTAAAAAAAAAAAAACTTGTGAAAAAGTTGGAACTTTGACCTCCAATATCTGCGTAACTGGAAGGTTCCCAGGTATGGTGTAGAACAAAAAAATGATCGCAATGACGAGGAGAACAAGTGCCTTTCGGCTTCGTTAAGGGTATTGTTACAGCCATTATAAGGATGGTAATGGTATAATTTAGTTATTATAACGCACGGCTTGAGACTTTATACAGGGTTATTAAAATTTGTAAAACACCGACAACCTCTCAGGACTGTGTTACTAACATCATAATCAACAACTTTTGTTCTATGACTTTTAAAAATTCATCATATTTTAGTTCATAAAATTTTCGTACAAAAATAAAAATATTTAAATTGAACGCTCTAAATGTTAAGAAATCTATGCGAAGCAAAAGAAAGCGATAGTACAATAGTGAGGGGAGCGGGGTCAGGGCGGCGAGGGCCCGTAAAAGCGTTCAATTTAAATATTTTAAAAATTTTTATGAAAATTTGATGAACTAAAATATGATGAATTTTTAAAAGTCATAGAACAAAAGTTGTTGTTTATGATGTTAGTAACACAGTCCTGAGAGGTTGTCGGTGTTTTACAAATAACCCTGTATAAGTATATTTATTTAAAAAGTTTTGTCATTTGCGATTCTGTCCAATTGCTTAGCAATCATTTAATTCTATAACAAAATTAATTATAAGTTACTAACACATTCACTATTGCCCTTCGAGTACAATCATATATTTAAGTGGTTGGCCAGCGAAATGGCCAAGCCACATATTTGTACTTATTTAGGGCGTGTAGAGTTAGAAGCTTTGCTCTACATGAGATCGGATAACTTTTTGACAGTGCGAATCATATGGTCTGGTCTTGGCAACATTTTACTTGAAAATGTTTTTGGTGGGATTGATAGTTCCAGAAATTAGCTTACACATATATACACACTTGCTAGCAACTCTCTTGATAATATTATTATTAGTATAGACATAAGATTCCTATAGAATAAATTTAAGAGATGTGATTAGTTAATTCCAAAAAGAAAGAAGCATTTGCTCGCACAAAAATAAAATGGTTATTTCATCATTATATCTACACTAATATTATAAAGAGGAAAGATTTGTATTTTTGTGTGTGTATGTTTGTAATGAATACAAAAACTACTGCGACCATTTCAAAAATTCTTTCCACAATTTTTTTTTTCAAAAGTAAACAGAGAGAAAAGGAAATATGCAGGTACACAGCACCCAACATCTACCATAAAATCGAGCCAAGAAACAAAAGGAGCTTATAAAATAGATTTGAAGCGAAACCCTCAGGGCGGCGACCGCGTGCCCGGTCACCCTGGAGGAGGTGCGCATCCCGCAGGACTACATGGTGGGCAAGCCGGGCGAGGGGTTCCGGATTGCCATGGAACAGCTGGACCAGGCCCGCATCGGTATCGCGGCGCATGCTGTCGGTGAGTGATGTCTTCTATACTAATATTATAAAGATGAAAGATTTGGATTTTTGATTTTTGTATGTAACGAATAAACTTAAAAACTACTGTACTGATTTGAAAAATTCTTTCAGCAATGGATAGCTACATTATCAGCAAGTAACATAGGCTATATTTTATCCCCGTACTCCCACGGGAACGGGAACTGCGCGGGTTAAACCGCGTGACGTCCGCTAGTAATTTATGAAGAGGAAAGCTTTGATTTTTTGTTTGTGTGTTTGCTTGTTTGTTACGATTTGACTCAAGAACTCCTCAACCGATTTAAAAAAATATTTCGCTTTTAGAAAGCTACATTTTTACCGAGTAACATAGGCTATAAATTATATTGATATCATGCAAATTAACCGAGCTATCACAATTTTCGCGGTCGAAGTGCTAGTCACCTATAAAGCCAGACATAATAAGTTTGACTTCCCTAAGTTTTCTTCAAGGATATCTTCCATCCTTCCTGGCATGAGCGGTGGGGTCAGTGAGGCTTCAGACATGTTTGGGACAGCACGATTAGGCTGACCTGGTCATGATTCAGCTATGGCAAATGTCGAGCGGAGTTTGCCGATCGGCTTTGCTGTTACTGACTAGAATCCCATGGTATTCGCATCTGTTACCATGAAGGAGCATTCTTGCATCCTCAGCTTTGGAAAATAATCATCTGTGTATCTAATGGTAAGATTTGGCTCCTGCAAAGCCAAGCAGTTAGCTTGCAACTGTAATCAGTTTGTATTCAACTTGTTTTTTATTTTCTCTGATTTGTTTAATTTTACCGCAGGTATCGCCCAATCAGCACTCGATACTGCAATCGACTACGCTAAAAAAAGAGTAGCTTTTGGAAAGCCGCTGTCCAGATTACCATCTGTAAAGGTATACTAAAAATAATTATTTTGTGTCAGTTAAAAACATACAACCAAAACAATATGTCGGCGTCATATTGTAAAACCCGTCGTTTTGTAATCTGCCTATTCAGAGTGTGTGTCGAAGTGCAAACCGTCAAATTGTCAAATGCATGCGATCAAAGTATCTTTGTCCCCATAATCGGGGCTTGGGGCACCCCCACGTTAGGTTAGTTAGGTTCCTTTAAATCCTGCAGACAGAAATAGTCGACTACGCTTTTTAGGCGAATATAAAGTGTTTTGAGGTTAGGTTACATTAATCGGTTTTTCTCAGGAATGGTGCATTATCTTTTCATGGAGTGGTACCAGGGGGCAAAGGGGACAGCGCGCGAAGTGAGCCCCGTCGCATGCATTTGACAATTTGACGGTTTCACTTCAACAGTTTACAATCTGCCCGCCCACATATAGACATTAAACCTTTGTTCCGTTTTTTTTCTTCTTTTCTGTATTTCGTGTGTGTACAATTGTACATAAACTGTTTTAACCCGTTGTATCGAATTACAGACACAATTAAAAAGGCATTGTGTCGCGCGTAGATCTGCGTTCGGCATACGAAGGGTTAATAAATAAATCATTTAACATCCTAAACGGTGTCGACCAAGGATCGCGTCTCTTGTGGTTTTTTAACTTCACGCGCCGGTTTTCTTGATTGTCTGTTCAAGTCCCATATATTTGTGGGGCGAGTGCTTCGGAGAGAGAAAGAAAATAGTAGTTTGTATCATAAGGGAGCAAAATAATATTTTACGGCGAGGGCGCTTGTTTGAATCCAGATAGGAGAGAGGAATTTTAGAGTAGAATCCCGAGCGTAGTGAGGGATTCTTTAGTAGAATCCTGAACGTAGCGAGGGATTCTAAGTATGTCGCCCGAGCCAAAAATATATTTTGCGCCCGAGTGATACACTCTACTTTTCATCACCCACTATGAGAAAATAAATGGCGCCTCATATTTTAATTACTGTCACTTGAAGAACTCATTTTTCAAAACAAAACCATGAATTTCTAACAATCCGTGAAAATTGACGAAACCGCAGCTGTAGTTCGCGAGTTTTTAATTTGATTTCTTTTTTTTATTCAGCCGGTGGCGCGACTATAGGCCGTCGACCAGCCAGTCTTTATTCAAACAATATTTGCGTTCGATTTCTTTGGCGCTGAACACTAAGATGTTCCAAATTCAAAAAGTGCGCGGCAAAGATAATTGCGGCGCACTTATAAAGAGGATTAAAAACTCATTACTGCCCGCTAAAAGTTTCTTATAGAAAACACCACCTTTGGGTGCACTTAAAGGCGAACCAAGTCGTTATTTTCGAATAGATGGGATGAAAACAATTATTACATCATACTTTTATTCCCAGGACCGTCTAACAGAAATGGAAATGTTAGTGGAGACGGCTCGTCTCGCGACCTACCGGGCTGCGGTCGACGTCAGCACAAAGAACAGCGCGATGGCTAAATACTTGGCGGGACGGAACGCCACCGCCGTCGCAGACCACTGCGTCCAGATCCTCGGCGGTCGCGGTCTGTCCGTCAATTATAATGCTGAGAGACATTATAGGTAAGCTTATTTATTTTGGTGAAATGCTTTATTATAGACCTGTATACCTACCTGGTTAATCCACTACTGACAAAAAACTTGAAGAAAACAATGTTAAAGAACGATCCAGTCCCTCTCACAGACAGGCCTGACTTCCAGCAGTGAGAACATACATTACAAGCTAATTATGTTACTTATTTACAAAACGTACGGTAAGAAACAAAACATCAAATACGATATTCTTCTGATGATGTTTTATATTTATATTAAATCTAATTTCTAAAAAAAATATGTAGTTTATCAACTATCTGGTGTCCACGACACAAGCCTCGTTGCTTAGTGTGGCACTAAATGGCGGTGTGTGTAATGTCCAATGTCCAGCGATATTTATTTATTTATTATTTGACCCCCATCAACCTGCACTAGGCTTACGGGATAAAATACGACCCGTTCTCTCTCACTCCCAGCAGTGGGATGATTATAAGAATCCGCTGGATGCAATGTCAATCAGTGATGTCCTTTAAGAATAAGAATAATTTATTTGCTTAAAATACAGGTGCTACCAAATGTTAAAGTTGGTGGTTTAGACACAAACCATATTTTGCCTTTTTAGGGCATGCAAATATAATTTTACATTATTGTATAATGCGTATCTATATGAAATTTAACAAGATGTATTAAGTAAAGTAAAATAATTATTAAATAAAAAATAACACATATTGCACAAGAAACATACCTATATCTTAAAATTAAATTTTTGTTGCAGAAATTCTTGTAAACTGTAACAACTGTTTTCTGTCAACCATTTGCGCAATTAATTTCTAAAATATTTAAAAGGGAGTTCTCTAATATTTCTTGGTAATTTATTAAAGATATTTGGCATTTATGATGATGTTAGTAATTGTCATTCCTCTCCCAGGGACGCAAGAGGCACGCAGATCTACGGCGGCGTGACGGACATACAGAAGAGGCTCGTGGGTCACTACTTGCTGAAGGAACACGACGCCCTCTGATGGGAAGCCGGTAAACTTGTTCTAGTCTAGTCTAGCTATACATACAGTAGTCTATCGAAATACTTGAAAGAACATTGGCAAGTCTCTATGCAATTTCAATTTTTGTTTTTAGCAACACCGAATTTGCCATTCTTCTTTAGTTTTATCTACAACATCAATGAAGCGTGTTGCTTTAAAAATAAAGAAAAGCTTATTACACTACTCTGAAACAACTAAAGCTTTTATGGAACATTTAAAAAAAACGGACCGGCTATTTGGCTAATTATAAACATAGCCTAATCTTAATTCTTTTTTTTTCCCTCTCTTTATTTTCTTGTTTAAATCTTAATGTCAATTCTTAAAGTCAGAGTAGGGTAAGAAGCTTTATAATGCGCTTTACGCACTATACGCACTATAGTTGAAGTTATCAGTCAATCGACCATATTATACTCTGTCAGTTGACATTATAATCGTCAAGTTGGTAATATCTTTGGTCTCGATTAAAGCTCTATTTTTATTATACAACGAACATGGACTGAAGGGCTTTTAATTCATCACCCTAATAACGTGCCAATGGATTAAAATAATAATTAAAATGTTTACTGTGTTCTCTGTACATTTTAATTGATTCAAAGGACCAAAATTATTTTCTTAACTATCCATGTATAAGAATATTCAAGTTTATTCATGAATCGTTTAGAGGCACTAAACGATTCATGAATAAACTTGAATATTCTTCAAGAATAAACTAATAGGTTTTGCTCCATAATATTTTAAATCATATATTACACCGATTTGATCAACGGAATTGTATTTTGGTCAATCATTAAAAAAAGGTACCTACATCAAACTGATATTACATTTACGATTTCAGTGTATTTAGGAGGCAAGGAAAAGGTCGCATTTATAACTCTGTCTCTTTCATTTCAAAGTAAAATGTAGAAACAGAAATACTTTTAAGAATGTTGTAAAGTTATGTGACGTTTTAGAATTCGGGTAATAAGATTCGAATGCGGGTATTAATCGTGTCTGTTATAATTGAATCAACTAACTGAAATCTCCATTCCAACCTTGTAACAAAGCAACAATATTTCTAATTCCTTTTTGGAAATATTTTTGATGTCCTCTGATGTCATGAAAAAAATTAATTGACCAAAAATATTCGCTTGGTGAGTAAACCTCGATGTTTATAACTCTTACAGTTGTTTTTATTATAGTTGTAAGGGCATCGCATTTATCACGTACTCATAGAGAATATTCGTTTGTGAATACTTTTAAATGGGACATTCCATTTTTTAGAATGTTCTCTGTAACAGTAAGGTTGCTTTTAGACTGTGGCTGTCAGGAATAAAATAAGTTTGCAAATACTGTTTTCCAAATGTTCTTAGTTTGTTATTTTGATTTATTTCATTTGTTTTAGGCTACAAAATTGATGGGTTTGTACTTACTTAACTTTATCGAAATGTTGTTTTGCATAAAATTAAGACTTAAAGGGTCGTCCTTTAATCACGAGAGGTTTGAAAAGGGGGGCGGGATCAGAAAAATATCACGATGAGGCTTTGGTACAAGGTGACAATCACGTGTATTTTTAGTGGTATTAAAAAAAAATTGTGTCATATGTAAAATATGTTTTACTTACCAATAATTAATTAAAAACCCGAACGAGCAATTTTTAAAAACTTTTTTTTTTTTACACTTTGTTAAAACACGTTCTTAAACTATCTGCTGTACTTAATAATAAAAAATACACGTGATGCTGGGAGAGGGTAAGAGGGGTAACCAAAACTCACGTGTTTAAAGGATGGACCCTAAGAGAACATGGCAATAATATCAAGTGACTGATTTAGCATAAAGGTTAACAACTAATAAATATACGTTACTTGTCCGTCGCATAATATACATAATATACCTATAATATAGTAATCGAGTCTGTACTGCTGTTTGTAAAATAATTAAGTATTTAAGGGCCACAATTTTATAATAATGTATTTTATGGCGTAAAAAACTAAGTTTAAAATGTCGAAACACAGAAGTCTTCTAAAGTATAACAAACATGTTCATTTGTACAATAATAATTATTACGTATTTAACTGTTATATTTTAATAAAAATATATTTATTGTAATTTGCTTTTTATTTATTTCTTTCTTCTCTTTATCTATTTAAGAATTTCGAATTTTACTAGCAAGTATCTATGTGTACAAATATTTGTTTCTATCGGATTTTTTGTTAACAATAAATGCTGAGAAATACTCTTTCCTCCTCCGTCCGCATCCTCAGAGCCGAAATAAGGCTTATATTTACTGAAAACGGATTATCCATATACATTCAATGCATCAGCGCGTTGATTGATACAAGTACACTACTACAATTTTTTAATGCTTTTTAACCGACTTTAAAAAGGAGGAGGTTCTCAATTCGATTGGTTTTTTTTTAATGTGGGTATTTACACCGATTACGCTGAGATTTATGATCCGATTTACGTGATTCTTCTTTAGTTTGATGCGGAATAGTTGCCATTTGGTAAAGATCTGATGCTGCTCTTCGGAGATATACAAAATTCCGGAAAAAAGCGTTTAAAGTAGATAAGTCGTTTTTTTGCTCTCCTGTAAATTTTGCTTTGAACCACTTGCTAGGTTTTGATTTCGGACAGCCGAACTGTCGGCGTGTTTTCGGTACTGGGTTCAAAGAATTATTTTTAATTTAAATCTTTGTAATTAGAGCGAAAAAAAAAAACTAAAAATTGTTTGTTATAAAAATTGTATAGGATCTTACCATTTAGAACAAAAAAAAATCTAGAATAATACTCAATTGTATTTAACAGTTCAATTATTAAAAAAAGTACCTACATCAAACTGATATTACATTTATGATTTCACTTTTTTTAGGAGGCAAGGGAAATAGGACGTTCCTTAAAGAAAAATGGCCCAATACAACATTCGGTCTCATTTATAACCCTGTCTCTTTCATTTCAAAGTTAATTATAGATACAGAAATACTTTTAAGAACGTTTTAAAGTTATGTGACGTTTTAGAATTCGGGAGATAATCGTGTTTGTTTACCTTGAGCTCATCATAATTTAATCAAATATCTGGAATATTTGCCAAAGTGGGCGGTTGTGAAAACTAATAAATATACTCTAAAAAGCTGGAAAAGCTCCATTCTCACCTTGTAACAAAGCAAAAATATTTCTAAATCCACTTCAGAAATACGCCTCTGATGTCATGAAAACATTTTATTGACCAAAAATATTCGCTTGGTGAGTAAACCTCGATGTTTATAACTCTTACAGTTGTTATCTACACATATTATAGTTTTAAAGGCATAGCATCGCATTTATCACGTAGCCATAGAGAATATTTTTGTTTGTATTTTTAAATGGGACATTCCAATTTCAGAATGTTTTATTTTTAAAGCATTTGTTTAAAAACTATTTACAAAGGATGCATAAAGTAGTTTCAGTTAATTTGCCTCTGCCTTTGCATCGCTATGGTTACAGCAATAAGGTTGTTTTTAAGTTGCTGTCTAGTGACTAGTCTGTCAAAATGATAGTAATCTTTATTTTCGCAACAATAAGGTTCTTTTTAGACTGTAGATGTCAGACATAAAATAAGTTTGCATTTACTGGATTTCAAAAGGTTCTTAGTTTGTTACTTTGATTGATTTTATTTGTTTTTGGTTACAAAATTGATGGGTTTTGTACTTACTTAACTTCAATCAAAATGTTGTTTTGCATAAAAGTAAGACTTAATTGATAAAGAGAACATGGCAATAATATCAAGTGACTGATTTAGCATAAAGTTTAACAACTAATAAATACAGGGTGTAAACAAACTCTTCTCGAAGCCGTCAACCAAGCATTCTGTTCATCGTACTTAAGTAACTTTACGCTAAAATTATTGCTGGAAAACGACTTTTTTTTTGTGTGAAAAATCACGATTTACGATAAAACTCAATGTACCGTACTCAAAACATTGTGCTGATGGATAGATTGAATAGTACGGGGGTCAAAATCTTAGATTAAACACATGTATTTAAAAAAAAAAACTTGTGGAAAAGTTGGAACTTTGACCCCAATATCTCCGTAACTAGAAGGCATGGGGTAGATTCTAGAACAAAATCGCAAACACGGGGAGAACAAGTGCCTTTCAGCTTCGTTAAGAATCGTTTTACACCCTTTAAACGTTACTTGTCCATCGCATATTATACATAATATTATTATAATATATTATAGTAATCAGTTTGTACTGCTGTTTGTAAAATAAATAATAAATAAATTTAGAGGGGCCACAACTTTATAATTATGTACCTACTGGCGTAATAAACTAAGTTTAAAATGTCGAAAAACAAGTCTTCTAAAGTATAATAAACATGTTCATTTGTTCATTAAATATTATAACGTATTTTACTGTTATATTTTAATAAAAAATATATTTTTTTGTAATTTGTTTTTTATTTATTTATGTCAGTTGTAAGTACCTAGCTATTTAACAATTTCATAATTTACTAGCAAGTATCTTATGTATTTGTGCATATTTTTTTCTAACAAATTGTACCCTTTCTATATTGTCTGATATGACGCAAAAGACCAAAAATTTCACTAACAATATTTTTCAGAGCCGAAATAGGTCTCTTATATTTACTAAAAAAAATACATGACACACGAATATATAACCTCCTCCTTTTTTGAAGTCGGCTAAAACCGTCAATGCATCATAATATCAACGCATTGCTGGATACAAGTACTTACACTAGTTTTTTAATGTTTTTTTATTTAACAACTCAAACGAAAATGAATGGTTTGGAACATAACGAAAAAAGTGTGAAATAGTGGTATAAACAAAAAAAAAAACATAATTTTATTACTTCTGTACCGCCCCATCCTTTTGTAGCCTCGTAAAATCGGTGAGGGGGACTTGCACATAAAAATGCATCATTTAATCGTCGTTAGCCCATTTACACACCCCCACCAAATATCAGTATGGCAACATTTTATTGGTTGTGTTGGTTGACCCAGTTTTTCCAAATGTTTTTGAATCTCACCGGGCTGGGCCGCAACCTACTTTATTATTGCAGTGTTCATTGTTATACATTTGTTATCAAAATCGAGCAATCACGGTCGTGATTGCTCGATTTTGATAACAAATCGCAAAAGCAGTCGCTGAGCATGAGGTCCTGGGTTTGATTCCCGGGTCTGGCATATTTTTGTTGGGTTGTTCCACTTCCATCAGTAATTTCTCAGTAGCAACCACGGAGTCTGGTTTAAAAAGGCCTGTGACTGCGGAGATGACGAGTAATAGAGAAAGAAGACACAAGACATGCTGCGTCGACTCGAATTGGGATAAGAGCAGGTTAATGACGAATTATGAGTACATTCTTGTCGGATAATTTCCGGCCTACAAGCGGGCGAAGCCTCCGCAATAATGATGACCAATTATGTACGTATAGCCTTCACCTTTGTCTAGACTAGATATTTTGAATGTTTATAATGACACCAAAATCGGATATTGGCGTTTGTATGAGAGAACACTATATTTGTCTGTTAGTCATACTGTTTGCGGGCTTAACACGAACACGCGGGGTTCTTACAGACGAGCGGCACGTTGCCAACGGCAGATAAACTGCAGCCGTCGCCACCTGTCGACGGCTGCCGTGGACGCGCCGGGCGGCAGCCGCCGAAGCGCCGACGACTGCCGTCGACGGGTCGCGACGCTTGCAGTTGTGGCATGCCGCGTAAGGGTCTCCCCACATTTTTCGACGCGGAATCGGCTAACACCGGCCAAAAAAGTCATTATGTCTACGTAATAAGGGTGTTACTAATCCGGGGCTGCGGGACTATTCGAAAGAGTTACCGTGGCCCCGGAACACAAAGGGCGAGGAAGGAACATGGATGGGTTTTAGTCAGTAAAAGTCTGACACTCCCTCCTGCTCCGCCCAGAGCGGGAGAAGTCATTTGATGATTTCCCATCCTAAAAAAAAAAAGGGTGTTACTAATACCATTCGCATCGGCTCGGACGACGCGCGCGTCGCGACGCCGGCCGACGGCGAAACGAGCCGTTTGTCGATTAGCTGATTGGCGATAAGTCGAGTAGTGTGGTGATACGCACTCGGCTTCAGCCGATTCCGCGTCGATAAATGTGGGGACACCCTAAATGTGTGTCGACGGCTGCCGTCGACGCGCTGGCGGTAGCCGCCGACGCCACAACTGCAAGCGTCGACGGCCGCAGTTCATTTGCCGTTGGCAACGTGCCGCTCGTCTGTAAGAACCCTAAAGGGTAACGATTGCGTTGCGCACATTATTTAGGTAGGTATAGGTAGGTTTTGTTAATTGAAATTTGTCAATAAAAATGCTATTAGGATACGTAGTTGTATCGCGAGTTCGTGCTATTGTCTGTACAATTCTATCTTTGAATATTTTATTTTTACTTAACACATCGCAATCTAATAAACCGACTTCATTTCAAAAACAGATCATCCAACTCGTTAATGGTGTCACATTATATCGCAATCATTCCTTGGTCAAGTCATTGTGGTCAATGTATCTCGAATTACGGCAGCCTACGACCGCGACGCCTCGTATTATTCTATCATAATACGCTTACCTACAGATACTTACTGGCTACCTACGGATATCAACATTATCTACTAGTTGCCGTGCTTCTCCCGTTCGTTACGTGCCTCTTAACGATACAATATCATTTGTTTTAGTTCAGTAAGCATTTAATAATTTTGTACATAAGTATGTTTTTCTTTAAATGCAGTTTTTTTTTTTATTATAGTGAAGTGTGATCTGTGTTTCTACATAATTCACCGATAATAGTTAAGATTCAAATCAAATAATCTTATTAGTGGTTTTGCTTCTGTGTAGGACCAGGAAATCATGTGCAATGTGGAAACTCTTAATCTCAATCCGCCATCCGGGAAGAGAAGCAATGAAACTACCCCGTGTACCAAAATGACGTCCTTTGTCTTTTAAACTCAAAGAAATTCCTCTTTATTCTTGTTTCACTCACTGCACATAAATAAACACAAGAATCAGCTTAAATATCTGATCTACCAAACAGATCATCTGTTATTCTAGTTAGCTCGGAAACACTGCGATATCGACCAAGTAACGCGACTCGAGATGTCAATGTTTAAAGTTTTAACATGTTACATTACAAATACGTCAAAGGACCGGTAGCTTCTATTCTATACTATAAGAACCATGAATCACATAGAATTCGTATTAATCTCCAATTATCTTAGTGTGCGTCATTTTCAGCAATGTACACACACAAAGGCGATGCCGATAAGACAACGATAGGGAAACTTATCATTCCACCGCGATTACGAGTCGAACGCAGATGGGCTTGTGTCATCATTTTTAAAAAGTAAAAATGCGCGCCCTAATTTTCTTGACGTTTCTTTTTTTAATATTCAAAAATGGAAGTGCTCAAGACGTTTACGAAGAAGCTTTTGACGAAGAGGTGTTAAAACTTATTAAGTTATGTGATGTTTGTACGTGCAGTGAAATTCCTGATATCGATGGGACTCATATAGTGTTGTACGTTCAGTGTTCTGAGTTTGATAGGATAGACAATGTTGCTGACTTAGACAAGATCGCCTGGCCTTTGAATCCAAATGGATTGAAGATATCGGCCACTTTCGACGGACTGGGGCTGTCTACATTGGGCAAGTAAGTACCTCCCTTTTTGTCTAAAATATTTGGTCCAACAAGCTTCATGAACCGTTAATCTTCTCCAAATTCAGTTAATCCGGAATGCTTCTATCAGCATTGAATGTGGGCGTAATCGTTCTCCAACGTTTAGGTCAATGTCCCAAATAGCGCAGCGACAATTTCTTAAACTAAGTCGTAAGTTCGAATCAGGAATGCTGATAAAAATCTATGTGGTCCTTTGGTACGCGAAGTGATGTCACTCAGGATACGGGGAATTATAATGACGGAAGTTACCTGCCTACTTCATACTCGGTAAAGTTACAAGCAAGTACCTACAATGCAACCACAAACTAGATAATATTTCAAAACATTTCCAGGTCCAACATAGGCACCATTCCTTCAGTACCCAGAGGCGCTAGCGTGAGTGTGCGTTTTAAACTCAACGTAAATACGAATGATTTTAGACAATTGAAACTACTCGTTTCACTTGTGACATTTTCTTATATAATTTTAAGAATTTATTCATAATTATTGACGTAAACAATTTAACTAATCTGCTATGAGTCTGCTATAGGATAATAAATTATTGTATTCCCAATAAATTCAAAAATCAATCGTTTTGACGTTACGTTTACTCGTACACGGAGCGCTCGTCCTAAGGACTGAGTTTTATCATAAATGCTTCCACCAACTTCTATGAATATTATTCCTATAATATTCTTCTTCAGAAGGTCGTGAATCAGACCAGCAGGGCTATTACGTATCTCTCTGATATCCAGTGACTATCAAGCTTCGGTTGCACACCGAACTTTGATGACAACCGTGAATGTCATTAAATTGGTATTACGTATCTCACTGAGTGGATATCACTTTACGGTGACTAACAGGGTCATACATAATACGAAACCAACCTTTTGACAGTTCATTGATGTAGGTACACTGAGCCTAGTTACTATCATTTCGAGCTGTCAACAGAGATACGTAATAGCCCTACTGGTTGATACTCGCGTATACCAGGGAAGCGATACGAAAGGCAGGAGGCCTTAACTCTGCACAAGGCTGCCGATGATATCATGATGATGATGATGATGATGATGATGGATATTCCTATACTGAGGTACTGTTAGACACTCCTGACCCTGACTATGCATTATTTTGTTTTCACCTTGACTGCTTATCGCAGTAGGTACAACTATAATAAAACTACGCTAGGTACAACATATTAAAGGGCATTGAAATTTTGTTTACTCGTTTACTATCTTAATCGTTGTTTGCATGAGCTCTTTTAGGGAAAACCGTATCAAGACGCCGAAGTACTTGCCGGTTGATGAAAATTAAAGTTTATAGTCAAAATGTTAAATACTTCAACTAGCATTATTAGAGTTAGATAATACTGAGGAGATAGGGGATCCTTTTGTACCTTTAATCTGCAAAAACCTATCGTGACTCCTTGCAGTCATTTCTTGCCCTTCTTTAAAATACAGGAGCATAAACCCCAATCATCTAAGCCTACAACAGCCCGCTGCTGGGCTAGGCCTGTAGACCTTCCGCATTTCTAATCATCGCGAAACTTAAAGTGAAAGCGTCAGGGTAGCCCGCGAAATTCAATTTCTTACGTTTTTTGGAATTTGCAGGCCAGTGCTAGGTTGTATGTTGATTAAAATATTCCTCGCGACTGTAAGACGTATGAAGTTACAGAATTATAATCATCAAAATCATCAATACAGCCCTCCAAGCCCTTGATGAGATGACTTTTTCAAGGTCAAAGTCATTTCTGCACCTTCATGCGCTTGGAGGGACGTCCACCTTAAGGTCGATTCACACATATCCGTGAAGCCTCAGTTGCGTCCATGAAGCCTCAGTTCCAGTACAAAAAATTGGGAATACCTTCATAGAGAATGTATGTAAAATATTGTGTGTGCCGGTACTGTGTCCGAACTGTGTCGGAACTGAGGCTTCACGGAAATGTGTGAATCGACCTTTAGCCTCTGAAATATTTTCCGACTCCCAATGAGGAAACACACCTTAATCAAGCCTATCGTAAAATAAGTGACTTCTCGGTAAACTCTCACAAACAATAAACACAATAATTTGATATCGTCCATTTAAGATTAGATTACAAAGAAAAGGGAGAGCCTTCATGAAATTGCACGGCTCAACGGAAAATGAAATTAAATATTCTGTACTTTATTGTTATTTTATTGTTATTATTTCAATCAACTAAGTAATGAGCATTATCATGCCCTTATCCCAATAGTTTGTGGCCGATACAGCATGATGTCTTCTCCAGTTTTTAACCGAATTCTAAAAAAGGAGCATCTTATGTAAATGTATACACCGGTGTCTTTTTTTTTCTTATGAGACAATTTAAAGTCGTTCTCAATCGATTTGAATTAACTACTTAACACAGGCAGGTACAGAATATTCTGATAATTAATTACATAGTCAATTTCATATTAACTGCAATTTTATCGATATTCAATTATGTGCAATACCAATACGATTGTCACTTATTTGAGTGGCCTCTTATCATTTGTTGCGACACCGTGTTTGTGATTCATATAATAGGGTGATCAATTGCAGGCGTTGATACAGCACTTATCTTTGATCCTAAGCAGCTGAGTAAATGCAAAGTTATTCCGTATCTCCAAGAACTAAACCTGGATAATAATAATAATATCGCTGGACATTACACACAGCGCCATATAGTGCCACACTAAGCAACCAAGCTTGTGTCGTGGACACCAGATAGTTGATATACTACATAGATACTTTTTGTTTGTAAATACATACTTATCATACATATAAACATCCATGACTCTGAAACAAACGTCCATGCTCATCACACAAACATTTGCACCTACCGGGATTCGAACCCGAAACCCTAAGAACGTAAGGCAGCCTCACTACCGCTGCGCCATTCGGGTTCGGATCCTTATAACCCGTTGTTTTAATTTGCGTGTTAACTACGGGAAACACCATGCTCCGAAAATAACATTTCTTCAAGAATTAAATTCTTTCAACTTGTTGTTTTATAAGAAAGTGGTCCGTTTGTCTTTAAAATGACGTTCATCTTTCAAGGCAGTGTATTTTGACGCCATAATGGAATTACCCAGTATCTGCGTTCTGCTGGAGGTCAGACTGCCAGCTGTCGCTTTCATGTGAAGTATTGGTATTCGGCTACATCCGGTTAGACTGAAAGCTGCAGTCATCGTGGTTGGACAAAGGCAGGATGGACATGGACATATGTAATGTAGGTACACCGGTCAATATTACGATTTCATATGTTATATTAATTATACGTTTGATCACTGTTTTCTTAAGGAATTTTCATGTTTCGTAATCAGAGAGATTTCATAACCTGGCTGAAGCCAAACGAGCGTAATTTTTTGAGTTGTGAGTTGCGTAATTTCGGTCACGTAATTTCTGCTGCGTTCGGTTTCATACAAAAGTCCTGTTTCATTCACACGGTGACGCAAAATGAGTTGACTGCCGACTCACACGCATTATTCGGACCGAATTGAGTTTGCGGGGGGCGAGGGAGCTGACGCGGGCCGAACACAGCGTCAGTCAGGTACAGATAGTAACTGAATAAAATGCGCTCGTCTGGCATCCCAACAGATTTTCTGCCAGGCAGAATTTCTGCGACCGAAACTCTGCGACTCACAAAATTACGCTCGTTTGGCCTCGCCCTTTTCCTCTAGCAACAGCATTCATTGTGGCCAACAGGACATGTTAATTTTTAGTCTCTTCCGGTGAGTTCCCAAATTAGGGGAAACCGGCCATTGATGGACAAGGTCGTTCAAGATCGATAGTTTAAATTACTATTGTGATTAATTAAACCTAGTACTTAGTGAAAGAGACGAAGCCAATCAACAAAGGGCAGGACGGGACAACTTGTTAACACCTGATGTAGAGGGCATGCACTTTTTTGCGATCGATCGTCGTTAATCTGCTTAAATTGATAGGTAATTACCTGAGTACTTCAGTTGACTAAATAAAATTAAACGTCTCTGTATTGTTCTTCTATATATTGAGTAACTACTACCGAGTCTGTTGTTGCATATTTAGTACCTACTCACTGAGTCCAGAGTGAATCAAAGCAGTCTTACCAAATTTCCTACTGAAACAAAGAATTTTGCCCCGTGCCGCCCCTCAAACAAACTGCTCAAACTGTGTAGGTACTTTTCGCTATCCTTTGGATGAAACCTTGATCACGTCTTGAAATGAGGAACTGATGTTGAATTTTTGACAATGTTAGCCCATAAGTAAGCTACGCCGCGACGTAGCGTTGTTATCAGATACGATATATTGTATCAGGAAACGTTTAAAATAGAACCTCTTACCCATCTACCTAATGAGAAATTTGATTGTAATAATGAAACAGTAATATGGTAATGCGCTCGCGATTTATTTCCAAAAATGTAAACAAATATTCATGTTTAGGAAAACGACTAATAGTTTCTGAGAACTCGGTAGATGGCGTTGAACTGACTACGTTACTAGGTGCCAAAGCCAAAACGCTTGAAAAGAAAAAACATTGCGTCACGTCCGAGTCACGTCACATACGCTCGTTGACTGAAACTTTCGTTTGCTTATGCTTTTGCTTCCGAATATAACCATTACATGCAAGTGAAATGATGTCACGTTCCGTTCCTTGCAGTAACTTACCAAGTTCAGCGCCATCTGTCCGGCGACTAGGGAAGAGATGAAAAAGAAAATCCCATAAGGAAAACAACGATTTAAATAAACTTTTGCCACCGGTCATCAGATAAGACTCCCCAATTTGCCGACGTCCCCTGCGTCCGCTTTAATGCCTTCAACCCTTCTGAAATTTATATTGACAATGTTCGTTGTTTCGGCTCACTCGACTAAACTGTCTCATTGGTATAGAAATGGTTGCAAGTTCCATCCAGGTTGCTAAAAGTTGAGATTTCTATCAGGAATTGAATAAATACCTCTACGATCTCCCGTACTATTCAAAGCATCCATCGCCACAATGTTTTAAGTTCGTTACTTTGAAGCCTAGGTACTGTAAAACGTCATTTTTAACCTAAAAAGAAGTCGCTTCCCAACATCATCTTTTGCGTACAATAACTTGGTTTGATGTAGTACAGAATGCTTGGTTTACGGTTTCGTTCCATTAACACCTTGTATACATATAAGCAAGTGTGTCCCTTCTGGAACTAGGTCCTTTCAAGAAAATAGATTAGGATGTTTCTAAAGAGATTAGCAGACACCCCTCAAAATCCTTTCTGTAACTAGGTGCTTAAGACTGTAAGGTCATTATCCCGCGTTGTCTCAAGATTCGCCGGCTGTCACATCAATCAAGCACAAACCGTGTCACCTGCGTTTGTTTTGCGAATCATCCGCAGCGGGAAATGGCCGACTTACGACAAGTCGGCCATCTTAGTTTGGGCATGTGGTTTAGGCGCCTACCTACATAAGTACCTAATTATAGTTACCTAGTTAATGAGTTTAATAAGGTGTAATTTGAGTTTAATGCGGTTTAACATTTTTTTTGTAAACTGTCTGAGATTTTTCAATGGAATACGATATTACATATTTTCAAGGTTAAGTATGGTAAAGAAAATGAAAAACTCAATCAATAATCGAATCAGCTTATATAGCCCTAGCCTTCTGCATCCGGTCTGAATGCCTCAGCCAACATTTTTATATCCTTCCAGCGGTCCATCTAGCTAGCTGTATTGCAGTCTCCACTACGCTTGCTGAAACGCGGTCTACACTCTTAAAATATGGAGATGGTTGAATTTTTTTATAAAAAGTAGTTCGTTTTCCAACGTTAAAACTAAAAAAATTATTATATTTCAGAAATATGCATGATTGTTTAATTACTTAATTATGGTAAATTCCGATTACTAGCAAAACGAATGAAAACTTGTTTATTTTTCATATTTGCGGTTTTCCACTCGTACGAGTAATTCCAGTCCAAATACGCGTGAGATAAAAATGTTAATTATGTAATCAATTTTGTAACTGTACGCATGGTAACTAATGTTTAATTAGTACCTAAAGCAAAGTACCTGTTGTTTAATTTACTACGAATCAATTATTCCTATTTGGACCGATGACCTGGTGAAGGTTGTGGGGATGCGAGACGCACGTGACCGATCGACGTGGCGACACTTGGAGGAGGCCTATGTCCAGCAGTGGACGTCTTTCGAAATGATAATGGTGATGAATTATTCCTATGGACATTCCCTGATAAGGTGGTAAAGTCGACCTCGTAATTTGTTCCTACTGACGGTCAATATAACACTGATCTTTACTCTTGTGAAAATAAATCATGATCTGTCAAATGACCAATTTGGTCGAGACGCCATTGTTTAACTATTGTGTCTACTTCGTGGACAGATCATGGGATAAGGTGCCTGTGTATATATGTTACTTCAATGATCTTTATTTTGCTTGCAAGAACGTCTCTGTTGGGTTGAAGTTATTTGTTAAGAGCCTGATGTGATCCACTCAGGGCAAAGACCCCTCTTTCCATTTAAATCTCTGTCTTTGGCTATTTGGGCCCAATCCTTTTGATATGAGTCCAGCTCGTCTCGTCACCTCCTTCTGGGCCTACCGCGTCGCCGGGTTCTGTTGTTCGGAACCCAATCTGTTGTCACTTTGGCCCTATTTTGATGCTACATGCGGCAGATGTGGCCTGCCCAGTTCCATTTTAATTTGGCGGCCGTGTTGCAAACGTCTGCAGTTGAAGTTGTCTGGGTAAAATAAATATGAAGGGATTGTAAACAACTTCACTAAGGTGGACAACACCTAACACTCCTAAAACTCACATAAACAAATAGAACTTATCGTGCCAATTACATTCAACCTTAGGCTGGATAAAGCATGGTAAGTGGTCAGTGAGTGAGTGAGGAGAACAGAATTAAAAAGGACGTGCAGATTGGTCTTTCAGCTCATTACAGTACCTACGATCAAGATTGAACCTTGCAGTCGAATCAGTCGTAATCGTGTGCTGTCATGATTGAAATTGATCGTTAAATCTCATATGAACGGTGTTTAAGGCCGGATAAATGTCATCATCATCTGAAACAAACTAGAGGTCCCATAGTTTCCCACGTAAAGATAGGAAACACTTCTTTTGAAGTTGTAGTAACAGCCGATAGGCCCAATTAATTGAATAATAACCTTGAGGCGTTAAATTGTAGGCTATGATTAAGATTTATGTAGGTAGTTTGTGTGGAAGCTGTTAATAATTACAGTATTCTATCATCAAACCCCGCAATCTCCGACAGGTTTAGCAGAGGTGAACTCCATATTATAGATTTTATTGCCATCAATCAAGACACAAATCCAAAACCTGCTACTGAGAAATTCCTGGTGGAAAAACCCAGTAACACTGACAATGAACATGACCCAACTTGGGAATCGAACCTAGGACCTGATGCTCAGCTCAGCAGAAGAACTTACGACCGCTAGACCAACGAGGCAGACTAATAACAGTATTATGTTCTATATTTTTCAGGTTGCCGCCAAATTCGCAAGTGGAAACGCTGAGATTCTTAAACAACGCCATAAAAGCATACTGGCCAGATCCTTTTAGTGACGTTCCTAATTTGAAAGTGCTGTCATTCTCGCACAACGAACTGACCGCGATCACACCCGACCTTTTTACGAAAATCGAAGGCCTGGAAGATTTAGATTTGTCACATAATAAGTTAACGGATTTCAATCCTTTAGACTTCAAACACCTTCGTCATATAAAAAAGCTAAGTTTACAAAGTAATTATTTGAAGAAGATTCCCCTGGATGCGCTGCAGCCTATGACTGCGCTTGAGGACCTGGATGTGAGCAAGAATGGCATATTCGACCTGTTACTCCAAAGAAGCGATGTTGATAATTTGGCGCGATTAAAACGGTTGAATTTGAATGACAATAGAATCAGATCTATTACAAAGGATTCGTTTCCTTCTAATAACAGCCTGTAAGTATATTTTAAGTTACTAAAACCCTCAGAGCACGGAATCGCCTCGACTACATACGTCAGTACTTAAGTTAATGAAATTCGTAGCGCTAAAAGTGCGTTAAGCGCATAACATTTGACACGAACGGCGCGACCTTTGAAAGCGATCAGTTTCTAGAATGTCGTTTGTGTCACATTGCGAGTAAAAGGAGACACGTTTAATTTGTATGGGAAGGTTTCAAAATGCCGCCTCTAGCAAGAGACGCCGAAGCGCCTCCGTGCTCTGTGCTTTAAAATCTCTCCACCTCAGTTGTTTAACGCTAATTGCAATTTGCAGGAGTGTACTTTAAGATCTACATTCAAAACGGTATATTTTTTACTTTGCAACATAGTTGCTTCGTTACCAGCATGTTTCTTTTGGCGCTTGAATGACATTGTTAGGAGGGTGCTGTTAGTAAGCTTTTGTGATTTCTGTTGATAAAAAAACTAAGTTCCGAATATTACCACGCGCCAAAAGTCGCATGCATCACTGTAAACCAAGAAATAGGTAGAGCAAGTCTACAGTTATTTATGAAGACTAAATAGTTTTCTCACAGCCAGTACTAACAGGCAACATTGTATTACCAACATTATATTGATTATGGAAACCGATCACTTTTCCGTATTTTGTTTGCTCGAATTTCATTTTACCAAAAACTATAACTACCAACTCGTTTTTTGCCATATGCATTATTTGACACATATTTAATTAATCAAAGTATCATTCAACCGGAAGTACCCTATAGGTTTTGGGTCGAAAACCTATATAGTAGTTCCCGTTGACCTAGAATCACGAAATTTGGCGAGCAGCACATGTAAAGGGAAAAATCTGAAAACCGTAAAAATATAGTTTAATATCAAAGAAAAGGCGATTTTACTATTACAAACTTATTATTTGCGGTTGGTGCAGTAGCCGTTTCATGGGATCGAACAGCAAAGTGAAGTTTGTCCTTTAAAAAGTTTGTACGGAACCCTCGGTGCGCGAGTGGTACTCGGACATGGCCGGTTTTTTTTAACAAAGCTGTCTGTACGCTAACAAACATTATTGGACGGTAAACTGTATTTGAAAAAATATTGATAATTAAGGTAAATTTTGGTACTTACAAGTTTTCGCGAAAATCTAAATTAGCCCATATCTTTTTATCGTGTTGACTCAGGACCTTGATTTTTATACACCTAATAGGGAGTATACACCTGAGTATCTGGTATAAATTTCAACGTAGGTCCACCCGTTTCTGAGAAAATCGGTGGTGACAGACGGACAGACGAACAAGATAGTGATCTTATAAGGGTTCCTTTTTTTACCTTTTGAGGCACGGAACTCTAAAACCAATAAATCAACAGAACTTGGTCAGGAGTACTGCTGATATTGATGCTTATAGATAACAAATATCGGTCTAAATAAACACAAGTACGTAAAAACATACTTAGGTAGCTCTTTCTAATTCTGTGCCTTATCAGATTTATAAAGTTCAGATTGTGATACTGATAAAATCTAAGCAAAACATAAACATACGTACGTATAAACATTACACTGTAATCTTCCAAGGGAAAAGCATCATCATCAGCCTTTAATATTCCATTCTGGGACACAGGCCTCCTCTCAATGACAGGGGATGGGCTATAATCCACCACGCGGGCCCAGTGCGGATTGGTAGATGTCGCATGTCTTCCAATTTTTGATTCTAGGACATGCCGGTTTCCTTACGATGTTTCCTTCACCGTTTTCAGAGCAGTGGTGATGAAATAGATTACACAAAGTAATGCGCCTGTCTGGGTTCGAACCCACGACTTACTGTTCGTAAGTCGGGGCCGCCACCACTGGGCCATCGCTGCTAGGCGAGGCTAAGGGATAGGCATATGTATATCTAATAGTAAATCCACATTTCACCAGCTTTATTTTAAATTCCATGTAAAAGGGAGTGACCGTATTGCCATCAATCCGGCACAAATCCAGTCGTACAATCCCCTCTGTTATATTATTCTGCACCTTTATGCCTCTCTTAATTATCTTATTTTCTTTTTCAGAGAACTCTTGGATCTATCAAACAACATAATAGAAATAGTAGAAGAAGACTCTTTTCTCACATGCACGAATTTAAGAGAATTGAACCTTGCGCAGAACAATATAACGTTTGTTTTTGCACTGCCGCCAACGTTGCAGATAGCCATACTGAAGATCAACACTTTGTACCATTGGCCTAAATTTCCTAGTGGGATTAAGTATATCGATCTGTCATATAATAGATTATCAGATTTGTATGATGAGAATGCAGTCAATTTTGACAGTTTGGAGGTAAGTTTTCTATAACCAATCAAAGCTTTCTAAAAGGACACTACGTCTGTTTTCACGAACACACGAATTGGAACCCGTTGTTGAGTGTAAGTATACATATATGGTGCGTTCGAGTAGCTCACTTTTAGCGCTATTTAGCGCTGTCGCCCGTTCGAGAAGCTACTGTTGCGCGCTATCAACACTGCCGTGACGTCACACATTACGTCATTACTTCACGCTACCAACACTCTTTCTCTCGAGGTGATGTGCCGACAGCGTTAGCCTTGACACTGTCAACTAGACAGCGCTAATCGAGCGGGTATCTATTATTTCCTGCAGGACACTTGTCACAACTGCTATTATATTAAGTCTTTCAGTTTGCATCATATAAAATAAAATAAAATTAGTCGAAAGCAAGACGAAAACAAACAAAACAACAATAGAGTTGTCATTCGTAATCAGCTGTCAAGTGTCACTGCAGTTCACTGTAAAAGTCGTTCGGGGAGCTTCTTTTCACTAACGCTGCTAAGGCTTCTCGAACGGGAGTTGACAGCGTTAGCGTTGATAGCGTTAATAGTGTCTACTCGAACGCACCAATAGTATAAGTGAAATTAAGGATTTGATATCTTGCAAAAATACTGTCATATTGGGCAATATTTGATCGCGGTATATTTTGCTCACTAGTCATCTCCTAATTTCCGAAAAATAAATAAAACATTTATCGATTTGTTTCACACCCACACTAACAACTAAAATTCTGAATTCCAGGTCCTCAACATCGGTGGAAACCAAATAAAAGAACTAAACATAGAGAAGAAACTACCCAGCCTCTACATTCTAGACCTATCCTACAATTTAATAACTGAAATACCAAAGACAATAAGCACTCAATTTTTTCCCAATTTAGAAGAGCTTCATTTCGATGGCAACCCCATAGAGACGGTTTATTTTAAAAACATAGTTGCTGTAAAGAGTTTGTATATGAATGAGATGAAGGCTTTGACGGTAGTTGATGACAAATCCTTTAGTAATGTGGTGGGGAGAATGGCAGATGAGACAGAGAGTGATGGAAATTGTTTCTCTCTCTATCTTTCAAGTTGTCCGTCGTTGGGAGAGATAAAAGCGGGAGCTTTTGATGGAACATCGTTGTGTATGGTGAGTTTAAATCTACAAGATTCTCTTTAAGTCCTTACAATAGGCATGACGACAGTATCAAAAAATTGCAAATCTATTTAGTCCGTCAGTTAGAGTATTGGAAATTAATAGACACGTATTTTTAATTTTGTAAATCAATGAATATTGACAAAGATAAAACGCATCAAAACTCGGGAGTGGGGGCTCGTGACGTCAGAACTAGCTAAAAATAATACCATGGCGTGACGTGTTGAGAATTTTAAAAGCGTCGTATCTTCGTCAATTTTGGTTTACCTAACCAAAAAAAAAACACGAATCAAATATTTTTTCATAATCTAAGTGACGGACTAATTAGATTTTTTTGTCGTCTCGCCTTTTTAATTAAGTAGTTACGTAGATTGTTTATAAACCATTTATGGTTTATCTTAATTTTCTCTGTTATACAGACCATTAGTAACACGTATTCGGTCTGGTTAGCGGTTAGGTAGCTACAGCACTGTGATTGACAGACATGGTAGGCATATTGCCTAGTGATACTGACACCCTTGCCAATATCTAGGCACGAAATACGGACCTTACTTTGGTACAGAACTCTTAAAATGGAGGTCTAACTTCCACATTTTCGAACTCATCATTTAATGATTTATAAAGTCAAACAAAAACTAACTCAAATCTTATCAATTTCAGCTGGACATAAGCAAGAACAACCTGAGTTACCTACCAAAGAGCCTGGTCGACTGGTCAGCTGTCAGCGAGGGAGTAAACCTGCAGTTCAACCCCTGGAACTGCAACTGTGACATGCAGTGGATAGTGGACGAACTGCTGCCGCAGATGTACGCCACCAAGCACTCGCGATTGTTAGCTGAACTCAGGTATAATAATTATATCATATATTCTGAACAGGGTATCTTAGAAATAGGGTAGATGACAAAAAAAACTAAATATTCCGTCAGATAGATTCCCAAAAAATAATTGGACACATATTTATGTTTTCTTTTTTCACGTAAACAAAAAATTAAGATGATACAGAATATACGTTCGAAAACGCGTGTGACGTCACATTTGAGTACATTTTTTACCGGAAAGTGACGTCACAAGCTCATGATCTTTGACGCGTTTTACCTTCGTCCTTTTTTATTAACTTGATAAAACAAAAAACACGTATCCAATATTTTTCGATAATCTAACTGACAGACTAAACAGATTTTTTTGCTTTTTGCCAGGAATCATCCCTATTACTCCGCGTTCCGCTTATTGGCAATTCTGGCATTTACTGATCACAAATCCACTCCTGGTACTGGATCGAATAATAAACATGTTCTTGTCTTTCTAAACGCATGATCAGACTATCGGGAATAGGGAATAGGCATGAAACACAAATAGTAGATTATTAACCAAGGGGATAAAGCAGTGTCTTCTGTCGCGGGTGACGATTTAAATCGCGAGCGTAACGAAGGACTTGAGGTTTACTCCCGAGCGTAGCGAGGGTGTTAAAAACTTAAATCACGAGCGAAGCGAGGGATTTAAGACGAGTCCTGAGTGTAGCGAGGGATTTAAGTTCACCCAAGACTAAGACAGATTTATCACCGAGGAAAATACGCATATGCGAAAAAATTAACACAATAGCAATATGAGATAAGCATTTTAGAACATTAACTTATTTATAAAAATAAATTAAAATAAACTTAACGTTTATGTATTTGAAGAAAACAAAAACGCGAAAAATTCCTAGACTAATATTTTTTTGTCGGAAAAGCAAAGACATCAAGCTCATACGGCCTTGTCGGTTTTCGTAATTTTATTTAATAATCATAACTGCATAATAAATTCGTATTCCTTTTTCAAAAAGATGTATAATGCTTTACATACAAACCCAATGGTGTAAACACAGATGTAGTTCAGTATAAATTTCAGTAAGTATTCCAAATTTTTAATCACATTCTCCCCCTAGAGGATGAATGAAATTCAGTACAATTTTCTTTCCTTGTTTTTAACAGATTAAAAATGACTATTGTTATGTTTGTTTTTTGTGGCATAGAATGTCACTTTTTTGAGCAAGTGGTACGAAAACTCTTTTTATTTATTAAAAATGCCTTGTATTGGCCCATAAAAACATGTGGTACACTTGCTTAAGTTGCTAATACATCACTTATTTTACAATTTACTGTTTTATGGAGCATCTTTTTGGTGAAACGGAACGAACTCTCAAAACGCGTCGTCCTCGGTAACGCCGGTAGTGACGTCAAAGTCACAAAAAAACACTTTTATTTGAAAAGTGCTTAAAGTTTCACTAAGATTTTATTTTAATATTGTTATTGCAATTTTTACTAGAGCACATACAATTAGTAACATTATTCTATTATGGGCAAAAAATTAGATGTAAACAAGGCAGATTGTGGATAATGACGTCACATCATGGCCGCGACAGATACGGACGTTTGAACTGTCGTCCAAAATTGCAGGAGTTTAAAATTATTTTTAAGCGACAAGCAGTAGTTGAACTTAACTTTTAATACTTTTCTTGGGTTGATAGTACTGTATTTTAGTAATTACGTGCATATTCCCTATTGATTGATACTTACAAACTCATGTAGACAGCCATTGACATTGAATGCTCGACTTGATCTAGATAAGTAGCCAAGTACCGAAATAATTGCGATGGTGCTATTTATGCTATTCGTCAAGCTGAATCCGATTGTTCGATTGATAAGAACAGAAATGCTATACTTATGTTTACTTGTTTCTAGATGTGGTTCCCCGCGTGCGTTCGAGGGTCTCCGGCTAGTACATTGGTACAACTGGACTGAGCGCGCCATGTGTAGCGACGGCAACTCGCGGAGCATGCATGGGAACTTTATGGTCAGTATAACTAAAGGGTGTAAAAAGACTCGTAACAAAGCCGTAAGAAACTTGTTCTACTCGTCATTGCGATCTACATTTTTTATTCTACACCATACCTGGGAACCTTCTAGTTACGGAGATATTGGAGGCCAAAATTCAAACTTTTTTAAAAAGAACATGGTTTTAATCTAAGGTTTTTACTTTAAACACCTCCACGACCTCCGTTATATTCAATCCACCCATCAGCACAATGTTTTAAGTGCGTTACATTGAGTCCTACCGAAAAACGTAATTTTTCACCCCAAACTAAAAAAGAAATTTCCAAGCAAAAAAGAATGCGTAGAGTTACTTAGTTTGATGTACAGAATGCTTGGTTGACGGCTTCGTGAAGAGACTGTTTACACCCTGTATAAGCTAGACGTATTCATACATTTTACTTGATGGGCGATTACGAGTTGACTAAAAGTCCTATTTTTTTATCTGATGAAACTGCGAACTTTTATGTACTCCACTTAGAGCTCCCCTCCCACAGACGGACTGCAGCCGCGGTCGTGCAGTTGAGTGCAGTTGATATCATGACTTGAACGAGTCGAACGTACAACTGCGTGCGGTTGCTGCGATGCAGTCCGTCTGTGAGTGCGATGCAGTCCGTCTGTGAGTGCGATGCAGTCCGTCTGTGAGTGCGATGCAGTCCGTCTGTGAGTGCGATTCAGTCCGTCTATGAGTGCGATGCAGTCCGTCTGTGAGTGCGATGCAGTCCGTCTGTGAGTGCGATGCAGTCCGTCTGTGAGTGCGATGCAGTCCGTCTGTGACTGCGATGCAGTCCGTCTGTGAGTGCGATGCGGTCCGTCTGTGAGTGCGATGCAGTCCGTCTGTGAGTGCGATGCAGTCCGTCTGTGAGTGCGATTCAGTCCGTCTGTGAGTGCGATGCAGCCCGTCTGTGAGTGCGATGCAGTCCGTCTGTGGGAGCCCTTAGACTGTATTTTCTTTTGCAAGCGTAATATTAGATTCTCTTCTCCCTTAACTGAGTTATTGTTACTGTTAATCCCACTGCTAGGCAAACGCCGCTTCCCATGACTTCCAGTTCTGTAGATCCAGGGCTAATAAGCGATACTAGTCGTTGGTTTTGTCCTCGTCCCGCCATCCTCTACAAGGTCTGCCGCGTCGCCTGATTTGATTTGCCGCCAGAGTTTGAGAAATTAACGTAGATATGTATTTTGATGACGTCTGCTTACCTCAAAATTACAGTTAAGACATGCCGCAAATAATATCAGCTACTTGTGATCTGTTTCAAGTTTTACCTAGTTGTTTACCTGCCCGGTTGATGGTAATAGGCTCGCCCTAGAGCAGGCTTGCATAGGACTTAAAACATTTGCGAAATGTGGGTGTGGGTATGATGTTATGTTGTTACTTGAGTTTTTTTTAATACTGTTAAAGTAAGATAAGGTTCGGCAGATGACTGATGGATGACTGCGGTGAGGCACAAAAGGCCATTTGTTATTTTGTAAAAATATTTTTTGCGTAAGAGGCTGATGGAAGGGCAGCGATATAAAAAATGAGATGAGATGAAATGATAGAGAAATTTAAAATTTCTATAGAAAACTTGTTTTCTTATAACTCTTGTTTAAATCAGCGTCCATTCAAAATATATATTTGGGAACCTAGATATTCTGTAGGTATTCCTATCGGAATAAAGTCACACTACCTTAAGAATATGTTTGATTTACAAATTATTTTGGTATTACGTTTGTATGAACTATGCATCGGTCGTAACCCATGATCTGTCCACGAAGTAGACACAATAGTTAAACAATGGCGTCTCGACCAAATTGGTCATTTGACAGATCATGATTTAAGTTCTTAACTTTGTGCTGACCATTCTAACAAAATCTTCAATTCTAATTTCAGCTAGAACCTTCAACAGAAGACGGTCCATTCCACTACACCAACCTGACCCTGATATTAGGCGCCGCCATCATAATATCTCTCTTCATAGCGATAGCGCTCGCGGTCTACCTCGTGAAGACCAGGAAGAAGTACCGCGTCCGGCGCAACGCGATGAACAGGAAGAGGCAGAGCGCCACGGATATTACTAACAGCAACAAGGAACAGTTCACTAATTTGAATACTAGTAAAGTTTAAGTGCGTGATTGGATAGTCAACCTTAAGTCTATGTTCTTAAGGCTGGGATCTTCCAATCCACCTGTTTTTCGTTGAATCTTAAGGTATGAAATAGTCGTTGTTTTAATCCAGAAAAAATATATTTTGTTGTTCATGAACTGTTCTTGATTATGCTTAGGCTCAAAACACGATAGTTATTACTTCTCTCGATCATAAAAACATGCAAAGATAGGTAAGTTTATGACTATTTACAAGTTTTACTTAAAGATTATTAACACTATAAAAAAAATAAAAATACACTGAAAAATTAGAAATTACATTGTCTACATTATTCTGAGGTTACTTTTTCAAAATATGTATTATTTTATTATAATAAATTAAAAACCATTCATTTCGCACTATTCGGCCAGCAGTGACCGACGTAACAACCACTATGTAGTGCAAGCTGATTAGAACTTTATTCTAACAGTATTTCAAACGAAGTTTGAACCACCACAAATAGAGTTGCTAGTTTTGGAAGATCCTGGCCTTAAGGACGATGTGCTTATTATTTTAAGTCATCTATCCCATATTTGGGCAAGTCATTTTTATACTTAAGTAGGTAAGTAAAGTATTACTATTAGTCAAAACAAAGAACCAAAAGTAGATTTACTTTAAATATTATTATGCTGTAATAGTTGTTTGCTATTCGAAATACTATTGTAAATACGTCATATACAGGGTGTTAAAGTAGTCGCGTGCCATAGCTTAGGGGTGGATTCAGTATCGAAAAAGTAACCCGAAAAAATTAATAAAAAAATCCAAAAAAAATATTAAAAAAAATTAAAACAAAAAAAAAATATTGAAACATCAACCTAATTTAGTACCTACTAACAAAAAGCAATCGTTTAGAATTAAAATTATTTTATATTGCTATTTGAAGTTAGTAGGTACTAAATTAGGTTGATCTTGCAATATTTTTTTTGTTTTTTTTGTAGGAAATATTTTTTTAGGATTTATTTTTTATTTTTTACGGCTTCCTTTATCGATACTGAACTCACCCCTAAGCTATGGCACGCGACTACTTTAACACCCTGTATAATGTAAAGTAGTGTATTTCTTATTTTAAGTACAATTTCAGGGCCTTAAATCAGTATAGTATGTTATTTCCGTTTAAAGAAATAACAACTTTATGGTAGTGTAAATTAAGTTGATTTCAGAGTGACTACTACGTACAATTGAAAAAGTCATAAAAACAATTGAAGTTGTTGTGTAAACTGAACTTTATAATATGTGGGTTTTTAAGTGGACTTTCCAAAAACACATTCAAATGTTGGAAACGACAGTATAAATCACTTTCATGCAATGCACTGGTGCTATTAAAATCTTTCTGCCCGGACACTACAAAAGCGTTTGTTTTAAAAGAAACGCGATGTTTTTTATCTGCGCACTGGACTTTCAATGCTCGGTTTCACGTAGAGAGTTGAAAATCCTGTGAGCTAGGCCAGCTTTAAATACAAGAAAAGACGTTAGTACTATTTTTTCAGGAAGGATATGCTTCTAAAGTCAGATTTGCATTGTAGTTATTTCAAAATGCTTAAAAGAATTACACGTGTATGTTTCGATCAAAAAGCATTTCAAGTAATTACATTTGACAGAATAGTTTATAAATCGTAATTAAGACTCATCCTACGCGAAAAATACCATTTACTTGTAAAATTAGAAAAAATAACTTGTATAAAAACGTTTTAATAAAATATTTATATTAAATACAGTTGCTTTTTATTGAAGTAGTTTAAGTCGAAAATCTGACCACCAGTCTTACCAAAGGGTTTGTAGAGGTCAGATAGGCAGTCGCTCCATGTAGAATACTGATGTTCATCTGCATCCGGTTAGACTGGAAGCCGATTCCAAGGCTAGGCAGACGATGCAGATATTCGTTTTACCTTCTGAATGGGTTGATGAAATGTCGTATTGTGCCCGGTCCGTCCCATTTCCCTTTGACCAGCCTGCGCCAATACAAGGGCGGTAATACGCGTTTGTTCAGCTGGTAGATTAGTCGACGCTCTTTAGACTGAAAATAAACCTTTTTTCAATACACTTCCTCGAAAACGGGTTCTTATCGCACTACGATTAGGTTCAACATGCCATGTATTTCACACACGTGGATCTTTTACATTTCCCATCACCTTGTGCTGTGCCGCGTGCAGGTGGAGCCGCACGCGGCACAGCACGCGGGTGTTGGGAAATTGCCTCAGATAAAATAATTCCTCTACTTAGTACAAATTTTATTTCTTCAAAAGTGAATTGAAAAACGTCGTTTGATACACGTGGACATTTGTTATCGGCTCAAAAACAACGTTAATTCCGCCTCGACTGCAATAACAAACTTTCTCTACTTGTATCAAAATATACTATTCTATGAAATGACGCTATACATTGTGAACTTAGGTGGATGCAAAACCACCTCTCATTTAACTCCACAGGACAAAACAAGAACAAAATTAAATAAAAAGCTCAGACCAAGTAAAAAGGTAAAGACGGAACTCTGCGAACAGCAAAGTGGAGCCCGTCAAATTACGTCTCGCCCTGTTCATACACGCTCACACGCACACATTTATTTAAGGAGAATGAGCAAACATTATGCGAAAGGTGGTCCAGTAGGCTTAGCCAAGTTGACAATCTACAATCGTTAACGCATAGAAAACTAACCAAATGTATGGGAATGACATCATTTCAACGTTAAGGCACGTGGACAATACAAACGAATAGAAACTAAAGTTCAGTCAAAACTAAGTTGGCTACGATTTATATGGGATGTGTAGCGATCACGATTGTGGAAACGAATTCTATCATCTTGATCAATGTAAACTTGTCTACGAAGTTTCTATTCGTTTGCTTTGACCACGTGACGTGACGTTTGCGATTGTAGAAAGAGAATCGATACGAATCGTTTGTAACTTCGCTAGGCCTGCTGCAGTGCCCGCTACAACAAGGAAAGAAATTTACCTGATCAAAAGGGAACGTCTCCCAGACTTTCTTGCCGTAGATGAACTCTGCGAGGATGCCTTTGTTGCAGGACGTGAGGACGGGACAGGCGCCGTAGCCGTTGTACTTGGCAGAGGGCTCCTTGCCGGCCATGATGTTGCTGAGGTTGCGCTCTACCACGTAGCTTTGAGGTCCTGATGACAAATACAGCTTATGATGATGATTGATGATTGAGCACCACACCCAGCCGGAGCACAGCCTGACCCGGACAAGCCGGATACACCAGGGGGCACTGTTTTGTAAGGAAAGACATGCTCTGGGATGGGAGAGGAAGCCCGACCAACCGCAGCCAGTCGGGCACAATCAGCCGACTATGCAGCCTAGAGCCAATATAGGAATAGTGGTAAAGACAGGTATAATCCATAGGAATGAGCATTGGTGTTTTGATCTTCGTTTGATTGGTCTCTTCTAACATTGGAGAATCGCGTTTGTTTCTGGTGGTTGCGATTCCATTCGTTTTTGGGACGTCTTATTTAAACATATTAATTATCACGCGTAGGTATATGTTTCATCGTCAGTAGTATTTGTTTCGCTGTCAGTTTCGCTAAGGTGATATATTTCCTGGGTGGCTGATTTGAATTTTTCTCTATCTGCTTCTAGCTGGATCCATTCTTCTTTGCTTTTATCGAAATATTCCATGTCTTGTTGGAGTGACTCGTTCCATGCATATTGTTTTTCCTATAAGAATTTCGGGGGGTTTCGCGTACTCATAAAAAAATGTGAAACGCTTCACGAGTTTGCGTGTCATCCTTGCGCAGGGGCCATGCTAATCTTCTCTGTATCGTTCCAATTTTAGTATATGTACTGCCGAAGCAAGTCCCCTGATGACAAATACAGATTATTTGAAGAAATTCATAAGGTCACCGAGTCATGAGAACACTTCACAGACACACAACGCACTCCAGAAACACACAAAAAACCTCCTCTTACTAGTTTTCATAACATTACGCCTGTAATCCCCGAAAGGTTAAGCAGGTACCTAATAGTACAATACAACCAAATATGTTTAAGTTCCATGTTATAGAGGGTGAGCCTATTGCCATCAGCCAGGTACAAATCCAAACTCCGGAGCCGCTACTGAGAAACTCCTGATGAAAAAACCCAAAAACAGTTTTCCCGACCCGATTGAAACCAGGACCTTATTATATGCTTAGCAGTCAACAGTCAAGTAGAGTATAGTATTGTCGTCTCTCTCTTACCAACGGCAGCTGCAGTCTTGTTATTAGGCGTGCACGTGCAGTCTCCCAGCCCGAACACATTGGGGAACCGCACGTGCTGCAGCGTGTGGAGGTCCACCTGCAGGTAGCCGGCCGGGTCCGTCAGCGCCGCGCACTGCAGCAGGCACGGCGGCGGGGACATGGGCGGGGTCACGTGGAGCAGGTTGTATGGGAAGCTTATTTTCTGGGGGAGAGGGGTTAGATTTGAATGGATGTTTCAGGTTTATGTCCTCATAGTAATAATTAAGTCCGCCCCTAAGATGACCCACTGGACTGGAGGAGTCGTAACTTGGCTAAGACCTTAACTTTACTCAAGGCATCTCCGGAGACGCAGATAGATGTCATATTTTACGTGTTTGGCATTTTTAGGACTTTCGCACAGTAGACACAAGAGCTAAAGCAATTGCTAAAGGGAATAAATAGTCTGTCTCGCTCGCACTAGTAGGGAAATAGTCTTGTCTCTAGTGTGTGAAAGCCCTTAGTGCCATTATAGTGGACAGTTTTTCGCGTCGCCCGCGAAATTCAAATTTTCTAACGTTTTTTGCAATTTGCAGGCCAGTGCTAGGTTGTATTTTGATTAAAATATTTTTCGCGACTGTAAGACGTATGTAGTTACAGAATTATAATCATCAATACAACCCTCCAAGTTCATTAAGGTGGAAGAATGACTTTGACCTTGAAAAAATCGTTCCTCGACCTTTATGAACTTGGAGGATTGTGTGCGATGATTATAATTCTGGAACCTACATACGTTTAAAAAACGTAACAAAATAAATTGAATTTCGCGGGTTACCCTGGCCTTAAGACTATTTTTTCACTTTAAAGTAAAGAATGAGCTATTTTGGGTACAAGTTTCTAAAAATGAGTTTTTATAACCCTTAGCCATTCTGTCAGAACGTAGTGGTTTAAATTTTTCTTTTTTCCTATAATTTGTTTAGGAAAGCTGAAATTTTATGAGGTGCCCCCATCAGGCCAGTAACTATCATACTATGTATCTATTTATGTCAAATGATCGCAAAGTCTGTAAAACTTCCGACCTACCGTCCTTTCTCATCTCTAGGCAAAATGCTATCAACAGGTACTATCTACTCACACACAGTCCTTTCATGTTTAGTTTACCTCCGCCCTTGGCCTTGCTTCTATTGTTGTTGGGTTAATTGCTATCACTGATAAGTCAGTCAAAATTACATTGATCTTTATTTTATTTAATTTAAAGTAGGTTTTTACAAACACTTTTACACGTCATTTTTTTAAAAACTAGATGGGGCCGGTGTTTCGTACCTGACTACTCTGAGAAGAAACAGCCGAAACAAACTCAGAGGTCACAGTCTCTTTTGAAGTCCAGACATAATATTGCTCAATTCACATGAGGACTCTGCAGATTAGTGTCTGAGATGGTCTTTAGAAGAAAGAACCACACAGATTTGAGTGGACTTGTCCAGTCAGTGCAAGCATTTGTCAGTTATCGTGTAGCTCGACTTATAACTCAAGGAGCTCAACGAAACGACGAACAATACCAAAGAAAGGACATTTGGGTAGGTCGCTTATAGTACTCAAACTGCCAGACAGTCGTGGGGTTAAAATAAAAAAATAAAATATGTGACCCACATTGTCCTCACATTCACAATAATTTAGTTAAATTAATAATAATTTACAAAATGAATGTCAATAAAAAACATCAATAAATGTCACAATAATAATAAAAAAAGTAAAACACTTAACAAAATAAGTATTCCTGTCAAAACAGTAAATGTCACAAAAAATGATAAAAAATAAAGTAAAAAATATGAAATACTGAAATAAGTATTCATGTCAAATCATTAAATGTCAAAGTGTATAAAAGAAAGGAATCAATAATAAATAAGCGATGTCCGAAATTTCAACATTCACAGACTAAATTTCATTGGAGCAGCTTAATCCCAAGCCTTTTTATCTTCGAGATAGCCATTAACATGATAGTAGGCTTTCAGGCATAACTTCCGTTTTATAAACGATTTGAATTTATTTAGGCTTAGTGCTTGAATATGGCTCGGAAGTTCATTGTAAAAACGTATACATTGGCATCTAAACGTACCCCCTATTTTCTTGAGCCTCGTTGCAGCTAGGAACAACAAATTTGTGTTTGTTCCTCGTATTTATGTTGTGGATATCACTGTATTTTTTAAACAAATTAATATTTTTATGTGGGTACAAAAGATTTTCATAAATAAACTGAGCAAGAGGGCACAGTAAGAATATTAATCTCTTTAATTTTTTCTCTGAGGGAGTATCTGGGACTTAATTTATAAATTGAACGAATTGCCCTTTTTTGCAAAATAAATATTGTCTGAATATCGGCGGCATTACCCCACAAGAGCATACCGTACAACATCACGCTGTGGAAATAACTAAACTAAACGTGCAGTCTCTAAATCAGTTAAATCACGAATTTTTCTAACGGTTCTAACGGTTCGGTTTCTATTGTCGTGACTATAAGGTTTCTGTTCGACTGAAGCCGTTCAAGGCCTGTACTCACCTCTCCGCTATGGCCCTGGAACACGGCGCCAGTAGGCGTGACCTCCACCAGGTTAGCGCAATAGTTGGTTACTATGGCCTTGTTCTGCATCAACTTCTGTATGGCTACCGCGTACTTCGGGACGCCGAATATAGTCCCGGCACCCGTGTTGTATGTTATGTTCGTTTTCTTGATGATTTTGTCCTGGAATTACGAAACGATTCGATAACAGATAGGAATGTAGGAAATGGAATCTCTCAGTACCAGCCCAAAGTCTGCATTTGTACCCACTACCTAGTTGATGGCCCTGGGTTCTATTCCCAGCAGGACTATTACGTAACTTTCTGATATCCAGTGACTATCAAGCTTCGGTTGTACACCGAACTTTGATGACAACCGTGTCATAATATTGTTATTACGTATTACACTGAGTGGATATCACTTTGTCTAACAGGGTCATAAATATTCGAAACTAACCTTTTGACAGTTAATTGATGGACACTGAGCCCAGTTACTATCATTTCGAGCTGTCAACAGAGATACGTAATAGCCCTACTGATCGGGCAACGGCAGGTTTAGGGTCCGGTGTAGTGACAATGGGCTCGCCCCCTATTACATGGGACTTAAAACATAACTGTCTAAATGTGTACCTACTACTAGGTGCGTTCTGCCTAACCTTTCGAGGATTGCAGGCGTGGTGTTATGAGTAGGGTACCACTCTCATTATCATCTCCCTGCCTTTGTCCCATTCTTCTTGGGGTCGTCGCAACACGTATTCTTCTTCCATTCTCCCCTGCCAGACGTCACGGCATCATTTACTCCTTTCTCTTTCATATCATTCCTCACATCACACAATCCATCCATTTTTTCTTTGGCCTCCCTTTCCCTCCCCATATGAGAATACCTCCCGACCGCGTGAAACAACTAAGTAGGTACCTAATCAATCCGTCACAAGACGCTAGTAGGTACTATTATCTATTCTGTGTCACAAGTGACACACCTCTAAGGATGTACTTTGCTAAGTTTCCTAGAACCACACAGTTTTGAGTAGGTACCTACAAATTGCTCCACGACGGGAAATCCGCACTAGAAAGCATACCTAGTAGTAAATATTTACTATAAAACTTCCATTATTCATTAGATCATTACTAACATGGGAAATGATTCGTGTGACTCCTTGTTCTATCAGTCACGTACACACAATTTATATAATGTATAGGTACATAAGTACATACCTTGCGGCTTTCCTTGTGATAGTTATTTAATTAAATTGTATAATTTTAATTCAGCTTTGCTTCTTTCCTGGATTTCTGTACCTACTTGAACTTTCATGAAATTCTGAATGTTAGGTATTCCCCGAAGATATAGGTAGGTATTTTTACGTAGAAGTCTTAGAATACATATACGGAACGAATCTATTCCATTAATCTGGCGCAAATGCAGACGCCAAGCCTATTATGAAATTCTTGATGCAAAAAACCTAATTCCAACCAATTACCCGTCAAACGTAGCTAGGTCAGCACGTTCAGCAGTTACCCTTGCGACCGCTAGAATATGGGACAACAACTAGATCAGAAAGGCTGTATTTTAAAGTCTGTTATTCTTTTTTTATGTTTTTCTGGTTTAGGATATAAGGGGAAAATGTGGGAAAATATACAAGTCCGTGATTAGACCTGTCGTACTGTATGGATCGGAATGCTGGGCTGTGAAGAAGATGGATGAAAAAATATTGCATGTAGCGGAGATGAGATGAGAGAGAGAGAGATGAGAGAGGAGAGAGGGAGAGATGAGAGAGGGAGAGATGATGAGATGAGATGCGGGATTGAGGTGGATGTGTGGAGTGACAAGAATGGATAAGGTAAGGAACGAGTATTTTAGAGGAAGCTTGAAAGTTGCGCCAGTTACAGAAAAGTTGAAAGGGAATCGACTGTCTTGGTATGGACATGTGATGAGGATGATCGCATGTGACTAAAAGAGTAATGAATATAAATGTTGATGGTGGAGGGGGAGAGGAAGACCAAAGACACAATGGATGGATTGTGTGAGGAATGATATGAAAGAAAAAGGAGTAAACGATAGCGTGACGGTTGACAGAGGAGAATGGAAGGTATAAACGTGTTGCGCCGACCCCAAGTAGCATGGGACAAGGGCAGGAAGATGATGATGATTTAGGATAAAAGGAGGTACCCTCACGGCTCTCGATCTCTGAATAGGTAGTCAAATTCTCCTAACGAACCTTCCTCCAGCGATCCTGAGTCAAGAACATGATCTTCAAAGCGGCTCCAGAGCACTTCCCGCTAATCTGGGGGAACGTGAACACCGCATGTCCTCCCTTGAAGTTCTGAATGTGTTGCCAAGTCTTCGTACAGTAGAAGGGAGAATAAATCGTGGAGACAGGGCTCCTGGGGTCATCCAGGGCTTTTTGAAGACCTTTAATCTAAGAAAACGTGGATTGGTGATTTGGTGAACAGCTGATGATGATGATGATGATGGCTTTGATGATGATGAAGTAGTCAAGTTTAATCCTTCTAATATTATAAACGCGAAAGTTTGTGAGTATAGATGTACTAGCTTCTGCCAGCGGCTTCGGCTACGTAAAGTTTGATAATTGTCCCATGGAATCTTACTACCGGAAAAAAAAGTATCCTATGTTTTAATCCAGGTTATGAACTGTATGTGTGCAAAATTTCATCCAAACCCGTTCAGTAGCTTTTGCGTGAAAGAATAACAAATATCCATACATCCATCCTACTTATAATATTACACACAGATAGTTTATAACCTAGATTAAACATTCTCCTCCTCAGTCGTGCATTCTTGACACATTGATTTTTCTTTGGATGACGTAGCCCTTGCGATGCGCCTCCATTTGTTGTGGTTTAAAACACAGGATACTTTTTATCCCGGTAGTAAGATCCCATGGGACAATGATCAAACTTCACGCGGACGAAGCCGCTGTCAGAAGCTAGTAAAATATAAAAAAATATAAAAGTGTATGTATGTAGACATAATACGCGCCTCGATATTTACCTTATCATAATCATTTTTGATACCAACAGCGACGACCATGTATTCATAGTATATTTTGTCGCCCTTCCAGGTATACACTAGGTTCTGACAGGGGTCGAAGTCCTCGGCTCTGTCGTGGAGCCACTTGACGCTGCGAGGCAACAGCTTAGGAAGCGGCTTGTACGTTTCGTGCAGCTTTTTTTCGCCTGCCGCCACTAATGGAAACGCTGGTTGGTAGAAATGTAACTGGGGAATAGGAATACCGAAAGTGATTAGACAATAACTGCGGCTGGTTGCAAAAAAGCATATGATTCACTGCAAAACCAGAAATATATATGATATTCTTCAGGATATTATATGCTAGTATTTGAAAACATAATACAACTAATTTTACTAGATAAAAAAAATCACGAACTTATCTCTAAAAAATTCTTTTAACGAGTAAAAACCATACTAAAATACATGCGATCATTCTGATTTTTTGACAAATAATTCTACAAGCAACTTAATAGCGTGATAGTGTTTTATTTTTGTAGTCTAATCAATGGATTATTTTTTTGTAAATCGCAAAAAACCACTCATTTCGCACTATTCGGCCCGCAGTGACTGACGTAACAACCACTTTGTAGTGCAAGCTGATTAGAACTTTATTCTAACAGCATTTCAAACGAAGTTTGAACCACCACAAATAGAGTTGCTAATTTAGCCCCTGTAGTCGCCTTAATGGCGATGCTAAACGTTCGGCGCACACTGGGCTGACTTTCCCTATCAACTTTCTGGCTTATTGATTGTTTGTTTGATAATATAACAATGCACCGTTAATATTTGACTTTTTGAACGCCATTTCACATATACGTGACAAGCAAACGCGTGCCCTGTACGCCAAACGACACGAATATGTGACAAAATGGTAGGTGAAACTGTGGCTTGGCGTGGAGGGCACGTGCGTGCATTTATGCTCTGGCGTTTAGAGGTTAATAGTTCGTATTATAGGTAGTAGCAGTTTCCCAGTAACAGCTTGGAATTTGGAAGTTGGCGGTATGATTCCGTCGTGCCTCGGCAAGCACGTTAAACCGTGCATACGCGACTGATTTTTCTCTAGTCGTGTCGGATTGCCGACATCGGTCAATCATGAATCCGACAGAGCCGAACTAGAGAGACCACCCGTGTTTGTGCACACTTAATTGTGCACTATAATTATAATATTATTTATTGTGTCGATGGTCTCGATGGTCATCACTTTTAATAATGGTCGATGACTGAAAACGGTGAGTACTAGTTCATACTAATTTGAGAAAAGTGGTAAACAGACTGCGCCAAAGCCTTTGCCTTCCATTGGGGCAGGCTACTCTATACAATGTGATATCTTAAGAGTTGGTATTACCCTAGACGGTTCCAACAGAATGATGCATTCCTTCTTCATCCTGCGGGCGAAGCGCCACGCCACGCTGCAGCCACCGGCGCCGCCCCCGACCACCACGAGCTTACATCTGGCATATGTGTTGATTTAAAGTTTAGTCGCGTTGAGATCAAATATTTTAAGGACAAACAGACTACTTCTTAAGATCTTTTACGATCCATAATTCCATACTAATATTATACTAAAACTAGTTTGCTTGGGTGCGCGAGCTGCGCGCAGCTCGCGGGTTTCGTGTTTTTGAGAAGTATTCCCTATCCTTATATAATTTTAAGAATCCATAGGAATCCTTAAATAAATTGGAAAATCCGTTAGAAATACCCCTAAATCAGTATGAGAACCCGTAAGAACCCCTAAAACATTTGAGAAGTATAAAAATAACATTACCCTAAGGTTTGCTTGTCGTCGTCCCTGAGTTACGCTTCACCCACTCAACCTTCGTTACGCTACGGAGGTCGGCGGCTCGCTTCGCTCGCCACCTCCCCCCTTCGCTCCACTCGGTCTCGCAGGCTCGCTCCGCTCAGGACCTACCTACCACCGGACAGGTTTCGACGCCTACTATAATATTTGTTCAAACACCTGATGGCTATCTCTAACCGTTATGAAGTTACAGCCCTTTCAATTTTAGGGGAGGTTGGGGAGAGGAGCTTCACCCACTCAACCTTCGTTACACTACGGAGGTCGCCGGCTCGCTTCGCTCGCCACCTCCCCCCTTGGCTCCACTCAGTCTCGCAGGTTCGCTCCACTCAGGACCTACCTACCACTTGAAAGGGGAGGTTGGGGAGGGGAGGAAATACAAATTTCAACACCCCTCAATAATAAAGTATAGTAAAAATCAAAATTCCGCTACGTGTCCTAGTTTCCGAGATACGATGGGGGGAGGGGTGAAGGGGGGAGAGTGGGGAGTTTTGAAAAATGATTTCGACTAACAATCGGCCCCTTTATACGAATCTGAAAAAAAAAATGTTCCAAGTCTCTTAACTTCCGAGATCCGCCTAAAGGGGGGGAGAAGGGGAGAAAGGGGGACAACTTTGAAAACTGGTTTTTACTTTTCCGAGCCTCCTCTATACGATCCCGTAAAAAACAAAAAATACGGGTCCCTTAGTTTCCGAGATACGATAGGGAGGGGGAGGAAGGGGAGCAAAAAGGGGAGGTTTGGCACTTTTCCCATACTCGCGGGAGTTACTTGTTTACGAATCTGTCAAAAAATACCCACCTCCCCATCCACCATCTGGGAGAACAATTATGTCAATGAGTCAGTGAGTCAGTGGTAATTCAGCTTTATATAATAACTAGTTTTCTTGGGTGCGCGAGCTGCGCGCAGCTCGCGGGTTTCGTGTTTTTGAGAAGTATTCCCTATCCTTATAAAATTTTGAGAATCCATAGGAATCCTTAAATGAATTGGAAAATCCGTTAGTATTACCCCTAAATCAGTATGAGAACCCTTAAGAACCCCTAAAACATTTGAGAAGTATAAAAAAACATTACTCTAAGGTTTGCTTGTCGTCGTCCCTGAGTTACGCTTCACCCACTCAACCTTCGTTACGCTACGGAGGTTGGCGGCTCGCTTCGCTCGCCACCTCCCCCCTTCGCTCCACTCGGTCTCGCAGGTTCGCTCCGCTCAGTACCTACCTACCACCGGACAGGTTTCGACGCCTACTATAATATTTGTTCAAACACCTGATGGCTACCTCTAACCGTTATGAAGTAACAGCCCTTTCAAATTTTAGGGGAGGTTGGGGAGGGGAGAGGAGGGGAGGGTATAAAAATTTCAACGCCTCTCATCGTTACGCTACGGAGGTCGCCGGCTCGCTTCGCTCGCCACCTCCCCCCTTCGCTCCACTCGAACTCGCAGGTTCGCTCCACTCAGGACTTTTAGGGGAGGTTGGGGAGGGGAGAAGAGGGGAGGGTATAAAAATTTCAACGCCTCTCAATAATAAAATATAGTAAAAATCAAAATGCCGCTACGTGTCCTAGTTTCCGAGATACGATGGGGGGAGGGGTGAATGGGGGGAGAGGGGGGAGTTTTGAAAAATAATTTTGACCAACTGTTTGCCCCTTCTTACGAATCTGAAAAAAAAAATGTTCCAAGTCTCTTAACTTCCGAGATCCGCCTAAAGGGGGGGAGAAGGGGAGAAAGGGGGACAACTTTGAAAACTGTTTTTTACTTTTCCGAGCCTCCTCTATACGATCCCGTAAAAAACAAAAAATACGGGTCCCTTAGTTTCCGAGATACGATAGGGAAGGGGAGGAAGGGGAGCAAAAAGGGGAGGTTTGGCACTTTTCCCATACTCGCGGGACTTACTTGTTTACGAATCTGTCAAAAAATACCCACCTCCCCATCCACCATCTGGGAGAACAATTATGTCAATGAGTCAGTGAGTCAGTGGTAATTCAGCTTTATATAATATAATAATAATTTATACTAAAATATAAATTCAAAAGTAACTCTGTCTGTGTGATTACCTTTTTACGGCAGAACGGATATCGTTCAAGAGAAGATGAGCTACTGGGAATGACTTAGATACCTTTTTATACCAATTATACGAGTGCATTCCCGTGGAATAGTGTCATTGACACTGGCTGGGCCACCATAAGGGATTTTAATTTTGATAACACAAAAACTAAGTAGCTAATTAGTAGCCAAAATTCAGAATTTGTCGGCCACTGGTTCAAAATATATAAGGATTTATATGTATTTATAGGTGGTAGCTTGGCCACATTTATATCTTAAAAACTGGGGCACCTAGCGAAGATCTGTTTTGTTATACAAAATACTTACAAGTAGGTACTATCGAGGACACTCCCACCTGATCACCACTAAGCTAATTTTTGCTTGCACTTACAACATAGAAACGCTCTCTAGCCCCGGCCCGTTGACTTTGTATAGAAATAATAAATGAAAAGATACCGATCGGCCGAGCGCACTGACAATTCTCACGCAAAAACGAGAGTTGTTGTTATTTTGCGCGCCAAAGTTGACGCTTCCCTAATAAGCCTAAACTTTAAGGGGGCGTGGCTCAGCGCCTCCGCATGATTTAAGCGAAAAAAAAATTAACTGATCAGGCGGAAAAGACCACGACTGTACAACTCTACTTAAAGTATTTTGTTTTTGCTTGTACCACTGTGTTTACCAATTACACACCGACTGAATCTGTAACTTGGCGACGCATTGCGACTAATTAGAGATTAAGTTTGAAACAAAACAGACCTTCGCTAGGTGCCCCAGTTTTTGAGATCTATATAAATGTGGCCAAGTTAGGGGAGGTTATCTCCAGATCGGCCATTTATAAACCCTTATATCTTTTGAACCAGTGACCGACAAATTCTGAATTTTGGCTACAAATGTCGACGAATTAGCGACTAAATTTTTGTGTTATTAAAATTTAAATCCCTGATGGTGGCCCAGTGTCAGTTCTCCAAAAGGGGTGAAGCCGCGGGTAGAAGCTAGCACTATTATACCTAAAATTATCGTATCTTGAATCATGGAAATATCAGACTATTAGAGCTGTATTCCTGTTTGAAAGATTACCTATGGGTGTTTATACTTTGGAGCCCCTTGTATCGAAGGGCCCTGGTCACGTGCCCAATGAAAAAGATGGCCCTTATATAGCATATGCAGTATGTATGTGGTGACCACCTATGAAGTGGGTCGTTGACTTCATCGTCATTCAATAAAAAAACCTAAAGGTGTAAAAAGATTCTTATCGAAGCCGAAAGGCACTTGTTCTTCCCGTCATCGTCATTGCGATATTTTTTTTGTTCTCGACCATACCTGGGAACCTTCTAGTTACGGAGATATTGGGGGTCGAAGTCCCAACTTTTACACAAGTTTTTTTTAAATTAATCTTTTTAATGTAAGATTTTTACGACCCCCGTACCTACTATGTAATCCATCCATCAGCACAATGTTTCAAGTGCGTTACATTGAGTCCTACCGAAAAACGTGATAAGATAAGAGAAACGTTACCCCAAAAAAAAAAGTAATTTACCAGCAAAAATTTGTGTACCCCAGCAGGAAAGTGTCTCCTAGAGTTATATGAGTGGAACGTATAATGTGTGCCCTAACTGCTGTAAATGTGCCCCCACATACAAAATGTGTGCCCCCTCTCGTTTTGGAAAAAAAACTGAAAAAACGATTCTTGCTGGGGTAACGTATTTCTAGCAGGAAAATTCTAAACGAATGATTAGAGAGAGAAACATTGTGCATGGCCTTGTAGCTTATAGTAGTGCCAAAGTGTGCCCCCAAAAAGAAATTGTGTGCCCCTTCAGGTGTTCGAGATATTGCATTTCCTGCTGGGGTAACGTTTTGCAGAATCGTATATCTCTAAAACCATTGCATGTGCCCCTGTAGAATAAACATACACGCGTAGCTCTTCATGTGTGCCCCTCAGTGCCTTAATTAGATTTAAGAAAATATTTATAATTTCCAAGTTATCACTGTTTTATGAAAACTCGAAAAAACATCACAGCGCCTAAATGTGACAAGGTATAAGCTCGCTGAAAACTGTATTGGGTCCGCCTTGACGCTACTAATAACCATACAAAGTTTCAAAACTGGTCATGCATGCGTTTTTGAAATATCTTGATAAAACTCAAAAAGATGGTGTCATAACTTTGACGCCAAAAATACAAGGAACCAGCTCGATCTCAGATGTGTAGGTGTTAAAGAACTAGTGTGCCCTTAGTCAAAAATATATGGTGAAAATATTCAGCTTGGAATAAATATTAACAAAAAACCAAACATGTAAACAACGGCTGGTTATCCGACCAAATTCGAATGATTACTAAAAAGCGACGGATTCATACATATCGATGACCTTCTTTAGTGGACGTATTATACCTAAGCTGTTGTCCGTACAGTCGCGTTCAAAAGTTTTGGGGGCTAAGTAAAAATATGTTAAATGCACCTTGTGACCATATTAAATGAAACAGCTTGTTGTTTGTTATTTTTAATCCCTTAATATTAATTCATAAGGTAATAGCTGCCATAGAACAGGTTCGTTTCGGACAGCCACCGTGAACAGTCGCATCGCGAGCTGCGCTGGACCATCTGCTGCGAAAGTTCTATTGTTTTGTTTCGGGCGTCGGTGTGTTTTGTTTTGTTCGGTTGGTGTGCCATTACTTAGGGATTTTATGTAGACACTGTGGTACTGGTATTATACATGCATGCTCTTAATTATATTTGTTTTGTTTTGATATCTATGATGGGGTGTGTTTGTGAATAGTGTGTTTGTGAACCATAACTTTGAGTAACATTTATCGTGAACTTAAGTAAGATTAGTTAGACCGGGGGTAAAACGTTTACATATCCAAATACAGTGTAGTGTTCGGAGACTCTGTGCACATCGGCACCCTAAGAGCTGACTGGCAGGACGCCCAAAATACCATCCGGAGCCTGTGATCCAGATCGCGAGCAGAGCTGTAGCTGGAATTCGGTGAACTCGTTTCATTTATATGTGTTGAATGGGCACGATTATTTTTTAGCCAATCAGCGGTCGCTTGTGTGCGCAAGTCTTGGGCTTCCCAGTCTACCTACCTAGCTAGGAATACTACTTACTTAAACGATTAACGCTCTAAATAACCAAAATATGTTATTGTGCATGATAATAACCTAAACCAGATCATTTTAAAATATAAAAATCATTCCGGTGTTGTATTGTGTGCCCGATCTGGCCTAGAACAGCCACTAAAACAGAGTTGCAAGTCGGCCCAGAGCCTTCCCGAGTTTTCATACTTACGCCGACTGCACACTAGCGTGATACTGATTGCATAAATGACAGCTTAAACATATTGATAAGAGATATACTGGGGCTTCCCTGTCAACAATATCTCCGCATATACCGTTTAAAGCTCAAAATAATACAGCGTAGCTTGCAATACTGTGACAACGAACGCACACGTGTTAATTAACACAAGGTCAGGTCTTCTATTACACAATAGCATCGCTGCGACCGGCACCTCTCGGAGCACGAATACTGCGCTCCGCGCATTTGCCAGCAACATGTGGCGAAGGACGTGTTCCAAGAAAACAAAAACATAAGCCGAACACTTCAAGTCAGTAGGACGCCAAAAAAATTTGTTACACCAGAAAGCAATAGATTATTATTTTTTACTCTTGTCTCACTCCGTGCCCAACGAGCACAGACGGTATAACAAACCCTATACAAATAATCTAACAAGGGTGACCAGCGGTGAGCAATAAACCCACAATAACTCAAAAGTGAACCCTACTTTCTCCTATTACCCATGAAACAAAAACAAATTGCATCACCATCAACGAACAAAAAAAGCCACACTTAAACCACGGTAAAGTTAACCAAAACAACGCAAGATTAATAAAAGTCCTAACGAAGCACCATTAGTTAATAAGCTCTGTTTCCAGGAACACTAATCAACATTGTCCACAGAAGCAATAATAGGCCTTTCCTGCAGGCCTGAGTAACAAAGGTACATTATAAGGAAAAGCAACACGAAGATATCATCATTTCAGCAGCCGAGTACTATTTCATCAACGTAACAGTGCACCAAGCCGGGCCTAGTGCTCCCATTACATATTGCCCCAGAGATCCACAACAAGCTGTAGCCACTATTAACTTACTATATCACAATAACCACTATAACAGAATTATTAGCGCACTTAATTGTCAAGACTCTGCAACAGAATGTACACCACAACGCCAAATACAAGCGCAACGTTATCGCCTGCAGAACAACCTAACGCCACCGGATATTCAATACTAAGACCCCCACCCTGCCCTAGGAAGGTAACAGAAATTAATAGTGTCAAAATCGCAACCTGGAATGTTAGAGGCACTGCCACACATTCCAAGAAAAATAACATTGACAAAACCTTGAAAGATATAGGGATACACATAGCATGCCTACAGGAAACAAACTGGAGTACCGGATTATTTAACTCAAAACACTACACCTGGCACCTTAGTGGCTCTACTGAACGCCGTGGTCTCGCGTTACTGGTAAGAAAAAACACGACTATAACAATTTAAACAACAAGAAGAAATACAAACGTCATGGCTGCAGTTATAACAGCTCTCTGCAAAGGACAATCTGTGAACTTGTATATAATAACAACACATATACCAAGCATTAAGCCAACTAAGACATTTTCTGATATTTTGATCAACTGCTTCAATGCTAACCCAAAAGGGTCAAACATGATGATCCTAGAAGACTTTAATGCGCACATAGGAAAGCAGGACATAAACACCAATGGAAACCAAACGACTAATAAAATTGGCGCCAACTTATTGCACACAGCGTCGAATGACAATGGTGAAATCTTATTAGATATAATAAAATGAGAAAACCTTAGATTCGACACATCACGAGGCAGAACAAGCTGCAAAATAACTAGGCAATCTGGACAAAGGAAATCGCAAATTGACCATATACTTACTGCTGCGGACGAGCCAAATATATGTAATTACATAAAAGGCGAGTAGAGGAAAAATATATCAGACCATAAAATTATTCTTGCGGATATTATTATTCTGAACCTCAAGAGGGAAAATCCGACACTGCATATGCCGAAATCCAGCACGAAACCAATGCATAAATCTGAGCTCGAATTCAACTACAGAAATCACGACTATAGCCGACTACAAAACGAGGAAATAATGAAAGAATATCAAGAGGAAATTAAGAGCCAATCTCAGGTAATAAATCTACAAATCAAGGGAAATAGCAAATGGGAATGGCAATGGGATTTCCTTATGAATATCATGAAATCAGCAGCGGCGAAGATTCTTATAAGCAGGCCAATCAGATCCAGGGAACATTGAATCGAGCTCGCAAAACTGCAAAAAGCCAAGTTTATAAAAAACTGTTACCCCAGAGAAGCATTCGCAATCAAACAACTAAGCGAAGCAAGACACAAGCTGCAAAATATAAAAAATAAAGAAGAGGGGGAAAAATGCGAAGTATTCTTTAGAAACCTAAGCGGAACTCATCCATCGCAACGCATGAAAATCACATACGATTTTTACAGGAGACATAACATAAACATGAAGCACAACAACAAACAACGTTTTATACCCATGTCAAGGTGGGAAGAAGAATTTAAAAAGTCAGCAGGCCCACACATAGAACTCCTACCCAATGAAAACCCATCAGACGGAAAAGAAGAACTATCGGCAGAGGAAATAACGATATCATTAAAAGCATGAGCAACGGCAAAGCACCAGGTACTGACAAGGTGGTGTCCGAGCTACTCAAAGCCTTGCCAACAGAAATGCCATCGGAAATTATAAAGCACATGCAGGCAGCATGGCTAAGCAATGTTATACCAATGTCTTGGAACAAAACTATCCAAATTCCAGTGCCTTAAAAGCAAAGCCAGACGGAATTAATGACTACAGAAGGTTATCTAGGTGTAACGCGGGATATAGGATATATGCAAGCTTTCTTCTAAGAAAACTGGATGCTTCAATAAAAAAGAACTAGGAAACTACCAAGCAGCCTTTCTTCGCAATAGATCGACCGACGACCATATGTTGTCTCAGTGAACTGGACGAAATAGTCACCAAAATCAAACTGTTGCTGGAATCAGTCGGACTTCACATTAATGAAACAAAAACAAAACTAGTAATCAGAGACTCACATAGCACCGCAATCCGAAGTCTTATTAGAATTGGAGGAACCAGTATTCAACCGGCAGACGAAATTAAGTACCTTGGCACGCATATAACGTCGACACTTAATCGAAACAACACAGTCAACGCCAGATGCAAACAAGCGATGCGTAACTCTAAGGCCTTAATATCATTCTTAAAAAACTCGAAAATGGAGTGGAAAATCGCGCGTCTTGTCTATAAAATGGTCATAGAACCTGCAATGACTTAGGGCCTTAAGGCAGCGGCACTCACAAAGGCAAACCGATCGAAACTCAGAAGATACGAAAGACTTATTCTTAAAGATATGATAAAAAGTACGCGAAACTAACGCTAAACGTTATGGGAAAAACAATTACCAAAAAAATTAAATGCCTACGGTTATGCTACTATGGGCACATCCTCCGACGACCAGAACTTCACTTACTACACGCAGCTATTAGATAAAAGGCGAAACGGTTAAAAGTTGGAAGACCAATATATACATGGAACGAATCACTCCAACAAGACATGGAATATTTCCACAAAAGTAAAGAAGAATGGATTCAGCTAGCAGCAGATAGAGAAAAAATTAAGTCGGCCACCCAGGAAATATATCACCACAGCGAAACTGACAGTAAAACAAATACTACTGACGACGAAACATATACACGAAAATAACAATTAGTTATGTCGTGTCAAAAAGGAATGAAATCACAACCACCAGAAACGAACATGATTCTCCAATGCTAGAAGAGACCAATCAAACGAAGGTCAAAACACCAATGCTCATTCCTATGGATTGTACCTGTCTTTACCACTATTCCTATATTGGCTCTAGGCTGCATAGTCGGCTGATTGTGCCCGACTGGCTGCGGTTGGTCGGGCTTCCTCTCCCATCCCAGAGCATGTCTTTCCTTACAAAACAGTTCCCCCTGGTGTATCCGCTTGTCCGGGTCAGGCTTGCTCCTGGCTGGGTGTGGTGCTCAATCAATCATCAATCAAGTAATAGCTGCTATAGAACATTCTGTGAAAATCAAGTTTTTAGCTATTTCGGCTAAAAAGATACAGCCCTATGTTATGTTGACGGATTGTGGTCGAGTTTTGGAGTCTTGTGAATTCTTGTCATGAATTTTTTTTTACATTGTAACTAGAAGTTATTAAGGGATCATATGTCATCAAAGTAGCACAAGAAGACAAAATACGTATTAAACAAAAAAAAAACAAAATGACTGAATCGATTTTGATGAAATTTCTATTGGATCAATCGTAAAGTATGTATATCCTTTCAGATGAAAACAAAACAAACATGATTTAGAACATTTTTGTTTACAAATAAATAAATAAAGTAATGAAAAAAAATCAAAGTACTTGTTAAGTGTACCTAAGTACTTTGAAATAAGTAAGTCAAAACAATGCCAATACTTACCACCGCAGATCGTGCCATCATTGTAACTATTTTTACAAAATTCACCACGCCTATAACCACATCATTGTTATAAATGCTTAATTATTACGCCACTTACAACCAACTTAAAAAAAAAAAGTAAACATGCAACAGTGTCCTTGGCGTCATAACTGATGTTTACCAATACCAAGTAATAATCCAGACGCACTTCCCTAGTCAAAAACACTTCGTATTATTCATCTATAGAGCGACGTTTACGGTAGGTATCTGTCTCTGTCCCACTAATACCGTATGCATACTAGCTGTCTCACTTTCTCCAAACTAGACAAAGCGATTCCTTGCAACACGACGTCAGCGGATGGAGCGCAGCTAGAGATATGCAGCGTTGGGGAGGCGAAAAAGGGAATCTTCTATTAAGGTGGATGCTCCATGGTAGCCCGTGCAGGAATTAATTTGACCTTGAAAAAGTAATTCCTGCACCTTCCTAAGAAAATTTGAATTTCGCGGGCTACCCTGGAGCATCCACCTTTGATGAAAAACTTAATGTTAATTTATCTAACCTACGGCTTATCAATAAATATATAAATACTTCTTTTACTGTTGTGTTGTTTTTTTATTTATATACAAAAAAGAGCTACTTACCTCTTTTTCGTAGTAGGTATTCATCACTCATTTCATGAACTATATTTTTTTTAAAACATCCCACAAACAAATTTTGGGTAAAAGACCTGACAAATATCTGGATGTATGTCTTTCGTTCACACATAAATTACTAGATGAATGATCATTCGTTTAGATTTTTCCTGCTAGAAAAACGTTACCCCAGCAGGAATCGTTTTTTCCGTTTTTTCCAAAACGACAGGGGGCACACATTTTTTGTGGGGGCACATTTACAGCAGTTAGGGCACACATTATACGTTCCACTCATATCACTCTAGGAGACACTTTCCTGCTGGGGTAACGTACACCAAAAATTTTTACGTCGAGTTACATAGTTTGATGTACAAACATACAGAATGCTTGGTTGACGGCTTCGTGAAGAGTTTGTTTAAACCCTGTTATATCTGTAGCTCCCTGATACTTACTTGTACGTTTTCTTTGACTCCCCACAACGCCATCGGACCGCAACTTTTGTGTGCTGAGCGAGCCTTCTGAAGACCACACTCATTTGTTACATTAAATTTTAACTCTTGTTACAAATAATCATTTCGACATTTTTACTTTGTGATTTTGACTGGGAAGCCAACTAGATGGTTTTTTATTTATACAAATTGCATGTGGGCGATAAAATTGCATCGATGGTTGAGTGCGCAAGCACGTAGAGTCTTGGGATCGATCTTCGGGTCAGTCATAATAATTGTTTCTATCCAAAAATTCTCAGTTGCAGCTCGGAGTAATGACAATAAAATTAATGATGTCGTGTACTAAAATAGGCATGACGACAGTATCAAAAAATTGCAAATCTATTTAGTCCGTCAGTTAGAGTATTGAAAATTAATGGACACCTATTTTTTGTTCTTGTAAATCAATGAATATTGAGAAAAGATAAAACGCATCAAAACTCGGGAGTGGGGGCTCGTGACGTCAGAACTAGCTAAAAATTATACCTAGGCGTGACGTATTGGGAATTTTAAAAGCGTCATATCTTCGTAAATTTTGGTTTACGTAACAAAAGAAAAAACACGGGTCAAATATTTTTTGATAATCTAACTGACGGACTAATTATTTTTTTTTTGTCTCGCCCTTTGCTGCACTACCGGTCGTGGTGTTTCCGCGAATATTATATGGTCTAAGTGTAATACTACAGATCCGATGCAGTATACACCTAGGGGTTGCCCTTTGGAGAATACCTACAGTTCTTATTATTAGGTCGAAGAGTTTTAGTCTGAGATCACTGAGATACGTAAATGAACCTTATACGTATCGAGTTTATGTGCATATTCTTACAACCGACTGTGATCGAGTGTTTCATACAATTATGAAGATAAAATTATAGAAATGATGTTAATTTTCGTATGAAACACTACTGCACTAAAAAGCGCACTTAGACTGCGCTTTTTAGGTTGAAGAAAACAGGGTGTCTAATGAAATAATACGCAAAAATTAGTACAACATTTATAATTTTAACAATATAACGAATGTATACATAGGCTCATTATTTACAAAAAAAAACATTTTTTACATAAACGAATCGTGTTGGACACTTGATTATCACTATGTGCTTACAAAATAAATAATATAAAGTGAAATATTAATATTTCAACAATAATCTTAAAGCGCTTGAATGACCTTGACAGTTGGTGAAAATATTTTGATAAATTCGTTTGAAAAACAAAATGGCGCCACCTGTATAAATAATATTTATTTTAAAATATTACTAAATAATTTAAAATAAATTATTTTTTATTCTTCATAAAAAATACTTTTTTGAAGTTCAGGAATAATAAGCACATTATAATCCTCAAAGGCTCAAATATAGTACGACACCGGTCAGCATGCAGATTCATTCGATGTAATCGATCGCCTTCACCACTTATTTTTGACATAATGGTTGAATTTCATAAAACTTCAAGTTTATTATTGATATGTTAACTTTATTGAAGTTTCAATTAACCAAAAGTTTTAAGTGGATTTGTTCACCAGTGTATTCGGGTGAAACGGCGCTTGGTGCATCAAGTAGCTGCGCGTTGCTGGAGTGTTGACGCCCAGCTGGTGAAAGATTAAGCTGAGCGACACATCACCTCCCCCTTCCACACTGCACAGGTACAGTCGTGGTCTTTTCCGCCTGATCAGTTAAATTTTTTTTCGCTTAAATCATGCGGAGGCGCCGAGCCACTCCATCTTAAACGTTAGGCCTATTAGGAAAGCGTCAACTTTGGCGCGCAAAATAACAATAACTCTCGTTTGGCATGTGTCGCCGATCGGTATTTTTTTCATTAATTATTTATTATAAAGTCAACGGGGCGGGGATAGAGAGCGTTTCTATGTTTTAAGTGCAAGCAAAAATTAGCTCAATGGTGATCAGGCGGGAGTGTCCTCGATAGTACCAAAGGCTCTCGGTGACTACGCACTACGCACATGTGAAGCGGTTGGTCTGAAGAAATCACTTATTTTTGACTAGCCACGCTAGTTGATAATTGCAGCGTGTATCAAAACTGCGTGGCCATAATTAAGGGAAACTTTCTCCGTGGGACCAACATCGTAATCGAGGAAAAGAATCAGCTATCCCATAGGAGTCAAGTAGGTATTTAATTTTTGTATGGGACTGCTGATTATTTTTCGATGGAACTGTTGCGTCACTTGTGTCGTACTACACAATGTTTACTGTAAGTGTTAATCATTTGCACAAAACGAATGTTCAACTAAATATTAAATTTCTGACACAATTCGACTTGACGAAGTTTTTTCTCTCGACGGTTTCCACATAACTATTTAAATCGCTTTTATATACATATAGCTGTTATTCTTAAATCATTTTTCATAACATTAAAGGGGTATTACTAGCTAACAGATAACTAACGATATCTATGTATTCCACAGCGCTATTCATTGTTTTAAACCAGAGACAAGAGAGTATTCGTATATCTCGTATGTGTATCATTTTCTGATATGCAAAATTGGAAGACCATTATCCATGACGATAACACGACGACAACTATGACTTTGTAGAATGTAGAGAAAAAAAAAAGTAAAATATCCAGATCTTTGAAAAAAAAAAAAAACGTATCAACTATTTACTAACGAAATTAAAAAGCTGATCAAATTCTTAAAAACTATGAAAAAATTTCAAAAATCGAATAAAGTACCTCAAAACATTAAACAATGTATAAAGCAAATCAAATACTTCAAAAGCTCTAAAACAAATTCTCTGGACATGATTGAAATCAACTTATCTACCGAGGTAAGTACAGTTATGGCACTTCTTGGTCCATGTTTCATACCTTCATCTTATACACGACTTTATTTTACGGCAAATCTCTCTATCCACCTCAGCGGATCAACAACATCTATGGATCACCTGGCTCCCAATTCGGATCAAATGGCTCATCGTCGGATCACCTGGCTCATCGTCAGATAACCTTGCTTCCTCGTCGGATCACCTGGCTTCCTCGTCGGATCACCTGGCGTCCTCGTCGGATCACCTGGCGTCCTCGTCGGATCACCTGGCGTCCTCGTCGGATCACCTGGCTCATCGTCGGATCACCTGGCTCATCGTCAGATAACCTTGCTTCCTCGTCGGATCACCTGGCTTCCTCGTCGGATCACCTGGCTTCCTCGTCGGATCACCTGGCGTCCTCGTCGGATCACCTGGCGTCCTCGTCGGATCACCTGGCGTTCTCGTCGGATCACCTGGCTCATCGTCGGATCACCTGGGTCATCGCCAGATCACCTGGCTACACCTATCTACCACGACGAATCACCTACTTCTCTCGACGCGCATCAATCGTACATAGATATCGTTTACTCAACACTCCAATGTTCACGCTTAATATCTGAAGGGGTTCATCAGTCTCCTAATCTTCTCCGGGCCGTGGTAATATCCTTTCAGCATGAGGTTCCAGTATATGAAGGGGAATAGATGCTTTTTCATGTAAAACGCGATTATGCTCTCCTTGGCCTGTAATAAAATGGGTTCTGTTATAATAAATTTGAAACAAGCTGTCTTTGGCATATTGGTCGCAAGTGAGACTGCTTAACTTGGGGTACTGGATTCGATATCCAGGTCGGGCAGTGTTAAGGTCTTAGTCTCAAATATGGGCTTTATATATTTCTCTATAGATATACTTTACATTGGCATTGACGGCGGTAAGCCCGCTGACAGCAAGCTGTCTGCTAATTTATGTTGCCAATGTAAAGTATATCTAAAGAGCAATACATAAAGCCCATATTTGAATTATATTCTTTTTGCCGGGTGGGAGCGGAGTCGTTTATGTGGGCTATATTTGGCTTTATTTGTTTTTTCATCAGACATTTCTCAGTAGCAGCCATGGTGTCTGGAATTGCGTCCGATTGATGGGAATAGACTCGCCCTATATTATTATGGGACTTAAGGTGGATTCTCCAGGGTAGCCCGCGAAATTCAAATTTTCTTACGTTTTTTCAATTTGCAGGTCAGTGTCAGGTTGTATGTTGATTAAAATATGATTCGCGGCTGTAACACGTATGTAGTAGAATTATAATCATCAAAATCATCAATACAACCCTCCAAGCTCATAAAGGTGCAGGAATTACTTTTTCACGGACAAAGTCAAAAAACGTAAGAAAATTTGAATTTCGCGGGCTACCCTGGAGCATCCACCTTAACATAATTGGCGAAATGCTGGTGTACTGTTAGGTATAATTTAACTACTAACCCTTGGAGAATTTCACGCGAAATGTTATGTTATACGGACATCAAATTATGTAACTTTACGCAAAGAATATCGCTAGGAAACGACTTTTTTTTTGGGGTGAAAATCACGTTCTATGTTAGAACTCAATGTAACGCACTCAAAACAATGTGCTGATGGACGGATTGAATAGTACGGGGGTCGTGGAGGTGTTTAAAGTAAAAATCTTACATTGACAACATGTCTTTAAAAAAATTGGAACTTTCACCCCCAACAACTCCGTACTTAACTAGAAGATTTCCAGGTATTGTTTAGAATAAAAAACCGGCCAAGTGCGTGTCGGGCCACGCGCAGTGTAGGGTTCCGTAGTAGCCCGTTATATTTTAGATTTTGTTTTTCAATGAAAGTCTTCACCCGTTATAAACAAGCAACTACTTCATCTTAGTCACTTTATAGGATTTATTCTAAGGATTTTGTATTTGGTACAAAATTACCCAACACCCTAGTTCAACGACTATTACAGCTAAACTAATAAAGTTATCTTAACCGCTATAGTTTTCTTTTAAAGTTCATGAAATGCACTATCATCATGAATGTTTCCAGATTTTTCAAGCCAGCAGTTTAGCTTTTAGAGGGGGGGACACCCTACTGGAGCAAAAATTTGCATTTTAAAGTTTAATATTTCGTAAATGGAGAACAAGTGCCTTTTGGCTTCGTTTAAGGGCTATTTACACCCTTTAGTTACCTGATTGAAAGGCATGGTCTCTCTGACTTCTCCGCCGTAGACGAACTCCGCAAGGATGCAAGTGTTGTATGACGTCAGTAGCGGACACGCGCCGTAACCGTTGTACTTCATTTTGGGCTCGTTTTTCTCCATCGTACTAAGGAGGTTGTACTCCAAGACGTAGCATTGTTGTGCTGTGGGAAGAGAATGTAATGTAGGTTAGTTGTTTTGTTAAACAAGTTTCAGCTGGAACTCTAAAACGCTGCGCATCGTCGGTCACGTAAAATTCGAACAGGCAAATAGATAATATAATTTCCAACTTTACAAACCTAACCGTTGCGTGGTGCGTCGACCGTTCTTAAAACTAGATGGGTAGACAGGTTCAAATTCTATAGAATTCTCCTAACAGAAGATACGCCCGACGCATCTGCTGTCAGATGAGCAACCATACCAAGACCCATCTTTGAGCTCTTTAAGATTTAAGCTGAGCTACATGACAACTGACACATACGTACACTGTCTGAACCGCCGTTTGTTTGTTGTTTTTCTCAATAGGTCACTTCAGACATAAACCTACATGGCGCTTACATGATCTAACCATTACAATGTAATTGCAAGGACTTGAAAAGAGACTGTTCAGTGTTTTTTCTCAGTTTAGATCGATTTAAACAAGAAAATTTACACGAAAAGTTATTAAGATGATGATTAAGTTATTTTTAATAGCATTTATCCTCATAATTTAACCAGAAAAAGGTTATAAAATTTAAACTTACGAAACCCCCCTATTTGGCATTAGGAGTTTAAAAATACAACAAGGACACATGGCAAGAGTCGTGTATTTATAACATCAGGGTTAGTACCATGACCGTTTGCAAAGCAGAGCATTGTGACAGTAATAGTTTCAAATCGATTGGCACTCCACATAAAACCTATTTTTTAAATATTACTGTGCATTACCAAAAAATCGTATAAAACATGTTGAAATCTCAATTTCTCCCTTCCTGCTCTTCTATTAGTTGAAATATTTTATACAAGGTTATTTGTAAAACACCGACAACCTCTCAGAACTATGTTCCTAACATCAAAATCAACAACTTATGTTCTAAGACTTTTAAAAATTCATCATATTTTAGTTCATCAGATTTTCATACAAAAATAAAAATATTTAAATTGAACGCTCTCACGGGCCCCCGCCGCCCTAACCCCGCTCCCCTCGCTATTGTACTATCGCTTTCTTTTGCTTCGAATATACTTCGTAACATTTAGAGCGTTCAATTTAAGTATTTTTATTTTTGTAAGTATGAAAATCTGATGAACTAAAATATGATGAATTTTGAAAATTCACAGAACAAAAGTTGTTGATTATGATGTTAGTAACATAGTCCTGAGAGGTTGTCGGTGTTTTACAAATAACCCTGTATAATCAGACACCCTTTTTTTTCGGATGGGAAATCATCAAGTGGCTCCTCCCGCTCTGGGCGGAGCAGGAGGGAGTGTCAGACTTTTACTGACTAAAACCCATCCATGTTCCTTCATCGCCCTTTGTGTTCTGGGGCCACCTTGCGAACATTCCCGCAGCCCCGGCAGGATCATCAGACACCCTGATGTTTTTATTTTCTTTTTCGGATGACTATAAGGATTACAAACAACAAAGTTACAGTACTCACCAATTGCAGCAGCAGTTTTACTGTTGGGCGTATTTGTGCAGTCTCCAATACCGTAGATATTAGGATACTCTTTATTTTGCAAAGTATACATGTCCACCTCTAAGAAGCCGAACTTGTCGACGAGACACGGAGAGTTGCGCAGGAAAGCCGGTGTGTGCATGGGGGGCGAAACGTGCAGCATCGAGTAGTCCATCGTTATGTCCTGTTCCAACTTTATTTCTGACGTTAGGCTCAAGGATCGAATATAAAAAGTATAAAAAGTTCAGATAGCATTTTGATCTCTTCATGTAATTGAAGTCATGCAGAACTTGATATTTGGAGAATAGAAATGTTGAGTTAGAAGATACATAAGTCTTAGAGGATTCATCGGCCGAAAGGGCAGGGATATCGCACGATCGCGGTGACGCAGCGAATGGAGGGGGCGACAGAGTATAGGCGGTGCGCTCTCGGCACGCGTTCACTTTTGCTCGGAAGCTCGGATGCGACGGACGTTGAGTGCGAACTGTAGTTTTTAAATTATTTCGGTGTCCAACAGTTTTTTGTTATTGTGTTGATTTTGTGATTTGTTATTTTAAAATAAAATAGTTCTAGGTTGTTTCGAGTGTTCTTTTTAAAAAATTAAATGAGCTTCTGATCTATAAGATCAGAAGTGGGATTCGTTAAAAAAAAAATACACGCGACTTTGATCGTTCGCCATCTATTTTTATTTTAAAGTGTGTGTTTTAAAATAATTTTGCTGTTTTGTTTTAAAGTAATTGTGTAAGTGTTGTGATTGAAGCCGTGTAGTAGTAGTAGCCGTGTGATAGTTTAAACACAATTTAAAAGTGACTCGTCATGTGTTAATTATTTTATCAGTCTTTAGTTCTTGTGCGTTTTAGGTTAACGCCCACGTGTGTGTGTTTGGTTTACGTTATTTAATCATGTTGGATCGCGAGTGCACACCCCGTGAAAACTCGTCTAAGCGTAATTCTCGCGACCACCGTCGTAAAGAGTCGCATAGCCGTCGCGATGTTCATACGAGGCGTCGAGACCGTTATCGTGAAACGCATAGCAGATCCTATAGGCGTCGTCGCGATAGATCAGTGAGTTTCGAAAGTCCACGTAGGCGCCGTGATTGTTCTTATGGGCGTCGGGACAGCCCTCGCCGCGACCCTTTAAATGAAGTGCTTGATCGTTTGAACGCTTTAGAGGAACGGTTGGCTCCAAACGCGATTCAGACGTCTACTCCATTGACGTCGCATCCGTATACGAGGAGCTACACGCCGGCGCCAGTAACCGAGGAACCTGTTGCCAATATGGAAACACGTGCTACGGGGACCACCACCTTCGAGGCATCGCGTGAGGCTGACGCTGCGGACAGGATTGTGGGTGCACTTTCATCCCTGATTCAAGTAAGATCAAACCATTACTATATTTCGAATTTTGATCCCAGTGTACATGACTTTGACGTGTGGTGAGCGGAGGTAGATAAGGGGCTGCGAATTAAGCCACTGGGGTGATTGGGAATGCCTGGGACGCATTGGTGGCTGTTTACGTGGTGATGCTAAAACGTGGCTCAACGATTGGGTGACCAATGACCGAACGTGGACCAATTTTAAGGGTGAATTTCGGTCATTGTGTCCGCGTGAAGTGGATATGGCCACTGTGCTGTATGACGTGATGAATGCGAATTCGAACAAATTCACCACGTATGCAGAATATGCCCGAAAGTCCTTGTTGCGGTTGAATATTGTCAGGGGGCTTTCCGATGAACTGAAAGCTGCCATAGTGATTCGTGGCATTTGTGATCCCCAAGTTAAAGCCGCGACCACCAACGCTAAACTACAGTCAAAAGATCTGGTAGATTTTTTGTCAGTATATTTGAAACCTAAAAGTGCACCTACTACTACAAGCAATCCTGTTCGCACGTCAAACTCAAATAACCCTGATTCGCGTAACAGCAAGGCACTTGTGAAATATGATCGGTTGACTTGTTTTTCGTGTGGAGACATAGGCCATAAACACGTTCACTGTCCAAAAAGGTCTAAGTCCGGAACAAATGATGCCAATTCTCAATCAAAAGCTGAGCCCACCTCACAAACAATATAATTGGTTTCTAAACCCGCTACAACCTGTAGCTAGCTACTGTAAAAAGACTGGGCATTCTGTTGAGACTTGCTTTATTTAAGAACGTGCGGAATCAAAATAAAATGTTAAAAATAAAACAAGTAACGTAATTTTTTTCTCAAAGTCTCCTCCGGACAAAGCAACGTGATGTCCGCAGTAAGTTATTCAAAATGTGCCTGTCGTTGTCTTAATTGATTCCGGTTCTGATATTTCGCTTATATATCATGATCTGTCAAATGACCGATTTTATCGAGACGCCATTGTTTAACTATTGCGTCTACTTCGTGAACAGATCATGGGATAACTGATTCTGTGTTGAAGTATTTTAGTTTTGATGAAATTCCTACCTACCGCCGTATGAGGTATTGGAAGTCAGGACATAGAATCCACTTCATTTGGTAATACAATCATCGAGTTTCCAGACCTTTCTTTGGATATAGATTTGTATGTGGTCTCACCGGATTGCATTCAAGCACCGATTCTGATAGGCACAGATGTTTTAAATCGCGGCGGGGTTAAATACATTCGAACGAATGACTCTCAACGCTTGATTAGGGTCTCACATATACATATGTGTCAACTGTAGAGTTCGCTAAGATAAAAACGCCTTTGGTTGGCGATGAAAAAGAGTGTTTGTTGGATCTGCTAAATGAATTTCTCGATACTTTTACCATTGGGACAGCGACATCTACAGTTAACACGGGTAGTATGGAAATTAAGTTGAGATTGATAGTCCTATCAACTATCGGCCTAATAAACTCTCTGGAGATGAAAAACGCCGCTTTCGCGAGATAATAAATGATCTGATGAGTAAAAGCGTGATCCGTGAGTCGAGCGAGTCGACCGCGCGAGTCCTATCATTCTTGTAAAGAAAAAGGACGGGGCTGATAGGATGTGCGTCGACTACCGGGCTTTAAACGCTCTCACTATTAAAAAGTGATTTCCGTTACCACTGATTGACGACCACACTGTCAGGTTGGGCAGTTTTAGATATTTCACAAGTCTTGCCATGGCCACAGGTTTCAATCAGTTGCCAATAAAGGATGACTCTATTAGTAAAACAGCATTCGTAACGCCTGAAGGGCATTACGAGTATTTAAAGATGCCTTATGGGCTCGCTAATGTTCCTATCGTTTATCAGAGAGTCATTTCCAAAACTATAAAGCAACTTATGGATACTGGAAAAGTGTTGGTTTTCATAGATGATGTGCTTATCATGTCCAATTCTGTCAGTGAAGGCCTGAAAACTTTGCGCGAGGTATTAAAAACACTGATTGACGCTGGATTTTCAGTAAACCTTAAACAATGTTCGTTTTTTGGATACAGGGCTCGAATGCCTTGGTCGACTTATTGGGCATGGTCAGGTAAGGCCGAGCCCAAGTAAAACTGAATTTAGAAATGTGTCGGTCATTGCATTGTTTACTTGTTCCACGAGAAAGTACCTCGAACCCCTAGCCAACCGATAGAATCGTGGACGAAGACTGAAATACCGTTTTCAGTGGTCCACACCGACGTTCTTGGCCCCCTAACGGAATCACACGGGTTCCGGTATATACTCCTCGTAATAGATTCTTTCTCCAAATACTGCCTCTTGTACGCTCTATATAGGCAAGATACTGCCGAATTGAAACACGTATTTTCAAATACCATCTCACTCTTTGGTACGCCGTCAACAATCGTTTGTGAACGTAGCAGGATGTTTGACAGCACGTCCTTTAAAGACTGGGTTAAGTTAGGCTGTGACATACATTTTATCACGCCGGAAATGCACCGCGAGAACGGGCAAGCCGAGCGTTACTGCTGGACGGTTCTCAATATGTTGCGTATCGAGGTGAACAATAAGGGTGCTCAGTGGTCCGACGCGTTATGGAAAGTACAACTAACCCTGAACATAACAAAGCAAGCTACGACCGCACCTCGCCTCTACAGCTGCTGACTGGTGTCGACGGCACGTCCTGAGATCCTTGGTGCGAGACGTCGCGCTGAACGGCTCTAATTGGGACAGAGGGCATCTGAGTTGCTTGCTGAAAATCAGCAGCGACAAGATGCGTATGTCAATGAGCGTCGTCGACAGCCGCGAACATTTGCTGTGGGCAGCTTTGTGTTTCGTAAAGCACTAGGAAGCTGGACTCTGGAATGCGCGGCCCCTATAAGGTTGTGCAAGCGCTACCGCATCCCCGATACGAGCTTGAGCTAATGGCTGGTTCGTACGGAAAGAAGACTCGGACTGCCACAGAACAGTGGTGGAACACTGGTTCAGTGGCGTGGTGAGTGGACCCCGGAGGCGTGTGAAGCGTTCTTTGGTATTAGTGAGTAATTTAAGCGGCCCCGACATTGTGGCAGCGTTATTACTCATAGTCCCGACATTGTGACTGTTTGCCCCGACATTGTGGCAATTTTATTTCGTGTAGCCCCGACATTGTGGCAATTTTATTTTGTATAGCCCCGACATTGTGGCAATTTTATTTTGTATAGCCCCGACATTGTGGCTATTTTATTTCGTGTAGCCCCGACATTGTGGCAATTTTATTTTGTATAGCCCCGACATTGTGGCTATTTGCCCCGACATTGTGGCAATTTTATTTTGTATAGCCCCGACATTGTGGCTATTTGCCCCGACATTGTGGCAATTTTGTTTTTATAGCCTCGACATTTGGCTACCTGCTTGCCCCGACATTGCGGCAATGGCCTCGACATTATGGCCAACTGGAACCCCGATAGTGGTTGCCAGGCGACGTGGTAGTTGTTTCTGTAATGATTGAGGTCCGGAACTCTTTATTGATGATACAATTTACCAACTACTGCCTATTTTGGTACAATTGCTAGTAATTTCGCTACAATAGGCAGTTAAAAGTTCAAACTTTCAGAATACCTCATACAAGTCTTGGCTGTATGTTTTAGATGACGAGACTACCAATGAGGACCAACCCAGTGAAGACCAGGCGCAGAACTTATCTGTAGAGGAGGGACCAATGCAGCAAGAGATGCCAGAGAGCCAAGCTGACGAGGTCGTTCAGCTGTCAGGAACGGTCGTCTTAGAGGATTCATCGGCCGAAAGGGCAGGGATATCGCACGATCGCGGTGACGCAGCGAATGGAGGGGGCGACAGAGTATAGGCGGTGCGCTCTCGGCACGCGTTCACTTTTGCTCGGAAGCTCGGATGCGACGGACGTTGAGTGCGAACTGTAGTTTTTAAATTATTTCGGTGTCCAACAGTTTTTTGTTATTGTGTTGATTTTGTGATTTGTTATTTTAAAATAAAATAGTTCTAGGTTGTTTCGAGTGTTCTTTTTAAAAAATTAAATGAGCTTCTGATCTATAAGATAAGAGTAATTATCATGTTGTCTTGTTTTTGGCAAAAGTCATAGTACGTTAGTGATAAAGTCACAGTCAAAATACGTTCGTCAACTTAAGGTGAAAGTGGCTAGGGCAGCACACGAAATGATTATTTTTTACGTTTTTTAGAATTTGCAGGTCAGTATCGGGTTGTAAGTACACAAAAAAAACGATTTTACTATTACAAACTTATTATTTGCGGTTGGAGCAATAGCCGTTTCTAGGGATCTAACAGCAAAGTTAAGTTTGTCCTTTAAAAAGTTTGTACGGAATCATCGGTGCGCGAGTCCGACTCGCTCTTGGCCGTTTTTTTTTATAAATACCGCTGGACGTAACACACCGCCATCTAGTGCCACACTAAGCAACGAGGCTTGTGTCGTGGACACTAGATTGTTGATATACATTATTTTTAATGTATTATTAAATATAGTTTTCTATGCAATAGACTGCTCAGTTCCGTAGCTTCAAAAGTAACTTGAGACTTAACCTAATAAAGGAAGGTATGTAAAAACTGACGAAGCTATAAAAGACTTGTCGGTACATATAAACTTCATTTGATTTTACGATATTTCTACAAAATATTAAGTTTTTCTTCAACAAGAGATCTTCAAGCAAAATAATCATCTACAAAAACCAAATAAATTCTTACCTCGGTTTTTTCATCCCTATGATAGAACACAGCTTCCTTCCTGTCGTGTCTGATCTCCTTGAGTACAGTCTTGTAGTTGACTTTGATATTCTTTCGCTTGACGACCTTCAACAGCTCTTCGGCATACTTCGGGACTCCGAAGATCACCGGTAGGCATGTGTTGTAAATCAAGTTCGTTTTTGAGCGCGTGTTTGTCTGACGAAAAGAAGAAATTTTATGAAATCGTTCATCTAACTATGGTGGGGTCTGCCTCCAGTTTAACCGGAAGCAGCTCAATACCAATATTTTATATAAAGCTACTGCCTATCTGTCCTCCACAACCCAGTAGTGCTGGGTTATACGATACCCTTTTGTAAGACTGGTTGTCAGACTTTCTTACCTGTAAAGACTGTCAAAGATGTACAAATGATGGCCGGGATCAACGATTTAAGGCCTACGCAGACCGGGACTGCATGGCAAGGCATTTCAATTTTTACCAATGGACATGGTTCAAATGTATTGATATAGAAATACTATACGTGGCGCGTCTTTCAATGAAATCCCTTTCGATGCTACGTTCATCATTTTAAAGCATAGCAATTTATGTCGTATTTCTTTATCTATACATTTGAATGTCCATTCGTAAAGAAATAAATCCCTTGCAATGTCGTCCTCGCCTTTAAAGTGCTTAATTATTATAGAACTTTTAAAGGCTCCTTCCACGAGCCTCGGTGGCCGCTGTTAGAACCGGTATCGATGTGACCTATCAGCTGATAGATACAATATCAGAGCAGATAAATATATCATGTAAATAAAACCTTTTCAAGTTAAATTCTCACATCTCACTACTTTTCCAACAATGATGTGTGTGACATTTTGAAATTGTAATAGCAAAATCGATAAAGATGAGACGTACTAATTCAAATAATAAAGTAATGACGTCACTTTACCGTGTCTTGTACCAAAGTTATCGGTTATAAATTACAGTTTTAACGGCAGTTAAAGTGCATCTACGAATACAGATAATATTTGGAAACCCGCCATGACAGTAAAAACGTCTAGGAAGATTTCTAGGAATATAATATCTTCCGCTCATCAATCAAGTAAATACACTGGCCTGCAAAAATAAGTATCACACTTTTAAAATTGCAATAACTTTTTAAGTACACAAGATATACTTTCGAAACAAAAAGGACTCGAAAAATAGTTTAATTTTGTCTATTGTTTCAAAGCAAGCTGGTAAAAATTGCTTTATAACGTTTTTTATTTTAAATCTCTAACTTCTATAGTATAGGAAAAATTGATTTTTTTAAAGTGTAGTACTTATTTTTGCAGGTCAGTTTAGAATAGAATAATAATTTATTGTTGTTGTAGGTGGATCACCAAATCCATGACCATTTCTGTAGAACAACGGTCAACATGAAATCGCGGCTGCTGAGCCAGGACTTTTACATCATTGTGCCCAATTGATAAGAAGGCTCGCCAGCGTGATATAATGTCATTAACACCTCTATTAAGTTCTTTAAATTTACTTCATCCTTGTTTTTTTGCTATTATTATATATACTAGTTTAGTCAGAATGACTTGCTAGTTTGTTTTGCCAATAAGTTCGTATGTTTATGCTCCTTCTTACGTCATACATAATAATACGTGGATTCTGTATTAGGTAATCATAAAACGCAACGAGTCTGTCTGTTGCCGCGAGAACCACTTGTCCAATCTGCATTGCATTTCTTTTTTGTATTCAAAGATATTAATACTAAGATAAAGTGTTGATTTTTCGAGTGATAAGAATAAACAGTCATAATAATAGTAAATGCATTTGGAGAAATTAATAAAAGACCTTTAAAATGACACCCATGAAGAAAAAGCGCAAATGTTCCGCGGCCATCTTGGATTTTGACCTCATTTTCGTTATCACCAACCCCGAAAACCATGAAAACAAGACCTATGTAGTAAAAACCGAAATTTTCCTCGGTGCCATCTTGGTTTTTTCTGTTCCGTAGATAGAAACATTTCGCAGCTCACACAGAGAACCAACAAAGTGTATTAGAGCAAGATCCCAGGGCCATCAGACCTTACTTATTTTCTCATGAACAAAACGTGTGGCATCAAGTAGTATTAGTATGTACTTTGAACGTATGCATACCTGCTAACTTGTACCGACGGCCAACTTTTACATATCAGGTGCTAAAGTTGCGCAAAAATAAAGGCCGAGTGCTTTGACAAACCATCAAGACAGTTAGCATTTCCTTAGCCTGCTATAAAATATGACCCCAATCGGAGGAACTGAAAGATTCATCTACATAAATTTTTTGCACCGCGATCTGACAACGGCAGTAAGATCATAATGATCTGACAAATCGATAAGCAAGCTTGAATCACACTACTATACGGAGGATGTGAACATTTTCCTCTTGTGAAACAGAAACAGTTATGCTATTAACGAGACCATTGTCCCATTCATAAATAATTTATATAATAGACTATTTCCATTGAATAAAGGAGGAAAAATCTCTTCTTGACTCACATAATTCTCACAAATATTGCGCGCGTTCTATTGTTAGACAATTGGCGATTGCATCATTTTGTTGATTGATAAAATGTTCACAGGACGGCCTGAGGTATAGCCGACCAGATGAACGCTAAGATTTTTAGTGCATGTAGCTCGCTGTGGACTAGTCTAGTAGCAGCAGGCGTAGCCAAGTTGACAATCTACAATCATTAACGCTAGTAGAATGACATCATCTCAACGTTAAATCACGTGATCAACACAAACGAATAAATAATTCGTAGACAACTTTACATCGCTCAAAATGATAGAATAGAATGTTATCGTTTCTACAATGTTGATCGCTATACTCTTTGGTAGGAACGCTCACCATAGACTAAAGTGTAGGTTTTTTCTACAGACATTAGAGAACTAGCGATCGACTCAGTCGTGTCAACTTGGCTACCATTTTAGCGCTTTCTACAATCGCTTACGCCGAGGCGTTTACGATTGTAGAAAGAGAATCGATATGAAACGTTTGTAACTTGGCTGGGCCTGCAGAATAGAAACCGCTTGTCTAGAAGTAATCTATTCAGACTCCTAGCTACTTAGCAAGCTAGCAACTTAGCTACCAAGGCGGTACTTCCATACAAGCCTAAAAGCTTGGCTTGCCCTTATAATACTCTTCATGACTAGGGTTTCTCTCCTGCCCTATGGGTTGTCCCTATTGTTGCGATGATTCCCAATGACCACCACCTCTTATTGTCCAAGAGACACGATTTCGAAAAATAACTGTGTAGTTGTCCCCCATTGGTGGTGGGCTTCGGAAATCATCGTATTGTTGGACCCTAGGCACGCCACCGCTGTCAAAAAACAAAATCCGATAAGAAATACCAACTGCTTTGCGGTATGTGCGCACAATAGGGAACATGCACGTAATTTTTTCTTCACTTGAATCAATAAAATACAGTACTATCAACCCAAGAAAAGTATTAAAAGTTAAGTTCAACTACTGCTTGTCGCACAAAAATAATATTAAACTCCTGCAATTTTCTACGACAGTTCAAACGCCCGTAGCTGTCGCGGCCATGATGTGACGTCATTATCTACAATCGGCCTTGTTTACATCGAATTTTTTTGGCCTTCATAAAATAATTTTACCAATTGTATGTGCTTTATTCAATTAAAAATTGCAATTACAATAAAACAGTAAACTGTAAACTAAGTGATGTATTAGAAACTTAAACAAGTGTACTACAATGTTTTTATACGCCAATACAAGGCATTTTTCATAAATAAAAAGAGTTTTGTATTTCATGCATATTCCCTATTTATGGCTGCTAATGAAACATTCAACATCTATTAGTAACATTTGTAAGTGAAACGCAGACCACGTCCTTAATTAACATAAACTTGAATTTGTCCTTGTAAAGGTTACCGCTTGGAATCAGGCGAGATAAAAACACAACCTGCATTCGTAAAGCGACAAATTCAAATAATAAAAGAGTTTTTCATCAGCAAATATGTTTGTTTCAACTTCGACATTCCTAAATACCGCTTGTGCAACTGAGTTATTTGCCGCTTGTTTACGAAAACGAGCAAGTGCACAATTGACAACAAAAAACAGTGATATCGAAAACATGAACGGCCAGATAACAGGAACTATAGTTGGTGCCAATTAAGATCGCAATAGCGGTCATTGCCCTTTCCCTAATATCTCTTCCTACGAAACAAAAGAAATGAACCATGTCTTGTTTTATCATTGGAAAAAATGTTAAAGATCACGATAGAAGACGATTCAAGACTTGAACAGGCATATTTTTGGATTTCAAAGTTAAGAACTTTAATAAATGTAGGTGGGTCAATGACCGCTTTTGCGATCTTAACTGGCACCAACTATAATCAGTGGTGAGGTGGGACACAGGACTCCTCTCATTTAGGGAAAGTAGGCAGTTCTACCATGCCCGGGTCGTACGTTTATCCGTATACCGTCCGATACGTTTTCCTTCACTGTTTTGAGAGCAGTGGTAATGTAATTTTAGATTGGTCCACACGGACCAAAAACTCGAAACTCGAGGAAACTCGGTATGTAATGGGTGGTCACCCATACACATGGGTGACCACCCATTACATACCGAGTTTCCTCCGTGCCTCGGAAAGCACGTGAAGACGTTGGTCCCGAGTCCCGACAGTCAAATTGTAAATCTTTGACAGTGGTTACAGGTAGTCACTGACCCAAAAACTCTGACAACAAGTCTTACCAAGGGGTACCTATCGTATTATCCAGTACTAACTGGGTTGTGGAGGTCAGATAGGCAGTCGTTCCTTGTAAAATACTGGTATTCAGCTGCATTCGGTTAGTCTGGAAGCCGACTCCAACATAGTTGGGAAAAGGCGAGGCAGATGATGGTGATGTAATAAATTACACAAGAGAACTAGGCAACTGCCTTGATTGTAGGTCGGAGAAACAGTCCCTTTATTTAAGGCGCCTCCCCGATCAAAATTAGCAACTCTATGTGTGGTGGTTCAAACATCGTTTGAAATACTGTTAGAATCAAGTTCTAATCAGCTTGCACTACGAAGTGGTTGTAACGTCAGTCACTGCGGGCCGAATAGTGTGAAATGAGTGGTTTTATTCTTAATAAAATCAAATATTCGTCTTTTGGAAAAAAAAAACGACCATTATGTTCATTATTAAATTGCCAATCCATTAGTATTAGTAGCAAATCAAAATAATGGGTACTTTACGAGGAGTAGCATGTTATAAATCATTATTTCTCATTTCTTTGGTTTCGTTGTGAGGGGACTAATTAAACAAAAGGCTACTTTAAAAAAAAACGAAATTTTTGAGTCAAGCATATGTAGAAATTTCTGTTTTCTGTTTCTGTCTTTTTTTTATTAGTTCGTTTTACTTTTGGATAAAGAGGAGTAGGCTTCAAAAAACTGCTCGCTCAAAGTAATTTGCTCGGGGAAGCGCCTTAATACAACCACGCGTTGCGGCAGCTTTTATTCTAGAACCCATAACTGTTGTCTTTTATCCTTTCCAAAAAAAATTGTCTCGATTCACCCCTACATCTATTTTAAAAAAATGTAGGTAAATAGTAAACATACCTTAGTAAAATAAGAGTCCGCCAGATAAGCGATCTTCTGCGGCGCTCCGGGGCACTTGATCAACGAGTCCGGGTACGTGAAGATCGCGTTGCCCGACTTGTGCTCCTTCATGTTCTGAAACGTCTTCTCGCAGAAGCGCGGGTCGAATATCGACGATACACCGCTGTTCTTATCGTTCAACGCCTCGGTGAGACCAGGTATCTAAATAAAAAGGAACACAGTTTTTAATCTTGGAACCCTGAGAAGTAGGTAAAGTATACCTTTTTTTTTTTTTTTTTTTTCCGGATGGGAAATCATCAAATGACTTCTCCCGCTCTGGGCTGAGCAGGAGGGAGTGTCAGACTTTTACTGACTAAAACCCATCCATGTTCCTTCATCGCCCTTTGTGTTCCGGGGCCACGGTATCTCTTTCGAATAGTCTCGCAGCCCCGGCAGGCTTCGGCCCTTGCGGACCCCTTCACTGTTGCTGACTCTCTTTGAGGCGCGCGTGGAACACGAACGCGCCGTCGACACGGCCTGTCGTCATGAGACGTACGGACGGCGAGCTAGCCCATAGCTCCCCGTCCACAGGCCCGCGCCTACGGTGGCCGGAAGCCACCACGTGGCCCCCGACGCCCGGGGCGTCTCCCGCGGCGGCCGGGACGTGAGGATCTCTCCCTGTCCTGTTCCGCCACCTCCTTCGCTAGCATGACTGCTTCGCAGAAGGAGGTGACGGCGTCCCATTCCGTCTCGCTCCGGACCATGGCACGAACCAGGGCCGGGAGCGAGAGGTCGCCGCCGCCGATCGCCACCTCGAGGACACGGCGGTGCTCCACCCAAGCGGGGCACACCTCCACAGTGTGCTCCACCGTGTCCTCCGGCCGATCCTCGCAATGGAAACACCCGGGCGTCTCCTCCCGCCCGATTCGGTGCAGGAACTTACCGAAACATCCGTGTCCGGTAAGAACCTGCGTCAGGCGGAAGGTGAGGACGCCGTGGCGTCTCTCCAGCCACTCCTCAAAGAGGGGACTTATCGCCACTATTGTGGCGTGCCCTAGGTAAAGTATACCTGGGTTTTCATTTTATGACAACTAGAGCTTTAGAAATACTGTCATAAATAGTTCGGTTCAAACTTTATGGCGGCTCGGAAGGTAGCTGCGAGTGACGGTCTGCGCTGGTGTAACGGTTCAAAGTTTATAGCGGCTCGGAAGTTAGCTGCGAGTGACGGTCTGCGCAAGTATAATGGTTCAAACTTTATGACGGCCCAGAACATCTAACGTAAGGCTGCGCAGAACACAATTTTAGGTATCACCAGGTCGCAGTGAACGCATCATCTTGACTGTATAATGCGCAGGCCATGGACACGCAGCTAACTTCCGAGCCGCCATAGAGTTTGAACAGAACTATACTATAAGTAGCAGTGAAAGAGTGAGAGCTTTACAAAGCCAAAACTTTTTATAAAATCTGATGTACCGTGATTTTCTTAAATAATTTGTGCGAATACTAGAGAAGCGGATCTCGCAGGTCTGCTGAAAGAAATTTCTTAAGAAATAAGCAGTACCTTTGTGCTCTTCTATGTTAATGTATTGTCCTGTAAAGTATTTTGTGTGTCCATAAATAAATAAAATATACGATCGTCATAACAGCCAAAATACGTCCACTGCTGGACATAGGCCTCCTACAAAACCAGTAGATTCCTTGGCCTTGACCAGGTCCTTCGTCCGCCTTGTGCGAGGCCTTCCAACGCTGGTTGCCACTTAAGGGGACTACAGGAGCTAAATTAGCAACTCTATTTGTGGTGGTTCAAACTTCGTTTGAAATACTGTTAGAATAAAGATCTAATCAGCTTGCACTACAAAGTGGTTGTTACGTCAGTCACAGCGGGCCGAATAGTGCGAAATGAGTGGTTACAATCGATTTACGAAAAATCTGTTGATTGGACTAAAAAAATAAAACACTATGATGCTAATATGTTGCTTGTAGAATTATTTGCCAAAAAATCAGAATGATCGTATGTATTTTAGTATGGTTTTACTCGTTAAAAGAATTTTTTAGAGATAAGTTATATTATTTTTATTATTTATATATACTAGCATATATTATAAAGAATATCATATATTTTTCTGGTTTTGTTTATTGCAGTGAATCATATACTTTCAGGCATTATAAAACTCGCGTTTAGCTCCTGTAGTCGCCTTAATATAGACCCAACATACTTCTTGATCTCACCTTACTATAATTATTGTCTAACCCAACCGCTACGATGAGGTACTCGTAGTTTATTTCGTGTCCTTCTTTAGTCGTAACCTTGTTCTGCTCAGGTTTTAGGAGGTCCGCTGAGTCTTGTATCCATATGGCGTTCTTTGGCAGAACGCTTGCCTCTGGTCGACGACTACCGCTGACTGTACCAACCCCAGCACCTACGAGGGTCCATAGCGGCTGGTAGTAATGATCCTGGGGACAAAATAGTAATTTTAATATTATGATGATTTTTTGGAAGCTTAAGGAGTAGGTACAGACGCCAGTACATCAAGGTTTCCCAATCAAAATTGAACCTAATGCGTTAGCGATAAAGTTGAAAATCTATGAACGAAACTCTCGCCTGTACGTAGGGATTGTAAGCGGCGTTCTGTAGTTTATGCCAATGGCCATGGGTGAAAGGCTTTTGAAGTTTTTGTTTGTATGTATTTATAGCTACCACCAACGACTGAATCTTTCTACTTCAACTTATACCCGTACATTTAGCAAAACATATGAATGGCCAGGCAGCTATTTTTAACCTTCTTCTTAACCTTTTCATTTTGATATCCTCGTAAGGCCCAGTGACCTAATTTAATGACAAAAATATTTAGGCACTCCGGCCCAAGACAGTTTTTAAAATAATTAAATTACGGCCCAGCGACCTAAAATTATGACATGATATTTAAAAGTTATTTTTGGTTTAAATAATCCCGCTAATTTAAATCTGCCATCAACAAATTATTAACCTTGAATGCATCTCTAATTTTGGCAATGTCAACTTGACATTTAAGAACCAAGAATTTATCTTTTTGACATTTCATCTCGTGTAAACGGAAGTCTCGTGGAGATAGCTATGTAAGTCTATTCATATCTTTAAAATCATTACATCGTTATGTCTGAAATGTATTGCAAACTGTTGCGGAAATGTTATATTTGACGACCCGAATGGCGCAGCGGTAGTGTGGCTGTCTTACGTTCTTAGGGTCCCGGGTTCGAATCCCGGTAGGAGCAAATGTTTGTGTGATGAGCATGGACATTTGTTTCCACATAACATTTGTTTGTTTTATCATAGTACACTATAATGTATAACATTTGTTTGTTTTATTTCACTGATCCTCTTATATCTCTTTTCAATTTTTGTGACCACGTTTTGTCAACAGTTCCTTTAGTTCTTTAATCATACTATTTACTAATATACCAGTGTTATTACCTCCACGTGTCTATCAATGGAGTGAGTTATGAATACTCAACGTGTGTACATTACATTGGCACGCTTTATTAAACAGCTAATGTTTGTACATTATTTGTACAATGTTAAATGCAAAGCAATGCATGGACCTGATAAGGTCGGTTTAAACTTTAGACTGTTTAGCAATTTTTTTTTTTTTCGAACTGTTATCTCGCAGTTCTACCTGAGAGGTTGTCGTCTGCTTAATCGGACTTTCCTGAGGGTGCCTAAGTGTAAGGCCTCCAGCCAGGGCAAAAAACTTACAAACTAAGCGACTACACGCTAAGGGCACCCCCTGCGGGGTACGGGCCTCGGCTTAGGGCGTCGCTGGGAGAGAACAGCAAGGGGACAGGCTGGATCGGAGTGGAGACTGTTTAGCAAACGCACATTCTATATTTTTATCCTTGTTTACACAAAAAATTATAGATAGAGACTGGAAGTCGACCCATACACAGTTTGGATATGGCTGGGCCACACAAGGATAAACACATGATAATGTTGCAATATTATAAATACTATTGTTGAATAAATATAAAGTGAAAATATCACTACCTGCCTACTTATGAACTTATTCATTCCTCAAACATTTACCTCAAGATTACTAGCTGTTTACTGGGAAAGGGTTTTTCTAAATCCCACTCATAGATGCTTCATAATTTGAAGTTTCATATGAGCGATCACCATAACGGTAGCAGTTTGAACGCCTAAGTCCAAAAGTGGTTTTCCCATCAACCAAAACAAACTAGGCGGATAACGCTATTCACATGAAACCGTCAACCAAGCCTTTAGTTAGGGCATCAAACTAAGTAACTTTACGTAAAAATTATTGCTGTGAAACGACACTTTTTAGGGATCACGTTTTACGATAGTTTATTTAAAGTAAAGTTATATCATTAAAAAATTGTATTAATAAGAAAAAAAAACTTGAAAAAATGTTGGGACATTGACCCCCAACATCTCCGTAACTAGGTTCCCATTTATGGTCTAGAATAAAAAAATGATCGCAATGACAGGGAGAACAAGTGCTTTCGGCTTCGTTAAGGGTAAGAACTTTTACAACCATTGTAATAGATGCGATGTAACAAAATTTTTGTATCTGCTATCTTTTCAGGTCTAAACGGCAGACCAGATTTCGATGAAATTAATTGGCACTTTAGCTGATAGGTAGACAATGAATTTTAGCTTAGTGTCCGAAATGCGGAGTGAATTCTAATATTATTTTATTTAATGAATTCAACTTGGGTATCAACAGTGACATTTGTAGGTACCTACTTACAGTGTAAGTAGCGTTAAAGGTGGTTATTCGGCAATGTTCTGTCACAAACCTTTCTCTTATATGTAATTAATATTTCACTTTTTAAGAAAAGAAAGTCTGGAGTTTTCTTCAAATGTCCTGAATTTTCTCCAGTAAATAATTTATGGATCTGTCATGTGGGAATCATAGACTAGGACATAGGATACTTTTTATCTCAGTAGTACGTTCCTGTAGAATTATTTCCGCTCAGGCGAAGACGCGGGCTAAATACAGGGTGAAGAGATGTCAGCAGAAAGGAAGGGGTCCGCAAGGGCCGACGCCTGCTGGGGCTGTGGCACTGTTCGAAAGAGATACCGTGGCCCCGGAACACAAGGGCGATGAAGGAACATGGATGGGTTTTAGTCAGTAAAAGTCTGACACCTCCCGCACCGCCCAGAGCGGGAGGAGTCGTGATATCCCATCCGAAAAAAAAAGGGACAGCTCTCCGCAAACTGACAGGGTGCATTCAGCTCCTTATACTGAATTCACCCCATCAGTCAGCAGAGGGCTGTCGCTAACACCCTGTATACTGTACAGTATTACATATTTACATTAATTTGAGAGTGACAATTCACAGAAATATCTGATCCATAATATCCACCTGTGTTACTATTCAGGTGTTCATACTTCCTTCCTCAATCCATTTTACCTCATAAATTACCTGGTATTACAGTTAGTATACCTACAGAAAGTATTTTCATTTGAAATAGGAAAACAGGTGTACATAAAGGGTGTAAAAAAACCTCTTAACGAAGCCGAAAGACACTTGTTTTCCTCGTAATTGCGATCATTTTTTGGTATTAAACCATACCTGGGAACCTTCTAGTTACGGAGATATTGGGGGTCAAAGTTCCAACTTTTTGACAAGTTTTTCTTTAAATACAAGTTTTTTAATGTAAGATTTTACTTTAAACACCTCCACGACCCTCGTATTAGTACGTGTATGTTTTAAGTGCGTTACATTGAGTTATACAACAAAACATGATTTTTCACCCCAAAAAAAAAAGTCGTTTCCCAGCAATAATTTTTGCGTAAACTTACTTAGTGTGATGTACAGAATGCTTGGTTGACGGCTTCGTGATGAGGTTGTTTACACCTTGTATTAATATATTTAATTAATGTGGGATATATCCGTCTGGCCAGACAGTACAGACCGCAAATGTGGTTTTCCTGTTTCTTTTACTATGAATGGTTATTCATTCATTTCACAATAATAATAATTATTATTATTACTACCTCGTTAGTTGTGGTCGCAACTTCGCAAGCGATATTGTTGAGCCTGAGGTCTTTTTTTTATATTTTTTCGGATGGGAAATCATCAAATGACTCCTCCCGCTCTGGGCGGAGCAGGAGGGAGTGTCAGACTTTTACTGACTAAAACCCATCCATGTTCCTTCATCGCCCTTGTGTTCCGGGGCCACGGTATCTCTTGCGAACAGTCCCGCAGTCCCGGCAGGCTTCGGCCCTAGCGGGACCCCTTTCTCTTTGCTGACTCTCTTTGAGGCGCGCGTGGAACACGAACGCGCCGTCGACACGGCGAGCCTGAGGTCCTGGGTTCGATTCCCAAGTCAGGCAATGTTATTGGGTTTTCCAGCAGGATTTCCACAGTAGCAACACGGAGACAGGTTGATGTAATAGGCTCGCCCCTTATCTATAAGTGGCGGAATGTGGGTGCAATATAAAGTATATCTCTGCTTAACTCTCGGGGATGACAAGCGCGTTTGCCAATTAAACTTTTGTACTTTAAATACCTATAAAGCCATTTGTTTTAAAGGATGACATTGAAACCATACATGATGATGTTACCTATGTAATGCGCACGCAACGTAAGAGCTATTATTCATTTATTACAGGAATATTTATTAGCTTTTGTGTGCTCTAGCTACTCTAGATATTACGATGAATGACCGCTCGGCGATAAGAGAGGGGAATCACTTACAAGAACCATATCGTAGTTTGTTCTTGCCTATAGGTACTTTAGTCACACCCGTGCATTTTTGTTAAAAACTAGCTGTGCTATGCCCCGCAAACTTCGCCCGCGTGAAATTATTATAAAAATATTAGGTACTTCCTTAATTGAATCGGATTTTGTTAACAATTTCAAGGGTTTCATTTTTTTACACGGAATCCTAATTCTTTTACCCATGCCACCATACCGGGGTCTCTAAATAATTAAGTAAAAAAAGAGTACGCCTCTAGTCTCTGGCTCTCTCAGCTGTCAGGCAGTAGCTCAACTGCTCGACGGTTGTAGACTGTAGTGGTGGCTCATTGTTTATAGTATGTTCCGACCGCGGCTGTGCCCGCGTAAAGCCCGTCACAGACGTAGCTATAATATATATTTTAGTAAAGCAAGCTACCACACAAGGGAGCTATCCACATCATCAGCTTATTAATGTTCCCACTGCTGCAACACAGCCCTCCTCTCTGCGAGAGGGAATGGGCTATAATCCACCACGCGGGCCCAGTGCGGATACTGCGGATTGGTAGATGTCACATGTCTTCGAATTTTTTGGTTCTAGGACATACCGGTTTCCTCACGATGTTTTCCGTCACCGTTTTGAGAGCAGTGGTGATGAAATAAATTACACAAAGTAATGCGCCTGTCTGGGTTCGAACCCACTCAGGGTCAAGATTTGCTCTCTGCGAGATGAAGGTGATGGTGTACCAAGTCCTGCAGCATTTGGAGGTCTCCCCTTGCGAGAAGACCTGCATCCCTGCCGAGCTAGATAAAAAGAGTATGCATGTAAAGCTAAAAGGAGGTCACTGGTTCAGGTTTAAAGCCAAGAAGTAGAAAAGACAACGACTGTAATGTTTTTGAAATCTTACAATGTTTCTTACTACTGTTATAAAATAAGAAAGTTTGTAAAGATTGATAGATGTATCCGGATGGATGTTTGTTACTCTTTTACGCAAGAACTCCTGAACGATTTTAATGAAATTGTGCACACAGATAGTTTATTACCAGGATTAACAAAAAGATTTTTTTTTTATCCTGGTTGTGTGACCAAAGTCAACGCGGGCAAAGCCGCTGGCACAGGCCAGTCTTTTTATAAAATTGTTTCTTAAGTGTTTTGATTACAAAAATACATTTTACAAGCATCCCCTAGCTATCAATTGAGCTGAAACTGCGCATACCTATGTAATGAAGAAAAACGACATGAAACTGCTCAGTATTTAAGCTCGCTGTGTTTGGGCTTGATGCAATTTGTCTTGGCACTATAAATTGTATGTAAATGTTTTTAGAGGTTTTGAGTTTGATAGCTCTGGTTGAAGTCCGAGTACGATGGTGGAATAGAGATTCCATAGATTCCATATCCATATTGGAAATTTTTCACTACACAAGAAAGTTCCGCAGCATTTCAACTAAATATTTGGATTTTGTTGACAAAAACTAATTTAGATGAGGTTTCTTAGTTTTGTCTTTCCAACCCAGTGTCGAGACTAGTATATGCTGGAGCCAGGGAGGCCATAGGAACTGCTCTACTAAGCAAGAAAGCCCGGTTATGTTTAGGCTCGTTCAAATTATCTCGGCATGAATGAAATAGTAGTAAGAGTGAAATAGTAGTAGAGCAGCGGTGGCCCAGTGGTGGCGGCCCCGACTTACGAACAGTAGTTAAGTCGTGGGTTCGAACCCAAGCAGGCGCATTACTTTGTGTAATTTGTTTCATCACCACTGCTCTCAAAACGGTTAAGGAAAACATCGTGAGGAAACCGGCAAGTCCTAGCACCAAAAAATTCGAAGACATGTGACATCTACCAATCCGCACTGGGCCCGCGTGGTGGAAGCCCATTCCCTCTCATAGAGAGGAGGCCAGTGTCCCAGCAGTGGGAACATTAATAGGCTGATGATGATGATGATGAACAAGAAAGATCTTAATCTCGCGCTTTATTCTGATTGCGATGCAGACGTTGGGTGACGTCAGGTACATACTGTTTGTATACAAGAAAAGCAAAAACCAATTCCTTACTTTGCTTGGCTCAAGGACTATCACAGAATCTTTGGGCAGTCTCCTTGCAAACTTTGCAGCCATGGTGCATCCTCCAGAACCCCCACCCACCACCAACAGTTTGCATCTGGAAAAAACAAAATTAATTGAAAATAAATAAAGCAACATTTTTTTAAAAGGGTCTATTTCAGGTATATACAGTAAAATGGTAAAGGAAATAAAAGGTCCTCATTTTCACAACTGAAACTGTGTTTATATTGATTGACGTCAATCAATGTTTTAACGGCAGTTCACCCCTTGTTCGAAACTTCAAACAATTAAAATTAAATTGATTCAAATGAAAGAACATTTGTAGTAGCTTGTTGTTTTGTTGCTGATTAGGTTCTTTCCTGCTATTACTTTTAGCTCTAAACACCCTTTCAAAAACTCACAATTACGCGAGACGACAAAAAAAATCTAATTAGTCCGTTAGTTAGATTATCAAAAATTATTTGTGTTTTTTCTTTTGTTACGTAAACCAAAATTAACGAAGATATGACGCTTTAAAAATTCTCAATACGTCACGCCTTGGTATAATTTTTAGCTAGTTCTGACGTCATGAGCTCCCACTCTCGAGTTTTGATGCGTTTTATTTTTTGTCAATATTCATTGATTTACAAAAACAAATAATACTTGTCCATTAATTTCCAATACTCTAACTGACGGACTAAATAGACTTACAATTTTTTGATACTGTCGTCATGCCTATTATAGTAAGGCTTGTCTCAAATACAGCGTGAGAATGACTTGCATATAAAGATGACATTACAAAAAAGGTAGACAAATATTGATAGAGTTGATGAGTTGCAAAAACGGAGGGCGCACAGTGTGACTTTTTTCCATAGACGTAAGGTGTGAATTGCAATGATTGACATGGGCTTGTGAAATTCATCTTTCATCAGACATAACGCCTTTAATCCCTGAAGGGTTTGGCAGAGGTGTAACTAAACACCCACAATTCAACACATATGTTTAAGTCCCATGTAATAGGGCGGACCCCTGATCTGTGATGATCATGGGCACAAATTCAGACTACAAGCTGCTGCTTAGAAATTCCCAGTGGTAATTTACAACAATGACACAATTTCTTTGAGAGAGAGCGAGAGAGAGAGAGAGTAGTAAAGACATTACAATGTGTGTGTTTAAATTAACTTTTGACGACCCGAATGGCGCAGCGGTAGTGTGGCTGCCTTACGTTCTTAGGGTGCCGGGTTCGAATCCCGGTAGGAGGAAATGTTCGTGTGATGAGCATGGACATTTTTTTCCAAGTCATGTATTTACTAACAAAAAGTATATATGTAGTATATCAACTATCTGGTGTCCACGACACAAGCCTCGTTGCTTAGTGTGGCACTAGATGGCGGAGTGTGTAATGTCCAGCGATTTACTTATGAATTTTCCATTCACCATCTCAATTCTACAAAGTAATAAAGAAAATCAGCACAGGCTATTTATAGATATTACTCTTACTATCAAACAGTAAGCTTTAGTATTTATTTACTAAGGTATAAGGTTCAAAGTTCCACATACATTGTATTCTGTGGTTACAGTTATTTTTGTATTATGTGTTAACTTGTGAAAGTCAACAGTAGCAGAACTGATTGGCGTACAAAAATTAATTCAAACTGATATCAAGAGTATTTGTCACAATTCTGTGAATGATTATTCCTTACATAGATATTTTACCATTAATAGCTGTTAGGTAGGAGATAAAGAAGATAACTGGCTAATAATACCCATTGGTTGTTTTATTTTAAAATGGCTTACTCTCATTGATTTAAAACGGAAACAAACTGAAAGATACCCTCTAAACTTTTGGCTGTTTTTAGATTGCTATTTAAAATGTATCTTCCGTATGGGCGTCTTGCCTGAAATAAATGAATTTTACTTATTTTTTATTTATTTAAATCAATTTACTAAAATTTACTCAAGCCTGGCTTTCATTATCTAGAGTATTTTTATTTATACTTTTACAATAGCTGACATCATAAAATTCTTATCAAATTATAGCACATGCTAGTAGTTACAAAAATATATTAAAATACTAGTTATGTAATTTAAAAAAAAAACAAAAAGCTTCAGACATTGTGTGTTTTAATGGTTAAATTGTCTATCTGCAAAATTTTGCACAATATTAACCGCTGTATTGATAATGAAATTATAATTAAACAGAGAGTTAGAAAATAAAAGCAGTCAGGCAATGAATATTGCATTAAAATTAAGTAGTGTAATATTGTATTAAAATTAATATAAGGAATTAGCAACCAAATGTTTTAGTAATAGTACGAAACAGACAAAAAATTGGTGAGTAAAGTTTTCTCAGCCATACATACATCATTCTGCAATCAATAGCAAATAGTTCATCAAAATGATATAGGCGGTGAAAATCCACATATCTTCAAATATTTTCAATAAAAAATTGTTAGGTCAGCACCTAGTATCTATCTTTATCAACAAGTGAAGTGGAGGGAGTGCAGTTTGTTAATCGCAAATTATGATTAGATTGGCGAAATACTATAAAAATCACATGGTTACATGTAGTGTCCGGTAAGCATAATAAAAAGCAACAAATACTCACGAATGTGTCGCATTATTTTTAGAGGTAACTGAGAAACTCCTGAAAATACCCGGAGTTACGACCGCGCTAAGTCTTCGAATGAAATTCATGTTCAAACAAACCGCAAACCGCACAACAAGCGCCTGGCTCTGTCGTTAGCACATTAACGATGTTTCCGCTAACAGTAGTTAAGTAACCGCGGAGGCGATGACTGTGCTGCGTCCAGTCGCGATAATTTGTTGATATTTGCAGAATATGACCTTGTTGACGTTACCATTTGCAATTGTCCGACAAATTGACGTTTTCTATTGTTTCTTTTGACATTTACTAGACTGTTTTTGACAGACGAGCAGGGCTATTACGTATCTTTCTGTAGCGTAATTACGTATCTCTGTTGACACTGTTGACAGCTTCAAATGATAGTAACTGGGCTCCAAGGAACTTATATACTAACTGGAATGAGAACAGGCAACCCAAAAACGTTCCGAGCGAGAAAGCGTCAGGAGTGGATGTTATCTCTTTCTAATACGGAGTCCAATAATCATACTAACCACTCAACCGCCCCTGGCTGCTTTAGCAGCCAGTTGCCGATTTGCCAAATGTCCCTGGCTGCTAAAGCAGCCAGTAGCGCCTTCGTCCAACAAATGCAATAAAAAATTATTAAACTGCTATTTCTAGAGCTTATTCCTCTTGTAGCATTCTCTATACTATATTCCTCAACGTTCGGACCAACAATAGCAACACTATTCCATCGACAAATCTCAAAATAAAAGTAAAAACTGTAGTGTAAACAAACTCCGCCATTTCTGACGTGTGGCGTCGTATTTCAATTGTTCTGTTATGTATATTGTTGTTTTCGGATAGTGTTATATATCAAATTAATCGTGAAAATCTGTGCTACTATATTATCATAAAGGAAATCTAGTTTTCGAATCTCAAAGTTGAGTATTTCGCCTCCGAAAGGTGGTAGGTTTAAATACCTATAGTGATTGTGTTTATACAAGAAATAAGTGTTTTTGTGATTAAAACGTGTGTGTTAACGGAAAAACAGTGCATAATTAGTATTGTGAACATATTATTAAATTGTATATACAAAAACAAGTGGCTTCATAAAGTTATAGGTACGTAAATAACCGTGTTCAAAAACGGTCGTTGGCGCAGGCCGCGTCAAAATAAACAGTGAGTATTCAAATTCTAATTTAATTCTAACTAGACTATCGTAAATAAACTAATAAGATTATGGTCTTATTGGAAAGGAAATATAATCTAGTTTATTTTAAAATTATTTTAATTGAAATTTAATATTTAGAAAAATTCAAATTAATATTTTAATAGCGAAATATCCGTTTTCATCACTGTTTTTCAAGTTCTACATTTTTTTTGAGTTTCAAATTAATATCAGTTTTTTTTTTTTTTTTATATATAGATTCCATAACTATTCAGCTATTCACTGTAAATTTTATTTAGCTATAACTCTTGTAGTTTGCGATTGTTTATCTAAAGTGTCAAATTACATGCGAATATTTCGCAATTTTTTGCACCCTGGACGGTTTGGTGCAAAAAAGTCGCGCGCGGGGCGGGTGAGTGGCTAACTCTTGAGACAGTTACAGAGTAGCTGTTATACTATTATTTAACTATGATGACCTGCAACTCAATAGCATTCTAGGCGAAATATCTCCAAGAGTGGATGACATTAACTTTTTATGTTAACTTAAATGTATGTCTGTACCGTCCAGATGCAAATTATCCATGTTGCAACCCGTCAATCGGGAATTCGAGGACTCCGTTAATATTATATATTTTTTTACCTACCCTTTGGCTAAACTGACGCTTTCAAAAAAAGATGACTCAAGTACAAAACTCAATGTGTCAATTTTGACATTTTGACAATCTTAAATTATTGCCATCTAAAAACTTTTGAAAATAATCCGTGGACTTTCAGCTTTCGTTGGCCAGACTCTAGTTGTCATTCTGAGGGCGTAGTTAGAACGCCCCTCCTTGCCTTTCATCTTCATGTAGTCTCTTCTCTATGTATTTAGGAGAGAGTAAAATATTTTCGGACAGGTAGCCTGGATGGCCACACAATAATAAATAAACTACTAGATGTTTCCAACATTTTCGTTCGCCTGGAAATTTTGATGTGTATGTGTGAGATTAAAAACTAGCCCACGACCTATTCTCAGACCTACCAAAAATATACAAAAAAAAAAATCACACTCAATTCAAATTCACTTAACGGACAAACCGTTTTGGAAGAGTTCGATAACAAACACTGTGACACGAGATTTTTATTTATTAGATTAGATGTTTACAAATTACACAATAAATCAACTGCCCAACACTCGATCCCCTGTTTTGTCTTTGACAAAGGAAAAAAAAAAGTCAAATGCTTGCTGTCAGTGTCAAGAAACTTATATACTAACTGGAATGAGGACGGGCAAGCCAAAAGCGTTCCGAGCGAGAAAGCTTCAAGAGTGGATGTTGTCTCTTTCTAATAGGGTGTCCAATAATCATACTAACTCTTGAGACAGTTTAAGAGTAGCTGTTATTTTATTATTTAATGATGATGACCTGCAACTCAATAGCATTCTAGGCGAAATAGCTTCAAGAGTGGATGTCATTAACTTTTTATGTTAACTTAAATGTATGTCTGTACCGTCCAGTTGCAAATTATCCATTTTGCAACCTGTCTATCCAGACGACTTTTTTATTCGGGGACTCGAGGACTCCGTTAGTATTATATTTTTTTTAAATTAAATTTTGTTAAGTCTGTTTTACCCTTTTTGTATTGTAAGCAACGACCTATTGTCGGGCCTACGCTGTCTCCCCATACTTATGTATTAGTGCTGTAACAAAATGATATTGTAATACCAAATGATTTGAAAAGAGTAACCATGGAGTTTCTTGCCGGTTCTTCTCCATGGAAACGACCAACACGAACCGTGCATCTTTTTCGACGTTATATAAGTGCCCATCTAGGCCTATGTGAACTAAAATACTTTGATTTTGATTTTTTCAAACATAGAAAATCGCATATTCAAGCTATGACTGTTTACCTATAATGTTATTTTATATTCCGAAACCATTCATTTTCACTCGCAGCTCACCAAATGGATTCTTTTGCTGGAAAAGCATGGAAAAATCCTTAGGACACGGAATGGTGCGGCGGACTCTTTTCTTTTCAATATTTGTAGTTTATAAGCAAACTAGGTACTACCGAAAGCATGTGCGATGTCCGATGTTTCTAATTTATATAATATACTTTTGATTACTATCCACTCACCCGCCCCGCGCGCGACTTTTTTGCACCAAACCGTCCAGGGTGCAAAAAATTGCGAAATATTCGCATGTAATTTGACACTTTAGATAAACAATCGCAAACTACAAGAGTTATAGCTAAATAAAATTTACAGTGAATAGCTGAATAGTTATGGAATCTATATATTAAAAAAAAAAAAAAACTGATATTAATTTGAAACTCAAAAAAAATGTAGAACTTGAAAAACAGTGATGAAAACGGATATTTCGCTATTAAAATATTAATTTGAATTTTTCTAAATATTAAATTTCAATTAAAATAATTTTAAAATAAACTAGATTATATTTCCTTTCCAATAAGACCATAATCTTATTAGTTTATTTACGATAGTCTAGTTAGAATTAAATTAGAATTTGAATACTCACTGTTTATTTTGACGCGGCCTGCGCCAACGACTGTTTTTGAACACGGTTATTTACGTACCTATAACTTTACGAAGCCACTTGTTTTTGTATATACAATTTAATAATATGTTCACAATACTAATTATGCACTGTTTTTCCGTTAACACACACGTTTTAATCACAAAAACACTTATTTCTTGTATAAACACAATCACTATAGGTATTTAAACCTACCACCTTTCGGAGGCGAAATACTCAACTTTGAGATTCGAAAACTAGATTTCCTTTATGATAATATAGTAGCACAGATTTTCACGATTAATTTGATATATAACACTATCCGAAAACAACAATATACATAACAGAACAATTGAAATACGACGCCACACGTCAGAAATGGCGGAGTTTGTTTACACTACAGTTTTTACTTTTATTTTGAGATTTGTCGATGGAATAGTGTTGCTATTGTTGGTCCGAACGTTGAGGAATATAGTATAGAGAATGCTACAAGAGGAATAAGCTCTAGAAATAGCAGTTTAATTTTTTTTTATTGCATTTGTTGGACGAAGGCGCTACTGGCTGCTTTAGCAGCCAGGGACATTTGGCAAATCGGCAACTGGCTGCTAAAGCAGCCAGGGGCGGTTGAGTGGCTATGTACGACAACGGTGTTCGAAACTTCGAACTTACTTACTTAATTTATTTGGATATTTCCCGTTTGTCAATCTAAAACTTGGTAACCCTAGTCGTAATAAACAACCAAAGTTAAAAAACTTCCCTAAAAAACGAAATTCCACATCCAGCAAACCCTTACTACTACACCCCTTCACACAACACAATTTTACCATTTTTAAAGCGGATTATTTCACTTTTATACAATAAAAGTACTTAAATGACTTCAACGCGAAAAAGTATCGGCCATATTGTTTACATCGGTGACAAGGCAAGACAGGGACACCATCCACCTTTGTCGGTTTCTCGCTCGGAACGTTTTGTTTTTTTTTCTTTTCTATTGAATCCATTGTACAAATTTAAACTCTCAGCTTTTGAGATAGGGTTTTTTTAATTTTTTAGCATTTTGTTCGTACTCATTCCAGTTAGTATATAATTTCCTTGGTCAGTGTCAAAACAGAAAATGGCGGACGAAGACGAAATTGACATTTTAGGAGATTTCTCTTTTAATTCTTGTTTTGCTCAAAATAGTCAAGGAATGTGAGTAAATTTATCATAAAAATAAATTCCCTAGAGACTGACATATCGAAGATGAGATTACTTCTGGTTACGCAACAACAACGGTTATGTTTACAATATTTTGTTGACACCAATTTTTCATACAAAACAATGTTTCCATCAATCTCTCCTGATATATTGAGATAAGTCAGAGGTTTGTGCCTCTGATTTAAGTCAATAAATTGCAACTGAACAATATTCCAGACATTTAACATTTTAAAATAAGTTCCCTTTAATTTGATAACTCAGTGCTCGTACAAAAATGCGTTTCTGTTGTCTTTAGTCCTTCATGCTCAAATAGAGAAGACACGGTGCATCCTCAGTGGCTCCTGGACTCCACAGCGACGAACTGGTATGATAAACAAAGTAAAAGGTAATTTCTGCTACAAAAGTAATTCATAATTTCGTTGACAAAATCTTCTTTTTCTCAGTTGACTAAGTCTGGCTAAAACTTTTTAAGCTCACAATATTCACATCTTTTATCAGTGTGATGCCATTGATTTTAATTGCACAATACTACCACCAGTCAGTGGGTTGTCTTATGGGCAGATTTGTAGGAGTTCGAGTATACAGTTAGGGGCGCTAAGAGCATCAAAGAAAACGAGAAAAAAATTGCTGAAAAACAAGTTTTTGTTACTCTATAAGATTTTGTTTTTCGGAAATTACCAATTTTATTGAAGTATCGGGTTGACTTTGTCCATAGAAACCATTTTCAAAAGAAATTTTCATTTTCTAAGAAACATGATGGCCCTAAGACTCGCCGTTTTACCACTAGTTTATGTGACAGCTTTACACATAACATAACTTGAAATTATTAAAACAGTCTCATACTTAGATTCTTTTAGTCAAGTTTTATTATTCATAAAAAACTAGGTGATAAAATGTTTACGATTTATACTTTACAGGTTCATAGAGGGCTCTCCGAGAAAGCTTTATGGAAACAGTTCTACAGACAAACATTTTAGTGATATCCACACTACTTGGAGCATGGCAGAGAGGGAAGTCCTCATTAAAGAAATGGTGAGAATTCATCAAAGTTTTTAATGAATCAAATATTAAAGTTCCTCAGGCAAAATATCTTGTTGACATTGTTAAACCGCCTGTTTAAATTACATTATTCAATGCTTACATTTGTCTTCTGCCATTTATAACAAGGTAGCAGTTAGTAGTAGTAATTGCCATCCTTTGTGACTACTCGACAGCATTTGAGTATTATGTCTCAAGAGATGCTGAAACTACTTTATCTTGTGTTATCCATGTAAAACCTGTCATTTGTAGATCTTTGACAGTTGTTACAGGTAGTCAGTGGCCCAAAAAGTCTGACAACCAGTCTCACCAAGGGGTATCATATTACCCAGTACAAACTGTGTTGTTGAGGTCAGATAGGCAGGCTCCATGTAAAATACAGCTGCAACCGATAAGACTGGAAGCCGACCCCATCATAGTTGGGAAAAGGCTACGCAGATGATGGTAATCCATCTATTAATCTTCAACTTTGCATAAATTACATCATAATCAATTTTAGTTTACAATATATGAATGATTGAGCTTATCACTTGTGGTTGCATCTGACAATAAGTTCCCAAGGTGCAATATTTGATCCATATCATTTTATTTTGGCACGCAAACAGGAACTTCTCATTGATTGTTGTATTTTTTTTTTACAGGCAAAGTATGGAAGGAATGTACGTAAAATAGCACAAACATTGAAAACAAAGACTGAAGCGGAGATACAGGCATTGATCGAAGCTGAATATGGTGTCAACTTGGAGACTCCATCATTTGGCCTCGACAAACCAGAGGATCATGAAGATGTACCAGCAGTTGTTCAAGAAGAAATAGTGACTGATGACATGACTAATATAAATAATGTAATTAACATGGTAACCACTGGAGCACCCACAATAAATGTACTAAAGAAACCATTCAGACAGAAAAATACAAACTCCAAAAGTTTACTAAAACCTGATGTGTTGATAGATAAAAAGGCTGAATTAATAGCAATAAACCCAGCAGAAATATTGTATGAAGATGACCTGATAATAGGATCGACAGAATCTATTGGTTCAGATCTGGATTTGACTGACATTGTTTCTAAGAATATAGTTAAGTACCAGACCAAGATAAAGGCAGAGAAAAAGATTGGTAATCATAGGAGAAAAAAATCTAGGAACTATGATAAAGGTGGTCCAAGGAATAAAAGCAAGGAGTTGTTGAAGTCACCCCCGGGGCGACAGCGGAAGGACTCTAGTTTATCAGAGGACAGTGTGAAGAGCCCCAAGATGCAGATAGTGTTAGGCTCTGGACTAGCTTTACCAGTATCTGAAGGGGAGCAAGTGGTAAGCTCTTTGTTAATCTATTAAAAGTTTTTTTTTTCTATTCTATACTTTTTAAAAGTTAAATCTTCATTTATATACATAATTAACAAATCTGATTAAAGCTCTAGGGCTGATAGCAGAAATTCAAAAAAAATAAAAAATTATATGCATTCTTGCAAAGAGTATCATGTCATGAATTGATTTAATTAAACACATGCTTCTGTAAAACGAGTGTATTATAATAGTTTTAAACCAACTTCTAAAAACGGAGGACTTATTGTTATTTGAATTAGTCAAGTCTAGTTTTCAATCTCAACAACAAAATGGGTTGCCCATACATATTTATAGGCATAGAATGTAATTGGTTAATGTGTGAAATGAAAAACATATTATATTAAAAAAAAAATATTGCTCTACAGATAAAAATCGAGAAAAAGAAAGACTCCGAGCCGGAGAGTGACATCGAAATAGATGTGGACAGTGACAGTGAGAGTAGTTCACCCAAAACTACGCCTGTGAAGCAAAGTAAAGGTGTTGAGGAGGCTCCTGTAGCTGTACCGCTCAGCAGGTTCGAGCCCATGCCCAAGAGACCTAAGAAAATCAACTTGGTAAGCTTATTTGCAGTTATTTATCGCTTTTGTTATAACCTAAATATGGTTATTGATATATGTAAGTATATCCTTCGTATGATGTTACGCGTACGTCAAATTTTCCTGACCTATAAGGTGTTTATCTAATACCTTTAAACGAGCAATTCTTGTATATATAATTATATCACTGTCACTACATATTATAAAACAAAGTCCTCCGCCGCGTCTGTCTGTCTGTTCGCGATAAACTCAAAAACGACTGCACTGATTATCATGCTGTTTTCACCAATAGATAAAGTGGTTCTTGAGGAAGGTTTAAGTATACAATTTGTCAAGTTTTTGTATACATTGGCTAAAATATAATGATATTTGTAGGAGGTGTCGAAAAAAAATAAGCCGTCTGAGAACTTTACTTTTGGTCGCGAGGGTGTAAAAAGAGTCTTAACGAAGCCGAAAGACACTTGTTCGGGAGAACAAGTGCCTTTCAAAAAATATCACAATGATGGGGACATCATTGTGATATTTTTTTCGTTTTAGACCAAGGCTGCTCATCCCCAAGCCCGCGGGCCCGCATTAGAATTGGTCCGTCGACAGTAAAACAGAAAAATTCAAAACAGAAAAAGAAAATGCTTCTTTCTTATGAACCCATTCTCAGGAAGCCATTATCTAGCTAGAAATTATGTACTTAAGTTTTTAATTATAAACGCATCTTTACAGCCACAGTAGTCATCAGAAATTGGTTCACAAAAGTTAGTATAGGCAAGTTTTATTTACGGGATGGCCCGCGCCGACACGGAATTGTAATTATGCTCCTCCTTCAGAATAAGTTAAGCAGCTTTGTCCTAGACCATACCTGGCAACTTTCTAGTTAAGGATATAAGTTCCATCTTTTTCTTTTGTTTTGAGTGCGTTACATTGAGTTTTACCGTAAAACGTGATTTTTCACCCAAAAAAAAGTGATTTCCCAGCAATAATTTTTGCATAGGGTTACTTAGTTTGATGTAAAGAATGCTGTGTATAATGTGAATCTCGGAAACGGCTCCAACGATTTTCATGAAATTTAGTATACAGGGGGTTTCGGGGGCAATAATTCGATCTAGCTAGGTAAAAGCCTAACAAAACTCGGTCATTGTCATTTAAATTCCTAAAAGAAGCGTCTATTTAATAAAGTGTAACCAATTTACATTGCATTCATGGCATAGTCCTTTTTATAACACAGCTTTCTTTTTCACAGGACGGTGGTGGCGGCTACACCATAATGCACACGGAATCAGGAGACTTGTACGCAATGGGCGCCGAGCCGAGAAGGGAGCGAGCGCCGCGCAAGCAGCCCGTACAGTTGCTGCACTGCCGCGTTTATAATGCTGATAAACCCGTCAGTAGCGTAGTTATACTTCTAAGCATATTTTGACAAATTATGATGTTTCGCAGGCTTTTGATTTCGTTGACCACTGTAAAATAAACTTATTAATTGAAAATATATTATTCTGATAACTAAGTCGCTTTAAAGTAACTTTAAGAGACCAAATTACTTTCGATTAAAAACACAAAAAAAAAATAGAGCCTACGTGTAGCTGATTAATAATAATAATAATAATCATTTATTTAACAGATCATACAATCCAATTTGTTAGTAATACATACACATCTTAAACACTAGTGTTAGTACATAAATATCTTTTGTAAAATTTTGTTAATAATTATTATCAATAATGTCAAAATAATTAATAGTAAAAATGTCAAAATCATAAAACAATAATGTCAAAATCACCACCAATCATGTCAAAATCGTTAATAATACATAGTCAGGAAATAAAAAGAAATGATAAAAGACAATAATCACAAGAAACATTATTTCAAGGCACGCGTTGAAGGTAATACTTGTGTTGTGGTCCAGTGCCTGAGTATAAGACCTTCTGCCCTATCGGCCACAGTGACCAAGAGCCTGTTGGCGCTGCCCCGCCCCCGCCGCACCAAGGAGGCGACACGCGCACGCATGATTGTATAGAAATCGTCTATACGTGCCTCTGCGAACATCCCTGATGCGCTACAGTGTCGTGGTAACCCCAACAACGCTCTGTATGCGTTATTGTACTGGACGCGTAAGGCGCTGTAAGCCTTTTGCGTGTAGTCGACCCATAGACTGCTGGTGTAAAAAGATTGGCAGTATGCCCTAAACAGAGTAGTTTTCACACCCCTCGAACACTTTGCAAACCTACGGATCAACATATTGCTCCTGACTGACAGCGCCCTACGCTCCCTCTCCATGTCAACATTGTCCGTCTGCGTTGCAGTGACCCAGTGCCCCAGATATTTAAAGGATTTCACCCATTGCAATTCCGTCCCACCGAGTGTGACAGGCGGCACTTCGCGATAGTCCTTAGTGCCTGCCTTGAACAACAGACACTCGCTCTTTTTCGAATTATATCTGAGACCTTGGGCCTCCGCATATCGCTCACAAACAGACACGAGCTTCCTGAGGGCGCTGATCGATGGGGCCAGCAGCACCATGCCGTCGGCGTAACTAATGTTATTGACGAGTGTTCCGTCAATGGAACAGCCTACCATAGTGCTGCTGAGCTCACGGATCAGCCGATCCACGTACAAACAAAAGAGTTTCGGTGAGGTCAGACCCCCCTGTCTGACTCCACACTCCAGCCCGTACGGATCGGATAGTGAACCTGCCCATTTCACCATATTTGTCTGATGGCCATACCAATACCTCAGCAACTCAATCATCTCTCCGGGAAGTGTTGTATCCTCATACAACTTCTTCCATAAAACACCATAGGACACCAAATCGAAGGCTTTCGAAAGATCAAGAAAACACGCGTACACGGGAGTTTTCCTGTCCGTGTAGTATCTGACAGTGTGCTTGAGACAAAGTACAGCGTGCTCTGTCGAAAGACCCGCTCTGAAGCCAAATTGGGCATCGTGAAGCGTCAGATGTTTATTTAACTGCTTGTCAAGCACACTGTCCAAAACCTTGGCAATGATCGTAGCCAACGATATGGGCCTATAGTTATTTATGTCCGCCGCGTCTCCAGTTCGATTTTTTATAATTGGCACAACTAAGGTTTTCATCAGATCTTCAGGCAGATAAGTATGTGAAAAGCAAAAGTTGAAAAACATAGCCAGCACTCTGGACAAGTGAACACCTGCATTTTGCAGGTGCTCTATGCTGAGAGAATCGTGCCCAGGTGATTTACCGCGCTTCATGTTTTTCAACACTGCAGCTATTTCTTTAGCCGAAACCCTTACCAGTGATGATTCAGCTGCTGACTCCCTTACCGTTGACAATGACTTTAAAATTGACATTTTTAATATTGGCGTACCTCAAGGGTCCGTTCTTGGTCCTTTACTTTGTCAGAATTATTTTTCTTAACTTACTGTTGTCTTATGTAAAATGCCATATTAAAGCTGTGGCTAGTACTAACAGACAAAACAACTGTCATCTCCAGGCGCCGTTCGACGTCCGTGTAAACGTATCGACGCTCCTGCTAATGGACGGTCACGCGCACACGTCGCGCGGGGAGGTGATGGGCCTGCTGGGCGGCTCTCTGTGTGAGGCGCAGCGAGTCTGTGTCGCCGTGACGGCCTACCGTCCTGCCGCCGCCGCCGCCGGCAGTACGCACTGTGACATGGACCCCGGTAACTAACAACTACAGTTGAACGAAATAACCGATCCGAAGCAATTATGTAAACACATATTCGACTTTCGAGTTGGGGTCAGCACAATAAGAGCTAGGTGGAGCGGCCCCGAACAAATACATTCGAGTTTAGTTTGCCGCTCGACTGTGTTGAATTAGCCGGACCTGAGGATAAGTGTAACATCAATAATCTGTGAGTATACTTTGCCTAATTCTTCGAGAAAATCTTATTTCATGTAGTTATGTTTGTGTATTTCAGTATCGCAATCCCGCGCCGCCGAATCTCTCCGCTGCTCCGGCCAGCTAGTCTGCGGCTGGCACCACTCGCACCCGCAGTTCCCGGCGGCGCCGTCGGCACAGGATCTGACGTCACAGCGCGGTCTGCAGCTCGCGCTGGAGTGGGCGCACGTGCCCTTCCTCGGCTTCATCACCAGCCAGCACTGGCCCACTGGCAGGACGGCCTCGCAGTACCGGTGAGATATTGTATTTTTTTTGTGGAGACGGCCCTTCAGTTCGTTTTAAAGATACGCATGAGCACCGCCACAACGACCGGTCAGTCAGTCAGTCTGTCGCCCACCAGATTATCATCCACCGCGTGGCCCACGAGGCCACGAAACAAATTCCGGTATTCTTGGAAGTTTTTGGCTTCAGTCATCCGTTCTTCGAGCAATGTCTTACTTCCACTTAGGTTCTTCAGGAGTTGGGCTACCTGATAGTGTTCACCGTAATTTATAGGCATTAGCGATACCATCGTTAAGAAAAATCTGGTCTACATTTTAAACAGTATACTGCAATTGCAGCCATACCTTTCAAACCAGTATAGACTCCTGGAGTAAGAAGAGATGGAATGTCCTTTTTACGGAAAAGCGAAATAAACCTAATAAATTATGTATCTTTCTAGATGTATCCGCGTCGAAGGCGACGACGACGCCGAACTGCCCACCGGCTACCAAATCAGCGTGAAACTGTTAGCAGACCTTACACCGGACAACCTGCCCACATTCCTTCAAGAGTTGCGCGCCGTCATGATAGACAACCACAATAGGAACGAGTTCAGTGTCGACTTGATGAAGGATATCTGTCCCCAAGCCGGGATCACGTATTTGGAAAAGGTTAGTGGATCATATTACTAATAATCCCTCGTTAGGTAGCTAGATCAAGGGCTTGATTCAGAAAGCAGTACTCCTGGACACGGCTCGTGTTGTTAGGTCCTTCTCTCTGGAGCCCTGACCGCCGGTAGCTTGGATCCTGTTCCCGATACCGGCGGGCTACAATTTTTTTTAATTAATTAAAAATGTAACTAATTTGTTTATTTATTTATTCAATTTGGGAAAACAAACAGTAGTATGTAAACAGTAAACAGTGTTGTCTTAAAATTAGACTTAACAAATATACTACCCACAACATTTTCCACATATTATGGTAAGTTGTATAATAAATTGATTAAGGTAAGTATATAATAATATATTTGTGTCGAAATAAATAATGAATAAAATATGGAAAGCAAACTTGACAGCCTCGTTGGTCTTGTGACGAATATGTAAATGAAGGTCCACTGTTGGACTCTCAAGTTGTGCAGTGTTATTTTGGTCTTCCATTAGCCGTGTGTTTAGGTGACCGGTCGGTATATCGCAATAGGCTCGTCCATGTTACAGGGAACAGATTGCATTCCGTAGTGTTGCCGGGTCTGGATGTTTGTGTATGTGAGTTTAAATGTTTGTAAACGCACCCACAATACAGAAGAAATTCCTAGATTGGGACGTTTCCAAAAAAAATTGGTATGCAAAAGTAAAGAAAGAAGAAAGAAAGTATAGAACAGGTCCATTTACCCGTTATGTTAAATTGTATCCTATTTTGTTTACACGGATTAAGCCTAATATTAGCTTGAGCTTATTTTGTTAACTAAACGTCTGTTTTATTTCACAGTGCATATCAAGCGCTTCTCATCACATGCGGTCAGCGGGCTACGACGAAGCGGACCCGCTCGTCGAACAACTAATACAAGGAATACGAGATGTCTTCAGATAGGAAAAACTCGCTACATATTATGGAATCAACTCTACTATATGTAATTACTAGCTTCTGCCAGCTGCTTCGCCCGCGTGAAGTTTGATAATTGTCCCAAGGGATCTTACTACCGGGATAAAAAGGATCCTATGTTGTAATCCAGGTTAAAAACTATCTGTGTGCAAAGTTTCATCCAAATCCGTTAAGAAGTTTTTGCGTGAAAGAGTAACAAACATCCAGCCATACATCCATACTCACAAACTTTCGCATTTATAGTGTTAGTAGGATGTATACAACATGTAACATAATTAACGCACACCCTCAGACACCTCAATTAGTTTATTATGTTATAATCATAATACATGCACTGAATTTTTAATTAAACATGTATAAGCAATGATTATTTAATAAATTAGTTTTCCTAATTCCGGAAGAATGTTGTAGTCACAGTACAAATCAACGAACGCACACAGTCGCATACGTAGGTCTCATACCTACGTATGCGACTGTGTGAGTCTTGCTAGCCTTGTAGGTATTCGCTCGCGTTCGAGACAGCTGTTAACGTCGCGTTGTCGCTCGACTCAACTTCAATAGAAAACTTCAATACATTTTAATGCCTGTTTTCTTAATTGATGTTTTAATTTAGAAAGCACTTCGCGTCATTTTTTATCAAAAGCGTTCACTATCCTATTTTTTTAAATAAACTAGCGATTTAATACGTCCCCACAAAAAAAGTCTTCAAATCAGCTGATTGAGGATTCTCATCGAATTAATCCCATATTTCGTTTTGAAAACGAGTACGTGTACACCAATCGGCTCCCCTGTCGATGGCTGTGTTCGGACGGAACGTTCCATGGCCACGAAGTAGCAGCTAACATAGTCCTACCCTGCGGTCTACTCTTTTACCATACCTTTGGTTGACTTGAATGTTCTGCCAGCTAGAACCACATTATCACCACACTGCACCGTGCCACAATCCTCACCATTAGTCACCATTTCACTGAACATTTTGTGTCAATTATTGCAAAGAAAGCGCGCGCGAAAAACTATTTGCATAAGTACACTGTACGGAAGTTAGCGCGTGACTAAATATTGTTTACATTTATTTAAGTTAGCTTTGATTGTAGGCGCCGCCGGCGCCGCCCGGTGGCTATCTCGCTCTATCCCAGGTTTTTAATTTGCACGAGAAAGGGAACGAAAACAAGTATCACATTTTACATTTTGTTGGTTTATCTATTGTGTCCTTTAACGAGTGCCTGTTTAATGTGTGCGTGCGGTTGAATCGCCAAGTTTACCTAACTGTATTTGTAACGACTTTAACTTACTTGAAATAAGGTTCATTTTTCTTTATTTTGTATTGAATGGCGGAATTTGTATTAATACAAATAAAACTGCACTTTTAAAAGTCTTATTGCCTTGAGTTACGGTCCATTTCAGTTCGCTTGGACTATACAGGAGTAGTGTGGCTATAAATTACGTAGCTTTAATTATTTTTGGGATAAAAAATTACCTACATTAAAAATTATAGAAATCGATTCAGTAAACGATTCTGAACAAAGTAATTTCAGGATGTGCGTTAATTATGTTACACGTTGTATATACAGGGTGTAAACCACCTCATCACGAAGCCGTCAACCAAGCATTCTGTACATCAAACTAAGTATCTTTACGCAAAAATTATTGCTGGGAAACGACTTATTTTTTGGGGTGAAAAATCAGGTTTTGTGGTAGAACTCAATGTAACGCACTCAAAACTTTGTGCTGATGGATGGATTGACTAGTATGGGGGTCGTGGAGGTGTTAAAACTAAAAATCTTACATTAAAAACTTGTATATATATTTTTTTTAAAACTTGTCAAATAGTTGGAACTTTGACCCCCAAATCTCAGTAACTAGAAGGGTCCCAGGTATGGTGTAGAACAAAAAAATTATCGCAATGACGAGGAGAACAAGTGCCTTTCGGCTTCGTTAAGAGGTTTTTTACACCCTTTATAGTTTAATGGAAAACAAGACAGGAACATGAAATGGTATAGTTTAATCTTGTACAGTGTTAACAATTTAAATGTGTACGGTGATGTGAGCCTGAAACAGACGTGAACAATTGTTAGGTCTGTCTCCAGATCCGTAGTGTGAGCGTTTCACTATCACTACATATTATAAAACAAAGTCTCCCGCCGCGTCTGTCTGTCCCTATGTATGCTTAGATCTTTAAAACTCCGCAACGGATTTTGATGCGGGTTTTTTTAATAGATAGAGTGATTCAAGAGGAAGGTTTTAGTAATATAATATGTCAAGCGGGCGAAGCCGCGGGCATCAGCTAGTGTGTATTATTACACTGACTCGTAAACCGTAAGTAATGTGGCATGACCGTGACTTCAAATGTTCGGCAAAAATCTGTCCTAAAATTACTGACTGCATAATTTATGTCAGGTCTTCTTAGTCGCGTTTTCAAACCTTTGATCCTAAATGAGCTTCTACATTACACAACTACACAAGCATGTAACGATTGTGCTAACTAGTATCGTTTACAAAAGTAGTTAGACCTCAATGAAAATAGATTCTAAAATGTGTCAAAGCTCTTAATCAGTCAAAACCCTTGTGAAGTTTAAATTCGTTTTCTGCATTAAAAATATGTTGTTTGAGAACGTCCTAGAATTACATGATGTTTTTCAAACGGTCACAAAAAAACCTAACAACCTAATAAGTTTCTAAGTAAATGTTTGTTATAGTTTTGACTAGTCACAAGTAGTTTTGACTGTAACATTATGTACTTAAATCTTCTAGAACCAATTTGCTAGCTGAATGTGATAAATACCTTAATTTTACTTTTCTGAATAAATGTAGATAATAACAAGTATAGTATGGTGCTCTGGCATCGCCTGTTATATTTGTCTCTGTCGTGATTTCCAACAGATTTATCATCATTTTAAAGTTGACTTGAAAAGAGAATGTGGTTGTTTAGACAATAAAGAGATTGATATTTAATGGAATTTGGAGTGTTACTCCGATTATTTGTCACGACCTTTTATTGTATTAATAATTTAGACGCGAATAAAAAATAACTATTATTTTCGAATTATTTTAAGTTTAATTTATTAAAGTTAATTGTAAAAAAGGAGATTTTTTATTATTTGGCTTCTCATATTTTTTAATGTCTCACAGTTTATCTTGCGTTTATGGTTCTTTGCGCTTGGATGACATTGTCAGGAGGGAGCTGTTGGTTTGCCAAATTGTTTGACGGTATCGAATGGGGTGGGCAACTGGGGGAACTAATGGCGCTAGCATCGCACGAACCAAACATCGTCATTGGTTGAAAATCTGTTAATGTCATTTTATATTTCAAAATAGTTTGACCTCATTGGTCAGATTGGGTTTAACCTTTTGACCGCCACAGTCGTGTATAGACGACAAATCAAAATGTGCCTAGCACGCCACGGTCGCGACTGCGTGACAGAATTTTAAACGTAAATAAATGTCATAAAACAGCATTGTTTTGTTTATTTCCCTTGTTAATGAAGTACCTTGACTCTTCTTAATTTATTTGGAGTGAATTGCTTTCGTTAGATTTCATCTATAACGTAATATGACAAAAAAGAAAACCAGTCATATAGTTCGAAAAACATAGTGCCCTCGACGCCACAGTCACCATAACAGGACACGTAGTGATGTAGATAGCAGTCAATATAACAAGAATATCGACCTCTACGGCAACTTACGTTATATTTAATTTTATGTTTGAGAAATCAAAAAAAAATTATAATACTGAACTATGCGCTCTATAAAAGTCGAGTGTTAGTTGATTATCGATTAATTGTAATGACTGTAATGCCCATCTCTATCACACTGTAGTAATGTCTGTGCCGGGGACGCCACAGTCGTCTATGTTTGACATACCCATGACGTCAAACGCGTTTTTTTCAAATAGAGTAGTTCCTTTCTGTTATTAATTAACCGCTTACGTCGGATACAACCCTGACTAAATAGTCAGGGTTGTATATTTACGATCAAAATACCACAGCTCGTTTAATGTACTTTTTTATTTAATTACATAATGATGCCCTAAAGCATTTTCCTGTTGGAATACTAACCGGCAAAAGTGCAAAATATGTGCAGCAAAGTAAAAACGGTCTGCCACTCGTTTAATGTGCCAAAAATGCAAAGTTTAACTGTGCGTAGATCAATATTTTTGCGTTTAGTATAATGAGACCTTATCCAACCATTAAAACAAAATACTTATTATTATTTCGATATTATTTATAAGTATCGGTTGCGCACCTCTAGCGCAGAGGCGAGCAAATTAAAAAAGCCGTGCCAGCTACGCCACTGTCATCATAAGGTGACAAGAAAGTACGTCATGATTGAACATAGTGCTGTGCTAGTATTGACTTGGTTTTATCGATTGTTGTTTTGAATTGTGTATTTAACGCCGAAACTGTGACACATATCATTATTATTTCTGTCATAAAGGACAAAGCGGAATGAAATAAAACTCCTGTATTATATTGTTCCGGTATAGACCTTTTAATAAATACATACTCTAGGTTAAAAAATAAATTGTTAGTGCTCTATCGATATAATTTCGAACTCACTACTATTTTGTAGGTATTATAGGATGAATTCATAGCTTGGCGCCGAGGGCACGCGTTTTCGTTTTTGACGTGGCGGTCAAAAGGTTAAGCTATACACGCGCCATCTACAATCAGCTTTGACCAGCCTTCCCCATTAGAATAACAATATGGCGGAGTAAGTTCCGAGTATGGTCACGCGGCAAAACAACCATCCAGCAAGTTTTATTGTCACACCCTGAGGCCAACCCTGGCCGAGCAGTCACAAATCACTGGGGGTCTAAAATGACCGCTTCAGCAGAATCTTATTATGAATCACGTTAAAAATTTGAATTTCTTAACATGCACTTTATGGTTATGATCATAGAGTCCATTTTAAGAATTTAAATTTTTTAACGTGATTCATTAATGATTCTGCTAAAGCGGCCATTTTAGGCCCGCAGTTTCCCTCACTCGTCAGTCTATTTAATTCGCCAGTTTCTTTGATTAGTCAGTTTTACTGATTGGGCAGTTTTGTGAATTAGACCCCAAATCAATGGGGACAAGGGAAAGAATAATGATGATGTCATAGTTTCCATTTTCAAATTTATTTTTTACCCTAGCATTCCATTCATTTTTAGCATTGGTATTCCTAGACAAAAGTTAATAATAACTTGGTAAATCTTGTAATATTATAACAAAATAAAAGTCAAAAGCATATGGCACAGTTCCAGTTTATTTTTTAAATGTTACATGTGCTGGATAAAAAAAATAATACAGTCCGATTAGTGAAATTCTTTTTACTATAACCATCGGCTGTTGTCGAGCAAGCAGCCGTGCGTCGTATCGTTGCTGAAATTAATACTTAGGTTTTATTACAAATCGTTTATCTTCACATTCGTACACTCTAAATTGGAAAACATTATAATTTTTACAATTTTAACAAGCATTTTAACCGATATAGTTTGAGCCCTTGGCTTCATTCTGCAGGTCCCGACTTGATAGTGATGTAACGAATCGAAATAGTTTATATTCGTATCGATGGTTACCGTTACATGTATCGAAGTCGACACACACAGACATGCCTCTGTTGGACCTTTTTGGTAGTACTAAGGTACTTTCACATCGTAAGTGCCTCGTATAATATAATTTAAAAACGATATAGTAATTCATCTATTTATACAGTCATATTGTCGAGTGGCCGAGCGTCGCGCATCCACTGTTTATATTACTGGGCATTATAAAAATGTACTGCGCATCAAACACAAAATGTTGCGATTTATTTACAATATGATGTACTGATTTAAAGCTACACCGAGCCGCAATATACACGAACCTAGAGCTTTAGACGAATTGGCAAGCTTCTGAACTTACAAATAAATGGAAAACACACTGGCAGTGATAAAACAATGTTGTGTTATATAAACACAAAATTCTAAATTTGAGCGACGTCTAAAATCCGATTAAATTGGCATTTGGAGTTCTAACTATAATTTAATTCGCATTCTATAAAACTTAGAATTGATGGATAAAAATATCTAAAATTCTAAGCCAAAGCCACACGATCGTGACATTTTGTGTTTGATGATTCGCGTCACAACGCAACCTTAGGCAATAAATAAAAAAAATGATTTGTTTAATTAAATTAATAAAAAATAAAGAGTTCGAAATAAACGATCGTAGCGTTACTTCTATATTTACAATGTGTTAACTTACAACTAATTAGAAGCATCAACTATGAAAATTTTTATCAACATTGAAGGCACATGATTCCGCACCCGATTCTCGTCATATATGTGCAAACATTAGGTGCACTCTCCGCTGGCAACATTCCTCTGTACTTCTATTTTACATGGCAACACTGCAAGTTATATCGTCTGTCGAAACTTTGTAAAGAAAGTTGAATGGGTAAATAATTTTAAATATTATTCCAATGTGGGATAATTGTGGTTTATAACTCGTAGATATGTGTGATACATACGCTCTGTGTGTTTTGCAATAAGTTTTGACAAACAATACAAGCTGAACTGTTGGTACATAATGGACCGGACGTGACAAGCTAACTTACACAATATTATACAATATGCGAAATAAGTACTGGTATCAAACGTTTCGCGTTGCACGACACTCGCTCCGAACTAACAATTTATTCAAACATTTTATAGACAAAGCTATTTAACAAGATAAACAGTTGGTAATTTAGTTATATAGATTCGGGCGACAAGTTTCATGCAACGCAAACGTAGACTAGTTAATATAATTGAAGTTGACTTAGGGAAACTCAGTCTGTCAATGATATAATAGCAAAGTACTTTGGCTCGGTCGTCGACACAGTTGTACTGTGATAGAAAACGGGAAGAATAAGAAAACTAATAGCAGCCTTATCGAGTTACTGTACCAGTAATGAGGAGAGATTTCATTATGTGATATGAAGTAACATCAATCTCCATTACTGATCAGTTTAAAAAGTTTAACAAAAACTAAAGTTATAGAGAGATAACCAACAGAACGTAAAGGTCCCCCACGGCACAACCGCGCGGACAGCCGAGCTCGGCTAAGACCGGTCGCAATACAGAATAAACAAATTTATTCTTACAAACTATTTTGCTAATTAGTTCTATTCACAGCTGCGGAACGGAAATTATTTATATAAAAACATGTCTCCACTTATAAGTGCAGTTTATTTCATTACATTGATATTTGATTGAGATCCCGTCGTGCGTACGATTGTTTTTTGTCAATAATTTTGAATTGAACGGCAAAGTGGTCGAAAACATGCTGGTGTCTAGCAGTATGCTATACATGTAAATTTTTCCTATATTAAGACGTAACGATAACAAACAAATACCTCGATTTGATCATTCGATATTGTAATCGATAAACCGATAATTTAGCATCTACATGTAGTTATAAAACTAATTGTACTTTGTAGTAAATAATAAATACGAGCAAGCCAGTCACCAGCATTTTTTGCACCATTTTGGTTAAAATTTCATACTCCCATTACAAATTCCGAATCCCCAATTTCAACGAAACTATATTTTATATTTAAACAGAACACGTCATTTTACATCTAAAATATTAATTTAAAAATATACAAACTAAGCAGTCATTCATGTAACACTAGGAATATAAAAACAAATGTTTGCATACCGTCATTCTGCGATTAAAAAAAATATCGTACAATAGTAAGCGTACTCAACTAGCTCGTAGTAAAAAAATAATTAAAATTAATTTAAAAAAAAGCTTAAAGAGTCAATGAGGAACAGAATTTATACAATGTCGCACAGTTACACCTATTACGATTATACTTATCGTAACATTTTTAAAAATAAATAATTTATTTAATCTATAGCCGGCCCTGTCGTCGCTGTACAGTATTTTATAAAGTTTATTATCATTTTTCGATAACGTAACCTTAATTACAATAAAATCAATAACGTCACCGGCTCACGTTTGCCAGTCATACGTAAGCCAAGAGACAGGGCGACATGTAAAGGGCATTACTCACTGGCGCAACCTCACTCGCGTTCACACTGGCGGACATACATCGATGTCAATTATTTAGCTTAGTTATTTGACTGACGGTACTTTTCATTACGCGAGACATTTTATATGGCATTACAGATTTTTTCCTACTTTTTATTTGATAAATAGTATTATCGTTACCGGTTTTAACACCACGAAAGTATAAGAAACCACTATTGTAACGTTAAGGAACACAATGACACGTCATTCGAACAAATAAAACTTACTTAAAAATAATTATAGTAATATCTCTTTTACTTTCATGACGTTACAACTTAAGCGACTTAGATATTTAGAGCTCTTGTATACCGTTACGATGCGATCTAAATAAGAATAAGTCTATGCATTAACTGGGGTTGATAACTTCACTGAGATGTCCAAAATTGTCTTTACATAATTTTAGACAACAACAAAAATGTTGACAGGAAAAAGTCCCAATATTGGTGCAACTGGATCGCAGTCGATGGACGTTCAAATCGATCCAGTGTGGTACATGAAAGCCCGAAAACAATCATCAATCGACCATCGATTAGCTTTTGAAACGATGAATAACATTGGAAATCTAATTGCACTATAGTTTACGTCGTAAATGCTATTCCCATCTCAAAATGACATATTATGGCGATCAATATCGATCAAAAATCAGTAGGGCTATTACGTATCTCTGTTGACAGCTCGAAATGATAGTAACTGGGCTCAGTGTCCATCAGTTAACGGTCAAAAGGTTAGTTTCGTATTATGTATGACCCTGTGAGTCACCGTAAAGTGATATCTACTCAGTATGATACGTAATACCAATATTATGACATTCACGGTTATCATCAAAGTTCGGTGTACAACCGAAGCTTGATAGTCACTGGATATCAGAAAAATACGTAATAGCCCTGCTGCTACTTTCTGTCGAAAAAGCCAATCCCTTCCTAATTTAAATCGCATAGTACTAAATACCCTGAACAATCGTTTCAGCTGTGGTTACATAGTGTTGTCCTGACCGCGCAGTATCCGACGTAGGGGCGTGGATGTCCGCACTAGTGCTGTACCTAGTCGATGCTCTTGACGCGCGCCATGACTTTGCCTTCGAACATGGGGAGTGTGTCCGAATCGCTGCTCACCTCTTCTTGGATTACGGTATCGAGATCCGCGCAGTTCGTTTTAAAGAAGTATCTGGAACAGAGATGACATGTACTGCAATTGTTTATCTTTAATTAAAAAGGAATTTAAAATGGCATTTTTTGTGTTATAGTTAATTTATTAGTTACTAGCGGACGTAGTTCCCGTTCCCGTGGATCTAAGGGGATAAAATATAACCTATTAGTTCACCGGAGAAAGTGTAGCTTCCCAACGAAAGTGAAAGAATTTTTCAAATCGGTCAAGTAGTTTCGGAGCATATTCAATGCAAACAAACAAAAAACAATTAAATCTTACCTCTTTATAATATTAGTGTAGAAAATACATCATCATCAGCCTATTAATGTTCCCACTGCTGGGACACAGGCCTCCTCTCTAAGAGAGGGAATGGGCTATAATCCACCACGCGGGCCCGTAGATGTCACATGTCTACGAATATTTTGGTTCTAGGACCGTTTTGTTTAAATACAACTTATTGAAATAAATAGTCGAGTTGGTTTGAATCTAGAAATATTGACAAGTAGATTTTTTGTCTGTTTTTCAAAACTTATGCCAGTATAATTATTACACCACAAGTGTTATAGCACCAAAACGGACTGAGCTACACGTCTTTTTGTTTATTGTATTCTCAAATGGTCCTATAAACGGGAAAGATCATAGTGAGAGAAAGTTCGAAAGTGAATGTTAGTTACCTATAGTTGCCCTTCCTGGGCAGGTAGTCCTTGAAGAGCTTGAGCGTGAGCGGCGCGGCCGGCACCTTGAAGCGGTACGGCACGGGCTCGTCCAGGAACGTCACCACCACCACCGTGTGCGACTCCGCCGCGCCGCCCGGCCTGCTGCCGCTGCCACTGCGGACAGGGATAACTTGATAACACTACGATAATATTAGAGATACAAGGTGACAATTGAGAAATGCGTTCTACAAATTCATATAAAAAAACAACAATTGTTCCAGACAAGGTGGTATAACCTCGTCTGGAATCTCTGCTGTTTTGTTTTTACGTACCAAAACTGGCCACTGTTTTGTATAAATTGCTACGAAAATCGAGAAGTATCAAGATATTTTCATAACATGAAGTTTACGCCGCTTAATTTCCAACGTGGGAGGAGAGCCAAAGGATTTTGGCTTGGTAGCTGGCGCCGTTCCTATAGGTAAGATTGTATGTTGATGTACCATGTGCTCCTGTATGTCAGTATGTACGTACCGTGTGCTGCGCGCCTGCTTGTCCTTCCGGCGCAGCTCGTCGCGCTCGGCGGAGGATGCACGCTCGTGCTGGCGCCGCTCCTGGCGCGCTCCCTCGGCCATCCACAGCAGGATGCGAGGTTCCACGCCGCCCTCAGAGACCACGGAAACGCCGCTGTCTGTCAGCTCTGTTACTGTCTTCTTGGAGAACGATCTGAGGGAAATAGGAAGTGACAAAATTTGAATAACTGTGTAACGTATTTTTAAAGTGAGTCCTTCCTATGTTCTTGCACATACATTGACATCCCCGGCAAATGTTGATACATAAAACCTTATTGTAGAATTAAAGAAACAACATTATTATATTATATATTATTTATTTTTATTAGATGTAAGTCATCGGATTGCTGTAGGTGTGTGAGTGGTGAACATAATATAAGTTACCTGCGCGACAACGAGTGCGGATGATGCAAGGAGTCAGGCGGCGCGTCGTAGTGTCCCGAGTCGGCCGACAGCGCGGAGGGCGCGCGGCGTGCGGGGTGTGCGGGGTGTGCGGCGTGTGCGGGGTGTGCGGGGTGCGCGTGGCGGGCCCGCGCGCGCCGCCCGCCCGGCGGGGACGCGCCCGGCGTGCGCTCCGACCACACGCGGGACACGTGCTGGTCTGCAACACAACATACACGATGTTAAACCGTACACAACACAAAAAATCACTTAAGTTTGTTTTAAAATCCTATCTTCAAGGTGGCCACGCCTGCATAATATTGTTCATTTGCGACAAGGATGACAGAACACAAAAAATACGATTTCTTTTATGTTGTTTGTAGTTGAATATAGAATCAACGAAAGTAAGTATTAAATTAAGTAATAAAATACGTACCTATTGTATACACATTCATCTTTTGATAAAAAGTTTCTATGCAAAAATACTGGCAATCATAGTACCCTTTGTTTTAAGTATCATAGGGAAATGTAAAAAAACATTCAAAATGATATATGCTGTTACTGTATACTGACCGAGAATATCTTGATCGTTGTCGTCATCAAGCTGCAACTTCTCGCGGATGGCGGCCGCTACGAGCTGCGGCGGTAACGCTTGACTCGAAGCCTCCTCGCCGTCACCCTGTGTGACAAATTATAATAAATGAACGTGACGAATGAATGAAAGTGAACTATAGTGCATCATGATTCCTTTGAAGCTAGAATGACATTATCAGGAGTGTGGAGTGGTGAGGAGTGTTGGTTGTATGAGCCAAATAATCATAAGGATTCTATAACATCAGGGCAGGCTGTATTGTCGTCATCTGTGACGTGTAGTTCGCTAGCTGGTTGCGTAATTCTAAATTCCAAGGATAGATGTCGCCATCCTTGTTGATCGGGAATTTTGTTCCAAGATAGTTGTAAGAAGCAATTCACTTATTCGTCGTCGTGTCAATAAATTGATTCCCATAATTATTTTAAATTAAATTAGCTTCGACCAGAACCCTGCCACATCGACAGCGTTGGTAGTGGCTTCGGGCAGGTACTTCAAAGTGCAAGTGAAAGGTTGAAAGAGAAGGACAGGAGATGGGCGGATTGTGGTGAGAGTCCACAGTCGCAGTTTGTTTCATCACCGTCACCATACTTAGCTATGCACAGAAGTCATGGGCAAGTGACTGACCTCGGTGAGGCGCCTTTCGAGCCGCTCCTTAGCCTCTTGGTCGCGGCGCACGCGCTCCAGCTTCTCTATGAGTAGCGGCGCGAACTCCGCCGGCGGTAACACACGGAGCTGTTCCGACTGCACACGCAAAGTTCGAGGGATCACCTGGAAAATGAGAAAAATAATTTTAAATACTTACACTTACACATTTTTCCGCGGGTAGGCTGAAACTACAGAGCACCAACAAGATCCATTTAGCGATAAAAAATATTTAACAAACGAAATACAAATAATTATGTAGTTATAAACATTTATACAAACAAATTTAAGTTTTAAGAGGTTTGACAACACCATGAAATAAGTTTGAAAATACTGCAATATGGTTATAGGGATTGACATTTACCAAGTCTTGATATAAAGCAGTCGATTGCTAAATTGTTGATGTGCAAATCAGTAACTACAAGAACGTGTATCAATATGAACTGCTTAGACAAAACATTATGATGCTGTCAGTATTTTTTTCCCCTGAAAGCTGTTGTCAGATTACACCGTACATCAACAATCTTTACCTCCATTTCTTAATTTATATTTTAATGGACTATGTCGGTAGACGACGTGCACTTGACTATCGAGGGTCAGAACTGAGAAAATGGTATTAATGTTAGTTGCAGTGTGATTATTGATAATAAAAGTCAACAATGCGATCGTGCCTTATCATCGACTGAATTGTTACATTATAACATATATACCCGAAGGGAATAAATGGGTAGGCAGATAACTTTGAAGTTCATAATTTATTGAAAATTCAATTTTTGTTGACTTTGATATATATTTTTTTGCACATTTTATTGACTTACTATAGGGGAACAGAACGAAACCCTCTGGGAAAGGGTCACGTGACGTTAAATTAACTACGTATTCTGAGATACGGTCTAGAACCAAACCGGCGTTTTGAGCAAGCTGTTTATTTTATCATTTATTGCGCCCACGTTTATGTTTGTGAATTTGTTTGTTTTCATATATGTTATGTTTATTCTGCAAATTGGTTTTTGGCAACACTTTTCACTTTTGTGCGAAGGAACATTGAAACAGATCAGTCTCTTCACGTCCATACATAATCTTGATCTTCTTCTTTACCGTGTGGTAAGTGCTGGTGTTAGAATCTTAAGGTTGCACTAGTCAACATTTTTTCCATACAAACTTCGGGGGGGTATTACTCCACTGTGTGACACTGTACATTCAAAGTTAAACATTATACCGTTTTGTCTCATTATTAATTTTGTCTGTGCGGAAACAGAATAGTAAAATAAACAGCCATTCAAAAGTTACGAGCTACCAAAGATTCGTTTTTATTGTCAATTTTAACGCAACTTTGGGCGTAAATTAGTAATAAAAGAAGTGTCAACTTTCCAAAACAAAGTCGGTACCGACAAAGCACAACTATCGAAAAAGTCAATAAATTTTACTTGTAATTGATTTATGCATTGGTTTTTTCATAAAACTCGATTTTCCAAAGGCCTTTTAGTATTTTTTTACGCGCGCTTTATACTTTGAATTATCGTGCATCTCACTGAACTCACTCTGTCGTCCACACACTACACCACACACACACACACACACACCACACACACACACACACACACTTACACACACACACACACACACACTTACACACACACACACACACACACACACACACACTTCGCACTTCGCACACTTTTGTATTATCTACTTTTTAAATAAATTATTCTATTCTATTCTATTCACGATGCCAGGTGAGACAGCATGCTTTTTGGCCACGCCCACCAATAAGTTCGAGCCCGTGACTAGTGTCACCTTAAGGCCGTCTATGGATATACAGAGATATTTCACAACAGCCTCCTAATGGGTTTCAAGTTCGAACCCAAGACACGAACCTCTGATTTTTCGGATTCTTGTGCGTATTGTATTATTATCACTGGTTCGGTGAAGGAAAACGTCGTGAGGAAATAATCTTGGTGAAGGCATATGAAAGTGAGTATTTGAGATGAGTCTTTTGTAGCAAGAACTACGCAGATTTCAGTAGACCTGTGCATCCAGTGTGAGCATTTGTACTCGTGTAATTCAATTTAGAAATCCAGAACCTCAACGGCTCGACGAACTAAAGGTTACTAAAGAATGAGAAGGCCGTATGAAGTACTCAAACTGCCTGACATTAAAAAAATATTGACCTTATAGTCCTCAACATTAATCTTTACATAGTAGAAAACAAAGTCACTCCCGCTGTTTGTACGTTTAGATCTTTTAAACTGCGCAACGGATTTTAATGCATTTCTCAGCAAAATAGATAGAATGATTCAAGAGGAAGTTTTATAATGTATAAATTCCCAACATTAGTATCTAAATTGCACACGTGCGAAGCCGGGCGGGTCGTTAGTAATAATTAAAATCAGTTTTTTCTCTCATATGCTTACCATGGCAGTATCCTGTTCCTTGTTGATGACAGCGTGGCGGTCGAGGCCGTGTAGCCGCGGCCGGTGGCGCGACTCGCGAGACTCGCGCACATTCCGCGCCGACATGCCGTCGCTACAGGGATGGAAGATATGGGTTACACGGGTGTGCGACTGAGATGGCGACTTAGTTTGAAAATTAAAGGGGTATAATTTATTTTTGAAAGGCTCTAATACTTTTACTGTTAGGCAGCATCATCCCACAGCTGGCCAAAGGTAAAGCCCCATGACTTCCAGTTCTTTTGATCCAGGAATTTGGACCACTGATCATCTAATGGGTTGAATAAGCACAGTATTTTCTACTAATACTATGACTTTTTTTTTATTAAGTAAAAATGACTAAAGACACAGTAAGAATAAAAATTGTGGGACCTACTTTTGTTTGCGATGAAAATAACTTTGCAACATTACTTACTTGAATTCGTTTTAAAAGTGTTATTAGAATCATCGGTCTGATGCAAGTTAATGCGTATCACACGGATGGGGTCAAAATGATAAATTAGTGCTAAAAAGTTAAGCAGTTCTAAAGCTCAATTGTACAGAACAACTAAAAGATACTTTCTATTTAATAGTAAATATTCACTTACTTGGTTGTAGGATCGTTGGCTACTTACTTACAGGGAACCCTTGTCCATTAATTATTATGTACTTACAGTTTACTGTGGACGTGTGGACACAGTTATACCATAACGAACCCAACCAATTGATTGTGAGAATAAATTCTAGTTTCAAAGTACTGACTGTTACTAATTTTAGATAGATTTTAGGTAAATTAATTTTAAATCTATTTATATCATACGTTTTATACTGTTTATACTGAATGGGAATTTACCAACATTACTTTTTCCGACGTATACTTGTCGCAACATAATTGTGTGAGATATTTTGCAAGTTTGTATTGGGAATTGGTTCGTTTTGGAGATACTGTGACTACTGATACTCACAAACTGCTGCCGTCGTACTGCTGAGTCCTGGTGAGACTGCGAACAGTAGCCCGCGTACGACACGTGCGCACTGTACACGACCGCTGCGTGTCGTGCACCTACACACGCATACACTACACACTACATGTACTCACACACTGCTGCCGGACAGCGACACGGCGTCGGAGTCGGTGCGGCCGCTGCTGAGGCTAGCGCGCTCCGAGTCCTGGCGGGACGCGGGGCAGTAGCCCGCGTACGACACATGCGCACTGTACACGACCGCTACGTGCCGTGCACATACACACGCACACACTACACACTACATGTACTCACACACTGCTGCCGGACAGCGACACGGCGTCGGAGTCGGTGCGGCCGCTGCTGAGGCTAGCGCGCTCCGAGTCCTGGCGGGACGCGGGGCAGTAGCCCGCGTACGACACGTGCGCACTGTACACGACCGCTGCGTGCCGTGCACATACACACGCACAGACTACACACTACATGTACTCACACACTGCTGCCGGACAGCGACACGGCGTCGGAGTCGGTGCGGCCGCTGCTGAGGCTAGCGCGCTCCGAGTCCTGGCGGGACGCGGGGCAGTAGCTCGCGTACGACACGTGCGCACTGTACACGACCGCTGCGTGCCGTGCACATACACACGCACAGACTACACACTACATGTACTCACACACTGCTGCCGGACAGCGACACGGCGTCGGAGTCGGTGCGGCCGCTGCTGAGGCTAGCGCGCTCCGAGTCCTGGCGGGACGCGGGGCAGTAGCCCGCGTACGACACGTGCGCACTGTACACGACCGCTGCGTGCCGTGCACATACACACGCACAGACTACACACTACATGTACTCACACACTGCTGCCGGACAGCGACACGGCGTCGGAGTCGGTGCGGCCGCTGCTGAGGCTAGCGCGCTCCGAGTCCTGGCGGGACGCGGGGCAGTAGCCCGCGTACGACACGTGCGCACTGTACACGACCGCTGCGTGCCGTGCACATACACACGCACACACTACACACTACATGTACTCACACACTGCTGCCGGACAGCGACACGGCGTCGGAGTCGGTGCGGCCGCTGCTGAGGCTAGCGCGCTCCGAGTCCTGGCGGGACGCGGGGCAGTAGCCCGCGTACGACACGTGCGCACTGTACACGACCGCTGCGTGCCGTGCACATACACACGCACAGACTACACACTACATGTACTCACACACTGCTGCCGGACAGCGACACGGCGTCGGAGTCGGTGCGGCCGCTGCTGAGGCTAGCGCGCTCCGAGTCCTGGCGGGACGCGGGGCAGTAGCCCGCGTACGACACGTGCGCACTGTACACGACCGCTGCGTGCCGTGCACATACACACGCACACACTACACACTACATGTACTCACACACTGCTGCCGGACAGCGACACGGCGTCGGAGTCGGTGCGGCCGCTGCTGAGGCTAGCGCGCTCCGAGTCCTGGCGGGACGCGGGGCAGTAGCCCGCGTACGACACGTGCGCACTGTACACGACCGCTGCGTGCCGTGCACATACACACGCACACACTACACACTACATGTACTCACACACTGCTGCCGGACAGCGACACGGCGTCGGAGTCGGTGCGGCCGCTGCTGAGGCTAGCGCGCTCCGAGTCCTGGCGGGACGCGGGGCAGTAGCCCGCGTACGACACGTGCGCACTGTACACGACCGCTGCGTGCCGTGCACATACACACGCACACACTACACACTACATGTACTCACACACTGCTGCCGGACAGCGACACGGCGTCGGAGTCGGTGCGGCCGCTGCTGAGGCTAGCGCGCTCCGAGTCCTGGCGGGACGCGGGGCAGTAGCCCGCGTACGACACGTGCGCACTGTACACGACCGCTGCGTGCCGTGCACATACACACGCACACACTACACACTACATGTACTCACACACTGCTGCCGGACAGCGACACGGCGTCGGAGTCGGTGCGGCCGCTGCTGAGGCTAGCGCGCTCCGAGTCCTGGCGGGACGCGGGGCAGTAGCCCGCGTACGACACGTGCGCACTGTACACCGACCGCTTGCGGTGCCTGCCGTGCCACCCGATACATACGGGGGAGGAGGAAATAGAGGAACTCAGGCGAAGAAAAAGGGGTAATGGAGGAACGGATTTGTGTCGATAGGCAAATAATTATTGATTGACGATATTAAGATTATTGTGGACGTCAAAAAACGGTATTTTGTAAAGGAAAATTATTGTCAAAATTTGATATTGGGTTTTGAAAAATATGCCAATTTTTTATCGTCAATCGTTCAAATGCAATAGAAGGATGATGGTGGGAATGGTAGGTATGTATAAATTATGTGAGGTGGCAAGACAGAGCGTTTAGCGTGTAATGCGGCGAACGCAGCGAACATGCAGCGCGGAACAAAACATGGGGGCAAACAATACACGGGTACATCAGTCAAGCTGTCGGGAGCGAAATTAAAGTAAAAATAAAAATAGGCGAGTGCTGGTTCGCTCATGCAATGCTGGGGGTCACACTTCATGAACTCTTACACTAAGGCGGGTTGAACATCTTTTTGGAGACAAGCAAAATACAGGATTTTTTTGAATTCATTGGAAAAAAAGGTTATAGGAATAAAAATCTATTAAATTCCGATTTTTACAACTCGGTAAAATTTTGCCAGCTAATTTAAAAAATACTCTGTATACGGCAATTTCTAGCTTTAGTTGCCGTTGGGTTTATTAAAGGTGGATAAGTTTGTTGTTGGATAATTGTGGTCGCTCACCACATATCGACCTTCATGGTGGCAAGGTTCATATGAAAATCCTGAATATTGGTATTTTTCCGATTGGTTCATATGAAAATCCTGAATGTTGGTATTTTTCCGATTGGTTCATATGAAAATCCTGAATGTTGGTATTTTTCAGATTGGTTCATATGAAAATCCTGAATGTTGGTATTTTTCCGATTCAACCCGCCCTATGTCAATTATGAGTATATTTTGATACGTCAGTATTATAAACTGTTCGTTTTTGAAGAGTAATTTAGAATTTTGGTTTTCTATGTGGATCAAAACTGGATCTTAAACTAGGCCAAATCTATTGCTAATAATAATTACGTTTTGTACTCTCATAACTACTTAATACAAGTAAAACTAAGAAACTAAACATTGATAACAAAAATTCAGCAATCTACTGTGACTAAAAGAGTACAAAACTACAAAAACTTGCATTAGATTTTTGAAAAATAAATAAATACAACGAAAAATCATGAATCAAATGCAAGTTTCTGTGAGATAACACAATATCTGACATATCTAATGGTGCTTTTACATGGGCAAAAAAATTGCACAATTTTTTGCAATTTCTAAACAAACTCTCTACTGCATTTAAGTGCTCGATGTTGCCGAGATGTCATGTTTGAACAAAAATTGCTAAGAATTTCACAATTAATTGCCCACGTAAGCACATCTCAAAATCTATTCACAACGTCAAAATCTATAGTCTATAGCTATACAATAAGTTATGGTGTGAATAAAGCGGTGTACTCACGGTGCGACGTCGGAGTGCAGCCTGCGCGACTGCGTGGCTAGTAACGCGTCGTGCGTCAGTCGCGCGGCGGGCGCAGCGCCCGTGCCCAGCTCTTCGCCTTCGTGGAGGGTGGCCAGACCACCTACGGCCCCCTGTTGGGAAAATAACGATACTGCAGACCTAACGTACGCGCCCAAACCTATACTCCAGCATCTGACGTATGAACTATGGGCGGCCAGGGTGACTTACAGCTGAAATCTATAACGTATGGGTCCAATTTTTAAGCGATTAAGCTGTCTACCTAGCGCTTAAGCTATGAGCCAAAAACTAAACTGTAGCTAATCACTTAAATTATTATAACTTCTGAACTAAACTGTAGCTGTATGAATATGTAGTATCTATGGTCAAACTATACTGTAGCTACTGATCTTATGGACCAAAAACTTCACTTTGATCATGAACTATTCAGAAAATATTCACACCTAAAGAGAATATTTGGCAACAATTCAAATCCTACCCATTTTTTTGTTTTTATTCGTATTCATTACTTTATTTTCGTCTTCATTCAAGTTATATCCACCTAAAACAAAAACGGTTTGTACAAAAATAACTGCGGACAATTGTTTTGTTACCTCTCTAGGCGGACAGGGCGGCGAGGCGTCTGGCGACGACAGGGGCTGCGTGGCGGCGCTGACATACGACACGTACGCGTCCGAGCGCAGGAACGACTGGTACGTCGTCTCCGTTATCGCACGCGTCACCTACGGTTACACTATTGCGATTAATATGTCGGAAGGTGAACAGACTTCTTCTTGAGTTTATTTTGTAAAAAAGGCGTTTTTGTTAACTGATGGTTCTGAAATACGGGTAAATCAAATTTAATTAACTAGAGAAACTTCACGGACGTGATGATCATTGATTTAATTATCATATTATAGAGGTCTAAAAACAGGGAGGTGTTAAGTTTCTGCTGTACAAAGGGAACATCCTTCAAGCAGAAGGTTGGCGACGGTTTCTGTATATTTGAAAGTTTGAACTCTTTATCGTATCTTTTTGACAAGAAATTGAAAGTTTGAACTCTTTATCGTATCTTTTTGACAAGAAATTGAAAGTTTGAACTCTTTATCGTATCTTTTTGACAAGAAATTGAAAGTTTGAACTCTTTATCGTATCTTTTTGACAAGAAATTGAAAGTTTGAACTCTTTATCGTATCTTTTTGACAAGAAATCGGACATAATCTTTATTACTTTAGGGTCTTTAGGTGACATACCTCTTGCTCCATATTATCGAATATAGTCTTCTCGATGTTGGAGCCATCCTTAAGGCTCTGCTTCACTTGCGTCTTCAGCTCCTCTGGCATCGCTAGCTGAGACTTGCGCAGGAATCTGAACAGATGTCAACTGTTTTGTAAGTTCTATACAAGAAGGTGATTACGTGAGGCGTTATTGTCATGATTGTAATGCTTTTTAATAAAAAAAATCCGCAATCCGGTCTAGATTGTAGCTCGTGAAGTTCTGAAGGACGAAAGGAGACTGGATTTGTGCTGTGTATGTGGAGAATTTATTTATTTACTCTCTCTAAACATACAAATATCCTTACAGGCTATACCCAATGCGATATTGTAGCACACTTAAAATTAAAAAAAAAACATAGTTCAACTGTTTTTGACATAGCAAATTCTAAAGGTAGCTGTTCTTGTAAATTCACCCAAAGCGCAACAGAATATGTCCAAGTCCTCGGCAATGAGGTTGAGAGTGCGGAGCGCGCTCGTGAGAGGCGTCTCGCGCAGCAAGTTAGTTCGCGCGCGTGGTTCTACCAGCAACCGCGGCTGGCGACGACGACCCACATACCCATCTGGCACGGCTAGCTCCACCCTTCGCAATATATCCGCTTCGCAATATATATTAGAATGTATTGTGCTTCGTCCCTTTTTTATAGTATACAGCTTTGACCAACCCTTCAAGGAATATTTATAAGGTCTCACTCACTTGTAAATAGCGGAGACGACCTGCCGTATCTTGGAAGGGTCGTTCTCCTGGCGCAGACCTTGCACGGCGAAGTAGAAGTTGAGTCGGTCCACGTGCAGCCCGCCCGCGCCGCCCACGTACTTGCGGAACAGACGCACTCCTTCTGCGTCCTAAGGAAGATAGATAGAATACTAATTGCATGACAAATAGGACAAAAACTAATATGACACATGGACATATGGAATGGTAATACGAATAATTTACTATAGTACACCATCACAGGACAATTTTGACCTTACCCTGTCACGAAAAAATAGAAGTCGTCTCAAATATGTACAACAAGACACAATCACACAGAAAGCATCTACAATTACCTCAAGCAACTCGTGCAGGCTTCGTGCCCAGCGCATATAGGGCGGCGAGGCGGGCGAGCGCGCCGAGCTTCCCGACGAACCTTCCGTCTGCTCGCGCCACGCCATGCTGACCCTGGGAACAACACATACATATGACCACTAGCCCTTAAGTGCCGGCCATTCTGACCCTCGATCAAGTAGGGTAATACAATAATTTCTATGTGCGTGACTCACTTGGGCAGATGTGGTTGTGCGAACACATATTTGGACTGAGATTTGCTCTTCTCCTCCCCAGAAGCCGGCGGCAGCGACGACCTGTCAGCAAGCTTGTGCTCCCAACCTGCATAAGAAAAACCAATTAATGCGTGCATCTAGAAAAGTGCTTTGAAAAATAATGAATATTACAGAAAAATGCGTGTCCAGTATCATTTGAGCTATGTGTCAGGATGTAATTCTAGACCAAAATTATCACTATCGCCACTTTTAATAGGAACAGGTACAAAAAAGTGTTACCTTGCGGGTGGCCGCCTATAGGAGTGTGGCTCATGGCGCACAGGCCCTTCTCCCACCCGCGCGCTGCATGGCGAGACACCACCTGCACACCAACATCACATCAATATTTTACTTAAGGTGAAATGTCGAAAAGAGTTTAACTTACAATCTAAGTAAAGGCAATACATAAGAAACACCACATTTTCAAAATTATAAGAAATATTTTACTGAATACATATGTATTCATTACAGTTTTCTCCTATAATTTACCTCTGGTGCAAATTTTTCTAAGAGATATGCCTTTTCAAGCCGTTTTACACCCATTCTTAGTAACATAGATCACAAAAACTTTGAATCCACTTATTTGAAGCCAAAAAACCACCTTTAAACAGTTTTAATGGATGAATAAGCTTATTATAGCATCAATAACTCACAAAAACTGTTTGAAAATACCCAAGCGTTCTGTTCACAGATCAAAAAGTTGGTATGCCACAAGAACTGCGCACCGTGCCACATAAAAAATCAATATGGCAAACAATAAGGATCATATCCAGTGTATTAGATTTGTATAAGTTAAAAAGGGACAGCAAATAAAAAATGAGACAGCGTGCCAAAGTCAAGAGTCTCCGGCATCGATCGGTGCTGGAAGGAAACATCACATTAGAGCGTTCCGTGCTATAGAAACTTATTGTTGTGTAAGCTATACCATTACATATTAATCCACTTATTAGAAGGAATAAAATATCATATTTCATTACTCTCTTGGCACAAAAAAATACCAACTTCATTTGGAACAGAAAATATTAATTTTTAATTTCTATACAAACATCCCTATGTATTGAAGAAAAAAGGGACAGATCATAATAAGAGCATGTCAAAACAAATTAAATCATAACTTCATGGTTCAATAAGCAAGTTATGAAGAAAAAAATACATAATAGGGTCATAAAAAAAATCCATAAAGGACCTTACCATGTTCATTGTGCTTGAACAAACAATACACTTTTGAGTTACACTGGTTTATAGACTTATTTCCGAATATTATAACTTGATGTTAATAATCTTTAAAGTTTTTTAAGAACAGCACGACTGCACAACGCTACCGCAATGGTCCGAGTGAATCATAGACGGAGGCTGAATGTTCAACACAATAGGGTACGGAATAATCTCCTCCTGCCCTTCAGTTTTGTATAGTTGTTGTACTTATGATAGGGTTGATTATAAATAAAATCAATAACAGACTACAAAAAAAGGTTTTTTGAAGAAGAGGTGAGCATAACTTTATTTATGTTGTTGTTATGTCATTCTAATAGTTGTGGCAATAGTATGCTTCCTGTTCTTATTATAAAGGATAAATATTATAGACTTTTTAAATAATATGAGGTAGGTGAACATAATATTGTTCTGAAAAGTTATGATTTTACAGGATAGGAAAATACTACAATAATTAAAACAAAAATGTTTTGAGCAGGTCATGATGCTAGCGTGTTACGAAGCGTCACATTGTACCAAATTCAACAACTTTTCATTGAACATGACGAGCATAAACACAGGAAACAAGTTGTAAACAAAGACCCAGCTCGTAAAAGTAACGTCGCGGTAACAATCACGACGTGTAAAAATATCAATAAACTATTAGAAACCAAAGAAGACCTTCAGCTTTATCTAATAGCCGATCATCACAGACCGAATTGAAGGCAATAAATGCTATTTATGCCGAAATACCATGCCGAAACCCGGAAGGGCTATTATACAACGATAATATGTGAAAACTTACATGTAAACGGATATTTTTACTTGGCACGTAAGTTTTGAAAGCCGCTCCAAAAGATAACTGATGACATTAATTGAAAACTTTCTTCGAAATAAATAATAAATTAGCTTGAATCCGTTTTGTATACAACAGTGAGTTTGACGTTTGTTTGACAACCACCCATGACAGACAGCTGTAATCTAGCGCCATCTATCGACGACGCTAGGAATCACGTCTAGCGCGCGCGTTAAGTTCTTTGTGAAAAAGTGCCACTAGATGACGGTAGCTGTACCGACAAGTTGAAGCTGTTCATAAGCGCGGCAAAAATAAAAAAAACTTATTATTCTAACTTTATATTTTTATGGAGGACGAGTCGGGACTAAGGTGGAAATACCTGTGTAGCAGCTTAATGCCGCTGCATTTCGGTGTTTTGTGTCTTGTCTATATGCTTCGTATTATCTGGAACAAGAAGAAAATTATTGGTTAGCAAATTGTATTTCTTGGTAAACAGAACTACTGAATTAATAAAAAACCTATTAAAGTAGGTACTTATACTGAACAAAATTTTCAACCCAGGTTTCTATCGGCATGCTTGCGAAGTTAGTAGTTGTAGGGTTCTTATAGTAGGTGTATCGCGACGTCATGATATTCACCTTTTGAAGGCGAATTAATTTGAGGATTCCAACTCGATTTACAGATGAAATGAATAGATAGGTAGATATCAAAGACGTTTCTCTGAGTATAGCTCTGATATTTGATTTCGCGAAGATCACACAGACGGCAAAATTGATTTGTCAAAATCTTGTAGGTATGTATTGTAATTTGACTGTCGCTGGGGGTCTCAAATTATTGATTTCACTCAATACCTATGATATCAATGGGTACCAGTAATCTGCCACTATCGAACGTAACACTACTGTCGATTGTCAAATTTATGAATTTGATAAAATTATTCTTTTCAATAGAGACATAATGCTGCCTGCCGAAGATTGTTGGCCACTTCCGTCTTATCCTAGCCTTTTTACACCTTCCGCGGAAAAAAAAGCATGTAGGCCAGTATGCCGTATGGTCCATTTCATGTACTTATTGGAATTCGGGAACTATCAAGTCATACTCGGTTATAACAATTTGAAGACTTTTCACCAAACATCAATAAAGCTAACACAATAATCATAAAACACGTTTTCACATCCAAATTACCACCACCATAAACCAAAATAACATGTCGAAACAACTATTACCGTGTACATTTATTTATCTAAACAATATTTTGGTAGATAATAAAGTTTAATTCCCTCGCCAATAATGCTCGCGACTGATCTTGTATCGATACCGCTGAACATCCCTATAACTTCATTAGCTGTAACGATTAATCGACTATCGATATCGATAAAGGCCCGCCCCCAAAGCGTCATTAGCCGAGAGCACGCACTAAGCGACTCTTTGATGTGCGCAAACTTTTCGTTTCCCTTTGATTGGCATAATGGAACTGTGCGTTGTTATTACACTAATTGAATTTTCGCAAAGTCCGAGCCGTATTACTGGAACGGATTTGGTAACGTTGTGTTTGTACCTGTCTACTGTCCTAAGGGGTTTTAAATTCATTTGCATGGTCGATAAATTAATTGTACTTATGCTTTGTTTGACTGGTTATTCGAATTTGTATTTAATTGGGCGCTAATGTACTAATAGGTAATGTTGTTACAAGACAAGGCTTGATCTAACGAAAGGTTCGAGGAAAAATCTTAATGATCTTATTCTCTTCCTTTGGGACTCATCATCTGCCTAGCCTTTTCCCAACTATGTTGGGATCGGGTTCCAGTCTAACCGGATTACCGGATGCAGCTGAATACCAGCTTCTTCTGCGACTGTGGTGCTTAAAAAACGGTTTTTAATTCAAACCGTTTTTTTCTGCTCCTGGTACCTATTGCCTATTGTGTAGTCTTATTATTAATGGACAAAATAATAAAACCAAACTGACTGAAACATTATAAATCGAAAAGGTTGTTACCTATAAAAACTTAATTTCACTACTGTATCACTCAGCAAAGACAAATTCTCTATGAAGTGAAGTTAAAAGGGAAAATACGACTGTATGATTGGTTTTACAAGTCAGCAAGATCAAAGGGCCAGTAGTCCTTTCATTTTGGGCCGCCATTCGCGGATTACATTAAAAAAGAGAGAAAGAAAATGTAAAAAGTTAATTATAGGTATTTAAGTGAAACAGTCACAGATAAAAGAATCACTGATTACAGACCAAAGCCTAAATAAATCCTTTGAAGAGGTTTTGCTTTTTTGGCGCGTGGCCTACGTATTAATACGACTTGTATAAAATTACTTACGCCCAAACAAATTGCTTTCCTTTGAAAGTTCTTTCAAGTCTATTTCGTATATTTTCGTACTAAATATTTTGTGTTACATTTTTTAATGTGTTTGTTTCTCTGATTAGCAGCAAGCTGGTATCCTGTCTAAGCTAGACTTCACATTTGTGGCCAAGGAACTGATGGATGCACAGAAGAACTTAGTGGCGCGCCTAGGGGTTAAGGTGGATGCTCCAGGGTAGCCCGCGAATGAATTTACTTTTTCAAGGTCAAAGTCATTCCTGCTCCTTTATACGCTTAGAGGGTTGTATTGATGATTATAATTCTATAACTGCATACGTGTTACAGCCGCGAATCATATTTTAATCAACATACAACCTGACACTGACCTGCGAATTGCAATAAACGTCTGCAAAAACTGGCGCATTCACCTTAACAATACGGCAAGCCCATAAGGCAAGCAGACTGTTCAGCAACCCTAACGTAATGAAGAGTAGTAGGTTATGAGGGCAAGCCAAACTTGCAGGCTTGCAAGATTATTGAAATAAAGATAAGAAAAAAAACAATAAAAAACGATAAGAACTCAATAAACCACGACTCAATCAATTTACCTTATCTTCCAGTTTCCTTAACAAACACCATATGCCCATTCATACCCTATAACTTAAAATGTAGCGAAAAACGTTCAAAAGCGGTCCCCGGTCCCGTCCCAATACATCAATAGTAGGATAGTAGTAACCATCGGTAACAAGAGATCAAAATGATAAGGGTACTGATTCATCGTATTAGCGTTCTCTCATCAAAGGGGCTCGGCCACTTTGATCGGGCTGCTTCCTGAGAAATTCCTTTGGCACTAAACAACACACTAATCAATCGGGAGGGGTACCCTGTACACGCTACACGGTCTACGGTATACCCAATCGGAAAAGGCATTAAGGGCAATAGTTCCAGCTTGCGGTAAACTGTTTGCGAGCGAGGCTGGGAGGTGTGGAGGCCAGGCCCGGTGGGGGATGTTCTCGCCGTACATCAAAGGCGGGCCGAGACAAAGCTTGAGGAGCCTTTTAACTTTATTTAGCGGAGTGGTAAGTTTAGCCGGTCGCGAATCGCGCAGGTTAAAGAGTAACACACTCACTTTGAGCCCGGCTGTGGGGAGGCGGTAGGGCTGGCCTGTGCTGCGCGAACGAAAAACCACTATGTTGCTCTACGAATTAATTAATGGAAACTTAAAAAAGACTTATTTTTATGAAGGATTTTTTTAAGCATTTCAAAGTTATTATGTGACTATTATATTGTTGCCAGGGCTCGGTAACCGGTTAAAATTCTTAACCGGTTACGGTCATTGACCCCAAACCGAAATCGATTTAGGTTAAAGGTTGCACTTTACCGGTATTTATCGGTTTATGAGCAAAATGCTTTTTATGATTTTTGGTTATGATAGTCAAAATTAACCGATTAAATCCAAGTTTCCCCCAAGGGTCCCCGGCCCCCGCCATTCTCGCTCGCACGGTCTGGACGTTGCGATGTTATTTTGATTGGTTCTATTTGACGTCCTCAGATCGAACATTTTTTTTTCATAATATTTTCTGGGGTAATGCCACTATAACTTGTTGGAAGTGTTAAAAAAGTAGACGAAAAAAAATACAAATTCGGAATTAACCGGTTATTATGTGTGTCAAAACCGTTTGTGCTTATGTAACCTTTATCATTTGGGTTACATAAAACAGTTCACTTGTTTAACCGGTAAATCAAGGAACGATATATTTACCGGTATTTAATCGAAATTAACCGCTCTTTTTAAACCGGTTCAGAGCCCTGGTTGTTGCTGATGCTGTGGACACAAACACACCAGATTGTGCTTCAAAAAACAACAGCGTCTAAATTATCCCGCTAGAAAAAAAAAACAGCTCTAGAAACGTAGCTAGCTACCCCATAAAACTGTCGACGTACCTACTTCCATCACTTGAGTCAATAAATTCTCAATGTTCTCAATGTCCGACGAGAAGGAAAATCCATCAAACGAAATTAATCCATCACATCATTTAAAAAGCAATTAAACTTAGATGGTCGGTACCGTGTGACCGGTTTGTCGTAGGTCGCGGTTCGTTGTCAACCCTGCGGGAGGGTGGGGGTATCAAACGGGCCGCTAATGCCGCCCGCACCGCGCCGCAGCGACGCTTTGTCGGCGCCCTTTGACTCGCCGATGATACCACGCACCACCTAAACCTGCAACTCTTTGGATACGACAATGTGGGGATTTGCGATTTGTCGCACCTCCTGTGGCGTTGAGTGTTGGGTTGAGTACCGGACGGGGTGTTAAAGAGTTGTATGTGTAGTAAATAACAAGAGAATGACTTCCATTTTCTTCAGCACTGCAATTTTCCTGAAGAAAAAATGAGTCAGGTTCTTATTATCTCATGATAAAGCGGTTCTTCTTTGTAAATCAAGTAGCCTGTGCCTGGCTTTACATCAAGTCGTTCTTCTTCTACTTCGTGTCACAGCACTGCGTCTGTATTTTCAATTTATTTACTTGAGTTTATTTACTTTGTCGCATTAAACTGTTCGGTTCTAGGATATATTGATTCGTATCGTACTCGTAGGTACTTTTCATCAGCATACATTAACAATTTAACACGAGACGAGGTGGTGAGGTCTAACTAAATTAAGTCTAGAATTAACACGTGTTCGGGAGGAATTTAAGACTATTAACGGGAAAGGTTCAGTTTGTTCAGCAACAGGCTAGTGAATGTGAATTGAATAGCGCTGTCACATCTACAGAGATGATTTTAATTAGTATGTCCAATTGTCCATGTGCGTATCATATTGGCAAAGTGAAAGAATCTCCAAAATTAATTCAAAATATCATCGTACATCTTTATCAGAAGAGTAAAACTTAGCAGATTCTGTGTTTAATCACGTCATGAAATAAATTAAAGTCACCAAGCCTCGTGTTGATGGGTTCCTGCTGGACAAGTACAATATCATTGATCGCATCAGCGCATATCACCAGGTGAGAACAGGGGACAAAAGGTGACACAATCTTCAAAAAATAGGGATCTCATAAAGGTTTCGTTTTAACGTATAAAGTTCGGAAGCCTAAAACCATCCTGGATATCCATTCAGTAAGTGATCGGGAAGAGTGGCCGTTATTAAGCAATATCAAGGTAGACCCTTATTTCCAAATCCCATTTCTATTACCAAGAAGAAATCCCCTGCGACAACCGCAAGGTCCTGTGCGGTGACCAACAAAGCAAATTGCCTGGAATTTGCCTTTTCGATGTTGTTAAGAGTCTAGAACTGGAACAATCATTTTGATTGGCGATGCATATCGTAAGGGGGACGTAGATAAACGTCGTGAGAGCAGCAATATTGTCCCTGTCACACATGATTCATGTGACTGCATGATCATAGACTTTCTTGGTGATTTTTTACTAAACGAAGTTGTATAGTATGGGTATCTATTTGGGGATCTTCGAGACGCGGACCTAAAGCGCATATGCGCTGATTAGACTTCTACATCTATGTATTCTTCTCGATACAATTTAGATACTGGTAGTGATGTTTAAGCCAAACCCCACTTTCGGGCTTTCAGGTAAGTCCTGACATCAAATCTTGTTTAATTTCGTAATCCAGCTCAAGCAAGAAATGCTAATATCTATAAGAGCGAGCAAAACCCACAGAAATTCGTTAATAAGTATCGTATTGAGAACACTCATTTGTTCATTACCTTAGATTGGCCGTTGAAAATCCCTCTATCTGGGCACTGACAAAGAACCTTTAATTAACCAAAATCTTTACGTAAAACAGATCACCTAACGTACCTAGTTAATAAATCCGATCATTAAATGCAGAGAACGGCGCAGCGGCGGCCACAACGCCTGCGTTGATTACCATAAGCCGGGACAAAGCGACGCGAGCGCCCTTTGACGAATTAGCCCCACTAACATTACATGTCCGTCCTCTGCCGCGGCCGCGAGCTTTGTGCCTCAAACGTCTAAATTAGCATTCGATTTTTAGAAGATATTGATGGACTCAAAGCAGCTTATACTCATTCCTAATTAGTGTACACACAGTCAAAGGACGATGAAAGGTTTTAGGAAAAATCTGAAGGCTGGAATCTTTAGACAGTAAAATATCCAGCTCATTTTCGGAAACTCGAAGATTACTGCGGCATTCGCTGGTGACAGGTTAATGGCCGGACGTGAAGCATTATGTTTAAACTCGGAATCAGATAACGAAATTTTAAGGTGCTCTGTGTGTTCAGCGGTATGTCAGGTAGAAAAAAAGAAAAGGAGTTAAGTGATATGATCTACATATCGTATTGCACTTGATTGCACTGTATAAAAGTTATTATTATTTTTTTATTATTTGCTAGTTTGTAGCAACAATGGTCAGTAGCAAACCAGTGAACGAGACGTTCGTGGCACATGTGTGCATCTGTAAAGTCGTTCGGAACTCACTCCTCAATTTGGATTACTTACTAGCTTCGTCCGTATCCACAGATGTAACTCACACATTGCTTTGAGGAGTAGCCTCTGTCATTCAAAGACTTCTCAATCTGATACTGCACCAATGAGAACAGTATTTTGAAACATCTGTAAGTTTTTGATCATTATCGACCTTTCAGATACAGGATGTAAACACGAAGCCGTCAAACAAACTTTCGGTACGTCAAACTAAGTAACCCTTCGCAAAAATGATTGCTGGGAAACGACTTTTTTTTGGGGAGTCATTTGATGATTTCTCATCCGAAAAAAAAAGGCAATGTGCTGATGGATGCATCGAATAGTAAAAGCGTCGTGAAGATATTAAAAGTACAGTTATAACCTTAAAAACTATAAAAAAAAAAAAACTTGTGAAAAAGTTGGAACTTTGATCTTAAATATCTCCGTAACAAGAAGGTTCCCAAGTGCAGAACAAAAAAAATGATCGCAATTACGGGAAGAAAAAGTGTCTTTCGGCTTCGTTAAGGGTATTTACACCCTTAGTTTTTGTTCTTGTGCAACAATATTATTGTTGTTGTGCTTTACGCAAAGGTAAGAATGAACCAACAGCACAGCAGATATCAGCACCAAAATGCAATTTGCCTTTGAACAATCACGAATATCACGAGCCACATAATTTCAATTTCCGACATCTAAGAGGTCCTTTCCTAATGTAATAGTTTAGCGCGTTCCTTTATAGTGGCAATTTTAAGTAGATGCGTGTCACGTAAAGTGAATCAGCCGGGAGGCGTAACGTCATTACCGATAGGCAACACATAATGAGAATAGTATTTTGTACACGACTTGCATACGTAAAGCAATTTTCTTAGTCAATTATATCTAGTCCGTAATGAAGTCTTCCTTCTCTATGATACAAAGTTATGATAATTATGTTAAAGACAACCAGGGTTACAGTGATAAATGCACGAACAACCTCGATATGGACTGTCAGAAGAAACTTGCCAGGCTCCGAATTCGTAACTTCATCCAAGTAGAAGATGGACACTGATGGAATTTATGGAATCGACGCACGACGTATAGCTTCGGAGCTCGGTTGTTAGATAACTGTATGACGTTTTTTAGTAAAGTTACCAATATTTGCTGGGTATTCGTTCAAAAAATCCGTTATCCGGCAAAATACAGATACTTCACAAGAGCGATATCTGCGAGTACATTCATCCATAAAGCTGATGGCGCAAATTCCGTGTTGCGGAGAGCGCAGTCGACCGCAGCGGGCCGCCATCCCGCTACCGAACCGTCTGCAGCGGATATGTCGCGGTCGGCCGACCAGAAGTTCTGCCGCACGCATCTTCGGCTACCGGTACACAATATAATAAATTCTATTTTCGTAAATATTCTGCATTTTCCGACCAACCAAATATTTGGCAGAATCTTCGCATTCTGAAAACTCAGCTTGCGGTTCGATTTTTGTTTTGTTTTTTTGTTTCGACTTTTAGACAAAACAACTGTAAATTAGTGAAGTAATAAATCGTGTTCGCGAGGGTATTTTGTCTTCGAGACCGTAAAACTTCCTTTGATCGTAATTTGGCGTTTGTAGGTGTTAATTTGCAAATAACAAGTGTTTAAATTACAGTTACTCGATACATTTGTTTTGTCATGTTCTTTTATTCGTACAAATCATGGAACGATATTGATACATTGTGTCTGTGCTACAAAAGTTGTTTGTGCAGAAATATTTCTGTTCATAAAATACTTGCCACCTGGGTGTTAACATCAAAACGTTCCAACTAATTGACCTGTTCCTGCAGTTTTCCAATTGAGAGCGTCCAATCGAAGGTATTCAAGTGTCGCCAACTGTCTTCACGTTCAGCGTCATCAATTTGTGCATTTGCCTACACTTACAGGAAATTGACCGGTGCCTTCGCAAATTCACATAAGTACTTCTCTGTCCCAGGATTTTGGGCTTTATCTGCATCGACAAAAGGTGCTAACTCAATTTGTGGGTTTACACAAATGATGGGGAAAGTCACGTGTCGAGCGAAGGTACGGCGAAATTCGATAGAGAACTATTCGTGCGAAATGTCTTATGAAATGAAGGATAAATTGTCGCGAGGGAATTGAATAAAGTTCTAGCGGGAACGGAAACGGGGGCGTATTGTATAAAACGTGTTATCCTATTCAGCAATTCTGTTGTAAAACGCATTGAAATTGTACTATAAAATCGCTTGATCTTTTTAGAAACTTTAAAGTTAAACACGAGTTCAAAACGAAAGCATTACCCTAACACAAAAAATGATAGATTACCACAACACCAGTAAAAAACAAAGACAGGCAATCACTACAAGAGAGCGGTAAACAAAACCGACGCACCTGACATTTCTTTTATCTTCTCCTCTTTAATGCCCCACTCAATCAACCTAACATTCCTCATTCCTTCACTGCTCATGCAAAAAGCACGTCGTCCCAAGATTCGTACGTAATTTGCGAAACAGATTGGTTCGTCCCGTTGTCCCGGCACTCCCGCAGTCCCGCGCGACAAAAGCCAGGCCCGCCCGAGGGCGATACCTCCACTCAATAGCATTGTTTTTCCGATTACAGGCCTGATTAAATGTCTGAAACGTCTCAGGTGCGTCGCTAGAGTGCCCAAGATTGGGTAAGGAAATACGGCACTGCGAATAATATGGATCACGTGTTTGTAAATGGTACAGCTGTAACGGGAACTCCGAAAAACGTGATGGAAAATTTAAGAAGTCGTTTTTTTTGAGATTTTAATTAAAATATATGGGCTTTCTAAGGAAAATTGTTTATTTCGTGGTTATTTTAATAGAATGAGCACTTTGTCAACAGTCAACATTGAGTTTTAGAAAAAAGGTTTTGGCAACTTAAATGAGGTCTTTAAATAAGTCTTATTGCTGCTTCTTTCACATCCAACCATTGAGGTTTTATTATCTTCCCAAAAACTTTAAAAATTTCGAGTTGTCCCGCGCAAACCGGGGCACCTGAGAGCCTGTCAGGTTCGCAATCACCCGTGGAATGGGTCCCGTTCCTCAGGCTGCTTGCATAATGGACGTGCCCCCTCCTTAATCTCGTGTGAACAATAGTGCCGTCTGGCCGCGACGTTTTGCATACAATGACTATTCGCGTCGGGACGCGGGACGCGGGCTCTTCGGGAAAATGCAGCTGTCTCCGACGAAGGAAGGGGCTTTTTCATACGGAACGTGTCTAATTTGAATCTCAACGTCAATTACGTCAGTATTGGTTTGCGGTTATTTGTGGAAAAAAATAAAGGGCAGTTGGTTTGAATAGAACATTTTGACTTGCAATTATTTATTCAAGAATATCTAAAAATTTGTGAATTGCTCTGTTCCACGGTAGCAACAACAAATTACCGAGCTCAGATTTTTTGTCGTAGACTACTCAATCCACCTCCAAAACCGATCAGTTTTCCTAATCTACGGCCCCTTTACCAAAAAACTTTAAAACGTTAATGGACATCTGTCTCGCCAGCTCTCCTTTCCGTCCAAAACAGACCGTTAAAATTTCCAATTTCGTCAAAAACTATCGAAATACGATAAAACCGCGGCCCGTCAAAGGACAGGTTATCCGACAGAACACTGTACAATACATTTTTTGCGACCACAAAGTTGATTCAGTTTTTATCGGCACGTCAGTGAAATGGATATGTTCGATGGACGGGCCGCATGGGCCGCACGGGCCGCACGGGCCGCAGCGAGACAGGCGGTCAAGCCGCGTCGGCTGCGGTCCGATATGTATTGGAAATTGCAGATAGTGTGACCAGTATGGCAAATAACGACTTCTGTTACACAATAAATAAATAAAATCATTTATTTCAGGTCCGAGACCCATATTAAACAAAAATACAAACACATAAATAATTGAAATGTACATACACACACACACATACATAAATACATTGTACACATTCCATTAATTTATTTATTAAATGTTTATAGACAGCATTATGGTAAAATCAGGTAGGACAGACCACAATCTACCATGTTGCCAATTTGGCAGCCGTGAATCAGAAACTTGTTTGGACTAAGTGTACATAAATCATACTTTCAATCCGCACTAGTTTTGAAAACGGATACTTTTCTAAATCTTATGAAAAAATCAATGATCATTCATTTGATTATTCAAAAGTAAATTAACCGCAAAGCTTGAAATGTTATTTATGATTTCAAAATCAGTCGAAAATGTAACAATTCAAATCACATCATTATTATATCAGACGTTTCACATTAACAATATTATGCCAAAAACATCATTATTTAGCTTTCGAAAACACACCAAATGGAATGAGAACAGTGGTTAACTAAGCCAATTATGCTCGATTTCGAATCATCCGTCGCACTCAAGCGTAGGAAAAAGTGTATAAGTAAGAAAAAGAGAGAAAAACAGAGATTTCTTATTTCGATAGTCTCCGACGCCCGCGAACAGCCCTCAGCGGTATGGATGATTGGATTGATGAATAAAAGATTCGTCAATTTGAGTAATAGCCTCGTGGTGTATTATGCAGTAGTCAATTTAATTGTTCCGACTGAGTGGGAAACGATGTGGTTTCCACGTAAGATATTTTTAATTAATAACATTGCTTTCTAGCTAATGCTTTACGGAGTACTGAAATACAATAATATTTTATGTTGTAATGAAACATTCAAGAAGATCAGCATGAAGGCCAAAAAAACATCAATGTTTTTGACTAAATCCTAAGTGACCAATTGATTGTTAATTCCGTGTCATGATAGTGACAGTAACTAACTCATGAGAGAACCACGTGTGGCAGTTTAGTTCAGGCTAATTACACAAACCAATTATAAATATAAGCTGATCATCTGTACAGGAACGTGAAGATTGGCTCAAACAAAGCCTAATACAGCAGTTGGTGCAGTCAGGCTGTGGACCATGATGATGAAAATGTTTACATAAAAAGAAAACAAATATACTTTGTAAACAAATCTCCATAATTTGCCACTCACATCACAAACAGATCCCCTGCGCATCAGTTCCGCTGTCTGCAGCAAGGAAGGGGTGAGGTGTACTCGAGCAAACAATTGTAATCGACTCTAACGAATGATAAAAAATAAATGTATTTAGTCATCGTCAGGGATCTGACAGGCGGTAATTATGTGTATTTGGGGGTGCATTACAAGCCTCCAAAAGTGCTACTGATCTTGTAGACCGTCTAATTATTATTCTGGCAAGGTCAGAACAGCAGGTTTAGCCAAGTTGACAATCTACAATCGTTAACGCTAGTAGAATGACATCATCTCAACGTTAAATCACGTGATCAACACAAACGAATAGAAAATTCGTAGACAAGTTTACATCGTTCAAAATGATAGAATAGAATGTTATCATTTCTACAATGTTGATCGCTATACTCTTTGGTAGGATCGCTCACCATAGACTAAAGTGTAGGTTTTTTCTACAGACATTAGAGAACGAGCGATCGACTCAGTCGTGTCAACTTGGCTACCAATTTAGCGCTTTCTACAATCGCTTACGCCGAGGCGTTTACGATTGTAGAAAGAGATTCGATATGAAATGTTTGTAACTTGGCTAGGCCTGCAGGAGCGAAAAGCTGTTTTCTTTCGTCATTGTTAGTAAAAACACCAAGTATTAACAATAAATTTTGTATCAACTGCCGAGCTGACATCAAGCTCACAAACGGTCTATCGGGTATTTGATCCAAATAAACGTAAGAAGAATAGTACCTACCGATGCAAGATACAATATGTCATCAGCATAACACTATTTAGACAGACAACAAATGTTCTAGAATGATCGCGGTAGTACCTATGTTTTTTTCCGTCTGTTGACAATTTCCGAAAAGTTCATCTTTCACAGAATGCGAGCTATTGTGAAGTTGCTTCCATTTGCGAATACCCTGGACGTTGAGTTTCATAGTGTTCGTAAACTATCGTAACTGATTTTGTACAATAGCCTAACGATGTTTCAAAGCGTTTTAGCAACAAATGTGCTCGCTAACATTTCACTACAACTTTTTAACTTTTATCGACAGTGTTTACAGAAAGTTACATTCCACAAAATTGAAACTTTTTCAGCAAAACGATTGCTGGAAATAATACAATAGCAAAGCAACTTTTTAAAATTATATTGTCCTAAATGTTGTGCAGAATATTTCGTTTAATTCCGCGAAATGAACCAGGCCAGCCCGTAAAAAAATGCACATGCATGCATGCATAATGTATTTTTCGTAGAATTAAAACTAAATATTTTGCATAACATTTTAATGTCATCAATTTCCGCAAAGTAACGCCTGATTCTATAACTATATCACCCTTAAACTAACTTTTACAAAGTTGCAGCAAACGCAAAACAAAAAACCCTACATTTCAAAATGCACTAGTCCACTAATAAATCAATCAATCATCCAGATAGGAACCACGAACCCGACACCTTCATTCAGCACGACAATTAGGCACCTGCACCCCTTTATCTTCACTCCCCGATCCGCAAAACAAACAAGTTGAACTCCATAAAATACCCTGTAATTTAATAGTAGGTACATTTAATGATATACATGGTAGACGTAGATCGTTCAGGCAGGCCACCCGCTGCGCGGCCGACAGCTCTGCGGATGACATTAATGACATTCACCGAGGGACGCTCATTGTCAAACACATCTAGTCTATTGATATTACTGGGTTTGTATTTGTACCGTCATCGTCATCAGGTGTTTGTGTATTTCAAAATAAAAAGACGGCTGTGTGGTTTAAATTTAACTGAGCGTAATAGACTCTGCATAATAGGGTATTACACCCATTTTTGAAAAGTGTTTCAATTAGATTCTATAGTGCTAATGAACCACTAAAAAAATCACAAAAATTTTATTCAATCGTTAAGTGCCATAAAAATGCATATAAATTTAGCATTTTCAAATTTCGCGCGTAATTTGACGAAAAGGCTGGACGCCATATTGCTCTGTGGTCATGACGTCACTTGGCTATGTAAACAAATGCAGTGATATTTGAAGTTGACAGTTGACACTTCTATGTTTACATAGCCTTATGACGTAATAACATGGCGACTACTTTAATGGTGTTAGGAAACAGATTAAAAAAGCTGAAACCTTTGAATTGAATTTCAAAATTTAGTTTGTTATTTTATGAACTAAAACTAACTTTTTAGTTTTTTTTTGATTGAAAATACCCTATTGACTCATGTCACTCAGCACTCTTAATATAAGATGGGTATAAGAGTAGAGGAAGACCAAAGAAACGAGGGATGGACTCGGTGAAGGATGATATGGTACGAAAGGAGGTGTCTGATGAGATGACGAGTAATAGAGAAGTATGGAAGAAGAAGACATGCTGCGCCGACCTCAAATGAATTGATGATAATTATAAGTAATAGTAATATCATCCGAGTAAAAGTAATCTATCAAGTCTTACACCAAAAAATAAGAAATAAACCCAAAAGGTAATTCTCTCGTTATACCTCATTTCCAGACAGTCTCATTCCGCATTTTCTCAAGGAGCTGCACAAAATATTTTTCAACAATAGTGCTTTAGTCCGGAGAAGACGTGCCAGATTACACTATTGTTACCTCGCTGCGAATGGACGCAACTCTTTTATACAGGAAAATTGCTATTATGTAATCCTATTAAATTGATATAAAGGATCTCCCGAGACTGGATCGAGAGTTAGATGAGGTTTCATTGAGACGTAGAAGTATAGTTGCAGGTCTAGTACTACTGCATGACAATCGTAATAGTAAGTTAAAATACTTGAAATTGATCATCATTATGAATTATAGTTGGTGCCAGTTAAGATCGCAATAGCGGTCATTGCCCTTTCCCTAATATCTCTTCCTAGGAAAAAAAACAAATGAACCATATATCGTTTTTCATTAGAAAATATTTTGAAGATCACGATAGATGACGATTCAAGACTTAAACAGGATTATTTTTGGATTTCCGCTTTTTGACGCTTTTGACCGCTTCGATCTTAACTGATACCAACTATAGAACAAGATTCCAAGAAGTATTGTTTGATGAAACATGAATGATTGGATGAGAAACTGCATGAATTTTAAACAAATTTAGCTAATCCGTCTGGTACAGGTAAAACTGTTTAATTAATAGGTAGGTTGTCTTCATACCTATTTGGATGAAAACGTGTGATTATGACAACAGATGTAATTATAAGGTCCAAGGGTTCTAGCAAATTTCAATTTCGTGTAACTTATAAGTAATTACATGGATGAATTTATCGTGTTTTCTCTCTAAGTTCCATCTCGTCGGTTTGAACAGTCATTTTATACAATCACAACAAAGTAAATTTTGAACAATGCACCCGCATTTTCTTTGGCATGATCTTAGTTTTTAAAATAATCTGCTTACTTAACTTAAGCTTTTGCTTCCTCAATGGTAGCTTAACGACATCACAAATCCCTGAACTACTGGTACCGTAGTAAATCTTTATTTACTGTGTTCTTTTTCATTTGCAACGATTTCAAAAGATCGGTAGTTAAATCGCACAAAAAATCTAAACAAAATAAGTAGGCGGACTATCTGGTCGTAAGTGATGACTAGATTCAATTTGAGTTACTTATCAGAGGGCTAATTCACGTAATTTTATGACGCGCCGATGAAGTTGTAGTGTAGTTGCAGTCAAGTTCAAGTTCGAGTGATAAACGGTATTCTTGTAATCTTTGAACTGCGCGTAAGCTGCGCGTAAACTGCACGTCAACTGTACGACAACCAAACTGACTTATGGTGTGGCCATACTGGCCATTTGAGAGAAAAAATATTACTCACTAAATAATCGAATAGAATCGATTACATTTCAATGAATATGACGTTATTAAAATATTAAAATAATACCCCAGTACAGATTTTAGTGCTTTTTCTTACTTAGAAGAATACCGATCATGTTGCGTTCCGAAGCATGCACTAAAGACGCGCAACAGTAGAATGCCGTTATTGCGCTAGCGTGACGCAAACTTGACGCGAGCGTGTCTGACAGCGGTAGAGAATACGAAAAGCGTTGTTTTGATCGAAACTTAAGTGCAACTGCACTGCAACAGCACTTCTTTAGTTACATGAATTAGCCTACAGAGTCGTATAATGATAGCCTTGCTACTTCATCCAGTTACGTAAACACTGCATTTTGTTCTTAGTTCATCATTAATCTAGTTTGTGCCGACGTCCAAATACCCGTGCCAACCTCGTCCAGGATTTCTTAAGCTCTTTTCATATATTTTCATTATTCTCCAATACTCCGATCTCTTTCCCTCCGTATCTAGTGTAAACTTATTTGCCTCTCGGATTTCTAACAAAATCATTCCTATCCAATTTAGAAGAAGCGTATTTCCACTTTCGCTGTACATTTGTTTTATAGTGGTTTTCCTAATAACGTAGACGTCAGGATGAGAAGTGCATCTCAGGGTTTCGTATTGGTTCAATGTGATTATGTGTCGTGATTGTGTTTCCTTTCCGCTGTAGAACTATGAGGGTAGTTTTTGCCGTCTTGGATTGGATTTAGCCAATTAGATTGCTCAGGTGATCTTAAGACGACAAGAGTTGCCGAAACAGGAGGGTGTAGTAGAGAAAAGAGGTGATATTCATTTATACTTCGTAGCTTTCCTAACTTGTTGTATACAAATGCCAGTGGAAATTAACATTAAAATGTCAAAGCATGATGTAGTTCTGCACTTTTGATATGTTGTATAGATCAGTTAGGATGATGTGAATCCAAATTTGCAACTTGAAAAAACTTGTGCTCACCGCGCATCACGCGAGACTGTGAAATTTTTGGACTTCTTTTACTTTTTGGTCTGAAACTCAAAAACTATGGAATTTTGACATCATCATTCATCATCATTTCAGCCGAAAGACGTCTACTGCTGGACATAGGCCTCCCCCAAGTGTCGCCACATTGACCGGTCCCGTGCGACTCGCATCCAGCGGACTCCCGCAACCTTTACCAGGTCATCGGCCCACCTAGTGGGAGGCCTTCCAACGCAACGTCTTCCGGTTCGCGGTCGCCACTCCAGAACTTTCGGCCCCATCGGCCAACCACTTAAGTTTGGCAATTCTTCGGGCTACGTCGGTAACTGTAGATGTTGTGGGTGGTAATCGGCGAAGTTAAACGATTTAGTAGCGTAAGAAACTTATATTTTCAAAAGACACGGAAAAAAAATGACAAACGAGGTAAACTCACATACAAGCGCACCCGCTTGCAATGCTCGCACGGACTGAACTGCCGGCGTCTAAGGTGGGGGTCCAGCGGCCCGTACATCTGTACTTACATATATGTTCTTATAATTATGTTATTACTACTTACTAACTAATCTACCTATGTATCTACTCGTAAAGAACATGAGCGCGTCGCTAACAGTAACCTTGGAATTTTGACAAATAAAGTCCAATTTTAATTTTATAAAGTTAACTTAATTCGCAAGTTTAATTATATAGTATTATATAGTATAGTATATTATATAGTATAGGGACCAAAATATGGTTCTTCAAAGATAGTCAATTTTGCTCGAAAATTTACAATTTTAAGTTTGCATCACGTCCGGCTGATTGAAGCGTCCGAAGCAATATATTGGCAAATTGGTCGTCCTATGAGAAGTCATAAATGAAAATGTCAAAGTAAACCTAATTTTCTTCCATATAGGCATAAAACAAAGTCTCTGAGACTAATAGTTCACTAGGAATCTTGAAAAGACAAAAAGAAGGTAAAGTCGGAAAATTTTGCAGTTTATCGCGTGGTGCGCTGAGCACAAGTTTTTCGATGTTGCAAATTTGGATTTACATCACCCTAACTGATTTATACAACATATCAAAAATGCAGAACTACATCACACTTTGCGATTTTAATATTAATTTATTTTGTTTCATTTCTTCAAAAACCGTTTTTAACTTCTTTTCGTTATTTCAAGATTGTAGTGAACTATTATATTAGACTTCGTTCTATTTTTACATGAAAAAATGTACTATGACTTCATTATTATGACTTTTCTCATAGGACGAGCGATTGAAAAATATTTTGCTTCAAGCAAAACTTGTAATTTACAATATCCGGGAAAAGTTGGCCATATAAAGCCCTATGGCCCTATAAAGTTTATAGAGCTGCGGTTGGGCTTGAATTGTTGCAAATTTAGTTTACTTATAATTTTTAGAGCAAAAAGTCGCAAAAAGTTTATGGCGTGGTGCGCAGCGAGCACAAATTTTTCGATGTTGCAAATTTGGTCGATTTCTACTGGACTATGTGAATACATTCGATAGTAAAGAGCTTACACTGTGTAATCATAATCAAGTAAACGAATATACAGGTTCAATCCTAACAAATTCGACGTGGTTTCAATTTTCTGACCAACACGGAAATACATACCTCCAGCAAAAAGTCATTACAAATGCATTCCATTGAATAAATCCCGGATAAAACCGAGTGCGACAGACGGACTGGCCGCAACACATTACCGCCCCATTCAATAACAATAAAAGTCGTGTCGCTCAGAGAAATCTATTACCGCTTCACTCGATACGTTTTTTATCTAAAGAATTTATTTATAGCGTAATTAATGCGTCGCCGGCGCCAGCGCTAAATACAATGCTATTTGTGGAGACAATACATGGACGCCACATGGACAGGGATACTAGGTTATACAGGAATTTATATATTTATGATACGCTAAACAGTAACGATATCAACATTATGACCATTCCTAATAAAAAGTGAAATGAGCGAATCTTTTCATAATAAAACTCACTTACTTAGATTATGAAACACGTCACTTAGATTATGAAAAAATATTTGATCCATGTTTTTTCCTTTTGTTACGTAAACCAAAATTGACGAAGATACTACGCTTTTAAAATTTTCAATACGTCACGCCATGGTATAATTTTTAGCTAGTTGTGGCGTCTCGAGCCACTCCCGAGTTTTGATGCGTTTTATCTTTGTCAATATTCATTGATTTACAAAAACAAAAAATTACGTGTCCATTCATTTCCAATACTCTAACTGACGGACTAAATAGATTTGCAATTTTTTGATACTGTCGTCATGCCTATTATTCACACCTGTAACCGTATTCTCTCGAGCTTCCGCACATTCTAAATACTTTAATTTGATTTATTTATTTATGAAAACTTTATACACATAATGTACAAAGGCGGACTTAATGCCTTGGGCATTTTCTACCAGTCTACCTTAGGGTGATGCAGAGACAAAACTGTAGGTGCAATAGCACTTACAGAATTTTTCAGAATAAAATATAATAATAAATACATTTATATACATACATACAACAATATACTCCTAAATTGCTAAATTGCACTGGCCTGCAAAACTAAGTAGACAGAAGTTAGAAAATTAAAAAACAAAACGTTTTATAGCAATTTAGGTTACCGACTACTTATGACGTTTTTATGTACAAAATTAAACTCTTTTTCGAGTCCTTTTTGTTTAGAAAGGATGTCTTGTGTACTTAAAAAGTTATTGCAATTTTAAAAGTGTGATACTTAGTTTTGCAGGCCAGTGTATTTTGTAAACCAAAATTGTCTGTTACTCGTACAAATCGGCAACCCTGTATCAACCGCATTTCAGTTTTCAGACAAAGGCAAAAAATTCAGTCTGGACTTGAATATATCGCTAGTTACCCATATTACTCTTGTTGCTAATGACGTGTGCTAAATAAGTCAAGCACTTAACTAACAGACAAATTGGTATTTAAAACTGATTAATTTATACTTGCCGTCATCGGGGATCCCTCAGTCTCGATGGTCTTTTGCCACGTTTTACGGGTTGGGAACAAATAGTTTAAATTAGCATGCTGGAGCAGAATTGTAAAGATTTTTTCGTTTTTTTTTTCTGTAAGTAGTATTTTGTAGTTCTGATGCTGATGGATGCAAATTCACTGAACCGTTTGGAAATAAGGTTTTTGGAAAGACACTATGGTGTAGTCTGCAGATCTATGTCCTGTCTACAACTACATGCAGTCACCAAAGATTTCTTTTCAAGACACAAGATTTTTTAACCAAGTTCGAGTTAAATTTTTTTTGCAAACACTTCCGAAATACATTTTCCAGCAATCAGCCGTCACAACATTTAATGCCAAATTAATCAATCAAAGAGCCCCTTATCAAAGGTTTCATAACTAACAAGGTATTAATGTGCTATCATCAAGCCTGAAGACGTATAAGAGAAAATAAAGAAATGAGGACAAAATTAAATGAGGACCAATTCATAAAACGGTTGAAATAAGTCGCCGTCCCAGCTGCCGAGCGATCGGTTAAAATTGAAGAAAAAAAAAAGTAATTCTGTTACCGACGCGTCGATTTCAATTGTCTCCGGATCGGATAAAAAATTGACACAATTCGTTGGTAGGTACATTTATTTGCTGATTATTGAGTTTAGTACATGACGAAGCTTGGCGAAATTTCTATCAATTGGCGCTAGGTTTGTTTTTTATTTATTTCTTATTTTTCTGTCTTACGTAACTATGTTCGCTTTATCTGTCTTCGTAAGGAGACGCCCTTCTGGGAAACTGACAAATAATGCCCGTGGCCTTACCTACCCTTCAGTCCACGACAAAAAGCATCGATTTTCTAAGCCTTTAAAAAACTTTTCATCTTAAAGACAATCATGAAAAAATATTTGGTCTAGGCTTTCGAACAATCCAACATCCCAAAATATTATTTTAAATCATTAAATTATATCATCCTTAAACATCAGTAATTTTTTTCAGAGGCAGTTCCGCCTAATGTTTCTTTTTTGAAAAGCTCATTGGAAGAGATTGTAAGGTAGAACATCATCGACCCATGTCGTAGATTGCCTCCCTAAGTCCTCCTTATGGATGGAGGTGCACAGCATTCACCAGGAATGTTAGTAACAAGTGGCTACACTATTCATAATAAATGTTATTTACATCTCCAAGGAAACTCATAGACGTTTCTTAAGTATTGAAAAGCACAATCGCCAACAGAGCGTCGCTGAACTAGGCTGCAATGCTGCGCTTAAAGCGGCTGCAATATTTTCCAGCGCTTAATCGGCATCCAGGTGGTACGTCTGTTGGCGTACTCCACGGACTAGCGTACCGTTGCACAACAGCACTCCGCTTTCACGTCTCCCTTCCACGGGCATTATGCCTCTAATGTCACTTAATTTGCCGTCTAGGGCCTCCTCACGTGAATGCAGCCTACGAGAGCCGGTTTAATATAAAAATTCGCTTTTTTAATGCCTCGAAGCGAGATTTAACGTTAAACTGTTGCCTCTTTTGAGAGTAAACGCGTAGAAGTAATGGGATTACGAGATCGGTAGTTTTGGAGTCGAAAGGTAATTAAATTATTGTATGTAAAAATATTGGGTTCACGAGTGCTCGGTGGCTCGCTAGTTCGATGGTTGATGGGTTTTCAGATCGAGAGGTGCTTCATTTCAATCGAAGTCTAACTTAATTGCGTATTCATGTTTTTTTTATTAATTAATTTATGAAAGTGCACCCTTAATCTTAAGTGAAGTGTAAATTTTTCTGCTTTTTGCTTCAACTAAAAGAAAACTTTCCTTTTCGGCGCAAAGTGGTTGTCACAGGAGAAAAGCGGACGAATAAAAATAAGGGGAAGTAATAACTCATTGTAAAAATGACGGCTTAACCATTATAACCGAAAGCGCTGAATCAGCAACGCGCGCTTACGCCGCACACGTGCGCGAAGTTTTATTCGTATCGACGTAAAGTTGAAAATTGAATGTAACGTATTACCTGATTGTGCTTTCATCACAAAAGCGATATAACTCGTTATTATGTCGTTAACGAAATAAATCCGTAGTGTACCAGATTGCCGACGCGACGGATTACTTTTAGGACGTATGAAATGAATTGGAAGCCGTAGGTTACCAACGATAAAGCTATAGTTGCAACCATAGATATGTTATTGCAACCAACCGCTATTGGAATTGGTTTGTTGGAAATTACTGATGTAGCCAATTTTTTTTAAATTCGTTTGCTGGTTTCCGAGATGGATAGAAAGGAGGTGTCTGATGAGATGACGAGTAATAGAGAAGTATTCATGGAAGAAGAAGACATTCCTTATGAAATCAGTGACTTTAAACAGTTTCACTAATGATTGTTACTTTAAGATGCCGCTCGTATAGACTGATCATGACTTAGCTAATTAAATCATATGAAATGTATAAAATATGCAAAACCAAGAGGTTCTTGATTTAAATAGTTACCAAGATTTATTTTCTGGCGTCATTTTACTTCTATGAGTAGATTATTCCCAGCAGTATTCAAAATTAATCATGCTACTTGAATCACGGCAATTTGTTCATATCACAATAAATCACGATTCAATTGGCTTTCAAGTCTGCGTAGCATAAATAATCATGATTGGCTTAAATTAAATCTTACCTTTAAATCTTAGCTGAATGGTGCCGTATATGAGGAGAATATCATCCTGTAACAAAACAAATAAACGTAAGTTATACTCTATTTGCACGGCATAAAGTTCAATATTACTAAATTAATATTTAAGAGACTGCATGCAATTATAAAACTATGTTGTATGTTTATTACTCCGCTTCTCAAAGGCGCCCAGAATGTCCCTATATTATTTTGCACCGAGCATACTAATATCAAGTGCTCTGATTACTTATATACTCAAAGCGAGGTTAGTTTTAAAAGAACGATCAGTTTGTCAACTCAAAACTATATAGAAGGGATAATTTATTTCGGGATGACTGTTGTTCTCTGAGTGAATTCACAAGGAATGCTTTGTTTGTATTTAGTTATAGGTATTAGTTATAAGGAACAATTATGTTAAGTATTAATTAAGGCACATTTAACGCATTGGTTAGCTGTAAGGGTAGATGTTTGACGATAAATAAATAAAAAATCTTTCAGTGCCTGTAAAGCTTTTAGTGCCAGAAAATAGTCTGCAACTATTTATTTTTTAAAACTCGCTCCTTTTCGTGTGGTGAGTGTCTAACATGGTGTCAGTTTTTATGCCGCCCATGGGCCTCCGTCGAGAAATAACTCTCAGGCATGCTGATTTTCTCACGATGTTTTCCTTCACCGAAGCAAGTGATAATCGTACAATAAGCCCATAAATCAGAAATTCATCAAGAAATCAGAGACAAAACTCTCTTTCACATTTAGGTATTCAAAATTCTGTATTTATTGTATTACATAACGTCATAATATTGTTAATGTTGTAGTTAGAAGCTGGAACCCTCTCTGCCGCTCGATAGAAGCGTCACCGAAAAATCGTTTACAAGACACAATTTGTGTGCTGATGTAAGTACTAAAGCCAACAATGGTTATGAAAATAGAAAGAAAACGATTTTCCTGCTTTATGAGTTGTATGTAAAATGTCCGTGAGTTTCTGACAGACACGTATTCGTTGATATTAGAACATTAACGATTGTCGATTTTTTGGTGGAGCACATAGAATTTGTAGATGTACAAAAAAAAAAACTTATACTTAAATGAGTAGAAAATAAAATCAGAAAAGATTCAAGAAGTATAACAAAATATAGGTACAGTAGGTCATAAATCATTTAATGGTGTCTACTAATCTTGTGATACATGATAGGACCACGCGATCAAGTCATTGGCATTGTTGACGTTACTTCGTCGGAAAAGTAAAACGGTTTTCATAAATAGTTGAATTTATAAGTGTTTAGAATAGACGCCAGATTGTTTCTTGATGCCACTGCGACAAGCAGACCAACCCAAAAAAAGGAAAGACTTTAAAAAAAAAAACAATCTAGCGCCAAATTATTTTTCAGCCTGACACAAGAAAACGATTGAAGAATGATCAAATTATGCATTACGGGTAAACCTTATCAAGAATAACTCAGTCGTTCCAGTCGAACACTGGTCGAACAAGAATTCATCAGTAAATTCCATAGGTGTGTAATGCGGACGGCTAAAGCTGTGTAACTCTCACTTCCCATAGTTGCTATGTTACTTTGGTCATAAACCAGTGTAGTGTGGGTACTTTGACCGCCAGCGTTTTACGAGCATCCACACCCCATTGAATTTCTCTGGCGTGTCCAAAAAGTATGGACTTCAGATAAAAATTTAACTGACCATATAGGACTTTGGAAATTCGATGGCTAGGAAGCTTTAGAAATTCAGAAACAAAAAGATAGCAATGTATTGTTTGTTCTGAAAGAAACAATACCAAAAATCCTCCGGTTAAAACACAGTTTTTTTTTAGATTTTCAAAAACATCAACATCTCCTCGGAAACAACAAATCTAGACAAAAATAACAGATATACAAAGAGAAAAGTGGAAGTGGCCAGTGCTCTGCAGTGGGACATAACATGCTCATAATAATGAAAAAGTAAGAACTTTATCAACAGTAATTCAAGCTACAAGTGTCAGAAAATAAACAGAGGAGATCCAAAACAAGTAACAATCAGCTAATGGCAGCAGCAGCAGTAGCAGGTAATCCAGCATTATTTGCAGTACCATCGAGTCGCAGCGACAGCCAACAATCCTGCCCGCGCATTCCGCTAGCTAGACACACCATTCCTTTCATAGTTATTGTCAAGTACTTGACACTCAGATGGAGACGGATAACTGAGATATAAATACTGGTGTACTGTCGATTTATCTGAATGACACTGCTTAACTTTTAATCCAATAAAAACTTATGTTGCAACCTTGCTTGTATTTCGATAACAATCAACTTGGTACTAGAGCAAAATATTGTAGAAGATTTTGGAGCAGGCCGTGAGCTAAACATGTTTGGGAGAATTCAGGTAAACAAATTCTAATCCGATTACCATGGTGGTGCCATTGAAGCTTTTAGATAGAGAGTCCACCATATTTGTAAAGAATCATGGACAGCTGCAGCTTACATGGGAATTGTGATTTGTTATTGTTTTATTTATACGATTACTTTTAATCTTTGGAAGTTCTGCCAAAAGTTTTATGGAATCCTAAATTTCTTAATCTTTCTAAATTAGGTGCAAAAGACAGCTATTGATTGACAGTAACGGGCCTGAGCGATTATAAGGATTACAATTACAAGTCCCTTGGGGATTACAGACTGCGCTTTTGTTTATACTTTGCCAAGTTATATTTACGGTCAGCGTAGGGATTAGAACAGCGCACCGGCAATAAAAAATAACAACAAATATTTGCAACGTGTCGTTTATCAGGCATCAAATGTAAAGGCGGGAAGCGGCGCTGGCGCCGGCGGGCCGAGGCTCCAAGCCGTCCGCGTGGGCTGCGCGCACGCAGCCAAAGCAAAAAGCCGCCCGGACACTGCGCCGCGGCATTCCTTATCCAAACCGGTCTTCGTTCAATGGAAGCCGATTCTAACAACTCAAACAAACTAAACCCAACCTTAACTTTAAACACTAAAGTTCAAGCTCTGTTGAGATGAAAAAAGGTAATACGCAGATGCGAGAAAATTATAATCATATTACAGGAGTAATAGAGGACAAAAAGTTGAATGATGGCACAAACGCAGAATATCAAATAGAGGTTATAGCCTGACGTATTAAATCACAGACAGTTGATGGATGAATTGTAAATGAAAGGGAGAGCGATGATAAATGCGGAATTGTTGAAAACTTGATATCAAGGACTCAAGGAGATGCAGTTTTGTAATTGAGAAATAATACTTGAATGATATTTAACGTTTCTGAGCACGGTCAAAGATTCTTAAAGGAGTAACATTATGGAGGCTAAAACGATCAGATTCTTTCTGAAATTCAATATGCTCATGTCTGCAGTATAGACACAGTATCAAAATTTAGTTTCTCAGTTCAAGTCCAGTTTCGACCTCAAGTGCAGACCTCCTTTAAAAGCAAGCCCTTGATGCCGCATATTTCTTTTAGTAATTTAAGATGAAGTACAAACAATGGATGTATAAAGAACAAACAAAACCATGGCAAAGCTTTATCATGAATGCTCATACAGGAATCCTAAAACAACGAGGCAGATTAAATAACGAAGACTAAACAATACACTATAGTTCAATTAAAGGGGAAACAAGGCAAACATTCAGATGAGTGACGTCATACAGGGACAGCGTTTTAGGTAGGCGGGCGGCGGCGCACGACCCAGGGACCTTACATCTTCGAAGCTTTCAATACCACACTTTATGTTGCAAGCAATAAAGTTGGAAACCCGAAAATCGAAAACTGATTCTATTGGTATTGGCGTCGGTAAGGTCCCAGTTCGTGGAAGCGTGGCCGTCGCCGTCATAAACTCTTGCGCACAATGCCAACACCCCTGCGCCCCGCGATAACTTGTGTTGGATTTCAAAATTCCAAACTGTTTTTTTTAGAACTCGCCTTGTTAATAAACGCTTTGCCGGCGAGTTATCGACTTTGTAAGACAGTGTTAACGTTCAGGAGTTTTTATCACCGTATTAAGAGTGACGGGCTTCACTGATTTTAAGACTGTTAACCCATCTAAGCAGTGATGAATGTTTGAAAAATATTTAGAACTTGAAATTCTTCTGCACTTAGACACTTTGTGTAAAACTTGGTATTAATGCTCTTGGCAGTGAAATGTTTGTTCAAATCAAATACAGAAAATCAATGAGATAGGAAACTCCAGTTCATCAAATTTAATTTTGAGATTCGCGGGTTTGTAAAAGTATCAGTGGATGCTTTAGATTTTTACAATAATGCTATAATAAAACGCACGCAACTGAAAAATATGTTACATCATACAGAACACAAATAAACATTTGCTTTCCCTTTATTAACAAAAACTCCACAGTGAAACGTTGCGAAACGGTGAAAAAGGCAATTTCCAAGAAATAAGAATACAATTGCCAGCTTTGTGCTGAGAAATTCGAGTTTGGTATAAGTTTAAAACTTGTTTTAAGGCTTCAGAACTTTGAGAAGCCTACCCGGTGCTCTTGCGTCTGATATTTCATCATTTTACTTTTTATCGGTAGTAAAAGAACATGGAATGTTTCATAACTATTACAGGCAACGGACAGTGGACACTACTCTCAGCAAAGTTAATCATAGTTAAATAAATAGAATCCTGAAATGATATTAGAGCTCGCTCAGTTCCGAAGTCCATCAAAGAAACTTAGTGTCGTTTAATTAAAGGGATTGACAACATGGGCTGTGTGTACCAGTACGTATGTACAAACATACCCATGCGATTAAAGTTTCCTTACAGTTGAGCCGCGTAAGTGTATGCCAGCCTTGCGGGAGTTACAACTTGATAGGACATTTCGTATTAATTAACTAAATAAGTCTGGTAAAGCGGAGTGAGTTTGAAACAGTCGGCGGCGTTGGCGACTTGCGAGTTGTCAGTCGCGTGTCAATAAGACAGGCAGAGACACGGCGGATTTAAGTATGGGGACGGGGGCGCCGCCCGCGCCCGGCGCCACCCCAGTGTGTGGTTTCCTTTTGATGTCATCTTCGCGCAAACTTTGCTACGGATCGGCTTTGAGATAGAGAGACGGAGAGTGACTAATTTGGCCCAGCATTTGATCTCGAGAACTCCAATGTGTGCGTCCCGCTCGCACCCACCGCCCGCCGCCGCCGCCGCCGGGAAGCTCTTTGCAAAATTTCGCTTTGATCGCAAAGTTAAATTATATGGGAATTGAGCATTAAATGGATACACATGTGAAGCGAGTACGCGAGCCGCACGCGCCTGCAAGCGGCTCTGGCCGGCTAGGCGGCTCCTCGCGACAGGAGCCGGCGCGATGACGGGCACGGCCGCTCGGCCGGACCGGGACTCAGCCTAAATAAAACACCCGCCGTTTGACGATTACGGCGACTTACATAAATAATGAACGAGGAGTCACTTTCAAAGTTATACGTTTGTGAGAGCGGCGCTTGTATTTAACTCCGCCTAATTTGCCGCGAGTACGCAGTACCTTTGAGAGCTCCGTTTTTACTAGTTTACGAAACAGATATTTGCGCCCGCCTTTCCTTTGATACGGCACTTTGTAGAGCATTTTACACGAGTTTCTTTTGAGGCCATTCAGACGGTGAGTAACGAAAGGCTGTCTTTGATAAACACGTGCGAGGACTCTTCAGTACTTATTAGGGGTGCTCTCTTTGAAAGTGCTTCTTGTGAAATCTATTTGAAACGTTCACAATATCAAAGCGGGCCCGATGAAAGCGCTGCGCTAATTAAACTGTCACTAATAAAATTATGCGAAAAATTGAATCTACGAGTGTTTTGTTCGCGATAAAAGGCTCGTGTAATTTTAATATTTCATTAGTTTTGTGAACACGTTTTTACTGAAACTCGAGTTGGTTAAACTGAAATCAGAAAGGAGTGCGCGGTACTGTTTGAGCGTGGCTTTGTGTTTTAGCGTAAACTTGTTAGAGGAGGAGACATAATCTCATATCAATTCAGCGAAGCCGAGATATTGTTGTGAGAGGAAGAGCTATTAGTAGGTTATTAATGTTGGGTCACACACTCGTGTAAGTCAAAGACGAGTCCGCAAAGTGGCGCCTTTGTGCGCGGCGTCGCCGTCGTTCGTCGGCGTCCGCAAGCGGTGTGCGACTGTGCGCCGGGAAACGCTCCGTGTTTCAAGTCTCTCCGTGCGACAACTCTTTGTGTAGCGACGCCTTTACAATGCACCGCTCCAACACAGCGTGTAGTTTACAAACATCGTCATTACGAAAAATCTTACGTAAACGTAAAGGCGGGATTACAGATGATAAAGTACTTACCCATCTCTTTGGGAAATTACTAATTGTATTTTTTTATCTAGTAATTTCAGCCTAATTCTAATAGCTACTATACTATATAATGCAAGTACTCTTACTAGGCAATACCTAACAGATTTCCGTAAGTAAATTTAAATCTCAACACAAAAATAACAAGCGTATGACACTGAATTTCCTTACATCAATGGCCCGATTTACATCAAAGACGTTCGATAGACTTTGATGTTTAAATCGAGAAATGTCTTTAACTAGTGCCCTTGTCATGTTAATAGTATGGGTGGTGCCGTACTGCTGTAGTCACAGGCAACTTTGTGCGGCCTCTTAGCGACGGAACTTAGCACAAAGGAGCGACTGCAACCCCGAACGACAACAACTGCAGGCCTAGCCAAGTTACAAACGATTCGTATCGATTCTCTTTCTACAATCGTAAACGTTAAGTCACGTGGTCAAAACAAACGAATATAAACTTTCGTAGACAAGTTTACATCGATCAAGATGATAGAATGAAATGTATTCGTTTCTACAATCGTGATCCCTACATCCCATATAAATCGTAGCCAAGTTACAGTTTTGACTAAACTTTAAAATTTCCATTCGTTTGTTTTGACCACGTGACTTAGCGTTGATAGATGTCATTCCCATACATTTGGTTAGTTTTCTATGCGTTAACGATTGTAGATTGTCAACTTGGCTAAGCCTACTGATGAGAAAAACTAACAGTAGAGAAGCTACCCAAACTACACCTCTAAAACAACTCGTCATATCATTCATTCATCATACAACCCTAATAACTCGTTCCAATTTTAAAACAGTATTCCAATCCTCATTCACTAATGAGGTTTTATGCTAAAAACGAGTACCAAACTGATAACTCCGAACCCTTTGACACTAAACAAAGTTAAGGAGTGGTAGAGACAACTTTAAATACATTATACGTTTCAAATTGCCTTTAAGCCATTACACGATTATTAAGTTGGCAAACACAAAGGTCGACGGCGATATTTATTAGACGAGAATAGTATGTAAGCGCTAGATATTAAAGGTTCCATAAATATCAAAGGAATAGTACAAAGGAAAAAAATATAATCAAATCTCGAAATATAAGGGCTTCTAAGAAACACTCGAAATCAAAGAGACACCTAATTTATAAATTGCAATTACACCGGCAGTCGGTGGAGTTCGGCGGGCACAGAAAAAAATTAGAGAGAACAGATTACGAACACTAAATTTAATTACAAAGCGAACTCGAATATTACAAATTGGAGAGGATAAACGCGACAAAGTAAAAGAGAAAACACACCCAAAAGGAAACTCGTAGCATTGATATAAACGAAATTTAAATTAAGTACAAAGGGAAAGAAGATGAAAAAAAATCCTTTCATTGAAAGCTCTCACCCCCGGAGTCAGAGGGCCGGGCGGCTACATCAAAGACACCTACCTCCCGACTCTAGCCTTATCTGTGCGAAACCGAGTTTGGAAATTAGCACACAGCGATGCTTTCTGAGTCTCGTCTGCGGCTCAAAGACGCCGCGTGCGCACCCTTTCAGCAGCTTTTAGCATTACGCTTTCATGAAGGGTTTTTTGTATAATTTGTCTTTGGACATAATGTAGCTAATGACATATTTTATTCAAGTTGAAGCGCTGAATTGGCTTCATTTGCCTGGCTGGTGAATGTCTTGGGCGATCAAACTTTTGGGTGATCAAATTTAATTTAGCATGCATTGGACTTCTTGTATTTTATATTGAGGCCTGTTTTAGATCTTGAGGGTTACTTTTGATTTAGGGTAGCTATGGTTTACGCTTACGTTTTGCAGCAACACCATTTTAAAATTCATAAGCTTTGATTGACTTTTATAGACTTAACCATAAAGATAATGTTTTATTTCTTAGGGCTGCTATTTTGCATGGAAAAAACTCAAAAATGTAAGCTTTCCGGTCTTTTCGTATCGGCTCAAAAATTGTTAAACGAATCTTTGAAGTATACCTACAACCATTAGGTATTGGTCTGCTTTATCTAATCTATCTATTATACTGTTCTTTGTTTCCTAATCTGGTTATGGTCTAGTTATGGTTTACAGCTTTTTTTCTCCTTTGCGAACCTACAAACTTGTTGGAAGTACCTATTAATCTTCTAGGGAGTACAATATTTTTAATAAATCACGTAACATCACGGCTGTAATCCCCGTAGGGGGGTGAGGGTTTTTTTTTAATATTAAAAGTACTTAATTAAACATCAGCTTTTTCTCCTTTTCACAGAATTTGCTAAAAACTTCCAAAACATTTATCTGCCGTTGTGAGAATAATTTAAAATTTTCATTTTTTTTTTTCATTTCATTTTCATTGCATATCTATGTTCTTGCACATTATAAATCATGATCGGTCAAATGACCAATTTGTTCGAGACACCATTGTTTAACTATTGTGTCTACTTCGTGGACAGATCAAGGAATAAGATAATCTAAACAATCTTTATATTCCTGTAAAGATTAAGACTTGTAACGTCGTACGCAACCAAGCGCGTTGATGTCTTTTCTTTAAGACCGTGCCCTCGCGAGAAATAATACTTGCAATGATAAGTTTTCGTCTCACTTATGCCAGAATTATTTGTAACAAGAATAGATGTGTCTAAGCACTTTATTGAAGTACTCTTTAGTAATTTATTGTATTGGTTCATTTTAAATAACTAGTAAACAATGAACATTGAACACGCTATAAAGTACTAGCAATGTTTTATAAACAACTCATTTAAGAAACAATAAAACTAAAACAACTACTTTAATACGAACAATACAAGTAAATGAACAAAGCATCAAAAGTGCCACTAAAGCAACTACAATAAATCTAAACAGTTACAAAACAATATTGTCGGAACATGGAATACGGCCGAACGTACGAAACAATAGGCGCATTCAACTAAATATTTAAAATAACGACTAAGTTCTCACAGAAAACTTGCCCACCACCAACTGAAGAGGGATGCCGACACAGCACACTTGATATGTGACCCTTTGTTAGTTCATTTGTTATTTATTCGATCAGAAAAGTTCAAATTACTACCTGTACTAAGTTTAAAATCCAATTAATTTAGCGTACAATCCCATTTGTTAAGCGATACACACTGACACTGAATACACACTACTATACTTATAGCAAAACACTGATTTTAATACACTAAAGCTAAGGTAACACGACGTACGACACAAAAATCTAAAGTTAATACAGTTTACAAGTACGCGATCGTAGCGCGGAAAATTGACGGAATACGACAAAACGCTGTCGCACCTACGGCTGCCGAGAAGCAACTGTCAGAATTTAGCACACAACAGTGCGCGCGCCGCACGTGGCCTTAAAAGTGGGCGGGGCCAGGCCAATCCAAGCCTTGTGATTGGACCAGCAGGCCCTTTGATCAGCCGCCGGCAACTAACTACATCGCTCTGCGCCTTAATCTCGGTAGTAACGTCCTTTTAAAACAGGTAATTTTATTACAAAAATGTGGATACTTTTTATGGTCAGTCGAGCAAGCGCTGTGGGCTGGCAAAGGACCCCTCAGCCCCCAGCCGGATGATATTTTCCACATGCATGCCACGGCCGCCGCTGAATGCAATCCCAATAATACATTACCGGGTCAGTTACGGTCAAAGGATGAAAAGTCTATGACATTTTTCAGCGAACTACCTACGTTTTGTAAATTCTACGCATCTCTTTGACAACAGCGACAGATAAAAGATGCGAATTTATTCGAAATTAGGATAAACTTTGGAATATTGTCCTTTGTAGGACAATTTACATAATTAACAATCTAAGTTATCGGGTATCGTGTTCAACGATAACTCCTTAGCGTTCAAAATAATATCAAAGGTCTACAAGCCTGCAAGCCACAGACATTCTATAGAAAGATTGAAAACATTCATGTTTTGAAGTAATTTTTTAATTCATTCGGCGTCAAAGTTCGTGCGTGTGATGTTTATTCTCAAGAAATTGTTTCTTTATATAAAAACCTGTCTGGATGCGAAATATAGAAAGTTTGGAACATCTAAGTACCTACTAGATATAGACAGATAAAAAATACGAGAAAGTAATTAAGTCTGCGTTGTGCATCGTGATTCGTGGGTTTATGAAGTGCCCCGGGCTGGAACATGTCGTCGTGTTGCGGCACTTCGCAGATCCGCGACACGATAGTTTGCGGATGCGCTGCGATTGCTGATATTAATAAAGCGCGACTGTGTGTGCTGCCGGGCCGGGCTGCACCCGCGGCGCCAGTTCGTCTCGCCCTGCATTATTACTCAGCTCCCGACACAGTCGCCCACACGCGCGCACAGACGCACACAGCCATACTCTCGCCCGCGCCCCACATATAATGTCAAAGGGTGAGCGCGCCGCCTCACAAAGCGTAAGTGCAACCACTAAAAGCCAATCCTAAGTTTTATTGATACACATTGTATTGCGACAAAGTCTCCGTCGGCCCGGCCCGCCTCACCCCACGCGCCGCACAAAGACAATATCGCGACGTCAAAGGAGCGGCGTCCCGCGGCCGGGAGGCGCCGCCCCGCCCCCCGCTGCCGCCTAAAGGAAATGAAAAATTAAATTGTCAACACATTTAATATCTGCGAAAACGTGCACGGCGTTGCCTTTGAACGCGCCTCCTTTGCGGAACCTCAGCGGCTCCAGCTTTAAGTATTAAAATTTCAGTCGTAAAATTGAAATTCTGTTTAAGTTTAATTAGACGTCGCTGGCGAAGTTCGAAGTCGCATTAGATCAGTAGCGCTAATGAGGCCCGCGGTGAGCACACGTCACAGGTGCGAGCGCGCGGCGACGAGGGAGGGAGCGGTGCGGCGGCACGGCAGGGAGGGCGGCACCCCCTCGCGTTTGATCGGCGCCGCCGCTTTGACAATTATTAAAATTTGCCTCGTACCTCTCGGGCCTCATCTTTTTCCGTCGCCTCGATTACGCCACGGGTTTGTCTCATTAGGGCTTTTGTATGGTATCGCGGGCGCCCCTTTGATGTGAACGCGGAGGCGCGGGGCAGCCGCGGTCCACCTGCACTTTTATTGTTCCCGCCCGGCCTCGAATTTGCACGCTCCACTTTGAGTTGTCTCTTTGCGATTAAACCGCGCGCCGCTCTTTGACCTCTGAACATTGGAACGATAACATGGCAGCTGGTGGACTGCACAGCGGAACTACCCCCGCTGTGTGTGCTATACGCATGTCTGGTTGTTTAAAATTGTCAAGTAACGAGTTTTAAGTAAAATGCACATGACATTTTGTCAGGTCAGCCATAAAGTCGTTAATGTATCGTGTCAAAGCGGAGTAGCGACAACGTGCAGTATCGGCCGCTGTTTGTTGGGGCGGGTCGGGGCTCCGTCGCTTGTGAACACTCGACACCCCTTTATTTACTTCTGTTCTCTTTGTATGCGCGCTATCATCAAGCATACGGTTCGAATTAAAGCTTTCAAAAAATGACAATTTGACGCCTTTTATAAATTTTATAGACGCCGAACGTGGGCCTCAAAGGTTAAATGCAGCTCTTTAAAACGAAAGACAAATAAGAATGTTTATTCCTGTCTATTTATTTGGGAAACTTCGTGATGCAAGGTATATTGCCCTGATGGTAAAAAGGGCAGGCTTTAGTTTGCCTTCACAAAAGGAGTATATTTACACTGATTTAAAGACGTGCAATGTTACTAAGTAACCACAAAAAAGCACACAGGCACACATAAAACAATTTAACGCTTTCCATTAATTAGTCAGTTCGCAACGCTGCATATAGACAATATTATGGACATCGTCGATTTCTCAAGGTACTAAAAGCTCTTGCACCAACAGTTTAGCTTGTTCAGCAGCCAAATTCATATCACAGGGCTTGACTTCAGCCGGACACTCTGTAATCCTAATTTTTAATCATTGAACTCCTTCCAGATTAAAATTGATAACAATAATATGGTAATTGCGTCAATAACCAACGAATACGTTTGAATTGCTAAATAGATGCTCGATGTTTTTGGCGCCCAACGTTGGGTAGTTTGTCCCATGTCGGGCGCCAAAGCACGAATTTATTTCAATAAAAAAACACATTAAACGACTGCTTTTGAACCTACTTTATGAAAGTACCCGTAAATCAATAAAGTATCGTTCATTAATTGAGATAATTCCACATTCATGTTTTGGAAACTTACCATTACTCGTACTCCAATTGCCATCACTCGTACTAAAATCAAATGTGTTCGAAGCACCAATTGGCGTTGTCAGTGGTCGGAGCCACGAGTCAAAGTTAACGCGAGGGGCGCGAGGAGACAAAGCTTTGTTGTGCCGAACACAAGCTCGCAGCCTTTCATCTTACGCCGTCCGCGTCCTTCAACCGCCGAACTGACAACACAGGGTTGACACCAGCCGGACACAGTTTGCTGATTTTTGCAGCTTTTTTAGGGTTTTTTAATTGAAAGAGAGGCTATCTATAAACTTGTATTTATAGACTATTGAGGAGGCCGCATGTGACAAAAAGATTTTAACGTCAACGAATACTTGTGTGGAGGGAATTCATATATTAAAAATAGACCGGATTTATACGAATAAGGGTAAATATGAGAAAATGAACTTAATAATATTTGACAATTAGATCAACATCTTTTTCATCTTTCTTCTAACAACAAACTAGGACCAAATAAATAAGACAGTTAAGAATTAGTTCTCAGTTTCAGAAGTTAATCTCAATACCTACATTCTTGCTGAGCGGTTACCGCTTCGCCGTAGGAGTTAGGACCAGGACCACCTAACCGAACAATTATTTAAAACAGTATTACAAAAAGGCGCATTTAGGCGCAGTAGTATTATTTCTTATACAATTTGGTAAAATTTGTGCTTAAGTAAAGTTTAACTAAAACATATTAAACAGCTGCAAGTGATAATGAGGAATTCAAATGTTTGGTAGCGACCTGCCCGATCTAGGTTTATTCTCAAATTATGGTGTTTAACTTGAGTTAGAGAATAATATAATAACACAACATTAACTTGTCAACCCTGTCGCTAGTGCATTCCGTTTGATGTAAAAGAGTATCCTTTAGGCGAGACGCTTTTCTTATTATCAACTTGTCCGTAAATTTAATATAAATATTCTTTTGCTTCATAAAATATGCGTCAAACGTTATTTAATGGCATTATTAAAGCTTACAAAGTGGCTATTAAGACTCATGTGGGCTCGCCCGGAGAATTCAGTATAATATAGTGGCAATGTGTAACAATTGTCACTATGCGATACGGCAATAGTTCAGATATCCATATGTAATCCCACAATAGCTATCTACACTATCATCATCATCTGATGATACCGACCCCAGAGTCGAGGAGACTTGGGGTCGGCTTCCAGTCTTACCGGATGCAGCTGAACACCAGAATTTTGCATGGCGCGACTGCCTATCTGACCTCCACCACCTAGTTGGTACTGGGTAATACGATATCCCTTGGTAAGACTGGTTGTCAGACTTTTGGGCTACTGACTACCTGTAAGGACTGTTAAGGATCTACAAATGACAGCCGGGACCAACGGCTTAACGTGCTTTCCGAGGCACGGAGGAAACCCATCCATAGACCGATTTCGACAAGCTATCTACACTAATCCGCACTAATATGCAAATGGGTAAAGTTTGTAAGTTTGGATGTATGAATCTCCAAAATTGCTCATTAACATTATTACCGAATGCCTTGGGATATTTTTCTTCGAAGCGGACGAAGTCGAGGGCAGAAGATAAATAGAAGTATAAAAGAGAAGTTCCAAATATATTAAATTCCAGTCAAGATTTCAATATATTGTTTTTGCCTATGGCAATGAAATAAGAACAGCAAAACAAATGCTACATTGGATTGTCCCCGCAATATTTTCTCGACTTGACGGCGGGCCCGCAATTCAGATTGAAATAGTAATTTTGGCGGGCCGTACTCTGCTCAGCTAAGTCAATTCAGCAAGGAATGCGATCGCGCCGATAAAATTCACGAATGTTGCTAGATACGGGTTTTTATTCCAAAAAGTGTTATAATCTGGGGGCACGTGAGTGCCTCCGCCAAGACAAGCCAAGCGAAGCGCAAAGGCACTACCAGCCTTTTCTCGAAGCACTTCGTCGTTTTTTTTTGAACCCTTATAACTTGGGTTTTGGATTATACCAGATAAACAAATTCTCGGGATATGTCGTCAATAGCGGACATTAGTACACAAACAAAAAAAAAATCTAATACTTGTAACTTTTATCCCCCACCCCTTAAACTAGGGGATGGAAGTTTATTTATTTATTTATTTATGTACACACAAAATATTTTACAGGACAATATATTAGCATAGAAGAGCACAAAGGTACTGCTTATTTCTTAAGAAATTTCTTCCAGCAGACCTGCGAGAGGAAAGTTGGATAAGAAATGTAGACACAGTGTGTATAAACGTCAAACAAGAAAATTTTAATTTAAACTTACAACAAAACTATATCTATTTATGAAATAAACATACATACAAATACATACACAAATAAAATAAAATAAAACTACTATTGTAAATATTTACCAAAAATATACATACATATATATGAAGAATATTACTGTATAGAAGAAAGGTAATGCTCTTTGACTTGTTTTTTAAAGAGAAATAAAGTCTTAGAATCTCGAATGTTAGGCGGAAGTGAGTTCCACAAACGTACTGCGTGAACAGAGAAGGAGTAGGAATACAGTTCGGTTTTATGGGATGGGAAATTTAGATGATGCTTGAGGTGGGATCTACAGAGAGCATCAGAAGGACGGGTATAGGAAAAACGATCGCGCAGGTAGCTGGGATATGCAGGGTTATAAAGGATGTTGTAAAGGAGACACAATATCCGAGTGTTCCTGCGAAGACGGATAGGGAGCCACTTGAGTTCCTTGCGGAAGTGAGAAACATGGTCATATTTCCTCAGACCATACACAAAACGAATGCAGAGGTTTTGTAAGCGCTCAAGCTTATTTAAAAGCTCCTCGGTGGCATCCAAATAGCAGGCATCAGCGTAATCAATGATCGGCTGAATCAGAGTTTGAGCTAAATAAACTTTGGTTCTATATGGCAAGAAACTCTGTAAAGATTTGAGCGAGTGAAAAGAAAAGTGAACCTTACGACTAACCTCATTCACTTGAGCTCGCCAAGAAAGATTGCTGTCAATTAAGACACCAAGGTCCTTGGCTGTTTCAGTATACGCAATGGTCGTGCAGCCCAGAGATAATGGAGTCAAAGATGATAAGTCAAGTGTAGTGCGGTAGTATCTGCTGCCTATGATCATGGCCTGCGACTTGGCAGGGTTAATCTGTAAGCCGAACGACTTAGCCCATTGATAGATGCTTTCCAGGTCATGATTCATGGCGTTGATCGCCGATTCCGCATCAGCCAGCAAGAAATGTCGATACAGCTGCAAATCGTCTGCGTAGAGGTGGAAGCTGGAGGTGATAACCTTAGTAACAGTGTTAATAAAAATAGAGAAAAGAAGAGGAGAGAGAACGCCACCCTGAGGAACACCAGCAGTAAGATCACACCAGTCAGAGTAGATCTCATCTTGGCGGACACACTGAGAGCGACCCCGAAGATACGAGTCAAACCAGGATATCGTAGAGGCAGAGAAGTTAAAAGATTGAAGGATCCCAAGAAGGATGTCGAAATCCACTGAGTTGAACGCGCAACTAAAATCAAGTAACACTAAAACAGTTAGAGATTTATTGTCCATAGCCCAGCGGATATCGTCTGTAACCTTCAAGAGTGCAGTAACAGTACTGTGGCCAGTACGGAAGCCAGATTGGAATGGGGAAATAAGAGCATTAGACGATAGATATCTGGAAATTTGACCATGAACAATGTGTTCGAGAACTTTTGAAAGGAAAGGAAGAATGGAGATGGGCCTAAAGTGGGATAAGGAAGAAGGTTTGCTAACTTTAGGAAGTGGTATAATGTGAGCCTGTTTCCAGGCTAACGGAAATATACCCGAAAATAAAGAACTTGAACAGCTGCTCCAGATCTTCCAAACTTGTTGCCAGTTTAGTGTCCATAAGGATGGTTAGATAGAAGAAAATTAAGTAGAGAAGAATGTGATGACAGAAAGACTTGGAAATAGTAAATAGTGAGAGTTGGGTGGTTAAGAATAATAAAATATAAATTATAACATTAGAATTCAATCTAAAATATATTAAAATTAATTAAAACTGGGAGTAACCAAAATATGAGTGTTAACCCTATGTCTACCCACACAGGAAAAAAGAAAAAAGAAGTTTGTATAAAACTTCCAGAATTTTGACGCTAGAGGTCTGAAAATTGATGAGCTAGAGTAGATGTTTGGAAATTTATATAGGGACTCCTAGCGCCTCTGAAGTGCAAGAAATACACCAAAAAAAAAATTGTCACAAGCAACTTACTACCTACTAGCCACATATTTTGACCGAGGCGTAGAGTTTGTAAAGTTAGACCTTGTAAAGTTAGGGCGTGTAGAGGTAGAAGCTTGGCTCTACATGAGATATGATAACTTTTTGACAGTGCGAGTCAGGGCTAACGCAGACCGGGACGGTATGGCAAGGGATTAAAATTTTCGCCAACGAACATTCAAACGTATTGATATAGAAATACGACCGTGGCGCGTCTTTCAATACAAATCCCTTTCGATGCCACAGCATGCCACTGAATTATTTCAAAGCATAGTTATTTAAGCATAGCATTCTATTTATGTAGTATTTCTGTATCAATTACGTTCGAATGTCCATTGGTAAAAAAAATAATCCCTTGCAATGCCGTCCCGGTCTGCGTTGGCTTTCATAATTATGGTCTCGTCTTGGCAACATTTTACATGAAAATGTTATTGGTGGGATTCATATTTCTACAATTTTCATCATATTTATCATTCACCACGATGCTCGGCTGGTCCAGCCGAGCATCGTGGTGAATGTGTGTAAAGAATGCTGTTATCCAATTCATCTCATAATCATCGTTTAACAATCCTCTTCGCACTATACGTATATAATAATAAGTATGGAATTGTCCCTCATCACGAGAGCATAGTAGTATAGTTCATTTTCAAAACTATACAGACAAAAGCAAAGTTATTCTAATTTTACAACTCCTAAATGAATACCTGCCTGTACAACGAGGTCAAGCAGCAAAGTAATGTGAAACTTCAATTACTGCACTTTCAAATCTGAACAAATTACACAGTAAATTCTTGACAAACAACTCGTTCAGTATTCAAAATGCACGCCAAGTCAATATTCCAAAACCATTCACCAGAAATACAGTTCCACAATTCTTTAATCCCGTCAGTACATTTTTCTATCCATCAGGCAGATGTTACTGGGGGATTGAATAGGCAATGCTCGATGTGATAAATTCGGTTTGTGGCGGAGGCTGGGAGGCGAGACGGCTCGGCTCGCTCGACAATCTACATAATGCAGCGAGCGGGCCGGTAGACACCCACGCCTAAATTGCATTGTTGTGTTCATCCCGTGATTTCAAGTGCTTTAAGATCTCCGTCTTCGTATTTTTACGTAGAATTTTCGGTGTAGGAATGAAGTCTATTTTTGGGAACATCAAATTGCGCTCTAGCCGCTAGAGCACTAAAATAGGCTGAGAGTCAAGAGTCTAGCCCAATAGAGTAATTTTTTGTAATAATAATGTAGGCAAATGAAAACGTGGTTGACAGAATACAAAATAAACAGCAACCTAATTAATCTTTCTCTTTACCCATTATTTTTGCGTTCTGCGGTGAAGTAAAAATGAATATTATTGCAGCACAATGAGATATTGAAATTTAATTACTGAAATTAATTTCAACGTTCATAAACATCAGTGCGTTCATATTTCGATAACACAAAGAGCTTGTCAAATACCTTATTATGTTGGTACACTGTACAGTGACAATTCTCCAGTGGATATTATCAAAGTTATTGAAGACCGGCTCGAGTGCTGAACTGGCAGGTATGATGAGCCGAAACTAATCCAACTTTGTCTAGTTTGACGCCAGGTGAGTGTAATCAACTGGGGGATACAGAACCTCCACTGTCACGTTTGCCTTAGAAAACAGATTGGCTTACACAAAATGATAAACAGGAAATATTGTATGTACCTAATTAAAGAAAACTAGTTCAGGAAGAATTATTTCAAGATTCAGACTGTTTAGACGTTCTTTTACAAAACAGCAGATTTCCCACGAATTATGTATTTCCTCATTAATTTAATAGCGATCAAAGTAATTGATTGGAAATGCGTGCCTAACTAATTCGTCGAACCCACGATATGAGCACTAGCAATAGCTTTCTCTAATAATATTTTCCTTTCACAAAAATTCCAAGAAAGCGACATGAAAAGAAATAGATCAAAGAAAACAAGTATTCATTAAGTTTGTAACGTATTCAGTTGCTACAAAAGCCCTGTATTCTACTGCCCTGTCATTTACTTGTGACAGACAGTTGTTTGAACATGGATTATTTAAAAATGTGTTGCCCATAAGCACGGTCGCGTCATCGCCGATCGAGGAAATTCCACTTAGAACTGTGGCTAAAGTCGGTCGTAGGTCGATTGTTTGTGGGCCAGTGGACACTGAGACGCCATTAGGACGGACATTCAGAATCTTTAGGTTTTCTGAGATTTATCAAGTTTACATGCACACTAAATTGTTACTTATAATGACGTTTCATTTACATGTAACTTGCAACTTGCAAGTCACACGTGTTGTACACCGAAGCATAAAAAATAAATTTAATTCAGTGATAATTCATAGACATTAAAAAGCATGCAAAGAGGAAGCCGACACCATTTCCTCATACCACTTCCATTCCATAGACGGGACGAGTCAAAAGGCTCACTTAACCTTAGCGAAACTCAATAACTTTCACTTTAAATAATAAATTCCCCTTTGAAGCACGCCGACGCTGAACAACTGATTCAGGGTTGCCATAATTTTGTGAGCTTAATTGGATTATAATCATAAACGTGTAATTAATATGATATTTAAACGTAAATTTACAAGAAGAGCAGAGTTATAGATTGAATTGGATGGTAAGAGTTTCAAAAATGACTTCGTTCAGAGACAGGAAATAATACCAATCATGATCTGCTGAATGGAATTAGATTTACTTGAAGGTAGAGACGATGACACCTTGACATGGTGAACTTTGAACAAATGAGAGAGACGTGTCTCTGAAAAGTAAAAACAAGACATAACGTAATACCATAAAGTACAGGTAAGTTTTCCAAGTGACTACAATCTTCGTTTGCGAGATAAGTAGATAAAATTGAACAGCCCTAAAGCGTCAATATCGGTGTTACCAAAGAGTAGAGGAATCCTTTTAATACAGACAATTGGTTTGAAATGTAGACAAAGCGCCATACTGACTTTATTAATTCCCAGTTTTTGTTATTTGCAGGTAAAATACTCACTTTGACATTATTAGAGGAATGCGTTTCATTAAATCTTCTCTTTATTTACGTACTCGTATGTATGCTGTACTCAGATTAAAATGCTGCATTTTATCTGTGTATCCGTGGGCCCAAAGACAAAATATATTTCAACGTACAAAGTTTTTAAGTCGTCAAAGACAACTCATTAGGCACTCTACACACCAAACGGCGGAGGCATCTATAAAAAATTCAGCAGGTCCTTACATAAAGGAGTGAACATTCTCATTTATATCTCTCTTTGAACTTCAGGCTTTTTCTTTTAAGGTACATATACACGTAACGACTTTTCAGCGACTCTACACAAAATAATTTAAGATGAAATAAACTTTATGACTGAGTTGCTATGACGAGATTCATATGTAAAAGAAAATGTGAAATTCTACGTAGCAAATAGGTCTTTGAAGCAATGTTTTGGAGATAAAAACATAAACATGAAAGAAACATCAATTTTCAGAAGCTTTTCGGTAGTATGTAAACACTATACGAATTAAACTAACAAAGGTATATAGCATGCATAATGCATCAAATTGCAGTAAACCTGGATTGTATAAGTAATGTAAGTTTTGAGTAAATTTCAACGACGCGATAGTTCACCTGAACTCAGTTTTATCATCCCAATCATTTTTTTGATTGCAATTAATTCTTCCTGCACATACATTGCATTCGTTCCTCAAGACTTTAAAACCACATAGCATTATAGAAGGATCTTAACGAGACGTCGGTGTGCGAGCCGTGTCGTGTCGCCGAGTAGATAGCGGATCGTGTTGCGACTTTGTAATTAAATCATTCCTTCGTATTAAATCGGCCTCCTTTGGTACCTATCGCCCGTATTGAGCCGTCGAGTGCCCTCCACCCGTGACTCCCCGACCTCGGCTTTCATCATTTTTTTTTATTAAAAACACCTTATAGGAAGGGGTTGAGGCAGGGGAGGCTTCCTTTTAAAATCCCATTCGGAAAGCTCAAGTTTAGAAAACAATTTAATAAATTGGAAAACATTGAGTGCAATATTTCACACGGATTGTGAGTTGATGTTGATTTAACAAGGGTTAGGGTCGCTGTGGATGTGTGTATTGTTTTCAACAACCCAATCGAAATGTGCTACAATAGTACAAAAGCTTGAATAAAAGCAAGGGAACCTAAAATGGAAGTTTAGTATTTGTGTAAGAATATTCCGTTGGGCTAATGGAGTGGAACGCTTAATTTGTGTTGTGGCTTGGTCGGTTTGTTCATAATTAGGTTAATATTCGGCGGGCGAGCCGGGAAGGCAACTCGCGCGGTTGGCGGCCGAACTGCGCCACATCGCGGGCGCAACTATCGAATTAACTAAAATTGCATTGTCAACGGGAAACAGCGATGTTGATACACCACGTTTTAGTTTATGGCTCTGACTTTGAAACTTTGCTTTATGATAAAAGAAATGAAATCTCTAAAACACCAAAAGCGAATTGGAAAGTGACTCAGGAATAGCCGTGACAACTTGACAAGCAGGCCAGGTATGTATAAAAATCTTATCAAATCGAAGATCCTAGGTTAAAACGAAAGAAGCCACAGACATTGCAAACGAAACAAGACTTAATAAAAGAAAAACCATCTTTGAGTATTCTCATGAGACGGGAAATATTAAAATTGTAGAAAAAACTACGACAATCAAAGGTATAGAGGAGACACCCAATGGATGTTACGCATCGGTTCAGGCTTCGCCGTCTCATTCTGATCTTGTAGCAAACAAAGAGCGGCGTCAAAGGCTCTGTGTGAAAAGGAATCCAGTGATAGAGGCAGTCAACAATGGGCCAGATAACGGCCGCGCCAAGTGACACGCTCCAGCGATTGCTGAAACAATACTTGGAAGAGCTGCAAGTATTAGATCTCGTTCGAGGAACCCAGAAGCGCTTAAAGTTCTTAGAATGTTTCATTTAAATTGCTCTTTAATTTACAGGTACAGGTAATTGTTTTTTGACTGAAGAAGTTTTTGTAAGGTGCTATAAGTCAGAATAATTTTATTTAGAATCTGCGATTATAAGAGTGTCCTGCAATTAGAACTGACCTTATTTCAAGTCTCTATGCTAAAACAGGACTAAAGATCAGCCCTTTTATGAAAATTTTCAGGGCAGGGGATGAACAATTTTGCAGGCAGTTCAAGTTGAAGCCCGTAAAGGCCATAATAGCATGATATGTCCAAAATTTACCTGGATAACACTGTAGAGTGAATTGCTACCACCAGAAACATTTCATAAATATCCGCAGTCGCGTATATTTGGCGCGGCAGTGTGTTGTCGCGACGCGGCGAGGTGGGCTTCCGGCGTCGCTTTGTGCCGCATTGATACAGCGCCGCCGATAAATATTGTGGCGAGCTTTGAGCGGCGACGCGTACACAACCCTTTATGTGTTACCAGATCTTTATCTAAATCTTTATAATGTTATTGTTTTATACAATAAGCTGCTTAATGAAGAATCGATTACATATTTCTGCGATGAATACTTAATAGAATTACTTAATGACCGAGATAGCGAAAACCGTAGTTCAAAACGAGTATAATTTTAGTTGACATAGGTACAAGCGCCCAGTTCAATATTTGGAAAAACCTATACGAATATATTTTGATAGCAATTACATCATAGATATAGCAGTATTAGCAGTAAAATTTCCAAGAACCATGAAGTCAAGTCTCGTCGCTATACCAGTAAATAGTACCCGAAGGCAATTAATATTCACTTCTTGGAATATAATCTTGGAGACTCAGACGGAATTAGTTTGATTTGCCGCCTGATGTAAAGCGGAAACCCTTAATTTTAACTATGTTCAGCGATTTGCAATAACCAATCTCAACTTCAAGAAATTTCTTTAATTGTATTGCAGGTAGCTATGTCAAATTAAATCGATATAGATAGCTATCTCGCTCCGTGGCCTGTTTTCTGTAACTTTGTAAAATGTTTATTAAATTTTCTTCACCTAAATACTTCAACTCATTGACAGACCTTTTAGAATGATTTTCAGTCGATTTCTGTCTTAATGGATTACAGCCTCTTATAACTCACTGCTTCCTCCTACTTCTGTACACATTCAAATTACAGAAGTCACGACAAAAATTTAGGGTGGATGCTCCAGGGTAGCTCGAGAAATTCAAATTTCCTTACGGTTTTTACAATTTGCAGGTCAGTGTCAGGTTGTATGTTGATTTAAAATATGATTCGCGGCTGTAACACGTGTGTAGTTACAGAATTATAATGATCAAAATCATCAATACAACCCTCCAAGCGCATAAAGGTGCAGGAATGACTTTTTCAAGGTCAAATTCATTCCTGCACCTTTATGCGCTTAGAGGGTTGTATTGATGATTTTGATGATTATAATTCCTACCCTGGAGCATCCACCTTAATTGAGCTCTTAAACTTAGATCGACATCTGTATGTATCAGCAATGTTTGTATTCTGACTTGTATCAGTTGCCAGCGACTCCTAGCCTAGCTCGCCCAACTCAAATATCATAAGTCTTCGTCTGAGCGGCCGCTTTGCCCCGGCCCGGCCCCCGCTCTGCAAACATCTGTCGACAATCGTGATCTACGACTACAAGCCTTTGACGACGCCACAGATTGCGGTGCGGTGACGAACCTCGTTTGTGTCATAAACTCATTTCTGTTCTCATATCTGTGTGTTTTACTTTGCTTTGAGTTTATGGACTGCTTATTGGTTTGGTTTAGCGTTCATTATATATGTTATTTAATTATGTTACTGAAATTAGCTTTTTTGGACCCTTGTACGGTTTTCGTCTCTTCTATTTTAACATGAATTTTGGAGAGTCATCGCCGAAAATTTGCGTAAATCAGTCATGTAAAAGCCATCAGTCCCATACACCAAATTCGCGAATAATTTCGCCGAACATCAGCTATAAATGTCCTCACATCACATAATAGGGGTGACTCCGAGATATTCCTATTATAAAATATGATTTAATAATAAACATGTTTTCAGAGCTTATATCATAGCTGGAAATATAACTCAGCGTACATCAAAGGGATGGAAGCTAGTTAAATGTATTAAAAATGTTGTCAAAGACAAAAGCTAAGAGAAAAAGGAGCTTACCGGTCCCACACGAGTTCTTGAGCACATGTTGATTAGTTGGCACGTGCAATCGCATAGCGGGTAAGGTCAGCGAATGCGGTGGGCCAGGGCTGTCGCCATTTATTATTCCTATCAGTTTTTTAGACTAGAAGGAACAAATTCCGTCTGAGAGTTATTTTGATGCTACAGACGTAAATTAAGCGTTTGTTGTAGAAAGTTTAGTTGTGAATGAATTTTTGAGTGCAACAATTTCAATGACGTAGACAACTTATTTATTTCATTAAGGTCATCTAAAAGAGATTACAATAGTTTTATATTTAGAAATAGGCCATCATCGGCAAGTGCAAAATCTACAAAATATAACAGTGCTTCATAGATCACACTATGTTTTTAATACGATAGCAGTATCATCACACGATACGCCACTATTGCACAGCACACGTCAATAAAGTCATTCACATACAGTAGCGGGAGATATTTCAAAAAACGACGGCTGGCAACCCTATGTGGAGTGGCCAGCGGGCCGCGCTGCCGACCGTACCGCGGCGCCTTTGTGTCTCCGCTTTGATCTCGCGCGAGTCGCCGCCTTACACCAGCTTTGATTGATTTCACGTTTTGTTAATTACATTAACACTGTCCGTAAATAGTGACATATATTTTGTGAGTGCCAGGCGGGCTGGAAATAATTTGCGCGTTAAAAGCACGGTACGTTTGCAAAGTCGGCAATGCATGCCAATGATGCATTGGTGGTTTCGCGAAACGTTCTGTAACACGTCTGTCTCGCCTACGCTATTGGTGCTATCGGAAAAGCACAGTTAATCAATACGAGTATTTGCTACATGCGTAACGAAATGCTCTGTATACTCAGACAACTTTTACAACATGTAAAATATATTTTTCTGTCTCTCAAAACTTAGTTATTAACTAAGCAGCTTTTAATGATATCAGCAGCAGGGCTACCACTACCAGGCGCGAGCTGCGACTTTGACAAAAAGCTGGCAGTGTCGCGGGAGGTCGCACAGACGCTCAAACGTCGCGAGTCGCTAATGAGTCCGCGCCCTCACTCGCCGCAAGTGCCGAGTTGCCGACAGAGCACGTGCCGAGCTTTGGATTTTTTGGCACTCACGTATTTATGCTGCGCAGGGCTGGAGCTTAGGGTTAGACGGATGGAAGTTTTAAGGGAGCATAGGTACTTCCGTTTGCTTTGGGGTACAGATACTTCATCAAGAGTTAAGAGAGAATCAGAGGACCCCTTTTTTAATGTGGCTGCAGATGTCTTTATCTGTAATCTGCATGCGAAGCACCTGTTACATTTACTACAAAACATCTATTCATGTTTGGGTTTTTGGTTTTTATTTTAATAGGTTAAATGTGATTATGGAAAAAATAATTTAAAAAATTAAAAAACCCGACTGCGTAAAAAATTGCTAATAACTTTAAACTTATTTTTTAATTTAAAGTTTTTATTTTTTTTTTCTTTTTATTTACGATTATAATAAGATGGAGAATTTCGCATTGTATTTATTTTGGTGTACATTTACTTTAAAGTTCACAAACCTACCTAATCATCCGCGCGTATCTTGTCTAAGTATGTAGTTAAGTAGGTATGTACTTATTATATAAATAAATTTAACACATTTTTTAAAATTAAAATATGGTCATAATATACCTACCATTTTAAAATCCTCATAATGAGCCTTTTTATTTGATACCCTTAACAGAATCCAATTTTTTATTATTTTTATTTTTCACTAGCCTTTGTTACCCGGGAAGGACAACACAAGGATTCTAACGATACCACATAGCCACGTACATCGAAATCGGTTTAGACGTTTAGAAGTTATGGTGGAATAAAGAAACTCACAAACATACATACCTAAGTACATACTACATACATACATGAACCCTGAAAACATAACACTCCTTTTTTTGGGCAGTCGTGTAAAAATTAATGGTCCTTCGGCATGGTTCATTTAAACGCTTCAGATTTGGAATGGAAAATTCAGTCCCACTCCCAAATAATATCGGAAAAAAATAAATCAGACTATACACCATTATTTTCAGGTCGTCTTATGTATAGTTGCCAACCCTGGTTGCCAGATAATTTTTGATGTTTATTTTGAATTTCATACACAACATCTCTGGCTTTTGACTTCGTCTAGAATTCGTTTATTTTGCGGTTAGCTATTCCCACTAAGTATGCAAATAAAATATTGCTGTTAGTTGCATACATAGGTACCCACCCACTCTATTTATACTGTAAAATTCTCAATCGATAAAAACAAAATGACCTGAAAATAAATAATTAAATGAATCTGCTTTTTGTATTCAACAAGAAAACAAAAACAGTCCGTCAAAAACAGCATTTATCGGGAAACGTACAAAAAAAAACTTTTCCAAATCCCTAATAACGACATAGGTGCGAAGCGCATCGGACACGACCCACAGTCTGAGGTGCGAATCGTCATGCACCCATGAAATTGTACAAATAAATAGCGGTAAAGATAATAAATTACAGGGAAATTGCTAATGATGAGCGGCGCGGGGGCCGCGGGCGGTGCATTAAGCCGGCGGCAAACATCAAAGGGCCCTTTGACCGAGCCGACACTCCCACACCCTCTCCCCGCCCCACGACTTTCACGAGAGCTACGAACCGCAAGTCAGATCATCTACAGTAAATTAATTTGCTTTTATAACTTTGTGTTTTAATTAAGCAAATGTATCGTAATAAAAGAGGTTGTATTGTGACATTTACGTCTTGTGGGGTAAAGCGAAGCCACACGTATGGGATACAAATGATATGGGGCAACTTGAACCACCCATTTAACCAGCTGGCTGCAGCATTTCAATTTAAAGAGCCCTGTCATAATTATTAAATCTATTTAAAACAGTAATAATTACAAAATCTCGCCAACCTCATCCTCCGCGGACATAGATGTCTTGAAACAAGATCACCCTGTTTACCACTGAGTTCCTGTTTACTTTATTTTCTTGAGAGGATATGAAGAGCAATTGTACCTGAGGGACGGTACAAGATGACATTATTTGGCCGGTCAGTTATCTTATCAAATTGACCATCAATTAAGATTAATTTACGGCTAATTATCCAGTACATTATTTGTCACAGAATACGTTGAGCGTTTGATTTTCATCCACCAGATTAAGGCTGGGGAATCTGCTAAATTAGCAACTCTATTTGTGGTGATTCAAGCTTCGTTTGAAATAATGTTAGAATAAAGTTGCACTACAAAGTGGTTGTTACGTCAGTCACTGCAGGCCAAATAGTGCGAAATGAGTGGTTTTTATTTAATTGTAGCCTAATAAATATTTAGATCAAAATGCCAATTGTACACTTGTATGGAAAAAAGTGACAAATATTTGTGTGAAAAAAAAAACTAAAACTTAATGCCGTTTAGGAGTAGAATATTTTTTTCAAATAGTACTTAAATAATAAAGTTTGAATTATTTCAATTATTAGATTAGCAACATATATTTTATTTGCACATTTATATTCACTCATCAAAGAAGTTACATGGAGAAAACCTCTCGTTAGCAGATACCCCCAGCCTTAAGACCTTTTTTTCCTATTTCACCAAGCGAATCGGGATATCCCAATATTACTACCAGCCATTTGTTACCCACTGAAGGGCAAAGCGAGGAGGGACGCCACCTTTAAAGTGTTAGGAAGTCAAAATGATGCTGTAACGTAGTTTTTTATTCGAAACTGTCCTACTGCGACTCGCCTGCTTTACGCCTACTACCCACAACACACCGCGAGCTACTAACACTAGAGCGAGACGTCTGAGCTACTGTTATCAATTAATCAAACCATAGATTCGTTGCGTCTTACTTCTTTTAGAACGCTTCCTGCGACCGCCTGACACCTTTTTATAACATACTTGTTACGAAAATAACATTTAAGCCGTCAAAGCATTCCTAAAGAGATGGGTGTTATTATAACTTGAACATGACAAAAGCCAGAAGCGCAAATTGCCTCGAATCCCAAATCAATATAAGGGCAAAACATGAAAGCAACAACTTTATTTTTAGATCAGTAGCCCGATCGTTTTCAATAAGATAGATATTTCAATAGGTAAGTCCACCTACTGAAATACTTATATCTTGCGTGAGTGGCTACGCCGATTAATAATTGTCAAAAAAACGTATGAAAAAAACCTTGACTCATTCACAATTTGCAAGTTCTCTTGATCATGAATGAAATGTGAATAATAATTTATCAGAAGTACCATTCTATACTCATTGAGGCTTACCGTCAATGAGCATAGAAAAATTGCACGCGTAAAGAACAAATAGTGAAGATGAAAGACCAATAAATTGATCCAACAATCCAGTTTTTATTTAATCTCATTGAACTCATAATTTGGTTTTTGCCACACATTACACAGATCAAAGCAAAATAAAAGATATGTTAAGATGTTATCCAGTGTAATTCCGCGTATCTTCTCTCTCATAGAGCCGTGGCCCGCTGTGCGCGGATGGGCGGCGTGCCTCGCATCAATGCCAACTTGTGAACTTCAAACTTCTGAACGTGTGAAGTGTCGATTTATCTTCCTTTCCACGAGTTTTGTGACATTTCTGAAGCTCTCATTAATATATCCGAGTTCTTATCAAAGCCGAACCGTTGCGTCACACTAAATATTTCTGCCAAATTATTAACGTAGTACAAGTTGGCCACTTTAATCGATCTTGTTTATTACTAACATCTTCTTTTACACGCTTGTTCTTGCGAAAATATCAAGTTTTAGAAACGGTGATGTTATCAAAAGCTGTTACATTTGGCAACTCCATTCGTTTAATTATTTTTATATGCGGTATCTTTTACAAAGTTTTCTCCAGCTATGTGGTGTAATAATCACGCCATTTGGGGATGTGAGGTGCTAGTCTATCATACAATATTCTTAAGGGCAAATACATCGTTATAGAGTAAGAAACTTAAAAAGACCAAAGGAACTGAAGTTATCTTCATAAAGAAACGAAAAGTTTCTAATTTAGATCGCAAAAGTTGTTGTGATTAGAAATGTGAATACAACCAAATAGCTAATAGCAGTGTGTTTGTAGATATAACAATAAATTCAGCAGTTCTGGGTTATTTTCAAAAATCTTAATCTTCGATCCAATAAAATCCGGTATTGTATCCCGAAGCGAGCCAAATTAAACTCAATTCGCTCCATAAACACTACTTTCCTCCAAATACTCAATCCGGTTGCACCACACCGTCCAAAGCGGGCAATAAAGAAATTTCCGCGAACGTTTGCATTCCACGATTCTATTTTGGTCGGAGTTGTCGAAAACTGTCTAGTTGAGGTGCGAGTAACTACGTTGGTACGGTGACCGGCACTCCAGGGTATCGTTACTTCGCTCGGCAGCGGCAGCGGGGCCCATACACGGCGCGAGTGCGATAACGAGCCACTCCACGCCCGCGGCCCCGCGCTAAGCGCACTGATTCCACTGCCGCCGTGTCATACACGGACTTACTACACCTCTTTTACTTTTCAACCGACTGTGAATGTTACTGAATCTGATAACTTCACTTCACACACACACAGCTCGTGCCGCTTTCTAGTTCTACAAAATGTAAACAGAAAAATGTAATTTCCTTTAATAGATGAAAAGCGTAAGTTAAAAAAAATAGAAGAGAACTGTTAATTTATCAACTACCGTACTCAAAGAACTCTGTGTAGCAATGAGATAAACTCTATCTGATAGAAGCAACCTGACTTATTTCTCGCCGTAATCCCCTCAAAGGCGGTGAGCAAGAAAATCTTCAAGATAGAATCCACGTAAAATATAACTACTGATATAATCTAGAGAACAAGACATGTTGTGTTGGTGAACGATCGTAAGTTTCAATTCGTCGGTTGCCACCGGCACTTAAATTATCTGATCTGTAAACCCGATCCATTAATTCAATTAGATTAACAAAGGAATGTTCAAAGGACCAAACTTTTGACTTTGATCGTCCATTGCAGCTAATTGGGAAACGTTATTTGTCAAAGCTCGGTTAATGAGGCGTTTGTAGCTGTCATGTTGCTCAGTCACCGTCTGTCAGACACTACTATCAAATATCAGAGAGCTACAACACGGTTTCATAAAAACCGTCTCTATTTACATTGTACGAGAACGCTTTGCAATTTGATTTCATTTGCATGCGTTTTGTGAAGTTAATGACGATATAAACTTCTGGACTGTGAAATAACACATGAATTGCTACGTTTCATACTGCCGTAGCATTATTATCATTACTGCTGCATGTAGGTACTCACAATGTTTGCCGATTATACATATATTTGACAAAAGTGACTTCATAGACAAGAAGTGTCCAAGTTTCGTCTCTCAGAGAAACATTATGGTCCCTTAATCTTTAATCTCTTCAACATTAGCTACTGAAACCATTCCAAAGTAAAGTGGAGATAGTCATCACTAAGATGGAAAATGTTCATCAGTATGTTGTGCTCCACAAACGTCAAAGCGTTTATTATCATGTTAATTATTCACATATTTACGTATAAAGAAGTCAATGAGAGTAGTTAAGAATATCGGTCAAAGGTATTTAATTAAAAAGGTTGCTGTTCATTTCATAAAGTCTTTGGCGTAGATTTTTGACGTGATAACGTCTTATAAATCGATGAATCCTTGAACCTAGAAAACTGAAAATGTGCACAGTGGTTCCTTTTATAATGTGGACAAGGAACAAGGAAGTATTTTTCGAAATTCAACCCCTAAGGGAGTTACAATAGGGGATGAAAGTTTGTATGAAAGTCCGTCAGTTTTAAAGTTAGGATCTTAAAATTTTCTGACGATTGAAAATTAATTTATACGTGTCATTCTAAGGCCTAGTCGACGCTTATTTCTGTCTGCAGGGTTTAAAGTATAGGTTACTTTAAACCCTGCTGACAGAAATAAGCGTCGACTAGGCCTTAGAATGACACGTATAAATTAACCAAACCTAACGTCGGGTGCCCTAAGTACCGATCTCGCTTCGCTCGCTTTCAAAGCGGCGTCTCCACGATGCGCGTGTTTGTATTTGGGCGGCACGTTTACGCCGCTTTGACGAACGCGAAGTGCTCATTAATTGCGGCGTACTTTATTACAGCCGAATTGCAATCCGGCTGAACGTAAACACGCCGCATTACATAACAGCGACGTTTTGCAAATCGGCGCGCCATTATGTAATACGGCGTGTTCTACGATATGCCTGCAACATTAATAATCTTATTTTTCCTATGATTCTGGAATTTAGTCTCACTTTGACCTCTCAAGTAGTGCGAATCATTTCTTTATTAATTTCTAAGTTGTTTTAATGGCTATTCGTACTTGAGCTTCATCAATAAGAGACTGCTATTTCTAATTTGCAGTAAAGCGCAACATAATGGCACGTAGGCACGCAGCTCCTTATTGGGCCGGTTGCACGCCAGATACAAACGTTCTCGATCTAATGCTGTGTAATTGGCGTGCTCGGTCCAAGACGCTGCTGAACACTGCGACTGAGCACCACCGGCCATTGCGCGTCGATTGTCTTGCATACTGCGCATTGTTGGGGTGAAGGTATTTCTAAAGTAAATTGTGTTGCCTTATTGCTGTGTGGGCTTTGAAAAATGTTATTGACATTCCTGATGTGAGGTGCATCTTCGGTGTTGCTTGGATGTTCGATTTCACCTTTCTAAATCATTTATTTAATTTTAATAACCTATATTTAGACATGATACGGGGGGTTTTTAAGTTTTATCTTTAGATCATAGCTGATAGACCTACACACACATACCTAAGTAATTACCACTATTCGTTTGAATCTATTTATCATGTAATCTAAGTCTCTTGCTTAAGTATTCATACGAAGCTTCCTGCGAATCCAAATTTAGTATAAGTGCTACTAGACAAGACATCGGATACTGTCTTTCAAGTGTCGCCAAACAACAACACACTCCCGTTTCTGGTTACGACTGTCCAGTGTTCCTATTATTGAAGGCTTACATACGTATGTGCAACAAACGCATCCAAAGCGTCTCGGTTCAATATCAACAGTACACAGGAGAGCAGAGGGCTGTCTGTCGACGCAGCGGTCTACGCCTCAAGTGACACTAGACATCGGCAGCTCAAAGGCGAGTGTTTGCCCCTTTGTCTTACTGGGCAATTAGTGCAGTCCGTTCATTTAATTCTATCGGTCGATTAGCAACGGAGCCAGGTGGCCATTAATTGTTCGACGCCAATTTGCGTTGCGTCCCTTGTTGGGCGCCAGTCACGGCGACGGCGACGCACAAAGTGGACGAGATGGCGCGGAGATTCGATTTGATATTACGTGTGCATAGCGAGTTGAATATTACGTGTGTGGAACTGTGGAGCTCTATAGAGATGCTGCACTCGGGATTCATATTGAGATGTTACTGGCGTGACGGTATTTGATTTTATGTTTCATTTAAAAGCAATGCTCGATTTGTTTTCTTTATTTCTATTTTGTGTTTAATATTCTGCTTTAAGAAGTTCAATACGAATGTACGCCACGGCATTTAGGTCCGCAGTCTCGACTATAGTGTTACTTCACTAGGTATTTATTAAATCACCATCTTTAAAAGACCTACTTTTAAAAGATTATAGCAGTAGGTAGGCAATTCTAATTCAGCGAACAGTTGCGGAGTGCAGAATCCTTTCAAATCACGGTCCCGCTCTGATATTTATCTTGGCCATCTGAAAAAGTTTGAAACTTGATGGATCAGGCCGGGTAGCCCGCATGCAGACTTCTTAGTAACTTTTATGTTACAAGATTAGATGAAATCATTGGTTTGTACACCAAATTGCACGAACTTTTTTTTTCTTATAAACTCAGGACTGAAAATGATGTTTGTTTTTATTAGAGCGCAGTTCTGAGATTTTTTTGATCTTAGGTGTTTCTTTCATGTGTTGTGTTTTGTGTGAGTAATCTCAATGCATTTTTCATTGAACCAAAAATAGTTTTTCATCGTGTTCAGTCATGAAAATCGTAGACATTCTTTCTGAAAAGCATCGCATTGGTTTTTTTCTTTTCGAATGGTAGAACGCAGTGCGCTCAGACCTCAAAAGCAATAAGCCAAAGTTTAAATACAGAGAAGCCTTTAGTTAAATAACGAACAAATACTCAAAAGTACGCTATCAACAGTTCAGACAACCAAAAAAGACCTTTAAATACTTCCTACTCACTTTGAGTCCACTACTTCTCGTTGGCAAGTCAGTAAAGGACAGTAAGTCTCACTTCTGCGACAAAGCTATGAATCGTCCCCTTTAGCGATCTGTCTCGATTCAGCCAATTACTGAAACGTCGCAACTGCCTTCCATTGCCGACTCACGCAGAATTAATTCAACGAGGCTTTTTTTTAAAAGAATTTTCCTACATTATTTATGTTGTTGCGAACTTCTATTTAATGTACTTCCCTTTTACAGCTCGCTCGAGATTAGTTTATTTCGGAGAAATCCTTTGAGTTACAAAGAGAACGTTGAGCAAAACAGTGACAAAAGTTGGTAAGACGAGATAAGGGCATTGGATTTGTGAAGTACCTACATAATTAAATTAAAAGTATTCCTATGAAGTCAAGCCTGACGGAAATAGATCTGATACGAGTTTTATAGAAACACGTGTAAGTTTTTAGCTTATTTTATCTAGGTACTTTTTGTTTTTTTTTTTACTTAAATAAAACACGAAAGTGATAGTAATTGGTCATTTTCTGTCCTCTATGCTTCCGCATATTAATCAGTCGGACTTTATATTAAGATACTAAATATATTCATAAATTTAGAATTACATTTAACAGAATGAAATGTTAATATTTTTAAGCATTAAGTTTCTAGCTTCTCAATTTTTTAGGGTTTATCTAGTTCAGCACTCGAAACGTTTATTTCCAGGACGGAACTAGAAAAGGCTCCAATCGGAATCGGAACTAGAAAACAAAATTAAGTAAGTGAATAAAACCGTAACTAGGTACAAAATAAAGAAAGGTTATAAACCAAAGAAATACACTTAAAACTCTACGCATTTCACCCACGTCCACGTAGGTAATTAAAAAATCAAAATGTGCTACACGAGATTATTTTAGTTGAGTCAAATTAAGGGGAGATAAAAATCGACTAAAATTATAATATCGTATTTTTCGTGCAGGCGAGCATCAAAGCGGTGGTTGCGCCGTTTTTCCGCGGGGCGGCGGTATTAGCGCGCTGTCGCATCTTCAGAGGGCGGCGAGATCAAAGGATAGGTACACAGTAACCGCTCCCATTGATGTCGCGCACAAAGGGAATTGATTGTTGCAAACCTGCTTTTTTTTTAAAGAGACGTATTGATGACACATTCTGTTTTTTTTTTGTTTTGTTTTCTGTTTTGCGTTCGTTTGTTTACAATGTGCGATATTGCACAGGACGTGTGGATACACGCCGTTTTTTATATTGTCTGTCGTGAATGGAATCTAATGCTTTTTATTTTTTTGCATTTTGATTTTGAAACTGCTATGACAATTACTTTAAATGACATGATTGGTTTGAGTATAGTTAGAACTGTAATTCATCATAATCAGCCTATAACGTTCCCAGTGCTGGGATAAACACAAGCCAAGCAAGCAAGCCAAGCACAAGCCAAGCTATACAAGCCTCCTTTCTGTGAAAAGGGGTGATTTAGAAATTGGTCTTGGATTTATTCAAATTTTGTGTAATATTTCAATAATTAATTGATTAACCAGTTCATTGATAATAAGTGTCATTATAAATGGAGCATTTAAGTACAAAATAATGAAAGCAATCATCATTTGTAATTTTTATCAGAGGAACCTGACCTGACCTGATTATTTACGGAAGTTCAATTTATTTGGCACCTCAATTGATAAATAATATAGTTATCAATGAAATGTTAAATCTTTTAGAGATGAAATAAGATGTAAACAAAATAAAGAAATTGGTTAAAATAAATAATATTATGAATGAATGAGACATAATTAGGTCAATAAACAGAATATTTATGTCATAATCAGAATGAAATTATCAAAGACACTATTTTTTAATGCCTTATAGAGATAATTAGGAATAATTTAATTAAATAGTTTAACCCTTCATAGAAACTGAGACACAATGGCTTTTTAATTGTGTTTATTATTACAGCATACGAGTGGTTAGTATGTCACGTAACATCTTTACGGTATCCATAAAAGTCAAGATTCGAAATTCAAAAAAGAACTTACTATTCAATCAAGCCATGGTTATTTCTTGATACTTTGACATATTGTTGTGTATTTACATTACATAAGTATAAAGATCTTATAAGTATGTGGAAGTACAGATGATGAAAAAGTGGAAAAGCTAGTTGTACCGCAGAAAGTAAACTAATATAAAAGTTTGTTACCAAGTGCATCCCTGCTTAGAAGCAACAGTTAAGTTTTTTTACGTGAACTGAAGTATCTATGTTCTATCTTAAACAACTTTAATTCAATGTTCAAAACATGCAAATCATGAGAAAAACTTACTATCAAAACAATAATAACGAACTTTTCTCATCAAAGTGATGCATATTTATATAAATAGAGCTGAATCTCTCATCCTCAAGGAACCCCACACATATGAAAAAATATGAGGTCAGTAGGTAAGTAGTTACCTACTTCACAAGTTTGTAAACAAAAACTTTTTGTAAGCGTCTTCCCGCCACGAAATAACCAAAATCATGTGCCATTCCAGTTACAATAACAAAACTTGTTCAAATGTCTTCAATACAACCTAAGACAAGATCCTAACCTTACAGTGAATTATTTATAACTATTACCTACCTGTGCATTCTTGATGTTGTACCGAATAAACTCTTTGAGGCTAATCGTAACTTTCTCGGACGTAATAACTCATGTTAGCATCGAAAGCGTTAATTTTAGAAGTCGTAATAATGGAATATGCATCAGTTTCTTACCTCGTTGACACCTGAACTCCAAAGTGATCCGAGAGTTCGTTACAACTTCACACACAAAACTTCCAACTTTTAATGTTCAATATTTACACTAGATAATACGTACACACTGTCAGTTAGTTTATTTCGAGTCTTTCAACTTACAAACAAGCGGATAACAACATTATCACGTAGAAAACAAAAAATTATTCACACGCTTGACGTTGCTTTCGCCATGGTGTTGATGCACTTTGGCGCGCTCTCGCGGCTTGTTTCCGAACTACCAACGTAACGTTTCATTCAACGCAGTACTAAACGTAAGTAATACTATGCAACGCTTCTATAAAACATTTTAATTCACCCGTTGATTTTCAAAAAGTACGAAACAAATCTCACACAGAGTGGTTGGCCAAGGAAGGTTATGCTGCTGCCTTTCGTAAAACAGAAAAGCCATAATCCTGTGTCGAAGGACTTCGATTCCCTTGACAAGTCGAAGTCACACCCGCAGCTATTCCAGCACAGTATCACGAGTGATGAGTTATCTAGACTCGAAAATCTCATATCCAAGACCTTGACCCGAGAATCTAGACCCCATGACCATTAATAATAAGACAATTCGACACCGGGACCACTAGGCTCTGCTCTAAGCTCGACTCTGACCATCATTTCCTTTCCGTTAACTCAACCCAGTCATGTTCTGTGACCCAGTCCCAACAACAGAACTGTTGAGCTGATCAGTCCAAGAGCAAAGCGAGCTCGGGAACTTAGGGTACCTCAATCTGTGACCGTGCCAGGGTAGGTTTAAAAGGAATAGCGGGTATACCAGCGTCCACTTGATGTGTTTGTTTGAATACCTTGTCCATACAAAATCAAACTGAGTTGAAGGAGTGAAACGCAGCAGCGGAGTTGTGTTTGTATGATTTGTGTTTCACTATGGTTTCCTGGTCACAGGGTCAAGATGTGGTCGCGTTGTCCCGGCGTTAAACTGTCTCGGTGTCTATTTATCGTAGAATCTATTCTAACCACTTTTTTTTTTTCGATGGCATCTCGGAGTTCAACCAAGAGAGGTTGTCGTCTGCTTAACCGGACAATCCTGCGGGTGCCTTAAGTGTTAGGCCTACATGCAGCCAGGGTAAATTCTAACCACATGGTGAGTCAGTAAAAGTCTTAAAAGTCCCTCCTGCTCCGCCCAGAGCGGGAGGAGTCGTTTGATGATTTCCCATCCGAAAAAAAAAAATGGTGAGACTTTCACTTTTATACAGGATTATGGGTCAGTGGGTCGTCTTAGGGGCGGACTCGTTCTGTACCTATCACTGAAATATTGAAATCTTGGTATATTTTATAGGGCCTCCTGGATACGAAATAATAAGCTTTTTTTAAAACTTAATATTTGTGAGTGCTGCCTCGTGCCTCGTCAATGGTGCAACCTCCTTTAATGCAACTGCAAAGCAGGTTTGTCCGTGATTCTTTATACCCCCTCTTCCTAGCTATGACAGCCGGACGACTCAATCATAACTGGCGAATAGCTTATGAAGAATGGCAAAGATGATTTTATGTTATAGTAATGTTTTAATAGCTACATTGTGAGTGAGGTGCTATATTGTTCTCGTATTACAATTTCTGTCAGCCAGGGACCGAAAAGGGTACCGCACAGGGATTTTATCCGTTGTTTTTTAGGGTTACTTGAAAAACGCGAGTGTAGAGCTTAATAACCGTTTTAGCGTTCCGTTGACAAATCGCAAAAAACCGTCTTTCACAGCCATTTTACCCCGAGACTTGGCACCATACAAGGATGATATGGCAAGAAAGGAGTCTGATGAGATGACGAAGTTTGGAACAAGACATGCGCCGATCCCAAATGAATTGAAATAAGGGCAAGAAAATGATGGATGACTGTTGGCACCCCACAGTTGAAAAGAGACTAACTGGTGAAGGTGTCTTCTATGAACCGCTATAGTAAATAGATGGGATAATATGAAAAAAAAATACGGGTCCTAGATCCGAGGGTCCTGAACTTCTTTTTCTCTCAGGTCATATTATAGTTATCCCATAATAATAAAATATCCCAAATGGTTAACCCATCTATCTATCATGGGGTTTTTGGTTTCCGCACTTAGTCCTTAAGGTGGACCATTGTGCGTGAGCCATGGTGGCCATTTACTCCAACCAGCCCACCTCCCTCCAGAAGCAGATTAAACTTCCCGGTCTTCTCAGGGCATCCGCAAGGGATCTTGGTGCTCCCAGGGTCTCCTCGCGAACTTTGGTAACGCCGGTGCACTCGAGGAGCACATGCGCCGCCGCCCTTTGGTATGTATGGGTAATGGTTAACCCATATAACAAAGGTTAACCCATATTACAAAGGTTAACCTATATAATAATGAATAATGATTACTTAAACATAAGGGTTACACGTCTAACCGATTAAACTTTTAACCCGATTTATCGCTCCCTACTGCCAGTTCCTCTTTTCCATAAGGTCTTTGGTTGTTACAAATAAAAGAAGAATTTAAAAAAAAACATGCTTTATTTTTATCCAGACAAGTAGACAAACAGATTAAACTACATCAATTAGACTGGAAGTGCGTACTGCCACACATAACACTAACATTATTTACGTCGACACAATATAAACAACATAGAAACTAGAAACACGCTGTCGTCTATGAAACCGCAATGTCTCAAAGAACAGCATTATTTTCTGACAACATAGAAGGAGGGAAAATGTTTTGACATTGCAAATTATATATCCGCAAAAATATTTCAAATCATTAATTGAAAATGAAACAAAACACTCACAATGTTTATAACTGTTGTTTTATATTGAACAGGTACAAAACAGCAAACAAAATCATTCAAACTAAAAATTAAAACATGCCAGCAATGGCGCCTCACTAAATACTACAAAAATGACTAAAGCAGCATGACTGTTCCTTAAAACGCTACAATAATAAATTAACTATTCAATCGTAGAGAAAAAATCAAGTCATTGAGGTAATTTCTTAGGGTGATTGAATATAGAGACAGGTTTACAGTATAGGCAAGTCCGGACTGTACGGTGTATGTAATCATCATCAGCCTATTAATGTTCCCACTGCTGGGACACAGGCCTCCTCTCTATGAGCGGGAATGGGATATATAATCGACCACGCGGGCCCAGTGCGGATTGGTACATGTCAAATGTCTTCGAATTTTTTCGTTCTAGGACATGCCGGTTTCCTCACGATGTTTTCCTTCACCGTTTTGAGAGCAGTGGTGATGAAATAAATTACACAAAGTAATGCGCCTGTCTGGGTTCGAACCCACGACTTAACTACTGGAAGTCTAAAATGGCCGCTTTAGCAGAATCATAAATGAATCACGTTAAAAATTTAAAATTCTTGAAATGAACTTAATGGTAAAGTAACCTTAAAGTCCATTTTAAGAATTTAATTAATTTAAATTTTTTAACGTGATTCGTACTAAGATTCAGCTAAAGTAGCTATTTAAGGCCCCTGTTCGAAAGTCGGGGCCGCCACCACTGGGCCACTGCTGCTCTACTACGGTGTATGTAATAAAATAGTCAAATAAACAGTCTAAGCACACAGGATGTAACAGAATAATCGCAAGACCACTCGTGTCAACTCAGACCATGAAACTATAACACTTTTGTTATATGACTTTTGGAAGTTCTTATTTTTTTTTAGACTTCCCCTACATGTTGATCAGTTGATCGCGTCAATTCATATAGCATGTCTATTTTTTTTTTTTTGCGAAATTCAAGAACTCCTAGAACAATATTTGTTCAGTTTAATGGTCGGAGACACCACGCGAGAGGTCTTGCGATTATTCTGTTACACCTTGTATACGTGTTTCATTATGTGCGACTGCATATAAAGGGTGTAAAACACCTCTTAACGAAGCCGAAAGGCACTTGTTCTCCCCGTCATTGCGATCATTTTTTTTGTTCTACACCATACCTGGGAACCTTCTAGTTACGGAGATATTGGGGGTCAAAGTTCCAACTTTTTGACAAGTTTTTTTTTAAATACAAGTTTTTAATGGAAGATTATTACTTTAAACACCTCCACGACCCTCGTACTATTTAATCCATTCATCAGCACAATGCTTTGAGTGCGTTACATTGAGTTCTACCACAAAACATGATTTTTCACCCCGAAAAAAAAAAGACGTTTCCCAGAAATAATTTTTGCGTAAAGTTACTTGGTTTGATGTACAGAATGCTTGGTTGACGACTTCGTGATGAGGTTGTTTACACCCTGTAGAAAGGATAGGTCTATGTTGTCCGCACGTTTAGTATGGACAAGTTTTCATACTGAAAACCTGTATCTTTATACAATCATCCTCACACAAGGAACCTTACATTTGAAAACATAGCTTACAGAATTCCACTACAGAAATGTTTACGTATGTAGTGAGCTAATAAATATGTATTTAAAAAGTAATAAGCATCGGACAGTGATGAAAATTACAATCATTTAACATCTAAATTAATTTGGTTTACTCATACATGTGGTTAATATATTACTTTTCATTACTAACTAGATGATGTAATGATAAAAATGTTTTCTATCAATATTTGAACTTTAGAAAAGTGTTGTGAAAGTAATAGATAAAACTAATGCTTTTTATGAAGGGAAGAAACCTGTATAATCACATGCAACTAGCCTACATACTTTGACCTTATTGGGTTGCATTTTTGTATAGAATCAGAAATTTTAATTGTTAATTTGCCCTTCCAAATATTTTGTTTTTCATTGACACTGGCATTTCCTATTGTTTCATTTACTCATACTGAAAATAGTATATAAAATTTTATGCTGGATATGGAAGCCAACACTTGTCAGTAAACAACCATTTTTTCACGCGACTTATGCAGGGTACAACTAACAATTTAAATTTTTGACATAAATATAAAATAGTATGGAAATATGTATTACCTATAATTAATATTCATAAAAGCTTGACATGTAATTGACGATTTTAGAAAGCACAATGCACTTTGTTTTACTACGAAAACCAAACAAACTTTTTTACAATTTTAACTGTAATGTAACTTGTAATAAAGATGACCGTAAGGCCGCGTACCCACTTTGTCGTGACGACAGATAATCGTGTAGTTTTAAGTGTCGTGTATCTAAATGGAGGTGTTCACATATAGGACGACGAGATTACTGTCGTCCACGACTTTTGCCAACTAAAACCAACGATAACTTAATCGTCACGACATTGTGGCAACGCGGCCTAAAATGAAAACTATCGTCTAAAGACCTACACAGTACACAACAATAAGAAATACAAGATCCATAGAACATTTACTAAGGCAACTCGCTAAAGCTGTCTTTGTCTACAACTATAATTATTATATCTACTAGAATGGGTCAGCCTCTTCAAACATAGCGACCTGCCTTCAAAAAAAAACTTCGTGAAAGATTTCTTATTATTTGAAGGGAGGTCATAGTTAGCTGTGGTCGCACTAGCTTACAAGGACTTTTATCTTCACAGAACATTCACATTTTATTAAAGAACGATTTTTCCTATACGAAAGTATGTATTACATCAACATATTTGGACATTGTCGTTATTTTGGCGTGTGAAAATTGTCTCCAGTGCAAGTGCAACCTCATTCTAACTTGGTACATTGTACAAATCATCTACATTTAAAAAACAATTTGGGTTTTTCCAAAATTCGAAACATGTTCGAGATATTCTAACATCAACGATACGAAAAAGTGTGTAAAGATACTGGCACATTATGTTTTTTTTTTTCTGCCTATCAACATACGACAAAACGCGTGAGTTTATCCTCGTATTAATGGTACTATAAAACTACAAACATTTTGGATCACTTAAGAGAAGCGAGTTTTCGCAATACAGAGCTTAAATTCCTTAATCAAAACATATTCGTGTTGAAGACTAAATGAAAAAAAAAAATCGGTATTTAGCCAATCCCATCATCCGAGTTTTCGGGACTTATTACCAAGATCGAGATAAAAACTTGTAGGTTACGAGACGTCTTTCATTGTTTAAAAAAAATCCGGTACTTTGCAAGCGTCGCACTCACGGTGTATGGGTCGCACACATCTTACTTATCATGTTAACATAATGATACAGCACATGGTTTTAGACTCGGCATTCACGCTGAGACTTAAACCATGAGAGAGGAGATATTTAGGGTGATTTTGAATTATGTACCGAATTCATTGTACCAGTTTGTATATTATACGACATTATTTACGTAATGTCACCGCTAAGCGCTCATTTTATTAAGCCCCTTGATGAAATTAGTCATGTCATACTCCTCTTCATACTGCTTATCGTCCCAGAGGTCGGGCAGGGCCTCCAGCACGGACCTCCCGGCTGGCGGGCCGGACGGGCCGGTCGGGCCGGACAGGACGGACGGGCCGGACGGGCCGGGCTGCGCCGCGCAGTTGCTGCTCGACAAGTTGAACAGGTCCAGCAGTTGGTCGGTGCCCATGGTTTCCATGGCCGCGTTCTCGCTGCTTATAACTGTGTTTGCTGTTAGTAGCTTGAATTTTTGTAGGCTGTGGAGGTAATTGCAAAATTAATATTTTGTTGATTTGTAAAAGTCTACGTAAGTTTACTGAGTGAATATTTCAAGTGGGCGTGGGTGGTCAAATCCGAATTCCGCTATAGAATTATGTAATAAAATAGTGTGTTTTAAATTCCAAAATAAACAGGTTCGGTTCCTGGCTGGCAATAATTAATCATAAACTCAATAATGCAGTTTTAGTTTTCATAAAAATCGGGTAAATCAAAAAGCTGTCCTCAAGCTGACCTATGTTTTTTCAATGTAGTAATGTATTGGACAGCCGATTTTTAATGGCGATTTCGAGAGATGATAAAACTTGTTCATGATGACACACTGTTTAAATATCAGCCTCTAATAATCAGTCATGCTTCCAGTATAGATCACAAACACACCCCATAATCTTCTCCTCGAGCGTGTCCCTGGTGATGAGGCGGTACACGTTGACGACCTTCTTCTGGCCGATGCGGTGCGCGCGGTCCATGGCCTGCAGGTCCTTCATGGGGTTCCAGTCGTGCTCCACGAAGATCACCGTGTCGGCGCCCGTGAGGTTCAGACCTAGGCCGCCCACCTGTGGAATTAAATTATTATTAGTCATTATTGTCATGTCTGGAGAGGGAGACCAAGGAAACGATAGGTGGATTTTGTGAGGAATGATATGAAAGAAAAGAAGTAAATGATAGCGTGACGTTTGAAGGAGGATGAAAGAAAAAAACCGGCCAAATGCGAGTCGGACTCGCGCACGAAGGGTTCCGTACCATTATCTACACAACATTGGACAAAACGTTTGGTGTATTGGAGTCACCCTTAATTATTTATTTTATTCTGTTTTAAGTTTTTGTTGTTATAGCGGCAACAGAAATACATCATCTGTGAAAATTTCAACTGTCTAGCTATCACGGTTCATGAGATACAGCCTGGTGACAGACAGACGGACAGTGGAGTCTTAGTAATAGGGTCCCGTTATTACCCTTTGCGTACGGAACCCTCAAAACGTTTTGCGCCGAGCCTAAGTATGACATGGGACAAGGGCAGAAAGCTATTGTCTTTTTTCTGGAGAGAAATGTCCATGTGTTTACCCTTGGATAATGGAATTGATTAATTTTATTGATCAGATAATCAGTCTTTTAGAATTTCAAATTTATTTATTTACGATCCATGATTACAATAAGGTTATTTGCTATGCATAATCTATCAAGACTTGCTGACTCGTAGAATATTTTCTCGCATTCTTATAATCTAGAAGAGAGAAACTCACCGCAGTAGTAAGCAGCAGTAGATCAATGGACACGTCGTTGTTGAACCTGGTGACGAGGGCGTGCCTCTGGTGCGGCGGCACGCTGCCGTCCAGGCGCAGGTACGTGACGCTGGGCAGCTCGCGCCGCAGCAGGTCCTGCTCCACGATGTCCAGCATCTTCTTCAGCTGGCAGAACACCAGCGCGCGGTGCTGCGACACCACGGCTTCCGGCTCCACGTCCGACGCTGGCGTGCCTATGCCGCAGTCCAGGAGGAGTTGTCTGCGGAAGGAAAGTGGTCAATTGGTTATCTGGAACTTGCAACGATCGCCGTGATAGAAAAGGAAGTTAAATGTACGTGAAAGTTTATTGTGATTTCTGATTTTTCTAGTTAAAAAACCTTTTTTTTTTATTTTAAATGGGCCTACTCTTAATAATTGTAATGGACGGTCTCCCAAGACCGCTTTCCTGTATCTGTAATAAACTGACGGTTTGCCAGTTTTCACCGTTAGCGCGTATACACGTAGAACGCTGGCAGCCGGCGCCGCCCTGCCCGCGCCTGTCGGCACCGGTCCGCGCTGGCCTCTATCCGACGTGCCGACCCAGCGCCGACAACTTCTGAGCGTAAGCAGGTCGGAGCTTGTCGGCAACGTTCGGCGCTTATCGGCGCCTGGAGCAGCCTGCCATCGTTCTACGTGTATACGCACTTATTCCGTATGTCATAATGTTGACTAGTGGTCGACCGTCAGTAAAGACTAGTACCTGCTCTTACTGCCCCATCTCAAAGAACCCTGTGGACATATTCCAGGTTTAGTTTACTACTCACTTGAGTGCTGGCAGCTTGGCAGAGTGCTGTATATCGTCCAGCGTGGAGTGCTGTTCTTGCAACTGCTTGGCTATAGCTCGCGCTTCGGGATGCTCCGCTGTGAGGACTAGCTTCGGGTGGTTGCATACGTTCTGTAGGTAGTGGAGAGCCTGCGGAGAGAAAGAGCAAGGCGGTAATATTTCGTTATAATCATTAAATCACCGATCAAATACGCAACACCACAATACGCTCCAAGACAGGCATCTCTGATGTTGGCGATACGTCTGCGAGGTTAAAATGGGACTGGCAGGTCACATTTCCAGAATGGGTCAGGACAGATGGGCCAGAATCGTCACACGGTACCCACCGTGTGACCACCTGAAGACGGTCGTCGTCACCGAGGCAGGCCCGAAAAACGCTGGCGTGACGATTTGGACTTGGCCAATCAGTCAGGATGATTGGCCAGAGGAGGCAAAACACCGGGAGAGATGGAAGGAAATGGGGGAGGCCTTTGCCCAGTAGTGGGACAGTGGGCTTATTAAAAAAAAAACTATTTTATGATACTATTATCGAAATGGTATGTCATCATTACGCGCTATTCACACCGATCTATGATATGACAGTGTAAGCCAATGAGCACCCTTTTTGCAGTCTCATCTCAACAAATAAAGAAAACGGTCGGTGCTACTTCAATGTTTATGCGCTTAGCATTTTGTATGCCATCAAAAAATCGCATCTCGATGAAAAAGTTATGTTAAAAAAATCTGAGTACCTAGTCTAGTCTTCTATTATTTAAAAGTACAAATTTACCTGGAAAACATGCGTATGATGTGACGTAATGCCGTGCGGCATGTGTTCCCTCGACAGATCTTCATAAAGTCGTCGCTGCAGCGGACTGAGGTCGCAGTAGTAGTCCTGAGTTATCTTAGGAGGTAGCTCCTTTAGTACGTCTTCTTTTACTCGGCGTAGGAGGAATGGTAACACCTGGAGAGAGACAGAAAATTCAGCATTAGCCATATTACTAAATTCAAACTCAAAGCATTTATTTCAATGAGGGCTACCGTTTTTGAGCTCACCAGATGGCGCGATTGTCGAGTAAGGTCCTGTCATTAATTCTATTTTATACTATAAAGTACCAATAACTACATAAAACGTTCATTTTATTCCATAAAACAATGAGTAAACTCACACTCAGATATATATTTACAATATTCTCCCTAAAATTAGCAAGCATGAAACATTTAAAAATCATTCACCTCCAAATACTAACAAATAAGATCGTTAAGTTGCTACTTAAAATCTTCAAGTCATAATAAATCAGAAATGGCTCAATCTAGACCACAATCGTAAGTATTAGTAAAAAAAAACGTGATAAAAAATTTCGCAACGCGCGAACACTTTTATAAAATAAATAACACATCTGATATTTCGGAAGACCCTACACTAAACGAACGCCTCTAGCGGCGAATTCAAGAGCTATAGCTCCCATTAGACCGTTACGGCACTTTTGAATGTCAAAAAAACAATAATATAAAAGGTAAGCTACAGTCACAGTCACAAGGCAGAAAGTACTAATAACATGATCTTTTATTTATTGATACTTGAAGTTCGAGCACATAAAGTATACAGAGACGGACTTAATGCCTTAGGGTTTCGCTTCCTTTGAGTTATGCAGAGAAGGTCAATGGTAGCAAATGGCGGTTTTTTAATAGATTTATTTTGGTCTAGTGCCGACTGCTGAGCATGAAGTCCACATTTCAATTGTGTATGAATTTTCCATCAGGAACAAAGTAGCATCCCGTACGGATTTATACCTAGGTAGTGACAATTCCTCCCTGCCTTGCCTCTCTAACCCTCTTGCAGTCCCACATACGATCCTGGCGATCATTAATAGGGTACATGACAAAAAAATCTAATTAGTCCATCTGATAGATTTCCAAAAAATATTGGACTCATATTTTTTATTTTTTCACGTAAACAAAAAATGAAGATGATACAGTGCTTCGAAAACTCGCGTGACGTCACATTTGAGTACATATCATGATCATTTTATGATCTTTGACGCGTTTTATCTTCGCCAATTTTTGTTAATTTGATAAAACAAAAAACACGTATCCAATATTTTTCGATAATCTAACTGACGGACTAAACAGGACCATATTTTTTTTAGTCAGTCATCATCCTTATTAACAGTTGTATCAAGTCCTCTATGTGTTAGTACGGTGTTGGTCGTACCTGTCGGTGCAGCGCCTCGCAGGCCAGCGCGCCGGCCTGCAGCTGGTGCGGCGTGGCCTTGGCGTCGCGCGCCGCGAGGATGGGCCGCGAGTAGCGCGCCGTGAACTGCCGCTCCGTGCCCAGCAGGCCCGGCATCAGGAAGTCGAACAGGGACCACAGCTCCAGCACATTGTTCTGGGAATAACATAACCATACAAGGTTATCTATCTACCGGTAAGCCAAGGCATCATCATTGATATATCAGCACCATTTAATTCGATTTAATTATTCAATAAACATTTAAAGAAAGGGATCTTACCAACAAGCTACTTTTGAATTCTTGAAATAAATTTTATTCCATACCAGGGCCGTCAGGCCGCTAATATGGCACACTGTGTTTCAGAAAAAGTTCGGCTATTCGAAAATGTTTTGAGTGTCCCATGTGAGAAGATTTTACTTCTCTGTCACTCAGACCTGTGCGGCAACTGGCAGTACATCGATGTGCCATATTATTATATTAACGCCTAGGTTATAAGTACTATAAAACTAGGAAATAACATACCTGTATCGGCGTCCCCGACAAAATCAGCCTATGATTAGCAACGACCTGCTTAATGGCTTTAAAGACCTTCGTCTTCCCATTCTTGATGACGTGTCCCTCGTCTAATATACAGTAGTTCCACTTGATGCTGCTGAAGAACTCGATGTCCTTCCGCACGATATCGTACGACGCGACGATGAAGTTGTAGTGTTTCACGTGGTGACGTAACCGCTCGCGTTCGTACGGGATCCCCACGTATTGAAGCGGCTTCAGGAACTTTGAGGGGATGAATTTGTTTACTTCAAAAACCCAATGGCCTGGAATGGGGAAAGAAATTGTTTACTTTTATTGGATGTTGTAGTGAAGTTTATATTAAATGAACAAAGTAAATAACTTTAATTTCAGTGTTGCATCTGTTATTTATCCATAGGCAGAGGTGACTACTTAAATGCAATTTGAAAAACTGATTCACAGTGAAATAATTGACAGTAATTTGCGATGTTATCAACTCAGAATGTTCCCATACATTCAGGTGGACACCAACCATCATCATCATATGCCTAGCCTTTTCCGAACTATGATGGGTTCGGCTTCCAGTCTAACCCGATGCTGAATTACCAGTGTTTTACATGGAGCGATTACCTATCTGACCTCCACAACCCAATTAGTACTGGGTAATACAAAAAAAAAAAAAAATTTGCATCTTTCATTAACATTAAAAAAAAAAAACCCACTGACCAGTAAGAGTAGGCGGACACACAACGAGCGAGGGCAGCTGCGGCGCCCTCACCCTGGCGCGCTCCCAGTGCGAGCCGGCGACCACGACGATGGACTGCAGCGTCTTGCCCAGCCCCATGTCGTCGCACAGCACGCCGTGCAGCTTGTACTCGTACAGGAAGCGGAGCCAGTTCACTCCCGCCTGCAATCGGAAAACGAGAAAATTTGTTTTTTGGCAAATATTGTCCACTTTAAATTTGGAAAAGGCAACGCCACATAATCGCAATGGCAGACTGCAGTGCCACGACCAGTGGTGGGACTTTTCTACAAGCTGAAAAGCCCGGCTTGCCTTACAATCAAACTCAACTAATAAGAAAAATAAACATTCCAAACAAAAACGAAAGTTTATATCAAACAATATTTGACTCAACATAAATAATAATAACATCCAATTCCGCGTGCCACCGTGACACGCGCCTCTCTCTCTCTTTTCGCTCACACTCGCTGGCTTGCACATTTGGCTTCTCTGACCTCTCAGTTTTGCTAGCAAAATGGTCTCGGTTTTTGATAACATTAGTAGGTACTTATTGGAAATTTGTATTGAATTTAAAGCTGGTTTTTTTTTAATGTGTGCATGTAAGTCCGTGTAAGTTAGAGAGAGAATATGTGTTTGCGTTGTGAATGTTTGAATGCGCTTACCAGCGGCGCATTGCGCGAATTTTGATAGAAACGAACAATGTCAAATTAGTCTAGATTATTAAAATTCGTTTTGAGCGATTACTGGTGCATTTATTTTTTGTGATTGTATTTTTTCGATTTCTTGTGATTTAAAGTTTTGTGAGTAGTTTTTGCTGTAATTTGTAATTGTTTGGAAGTGTGTGGTGTGAGTGTTGTTCCTTGTAAAGGATTAAAGTGTGTGAAATCGGTACTGGGCAAGGTAAATACTTTTAATTAAATGTATACGAGTAATCTCGTTACTTCACCTAATCCTGTGCCTTCTTTGTGCTTCGTTGTATGTCATCAGTCCGTTGTAAAGAAGCGAACAATGTAGAGATAAGGCTGTTTACATTGTGAGTAACATTTTCTACAACATGTATTTAGAAACCAATTTATTATTTGTGTAGCAAAACGAGGGAAATAATTACAAAGTGACTCGAAGGGTTTAGTTGTTACATTTAAGACAAGAGATGGCTCTTATATCATTTACTTGATAGGTACTGACAACTTGATATTGAATTAGTTGTAATTTTGTGACGCGATTTAAAATACGAAAAGTTAATCACCACTGTTTGTATTTAATATTTAGGCATATTTAATAGAATAATAAAAAGGGCGTTATTAAAAACCAATGTCAGAACTCAGAACAAAGAGCGAAACTTTTTTTTTCCACCAAATATCGTCATTTGTTTACTTGGGCTTTGCCTCGTTTTCGTTGCGGTCACGCCACTGGCCAAGACATACCTGTCGTAGCGATTGGGGCGGCTTTCCTGATGCGTTCGTCTTCGGAAGTGTACGGTCTTTACAAGTAGCGTTACCACTACCGACTTAGGCGATCTATCAACCTTGCATCTACCACAAGTCCTGCACTTTGCGAAAATAAACAGCTGAACAACAATTTTGCGTTCACTTAGAAATTGACAAGTTCTGAAGAATTGGAATGATTCCTGACAAAAAAAATATGACTCTGTTTACTCCGTCAGTTAGATTATCGAAAAATATAGGATAAGTGTTTTTTGTTTTATCAAATTAATAAAAATTGACAAAGATAAAACGCAAGATCGTGACATGAAAACATATGTACTCAAAAGTGACATCACACGAGTTTTCGACGCACTGTATCGTTTTCATTTTTTGTTTACGTGAAAAAAGAAAAAATACGTGTCCAATATTTTTTGGTAATCAATCGGACAGACTAATTAGGTTTTTTTTTTGCAACCACCCTATTATGACTACTAGACCCGTTTTCAGTGTAGTTAGCAGTGTAGTTAGCTTCGATATCCTAGATAATCGATATGGAACACCCACCTGTTGGTAAGTCCTAAGCTCAGCCGACACGTGCACAGGAATCTTATAGTCCTTGATAGTCTTGGGGTTGAACAGTTGCTCGAGGAAGTGCTTGTCACTGCGCCGGCGCGCGCGCAGCTCGGGCGACAGGTCGGGCGGCTCGGCTATCCCGCCGTCCAGCGGCATCAGCTGGATGAGCGACGCGAAGCAGCGGGTCGACATTATGCGGACGGCCTCGCAGTGGTCGCTCATGCGGCCTGTGAGGGAATTATGCTTTTATTTATCTGGTATACAAAACTAATGGAATAAAATTACGATTAGGTATTCAGATAAAAAACAAAATTTAGGCCAATTTCCTATTAAAGCTGTGCGAATAAGCAATACGGTAAGAAGAAAATCAAAAAATCTATTTGAAGAGTAACAATTATTGTATTGGATGCCCATTTTCACCACTACACTTTCTGTCACAGCACCGGTGGAAAACTAGCCCTAATATAATCTAACAATAAGTTTAATTTGAATTGCAACACTTCCGGATAAAATTGGTATTCTTATGATAAATGATCGATAAAAGTTGTAAAGTGGTCCATAATCAACCACTGTTGGCATAGTTGACATTGTACGTGACAATAGTACATTTTGATACAAGTGGAGAAAGTTTGTTATTGCATTCGAGGCGGATTAACTCCCGAGCCGTAGGCGAGGGTGTTTTTGAGCCGAGAACTGCAAAAACAAATGTCCACGTGTATCAAACGACGTTTTTCAATACACTTTTGAAGAAATAAAATAAAATAACGAAAAAATAATCACCGCCGACTACAGGCATTGCACCAATTTGTACTAAGTATAGTTTTATCTGTGGCAATTTTCCAACACCCGCGTGGTGTGGTAAATGAAAACAATCCACGTGTGTGAAATACATGGCATGTTGAACCTAATCGTAGTGCGATAAGAACCCGTTTTCAAAGAAGTGTATTGAAATAGTACATTTTGATACAAGTGGAGAAAGTTTGTTATTGCATCCGAGGCGGAATTAACTCCCGAGCCGTAGGCGAGGGTGTTTTTGAGCCAAGAACTGCAATAACAAATGTCCACATGTATCAAACGACGTTTTTCAATACACTTTTGAAGAAATTAAATAAAAAAACGAAAAATATTTTTGTCATGAATTATTAGGAACCTATGATTTTCTTTAATGTTTTTCCGCGCTTTGCTTTCGCCAGGTTGAAGGAGAAGCAAAGGTATGAAGCCGTTATACAGCCTAATATAAAAAATAGTATTTTTTTTTGTATTTTTGAATTTAAAACACAAATAAATGTTAATTTGTTTAAAAAAGTAAATATTCGTTTTAAATAATCATGTTTATCTATGATATTCTATTTATAAACACAATTTGAATATTCAAAAAACATTTTCATCCCCCCATCTCGGAAAGAGTATTTTTGCTCTTCGATATCTGAGTGCAAAAGTCGTTTTTATCCTCTAGAGGATAAAGTAAATTGAATTTGGAACATCGTGTGCACTAAGTTTGTGAATTCAAAACATCATTAAACCTATTTACTTCTACCTCCATGGTGCCGAATTTATCATAGGTACAACCTTTTTTAATTTGTTAAAAACTCAGACTCGGAACCTTCTTGGTGTACTTTTATAATTTGCTTTGCGCGCGCCATTTTCTTGTCAGGTCAATTGTTAAAACCTTAGGTTAAAAACAAGTGAAAAACGTAAAATAAGTGGTTTTGGCGACGAAGAAGTTTATTTGACGCCAACAGAATTGACTGAAACTGTTAATAATGCGCAAATGAGCTTTCTCCCTCAACAATCACGCGAGAAGGATTTGAAACAGTACGATATTAAAAAAATTGGTAGAAAATGCCCAAGGCATTAAGTCCGCCTTTGTACAGTTTTTACTTGTGCATAAAGTTTTAATAAATAAATATTACACTCAACTTAACTAACTGTAGCAACGTTACTTTAAATTTTTCTTAATTGTACCAAAGTATTATTTGTTATAATTTAAAGATTATTCTGTAATACTTACCTACCATAATGTAGTAGTTAACACCTAAACTGAAATAAAAGTATCTTGTGATTGTAAATGTTTTTTTTTTTTGCATTTAGTAATTTCCTCGCTGAGGTGGGATGAAAAGTTACGTGTTGCACTCGAGTGCAAAGATTTTTCACCTCGTGCTCTTTTGATTCCCACGCTAACGCTCAGGATTCTAATTTTTGAATCACTCGCTGCACTCGTGACTCAATTTTAGAATCCTTCGCTTGCTCGGTTATCAAAATTGAGCACGTGGTTAAAAAGCAACTTTGCACTCTTGTATAACAAATAACTATTACGCCGTACAGACGCATTCTTACTTTGCCGAAATAAAAAAAAAACATTCAATTCCGACTATAGGCATTGAACCAATTTGGACTAAGTATAGGTATAGTTATCTGTGGCAATTTTCATTCGCGCACACGTGTTGGAAAAAGAAAAAAATCGCACGCGTGTGAAAAACATGGCATGTTGAACCTAATCATAGTGCGTTAAGAACCAGTTTTCGAGGAAGTGTATTGAAAAAGTTATTTCTAAACACTTACCCAATAAAGGTACGACTAGTAGCACAATGTAAGGTACGATCTGCAGCTGCAGCGCGTCCACGACTCGCGCCAGCGCCTCCGCCGCGCCGCACCGGACCGAGTCGCTGCGGACGTCGCTCAGGGCGGGGATTAACTAGAACAACAATTTTAAATTAAATATTTGTAAACAAGTATGAGGAATTTGAATTTCGCGAGTTGATATTTCAGATCTAGTTTGGACCTCGAAGATAGTTCCATTATCATATATGTGGCTGCATTGGCTTTTGTTTTCTCTAAAGTTATAATTTATGGGTCTCATTTAATAAGTATGTTGTAGTTACACAGTTTAATGAATTGACGAATTTATTTGCTGTTCGGCTCCTGGGTTGTACCGTTATTTTACGCAGTGGCGGCGCGTGCGCAGGCGGCCAGGCGCGGCCGCCCAGCGCATAGCACACCGCCTCGAACAGTTATAGTGTACCCACCTCATCTATAACAGTGTGCATGACGCCAGGGTACCCCGCCCTGCACATGGCCGCCAGCGCCCGCGCCGCCATATGCCTGAGCGCGGTGTACGTGCCGCGGCACAGCGCGGTGGCGGCGCGTGCGCAGGCGGCCAGGCGCGGCCGCAGCGCGCCGCCCAGCGCATAGCACACCGCCTCGAACAGTTATAGTGTACCCACCTCATCTATAACAGTGTGCATGACGCCAGGGTACCCCGCCCTGCACATGGCCGCCAGCGCCCGCGCCGCCATATGCCTGAGCGCGGTGTACGTGCCGCGGCACAGCGCGGTGGCGGCGCGTGCGCAGGCGGCCAGGCGCGGCCGCCCAGCGCATAGCACACCGCCTCGAACAGTTATAGTGTACCCACCTCATCTATAACAGTGTGCATGACGCCAGGGTACCCCGCCCTGCACATGGCCGCCAGCGCCCGCGCCGCCATATGCCTGAGCGCGGTGTACGTGCCGCGGCACAGCGCGGTGGCGGCGCGTGCGCAGGCGGCCAGGCGCGGCCGCAGCGCGCCGCCCAGCGCATAGCACACCGCCTCGAACACTTGCAGCCGGGTGATCAGTTCCTCGGCTACGCTACATTCTTGTTGCTCTAGCTCTGTGTGATGGAAATATATTATGAAAAGGAGGCATAATCATCACAACTCTTGAAGCACGATTGTTTAACACTCTTAATCACTCTTGACACTATTGTTTCACTCTTCTGACCATAACAGCAAATCCAATACCCGTATCCGCGGATCTTGACGCCAATAATCCGTATCCAGATCCGTATCTGCGGAAAACGAGTACGTGTACGCCAATCGGCTCCCCTGTCGATGGCCGTGTTCGGACGGAACGTTCCGTGGCCACGAAGCCACTGAGTAGCAGCTAACATAGTCCTAACCCGCGGTCTACTCTTGTTCCATACCTTTGGTTGACTTGAATGTTCTGCCAGCTAGAACCACATTATCACCACACCGCACCGTGCCAAAGTCCCCACCATTTCACTGAACATTTTGTGTAATTATTGGAAAGACATCGCGCGCGAAAAACTATTTGCATAAACTCTACGGAAGTACTTTCCACTAATAATGTCCGCGCTTGACTAATAATGTTTACATTTATTTAAGTTTGCTTTCATCGTAGCAGCCCGCGCCGCCCGGTGTCATGGTGGCTATCTCGCTCTATCCCAGGTTTTAAATTTGCACCAGAAAGGGAACGAAAACAAGTATGACATATTTTGCATTTTGTTAGTTTATCTATTGTGTCCTTTGTCCAGTGCCTGTTTAGTGTGTGCGTGCGGTTGAATCGCTAAGTTTAACTGTATTTGTAACGACTTTAATGAACTTGAAATAAGGTTCATTTTTCTTTATTTTGTATTGAATGGCGGAATTTGTATTAATACAAATAAAACTGCACTTTTAAAAGTCTTATTGCCTTGAGTTACGGTCCTTTTCAGTTTGTTTGGGCTGTACGTGTGACGGACAGGGGTAGTGTGACTATAAATTACGTAGCTTTAATTATTATTGGAATAAAAAATTACCTATATTAAAAATTATAGAAACCGATTCAGTAAACGATTCTGAACAAACTAATTTCAGGATGTGCGTTAATTATGTTACAAGTTGTATATCGTCATAACCAGTGCTAGACGTATTCTTTAGTGACATAATAATTTGGTGAATTTCTTGTGGTAGTATAGGCGACATAAGTTATCTGTGGATTTTTTTTCCCGCACGTGTGCGGGAAAATGAGAATTACGCACGCGTGTGAAATACGTTGCATGTTGAACCTAATCGTACTGCGATAAGAACCCGTTTCCGAGGAAGTGTACTGAAAAGGAACTAACTGGCTTTTGACCCGCAGTGGAATAATACGGACTACGGAAAAAAACTTACCACTGTCAGTGAGAACCTTCTCCAGTGGCTCGGTGATAAACTCCCACAACTTGGGCAACTTCTCAGGTAACTCGTCACCGAAGTACATCGCTAAGCTCGTTAATGCTAACGTAGCACCTCGTCTCTGTATTCTCAGTAGTTTTCGAGCCTGTTGAAAATGTGTACTTTCCTTAGACTAGAAAAACTTTTGAAAATGACAATGAAATGTTTATTTGTAGACACAGGTTGTGCAGCGGTGTTACAATAAATATAATATAGCAAGTCCATCCATGTCTTAGCGTACAAATCAAATCCATACTTATAATAATCAATTATCAATTTCTATACAAATTCAATATAATAATAAATGAGATGTCAATGTCAGAATAATATAAAATATAAAAATTATAAAAAAAATAACATTACATGTCACATAATTAAACGGGTATTAACAATTTTATTTAACTTCGTTTTTGAAGGCACATAAAATAGTGTGACGTCTTTGAAAATGGTGCAATAACAAGAGTATAACTTTTTTTTTAAATATTTTTTTATATAGTTATAATGAATGCATTTGGCGTTGTTGGTAGGGTAGGCTAGGCCTAATTCCCTATATGGACAGCATGCCACTGCATGTTACATGCTTGTTTGCACGCTGCATGCTTGCTTGCATGCTGCATGCCTGCTTGCGTGCTGCATGCTTGCTTGTATGCTGCATCCTTGTTTGCATGATTCTTACTAGGACCACTTAAAACCACTTTTGTTCATAATCAATCAAAATCAATTAAACTAAATTGTAGCTCCTGTTGCCTTATGGCCATTTTCAATAATTTACCAACAGATATCGGTAGGTTGCTATGTCTGTCTGTTTGATATTTATTTTACCGACCGATGAAAACAAAATGTCACAGAAAAGCTTTCTTTGATTTTTCTATGAATCAAGTGACAGGAAGGTGACGGGGATAGGATATTTCAAGCTAACTTTGTTTATTGAAACACTGATAGCTGCGAGAGTAGGCATATTAACTGATAGTTATATGCAAGTAAGTCACAGAAAGCGGCCTTTAATCTATAATGAATGTTCGGAAACATAATACTTCAAACAAATGTTATTTCGGCTAAGTGTAACTTCGGTAAAAGTTTTTAGACCAAATGAAACGTCGGAGTAACAAAAAAAACGAATTGATAATAGGTGACTTCGATGAAGTAAAATAGTTGAAAAGTTTTAAGTAAAATGAAATTCGGTCAAATATTTTTCGAACTTATGATAGGTAACCCACCACGTATGTATCAATCTGAATCCAAGTTCCAAAATACATAATATATTGCTAAATTAATCATAGAAAATATGGATGGTTTGTTTTGGACAGGGGTATGATGATGAAAATGTGTGTGCGTTTATCGTAATGTGTTAGTGAAATGACGATGTAGTTAGTTACCTCATCCTCGTGCGGCAGCAAGTGGTCGAGCGCCAGCGCGGCGGCGCCGGGCGGCCGGCCGCGCCGCGGGGCGGGACGCGCGGCGCCGCGCTGCTGCTCCCACAGCGTCAGGATGCCTTTGTGCTTGTCCACTGGGGGGGGGGGTCATTAGCAATAGCGCACTCATTACAACTGCCCGGAATCGCTAAAATACAGAATTGAACTGAAGAGAGAGAGCGAGGCAAGACCTAGCAGTAGGATAAGGTCTTTTATGAGTACCAACAACAACCACAACATCACGCATTCACTTTTCAAATAAATTTGCAGAGGTGAGTAGTGCACCCACATCTCGTCTAGTGCATTTATGTACCAAGTAATACCAATAAGGAACAAATCAAGATTCTAATGAATAAGTCCAATAAACTTTGCCCTACTAGTAACCACATTTTTTCTCGTAATCATCTAGCATTTACACAACTACATTTATGCTGGGGTCAGCTCAGCTTCCAGTTTAACTAGATACAGCTGAATACCTGTCTTTCACATGGAGCGACTGACTATCTGACTTCCCACATCACCTAAAGGAACCCATAAAAAATAAATCCAAAACAAATAAAATAAAAACAAAAAAATATTGCAAGGTCAACCTAATTTAGTACCTACTAGCTTAATTAGCAATATAAAATCAATCTAATTTAGTAGGCACTAAATTAGGTTGATATTGCAATTTTTTTTTTTTACGGGTTCCTAAGCTATGGCACGCGACTACTTGAACACCCTGTATAATCTTTTAAACTAAAATAAATACTACATACTCGCTGGCGCATGAGGTATCTGTTCTCCTTTGCCTTCATGTCCGCTGTCTCCACTACCCGAGTCGCCGTTCGCTTCCTCAGGACTTTCTAGAGAGATACGCGGCGTATATTCAGGGTCACATCTGAAAAAGATAAATGTAACTTTATTGACACTGGAAACAAACAGAGAATCGCAGAACATTGTTGTCAAATTAGTCGAATAGTTCATTAAGGGCCATCCATAAATTACGTCACACGAATTTCATGATTTTTTGACCCCCGCCCTAGTGTGACGTCACATATTTTGCAATTTTACATTTACAAATTATTGAATTAAAAAGCAGTTCCGAAATTAGTTTTATTTCGATTTAAATTCTTTTTTAATAAAATTAACATCAACTGAAACATTTACTAACGATTATTTTAATAAAGATTCAGACTTCTAAAGATTTTGAATGGCGTCACGAAATTTAGGACCCGTCCCACCACCTTGTCACACTTTGTCGACCCCTCCCTCCCCCTTAACGTAAGACGTACTTTATGGATGGCCCCTTATTTTGGTATGTTTAGACCACTTTTTAGTGCAAACTGGACATCATATAGCACGTCGTGGCGGTACTTTCATACAAGCCTAAAAGCTTGGCTTGCCCATATAATCTACTACTCTTCACGTTAGGGGTTCTGAACAGTTTGTTAGCCTTATAAGAGTGCCGTATTGGTAAGATAATTATGTACTCCGGCTGCCATGCCGGCTCCAGTACATAATTATCTTTAATGTGATTGTATTGTCTATAGAATTGTTGATTTGTCTATGGCTGTGCCATTTTTCAAAGGGAACCCGGTAGGAATTGAGTTGCATGAACCCTTCGCCACTGGTACTGCACGAAAGTAGTTATTGGAAGTAGAATAGAACATTCAACTCGCCTCAAGAACGCCTTCAGATTGACAAGCACTTTATTATTCGGACACGGCTCTCGGCTAACTAGCTGCGACAGCAACGCGGCGAGGGTGTCAGCAGAGTTCTGTTGCAGTTCCTCTGAAGGTTCCTTCTTGATGCTCTCCATCAGTGGTCGCACTACGGGGTTCAGTTTCTCAGGTAGGAGGTGTAGGTTTGCGCAAGCGCCTGCTAATGCTGCTTGGACACTGAAATATAAACGAAGGAATCGAAGTATTTTTAAATAAGCATAACACGGAGTATATCTGGTTTCTAAATGAAACCGACTTCGACTTGTTTTTGCTTACTTGCGCTGGCTTTTGTGAATACTTTCAAAAGTTCCAAACCTAACTGAAAGTTGCCAAGGGTAACCAAGACTGCTTGTGCAAGATTACATCAGAGCGCGCAAGATGCCGTCCATGAGTTATTGTGGATAGTTCTTTTAGCGTAGAGTTACTAGGTTTGATATACTTAATGCTGGGTTGACTGCTTCGTGAAGGGTCCGTTCACACCCTGTATACTATTATTAATATAAAATATATATAATTAATACACTTACGAGACATTAAGCGATCCTTGTTCAATAGTGCACAGGTTGACAGCAGTCTGTAGGTTCTTCCGTCTCTCCTCTAACGTTTGAGCCACCCGCTTCAGTTTCATCGCGGCCACCATCGGTTGGGACATGCTTGTTAGATATCCTACCTGTTAATGTTAAAAAAATAAACTTACAGTTAATTTAGATAAGACGAAAGAACCCCGTGATGGCCCTAAGTATGCTGCGTATGAAGAAGCGATGCTGAGAATCCATACATGATGAAGACAATAATGAAGACTACTTCAATTCAATATGGCCTCTATATTCGTCCAAAGTAAAGGATATTTTTCTATGAGAGTACTGACTGACTGTCTAACTTGAAGAGTTGCCATAAACAAGGTTTAAGGCGACTACAGGAGCAAAATTAGCAACTCTATTTGTGGTAGTTCAAACTTCAATTGAAATACTGTTAGAATAAAGTTCTAATCAGCTTGCACTACAAAGTGGTTGTTACGTCAGTCACTGCGGGCCGAATAGTGCGAATCATATCAAATCAAATCATTTATTCTTTGCAAACATGGGTGAAATGAGTGGTTTTTTTTTGCGATTTACATAAAATCTATTGATTGGACTAAAAAAAATAAAACACTTATCATGCTAATATGTTGCTTGTAGAATTATTTGACAAAAAATCAGAATGATCGCATGTGTTTTAGTATGGTTTTTACTCGTTAAAAGAAATTTTTAGAGTAAAGTTTGTGATTTTTTTTATCGAGTAAAATTTGTTATATTATGTTTTCAAAACACTATTATATTAGCATATATCCTGAAGAATATCTTATATTTTTCTGGTTTTCTTTACTGCAGTGAATCATATGCTTTTTTGCATAATAAAACTCGCGTTTAGCTCCTGTAGTCGCCGTAAATAGAAAATATAAAGTTACCTGTTCTAGCCTCAATATATTGCTCAATTCTTCGCCGTCGACGGGTAACTTGTAATGCTTCATCATCGCGTGTAAATCTCGAGCCTCTTGCAGTATCCTAAAAAAAATTATAAAGGTTTATTTAACCAATAACCTATCGCGTCTATAATTTCTAAAGGGTTAGGCAGAGTTATAGCTTTACTGGCGAAAATGGGTTCTGCCAGTTACTTATGAGTTTAATGAAAGAGGACGGCGAACCTGTTGCCATCATCTGGGCATTAAACCAGACCAGCTGCCGAGAAATTCGTGTTGGAAAAACCCCAGTAACTCCCCCCCTTATCTTGTCTGATACATGCTGGTTAAGTGTGGTGTTACCTATTGCAGTTCAACGCGACCTCGTCGTAATAGAGAGCTTGGTTCAGCGCAGTGTGTAGCGTGGTCGTGAGCAGCGGTGGCGCCAACCGCGATATAGGGCTCTGATCTTCGCTACTTGCTTTGTCAGCTTGATTCTCCTGAATAAATGGAAAAAGTATTAAAGTAACCAATTAAATGAGGACTTTACTTTGCTTTATTCTTTTGTCAAAAAACCATATTTATTATAATTTTATTACACTTTCATTAATACTGATATGGTCGTGACTTTGAACTTTAAAATACACCACCCACACCCGGCCCCACTTACTTCAAGTCTATAAATAATCTGTTTTTGGTTACGTTTGTAGCTACGTTATCCTAGCTAATTAACAATCAAAGCAGCTAGTTTGAGATTTTGACAGCTAATCGTACGCTTTCTGCAAGTCGTGTTACATTTGTTTCGTAATGTTCGAGATGTTACCGTATGGACATCCCCGCCGGCGCCGCCCGTGCGCGGCGGGAAGTGGTCGTGTGTGAGCGTGTGCCGCGCCCACGCCGACACCACGAGGCTGGCGACCAGGCGCTGTAGCGCGCTGCCCGAGCGGAGGTATACTACCATCACCTGGAATCACACAACAAACGTATTTACAAGACTTCATTTCGCAATAAATGTTTTGACTTTGACTTTGAGTACAGAATTTTTATGTATTTATCTGCAAGATATGGCCGATATGTATATGTACTGTGATGTGATACCCATAGATGTGTATGTAATATACTATAGTAGACACCTAGACACTACGTAGACTGCATTGGTACCGAAGGGAAGCCGGCAAGAATCGGCTTCGTAGGCGCCTTCGGGCCTGATATGTAATGTATGACCAAAGTTTGATATTTTTTATTTATTTATTTAAAGTTGCCACTTGCCAGAAGTACTACAAAAGATCTTGCTTACCTTAACATAACAGTCTATGGGGCTCTCATCTTCAGCTTTGTACTCTATACCAGGTGCAGGTTGGACCAGGTAGCATGACAGGTATCCTGAAATGACATCAAGTATTTAAAAAAAAATATAAAAATCACAAGCAAAGAGAGAGAGAAAAATTTAGCTGTAATCCATCACGAGAACTCAGTTCGAGCTAGTGGATGTGATTGAGATTGAGAAAATGTCGGTTTCCTCACGAATCACCATGCTTTGGGCACGAAATAAGTTATTCTCCTAGCACAATCTGTATAAGTTGTATACCTAGTACGTGTGCGGCGAGGCAGCGCGCGCGCATGACGTGCCGGTCGCGAGTGGCGGCGGGCTGCGACTCCGACCCGCCTATGAACCACTTCTGGCTGGGCCGCAGCTCGGCCGGCAGGCTACACTCCGACTGCGAGCTTGTGCGGGTGCGCCGCTCCTGGAAACAGAACGACATATAACATGGACATTTTAATTACTTGAGATTGTATTTTTTTTTCATATTAAATAGGCCTACTATTAACTCTTGTCCTAGGCTATCACAGATAAAAATAAAACAAAAACAGAACCTGCAGCGCAGTTCCTGCAAATAGACTGCGGTCGTTTGACGACATTGTGACATAATAATTTTGCAAGGAGATTCCTCGACGGTTGCAACTATTCAAATTAACGAACGGTGTCACCGTTTAATCAAACTTTGATAAAAATGAGGTTTAGAAACTGACGACAGTCCATGAGAAAAGTTTTCCGCTGAACATACTTTTGGCGCATCTCTAGATGATGTCTGTGCGGTATGATGTGACTCCTTTGAGACAGTGGTTTAACTTAATATTTATAGTTAAAGCTACCTTAGGCGGAGGATGTAACAACAAGCCCGGCTCCACAGGCAAGCGAGCGGGCTGCATCGCGAGACAGAGCCACGTGGCCAGCATGGGACACGCCGCTATGAGGATCACCCCTAACGACGCGTATTTCAGGAAATTTTCCCACACCTAGAAAAAATTAAAATTCGTAGTGAACGTCTTTTATGTATAAACAAAAATTCTAGTTATGAAGTTTAAGATAAAGACAAATAAAAAATTGTTTATTTCTCTTCCACAATTATGGAACATACAGTACTTATGTTGTCTATCTATACTAATCTACATCTACACAAATATTATAAAGAGGAAAGCTCTGTATTTTTGAGTATATGTTTGTAATGAATAAACTCAAAAACTACTGCGCCGATTTCAAAAATTCTTTCACCATTAGAAAGCCACGTCTTTACTGTGTAACATAGGCTATATTTTATCCCCGTACTCCCACGGGAACGGGAACTTCGCGGGTGAAACTGCGTGATGTCGTCTAGTAACATAATATCTAAACAGACAAAAGTATCTTATTTGTGGGAGACTGGCGCCTAAACTAATAGTAAAACAAGTCAATCTCCCAGAATAAAATAAGAAAATTATGTGATTTAATTTAAAAAGTACACACAGAAAAGCTTTGCTTACTATAATAACATTAAAATTCATAAAATGATCAATTTACGCACCTGCACAGCAATCTCCTGTATCTCATGCACGTGTTCGAACAGCACTCTCTGGTAGATGTGCCGCATAGCCTCCTGTAGAAGCTCAGGCGTCCAACTCAAGTACTGATCTAGCTCGCCGTTCGTGACGTCATTCACTTTCATTGCGTCACCGCCGTTCGTGACAACATTACTCTTGACGGGAACATCATTTTGCTCTTTGGTATTATCACTTTTCTGCATATCGACGTCATCATCTTTGTTGACGTCGTCTTCTTTCGTAACGTCGTTTCCTTTGCTGATGTCGTTCTCTTTGTTGACGTCGTTCCCTTTGTTAACTTCATCCCCGTTAGTAACACCACTGTTCCCTTTAACGACGTCATTTTTCTCCTTGATATTTTTACTGTTTCCGTTGGTATCTGTGCCGTTCTTCTGATGGCTTGTGACTAGAGGTCTGGTTAGTGTACGTAGAGTTTGTAAGGTAGCTTTGCGAACGGAACTGGTCGAGTGGTCGAGGTAGGGCCACAGGCGCGGGAGGACGTCTGCTAGGTCAATTGGGCTGCGGGGAAATGATAAACCAGCTATAATTTTTGCAAAAAAAAAGCCTTTTTTATGGTTTTGTAACATGTAAGCAATAATATATATTCGCAATTTCGAAAAATAAATAAATAATTAAAATTTGCATCTCAGTGCCATAAAATTGTGTCATGTTACACAAAGGCTTTCACATCTTGTTTTTATATTTTCAAACCGTTTAAATCCAGGTCTGGAAAGAATAATAACCTCCAATGTTCTATCTCGTTCCAACGAGTCACCCAAAAGAAAACTAGTATTACTCACTGCAACAAGCTAGCTGGTTCGGGCAACGCCATCAAGGCCGCTAACAGCGCCATGTAGGAGTTCGCAGGCGACGCCAGCTCGTCCTGGTCAGCCAGCAGCCTCCACAGCCTGGCCACCACGGCCCGCACGGCGCCGGCGCGGCGGCTGGCGAGCGCGGCGGCGGCGGGCGCCAGGGCTCCGGCCGCGACGGCCGACACGTCTTCGGCGGAGTCACCGAGCCCTTGGATTAGGTGCTCTAGGGCGCCACTTTCGCAAGCTACTTCCTGTTAACGAAACAAACTTCATTTTTAATACTTCTTCAAAATTCACACACTCTATCGCACTGAGAAATAACGTTAACAGCAGGGTATAGTACACCCCAGGTCATGAAGGTATTTGAAATAAAGTTATGACATTAAAACTTTATTATTTTTATACTTAGTAAAAAGTTGTAACATTGGCCCCCAACCTCCAATATCTCAATCAGTAACTAGAAGATTACTAGGTATGGTTCAGAACAAAAAAAAAAAAGGCAAAGACGGGGAGAACAAGTGCCTTGCATCTCCGCCAGCCATTATTGAGTAACCTGTCTCGCCGCCAACAGGTACTTGAAGCCCAGCAGGGCGCCATGCCGCGCCTCCCACTGCGGGTGCGTGGACAGCGCGGCCAGCAGCTCCGCCACGCGCCTCACCCGTGCTGCTCCGAGCTGTGCCAGCGCTACGCCGAGTGTCTGTGCGCATGTTTCACGTACTGGAGCTACCACCTACAAAAAAGTTCAATTTAACCAACTCGGCTGGAAATTCTTAGCAGCACCCCGGATTTTAGGTCAATTGATGGCACCCTTCGGAGATAGGAGTGGTTATCATAATTATCATGTCATACAAATAAATATCATATCATATAAATTAAGGGAAGGAATGAGAAACATGTCGGCTAGAACTATAAGGAAATACTTAAGAAACTATACATGGATTGTGTGGAAGAAAGGGCCAGAAAGGGGGGGCCCTTTCTGGCTGTTGTTTCCACGTAATCCATGCATAGTTTCTAAACTACAGAGATGACGGCTAATAGGGACATATCCTACTGGGTGGAATTTTTCAATACAGATTTGTTTCTTTTTAAAAATAAAGGAATGTTTCCTTTGAGTAAAATTTGCTATCTCCAGTATTTAGGGTACTTTCCCTACAGGTGGCATTGAAAAATTCCACGCTGTATATAGAATATTTTGTATACATACCTGATCAGAAACGAAGTCACCAAAACGGTCTAGTGCGAGAACACATAACAGTCGAAGTGCCATGTCCTCTAGCCATTCTTGATGTGCTTGATCCATCTATCAGAAAAAAATATGTAGTTTTACTAACATCATATGGATCAAGGTCTGAAAAAAAAGTTTTTTTTTACTACTGCTCGATTGAATTACACTAGAATGGGATAACTTCAGAATTACACTTTCTAATTACATGATTATATTATTAGCTTCAATGATTGTATTATCATATTAATTAGAGTACCCAGTCAAGTTAAATTTGAACTTTGGATGATAAATGGTCGAACAAAACCAACTTAAGCGTACACTGACCTCCTGACTAGTCATATTCTCATCATGTCCGGCAGAGCTGACAATCCTGGCCCGCAGCAGTTCCCGCAGCGCACTGGCGGCTCCATGCCTCGCCTCCCACGTCGCACTGAACAGCTGTGCCTGCAGCGCCCCCGCCCAGGCCTCTAGAGGCCATCGCGTGCACTCCACCCAGGAACCGGAGCAGTCTGGTACGGGCGCTGTGCTTTCAACTGGGGGTGGAGAGATGATGGTTTGAAAATGTTGTAAGAGTAAACCAGAAAGTGAACATTGGTAGATAATACAAGGATATGGTCAGAAAAGACTGCCTCATTGGACTTGTGGACGCAAGCGCGACTGTTCAGCATGAGGTCCTGCGTTAGATCTCCAAATCGAGCAAAGTGTTATTGGGTTTTTGCATCCTGGATCTATGCCCGGTTGATGGCAATAGGGTCGCCCCCTACATGGGACTTAAGCATACTGGGGAAATGTGGGTGTACTATAAGGTACACCTCTGCGTAACCCTTCAGAGATGGCAGGCGTGATGTCATGAACTTTATGGTGGTCGGAACAGATTAGAAGGGATTGGAAAAAGCAGGACGGTGGTAAGGCTAATGAATATTATGTTAAAGTTATCCAAGATTTAATATTTGGCTGCAATAATTCCCACTAATAGAGAGCAGGGAGGTTACCATGACGTCTTAAAGCAGGATTGTTTTAATGTCATTCCAGTGTGGGAAAGAGACAGAGCTATAGAGGACGTCTAGCACCATCTCTTTCTCACTCTGGAATAAGATTAAAACAATCCTGCTTTAAGACTTCATGGTAGGCCATCAGGCTTGTGTCCTGGCAGTATACCCAAATATTAAAGGGCTGACTATGCTTCTGCTGCGCAATTACCTAATCAATTGGATAGGTTGCTAATGAACTCGATAGTCGATAATCCATTGAATGAACCCCTTCTCGATATTTGTGACAATCGTGGCGACAAAAACAATAGACTAACACCATTTCTGCGGTATCATTCCGACGATTATAAAGGGTGTAAAAAGACCCCTAACGAAGCCGAAAGGTACTTGTTCTCTCCTTCATTGCGTCATTGTTGTTCTAGACCACACCTGGTAACCTTCTAGTTACGGAGATATTGAGGGTCAAAGTTCCTACTTATATCACAAGTTTTTTTTAAAATACATTTATACTTTAAACACCTCCACGAGCCCCGTACTATTGAATCCATCCATCAGTACAATGTTTTGAGTGCGTTACATAGAGTTTTACCGTATAAAGTGATATTTTACCTCAAAAAAAAAAGCTTCCCAGCAATAATTTTTGCGTAGGGTATTGTAATTTGATGTACAAAATGCTTGGTTGACGGCTTCGTGAAGGGTCCGTTTACACCCTGTATGTATAGAGGTCATTGTTCAATCATAAAATAGTGCAGCGACTAAAAAACAAGATTTTATTTTCTCGTTATCATCATCATTTGATATCGTGCTCATTACATAAAATCACTAACGTCAGAATTGCATACACATAACCCAAGTGATGTAAAAATTACGAACATCTTGCACTACAAAGAGCACGATTTAGTTGTAGTTATAACAGGGTTGCCGAACGATGATGAGAGAGGAGAGTAATAAATGGACGAAAACAATAACAGAATGGACCCCTAGATTCCAAACAAAGAGGAAACGAGGAAGGCAAAGAAAACGTTGGTTGGATGACATAAAAAGGCATGCGGGTCCTTTATGGCGCAGGTTAACTCAAACAAGAGCAAAATGGAAAGAGCTGGAGGAGGCCTTCGTGTCGCAAAGACACGCCGACGCCCAATCTAATAATAATACAAATTAATTATAGTTAAAACATTTAATGATAATAATAAAATTGCAATTGTAATAAAAATGAATTTAATGCTAATTTTAAAATCAAATGAACTTTAATAATAATTGCAATTTAATATATTAATTATAATGAATTTAATGTAAATTTACAATTTAATGTTTTAAATTTTATTTAATGTTTTAAATTTTATTTAATGTTTTAAATTTTATTTAATATTTTAAATTTTATTTAATGTTTTAAATTTTATTTAATTGCATGATAAATGAAATTTTAAATTATGTATATTGTGTTGGCAATAAAAGCTTAATAAAAAAAATAACAGGGTTGCCGATCGTCCGGATTTAATAAATAAATATCGCTGGACACTACACACACCGCAATCTAGTGCCACACTAAGCAACGAGGCTTGTGTCGGCCTTCCATCTGATCTTTGTTCGACCGTTCGACCTTGTGGACTTTTCATCTAGAAAGGGCATTTTTATGCACATAAAAAAATGTAAAGTACACTCATTAAACTATATTTTTCTTCTCAAAAGATCTACTTCTCTACCAACTGAAAAAATTGAAGAGGAAAAGGTCTGGACTTTTCTGTAAATGTTCGGCGTTTTGTCGACAACTTTCAAAGGGTACCCCTATTCGCAGTTAACAGTTAATTGGCCCTAATGCTCCTAATGAACTGAGTGGGCGGAGCTGATGTAAACTAGGCCGTAACTCCGCGAGATCACGCGAGTAATTTAGCATTAGTCACGAGCAATGATACACTTACGGTTTGCAACTTTCACAAGTAATTTTTCCTACGATTATTTTAAAAGAGTAGTAATGGAGCGATGTCCAAGATAAACTTAGAAAAAAAAACATCGGTGAAGGAAAACATCGTGAGGAAACCTGGACTTATAATGAATATGAGTCTGAAATCGCCAACCCGTCTTGAGCAAGCGTGGTGATCAATGCTCGTGCCTTCTCTGTATGAGAAGAGGCCTTTGCCCAGCAGTGGGACAGTAATAGGCTGGTATTATTATTTCGTTTATTCATTTAGATTCTTAACTAATGACTATTATTATTAAGTATTTTTTTAAAACGATACAAAAAAAACGTATTATTATTATAATGGAGTTTATTTACGGTTATTCTCCATAGGAAACGAGTAAACGACCAACCCGAACCGTGCACCTTTCATCGACATTTTATAAGTGCCCATGTAGTCCCATGTGAAATAAAATATTTTGATTTTGAGTGTCACTTACAGATTTTTCCAAACTAATGTCTATTAGAGCTTGTGTCTGTACAATTAGACTTCAGACTTTATCGTTCTCGTGATTAAAACTAATTAGAGATAAAGGGGACAGATGTGCATTGTGGACGATGTGTGCTGATCAGAATGTTAAGAGAGTTAGAATCTTAATATAATTTGTTGTTGAGATGAATTGCATTTCTGTTGAGCCATTTACGAGTTATGCTCTTTTAACCCATTATAACCAATTTAGTAAAACGTAAATTGCGAAATGTGGGTGAAGTGTATGCAGTGTATGGATCACTGGGTCTTCCTATCCTTTGGAGATTACATTACACGTGTAATGTTCTAAAAGATAAAACATCAGATTATAGTTACTTCTATTCTGTTTAATACTCGGAGGATGAAACGCACTGTACACTACACGCCATTTTTTGGAAACGCAATATTTTTAATAAAATCAAGACCCTCATGATAAGGTACGGTTGTTGTTATTAAAATTTTGTTTGTTCTACTAAGGCGTGAACCTGCTAATTAACCATTACTGCATCGTGTCCATTACTTAATGAACTACTTGTTTGCAAGAAGATAGTTGTACAACGTTATTATAGTCAGCTGATAGGCACACCCGTCTAGACACCACACCTGTTTTATTTCGAAAGTGAGGCACGGCCCTATAAACAATTTGGTAAGAACTTTGCAAACAACATTGTTTGTATACTGTTGAGTGTTTACGCTGTGCAACCTTGTCGGGGTGCAGAAAACCTAAAAGTTTAGCAATTGTACTAACCTAAACACCACGCCATGTATTGAAAGTATGTATAAATTTCGCCAGTTATGTTGAATGTACAATGATGATGGCCCACTTGTTGAGAGTGCCCAAAATATAACACAGCGATCAATGTGGCCACCTTCTTGGGCAAAATAATCTAAATGGCTGGAAGAATTTAACCATTGATTCAAAAAGAAGCAGAGAAGCCAGTCATATTTTAAATTGAAAAAATGGCAAGTAACCTATAACACATCGAAACTCCGAGCTCTGTCATGGAAAAACCATGATGGAAAACCCCGACATTTCATCAGTAGATAATACTGTGATATAAATATCAAATCGTAACGGTTCAATTGGTCTATGAAGGTCAGGGTCAGACTGGATTGTTAAACACTAAGTGTTGTCTATATTCAGTTGCATTAAGACTGACAGCCGTCCCCAACGAAACCAACCAACCATTATTTGTTAGGCAGGCGACTAGGTCTGTTTATTTATAGTTTTACTCTTGTGGGTCTGCAGTCTTTGTTTATACATTGTGTGGGTATTACGTAAAGCCATATTTGTATTTAATGCACCGAATGGCTGGATGGAATGATATTCCATTCGAACAAAATGACATTTTTGTGACAAGATTGTATAACAACGGAATTTTTATTATGTTATCTTTTTATCTCGTAACAGATGATTGTAATCACTCAATTTCACGAGAAAAATTATCGCTTATATAATTTACAACACAACGATAAGCCTCAACAGATAACAGAAGAATAATTAATCCGTTGTCATCCTTGTCGTCCGTCAGTGAGATTATAACTCGAGAATAACTCGTTCCATTTGCTTGTATTTTGTTTCAATACATAGATCAACAGTTCTCCCAGTAAAAGTATGCGCTTCGGAAATTTATCAGCTATGCTATGTATTTTCAAAATGAAATTTGAGGAACAGATGACGAGGTGCGACAAAAGCGCAGTGCTCTACTTTGGCTCTACTACAACGCACAGCAATATAAAATGCAGAAACTCTGTCACCTGGGTAGTAGAATATACTAGAGGGTAATAGAACCTGGGTAATACAGGGTGTAAACCACCTCATCACGAAGCCGTCAACCAAGCATTCTGTACATCAAACTAAGTAACTTTACGCAAAAATTATTGCTGGGAAACGCACTCAAAACATTGTGCTGATGAATGGATTGAATAGTACGGGGTCGTGGAGGTGTTTAAAGTAAAAATCATACATTAAAAACTTGTATTTAAAAAAAAAGTTGCTGAAGTAACTAGAAGGTTCCCAGGTATGGTGTAGAACAAAAAAATGATCGCAATGACGAGGAGAACAAGTGCCTTTCGGCTTCGTTAAGAGGTGTTTTACACCCTCTATAATATACTGTACTATAATTCGGAAACAAGAAAAATATCGAAGTGCATACCTTTTCCGGATTAACAGTATATTGTTAGGTGACATATAAGACATCAAAAGCCAAGCATTTGAAGAAGAAGAAAAAAAACTTTCTAATCTAAATAAGATGCAGTAAATCGCGTGGTTCAGAACAAGTGGCATTGAGGTAGTTTTACAATGTAATGAACACAATACTAACGTTAATATGCAATTTACTCAACATTATTCACATTTTTGTGTATTAACACGTAACACCACAGTAATGACGTGTCTGTTGACATTAAAATAAATTGTCTAACTATTATGTTAGACTGTTAGTATGAAACTCATTGTAATTGTAACCAGTCTTATTACAGCGTTAAATTATTTAAATGTCCATAGTTGGTAATGTATTATTCATAAAGTTTCAACTTTATATTTATTGGTTTAAAATTAGCCAATCTCGGCGCCCAATTATTTCGTCGCATTTTAAAACTTATTCTCACTTTAACAAATAAAACACAAAACAAAATCTGCATTGAATATGAGTTAAAAGTTTATGAGGATCAGCAGGTCCAGATAAAAAGTTAACAAAACCCTGGTCTTTAGACTTATATCCAGCGTCTAGTCGTAATCGTTATCATTACAAGCCTGCAATTTCCCAATACACCTCTCCCTGCTTACTATTTTACTTTCAAGTTTACTAAATATTTATTTGAACTGTGCTGGTCGGTGTTTTTTGTATACTTAATACTTAATTGAAAAGGACAAGAGACTTGCGAAGGCGTTATCGTTATGTGAAATATTTATTTAGAGAAGATTTTACAGACAGTGGCTGTTGTGCCTAGCTAGTGTGCCTGTGTTGGCTCCACCATGAGTGAAAATCTTCTGAGCGGTCTCTGTATGCTGAGTGTTCACAGGATGAGGATCGCCGAAGCGAAAAATAAATTGGAAGCCGAAGTGCTAAGGTGGTTCTGCCAGAACCCACGCCCGCTTCTCTTAAAGTAATATTATGAAGTTAGTTAATACCTAAATGAATAAACAACCTATAATACCTATGTGTAATTGTTTACTTACTGTACCTGAAAGTACAGTAGTTTGGCGAGTTATGCGAACATAATTGTAGGAATTATGTTCGCATAACTCGCCAAAATGTATGGAACAGCTGATTTTTTTTAACCCGATTCAGGGTTTGGTCCTATAGTAAAAGTTGTTCATAGTGATGAGTACAGTTGACCGGTCGAAGTTTATCGATATCGTCCCGAAACACGTCGTATAGGCACTCAAAGATCTACGAACGACAGCGGGAACAACTGCTTAACGTGCTGTCCAAAGCTTTCAATCTAACCGGATGCAGCTGATTCCAGAATTTTCATGAAGCGACTGCCAATCTGACCTACATAACTTAACTTCTGGATAATACGGTAAGACTGAACCCAATACTTACATACAAATTCATCAGGCTGTTCTAGCTTGATCTTCTTCCGGTCAGGCTCGATAGGTGGCGTTGGCGGCGCCGACGGGCCATCTTCACTACAGTCGCGCGATTTTTGTTTGCTGAACGCAAGTCGCGCCTTGCGCTTGGCTAGGTTCATCTCCCTGGAGCTTAGCGGCTTTGAAGATATTACTATTTCTTGTACTGGTCTCTGTGAAGGGAAATAGGTGGTTAGGTACTGTTAGACGGAAGAAAACCGAAAACCCACTGAATCGATACAGCACAGCACTACGTGAGGACGCTAAGTGGGACATCACTAATCTTTCTCTCTTGACATTCGATGATTTTGGCGGTAAAAGTGTCTTGGGTGTAATAAAGTGTTTAGAACTGGATTAAATGATTAAAAACTCTTTTAATTACTAATAGTACTTATGTCGAACTTGGGGTAAGGTTTGAAGTAGTTGATGATAATTTTAATAGAACGTCGTTGAATGACTGTTATAGCTTGATTTAGGAACAATTAACCGCGTTGTGGTTACGGAATAAAGTTATTAATAAGCAATAAAATGATTGTAAGATTTTTTTTTAATACAGAATGAACAGGGTAAATTATATACAGAGTAATTGAACCATTTCAAAACTGCTAAACTAAAATATCTTCTTATAACAAAACTATTTACAGTTTTGAGTAATTTTGTTGAAAGCAGGGACGGATAAGCGTAAAAATATTTGATTGAAGATTCTTTTTATGTAAAAGTTCCATATTCATAAGATTGTTTTCTATTCTTTATTTTCACCAACTTACCCGGCACACATCAGTCTTATTTACGGCAGGTTTAACGGGACACAAGTCCTCGTTACTGTACATGGAGTTGAGGTCCACGCCAAGGTTGGCAGCCACATCGAGACCCAGCCGGGCGTTCAACTGCTGCCGTTGTTTCGCCAGGCGCTCTTTCGAATCTGAACAAATAGAGATACAGGGTTACTTGGATGAATATGAGAGCGGTTAGAACAAAGATAGGTGGGAGAAAAGGGGTGCTACACACTTATTTGGTAATATTTGTTGAGCAGCAAAGCCGTCCCGAAGCAATACGGTTTTTGCCGAAAGTAAAACTCCATTCAGCATCTACCGATCCGTGAATCGGCTCGGCACAATTCTCGGTAAGATGATTTTATTTTTTCCAGAACGTTTAATAATATCTGCAATGCAAGGTGTTACTCTAAAAGCACAAAACCTCCTAGGTGGTGATTCAGACCAACAACATTCCTGAAAGAAAATGGATCGGAAAAAAAATATCGCATCGGGGAAAGTGGTTCTGTTTGATAGTCTATTCTCCATATGTATACTTAAGACGTGTTCCGGTTTTCTACCGCACACTATACAGGGTGTAAACAACCTCATCACGAAGCCGTCAGCCAATCATTTTGTGCAATAAACTAAGTAACATTACGCAAAAATTATTGCTGGGAAACTAGGGTGAAAAATCATGTTTTATGGTAGAACTCCATGTAACGCACTCAAACCATTGTGCTGATGGACGGATTGAATAGTACGGGGGTCGTGGAGGTGTTTAAAAATCGTACATTAAAAACTGGTATTTAAAAAAAAAAACTTGCCAATAAGTTAGAACTTTGACCCCCAATATCTCCGTAACTAGAAGGTTCCCAGATATGGTGTAGAACAAAAAAAATATCGCAATGACGGAGAGAACAAGTGCCTTTCGGCTTCGTGAAGAGGTTTTTTGCACCCTTGACAAGACTGTCTTTAGACAGACAATTACTCTAGTGCGAGCGAGAATACATAGTCTGTCTCTCTCGCACTAGTAGGGTAATTGTCTGTCTAAAGACAGTCTTGTCTATAGTGTGCGGTAGCGCTTAGAGTTACAACCTGTATATGCACATGTTTGATTTTACCGCCTCTCTAAACCGATCATTAGCGACCCGAAAATATCTTTTATTATAAAGGGGATAAGGTGGGAATTAATGAAGCGAATAATCTGCTGATAGACGCCATAGGCGCCTTCGACTGAATAATCCTCTCCCTTTGATCTGCTCTCGCTTACATTCAACGGACCTAAAGTGGGGCCTCGAAGAAAGGGTAGCGACAGTGAAGCTTAAGTCTTAGAGCCTTATCACACTAGCGGATTGCGAGCGGATTCAAAGCGGAGCGGGCACGCAGCGATTTCGACGCTGTGGAAGTAGCGAAGTATTGGGTCACGTAATTTAAAAATATTGTCGTTTCAGCTCATGAAGAAAATGTAATGAAAAGAATTGATTATTTTACTAGTCCACGGTATAACGAGCGTGTTGGCTTCATATTTCCTCAACGAATGACGCAGAACCGTCCAAAAAACTCATGACTCTCGTTATAAAAAAACGATTATTCCTTCTTGAAAAAAACTGGGGCGTGGTTTTATTATTTCTAGACCAGTAGGACGTATCGATATTGACAGCTCGAAATGATAGTAACTGGGCTCAGTGTCCATCAATTAACTGTCAAAAGGTTAGTTTCGTATTATATGACCCTTTTAGTCACCGTAAAGTGATATCCACTCAGTGTGATACGTAATACCAATATTATGAAATTCACGGTTGGCATCAAAGTTCGGTGTACAGCCGAAGCCTGATAGTCACTGGATATCAGAAAGATACGTAATAGCCCTGCAGGCCACAATAATATTTGTTAACCGTCATAACCTACCTAAATATTCTTTTATCAGTTTGTTGTTGTAGGAAAAAGTCTTCTTTGAAATAAATAATGGTGTCAATTTTCCTTCCTTATAGATAGTATGTCCATAATGGCTTCTCTAAGAGTTTTAATTAGGTACATAATAATTAACTAGATTGTTTATTCTGAGTAGGTATCTAGACTGTTGTGATGACGTTAAAGCGGCGCTTCAAGAAATAATATCCGACAGCGTATCAAAATGTAGCACCGTTTTAATCGTGAACGTCATGGCTTATAATTAGAGATGCAACGAATATTCGGCAACTATTCGGTATTCGGCCTATTCAGCCAGTTTTTTCAGTATTCGGTATTCGGCCGAATACCGAATATATAAAAAAGTAGCAAATATCTTATAAAGGAAATAAAAAAAGCAATTTAATCGAAACATTTAATTATCAAACAATCATTAATTGCGAAAACAAGAATACAACATCAGTATTTTTAATAATTAAAATTAAGTAAAGGCAAATTGTGGTGATTAAAGACAAGTTTTTCGGCATTTGTTGGTAAGAGACGATTGCGCTTTTCTTCATATACAATACCTGCTTCTGAGAATAGTCTCTCACTGTAAACACTACTGCACGGTGACGACACGTATTTTTTAACAAAATATATAAGCTTTGGGTACTGTTTTGAGTTGGTTGACCACCAGTTGTACGGATCTGCCGTACGATTAAGATAAACGATAAACAAATAAATAGATTATAGAATATTGAAAATGCGGAATATAGGTAATTGATTTACTCACTCGCTTTTTTTCCTTCTCCGCCACGCGAGATCTTGACTTTACATAGCAAACACACAGCTAACTTGGAATCTTCACTGAAAACTTCAAAATATTTCCAAATAGGAGACTTTTTATTTACAACTAAAGCCATTTTAGACAAAGTACATTTAACACTGCACGTTGTATCACGACGCATCAAAACGTGTCATTACTTGTTAGCGTCGACGTCAATTGTACTGGATCACCCGCCGAATATTCGGCGGCCGAATATTCGGTATTCGGCTGAGAGCACCGCCGAATATTCGGTATTCGGCCAAATCACTATTCGTTGCATCTCTACTTATAATTATACTGTACCTATACTAAATCGGTTCGATCGGTCTTGTGACAAAGGTCATAAGATCTTCTTTTTATTTGTGAACTTTCGACACTTATACGGCGTGGTCGGTCGGAGCTAGATGTCTCAAGTACTCACGTTGACTGAATGTTTTCGGGCATAGAGGGCAGGATTGGATGTGGATTTCTTAGAAGTGGTTCATAGTGTACGATACAGCTCTACTTCAGGCATCACTCATTTAATTTCTAGATTATTCGGAGTAAATACGACGCATTTCTATGATTTTTTGGGTCCGTTCGACCAGTAGGTACATAACTTAAAATAAGCAGCCGATCTCAAAACATATTTTTTTGTTTATTCTCCTGTTCTTATCTTTTTATTCGTGGTTTACCCAGTAGGTTTTTTCTAACAAACGTACCTCTTTACCAGCGTCATCTCCGTTTATAGTCTTAAATAATTTTATTAATTGGTGGTTAGCACTAGGTTCGATTACAGGCCCCATTCCGTGTCAGAAAGAGGAAGCATTTGTCGCAACATTCGGAACATTATTGACTGATTTTGCAACGGTACACCTGGCAAGGCGTAGTATTTTTAGGTGGAGCAAAGCTGTGACGGACTGGCATCCGAGGAATGGAAAGGTAAATAGTGATCGTCCGGCGACGAGATGCGCTGTCGACATTGTTGCCACCGCGGAGAAAACCTCGACGAGGCTGACGTAGCAAGGTGAAACCAATACCCAGCGGTGGGTGAAGCCAGGCTTTGAATGATAATGATGGTGTTTACCTGCAGCGTTGATGGGCTCCTCGTCCAGGTCGTACTCGTTGCCCTCGGAGCCCATGAGGTGTGCGCCATACTGCAGCACTCGCTGGATATCGAACGTCTCGCAGCGGAGGCGCCCGCTGTCTTCTGGCTCGGTCTTCTCTTCTGTTCAAACAAAATATTATAATGAGTATTTACCAATTTTGGCTGATAATTCACTATGCACTATTTCATCATCTGCTTAGCCTTTTCCCAACTATATTAGAGTCGGCTTCCAGTCTAACCGGATGCAGCTGAATACCAGTATTTTACAACATGGAGCGACTGCATATTTGACCTCCACAACCCAGTTAGTAATGGGCAATACGATACCACCTTGGTAAGACCGGTTGTCAGACTTTTTGGGCCACTGACTACCTATAACGATTGTCAAAGATCGACAATGACAGCCGGGACCAACAGCTTAACGTGTTTCCCGAGGCATGGAGGAAACTCGGTATATAAGGGTGGTCACCCATCCACAGACCAACCTAGCAAGCACGGCTTAACCTCTAAACATCGACCCGAGAGTCAAAATAACATGGATGATGTGTGTCCCTAAAACTGCCCCCCCTTTCGCCACTACCTAATTTCTAAAAAACATATTTAGCGATCTTGCCAGGACGCGACTGCAATCAATCGTCGATTGTTTCAATAACAAAGAAGTCATAAGGGGAGCAGGAAAACCTTGTACCAATAAACCACAAATATTTTACTTTTAATGTTATAATTTAATTGCACGATCACATCACGTGAGTTTTGACAACAGATTCACTGACCGGTCGAGTAGATCCAGTTTTGAAGGCACAAACCACTAATCTAGTGACATTTACAGCTCAGTCCATACTAATAATATAATAAATACGGAAGTAACTGTGTCTGTATGTTAACATTTCAAATTCAAAATTCAAATTCATTTATTTCACGTCGCGTTAGGGTAGCCCGAGAAATTCAAATTTTCTTACATTTTTTTTGTAATTTGCAGGCCTGTGCTAGGTTGTATGTTGATTAAAATATTGAGGAACAACTTTTTCAAGGTCAAAGTCATTCACCTTCATGATCTTGGAGGGTTGTATTGATGATTATAATTCTGTAACTACATACGTCTTACAGTCACGAACAATATTTTAATCAACATACAACCTAGCACTGGCCTGAAAATTAGAATTTGAATAGTTGAATTTCCCTGGCTACCCTGGAGCATCCAATATTGATGAAATTATGTTCAAAGATAGACCATGACCTAGGATATAGCAGATTTTTATTACGAAAGCACGTTTGTACGGTACAAATTCCAACAGGCACGCGAGCGTAGCCACGGACCAAAAGCTAGTGCTGCCTCTAAATTTAACACACACACATGCTGCACACGTATTTTAGTCAGAAATAATTTTAAAAGAAAACCGATATAAATATGTAAGGAGAAAATCAGAGTAACGATGCAATCTACGATACCGCTTTCAGTTCGATGAGCTATACAAATAAAACTCGCTTGGAACATTACTTTCCCTGCAGGCAGATGCTGCACAGACGGGATATTGTGCTATAGCTTTATCACTAGATCGCAAACTCGATTTGACATAGTCATGCATCAAAAACTAAATATAAGATTGATTTACCTGATCATTTGTTTTTTCGAAATGTTGAGTATGAATGTAGAGACTATAATAGTGGAGGAAGACCAAAGAAACGATGGAGGGAATGTGTGAAGGATGATATGGCTAATTGGCTAGAAAGGAGGTGACTGCTGAGATGACGAGTAATAGAGAAGTTTGGAAGAATAGGACCTGACATGCGGCGGCGCCGACCCCAATTATTAATCTACACTAATATTATAAAGAGAAAGATTTGTATTTTTGTGTGTGTGTGTATGTTTGTAATAAATAAACTCAAAAACTACTGCGCCGATTTCAAAAATTCTTTCACCATTAGAAAGCCACGTCTTATACTGAGTAACATAGGTTATATTTTATCCCCGTATGCCACGAGAACGGGAACTACGCGGGTGAAACCGCGTGACGTCCGCTAGTATAATATATAATAATTGGGATAAGGACAGGAGAATGATAATGATTCTAGAAGGAGAATCATAGCGTTCATGGCGATAGTAAAAGCCGCACGGGTCGTACTTGAAAGTTAAGTTACGCTTGTCCAGGCTGGTCCGCCAGTGGGTGACCATCCCTAAAATACCGAGACGCTCCGTGACTCGGATAGAAAGTTAAGCTGATGGTCCCGGTTATCATTCGTAGATCTTTGACAGTCGTTACGAGTATCAGAAGCCTGAAAGTCAGACAACTTATCTCGCCAAAGACTGGTGGACTTTGGTAAATCGTTAGTTTAGGAGGTTAGATCTGCTCCATGTCCAATACTGAGGCCCTACTGCCTAACGCTTCCTTTGTATATTCGGTTCTATCTGTCTCTCTCACTCGCACTCATCTGCAGACGTGCGCGAGAGAGACGGATAGATCCGAATATACGGACGAAACGTTAGAGAGTAGGGCCCCTCGTATTCAGCTGCATCCTTAGATTAGACTGAAGCCCATGATTGTGAAAGGGTAGGCAGATGAGATGATTTAAAAGTACTAGAATTTCAGTAAAATAAATACATAATATGTATTTCGTGGAACAATCTTCATTCCCTTTCCGTATTCCCAGAACTATATATATTATTTGAGTTTCCTTCGATAACAATAACATAGATTTGCTCTCAAACAGCACGTACTAGCATGTGCGGTTATAATTAGATACCAATATTATAGCAACTCCACAATATCGAGATTACTAATCCGCACTCTCATACTGTCGACAAAACAACGCTTTGTTTCCAACTTTTGACGCAACTCCTTATTATCCGACTGCGCCAGAAGGAGGGTTGTGTTTTTGGAGAGTATGTATAATTGTTTGTTAATATAATATTATTAGATTTTACCCGCGGTTTCACCCGCTCGAGTTTTTATCACGGGAGCGTATTACCGAGAGAAAAAGTATTTATGTCCAACACTGGTCCAAGTCCTATCAATAATTGTTCCCAGGCGTGAAAACTAGGTTACAAGCAGATTTACTTTCGCATTTATAATATGAGCATGGATTATGGAAAACGTTTGGCATGTGCCACAGCCAGAGTTCATAATATTATTAGAAGCAAAGCCAGTATTTTATACACGAGTTCAATATCACGCCTAACAAATTCAGTGATGTTACCATGCAAAACATTGTGCCGGTGGATGCATTGAATTTGTAGTACAGGAGTCATTGAGGTATTAAAAGTAAAGTTAAATAACAAAAAACCGGCCAAGTGCGTGTCGGGCCACGCGCAGTGTAGGGTTCCGTAGTAGCCCGTTATATTTTAGATTTTGTTTTTCAATGAAAGTCTTCGCCCGTTATAAACAAGCAACTACTTATTCTAAGGATTTTGTATTTGGTACAAAATTATCCAATACCCTAGTTCAACGACTATTACTGCTAATCCAATAAAGTTATATTAACCGCAATAGTTTTTCTTTAAAGTTCATGAAATGCACTATCATCATGAATTTTTCCAGATTTTTCAAGCCGGCAGTTTGGCTTTTAGAGGGGGGGATGCCCCCTACTGGAACAAAAATATGCACTTTAAAGTTTAATATTTCGTAAACGTAGCATTACTTAAATCGAAAAGTAGCATTAGCAACCCCTTAGTCATTTTAAAAGACCTATTTAACGATACCCCATACGATGGGGTAGACGATAAAAAAAAATCATCCCCACTTCACATGTAAGAGAGCTACCCTAAAAAAAAATATTCCAAAATTTTATTTTACCACTTTGTCTGCGTTATTGATACACACACCTCGACAAAATTACAGCTTTCTAGTACTAACGGTCTCTTAGCAAAACCTCGGACAGACAGACAGACAGACGGACATAGCTAAACTATAAGGGTTCCTTGTCAGGACTACGGAACCCTAACAAAAACTATTGAAAAATATGACATTTTGACTCGGGTTAATGATCCAGAAACCAGAACAAAAAAATATATCGCAATGACGGCGAGAACAAGTGCCTTTCGGCTTCGATAAGGGTATTATAGGAATGTATATCGCAACTTTACAAAGCCTACATGTCAATAACAGCTGGTCAGAAGGGAAAGGCTGTTTATTGTAAATGGAATCGCGTTTCTAGTCTCCGCCTACAGTGCCCAAAATAATTATGCAGTTGCAGTTACATTGATATATTATATATCAATGTGCAGTTGTAATGAACAGTTTAGCGACAGCTAGATTGTCGTTCTGTTTGACAAACTTAAGCTGCGCAAATGTGCAGTGGATTTAAGTTCTTCTAACTTGCAAACTAATTTTAGCCATCCTGTATAGCGGTTTAAGTCATGACCATCAACAACTGCATCAAGGCTGTAAGTAGCTGGGAATAGTGGCAGAAGAAAACGGAAGTTTTTAAGGCGATTACAGGAACTAAATTAACAACTCTATTTGTGGTGGTTCAAACTTCGTTCGAAATACTGTTAGAATAAAGTTCTAATCAGCTTGCACTACAAAGTGGTTGTTACGTCAGTCACTGCGGGCCGAATAGTGCTAAATGAGTGGTTTTTTGCGATTTACATAAAATCTATTGATTGGACTAAAAAATAAAACACTATCATGCTAATAATTTTGTTGCTTGTAGAATTATTTGCCAAAAAATCAGAATGATCGCATGTATTTTAGTAAGGGTTTTACTCGTTAAAAGAAAATTTTAGAAATAAGTTTGTAATATTTTTTTATCGAGTATAATTGGTTGTAATAGGTTTTCAAAACACTATCATACTAGCATATATCCTGAAGATATCATATATTTTTCTGGTTTTGTTTATTGCAGTGAATCTTATGCTTTTTTGCATTATAAAACTCGCGTTTAGCTCCTGTAGTCGTCTTAAGGTGGATGGAGGAATGACTTTGACCATGAAAAAGTCATTCTTGCACCTGTATGAGCTTGGAGGGTTGTATTGAATAGAATAGAATAGAATAATCATTTATTCGTTAATGGTCAGCAGCAACAAAATAGAGCAACACGTACATATATGTACATATAAAAACAAACAGAACAATGAATTAAACAGCTCAACTGCGCTGAGCATGCCCATAACGAAAGGGTAACCAACTCAGCATATGCTGGGTGTGAAACACTCAGCGCTGGTTTTAAGTAGTATTGATGATTTTGATAATTATAATTCTGTAACTACATACGTCTTCCAGTCGCGAGGAATATTTTAATCAACATACAACCAAGCACTGGCCTGCAAATTGCATAAAAACGTAAGAAAATTTGGATTTCGCGGGCACCCCTGACGCTTTCACCTTAACGTTAATTCCTGTCAATACAATTATAATTCTACCATAGACAAGATGGCATCAATTTACTAGACTAAATCAGTGGGCTGGGCAAACGCGTGAAGAAAGAAGAATAGAGGGAGGCCTTTGCCCAGCACTGAGACACAGGCACGATACTGACTGTTCATAACCAATATGATGATATAAGGTATTATCTAATGTAATCCCTCTCTCGACATTTACATACTTGCTGATCATCACGCGGATTCAAGTAGTAACCAACATAACCACTTACAACAAACTCCATTCAATCCAACGCTAATCACAAACATGACTGTTCATTAAAATGTAATTCGTTATCAATAGAGAGGAAGTCTGTGTGCTACGTTATCACGGTGCGACCTTTTTATTTTCCTGCTCCACCGCACAATGGAAGCGATTTATCCAATTCAGCAAATAAAAGCTTTTTATTATGCGCCCCTGTTGCCTGGTACACTACGCCTACATGTATGTGTACTCAAGTCCTTTTGGACTGTTGGAATTTGAACTCTGAGTGCTTAGCCTTAATGTTAGTGAAAACGGGCATGTGTCTTCATTGGTCGTTATTGCTAAATCGGTTCTTAAACTCAAATTAAATTGCCTTAAGTGGACTACAGGAGCTAAACGCGAGTTTTATAATGCACAAAAGCATACGATTCACTGCAATAAACAAAACCAGAAAAATATATGATATTCTTCAGGATATATGCTAGTATGATAGTGTTTTGAAAACATAATACAACTAATTTTACTCGATAAAAGAAATCACGAACTTACTTCTAAAAAAATATTTTAACTAGTAAAACCCATACTAAAATACATGCGATCATTGTGATTTTTTGGCGAATTATTCTACAAGCAACATATTAGCATGACAGTGTTTTTTTTTTTAGTCCAATCAATAGACTTTTTGTAACTAAATCGCAAAAAACCAGTTCATTTCCCACTATTCGGCCCGCAGTGACTGACGTAACTACCACTTTGTAGTGCAAGCTTATTAGAACTTTATTCTAGCTAACAGTATTTCAAACGAAGTTTGAACCACCACAAATTAAAGTTGTCAATTTAGCTCCTGAATTCGCCTTAAGTTTATATAATAAAATAATAAAAAACTGGTTGTTATTGAAAATACGGAGTAGAATGTGGAATATTGTTATCGTTGGCAAATTTTATTCGTTTAATGTCATCGCCAAATCAGCAATGTAAATGTCAGCGAATAAGTGAAAACACTAAAAGCGAGTTTTAATTTTTCCATTAGGAATTTCCTAGTAGTAGGCATCTGGATTTGTGCTGTCGCCGATTAGAGTACAAGCGACTAAAGTTCAGCACAAAATTCATACAGAACTGAATGAAAACAAAATTTTCTCGTGCTACGCCAATACATGTGCAGATAGAATGACGAACGCTAAGATCACTTTACTACGTGACACAAAACATCTCTTATCGACCTATAATAAGTACCTACATTTTCACGTAATCAGCAGAAACTTCATCATGATGCATAAAAAATGGTCTAGACTTTTGTTCCCGGTTGATGGCTCGCTTGTTATTACATGGGGTCTATACATAACTGGCGAAATGTGGGTATACTGTATACAATAGTATACAATCCTCCGGCATCACCTGTGTGTATACACAGGTGATGGCCGGATGAAGCGTCAAGATGATGCGTAATAAAATACCAAGAACCTAAACGAAAGAACAATAATTTCCGGTACATTCAGGTCTGACATCTTTCGAAATGAGATAAGATAATCTGCACAACCAAAACAATACGTAAAGTTACCCGGATAAGCACAGCAATGAATCTCGAAAATTATACTTAATATAGTATTGTGACTCAGTAATTCTGTAAGTGTAGACGACATTGTTGCCATTGCGAGATAATCCTGGATGAGAATGGTACAAGAACGTGGAGTTTGGCACAAGCAAAGAGAGGCCTGTACTCAGCAGTGGCCCAGTGGGTGAAGTCAGGCTGTAGATGATCATGATGATGTTGAAATGTGGAATGTAGGGGCGGAACCGCAAATGGGTGGAGGACATTCAAAAGATCGGTAAGACTTGGTTGGGACTCGAGCAGAACAGGGAAGCATAGCACAAAAGGAACGAGGCGTTACATACTCAGCAGTGAATGGAACAAGGCTGTCGAAGTGTCGATGATAATAATGATGATGATGAATTGTATATAATTGTGTATAAAGCCAAAGGGTCAGAACTTAGATCAAATTCAGCCTAGCCTTTTCCCTGGTCGGCTTCCAGTCTAACCAAATGCAGTCAGTATTTTACATGAAGCTACTGCCAGTAACGCAAATAGCGTTACTGGATATTATCACGATTTCCTTTGGTAAGACAGATTGGAATGATAATAGTTTTATGACTCAGTCAACAAATAAATGAAGCAAAGGATCAGAACGCAGAACGGATGCACTTGGAGTAAATTGATTTGCATGAGTTCGTAAGAACCAAGGGCAGACATACGCATTTATTTTCGTATGCAATCTTCATTTCATCAAGTGTGACTGGAAATAGAAATTTAATCCCTAAAGTATGAATGGTGTGCGTCATTCTTGCAACAGAAAGCTTTGTTTGATGTTAATGTTATATTCAGGGAGCCCTGCCACACATTATTGTGTCCTAAGCGACACAATTTATCGGCATTTCATTACCAATTCTCAGACAAAATATGATTAGGCAAACGATTTAGTCCTAAACCGAACGTACGATGTCAAGCTTTACTTTTCTAGTATAAGCTGACCTTTCATAGTACAGGAATCCTATAAAGGGTGCAACAAAACTATAGAAGACCCTTAACGAAGCCGAAAGGCACTTGTTCTCTCCGTCATTGCGATCATTTTTTGTTCTAGACCATACTTGGGAACCTTTTAGTTACAGAGATATTGGGGGGTCAAAGTTTTTAAATCAGGTTTAATGAGAGGTAGAAAGAAGATTTTTAAACTTTAAACACCTCCACGAGCCCCGTACTTATTCAATCCATCCATCAGCACAATGTTTTGAGTACGGTACATTGAGTCCTTGATGTACATAATGCTTGGTTGACGGCTTCGTGGCGGGTCCATTTACACCCTGTATAATGCAAAGTCGGCTTATCCTTATTGTAAATGCAGCTCCATAAATCAATAAATTTCGATTCGGCCCAACGATTAACGGACTCGTAGCCACAAAAGTATATCAAAGGCAACCGCCTAGCGCCTGGACAGTTCGGTTTGGTATCTGTGTCAACTCACAAACTTAACAAGGCATTCACTTAGAACTTAAGTGAATAATTAACAGTAATTGATGATGACCGTCTATGAATAACTCATTGTTCAACACAGCATCATTTGTCAAGAGAATGGACGGTTTAAATATTATGAAGAATAAATTTGTGGAAAAAACTGGCATACCTACTTCAGAACAGGTGACATGTCATTGATTTTCGTTCTAGAAATCAGTTTAAGATGAAAAGTTGTCAACATGTCGGCAGAATCATTGACCGAAAATGTTACCGACAGATACAAGAATTTTCAAAAAGATTTTATTATATTCTGAAATTTTCGCAGAAATTTTCTATAAACGCCCTCCAAGAATGAAAATAATACAATTCGTAACCAAGAGCAGTATTAACTCCTAACAATAGTTAAATAATGAATTTGAAGTGATAAGTTAATAATACCGTCCTGAAGTCTGTCCTTCAACTGATTATGCAAATTATTGTCTGGCTAATTTGCAAGTATTGAAGTCGGAACAATTATGTTAATTGCACGTCAATCAAAAAGAAGTAGTGTTTTTATTAATTTGCAGACCATCTACTGGATGACAAGACTGAGAAAGTAATTATTAGTAATAAAATAATTACTTTCTCAGTTATTAGTAATAATTATAGTAATTATTATAACAGCGAAAATGCACATTGTCAAAAGAATTCTTATCATGTAAGTATTATAACTAGCGTTTATTTACTCCACAATTGAACCGAAATATGCAGAAGTTAATTCAAATTCTAAATGAATTTGAATAAACTAATGAAAATGCAAATAATAAGTTGGTAATATAAATCAGGGTAATTGATCCCGTTGACCAATTTTATGATTTTTATAGTCAAGCAGAAAAGTTTCTTCATATTGACTACTATTATAGAGGCAACAAACGTATTTTAGGGCTCCGTCAAATATTTAGGTTTCCAAAAGAATTCCGTTGCTAAAACAGTTTGAGAACCGCTGAATGAATGTGACCAGACAATTTCGGTACCTAACTAAGTCTAGTTTTTGTTTGGTAACATCCTTCAAATAGTTAGCAATTAAAGCAGACGTTAAGAGAACATCAATCCTAATTCGTTTGCTTTATGTCTCTGTTTATGCCTGGGTGATAAAACACACCTAATTTGCGCCAGTCACCTTGCCGAGTAAGGCTAATAATCACTAAACAAGCTCAGCTCAGCTCAACAAGCTCAGCTAAGCTCAACAGGTGCAAGAAAGACTTTTTCATCCCATCTATTCGAAAAGGACGACTTGGTTCGCCTTTCAGTGCACCCAAAGGTGGTGTTTTCAATAAGAAACTTTTAGCGGGCAGTAATGAGTTTTAGCCAGTCGCGAGGAATATTTTAATCAACATAAAACCTAGCACTGGCCTGCAAATTGCAAAAAACGTAGGAAAATTTGAATTTCGCGGGCTGGTTGGAGCATCCACCTTAAGACAGTCTTGTCTGTAGTGTGTGGTAGCCCTTAAATTCCTTCTATATTGTGCTTGCGTTGCCGCTGTGGCAGAATCTATCACATTCATTATTTTTCATTACTCATACTCTGAAAGTAGGTCTGAAGTTGCCTGAGGAGCGGGTTGAAAGTAATACTTTTCAGCCCTAGGGAGAATCGTTTTCAACTGACAACTGTCAAATTATAAAAAAAAAATAGTTCATCTTTCTATTGAACCATGTTCCAACTTTCTATACAGCCACGATGTAAAATTGAAATAAAAAAGTTAAGTATTAATTAAAGAATATATATTTTTTAAATAACTTTATTATAATTAAGTTTCAACTATTTCTTTAAAATTATCTCTATTGAATTTTTTTTTGTGGTTTGGGCAAAATATTTACAATTTTTTCGATGATGAAAATGAAAAATAGGTAATGGCTGAATAGCTGGCCGGCCATAGAAAAAAAAAACAAAGTAGGCGGGAAAGCGGGAACACGGTCCACATTTTTTTTTCGAGTTGATTCATGTTTATATTTTTACTTTCCTTGTATTCGTAATGAAGAGCACAGTGTTTACCTCGGGTTAAAGACTTATTTAGTCCCTCGAACTATTAGCGCCCTCGCTGCGCTCGGGCACCAAACCCCGTCTCGGGACTAAATAAGTTACTTTCACCCCTTGGGTAACAATGTACGATTTCTGCCCTATCCTAATTTATTTATCCTTCTTCCATTTTTTATATGTCATGCTCATTCATAAGTCAAGCCCTTTCTAACCACTGACTACATACAAACACTGAACTAACTATCCAAAGGCTGATAAATATTAGCAGCGAAGAAGCTCATCATTTCTCTAGTCTTTCATCGTCGTGTTTTTGAAACCTTATCTTGGATTTGGATTATACCAGATCGACATATCAGGTATCGGGTTATCGGGGGGGTGTCGGTATCAGACGACATATTTTTACGTGCACCCTTCATTTGTATGGAAATAGTAGCTCTAAATTACGTCCGTCTCTTTCTCGTTTTATTAGAGAGAAAAAGATAGCAATAGGCTAAATTAAGTTTAGTTTGTGCACAACAGAATCGACACCAATAGCGGACTTATTAAACATATGAAAGTTTTAATTCAAATAATAATAAGTCAGTGGATACATTTTTCACCCTACGCCCTGAATGTAGCGAAATGGCAAAGCCACATGAATTTTGACTAAGGTGTAGAGTTTGTGAAGTTAGACCTAGAAGAGTTAGTTCGTGTAGAGTTAGAAGCTTGGCTCTACATGAGATCTGATAACTTTTTGACAGTGCGAGTCATAATTATAGTCTCGTCTTGGCATTTTACATGAAAATGTTTTTGGTGGGTTCAATGTTTCTGGAACTGACGACAATTCCTAAAACATTGAACGCTACTTTTATACAAAACGAAATTCAGCCCATATGCATCACTACTAATCATTAGCCCGCGTCATTTGCAATATATGGAATTGTCACACAGAATTCATTGTTCAATTCCGGATGTCTGGCCAATGAGATATGTGAATCTAATTATCCCATTTTGGCAACGCAAATGACAGACTGTTGCAGTTTTGCTGCGTCCGCTGATTCACCCGCTAGTGTGTCTAAACTATTACCTATCTCCTCAAACCATGTCTAGAGGTCGTTGTCAATGTTGTCGAAACAAAAGCGACGTAATAATGGCTGGTATTGTGTTTACTGAGTGAGTGACTGACCTTTCTTGCCCGTGAACGGTGTTGGATGCCACTCCGGTACGTTCGCGAGGATCGCTTCCACCGCCTGTGAAGTAAACAGTTATAAATTAGGTGTTTTCGACGAATAAGACAATAGGTGTGTTTGAAGAGGTAATTCTATGCTTTGAGGTATGGTTTCTAGGAGAGCAAGTGATTCGTGAAGATATTATCACCACGATTATATCAATAAAGATTTTTAGTTCTGTTAACTTAGGGTATTGTCTGAAAGTCTGTTATCTCAACATTTTTGATTGGTATCAGTCAAACAAAGCGGCATTCAGATTTTAGAAACTGTATCAGGCTCCAGGAACCAAATCGAAATCAATAATTATGCTCTATCTTCATGTAGGTTACTTTGTCAAAAGGACAATGCCCATTTTTGTAAGGCTAGCCTAACGGATTCCATTATTTAACCTTATTTTATCAGTTCGAGATTGAGGTCCAACCAAACATCCAAGGTCCAATTTGGCTGGAGGACAAAGGTGTTTGGATTCAATCAAATAAGTGGGCAGAGAAATAATGCCAAAAAAATGTAGTGAGAATGCACTGTCACCCCAAAAGTAGGGGTCCGCGGTCATAATTATCTCGCCCTCCTTATTCTCCTGTAAAGTTTATTTATAGGCTCATCAAGAAGTTAATTAAGTTAAGAAGAAAAAGAAGAGAAGAAAGAAAGAAAAGAGAAGAGAAGAAAAAGAAGAAGAAGAGAAAAAGAGAGAAAAGAAAAGAGAGAAGTTTATCTGTTATTCTTCCTTTGTATGACATGCGTCATAGCTTTTCACTACGAGATACTGATAACACAGTCGAGATTGAATAAAGAAAAGTGTCAAGTGGAGTCAATAGAACGAAGATAGAAACTTATGAACTTTATCTCTATAAGTAGGTACCTACGTATCCGTAAACAATGATTTGATTAATTTAAATTCTTCCATGCGTAAACAGAAAAACGTAAGAAAAACAGAATGTTTCTGCAAACATGGAAAAATACAACAACGTAGTTGAACTAGGTATTGTGCTGCTACCTAGACAATTTGGTCACTATTTTTTGTATCCTATTCTTATTTAGGTATAACTTATTATGTATATCCTAATTAACTGTATAAGTAGCTCGTTCTTTTAATTATTTTCGTGGTAACAATATCGCAGTTCCGTGTGAAATTGCTAATGTGTCCTATTAGTTACAACTGCAACAAGGACTTTTTATCTAACGCCATAAATAACCCGTCTAGTGCATAAAAACTTGATAGAGCAAGTCAATTCACCTTGCACATAGGTACGTCACGTTTTTACAAGTAGGTACTGCCACTTTTTTTGTTCTAAGAAACCATGTGAGATATAAAACTGAAGACAATGGTATGAAATCGATCGTTTTCACATTGATATCTAGCTATTAAGGCTACACAATATCACTACATATTATAAAACAAAGTCCCCCGCCGCGTCTGTCTATCCCTATGTATGCTTAGATCTTTAATTATTTTTATCTTTAATTATTTAACCATTACCGGAATGTATTGTAGAATTTGTAGAGAATTACTATTATAATAATATGTTGTTTTGTTTGTTTATTAAAAAATATTTTATTTTCCTCCTGTTGACAATTTGCTTGTTTGGTTTTATTTTGTTTTGTGTTGTGTAACTTTGAAACACCCTGGTCTTAGTTACCTAATTTAAGGTTTGTTTCACATTTAGTTAATGTATTTTAAAATTAGTATCTAAAACAATTAATGTTTGCATGCCAATTTTATGGCGAAATGTGTCATTGCTCTATATATTATTTTTACCATCTTTTGTACCACATATATTGCAAATAAATAATTTAGACTTTGACTTTTAAAACTACGTAACGGATTTTGATGCGGGTTTCTCTAATAGATAGAGTGCATCAAGAGGAAGGTTTTTAGTATATTATTAGTCAAGCGGGCGAAGCCGCGGGCATCAGCTAGTAAATAATAAAACCGATACTCGTTTTATGCTTGACAATTTTTTTATTACTCACGCACGCAATAGAGGTAAATTTCCGCTCGTTCTAGTAGTAAATTATAGTAGATGAATAAATAATTAGGAGGACGTAATATGAAACAAGGTTTATAGAGCATGCTGATTATTGCAATATAGAATTCAGATCATTAAGCTTTACTAATTTTATATTACAACTAGTTTGCTTGGGTGCGCGAGCTGCGCGCAGCTCGCGTGTTTGGTGTTTTTGAGAAGTATTACTTACCCTTATAAACTTTTGAGAATCAATGAGCACCCCTAAATGAATTGGAAAATCCGTTAGAATTACCCCTATGAACAGTATGAAAACCCCTACGGACCCCTAATAAAACCTTATTTAAAAAACTCAGACCTTTTCCCATAAAAAACATTACCCTAAAGTTTGCTGAGTTACGCTTCACCCACTCAATATACGGAGACAATATACGGAGGTCGCCGGCTCGCTTCGCTCGCCACCTCCCCCCTTTGCTTAACTCGGTCTCGCAGGTTCGCTCCACTCAGGACCTACCTACTACCGGAAAGGGGAGAATGGGCAGGGGAGGGTATAAAAATTTCAACGCCCCTCAATAATAAAGTATAGCAAAAATCAAAATTCCGCTACGTGTCCTAGTTTCCGAGATACGATGGGGGAGGGGTGAAGGGGGGGAGAGGGGGGGAGTTTTGAAAAAAGAATTTAACTAAAAATCGGCCCCTTTATACGAATCTGAAAAAAAAAATGTTCGAAGTCTCTTAACTTCCGAGATTCGCCTAAAGGGGGGGAGAAGGGGAGAAAGGGGGACAACTTTGAAAAATGATTTTTACTTTTCCTAGCCTCCTCTATACGAATCTGAAAAAAAAAATGTTCCAAGTCTCTTGGTTTCCGAGATACGATAGGGAGGGGTGAGAAGGGGGGTGAAAAGGGGAGGTTTGGCACTTTTCCCATAGGTTTCAGAGTTAGTTGTTTACGAATCTGCAAAAATATACCCACCTCCCCATCCACCATCTCGGAGAACAATTCTGTCAATCAGTGAGTCAGTGGTAATTCAGCTTTATATAATATAAAATGTACCCTTTTATCGCGGACTGGGCATCAGAGTACCCATTTCGTTGTACAATAAACCGGATAATAATGTAATGATGATTGGCTCTCCTTTATTAGAAAGTTAATAACCGTAAAATTAGCGGGCCTTTTTAAGTTCAATTTAAACTGTTTCCTTTTAATGTTGTTTTACTTAATTATTAACATGCGATTATGTGGTATTTTTTTACAGTATGGAACCAAAATGTGATGCTTGGGTGCTCTTTATCACAGCTACCTTTCTGGTATTCAGGAACTGGCTAGGTATCAGGCCCAGTTGCCATCAAAACGGAGACGAGAGGAGGGGAGAGGAGTCGTGGAAGATTCGACCAATCAGAGGAGAGACCAGAGACACTCAGACCAAATTAAAAAACCAAGACATAGCGCTGCGAACAATAAAGTGAAGCCAGCGCATACCGACGCTCCGCTCTGTGCGTACACGCTCACACGCACACATTCACATCCAACTACAATTTAACTAAGCTCAAAAAATGCACACATGTTTATGAAACCGGCTTCACTTTATTGTTTGCAGCGCTGTGTCTTGGTTGTTTATTTGGTCTGAGGAGACACAATGTAAATTTCAACCAAAGTGGTCGATTCCCGAACGTGGCCCCTCCCCTCTCCGCTCATCACCACTTTGGTGGAAGCCGGGTGTGGTATGCCCACATTCAAGACATCATTGCTCTATCCACAGTTCGACACAAAGTTAGTTTGGGTCAGGGTCAACCAATAATTAACCTTTTTCTGTCGTTTTACTGATAGGCATGACGACAGTATCAAAAACTTGCAAATCTATTTAGTCCGTCAGTTAGAGTATTGGAAATTAATGGACACGTATTTTCTGTTTTTGTAAATCAATTAATATTGACAAAAGATAAAACGCATCAAAACTCGGGAGTGGGGGCTCGTGACGTCAGAACTAGCTTAAAATTATACCTAGGCGTGACGTATTGAGAATTTTAAAAGCGTCATATCTTCGTCAATTTTGGTTTACGTAACAAAAGAAAAAACACGGGTCAGATATTTTTTGATATTCTAACTGACGGACTAATTAGATTTTTTTTTGTCGTCTCGCCTATTGTTGCACAGTGCTCCGGTGACCCAAAGGGTCCAGCTCTCTCGGATCATGTTTGGATACAACTCGTGTGCTCAAGATGTGCCCAAAGAACGACGACCCGAATGGCGCAGCGGTAGTGAGGTTGCCTTACGTTCTTAGGGTCCCGGGTTCGAATCCCGGTACGAGCAAATGTTTGTGTGATGAGCATGGACATTTGTTTCCGAGTCATGGATATTTATATGTATAATAAGTATGTATTTACAAACAAAAAGTATCTATGTAGTATATCAACTATCTGGTGTCCACGACACAAGCCTCGTTGCTTAGTGTGGCACTAGATGGCGCTGTGTGTAATGTCCAGCGATATTTATTTATTATTTATTCTATATGAGTAACTACTCTAGCTACGTTCACAATAATGTTTGAAGATTGAGGCACGACAACTTTCAGAATTAGTAAATCGTGGTTCAAAACTAATATACGGTCTACTTGATTTCAGTATTATTGTTCATCATGATTATCTTTTATGTCATTACACGTATTGTTTGTTTAGTAATTATTTATTTAATTACTATATATTTTAAGACTTTAATTTAATTATGCACTCAAACATCATCATATTTATATTAGAACAATAATATTAAAAGAAGACTTGGCCAGAATTTCACCCGGCTAACTTACTGGAAATAATTTAAAATAAACAATTAATTAATACGCAACAGATTAAAATTATATTTATGTGTGTATATAAGCAATAATACGTCATTGTTATATAAATAAAATCTAAGCAACACATTCCGAATTATACTCGCTTTCTCTGTGGAGAAGATGTTCTATAAAACTTGTTTTTGTCTTTATTTTTTTATGATACACACAAGATGGCCGTTTCCTGATGACAAAGTATTCTTAATAGAAAAAAAAACCCGTAAATAAATAAAGATAAAAAAGCAATGTTTATCTGTAGCACCAGAGAATTCGATCATAGAACATTAACACAAGTTTATGGTAAAGGCGACATAATCCTTGAAAATCCTTCCGATACTACTAAATGTGAATAAGGTGCTCTCGACCAGACCATGTCACACTTGCTAAATATATCCAAATGTTCCCACTGTAGAGGACATAAAGCCACTAATGCCGCGATGTAATTTGACAAGACCAATCCAGAAAGCAGTTTATTTACCACCATAATGAGATAGCAGGGGATCTTGAAGGTTCCCTAGTCGTACGTGATCGGAAACGTTGTTGTTTTGCTTTGACGCACCAATGACCAAAGCAAATACTGGATAAGGAAAATGTTAACTACACATCACATATTATTTAATTTGTAGTAAAGACAAACTTCTTGTTCAAGGGCAAATAAAATCCTACGACGCAGACGCAGATCATACTCGTAAAATATTTATGAACGACTAAATCTGAACAGGGGCATACAATGCAATGGCAGCATTTGATGAATCAGAATAGGATAATAAAATGAAACGATACGTGATATGACACGTTACTATTTACAATTTATAATATTAACTGTATCTGTGACCATTTTAAGAATTTTACTGCAATCCATATTATTATCCAATTATGATTCTCATCATCATCATCTAAGTCGTTATCTTCATTGTTGAAGGTCGAGTGTAGTCTGTGTCTGAGGTATTCATCACTCGGTGCACTATGCTCTTCCACGTTTGTCTGAAGCTTCGGCTATTGATAGGCCAATAATTATGATTCTACTAAAGCGTTTTAGGCCCCCAGATATTCAAGTTTTCTGAAAGACGAATGATTAACATCTTGACGTTTACTTTTTTACTGCTACACTAGCATCTGCAGGCCGCACCTGCTTCATACAGATTTTGCAACCTGTATAATGCAATAATGTTATGCATTATACACGTAAAACTTCCGGAATAAATTCTAAATGATGGTGAAAACCGCTCGAAAATCTGTTGCGTAGTTTGAATATAAATGTTGATGGATGGCGAGGGAGAGGAAGACCAAATAAAAGATGGATAAATTGTGTTTGATATGAAAGAAAAAGGAGTAAAAAAATAATTATAGAATGACAATTGACAGGGGAGAGTGGTAGAAAAAAACGTGTTGCTCCAATCCGTACAAGACAAGGACAAGTAACATGGGAAGGAAGACCATGGGTTCACTTTAGCAAACGAAAAACATCGTCAAAATAAATAAGGACTTTATTTGCGCTAAACATCGGTTAGCTATCTTTAGAGAATGACTCTCAAATGCGAATAAAGAGCTCCTTGTGTACGAGTACATCTTGAATCCTAACAAAAACGAATGGATCATCCGTCATCGAGATTCTTGTGGAGCATTAATTATACCTAAACTATGTTAGTGTGATGAACAAAGCCTCTTTGAAAGCGCAAATGCACATGTCTATTTTGTAATCCTTCAGTTTATTACTGAATAGAAACGAATTTATTGAATGCCATCGGAAGACTGTTAGCAGTGTATTTGAGTACAATGACTGCGATTGATGATTGAAAAGCATAACTTATGACCTGAATGTTTTGGTATCAAGTTCAGAGGGCCTAAAATGGCCACAAGTTCTTAAAATAGTCACAGACGAAGTTAATAATTATTATGAATTGTGATTTTATAACCATTTTATGAATTACTAGCGGACGTCACGCGGTTTTACCCGCGTAGATCCCGTTCCCGTGGTAGTACGGGGATACAATATAGGCTATGTTACTCGCTGATAATGTAGCTATCAATTGCTCAATAAAATTTTCAAATCGGTTCAGTAGTTTTAAGTTTATTCGTTAATACAAAAATACAAGTCTTTCCTCTTTATAATATTAGTATAGATATAGACAAAAGCGGCCTTTTAAGGCCGCCAGGAAGAAGTTGCTTTTTCAAACACTTAACGTATCTCCAAGTCAGCTTTAGACACATTCAGGAAAATAGCAGCATCCTATTCATTGCCGAAGAATAAATAAAAGAATATGAAACAAAAGCAACTCCAATGATTTCAGTGCAACAAAATTGAACTCAATTCATAGTATTAATAAAATGGCCAGAGCTGTAGCTTTTATCTTAATGTTTACAATGCACACGGAACGGTTCAAGGCACTGTTGATAACGCACGCAAGACTAGAACTAACTTTGCTAAGATTTAATTATCTTTTAACAATTACTGAGAGAGATGAGGATTTGATGTCATGGCACTGACACGACATTACTTATAACCGAAGAAACTTGCATGGGTGCCTAAATAGCAGCGTTGTATTGGATTTCCAACGCTAAGTCCAGCACTGATCGCTGGTTTTCTGCATTTATTATGTTTTATGTATTTTTTAAAGTGGTGGCCATGAGGGTCTTATTCACATGACATAACCTTGCTACAATCAGATGGAAACGAATCGATACAAAATAAACTGATAAACATTCGTTGTTTTTCGATAAAACTCGGTGTGAAAAAAGTGAATGTAACGATGCAGTTCCTCTTATAACCAAATTTGAAAGGTTTCATGTTGACATCGAAGCATATAACGTGTTTTATTTCTTCGATAGTAACGTTTATTACATTTAAAACGTGCTTGGCAACAGTTCATAGTAAACTTAAGCCACTTTAATACTGGTTCATTGTCTTTGCCTAATTTGAACTAATTAATTTCCCGGTTTTTCGGTTCAGAAAATTGTAAGTTAATTTATTTATTTAAGGTACTAAAGGTCCTCAAGTAAACCGTAATGTGAAAGATAAACAGATCAGCTTTGTCTTAAATTCTTCATCATTTAAACTTTAAATGACGTAGAATTCACTTTCAAGCAAAATATTTTTTGTAGAAATCATGGCGCTAAACAATTTGAAAGCATTATTTCCTCAAGAATGTTAAAAGCATAACTTATCTTAATGTTCAAGACATCAAGGTGACAAGCATGAACAGAGAGGAGCAAAAGTGAAGCCAATTGAAGATCGATTGCGATAATGCATCAAAGAATTTCAAAGACTGCTAGAGACTAGCTAGAGACAGGCAATTATTTCTGTGGGAAATAGCTTTATTGTTTTTTCCAGATGATGAACTAGAATGTTCCATTATTCGAGGTGAAACATTGCAGCGAGTGGACCATAACAGTAAAACGGAACAGCTAGCAATCAATATAAAACTTATCAGCATAGTTTACGCATTGGTGCACGGAACACACACAAACGCAGCCAGTAAATTAATTTCTCAATCGTTCGAAACAATGTAGTCAATTACGCGACACAATACTGCGGTTGCTTGTCATACAAAACATGACAGTATCATCTGTAAGCAATGCGTGCGCCCACCGTGAATATAAATGGACCGTAAATAATACTAGCCAAATTATGTTATTTGGGCATTTGCCTTTATGATGAGCCATTTTACATTATCATCATTATTCCCTTCCAAATCCTAATTTATTCACATACTTTTATAACCATTCACATTCATACTCAAATCTTTTCTCATAACATTCTCCTTCTTCCACCGAAATTAACCTTTACAACGTACTATCGAGGACACTCCCGCCTGATCACCACTAAGTAAATTTTTGCTTGCACTTAAAACATAGAAACGCTCTCTAGCCCCGCCCCATTGACTTTGTATAGAAATAATTAATGAAAAACACCGATCGGCCGAGCGCATAGAGGACGCACGCCAAACGAGAGTAATTGTTATTTTGCGCGTCAAAGTTAAGGCTTTCTAATAGGCCTAAACTTTAAGGGGTCGTAACTTGGCGCCTCCGCATGATTTAAGCGAATTTTTTTTTAACTGATCAGGCGGAAAAGACCACGACTGTACCTACTCTATAAATATTTTAAACTAACACGATCGTCATTTCAAAAAATATATTCGAAAACTTGGAAAACCCATTTTATTTTCGATTGCGGGATTCTCGTGTCGTCATGTTCATCCTAAAAATATTATTCACTGACGGTCCCGTTTTCGAGCATTTCTATTAGATAGGCCCGGCCTTCCATTATATAATTTAAATGGGTTTTTCCGGATCCGGAATAACCCATTGAAATTATCTTTGGAAGCGGGAATCCCGAAACAAAATGTCCGAATGAAACAAAAGGAATATGAAAATATGCTAGACTTTCCAGTAGGAGGACAGCCCGACAGTCTCGTGCAGTCTATACTAATATCATAAAGAGGAAAGATTTGTATTTTTGTATGTAACAAATAAACTATTGGACCGATTTGAAAACTTCTTTCAGCAATGGATATCTACATTATCAGCGAGTAACATAGGCTATATTTTACCCCCGTACTCCCACGGGAACGGGAACTACGCGGGTGAAACCGCGTGACGTCCGCTAGTCGTTAATAAAGTAGCCAAGAAAATATGTAAAATCTAGCCAACAGGTGTACATAAAAATATATACTTTCCTGGATGCCTGAGAACTCTTACCGCAATCAAGCCAAGTAACACTTGGAACTAACAAAAACACGCTGCTACAAAATGAAGGCGCTGTCAAATACAAATTGGTACAGCTGTCGTGCGCTTGAATACAATGAGAACGAGTTAAATTCATAGCTGGGAAAATTATTAAGAAATGACAATGACACCGTATACCGTAATACGCGTTTAAATAAAATGGCTGTGTACGATAAATATCTGTTTTATGTTTATTAAGTTTACAGCTATTTCCCAAATTATGTAGATGTACAGTCAACAAAAGAGTTAAGTATCCAGGCTAGCAATCTTCTTACTACTATTATAAATGTGAAAGGGTTATAATCAGTTTGTAATTTCATCCAAATCCGTTCAGTATTTTCTGCGTGAAAGAATAAAAAAAATCGATCCTCATAAACTTGCGCATTATTTTATAATAGCAAGTTGTAAAAACTTTTTTGCAAAAAATAAAACCTACTTCAAAAAAAATACAAAAAGAAAAACACAAAAAAGTTTTTAGTTGTAATATCCTACGAGTATACATTTATTTTAACAAAACATAACATCATGCCTGTAATCCCCGAAGGGTTGGGCTGAGGTGTACCGAATAGTACCTACACCCACATTTCACCAGTTATGTTTAAGTCCCATGTAGGGGGCGAGCGCGGGCGCAAATCCAGACTCTGTGGCTGCTGCTGACTAATTCCTGATGGAAAAACCCAATAACACTTTTCCCGACCTGGGAATCGAACCCAGGCCCTCATACTCAATAGTCGCCACCACTAGACCAACGATGCAGTCATTTATTTTATATTGTTAACAATACTTACATGTCATGGTAATAGGCTTATCCCCAATAAAATGGAATGGAACCTAACATACATAGATGTCGAAATGTGGGTGTACTGTACACATCTGCATACCCCCTCAGAGCATACAGGCGTGATGTTATGTTATGATATTGTGAAAACAATAAACATCTAAGCGATTGCAGCAATCACGACCAATTTGCTGGCTATAATTGAAGAGTTCCATTGTTTATCTCCGGAGAGCAGCATCAGATCTTTACCAAATTAAAACGGGACCACCGAGAAGTAAGAATCATCGAAATCGGTTCACAATTGGCGAAAATATCGCAGAACATACACAAATAAAAAATTCACTCGCCTTGATAACCTCCTCTTCTGGGAAGTCTGTTAAAAAATGATACCGCGTTGATGTCTTTTTGAAGTCCCTTTCTTGGTTATATACTCTATGTTTAAACCACACGACTGAAGTAAAAAAATGTTAATAAAATGAAAACTACTGGGCCAAACTATGTCAAATTGTTATGTGACCAACTATCAGTCAGATCAACTATCAGTATACTATATACAACTATATGTAGCATCAGACTAAAGAACAATCACGTAAATCGGATCATGAATCTCAGCATAATCAGTTAACATGAAAAAAAAACAAAAGCCAATCGAATTGAGAACCTCCTCCTTATTGAAGTCTGTTAGAAAGATTGCTAGCCTACATACCTAACTCTTTTGTTGACTGTACATACATACATTTAAACAGTAACAAAGTTTAGTAGGTTCCACGTGCTGATAACAAAGGATTTGTATCAGGTCTTATCTGTTTGCTAATCTTTGTTCCGTCTGTTTACGGTGTACATCTTACAAACGCGCATGAGTAATGTTTATACGTTGAAAGGAAAAGTGAGACTGCGAAATTAATTACTTGATGCAAGTTTGCGACTGCCGGAAAACTTCGTGTAATTATTTCATAGCATAGGGCTTAAAGGGGAAGCGCCAAGGCAAGTAAAGACGCTGCTGCTTCTCCACAGCAGCTAATCTACATACATGTAACGCAGGTTGGAGACCGAAAAGTAAGCTATGCTGAAGCTAAACTAAGCCAGCTAAGCTAAACTAGAAATATGTCCTGTGCACATTAAGAACTAGCCGAAAGCTTAGTCAGGGTTGTGAAGTTCACTTTAACGTTCGTATCGCTCGCCGTGAATATAGTCAATGAAGAGAAGAAAGTTCTGATGAATTGAATACGCAACACTTAGGAAAAGCGGATGAAAACTGACTTATTATTATCTAAAAAACCGGCCAATTGTTGTTATAGCGGCAACCAAAATCATTTGTGAAAATTTCAACTGTGTAGCTTTTACGGTTCATGAGATATAGCCTGGTGACAGACAGACGGACAGTGAAGTCTTAGTAAGGGTCCCGTTTTACGCTTTGGGTACGGAACCCTAAAAAGACAGTCCGGACCTTGGATATGTCAATTGTCAACACCTTCAGTCTCGGCAATCAAGACACAGGACAGGACTGGCGAAGGTAGTGCGAAAGGGTGCCAGGGTAGTCGGGAGGGGCTTAGCTTAGCTTGTGTAGCTGCCTACACAAGCTAAGCTAAGCCCCTCCCGACTACCCTAGCTAGCTACCCTAGCTAGCTGCCTAGCTGCGCATCGGCATACAGGGGGTCTAAAATGGCCGCTTTTGGATTCTGCTAAAGCGGCCATTTTAGGCCCCCAGGACTAACTTAGCTTCGCATATTTTAGTTAGCTCACATAGCTAAGTTTGTTAAAAATATGAATCAACTCGAAAAAACAAAATAAGATCGGATGACCGCTTTCCCGCCTATTTTGTTTTTTTTTTTCTGTGGCCGACCGGCTATTCGGACGAGTCCCTATAATGCACGTCACTGTAATGCACACACCAGCAATGCACGACACAGGATTGCACAACACGGGAGTGTACGTCACTGGAAAAGGAACCATCGCAATGTCTCCAATTGTTGGGCTGTACCTTGCTTGTCCGACCCAACAATGCACGGCATGATAATTGGCGACATCACGTGATTGGCCGATTGGTTGGCCAATCAGGTGACTCGGAATTTTGTGTTTTGAATTACAACGACGTACATTATTATGTCGCGCATTCTCGGCCTGTACCGAGAGTGTCCGACTGGATAATGTACAGCACATCAAATGGAATCACAACAAACAGTGACGTCACATTAAAAAAAGTAAAAAGCCATGTGACACTAGGGACGGGTGATACACAGATTTGATTGATTCATGATTGATTTTGTTTCATTTGACGTATGGTTGACGTTCAATCAAATAAAGTAATCTGTGAATTATTCGTGTACCAGACCAGATAAGTTTGGTAAAAACTTTAAAAACGCAGTTTGGGTTTTCTTGTTGAGTTCTGGTTGTAAGGCACCCTCCTACAGCTAAATTAGGAAGAGAAAATGGTCCTGTTAAGAGATAGAAGAAAACAAAAGATAATGACAACAAACATGAATCATTAGCAACGTGCAAGCGTTTTCAACAAGAAATGATATTTCATTGATCAAGTAAGTACCTATGCTATTACAAATTACAACATCATTGGTGTACTTAAGTACCTACTACGGAAGTTTAAATAACAGCATTACAACAATTTATCCATGAGCAACCAGGGCTCTTAGTATGAGCTCCTTACTAACCCACCTCAATAGCATTATTCGGTTGGAGTGTAGCCAAAGAGATTTAAAATAATCATATATTTGGGTGTAGCCTTGGGCGCTACGGCGCGAGGACTTGTGTTATTTTCGCAAATCGTTTATTTTCTCGATTCTGTCGTTTAAAACACCTAAATATAAGTGCTAAAAGTGTCTTGGTGTTTTTTGTCTCCGACTAACCGTTAGTCATAAAAACGATGTTGAAGGGATCCATAGGTTAAGTTAGAACTGTGACCAACTGTCGCGAAATTTTTCTAAGTATTTTTTTCATAGTGCCCCTAAGACGACACTGACCCATTATTCTTTAAGATTCTTTCCGTAACTTACAAATCGTCTCAATTATTATGATACCCTATGATTATCAGTGTGTAAATTATTAGAGCTCTTTATCTGGGGGCTGTCAGTTTGGTCCCTTTGGCTTTGTTTGTGATGTAATTAGTCAATCCTTGTAGGTACTCTATATTATGTACTAATATGTAGGTCCTTACTATCTGATAAATAAATACCTATCCACAAAACATTCCTACATAATTACCTACAAACACCAGCTGTGGAGACAGTGACAAGATCTACAACATAGCATGTAGCTTTAATACAGAATAAAAATAGCAATACATAAGTAGGTACCTACTATATCTATACCTACGTGCTAGCAGTCTAGCTATGAAAAAATTTCATCAGTGTTTATTTTATTAAAACTAGGAATTTTGTAGAATGTTACCTTTAGCTGCCATCATAATAACTTTCTAATGAATCTTATTTGTTTTAGATTTTCACTGCGATCGTAAGATGTGTGCGACTCAAACTTGATGGAGATGGTTATAAAAGCAATTAAATATTTGCCGCGTACATAGTCCATACCACAATTGTCTTGCTGCTTGCTGCTCAAGAGGACCGCAAGCCTAGCATAGAATTCCATTATTAAAAATATGTTATATGGTTTCATCGCAGAAGAAAAGAACATTTTAGTAAAAATTTAATTGGCTACACCTAGTCAACAACCCTACCTGTCAACTTGTCAAGTATCGAAAATAAAATTATTTAAAAAAAAATTAGAATTATTATTGAATTATTGGATTGGTATGCAGTGTCAAAAGTGCAAGAAGAAACTGGCGAGTAATGGATCTCATTTTCTATGCCAAGGTACTTGCCAAGGAACATTCCATAGGAATTGTGTAAAAGGCTTGATAGCAGACATGAAAGCAGGTAGAACACGAATTTTTTGTAATAATTGTGAAGATGAAGAGTGAGGAAGAGGAGCTGGAAGTAGAGGGACAAGGGTTCGAAAAAATCATAAAGGATATACAGAACAAAGTCAATTCCCTTCCAGGATTTCAAAAACATCTAAATTCCATTATAACTAGCATGGCGGTTCTATGAATGCATATCTCTCTATCTAAAATAATCAAAAAAACCAACTAGGTAGGTACTTAATACTTTTATTTTTGATACAGACGAAAATAATAATTTCTTATTTTTTTACTGTAGGTTCTTATCTGATCACATTTTAGAAATCCATGACAGTTAAATAGCCTTCAAAATAGTAGGTACCACCTACTAATTGTTTGTTACATAATTTTATTTGTAATTAAAATTAAGAAATAGGTAAATTTAACATTTAGTGTAAGAAAAAAAATGTGTAAGAAAATGTAGTGAGGAAAGTTTTGAATATGAATGTGGATGGGTATGTGAGTAGAGGAAGACCAAAGAAACGATGGATGGACTGTGTTAAGAATGATATGGCAAGAAAAGAAGTGTCTGATGAGATGACGAAAAATAGAGAAGTATGGAAGAAGAAGACATGCTGTGCCGACCCCAAATGAATTGGGTTATGGGTTAATTAAATTAATTATATATTTAATTTCATTATCTTTTATTCACTCTTCCTCGTCCGTAGTAGGTACGTCTTGCAGGATACTCCTTTCCCTTGTTCACACAGATCCCGTGACCTTAAATACATCATCTCTTGATCTCTATTCGTAGCTTGCTTCTTTCCATGATACATAAAATTAACATTAAATAAACAAAAATGCAGTAAGTATAAATATTATCAGCTATAGGAAGTCCACTACTGAACATAGGCCTCCTAAATAATATAGTATATAGTTTTTAGATAAGTAAGACAAGTTGATTTAAAATGAACGTCAATATGGCGGGACCACGCCAAGTTTTGCGAATATCATGGGAATAGGATATAATACAATATTTCTACTATTTCATACTTTCATAGAAAAATTCTACACCCATTAAATTAAAAAATATTCTGCAAAGAAAGTGGTCCCTCTATTTTTATATCAAAATGACGGGACCACTATTCATTTGATGAGAAACACATGGCGGGTTCTTAAACTGAACACACAAAATTTCAATACGAAATAGTACGAATTCGTTTGAATCGTTATTATATACTTTTAAAACTGTAATTTCAATAAATAAATGTTTATCATATTTACATCAGAAAAGCGCCTGAAGTAGTCGTACTATTTCGTATTGAAATTTTGTGTCATCAAATGAATTAGTGGTCCCGTCATTTTGATATCAAAATAGCGGGACCACTGTCTTTGCAGAATAATTTAAAACTAGCTTCTGCCCGCGGCTTCGCCCGCGTGAAGTTCGATTACTGTCCCACGGGATCATACTACCGGGGTAAAAAGTATCCTATATGTTAATCCAGTTTATAAACTATCTATGTGCCAAATTTCATTCAAATCCGTTCAGACGTTTTCGCGTGAAGGAGTAACAAACATACACACTCACAAACTTTCGCCTTTATAATATTAGTGTGATACCATATTCTCATGAGATTCGCAAAACTTGGCGTGGTTCCGCCATATTGACGTTCACGAGAACTCCGCTACTGAATTTCGAAGTACGAAATTCCGCAATTTGTGAGATCAAATGTATATAATTGGCATTACGATGTTCGTTAGTTTGACAGTACAATGTCGTGACGTTTGAAATTCCGTAGGTAGTTTGTGATATCTAAAGAATACATACAGTACGATATATGTACGTCAGTTCGAAAGTGCACTATAGCATTTTTTTTTCTTGTTGTCACCATGCTGGGCAGGCGGGCTGGAAACCGCATTTATTTTATTCTTTTTATTGACTAAATTACAACCATTCTAACACACGACATACCATTCAAGCATTGTATCTCCAGTACCTACTACTGGACTGGACAGATTTGCATTTGAATGAAGTTAGTAGATAGTGATACCGTCAGCAAAACCTCATCAAATGAAATCTGCTTTTGACTTCAGCGATATGATAACTTGCATTAAAACTCTAGGAAATACTGTGGCTCTGTTTCGTCTACATCGCGTAGAAAATAACCAGGACCAACAGTAACGTGCCCTCCGAATCCGAAGCACGGAATCATCTTACTTTCTAAACAATAAGGTGATTTATTTAACCTGCAATGCCCTAACTAAACTTGGAACAGTCCCATAAAGATATTTTTGTGAGACAGTGTCCCCACCGGTAATCGAACCCAGAACCAAAATGTACTCTGTGCCCAGAACCTCGGATCGCGAGCCAAACACTCGGATCACTAGACAATGGAGGCTGTTAATTTGTTGATGATCTAATAAAAATAGCTAATGGTTTATCATCATCATATTTGCAGTCCACTGCTTGACACCACCTTGCACCATGGTCTAGTGGTTAAATTAGTCTTTGAAATTTTGTGTGTTCAATGGGGTTGGCCGGTGAAAGCTTATTGTAGATGGCGTGTCCAAAGCTTGTCCTAATCTGACCAATGAGGTCAAACTATTTTGAAATATAAAATGACATTGACAGATATTCAACTCGATTTCTAGCTGTCATTTGTATGGGACAGCCAATCCAGTGTTTGCATAGTCTATGGTCCAGTGTACTGTACTGCGGGCCTACCATGACGTCTTAAAGCAGGATCGTTTTAATTTCGTGCCAGTGTGGGAAAGAGATGGCGCTAGACGTCCTCTATAGCTCCGTCTCTTACCCACACTGGAACGCGATTAAAACGATCCTGCTTTAAGACGTCATGGTAGGCCACCTGTACATAGTAGAGGTCAGCGTGCACGCACCGCTCGGCTCACTCGTCCGGTGATTTATGCAACCGAATAGGAACACCCATCTTCTAAACATTGTCCGAAATAGCACAGGCTCCATAATTTTGTAAATTGCCAGATTGAACTATTAGCCGCCAAATTGTGCCTTTTTATGGTCGGGGGGTTAATGGGCCATGTATGAAAAATTTAAATTGTGTCGTTTTTTTTTCTGCACATAGGAATAGTAGTAGTAGGCAGTTTTTTAATTTTCAATTGAGTAGGCTAAGGAAATTGAATAAAAATCCGTAGCGTACCGACGATAGCCGCCTCTAACAGAATAATTTATTTCTCTGGAAATACTTAACAGATAAATCTGATACTTTTTTTGTAGATAGTATTAGCTTATTCCTATGTGCAGAAAAAAAACGACATAATTTAAAAGTTTCATACATGGCCCATTGGGTGGGCGAGGCTCCTTGGCGCCCCTAGGCCCGGGCCTTATGGGGCATATAGGGTTAAAATCCGGGCAGGAGAAAAAATTCATGTGACAGCGCATATTCCCTTCGTTTGTGTTATCCCAAGAAGCAATATAATATCTTTATTACTCTGTGCCAAGTTTTTATTTAATTACAAAATAATCTTCTTGTTTGAAATGTGCTGCACACCATCGTGCAGTATGGCTTGCTTTAAAGTTTTGGATCCGTAAAGCAGATTCCCATTGTTTTCTTCGTGTAGCATCCTTAGGGAACAGATGAATCCCTTTATTTTTGCAGTTTAAAGCAGAACATTTAGGCATTTTAACCTAAATTATATAACTTGTGAAAAGTAAACAAACAAATCCATACAATTTGACAATCGTTCGTTATGTCAAATCAATGACAGATGGACAGTCGATCATGCGCCACCTAGCGTGATAAAAAGTTAGTTTTCCTCCCCATTAGACATTAAGGTGTAACGAAGTTTATAGTGGTCGGATTTTCATGGGACTTTTTTTTATTAATGTCCTAGAGGAGTGGAGAAGAAAGCGATTTGCGACTAGAGGAACAAATTATTTCTTGAAAAGTATTTCATCCGAGCTACCATTTTGGAAATATACAACGTTTTAGATAAATAAAATAATATTCGGAGACCCATAATTCGGAAACGGTGCGTCACAGGGTCAGACAAGGTTAATAAGCTGCTGCAAGAATAAAATTTTAATCAAAAAACATTTTTAAAATAAGCTTTCATAAATATGCACTGAAAAGAATAAAATAAACCCTATAGTAAATTAAAACGAAAATTTCATAAAAGCTTGTCGTGCGAATGGTAAAGGCAAAAAAAAGTCTATACGCGACAAGCTTTTATGAAATTTTCGTTTTCATTTACTTATTAAAAGGTTTATTTTCATCTTTTCAGTGCATTTTTATAAACGCTTATTTTTGATAATATTTTTACATTTATAATTTTGTCAATCATTGAACTCGTATAACAATTTTCGGCGCAGGCCAATGAACGCGTACCTTTAGGGCCGAGTCATACCGGAATGGCAGCGGCCGGCAGCGACGCGGCGAGCACTTTCAGTGTGAAATAATTTTGAACCTTATCCACATACTTAAAAGACCAGTATCGCTTGAAAAGCTTTAAAGGTCGCGAGGCTGCCCGCGGTGACGCGAGCGGCCGCAAGTGGCCGCCAGCGGCTGCCAGTGACACCGCGAGGCCGCTCGCGGCACCGCGGGCGGCCGCGCAACCTATCAAGCGATACTGGTCTTTTAAGTATGTTTTCCTTTGTTTGTTTCTTTCTTTTTCTTGCGCAATAAGTGCTATAATAACCAAACTCCATCATGTTCACTCCAAACACACGAGTTTCCTTGCCGAATGTAGAAACTAAACTAGTCAAGAGGAGACTTGGCGCGTGGGGTTTGGAGGCCGCGCGAGGCCGCTGGCGGCCACAAGTGGCAACGCCGGGGGACGCTGGCAGCCGCTTGTGGCCGCTGCCGGCCGCTGCCATTCTGGTGTGAGTCGGCCCTTAGGGTGAACTGTAGGCCTATTACGTATCTCTGTTGCCATCTCGAAATGATAGTAACTGGGCTCAGTGCCCATCAATTAACTGTCAAAAGGTTAGTTTCGTATTTTGTATGACCAGTCGCGAACAAATATCACGTCATCAGAGTCACCGTAACTCATTTTGACAGACGCTTCCGTATCGATATTTTTAATATTGCGATTATGTAAGCATAGTGGACATCAACTTGACCGCTAGTCAATAAAAAATAGAGTGGTCAACTGCTGAGGCGAAGAGCACCGTACCCGGGCTGTAAGTCACCGTAAAGTGATATCCACTCAGTGTGATACGTAATACCAACTAACTACTGTTACTAAATAATCATATTATAAAAGCAGCATTACAAATATACATACCTAGGTATGTATATTTGTAATGCTGCTTTTATAGATTACGGGGGTGTGTTAAATAATATTGAAATAAATGCTAATCTAAAAAAACAGTAATTTATTCTGGATAATCGATGTAGTATTTCATTTTACCTCTTTGCCTTTGTCTGTGGTAGGAGATATTAAGAAAAAAAAAACACCTCTCTGGTATCATAAAACAACAATGTGTATTTTATTTAATAATTAATACTCTGATATTAAAACCCCTAAAACCTACAAAATACCAAATAAAAAATAATAACAATGAAAAACCGCTGTCAAGATATTTTATGACCAACCTTTTCAATCATTCAATCAATGAAATCAATCGTCTTTCGGAACAGCACTACCTAGTATCCAAGTCTCAAAATTCCGAGGCACCTGATTGGCCAACCAATCGGCCAATCACGTGATGTCGCCAATTAACATGCTGTACATTCTTGGATCGGACCAGCAAGGTACAGCCCAACAATTGGAGACATTGAGATGGTTCCTTTTGCAGTGGCGTACACTCCCGTGTTGTGCAATCCAGTGTCGTGCATTGCTGGTGTGTGCATTGTCATGCTGTACAATATCAAGTCGGACAATCTCGGTACAGGCCGAGAATGCGCGACATTGGAATGTACGTGTTTTGAATTCCGTGTCGCGCATTCCTGTGTCGCGCATTCTCGTGCCGTGCATTGTTGATGTTGAGCATTGCTGGCTCCCATTCGGACATTACCTATTTCTCATTTTCATCATCGAAAAAATGGTAAATATTTTGCCCAAATCTATGTTATTTTAAAGGAATAGTTGAAATTTAATTATAGTAAAGTTATATAAAAATATATATTCTTTAAATAATACTTAACTTTATGTTATTTCAATTTTACATCGTGGCTGTATAGAAAGTTGGAACATGGTTCAATAGAAAAATGAACAATTTTTTTATAATTTGACAGTTGTCAGTTGAAAACGATTCTCCTGGGCTGAGAAGTATTACTTTCAACCCGCTCCTCAGGCAACTTCAGACCTACTTTCAAAGTATGTATAATGAAAACGTAACAAGCTAACTTTCGCATTTATAATATTAGTTAGGATTAGGATGTATATTCACCTGTGCAGCAGCAACCCTGGTCTCCCAGGCCGGCGAGCGCAGATGCGTCATGAGCCTGCCGAGCAGCCGGTGCAGTTCCTCAGGGTGCGCCTTCTGCACCTCTCCGAGTTGGCGGGCGGCGGCGCGCCGTGTGGCCGGCCCCGCGCCCGCCTCCAGGAGGACGAACAGCCGGTCTAACCTGAATAATTAGATACGTTTTATGAACTTCATCGTTAACAGTATCGCAAGTAATAGATCCAGGTTTGGATGCAGAATGCAGCACCGCCCGATCGCTTATCGAATCAACATCTCTTGTGGATAACTAGTCGTAGAGCCGAACCTCGTGTTGAGAATAGGGTATGGTTGCATTTTGCATGATAATTATCGCCCCTACTACATGTGAATATTTTGCGGGCGGGACGGGAGGTGATATTTTGCGGTAAATGTTGCCGTCACAGACTTCCGCAAGATAACCCCTGATTAAATAACTTATTTATTTTTTATTATTAACACTGGCGGCAACCCCGAATTTGCACATCAAGATTGTTTAGGCAGTTTCCGGCCGATATTGAAGCTTAATTCGATATCCGAGATCGATCCGAATTGGAGTTGTTCTAAATTCGGTAGCATTTTGTGCGCAGACTCTCAGATAAGCCCGTTGCTTAGCGACTAGCGTTTATAAAAAATATTTTGAAGTGTGTGATAATAATACCCATTTACGCCCAAGACTAAAGTAGCCGCAGGAAAATGAAATAACTTGTATTATTTGGTGGAGAATAGTTAGAAAATAAAATGAAAGAAAAATTGCTTTTTTTTATTTAAGTAGTTAGAAAAAAACATACCGTGTTCAAATAGGGATACTGGGCACATTCGTATGAAATATTTGAAAAACGTAACACCCATAATAACCTCGTCAATAACGTAGATTATAAACTTGTCATGAGTTGGGATTCAGAAAGTAAATGGGTTAGTAACCCGCTAAATTTCGAGAGTCTAAGTCATTTCGCGTGTCTCCAAATTCAGGCACTAGCATCATATTCAAACTGCCATAATCTTGTTAGGAATGGTAAAAACCGGCCAAGTGCGTGTCGGGCCACGCGCAATGTAGGGTTCCGTAGTAGCCTGTTATCACAATATAGAAAGAACCCGTTGGCACAGCGCCATCTAGCGGCAGCTTTGTGAAACTTATGATAATTTATTATGGTTTTTTAATTTTAGATTTTGATTTTCAATGCAAGTCTTATAAAGTTATCTTAACCGCTATAGTTGTCCTTTAAAGTTCATGAAATGCACTATCATCATGAATTTTTCCAGATTTTTCAGGTTTCAGAGTTTAGGTTTTAGAGGGGGGGGGGGGGGACTGGAACAAAAATTTGCACTTTAAGGCTTAATATTTCATAAATGGAGCATTAAATCGAAAAGTAGTATTAGCAACCAACAATTTTTTTTTTGTTGTTTTCTTGTTATTTTAAGGAATGCAAGAATATTTATATTATTTTTTTTACTCTTTTGGGTATTTTTTTGTTTTTTGTTGCACTGATTTTGTGGAAAAGTGTCAATATGAAAATATTAATAAATGTAAAGGAAAAAGGAGCTACGTCTGCCAACAAACTGCTTTGCAGTTTGGCGGGGGTAATTATGTACCATGCAAACAATATTATCGTGAATAAACACTTTTTCATTTTTTTTTTTTATAAATAATTTATAATATTATACTTTACAAACGAATGCATAATAACACCACGCACCAGTTCTAAAACACCCTTCACACACTAGTAAAGTTAATTTAACGTCAACAATAATAACATTGATCGTTCGTTTGAATTAGCATCATAAAATAAGTAAAGGTCATCCGAGTAATACCCATGCATGAGTAAGAAATTACGAAGAAAATAATTCATTTTACAGTCTCGTTGCTGTGTAGGTCGATTAAGTTTCAGGGGCCCTACTCTCTAACGCTTCGTCCGTATATTCGAGACGGATAGATCCGAATATACGGACGAAGCATTAGGGAGTAGGGCCCGGGATCTCATGGCGACATGGAGAGAGCGACTGTCGCAACCCCGTGCAGGGCACGCCACAATAGTGGCGATAAGTCCCCTCTTTGGAGGGAGAAGTGGCTGGAGAGACGCCACGGCGTCCTCACCTTCCGCCTGACGCATGTTCTTACCGGACACGGATCGCCCAGAGCGGGGAGGAGTCATTTGATGATTTCCCAACCGAAAAAAAAAGGGAGTAGGGCCTCAGAAGACCCGTTGACTTTCGTTTTTTCGAGGTACTCTGTTGGATTCAGAGGCATGAGCGCACGGTGTAATCGTATCGTAAATACGTCGAAAGTATTTTTCAAAGTATCTAGATTGGATAGGCTAGTGTTGTGACCGCCTGACTGACAAAAATCATAGGTCTCGAATTAGAACCCAAGACCACTGATTTTTAGGATTCATGTGCGTAACGTATAACGCTAGCTTACTACCTCTTCGTTGAAGGAAAACGGCGTGAGGAAGCCAGAGAGAATGCCCGAGAGATATTTCTTGACGTCATGTAAAGCCAAGTCAGAGACCCATGGGCGGCATAAAGAAGACTCTGACACCATGTTAGTAACTAACCACACGATAAAGAAAGAAAGATAGCATTTCATTTGTTTCCGCTCGTGCTAGGGCCTCTGATCCAATAGAATAAGTTTGACGATGAATTATCCGACTGCGCCAGAAGGAGGGTTATGTTTTACAAGAGTATGTATGTAAAGTAAGAATTTTTGGCGACAAATTCAAATATTTGGCACGCTCTGCAGCCCGAACGGCTCGATAAAGGGCTCATCATGGGGATTTTAAAATGGTATATCTAAGTGTAACCCGACTGCGTAAGAAATAACTAAGTACCTACTTAATAACTTAAAATAAAAACTGAAAAGAAAAATACACGTTCAGGAAACAGGACATATTGACTGCAATAGTCGGGAGCCATATTGGTTGTAATGATTTTAGTCTAGCTAAATTATTTAATGGGTCCCGACTGTTGCAGTCAATATATCCTGTTTCCTGAACTTGTTTTTTTTCTTTTCAGTTTTTTTACTTTACATTCTTGCAACAGGTAGTCCTTTAACTTTTTGGCTCATACCGAAATCGAGCCCCACCCCACCTAACTCGGCTCCTTTTCCGATTTTGTTTCAAGGGGGATCAATTACTTCTAATCAAATCAAACTAGGTAAATTGGACACAGTTTATTACCCCCAACGTTTTATTGGTTCTATAAAAGCGTGTGATCGTAAAATAATATCGTATAACATCGTATTGCATAAGAAATGGGTTGCTTTTATACAACAACAGGTACAGTTGTTATGTAACATTGTAAGTTTGTATGTAATAGCAAATGGTAATAGTTTATGAATACGGCTAGTGCACAGTAGCTATATGAGGACTTAGGTGAACTAGTATAGTCAAACAAATAGATGAGTAGACATGCAACTAAGTTCTAACTACTTTACTGAATACCAGTATTTTACATGGAGCGACTGCCTATCTGACCTCCACAACCTGGGTTGTGAGGTTAGTACTGGGGATGACGATACACCTTTGTAAGACTGGTCGTCAGACATTTTGGGCCACTGACTACCCGTTACGAAGTAACGACTGTCAAAGATCTAGAAATGACAGCCGGGACCAACGGCTTAACGTGCTTTCCGAGGCACGGAGGAAACTCGGCATGTACTGGGTGCTCACCTAGGCAAGCACGCCAGCTAACGAGAGGTTTTCTCCATGTAACTCCTCTTTGATGAGTGAATATAAAGGTGCAAAAAAAATATATGTTACTTATTAGACTCTAAACTTTAATTGGTACAATTGAAATAATTCTAACTTTATTATTACTATATGAAAAAAAAATTCAAAGTGAAGCATTTTTTCTTTGAAATTTCGTAACTACTCCTAAACGGCATTAAGTTTTAAGTTTTTATTTTCACACAAATATTTGTCACTTTTTTCTTCACAAAGTGTACAATTGGCATTTTGATCTAATGATTTATTAGGCTACAATTTAATAAAAACCACTCATTTCGCACTATTCGGCCCGCAGCGACAGACGTAACAACCACTTTGTAGTGCAAGCTGATTAGAACTTTATTCTAACAGTGTTTCAAATGAAGTTTGAACCACCACAAATAGAGTTGCTAATTTAGCAGATACCCCAGCCTTAAGGTGGACTCCAGGGTTGCCCGCGAAATTCAAATTTTCTTACGTTTTTTGCAATTTGCAGGCCCGTGTCAGGTTGTATGTTGAATAAACTATGAATCGCGGCTGTAAGACGTATGTAGTTACAGAATTATAATCATCAATACAACCCTCCAAGCGCATAAAGGTGCAGGAATGACTTTGACCTTGACAAAGTAAATTCATACACCTTGTGTGTGTGAGTTATTAGCGATCGAAAGTTAGCGATTTTGTCGCTACCTATGGGGGTGGACTAGAACGTACTATACACTTGATTCTTTTGCAGACAGTACATAGTCATGGCCCACCTCCTGACCTGTTTTTTGTGCAACTCCGACTGAGCTTTAAGGGACCTGTTTGAAGCCACTTCCAACGCTGTCGATGTGACCGAGTCAGGTCGAAACAAATGTAACTTAAAAACTATGGCAATCATCGACACGAAGAAGTACAACCCGGTTACATTATCTCTGAACCTGACGTCGATGATTTTTATAACAATGTCCAAACGTAACAATGAAATGTTCAAAAATAGCATGAAAATATCACGACATGTATCAGCAACGAAAGTGATTGTTTAAAAAAAAACACTTTCGTTGCTGTTATTGTTATGTTTGGACTTTTATTGTTAAAAAAGTCATCGACGCCAGGTCTATAGATAATGTAACCGGGATGTACACTGCTCGCTATGAATCACATGAGCACATCTCAGTCAATAAAACATGTTAATTCTAATGTACAGTCGTGATCTTTTCCGCCTGATCAGTAAATTTTATTTTTTGCTTAAATCATGCGGAGGCGCAGTGCCACGCCCCCTTAAAGTTTAGGCCTATTAGGAAAGCGTCAATTTGGCGCACAAAATAACAATAACTCTTGTTTGGCGTGCGTTGTCAGTACGCTCGGCCGATCGGTATCTTTTCATTCATTATTTGTATACAAAGTCGACGGGGCGGGGCTAGAGAGCTTTTCTATGTTGAAAGTGCAAGCAAAAATTAGCTTAGTGGTGATCAGGCGGGAGTGTCCTCGATAGTACACTAGCTAACAAACTTTACATAAGGCCTGTCTTTACCGTATTAGGTAGAGTTGCATTTAAATCTATTGCTATAACAGGCAACGGATGAGAATGCATGGCATTAGTAAGCTTTTAATGGAAATCATCCTAAGAACTTATGAAATCACTGTGCATTTACTTTCCATCGACCATAAATTTATCGGCGAGTAGTGATGCACGATCCGATCCGATATTTTGCAGTATCGATACAAAATGCTGCGTTATTACGATTTTTCAGAACATTCTGAAAGCGGTACGTTCATATCGATCCATACATTGGATCGTGTTATTTCACATTGTCATAAATGGTATGAATAAAATAATACAAAAGGAGATGAAACAAATAAGAGTACAAAAGAATTCCCCGAATTTTAAATGTAGGATACCAGAGGACTATACAATACGATCCGATATTTGGAGAACCAGATCGAAACTATTCGAATCGTATCGCATAATTGCGATTCGGATAATTCCTAAGTATAAATATAAGTATCGTGCGCCTCTATCAGCGACGTATTCGTAATAATCGTGACTTTCGATCCGATATTCACTCACATTTTAACATTCGTTTATGATAATGCAGTCGGAATAAATTCGGGTCATCTTGAAACTAAAGACAAACAGTATAATAAATGAAATGGTAATAGCATCGTTGGCAAAAGGACACAAGCAACTGAATTAAATTACAAAGGTCACACGTTAACTTGCCGAATGGACATATTAATACGATGTATAAAAACTTGAATAATTATAATTTCAACAACATTCCAAGTTTTGAATAAAAAGTAAATTATAATATACAAATAAATGTCCATTCACCACGGACGCCACGGTTGCGTCTTCTGGTAATTTCATAATTTTATGTAAATTAGTTGTCATTCTTAATAGAACGTGAACGCTTGACCCTAAGACGTGGAAGTACATACATTTTCTGCCGTTTTCTTACAAATCATCTATACATAAATCATCAAATACTATTACTCACGACATTAAAACAACATAATTGTACTTATGTATGAACTGTTACCTATTTACACAATATAAAAAAAAAAAACTTGAGAGGTGTCAAGGGACACCCGGATGGAACGAAGTAGTATATCAGATATTTTCGCCAGTTTTTTTTTTAAATTAGATAAAAAATAAAAAAAAAATCTGGCGAAAATATCTAATCGAATATCTGGTTTGCTTTCTATAAGAGAGAGAGAGACAGACAGAGAAACATGCGCACGCCGCACGGCTTACAATAGCTTACTATCGCAAAAACTGTCGTTACAACTTTTCGTCTTAATTTTTTCCGTCTAGCCCCCTTTCGCAACGCGCGATAAGGAACGTTCCAAAATCTACAGTGAGACAAAATCACTATCGTTAATGTCCATGTTACGATCGCAACTCAAATGCACAACTGCAAACTTGGCGCTTCACCAAAACACGCTCTACATCAACTGAAGCATCGCTTTCAGGACTTCGAAGGTCACTTATCATGCATTACTCTTTACAATAACATAGAAAGGTTAACTTACCGGGACGTCATGCTGTCTGTTAATCAAGCCAACTTGTAATTCCACTCCTGAAACAAACATTAAACACTTTTAATAAAAAAGAAACTAAATATAAATTCAACACGATAACGTTGGCCTGACACCACGACCACGGATGCGCGATGTTCGCTCCATGCTAATCTAGCCAACAATGCAGTCCAGGGCTTGATACACGACCTATCTATTTGTGGCCGAGCGGAACCTGCAAAATCGATAGGCCCTCGTTTGAATCATCCGGATTTACAATTAATTCTTGTGTGTTGCCGTCTCACACAAGAATTAATTGTTTACAATAAAACATAACATCGGCTGTAATCCCTGAAGGGTTAAGCAAAGGTGCACCTGTGGAGTGCAAATGTGGAGCTGTTAAAAACGCCTGATTATTGATAATGCTAATACTTATAGCTAAGTACTGAACAGACACAGTTTCGATTACCATAGGCACGCTGAGGAGAACCTTACTATTGCATGGTATATTCATTAACAAATTAGTAATCTGCCACCCAGTCTTATCTTTCCTACCTCTATTTGCCAAACTGCCAAAAATCTTGCACTACACGATATTGTTCAATCCACATAGCTCTTAAACGGGTCAATGAAGTATTAAGCCTGATTTCCAATAAATTGGAGGCGATCGAAGACATGCATGATTCGACTCAATCCCAGTAAGACGAAAGATGTGATGTGGATTTCAACCAGGGACCGATTAATCGGGTTAAAAGGTTAACTGGTTAGACCTATAAGTTATAGGTCTAACCAGTTAACCTTTTAACCCGATAATGATTAATCAAACACATGGGTTATAGGCTATAACCCATGTGTTTGATTAATCATTATACGGTTTAACCCATAATTATAATTCATTTAATGTACTATTATTATATGATCGAAGCATATAATTAACCATTTAAATATTGCTGACTAACAAGAATGAAAGAGACAGCACCGAGCGCGGGCTAATTCCGTCATGTTCTTGCATTTTATTATGTACAACAAAATAAACTATGTGCGTGAACCGCTATTATAAGCTGTTTAACCCTCTGTAAGACGGGTTTACCCGATTTAAACCCCTATACGGGTAACCTTCTCGGTCTCTGATTTCAACCAGTGTGATTGGTAGATTCCTGTGCGTCTCTTCTTAGCCCTACTCGTCTCCACTTCGGTGGAAACCGGGCCTTACGGAAAGAGCAATCGTTACAATATATTCACCATATTTCAATCTGGTAAATGGAAGATGTTACCAGAAGATTTCAGAGATAATCAGTTCCAAAAATGTCAACATGGGTTTTGGGGTCATGTTATCGTTGGCGTAATAATATGTTGCATTCGACCTAGTTGTGGTCCAATCATATATCGCCCCTGTTATCGCACTTGGACTGTAAATAAACCTCGTTTTAATAAAACTTTCTTTTATAGCTATTATTTATGTCATCTGAAGACGTAGATTTAGGTACACAAAGCCGACCTCTACGCTGCTATCGACGTGAAAAAGAACATTTACGATCGCAGTGTGCAGTATATTCTTGGAGCGAAGCAAAAACTGTAGCTAGTAAAGCTTCATGATACTGAAATAATGACGCAAATAGATCGTCGTAAAACAGGCAAGGGTGTTTTTGATTTAAATCTGCAATTTTTTCCTCCTTTTACAATGAAGTGGGTATATCTATTATTTCAGCACTGCCAAAAATAACCCTTCACATATTTTCTTTATGACTAGTCGCTTCGATATCCCACGCACCAATAAAGACTTGTTTAGCTTCTTTATTTTAAAACCGAGGACCAAAATATTCTAAGTGCAAGATTTATATTGGACGGATGCAATAAATATTCACGCATTCTCTCCACACATATTTTTACGCCTTATTGAATTAGCTATCTCTAATTCATTTGACCTGCTGTTCATTGGTCAGATGATCCTGAAACTGAAAACAGGATTTTCGTGGCCCAAAATTTCGCCAAACCACGTTGTCGGTTTTAGGCACCTAAGGCACAGGGCAGCTTAGAAGTGGAACATAGTTTGAGATAGATAGATAGATAAACCATTTATTTAGTGCACACAAAAGACACAGCACAACACACAGAAGTACAAGACACAGATCCACATATAGCTATCCGTCCGTCGAGGTAGCCCCACTTACTAGAGGTTAGAATAAAATCTTGTGTTCGAAGACAGTTCAGAAACCTCCAAGTGGACTATGGAAGGTTAAAAAATTTCACTGAGGAAAAAACAAACTAAAACGACCCTAAATAACTTAGAATAAAAGCAAAATTTACTAAAAGCCATATTTCTCGGGGTTTCAAATTCTACGCATCGTGCCATGAAACCTATGGCGAAAATGTTATTCTCGAAACGGCTATACATGTACCTTGGCTAAAATATAATGTCCCAGTAATCGACTCAAAAACAAACCGCAATTAAAACGTGACGTAGTTTATTATGTTCACACCTTTTCCCTTGTTTAACTCGAGTCATAAATGTATAATGTAAAACAATGAAGCTGACCAAACTTCTGTTTTTTTTTGTGTCACCCAAAGAATAATAATAGAAGCTGATAGAAACTTCCGTTCTATTGAGTGTAATTATTATAAATACACGTACCTGTCTGTGTGTGTATCGAGCCATGTGACTCCAATAAATATAGTGCACTATGAACTACGAACTACGTGGCTCTATACGTGCAGTAACGACACCCAATTACTTGAATAATTAGTTGTTGTATTAATTGGTCTCTAACTTGAGCTGAGATGTTTACTCATGTTTCTTATTTTGCAGTCTAGACTGCGCTCCTGAATGCAAATTTCCGACGTAGCTTTTAAAGCTGCGAGACTCAAATGGGACTGGGGAGGCATGTTTGCTGGATGCCGGTACTGTGGGCACGAATATCGCAAGACTGGAGCCCTGAGACAGATAGACGGGGTCGCGGCAGACAAAGAAGATGTCGGAAGGGACGTCTTGGATGGCGTCCTCACGAATTGGCGAGAAGAAGCACACTATCGTGAGAAGTGGAAGGAATGGGGGGAGGCCTTTGCTCAGGAGTGGGACAATACGGGCTAACTAAAGAAAAAAAGTAGCACTAAAGATCTTTCATGGTGGTCGGTGGTTGTGTTGCATTAGCAGATGGGATCTGCAATTAAAGTACAAGCCAACCACCTGTAGATGAAAATTAGAGTTATAAGCACCTTCCTTTAGATAGGTACCGAAGTATTTATAAATACTTGCCAAGATCCTAAGGATTTTCACACCAACAGCAATCTTCTTGGGGGTTAGCAAATCTACAGTCAGGCAGGTTGCCTTACGGAATTATATATTATTCTATATTTCCAATAACTTACTGTTCGGTTTCGGTAGGTTGCTATCTGTTTTTTTGACATTTTGCTTACAGACGGTTAGAAAAAACGTCACAAACGTCACAGAAAATCTTTCTTTGATTTTTCTATGAATCAAGCGACAGATAGGTGACGGGGATAGGATATTTCAAGCTAACTTTGTTTATAGAAACACCGATAGCTGCGAGATGTGGCATATTAACTGACAGTTATACGTAAGTAAGTTATAGAACACGGGCCAGTCATATCTCATCACAGCTAGCAGACTACTTAATCGTAATAGTTTCATCATCTTTTAATATCGTTGCATGTGTAGGTATATTTGTCATATAAGAGCATCAAGTCTAAGGATTACTTGGATATTATAATTTTAAATACAACATATTTTACTTTATGAAAATCTCAGCCGACACACGACGACACACTGTGGAGGTGTGCCCCGCCTGGGCGGAGCACCGCCGTGTCCTCGAAGCGGCGATCGACGGCGGCGACCTCTCGCTTCCGGCCCTGGTTCGTGCCATGGTCCGGAGCGAGACGGAATGGGACGCCGTCACCTCCTTCTGCGAAGCAGTCATGCTAGCGAAGGAGGTGGCGGAACGTGAGAGGGAGATATCCTCACGTCCCGGCCGCCGCGGGAGACGCAACGGGCGTCGGGGGCCACGTGGTGGCTTCCGGCCACCGTAGGCGCGGGCCTGTGGACGGGGAGCTATGGGCTAGTTCGCCGTCCGTCCGTCTCATGGCGACAGGCCGTGTCGACGGCGCGTATGTGTTCCACGCGCGCCTCAAAGAGAGTCAGCAATAAGGAAGGGGTCCGCAAGGGCCGAAGCCTGCCGGGGCTGCGGGACTATTCGAAAGAGATACCGTGGTCCCGGAACACAAAGGGCGATGAAGGAACATGGATGGGTTTTAGTCAGTAAAAGTCTGACACTCCCTCCCGCTCCGCCCAGAGCGGGAGAAGTCATTTGATGATTTCCCATCCGAAAAAAAAGAAAATAAAAAAAAGGCATGATCATTTATGATCTCATGTGTGACCGTAGGTAGTTATTAAGTTTTTATTTAATAAATAAACGTTGATAAAATGATAAAGAGTTATGACTCCAGCAGATGTCATCAGCATCACGCATTTGGAAGACCAACTGAATCGCCCACTCGATTAGAACGAATGTCAATAAAAGTCAAAGAGCTACTACGCATCTGTGGCTATGTGCGTTGAACCGATGTTCGAGACTCGACCCCCAGACAAAGTCACCTTCTTCAATAGGTATGATACACATTCAATATGTACATGATGTACCTATTGAGTTTGGTATTGTTGAATTAGTAAACTGAATAGCTTTGCCCGTGTCAAAGGTGTTGTAACTGCATCCCTGAGGTTGTAGGTATACGTTGGATGAGGGAAACATGGCCTGACTAGATGATGATGCTTGGGGGAGTCTTGTCCACCAGTGAACATCTTTTAGCATGCTGATCATCTAGTCTGGAGGAGCTCGTGGCTAAATAATAAAAGCTGCGCTTGCCTTGGTTGGTCTGTGGATGGGTGACGGCCCATTACATACAGAGTTTCCTCCGTGCCTCGGAAAGCACGTTAAGCCGTAGGTCCCGGCTGTCATTTGTAGATATTTGACAGTCGTTACAGTCGGTGGCCCGAAAGTCTGACAACCAGTCTTACCAAGGGGTATCGTATTACCCAGTACTAACTGGGTTGTGGAGGTCAGATAGGCAGTCGCTCCATGTAAAAATACTGGTAGTCAGCTGCATCCGATAAGACTGGAAGCCGACCTTAACATAGTTGAGAAAAGGCTACGCAGATGATGATCTTAATGATGTTGTCTGGCACTAAAGTAAAGAGCTAAGATTGGCATGATGTTCAAAAATTGATTCTTTTATCTTACACGTTAGGTACTACAACTAAAGCCCACGAAACTCGCAAGCGTGTCTACTTGTCTAGCAGGTACGTGTGTCGGAAATGGACACCTTGACCTAGTCGAGGCAGACCCCGCGGTGACCTGACTCGACGTTTACGGTGTAAGTAATAAATATCTTTGCGCTGCAGATGTGAAGAACAAGACGGTACAAAGCGAAGGTAGTGAGAACCGAAAATTAAAATATAAATATTAAGGCGCTCTTATTTTCCAAAAAGCGCCTTTAGAAATATTTTGCTCATTTGCTGTAGATATACGAATGGTGGAGTGCGGTGAACTTGGTTTAGATGAGGAAAGTTTTCATTTTGAATATGCAGGCCCGGACTGGCCATACGGGCAAATCAAGATGGGCCAGATGCTCGATGGGCCGGTGTGGGTGATTGGCGGTCTTTTTTCTGCCTCTAGGTTGGCACTCCTATTGGATTTTCGCGTGATCGACTGGTATTGACAGAGGCTGAAATAAATTAGGAGACCCTTGCGCAACGAGGTTGCAAAAAATGGAGCATGTGGACATTTTGACCTCAAATTACATATTTTCTGAATTTATTCAAGGCAAGATGTAAAAATTTGCAACCTACTTTCTCTTGGATCTTTACATTGTCTATTATAAGTCGACTAAGTAACTCCAATAGGTCGAAACAATTCTAATCTGTCGAAGGAAAGGCGTCAAAAAAATTTCGAGCTCGCTCTTGCAGGCTACTTCCTCTTAAATCTTGGCTTTGTCTGCAAGTCAACCGAGTAACTCTTGTATTAAGGTTCGAAACAATATTCCTAACCTGTGCAAGGTAGGGTGCTAAAATTTTTAAGCTCGCTACGCTCGCTCTTGGAGCTTTACTTCTTTTTGTTTTAAAAAATGTCTCCATAAGTCGATTATTTAGTTCGGACTACACTTTTCAAAGAGCTTCAAATTTTTTAACTTCTACGCTTAATCAAGTATTTTAGATTCTTAGAAGAACTTCAGCTGCATCTGTAATTAGTGAACTTAACCCATAGAAATCCGTTTTTACTCGCACCTTTCTGCCCCACCCCCTGGCTCAAAAGCTGACGACGCCCTTGTTAGACAGAGTCGCCTTTCTTTTAGTTTCGAGTCTCTTCTTTATCAAAGTCGCAGCTCAACATTTTAGCCTATTATTCTATTTTTGATGGTTTCTTCGGTCAATTCAAAATTTACATTTAGTTTTCCTTTCTCTTGATAGTGGAGGGCCGACCGTGTCTAAAATGCCCGGGCCGGTTTTAGGTCCCAGTCCGGGCCTGTGAATATGGATGGCTTTTTGAGTAGGGGAGTAAGACCATAGAAACGATGGTTATTGTAAAAGATATTATGTATAGCTACAAAGGGGATGACTAGTCCAATGAGATGACGGTTAACAAGGAATGAACATACTGCGTCGACTCCAAACAACTGTTATTGCGATAAGGGCATGACGACGACAATAATGAGACCTACATAGTAAAATATGTTTTGTTGTTATAGGTAGGATTAAAAAAAACAACGTGGTATCTATTTATCAAGTAGCGTAGGTAAATCGTAAAAAATACCGTTCGATAAGATAGCTCAGATGTTCCTAAGCAAGATGGTGAATAACAGGAATGGTCATCATACAAGTTGATGCAAAGCTAAGACGTGATGATCATCATATACCTACATCCTGACCACTTCACCCGCTGCTTGGTATAGGTCTCTCATTGCTTATTATAATTAACACCACGATCCTGTGCCCGCCTAATCGAGATTTGATACAAACAAAAGACGCTGTTTCGAGGCTGCTTATCCGCATCGGGTTAGCACAAAATCTCCGAAGCGAATGAGTTAGAGATTTGTAAACACGAACATCGTGACCGAGAGGCCGGTTAGAACAAATATCCCGCTATCTGATATTTGCAATCATGCTTGACTTTGTATACAATCTCTTTCGCCAAATATAGTATTACTCCATTAGTAGTTAGTTCAATCCCACAAAGAGCTTTAGGGCAACATTTTTAATCTTTCCACTACACTACGAAAATATTTATTTCCTGAACTTTAGACACACATTTCAGAACGAAAATGATCGACACGTCAAAATTAAACACCGGTCAAGTGATGTGATTGGCTGTTGATAATATTATTCATTCAACCATTCAGGGCTGATAATGCGAAGATTATTTTCGTTCCGATACTGGGTGATAGATTTTAAAGCTTAGTTGTGTGTTGTAGATTAGACTTCTCTAGGTCTGGCCGTACTTTACTACTTAGGCACAATTTTGTTGTACAAGAGTTCTAAAATCAGATATAGTGGCGCGTGCAGACAAGTCCTTACTCCCCTAAAGTGCCCTTGAGCCAGATATACAGACACTTCCAATCGTCCCCTTTCGCCCGACAACGCCCTAAGGTCATTTATTGATAGCTGCTAGGATGATTTTCAAATTAACTCCTGCAAAGTTTATTTTTTTATTATTCAAAGTGCAAATCTGCTTAAAATAGGTTGACAATTGCTTTTAATAGAACAGTATGTACTATCGAGGACACTCCCGCCTGGTCACCACTAAGCTAATTTTTGCTTGCACTTAAAACATAGAAACGCTCTCTATCCCCGCCCCGTTGACTTTACATATAAATAATTAATGAAAAATACCGATCGCCGACACATGCCAAACGAGAGTTATTGTTATTTTGCGCGCCAAAGTTGACGCTTTCCTAATAGGCCTAAAGTAAGGTGGAGTGGCTCGGCGCCTCCGTATGATTTAAGCGAAAAAAAAATTAACTGATCAGGCGGAAAAGACCATGACTGTACTTGTTGCATATTTTGGGTGCATTTCTTGATGACATTAATGAAGTAACTGACAAGACAACATTTTAATATAGGAGGTAGGAGCTATTGTAGATCATAATTTTGAACATTTCCAGAGACAATGTTTCTTTGAACGATGCAATAATATAACCAAATACCAAGTATTTTTCCTTCTGATTTATAGTTACGCTAGCTAGCTAGCTAGTTTTTAGTTCTAGATAAGCAAAGATACAGGTTTGAACAAGTAGGCCTTGTGGGTGCAACACCAATCTAGTATCAAACAGCCGGAGGGGCACGCCCTATAAATAACAACAGATAACAAATGAACTGTGGGCTTTGTTATCCATGATTAACTGTTACATTTGAGATTATTTCAATAATGACATGGAAAAACATGCTTGCCAACAATAATAATTATCTCCAAGATAAAAGAAAGCATGATAAAATGTCAACTTAACATGACATAGGCTGAATAGTCAACATCAGATTTGCTGCAAAAAATTAGTTTGTTATACTTGGTAAATAATAATTATCTAGAATTTTTCCATTGTATAATCCTTGAAGGGTTAGGCAGAGAAAGTAAACCCATATTTTGCCAGTTATGTCTTTAAGACCCATGAAATATGGGGCGACCAACTATTGCCATTATAATTGTTATTGGCATAAATTCAGTCTCAGTGGCTGCAACAGAAATTCCTGATGAAAAAACCCAATAACACTGTGCTTTTGCACTTTGCAAAGGCTTCCATTCATTCTTTGATGTCAAAGTTAAGCCTCAGAAATGGTATTTAGAAGCTAGTATTAGCTTGAGAGTTTTCTCCGCCTTTACTAAAGAGGTCAGGAACTAAAATATGAAGCAATCTAGCAATTAAATTATGTAAACATGTAAGCTATCTTACACTACTCCAGCTAATCACACACATTAATCTAGATAATATAAGATAGTAGTATCCAGTACAAACTTGGCAGTTTTTTATAGAATCAAGAAAACTTAGGAAGAATTATCCTGAATACAGACTTATACCTGTGGCTTCGCCCGTGTGGTTTGATAATTGTCCCACGGGATCATACTACAGGGATAAAAAGAATCCTATGTATTAAGTTGATACAGGTTATAAGCCATCTGTGTGCTAAATTTCATCCAGTATTTCTGCCATTCAGTATTTTCTGCCTGAAAGAGTAACAAACATCCATAGTCCATACATCCTCATAAAATTTCCTACCAAAACCTACTCATAAATTAAATAAAAAAACAAGTTTCAGAAACTATTTGTGAATTAATCGATTACAGGGTACATGGTTTTCCTGTTTTGTCATAACTATTTGTTACTATTCAAACTCTTATTAATTCCAAGTGATAAACTTCAATTTGAAATGAGAATCTAAGGTCTATGTCTTGTGTAGATAAAATAATAATTGATAAATTATTATTATTATTTGTTACACATCTGTTAATTATTTGCCTTCAGGCCAATATTAGGCCAGTCTATAACAATTAAAAACGTGACCTTTAAATTTCTTTGCTCTTAATTCTCTGCTTTGGAATCAGTATTCTATTATCCCATAATCTGTCCACGAAGTAGACACAATAGTTAAACAATGGTGTCTCGAACAAATTGGTCATTTGACAGATTATGATTTATCAATAACGTTTGGTGTATAAATAACAGGGTTACTTGCCACATACACAAACTATTATTAGTATATTGCTAGGGTTTTCATTATAATAATTATTATCATAACATAATCAATCTGTTACAAATAAATTAAGGATGCTAGAAACTCATTATTTTACCATGATTGGACAGATCTTGAACAAAAACTAAACTTGTTTTTTGTGTCTGTGACTAAATAATATCAATTTATTACATGACCAAATTATTTGGTTGAAAAAGTAACTACACAATAGCTACTTTTAAGGCAAACAGAATACAGTCAAAACCCTACACAACAGAAAATTTGTCGGCCTGTATCTTCCTATCACTTTCACAGTTAGGTAAGTACTCTAAAAAACAGAAATACCTTGTTACACAAATATTTGTAAACATTGGAAATGTTTACCAAAACTTACAAAAGCCATCCATTCCACAATACATTAGAAGAAATGGTGTAATGACAAACACATACTTTTGTATCTCACTTGCCATAATAATTCCCTGCTACACAAAAAACAGTTTGTTTGACTGCTATGACAACAAATAGATTCTATGTCATATTATTATCATTCCATTCCTCAGAGGGGGGGGGAGGCGAGTAGCCGAGTAGGTGTAGAACTGTAGAAAAATCAATACCATTTCATTGATTTGATGTGGTATCTCAAACATGCACGCATGCAGATATTTTCGCATTGGTTGTATGTCATCGATACCCTGGCCCGCTCGTAAATGTCATTAAATGAATACCTACAAACTTTCCCTATCGCTGGCATACAAATTCCACGTTCGTCGAAAATCACACGATCGTGTAGATCAAAACACTGTCGACGCGAACGGTAACGGTACGTTTCAAACACTATCCTTTCACGCATGTTAACATATGGCCGTGGTAACACAATCGTATTCATTACTCCAATTATTGCACTCACGCTCACATTAAGACCTCTGAAAGTGACCTTGAATTAACCAAATTAAACCGTGACGAAAGCCTCATACGTAGCTAGATCCCGATTGATTTTTCTGTGCCACAATTTTTGCTCTGCTCGGTATGATATTAAGTACAAATTATTTTAATCTTTCTTCTCGTTATAAACACTATAATCACATTTCAACACTCACCTTGCGTAACAAGGCAGATATCAGGTCACTGCACCCAAGGGTTTCCATAATTTATGCCACACAGTATCACACACGATATCATTTTCGTCAATATGCACAAACAAAAAAAACCAACGTGACGAGAGGAAGCGCATCGTTCAAGCTTCAAATTTATACTGACAGCCATGCTGCTGATGAGTCCGACTTTATTGTAGTCTTGTGCGCTGATTGGTGGAAAAGAAGCTAATAAAAAAAAAAAATTGCGCAGTTCCACCAATCACATACAAGGATTTCAAAAATTCTTGATTGTGTGCCAAAATCGAACGATATACAGTATTGCACGAGTTATTTTTTGTAATTATTATTTACTAATCTTATCACCGTTCGACGTGAAAATCTAAAGGAAATGTCTATTTCGAGCGGCAGAAAAGAAAACGTTGATAATAGCGATGCATCGACCATTGTACTCATAATGGATAAAAATTATTGAATTATTTTCAGATAATAGAAACTTGATTACACTTTCAAATTAATGGCACCGTAGATTCAAATCAATTAAATGAAGATTCGTATATAACACTGAGACATAATTTATTCATCATTGTTGTATGTTTTTAGTTAAAAGAATAGTATAAAAAAATATATATATTATAATGTAAATATGAAAAAAATATAAATTATATACTGGCGGACGGTTGTAAGTGAAAGAATTAAAAACATTTTCTGTTTTTTTGCCCTCGCGGATGTGTTCTCGATCAACTAAACGTATCTGTCAATGTCAGTAGACACTTTGACAGTGTGGCTGTAGACAGTTGTCATTGTCAACAAGCAGCGTTTTAGGTTAAGCACAGAAGCGTGCTGAAAAAAATTACTTTGAGTAAAATGGCAAGAAAGAAAAATAAAGACGGAAAGAAAAAAGTAACCTTAGTATTCGATGAAACTAAGAGAAAGTAATATACATATTTATCGCTTCTTATTCAGTATAAGCATGTGCAGTCGGTTGATATGAAAACTGATAACTAATGTTTTTGTTTATTTTTCAGAGATTTCCTTTGTGGATTTCGTAAAAGGAAGTTAGAAAGAAAAAAGAAGGCACAGGAGGAATTAAAAGCGCTTCTAAAAGTGGAGAAGAAACGTATAAAACAGGAGGTATGTTGATCACGGAACTATGAAAATTACTTGTGTTGAATCCAACATGCAATGAATATAGAAATAAAAATCGAAACGATGCTGGTAAAATTGAACTTTGCGAGCCTTTTAAAACAATAAAACCGGCCAAGTGCGTGTCGGGCCACGCGCAGTGTAGGGTTCCGTAGTAGCCTGTTATATTTTAGATTTTATTTTTCAATGCAAGTCTGCACCCGTTATAAACAAGCAACCACTTCATCTTAGTGACTTTATGGGATTTATTCTAAGAATTTTGTATTTCGTACAAAATTTTCCAACACCCTAGTTCAACGACTATTACTGCTAAACTAATTATGTTGTCATATCCGCTATAGTTTTCCTTCAAAGTTCATGAAATGCAATATATGTATATCACTATAATTATATGCACTATCTATCACTAAATTTTTCAAGCCAGTAGTTTAGCTTTTAGAGGGGGGGGAGGGACGCCCTACGGGAACCAAAATTTGCACTATAAAGTTTGATATTTCGTAAGCAGTAGTAGAGCATTAAATCGAAAAGTAATAGTAGCAAGCCCTAAGTCATTTTAAAATACCTATTCAACGATATCCCACACAATGGGGAGGACGACGAAAAAAAATTCATCCCCACTTCAAATGTAGGGGAGCTACCCAAAAAAAACTATTTTTCAACATTTTATTTTACCACTTTGCGGGCGTTATTGATATACACACCTCTACAAACTCTTTCTAGTACTACCGGTCTCTTAGCAAAACCTCGGACAGGCAGACAGACGGACATAGCGAAACTATAAGGGTTTCTTGTCAGGACTACGGAACCCTATAAAAGGTTCGACTTAGCTAGCTTTTTACAACAAAACTCAGTTGTTTTCAAAGTATGATCATATGTGTAAAAATTTCAGACTAGAAAAGTGTAGGCAGCTCGGTTAATAACAACCATGTGCTTAAAAGTCACTAGCTCTTGTTATAACCTAATTCTATTTGATTTTGTTTCAGAATAAAGAATCCTACAAAAAGCTAGTTGTGTCAAGCAGACCCATTCCCGACATAGAGCAACTCCTTCAGGACGAATATGAAGATGAGGATGTCAATGTTAAAATAGTTGAACTCTCAGCAGACACTTTACAGAAGAAAGATATAGTAATAGGTGAGAATAAACCTAAAGAAAAAGTTAAGAAAGATCATGACAAAGGCAAAGACAAAGTAAACCAAAAAGCAGCAACAATTTCTGGAATGGGATCAGATGAAGAGAGTGCAGAGGAAGAGTCTGAACCAGAGGAAGACGATGATGACAAAACAAAAACAAAGAAAGAAATAAAAAGCATGCTCAAGAAACAAGCAACCAAGAAAATACAAAAGAGCAAGGTATTCCAAATGAAGAGCAAACTAGACAGAATTCAGAACAAAAAGAAGTCATCGCAAAAGAAAGGGCATATGAAAGCAAAATCAGACCCAAGAAAAGGACATGGAAAAGGTAAACCAGAACCAACAAAGAGAGGACAAGGAAAACCTAAACCAGACCTAAGAAAAAACAAATCAAAGAAACAAACTGGTAGAAGAAAACAGTGATTTATTCCTATTAAAAAAAGATTAATTAAAAGATTAAACAACAATATTAATGAGATATTTCACATAATCGATTCCCTTTAAAAACAAATACATAATCATTTCAATCATTATTTTGTAAACTCAGATCTTGATGATTTTAAGAAAAATGTAGCTGCTTAAGGTTGGTAAATGACACTTATAACTATTAAAAATATGCATTGTGCAAACTTAACCTTTTCACCGCCACGGACTTCAATAGAAGTTCCAGGTTTTCGTGCCACCAGCACCACGACTTCATTAGAAGCTCTTCATTTTAACTTTACGCTACAAAAATAATTTTACTGTAATTACCAGGGTTTTTTCATTGTATTATTTAAAATAGCACTGTCTAATACCGTTTTATAGTTTTTTCACTGAAAAGAAGCCCTTATTTGTCTTAAAATTGGCAAAAACAAAAACTCCGAACATTTTTAATGTCCCAGGAACGCCAAGGACTTTATTTATAGTCGGCCAGTGATGTGACGCGAAAGTTTTCACTGTTTGATTTCACCTGTTGAAATATTTATAAATATTATTATCGAAAACAATTTGAGATCATTAAAATATGAACTTAATTAACTACTGTTTAACAAAGAGAAAATAGACTAATTTCGACCTTCAGATGGGTGCCGACTCTGATTTCTTTTTAATTCGAAATTTTCCGAAATTCGGCAATCCTGTTGTTAGCAATCCTTGTCGATAATTACATTCCCATCTCTACAAAACAAATGGTTGCGCCACGGACTAATATAGAAGTCGTTCTGTGACGTCATAAACGTACGGCTGTCAAGGTCACTTTGGCATAGTGCAGTGCAGGTACTAATTGGATTATTTCACTTTGCTTGTAACAAGAGGTACTATAATATTTTACTAATAAGTAAACAAATAGGTAGTTAAATAAATGAAGAACTGGATTCGGATCAGCTTTTAAACATTTTGCAAGGGGGTGGAATCGGACTCGTAGAGTATTATAAGGAGAACTTTGAACCAGAAGATGATTCTGAGGTATGTCCAACTAGAAAATAATAATGTTTATTCATCAAAATGTAAGAATTTAAAAGTGAAATATTCGGTAAGTCACAAACTAAGCGACGCACGTCGCTTGTAGTGTAGTTATCTTGTGGCTCTGGAGTGCGAATTTACAAAGTTGAAATGGTTACTGAAATAGTTTATAAAAACACGAGAGTCGACAAAAATTAAAGAAAGACCACATCCCTAATCAGAATTGGTCAAGAGCAGACCCATATTGCAATAAAAAAAAATAAAAATAAATGAATTTAACGTGTTCAGGGGGTCTAAAATGGCCGCTTTATCAGAATCAAAATATGAAATACGTTAAAATATTTAAATTCTTAAAATAGACATGATCATGCCTGTTAAGTCCATTTAAAAAAATAACATTTTAATGTGATTCATATTAAGATTCTGCTAAAGCGGCAATTTTAGGGCCCCAGTTTTTTCTTACTTACTTAAATTATAATTAAAACCTAACAACGCGTATAACTCTCATTTATCGATATGACGATACCCTCATCACTACTGTTTACTATAGGTTTCGTTATACATTTATAGCGTGGCGCTGGCGAGGCATCGCGTTTTGTGTACGTTGGCGGTGAAAAGGTTAATAAAAATCAATATCACTTCTTATATAATCGAGTTTTTTTCTGCACCACACTTTCAAAGTTTTCATTAGCAGTTTCTGCTTCATTGATTACTTCTTTATTTCTTGGAGATTTACGAGTTACTGGAGATTTTTTGGGCTTGGAAGTATTGTTTACATCTGTGCTTAAAAGTACATTTGCTTCTACCCTCTTAGTGTTTCTAGTAGCAGTAGTAGGTTCCTTAAATTCTATATTTTCATCACTATTTTCAGGTACATTTTTCTTGTTGACTACTTTTTTGTCCTTTATGTTTTGTAGGATATCAATTTCTTCTTCTGCATTGTCTGACTCAGTGTTTTGGTCAGTTGCCTTTGCTTTTTTATTTGGCGTCACTTTCTTCTTAGGTGCAGTTTTAACATCTAAGTTAAATTCAGAGTTAATTTCTTCTGCTTTTGCTTTCTTGTTTGGTGTAACTTTTTTAGGTGCAGGTTTAACAGACAAATTATCAGTTTTAACATCAAAATCATCCAAATTATGTTGGGCGTTAATTTCTTCTGCTTTTATTTTCTTATTTGGTGTAACTTTCTTCTTAGGTGCAGGTTTAACAGTTAAATTATCTTGAGAATTAATTTCCTTGGCTTTTGTTTGTTTATTGGGTGTAACTTTTTTCCTAGGTGATGCTTTAACAGACAGTTCGTCAGTTTTCATTTCAAAACCATCCATATTTTCAGGGTTAACTTGTTCAGCTTTCTTAGGTGTAACTTTCCTTTTGAGAAGTGATTTTTTATTTTCCTTCTCTTCAGTTTCTGTTTTAACAGTCAACTTTCCAATCTTAGATTCAGAAGCTATGTTTTCATCATTTAATTCCTTTCTTGGTGTAACTTTTCTACTTTTAGGTGGCTTGACTTCAAACTCATCATCAGAATTTTCACTTTTAACTTCTTTTTTCACTGGAGTTTTCTTTGGGGATTTTCTTCCTAGGCCACTGGAGGGACAAATGTCCCTATTCAAACATTCATGGCACATTGGGCCTATAGGGAGGCAGATGGTTTGCCCAAATCCTACCAGGAGGTGGTTTACTTCACTCCAGAGTTCGAAAGGCAACCAAGTTTGCAATGATTTCCGTGTGTCTTCAGGAGTGTTTGTTGGCTTATTCACCCAGCCTATTCTATTGCTGATTCTATGAACGTGAGTGTCTACACCTGTGGAAAACAGTTGGAGGGGTTACAATGCTAATGATTAAAACCTGTATGGTCTTACAGCACACAATCCTATTTTTTGCTTGTAAGAGTAACAATCATATTGCTAATAAAGTGGAATAAATACAAGAGTCGAGATCATTGAACTGGAATCACATTAAAAATTCTTTAAAAATGGTCATTATGGTCTGGCCTTATAGACCATTTTAAGAATTTTAAATTTTTAATGTGATTCATATTATGATTCTGATAAAGCAGCCATTTTAGGCCCCCTGGTTTGAACTTACCAATCCCAGTAACTTTATTCCAAGCAACCAGCATGCAGATGTGTGCCATCTTGGGCCCTACACCAGTCAACTTGCACAACTTGTCTACTGAGTCTGGTATGTCTCCATTGTACTGATCCTTCAGGGTCTGAGTAGTTTTCTTTATGTACTTCACTTTGGTCTGAAATATTTAAAAAGTTTTAATAAACACCATTGTTCAATTCTAAATTTAAAATATCTTTAATTTGTTGGAATTTAGCGTTTTGGACAGATTAGCAGATTTATGAGATTTCGTTCTTGTTAGCATGTTGATGGCACATATTTATCAAATTTATTTGGCTCAAAATTCAGCTCTCTGATGCAATCATAAGATTGTAAGAGTGTGCAGGTTTTCTTGTTGCTTGTAGTGCTGCCTATGCAGGTGACTTGAAAGTTTTACCTTCCAAAATCCAACAGGGTATATCAGTTTGCCCAGTTCATCATCACTCATACTCAATACATTGTCTACAGTTAGCCCTCTTTTCACAAGACGCTCCATAGCTGCAAACGTCACTTGATCCTTTGTCTGACTTGACAGCATTAAAGATATCAGGCAATGATATCGGTATACCTGAAAAAATTTAGAAAATTGGAAATGAAATCTGAGATTGATTATGATGTTTACATTCTTGATTGGTAGTGGAATATTATGCATATTTATAGGATGGCAATGTGTGAGGAGAGTAGGGAGGGCTTTGCTCTACGGTGGGACTAATTTAATTAATAAATTACAATAGACAAATCAAATAAATAAGAATTAAATACTGTTTGTTGCATCAATAGAGAACAGCTGGACTGGACATTTTTAACTGACTTCATTATAAAATGTTTTAGACCAATAGAACATTTTAAAGTTAGAAGGAAATAATGAAAAACTGCCCAGAAAATTAGGGAAGTGCTTTTCATTGGGATTTTTGTATGAACTGTTGTGTAAGCTAGATTGAGGACAATGTGAGCTAGTAAACATCTCATTTTAATTAAAAGTTGATCCAAATGAAAAAAGTGTTTAAGTGTTGTTAGAGCTTACTTCTGGAGCAGCTTGTACATCACCACTCATGTGGCAGCCCATAGTATCAACTGGGGCATCATTGTTAGATCTCATGTTCCTCAAGTTAAGCAGGAACTCTTTCCAATTAGGTGGCTCCCATAATCCTTTTTTAACCTGCAGAAAAACATTATTTTGAAATTAGTACCTTCTGTATTCTGTAAATAGAGGATGAATCTTTAAATAATAATAATAAAATTTATTTGTTACAAACACACTTTACAAGCTTCTGCAATATATAATCTTACATAGAGGCCTCCTTTTAAGTATGATAAATACCAGTGCTAGGAGACCCCGCTCTTCTAAACTTAGAAACAATAATAATGTAGGAGTGTACATACAAAAGAAATTAAACTTAAATCTAGGAGCATGTGCGTGTGTGCGTTAGTGTGTGTAGATAAGTGTATGTATGTGTGTGTTTGTATGTCGCTCTTCGACAAATTCTCAGATGGTGATTTGTAAAAAAGTTTCAATGTCGTCATATTTCTTGCATACTAGCCAGCTTATTAAAGATTTCTTACATTCACGATAATTCATGATTATTTAATTTGTTCTACATGGAAGCGGATTGTCTGGTGAATTGTCTTTTCGAATACGAGATTTTAAACTGAGACTTCTGTCTGGTGCAACAAGATATTTTCTTCTTTTTTTGTTGAGGCTAGAATCATAGCGGAGGGCTTTGCGTAATTTTAAAGCAGCATGGAGTAAGTACATATAATTTCCTGATCATGAGAAAAAGTGTAAGTAAATAAACAACAACTAAAAATGCTGCTGCAGGGAGATTCATTACCTACCTCTTTCTCTGGAGAATCCTTCTCAAATTCAATTTTAACGTGCGGTTTCTTCTCAAATTTGAATTGACTCAAGTCGAGCTTACTAGGACTTGGCTGGTCTTCAGACGATTCTGGCGGTTCAATTTTGAATTCAAAGCTTATAGATTCTACATTTTCTTTCACCTCATCCATATTTTCATCATTATTGCTTGTATTTTTTCCTTTTATCTTAGCTAAACCACCGCTAGTAGCAGCTACTTTTGCTTTGGCGCGCGGCATTTTACGAACGAAAGATAGTAGTTTGATAATATTGACAAAATATTAGTTAAACCATTAATACTTTCTTCCAAAGGGTATTATACTTCTATGGTTATACCCGAAGAAGTGAATTTGAAAACGGTTTAGTTTGTAATATCGTGAATATAGCTCGACAGTACTTTATTTTGACTTTTCGTGCAAGTTTTTGACACTTTCTTGCTTGGTGCATAACCACAGCTCTACTCATGTGGCCACATGACAGACATTGCACCAGGTTTTCGCCCGTGCCCGTGTCTTGAATCTGAGTGAAAACATTTTTGTAGCAATTGATTGTACTAGGGGAATTTCTGTTTATTTTCAGAAAACCGCCAAGCAATACTATAATTTAAATTGTAAATTCCGTTTAGTTTTTCCAAGGTGACTAGGCCAATAGGTTCATCGACCATGCTGAAACGACACGATTTTTAACGACTGTCACTGTCAAGTGTTATCGGTGCTGTCAAGTATCAATCAAAAAATGCTAATGTCACTTTGCTTTAATTGAGGTGTCATTTAACGAATGTTTCCTTATTTTTAATCAATATTTTATCATTTATCTGAATAAGTGTTAGTGTATTTTAAAGTTTATCACAATGGCTGAACTACTGCTAGACCCACATATAAGGTTATGGGTCTTCCTTCCCATCGTAATCATTACCTTCTTGGTCGGTATTGTACGGCACTATGTATCACTCATTTTGTCCTCCCAGAAAAAGATTGAGCTTCTCCAGGTTCAAGACAGGTAAATAAAGATAATGATTTTCAAGTTCACGTCATGTTTGATGCACCAATTCATAATTTTGTGATTAATTTTATTGGAATAACTAACCTCCAAATAGAAACTCACTCAACTCAACCTTCTGAAATTCAATTTACATATAACTTGGTAGATCTATATACAAAAATAAAAACTTGGTTCTAACCAAGTTTTTATTTTTGTAGTAGTGTGTAATAATATTATGTTATTCAAGAACGCAATCGGGTGGCTTAGCGACCCATGTAAATAATATTACAGGAAGTAGGCACGATCATCAATGTCCTATTGAATGCTCTATTATTTTAATTCTAGTCAAGTGATGATTCGCGCTCGTTTACTGCGCGAGAACGGCAAGTACCTGCCGCGGCAGTCGTTCGCGATGCGCCGCCATTGGTTCAACAATGAAGAGACTGGTTACTTCAAGGTGCAGAAGAGGGCTGCCGCTTCCCAGGTACACTGCTTCAGTCTATTAGCTTGATTATTATCAAATACATAAGGATTCCGAGGTGATGACATTTACTCCATGTAAAATACCAATCATGGATCAACTGCATGTGCCACTGAAGCCAACTTCAAAAAGGCTAAAAATCTAAAGTGATTACCAAAATGACTTGCTTAGGTAGTTGCAGTGGCAATAGTTTAAACGTTACTGAATCTTTGTTTGCTAGTCCAGGTGCCTTGTTTCGTTTGGTTAGAACAATAAAAATCTTTCATTTGTATTCTCCCCCTGTCAGCAGTTACCATATCATTTATTACCTCTTCCTGCGTATCATTACACTTAGTACATTATTAATCTTTTATTTTGCTCTCCCCCTCTATTGCCATTTTAATGATAGTGTATTTTTCATAACTACTTGTCTGATTCCATTATGAGAACTTTGCAAATGCATTAATTTAGACTCAAGGAAAATGAAGCTCAGAAAATGCCATTCTACATGAACTCATTGATAACACTGGTTACTGACCTAAATTGCATAAACTCACGCCTTATTTTCATGAGCCAGAAACTACAAAATGCCACATGCTATTGTGGACACATACTCCTGTTAAGGCGCTGTCAACACCAAAATCGCGCTGTCTATTTGTATGGGACACTATGGGAGTAAACAAGAAGTCACTATTACTGGGTGGCCAGGTTTTTGAAGAAACTAATTAATAACTATTGAAATAAAAAGAAGTGTGACTTATTTGTGAAATAATAATCATTAGCGGTTTAGGTATGAATATGTTGGCTTCATGTTTTTAATTGCAGACCCATACGTCAAAAAAATAAAGACAGAACCCTTAATAATGATTTTAAGACCAATCTTTGCAATTATTTTCTATTGAGCTGATTTTGTCCTATTATGTATTGAGTCCGTCCAAGGTCTTTGAAATATGATAAATATTTTGTTTTTCTAAAAACTAATAATAATATCAATTTCAACAAATTAGGTGTTGTCAGCCCCTTAATCATCATCATCTGCCTAGCCTTTTCCCAACAATATTGGGATCGGCTTCCAGTCTGATGCAGCTGAATACCAGTATTTTACATGGAACAACTGCCTATCTGATATGATGACATCCACAACCCAGTTAGTACTATGAAATACTATACCCCTTGGTAAGACATACTCCTATTAATCATTGTCAAATATTACAGAACCCTATGACTGACCCTGGAATGATGACTGACATGCTGAAGGGTAATGTGACCAATGTGTTGCCCATGATTGTCATTGGAGGCTGGATCAACTGGATGTTCAGTGGTTTCCTCACCAGTAAGTGTATTTTAATTAGTAAAATAGATAAGACATGAAGACTGGCAATCTTTCTACTTGTGATTCTGTGGACCTAACTACAAAAATCGGCGGACTCGCGCACCGAGGGTTCCGTACCAACTTTTAAAGGACAAACTTAACTTTGCTCTTAGATCCCTAGAAACGGCTATTGCACCAACCGCAAATAATAAGTTTGTAATAGTAAAATCGCTTTTTTTTATTATTAAACTACATATTTACGGTTTTCAGACTTTTCCCTTTACATGTGCTGTAAGACCTTGCTTTTTGCCAAATTTCGTGATTCTAGGTCAACGGGAATTACCATAACCCATAAAGGTTTTCGACCCAATACCTATAGGGTACTTCCGGTTGACCTAGAATTGTCAATTTTGGTTAAAAGCAAGGTCTTACAGTACAAGTAAAGGGAAAAGTCAGAAAAATAAAAAAAGTAGATAATTAAGGTAAATTTTGGTACTTTCAAGTTTTCGCGAAAATCTTATTTTGCCCATTTATATTTTATCGTGTTGACTCAGGACCTTGATTTTATACACTTGGAAAATTGGTGGTGACCAATGGACAAGAAAGTGATCTTATCGTATCGTTATCGTGAAGTGGTCATCTGAGCTTTGATTCGCTTTTAATTTTTAGGGTTCCGTACCTCAAAAAGAAAAAACGGAACCCTAAAAATTAAAAGCGAATCAAAGCTCAGATGACAAAGCAATTTTTATATCTTTAGATATAAGTAGATACAAATCAGGGTCATGGATTGGTTTGGTCACAAATCTTGCTAGACTTTCTTTGTAACATTACTCCTAACTATTAATTTTTGGAGCTTATTAGCCGCATTAAATGCTGATTAGGTGATCTGTGAAGATAATATCAGATGTTGCTCAATAACACTTTGCCCTACAAAAAGTTACTGCGGTGTGGATGCTCCATTAAATTGTTGCCTAAATGTGATGCATGTTCTTTTCTCCCTACAGCCAAGGTGCCGTTCCCGCTGACGCTCCGCTTCAAGCCGATGTTGCAGCGCGGCGTGGAGCTCGCTTACCTGGACGCGTCGTGGGTCTCCTCTGCCTCCTGGTACTTCCTCAACGTGTTTGGTCTGCGAACCATCTATGCTCTAGTCTTGGGAGAGAATAATGGTAAGACTTTCTTAACTCAATGTACTTCAAATAGAAAAATCAAGCATCTAGTGATGCTCAAAACACACTCATGGTTTTCAACATAAAAAACTACACTGTTCAATGCTAATGAATGCCTGAATAAATAAATTTGTTGCAAATTAAATGCTTTAAAACTCTTTAGAATCTGTTGTTCTCTTTTGAATCTATTCTGCCCTAGAAATAGAAATGCTTCTTCATAATTCATATTCCTGCCCTTGTCCTGCGGTCCTGGTACCCTAGAAATTGCTTGATGGATAATAAATATTCCGTTTTTTTTCCACAGCTGCTGATCAGTCAAAGATAATGCAAGAACAAATGTCTGGTGCCGCCATGGCGATGCCTCAAGATCCAAAAGCCGCGTTCAAGGCCGAGTGGGAAGCCCTAGAGATCACAGAACACCGATGGGCGGTCGCGACTGCCGAACAAGATGTCCTCAGCATTATTGAGGAACATCAATCTTGAATAAACTTGTTATTATCATATTTAGAATAATTTGTAATCTATAAGAAATAAGGTGTTAGTGCAAATGTGGTGTTTATGGAAATAAATGACTACCATATCTATTTATTGACCATTAAGGTTTAGTTTTATTCACATTGTATTCAACCTAGAAACCAAAGCAAAGGATAGCTAAAATGTTTGCATCACAAGGATAATCAGCTTGGAATTTTATAAGCTGACTCTGTGCTGATTTTCCTTGTCTTTTATGTGATACTACTTACCATTGCTGGGACACAGGCCTACTCTCTGTAAGAGGGAATGGGCCGAAATCTACTATACAGGCTCAGTGAGGGTTGATAGGTGTTATTAATTGATACATGTCCTCAAATTCCTGGATCAAGGACTTGCTGATTTTTGTATCTCGTCTATCCTTGTGTAGTCGAATCTTGCACATCTCTTCACTCCGCTCGTCTCCGTTTTGATGGAAACCAGGCCTTGCCACTGCTTGTCGAGCTGTATTTCTAACGCCGCAAAGGCCGAAGAGCGTTTCTTGCAGCTTACAGCCAGGAATTACATGGCCTAACGGCTCGCACACATAAACACGATACGACGTCGCATCGTGCTACGACGCGGCATCGTTTCACGATGCGACATCATATCGTGGAAATCTATATCAAAACAAGTAGCAATAAATTAACGCTACGGACAAATAGGGTCGTATTTCCCTGTTCTAAAGCACAGTAAAAAGATAAGCAGTAGGTTGACTTCAAACGTAGAAACGATGTCGCGTCGTAGCACGATGCCGCTTCGTAGCACGATGCGACGTCGTATCGTGTTTATGTGTACCAGCCGTTAGGGGTTACAGTACACAGACAGAGTAACACCTGCATCAGTTATGTGTCAAAGAGGCTAAATGTAATAAAATAACACAGCTGCATTTAAAAGTTATTTATTTCAATGCAAAAGTATAATGAGTATATACAATACGACCTTTTCCTATACGAACACATTAAATAACAACGTTATTCTTATTGCTTTGTTTGCTGTCGCGGGCTTTTATTCATTCAGGCACTATAACAGTACATAGGAAAATATAAGAGTCAATATTTAAGCTGAACATATTATAGTACTGTGCAAGATAAATGATCTTTGAGGCACCTATCGTCCGTCCCACCGTCGGTTGACGAGAAAGCGACTAGCTTTCGACGATTTTCTCTTGCTCAAGAAACACACATTGTAGTTCCCGAGTGAATACAAGAGATACATACAAGGTGTAAAGGAACTCTTCACGAAGCCGTAAACCAAGCATTCTGTACATCAAACTAAGTAACTCTATGCAAAAATTATTGCTGGGAACTGACTTTTTTTTTTTGGGGTCAAGAATCACGTTTTACGGTAGGACTCAATGTAACGTACTCAAAACATTGTGATGATGGATGAATTGAATAGTACAGGGGTCATCAAATACATCTATCACTACATATTGTAAATCAAAGTCCTCCGCCTGTCCTGCTCTCTGTTCGCGATTAACTCAAAAACTACTGCACCTATTTTCATGCTGTTTTCACTAATGAATAGAGTGGTTCTCGATGAAGGTATTAGTATAAGAGGTTTACACCCTTTATACTACAAGGGTATGTGGCCGAAAGGCACTTGTTCTCCCCGTCATTGCGATCTATTTTTGAACAAGAAGGTGGTGGTCTAGATTCTAGACCATACCTGGGAACCTTCTAGTTACGGAGATATTGGGGGTCAAAGTTCTACCAGCAAAAATATCAGCTGTTCCCTACAATATGTTCGCAATAACTCGTCAAAATGTATGGAACAGCTGATTTTTTTTTCGCGATTCAGGGTTTAGTCCAATTGTAAAAGTTGTTCATAATGATGAGTACAATGACCCCTTAAGAGATTTTGTGTATGTACAGATACACCTTATATTTACACCCTTTATATTAATCGATTGTCCCTTGATCTGTCCACGAAGTAGACACAATAGTTAAACAATGGTGTCTCGAACAAATTGGTCATTTGACAGATCATGATCTATTCAAACAAACAACTCGTTTTTAGTTGCTTGCTCTAATTGCCGACGGACGGTAGGACAGGCGCATTATTCTGCCAGATGCTTTAAAAAATATCTTGCATAGAACTGTATATTCATAACCTCACGATAAATTCCCAGAAGGAATCCCAGAGAAAATCGTAACACACTAAAAATCACAAGAAATAAACAAACCACAATTAACTATCACAATACAACGCAATTAATCTGGAACCATTCTTTCTTATTTCAGTTGAATTTTATAGTTTAGTTGTCCCAAGGACATGTGCGTAAGTCGTAGCAAAATAAATAAAAAATAACAGTTCAATTCCCATTATTGTTGTTGATAAAAAATGTGAATTCGGTTATTATAGTAGGATAATGGATAATTTATATGAAGTAATAAATTTAAGCCTGCTTGCACCGTAACTTACTAAATACTTTGAATGCTAAACATCTTTTACAACATCATTTTAATTAATTTTATTTTCTGCAGTACAAAAACTACAAAATTACTAATTTAGTAGTCATCTATTTTAATGCCAACTTAATAGATTTAATATAGATTGAAGTTTCTAATACATACTACGTTTTTTGACGTTTAAGACGTACAAGAGATTAGCAAATTGCCCATTAATCCTTGCGCACTTTTTTGATGTAACTCATTAAAAGACTATATAAGTATTGCCTCTAAGTATAAAATTCTACGCAGACATTAAGCGAATCTGCGCGCGTGCTCGAGGATGCGCGAGCGCTCAATTTTATCCTGTCAAATTAGGTTAACTCCAGAATAGGAAACATCGATTGACAGGAGGAAACTAAATCTAGTTAAGTTTGTGCCGACGAAATCGGCACCAATGTCTCTGTCATCTTCTAACGTTTATCAGAAACAGAACGATGTTCTAAATAAGTTTAGCACTAAACGCATTTAACGATTTGTGCAAGGGAGCCCTAATATCGGAACCAAATTCATGTAACATTCTCAGTCATAACATGCATGGCGTAATAAAATACCTATCGATAAAAAACAGGATTCATTTAGTAGAATTATTAAACATAACTGAAAATCTAGCTACTTCCGTACATTACCTATATAGAATTAGATAGTCTTCAAATGCGCTCAAACGAGACTAAACGTGTAACGTGTTGGTGTGTTAACAGTACAAATTCACTTTAATTTAATTAAGATATGGAAGTCAAATTCAAATCGTTTGTTAACTAACTTTCTGCATCTTTGCAAGCATAATTGTTTCACATTCACATAAAAAGAGAACATTACCGTATCCAACAATAACTATTCCTTACAGTTGGTCAACAGATGTTTTGGCGCCCGAATGACGTTGAGAGGGACTCGTTATTGGTAAACAGTGGTGAAGTTGTATTGAAAAATAAGATGGCGATGTTATAGTCTCCGCCATATAAGTAGGAATTAAAGGTCATTGCTCTTTCCTTAATTTCTCTGCGTAGGTACCCCGACAAAACATTATGAATCGTTTTTATTACTAGAAAAAGTCAAGGATCACGATAGAGGTCGTTTCGGGACAAGTTTATGTCACTATTTCTGTTTTCGGAATTACGTATTTGAATAAATGTATGCGGGTCAATGACCTTTAATTCCTACTTATCTGGCGGAGACTATAGTAGTTGAAGTTGAACAAGTACGAGCGTGATGACACAGAAAGGTGCTACTTCTTGATGAGCTGCACGACGTCCTCGTCCTGCACGGTGTGCGCGACGCCGACGCGCTGCGGCGAGTACTTGGTGCTGGTGCCCCAGACCAGCGCGTACTTGAGCGCGGCCGCCAGCGTGCGGTGGATGGAGTGGCACACGTGCTCGATCGTCACGCCCTGCACGGTATTATAACAAAATGCTCTGAACAACTTTATTTTATCGTGTGCATCTGGATTGAGGGCCCATTATTTAAATCTTTGAGAAAAAAAATACACTCATAGGGAATTTAGTTAAAAATAGTAAAAACTTAAAGCAATAGGCCATGAATTTCTTAAACGTGAATTAAAATAGTTATGATCAAATAACTTGGGCCCTCAATCCAGACGTTTGCGTAAAGTGGCATAGACTAAATCTCAAAAAGTACTATCTCTGAGTTAATCATTTTTATTTAAGAATTTAGTTAAGAATTTCTTAAATATTTTAAGAAATTCCCAAATCTCTAGAATATCACATTACAAATTTATGGCGGTTTATCTAGGGTCTTCATTCATGTCTGGACTGAGGAATCTTCAAAACATGAATTTATCTGAAGAAATACATAAATACGACTTTAATAAATTTTAGTTAGATACCCCTGTGAATTAGTTAAAATAAAATAATGACACAAAAGTTAATTGTTAAAAAGTAAATGAGAGTTGAATTTTACTAAAACGTCTGAACTGAGGGCCCAATATTTTCGGCTTTATTGACTAGGCTCAACCTCATAGATTAACGCAAATTAGAAGAAGTTTTTTTTTTCGATATACGTGGTATCGTTAGAATCCTTGTGTTACCCCGGGTAATATAGGCTAGTGAAACATTAATTTATAAAATACTGCTATAAAATAATTAATGTAATAATTATTAAATACTGCAATATGGGTATCAAATTAAAGCGCTCATCACGAGGATTTTTAAATAGTATATCATGACCATATTTTAATTTAAAAAAAAAATGTGTTCTTTATTTATCTGTACAAGTTAAGTGTAGATGCTAAGTAGGTTGGCTTGTGAACTTAAAAGTGATAAATGTACACCAAATTAAATAATATGCGAAATTCTCCATCTTATTACAATCATAATAGTAATTAAAAAGTGTAAACGTAAAAAAAAAAAAAACCCGACTGCGTAAAAAATATATACTTAATAAATTTAAACAAAAACTGAAAAGAAAAAAACAACTTCAATAATAAATCCTAATACGGAACATAGTAGACTGCAACAGTCGGGACCCATTAAATAATCTAGACTAAAATCATTACATCCAATATGGGTCCCTATGGGGGTGGGATTTTTAACTAAATCCCTAAGTCTTATTTCGTTTCTCAAAGATTAAAAAAATGGGCTCTAAATCCAGATACACACTATTTTATCCAGCTCTGTACTAAAGATTTACAAACGCAAAATAAGGGTCAGCTTAGCAGTGAAAATTAAAGGCTATGAGAAAATTTCAAGCCAGAATTGAAGGTTTCAAACTAAACAAAATAGGAAGTTGTATAATCTCTTTTTTTTTTTTGTTTTTATAAAAGCACAACGTGTCGTGTCGTGTTTTTATAATACCAAGGAATCTATCCGGAATAATTATGTACTGAAACTAGTCTACTATTCACGGACAACATACTAAAAAGCCGTTACGGAATACGGAGATTTGTACATTTAATTATCGGTACTCGTCCTTGACCGCACTTTAAATCATGTTATACATACCTTCCTTAAAATAAGACCGTCATCAAAATCCGGCGGCTGTCCGGGCTTCTTGGTGTAAACTCGGATTAGGGACAGGTACTCCCACAGCGTTTCCAGTAGATAGTCTAAGTTCAGCTTCATGTTACAACTGAAACACAAAACATACACAACATTGAAGAATGCAAGTTTTTTAGGGTTCCTTACCTCAAAGGGAAACAGCGGAACTCTTATAAGATCACTTTCTTGTTCGTCTGTCTGTTCGTCTGTCACCACCGATTTTCGGGGTTTTACGGGTGGACCTAGCAAGTTGAAATTTATACCATACATTGAGGTGTACAGTCCCTATTAGGTGTATTAAAATCAAGGCCCTGAGTCAACACGATAAAAAGATATGGGCAAATTTAGATTTTCGCGAAAACTTGTAAGTACCAAAATTTACCTTAATTTTCATTTCCCTTTACTTGTGCTGTAAGACCTTGCTTTTAACCAAAATTGACAATTCTAGGTCAACCGGAAGTACCCTATAGGTTTTGGGTCGAAAACCTATATGGTAGTTCCCGTTGACCTAGAATCACGAAATTTGGCAAAAAGCACATGTGAAGGGAAAATTCTAGGGCACGCCACAATAGTGGCGGTAAGTCCTCTCATTGAGGAGTGGCTGGGGAGACGCCACGGCGTCCTCACCGTCCGCCTGACGCAGGTTCTTACCGGACACGGATGTTTCGGTAAGTTCCTGCACCGAATCGGGCGGGAGGAGACGCCCGGGTGCTATCACTGCGAGGATAGGCCGGAGGACACGGTGCAGCACACGGTGGAGGTGTGCCCCGCTTGGGTGGAGCACCGCCGTGTCCTCGAGGTGGCGATCGGCGGCGGCGACCTCTCGCTTCCGGCCCTGGTTCGTGCCATGGTCCGGAGCGAGACGGAATGGGACGCCGTCACCTCCTTCTGCGAAGCAGTCATGCTAGCGAAGGAGGTGGCGGAACGTGAGAGGGAGATATCCTCACGTCCCGGCCACCGTAGGCGCGGGCCTGTGGACGGGGAGCTATGGGCTAGCTCGCCGTCCGTCCGTCTCATGACGACAGGCCGTGTCGACGGCGCGTTCGTGTTCCACGCGTGCCTCAAAGAGAGTCAGCAATAGGGAAAGGGCCCGCAAGGGCCGAAGCCTGCCGGGGCTGCGGGACTATTCGAAAGAGATACCGTGGCCCCGGAACACAAAGGGCGAGGAAGGAACATGGATGGGTTTTAGTCAGTAAAAATATGACACTCCCTCTTGCTCCGCCTAGAGCGGGAGGAGTTATTTGATGATTTCCCACCCTAAAAAAAAAAAAAAGGGAAAATTCTGAAAACCGTAAATATGTAGTTTAATAACAAAAAAAAACGATTTTACTATCACAAACTTATTATTTGCGATTGGAGCAATAGCCATTTCTAGGGATCCTAGGGATCGAACAGCAAAGTTAAGTTTGTCCTTTAAAAAGATTGTACGGAACCCTCGGTGAGCGAGTCCGACTCGCTCTTGGCCGGTTTTTTGCAAAAAAATAAATTGACCTCCTCCTTGACACCTCATTTTTACTAACTGATCTCATTCCAGTACGGAGTTTAATAGGAATTACCTAAATCAGCTCGAGTTTGGGCAATTCTGATCACAGCCTACCTTTTGGCTACAAGTTCAGCTTTAAAAAACGGCAAAAGCTACTCTATTTCTTAGTTAACAATACCAGTAATAATATAATAAATTGTTGCTCACCTAACAACGACAGAGTGCGGCTGCCTGGCTATTCTGTCGACCTCCTGTATGGAGATCTGATCGATCTTGTTGTACACGTACAGGCACGGCAGGTACACGCGGTTGGCCAGGATAACGTCAATCAGGTCGTCGGCAGTCGCGTCTTCGCGGAATAGCACCTGGAATATGGAGAAAAAAAACATTTTTTTTTAAACTTCAGTATGAAGAACAATTTGTGTGGTAGGTATAACTACTACTTAAAAATCCGACTACTGAAAAATCACGCTATAATTAAATTCCGGGTTTACAAAATCGACTCCTCCTATCGTTGAAGTCGGTTAAAATGTAGTGTAGCATATGTTACCCGGGCCATAATAAATAAATAAATATCGCTGGACATTACACACAGCGCCATCTAGTGCCACACTAAGCAACGAGGCTTGTGTTGTGGACACCAGATAGTTGATACACTACATAGATACTTTTTGTTGAATAATAATAATAATGAATCGATTGACACCTTATTCATCAAAATCGGATGAAGGGACCGAGGAACATACGTAAATGCAAAACATACTACACAGACTGCTAAAATCTTATTCCTTCGTTTTGGCTTCGCCGTAGTCAGGTAAAAAGTGCATGAATGTGGACGGTATTTTGATTTTTTCGCGTTGTGGCGTGCCAGGTGGCTTTCTTCCAGAAACCAGCCGAAATTCATTCCATTCAATCCACACATTACACAGATTAGTGAATAGGTTGATTATTACCTCAGCATTAAATATCTTGTATTCATGCAGGATCATTTGCACCAATTTCTCGTCAACCTTGGTGAGCTGACATGTTGAGTTGAATGAGAGACCGCCACCCTTCTTTACCTAGAAAGCAAAATAAAATATTAATTTAGTATAAAGGGTGTAAAACACCTCATAACGAAGCCGAAAGGTACTTGTTCTACTTGTCATTGTGATAATTTTTTTGTTCTACACCATACCTGGGAACCTTCTACTTACGGAGATATTGGGGGTCTAAGTTCCAACTTTTCGGCAACTTTTTTTTAAATACAAGTTTTTAATGTAAGATTTTTACTTTAAACACCTCCACGACCCCCGTACTATTCAATCCATCCATCAGCCAAAATGTTTTGTGTGCGTTACATTGAGTTCTACCAGAAAACACGATTTTTCGCCCCAAAAAAAAGTCGTTTCCCAGCAATAATTTTTGCGTAAAGTTACTAAGTTTGATGTACAGAATGCTTTGTTGACGGCTTCGTGATGAGGTGGTTTACACCCTGTATGTTGGCTTTTATGTTTGTGAAGCATTTGCAACACTCGTACCCACCATGAACCACTCTAGTATGCATGACACTATATAAATTAACAATAACACAAAACAATACGTTAAAAATAAATCGTTTTACTGCAGATCTAATGGCCTAACAGTCACTCAAACTAAAACCAAATAAAAACAGTGATACTAAAAAGAATCTATAAGTCATGCCAACTAATCATCATCATCATTTCAGCAGAAAGACGTCCACTGCTGGACATAGGCCTCCCCCAAGTGTCGCCACATTGACCGGTCCCGTGCGACTCGCATCCAGTGGATTCCCGCAACCTTCACCAGGTCATCGGTCCACCTAGTGGGAGGCCTTCCAACGCAACGTCTTCCGGTTCGCGGTCGCCACTCCAGAACTTTTCGGCCCCATCGGCCATCCGTTCTGCGAGCAATGTGCCCTGCCCACTGCCACTTAAGTTTGACAATTCTTCGGGCTACGTCGGTAACCTTGGTTCTCTTGCTTTAATCACCTAATGATATAGGTGAATAAATCGGGCCATACTGCCCTACAATACCAAAAACATCTTAAAAGAAAAAAAACATCTGTCTGTACCCTCTTGAGTAGCATAAATACCTGCCACACCTATAAGTAGTTGCTCTCGCTGGAGATAACTGCCAAATGTCACTTACCAGATCTGCTTATAATACTCAAGACTGATTGCAGACACAGCAGAAAAGAAAATAAAATGCCCTAGTGATGGGCAAACAAAGGCCTTCCTCCAATCCTTTTAATTCTCATGCCTGTTGGACCAATCTCCTCTCATTACGCGATCTAGCTTGTCTTGCCATCTTCGCCTGGGTCTATCACAGTGTTGTTTTTTGTTGACAACTTACCTTGAAATAAATATTGGGCTTAGGTTTGTTCAGCCTGATGCCCACACTCTCCAACTCTTTTTCCAGCAGCTGTCTGTGCACGTAGGGCTTCGTGGCGTCCAGCATCATTAGCACCAAGTCAGCTGTCCGCGCTACTGCTATCACCTGGAAACTCAGTCACTCAGACTACCTGTGATATCACTTACATGCTAAATCCTAGTACATCAAGTGTGGAGATAAATAGTATACTATGTCTGTCTTCAAGTTATATGTAAGTTCTTTAACTTTCTTTAAAAATTGGTCAAGTCATCCAAGAAGTAACAAATAGGGTTTCTGGACGAGAATTCTCCAGACTTGCCGCGGAATTCGACCTCCCGCCAGATGAGAATAAATGGGTAGATAACTCGAAAATTCGGCCAAGTGTGTTAGGAATGTCCCAAGAATAAACTTACAATTTTATTGTAGTTGAAAATCACAAAATTGTTGGTTATTTTCTGGGAATAATAAATAAACCATTCTCTTGCCCGTATCCCGTTAACATTAAATATTGCCAACATTAAAATTGATATCATATTGAGTCTCATTGCTCTTCTGGTGCCTGGCCACCTGTAACTAACACCACCATATTGTGATACAATTTTCTCAGACAATTTCACAAATGTTTACCTACAACAGTTTCATACTCCCAATAGAAATTTAAAGTTCTTGGAAAGTTGCCTGAGATAATTTGGCCATGCATACAGCAGAGGAGTATGTCAATTATTTATTGCAATGCTACTCCAAGGTGAACAAGGGAATTGATAGCTATTTGTGGTGGCTGACCTATGACACAAAATTTTATTTTATAAAGGTGCTCCCTCACCTGGAGCGTTTGCCTGTAATGCAACATTTCAGATTCGGTTTTTAGCATTACATTACAGTACTACCTCCCTGAGTTACAGCATTCAAAAATTATATTATCACTTATACACCGGTTTTTGTGCTGAGCGAGGCAATATTAATTTTACACATTGTATCGTCAAGCTGCACGCTGTGTGTAATTGATTCTCTTCCTTCACTGATGTACTGCTCGACTCTGTAACGTTACATTACAGGTGAATGCTCCAAGTGAGGGACGGACCTTTAGATGATAAAACAGATCTTACACAGCTACTAAAAAGAGCAGAAGGTAATAAGAATGTTACCTGTCTTCCTCTACCCTTGCCCTGAGCGGCACCTTCAATGATACCAGGCAGATCGAGCAGCTGTATATTAGCTCCACGGTACTCTATCACACCTGGGATGCATGTCAGCGTGGTGAACTCGTAGCTGGCTGCCTCAGAGTGTGTGTGAGTCAATGTCGATAGAAGAGTGGACTGCATAAGTAAATGGGAAGGTTTAACATACATATACACACCAGCCCGCGTAGCATGACAACCGGGACACTACAAATGGGTTTTTTCGATGTAAGAATGGACAAATCTTTTGTTCATCTGTCATTGAATCGACTAAATGACAAATAAACAAAAGATTTGTCCATTCTTTCTTCAAAGAAATCTGTTTGTAGTGATATGTATCCGTTTCCTTCAACAAATTAGTCAGAAGCTTATAGCACACCTGTATTTCACTAGTTATGTTTTAAATCTCATGTGAGCCTATTGCCATCATCTACACCAAAATTTTAACTCTGGGCTGCTATTGAGAAATTCCTGATAGAAAAACCACAAAAACACTTTTACCAACCTAGTATTCAAGCACAAAACCATTCTGCAGTATGTTGCACTTGCACTACTAAGCAGAATTGGTCTGCTACAACTTTGATGATGTCACAGTCACCTTAGCCATCTTTGTGCTTCTTAAAATCTATTTCAGTTGAATAGCAAAACAACCTTACTACTGAATAATGAAAAGTAGTGATAATCTTACCTTACCCACGGAGGGGAAGCCAATAAGGGCTACTCTCGCATCTCCTGACTTAAGTACATCAAAACCTTCACCCTTGTCACCTCCTTTCTTAGATGGCTCTAACAGCTGAGACCTGTATTTAGCTAGCTTGGCCTTTAGCAATCCCAAATGGTACTCAGTAGCTGTTGAACAAAGTGATAATTAATAAAAATGATTTGAATGAAATATAGTAAAATCTAGACATTTCTGGTATATCAGGTTCATAATCATAAATTTAAACAATGTTCAAGTTAAAATCTATCTATTAGAAATGATTGTTCAAAACACTTAGATGTTTGATGTTTTTTTTTATATATTACAACAATATTTAAACGCCGGTAAAGATCTCCTGTTACTTTACCTTTATTCTTTTGTGTTCTTGCTATTTCTTTCTCGATTTCAGATATTTTCTCTAGAATACCCATGTTCCTACAGCTATTGACGACAACAAAATTCTACCACGTAACCAATGATTATCGTATATTTAGCTAAGCAATAACAGCATATATCTATAGACTAATAAACATTTCGCACTAAAATAACTGTATAGATTGGATAAACTCTGTAATTAAACTTTTTTAAATAATGAAAGGCCACAATGAAGTTGTTACTGTTAGTTAGGTTAGCCGCGTTCCAGCGACAAGACAGTGAAATCGAATTGTGTCACTGTGTGCAATGTGTGCATTACTCAACTGTCATTCCTATTTTTAATGGCTTGAAAATTACAGTACATACATAGCACTGTATAAATTTATTGATAGCACTGGATAGGCTATTTGACCGATCGGGGCGACTTAAATAGAAGGATATGACCCGGATATGAACTTACTTCACAACATGTTTATGACGAATGTACACGGTTATGACACCCTAACGTTATGTTTTTGACTAAAAGTATAAAGAATACTGAAGACTTGGCTCTGGCCTTAAATAAATTTAAAACAAGGATGTTACCTACTGCAGACGAGGTTTCGGCCTTACTTTTACACAAGAAGGATGATAAGAACTGAAGACGAGGCGGTATGGTCCAAGACCTTAGCCTGCCCGAACTGGGCGAAGGGAAAAAAAATGGCTTGTTCCAGTAGCATGGAAGATTCAATGCACGAAAATTATAACAACGCCTGTTTGTGTCAATTTTTAAATGCCCTGCATATGACTTACAAAGAATTTCTTTATTTAATAAATTATTGGAATTATATAAAACGCATGCAAGCATCCCGCGCGACACTCAAGGTTTGCTGGAAAATTACAGTACATAAATAGCACTGTATACATTTATTGACAGTCACTGGATGGGCAATTTGACCGTTCGGGGCGACTTACTCTAGAAGGATATGACCCGGATATGACCTTACTTCACAACATGATACGACGAATACACGGATATGACTCCATATTATTATGATCTTGACTATATAGTGAATACTGAAGAAGTGGCTCAGGCCCAAAATAAATTTTGAACCAGGTATAAACTACTGAGGACGAGGCTGCGGCCTTATTGAATTTTGGGCAAGAAGGATGAAACTGAAGACGAGGCTTCGGCCTTACTTACTTTTGGACAAGAACAATTAAATTGAAGACGAGGCTTTGGCCTTACTTTTAGATAAGATGGATAATAAAAACTGAAGACGAGGTGGTATGGTCCAAGACCTGCCCGAGAAGGGCGAAGGAAACACAAAAAAAATGGCTTGGATCTGCTATAAATGTTGCTAGCGGTATGCGTCCGTCGGTAATCAAAAATATTGTTGGGGCCCAACTGGCATCCAATAAGTGTATCATCCATCCGATAAGTGTACTAGAAAGTCAATAAATTAGACCAAATTAATACCTTATAACGTTTGGGACCCTGGAAGCCAGGAACTTGTTTCTTGCAAAAACTTTGAAGTGGGGGTAGCCGTACTATCATTATCTTATTAGGAGGGTAGTCAGCATTTCATCCAGAGATTTCATCAGAGTTGTTTGTTTAGGTAATTTAGGTTACTGTGGTGCTTTTATCACGTCATACAACCATCTCGATTTCATGTTTCACTTTACGTTCAATTTGCGAGTGTTTACTTATGTTTCAAAGGCGTCTAATAAAATAATTCTTGTAAACAATGAAAGTACATAAAGTTATGTTTTATCATTTAGTTTCGATTTTGTTAGTACCTAAGTAAATATTTTGTTAATAATACCTTCTTGTAGATACATCAGTCGATTTTCGTTAGTCTAGTGTTAGGGTGACAACAATTTCTGAAAAAAGCTCCTTGTATTTTGTTCTGTTTGTATTTTGTTCTGTTCTCTTTCTAAAAAATGTAAAGCTGTTAGAGTTGTAAAAATAATTTGGTATTACAGTACCTAGCTGTATAATTTTTGTATGCAAACTTAGATTGATTATGAACATTATCGTGTTTCCAGTTATTTAATAAGGATCTCTTCGTGTTTACTGAGTTCCACTGGGTCAATAGAAGACTTGGGTCTGGAATACGAAGACGACAGAAATTCAATGATTGCAGTGGCTGAGAAAGGCATGTTGAACTTGCGAACTTAAAATATATTTGCTTCTAAGTAAATACCCGAGACTTACTCCTACTACGATTCCGGGCAAATACCTTTGGTAAATCGCTACCAGAAATGGACTATAGAAGAAAAATGACTGGATACTGTCATGAATTCATGATTATTTTTTTAAAGTATTTTTGATACCTACTTATTTCTTTTAGAAAACGTTGAAGTGTATGATGAGTTCTACGATGAATTGGACAATAGAATGAGAATTGAACAATCTATGGATATGATATTTTTCGGTCCACCAAGTTCCTTTTTGAGACTTGATCCGGACTCGATATTGCACATATTAACACAGACAAAGAAACACATGATACCAATTTCTAGAGCCTTATTAGCATGGGATGTTATGACTGGTAAGTTTTGCTATTTTTTTATGAAATATGAAATGGAAACCAGACACGAGTTTGATCTCTGATTGTGCCTATCTAGGTATTATTTCGGTTCGTCATTGTAGGTACTTATCAACCTAACGAAAACCCTTGATCTATACGTTGTTTCAGATGGGAAAACTGCAGCTTTCTTACAGGGCCGAGAGTTTTTAGCTTTTGGAACACTTTTAAATTTTATCCCTGAAGAAGATTTGTATTATGTTAATTTTGGGGATCCATCAGTTCTCCAATATTTTGCCAATCACTATATTAAACTGCAGCCCCGGAAGGTACAAAATCTAATAAAGAGATATATATATGTCGTTAAGATAGAAAATAATATACGATGCTTTTATGTTGTTTTCCAGTTTGGTGTTTTAGCAGCTGCCTACAGGCGCTATTTCGGGGAAACATGGTACGACAACAGTACCTCTATTAACGAACTTGGATACTTACTGTGTGGTTTCCCTTCGGTAGATTTGGAAAAAATATCTCCTAATACATTCCTGGACCTTAATCTGGAAACTTTGAGTAAAGTAGGAAGATGTAATACAAACCAAACTAGAGTAATTACTTTTTTCAATTTGTATTATGTACATTCTTTGTTTATAAAATAATAATTCATCATTCATTTAGTTAAGGGAGTGGTATCTGCTAACGAGAAGTTTTCTCCATGTAACTCCTCTTTGATGAGTGAATATAAATGTGCAAAAAAATATATGTTGCTTAGTACACTACGACAATATTTTATTATTATTATTACTGTATGAAAAAAATATTCAAAGTGAAGCATTTTTTCTTTGAAATTTCTTAACTACTCCTAAACGGTATTAGTTTTAGTATTTTTTTTTAACACAAATATTTGTTACTTTTTTATAAAACTGTTTCGAAATAGGTCGGTACTTGGCGATGGCATGATGTTGGCAATTATATGATTATACTCGCCTTTTTCTTCACAAAGCGTACAATTGGCATTTTGATCTAATGATTTAAGCAGCTACAATTAAATAAAAACCACTCATTTCGCACTATTCGGCCTGCAGTGACTGACGTAACAACCACTTTGTACTGCAAGCTGATTAGAACTTTATTCTAGCAGTATTTCAAACGAAGTTTGGACCACCACAAATTATTTTATTTATTTCATCTTTTCTCTAATTATTTTTAACTAGCGGACGTCACGCGGTTTCACCCGCGTAGTTCCCGTTCCCGTGGAAGTATGGGGATAAAATATATGCTACTATTATATATGTTATCTACGTTACTCAGTAAAGACGTGGCTTTCTAGTGGTGAAAGAATTTTTGAAATCGGCGCAGTATTTTTTGAGTTTATTCATTACAAACATACACACACACACAAAAATACAAATGTTTCCTCTTTATAATATTAGTGTAGATAATAATAATTATTCATCTTGGATGTTCCAGACTCTTTATAATATCGCCGTTGAACGTGACGCCTACGGTGAACCGTACAAGTGGTCATCGCATGAAATAGGCAGACTCAGTGCACTATTCGCATGTAAGCTTTGCCTACTTATAATAGTCAACTTATTTGTTTAAAATTTACACACCATTTGTAATGACTCCGTCCGCCCTTTATTCCTTAACCCTCGAAAATTTAGAAAAACTGTTCATATCCGTCTACCATCTTCTACAGAATCTAGTGCAAGCAGCTTCCTAGAATGAGTGAGTCAAGACTTTTCTTTTTTTAGGTATTCCTGAAGGTGATATCAGTTCAATTCAGTTGGAAGCTGTCTCAGCTATTAGTCCTGAAGTCATGACTGCAATAAATCAGGACAAGTTAGAGTTTTTCACAAAGCAACAAATATTACGAATGAATCCTAAAACTCGACGGATATATATTCTAAGAATGCAATTAAGAAGTAGTTATGATATGAATGCAATAGCAAAACAATGCGCATCTAAAAAAAAACCGTTTGTCCTACAATCTATTCTCAATATTGTCGCCTTGACCAATTTGTTTTATAATATATTTTGAGCTTTTCTTTAGTACCAGTACCCAATTACACTCAAATAAATTATTTTTCAAAATCGTTTTACTGTAGAAGATCATTATAAATCAATCGAAATAATAGCAACTTCCTACAAAAATTGTCAACAAACCCAGGCAGAAAACGATCGTACCTTCACCATAATACTTTCCTCAAAATTAAAAATATACTTTAAATTAATTATTTTTTCTATTTATTGCAAAATTCCAACGGGTGATAGTGAAAACCGAGAAAAAGACTCTAAATATTTGATAATTTTTATTTATTACTCTTATTAATTTATAATTACGGTTTATGGTTTTTTAATCTTGGTTTTGACTTCTATCATTATGAACAACTTACGCTATTCTGTTCTATCTCTTTTTGAATTTAAACCGATTTCCTGATCAATTAATGACTTTCTATTTCAATCTAGTTCTATTTAGTACTTTTAGTAACCAAACTAACTGTAAAATTCTTTGTGAAATATTTAAAAACAATTTATATATGCAAAAGTAGATTGTTTCAATAAATGATGTAATTTGACTATTATTTATGTGGGTGGTCACTGGATAGCTTCCATTTTGATGACAAAAGCGCCATTTTCTTTTTCTGAGAAAAATATCTGCTCCGTTCGTTTCTTTTATTGGGAAAACACGGAGAGAGTGTCCGTGTTCTAAAAATAATTTCGTTAATATTATTACATAAGAAAAGTATTTATATTGGCTAAAAATGCCTCCTGTTAAGCATTATTCGTCTAGTGAAGTGAATCAGTATGAATTATCATCAAGACTATTATCCCTTACTGAAAATAATACATCTTACACTCTTACACAAATAAATGGCCAAAGGATTTACAGAAAGGCTCCTCATGCCTGGAGTGGCCCAGAACCTTCAAGGAATTGTGAGGTACGTATGAAAAGCTGGACGTTAGTTAGCCAACCATTTTTTTCTACGAGTTTAATTCATTTATATTTCGTGGAGAACAACCGACTCTGGACTCATTTGTTCTTTTTGTTTATCTTGTCTTGTATTGTAGTTCTATTATAGGTAGTTAAGTAAGTGAGATAAAGGTTTCGTCTACGTTTGTTTATTGCCGCGGTCAACCAAAGCGCGCGGGACGATAGGAGTACCTATATATTTGTGTAGGTATCTTTTGTGGATGGACAGAGTAGATACGGCGACACCAGTACCCAAAGGTGAGATAAACTGATAAACATTTAGTTTATCTCCATTGGCGTGCCTGAAATTTCGGAACCTGAAAAGGTTCGGGTTCCTGGGTTGACTTTGGGGGCGCTTCTAGGGCGGTAACTTTCGAGAATCTTGGCCCATAACTCATTAAGTTTTCCCGCGCTATCAGTTTCTTACCGGCAAGCTATACATCCGCCCATAAGACGACCCACTGACCTTCACGCTTGGGTCCACCACACAGGCACGTTATTAGCGCTCGATATTGCATGCGTTTTTGCGATATCTGTTTGAGTACATCATGTATTAGGACGGCTACGAGGTTACACTCTGCCGCGATAATAACGACGCAATAGAAGTAGGACGCTCGCGTTTCTGCGTCCTGCGATATTGCGATATGAGTTCTGAAGCGGGCTCCACATTCACGCCGCGAACACCCGTGATAGCCGCGAACCGTGAATGTGGATGGCTTTCGCGCCCGTTCACGAGCTTCGCGCCTTGTTCCCCGTTCAGTGTCGGTATTTGTGCCCGCTTCAAAGGGTTTGCGAAGCGCGAACCTCCTGTGAACGCAAGCGAATCCACACTCGCGCGTGAAAGTACATGACGTATGGATGCTTGTTTAAGAAATAATGAATGCTGCCGCGATAATAACGACGCAATAGAAGTATGTAGGACGCTTGCGTTTCTGCGTCCTTCGATATTCCGATACCTATGAGTAGAATATCGGACGATAAAAATGCACTGCTGTGCAAGGAATAGGGCGCAATAACGCATGCGATATTATCGAACGATAATAACGCGCCTGTGTGGTGGAGCCTTTATTGCGATCCGATGTTCTACCCATATCGAAATATCGCAGCAGTGTGTGGTGGGATCGCATGCGTCCCAATACTAAAATTAAATGTTCTAAGAAAAATAGATATCGCAAAAGTTCCACCATATAGGCGCGTTATCGCTCGATAATATCGCATTCGCATGCGTTATTGCGATATATCTGTTTTAGTACATTAGTATTAGGACGGCTACGAAGTTACACATTGCTGCGATAAAAACAACGCAATAAAAGTAGGACGCTTGCGTTTCTGCGTCCTGCGATATGCATGCAAAAATGGCGAATCTGCTCGACATTAGGTAAAAAACCTGCCAAAAACACGAATACGAAATAGAATTATCGGACGATAAAAACACAGTTGTGAGCAAGGAATATAGGGACGCAATATCGCAATTTTTAGTTGGCATAACTCGTGGACGACAGTAGGTAATCGTGTCGTCCTATATGTGAACACCTCCATTTAAATACACAAGCCACGACACTTTAAAACTACACGATTATCTGTTGTCACGACATAGTGGGAACGGGGCCTTAAAGAGGTAGATCCCGTGACCGCCAGACCTACGTCATTTTATAAAAGCTGGAACTTTTTCTGAGGAAGTAGGTATATATACCTATTTTTCATAGTTTGGTTCAATGCTTGATGCGGAGGCATCCAAACTTACATCATGTCGATCTATGTGTTTATATGGCATAACGCACGCGTTTACGCGCGTCCAAAACGAGCTTATATGCGCCGGAAATACGCTAATCTGAAACCGCCCATGGTCACTTCAGTTTTTGTGGGCTATGTCCACTAATATGATCTTCTCGACTTTCTACCAGAAGTCGGAAACTCTTTTTTTCTTAGCGTATCTATCGTTGGCAAAAAACTCAAATGTGTTTTTTTGGCTCAAAACTTGAACCATGCGAACTCCGGTCACTGATGCAGTCAATAGATCATCAAGTGCGCTTTTTGAGGCATGCAGCGCATTATGGAAGGTGGGCTATTGTCTGTAAGGAGACGCTGCATACGCACTTGAGATCTGTGGAGATTGTCTTTGCTCCGGCCGACTTGGGTTTGAAGTCTGCTTAGAGTTTATATTCAGTGCGCCTTCAGCTTTGGAGTCGCAATGTTTTGCATGTTGTGAAAAAACTATTAGTATCTACATGAAAATGGCGTGTTTCGTAGGTATTCATCGGAAGAATTCCTCATGACTGCTTCGAAGATACGCTGGTGCCGCTATTTCGCCAGGCTGGCGAACTGTTCGAATTCCGCCTCATGATTAATTTCTCTGGCTGGAATAGAGGGTAAGCTCTCATCTTTTGCAACTTTGATTAATGTTTGCAGGCTTTGTAAAATGTTTGCACATAAACATGGTAGAGGGAGGTCTTCTGAAACATACAGGTATTTCCATACTTAAAAGAAGGCTTTCTACAATGTATCTGTTAAAACCTGTTGATTACGAAATAAACTTTATTTATTTATGTTTCACATTAAAACAATAGTAATTTAAAATTCATTGCCTAGGTATGCCTTCGCGATGTATACGGCTGATGCTGAAGCGAGCAATGCTATTCGGATGTTCAACAACTACATGATAAGACCTTCTTGGCAGTTAGGTAAGCCACAATCTGGTGTCAATAAATAGTAAAATGTATCAACTTATGTTAGCAATGATATTGAATGATACATTGTATTGTAGGCGTGTGTCCTTCCATCAACAACTGCCGCATCTTCATATCGCGCATACCGCCGAACACTCCGTCTGCGGAGATCGTGCGCCTCTTGTACGCTCTGACGGACGAGGTGCAAGAAGTTCGCATTCGCCGTTCGATTGCTTCATGTGCGGCTATCGTGGAATACAAGTCCCACCGTGGGGCTGCGATGGCCAGGAAGGCTCTAGTAGCTGCAGCTGCTGCTGCTTGGGGCTGCGGCGCTAGACCGGCCGTAGATTGGTCGCTGCCGCAGTCGCCGCAACTGCTGAAGCAATATCGAGAGGTATGTCAAAAAGTCTAAATATGATACTGTTGTATTTTTTATCACGTTACAAACTGGTGGCAAACTTATTTCATTTACTTATTCCACAAGGTCGGACGCTGGACTCCAGAGCGTGGCGTGGAATTAACTCGCGCACCTGAAGAGCCTGCGACAACTTCGCCGCCGCCCGCTGCGCCGTCCTACACTCTGGAACCGTGGTCCCAAGCTCGTCGTCTGCGCATGATCCACGAGGCACAGCGTAATGCTGCTGCTGCCGCCGAGTAAGTCATTGCATGATCACGTTTAATATAGGATAGTTAACTTCCTTAATTCCTTACAAGTCCCAAAATGAGCAAAACCCTTACCCCACTAGATGGTCGAACCGCATAAACAATGGCATGGAGTCTCTGGTGTCCTCGATGACGTCGCTGGGATTCGGCGGCGGGCTGGGGCTAGGCGGGCGCGAGGCGGGCGTGTGGGCTCCGCCGGGCGCGCCGCTGCCGGGCCCGCGCGTGCCGGTGCCGCCGCCGCCGCGCGACTTCAACCCCTGGACCGCGCGCCACCCGCTGCAGGAGTTCATCACCCCCGGCAAGGATAGCCAGTGAGTGCACGCGCTGCTTGCACGCTACCGGGACAGTTCTACACGACCAGTCATTCATAAATTATCAGTGATGTTACTGGCTTCTATTTGTTTGCTGGACACAATTTTAGGCTCGTTCCACGCGAATTTATCTCTATACATTATACAATAACGATTATAACATCTTGTTTACTGATAGAATGGTAAAGCGTTTTATGAAACTTAATTCGTTATTGAAAACAAATTCGGTACAATTATTTTAATTACTAGATTCTTAAACAACAATGCGTGTACAACTGTCCCGTCTTACCGTTTTCGTTTATTTTTTTTGTTGATTAATTTATTGCGTGATTAAGTTGGAATGCGCAATGTTTGTCTCGTTAGCATCGTGCATTCTTTATTAGGTGTGGTGGAGTGTGGGAGATAAGTCGCTATATCTGTGTGAATGCTTCCGTATAAAGTGCGCTTTCGAAAGTTCCACACCATAACATCTAAATAATCACAACATTGGCTGATGTGTGCCTCAAATTAGTAATTTTTGTCGATCTATGTTTTATTTCCGATTGATAATATGCGAAAATTACGTGTCTGTTTTTGGAAATGCACTTTATCTCGCTTTTGGGGTTAGCGTTTCTTTTACAAAACTCATTCTGACTTGCACTGGTAATTAATTAAAATAAAACCATTCAGAATTTACTGCATAAAAAGATCGTTGCGCCGATATGTTTAATCGTGTTTACAATTAATTATGTTTCTTTTACAATGTTACACAATGCCTTAAAAAACCAATTGAGCACAGGACATGTCCTTTTTACAATGTTTATTATAAAGCCTGATCAAATCAAATGCCCCTATGAAAGCCATTGTGCTGGGCTCTGAATGGTATGGTGTTAGTCAGCGTCCATTTCGGCTGCAGCATTCCCCGCACGGGTGTTTGTATCCCCAATCCCCCATTTTATATACTGGTATTATCTTTTAAAATGTTGTCAGAATCAATTATGATCAAATTTTTAATACATAACATATTTGAACAATTTGGGATGTGTTCTTCTATTGACGTTTTAGTTGCATTGGTAGTACCTACTTTCCTTTCTATATTTCCAGTTTTATTTTGCACCTTGCAGCATGTATCTCTTGCACTCCAGGTGAAGGCATAAGAGAGGTAAATTTAGAATTTTAATTTTAGACATTATTTTAATTTAATCCTAAATGTATTTTAATTAAGAATCCAATTGAATGGCATAATTATTTATGTATTAAAATTTGAAGCTTTTTATAAGGCAGCATCGATATATTTTAAGCATGATTCTACAATGTTGTTTTAATGTTATAGATAATATGAATTAAGGGCAACTGCGGGCCGCCTTCTGCGGTGGCCGCGTTAGGATTATTGCACTACTGGCAATCTGCATTTTTTGATGTTTTTTCAACGAAATAAATATTCATGTTATTGTACTATTTCTGTGTATGAATAAGTCTTATTGAAAATCAGGTTTTAAGTAAATCAATTTGGAACTGTTTTCTCAGCAATGAACAAACTCAGCATTATGAAATTATCTACATGCGATTAACAAAATCCGAACATTTTGTAACGAGACCATATGATATGAATTTATCTCTCGATGTTTTATGAGATTTTTAAATAATATTGCATGCCAGTAATTGATAATAAATTTAAGTATAATGGTTTAATGTCCTTGCTGTTTAATTTCGTAGCTTGCTTCACCTTCTCACTTATTCACGGTTTTCTAAAGCTTTCTTTTCTTTTTGTGCACTCTTTTGCGGCTAATCTAATAAATAGTTCATCTCGAGCGATCGGTTCGCGGTGGAAGTGTATCGCCGTCTGCTACACTACTGAGATAAGCTGCAGCCTGCAGGCGCGCAGCCGAGCCTTGCCTGACACGACCGCGACTCGCCCACACCGAGGCGCTTCAAGTTTTCCTTCAATGTCACTCAATCAGTCGCACCGTGAAAATGGTCGCTAGCCTCAAACAAAACACGGCGGTCGCGTCGCGCGGATGTCTGCTTGTAAATTATGCGTGTGTTATGTCAGTCGCGTAACTCCCGAGAGTAGTGGCTCGTGGCTAGTGGCTCGAGTGTGTTAGTGCAAGGGACGGCTCACAGCTGCCGGCCGAAGTATGGCGGTTTGCGACAAGTGGGTCGCTCTGAAGATAGTTGAGTTCGTAAGTAACTTAACATATTGCAACACCATCGGTGATGCAAGCTTCTTTGATTTGGTAACGTGGTATTTATTGGACGCTTATTATGTGTATTGGATAGTAAGCGGTTGTAGATAGTTTGTTGAGTAAGTTCGTTTATTTATTTAGATCTGTTGTGTATAATTATTTGCTTATTGTTAGTGTATTACGTTGTGCAGATACCCATAATTTGGCCGACCTGTATCATAGCCTCATAGCTTCGACTTTTTGAATATTGTACATTTATCACAATTTACATAACATTTAATTCAAAATTTGAACAAAGCTTACCAATTTTTTTTTGCTGACTGTACCTACATATTTTTTTTTATATTTTCAGAAAGTGTTTGTAAAATATTAGCGATATTGTAAGTTAGCATGCAATTTAAATTCCAGTTAGAGCCTGTTATCATTCAATCAATATATTGGAAGCACCGAATTGCCTATCATAGTAATCATTTCATAGTTCCGTAATAGATACAAAAAATCCCATTCATATTCATAAAGTTAAGTTTCACTGCACGGCGATAAAGCTCGCTGATAACAGAACAATTTCACTTTCAACACCACGCTGCACTGCCTTATCATGGTGACAACTGTTTAACAACACGCAGGTAGATAAACAAGACTTAGTCGGTCAGAGAAAATTCTTGGAAGGTAATTGCATAACGATGCCGCGTTTGCTAACCGGCGATAACGCGTTAACAACGTTTTATCATATTAAGTAATGAGATCTAAGCACTAATCACATTAAAATGCATTGCTTAGTATCTATCAAAATCACTTTATTTTCGGGTACACTCTTACTTGATTTGTGGCTGGGCGTCTTTGATCAGATCGTATTATGATAAGTACCGTAACTCCCTCAGCTGCCATGGCAGCGATGCATACAGCTCTACATAGCCTATAGGGTGCTTCGTCACCTGGCATCCGTTTGATCATGTAGCCAGTCATCTTACGTTCTGTTGGCATAGCGAATTTGCAATTTTGCAAATGGCATCCCAGCGAGGCACGAGGTACAATCAAATGAACATAATCAGCCAGGACATAAGCCTCCAAGCCTGCTCTTTGTGAGAGGAAAAACAATGCAAAGGTTGAATATCTCACAATGTTAATGAGACAAGTCCAAATATTTAGGGTACGTTCATATTCTGACCTTTGTCGAGCTTTTGTCGCGTGCTAATTGGACCAACATTTTGGGAAGTTCTTTTGTCATCAATGTGGTTTTATTTGGAACGATGACACTGACAAATGATCTTTGTCGTAGGTACTGTGTTTAGTGGTCAGAACCACGTTGTCTTGAAACAAAACAGAGAAGTAGCAGACCGTTTCTTTTCCTAACATATTTTTCTCATGTATCTCGCGGTAAATAAGGATTTTCCTGTTATTCAAAGTTCCCAGATATAAGTTTTTACAAAGCCACTCTTTAGGCAGCAAGTTTTAACTGCGGGAAAAAGATAAATGGTTGACGCTACTAGTAAACAATGAGACAATAGATAGCCTTTACTAGTGTCAACTTGTAATGCATTTAGCTATGAGTACTTGCTGCCTAAACGTTGAGACCTTCCTTATTAGGGAAAAGGTGTGTGAGTTTCAAGAGAAGAAGTTTGCCTCAAAAGAAACCTTGTTCGTATTTCTACAACAGGACCAAATTAGGTAGATCTCGTATGTCATACTATTCATTCAGATTTATTTGTTTCTCACAAAAACAGGTGTTCTGAATCAGCTATACTTAGCAATAAATTCTGTATGTTACATGTAATTACGCAGTAATTACCGTCTTGAGCACCGTCGCAGGTTCAATGTCTATTATTATTATACAACCTGATAGATACCTTGCCTTGTAGAATTACTTCAATATAGGTGTAGTGTCGTTCGGTTAATTGCTAGGGAATGCCTATTGAATTGTAAATCTATAAGAAGGTTGCAGAAAAATAACGGACTGAGGTCACTGAGGTTAGTGATCACTAGCCTGTCTTGGCCGTTTCAAAAGAAGGATGGTGTTTGGGTAGATATTCATGTGTTTTCCGCGACATAAAGGCGGAAAGCCTACGTAGCTCATTCATCGCATGAATGCCCTGTTACTATAGCTTAAGCTAACATGTCTGATGACTGGCAAATACTAGTGACTCCTAGCTGGTCAACCAGATGGATAGATTAAAACTCAGAAAAAATGTCTAAAGGTCGTAAAATTACACACGAGCCGAAAACTTAGCAAGACGGAAATGCCAGCGTCAGGTTTTGGTGCATACATTATTTCCAAATGCATTTCTTACATAGGTAATTATCTATACATTTTCCTGTTTTTGAGTCAGGTCACCTCGGCAATCAAGTTTCTGTGTCTGCGGGTCGATTGTGGGTACGGCACATTTAGTTCCAAAAATTATTAAGTTTTAGTAAGTAGCTTATTGCTTAATTCGCGGCTGGTGACCTAATTATAAATAATTACACCTGCTTTGACTTCAACGTTAACATAGGTAGGTCCTTAATATCTAACCCACGATTAAAACGGCCTAATTACAGCATTATAACCACACCCGCTCCTTTCATAATGACGTAAACAATTTTGTTATCAGTTTTAAAATGTGTGCCGTTGCCCAGTTAAGTATTAACTCTATTTAATATCAGATAAGGTCTAGTGGTCGCAAGCGCGGCTGCTGAGCATGAAGGTCTTGGGCTCGATTCCCAGGTCAGGAAAAGTGTTATCGGGTTTTTCCATCAGAAATTTCTCAGAAGCAGCCACGGAGTTTGAATTTGTGCCGGATTCATGCTAATAGGTTAGCCCCCTATTACTGGAGACTAACAATTACAACATCTGACGAAATGTGGGAGTACACCTCTGCCTAACCCATCGAGTTTCAGGCGTGATGTTATGTTACGTGTTTACTAGGACGATACAATGATTGCCGCTGCTGGTTCAAAGAGAGAATAACAAACAAATAGCTAATCTTACTATTCATATGACAATTTCTCTGTTTTCGAGTTGAATGGCAAAAACGCTGTTATTTCATTTATTGCTTATGTATTCATGCTTACTGGCTAGGCTATGTACTTAGTATATAGTACAGTGCTAGATTAAACTACAATGTAAACTACAGGGCTGCTTTGCAACTCTTGCTGTTTTATTTTTAAGCTCAAATCATATCCTTCATACTTGGAAGCACTACCTTACCTTTAGCAGCATGAGAAATATTTACAAACAATCTTCACGCATTAAAGAGACCATTAAAAAAATTACAGTGATTCAGTTTCCGTATTCATCACACGTTATTTTCGTGTAGTTACAACAATTAAGTGCCACTGCGTACGCGCGTCGCCAATGTCGGTCCCACGGTGGTTAGTGACGTCATTGGCGACAATCGCCGAAGGACCGACGACGCTGCCTGCCCGCCTATTGTTGCTGGGACAATAGTGATATTTCCTTTTGGGATGTCCTATACGTGTGTTGCCTGCAAGGTCTGGGATTTAGTCACCGACATTTTATTTAGCATTTTAATACAATAAACAATTACATATAAACACGTCTGTTTTCTCCGAAAGCTCATCAGAGGATTTCCCATAAAGTACACCCAAATTTCGGCAGTTATGTTTAAACCCATGTAATACGGGGCAAGCCTATTGGCATCAACCGGGTACAGGCACGAGTTCGGGTGGTTACTGAGAAATTCCTGTTTAAAACCCCAACAAACCTTGACTGGCGTGACCTGGGAATCGAACCCAGGACCTGAGGCTGTAGCGCTTACGATCACTAGACCAAGTCAATAAATAGAAAACAAAAGCGGAATTTATTATTTTAGTCGTAATGTTGCTTGAGAAAAGTGATCTCTCGATTTGCTTCAGATAGGCGTGGGTTGTTTGGTCAAGCTATGACGTTAACTAGGGCAATTCCAACAATATGTTGGAATTGTTTGTTTTGTTTTTAGTCAGTATTTTAAGCTATTTTAATATTTATTTATTTTAAAGTAGATGTTATGTTATGCTTTGTTGTAGAGTAAATTGTAGATATTAGTGTTTGCATGTCACTGGTGTCGATTCTGTTGTGCACAAACTAAACTTAATTTAGGCTATTGCTATCTTTTTCTCTCTAATAAAACGAGAAAGAGACGGGCGTAATTTAGAGCTGTCAAATTTAATTGAACTAAAATTTCCATACAAATTAAGGGTGCACGTAAAAACATGTCGACTAAAAACACGGTGAAACTAGTCTATGCCTTGCGCGCATAAACTAGTTTGACATCTCTAACTTAGTTCATAGCTATAGCCATACATTTCTCGCACTGCCTTTTATTAGTAAAAGTTAGCAATAGCCTACATTAAGTTTAGTTTGTGCACAACAAAATCGACACCACTGCCGAATTCAGGATGCTTTCGATTTAGGTGATTATTTGTAGGTTTTCGTATACAAGAACTTACTTTTGATCTGATAGTGACTGCGAAGCAGCTGAACAGCCGCAACTGCGTCACAAAAGTTCAATAAAACAATGAAATTGATGCACCTGCCGCTTTTCTGCGGGGGTACACCTGCAGTTTATTACATAAGTTAAAAGCACCTGTGGGTTATTTTTAGTCCTTTTAAGTTTGTTAACTCCTTCATACATTTTTTGCAACCTTCAAAGCTATCTGTGACCATGTAATTTTATGTGTAAGATAAAAAGCTATTTTCACATCAAAGACGTTCATGAATTGGGGGGTTAACATAACTAATAAGGGAGGGACTACACTTATCAACGCGAAAACAATCGGCTTGAGTCAATCAGAAAGAGCTTTTTTATGTCCATGCAATAAAAGCGAAAAGTCCGACTCGGTGTCCCTTATGTTTATATCTTCTTTGCTTATGTTTTATGGACACTCTAGGTTCTTCCTTGTCTCGAGTTTGTTATAACCGACCATACCGATAACGAATAAGGTTGGGTACATCAACGGATAGAAGGAAACAAAGGTTATCCAGGCTGTCTTATGCTAATGTACAACAACTCACTCATACACCTTTTTGATCACAAACAGTTGATGTGCGTTGCCTGCCTGGTGACCAAGCGCATATCCCAAGACGATGAAGTTCGCTTGTCGCTCCTGCTGCAGAAGCTGTCGCGAGAGTGGTCACTGCTCACCTCCGTGACTTGGGACTCCGTGGGGGGAGCCTTCGCAGATGCCATATATGGAGGTACGTGACTCTGTGAGTCTGTGACAGTTGTGTGGAGGGCATGTTGCATTATTCTACATCATATGTGTTAAGGTCAAGCACGGAAATATTTCTGTAGTAGAATGTATGAATTGTACCTACGTTACTTTTTGTATTTGCAAAATTGTTCAGTCAAACCTGGTACAGGGCAAATTGCTGACGCGGCTCCGTACGCTGGGATTCTGAACAAATATAGCTTTTGTAATATCTGTAAAAGTCCAGGATCCACAGGTGTCCCTGAACCTGTCCGTATTGATTTGACATAACCTACATTGATCCATGGATCTTGAATTGACGGTGACAAGAGGATTTTTTTAGTTCATGCCTAAATAGATGAAGTTTGCTTCTGATTTTCTGGAAAAAATACTATAGCAGATTTTTTTTCATAGTAAATTACATAAGGGTTGCGCCTCGTCCTGTATGGTATGGACGTAAAGAATAGCACCATCCCATATCATCCCGTGGGTGCCGTAAGAGGCGACTAAGGGACCTACCAGAGAATGGGCAGCAGCGTTCTCTGTGCTTTTGTAACAACCGCACAGCGATCGCCAACCCGCCTGCCAAGCGTGGCGATTATGGCAAAAAACCCCCTTTGGGGGAGGCCCATGTCCAGCAGTGGACGTCTTTCGGCTGAAATGATGATGATGATGAGCGTCTCATCTAGCGGAATGGCGTTTTTGCCATGCTCCTTTTCCGTCTCGAGCGAGTAACAGAGTCTGCTGCCGAGCGCATCGTCTATGCTGCCTCTGTTTCTCGCTCTAGTAAATGACTGTTCTAAGCGACATACAGAAAAGGATAGGAGCATGAAAAAATGAGATTCCCTGCTGCTAAACGAGGCGCATCTCTAAAAATACATTACATAGCCACGCAGTATTAACACGATTACAGTCCAACATCCGAAAAATGGGTGGCTAAGTGTCCTACAGTATTGTTTTGGAAACAGAAAAATAATCGTGTTCCCCTCACTCACCCCAGCTAGACACCCATAGACATGACCACTGTCCTCACCGATTACTTGAGCTATCAGTCTTTAGAGCTATCCGAGAACGTGTTAAAACAACAAAGCACAGTCGCTAAGTGTAAACATCATTAACCTAAAAGTAATTACCTCGTAAAACCAAGAACGGGGTTATTGAGTACCTACATACCTATGATCAACAGGTACCAAGGTACATAAGGTATCTGTATGATTTTGAAGCTTCAATGGACATGGCCTTTGCAGTTGCTCGCTACCCTACTACTTAGTAAACGCATTTCCACCCATAGCATTCTATAACTTCTATTTACCCTCATAGGAAATACGCAAGTTTATTGTAAACATTTGGAAATCACTAGAGATAGTTACTTCCAAGTCAAAACGAAAGCATTTTCCATTTTCTTATAGTAGACAATGATAACTAATAAAGATTTACCTCCCTACAAGTAGTGAAGAAAATCGTGACTAAATCGATATTAATATGTGAGCAAAGGTGTAAACAACTTTAATAAATACAAGTTATAATGTTATCAATTACGTAATATCTATTATTGAACTTGTATAGCAGCCCAGCAGGTACTTACATACTTATTTAATCAGGTATAGTCATTCATAATGCATGATTGTTTGTGTTGATGTTTGTTGAATTTTACAGTGATGTAATAAAATCAACAATGTTGAGAGTTTCTAGTGTCTAATCTAGTGCAACTACAAAGTCTTGGGTTCAATTCTCAGATCGGGCAGCATTATTTTAAGCGCAGATCTTTCAATTTCTGATTTTATCTAAGGTCTGTAGTTTAAAAAAAACTGAAATTGGTCCAACCGCCATAAATTTATTCTTTAGTAAGATAAAACTTAACTGACCATTTGAAAATCAGGGAAACACTCAAAAATTCCGAAAACCTAAGTTCCGAATTTCATAATTCCGAAGAGTTATAATGTCTATTTAAAATTCCAAAATTCATAATTCCGAAAGTCATCTAATACGAATTGTTTGTTGTCCGAATTTCATAATTCCGAAGAATCAATTGTCCGATGGATCGTTAGTTCGAAAAACTTGCTAGGTGGCATGAGGAGCGTAGGCTGAAGGCCGGCGGAGCGACGACGACATTTGTGACAGAAAGTGGGTGTGTAATGTAAAATGCGAGCGTAGCGAGCGCGCGGCATGGAGTTGTAGCAGGTTCTAAATTTGCTTATATCTCGAAAACGGTGCGTCCTATCGCAAAAATAATGAAAAATTTGCCCCTTTTAATAGCCCCCTGCCGCGTAATTCTCAACATGTAGGTAAAAAAAATAAGTGAAAAAAAAATGATTGAAAAATGATTTTTAATGTTTTGTTATCAATAAGTCGGACTGGAATGAAATTCGGTATTTTGAGAATAGTAATTATGAAAGTTCGGAATATTGAAATTTCGGAATTATGAAAATAGGATTAATGATAAATCGGAATTGTTATGTAATTCGGAATTATGTAGTATACCCGAAAATCAGCCTTAGCTATAGGTATGTTAAAATAAAACGGTATTTTGAAATATTCTCGGTCAAAGACAACAGTATTCTGCCTAGCATTCCTAGCAATATCATTCTCTTGGCCATATCCCAATATTTCAATTAAATTGGGATCCATATCATGTCTTCTTATTCCATACTTCTCTATTGTTCGTTACCTTATCACACACCTTTCTTGCCATATCATCCAGGCCATCCATCGTTTCTTTGGTCTTCCTCTACTCTTATATTCCTAGCAATATTATTAATACCAGTAATCATAAGTACTACTGTTTACATTAAATCTACATGGTGAATATAAAAGTGATTATGGGGACAATTACATAACTAACATCTTTGTTGACATTGTTAGGTAATTCAATAAAATTGAAGCGAGTATAGTACCTCCGCAGTAAAGTTTACACCTTATGGGCTTGGCTATTGCGCAAGCTTACATGTGCGTTGTTTTGTGTTCGCGTTCCGGCGAGGTCGCGGGTTTATGGTGTTAGTTATCTGGAAGATATCTCGTGTCCACTACAGTTCATTAAACGGGGTATAGAAAATATTAGTTAGCTGTTGGTGTGTTGTTAGCATTAAAGACCACACTATAATTTATTTAGTAAGTAACTACAATGACCTTTTGCTAAATGATATGAAACAATAAACAATTTTGTTACCAATCAATTCCAATACTTATCTCCGAAATATAATAATCAAATAACTATTCAACAACAAAAAAATACCCCTCTTTGCATGTATGAGGGCTACGCCAACAATATCTCAGTGGGAAGGTGATATTAAATAATTATGATAAACGGGGTTGTGACACACTGACAGGGCAGGCATGGCGAATATAGCGACATATTCATATCGCCTATCTCAAAGATATCAATAGGAATTCAAGATATCGTATCTGTAGTAGGACAGCTAAGTTTTAGTAATCAATCAAATGTTTCCCATAATAGCTTGAAGCTAAATAGATGAACTGTAATTTAACATGTGCATTAGTAGTCTTTATAAGTACGACTTTAGACATCTCCTTTCTAATTTTATGATATTTATGGTTGAATGAGCCATTCTTTTTTGTTAATTTGATGGGAAAATTGTATACTTACCTATCTCTTCATCAAATACAAGTAATTGGACACTGTAACTGGTGACTAATCACAACACAATGAAGGAAAACTGCTTGACTAATAGAATGTTTATAATAATTAGTTAGGTGAATGAGGGTACCTACTTCTTGTCACGTGTGTACCCGTCTTATTCATGACAGACGAATCATCAAATTGTATATCAGTGTAATTTTCCTTAACACAGGGTGAAGGTATTCAGAAATACCCAACTGCCCGCGTAGCATGACCACCGTAGAAAAGAGTTTCTTCGAAGAAAGAATCGACAAATCTTTTGTTCATCTGTCATTTTGTTGATTCAATGACAGACGAAAAAAAGATTTGTCGATTCTTTCTTCGAAGAAACCTGTTTCTACGGTGGTCATGCTAAGCGGGCAGGTTGTGTCTTCATCTCAGGAGGATTAAATTTGAAAGATGGTAATGTATAATGTTATGTTTTTATCAGATTCACAACACACAACATTCCTTTTTTTTTCGGATGGGAAATCATCAGATGTCAGACTTTTACTGACTAAAACCCATCCATGTTCCTTCCTAGCCCTTTGTGTTCCGGGGCCGCGGTATCCCTTTCGAACAGTCCCGCAGCCCACATACAACATACCTAACATCATGTCTGTATGTGCCAGAGTTTCGGTGTGTATCTGTATAGTACACCCTACACATTATCAATGTAGAGAGTTCTTGGATCTAGATTTAAGTACCTATATGGAAATAGAATTTGGATATCCAATGCCGGTTCCGGATCCTATTTCGGAGTAGGAAAAGCTTTCATCCATGCCATTAGATATGATATCTTGCATACCAACTGTCATCCTCTAAATAACCCCTTTAAGGGGACTTCAGGAGCTAAACGCGAGTTTTATAATTCAAAAAAGCATATGATTCACTGCAATAAACAAAACCAGAAAAATATATGATATTCTTCAGAATATATGCTAGTATAATGCTAGTGTTTTGAAAACATAATACAACTTTTTTTAATCGAAATAAAAGAATCACGAACTTATCTCTAAAAATTTCTTTTAACGAGTAAAAACCATACTCAAATACATGCGATGATTCTGTTTTTTTTTTGGCAAATAATTTTACAAGCAACATGTTTTATTTTTTTTAGTCCAATCGTATAATTACTGCGGTTTTTTGTAAATCGCAAAAAAACACTAATTTCCCACTATTCGGCCCGCAGTGACTGACGTAACAACCACCTTGTAGTGCAAGCTGATTAGAACTTTAATCTAACAGTATTTCCAACGAAGTTTGAACCACCACAGAGTTGCTAATTTAGCTCCTGTAGTCGCCGTAAGAGAAGAATTATCTCTTCCCTTTTTTAGTGCTCACCTTTGTTATGTGAGGAGCTTTTGTGCCAAATGGTTATCATGAAGATTTATTTTCATAAGTTTAAAGTATTTGTGTTTGTTTGCCAGGCTACGTGATTATCACCTTCGGGCTGATAGTGGCGCGCGTCTTCCAGGAGATACCGAGGGGCAGGCGGATACTTGAGGGGTACTTCCTCGGCTTCGGCATGCTGTTCTTTTTGATCCTAGGTAAGATAAGTGGCTATCTACACTAATATTATAAAGAGGAATGATTTATATTTTTGTGTGTATATTTGTAATGAATAAACTCGAAAACTACTGCGCCGATTACAAAAATTCTTTCACCATTAGAAAGCCACGTCTTTACTGAGTAACATAGGCTATATTTTAGGACACGGTGGAGCACACTGTGGAGGTGTGCCCCGCCTGGGCGGAGCACCGCCGTGTCCTCGAAGCGGCGACCCCTCGCTTCCGGCCCTGGTTCGTGCCATGGTCCGGAGCGAGACGAAATGGGACGCCGTCACCTCCTTCTGCGAAGCAGTCATGCTAGCGAAGGAGGTGGCGGAACGTGAGAGGGAGAGATCCTCACGTCCCGGCCGCCGCGGGAGACGCCTCGGGCGTCGGGGGCCACGTGGTGGCTTCCGGCCACCGTAGGCGCGGGCCTGTGGACGGTGAGCTATGGGCTAGCTTGCCGTTCGTCCGTCTCATGACGACAGGCCGTGTCGACGGCGCGTTCTTGTTCCACGCGCGCCTCAAAGAAAGTCAGCAATAGGGAAGGGGACCCCTTCAAGGCAAGGGCCGAAGCCTGCCGGGGCTGCGGGACTATTCGAAAGAGATACCGTGGCCCCGGAACACAAAGGGCGATGAAGGAACATGGATGGGTTTTAGTCAGTAAAAGTCTGACACTCCCTCCTGCTCCGCCCAGAGCGGGAGGAGTCATTTGATGATTTCCCATCCTAAAAAAAAGTAAAAAAAAAAAGTTTTAATGGGTGAACGATGATTTCGATGAAATTTACTACTAAGGTACAACATGACCTGGATTAGGACATAATTATTTTTTATCCCGGCGGGATACTACTGTCAAGATCAGTCAATGTGTAGAAATAGCAAAAAAATATTTTGATGGTACTTTTTATGTGTAAAACCAAATTATAGTACTTATAATATTTGTTAAAATTCAACTATAGTTTAAATACAATCAGTGTTTGGCATGCGAAGTCGAGTAATTAATTATTACAAAATCGGTAATTAAAGGTAACCGGTTTGGAGCTTTCGTTTAGAATCGATTTATCAAACTAATGTTGAAAGTATGACGTCGAAAATTGCATCATAAATATATATTACGGCCACTATCACATCACATAAGATGCTTGTTTCTTGTAACCTACTAGGACTAAAAGAGAACGTTTTTAAATAACAATAATTTCACTAACTCTTTTGTTTTTCACAGGTGGATTAGAACTAGCATCCCTGGACTCCGTACCTCGGTCCTTAGTAGTCAACGCGTCAGTTCTCGGCAGCTTTTCGCTGTTTGTCGCTGCCCTATTCCTCATAGACCTCATGGGACCCCGGATATACACGAACACACAGAATTCGCAGACGGATACCACCATCGTGGCTTCACCCAAAAGTGAAAAGAAGGTGTCCATAATCGCCTCTCCCAACTTGAACGGAAACATGCCAAAAGCCAACTCAGCCAACGGAAAAGCCAACGGACATGCAAACGGGCAAACCAATGGACATGTAGCTCCCGAAAGGCCAAAAGCCTTAGATTTAGAGAAGAATTTACCAGATAAAGACACAAAAAACGAAGAAATGACGTTCTTGGAACAGTCTAAAACTAGCTACCCGAATTTTGAAAACACACTGGAGAAAGACGAGTTACAAAAATCTAAGTTCGGTTCAATACGAAATGGAATAGAATCTGGCAACTATGTCAGGCTATCCGATCCTCTGTCCGTACCTGATAAATTCCACTACGAGCAAGAACTGGCGAAATTCAATGAAAAGTATCTCAGGGACTACCTAGATAACTTTGCTGGAAAACTATCAGTCAAAGAGGACTATCTGCCTGAACCACAAACGCCTGTGTTCGCTAAAGTGAAGACAGGCCGATTAAAAGGTTTATACGACGAAATGTCGCCAAGCTACGAACAGAAGCGCTCGAGATCACCGACTAAGGCCAAGACGGTACCGTCACCGACTTTGCAACAACTCGAAGATTACTTGCGAGGGTCGACAAAGTCGAAAAGAGCGGATACGCCGGCTTTGTTCCCTATGGAGCCTATCGAAGAGAAAGAGACCACGGACACGGAAGGGAGAGCGTCGGGCACCCCGACGGATCCCGGATACGTTGCGTACACGGCTGGAAGGTGGCCGGACAAAAGAGACCTGCGGACACCGCGACACAGTCCAACCAAGTAGTGGATAAGTTATAAATACAATGATGCGTGATAATCTTGAATGCCACAGCCTGGCAGAACAAATTCATCGTCATGTCCTGTACATAATGCTGCGATGAACAATGACTGACGACTGACGAACTCTGAACCACCTTTAGTGCGGGTGTATGTTAGACATTTATTATAACAATTAAGTAGGTAAGAATACTAATAAAGTTTTTGCATATATTTCGTCATTATAACGAATAACTCTCATGTATTTTAATTACTCGCCCCTAATTCAATTACATTGCGTTTTCTCACATCAAAATTGCTAAGTTGTTTGAAAACAAAAGAATTAATGACATACCAAGGTAAAGAGGTAATTTCATGGCTCCTATTGACTTGTAGGAAGTTCGTTGCTCCAACAACTTTAAGTGGAAGATTAGAGTTAATTTTAAAATAATGATCTTGTGACACATACATAATATACACACATCGTTTACTGGTCATACTTATGTACATGTACAATACACATTCGTGTCTGGGGACTAATTACAGTAATTGTAAGTAATTCTGAAGAAAAAAAATCTTATTTCTAATTTACATTAGCAGTATAGTCATCTGGATTCTCAGAATTGGAATATCACATTTAAGGTACATTCATAGGTATGCCAAATGTTGTTAATAGCCAAAAACACCGATCTATCTGTGAGTTGTCTTTGACAAAAAACCGTCGCTTTTAATTTGAAGGTTTTAATGACTGGTTTCTAAGAATCTCTATTCAAGTTAGTAACATCGCTTAAACGTACAAACTTGGCAATATCTTCCGTTCTTTTTGCGATGTAAAGCCCAGTTAATTACTCAGAATGTTGTTTTTACTCGTTTAATGGGTAGGTATGTGTGCCTACCTCGACTTTATCAAACTACATTAAGGTAGAGTTATAAATTAGTCAGTCATTGGCGATTGTACTATAATTAGTAAACATGCATGCATATCAAAACGCGGACATTACTTTGATGCACTTGCCTGCATACATAACAACACATAATATAATAGATCTAGGTATCTATTCTAAGTAGATATAAACTCAATGCCATAATAATATATTATTCCAACATCTGCACTTAGTAACACGACAACAATAAGACGACCATTAATTTTAAAGTTGCATTGTAACATAACATCACGCATGTAATCCTTGAAGGGTTAAGCAGAGGTGTACCCTGTATGTTTAAGTCGCTTAGGATAGAGGGCCAGTCTATTACCGGGCAGAAATCTTAACTTTCAGGATCTCGTTGGTTTAGTGATCGCAAGTCTGGCAATAAGTTATTGGGTTATTCAGGAATTTAAAGTTACATGACATACTTCTAAACCAATGTTAAAGTGAGCAATTATTTTTTTCCATAGTTCCATCACTTCATCGCCATGATAAATTCAACAGATTCTAAACCCATTTTTTTCTGCTGAAACCTTGTGATTAAAATATTGAATGATGTTTCGACGACCGAACCGAACCACCGAACTCATTTCGCAACGCATCACTGGCGTTAAATGAATGCTTGTCTTTCAACCTCCGTGTTAATAAGAGGGACCTTTACTCGCCGAATGCATGGTTCATTGAGCGAAGGTACCTAGGCAGGCATGTTGCAATGAATTAGTTCGAGTTAGCGAATGTCAAGATCAGCTGAGTGCGACATAGTGTGGTACGGTGTGAGAATCGGAAGTACGGTTTTTGACTGGATCTAATTGCTTAGCAAGGTTTGTATTATTGATTTTCTAGCTTCCCAGAATTCTAACGCGTGCTTTTATGTGTAGGTTTACGTTTGAGCACCACAGTATGAGCTATGATGAAACTATGTAGAATACGCCTCTGCATACCCCAGCATAGGTACCCATATAGAAATAGATGTGATATTGTGACAACGACAAGTACTGTAGGTAGTAGATGACAGCTATGTATCCCTGTCCTCCGATCGGAACTCCGATTGGTAGGAGGAGCGGGAATATTTTTTCCCATGCCTCCGATTGAATGGGTTTTGTTTTTATCTCTTACTTCACTTAACCAAAAGTACAGTACAAAGCCATTATGTATTTTTGACCGATTATCCGCGACGAAATTAACGATGTCGATAAAAAAACGAAAAAAAACTTAATTTTTTACCCTTTAAATAATGTCCTATGCTAATTTCACCAGTGCTAAGCATCATTTGACAATTTATTAAAAATTCATCTCGCATTATGTGCTCTTTTGTCTTCATTTTTACTTCTGATCCTCTCATTATGGGTGTTTGAAGCAAAGCGTCGTCTTCTAATATTTGCAACAAGTTAAGAAGACTTGGTGCCTTCCTAATTATTTTTGTATTCAGTGTTTTGTGCTAGCTTTCTAGATAATTGGTCGATTTGATTATTTGTTGTCTATTTTGAAAATAGATCACACTTTAAGGAAAATAAAGAGAATTTTATGTGAGGATTTAATTCAGGAAGTATTTACTAGCATAATATTTATTATTAACAGATTTATATATAGTATGCCGTTAATTATTTAGTACTTATATTGATTTGTACTAAAATAATTGAATGTAAGTGATTATATTGAACAGATTAATAAATCAATAGATAATAATTTTACATAATTTATTTTGTACTAGACTGTACAATGTTTATAAGATGCTTAATCGGAGTTCCGATCGGAGGACAGGGAAAGACCCTATTTTACGGACCATAATAAAATAAACTAAAGATTTTCAGTGATTATTGATAATAAATAAGTCAACTTGGGCCAGTAATTCTAAGGTCGATGGCTTATTGTTTTAATACATAGAGTACTGAAATGACCCACATTTTGTAATGGCTTTTGCAACGGACGAGCGGATGTGTGTATTGATAAGTTATAGTCAAACACCTTTGCCTTGCGTAACACAAATATCACGACTGAAATCAGTAAAGAGGTTAGCAAAAGCTAATTTCCTGACGCCATTTGTGGCTCATCAATGAAAGTCTTCGACTGTACTTATAAATTGTTTAATCTTTGTGCTCTAAATATCTCAAATAACAGTTTCCTTATTTAACTGGCCAAAACCTTTTGTCATGACAAAAACTTGATAATAAATACCTACCTGACTAATCGTTCAACATATTTCTTGAAAATAAATAAAATGTTACAAAAATAACAACTAGATTGTTAGGTAGGTACTTACTTAGGTACCAAGTTACCGGTAAAAAAACATAAAGAACTCATAGTTTTAAAATTGTCACGTTCGTTTTGTACGAAGATAATATTTTGTGACTTTAATTACGTGAAGGTTCCATTGTACAGGTGACAGAAAAGTGTTGCGATAACCAACAGACTAATTATAGCATATTATGGCTTAGTGCTAACAAAATAATACTGTCAGTGTACAAAAACTGAATTTGGCGTGTACAGGAAAAACCGTAACTGAACGGACAAGAGGTCAAACTTGTTTTTTGTGCAAGCATGAAAATAAAATCACTTTGTTTATTCAATGCTTTGTCATTATTTAAGCATATCAATAAAATAACGTAAAGTAGAGTAGCCATTAACAATAACAATTAGGCTTCCGAAGGTGAAATATTTAATTGGGTGTCTAACCTTACGTTACTGACGTTATGAAGTCTTTGAACAAACAATAATCAAGTATTAGGCAAGCATTTCTCTGTCATTTTAATAAAGCTTTATTCAGAAATAGCAATCCGTGTTGTTCATTATTTAAACAAAAAATTATAACATACGTTTGCTACAATTTATAAAGGCAGAATGAGTGGGCAGTGTCAACGTCTCCCTGTGAAAAATATCAACATGAGGTCATTGGATTTTCCTGCGTCATTCCGAGATTACCAACATTGTGGAAGTAATTTTACAGTAGAGACACTGGGACAGGGGGGAGGTACCTACTGGTTAACGCGGGCCACAAAGTAACGGTCCACTTTAAACATAACATTACGCCTATTTTATCGAATAGTTAGGCAGAAGGTATACACCTACTGCAATCTCATTTCGTCAATGTTTCATACTTCCATGGAATAGGGGGTGAGCCTATTGACACCAACGGGGACAAATCCATAATGGCTGCGACTGAGAAATTCCAGAAAAACACAGACTTTTCTAGCAATTTTTATGTAAGTAGGTAAATCAAAATTGAAACTTGTTCGTTTCATTGTACTTCTTTGTTTTTGTTTATGTCGCTCTTGAAGCCGAATGATTCATGATAGTTAACAATCATAAAATGCAAATTAAATATTATTATGGATACAATTTATACCGACAATGGTTATTTCTCACGAGCTTTGGCCTCGGAATGGGTCGTCAATAATATTTATTAAATGCTGTGTGTATTCGACCTCGGAATTGCTTTACCTGTTGTGACAATCATCATCAACATCATCGGCAGCCGTCAACCAAGCATTCATCACGCAAGTACATCACGTCTGTGTTCTTTGGGGTAGGCAGGCAGAGGTTTTATACAAGTTGGAATTATTCAACGCCATCACCTGGAGGGAAAGTACCTACTCTAAATAATTGAGTTAACAAATGTTACTCAAAGGAAACATTCCTTTTTTTTTAAATAATCAAATCTGCATTCACAAATTCTCGAGAATTTACTTGTCACACTCTGTAATCGAACCGGCTAAATTTCGAAAAAATAACAGCCTGTATTTTTATGGCATCAATCGATAGGGTCAATCATAAGAATCAAGTCTCTCTATCAACCATGATAAATAAAATGTAGGGAAAACCATGAAAAATAAAAACCGGCCAAGTGCGAGTCGGAGTCGCGCACGAATGGTTCCGTACCATTATCAAAAAATCACGTTTTTTGTATGGGAGCCCCACTTAAATATTTATTTTATTCCGTTTTTATTAGTTGTTGTTATAGTGGCAACAGAAATACATCATCTGTGAAAATTTAAACTGTCTACCTATTACAGTTCATGAGGTACAGCCTGGTGACAGACAGACCGACGTGGAGTTTTAGTAATAGGCGGGACCTAATCACTAAGACTCCACGTCTGTCTGTCTGTCTGTCACCAGGCTGTATCTCATGAACCGTGATAGCTAGCTAGCTTTTTACCCTTTGGGTACGGAACCCAAAAAAATCCATCCTTTAAACCTATACTAACTTTTCGACAGTTATAATTACAATGTTCAGTCGAACAATAATATGCATAGGGTACACAATTTCTTAAACTTGGAGATGAAGCCTTTTTTGTAATAGAGGTTCCAGATTACTATATTAGCGGTAGTTCAATTGGTCCCTATATTAAAGCGTTAGAAAGTTCAGCAGCTCCACTAGCCACAACCAATGGCTTAGATTACCTACGGAAACCTATCCTTGCTGGCATTATCTGTGTTGCTGGCCTTTTGTAGCTATATGGCCCAAACGACTGTGCGTGGAGTTTCAAGTTACACGCAACCATATATGCCAAATTCAGATATCTTCACGCTCTAGCCGCTCTAGGTATATCAGTGACATACTTTTCTCTCAGAATGTCCCAGTATGATCAAATACTGTGTATTGCACAATAATAGTTCACATGTGGCTTCAGCCGTTATCATGCACGACTGATTGTATCTTGGTAGTTTCTACACCGGACAAAACAGAACAACTGTAGGAAGGGTCAAGGAATACACACACACACACACACATTGCTACTTTTAGGAATCTTCAAATTAACAAAAAAAACGAGAATTTCTGCGCGAGCCTGCTGATAATTAGTCATCATCAAGTAAATCGGTCTTCTGAAGCACTGCGGCCAAAAAAATGGAGCTTGCCTGACTTCAAAAACGCAATTGCAAATATATTTGGTATCGGACCTCCAAATTATCCATTTTGTAATAGTCTATCGAATGTCCGGCGAATAACTCCTTTGCCATCTATTTGCGGAGATACATAGATAGTGGATGGCAAGACGGTAGGCTTTCTTCACGTAGCCAGCTAGTAGCATCGCCGACGACAATCGACGAAGGTTGCGTCCGCGCCGGTTCCCACGCGTCGCCGTCGTCAGTAAAAAGTGTCCTTTGTATGCGACTCGGACACCAAGGCCGCTTACCATGTGACCCCGAATGGAGGATGAAATATTACCAATGTACTATTTAAGTACAAACTACTGTGAATTAGGAAGTTCATTGTATCGTGTCGTTACGGCCTAGAGTAGTTAATGCAGTAAACGCATGGTCTGACACTGTGTAATGTGAGGTCGGAAGTCGGAAAGTACCACGGTAGCACAGAGTTCTTGACAACCTGTAAAAGATTGATGCCTTGATGGTAAGCCTGCTGGTAGATAGGTTCCTACGGTTACCTGACGGCTCAAATCTGTGCATGGATCAAATTTATGTATAAACCTTGACATGGTGCCGCGGTTCAACATCTTTGCCGTCTGCTGAATACAATCATTCTGATCCTTGAGTACCAGCCCTGTACTAATAACTACTAGACTCATATATTATCAGCTCTGCCTGTTATTTATCATAATTAGGGTTTTTGGTTTTTCTTACCAGTTTCGACTCTGATGTATGTAGTCTTTTGTCATAAGCATATTATCTTATGAAATACTTACTCTTATTATTTGTGTCTTGTTGCATTCTTATTTAGTACTAGCTGACCCGCGCAACTTCGTCTGCGTTACGTAAGAGAGAGAGAGGCTTAGAGAGAGTGTGAGTCAACCTAAAAAAATGCAGATAATATGCTTTAGCGGACTTTTTAAGAGGAACAATCCCGTCATACATGTATGATTGTTGAGTAACTTTAACCGTTTACGCAGCGCACGGAAAGGAAGCTCTCAAAAGCAATAATTTTTCGCTGTATTTGCAACAATTTTCATTGATGCTCCGCTCCTATTGATTGTAGCGTGATGTTATATAACGTATAGCCTTCCTCGATAAATGGGCTATCCAACACTAAAAGATGTTTTTAACTGGAATCAGTAGTTCCTAAAATAAGCGCGTTCAACCAACCAAACAAACAAACAAACAAACTTTTCTCTCTTATAATAAGTATAGATTCAAGTAGGTAACAATTTAATTTCTCGGAAATATATGCAATCATCGTTAAGATATTGTACTATGTTTTTCCAATTTGGGTGCTCCACCGTGGCCTCCGGTCGATCCTCACAATGGAAGAACCCGGGCGTCTCCTCCCGCCCGAAAACACGATATGAGGCCAATAACAATTTAGCTGTAAATATAATCTACGTAAACTGCGTATGGATTATTGATTATTGCGAATAGCATAGCACAGTTCTTGCACGGCAAGAACACGTGAATTTATCAGGCTTCTGGTGTTCGCTATACTCTTTTTCTCATCATCATACTCCTGCCCGTATCCCAATTTATTTGGGGGTAGCATGATTGTATTCTTCTTCCATAAGTACTACTCTATTACTTTTTGGAAAAATATTTCACGAAAAAAATAAGAAATGCACACAACTTAAATACAAAATGAAATATAGGAAATCTCACAGCATCAAAAAAAAAATTAAACAAATCTCAAAAAGTGAAAATAATGTTGGAGGGTTTGAACCTGCAACCCCGTAGTTTACAGAGCGGTCATGACACCGCAAGGCTATTTACTTCGTTGACTTCAGCCACAAATAGCCGTTCTCATGTACTTACGTCATGACTGAAACGTCAAACAATTGAAGTATACGGACATAATGCAAAATTGCCTACCCCCTTAAGGAAGTAGCGTATATAGTTTAAATATTGAAGAAGCCTATGCAGTAATTTTGACGTGATGCGCGCACAAACATTTCGTACCAACTACTTTAACCGAGGAAAGCTGATTTTCTTGAGTTCCGCTAGTTTGTGCGTATTCACCTCAAAAATCAAATTCCAAGAAAACTGAGAAATTATATTTACCTGTATTAGATATGGAGTATATGTAGCAACTTTAAAAGGTTACACTTCATTGGTTTTGATTGTATAGGTGTTTGAAGTTTATTAATTTTAAACACAAAACCCTATTTTTTGCGCCTCTGGATGAGATTTAAAAAAAATGCTAAGACAGGTATTTCTTTATTTTTATTAATAGATACATTTTACCTAAAATAAAATGTGTATTAAACCATACTTACCTTATTCGAAACCTAATAAAACATGAGAATAGCATTCTTGACTTCCTGCTAGTACTAGCCGTGCGGAAACAGCCCCACCACGGTCTGCGTCTCGCTCTAACGTCTCTCCCACCACCCCCACCACCACCTAAGGCAGCTCGCGTGTTAATCGCGAGTTGGGTGTCATTGAATTTGCTCATGTTTTATACCACCAGGCAGGTATTTAAGTTATTAGGTTTCGAATAAGGTAAGTATGGTTTAATACACATTTTATTTTAGGTAAAATGTCTCTATTAAACCTACTTGACCGTTATTATTATATATTATTATTATACCAATGTGATCTAGAGTAAATGTGTATTATATTTGTAATGAAATAACAGATTATTGTTTACAGTTATCACAATTTTGTTTTATTTAATAATCACGACAATTAATACAACAATCGTTTTACTGTTAATATACATTTTGTACGTATGAGGATTAAAGGGAGAGCATCTCGAAACTTACAAATAAGCTATAATTAGTTAATAACTATAAATGAATTTTCCTATTCTATAGGCTCAAAGAGAGTAGTAATCAAATCAGTCTTTGATGCGTCTGCTCGAATCTCACGGCAATAGAATTTCTTAAAAGTATTGGCCGATTTCCAATTACCTCTTAAGAGTATGTCGTCTAGATGGAACTGTTCCATCCAGTTCTTTGAGGCTACTGCTGATCGGAAGCTGCCCGGTGTGCCCTGTATGCCAGCGGCCTTTAACGTTTTCTTCATCCAACCGGCAATAATAGAGCGGGTCGCTGGTTTGGGGTTTCCAAAAGTGCTCAGAAACAAATTGTCTGACGTTATTACTTCCCTTCTTGGGCGTGACAGATGGATCAGATGTTTGACCTAATGGACTGGGTCTAAACTTTTATTTTCTTTATTTTGTAGAAGTTTCCAGCCTGATTGTCTCCGGTTAGCTGTGTCTGTCTTTGATCCAAAAGTCGGCCAGAAGATTATATTATCTTCGGATTGAATGTAGAGTTCTGGTGAAATCCGAAGGAGTGTAAGATCGTGAACACGTCGCCCAGAGCATAGAAGTAGGATTGTGGCAGTTTGACAGGAAGCTTCGTAGAAGTTAACAGTTTCAGGATTTTTCTGACTTAAATATGAAATGAGCGTATTAATATCCCAAATCGGTGGCTTAGGTAGTTTAGGATGAGCCAAAGAGATCGATTTTAGAACTTGTCTTACAAGGGTGTGTGAACTTATTTTTGTTTGATTATCCGGGTCACAAAAAGTCGAGACCGCCGATTTATGAACAAGAATCGTGCTCAGGGAAAGCCCCTCTACTTGATGCAGATCAGCTAGGAATCGTGCAAATTGAGAACCATTGGGTTGTAGCGAGTTCACCTCATTATTTTTAGCCCAGTTCATCCATCTTTTCCAAGCGGGTCTATAAGTGTTAAGAGTAGACTTACGCCAACTGGATGATAAAAGAGACCTTTGTTCTTCTGACCAATCCTTCAATGTTGGTTCCCACCCCCACATCTCCAAACTTCGAGCGTCATTGTTGCCACGTTTGGTGGCGGGAGACCGGTTGAGACATCTACTAGTACCTTGGGTAGGTTCCTGATGGTGAACGGGGGACCTAATGCTCTGCTCTTCAGATCTGGTCTCCAGTATACTTTGTCCCACCGTGGAACGACTATCAGGTAAACGCCTCTTGCTTTGTTTAGGTGTGCTAGTACCTTGGGGATCAAGTGGGGTGGTGGGAACACCTAAGCTAGCGTGTAGGTCCAGTTCGCTGCTAGAGCATCGTACCTCCTTGCTCGCGGGTCGGTTCTGTCCAGTGTGCAATAGTCCTGTAGGATATGTGCCCGTCGAGAGGCAAAGAGGTCGATTTGTGGTTGGCCCCATTTTGAGAAAATTACTTCTGTTGCCGTTGGCAGAAGGTGCCATTCTGAAGGCGTCTTCTGACGAGACCGGTGATCCGCTTCCGAGTTGTAACTGCCTGGCAGGTGATAAATCGTCATGTGGATGTTGTGCTGATCTAGGATTGCGAAAGCTTCTGCTGCAAGGTTTACTAGGGCTTGAGATTTCGTGCCGCCTTCGTTGCGTAGGTACGATACCGTGGTTTTGTTGTCGCACTGGACTAGTAAAGCTGAAGAGCTCAGGTAACGACAGTGATCTCGTAAGACGTTTATTATGGCAATGAGTTCTTTTTGGTTGCAATGCAACTCCTGTTCCGTCGCTGACCATGTGCCTTGTAAGCTCGTGTTGTCTAGCAAGGCCCCCCAGCCGATGTCGCTCGCATCGGTTGTCAGATAGTGTGATGGTAGTGGACAGTGAATGGTCGAAGGGACTCTGTAATTCGTTAGCCACCACAGGAGTTCGCTTTTTGCTTTTAGGTTTAGCTGAGTTTTTGTGCAGGCAGGTGTCTTCAGAAGAGCATTTGCATGCATTTGAAGGCTTCGATAGTTTAATCTTCCTCTTGTCACGACAAAGCTGGCGAAGTTTAGTACTCCTATAAGTATCTGGAGTTGTTTCAGTTCCACCGAACGAGATTGCAGGGAATGCGAAACGTGGTATTTCAGTTTGGATGCTGTTCTTTCTGGGAGATATTTGATATTTTTCCATGTGTCCTATACGATGCCTAAGAACTCCAGAGACTTTTGTGGGACTAGGACTGACTTTTTCCTGTTTATTATCCATCCCAGGTGTTCGAGGAAGTTTATTGTGCTTGCAACATGGGACTGTAGAACCGAACGGTTCTGATGGACTAGGAGGAAGTCGTCTAGGTATACTAGAGTGCGGATTCCTTGTCTCCGTAGCATCTGGGCTACCCAGTTTGTTAGAGTGGCAAAGGCTTTGGGAGCAGAACTTAGATCACCGAATGGCAAGCAAGTCATCTCGTACAGTTTTTCGTTGTACATTAGACGTAAGTATCGCTGGTGTGTTCGTGCAATCCGTAGATGAAAATACGCTTGGCGCAAATCTATTTTGGCCATCCAGTCGCTTTCCTGAAGGAAGTCGGGCACTTTGTGGATATTTATAAGCCGGAATTTGTCGGTGTGAACATACTCGTTTAGGTTTTTCAGGTTGAAAATAGGCCTCATCGTGCCATCGCTTTTTGGCCGAAGAAAAATTGTTGATATGAAACTCGGGGATCGCTTGGCCTCTCGTATTACACCTTGTGATAACATTTCCAAAATTATGTTTGACATCTCTGGCGAGTGTGCAGTTAGACGGTGACGAAAATGTTGACTCAGCGGTGGTTTCCTCTTGAAAGAAATACGGTAGCCTTTTATAATTTTTTGAATGTAGGGCGGTGCCCCGAGCGCTTCCCAACGGCTGTGATAAAATTGAAGTTGACCGGCACGAAAAGGCATTCTCGAGTCAATATTTGCGTTTATTTTGTTCTCTCCTATCCCGGCGGGATGAGGGAGAGTTCGCCCTGCGGCCTTTATGACCCTCGTTATGTCTTCCTCTTCTTCCACCTTTGCCTCGAAAGGATTGGTGATTTTGGTCACGGTAGTTCCTTTTAAAAGCAGGTTTGTTGTCCCGTTTTGGGGCCTGAGATATTTTTGACGGAGGACCGTACGACGTACTTGGTCGCTGCGATGGCCCCGGATCGTTCTGCGGTGCAGAGTTTGTGCGATCCTTATTTTTGGGCCAAAAAACGCTTTTCACGCCTCCTGCTTTTTCCAGGACAGTTGTAAACTTGTCGCTGTCAAATAGGTGGGAACATGTCGGTGGAATTTTCCGCAATGCACTTTTATGATACGAGTCTTTCACCGAAGCTATAATGGCCTCTCTTCTGTATTGTACAAGCTCAGCTCTGTGTCCACAAACTAGTTGAAATATGTCACTTGTTATTTTTGGATACTCACCTTTAGTGAAGATTTCGGTTATTTTCTCAACAATATTGGCATGGCTTAACTGCTCAGATTGCTGTGCCCATGTTAAAAAGCTACGCATTTCATTTTGCATTACATCCCTTTGCTTTAATAAAGCATAAGTTATACCTGAAAAAGCTTTTTCCATCTGTGCTGTAAACTTAGAAGTATCATAAGGCTTTATTTCTTCATTAAGTTCGAGGTTAGTAAAACCTGGATCATGAACGTACAGCTTTTGTACGTCCGCGTAGCGCACACTGTTCCAATCGGAAAGGCCAAAGTGTTGCAAGATTGTTAACTGATCCAAAAATGCTGATGAAGCATGAGGAACCGATGGTTCCTTCAATTTTGTACTAATGTTTAGACTAAACGTATTATCGTAACATGTTCCGGCATCAACAGCGGATGACGGAGGTAAGGGGGGTTCATTGGCCTCCCCTTCAAATAAGTCACCGCTAATGTTAGGATCTACATAAGAACTACATTCTTCTTGATCAAATTCTCTTGGAGTGCTAGTTTGCCGCCGGGACAGCTCGTATTTTAGGTTAGACACTTCGTTTAATAATTTGTTTAACTTACTTGAGTCACGTTTCCTTTTGGATTTGTACCTCCTACGACGTCTGTTATTCCGGTTCGTATGACTGCTTGACGAGGAGCTCGAGCTTGTTGATGAACTACTGCTCGAGCTCGACTCTGTACTTAAAGATCGTTTACGCTTCCTTACAGCATCGGCACCATTACGATTCTTCTCAACCGCACCTTCCTCCCTCGTTGCAGCGGATGGGCCTGCCTTATCCATGTTCGTATTCGAAATCACAATTGAGATTTACTGTACTGTTGAATAAAAACGCAATATCAAAATACGTCAAAGTTTCTAACGTTCAAAAGAAAAAGAACAAAGAAAAGATATACACCGTAGGTATTGCCATTTCGCGTTACCTACTATTAGGAAATAAAACACTTCATAGGTTCATAAACCTACATATGAAAAAATAAAATATCTAATTCAAATAAGTATATCGAACGGTATCACCGTTTAAAAAATGTTTGCATTACTATAGGTAGGTAAATTATAATTGGACTATTTTCCAAATACAATAATATTTCGTAAGTATACCTACGTAATTAGAAATCGTATTTAAATAACGATGAAATGAAACTGTTACCGTTAAAAACGAAGTATTTTACGGATCGAAAATTGAAAATAAGTCAGTAACAGTTTAGGTATGTAGGTATGCAGAAAAAGCAATGGTACTTACCAAGACAGCGAATAATTTACCTTTGTTAATTATTAAACACTTTGCACTGTTGCACAATAATATTATCACCGCACGACACAATAGTTTTATTATAGTGACTTGTAGGACAAGCACTTTTTACTAGCGACCTATTTGGTCGGAAATCAAAACGCCAATGACACCCAACTCGCGATTAACACGCGAGCTGCCTTAGGTGGTGGTGGGGGTGGTGGGAGAGACGTTAGAGCGAGACGCAGACCGTGGTGGGGCTGTTTCCGCACGGCTAGTACTAGCAGGAAGTCAAGAATGCTATTCTCATGTTTTATTAGGTTTCGAATAACGGTCAAGTAGGTTTAATAAGTATTTCATGATTCTAGAACAATCTAAAATTTTTTTTTCATACAAACTTTACCCCCCCTTTTCACCCCCTTTTTCCAAAAAAATCCAAAATTTCTATAGCCTATGTGTTATTCTGAATGTATTTAAACAGATTTGTGAACATTTCAACAAAATCGGTTCAGCAGTTTTTACGTGATGCGCGGTCAAACAAACAAACAAACAAACAAACAAATTTTTTTTAAATGGTTTTAATATGTTCAGTTACTTATTTCAAGTCACCCTGGCTGGTTTTTTTTTTTAAATCTTCAATTAACAGATTTTTTGGTCTCAACGATTTTATTATATGTATAGATATAGATATTCTTATTCTTAAGAAGAAATACAAGGGCCGTTTTTCCATACAAACGTAGTCCCCATGCATGTGCTCTCCTCCATGGATAATGCCAATAAAGCAATACTTTTTTTTTCACAAATCTGTGGCATGTCCCTATGTTTTCCTTTTTTTCATACATTAATTATTAAAAAGATATGAACCTTCAAAAACCTAAAAAATTGATCAGTTTTTCGCTGTGTTCAAACATTCAGAAATCAAATTTGACTAGATTACTTATTTAAAAAAGGAAAACACGGGGACTCTTTATTTTTTAATAAAAAAAGTTGTTAAATCAGTCATGTTTTGGAGAAGTACTCAGGGGACTACGAAACGTTGATTTTGTTTACTTTTAATTGGTATTTTCGGTCCAAGCTACAGTTGTCTCTTTTGCACTCTGCACGCGGCCGCGGTTGTTCGGGCACTGCGCGACAGCAATACATTTTACAAAATCCCTATTTTTCAACAGGCATGACGACAGTATCAAAAAATTGCAAATCTATTTAGTCCGTCAGTTAGAGTATTGGAAATTAATGAACACGTTTTTTTTTGTTTTTGTAAATCAATGAATATTGACAAAGATAAAACTCATCAAAACTCGGGAGTGGGGGCTCGTGACGTCAGAACTAGCTTAAAACTATACTATGGCGTGACGTATTGAGAATTTTAAAAGCGTCGTATCTTCGTCAAGTTTGGTTTACGTAACAATAGAAAAAAACACGGGTCAAATATTTTTTGATAATCTAAGTGACGGACTAATTAGTTTTTTTTTTGTCGTCTCGCCTATTCTCTCGTCCTCAGTGTTTCCTCTTATCAGGTGGCCGGTTTTTATAATAAGACTTACTTATTTACTACATCACTTCTGCCTTCGGGTAATAAAAGCATCATGGTGGTCACTCATCTCTCTCAATCATAATATGAATTAAAAGTATAGGTAGGAAAGTAGAAACAATTTAATTGAGTGCGTGTATGGCGCGTATTCGGATTGCAGTCGAGTGACAGGTTGCTATTTGTTAACCCACATGCGCCACAAATTAACCTTTCCCCCCAATTGACTCTCACATTTAACTCGTTATACATATTTAGGTTAAATGTTTTAATGTTGTAGTTCAACGTAATGTAAGTACGTTGATATGATTAGGTAAACATTGCGTGTTTAGCATAAATAAGTATTTTAGTAATAGAGTAATTTATATTGGTTAAACACACACAGGAACATTAGAGATACATGATACTCCTGCGTATTAAATAACTCCTGTAAAAGGGATGAGTCGTGTAGAGTACTTTTTACCTGGAATTGAACCTAGAATCCCAGGCTCAGCAGCCGCGCTTGCGATTACGCGTACTACTGTAACTCGACACTAAAGACGGCAAAACACATTTACAGTACCACCAGGTTTTGTGGAGTCCTTACTAGTGCGCGTAGCAAAACACAAAGAAAGAGGGTAGACAGATTTGTAGCAGACAAATCTGTCTACCCTCTTTCTTTGTGTTGCTAACAAATTTTATTTCCGTCCACCCGCATTCTCCAGTCAACCCGCGATCATGGATTTTTCGACGCTTGCAACAGCGTCGAAAAATCGGGAGTTCAAAATCAATAACAATCACGGAAGGTATCCCGTAAGTGACAGTATAAATTCTATCACGTTGTTTTTATACCAAAAGACTGCTAAGCATGAGGGGGTTCGATTACCAGGTCGGGCAGTTTTATTTGGTTTTTTTCCGTCAGGAATTCGTCAGTAGCAGCTCGAAGACTGGTTTAGTGGCGATTGTTGGTCGTTACACCTGTAACGACCAACAATCGCCACTAAACCGGTCTAAACCAGTAATACGATACCCCTTGGTTGTCAGACTTTCGGGCCACTGACTACCTAGTCAGTGGCCCGAAAGTCTGACAACCAAGGGGTATCGTATTACCCAGTACTAACTGGGTTGTGGAGGTCATATAGGCAGTCGCCCCTTGTAAATTACTAGTATTCAGCTGAATCCGGTTAGACTGGAAGCCGACCCCAACATAGTTGGAAAAGACTAGGCAGATGATATTCACGAAGTCTTCAATCTTATTTTACAACAAACAATATACTACGAGACGGAAGAATTAGTCAGAGAGCTATATAAGATGTTGTGAGCGCAGTTTAAGAGATGTAGATACAATCTGTGTCTAGAATAATTACTAGATCCGGATTCGTGGTTCGGGTGAGTAATTAATGGATTAAGTATTTTTTCTTTGAAGTCATTAAGTTGTTGTTTTAACTACCGAAGAAGTTTGTGATCTCGGAGATTTTTAGGGGTCATTACAGAAATTAATTTTGAGGCAACATTACTACACTGTTAGCGGCCTCATAAAAATTGTCTTTATACTTAGTTTCAACGCTTCCTACTTACTTATGTGCCTATTTCTTTCTATTGAAAAAAAAATGATGTTACTGATATGTGACAATGGATGTTTGTACTTTTATAACTGTACCGCTATTGCATCTTAAAGCGGTACCTAGGTACAATATTGATTGTGAACTTATCATTGGTCTTCTTGTTATTGATTGTTTTTTTTATGGTAACTATATTAAATTCACTGGTTGTATTATGGTCAGTGGTGGTGTGGGGTTTTGTTATTATTTAGTGATGGAGTATTATATTATCTGTGGTGATGGTGAGGCGGCGCTTTGCCTGAACTACGTTTTGATCCTGTATTCCCGTTGTCCCCTTCACGGGCACATCAGAACGTCATATAATCCCTTACGAAAAAGTTAGTAGTTGTTAGTAGTGGTGTAGTAGTACAGTTAAAATTTCACGTATCGTTGTCCACTTTAAATTTTCATTTCTTTTTTAAACGTGGGCAATTTAGCGCGGCAAGCCTAAAACTAAAATGAAATTTATCGTCAAGGATAAGGGTTCGTAAAACCGCGGTCGCTTCGCTCGCAATTTAAATAACACTCTTTGACTTCTGTCCCCAAAGTGCCGGGCCTCCGCCGGCCTCCTTCGTCGGCCTACGGACCGGTGCCCATGCCGAATTTGGAAAAGGTTTTAACCTAAGAGGTGAGGTTTAAACAGCGAGGGAGAGGAACGCAGCAATAGGTATTATAACTCAACGGGGACAACGGGCATAATTTGAAAAGAATATAGGTATTACAATAAATTAACTGGGACAGCGTACAGGGACAACGGGGAGTAATACGAGAATACAAGGTTTTGATGGGTCAAAAAAATCCACGGTACCTACTTACATAATATTAGTTAGGCACCTTATAGGTACTGGTCCGAGGTAAGTACGACCTTTTCGTGGAAAGGAAAACACAAAATTTGAAAATATAACTTTTATTTACTATCTACAATATATCCTCATACATCAGATTCATTAAATATTTTACATTATAACAAAATATATAAGTAAATACATTAAACATGACTCCGACCTCTCGGTCTTTGGATAATTTCATAATAAAGACTTTAAAATAACTCACTTTAATATTAGTACATTAACTTTAAGGTAAAATAGCACCTTTTGTTAGAATTTGAGAAAAAATATAAGGCACATAGAATGGATTATAGAGAAAATCTAAAGTTCCGGAGTAAGTAGATATCAAAATTTTTGTTTCTGGAAATAACGATACTATAGAGAACATAATACGAATTCCACGAATAACAAAATATTAGAATTATCTACATACTATACTAATTACATACAATTATGTCCTAAAATGAATGCCGTGACAACTTTGAGCCACATACGGGTTCGTGCGATATTTTGATGGATGTGGCATTGACCCATAGGCCGGGTAGGCGCGGTGAAATGTTTCCGTGCCGCCCTTAATGCCCTGTCACATTAAACAGAACCAGGGTCATACAGTTGTCAAGCTTGAGCAATGTGTTCTAAACAAGTTCTAAATTGATTTGTCTCTAGAACTCTTCTGGTTCTAAACTATTGTAAAACTTTCAAACCAGTGGAATTCTATTTACATTAAATTGTTCTTTTCATTACCTAATATTAGGTGTCATATTTTGAGCATAAAACCTTTTTTTTAGATCTATTCTCCGTTTAAACGGTCTCAGTAATCGTGGGTTATAGAATGTTCAAATCCGTTTACATATTTTGGTGGGAAACACAAATGGCCCACGTTTCTTAACCGTTCTACTGACAACGATAAAATCTATATTATATGAGTGTACTTGGAATAATTGCATTGTGTGTAAATGTATAAAAATTAAAATAACTATAAAATTCATAATAAAATAATTTTCATACTTTTTGGTTGTTAAAAGTACTGGAATGTTTGAGAGATTACTTGTTTTTCTTAATATAATTGCTCTTACATAAATACTTATTGGACGAATGTTGACTAAAATGAAAATAGAAGTACATAACGACTACATAGCGCGTTGGCGCTGTTTTATTTGTGCCCTAAAATCCTATTATCATTTCAATCAGATGGTTCCTTAATGCTAGGTGTTCAGATCAGTAGTTGGACGGATGCGTTGAGGTAAGTACGTGAACGAATACGCATACAAGTGACGACTACTACATACTATAATACACTGCACTCATTCCAGTCTGTGTAACTTTGATTCGTTTGGATTCGCTTTTCAATTGTTGAAGGCTGAAACAAATAAAAGTGGTATAAATACAAAGTAAGGTGAGTACGTGTGATAATTACTAATTAGGTAAATGAGAGGAATACACGCTAGCTATGTTTCTATCAAGGGAGGTGCGGTAAACATACAATATATTTTGCCGAATTGATATTTTACACGGAAGTCGTGTGGCCTTGTTGCGGAATAGTGATCAATATGTATTTGATTGTTGTGTTAACGATAAATAAATGATATCAATTGCGTAATCTCGCAACAGCAACACGTTGCTGTGACATGCTACTGTAGTAATATGTGTATTAATACGTTGCTGTTTTGTCCAGTATTAACCGGTTGCTGTAGCAAGGTGTGGCCATACGTGACGGCAGCACGTTGTTACATCAGTTTACTGTAGTCTTCGATCAACAATTAGCAACACTGTAGTACTACCTATATGGTAATTAACTGGCGAGTCAAAAGATTGCTGTAGCAAACTACAGCGACACGTCGCGTAGCATTAAAGAATTACCTAGTGAGCTAGTTGCTGTAGTATGCAACAGTAGCACTTTGGTGCAACACGTTGCTGTAACACTGTATTATATAATATATGTACCTGGCGAGTGCCTCTGGTCTCTCTGCAGCGCGATGTACTGTCTGACGAGACGTGCAACCTCATGCGCTTGCTCAGCCTGCAACCTCGTAACACGTTGCTGTAGCAGCGAGCCGCACTTCACGTCAAGGAATAGCGTGCCGTCTTCAGAACGGACCTGTTAATAATAATGAAAATTTTGTTGTAAAACTTGTAAGTACATATAAAAATAAATACGAGATTCAATTTTCCAAGTTAATTCATACAATAGATCCAACAATATCTATAACCACAATAGATCTTTATCACATTGTCGTCAGTTATGACTAACACTAGGCGTCACATATTGAGATGCCTAAATTACTATCGCTGGACATAACACACAGCGCCATCTTGTGCCACAATAAGCAACGAGGCTTGTGCTGTGGATACCATAGTTGTCGTCCTCACATAGACAGTTTTTTTTTTTTAATAAAACGAGCTGTTTAATTTGAACGCACAGCTCGGCGTTTACAGTTGAAATTCTAAACAGTACAATAATATCAATATGTACTCTTCTAAGATAACGTACAGAATGAATGAATAAATAGCAATAGTGACCTTCCTAGTGCTAATAAGCTCTGCGTAGGGCCAGTGCGTGTCGGTCTCGTGCGTGGCGGGGTGCAGCAGGTGCACGCCGCGCCGGTTGAGCGCCAGCACGAGCTCGCGCCACTCGCCGCCGCCCGCCACGCGCCGCACCGCGAAGAACGACGAGCCGAACAGCGGCCAGCGGGATAGGACCTGGGGACCGAAATATTTGTTACTGTACTTGTGGTACATTTACAGCAAGCTGACCTTGCTCTATGCCGCATTTGCCAAAACTAAACACATTTAAAACTGGTCTTCTGAGGATTTGATTGCGTGTCATAAGTGTGATGACATTCAAGCAATTCGCTAATCTATCATTATAACTATAAGTTGTAATGGGTAAACGAGTCTGTAAAAACCTTAACTCAAGTTGTCAATATATCATAATTTAGGGTTCCATTCCTTTTTGTGTACAGTAAACTAAGAAGGACAGTCAAACGAATTTCCATGCTAATAATTTGAAATTGACAGCGTCTTTATTTCTTTGTAGCTATGGCGGTTTTCGTAGTCTAAGCCAATGTCTATGCAGTAACATATAATATTTTTTAATGAAGAGTACATAGAACAATTAAATAAATATATAGACAAGTTAGTTCGTTACCTGTAGAACCTTAGCTTTAGCAGCAGCAGGGGACAGAGTCCTGACATGTTGCCACTCCGCCCCCAGCCACGAGGCCCACTTGTTAGGGCGCGGCTCCCGCAGCGCCAGCAGCGGCTTGGGCAGCAGGAACTTCAGGTCCCTTGCCTGCGCGCCGTCCGCCAGGCCGGCCGCGCGGTGCAGCAGCGCCGCCACCAGCGCCGCGTCGCGCAGCACGGCCGCGCCCGGCGCCGCGCCGCCCGGCAGCACCAGCAGCAGCCCCTCCAGGTAGTCGGGGGCCACCTAGGCGGACACCAATACATTATCAGCGAGTCATTATCCCCGTACTCCCACGGAAACGGGAACTAAGCGGGTGGAACCGCATGACGTCCGCTAGTGACTATTAAGTAGTCAAATTTAAGGTGATTCATACGGGCTGTTCCCAGCCATTTTCCCGCTAGATGGCGTTGAAGTCAACATTTTTAGTTTATTTGGGTTTTTGTGTAATTCGAAAATTATTAAGTCGTAGGAGTAGAAAACGCGGTTATCGGACATTACGCTTTATCGAACTGGGTCATATCATTGCCACAAAATCCACCCAATTCGACACAAAGGTGTATTTTAAAATCTGCCATTCAATATAGTGTCGTTTACACACACAGACGTGAGTGAAAACCTAATTCCTACTTTTACGAAGATTTAACAGTAGATGGCGTGAATGAAAAAAACAAGTCTTTCATTTTTCTTTATGGGTAGATTGGTATATCATCATTATCATCAGCCTGTAATGTTCACACTGCTGGAACACGGCCTCCTCTCTATGAGAGGGAATGGGTTATAATCCACCACTACATGTTCTAACGTAAGGTGGGGGTGGATATTGTACTGTATAACGGGCTAGTGTCCGCAACTTCACGTGCGTACGGGGTGGGTAATCGACCATCTACAAATCAAGTAGACTTGGCATTATCTCCCTATTGATACTGGCTGCTGTGGCCAACGACTAACAACTGACTCCATGAACCTCACCATTCAGGGTCTTAGGAATCCGCTGCATGCGGGAAGTACCAAATCATGTCATTGTTACGATGTTTAGAAGAAGCCTACGTCTAGTTCTATTTTATTTTAATTTAATATTTAGCTTTTTTCTTAACCGAAAGCGCGTCCATCCTCTCTCCTATTTAAAATTAATTTTGCTGTGCCCGACAGGGTCCACGAATGATTCAATGTTTTAACATACCAACTGTTATATGTAGACATTATGGAATACAATAAAGTATTGAGTTGATAGTATAGTTGTAGACGTTTTTTAGTTATATGATGAAGACGTACCTGGTTGAACAGCACTTCAGTATACAGCGGAGGTGCATCGTTCCTCAGCGGATGGTGCCACACGGACCGACAGAAGATGAGGTAGAAGGGATGGTGCGCTCGCTGTAGCTCCGTAGTGACGTCCAGGACGTACTCGTCGCCTGACAGAGGCATGGTCAGCGCGTCTCCTGCCACTATGCAGTACAGGGAGAACTCTGCGCGCTCAGCTTCGCTGGTTACGCCGATCTGGAAATGTAAGAGTTAGGTTAGGTATGTAGGTGTGAGGTGATGGAGATACAGTATACTTTAAGTACTTGAAGAAAGAAAATAATTCATCTGTTATGGTCCAAGATGTTTAAAGAATACCTACTGACATCTTAACTTGGGTTTATTTTTACATTTAATAGAGTGCTACAGAAGTTTAAATAAAGAAAAAATACAAACTGAACAGTTAAAGACTATAGTAATTATTTTTCAAAACAAAAACGGGTTCTTATCGCACTACGATTAGGTTCAACATGCAATGTTTTTTACACGTGTGCGTTTTTTTTCATTTATCCGCACTCGTGCAGAAATAAAATTTTCCACAGGTACTTATACGAAGTTTAAATCGGTTCAATGCAGTCGGAGGTGATTTTTTTTTTAAATTTCGACAAATCAATTTATCAAAAAATATTTACGCCGTAAAGAAGTCACGGCGTTTACGGCGTAAATATTTTTTGAATGTTCAAATTGAGTTTATAAATAGAATATCATAGATAAAGTAAAATTAACATTCCATTATTTAATTTTATAAACAAATTAACGTTCTAAATTCAAAAATATAAAAAAAACTATTTTTTATATTAGGCTGTTTAGTGGCTTCATGCCTTTGCTTGTCCTTCAATCTGGCGAAAGCAAAGCGCAGAAAAAAAAGCAAATTAAAATCACAGTTTCCTAATATTTCATGACAAAAATATTTTTCGTTCTTTTATTTTAAGTACTTCTTCAAAAGTGTATTGAAAAACGTCGTTTGATACACGTGGACATTTGCTATCGCAGCTCTCGGCTCAATAACACCCGAGCCGTAGGCGAGGGTGTTAATTACGCCTCGAATGCAATAACAAAATTTCTTCACCTGTATCAAAATGTACTACTTGTTGATGTCGATGAATGACCTGTACAGGTTTTATATCAGAATCCATACAGGTTTTCAGAAATGGTGAGCAGTGAAATGCTCCTCCACTGGAATAGAAGTATCTTTCGACAAGACGGGTATTGGGCTACTAGCCAATGATGGGCGTCACAAAGTAGTAACTGACCAGTTCGCAGAGCTCCAGCACGATGTCCTGCACGACAGTGGCGCAGCGCGTGTTGACGACCCGCTCGGCGCCGCCCGGCAAGCGGTACAGCTGGCGCCGCGCCGAGCGACCCGCTGATACTGCTGTCACCTGGTACATCAAGGATAGAAGTTTACTACCTAACTAAATACGGACAACGATCAGATTAGTTTTAAATTGTAAATCTTGGCCACTTGTTATGGGTCACAAAACACAACAACAAAACACAAAACCACGGACAAAATCACGGATATTATCCCGTAAGTACTTTAAGTGTTGTTATGGGTAGTCAGAATTCCTAAAGCTTCCCAACCAATCTTACCAAGGGGTACCCACACTAATTGGATTAAGTAAGTCAGATAGGCAGTCGCTCGATGTTAAATACTTGAATTCAACTGCATTGACCACAGAATATTTCCACCACAAGACAATGACGAGGTACTTTTAGAAAAAGCTATTGAAACCCTTGTATAAGCTCACCTCCTCGACACTGGGCACGTTCTTCCTGCCGCCGCAGCGCAGCGTCTTGCGCAGGTTGGCGAGACACACGGCCGCCGTGCCCTGGCAGGGCCGGCGCCGGTCTGCTGCCGCCGCCGACAGGTACTCCACCAGGAACGGCCTGAGGAACAACACATCCAATTATAGGTGCGGTGAAACAGTAAATACAAACACAAATGAGGGAGTACTATGCAGTTCTGCCTATTCTTTCTAAGAATATAGGCCTGATGCTATTAAGTTTTTTTGTAAAAATTATAAAAAAACTTGCCAAATATGTTAGTAAAAGTGTCGCGAAAATGTGGCCCTAAACATGATCCCTGGGGAACTTCAAAGTGTTTAGCAGCTTGCGTGTTGATATTTGATTAAAAATTCATTATTTCTATAACAAATTAAAACTGTTAACTTTTACCAATGGCTCAAATTACCATTTATGGAGTATTGTGACAGTGAAGTACAGAATAAATCGTGATTTACAATGTCGAATGCTTTAGAGAAATTACATAACGTCAAAGAAACAGTACCTACGTAACATCGAAATCATCAGAAAACTTTTTTAGAGACTATGCAGGTGAAGTTGAAGTCTATTTAAGCCGATGGTTTGTTGTTACAGTCCCTTTAACATCTTAGCACTGTATTACTAGCTAATCTGAAAATCATAAAAGATGTGTCATGACTAGAGGGAAGATTTACCTTAGCGTGTCAGAGCAAGTGAAGTAGGCTGCCAGTATGGACATGAGGCGCCAGGCGCGCTGGCACGAGTCGCCCGAAGGAGACCGGTTCGAGGTCGTCTGCTTCATCAGCTGGCAGTACACCTCGTCTCGGAGTTCTGGTACTGAGTGGCAATGCTGTAAGGAGAATGGGCACAGAATATACAGGACTGTAAAGAGTCATCTACAGTTGGTGAGTTTAATATTAAGAATAACAATGTAGTGAAATAAATACATAGTTGAATTATTGATATATTTCAATGTAACTTTTCTAATCTCTTTTTAAAGGACTTATTGTTGGAATGCTTATTATGATATTTTCACTGTTGTACTTAGTCCACTATTTTGCCACTTGTATCACATCTTCGGTAGTATAGTGGTAAGTATCCCCGCCTGTCACGCGGGAGACCGGGGTTCGATTCCCCGCCGGAGAGATTCTTTTTGTTGTCATACAAACTATGTATGACATGGTTTGGCCGTAAGATTTTTGGGCCTATTTTATAAGCGAAAAAGTGGCCATTCAATAAAATAAGAAAGTATAAATAAGTACTAACCATAAGCACAGTATAAACACATTTAACTTCAGTCAAGTCCTGGTGCATTTGTCTCTCATTGGGCTGCAGATCGCCGCAGTATGCGCGCACGCACGTGAAGCACTCGAGCGCGGGCGGTGCCAGCGCGGCTGGCAGGCGCAGTAGTGGCGCGCGCAGCGGCGTCGCCTGCCACTTCACTACATCCGTCTGCGCCTTCCATGTCCATTCGTTGCGTTTCGCTTTGCTCTTGAGGGAGGAATCCGCTTTCAGGATTTCTAGCCTGTGGGTGGAATAGGTTCCTTAAAATACGTTGCATTTAAAAACAGTTTTCAAAGGTTCAAATGCAAAGTTAAGTTCAAATAAGTACTCTGTTGCATAATTCTTTACGTTCGCTTTACGTTGACAGGGTGCGCTGTTGGTCAACACACTTGTGTAATAGTTTTATTACATATTTAAGGAAATGTGGAAGAGACATCGATGCACTTACAAACGGATACCACGTATTCAATAGATACATCATTAAACATAGTTCCATACATTTTGTCCGTTTTGGTATTGCAGTTTTGTAGGACACTGCTGTTTTTTTTTTAATAACCGGTGCACAATTTTTATTTAAAATGGTTTAGTATGATGTGCTGACTACGTGGTAACAGTTTAAGTTTAGTGTCGATGTCCCTTTCACCCTATATAATGATGAAAATAAGAAAAACGAGATGGCGGCGTCCGTTAGTTCCGATTTTGGCCACGCGCCACATGATCCATGTGCTTAGTTACAATACCTAAGTCTATCTCATAAATGAAGTGGACTGCTTAATTTTAAATTATTTAGATTAAGATATTTTTTAATGAAATACAAATATAATAGAAATACTGTCACAGCGGCAAAATTGTTACATAAGTTGCATTCATGAATTTTAATAGTTTCCGGTGGTAAATATATGTTTCGCTAATTTGGATGTTATATTAGCCGAAGAATTTGTGACAGATCAGGAAATGTTATTACTAGGTTTAATTTATTTGTATTATGTGATCTATGGGCGTTACCTTTCGCTCATGCTTCTTATTAATTGTAGAGAGGTGTGCTAAACGAATAAAGATGAGCAAATCGCTTTCCATCAATTTTGCAGTGTCATTCCTCTGTTTATAAAATCTTTGAGGCAATCAACAGAACATCACGCCTGTAATCCCCGACGGGTAAGGCAGAGGTGTATCTATTAGTACACCCACATTTCGCCAGTTACGTTTAAGTCCCATGTAATCAGGGCGCGAACCTATTAGGCATCAGGAGGGCTTTTAGGTTATTATTGAGGCAATCATTTCGTAATTTTAGGCAATATTTCTATGATGTTAGAGATCGATGGTAATTCTTTGATGATTGACGATATAATTGGTCCTAAACGACTTGGGTCAATTAGATTTTTCATTGGCAAGGTTATGAAATCATAGGATTTTAACGAAGAAGGTTTTAAATCATTTGTAGTTTACTCTCAACAATATGAAAGGCAAATAATTAAATGTTTTATAATTTAACGCATGACATAACACGAATAATAAAGCTTTTGATTTCACTATAAATACTCAATTTGGTCAGACGTAGATTATTAGGTAAGTATTCAACATATGTGATTGGCTTATCAGCCTGATATTAATGAATAATTCACATAACATTATTTGAGATCCGACATAGAATTAAACATATCGGCCTAGAATTTAATGCGATTTTTATTCTATTTTTGGATGATGTAATTTAGAAAAAGGAATAATTCGTAGCTATTTGTTGCGGTAGCGGATACCTATGTCAGAAAATTACTTGAAATATGTAGAAATTTGCTTGAAGTATGTTGATGTATATGATGTGTATGTATTTATATTGTGGTAAAAAGTTTAGTATGCTAAGCCATTTGTAGTAAACTTACTGAAAATAAAAGTTTAAAGAAACCGCATTGAGCTCAACATCATTCACAAGTCACAACTCTCTAAACACAATCGAGCAACACTGCAACTTAGCTGTTTATTTTCCAAACGGCAGCTGAAAACCGCAACTTAATTTCCATTTTCTTATTTTCCCAACATAACGAGGAGCTAATAGCGCATTTCCTTCACATCGACAGGAAGTGGCAGTTAGCATTGGATGCAAATGAGTGCATTGAGCGCATGCGCAAGCCGTGAGGCGCGAGGTGTAGACAATAGAGGTGCGCACGAGTGGACGAGCTGGCCACCGTGACGGCGCCGCGGCGCTAGCGATTAGTTAAATGGATAGCCCTACCTACATACTCTCACTTATAGCTGTAACTTATTGTAGCAACAAAGAAAAATCATTTTTTTTTTCGCACGGGAAATCATCAAATGACTCCTCCCGCTCTGGGCGGAGCAGGAGGGAGTGTCAGACTGTTTCTGCAAAAACAAGAAAAATCCTTGGTGCAGAAGAAAATGTTCAATGGACAAGTTTATAAAAGTAAAACGTGTAAGATGTAACCTTGCTAGCTGTATTGAACATTCAAACTTCTTCATAAAGTTATCCGATCACAATCGGGGATCACCGTAGTCAATCAAACAATCTAATTAGTCTTGTTTACCGTAACAAAATAAACTGACAAAAAAAATCTCCCTTTGATAGACTGCATAGCTAATTCCCTACGTTTTTTGTAACGGTTACTAAGACCATATAAAAATGAAATTAAGACCATCAATTAGAAAATTAAAGCCAAATACCGTGAAGGAAGTAGAAGGAAAGCCGTTTCCACGGTCTCGTTTACATTTTGATTCGGATTTTTAAAAATGGAACCACGTACATGGAGTTCGTTCTGCTTACACAAGCCGTCTAATGTCCGACACTCACGTAGTTGTTACGAAACTAACAGACGTAACAAAACAGAGGCTTTTCGTTTTAACAAACATTTATGCGTAGAACTAGAAACATTATTCATGTCTTGTCTTTAGGTTACAACTAATACAATGATATGTCTGCTTTTAATGCAAACTGAGACCATCTTATGAACTCTAGCTCTGGTTATCCTTTTTCTACCAAATAACGCATTTCCAAAAAGTTTTGCAAAATTGGACCAAGACCAAATGACAAAATTTTACAAAATAAATCTGCCTACTCAAATTCGTTTGTTATAGTTTTACGCCTAGATTTTATTTCGAAAGTTAGACACGCATTTCCTGCCTCAAATCGTGTTATAATCAAAAACTTTCATGACAAGGTAATTAAAATTACGTATGTGTAGGTACATTTATCACATGATTCGTTATCGTGATTAAATCGGTACCTACATTGCCAAAAAGGAGAAACGCTAAAAACTACTTATAATTGCGATTTTCGAGAAATTTGCATAGATTACATATTAAAATCAGAGAGACAAATGCTATAAAACGTTTTAAGGATATCCGGATTACTTTCTATGACTTTTATTTTGGTTCAAACCCTACCCACTTGCATGTCTTAACAAAGTACACTAAGCGACACTTAAATGGATGCCTAAATAAAAATGAAAATTTGGATTTGCGACGTTCAGCACAACACCGAGAGTTGAAATTCCAACAAATATAATATATCTGTAATAATATATCAGCATTCATGTAGGTGTTGCTTAATACATAAAAACTAAATCGGGCATAAATCCAGAAATTTAGGCGTTCTAAACAAATAACAATAAATGTTTTAAAAGGAACGAACCAACGGAATGCAACTTTGTCGGGCGAGTTTACGGAAATAAAATGAACATCGTTATATATCGGGATATCCTTGATTGCGCTATGCTTACGATTTCTCACGTGGCATTAAAGGAATGGCCGAGTTATGTTGTGTACTTCGTACTACGTCGATATCAATCGATATAATCAAAACGTCTTATTCTACTTTCGTTGTTTATACAAGAATTAGCTAACAAACACAAATGAACATGTTTCGCTGACATTCGGCACTCAGGCAATCATAATCTCAGGCAGGTTAAAGTTTTAAACGCCCCTAGTCTAGATTACAAGTGCTAACGAGTAAAATGGTGAATTTAACTGTCGACAGCATGACCCACTTGCTGGAATGTCATAAATGGCTATATTAGTGCAGTTTGAGGACCTAATGGACGCTACTGACGATGACGCTGCTATTAATGTTTACCACCTACTGACGCTAAAAATACCATCGACTCGAAAAGAAGAAATAACCCGAGTAAATATAAAGAACTTCTCAGCAATTGACGTAAATACTGAGAAAATAACTAGGCAGTATTTGTCTCTTCAAGAGCCGTAATTGCAAACTTTCAACCCATAATTAGCGATGAGTGAATAAGTTCAAAACATTATTTCCCATATATAATTACCCGTGGAACCATCGTGACATTTAAAGACGGTTATAATACTTATGCGTTAAGCTGTTGCTCCCGGCTGTCATTTGTAGATCTTTGACAGTCGTTACAGGTAGTCAGTGGCCCAAAAAGTCTGACAACCAGTCTTACCAAGGGGTATCGTATTACCCAGTACTAACTGGGTTGTGGAGGCCAGATAGGCAGTCGCTTCATGTAAAATACTGGTATTCAGCTGCATCCGGTTAGACTGGAAGCCGACCCCAACATAGTTGGGAAAAGGATAGGCAGATGATAATTATTAAGGTGTCTAATTTAAAAATAACAGCTTTTTACTGAAAACGTTTGAAAGTATATACTTCCGGTAAAAATAACAAAAAATAAATTGTATGTCTGTCTGTTTGTTCCGGCTAATCTTCGAAACGGCTGGACCGAATTTGACGGGACTTTTACTGGCAGATAGCTGGTGTTATAAGGCCTAGTTTTAACTTTCATTTTCGAAAAATAATAAAGGATCCGTGCAAAAAAATTAAACCCCTTGAAATTGTTAACAAAATCCGATTCAAATAGAGAAGTAATACATTTATTAATTTATAATTATTAATTTCACGCGGACGAAGTTCGCGGGTAACAAATAATTAAGTCGGGCTGATTCTACTTGCTAGAATTTTTAAAAGTTGGTACTTATTTGAAAAAAAGATGGCGGTTGCATTTCTGAGTTTAGTTGCGCGCTAAAAAAAGCTTATAAGACAAGTAAGATTTGTCCAAAAAGGCATGGCACAAGAAAGTTCGCAATTAACAAGTTACATTGATGATTCTAGAGATCAGATTAAAAAAAATGCTGTTAGGTAAAATGTCTGCAAGAAGACATGTGGCGCTTACAAGTGACAAATGATCAGCAGGGTTATGACGTAACTTTCTGATATCCAGTGACTATCAAGCTTCGGTTGTACACCGAACTTTGATGACAACCGTGAATGTCATTATATTGGTATTACGTATCACACTGAGTGGATATCACTTTACGGTGACTAACAGGGTCATACATAATACGAAACTAACCTTTTGACAGTTAATTGATGGACACTGAGCCCAGTTACTATCATTGCGAGCTGTCAACAGAGATACGTAATAGCCCTACAGATCAGAAAGTTCAATGCTGGGACAACGATACTAAAATAAGGTTTTAAAAGGAAAGAAGACTATTGACTGTTATTTCCTGCCTGAGCACAGGGCTGAGGCAAATATGGATGATTTTATCTTGAGAAGTTGCTAAAGTGTCGTCGATTTTGTAATGGGGCACCTTGTCAGATAGTATTGCCAGCAAACAAACAGTATAACAATTACCAAGATAAATTACAGGGTAATAAATATCAATAATTAAATATTCTTTGAATGGCTGAGTATTTAATTACTTCCGTGAGTGCCGAAAATATAGCTTAGGTCAAATACCCAAGCCCAGTAGCGCTTATTTATTTAAATTAATGATTAAATAAAAAGCAAGTGTCAAAAAAGAAAGAAGTGACAGCTGTTAGTTTTTAAATAACGGTTTGTAGAGATGTGCACACAGTGAATCGATATAAAAACGTCATCGCAATGATTTACTGTTTTATCAGTTCGCGTGCATGGGCGCATTTTTTGCACGTTGGAGGAACTACGAGTTTATATAGTTTATTAGATACATGGGAACAGTCTTTGACAACTTTCTATTGTAGTACACGGTGCGTGCTTATATAGTGAGGTTATTAAGGTTGTACAACGCGCAAGTAGATTAATAGGTCGGTAGGGTTAAGGGTCATAGAAAAATATTCATTAGTTGAATTCTGCGGTTCAAAATGCTATGGCCACTAAACTATAAAAGCGAAGGTATCAACATTCAATTTCAGCTCTTCATTCATGATTTTATGGAAAAAAAAATGTGATAATATCACGTTTTTTTTCTCCATAAAATCATATGGTGGTGACCATATCACGTAGGTGCTACAAATATAGGTACCTAGACAGACAAATGAATGATCAGATAAAAAAAAATACATGTGACAGATATAAATGATACTTAATCTACTCATTACTGTGATAAGCTTCAAGTAATTAAAAACTCGGTAATGGGCTGAGCACTGCAATTAACACACTAGCGCCACTGTTAATTAACGTGACAACCCACTGACATTCCAAAGTGTAGCCACAACAAAAAAAAAACAACAGTAAACAAACACAATTTCCACGAAAACAAAACACATCACAAAAAAAATGCTCTCACAGTAGCTCGTTACCGCTCTCTTCCTCTTCGAACGAGATACCATCTTCGTCAAAACCGTCACTCGACAGACTGTCTTCAGTCATGTCTGTGTTGCTCTCGCCTAACGATTCGATCGACATCGTTCGACGGCTGATCACTGACTAAACGTATCGGGGAAAGTGCTCGACGGCGAGGAAGTAAATTCTGAATAATTTACCGATTCATTTCGGCTTTCAAAACGTTACTCGTGTTTACGTATTTAGCGGTAACGTCATTATTCCGATTCGATTGGTGTTACGCGATTTTTTTCTTCCTACTTTGTTCGGCGGTCGTTGATGTATCGATTTACATGTGTGTCAAAGTTGTAATAATTGACTCGTTAATATTTATGTTGATTAAAAATGTTAACATAATAATGTAAATGTAAAATAGAAGCAAAATCGTGCCAATTTTAAAATTTACATGTTTGTAGCTACACTTCTTCACTTCTGATGCAAAAGTTTTATCCTTTTTGCCATTAGTCATGTTTAAATAATTCATGTTTCACAATAAAAACGTAACGCAAGCACTCTTTTAACTAAAGGACTACTAATGGATGGAAACACTGTAAACACTTTTAATAACTGTAATTACTGCAAACACGAATAAAAATTGAACGCCACTATTACACACAACACCCCGTTTATCGACACAACAGATAATTGGAGAACTAAAATACTGGCTGGTAAAGCAAAAGAAAAAAATTAAAAGTCACGAATGGCGAGCTTTAAAAAACTGTAACGGTACAAAAGAGGCGTGAATAGTAAACTTTAATCAATTCGGATACTTGCACTCTATGCTTGATTCGCTCTGCCAGTGCACACGGCATGACCGAAGGTTACACTCGCTCTGGCGACGATTGTCCCGCGACCTCTCAGGTGCGTTCCGCGCCAACGGTGCTCATCTACTAACTAGGGCTGCTCTACTTACAGCCAAGCACTTTTTATGGCGCATTGTTTTCTTAAAATTGCACCCGAATCTGGTTTACAAAGGTGTTGCTTAATAATGAAAATTCATTACGAAAAAGCTTTTGTTTTCTTTGTAACTGGGCCGTGAGTCTTCAAGACAGGTTGCCACGCATGCTTCACCGAGTCGTTCAAAAACTACGAAAGAAATGCTCTCCCAAACGTTACAGTTCAAACGGTTTTGAGTAAATAGATGAATTATCGCGTTGCAATAGGTTAACATAACTTCTCAAGGAAGTATACATTAAGATATTTTCCGTTCTCTTAGAGCGGAGCAGCATTATTATGATATAACTAAACAAGTAAACTGTAACACTTAAACAGGCTATTGTTCCGTGGAAAGCAGAACGTATTTTAGATATTAATATTTGGTAAGGAGTCCAGATTTCACAAGATAACAGAAATTGCAATCATTTGAAACGGATTTTAATGGGATGTTACAAGTGTTACAGCTGATAATTACTTTGGAGGAGCATTTGCTTAAGATAAGAAGATGGGTTGTTGTGAAAGAAGGCATGCCTAAGCAAGATGTGGACGCAGAGTTGACTGATGATCGGGATTAGAAGAGGTATTGCACAGCTCCTAATTATTTGATTGCGAAGGTGAGTGTTAATCATTCATAATGAGCCATGAATCATTAAAAGCTTGACTTGGAGAGTGCGAGTACCTACCACAACACAGTTGAACTACAGGAGCTTCAAAACAAATAGATTTGCAATAGGCATCATAGACAAGCCCAAAACTACAGTAAATCAAATCAAATCATTTATTCTTTGCAAACATGGGTAATAAGTACATAGTAAGGCAGATGCACAAAGATCTAAATAAAGATGCTTAACTTATGTACTTACGTATAGTGTATAGACCATATTGTGTGCATACTGAATACTAAGATCTGACAAAAGAGGAAAATCCTGAAGACGATGTCCAACATAGGACTACAATCTAAACTTATGAAACGACTGGCGAAATCTAACTACAGTTTGAGATTTCAGGGATTTAGCCATAATTAAGCGTGATGGTTCTGAATGAATAACCCCCGAATACTGTAACGTCACTCAAAATTTAAGTAGCACTTATATTTAACAGATACTCAAAAGTGACGTTTGGCCATATGAAATGTAATGTTTAGGAGCTGCTCAAATGTTAAGCAGACCTTAAATTTTGAGTGACGTTTCAGTATTCGGGGGTAAGAGTGATAGAGTGACGACCTGACGACTGACAAGGAGGAAAAAAACGACCCCAAGGAACATGGAAGAAGGGTGATGGTGATGAGCATGGTGTTACTATCCGGACAACCCTACATACTTCCATTAACGAATTGCAAATAAAAACAGTTCAGCAGATACCTGGAACATGTAAGAATCCTTCATTCAATGTAAAACGTTTACCCACGCGTTTTTTAGAAAGCATTGCACAATGTGGAAACATAACAGCTACTGTTCAAACTTGACTTGCAGTTATTATTTTTGTTCGCGGGTGATTTTAATAATCCTAGATTGTTATAAATCGCTTCCTGTAATTTTGTTGTGTTGCCAGCATACTTACCGTGTCGCTGATATTGATATAATAGGTTTAATACTTAGGTAAGAAGTTAACAACCTGTTGTTGCAAATAAAAACTAACTTGGTTCCAATTAATTAATTCTTTACTGTTATCAGGGCGTCCTAAAGCGGGTCGACGATATCGTTAAAAAATCGCAAGAAAAATCTCGGATGAGGCACGCACAGAACCGGGAAGTGTGACAGAAGAAAGGGGAGGCCTATACCCAGTAGTGATTCCGGGCTGATCATGATGTTATCAAGGCCTAGCTTATCCCATCGGTCCTCTTGTGTAGACACAATATCATCATTCTCTTGCCCTCATCCCAATTTATTTAAATACTTGGTCGGCGCTCACATTAATTGGATAACTGGATTTAAGGTTGCGTTTTTACTACATATAAATAAACAATCAAAACTTCATAATAATGTTTATAACACATTTGCTCGTAAAGGGTCTCTTATTTCACCAATTTCAATATCGTAATGTATCTCATTACGCACTTGTGCTGTAAAGTAAAATGCACAGTTTATACTTTTTTAAATCTTAGCAAAGAGTTTTTATGTCAGAAAAGTGGTCAACATTTTATGAATAAAATTAACTTTGGGAGATGAAATATAATAAATAAACATTTAATTCTTTAATTTCATTAATTTTCACAATAAATTACAACCATTTATCTGTAAAAAAAACACAAAAATATTAATTTACTTTATTAGTAATACTGGCTGTTTTTTGTGTCTTTGCCTTTAAAAAAAGCGCTGATGCGCGCGCCTCGCTAATTTGTGAACGAGTAAAAATGATTCCGCGCGCTTTTTCTTTTCGCTGTATTGTTTTTATTTGTTTTTTTTTTTTATTTCCTCGCAAATATGTTATAAAACGTCGTATGACATACGTGCGCTTTGATAATTACAGCCTCTGCTTTTTTATCGCCCTCGCCTACGGCTCGGGCAAACAATATCGCCTCGGCTGTAATTTCAAAGTTACCGCACTTATATCATAATGTACTATAATATACGTTGGTCTTCTTCTTAGCGTGTCGATGAAAATCTAAATCGTGTCGGCCCAGAACTGAGCGACTAGTTTGGCGCTCTCGGTAGCGTCCATCAGTTCCTGTAGTGAACAAACAACAGGACACGCAGGACACGATATTAAGTACCCCATCGTTTGTGGAACAGCACCACATTTACATTCCAGGGCAGATTCATTAATGAATCTCCACCTGAGCAGGTTATCGTTGCTGCGGCCAACCTGGGTCCGGAGTCTATTAAAATAAAAAATGGGATTGGTAAGGATGCACTGCCTCGCCACAGCTTTAGTCTTTCCGTGGAATTCCTGATGCGAAAACTAAATCCCACTGCTCGACCTGGGAATCGAACCCAGGACCTCATGCTCAGCGGTTGCGTTTGACCAACGAGCCAGTCTCACTAATACCGTTTCTAAAACAAAAACTTCGCTCCAATAAATCAATCAATCGCGTGACAGCATTTAGACTTGTGAACAATTTTTCGTACATCACTTCTCAATTAGGCGGTTACAACTGAACGATTATTTTCTAGTTTGGCAACATTCATTTGGCAACGAACGAATTCTTGCTGAGGCGAGGAGGCAACATTGTACGCCTGTTCCCATTTTGAAAAAACTTTATGCTGGCTGCATGTCGTGTGCAAAGAAAAATGCATCCAAAGGGAGACCCAATAAGACTCATTTGCATTCGAATATTTGTTTGTCCGGCTAAAATATAAACTACGATACAATTACTGATGGTCTGATGCAGGAAAGGACTTAGAAGAACTAGTTCAAAATTCAATAAAATACTGAGGACCACTTTGAGAATATAATAAATAATTCCTACAAGTTATTGCAAGGGTGAAAGTGAAAGATGAAAGCAACAGTGAAGTGCAAGAAGTTACTGCTGGAGGTGCCGATAGAAGACAAATGTGTATAGCGGGAATTTCAAATAAATTGTGCTATACAGGGTGTAAACAACCTCATCACGAAGCCGTCAACCAAGCATTTTGTACATCAAACTAAGTTTCCCAGCAATAATTTTTGCGTAAAGTACCTAACTTGACGCAAAAATTATTGCTGCGAAACGACTTTTTTTTTGTGATGAAAAATCATGTTTTGTAGTAGAACTCAATGTAACGCACTCAAAACATTGTGCTGATGGATGGATTGAATAGTACGGGGGTCGTGGAGGTGTTTAAAGTAAATATCTTACATTAAAAACTTGTATTTAAAAAACGCCTGTCAAAAAGTTGGAACTTTGACCCCCAATATCTCAGCAGGGCTGGCAAGCCTAATATCTTTTTGCAATCAATATTTGAAACCGACGAAGTTCAGACGATCAACGAATGATAAAATATCAGTTGAATTTGAGTGCCACCTGCTCTAAAGACCATGCACTATTGGCGAGCAGTATGTTGACTTGAATTATCTGCTAGTGTTTATCTACTGAATGGATAGATACAGTACAATTTATACTAACTAACATTTAATATTAGTGAAGGAATCCAATAATAACTTATTTACGTGTATTGTCGTCACAAGTACCGGTCACTAAACATAGATGGCGCGGGTATGGACTTATTGGGTTTTCTACGTTAAATAAAAATGTCAGTGTTTGCTTCAAATTGTTCTCTTAACTATGCCATGTCACTTGAAGAGACCTTATTACCGACCTGTATCAAAGATTCAAATGACATAGTGTCAATTTTATTCATATCGTTCTAGAATACAGCGGGTTTCAACTTAAAAATGAATGCATCATAAAAGTAAAGGGCGCTATAAATTTCCAGTAATTAATGATCTAGCGAATATGCGTGTTACGTCTGACTAGTTAACATAACGTCGTAGACTCGTAGTAAACTATTGTCAGTCTACGACTAACGCCTTTATGCAACAAATTGCATTTAAACTGGTAAATGCGTCGCAAATGTGTGATTGGATTGTTTAGCGTTTGTAAACTTTCAGTTCTGCTGTCATTTAACGTCATTATCAGCTTTCTATTACACATCAAGAATATGTTTAGCAAAGAAATAGACACATAAATAATAGAGAAAAAAGTAAGGCCTAAATTGGTAGCGAACTTTTTTCACACGCTCAAAAATAGGGTGTACTATTGTATGGTATTATCACAATGGGTCACTTTCCCGGAAAAAATCTGAATCAATTGTCAAGACCATTGTGTTGAAAAACAAATAAACATAAGGGAGTACTCACTCTGGACTCTGTCTGAAGTGGTCGACGGCAAACTGCAGCAGTGGATGTCTGCCGTCGTGCTGTGGCGTTGACTGGTCTCTTCTTTCTTCCCTTAGTTCCCTTTCCCTTTCGCGATCCCGCTCTCGATCCCGATCTTTATCTCTGTCCCTTTCCCTCTCGCGATCTCGTTCTCTCTCCCGCGGCACTGGTGACGTCGTCTGCGCTCGTCTCTCAACGTGGTCCGTCTCTTCTCTGGAGTCTCTCGCTTCGCGCAACTCGCGTATCTCCCGAGAGTCTCTCGAGTCTCTGGACTCTCTCGGTTCTCTCGTCTCTCTAGTTTCTCGTTCTGAGACGCGTTCTTTTGTAACTCCATTTGTTGTAGGTTTGGGTTGAACCTGTAACAATTGAGGTATTGGGTTAATTGAATGCTCCATTGATAAGTAATTCGGAAGTCTTTCTGGGTAAGTCTTAAGAAGGAGTGTACGCCGTGCATGATAGTAATAATTACATAGGCTGCTCCTGGGATACCGATTTACAATCTTCAGCCACAAAAATATGTTAACAAAAATGTGTATAAGGTGAGAATGTAACTAACTCATTAGCCAATATTCGCAAGCGCTACGGCAGAGCATGGGGTTTCGAGTGCGAATTCCGGGTCCAACAGTGTTATTTGATTTTTCCACCAGTAATCTCTAAGTTTGGTTTTGTACCTGGTTGATGGCAGTAGGCTGGTCATCGTTTACATGGGGCTTAAAAATAAAATTGGCAAAATGTGGATGTTCTATTGGCCTAACCCTTCGGGGATTACAGGCGTGATGTTATGTAAGTATTTAGACGAATTCGATTGGGTGGGCTAAGAAGGATCATTACTGTAATAACAGTGTTTTTCAACTGAAACGTTAAGTTAAGTATCCCGAATACAGTTTTAAGATAAGTACGTCAAAACGAAAGAATCTCAAGATTGGCATCCGATTGCGGTACTCGCCACTCGGCCGGTGTCGGTACATCGCTGGAGATCAGGAAAGCGTGAATGTGCGCGCGCGCACGATCGCTAAATAAATCAGTTTTACTGCACTGGACCCGTTGCTCGGACTCTATACGTATCATGTCCAATTGAAACGAGGGTGCTGAGATTTACGACAAACGGTGTTTTATGATTGTAGCTACGGTTCAAATATGAAATTATTTGCGTTTAACTTCTCAATATTTGTCTTAATCAATTTATAATACTTCATTTCTTCTTTATTTGTAATTAAAACGATTCGCATTTTTTTGAGTTGATTAAGTCTAATGTCATTGTGTATGAATATTTCATGCACTTAAGTTAACTCACAGCGAGTTGATGTACTGGATATCGACTTGACTGGAAGACGAAATGTATTTATAAAGACAATACCTAGAAAAATCATCGGAACACGGAAGGCAATGCTAATGACTACCAAATCTACTAATACAGAATACGAATTTTTCATTTATTTTCCAAAAATAACACTCTAAATAGGGGACAAATTAGCCTCCATAATTAAAAAATAGAAATTGAAAGATGTAATTGAGTTACAAAACAATTACTGCGGCCTTACATATTCAATTAAAGTTATTAAAATTAAGTAGGTCAAGGTAAAAACTCAGTTAATATTCATTTATCTACCTTTGGTTTTCGTTTCAAAGTTTTTCTACTGAGCGTCCTAATAACATCGTAAAAGTTTTCCATTTTTATCAATTTTTCGTTCACCAGCACACATCAAACACAGTTCGTAATTAAATTTTTTCGCAATTTCACTAGTATCATCGACGTTATTTTTCGAAACTTGAACTAAGCGCATCAATGTTGCCACTTTCCACTTTTCACAGAGTATAGAATTTCTATTGTTTTTTTCGATAGTGCAATTTCCGCACTGCATTCGCGAGGTGCAGCGGCGGTATGCGCGCGCCGCCCGCGCCCACTGTGCCCGCCACCATCTTTATGAATATTGATGCAATCTATGTGTGCTCGCTCCGATTAATCGCGAATTTTCTTTCGTAACTCGAATTCTTTTAGTCTTTTTAACCGATTAACTCTTACCGTGAATGGGAGATATTTATGGTATTTTTTACGCGCTCCGCTAGGCTCAATTTATTTCCACGCTCGTAGTGCTCATTATCTTCAATAATTATGATAATTATGGATTATCCGATACTTTTTACATAACCGACCAACATCGAACAGAAAATATGAGTTCGTTACGTGGCGGAACTACTGCCAATATTTTAGGGTCACGTTTAAAAAAATTAAACCGATTTTGAGCTTTTATGTCGTTTTTATGTTGTCACAAAAAGTAATTAATTGTAACTTTCTTATATTTAATTGAAAACTTGGTTAACCTACCAACTTTTGAAATTAAAATAAAGCAAGACAGTTTTGTCGTGATAATTATATCTAGAAAGTCCCGAATCACGACAATAGAACCAATGTACCTACATCTGACTGAATACATACTCATTCAAAAGAAAAAGTTACACAACTTTATATGACATCCTTATACATATACGTACATTGTAAGTCTTATTAAATCAGTACAGCATTTGAATAAATCACAATATGAAACATAAAACATCGCCTGATATAACTTACCTGTTAACGCGTCTACCTAGTTATATCCTATATGAATATTTATTTATGGATATCTTCCAACATGGTCAGTTTTTGCGAAAAATTAAATCAGTTGTATAATAAATGTAGTAAAATTATGTAAATACATTTTTACCGGGCCATTTTCCATAACAGGTGTTAGCGGTTTGCTTGGTAATAGCGACATCTAGCAATGTGTGTAAGAACAGTGAATGAATGAGTAACGATGTTGATGTTGGATGCTACTTGTAGATGGCAGCACGGCACGCATGACGCGGTTTTTTTTTAAGTTGTTGAAGTTACTTCTGCACAATAAAAAAAAACAAGTTTATTAATGAAATAAAAGGCTTTTTGTCGTTGCAGAACTAAATTATATGCTACATTTAATTTTAGTTTGTTAAGTAACATCAAAACAGCAAGTTTGACAAGAACACCAATTATCTACATTGTCTCATCCGTATTACATTACATAAATTATTGTGTAACTAAAGTAATCGTTGTAATTAAAGTTTGCCTCCACGCGACAATATTTGTCTAGTTAAGTACTAATCTAGGTTCTAGACGTAGACGTAAAAGAAAAATGTTGGAATTTCATAAAATGAGATAATTTGGTTATTTTTTCTTGAGCCACTTCTGTTAAGTTATGCTGGTCATACTTAATTCCGACTAGGGCGATACAATAGGTGTAAAAAGACCCTTAAGGGAGCCGAAAGTTCTCTCTGTCTCTTCTTCCTGTAATTGTGATCATTTTTTTTTGTTCTGGGCTATGAACCTTCTAGTTAAAAATAAAGTCTGATCTGTACTATTCAATGCATCCATCAATCAATCAGCACAATGTTTTAAGGTGCGTTACATTGAGCGTTACATTGAGTTGGTGTAAACCGTGTAAATCACGGTTTACGTGATTAACACCCCAAAAAAGTTGTTTCCCAGCAATAATTTTTTCATAGAATTACTACTATTTAGTTGTACGTTTACGTCTTGTATTAAGGGATCCCGTACTAGAATATCACGCACGGTGATGATTATATGACCAATTTTCACCAGTTTCTAACCACTTAACATTTCCCATCGCGCATAGATATAATTATGTGAATGCTGGCGCAGATGTAGCCGTTTGCATGCGCAAGTGTACAAGACAAGTGGTACATCGAGATAGATGCCAGACAGATGAATAGACACCACAGTAGCCATAATTGTTAGTATTACAACTAGGAACAGAAATGGTCGGAATAGGCTCACTGACATGCAAAGTTTATACGAACTTTTAGACGACGCGAATGGCGCAGCGGTAGTGAGGCTGCCTTACTGGCTGTCCCGGGTGCGAATCCCGGTTGGAGCAAATGTTTGTGTGATGAGCATGGACATTTGTTTCCGAGTCATGGATGTTTATATGTATAATAAGTATGTTTTTACAAACAAAAAGTATCTATGTAGTTAATCAACCATCTGGTGTCCACGACACAAACCTCGTTGCTTAGTGTGGCACTAGATGGCGCTGTGTGTAATGTCCAGCGATATTTATTTATTAACTTTTGGTCACATTTAGGTCACTTGGGGTTGTCGCAATTTATTAAAAAGGTTTTGTGACAATTCAAAGAGAGCCTTTGATTTACAGGTACCTAGTAATTGTGTTACTGGTTGGGTATCGTATTATCTAATACTAACTGGGTTTTGGAGGTCAAATAGGCAGTCGCTTATTGTAAAATACTGGTATTCAGCTACATCCGGTTAGACTGAAATGATGAGTTGAATTTTTGGTTGTTCTCATACTGTGCTATAGACTACCAGTAACCAATACAACCGCGCGGATGTCGGGGTAACCTGCTCTGAGAAATACAGACGCGTCTCCGGGAACCGATGGCTGAACTGGAAAGTACTCGGGCAATTTTTTACACCGTGCGTGGAGTTCCGCTTATGTATGTACCTACTGATTGGTAATGCGAGTTATATCTTTTAGTTTTCATTTCATATATTATGGAAGTACGAGGGAAAATTGGTTTATTTTGATTTGAATTTAGATATATAACACATGTATTATTTTTCTAATCTTGTATTCAAACATATCATCTGCAATCACCGAAGGGTTAGACAGAGGAGTACCTGTAGTACACCCATATTTCGTCAGTTATAACTAGGCTTGCCAACTTTAAAAATGCGGGATAAAGATTTAAAAAGCGGGATACAAGAAATTTCGTTGAGAATGCAAAAAAACTTTTTTTCTTCGCTTAACAGGATGAAACGTAAATAAAACACCTGGTTATAGCAGTCCATACCTATTTACTTAAAAATCGGTTTAGACTAACCATAAAGAAAAAAATCTATGTCGTGCGCAGTCGATGTATGTGCGTCCCGCACACACCATGAGCGGGACGTCTCATTAAGGGTCTCAGAAACGGGACGTCCCGCGTGCAGCGGGACGTTGGCAACCCTAGTTATAACTCTCAAGTAATATAGGGGGGCTCGCCTCCTATATTACTTGAGAGTTATAACTAGGGTTTTACCATAACCGGGCCAAATTCAGATTTTGGGCTCCTATTATTGTTTAACATTTTGAACACAAAGTACACTGAATGACAACACTATACGTTCTTTGATTTCTAAGTATTTGCAGTCAGCAATTCAACTGTCAACGATTCACTTTCAATCTTTGAATAAAAGCTCGATCTTCGGTTTTTCTCAAATAGATTCCTTGTAGATAATTGGACATTTTCTTCGGTGTATCCATTAATTAAACAGTCAACATAAAATATAGCAATATCTCGCACTTTCGCGGCGAAAGCACGAATAAACATTATTTATATATGAAAGTCATTCGATGCAAGCATTTTATCGGTACCTATGTAATTGCGTATGTGGGTTCCAAGCGTTTAAAATTGTTATAAGTATTCCATTTTACGATTGATTATAATACGAAACAGTTGGATTTATGTGTGTGTGTTTGTGTGTGTGTGTGTGTGAGTACCTACTACAGGTGATAATATTTATGTGCTTCCTTTTATTCCATGGAATTTTGAATTGACTCAATATTTACTATTCGGTTCAAAATATCTATTTTTGTTTTTCGTAACTAATCAAATGTCATTAATAACTCCATATAAATCAGCCAGTAACAGCCATATTCAGTCAGCAACGTAGCATATAGTCAGTTCACGTAATCTCTCAACAGAATCTCGCTCCCCACCAAAGCTCCCCACAATCTTAAATATTCAATCAACACCTATTCAACAATATCGATTGATCTACCACCCATTTCACGTTCGGCTAAGCATAAATAGTGTAGCTCCACACATGAGCGTCAATGGAGCACGTAATGACAGGTGGGCTCGTTCATTGGTAGTCGATGTGAAAGTGAATGAGCTTTTCCTTTATCCATTAATGAATACATTTCCCTTGGAGACGCCATTGTACGAAGATTATTAATAATCACATGCATTCAATGCACGAGTTGAATGAATTTTTGAATAAATCTTCGAAAACAAAGCAAAGGAAACTGAGATGGCGTCAGGTTTTTGTTAGCTACTCGAATTGATTTACCGTTCCTATACACGGTTCAATTAAAATTATCGTGTATTTTTAAATTATTTTTAGAAAAAAAAAAAAATCACGAAAAATTAAATTTATAATATATTTGATTTTGTTATTTTTTGAAAAAAATTGTCCTAATCGTTTTGAGTTCGATGATCGAGCTTTCGGTTCCAGAGCGACCTAAAATTAACCGTGTTTAATAGTGTTATGCCTGTAATTCCGAAAGGGTTAGATGGAGATGCATCTATGGTAGGTACATTCACATTTCGCTTATGGTTTTTAAGTCCCATAAAGGGCGTTGCCATCAACCGGGCTGAGAAATTCCTGATGGAACTCATAATATCTCTTTGCTCGATCTGGGAATCGAACCCAATACCTTATGCTCAGCAGTGACCAACCAAGCTAAGGACGTTTCAAAAAATGTTTGTACATATAAACTTTTGGGAGTACCTAACGCGATTGTCATTTGTTTTTAATACTCATGAAAACAAAAGAACAAAAACTGACACAATAGAAAGACAAAAGCCAGCTGCGACCTTTACAAAGTGCGATATATCCGACCCTGCTACAAGTTAGACTACAGGTATGACCCACAGCATCCAATTATCATGCAGCTAGCACGTTCGCGACATACACTGTGAAACGACCAGATTGAATAGCGACTGAAACGTCAAAAACTACGCTTGAAGTGAAACCTTCTCCAATCAGTCGGATTATATTTCAGTTAGTTGACATACATACCAATGCCATATTGATTTTAGTACTTATATTAAAACTAGCTGTTGCCGGCGACTTTGTCCTCGTGAAAATTTTGATGTGCATGTGTGAGAAAAAGAAAAGTAAAGCTTATGTGCTATTCCAGACTATAATCTTTCTCTGTGCTAAGTTTCATGCAGATCCGTTCAGCCGTTCTAGCGTTATTGAGTAACAAACATCCCTCCATACAAACTCGGTTTTATACTAGTAGCGGGATTCTAAACTCTAAAGGCCTGTGCAGACAAGGGACTTTTGTCAGCTGAATAAAATGACTGTTCCTGTTCATTGGTTGTTTTTTCATTTATTGGTTGGCGTCTATTGGTTGTTGCAGATTGTTCGCGGACAAACTGTCTCTCGTTTGCGCAGGCCTTAGGCTTTTAAATTTAGTACTTTAAAATTCGCAGCCTAAATTCTTAGGAGTTGCAGTGGCTAAAATAGGAGACAAGAAACATATTTTAAAATCAGAAGTTTTCGTTTAGGATACAAAAATTCTACTTAAAGTTAACCATGTTCCAATTACATAAGTGCCGAAGGAGAATGTCGAAAATGAGACATATCGCGTAGGTCATTAATAGTCAGCAGTTAGTAGTAATAATAAAAATATATATATATATTGCATTATTTGCAACCATTTTGCTATACAAAATAGGCGAGACGACAAAAACAATCTAATTAGTCCGTCACTTAGATTATCAAAAAATATTTTAACCGTGTTTTTTCTTTTGTTACGTAAACCAAAATTGACGAAGATACGACGCTTTTAAAATTCTCAATACGTCACGCCATGGTATAATTTTTAGCTAGTTCTGACGTCACGAGCCCCCACTCCCGAGTTTTGATGAGTTTTATCTTTGTCAATATTCATTGATTTACAAAAACAAAAAAAACGTGTCCATTAATATCCAATACTCTAATTGACGGACTAAACAGATTTGCAATTTTTGAAACTGTCGTCATGCCTATTAGCAGGTCATACAGTTACTGCGACAATAATAAAACAATCATCATCAATCATTATTATTTGATCATCTACTCCCAAATCGGCTCCCTTCTACACATCTACACTAATAATATAAAGAGGAAAGATTTGTATTTTTGTGAGTGTGTGTATGATTGTAATGAATAAACTCAAAAACTTCGGCGCCGATTTCAAAAATTCTTTCACCATTAGAAAGCCACGTCTTTACTGAGTAACATAGGCTAATATTTTATCCCCGTGCTCCCACGGGAACGCGGAACTAGTGATGAACTGATGTCCGCTAGCCTAGTATAAAGACGGAAACAGACTTCAAACACCTCAAACGATCTCAACGAATCGGCTCATTGGCCACATTCTCCAGAACGTATACAAGGTATAAGGTACATCGACGCGCACAATTTTACCATGAATTCAGCACATGATTTAGACCCTCCAATGTTATAACAGTAAGAAAGAAAAACTGTTTATTCTGCACACACAAGATATAAATGAACAAAAAAATAACAATAGGGAGCTGAAAAACTGCGCACTTGACAAATACATAAATACTTAAAATCCGAATCGGTACTACACACAAAATACGCGCTTTGGACGTGCAGTTGGGGTCTTGCGGACATCAGCCAAAGTCACTAAAGTGTGTGCTTCGACGTCCCTTACATCCTGTATACACGCGTCGTGGTTGTTACGAGTGTGTTACAGCCTTTACACGGAACTGCTCCGCCAGTTTTTCTATCGTCCCAACCAACCTGTTCCTCAATCTTAGCTATACCTTCACTTTTCCTGTGTGATTAGCCGCTAGACTTTCCATGCTTATTAATTTTCTAAGTGTTGATTATGTTTGAGATGCAACAGTGATCATTTCCCGAGGTTTATATGAAAGTTACTTGGGACACAGGAGAAATTCTCTACTTTGAAGGTTTCTTAATGTTTTCATTGATTGATAATGATATTTGACGTCCCGAATGAGTCAGCGGTAGTGAGGCTGCCTTACGTTCTTAGAGTTCCGGGTTCGAATCCCAGTAGGAGCAAAATGTTTGTGTGATGAGCATGACATTAGTTTCCGAGTCATGGATGTTCGTATGTATAATAAGTATGTATGTAGTATATCAACTATCTGGTGTCCACGACACAAGCCTCGTCCCTTAGTGTGGCACTGGGTGGCGCTGTGTGTAATATCCAGCGATATTAGCGATATTTGTATTATTGTGAATCGTTAGTTGAGGTTCTTAGCACGGATTTTCACTACATAGTATAAAACAAAGTCGCTTTCTCTGTCCCTATATCCCTATGTATGCTTAAATCTTTAAAACTACGCCACGGATTTTGATGCGGTTTCTTTTAATAGATAGAGTGATCCAAGAAGAAGGTTTTAGTATATAATTTGCGGGCGGGCGAAGCCGCGGGCATCAGCTAGTAAATTATAAGCAACAAACAAACAGCAAACAATATAATGTTTATGTTTGCGAGCAACCAATTAAAAACTCCCAAAAACGGGCTGGTAACTCTTAATAGCATCGCTTTATCGCTAGTATTCGACTTGCCAAAACCGTATTCAGTTTAATTAATTGCTTTATTAAAACACACAATCAAATGCCCCAAGGTCGCTCCTATTATCTTGTGCCATCAAAAGAACACAGGTAACATTCCAATGCGGTATTATTTTGACGACAATATGTCAAGGATGTACCACAGAGCATGTTGTATTGTGGGGACCTACCATCATCATTAATGAATGACGATGATCACTAAATATTATAGGTGGACATTTAGGATCAGATCATAGAGAACGGAACAAAGCTTGAGCAATTTACTGGCTGTATTGAAAATAGTACAGTATCACGTATCGTTTTTCCGTACTGTCTGAACTGAACCTTCGTGAGACAAGGAAGACTTAGGCGTTCAAGACCTGTCAGTCTTATCATTGCTAAGACATATTGACACTGACAGCTCTAGAACGCGGTTCAGGTGTGCTGATCGCGTTTAGTTCCATTGGTGAAATCCGCTCTTAGTTAGGCAAGGCAACAATTAAATATTTACGAGTATACTCGTACGTGTATTCATTTTTCAAAGACATAAATATTTTATTGTTGGTAACCTGCAATTATAGTTTTCGCAAGAAGCTACCTCCGGTCAAAAGCCAAGATCGTTGCGGTGAAGCTTTCTTCGCCAACGTCTGTGAATTTTCTGAGCAATAGTGATCTAACCTATACTTTTTCATTCATTCATAGCAATGCTGCAAAACAAAACAGCAAAAAAAAAACATGTGGCCCTGTTGCAATTCTTATACAGTTTTAAAAGTCCGAGTGTAAAAAAAAACATGAATGAAGCTCAAGGAGACTTCAAAGGCCTATTATGTCAGTCGAGGTTGATAGAATACTACGTAGTGATTCTCCATAAAACAATACATAGAAGATCGCTTATTGCTACGTAATAAGCATCATTGTACAGTGCCCCAATGATAGGGTTATATAAAAGCAGAAGATTTTTTTCAAGCCTATCTATCGTCATCACTAAATGATACATTAGAACTGTCTAAACGTGTAGCATTAGTGGTCAGTGTATATGATTCTGTAATGTCTCTATTACGGTTCCAAACCGACGCTTTCACTGCACAGCTGTTATCATTTAGTGATCGCACACTTGGCGTGAAATATCAGTGAGCATCGCGTCACGGTTACTATGTGGAATACTTCCAGAGACGTCTGTGGCCCTAGTACAATTTTAAAGTTACCATCGACAGAGCTACATAGAGCTTTTGGGACTCGAATGACGTTGACGAATTGGCGTCGTTGCAAGACATTTGTCAACTAGTGTCTTTTAAAATGTATTAAAAAAATAAGATATCAATGTTAGTTAGAATTTTGCTCTAAAGCGCCAAAAAGTTCATGTAGGTACACTGTTCAGCATGATAAGCTTAAAGTTCAGGAGGAGCAAGAGATTTTATATGAAAGTAAAGGGATGAACAATGACGTCAAAATAAGGTTCGACTTCCGGAGCTAATAAGGAAGAATAAAAGTGAAACTACTCTGAGAGTGACGAACACAGGCAATCAAAGTTGCCAAGCCAGTAAAAGTCTGAAACATATGAGTCATCTAATTGAGTCATTTTATTTTTAAGCTTCGAAATGAATTACACAATGGTGGATCAAACTTCAATCTTTCAATTCACATCAGTCAGCAGATGATTCAAGTAAACTTTCCGGAATATTGTACAAAAGATACTACTTTGTCCATTTTCCCGTAAGGAATTTCATAAAGCATAGTTAGATGAGGGGCTGCTGGAGGCAGCTTGTACCGAGCGGTCTACGCTGCAGAAGACCGCTTAACTTGGTGACGCGCCGTATGTGGTCGCGATCCTCAGCATTGAGGGAGCGACGAAGACGAGGATGATTCAACTACACTTTTGCCAAAATATAGTGTTCGTAGTGTATAAAGTGTACATGACTGCTGTACGACTTTGTATGCAGCTGTGGGGCTAATGAAATGAGGCAGAGGGCTCGCGTTTTGACAGATAAAATTGACAACATACAAGCAGTGTTGCAAGACTAAAAAATTATAAAAATAAAATGTTGGAGATACCAACACTGCTTTTAGTAACAAACTTTTGAATTTTGAAATGGTCAATCAGACTATTCAAGTAACAAAATCTCCTTTTGCGGTATGCGGTGTAGGCGATCATTTCTATGCGATTCAAGTCATAAAATTTGTATAACGGATAATAATTCTATCAGAGAGGAGTCTGTTGTGCAGTCAAGGCGAACTGGTTGAATTACGCGCTTACGAGAAAGGTCGCCTCTAACATACAAGTATTTTCTTACATCATTATTGTAAGTATTATCTACACAAGTAAACACTGCACTTGTGTGGGAAAATAGTAAAACAGATTCCATCTTTTTACGATTTAAGATCTCCGACTTCCTCATTAGAATGAGATAAATCTTCGACATTTGTTTTATGTGTTTAACCATTTGTCATTTTGTGGTTGTGCTTCCGACAAGTTCAAAGATATTTCTATTAATTGATGTTACAGAATTCAGAGACAGTGGGACAGAAAAACTTGTCATGTATGCAACGACAGAATTAATGGACGCCCATGTACATGTAAACATTAATTAAAATGATGCAAATATTGAGGGTTCTTAGGATGTCGTTGTTACATCAGCCAATGAAGCACAGGTCGATGTACTTTAATAACAAGGTAAAAGGGAAACCAGTGTCACACATTTCGCTCGTTCCATATAGTAGACAAGCCTTCTATCATCGAGTTTTATACTAAATAGCCTTGCGTTATGCCACAACTCGTCTGATGTGAAACAATGACACGGCCTAGGGTGGAGCACGTTTGCCTGGAAGAAACCGATTCACTCGAACTTTAAATAAATCCAGATTATAATGATCAGGGAACAGAGAAGCCCGCAGTGAATTCCACACTGGCGGGCTAACTGGCCCGAAATAGGGGATGGTCACTGGTCAAATCCCTATACAGGGTGTAAAAAACCCCTTAACGAAGCCGAAAGGCACTTGTTATCCTTATCATTGCGATCATTTTTTTGTTCTACACCATACCTGGGAACCTTCTAGTTACGGAGATATTGGGGGTCAAAGTTCCAACTTTTTGACAACTTTTTTTTTAAATACAAGTTTTTAATGTTAGATTTTTACTTTAAACACCTCCACGACCCCCGTACTATCCAATTCGTTCATCAGCACAATGTTTTGAGTTACATTGAGTTCTGCCAAAAAACATGATTTTTCACCAAAAAAAAAAAAGTCATTTCCCAGCAATATTTTTTGCGTAAAGTTGCTTAGTTTGATGTACAGAATGCTTGGTTGACGGATTCGGGTTTACACCCTGAATATGCAAGTAAACTTTGCCCGACCGGAGGATGGAGACCTTGCAGAGATCAACACGCTTTTTTAAGCAGAACAAGACACTCAAAAACTAGACGGATATAATTTGCAATAATTCCATAAAGACCTAAGTTATGTAAGAATACACCTTGAACTTTAGCATAGTGACTAGCAACTTTGTGAGTTACATGATGGATGACAATCTACGACATTTTACAGCAATTTTACGTAATACGCGACTTCCTCTAATACAATGATATAATCTCTCTCGTATATACTACATTATTAATTAGACTAGAGTACAATAAATAGCCTTGGTCAAGTAAATTATGTACTGGTCTGTTGATAATGTTTTAGTTGTTATATGGGTATTATTACCAAGGGAACTGTTGTTTAATTTACTGTTGAATTAAAAAAAATAAGCTGTTTAAAGTCACAATATGATGAGAGTTATTCAGCGCAAATCGCCAACAACGTCTATATTTATATGTTCCTAAATTGAATTTTTTGAAAGCGTTGGTATGGGTTATGTGGCAGACCCAATCTTCCACTTAAAATCTAATTATACTAGTTCAATGTAGACAGATAAACTATTATTTTTCATTGTTATAAAAACTTTTTTTTTTTAATAAACAGTTACATAGTCCTGCAAACCGGCGAGTCTATTGCCATTTGCCATCAATCGGGCATAGGTGCGACTGCGAAATTTTGTCTCTAAAAAGCGCAGTTGAATTGCTCATAGCTCTTCGAATTGGCAATTCCACAGAGTAATTACATTATTTTAAACTTTTTAAAGCATCAATTACACACTTCAATTTCACAGTTTGTATGCTGACGAATATGACAAGCCGCCCTAAGGTAGAATTACCTCAAAACAGTGTGTTTTATAGCCTGCTGGCTACGTGTGGAAAGCGAGAGAGTGGCCTGTGGCCGTTACGCTCTCTTTGTGGCCACAATTAACTGATATTGTCAATTACTGGTACGTAAGTGGGTACTACTAGGTACTAGTGAGCTAAACCCCAAACTCATTCATAAAAGTGAAACGTCATACTTACGTGGTGAGCATAACGGACTAGTTTCTTAGATTAAATATTAATCACAAGATTGTTCTCAGATTTTGTTGATTGTTTTTCGTGTGCGGTGCGGTGGTTATGGTAAATCTCTATGGTTTGACTGAAGGGCTTTATCTAGGACAAGAGATCTTTTCCACTAGGACAAAGACAGTGGCATGGCCTACCTTCCATTTTGCGCTGCGTGCTTTGCCGCCTACACACGGGAGGACATATTGGCTGTGTCAGCAAATGGTGTTGGAGTTGCTGAATTTTGAGCCAAAAATCAAATGAATTTTGCTATCAATACGCTAAGAAGAAAACACTGGGACACATAACACTGGCATGGTGATGAACACAAAGGGGGTTTTCACTTCTCACGCTCTAAAAGTACGCCAATATAGCCCTACGAAGCGGGACTAAAGTGACCACTTTATTCTCTAGGGAGTAAAAGTAATTAGTTTTTTAATTTCCTTCGTGTGACATACACAAACTCCAAAGGGTAAAAACGGGACCCTATTACTAATTTAAGACTCCGCTGTCAATCTGTCTGTCAATCTATCTGTCTGTCTGTATGTCCGTCTGTCTGTCTGTCTTTCCGTCTGTCTGTCTGTCCGCCTGTCTGTCTGTCTGTCCGTCCGTCTGTCTGTCTGTCCGTCCGTCTGTCTGTCCGTCTGACTAAATTGACTATTTCGTCTCGCACTCAAAGTGAAAAGTACAGTGTAACATACGGCGCTAAAATCCCATTATAGCTCGGTTCCTATTTACTACCTCGCTTTATATAATGGGTCATTTTAGCCCCTTGTATCACAATGCACTATTTCCAACCCTTCCCTTTTGGTTTGAAATGGCTCTCGTCTTGACTCTTTGTCTTAATAACTATGCATTCCACCTAATTATGGCCTGCCTATTACAAACGCATTTACCGAATTTCTATCCTTTTCTATTACATTATTTATGCAAGAATCTTCAGCACGATAACTTAAGTTTTTAGAGATACTTTTAGCTTCGTGCTGAGTATGTTTTTAACGATTGAAAAATGTATTAGGGTAAGTAATCTACAATCGCTCCCCTTTCTTACGTCATGTATTACTCGAATTTAAAGAAGGGTTCGCGGTTAACGGACAGGAAGCACGGACTGGCGCACGCGCATCTACTAAACAACAGGTGTCATCAAACATTGTATATACTGTGTGCAGTGTTATGCAATTATAGCTCTTATTAAAGCTACCATAGAATGCACCTGTTATGTAATGAACCCCAAAATTACTCGGGCGAAAAGGATATTATGTTTTTTTCCGGTTTTTTTGCGAAGGTATCAAGTTTTTTGTTTGGAATGAAGGTTGTACTTTTGTCTTTTTGGAAATATTTTTGATTATTTTGTTTGGTCTTCTTTTTATCGTGCATAAAAATTCTAACACCAGGTTAGGCACTAATGCCTAACCTGGTGTTAGAATTTTTATGCCGCCAATGAGCCTCTGATTTGCATGGCTTTATTATGCCAATTCATCTTGTTTGGTATTGAGCTGGGCTTCATACTGGGTTTTGTTTTTACTGTGCTTTATATTATAAGTGTGTAGAAAAAGCTATGTATTTTTGTTCTTGCTTGCTTTTTCATCATCATAACATCGCGCCTGTAATCACCATAGGGTAAGGCAGAGCTGTACCCAATTTTCGCCAGTTATGTTTTAAGTCCCATGTAATAGGGGCGAGCCATTGCCATCAACCGGACACGAATCCAGACTCCGTGACTGCTACTGAGAAATTCCTAATGGAAAAACTCGACAACACTTTGCTCGACCCGGAAATCAAACCCAGAACCTCTTGCTCAGCAGTCGCGCTCGCGACCACTAGACGTAAAACGCCATAACATATTGTGTATTCTGTAATTTTCAGTATAAATAAATAAGTATTACACGCCTAACAAAGCAAAATTACAACATTATCCTGTGATTGTACAGTTAGAAGATATCACAGATAATTTTATAGAAAAACCTACAACAGAGCGGAAGAGTGAATGGTTTGAATGGTGAACATAATCACGAGGCTTCCCGTACGAGATCGCTTGGATTAAGGAACATTACGACTGATCGAATCGAAACCGCCAGTCGACGGGATATAAAGCCATTATTATTTAATTTGCGGTATTTTTGCTAAATGCGCAACCGCAAGTGCCCAACCCTATCTCACGGTGTGCTTGGGATAGGCGCTTGTGACCTTTGCCATCAATGCAATATCATCGATGAATTTATCTAAACTCTGTTTTGTTGTTGTGTGTATGTCAAAAACTCAATGTAAAATAAATGACCCATTGTTTAAGTATGAAATGGGTAAAAACTTCTGTTTAGTTTCCACTTTTGGTCAACTTACTATGGTTCTAGTATAAGCAAAGAAACCATGTACTGTGGTTGAGGCTACTAGCGGTGCATGGAAGAAAAAGAAATGCCGGCCGAAACAAAATTACAAGTGGAAACGGACGCTTAACGAAGCCGTCAACCAAGCATTCTGTACATCAAACTAAGTAACTCTTGGGGTTAAAAATCTCGTTTTACGGTAGGACTTCATGTTTCGCAAATCATTGTGCTGGTGGATGTATGCGTAGATCGTGGTCCGTGGACGTTTTTAAAGTTAAGATAACCTATGATCTGTCCACGAAGTAGACACAATAGTTAAACAATGGCGTCTCGACCAAATCGGTCATTCGACAGATCATGATTTATAGTTTAACATAAAAAAGCGATAGCCTAGTGGTGTGACCGCGACTTCCAAGTCATAGGTCTCGAGCTCGAACCCAAGGCACGCACCTCTGATTTTTCGGATTCATGTGCGTATTGTATAATTATCACTTGCTTCGGTGACGGAAAACATCGTGAGGTAACCAGCATGCCTGAGAGATATTTCTCGACGGCATGTTAAGCCAAGTCAGAGGCTCATGGGCGGCTTAAAAACTCTGACACCAGGTTAGGCACTAACCACACGATAAAGAAAGAAGAACATACAAAAATAAACTTGTGAAAAAGTAAGAACTTTGACCCCCAATATCTTTGTAATTAGGTTACCAGGTATGGTCTACATTCTACAACAAAATAAATATCGCAGTGACGGGGAAAACAACCCATAATACTGGCCAGCAATTTCAAAATGCTAGGCTTCCATTGACAAACAGAAAAGTAGACAATGTTTAACTTTGAATGGGTTCAACAAACTGAAAACCATTTCCCTGACATTATTCTAATCACAAGTGAAACTTAACTAACTACGTCACGAACTCAACACATAATAAAGTCACAGCACATTCCTCCACGCGACCACTTATTTCTAATATTCTCGATAAAAAAACTCAATTATCTTAAAGACAATATAATCTTAAACAAAGAAAAGCCGTCCATGCCGTTACATTACATCGATTAGGAACGATAACTATTAACAATCGAGATCGATGTACCACTCGATTCTCGATATGTGTGACGAGACTATCTAGTATTCGTGTCGCAGCATTACAAATATTTTAATACTAGCCCACGTAGCATCGCGTGTGATAGATTCCGATTTCCATCGGTAATGAGTTTTAGGAAAAAATATCACTCGATTGAAAAATTATATGGTGATTGGAGTAGAGATATATATTGGTAAGCGGTTGCATTTGAATTTCACAATTTGAGCATGAATCAGAGCGTTTCGACAAAAAGCGATATATTCGATAGCAATAACTATGATGGAAAAGTCAAAATAATATACGGGGTGGAAGTGACATCGAAGAACAAACGACACAAAAGAACTTGAATCATGTCACAAATTCACAATGGTTGTTTTAGAGATTTACAGTAGTACGTATAGCAATACTTCTTGGAATAATTGTCAGGCGTGAGCTGAAGAACACATCATACAAGCCACAAGAGAGGCGGTCTATGTTGGCGGCCTTTGCTTTCTAATTCAAATTTTTATTTCAGACTTATTGATCCATATACTGTCTAATCCTATGATAAGTTCATACTAACAGTACCTATATAATGAGTGTGAATTTGTCAGTTGTAATTTGTTATTTACTTACATATGTAAATAACAAATTACAATAACTTAAACATACACTATTTGGCTACATGAACATGGTGCACGCACGAGTCTGCCAGCCCATAGTCTAATAAAAGGTCCGTCAACCTTATCCGCCAGTGTAGCTAAAATACTGTTCGGGCTACCTCTGAATCGCTGCAACATCGACGCACACTGTTTGCGTATGATGCTGTTGCTTCACAGTTGATGGAACAAAGATGATGAGCTGCTGAAGACTGACGGCATGTTGATGAAAGAGGGCAAGGTCAAACAATAAAAAATCAAAACACTAATCTTTTGTCCCAAGCAAAGTGTCATCTAAAATAATGACAACCACATAAAAATGATCAAAACATTCACACGGCTTCGCTAATTCATTTGCTAACCCATGTCGTATGTCCAGCGTCAACTAAAGAGGAAACGGAACCACGGTCCGATTAACTCTGCGATTGTCGCAGAGGCCCCGTCACGCAGGCTATTTGCTATTGGTCTGCGTTTGCGCATTGTGTCGTGTCATCATTATGTATGGACTCATCGTGTATTGTGTTATGGCTAAGTGGCTACGGTATTTATTATAGATATGGTTTTGATGCCTTATTTGCTATGTTCGATAGTGATTGCCCAGCATGGTATCTAGTGACTCAAGCATCATGAAGTAACTAGGGAGCCAGTGGTTAATTTTAACTCCACAGGAGAGGAAGATGAAGAGGACATTTACTATAAGAAAAGTTATAATGATTCTTATAGAATTGATAATCCAGATGTAAATGAAGAGCTTTTAGTAAAGACTGAAGCTATAATTTTCAAACAAAATCAACATCTAACAAAACATTTTATTACACACAGTATAGCATCCATTTTGAACCAAGGTTAAATCAGTGACATGTAACGGAGACCAGTAGGATACTAGCCTGAACATTATTAGGAAGCTGAAAACGATCGTAAAAAAACGCATTTAATGCGTTTTCATCCAATGAAGCTTATAAGGGAATTTTTCTTATCGCAAAAAAAAAACAATCAGCTTATCATCTTGACGTTTGCCAAAACAGTAACATACAATAGCAAGCCAGATAGTAAGTAGTAGTTATTCGTATTGACAGCGCTAAGTGCACGCGCATATGATCAACTTTCCCTCGACGGGTGCGCGGGCGGCCACTGTGACGTGTTTCACTTTTAATGCCGTTATTACAAGAATTGATGTCCCTGTCATGAGGGCTTATACTCCTTTGATACTGTTGTTAAAGTAAGAGGTTATGTATTATGTATGTGTTTTGTCTTCATCGTAACAGCTTGACACGGCGTTTCCCCGTGGGTACAATCATGATTACTATCATTATTAGGCTAATGCACGGCGATCTACAGTATGTTGTTACAGGATTCAACGAAGCAATATTAGAAGAATAATTATGCCGATGATTCTCGTCTTAGCCGAGTTTCAATCATGTAGCTGAAGATCGACATAAATATCGGCGCATCATGAGCAGATGCACGGACAGTAAGTCGTCGTCCTCATCCAAATATTCACCTTGTAGTAGTTGTAGCCTGTAGCCACAGTATCATAGTTAACAAATCGGGACTCGAGACCAGAGAGCCAGAGCGATTGGTATTTCTGCAAAGTTAGTTTTTCGGAAGTTAATTTCAGTCCCATTTTTGACTTTTGCATGATCTAAGTCTAAGCCCAAAGGTCAATTTTGGACAGCTTCTATCAACTTGGCAGATAACCACATAATTATTTATCGGACATTGTTGGTAATTAGCATCTCCGGACAATCACGGGAAGTGACAGTAATCCATTCAAAGTTTACCTCGCAATTCATTTGTAGCGACAACAACATTCAATTGACAATTCGTCACTTGCGAATATACATGTCGAGTATTCGAATGTCAGCATCAATGCTTTGTGTACGTTTGGTACGTATATTGATGAATTGACATGGCAATATCCGTGTCAATATATTACAAAGGAGGGCAGATAGATGATGTAGTAGGTTATTAAAAGTAAAATTATGACACGTGGTTATCGCGCGATCATGTGACTTGAGGAAAGTTTTGAGAATGGCTTTAAGAGCTACTGGTCGATGAAACATCTTATGAAGGGATCTCTCCCTCTCGCACTTAAGCGAAAACTCATGGACACATGCATTCTCCCCACCCTCACCTATGGAGCGCAGACGTGGTCGCTCACAAATCGTCAGAAGTCAGCACTTGGGGTCTGCCAACGAGCTATGGAGCGCAGTATATTGGGTGTCAAACTTCGGACCGCGTCAGAAACTCCATACTTCGCTCCAAAACCCAAATAGCTGATGTTGGCCTTACAGCTGCTAGGTTGAAGTGGAACTGGGCTGGTCACGTCTGCCGCATGTCGGAGGAGCAATGGGCAAAAAATTACCACTGAGTGGATACCAAGTAGCCGGAAACGATAACGCGGCAGGCCCAGAAGGAGATGGCGGGATGAGCTAGACTGTTTCGCAAAGGATTGGCTTACAATCGCATTAGATCGCGAAATGTGGAAGGATGGAAGGGAGGCCTTTGCCCTAATGATAATTTAAGAGTAGGGAAAGACGGAAAAAGCTCTGGATGGAAGATGATATGGCTAGTAAGGGGGCAATTTCATAGATGACGGCTGAGAGATGAATAGGAGAAGAAGACATGCTGTGCTAACCCCAAACTAAATTGTGACAAGAGCAGCAGGATGAAGATGTCATCGTGTCTATTACAATCAGTTTAAGCACTGGTATTGAAATATTTTAGAGACTTATTACTTTTACTTAATATACTAATTGGTAGTTACTTATTGTTTTTATGCACTGCAATATATCTTACCTGCTTCAAACTCCGAAACATTGACGATTTAATTCATGAAAGCCACAACAAAAATCTCTTCTTTTTGGCGAAGGTAAATTTGTTATATTTTATTGGAAAATCAAACAGTTATTATTGACATTATTACACAACTTGAGATTGTTTCAGACCAGCCAGACACGAATGTCAAAAAGAAAAGTATACCCTGAAATAAGCGTAGCGAAAAACGTCAAACTGTAATACTGATGGACAATATTGGTAAAGAAGTGGCAGGGTTAGGCGGCAGGCCAAGCGTGATTCATCTCGAATTTAAGACTATATTTCAAAAAACATTCATTTGATTTGAGCGAAGGTAGCAACTGGATAAGAATTGCCGAGAATCGAGTTGAATGGTGTGCGATTGAAGAGGCCTATGTCCAGCAGTGGTCTCTGTTGTGGGCTGATGATGATGAGAGCCAGTTAGATGACAAATACCCGAATTAAAAAAAACGGTTTTAATAAGGTCGTGTGCGCGATGTTCCCAGGTAATAAGGGCAGGAAGATGACCATGAGTGTGCGAATGTATAATTTGTGTTTTCTGAAGAATGAATACAGAGGGTAATGGTGTAGTTAAACTAAGCCTGTTCAAAGAATTTTAATTAAAGTACTCCCAAACAGACAGTTAGTCAGTTTTATATCAAGAAATCGAGCTTTAATAGTATAATCACAAAAGGTTAAAAATACAATACGCAGAGTCAGTGATGAGACTCATAACATTTTTAATTAAAGGGTATTAAGTCTGTGTATGAGCTTGTGTTGAATTTGTTCTGCTCACTGGTTTGGAACCGGGATCTGGCCACAAGCACAACCACGATGCGCAAACCTGTAGAGCACATTGTTAAAAACAAAAAGAGATAAGGCTTTATTTTTGCAATGTAGCTTTATGATGTTCATCACGCTATATGATTGGTGGGTTTAGGAATAAAAGGATAATTCGAAGAGGAATAAAGATTGCGAGGGGCGTGGTTAGACCATGTTTACAAAGTTGTATAATAATCAGCCTAAATGTGATGTTCCCACTGCTGGGAGTCTGGGACACAGGTATCCTCTATGTGACAGTAGGCTGTAATTGATCACGCAGGTGATGCAGGCCTAGTGCAGTGTTTACAAAGGAGTATCTTAGCCAAAATATGAGTTTAAAGAATATATAGGAACTGCAAATCCTGTCAACAATTATATAATCAGGTTTAATGACAAGGCGAATACCTGAGTTAAGCTGTCAAACGTTCCCATAGCTCACAAAGAAATACTTCTAGTTACCACGCCAGTGCCTCGCCTTGACTTGTGAATGGTCATGCGCACGAGCACGCCTGTGCAAGTGTTCGGATACCTGTCGCATGCGCTAATCGCCTAATAAATAAATGTACTAATCTTACTACTATTCAAAATGCGATAGTTTGAATGGAAGGATGTTTGTTACTTATTCACGCCAGAACAGCTGAACGGATCTGGATGATGGATGTTTGATAGATTACAGTGGAAGCCTGTGTGCTAACACAGGCTTCTTTTTTTGTTTCACACGAATACACAACAAACCACGCGAACGAGTTGCGGGCACCAGCTAGTAACCTTATATAGATGAAGAGTATGTTTGTTTCTTTGAAGGCGCTTATCTCTGGAACTACCAGTCGGATTTGATAAAATCTTTTTGCATTTGAGAGCCCAATTCTTGAACCAGTTTATAGGCTATGTAACATCGCGCCATGACCCTTAAAAGCCGAGCAGCGAGTGAAGTCGCGGAGCACAGCTAATCGCCTAATAATAATTGTTAGATAATTTCAGTTTCCTAACACATTTCGTAATACATGTTGTAGGTATAAATATGTAATGGTCGTTACCAAAGGTCGTTGATGATTTGCAACAATTTGAAAAGAGTTTAGAGGACTAGTGATGATTAAAATGGATAAGTCAGTGTTACGTAACGTTGATTGAGGCTTTTGGTGTAATTAGGAGATGAACGAAGCGTGTCATGTATGATAGATATGTAATAATTTTTTGAGGTAAAGTTTGGAAGTAGGACGTAGGTGATAATCTCCAAAAAATAAATCGTCCAATTTCAAAAATTCTTTCACTGTTATAAAGCTACACTATTACCGAGTCCATTAGATATGTTTTCTGGTTCCTTTAGTTGACTTTTGCGTGCACAAAAGCGTAGCAAGAAGCTAGTAGTAGATGTAATGTTTTGAATGAAGACAAAAATAACCTAATGAACTAGGAAATTAATATATCAAAATTGTGAGAATGAGGAGTTTTAGAGCGATTAATCAATGTCTAAAATATATCCCGCTCAGATAATGTACGAGATCACGGCTGCATACGTAATAAGATGAATGTTGAACCGAGAGTTTAATTTAACTATTTTCATATTTCGATAAGAATTTAATGCAAATCGCATTTGAAATGAAAAGTGAATGCATAAAGACAACAGTATAAATGAGTCATTAAAGCAAATAGTAGAAGAAACTAAATGGAATTGTGTTCATCACGAGATGTGTTGACAAAGGTAATGACAAGAAATGCAACACAACTAACAATGTACTGAACCTCATGAATAGATCGATTACACAGCGAGATCATCGACGCTGATTGGAAAGCGCTTGCGCATCATGCGACATACAAAAAAAACTAATGCATTCATGATCGTCATCGTCGTTTTTCAACACAGCACTCTTTCGAAACCTCCATTACAATTACAATCCACTGAAATACGTTGACCAAACGAATCTTGTAATGTCACGTTGCAAAATGTTTGTTTTCAAACAGCTGATTAAGGAAATCGATGGAAACTGTTGATTTGCAGTTCGCATTTACCGCTAACTGGAGCACGTAGCTAAAGAACAAATTGCTTTCAAACCTGTTCACCCCATTTCCATCCGGAACACCACACACAAACACTGTTATTACCTGCGTATTTTCAGTAAGATTCTCAAATCTCGCGAGAATCTCCTTCACAGACACTTTGGCTTCAGTTGTTTCCTCATGTATCGTCTCCATGTGACCGCTAGATGACGACGAGAAACTTTGAGGGCATTTCTTTATCCTTTCTTGGTTGGAGTGGGCTTTCCTGCGAGGTGGATCTGGGTCAGCGCGGGTGTCCGCTCCTGAATCGGAATCCTCGGGGGCTGACGCGTCTGCGCTGGAGACGGCTCCTTCGGAGGAGTTGATGAGCGAGTCTAGACTGGGGGCGCGTCTTGGGGGTGAGCAGTCATCACAGTCGAGGTCGAGGCCGTAGAGGCGCTGCAGATGGCGCCAGTTGTCGCGCATGGCGAGCGAGAGGCGCGGCCGCTGCATGGTGCGCGCGCGGGCGCGGCTGGGGAGGGACTGCCGCGCGGTCGCCGGTCGCCCAGCACTGTCGCTGTCATCTCGGGCTGAGGTCGATGGTGACTTATGGTTTATGGTGGACGCCGGTTTTATCACTATTGTTGTATTGCATATTGTACAATGTACAGGTCGCCACTGACATTGATTGACCTTGTATATGTTTATAGCTACAATATCTACGTGAGATATATAGATCGTGACTGTATAATTTCCAATGTTGTATTTGATTTAGTCTATGTATAAATAACGACTAGAACGTTTATTTGCAATCATGGATAAACGAAAATGATATTGAAATACATTAGAATAGTTGATTGTCGATCTGAATAGTTGATTAGATAATATAATCAAATATTTTGTAATAGTCGAACAATACAATTATTTAATTGCTTTTGAATATTAAAATATATTTTAAGATCACGGACGCTATTCGGAGTCTATATTGAACTTAGTTATAAAATGCAGTCTCTTGTCAGAAATTAAAGAGATATTTTGAGTGTACAGTTTTGCACTTTACCCGACTAAAGTACAGCAAGTCATCCATGTACAAACTCCACGCAGATGCAAGATGATGACGATGTTGAAATGATCATTTGCACATACGTAATGGACATAACAAATGCAGTGATCATTGAGTGGAAATCTGACAATTTACATTCGCTTTTCACGCAAACGGTGAGACCATTCACTGCCTTTCACGAGGCGTGGAAGAATACTACGGATATGTGCGGTGACTGGTGAAGTTACATATGTGCGAGAGTGTAATGTGGTCAGATTCAATCAATGAATGTCTTTAGATTCGGTCTTGGATGTTATTATGGTGAATTATGGGAAAGGTCAAACGTCCGGTCACAACAAGCTATGATGTTTAGGTAGAGTTTGCAATGTGCCAAATTATTCGACACAAAAGAATGTTGATGTTGATGAACATTGATGGATTTGCTATAAAAAGGGACAGATCAAAATATGACTGTTTCGAAAGATGTTTATACCGGGCAAGAAGCGAATACAGAGATATCGTAATGCCTAGAAGACAAGTCATACCCAGAATGCCCAGAGTTACGACACCAACCCCAAATAAATTGGGAATAAATTCAGAAGAATGATTTAACTAATGAACTAATAACGATGATTCTATAAAAGTGAATATTTGTATGTTTGTCCTCTATGGGTTCCATAATCATTGATCCAATTTTGATGAAACTTGGTAGGTTCTTCTGAGTACGCCTGCGAAGAGTCCTGGCCCAAAAATCTATACCTATACTTAATTACTTATATACGCGATTTGGAAATAAATCTAGGTCCTACTTTTGCTCGCAAATCCAGCACAACAATTCATACCTTTACAAAAACGCCGTTATTGAAATGACGTTTTCTTCTTTATTTTTAGCCCATTCAAAGAAATGGCTTCAAGGTTGAAAGTTAAATCAAACTCAATCTAATCCAACACGATCCCCGCTGAGACTAATTTGTTAGAAATGATGTGTGTGGCTATAAAATATGAGCCGAGATTATTAGAAGCTGTCTAATTTATTTATAAGAAGTTCTCAACCATCTATAACTCAATAAAAATGTTTTTTTACACCCTTCTAGTATTTAGATGGGTAGTTGATTTATTCAAGAAACTAAGAGTTCCTGATTACATTAGAAATTGAAAGAAGTTAACATTTTATTTTTTACTGTTTATTTTTTATTTGATTTTTGCCTCATAACAAAATTGTTGGTTTATTCATTTTAGATGAAGAACTGTTTAGTCGTTGATACTAATACTTTTTACAATTTTCCTTGTTTTATTTACCTGGGTGCTCCACGGAGGGCATTGTTTTTCATACTCTGGTTTTTAGTGCCTTTCTAAATTATCCGAATCATCCAAATATCCGGATATCCGAATAGTAGGTAAGCCTTCCTACTGTTCGAATTATACGGATACGAAAATTTAACGGATAATGCAAGCCCTATATAGGGATGAAAGTTTGTTATTTTTTAGCCACGTAAAAAGGAGGTTCTCAAGTCGACGTGTATTATAATTAGGAGTTGTATCATTGTTATAGGAAATTCATTCTTATGGTTGAGGAGTTGGCGATGGGATATGCTTTCAGGCCCACGTCTGTTTCCTTAGCCTTCTAAAGAATGAGGAACTAAGTTATTTCTTAGTTTTAATATGTAGTCTGTCTGTTTGCTATGACTTTTATACAATAAAGTTACTTTTAAACAAATTCACAGACGTAAACTGGGCACTCAACATAACAATCTATTTTGTTACAAATTGTTACTGAAATACTACGTACTTAATAGCTTCAACAAATAAGTATATGAGAACTAATCGTATTTTTTTCTATAAAATTGTTAATAAGAATTACCTCCGTGAAAATAAAGAAGTATCGTATTTGGCTAATTTTATTTTCAACTGTAAGTAGTGTGTAGTATACTTACGGGGCATTTTTTAAACTACGAAGGGACGTTAATTTTTTTAATGTTAAAAGTGCTACTGAATTAAAACGTAAACAATGTTGCCAATGTTGAACGTCCTACATTTGGCGCAAACACGGTAATCTATTTTACTTCCTCACGTTGCATTCTATAAGCAACATAGCATAGTGCAAACAGCCTAGTATTATAGTCTATGGTTCCACCCAACATTCCAGTCATCGCGGTGTAGGCGGTACATCCACTGTCATTTATCTGTAGAGACAGGCGTGTATAGCGGAACACTACGGAACCCAGGTAGACATCTGCGCGGTCAGCATAACGGACCCATTTAACGGGAGCTGCTATTGCTAACTTGAACGCAGGCAAGCTTGGAGGTTCTGATTAGGCTGAATTAGTAATTGTCTTTGCTTGTAAAGTGTCAGTTTGGGGCAACACTATTGCAGCTTAGTTATTGGATGACCAAATGTCGAGGAGCATTTCTTTCTTTTTAATTTGTTTCCAGAACCAAACGAAGTCTCATACAGAAACAGAATATGACACATTCTTAAAAACTTCTGACCTATCTGATTAAAATTTTAATATTGCATTAATTATGCCTGCATAATAATTGATTATGCCTCTTACATGAATTGTTAATTCTGCCTACATTATTAAAGCAATACTTATTAAATGTTTTTACAATGCGTTATGATTATAATTGATGTGTTCGTGCATTGCACACATTGAATAAGACTTTTAGCTAGATCTACGCATTTTACGTTTTTATGATGTTGAAGTAACATAATTCCAGTCTGTGATAAGTCCGGCAGTTCTCTATTCATATAATCAAATACCTAGTATAAACTTGATTCCGTTTCTTTATTCGGCAAAAAGAAAACGACAAAATTGTGTTGAGAAAAGCAGATTTGGTATTGATTTACTTTAAAATCGGAAGAGAGGTTACGGAGATGACCTCTTACCACCAATCTTTACCTATTTTATTATAAGTGTTGAAAAGCACGTTTGATAGTAAACATAGTTAGCGGTCACGCAGCCGGCACGCGACTGTAATAACCCTGCTCATCTAACAGTACCAATTACGTACTCATTAAGAAAGCTCATTGAATTGCTAATCTGTTAGCCATTCATAGGGCTATCAACACAACCGGATTGTCTTATGAGGTTTATGAGGGAAAATATATGATTAGGTTATGAACTTCTAATTATTTATTCAAATATTGTCATCAATTATTTATTTTAGGCTTATTTTTAGTATAGTTAATCTTTGATATTTTAGGCTGTCGTTGGGTTAACTAAAGCACTTTTGACACATTTAATCTTTATGGTTTTAAAAAAGCTGTGTGATTGACGTTTAGTTTTTGGCGGCAAAATATAAAATGTGACAGATGAGGAGCAGCTGGGTTTGGTGTTGATAGCCCTACTCATTGAAACTGCAAACATTCATTATTTTCTTATTTCCGAATTCCTCTACACTTACTGCGGACGTAAAGATCTTTTACAAATACCGTAACCCACATAATTCTTAACAAGTAATACTTCCTGTAACTCAAGTTTCAGCTTATTATGCAAGCGTATTCTCGTAAAGTGAATCGATACTAAATGGTATGATGTTTTCTTTAATAGCCTCATGATTTACGGCGCACAGGCATACAAGATACTGATGTAACGTTATGAGGTAAGAAACTGGATTCAGCTTTAAATAAGCCTTACGACTTACAAGTACGAGGATATTATCCTAATATAATACGAAATTAACGGTCTTTTTATCTTTCTGTGTGTTACCTTTGAAATGCTTAAGTACTGAATGAATTTGGATGGGCAGACGGATAGACCGTGACCTAGGTAAGGCCATGGGATACTTTTTATCCCCGTAGTACGTTCCCGTGGAACATCTTTCCAACACCCACGCGCCTCAGTAACAGCTAGCATTAAATATTTGTAGCTCGTGCATAGAAGTGTGTTAAGTTATGGTTTGTTGTCTATGAATCATCAACTTTTCCACATTTCCCGCTAATATTAATGTATCTCACGTTTCAACTTAACCTGTAAACAGTATTTTAATGCAACAGCTTATCTTCTGCAGTGTTAATGGCTCTCTATAAGCACGAAGTTATTGTGGGTCGCACCGCCGGCTGTGCTCAATGTCCATAAATGCAAATCATGTTATTTACATACCATGTTAAACTAGTCTTTAATTATAATATAGTTAAGTATTAACATCTTTGGACGCACTTACTGTAATTATAACTGGTAGAATTAATGGGGGCTGTGCAAGATTTGTTCGAGTGGTAGCCATCTTAGAAATGCTATATGAAAAAGCATTTCTTTGTTTTTAATGAATTAATAATTATGGCAAAAGGCTCGCCAATCGCCCACACACACATGGGACTATCTTAACAGGGTCATATCCATTTAACCTTTCGGGGATAACAGGCGTGACATATTGTGTTTATAAAATTATTAGAAATATCAGGATTTTTCAACAATCAGATTAACTACGATAAAAAGAGGGGATCTTTTTCCGTGCCAAAAAACAACAAGGAAGTGAATAAGCATATCAGGCATTACTTATTAGTACTTACCTAGTTATTTCTCACAGTCATAAATTAAATAACAAACAACCATCATCATCTCATATTTCCTACCTATAGGCTTGAATGTCAAGTGGAGAACGCTGCAAAATAATACAATTGCATAATATTGAACTTTAGCCAGCTAGGGAAGTAAACATGATGCAGGTTTTCACTAACACTAGGCAACTGCTAATGTCTAAATCATTTTCAACTCTCTGCTGTGCAACGAGAATTGAAATTCCAACAGTGCGTTAATATTTAGGTATCTATTTCGGTATCGCTTAGTGTAAGTGCAAATGGGCATTTGTATTGAAAGTATTAAATTAGGCATATATTGACTGAGTGATTAAAATGTAAAGTCATTCACTGTCGGAAGTTATGTAACACATTGTCTATCTGTTCGTTGTAAATTCATTGGTATAGCAAAGGTATGCTTGATGATTCTGATGCCGTAATGTTTTTTTTAGGGTTAATGGATGGAGATCCCAGAACATACACAAGTGAAATCATTTCTTACTAAACAATGACTTTCAACTGGAGTGGATGAACTTTTCGGTAGCTGAGAGTCAGTCCCATACATTTTTCACTTTTCTATTTTTTGATTAATTTCTCATATGTAGTTATTGCTAGATACAGACGGCAGCACATTAAGCTGCCCGAAACTGTCAAATGTTCCCAATCAACCTTGAACCTAATGCTGTAGCGATAAACAAAATAATATTGTAATACCAAATGATTTGAAAAGAGTAACCATGGAGTTTCTTGCCGGTTCTTCTCCATGGAAACGACCAACGCGAACCGTGCACCTTTTTCGACGTTTTATAAGTGCCCATCTAGGCCTATGTGAAATAAAATATATATATATTTTTTTTTTTTTTTAAGTTGGAAATCTATTAAAGAAATTTTACAGATTGTAGTGGCTTGATGTGCGTCTATATTGTACCTAGTTGTTTTTGTTTCCACGTAGTTTTATGAAAAGAAAATTGTTTGATTTTGGTCTGAGTATAGTTATACATCGCATTCTTTATGTAAATCGTAACTCGAATGCGTTAATGAGATTTATTAGTTTTCCGTGTTTTGATGTATTAGAAGTAAAATTTTTATGATAAATATGATTAAACTTTATTGGCGAAGCAAGAAAATTAATGGTTTTACAACCTTGTTACGTAAAACTTATGAGATCGGTTGCATTTAAAAGTTGTCACAAAGTTTCAATTACATAACTTTAAATCAAAGCAAAGCTGCTCGATGCTCAAAAAATCAAAATGAACCTTTGGCTTTGGGAGGCATTTGAATCGCCCGCATCTACAATAATTAAATCCATTTTTGAATGGCGCAGCGCTAGTGACCTTGTGCCGTGCTACCGTGCTACCTTAAGTTCTTAGGGTCCCGGGTTCGAATTCCGGTAGGAGCAAATGTTTGTGTGATGAGCATGTACTATCGAGGACACTCCCGCCTGATCACCACTAAGCTAATTTTTGCTTGCACTTACAACATAGAAACGCTCTCTATCCCCGCCCCGTTGACTTTGTATAGAAATAATTAATGAAAAGATACCGATCGGCGACACATGCCAAACGAGATTTATTGTTATTTTGCGCGCCAAAGTTGACGCTTTCCTAATAGGCCTAAAGTTTAAGGTGGAGTGGCTCGGCGCCTCCGCTGAATTTAAGCGAAAAAAGTTTTAACTGGTCAGGCGGAAAAGACCACGACTGTACATTCGTTTCCGAGTCAATGCATGTTTATATGTATAATAAGTATGTATTTACAAACAAAAAGTATATATGTAGTATATCAACTATCTGGTGTCAACGACACAAGCCTCGTTGCTTGGTATATGTGTGTCTATAGATGGCGCTGTGTGTAATGTCCAGCGATATTTGTTTAATATTTCCAACTGAAGCTGCTAATAATTCTTCTTTCGAGGGTGATATGCCAATTAAAAACAAAAAAATAAAATAAAAACATAGCTTCGGCGGAGTTGGACAACAAACAATTCAAACCAAAGTCGGTAGAAGCAAAGCCAATCTCTATAGATAATAGATCACGGACGGGTAAATTCTCTAATGCGTATACAGAGTTCGCGTGGCTGAATTTTGTATTACCTAGTACTAATTAAAACTTAAGTCCCACTACCAACAACACATTGAATGCTCAATGTGAAATGCAGTTTACGTAGTAACCTGAGATGAAGTTGCCAAATTTCGAAATAAGGTACATAATATATTATTATGATGTATTTTATTGTTTATCTTGATTTTGTTTTTACTACATGTAGCATTAAGTACAAACCTTAGTGGTTTATAAATGCTACTCTGCTAAAACAAATGTAATAATTTTTTAATGGTAAATAAAAAAAAAATAAAAAAAATGGGTTGTGGAGAAAAGATAGTCAGTTGCTTCATGTAAAATACTGGTATTCAGCTGCATCCGCTTGGACAGGAAGTCCATCCCAACATAATTGATGACGATTCGAGGGCCTTCCTGACATCGATAGACTAAGAAGAAGAACTAGCGAAAGATAAGCTCAAGCCACGTACCTGAGTATACTGCAGTGCGAACTCCGCGACCAGCGCATGCGCATGATGCGCCAGCGGCACGTGCAGCGTCAGGGGAGGCTCGCGGGAGGACGACAGCTGGAGTGAGTGCGGCGCTGATGATGACGCGCGGAGACCGCTCAGCGACAGCGAGCGGCGGATGGTGAGCCCGGCCGGACCTGGGTGGAGAAGGTGGGAATTAATACGGATAAAAGAAAGAAAAAAACCGCCAAGTGCGAGTCGGACTCGCGCACGAAGGGGTCCGTACCATTTTCTATACAACATTAGACTAAAAAAACAAAAAATCGCGCTTGTTGTATGGGAGCCCCCTTTAAATATTTAGTAATAGGGTCCCGTTTTTACCCTTTGGGTACGGAACCCTAAAAACAACAAGACCGGTGACACAAAAATTTAGGCCAACTGTTTTCTATAAACTTTAACAGTGAAGTTAGTATGAAAGCAATACTGTCAATCGCACTTTACTGCTAACACTTGAACACCTACACGATTTAAAGGCATCAACATTAAATTTTCACCATCGACGTGCGGTTGATTTACCATCATCATCTTCCGGGGCTTGTCCTAATTAATTTCAGAGTAGTACATTTATGGACGTTCTTTAACTTCCTTTATTCATCTTTAGTTTGGTTTGCTTCTATTCTTCATTCACATTAAACTACCCAATAGTACATTATGATATAAGTGCGGTAAGTTGAAAATTACAGCCGAGGCGATATTGCTAGCCCGAGCCGTAGGCGAGGGCGATAAAAAGCAGAGGCTGTAACTATCAAAGCGCACGTATGTCATACGACGTTTTATAACATATTTGCGAGGAAATAAATAAAACAAAAAAAAACAATACAGCGAAAAGAAAAAGCGCGCGGAATATTTTTTACTTGTTCACAAATTAGCGATGCGCGCGCATTAGCGGTTTTTTTTTAAGGCAGACACAAAAAACAGCCAGTATTACTAATAAAGTAAATTAATATTTTTGTGTTTTTGTTACAGATTTATGGTTGTAATTTATAGTCAAAATTAATTAAATTAAAGAATTAAATGTTTATTTATTATATTTCATCTCCCAAAGTTAATTTTATTCATAAAATGTTGACCACTTTTCTGACATAAAAACTCTTTACTAAGATTTAAAAAAGTACCGTTCGGTTTAGACGGAGCATCTTTATAAACCGTGCATTTTACTTTACAATAACGCACAAGTACGTAATGAGATACATTACGATATTGAAATTCGTGAAATAAGAGACCATTTACGAGCAAATGTGTTATAAAATAATTTTATACAATGCTCACCTTTAACTCCAATAGTGACAGCATTATGCGACACAGCGAGCACAGCATTCTCCCCCGGCGGTACCCTCGCGGCGAACAACCTCGCGAAGTAGAAAGGCCAGGAGCGAGCCATCTCCACTGCCTGCCGCTTGCTGGCGGCGCGGGCCGGCGGGCTGCCCTGCGAGCGGAGCCAGGCGGCGCCGGCGCGGCGCTCGCTGCTACTGATGCGGAGGGATGCCAGGTTCGAGTTTATGTCGTGGACGATCTAGAGAGAAGGCCGAGATTGTGGTTAGTTATGGGTAAGATGTTGCTGTAAAAGAAATTAGTTATTTGACGATGGGTGACGTTGTATCAAGATTTTCATACAAAAGACTTCAACGCGTACGCGTGTCACGGGACAAAAGAAAAGACTTTTTGCGGTACTTTTGTTTTAAGGTGAAACATACAGGTTGGAAAGGAAATTATTAACCAATTATTGAACTAAAGATATTGATTTATCAGAATTATAAGATCGTTTGCACGCCATCTAGCGTGCCATGGTCTAAACAACGCTTTTGGTTTGCTTGTCCATAATTGTCAAAAGTGTATTCAAAAATGTATGGACGGTTGACGCTTCCACCTTTAAGGCAAATGAATATAATACGCTTTACTTCACACGAAAATATTAGCAAAGGTAAATACAAGATACAAATTACTAAACGCTCTAAAAGTGGATAATCTCAAACTAAAGTGTTTCAACTAGACAGGGATTTAAAATCTGTGAATCCAAATAAGTTATTTTTATGCAAACTATGAAGGCATTAACTTACTTGTGCATAAAGTAGATCTAATATGGCGGGGTCGTTGTAAGTCTCTAGCGGCGTGAACACCTCCTTGCGTACGCGCAGCTTCCACGGCACGCGGCTGTACGTGAGGAACGAGCGGTCGGACGGGAGCAGGGCTGCCGGGGCGGGCTCGTCACCTAAAAATAAAAAAAAAATATAAATTCACATACAAACAATTGAGCTACGCACTCCTATATAGACTACACCGGATCTAGCACTGATAGCCTAGTGATGTGTCGTCAGAAACACCTCTGATTTTTCAGATTCCTGTGCGTATTGCATCATTATCACTTGCTTCGGTGAAGGAAAACCTTGTGAGGAAAAGATACCAGCTTGCCTAAGACATATTTTTCGGTGCCATGTAAAGCCAAGCCAAAGACCCAAGGGCGGCACAAAAATTCTGACATCAGGTTAGGCACTAACCACACGAAAAAGAAAGAAACCGGATCAGCATCACCTCAACTAGGGCCGTTCATCACTGCTATCAGCACCATAATGGTGCCTCGCTTCGGGAACAGCTGGTAAAACTGAGGTGAAGTGATGCCAATTTAGTGCTTATGCGTTACAAAACATTTAAAACAGGTACTTACGTTCGATATGTTCAGTTCTATCGGTAGCATGAGTTGAAACGGATTGACGTCTCTCCGCCTCAATCTTTCTATCCCTCTCTTTCTGAGCCATGTGCGTCTTAAACGTCGCTCTCTCAGTTTTCTTCACATCGGCATTTTCTTGGGGAAATCCAGTATCAGACCTCGGACTTTCCCTCGCCCTTCCTACTAACATATCCCGAGAGTTCTTCCTACCGTCAAATCTCTCAAAATCATCGAAAAACGGCGAACGTTTGCGCTCAAACGCATCTTCAATACCATTCTCCTCTTTTCTACGTTCGGTTCTTGTCGTGTGCACTTCGTATATCTCCGACGCTTCCCGACCGGAGTAGTTGTCTCTATCACGACGGCCAGTTGTGTCGTGACCTGATTCTGAATCCCATTCGTCGCGACTCTGTCCTCGTTCGTCGTAGCTTCGAACGTCACATTCGTCACCCCAGTCGTTGACTCGGCGCTCGGAGTGGCGACGGTCTGCTGTGAGGAAACGAGTGGCTAAGTCGTCTCGAGACGGAGGAGGCTCAGAGTCTTCCCGGCGTCGTGAGTTCCAGTTAGCTAGGAAGGCGTGACGGTCGTCTGCCTCTCTGTTTTGGTGGACGCCGAATGTGTCGCGGTCTCTACGCAGTTGTGCGAATGTCGAGGACGCGTCTGGTGCGGGTGGGGGAGGCGCGGGCCCCTCAGGAGGAGTCGGAGGAGACATAGGGGGCGGCGGCGCCGGGCCAGGGGGCGCGGGGGGCAAGGGAGGCGGCGGGGCGTCCCATCTCGCCCCACCTCCTAACTGACGCTCAAGCATCAACTTCCTAGTATCCTCCAACTTGTTGATAGTACGAGGAGTTTCTGCTGCAGAAGATGTGGACCGTACTGAGTGGTTCGCAGTGACTCGTTCTAATCTTTGCCTCATTTCGGAACTCAGCTTTAGTTTCCCAACGCTGCCCGGCGAGGGGCGCTGTGCCCCGATCTCGAAGCTTCGTCGAGCAGTGCGTTGGTTTGGCGCCTCCCTACTTGGAGACACTACTCTAGGACCGTCCACCTCAAACTCTTCCCAATCGATGCCAGGAGTTGTTTCTGACTTAGATCGACCTCGAGGTGGTTCGTGCTCCAAACCGTTGGATTGTTGTGACTGCGGCGTGTGTCGCCTCTGAATCTGACGTAACTTGAATTTGGTAAAATCTTGAGCTTGTTCCTGACCAACTGCGTCCTTTGGTGGAGGCCACCGCCATTTACCGATACGAACAGTCTTAGCTCGTCCGTAGGGATCCATGAAACCCTTAATCTCTAAGGGATCAGCAGAATGAAGCGGAGGCGGCATGGGTGGTGGTGGGGGTGGGGCTCCCAGAGACATGCTCTCGTTGGACTCGCGCCGCAGTTTGACCGCGCTCCTCGGTGGAGAGTGTACCTGAGCGTGCACGACGGTCGAAGCACGAACTGGAGATGTGGGCTCCGACTCCGAAGGTTCCACAACTTGACCAGCTAATAGACTTTGTAAGGCCTGGTTCTGAGCTAACAACTGCTGTTGTATTTGAAGGTTTTGTGCCATTGCGCTCTGCAAAAAAGCTCGCTGTAAGTTCTGGTGATACGCGTTTATATCGACTGTGCCGGGCGGCGGCAGGTGGAGGCCTAGCGCAGCGGCCAGCGCTTCAGGAGTGGACGGCATCGTAGGCGGCAGGGGCAGGGCTCCGAAGCTAAGAGTGGACGTGTTCGCGGAAGCAGCTCTTGGAGTCGCTCCACCACCTTTTATGGCACCAGTAAGTCCTTCCCCATCAGTGAGACGTTTCAAACTATCATTCATGAAGATCGGATCAAATAAGTTGGTGATATAATCATCGACAGAATCCACACTGGACTCCTTCCTGCTCGTTCTTCCCTTTTCCTTATCTTCCTTCCCCCCACCTTTGATGAGGTGTTGGACTTCAACATTGTTTAACGTGTCAATTTGTTCGTTGTATTCGCAGTTGAGGACGCTGTCGATGAAGTCGCTGTAGTTTCTGCCTCCCTTGATGCTGGCGGCTAGGGACCGGGCATCGGAGAGTTCGTCTATGTTGGGGTCTAGTACTGGGGAGAACAGGTCGTCGAGGAATTGGTCCACGTCGGACGCCTGGCTCGGGACGCGGACTCGTCGCACGTGGGATGCAAGACTTGGAGCTTCGGATGTGTCTGACATTGCTGATGACCTGTGAACAGAACCAAATGAGTATTTTGGACGAGATTAAGTACAAAATGTATAAAATGCTCTTTAAATTCTTACCTGACACCTCCAAATTCAGAGCTCTTCTCAATATAAGCGCGACTCGACTGCGAGCCGGCAGGCGCGCGTTTCCCAGCGTACTGTGATTTTATATACCTGGACGGTAACACACGCGACCCTGTTCCATACTCCATTTCCATCCCTCCCTTACTACTGGCCACACTTGGCGCACCCGTTAATCTTTCTACCGAATGATATCGGTCATTCAGTCTTGATTGTGAAAGCCCTAAGTCCGCTAATTTATTCGGTGGTGGCACTGGGTTATCACCTAAAAGATTATCCAAAGACCTGCTTCGGACTTTATCGGCAGGTTGTTCGAAGTATCGTTCGTTTAGTGCGGACTCCCGCGACAGTACGTCGTGAGAAGTCTTTCTAGAATATTCGCTACTGTGCTTAGAATAATCGTTACTATGTTTAGAATATTCGTTGCTATGTTTTGGGTATTCGTTGCTATGTTTAGAGTATTCATTGCTATGTTTGGGGTATTCGTTGTTGTGTTTCGAGTATTCGCTGTTGTGTTTTGGGTATTCGTTGCTGTGTTTCGAGTATTCGCTGGTGTGTTTGGAGTATTCGCTGGTGTGTTTTGTATGCGATTCTTGCTTCTCGATGTTCCAGTTGTATTCGGAGCCATCTTCGTCGATGATGGAGTCTTGCAGCATTCGTGGTATGCTCGGGGAGCGAGATTTTGGTGGTTCCGGTGGTGGGATCTGGGGGAAAACAATACCTTAGACATAGATTCTTATCTTTCACGCGTTTCCTAAACTACTTAGCTGGGGCCCTCAACAATATAGCAACAACACAGCAAATTATATGAAGACGAACCTTTGTGGTGGAATAATACGCAAGCGATTGAGCAACCATGTTTCTAAAATTATTTTCAAATATGATAAAGTTCAAGTCCGTGAAATGATCGTACCAGTGGTCGAGAAGACTTCTCAGTATCCACCGAGGAAGCGCGCGGCGGAGGTGCGGGCGGCGTGTGGCGTGTGGGCGGCGTGTGGCGCGCGGCCGCGGCCCGTAGCGGCTCCGCGCGGGCGCTCGGGAGGGCGGCCCATGTCTCCACCTCGCCTACTGCGTCCAGTGCGAACTCGCAGCCAGCCCATTCTGTATGGGGAAGAGGTTAGAAGATGAAATGCGAAAAGGAAAAGCCATGAATTATCAATAGAAAAATAAATTAAACAGGCGTGAAAGAAGAGTATCTCACCAGTAAGCTGTCCATTATGTTCCATAGTGAGCGACCACCCCGTCGCATTATGTTGTACCCCGGCAGCGGCCAGCGCGGCCGACGCGGCGCGCTCACACGACGTCCACGAGTCTACGCTTACATGCTGCACCGTATCTAAAAAACAAAAGTACTTATTAGGAAAGATTCTATAGAACATGCGAAATAGAGAGCGCACTAGTTAAGAGCATATTCCTGTATCTCTCACCGTCATACAATCTAAGCGGCAGGGCAGGCTTGGCGTCAGTCCGGGCGGCCTTCCACTCCAGCAGCGTGGGCGCACACCTGCGCGCCACGCCGGCCGTGCGCGCTGCGCCGGCGCCGCCCTCGCACAGCAGGCGCACCAGCTGCGAGCGCCACGACAAGGGCGCGCGCTCCGACACGAAGCGGACTAGATATCTGGGAGAAAGAGGCTCTTTATATTGACACTACTATTCTTATACAATTTTGGAGTATCCATAAGCAAAATAAATATCAAACTTCTGTTCTAAGGTCAAAGCAGTTATAAGGACAGAATGGTATCAGCATCGACTCGGATCTGGATCTGCTAGTTAAAATGAAGTCGATGATATCGATCTGTGTGCACTGTGCAGTGATTATTATTGTGCTATAAGCTTTAATCTCTTCAAACTTCGTCAATTATGTCCTGAATTCCAGAATAATAATCAAGTGTCTTTCAAAAGCAGAAATTTAAAAAATACATTCTAAATCGAGGTTGAAGTTGTTATCAAACGTGGTAAAGCAATTTCATGGTCAAAAAGCAGTTGTGAAATGGGTACTGACTTGTGCAGTGGTGGTCCCGGCTGGAAGGCAGCCAGACAATGCGCCATCAGCTGCCACACTCGTTCAGAAGACGCGTCCCCGCTCGCCTGGTTGCACACTTGGACCAGCACCTCGTCGCGAAGACCGCGGGACGACAGCCCGCGAGACGCTATGTAGTCTGCTAACACCTGGAGAAGGAAATACAAGAATAAATTAAGAGATTTATCTCAGAAATGGCTGGCTAAAGCCATTTTGTTTGGAGTGGAAATTCAAAACGTGCAAATAATAGATTTCAAATTTAATTTACATACAACATTGACTAGGTAAAGAAAGTAGAAGTATGGTGTTTACCTTTTGCCTGGCTTCGTTGCCAGCAGCAGTTTCATCACACCATCTCAATATGAGTTTAAATGTTGCTACTGCATCGTTAAAATCTTGATCCCTGAAACAGAAGCACCCTTTAGAATTATAATCTTGTCAACTGGGTCTGGTTCATAAAACAAGTGACTAAGGACGGTAAATTTTCATTTTTGCTGGCATTACAAGTGGCCATGTCAAAAATTCTATGCGAGAAATTGTTTGGCTACTAGTCAGCATCTATTTGTATGTGTATTGTGTGAAGAAATGTACAAACCTGACAGCAGCTTTAGCCAAGAACGGCCTAGTTATGGGATGTTTCTTGGGACTCAGATGTCCACCATCAGCGAAGTATACGGAGCTGAACTTGGAGAAGGCGAACTGCTGTAGATCTCGGGGCAGCTGCACTCGTTCTTCTTCGGCGTATACGTCACCTGCGACCTGGAGATAAGATCACGGTGATGTGAAGCTAACGACAGGAGATAATATAAACGTATGAGGAACAGCGTATAAGCTCCCCCCGTCCTTCATAGAGAAGGGATTTTTGTTCTAGTGAGCTACTACCCTATGGTTTTTGTCAGGTATAGTGATAACTCTTGTTTTAGTACTTGTAGTATATTCTCTCAGTCTCTTTGACCAAACAAAGAGGATGATATTAATAAGTTTTTTATACTTACTAAACAATATTTAATGATTCATGTTAAAGCACCATAGAACATAGTTTGAATTCCCGCCCTTTCCAATCCTACCATTTTCCGGCGCACCTAGCGCCACCCAACGTTTTTGACAGGCACTAACCAGTTCCCCGCCATATCTCACCACTAAACTTAACGACTCCGAGAAATTATCGTGAAATACTGAAATACTGCAATCAAGTGATATCAAAGACAATAATTGTGTGTGCCATCAACCTATTTTCATCCAAATCAACAAGAAACAAGAATTGGGGCGCCCCACATCATAAAATCATCAGGTATTCGGAGCCAGCCGGCCCTCTTCAGCGAGCTTCGGTGAGTCCCTTCTACCTTTCCCGTTAGATACAGTCCACTTGCCCATCAAATAGAATCATTCCTTAACATTTTTATGGTCCTTCTTAGCCGGATTGCTGAAATAGTATCAGTAATCTTATTTTTTCTATTGTGAAAATTGTGGGGTCAGCCATATTTGTTCGCAAAAACCAAATTGCAACACAACAATCACAACTCTAATTAACTTAATCATAACATATTTTTATCATCTAACCTCACCTTTGAACATAACTTTTGTTTTATTTACGGGTGTTAATTGTCCTACAACATAACAAGTGTATTTTATCATATTTCGAAATTAATCATAATCATCATTTATCATCGCGGGAACTCATTCGATCAAACAAACATACTATACAAAAACATAATACAAATTAATATCAAATTGTGCCAGTGTTTTGTGTTCATAATCATATTGTGGTAGGTAGTCATCATAGCAACGTACCTACCCTACCAAACGCTAACTTGTTCGCAGTCGGGAGTGAGTTGTCTCGTCATCAGCGTTTCTCAATTCGTGTTATCACATACATTTTGTGGACGGAGTTCGGCAACAAACATAGTCTGTCACCGTCATTTTCATTATAATCGTGTGTTTTTAGGTGTAAAATATAGCGCCTAAAATTATCATTTTGTGTTGGAATCCTTGGTGCAACATATAACACTAGGATTTCATTGTGTATCATTGTTTTATTCGAAACCGGTAGGTATTCAAAAAGGTATTGTACTTACATTTTCTCGTATCATTCGGGTTTATTGGGTTGGTACCACTGCCAAAATTATTGCCAACATAATAATTATCATCTTATCTAACCATAGACTATTTTGTGTTTGTAAAGCTTGTTTCAGAACTGTTATACAAGTGACATTTATCATAGTGACGTTAGTGTAACTTCAGACAGTGACACTGACAATCGAATCAGTTCAAATACAATCATTCCGTGATTTTGTTTACCAATCGAACAATCAACAATCAAACTTTTGTAAACAAGTGCTTTCATATATCAAAGTGTATCATTAATTATCAAAATGAGTGAAGCATTGATCGCACATTATGAATCTAAGCGTAACATGGCGCTTAAGCGGCTTCGTGATGCTGTAATTTGCGCGCGAAATTGCAAAACAGACCCAAATCAAATAAATAGGTTAGAAACATGGTGTTCGCGCGTAGATCAAATACTTGAAACCTTTAATGAAGCCCACATTCAATTAATGTGTGAGTACAAAAAGGCAGGTATGGACGAAAAGGAAGTGCAACAAGCTCAATTTAAGTTCCAAGAACAGGCTGATGATATGTTCTTTGAAACATTAGAGGCCAAGCGTAAATACTTGTCAGCAAAGGTTGAGACTTCTTCGTCGTCCAGTGAGTCAAAAAATAAAACAGCTAAGTTACCACCTATGAAGCTGCCATTATTCACGGGGCAATTCAAAGATTTTCCAGGGTTCATTGACCTTTTCAACACATTGGTGCATAACAGAAATGACTTATCAAATGTAGAAAAGTTTCAATATTTGATTACATCCTTATCTGGGGATCCAATCAGTATCATTCGTGCGTTTCCTGTGTGTGAGGGTAACTACATCAGTGCATACAAAGCATTAGTGAATCGTTATAACAACAAGAGGTATTTGGCGTTCATGTGTTGGGAACAGATCAACAATTTGAAGGCAATGCACTCCGGTTCTGCTCAAAGCTTGCGTACAATGTTAGACCTTTATAATGAAAACTTATCAATGCTCGCATCTTTAGGGCTACCAACAACACAGTGGGATTTTGTATTATTTCACTCGTTGCTTACAAAACTAGATAAGGCATCTCGGGAAGCTTTTGAGCTGGCTAGTACCAGTAGTGATTTTCCTAGCTTCAAGGAATTATCCACATTCTTGGTAGATAGGTGTAATGCCCTTGAACGCTCAACATTAAATGTGAACAATCAATCATCATCATCAGCTGTGCAACAGCAAAATAACAAGCGTGTGGTTTCAAACAACCAATCAAAGCCTACAATGCTTTTGGCCCAAGCGCCTTCTCAACCATGTGTAGTATGTAAAGAGGATCACCCTCTCTACTTATGCTCAAAGTTTTTATCAGAACCTCCTTATGAGAGGTCTCAAGTTGTGAGACAGAACAAATTGTGTTTCAACTGTTTACGGTCAAATCATATCACAGCCAACTGTAATTCATTGCATACATGCAAATCATGTGGACAAAAGCACAACAGCCTTCTACACTTTACAAAAAGGACAGAGACAAGTGGTTCAGTCAACTCACAACATAAACAACCAGGCGTTTCTCATACAGGGAAAGGTCCAGCACCAACTTCTGATCCCAAGGACAATGTGATCACACCCGTTACATCATTATCAAACACAACTGCAGGATCAAAATCAAATACTCATTTTGTGATGCTTGCCACTGCTGAGGTGGAGGTCAAGGACGGTCGAGGCTCCTTTCAGAAGGTCCGTATCTTATTGGACCCTGGTAGTCAAAGTCACATCATCACCAAGTTATGTGTCCGTCGCTTAGGGCTGGCACAGTATAAAACTCAAACTCCTATGTCAGGGATAGGGGATGTTCCTGCATTTTCCACGGGCAAGGTCTTCTTAGAAATCCGACCAGTTGGGAAACCAGAGCCCTCTTTTACAACAGAAGCAGTGACTTTGGACAAAATTTGTGGTGACATGCCCACCCATCCAGTGGACATTAACAATTTTCAACATTTATCAAATATCAAATTGGCTGATGAGAAATATCATTCTATTGGTCCTGTGGATATCCTCATTGGTGGAGAGATATTCCCTCAAATTCTTTTACCAGGAAAAATTGATGGTGGTCCACATGCAGCAACTGCCATCAATACCATATTTGGATTTATTCTCATGGGAAAAACGTTATCAAAGTCATCATCATCCATTCCTTTAGCAATCAATCATGTATCAATAGACGCCAATCTGGATATTGCCGTTCAGAAGTTGTGGGAGTTGGAGAGCATACCGTGTGAAGACAACAAACAATCTCACTCGGTGGATGACATACATTGTGAGGAAATATTCCTATCAACACACAAGCGTGACAGTGAGGGACGATACATTGTCCAGTTACCATTCCGTGATCAATCATCAGTGGCCTTTGAGGGTGCTTACACAATTGCTCATCGGCGCTTTGTGCAGCTGGAAAAACGCCTCATGGCAAAGCCAACTTTTCATGAACAATACAATCTACATGTTATGGAGTACCTATCAAGTGGTCAAATGGAGAAGGTCCCTGCAGTTGAGTGTCAATCTCCTACAGCATTTTACTTAGCGCATCATGCCGTATCAAAATCAGATCGTAGCCTTCGTGTGGTCTACGATGCATCAATGAAGGATAACAGAGGTGTATCCTTAAATGACACTCTTCTTATAGGCGCTAAACTTCAGACTGACATCACCAACATTCTTTTGCGTTTCAGGCTTCATGCCATTGTGTTTTGTACGGATATCCGGCAAATGTACCGGCAGATCCGAATAGCACCAGAACATCTGGATTTTCAGAGAATCCTGTTCAGGTGTTCCCCTAGTGAGCCAATACAAGAATACCGTCTCAATCGTGTGACTTTCGGTGTATCATCAGCACCATTTTTAGCAATTCGTGTGTTACATCAATTGGCCCGCGACGAAGGCAGCTCGTTTCCAGCTGCAGCTCAGGTGTTGTTGGAAGACATCTATGTCGATGATGTCGTTACTGGGTGTCGGAGCATCGAAGAGGCAGTCGCTCTTCAACAGCAGCTGATTAACATCATGGCAGCTGGAGGCTTTGAGCTGAGAAAGTGGTCCAGCAATCATGCGGCTGTATTACAAAACATGCCAGAAGAACATAAAGCAGTGCCAAATGTCAATCAAACATTCGATAGTGATGGTAATTTTGTGAAAGTTCTCGGCTTAGCCTGGAATTCCCAGGAGGACATATTCAACTTCCAAGTGAATCAAATCAATCGTGAGTGTACCAAACGTACCATGCTTTCAGAGCTGGCACGTATTTATGACCCCATTGGTCTTTTAACTCCATTAACATTTTTAGCAAAGCATTTAATTCAACGTTTGTGGTTGCTCGGTTCATCATGGGATCACCCCGTACCCGACGACATCAATCAAATTTGGACAAAGTATGTTCAGCAGCTGCCTCATCTAGCCCAGCTTAAGATACCACGCCGCATCACATCCGACGACGCTGTGACTTATCAGGTGCATGGGTTTTCAGACGCAAGTGAAGCTGGTTATGCAGCTGCTGTGTATCTTCGTGCTACCAATCAATATCATCAACACCAGGTCATCCTGGCTAGTGCGAGGTCTCGTGTCTCCCCAACGAAACGCAGAACTTTACCAAGGCTTGAGTTGTGTGGCAGTTCTTTGCTGGCAGACCTAATGAGACACATCATCAACTTGTACAGCAAACTTCTCCCCATAGAGAGTGTGCATGCGTGGACTGACTCGATGATAGTTTTGTCATGGATCCAGTCACATTCATCAAATTTTAAGGCGTTTGTTGGCAATCGTACATCCAATATTCAGCGTAAATTACCAGAAGCAATTTGGAATCATGTCCCAGGAAAGCAAAACCCTGCGGATGCCGCGAGTCGTGGGTTATCACCCGACGAGCTTATCAATCATGACCTGTGGTGGAATGGCCCCCAATGGCTATCCTCAAATCAAGATCAATGGCCTAAAGTGCCTCAACATTCAAACATGACGCAGCATCCAGAGGTGAAATGTGAGCAACGTGCCTGCGTTTTGAACGTGTCAAACGCAGTAGAAACTAATCCAATCGACCATTTATTAACAACATTTTCATCATTAAGGAAGATTCAACGTATTTTTACATATTGCAATCGTTTTATCAACGCCCTGCGCAAAAACAAGCGTACAGGTCATTTAACAGAACAAGAACTTCATCATAGCCTCATGGTACTAGTGAAACACACCCAACATTCCGAATTTAGTGAAGAAATCAAACATTTGAGATCAAATCATGTATTATCAAAATCATTCAGAAAACTTAGTCCATTTTTAGATTCAAATCAAGTGTTGCGTGTGGGGGGTAGGCTCTCTCAGTCAAACCTTGATTATGAAACAAAGCATCCAGCTCTGCTTCCTCGCAAGCATCGTTTGACGCAACTTATCATCCAGTGCACACATAACGAAAATTTACATCCTGGTCTGCAAACAATGCAGTATCTGCTACTTCAAAATTTTTGGATTTTGTCACCAAGGCGAGCCATTAATCAGATCATTTCAAAATGCTATCGTTGTTTCCGTATGAAGCCACGAAATTTTCAGCCAGTAATGGCAGATTTACCACATTCTCGCGTCAATCAAATGAAACCATTTCAGGTTGTGGGTTGTGATTATGCAGGACCCTTCAACATTACGTTTCAACGTTATCGAGGTGTGCGTTCAACAAAGGCATACCTTTGTCTTTTCGTTTGTTTTTCAACAAGAGCTCTTCATCTGGAGCTTGCCAGCGATTTATCTTCCTCTTGCTTTTTGGCTGCTCTTCGCAGATTCATTGCTAGACGCGGTCGTTGCAACATCATCCATAGCGATTGTGGAACCAATTTCAAAGGTGCGCAGTCACAATTATCAGAAATCATGCGCTCAGCTTGTGAATCGGAGCGCATTGACTTCAAATTTAATGTCCCAGGATCACCACACATGGGTGGCCTTTGGGAAGCTGGGGTGAAGTCCGTAAAAACTCACCTTTATCGTGTGATAGGTGATCAAATCCTAACATATGAGGAGTTAAACACACTCTTGACACAGGTCGAATCAGTTTTAAATTCGCGACCAATATCCGCATTGAGTTCAGATCCATCAGATCTAACAGCACTAACACCAGGGCACTTTTTAACATTAGCACCCCTAACATCAGTGCCTTCACCAGACTATTCCAACACAAAAATGAACAGGCTAACACGTTGGCACCTATTACAGAAAATGCACCAGGATTTCTGGACTAGATGGCATAGTGAATACCTCACAAATTTGTCACAGAGATTGAAATGGACGGTGAATTCACCTCCAGCAAAAATCAACCAGCTCGTTATTATCAGAGACGAGACTACTCACCCACTGCGATGGCGTTTAGGTAGAATCGTCGAATTACACCCGGGACGCGATGGCGTTTCTCGTTCTGCTACGGTCAGGACTGCACAAGGTATGCTCAAAAGGCCACTTGTGAAGTTGTGCCCATTACCAGATATGACTGACTAGTCATGTCTTATTTTTTCATTCATTCATATCGTGATCAAAACATTTAATTTACCTATTCTGTTTTATATATTCATCTGCATGATCATATTTATCATATCATAATATCAAAGCAATGGTTGTTGTGAACAAATATTCACTTCAGACTTCTCAGTCTCATCAAATCGCCAGCAGGGGGGGAAGATAATGTTAAAGCACCATAGAACATAGTTTGAATTCCCGCCCTTTCCAATCCTACCATTTTCCGGCGCACCTAGCGCCACCCAACGTTTTTGACAGGCACTAACCAGTTCCCCGCCATATCTCACCACTAAACTTAACGACTCCGAGAAATTATCGTGAAATACTGAAATACTGCAATCAAGTGATATCAAAGACAATAATTGTGTGTGCCATCAACCTATTTTCATCCAAATCAACAAGAAACAAGAATTGGGGCGCCCCACATCATAAAATCATCAGGTATTCGGAGCCAGCCGGCCCTCTTCAGCGAGCTTCGGTGAGTCCCTTCTACCTTTCCCGTTAGATACAGTCCACTTGCCCATCAAATAGAATCATTCCTTAACAATTCAAGTTTGTTTTCAATAAGTCTATGATCGTTACGTCTCCAACGTATCAATCAAATTCAGGAACTGATCAAAATGGTTTTTAATTAAAGCCTCATCATTTCAAGCTTCGAATTTTTCCGAAGCTTAAGATTTTGTCGAAGCCCTCTGATTGATCCATGCTCGATTATTCACATACCTTAGCAAGGTTCCTCTCGGTGTGGGGCGGCTGCCACTCGTCCAGCTTGGAGAGTATGAAGGCCAGTTCCGCTGGCACCTCCAGCACCTGCAGACTCTCAGCCTTGGCTTTTTGAGCTGCTTTCTGTTCTGCGGCGCGGCGTCTGTGGAGTGTTATGTTATTAGAAGAGACGGATTACATGCAACTTAAAATCGTGGAAATATGCATGATATCGCAGAACCTCGGTCTGTACGGCAAATCATTTTTAATGGAATCGGCGAATTTTATATGTAAGAAGCGAGTTTTATAATATGGCGTATTTTTCGTTAGGGCTTTTGCAGTATTTTTCTTTTGGAATTAGAAGGCAAAATAAAGAAAAATTTTGGAGTCGATTTTATTGTAGAAACTAAATGCAATGACATCTAAGTGGTGGTCAAGTGTTAGAGCCAGCTCTTAAACTCGGTTAACTGCTGATCGTGTTTAGTTCTATTAGTGAATTTAGAATAAGCCCCATACTTAGCGGCCGCCTGCTGCTGCTCGGCCCGGCGCCGGTGCTGGTCGCGCGCGCACGCCAGGCGCCTGCGCGCGCGCCGGCCGCGCAGCAGCGCCTGCGCGCGCACCACGCCGCGCCGCACGCGCACGTAGCGCCGCCGCGCCGCCGCGCCGCGCCACCACGCCTGCAGCACCACGGCGGCGTACTGGACCTGCTGGTAGCGTTTTCTGGGAAGGAAATAAAGTTTAAGCTATAGAAGGTAGGTATTTCAAATATGGTGTACATACATAGGTTCGTCGATTTAGATTTTTGTTTTTATCATTCTGCAAAATGTGAGAAGACAAGTAGAGAACACATGACAGCAATAGCAAAGCAAAATGTCATGTGTGTAATCTATTGTTAAACATTTTCGACTGCATGCAACTGTGTGATCAATGACTGTGATTAAACAATTTACAATATACTTTTAACGTGCTGAATTACCTTGCCAAGAATCCTCGGAAGTGTGCCTGCAGCTTGGTCGCTGCAGCTCGCAGTTTGTCAGCGCGGGCTCGCTCCAGCGCTCTGTGTAGCGCCTCCCTTAAGAATACACGCGCTGCGCCTAACTGGTAGTCCGCACCGACTGAAATAAACACTTCTTGTTAATACGACTAGCACAAAGTACAAAGGCGGACTTAATGCCATAGGCATTTTCTACCAGTCAACCTTTGGGTGATGCAAAGACAAACAGTAGAAGGTGTCGAGCTTCTACATCGAAGCTTTGAGAAAATCACACACTATGGAACAATGATAAATTCACGAAACATTATATGTAAGTTGTACGAAACATTGGTTTTTCTTGAACATAGAAACTTGTTGTATATATGCAAGTATACCTCTTCAGATATTCACTGCCAGTGCAAGTAGAAAAAATGCATGCGAAACATCTACTGATTGGTAGTTTTTCCTACCCATAGCGGTAGCGAACATCGCTTACTTTTGAATAGAAATGCAGGTATCCAGAGATTTCTTTACCAATAGACTAGGAGACTTGATTGTCCCTATATGAGGCACTGTTGTAACATGTTGGCATGTTGTTAAGGCCTAATACTTACATATAATTATACCTATACCATTGATTTGACATTTAAATTTGATTTCTTGTAATTCCACATTTTTTTTAAATCTTTTAATAATATGATAAATTATTTTGACATTTATTTATTTATTCTGAATTTATTATGTATTTTTACTTTTGTTTTATTAATTTAATCATGTTTTTAATTCTTATGTAATTCTGACATTTCAATTATTTATGTGTTTGTATTTGTGTCTATTTATTTTTGTTTTTTTAAAAAACGTTCCGTATGAAATTTTAATGTAATTCTGCAATTCCGATTATTTATGTGTTTGTATTTTTGATTAATATGGGTCTCGGACCTGAAATAAATGCTTTTATATCTATTTTATTTTATTTAATAGTCTTTAAAAATCACTCACACAGAACCATAGCCTCCAACGTAAAACCTCTTTTCTTGACCCTCTTCCAAATCTTGCCCATGTCGACCAGCACTCGAACACATCACAGTAAGAACTGACTGATCATTGAGTAGGTACCGTATCCAACGCGACCGCAAAGATAACCGATAGTCAGTGATAAATATACCGCTGTGATGAAAGTGATAGGCTAATTAGGTAAGTCGTTAAGAAAACCGGTGTTTTTGACAAAATATAAGCAAAAATGAGGAAGGTTTTGGCTTGTTTTTTTCTCAGATTCACGTAAAAAAGGGATTGTATAATGATCTGTGGGACGTAAACGAAAACCCAGTTAAATTGATTGGGTACCTACTTAATTTATTATTTTCAGTGCATAGAGAAATATTGCTAAAAGACAGACGGAAAACATAAGAGGCAGGGAACCTAAAAACCGTTGCCTGGTAAAAACCCCTAAAAGGTTTTAATAAATAAATAATAAATATCGCTGGACGTTACACACAGCGCCATCTAGAGCCACACTAAGCAACGAGGCTTGTGTCGTGGACACCAGATAGTTGATATACTACATAGATACTTTTTGTTTGTAAATACATACTTATTATACATATAAACATCCATGACTCGGAAACAAATGTCCATGCTCATCACACAAACATTTGCTCCTACCGAGATTGGAACCCGTGACCCAACAAACGTAAGGCAGCCTCACTACCGCTGCGCGGTTGTTGTTGTGTGCGATTTAACCTAAGACCCCGTTCACAACCTCGGCCAATGCTAATTACGACGCGACACGCGAACGCGTCTCTTTTAATTTACTACGCGGTTAATTGTGGTCTACTCTGAAGACGTGTCACTTGAACGTACAGCTCGTGGTTAATAAGTAAATGCTGCGAAAGCACTTAGGTACCGCACGATTGTCCATAAATATAAGTGTCATTTTGTGCACCAAAGCGTCGTAAAACAGTAATTAGTCGAGCGTTTGAGTTTTAATAACATATTATGTAAGGTAGATGTTCCGCTACGTTCATATAGTACGAGTTCTGTGATAACTATTCATACGCATTGATATATAAAAAACCCAAGATACACACTTGGCGTCTCAAAATCGTCCGCATAAAATACAGGCAAAATTTGTAATTGTGCGCCTATTTTCAATTAGTCTCACGTCGCTTGAGTAACGTAAGATTTAATTGCTTTTTTTGTACACTGCTTTGTAAAAACAACTTTAAACAATCCGCGTAAGATTGAATTTGCAAAAATAGTTATTTGTTATACAAGAGTGCAAAGTTGCTTTTTAACCGCGTGCTCAATTTTGATAACCGAGCAAGCGAAGGATTCTAAAATTGAGTCACGAGCGCAGCGAGTGATTCAAAAATTAGAACCCTGAGCGTTAGCGAGGGAATCAAAAGAGCACGATGTGAAAAATCTTTGCACTCGAGTGCAACACGTAACTTTTCATCCCACCTCAGCGAGGAAATGACTAAATGCAAAAAAAAACATTTACAATCACAAGATACTTTTACTTTTATTTCAGTTTAGGTGTTAACTACTACATTATGGTAGGTAAGTATTACAGAATAATCTTTAAATTATAACAAATAATACTTAGGTACAATTAAGAAAAATTTAAAGTAACGTTGCTACAGTTAGTTAAGTTGAGTGTAATATTTATTTATTTATTTATTAAAACTTTATGCACAAGTAAAAACTGTACAAAGGCGGACTTAATGCCTTGGGCATTTTCTACCTATTTTTTTTCAATTTTTTTAATATCGTACTGTTTTAAATCCTTCTCGCGTGATTGTTGAGGGAGAAAGCAAATTTGCGCATTATTAACAGTTTCAGTCAATTCTGTTGGCGTCAAATAAACTTCTTGGTCGCCAAAACCACTTATTTTACGTTTTTCACTTGTTTTTAACCTAAGGTTTTAACAATTGACCTGACAAGAAAATGGCGCGCGCAAAGCAAATTATAAAAGTACACCAAGAAGGTTCCGAGTCTGAGTTTTTAACAAATTAAAAGAGGTTGTACCTATGATAAATTCGGCACCATGGAGGTAGAAGTAAATAGGTTTAATGATGTTTTGAATTCACAAACTTAGTGCACACGATGTTCTAAACTCAATTTACTTTATCCTCTAGAGGATAAAAACGACTTTTGCACTCAGATATCGAAGAGCAAAAATACTCTTTCCGAGATGGGGGGATGAAAAAATGTTTATTGTACTACTTATGTAGTAGTGGGTTGTAGTGGTGAGTGTTTGGTGACAGTTTCGAGTGTTAGTTTTGTCCGAGACTGTGCATCTTGGGTTTTTTATATATCAATGTTCATACGATATTATGTCCGTAGTCTACAACAAGTTATTATGTTTCTAGTGTTAGTTATTTGTTATGACTAGAGTTGAATAAAAGTAGGAGAAATAGTCCGATTCTGTTCGGTCGCCGTACTGTTTCTTCTAAATCTAGACTATTGCTAGGTAGATTTACTCGTCTTGTGTTCTTTTTCGTGTAGTGTTAACAAGCATGTGTACGTACCAGCGCCGGTGGGTGGCATCTCAGCGAGGATGGAGTTGCAGATCTCTCTGTAGGGCGTCGCACGAGATGGCGTGGACTTCAACAGGTACCTGTGACAATTTTATAGTTATTTTCTCTTCTTAAACAAGACATAATCTTGCTGTGTATCCCTTAACTTTCCCTGATAAACTGCCGAGCTAGCAAAATACCCTTACAAACAAAAGCTTTAAGAGCGATGGTTTCATAAAAGGTTTATACGTGTTCTGATTAAGTCAGAAACTCTTAACACCCTTACAAACAAAAGCTTGTAAGAGCTGTGGGTTCATATAAGGATTATATGTGTTCTGATTAAGGCAGGAACTCTTATAGTGCCATTTTATAAGTCTATTTAGGTTTTAAGAGGTTTCACACTTGTAACATGGTCTTATAGACGTATTTAAGAAAACGTTATATAATATTAATAAGAGCAGTAGTATTATAAGCAAGTCTAATTGCCTTTTTTTTTTTTTTTTGGATGGGAAATCATCAAATGACTTCTCCCGCTCTGGGCGGAGCAGGAGGGAGTGTCAGACTTTTACTGACTAAAACTCATCCATGTTCCTCCCTCGCCCTTTGTGTTCCGGGGCCACGGAGTCTAATTGCCTTTGATTCTTATTTAATACTTATAAATTCATTTTATAAGTACAGTCAACCTTAGAAGTGACTACACTAAGTGTTTTATTAGACTTCTGTAAACTAGTATTTTAAAAGTGTGATTTATCTCACCTAAGATATAATAAAGAGTAGTAGCACTTTAAAAGGTCTACAACAATTCCCTATTAAGATAATATAATATACTTTTCTTTGTTGTGTTGACTCCAGAAATTGTTATAAAATCAGGTAATAGACTATTTTAATATTTAGTACACATTATGATTAATTTTCTATTAGATCCTTCGACTTCGTCGTTTGGCTTGCTTTTACATATTACGGAACCCTAAAAATATAAGCAACATGGCCGCGTAGACAGTGGTTTTACGTTTAATTTGACTTTTACGAGTGCGATATAAACCTTAGACAAGAGTACTGGACTTATATTGCTCTAATAAAGCACTTATAAGTCGCGGTTGGTCGTAATGGCGACATTTTGATATTATTTTACAAATAATTAAAAAATATATAAAGTAAAAGAAACATTTTTGAAAAGGCCCGTGAAGATATTGTTATTAAAATTTCAAAGTAATCGAGAAAAACTACTTCGCAGCCTAATAATCGCATATATTCTTAGTGTGTGACAAATACATGAGTAAGAAATTAGAAAATATACACACTAGCCTTTTGTAGAAAATATAAATTTAATACTTTATTATTTTCCCAAAAGTTCCAAGGACTTCGCAGTTTGTGATAACACTCTTATTAGGAGATCACAAAGAGGACTATAAGCGATATTACCCTTCAAATAGTATTTTATTTTATTAGTAAGAGGACTTTAAGGTTATTTACCCTTACAGCGCGCCATTGTAAGTCACTTGTAAGTTTATTTGTCATTATAAAAGCATCAGCAAGAGTCTTGTAAGTTTGAAAATACACTTCGCGAGACCATTACAAGGCAATTGCAAGGGTGAATATACTTATAAAGTGCGCCCAAATCCACGCTTATAGATGTCTGTAAGTGTGATATAAGACTGAAAAAAATATGGTCTTGGGATATTTGTAAGATTATTTTTTGCTAGCTGGGTGGGACCTTACAATAAATAATTTTAACGGTTAGCGGTGTTGCCCAATAGACTACGTGGCAATGGGGCTGGCCGGTGAAAGCTGAAAGCAAATGGCGCTAGCATAGTTTGTTCCTAGTCTAACCAATAAGGTCAAGCCATTTTGAAAGATAAAATGACATTATCAGATTTTCTACCAATGACGATGCTTGGAACAAACTATGCTAGCGCCATTAGTTTCACAGTGGCCATCCCCATTTGGCTAAGTTGGTAATTGCAGAATGTTGATAATAACGTACAAAATATGGCTATATATGCATATTCTTGGCCCTGAAAATTAATCAGACTTCCATAATCATGTTTGTGCTGGTAAGGGAAAGTTTCGACACAAAAGATCATATTTTAACTAATTAACTCTGCTTCTAGTCTAACCGGATACCGCTGAATGTAGTATCTGACTTCCACAACTCAGTGAACTGGGTAACACTATCCCCTTGCCTTCCCCTCTTCATCATAATTCCTTACCTGTATCTATCCACGAAGTTCTGGAAAGGTATCCTTATAGGGTACCCAGTCTGCCTAATCTTGATGGTGTCCAGCATGCCGGTGTACCGCAGCTGAGCGAGGACGCAGGGCATGTCGAACTTCATGGGGGACTTGTCCGTGTTGGGCTTGATGCAGCGCACGAACCAGGGGTTGCAGCGGGACATGGATTCTAGCAGCTGGTGGAGACTGTCTGAGAACCTGGAGGGAGGAATAGGTTATGAGTAAATGAACACTGCTATAAATTTTCACGGTTTAAACCAAACTTATTCCTCTTTGAGAGCTCAAAATCCTACTTAATCCTGCTAATATTATAAATACGAAAATTTGTTAGTATGGAGATGTATGGATGTATAGATGTATTATGATGTATGATTTATGGATGTTTGTTACTCTGTCACACAAAAACTACTAAACGGATTTGGATGAAATTTTGCACATAGATAGTCCATAACCTGGATTAACATATAGAAATCTTTTTATCCCGGTAATAAGATCCCATGGGACAATTATTAAACATCACGCGGGCGAAGCCGCTGGCAGAAGCCAGTAATCAATAATGAAGATATTCCGTAAGTGACAATATAAGTGCATGAGTAAATAATTGTCATCATTTTCATCTCTACTTATTAGGGTTTGGCGTAGTAGTAGTAGTTCTCACATTCCTAACAACGGTCTTGCATGCCGACACACACAACCAAGGTGCAAAATAGGCCTTTCGACATTTGTAACTTGCATGCAGTCGCCAAGTGACGTCGTTATGCACTGAAGGCCTAAGTTTTACAAATATTGCAATATTCAGATATGAAGCAAGCTGGATAAGACTATTCGTAGTTAAAAAGAACCGTAACTACGAAATAAAGGCGGTGTCAAAGAGAAATTATGACAAAGGCCACTCCGGTAGCAGTTTTATCACAATTGTATGAAATCGCCCTCTTTATTTCAGACCCCTTCTCAAAAAACACGTCCCATATTGCTTGTTGCTATCTTCTTACCTAGCAGCAACAGTCGGAGTCCTCGGCTTCATAGTGACGAACCGCCCATTGGCGCCTCTCGGCAGCGTCTTGTTAGCGTCATGCTGCGCCCTCAGCTGCGTGGACATCTCAGCAACCAGGGGCACCTCACTGCTGCACAGCAGTTCCAGAACATCGGCGCGGAGGGCGTCTCGGTTCTTGTCCAGAAAGCCTTCCACATTGTACCAGACTTGGCCCGCGTAGTGTTTGATCTGGAAGTTGAGGTGTGGCTAGATTATTCTTGTTTTAAAGTTCGTTACGGCTGTGGTGACCTGACGCCCCAAATGAAAATGTCTCAGAAAACTTACCCCATTATTGTGTGTGTGTGCGCTTTCCTGCTACGATTCTAATAATACCTAGTACTATTAAGGTGAGTCCAATCAACACTGGACTGTTTTTACAATTTTCTAGCGAGTATTAAGATCGAGTACGGAGATTGCCATATTGACTTCTATTTTCTCCTTCTAAGAGACTTAACTGACAAATTGTGGGTAGAACAACTCTGCCTAACCCTTAGGGATTACAGGCGTGATGATTATTTTATGCAATGACTTTTATTACAGAAAGATACTACAGCTATTTTCATTTGAATTCTTGTATTATTAAAAATTAGTCTTATACTTTTTGTGTGGATACGGGTATTCGAAGCCGTGACCTTGCAGAAGATAAACATTGTTGTCCTGTCATAGCATAATCGAAAGCGACCCATCATTTAATGTTCGGTTTCCGGTCTTACAATTCCACTGTGTTTATAAGTCGTTGTGTGGAGTTTTTCTTCGCGAATTAATCGTCGCTGACTCATTGAGCCAGCTAGGGTAATCATAGAGCGATGTTACGATGAATTGAAGGTACAATTTAATATTTAATAGATAACATCGAAAATCATATAGGTATTTAAGTTTTTTTTTCCCATATCTTGAATATTCCCTTGGGAATTCTAATTGTTATTACATTTTCTTTATGAGAGAGTAATGATGGAGTTTCTTGCCCATTCTTCTCCTTAAAAAACTACATTTGGGAATGGGCAACTAGAATCAATTCCATATCCTTGTAAATATGGCCCTAATTGAAATAAACTGTTTGACTTTCAAGTACGATGCTATTATCATACTATTCACTAGACACTTACCTATACATATACAAATATTTATGTTGATTAAATAAAGAACCTTATTCATATTTCGTTGGGGTATATTTTCATAAATTCTACTAGTCACATTCCGCCAATATTTGAACAAACACGCCAACTGAAGTGCCAACATTACATGTTTGACAGATGATTTATAGAAGTCATCAGCATCATGCTGATAATTGACCTACAGCTGTCAGTGAACATGTTGGAGAATGTCTTCAGATGAAACGTTAGTCACGTCACCTTGAACTATCACGATGCACAAATATTATCTATAATTTTTCTATATATTAATGACTCAGATAAACAAAGTATTGCAGGTTTACAAGTTTGGGAAATACCATTTCTGTCTTTGCTCTACGCACGCAATATTTATTTTTATGACGTGGTTAGGTAGCTCTTAAATGCGACACATCTCTAGGGGCAAGATCTATGTATAAACGTGACTTAACTTGTGCTTAAGGTGACACTAGTGGCGGGCTCGAACTCTCTGGTGAGCGTGGTCAATAAGCATGCTGTCTCACCTGGCATCGTGCCCGACAGAGTGAGTTCAGTGAGATGCACGATAATTTATAGTAAAAAGCGCGCGTAAAAAAATACGAAAATGCCTTTGGAAAATCGAGTTTTATGAAAAAACCACTGCATAATTCAATTACAAATAAAATTTATTGTATTCTTCGATAATTGTGCATTGTCGGTATTAACTTTGTTTTGGAAATTTGACACTTCTTTTGTTACTAATTTACGCCCAAATTTTCGTTAAAATTGGCAATAAAAACGAATCTTTGGTAGCTCGTAACTTTTTAACGGCTATTATTTTTCTATTCTGTTTCCGCACAGCCAAATTAATACTGACACAAAACGATATCATGTTTAACTTTGGATGTACAGTGTCAAACAGTGGATTAATACCCTCCCGCAATTTCTATGAAAATTTCGACTAGTGTCACTTTAACTTGCACATATAGCTAAATAGATGTGCGAAAGCAACAGGAATAACACACAAGTCAGTCAGTCATACAAGTCAAATTATATGCTAAGTAACGTTATAGACGTCAGCCTATGATTCGACACACGCACTCACACATTTCGGTTTAAAAAGGAGTTGTAGCTGTCTGGTAATTACTACTCACCCCAAATTCACTCGCTCCTAATCTCGGTCTTGAGTAGAGCTCGTTCAACGCATGGTTATAATGGCACTTCTCTAGAAACGAGGCATCAGACGCCCGCGGGAAGTTGCTCTCATCGTCCAGAAGATGCAGGATCCCTACGGGCTTCTTACTCAGCAACTGTATCACTGCAATAGACAAGCGATTTTAAACCCTATTCACACATATTAGAACATTTTTTGATTGAAATAAAAAACTGTATGACTGCAAAAGACAAGCAACTTTAAACCTTATTCGTTTAAATAATAAGACAAACCTGGAGAGTTGTCATTCCAAGTCAAATTCGACCACTCCAAACGTTCCTTCTGATACTCCTGTTGCTCCAGCTTAAATATGTGCTTATTGAAATAATGTTGCAGTGTTTCGTTAGCGTAGTTAATGCAAAGTTGCTCAAAAGAGTTCTCTTCCAAGTCTTCAAATCCGAAGATGTCAAGGAGAGATATTCTGTGAGCATCGTGTAGACCGGCGCGGTGGACGATCGAGTTGATGCGGAGGACTAGCCAGCTGAATAAGGAGGAGTAGAGGGCCTTCGCGAACGCGTCTCTTGCGTCCAGGGCCTGGTCGATGGGTAGTGGAGACCTCATCCGCTCCGCTCTCGCCGCAGTGACCCGTGTAGTCAGAGCCCGCGCCATCGCCTCAGCCGGGACTTTAAGTAAATGCGCGGCCCAGCGCACCTCGGCGCCCCCGCCTAACTGCACACCTTCCTGACCGTGTCGCAACTGTCTTCTATGAAAATATACGTTGCCCAAGTGCAGCACAGCTGCTAAAACTCTTATTATATCTTCTCGCTCTGCGTCCCCGATCCCGAGAACCTGCATAGCGCCGCATAACGCCGACCAATCAGCACCCGCGCCTGCGCCACCGGAGTCTCCTCCTTGATTTAAATAGAAATAATGTTCAGCAGTCAGAAGACCTCGGGACCGCCTTTGTTCTTCATCTAATCCGGCCAGCAGTTCATAGAATACGTGATAGTTCCTTTCTCCAGGAGACTGTGTGACTATTCGGGACTTCTCCAACAAGTAATGCGCTACCCTCGCTCCTGCTAGAGAGCCATCTTTGAAATACAATTCCAAGAGTTTTCCGAATCGACTAGAATTGTGGTTTTTTGGCGTTCTTGCATTTCCGAAGGCTTCTAATAGGGGGGCGGCTTCTAGAATTTGTTCGGAGACGGGGGCGCGGCCGGGAGGCGCGGGGGCGACGGCGGCGAGGAACTGGACGGCCAGCTTGGTGGACTCGGTCTTGCCCGCGCCGGACTCGCCGGAGATGAGGATGGCTTGAGGCTGCGGGAGCGCCGCGCGCGCAGCCGCCGCTATGGCAAACAGGTGTGGTGGGAGGTCGCCTAGCGCCTCTGCTGCGTGGTACCTGGAAGTGACGGGTTTTAATGTTAATGACAAAGTATAATTTTCTCTATTCCAATTACTTTGGTATGGGTGGCTTTGGCTGACCTGGAAGTCTTTAAATAGACTCCGGAATCTGGTTGGTCGAAGCAAAACAACCCTGTTCAGGTGGAGATTCAAAGATGGCTTTGCCCTGGACTGTAAATGTGGTGTTGCTCACAAAGAATGGAACACTTAATATCATGTATAGGTTAATGTTGTCTGCACGTTACAGGAACTGAAGGTGCCACATTCGTTGACAAAGTCTGGGTCGATTCAATTTAGATTGCCATCGATACTTTAAGGAGAAGTACAATTATTTGCAAAAGGCATTAGTAATGTGTTGTTGAAATGGACCCTTACCTTCTTGCAGTCTGCAAGCCATACAACGCGTCGACAGGTCTATAAGGGTTAACAGCCACCAGTATGGACCCCGCATACGTGTATATCAGTCCCTGTTCGTATCGCAGCTTCAGGTTCCACAGCAGGGCGGCTTCGTGTAGGTCGTGGAGCCTCGTCATGTCGTCCACCCCAGTGGGGCCCAGCTCTTCGCGGGGCCACACTGGCTCGCCCTCATCTTCACCGTTACCCATTTGCAGGGCGAAGGTTTGAGGCTGTTGGTGAAAAAGATAGAATAAGAGCAGTTCTAAGATAATCAAGTTGTAAATGGTCAGTACCTATCCCCAGTTGCTCCAAGTGAAATACTGGTATTTAACTGCATCTGGTTAGATTTGAAGCCAAACATAGTTGGAAAATGGATAGCCAGCCAACCCATCACGGGTTGTCAAAGAACAGGTTTCTTCAGAGGAAGCAAATAATTGGCCAAAATACTACTTTAAAACATGATGTAATTGAAGATTGAAGTATGCGCTTGCACAATTACCAACATTCGAAACTTAAACCGACTGATATTTATAAAAGGAACAGCGAAACGTCAGCAGCTCGGAAAATGATAAAGCCCAAGCGGCGTAACTGTGACATAACGTGATGACTTCTAACAATACTATCGGAGCATCTTTTGCGACCTACTGAGATCTTTTCGCTATCGAGATCACTTTAATTCGTTACATTTCAACGCTTGCTGCCTTTCGCACATTTCTATTGTAACTTTTTAACACCGCGTAATGGACTGCAAATTGATTAGATACCGTCGTCCTCTTGGTTACTCGTTGTTCTAACGTTCGCAAGCGGTACTGCTGAGTGTGAACTTCTAGGTTTGATTATTCTAGTCGGGAAAAATGGGACTGCGTTTAATCCATCAGGAGTTTCTCAAATGCAGCCCGAAGTTTGGATGTTCTTCTCAAGAGACGAGGCCTGTGTCCCAACAATGGGAACAAAAGAGGCAGACTGTGATGATGATGGCTCGCCCTCACTAAGATAGGACTGACACATAAATGCCTCAATGGGTGGCTTTGTAGTATAATATGTACCTATACCTCTGCCTAACCTGTCAAAATACAGGCGTGATGTTATGTTACGTCTTCATAGAATGAGTCGCTGTATTACGCGGTGAAAGATGGCTAGCGATTTGCATAGAGTTACATTTTTATTACGGAGTAGTCTCGCTCGAGTAAACATCATTACTTCATTAGCGATCAAACCAGTATTGATTAAAGCGTTACTGTTAATTGACCCCCATTTATATCGGACGTTAGCAAATTAAAATAAGCCATCTCCATTACCACGTTGACGGGTGATCATTAAGTATATTGTTATGCTCGAAGCGTATTCAACAAAGTGATGGTTCTATTATAATTAAACTAGCTTTAGCCTGCTGCTTTGCCTGCGTAGCATAAATCAGCCTATAAATATCCCATTGCTGGGACACAGGCATGTTTTAGAATAAAAAAATCGAAGACATAATGTGACATCTACCAACCCCCACTGGGCCCTCGTGGTGGATTATATCAGATTCTCTCTCATAGAGAAGGCCTGTGTCCCAGCAGTGGGAACGATATAGGCTGATTATGCTATGATGCTTATGCGACATAGGCATCTTTCTATGGCAGGTTGATGGGAAATTATCTCCAGACCCATAAGTAGGTACCTAAACTAGGTCATGGTTTATTCTATCCGTGGGCCCAATGACGTCCAAATCCGTTGAAGCGATGAGGCGTGAAATGGTAACAGACAGACCGGCAGACAGACAGAATTACTTACGCATTTAAAATATTATACCTGAGTATAATATATTGTGGTTTATGAGCGATTTTTGTATGGTTTGTTAAAAGATACGAAGCGGATCTCTATATGGCTGCATTGGCTGCCGGTCTTGAAAACAAATCAATTTCATGCATGTGAATGACAACTGCATCACATAAAACGCAATTTTATTTAAATCTATTGATGTTAAACGACCGTAACTAAACGGGACTAAATGGTTCATTATGTTAGCTTATTCATTGATGTAAATTTTTGTGCATATTAGTTGATAGAAAAAAGTATTAACAATAAAAAGAATTACGTTGTTAACAAGAATATCCAGACAAATATCCTTCAATGATGACACAGACATAGGTCTCCTTCTTCTCATACGTTTGTCTGAATTCAGCGATTTCTCGCTACACGGCCTCGGCGGCACTTTCTTCATGATCGACTTAATATTCTTGGTGTCACAGCTGTTCTGTCGGCGAGACACTAAACGAAACCGACATGAGGAATTGCAGGAATCGCTAGACATGCAAGATTTTAGAGATTCTGGTGAGCTATGAGGTGTGGGCGCGAATCGGACACGCATCGGCCGACACGACAATTTGATGAATCTTCCGAAGATTTCGCATCAAATTATTGAACAAGTGCTGTTGTATCTCAATGTGATCTTCAACGTGGCTTTCAGTTACCAAGGTTTTTATTTATCTGCCATAATTATCACGCTCTTCTTACGTATGCATTTCATCACTAGTTTCAGTCATTGTAACCTAATTACCAATGTCTAAAACCATCATTTAATTCACTAAAACAACACTATTTTCACCAGATTTCCATGCACCAGTTTCTAGTACAAAATTCAAGCGAGAAAACCGCAAATCGTTTTGTGGAATTAAACGTATCCCGCAAAAGTGCGTTGCGCAGTGGTTGGCTCGTGGAGGCTAACTGATTGTACCACATACCATGGTAGGTAGGTCCGTAGAGAACTGTTATGGTGTGCTCTTAGGGTAACGGCCTGCCGCCTGGACCAGTCGAGATTAAGTAATACACGGAGATGCACTGGTTTCCATTAATATATTGATTGACGGTGACGATTTAATCTAAGTTTCCATAGAGATTTCGTACGGTTCTTGCATTCTAAACGAGATTAATATCGTTTTTAAGTATTTTCCAGTTAGATTTATGAACAACCTAGTTAGCGTGTTTCAACTACAAGTATCGCTTTATCTCTTTTAGTAGTAAAGTGCACCTTCATAGCTTAGTAATCAGCCTAAAGTTTGTCGACAGGGCACTCACTGTCAGCAGCGTCATACAATTGTGGATATCAAAATTCTTACCGCCTGTCTAACCTAACAGTTTGTCATGAACTTGAGTAGAGTGCATTGTACGTACCAAGTTTCATTTTTCCATAAACTTTTATTATCCAACACCCAAGTTCAATGACTATTACTGCTAAACTAATGAAGTTATCTTAACCGCTATAGTTTTCCTTTAAAGTTCACAAAATGCACTATCATCATGAATTTTTCAAGATTTTTCAAGCCAGCAGTTTAGCTTTTAGAGGCCCCCCCCCGGCCCTATTGGAACAATAATTTGCACTTTTAAGTGTAATATTTCGTAAATGGAGCATTAAATCGAAAAGTAGTAGTAGCAACCCCTAAAGCCCCCTTAAAAAGACCTATTCAACGATACCCCCACACGATGGGGTAGACGACGAAAAAAAATTCATCCCCACTTCACGTGTAGGGGAGCTACCCTAAAAAAAAATCCAAAATTTTATTTTACCACTTTGTTTTATTATTGATATACACACCTCTACAAAATTACAGCTTTCTAGTACTAACGGTCTCTTAGCAAAACCTCGGACAGACAGACAGACATCACAGACAGACGGATATGACGAAACTATAAGGGTTCCTTGTCAGGACTACGGAACCCTAATAAAGACAAAAATGAAAAAATAACATTTAGGCCCACCACACCGCTTGCACCACAAATAGTTTAGTACAATTTTAAACATCATCCTGTCTCTGACGAAGACAGAATTTAAATTTGACATTCTGAATTCTGCTGCTCAAGATACGCTAAACGCATTTACTGATTTGTGGTGCAACCGGGCCTTAGACACCAACTAAACCTGCTCTATCAATCAACAATTTCGCTAATCTCCTGAATAGTTTAATTAATCATCACAATATTTGCGTGCAGCAATTTTAGAAAACCAAACACCGAGCGAATCAAGATCTCAAATTACGGCTCTATAGACTTTAATGCGAATTAGATTACCTACTAATGGTTAATTAATATTACTTAATTACACGATACTTTCCGTTCCTGTGGTTACCTAAGCCCGGGAAGTAGTAATTGTTTACCTAGTTCAGAAAATGAACCGTTGATAATCGCGGACGAGGTTCAAAAGACATGTACAATTAGAAAATTAGATATGGTAATTTAAATTAAGAACTAAGTACATACGTGCATTCGTAATGAAATGCTCCTGAATAGCCTGTGACAACGAAAATATTGCGAATGCTACGGCAGGTGTCATACGGGTCGAAACATTACCGTTATAGAAAAGACTGTAAACAGGTTGTAACTGAGGACATGTTTTACGATAGACTTCTGTTCATTTAAGTAAAACACAGCAGCTCGTCCAAAACAAGTTTCACACATTTGTAGCGTTTAATTTCTTTATGAGAGTCGATAGACAATATCAATAAAACCTAATCAACGTACTAGGCGGGCATAAATTATCAAGAAGTTGAGTCGTTGAGTCAACTCTCTAGCGGCATTCCGTCGGCGGCCTTGCGATCAGCCGAATGCCTTTTCTCGCCAATCACGGTGGAACAATGTACCCTGCCAGTCTTTGTTGCGAATATTTGCTTTTGTATTAAACAAATAATGGGCCTATAAGTTAAGATTTCCGTTTTATTGGACGAAATGTCGAAAATAAGGGGCAAAGAGGTCGCGTGATCGCGCTGACCTTGTAGATCAAGCTGCATTGACTGCACGACCGGAATATTACATGGATTAAGTAGAAAAATAAAACGTTCGTCGCCTCGACCTTGTGATGTAAATTATGGGGATTGGAATGTTATAAGAATGACCAATTATGTACCTACATCAACACAAGAAATACTCGCTAGATCTAGGTATACATCTAAATCTGAGGATGTCGGTGATGTACTTTTTCAGACATTCCTTGTGTCTAAATCTATATTGTAGCAACATTTAAATCAAATAAAAATTAAATGTATAATGCTATAGAGTATGTTTCGTGATTAATTTCCAAAATGGCAGCTATTTAAAGTTAAGGTGGTAAGTGGTTGGAGCCAAGAGAAATCGGACATTTCCTGAAGCCAAATTACGAACTCAACTCAATTAAGGTATAATGCTGTTAAATAATATTGAACAACTGATGACTATCACAAAAACTTTACGATTCATGTTGTAACCAACTAACTTTAATCAATACTAAACCATTGTGTTAGATCCAATCAATATTTTAATGTGAACAATAAATAAATAGAAACTATTATACCAGCAGCTATGATGCCATCACGTTTTGACACCGGGCTGCAGTGTATGTACGTGACTGTACCTCCTACATACTATAAGAGTCGTGATGTAACTGCGTGCGTAGAATAGTTTCATGTACGATTGTGTGCGATGGTACTGTCACAATCATATTTAGTCGAAGAGTTATCGCATTCCAATTATGAAATTGCGATAGTCTTTTGTTTTTGCTTTTCAACCATCTCTGTATATTAGTGAAGATCCTCAAATATTAGCAGTCTTGTGTAACGACGATACCGTAGCCAACTATGAGGTTTTATCAGAGCTTATTGACATTTACCGGGCAGGACGAATCCAAACTCTAGAAATATAAAACGATTGGAATGCTGTGTAGACTCATTAGACTATTATAATCGGGATCAAACGATCACGGAGCCTGTACTTATATAAATAAGTGCCCATTTTTGTTCAGTTAATTCTTCTTCAGGCTACTGCCCAGCCTAAATATCCCCACTCATAGAGGCTTCTCGTTTTTACCTGCCCATTGAGATGTGCGGACACTAGCAGCACCCTGGCAGCCCGGTGCACTTCCACCAGCTCCCCCGGCAGCGGCGCGGCGGCGCCCGGCGGCTGGAACCACACCGAAGCGCCCTCCGACCACTCGGAGAGGCCCCCGGAGCCCGCCATGCTGTGGAAGAAGAACAAAACGTCAAGATGCTGTAGTTTTGAGGATAGGCTAGATTTGCGTTATTTGGGATAGAGATTTGGGGTCAATTTTTGTTGAGATGTGCTGAGCGTGTTCAGGGTCAGCACAACTGAACTGAGTTCAAGAGTTGTCATCATTGCTATTTTGCTCACACTTGCTTATTTATTTTGCTGACCGCTTTTTAAAGCGTTTAGTTATCGGTCAATTCGCTCTGACTTCGCAACTGCGCATTGTGTCAAATATGGATCAAAGCATGCCAGTAGGTTGGCACGCAGTAGGGTTGAAACCATACAAATATAACATGTTAATAAACAAAGAAGAGGTACTCTTCATTGTTACTTTACTCTTCGTTTAGGTGGCTTACTGGTATGTTGCAAGGAAATTGAGCAACATTTGTAGGAGTTGTAATAGGTGTCGTAATGAAACATTCAATTTAAAATTAAGTAATTATTTATTAATGAAAGCAGTCGAGTTCGTAATTTTAATTGATTAAATACAACATCACATAAAACTAATATAACACATTGTGATAACGAGTTAACGAATGGAATCTATTCGAACTGTCACAAGTAGATAGGTGAGGGTGCGCAGCCGCATCCGCATGGCGGGGAGGACGTGAAGCAGATCGGGGTGGGGGGAGGGGGCTGCACGCAGAACGGCTCCAGGGGAGGCGGCTGAATGCACATCGACGGCGGCAGCGGAGGCTGCACCATCACTGGAGGTAGTGGCGGAGGTTGGATGCTGATAGGAGCAGGAGGGGGAGACTGCACACACATCGGTGGTGGACACGGCGGCTGCACAGTAATCGGCGCCGGCGCAGGAATCTCAATCATCATCGGAGGCGGTGACGGCGGCTGAACCATCATCGGAGGCAGTGGCGGCGGCTGTACAGGCATCGGCGGCAGAGCAGGCGGCTGGATCATAATCTGTCCCAACGGTGGCGGCTGCACGACAATCGGTGGGGGAGGAGGCAGCTCAATGATGATCGGAGGCGGCAGTGGCAGGTCTAAGTAAATCGCTGGCGGCAGTGGAGGGTTGACGTACATCGTTGGAGGACAAGGCGGCGTCACACACATGGGAGGCGGCGGCGGAGGGGTTACACAGATTGGAGGAATGCCAGGCGGAGTAATAGTCATTGGAGGTAAAGGCGGAGGATTGACCATCATAGGGGGTGAAGGCGGAGGAGTGACAGTGATTGGAGGAAGACAGGGGAGTTCCAACAACATTGGGGGTAAAGGAGGAGGTTGTACGTGTAGTGGTGGTGGCGCTGGTAGTGTGACGTAGACTGGGCAGGCTGGAGGTGCAGGGATGTTCAGCGGAGGGGAGCAGCAGGCGCACGCTTGGGGCTGTGATATGTACGGACTTGCCGCTACTGGGGGTGATGCGTACGGCGGGTAGTAATACTGGGCGTTAGCAGCATGCTGTAAGTTATTAAAAACTATTAAATAACGAGACAGTTACAAAACAATTGAATGCAGCCAAGCTCAAGTTTCATTTAGTCACAACAATAAACACAGACTTTGCAGTGTCAGAAACATTGCCAGTACCAAAGCAACGATGTTATTAGTAATAAAGCAAACAAGACCTTACCTGAGCAATTGCTACTAGTAGTAGGAGAAACATTTTTGTAGGCAACTCCATCGGAGCCCGATAAACTTGAACTTGACTGAACCCACAACAACACCCTGCTTTATACCCACATATTACTCCAGAATTGTATGCAACACCGATATAAAAGTATGCAATCTTGATTAACAAATATAACATTCAAGTAATATTTGTGGCTTATCGAATATGTAATCTAGTAGCGTAAATAGTGGGAATGCAAGAAAATCACGTTTTTGAAGGAGATAAGGAAATTACAAACATTTTACGACTAAATACCACAGTGTTATTTGAATTTTAGGGGTGTCAAGCTGTGTCGATAGTGGAACCCAGTGGGACAACCAAAGGTGCGTTTTATTCGACTTGGAACGACATAAGCTTGGCTGAAAGTATTAGTAACGTGTTCATCGGTGAACTAAAATTTGCAGAACCGACTTGAGACGAAGGGAGCGACTGTGGCGTGCTTTGGGTTCGACTTATTTCGGAATTCGATTCAGGGCTCGTGCCACACGCAATGCACATCGTGATGATGATGGAAAGGACAAGAATGGACTATGCAGCAGGTTTCCCAACTTTGGTTTTGATACAAACTATACAAAGCGTTTCATTATGAACACAATTTAATCTGATTATAAACATTCGTTTAAAAGTTCAAAAAGACAGCTTGCTCGATAAACTCGATGAGCAGATATGACAGAATGATTTAGAGATTACAAAGAGAAAACCGTACTCTTGCCTAAGTCATTGTAAATCTCAGAACGCGTTATTGAATCGATCGTCCAGAAGATTTATTGGTCATCGATCATTTAATAAGAGTGAACTTTTTTGCAATCAATGGTTCCATTGATCTTAGTTCAGTGCTACGTTCGTATAAAGTCGATAAGGATTTATTGTGTGTTGATCTTTCATTGAAGTAATTTAACAAGTGTTTTTATGTGTCTGCTTCCGAAGTTTCTTTTGATAATCTCTCTTGGACAACGTTGTTAACAAAAGCTATCTTAAATGCGTCGTAGGTAGGTATGCAGATCATGTGCACGGTAAATGAATTCATCTCATCATGTGATCACTCGGTTTTCCCTCTTACTTCTTAGTTAAACCTCGACGTTAACGTCTCAAGTGCGCCGATGACTAACACTAAACTATGCCAAGATAATCGTGCTCAACTTTTCTTTAAGAATTTTTCCAGTCAAGTAAACATGAAACTGAAAAACAAAGATAAATATTCCACAGAAATTAAAACTAACAGCAGAATACTTCATCATTTCACAGAATTCTTCGCAGGAGCACATAAATACTGGAAGTTAACGCAAACACAATCTACAATTGAATTTTCTTGAAAGCATGACGAAAGTCTATTTAATTAAAGAGTTATTGATTTATGGACACATTTGTTGTTTAATTACTGGACGCAATGTTTTGATTTATACGCTAAGAGTAGAAATAACAAAATCGTAAAAACTAATTAGCAAGCTAACTCCTGAGGCAGAACGGGTTTATGGTACATCTCTCTGTCGGAAATGATTTTCACTTTCTGTTCCTACGTCACCTGACATTCAGGTGCTATTAAGATACATTAGAAGTACCACTATGTAAGTGAGTAGAAATCTTGCTTCGCTTTCCTTGCGTGATGTGTGACGTCTCTATGGGAAATGTTTTAAAAGGGAACATTTTCTCGTTCTACATCACAAAGCTAGGAATACATTGAATTAGTCTTTAATACATAACGTTTGTTTATAACATAGCATAGCTGTTACTAGCTTCCTTGCTTAACCTAGATTAGGGTGGTAAGTTATTTTGATTAAGTATCTGACTTTTAAGTTTGATGAATCTGTTTTCAAAAATGTTAGTACTTAGTTTCTTCGGCATTTTCAGCCTAATAAAGATAAAATGGTGTTACGCTTAGGCATATCGTGTTTTCTAATTATATTATTCATACACATATTGTTTTCTTCAATGAAACTATCGAAGAATACGTACCTACTGTCAATTCGCAATAAACTTTCTCTGACATTTATTGCATCAAGCACTCACAACAACACAAAATATTCAAAGCGGAATATTTTCTCTAAAACTCGTCTCTTGCCTTCCAACCTCTTTCCTCCCAAACCAGACATCGTACACAGCTGATTCAACAAATTAAATTAACATAACCATTTCTAATGTTATACTCAGCGGTATAAATATCGAACGCACCCATGACGACCCAAAAAAAGTTCATTGGATCCGGGAAACAATGGTCGCAGAGCCACTTCCGTCTGCCAAAGATGTGGAACCGAACCCACCTCTGATGCATACCAATAGATAGAAACCGATCGATTTCAAATGGCATCTAGACACGTTCTACCAGGTTCACTGACGGTCAACAACTTTTGAACGTTATTACTAAGAGCATAAGGGTGAAAAGTTCCAGACCCTCAGTGAACTCGGTACTACATGTTACAAATTGAGTGCGTTTTCAACCGGTCGGGTTATCGCAGTGTTGTGTATTCTGGCTTCGCGTCGGCCTCAAGAGGGAAGGCTTTCTACACGCACGTTCGCTGCGTCCATAAGTTGATCTTAGGTGTCGAGTAAATAATTAATAGGCGAACTCAATGCAAGTTTAGTCGTTGGAGAATGTCGTGGTTAGTTTAGATTTGCAAGTTATTTGAGGTTTGAAGTTAAGGACATGGTTTATCAAACAGACATACAGAAACTAAGCTATGATTAAAAATAATTGAAAACGTATTCTATGTAGTACAGATCATTAAAATTAAAATTTTCTGACCAACTATTTAATTGAACTTGATTTCACCAAGGCATCATACTCGGCCCACCTTTGGCCAGCGTAGTTGTCGTAGTACCTAAGTCTGGCTGCCTGATTCACCAAACTACTGCAGGATTCAGAACACGTACGGTATGTTTACAAAGTTCAAGAACAACTTGATTCTAAGTACACAAGACCATAACCTTGGATACCGATGTGTATATTTTCATTTGTGTTTTTTTAAGCTACTAAAAAGCATCACTCATATTATTTTCTGCTCAATGAGATTATCTCGGATCTCAGAAATGAATTTGTTATCAGCCTAGGGTAATTTAGACCACTGTGACCTGAATCATGCTAGTATTAGTATTTAGGTCGGGTTTCCCCCTATCAAGATAAGCGACATCAGCTGTATAGAAGTCCATTATTTTATGGAGCAGAAAGATTGAACTGCAACAGAAAACAACAGTGAAAAATGCAACGAATGGAATTGCTCTTACACGGCAGTAAGACTAGTAAGGGCTAATATAATTTAACTAGCTGAATTATACATATGGTGGTGTTGGTGGTGACACAAACTAGAAAGTCAAGAACAATCTGATAGCGGAAAGTGAGGACAGTAATTCATGAACATGATGCATGCATACACATAAAGGGCCGGGGCAAAGCAGTTAGATAGCCGAGACAGCACATTAAGTACTTATACTAGCCTACCAGGCATTGTTATCAAGTACGCAGGTCATGCATTAGAAATCTAAGTGCTTCTACCGCATGGTCGTTAAGAGTTGTCACTAAGATTTCAAGACAAATTAAGAGACATCTATTCTTCACATCTACATCAGAAAACAACGGTTAGTGAAGGGAAATCACAATAATAAAGAAAGCCAGATAATGACACGTTTGCATCAAAGCATACTAATTTTGAATAAAGGGCAAAGGTAGAATTAAGCATTTGAAGCATATTTATAAGTTTGAAGCGGGACAACGAGAACGAGTCTTGGATGCAGTGGACACCACGTTTCGAGAAGAGTAATGTGGGACGTCCCCAGCTGGATGGACTAGCAAAAGGTGAAGGATGTCCAGCTGTGGAGTATGATAGGCTGTGCTGATTGTAATGACACCAGGGTATCATACTTATCAATGAAGTGTTTATTTCTAGCATTGAGCCAGAAATAAACACTTTAACATTGAAATACAGGTGCATACAGCGACAACTACTGAATGCAAAAGAAACGAAGCTGCAGAAATATAATAACCGCATGAAATCGTGTCAATGCTAGCAAAAATATAGAACATTTTTCATACAAAATTGTCATGGCAGCAAAAGCATTCGCACGCTGAATTAACACATAATAAGAACTGTATATCCTAACAACAGGCTAATATCAATTAAAATAAAAAATACTCCAATTGTCACGCTCGGACGCCTTTCATATCGTGGAGGTTGTAAAAGATGCCAGCCACCTTTTTGTAAATGGTAACACAGACAAGATAGAGAAAAACTCAAGCAAAAATAAATGTAATATTTTGCGAGCAAATACGCTTTTAGTGGTCCGTTAGCAATAAAATAATAATCATTTAGAAACGTTAGTATTAACATTTGCAAATATACTTTCATCACTTTCATTAGCAATCATTGTGGCCATACAAAATTTCCTATCAATATTTTCTAGTATTGTGAACGAGACAAGCGCGAATAGTCATAAACATGTTTTGGCCTCACAAGGCGATCCCGTTACAGCTAGCTTAAATTGTGACACATCGCCCGAGGCTGTAGTATTGACAGTTTTAAATCTTTTTAGTTGGTTTTGTAAATGGCAATCAATTCTTCTGCCGAATTTGCATACTAACTTGTAGAAATTAAAAATACCTAAGACAGTTTTGGAGAAATTAATCAGCAGGCAACATTATAATTTAGGCCTCTTTTAAATTATTCTTGGTAATAAATTCGACAGTTTATTTATAGCTCTGCCAGTTCTTGATTTAATGATGACATTTTGCCGGATACTGCTATTTTAATTGTATAACAGCTACAGAATCAACCACTTGGTGCATGCGAATTTTTTCCTCTTCTAATTAAATGTTGCTCAACTTTGCCGTAATTAGTGACTGTTATAGCATAATTGAAGTCAAGAATTATGATGATTGCGTTATATTACATCACAAAATTCACAAACACGGTCTATCGACTTTTACGTAGAGTAAAACTTGCGAGGAATAGCGAGAGCGACACATAAAATGTCAAAATAGAACCGTGAAATGTCAAAGTTGACAAGAGACAATGAAGACGACCTTTGCGGTACTTTACATTTCATTTGATGTCTATCTTTCACAACTTAACATTGTTTTAAGAATCTCTATGACTCATCTGTTCCTATTTTGAGTGCATTGTTAAATATTTGTGTGATTGTGTCTATGCACCCGAATATTTAACAAGGCACCTTTTAAATGATTCCTCTTCTTTATTCTATAGTCTTTCTTTGCACTAGTACGTAAACTTAAGATCAGCTTTACTTCTAGTTTTAAAGTCCCAACGTTACTTCCAACTCATTATCACAGAATCCGAACTAACATTTTTGTGGTGTTTCGTCATTATTTCCGTATCCATCGTTGACATAATCACCCGGCCTTCACCTTCAACGTCGCGGGTTGCATTTTTCTCAGCAATCATTTGACTTGCTAGTAATGCTAGGACTGCGCCAGCATCCATTACAATGAAATCACCTTTAATTACCCACACGTGTTGGTAGTTCACGATTTTATGCTAACAGCCGAGGTGCAACAATGTTGTGGTAGTACTGTAGTTTTAGTAGCTATAGATTAGGTAACTGTTAGTTTGAACTGAGCTGTGGCTCTTGTCGTGACTCAATGTCAGGCAGTAAATACAAACAGCAAGTCTTCTTTTAACCCCCGACGTAAAAAGAGGGAGTTATTCGTTTACCGTGTGTATCTAGTGTGTCTGTGGCATCTTCCAAACGAATGGACCGATTTTGATGCGGCGTTTTTGCCATTAATTCATAACAATCGTACCAGTCCAGTAGAAGATCTTTTAAGTTCACTCTCAAGATTCAATTCTGGAAACAGATTTAAAATGAAGGAAAGCACGAAGCCAGCCAATTAGAGATGGGTAAAAAAAAAAGTCGAGTAACGTGTTAAAATTGTGGTGAATAAACCATCATCAAGTGTCAAAGGAATGTCTAAAGAAAGACACATGCTTATTCTTTACATTGTGATGGAAAAAATATCTATTAATTTAGAAATTGCACAGAATCTGTACAAAAGTCCTAAAACTGCTCTGACATAAGAATGTCAGAGCAGGTTTAGGAATTTTGTACAGCTTCTGTTTATTTATTTTGTTTCTTTTTGGCAAGAGCCATAGATTGCTAGCCTATCATGAATAACCGATTATGTTTCAGATGGTTGTACTAATGCTTCGTAGAATGTATAATTGGTTTTATACCCATACCAGATAGTAGTTCAAGTTTAATAAACAATACCTGTACAAAATGAATCATGCATCTGGCCCACGAACATCTTAATTTTGTCCGCACATTCCGCCCGCACCACGCTTGAATGAGCTCTGACTAATTCGCACCGCATTGTCTGATGATTACTCTAAAAACTAACAGTACAGTAAAAGTACAATTTCTACGCTCTTCTGATTTAAAGATGCTTTGTACGAAAGTAGCAATTAACTGTGATATGAGTGGCTGTAGTCAGCAGGAATTAGTTACCAATAAAAGTTGCGTAAATAAAACACTTTCCAAATTCCCAAATCCATTTCAAGAGGAGTGATTTGGCAGTTCACTTTAAATCAGTCCCACCTTTTTGTCTTCCTTAATGTAAGTTGTGTCAACCCGGTACGTAGTGACGATAACCAATGAAATTAAAATGGATCAATTATAATGATGAAACAAGTAGGTACCTACAATAACAGGTCAGCAGAAAATCTGCACGTCATCACATTAAGGAATGGTTGCGTCCATTCCGCGTGGGTAAACACTTACATAATTTCAATATCTCCATACATTTTTCTGTTCATAATAATTAAAGAAGTGCAACATAATTCATTGTTAAACGTGGCGTATCTGATTTTATTTGATTGCATAAGCGACGCTTCAGTGTGGGATCGGGGGCAGAGACAGACTTGCGCCCGCGCATCTGTGTCAGTGGAACAATAGTACATACACAGTGGGGGAAGGAAGTGTCAATAATTAATAGAAAATGAACCGCCTTTTGTGTGCTCAAGTGAAATTCCATAATGGATTACTCAGTTTTCAAAACACAGCGACAGTTACATGCTACTAACGACCTAAAGAAAACTATCGGTCGAACAAAGTTGACTGGTCCAATTTCTCTGCAAAAAACATAACCTAGATACAACCAAAATACGTCGACCAACATGACTGCACTTACAAATTTCTGCCAGCACTCTTACATCAAAACTTGCATGATAAAATCCATTATATCAGAGCGAAACACTTGACGTAACGGAGTCAATCACCCAATATCAAGAATAAAGTAAAAGTTGTGCATTACAACAATGTAACCAAAGGCGCTATTGACAGCACTTAACCTTGGCAACTGGAGCATTTTCCAAATAAACCAATTTATCAGTTTTGTAATTGAATGATTTAGTATGTCGACAATTTGCGGGGCGAGAGGCGTGAAAACGTTGCGTTAGTGTTTTGTCACGGGACGAGGAACTGTCATGCTGAGTGCCTGCAGGGCTGACTTGGCTGAAACCAGTTAGACTGCATTTACAATATTTGCAGCTGTACATACAAGTATAGATTAGACCAAAGGATTTGACGATCGTTCTTGGTCAATTCTGAGACCACCTTTGTGACAATTTTGCAAAAATAAATCAAGAGTCCTTTAAATAAAGTCTATAATATCTTTATTCAAACTCTCCAACTTACTAATCACAGGCCAGAAGAAAACCCAATGACAGAAAATGGTCAAAGAGAAACAAAAGAACCTTTTAAAACATCAAAACACCTATCAAACACAACTGTCACAGCCCTTCAACAAACAAAACCAACTGACAATGAAAGTAAAATAAGCAAGGACAGTAATGATATCAAACAAATCGATCGGCCAGCTCCCGAGCACCAATTTCATAACTTTCAAGTTACTCCGGTCGAAGCTAACGCACTCAAACCAGTATCACCGCATATCAATCAGCATACAATTATTGCAAAATTACAGCTTGTGAAATAACCAGTGTAATGAGCATTGTAATGACCCACCGTAACAGCTGATCAAGTTTATGTTTAATGGAATTTCACTAATCTTATTACAAGAACTGGTTATTGGAGTTTTATTTGAATACAGAGCAGTTTTCTAAACGTAGATTTGTTGAGTATATATATTAGCTTGAATGAGGAACTCTTGATTCTGGGGCTTATACTTCTATTTAGTATCAAACCAACTTAATGTAATCTTATCGTCTGAGAAACAGGTAATGATGAAACAAAATTTAATTAAAATCATGCAGTAACATAACTTCCTCTCAAGCTAAAGCTATAACAGTTTACATGTCACCATTAGAAAATCTACGAACATTCTTACATAATGGTGTACAAGCAATTAATTCGTTAGTTTCATAGAGAAGTGAAGGTTTGTGAAAGGGCCGGCCAATAAATTAATTGTGTAATTTCGCACATGCGCTCCGCGTGGGTGTAAATAAACGTGTGCGCGACAAAACAATAGGCTGTGGGATGAACACATGCGATTACTTTAACCTCTACACCACACAATGGCGCATTGAGAGTCAAATGTCGTACGAACAACCACTCCACTACAAAAACTGTAAACAACAAAAATAAACTCAATCGCAGGAATAATAAGGTTCTTGTAACAGCTGTAAAACAACCAACTTACTCAGACCCACAACAAGTAATAAAATATCTTTATTGAAACGAAACAGCCGAAGCGTGACTACGAGCGAGGAAGGTCAAGATAAAGTGGACGATCAAGTTTAGAAGTCAACGATGTCAAGACAATGACTAATTGGCAACTCTTCGCTTTGTAATCTTATAAAGACGAGGCAGAACGAGCATGAAGTGGTGCAGAAAACATGCAATTGATGTAGGGATGAATTTTTTGTATCATTTTCTGTACGAGTCACGATTCACATTTGTTATCGACTGTGCAATAGATCAAGCCTTTGTTAATTAGTTAAATAATGGAAAAGGATTGCGTTAATTACAGATACATGTAGCCTGAGAAATGTTAGCATGATATGTCAGCATCGATGTAAATACAAAACAAGGAATTTTACAAGACAAGCGAGATTAAGTACTTAATGAAGTGCAATGCGTTGCGATTGCGGGATTGATTGAATTGTTGATGCCGTCACGCACTGATTGGCTCATCATACAGCTATAAATAGTGTAAATTGAAACAATCGCGATGCACGTTCGTTAATTTTATTAATCTTTAAAAGAGATTTTTAAGAATTAGCATAAACATCGCGAAAATTGAAACAGACAGATCATGCAACGGTAGTGGTAAAACTAATTGTAGAAATCAACAGAGAAAGTAACTAACATTCAGCATATTGAAGGAAAAATAAATCAGAACTGAAAATTCGTAAAAATATAAAGTAACTGAGAGCCAGTGTGAATTTCTGATTGAAATTGTTAGATATTCAAATGAAAATAGATCGTACAACAGAAGCTTAGGTTCCAATAGCGCAAGACTGAACGAATCCTGAAACTAGTACTAAATTACTTGAGCAAGTAGTTACTCAATAATTTAGTACTCTTAACAGCTATCATAGCTCAAACTATGCGCAATAAGTCAACCAAAATAGGACAGGGTCAATTTCAAGTGTGAGAACGTAATGAAAAAAATCATCAAAATCAAGAGATAAATCTTTTTCTCAGCATACACAATGTATTTGTGTAATTAAAGGAATATCATTTCGAACAATGGCACGAATTAGCGTAAATGGTATATGATTAATGAATTCAGGCCTTTCCTTAAAGTGTCGGTGATATTTGATTCCAGTGGGGTTACCTGACCTACTACCTTCTCAACTGACTAATGTCTTTACCACGACGAGAAGGAGACCTACCACCAAGTTAACAGTAACAAGCTTTCGTATTTGCAAGATAGAGAACGGGGAAAGACGAAAAATGTATGAACACATGAAACTTTCCACGGAAGTGTGTGCTGCTAGATCCAATATAAGCAAAGCTCTTCGATGATTCCAAAGCAGCACAGGTCCATTCGCCTGCCATCGGCAGCAAATCAATTAAGACTAAGTTATGGAACTACCCTCGGAAGTAAATGCTTACACAAAACTATAAAACATAAGCCATTCCTTACTGCTCATTGTTCTTGTAAAACTGATAGATAATTCCCTTGACAGGAAACTGTTGACACATAGGTGTGTTGCTGCATCACTTGTCGTAAATTCAAGATTGACGCCTCCAAACTTTTACGATGTACTTCAAATCTCGTGTTAGATGAATCAGCATTCTAGGCCGATAACACCAAGTTTTATTGAACCTACTTAATAATCTTAATCGGTTAATAAACGACACAATATTTTATGCCTTTTTGTGTCAAACGTTTTTATTAGTGATCGATGGTCAAACGCTTAATTAAAATCAAATTATACTGTTATTTTTATATAACGGAGTAAAACATTATGATTACAATTACGATGGCATTTTGTCTCAGCCACACACATATGTAATATACCACAGACAATCGACATTCTCATAGACTATAGAGTCTCTGCACACATCCGTATACTTTCTTGTGCTTCCGTGAAGCGAATGAGACGTGTCGCTGAGTGCCGAGGAAAGTTGTCTTTGGCGCGCCCTCCGATACCGTTACATGACGGATTGCTTCATCACCCGACACATACAGGCTTATATACAGGTCGACAACTACTTTTATTGAGTAACTGACCTTTACACACGCTTTTTTCTTGATACATATGCCTGGCGAATAAATTTGAATGGTGAAACGTAAAAAGGGCGCGGTGTTCAGCAGGGATTTATAATAGGACCTCGGTACTTTTTCCTTGTAGTACCGCCACCTGTTTTGTTTGCTGTTTTGCTATTTATGAAATATTAAAACTAAACCTGTTGATCATTAAGATTCTGTCCCATTTGTTTTTAATAAAGCTTTTGAGCCATTGTCTGAATCTTTTTTTAAACAAACCGCGTTAGTGGTAACTAGGGAATGCAATCTCGTCTCGCCGAGATCCCGATCTCGCGAGATCCCGGCCATATTTTACGAGATTGTATCTCGTCAAATTTCGTACGAGATCTCGCGAGATAACGAGATCGACAAATGCAGCGTGACGACGTGTATTTCATAGCGCGGCTGCGGCTGCTGCTTTCATAGTGCGAACCTCCCATATTATTATTATACTCTTTGGTGCGAACTGAATCCTGGCTGGCCACAGGACAAGAGGGGTAGGCGGGCTTGCGGGGGACGAGGTCCGGCCGTCCGGCTTATTTTGCAAGGCGGCGCGCGTGCGTTTGTTTACAATTGCAACGAAATAATTTGTTTTGGAGACAGTTTCGTGTTTTAATTAGTTTCGCAGAAATATTACACTACAATTACAATACAACTACCAACCATGTCAAAAGTGTACAGTGAATATAAAAGTTCTTTAGAAGTATGGAAACATGGTTTACGCGATCAAGATGGTCTCACTGCAAAGTGTCGTCTGTCAGATGATACTCTCGACATGATGTGTTTTTTGAGAAGCCATTTTCAGACAAACTAACTTGCCTTTCCGTACCTTGATAACTTCATCTGACTTCTACTTTAAACTTTTTTTATTTGATTCATACGATCTCACAACATTTATTTAACAACTTGTGAAGTTAAGTTTTTGTTTTGTAGTATTTATTTACCATAAGTAATGTTCCAATTACTCTTAATTATTGAAACTAAAGTAATAATTTACAAAGGACTAAATATAGATAATTATTGTTTTGTTACCAACATTGTAAGAATTTGAACTGATTAGCTACAGTATGTATAATAATTATAGACATAAACAAATGTTATTAGAGTTAGAGACAAAATAATAAGTACTCTGTTGATTTTTAAAATAAAACTTACATTATTTTTATAACTAAGCAACGCAGTTTCTATTTAATTACATATCATATCAATTACTAGTTCTTAATCTCTGCATTTGCATATGTTTTAATTGCGATTCTCTCAATCTCGCGAGATCCCGTAATTTGTAAGATCTCGCGAGACTGGGTTTTGAGTCTCGCGAGATCTCGCTAGGCGGAAATCTCGTACGAGATTGCATTCCCTAGTGGTAACGTGGTATTTAAACTTTACTTGCACCATTACTACAGAAGGAGACAATCAAATCCATTCAAATCCAAATACAAACCCGCCAAAATATAATAAGTGAAATTAAAACATCAAAAGTAGCCGCTACATAGTAACAAAAACTTGTCGGCAAAATTAGAAAATTACGCCAGATGTTCACGAGACTTTCTAACTGTCGGTAGCTAACTGCGTAACCATTTCCCTATTATATTATAACGACAGCATTACGTGTAACAGCATAGACAGAGTCTCAATAAACTGCAGACTCAATCATGGCTATCATTTTTCAAATGAGTCTTACTTTGAAGGACGTAAGTCTCTGATTGTTTAATTTTCTCTGATTGGCTCATGTATTGGTAATACGGTAAACGGTTTATTTCGTACGGATTTTCTGTCGTCAAACAAATGTTATTTATGACAGTAAATTCGATCGTGTCGTTTCTGGTGGGTTATTGAGGACGAGAAGTAACGTTAGTAAAGTGACCGATACAGAATCATAAATTCAGTAAAATGGCTTGTCTCGTGGTACAGATGTCATAATATACCTGCACCGATTTGCAGATAATCTGTTTTATTTGCTGTGTGTAATGTCCAGCGATATTTATTTATTTATATTTATTTATTTACCAACGAAACCAAGACCGATCTCCAATAACTTCTAAATCTCAAAACAAACATAAATTATTTTCTTCAACGATGAAAGTCTTCGGTTTGCCATACAAACAAAAAGTCTTGTTACGGCGGTATGTGTAATTAGGGACGGCGATCGAGAGAGCAGCGCGTGCGCAAATATTGGCGGCATGTGTACGAACCTGTACACCAACCACACCGGCCGCTTTCCACCAAAGTTTTGGCGTACCTCCATTCAACTTTTTTCTCTCCACGTTAGTCTCCGCGGCGACTTCATTGACATTTGTGTTCTCATCGGAATCTTGTTTTATAATCTCTGTTATTAAAGCTGCCAGTTTCACTTTATTATATCTTGTATGATTCTTTTAATTGCTTGCATCAATGACAAATCGATTTGCTTTAAGTTAGTTTTTAATGCCAAAATATTGGTTGAAATCAATATCTGTTGATACACGATTACGATTCAATATGATTGATTCTTTATATTTATCTTTAGATCTTTATTATTTATTGGAGTCTTCTTCAAATGGTTTTATAATAATAATGACAAAACAAAATATCTAGAATGGACCCAGAAGTCAGAAAGATTTATGCCAACCAAATGTCGATAAAGAAGCGTCGAACGCATGGCTTAATCGAGGCGAATTCTTCCCAGAGACTGAAGGGTTCATGCTAGCAATACAGGACCAGGTAATAGAAACTAAAAACTATAGAAAGCACATCATAAAAAAATTACCAAACGACACACGTAAAAAATGCAATAGTTCCCCGGAAACAATTCAACACATAACTGGTGCCTGCAAATCTATAGCTCAAACCGACTACAAACACAGACACGACCAAGTAGCCAACATAATCCACCAGAAACTAGCTCATCAGTACAAACTTGTAGACACTGTAGTACCATATTATAAATACAGCCCTGAAACAGTACTAGAAAACACCACAACAAAGTTGTACTTTGACCGAGCTCTCTTCACCGACCGCACAATTCATTATAACAGACCAGACATCACATTGATAAACAAAGTAAACAACACTGTATTCCTAATAGATATAGCCATGCCAAACACTCACAACTTACAGACTACAATAGCCGAAAAACTATCGAAATACACAGAGTTAAAAGACGAAATAACTCGACTTTGGCGCCTACAAAAAGTTATAATTGTCCCCATAGTTATTTCGTCAACAGGAGTCATCCCTAAACAGCTACATCAGTCCCTGAGTTCTCTTAACTTACCAGCTAGCACCTACTTCTTACTGCAGAAGGCAGTGATTTTAAACACATGCAGACTAGTAAGAAAGTTTCTGCAGTGTGAGTCGGACAATATTATACAGTCTGCGTACAACCGCATGGAATCTAGTATTTCCGTTCCCGCACTTAACCCAACTGATGAACACTTGGCTTAGGGCCGTGCCATCAGAACTTCCCGGCTAGCCGGAGGAACAAAAATAATAATAATGACTCTGTTCCCAACGTTGGCGGGCCACTATTTTTTTTATATTGTTTTGTATTGGAATGTTTAAAAATATTAAATAATAATTAAGTAGAATAAATAAAGGAATAATAATAAATCATTTATTTCAGGTAACAAAGACCCATAGATAAATACCTTAACCTAAAAATACATACTAATAACAATGTTTGTTAGTTTTGCAACTTAAAAAACTAATGTTAATTGTTAGTAGCACTTCAGTTCACTTGCACTATTAGCCAGTTTCTCTCTGGAAATGCATCTGTCTGGCAGATGCTCGTTTTACTCGACCACACCTTTAACTTCTTATGCAACGTTTACTCAAAGGTCATAGTTTCTCTCCATGTATGTATTTTAAAACAAAGGGCCAAAGCACCACACCTTTGTACTTCATCTTATTTAACACTACAATAGCAATTAAACATTCGTCGAAGTAGCGAAGTTTTGGGGCAACAGGATTAGTCGTGACAGCAAGACGAAGAAGAAGGATAGAATACAGCCAAAAGAAAACTAGACTCTAAAAGTAAAAGCGATCCAAGAGATAGATAAGACAAAACTTTTGCCAGAAAATAACCACCCAATTCGACTAAAGATGAATGATTCAACCTCAAAGCATTTAATTCCACTTGCCATGATACTTTGAACACAACAAACGTAGCACATGTTATGTCCACATTATACCTGGTAATGATAGCCACTTGACACGATTCAGTGACACACATCGGTGTCTAGTGGCCAGTAGCTAATAACCCCATGGATTTGTCGTCAGCGGCAACCACACACTTTTTCACCGGATCGGCCGTAACTATGTAACAGTACGCTGACATAATTTGCTACCAGTTGTACGGTTGACAGAAAATATAAAAATTACGATTAATGTAGTGTACCTATTCAAAACTATAGATGCTACTTGGAGTTGCAGACAAATTTGTCAGTATACATGCTCCTTGGTTTGCTTGCTGAGCGTATTTTGAAAAATTATCTACGGGGTATTGCTTCCAATACTCAAGTTTACATATTTAGCCGTTAAAACAGTGAATTGTTTTGTGGATCACTGGTCAGTGGGCTATTACTGGATTTTCATTTGATGATTGTTTTTATGACATATCTAATTATAATCGGTGGATGTTTTACAGTCAAGCTCCTATAATAAATCATCATGATCAAACGCTGGGTACGTTCTTCATACCCTCAGGGCAATTGATATTTGAGAGACGACCACTGCTAGTCATGTCGTTAAAGTGTTACAATCATTGTACCGTAACACTCCGATTGAATCTGTAGGATGTTAATCGTCACAGAAGATTACAATATAATGCGTCGTATTGTTACTTTATGTCGTGCTAAATTATTTACATGGCATTGTGTAAGGTCGGCTTAGAGATTTGGAACTTCGTCATAAGCTAAGAATGTTTGTGAAGATTCCTTTGCCTGTTTCATGGTTTTGACAGCTAAAAGTACTTAACAGTACCTACTTCAGGAATCTTTTGGTGATTGAATGACCTTTACAGATGGTGTGTTTGATAAGCCTTTGGGGAATTATTTTGTAATTATCAATTAAACAAAATGGCAGAAAAAACAAGATAGCAGTGTTTAGTTTCGTGTGGATTTTTATTCTTGTGCAATTATAGGTATCGAAGATCAAGACCTTTCTCAAATCAAAGATCTGGAACACAATGTGCTCTACAAACTGTTAAACTGTAAAAATAAATAAGTGGGTACAATAATGACTGTTTATAAGGTGGTAGTGTTTTGGAACAGTGAGGTGTGACGTGTCTACTTACTAACTAACGGTCACTGCCAAGTTCCGACCGGCTAACTTTGAGACAAGGTTTTTGCTACACTTAGCCGAACAGACACCTGACACCTGACGCGTCAAGTAATTCTACAAGCTATTGGTATTTAGCCTACCATTCCATCAAGTTAAAAGATACAAAAAGGTTATTATTAGGATCCTTGTTTTGCTCTAAACTTAATCCGTCTTCGACACATTGCATAACATACACACAATATAACTCAACTATACTGCAAACAAGTTTCCATTTCCACTATTGGACTTTGCAAAAAGAAGGTTCAACGAAGGGAAACACTACCGCAGCGCGCAGGCCACTGTTTATGCATTATTCAACCTTTAAGACCAGCGCCTTATTATTTTATTATGGCTATTGCAATTGCATTTCAATAAACCTCGTTGCGCCTAGAGCCTTGTTCGAGTCATGGAACTTAAAAAAAAACATAATGACGTTTACAATTCATTCAATTAATCCAACGTGGAACGCGAATCGAATTTCGAATAATGCGTTGCAACAAAAGGAGTAAGTCTTTTCAAATAAATTTTACCTCTAACATAAACCTTATGTCAACGAGCATAAAGGTCACTGTACTGCAAAATCAGAAGTAAAATAACAATGAAAGGACATTAAGACGTTCAACGTCCTTTGGTGTGGTCGCCGGTCGGGCGAGCCCGAGTGGTCACAGTGCAGTGATCACCTTGACCGCGGCAGCCCGGTCAACTGGCACCCGACTCGATGTTCGATGCGAATCACTGCCCACCACTAGTGTTACGTGTGTAGATGTAGACTAGTCTATAGTTTGTACTTAGAAAGTATCGTTTATGATGGCTAGCCTGGAAAATAGGATGTTTTTTTGTCTTAGTTGTTTCTTGCCCGTTGTTTTCAATTGTAATTTGAACTTGAGGTCGAACATCTAACTTATTGAATTATACTTACTCTTTATTACTTATTCTGATTGTGTCTTGAAAATTTCAGGAAACTTAAAATAGGTAGGTATAATTGGTGCCAGTTAAGATCGCAAAAGCGGTCATTGTAAATGAAAATGTAGGTGGGTACCTACATTTATTAAAGTTCTTATATAACTTTGAAATCCAAAAATAAGCCTGTTCAAGTCTTGAATCGTCATCTATCGTGATCTTCAACATTTTTTGTAATGAAAAACGATACATGGTTCATTTTATTTTGTTTCGTAGGAAGAGATATTAGGGAAAGGGCAATGACCTTAGGTTTCCTTTGAGGCTTTGACTTATACTTTGACCATACAGAACACAGCTAAACAATTCCCTACGTTCCTAGTTGCACCAAAATCATAAAAAAATATCTCAATGAACCATACAGTTTCTAAAAACTAGAATCTTGTACTTATATGACTTGCAATTAAAGCCATTTTGTTACAGTATTCTCATGAATGTCATCCGGAAGTAAAACAGGAACTTGCAACAGAACACTATTACTCCTAGCGGATTTGGAATTGCAGTAAAAACAACTAAACGGGGACGAAATTGAGAATGGAAACAGCGTTCGAGAAAGCCACACACGGTCAAGTTCTTTCGTTTGACATTTCGTCAGCACGCCTCGGCACGCGATCAGGAATTGGGACAAGAATTTGTGGTCGCAAACAATTGAAATTCGCGCATTGGACATTAGTCGCTGAATTTGAATGAATTTGAGACAATCATGTAAATCTGAAAAGCTCACTTTTGAACGTTTGAATTTAGAATTGTTGGTAAAGTTGGCATTACTGATTTAATTTAAAAAAAAAATGTTTTTGAAAAATACAGTTATTGCAATAGTTGTCTATTCAAGTTTTTTGTAGGTTTTAAATGAAAATAAAGATTTAAGCCTGGTGTTTACTAGATAGATTGGAAGAGCTTGAGATAACGTAAATGCGAAATGTATCATGGATTTTTTATTAGGTCACAGTCATCATACTAGACAAGTCACTAGCTATTGTACTAGTACATAAATGTGCCAGCGCACATAGCAAGTCAGTAGATAGTAGCAACCGTTGCAAGCCTTGGCGTTTCGAATCGCAATGGAGGATAGTACAAGCTATTGTCTGCCGATAGTGACTCCTTCGGTACAGTCCGACAGAAAAGGTAGAATATGTTGGTATGTAACATAAAAACAGATAACAGTAGGATGTCCATCGCCAGAGAGACAGTACCCATGAGCTCATGCTAGTTTATAAAACGAAAGTTTCTAACAACTGATGAGAAGACTTTCAGTCATAAATTCTTCACTACCTACCTTGCTTTGACGTTTAATTGCGTTTGCGAAACACTATCAATAAAAGTTTTAGAGGTGTCAACGTTTACTCTTCCAATTCTGTACTTTCTCAATCCATGCAAACGCAATAAACCATAAATCATTCATATGATAAAAACACTCCTGCGTTTGATTGTACTTGCCATGTACGGCGCCTGGCCCACGTATACTTCCGATGGATGTATATATACTTATGATAGGTATGTAGGTGCTATACAAAGGTAGATCCTTTGTATAGCACCTACATACCTATTATACGTATATATCTAGTACTTATTTATTGTTTGGACAACACGACGGATTCTCGCTCCCTTGTGCCTACCATGATCGAAGGTTGAATAGAGAATGAGGAGCTGACTATGAATGCGGTTTTGTCTATGGTGTGTGGGCAAATGCAACATGGCGGTTTATTTCATTGCATTCAATCAATCATGGAAAAAATGCGAGTATGGTCATTGTAAATTAAGTACTTAGTGCCATATTTTTACATATATATTAACGGCGCTGTTCGTACATACATAATTACAAGCTGTCAATTTAAGAAACGTGACATACCTTGACCTAGGTATTTGGATCACGAATGCATGCTTCTTTAGTTCAAGATTCTACTTCACATAAATTCACATTCTACTACTTAACTACAATTCTCTAGCAATATTTTGTTGATATTGTTTTTTTTTTATCTTGTAGCCAACAAGAGGCAGGCACTGATTCATTACTGTAAGTAATTAAAAAAACAACTTGCAAGATTTACGTACCTATCCTTATTCTTAATTTAAACTTAACTGGTACCTATATTAGCAATCAGTGAGTGACTAATCGTCACAGTTACAAACTAAGCAGAAAATCAAGTTTACAGAATTCTATTCTCGTATAAAAGGAGTGGTCCATATTTACATTGTAAATCATAGTTTTAGAAGCAGCTAAATTAGGCAAAAACGTTGGCTATGAGCGGGCAGAATGTCTGCATTCCTTCGACCAATGTGTCCCTAATGCGAGACCGTTCGTACGCAGCCGGTGTTGCAAGCCTAACGCGTTCGCCATAAAATGTGCGTTTTCCGGACATGTCCTAGTTTTAGCTTGAGGCTTTTTGATGACATGCTGATGGAATATAAAACACTTGGTTTTCACTTTTAAAGTAAAAAGGCTGTCTTAGAATTTATTGTTTTCAAGAAAATGACAGAACAGCTTTCGTTTTTCGATATTCTAAATTTAACATTTTATCGTTAAAATATTTTTAGGTACATACGAGTGATTGTAAATAATATTATTTAATTAAAGTTGTTAATGGGTCAAAACAGTGGTGCAAAATATGAACATAATTTATGTAGTTTTATTTTTATTTTTGTAGCCCATAACTCAAGCGACACTATTTCGAATTCAGGTAACTAGGTATTGTGAAGCCTTTTAGCACATTTAAAAGTTGTACAACATTTCGTGCATGTCTAAGTGAGACTAGCATAGGTATTTTATGAAATAGTGAGCGTCTTTAACTCAGTAACTGTACCTACACAAGTATGTTTAATTACAAAACTAGGCACAGTGCTAGTGCTATAAAAATGGAACATGAAAAAAAAGTAGTCAAATCAGCCCGTTCATTTTTTTAATTTCGTAAAACAAACAAAATATTCGTGATTTTCAGAAATATGCATAGTCATCACCTTGTGTCCATAATACGCCTCAGACTATAATGCGCTGTAATGTTACATCTACTACAGGAGGTAATTTACATCATCGTCATCTAATAGTTCTTGCATAATAACCTCCTCAGGTATTCAATGCAAGGAGTATGTTTTGTACATTTTGGGTCAAGGGTCGCCAGGTCATTGTCATCAAATAGATGCAATCTAATACGCGTTTACTTAAGCATTTTTTAATATCACTTAATTGATAATAGATTTAGTGTCCTGTTAAAAATACGGAAAAACGATAAATTCGAAGATGACATCATTTAGTAATTACGACGAAGCGAGCGCAAGCAAAAAGTTCAAAGTTTTTGTGAGATCAAGATTCTGTCGGCTTAGCTGTTCTCCATTCATTCATGATATCATTTTTGAACGGGACAGCACAAATAATTGCACGTCGTTGCTTTAAATTTAATCATTAATGGTCTCTGAAACATTTCAGGGGCCATTAGTTACCAAGAGTAAAATGGATGGATTATAAGTTCTTCCATTAAGTTTTTCCATTGGATTTATTTATGTTCACAGTTGTTATCGGTGATTCAAAGGCTCATATAAGATTAGAAAAAGTGTTTTATAACGAATAGGCAATATTTCGAGCCTAAGACAAGTATTTATTAGTTAAAAGATCGATGCGTGTTCCTTACTATTAATTAATTAAATTGCTCTTAACACGGCATATCTAATATCAAGTATTTATAACGGGATTTATCTTTTAATCTTAAAAAATATCTTAAAATTTAATAGCGCTAGCGTGCGTGCGTCCAATTCAGGAGTTGTTAACACATCAGATCATCAACGTATTGGAGAAATCCGTTAGAATAGCCCGACGACGTCCATCACGAGCCACGAACCAAGCGCTTTCTCTATCAAACTGCAGCACGACAGATCACATCCGAATTACTTAACAATTATTATTTACCGTCTTCACTTGACAACATCTATGTACGGAATGTGGGAAAAACAATTTATTGACCATTTCATTTTCAAACCTTTGTGCCTGATAACCTTGCTCAGGGATTGCGTTATAGACAATTCGTTGATTGCAAAGAATTGGCCAGCTGACTAACAAAAGAAAGTGCAATTTCTCAAAATAATAGTTTCAAATTGCTAAACAAGGCATCGTTGTTTTCTTGATGACGAGTTAAGTGGCAACACTACCTTTGTCACGCCGACATGTTTCACAGCTCATCATAACATCGGTACAGTGTAATTATTCATTAGCGAGTGAACGTAGGTCTGTGATTAAAACGAAACCTTCAAATCATGACTTCATGAGACAGGGAATGCGAAGGCGTCCCCAACAAAGGTACCTACTTACGATGTGTTGCAGTTTAGCATTGAATATAGTAAACACTTGTATCTGAATAGTGTGCCAGTCTTGGCTACATTCAACTCAGAATGAGATGATGAAAACTTACAAATCGCAGAAGGGAACAGAAACGCGGGTATTTTTAGGTAAACAAGATCCGTAAAAGTATAAGAAGATTTTCCCAAACTTTTGCAGATCTCGTTTTGGTCACATGACTACATGAGCGTTCCAATCCGAATTGATGACTTCGTTATCGTGGTCAAAATCGTGGTGAAACCACGCTAACTTAGGTGCAGCAAAGCATGAACTTTACACTCTGGTCGACGTCGGCAGTTTCTGGTCTTTTATTCAGCTCAGTAACCGCACGACTAGGCTCAAGATAAACGTGAATGAATTGAAAAACGTGACCTTACGTCATCTTGTCTATGCCCGTGCAGTTGCTGATTCAGTAAGGTAATATTTTGTTATAAAAACTTATCTGCAATCTCTGAAGTCGTGCGGTCATTGCAGTATTCGTACACGATGGTTATCAAAGAAGATGGCAGATGGATAATTAGTTCCTTGATTATGTTCAGCTTCAGGGCCTGGGTGTTTGATAAGGTTATATTTGTCTAACCTTCTTGTCTCAAAAGATAAAGAAAGCTAAAAGATAAGAAGAACAATGAACTATCATTGCACGCCACGCATGATCACGGTAATCATGTTGAATGCAATATGCATTGTAAGGTGTAAAATAGATAATCAGTATATTATGTATCTTACAGAATAATTGGAGCTGCAGCCACTGGTTTACAGTTAATAAATCCTAGGCTTAATAAACACAGCATGACTGTCGGCGTCATACCATTACTTATTGGTTTAAAAGCCGTAATTTACTTATTTAATGACGATTACCGGATAATAAATGTCTCGACATGGAACCGAACGCGACTGGACATGGTCTTTTGAAATTACATAGGATAGGACTTGTTGCTTTCCTATAAAAAAAGGATTACTGTATTTTCCCTATGAATTTAAGCGTTGGAGCTAGGATATACACTCGCCACGATGTCTAGGAACGTGTCATAACATATTATGAGGGTAATTTCTGCATTTTTAAAGGCTTGCAAGAGTCTATTGATTTTTCGAGAGTTCGAGGCCTACTTACTTGGCAACTTTCAGATATAAAACTTGAAGATGAGATCAAAGCCCAAATGAGAAAGCGATCGCAAAATCTCACAAACTAAGAAGTCGGTTCCTTGCAGTAGGGTGAACTAAAATAACGGAAATGGGAGTGAAAATAGGGTTAGAAGCTTATTCGATGCGATCTTAGTCGAAGGATCGACTCGTAAATACAAATCGATACGTCTTCGGCTGACAAAAACCTTACGCAATCAAGCAAGCAGGTAAGCTTCAACAAACATGTTTTATATCTGACATTATGGGTCAAAAGGTTTTAAGTAATACTTAGTGGGTACAGGTGCCCTGTCCCCTTCCCTGTATGTCTACACCGGCTTGCTGAGCTGCAATATTCACAGTCCAGCAATTAACGAGTAAGTAGGTAGGTTGGTATTTCAGGTTTATCCAAATGTTGCAAAATTGTCAGTGAATGCGGGTCGATAACTGATTTATGCATTGAGTTGGGTACCTATAGACCTGTATGAAATCGATGATATTATCACGTCATCGAGGAATTTTGGTATTTGAAGTAAGTTGGATCCTTGTCGAGTAAAAACAATATCTTGATTTCAAGGCCAACGACCGCGCCCGCGGGGTCAGAGGTCCCTTTAGTAAAAGTTGTCCTCAAGACTTTTAATACAGTTCTTTCATTCATTTAATATCTATATTTATCGATTATGCATCAAGTAATTAGACTCATACCGGATATGTAACTAACGAACGTTTCCGGCGAATCTTTCGGACATCCGAGAAATCGGGACGTGTCCGCTAAAAATAGGACGTATTGTTACACTAACAAGGCTTTGGACTGACATAATTAGCCTTTACGTGCACTCAAACAGCTATATAATTCATAAGTAATCTAAGTAAGTCGTAGTTCTTAGGGCGAAAATGTTTATGAACTTTTTATGTTCGAAGTGGACAGGTAGATTTATCTGTAAAATTAAAGCTGCGGTGTAATTAAACTTACAAGCAGACAAACTTAAACTCAAATACGTAGTTTAGAAGGCTCTTACGCGAAATCAACGTCACCCAGACACGTATACCTTTAGAAGTTGACTTACAGGTAAATAAGCGACGAGACACCGAGTTCCTTGAAAACCTCCGTCAACTTTCACTAAACTTCATAACACAAGTGTTGTACACAACTGTCACAATATTATTCACATGTAGATAACAGAGAAACACTCGGATAACGACAATTTTCACACATATTTTGATTACACGGTTTAGTTTTTAAGTGATACCTGCCCGCGACTACCGCAACGTTGTCGGCGACGAACGAAATGACTGGACCGGAGTTGGCTTGCTTGCGCGAACGCAACACCGCATTCCACGAGTGCTAATCGAGGTTATCTCTCTCTCACTCACACCAATAAACTTTCCATTTGTGCAACAGAGACACCAGAACAGGCGATACATCCAACTTGTATAGGTAGGTAGCCCCGTTATTCATACACAGGTAAGCGCGGTATTATTAAAATTATAATTGCGATGATACCCTCGTTAAAAGTGACTTAGATTTTTAAATTAATCGTGTTGACAACCCATTTCGCATAGAAATAATATTTATAATTAATTGAATATTAGAACTAGACTGTAGTTTATATCTACCCACTTTTATCTTGAATCAGCGCAACTAGAGCGGAATCTCACACATTTTTTTTGCAAACAACGATAGACCATCTTTTAGACGTAAAATTATAAAACATACTTATGATTTAGAAATTGTGAATGTTTGTTCATAAAAGTGAAAGCATACAAAACGTATTTTATCAAGAGGGATCGTAAAATGAAATATTACTTTACTTATGTAAGCAACTGAAGTGCTATTAAATAAATAATTGATGTTTTTATTAATTTTATCAAGTTTTATTGTCAATTTAGTGTAAGATTTACATTGGAAATTATTCTTCGTAATTCGTAATTTTGGTCATAGTAAACAACATTGAATTTATACTACCTTATTATTTCAAGTTAACATAGTAGTATAGAAAGGGAAGGTACCTTTTTCTAATGAAAAGTTTTCCACACTACAAGTGTGCAAAACGCCTAAGGAAATTATAGCGGCAATAAATGATTTCGCTGCCTATTTTGGAGTTTTAAAGAGTTTTCGTTGTAGTCATGTTATTTATTTAGGTTTTAGAAAAACGCGATTTAATCATGGATATTTTGTCAATGGAGTGCATTTTACCTCCATTATAAAAGAACATTTTGAATTAGTTTAAAATCAGAGTTACACTTGATTTAGAAAAGGATGAGTTCCTAGCCAGGGGAACGAACCAAACCTATTGGTGCCGACATCGAAGCATCGTCACCAATGGGTTTAGCCATGCACGATGGACCTCAAACTAACTAACTACTTTAAAAAAGGTGGATGCTCCAACCAGCCCGCGAAATTTAAATTTTCTTACGTTATTTTGCAATTTGCAGGCCAGTGCTAGGTTGTATGTTGATTAAAATATTGCTCGCGACTGTAAGACGTATGTAGTTACAGAATTATAATCATCAAAATCATCAATACAAGTTACAATCCTCCAAGCTCTTAGAGGTACAGGAATAACTTTTTCAAGGTCAAAGACATTCCTGCACCTATAGGAGCTTAGAGGGTTGTATTTTGGAGCATCCACTTTATTTTGAGGTGCATCGTGCATGGCTAAACTGAGTGTGCCATTGATTTGTTTTGGCAAGCGGCAAAATAAGGAACTAAAATTTAATATGACCCGAGGCCTTTATTATCGTTCTTCTTTTCTTTTTAACATTTAAATCATTCCGAACAGTTTACACGGATCGTTTATTTGGCACTACGTGTTTTTGCCTACTTATCCCAGGCGATTTTAACCAGGGTTCAAAACTTTATAGTTTTAAACCCTGGTTAAAATCGCCCGCCTCTCATTGTTTACACAATGAGAGGTTTTCTTTTTGAGTAAAGAAAAAATAGTTTTCAAGAACTCTGTAGATGGCGTTGAACTGACTACGTTACATAGGTGCCAAAGCCAAAAGGCTTGGAAAAAAAAAACATTGCGTCACGCCACATACGCTCGTTGACTGACACTTTCGTTTGCCTAAGCTTCCGATTAAAACCATTACATCCAAGTGAAATGATGTGACGTTCCGCTTGCAGTAACTTACCAAGCTCAGCGCCATCTACCCAGCGACTAGGGAAGAGTTTAAAAAGAAAATCCCTCATTAACAAGATAATTATTCTCTTTGATAATATCCAGAATTATTTATAACTTGATGGGTACGTGTTGAAGCGGAAATTAAATTATCAAACTTAGTATTACTTCGAACCTTGATATTAACAGATTTAGTATTATATTTATTATTAAAGTGAGAGACGAGACGAGGATAATATAAAACACAGAGAAAACACTCTGTAAAGACTAATTTAGATTAATAAAAGTCACGCATACTATATAACCGGGCTCACTATTCGATATTTTTTAGGACTTTAGACGATTTTATCAGCCAGCAGGCGATCATAGTCGACAATGAGTAGCCTCAACACTACTGAGGTGAGAGGTCATGTCACACAAAATGTCAATTTCTTGCTGTCAAACTTGGTTTTGTTGAATTTGTGTTGTGTTTGCAAAATAATATTTATCCATATTTTTGATCGGATTTCAAAAATGCCGAAAGTACGTCGCAGTCGTAAACCTCCTCCAGAAGGATGGGAGCTCATTGAACCAACCTTGGAAGAATTGGAACAGAAAATGCGAGAAGGTAAGTAACCTAATAAAACGTATTTTTTGTATCGTTCATTGTAAACTTTGTTGCTTTGTTTTACGTCCCACCTTAGAGTTCTGTTATAACTAAACTTTTGAAAAATTTGGCGTATTATGCACGTGACCAATCAATCATTTCTTTTCAGCTGAAACTGAGCCACACGAAGGGAAACGTAAGCAAGAATCTCTATGGCCGATATTCAAAATCCATCATCAGAAGTCACGCTACATCTACGACTTGTTCTACAGACGTAAGGCGATCAGCAGAGAACTGTACCAGTACTGTTTAGACGAGAAAATAGCTGACGCCAATCTCATAGCTAAGTGGAAGAAGACTGGTTACGAAAACTTGTGTTGTTTGCGTTGTATTCAGACCAGAGACACTAACTTCGCTACCAACTGTATATGTAGGGTCCCTAAGAGCAAGTTAGAAGAGGGCAGGATAGTAGAGTGTGTTCATTGCGGGTGTCGGGGGTGTTCGGGTTAAGTGATGTAGTTTTTAGTAAATACACTATGATCATATTTTTCGATTTTTGATTTGCAGTTAGTGTCAAGTTTAACTGGAAAGATTAGGCCCCAAATCCCTTTTCTAAGAGACATGAAATTAAGAGTTTGTTTTTAAACTGTGTTCATGAATCATTATTTAGCTTTGATGACAAAAAGAAGCTTGCTTGAAGCACCAATTCCAGCATTGGCATGTTTGAAAATCCAAACATTCCAAAACAATGTTTTTGAGATGATATTTAACTGTTTTGTGTGGGATAATTTCAATTTTTCAATACATTAAAAACAAACAAGACAATTTTATTCATAGATTTGTTTTTATTACGAATTATAATCATCTTACACTGAAAGAGATCACACTAAAAGTTAGATGATATACATTTTAAATAGTAACAATCATTTACAAAGAGTATTTATAACAGTAAATAAATCTTACTGACAAATACCCTGTATTAGATCTTATTAAACTTAACAATTTACTCTTGTGTCATAAATATATAAGTAAAAATAATTATAAGTACCTACTTAGAAAATGGAAATTAAAAAAATAAAACCGTTTTAAACAATACAACTCAACTTTTTTTATAGACGTTCATATGTTCTATAAATAACAAATATGAAATAAACTAATTTCTTTCATTCAGAAAGATTACTTGAAATGATTGATTATTATTATTTTTATACTTAGAGTATCAATTTAATGTTCAAATATTGTAATAGAATACCTTTTTAATGATAATTATTAAATAAGGCACTTTTTCTTAATCAAACGAGTATACTTAAACAATACCTAACTATGTACTGTTTGAGCATTAAATTGGAGAAAAATAATCAATGTTAATTGGACGAAGTGGCACTACTAGTGAATTGTATTTCTTAATAATAGACAAGGATGGAACAATAACTACTGGCAAAAGTTTCAAAATATCAAATATGGCAGTGCAGCTGTAATGAACACAGACTATGTATGGCAGTTGCCTACTACAAACCAATAATTAGGAATAAAGAAACACAGTCCACTAGCTTGTCTAGATATAGAAATATTTATAAAGTAGTAAAGACTAAATCATAACCGTCCTCTGTTCTAACTCTTTGGATAGTTCCACAATCAAATCCTTATAAATGATGGGGTTCATGTTCTTGCCCAGCAAGTAGAGGATGAACCAGTCGCCGTAACCGAAACGCTTCACAATTCGCGATATCATGCTCTTCTTCACGTACCTCAGCTGACCAGCGATCATCAACGCGCGTAGGGGGCGAAGCGAGAGCACGAGAATACGAAAGAAAACTGACAAAGTGGAAACAAATGCTAGAATAATAAGCCAGAACCAGAGAATTACAAAGATCTTTTCATTGACTATGTTCAAAGGCAGAACGCAGAGGCGGTCTTTGAACTGGAGAGTGCCAGAAGGACCGTAGCTTCGGAGCCAGCATTTGGTGAGTTTGGGGAAGAACTGGTCCATGGGGTTGACTGATGCGAAGTCCATCATATCGACGGGGACGCGCGGGGTGTGCGTGAAAGCTGCTACTGCTGCACCGTAGTTGCGAAATGCGCCGCCTAAGAATACATCCAGCAGGAATATTTGACCAACCTGGAAATATTCAATGTTTTATATGCTCGCTTGATATACTGTTGATAATCAATATCTATGTTCAGCATGCTGCATGTGCAAATTACCTATGTTACAAACTAAACAAGGGTAGGGAACTTTATACCACTCTCTTGAGCGGAGATAGATAATGGAAGCTATTAAATTATTAAAAAATAAAAGCTTGTAAAAAAAGGACATTCACTAGACCATGGTGATGTCTTCTGGGTGACTGCAATGTTCATGGCCACATTTAAACAAGCAAACAAAAGCTCCAGACAGATTTACTGTTATCAATAGTATTTGAAGAAACTTTACATGAAATCAGTGTGCTGATGCAAATGCTGTAGATTGATAGTAGATGGAAAGCTAGTTATTGTATTAGTTTCGTTGGCAGGAGATTAAATACTCCTCTTTAAGTAGAAGAACTCTTAGAAGAGAACAGAAAAGAAATACCGAATGATGTACTCACCACATTGACAAGGTTGAGAATCTCGCAGAAGGCATAGCGCAGTGCATACATGTTGTGCGTGTGTATGTTAGTGTAGCTCAGGTACGAGACCAGCTCGCCACGTCGGAACTCTGACCAGTCTTTTATTACCACTGGGCTACCTGCAATAAACCATTGTGTTACATGACTAGTTTCTACTAAGTTTCATCATGTCTCTCATTAGTAAATTATAACAATTTTGTGTGCCTGGGCTAATTTGGGGCAAGACTTTTATATCATTTCATCATTTTTTTTTTTACTATTTTTTTTTTTTAATATATTAAGGTCACAAGTAAATATTTCATTTAACTTTTTAGACAGGAAGAGGGGGACAGAACCAACAACCAGTGGTCCACATTGGCCCTGGATTGAAAGATTTGGAGGTCATGGGGGACGTCTTTGCCCAGCAGCGGGATGACACAGGCTAACAGTAACTGTCTAGAGGCTTTAATTTAACAAAAGAACTAATTAATTTCCTAGTTTATCCTTATTTGTATAGATTAGAAGAAATATTCAGAAAGCTAATCACTATCTACATTAAATAGATAAGTATTGATATTTTTAGTAAAAATAACAGGAGGATAATTTAAACATTAAGGCATGATGTTATGCTATAATACTTTAAATAAATGATACATACTCAAATCTGCCGCCAAAGCCTTGAGTCTTCCCCCTTCCCAGATCTTCCACAAATATCTCGGAGTGTAGAACATGACAGATTGGCCGAGCAGCACGAAGCACACCCACTGGTAGTAAGTGTGTTTTATCTGCTCATCATTGTCAGATACATTGGGCCCCACTCCCGGATAGGCCATGTGCTTGCCTTCTATACCTGTTTGCAAAGTTTCAGGACTGTTAGCTTGTGTTTTGGATGCTTCAAAGATTACAGGCATCAGGGATGGTTATGTTTACTATCACCAGCCTCATAGGATCACAATTATTAGCATGCAACCTGTTGTGGCAGCCAGCATGCAAGCCATAGCACTCCCTCACATCTATTTTCATTAATGTGTTCCCTATCTCTCAGAGAATTTATTTCTGTCTTCAATTCTTCATACATAGATGTGCTTGCTTTCTTCAGACAAAGCTTGGCATAATAAATGTTATGCTATGAAGTAGTAGTAAGTTGTGGTCTTATAGAAGAAAGTTTTAAAGATTAAGTGTTAGGACTAGGCTGCAAAAGTAGAGAGCAGAAGTGTATTATAAGGAGAGGGAGGCCTTTTCCCAGAAGTGGGACTGCACTGGATAGATAGATTTGGTTTGAAAGCCTTTTATTTTGAACTGAGTATTTGAACAGTAATGAAAACTGAAGTTAGCCAAGTGTCTATTTTATCATTATTCTATAATGCACACAAAATTAAATGAAAAATACAAATTGTAATTTATAGAGCGTATGTACAACAGCAAGATTAACCCAGAATTGGGTTTTCTTACAGCGAACCTGACTTCGATTGCGAGATTTATTGATTTCGATTGATATTTTCTTTGTCTGAGTTCGGAGCTGATGGACGCTAGTGTAAGTGCCAAACTAGTCGCCAAATTTTGGGCCAACTCAATTTAGATTGCCACCGACATGCAAAAGAAGTAAATTAGTGATTTCTAACACGACCCTTTGACCGAAATCGTGAAAACTGAGACATTACGTGCGTTTTTGACCGTTACAAAAGCGGAAAACAAACTATCGATTCTTGATTCACAGATCACATTTGAACACAGCACGTAGGCACAGCATTATGGTTTCAAAGTACCTAAGTTTTGTATATCTAGCTTAGCCAGGAGACCAATAAATATTGTATACTGACCAGATAATCGGCTCTTCAGTGTGTAAGTGCCATAGATCCAGCAGTAGCTGTTTATGGCATCCTTGTCGCTGTCCTTCTCGCTGTCGCTCATGCAGTGGATCGGCTCCCCGAAGAACTGCTTTGAAGTCACCAGCAACGTGAACACAAGTAGCATTATCACCGTCATCTTGTAATGCATACGGAACACATTGTTGTCCGTACACACGTTTTCAAACTTCAAAAATGCCCGAAAGGGCATAAACAGATCAATCATGTTTTACTATTTATAACGCCACGCTTCTATTTGTATTCTTCTAAAAAGAACTCTCGTAGAATCTACGGAATAGAAAATTTAACTACCCGCGAACTTTTTTGTATTTCTGTTTGACGCGTCCTGTCAACACTAACGAAAATGACAGTTCACAGGAGCTTTTATAATGGTGGCACCGGAACCGAACAGGAAAAAAGTAAAACAAAGAATTGGCGGTAAAGCCTCCATAAAAGTTATAATCCATTACTCATTAATTTAAAAAAACAAATATTTACTTTGGAAATATCCAAGGAATACCTATCGAAAAACAACAATTAAAGAAAATTGAAAAAAACCACCATTAAATACCATTTGCCTAAAGTTTGACAAACGCACGTTTTAGTCGTACTGTTGTTCAAATTAGTAGTATTTACTTTACATACGAGTTAAACGACAGATTGGAGATACAGATGTACAGATCGTATTTTATTTACTTACATCATATCCTGAATAAGTAGATTTACGATTCATAGAGTAGGTATTTTGAAAAACTGGTCCGCTTTATGCGCTATCCACATATTTCCTGGTCAGGGCTCTCCGTGTTCCGAGTTGTTCGTTTCAGTGTTCCCGTCTGGGACGTGCCATCCGTCACCCGTGTTCACACATATCAGGGAAATCGGTATCAGTGTAATCAGTAGGCTTAGCCAAGTTGACAATCTACAATCGTTAACGCTAATAGAAAACTAACCAAATGTATGGGAATGACATCTATCAACGTTAAGCCACGTGGTCAAAACAAACGAATGGAAACTTTAAAGTTTAGTCAAAACTGTAAGTTGGCTACGATTTATTTGGGATGTAGGGATCACGATTGTAGATACGAATACATTTCATTCTATCATCTTGATCGATGTAAACTTGTCTACGAAAGTTTATATTCGTTTGTTTTGACCTCGTGACTTAACGTTTACGATTGTAGAAAGAGAATCGATACGAATCGTTTGTAACTTGGCTAGGCCTGCAGTTTCTATAACTGATACGCACACAACACGATGTCCATAGTGAACAATGAAGAATTAGCAATAGCGCTAGATGAAGAAGAAGCAGATCCATGGGCGCCGCCCGCGCCGTCAGGATTTTTTCCAGGGAAGTGCACTTTCAGTTCCATGAAAATAGCTCGAATTTTTTTGTACTCCACCTCGTATATTATGTTAGATTCAAGGAGTAACTTGGTCAATCCATCTAGAAAAGCCCATCAAGCTTGAAAATGTATGCACCTATCTCGAATTTGATAGGTTTTCTTTTGTCCTGTATTAAAGAAATACGGCTAATTCTGCGTTATAAAGAAAATATAATGAACGCAAAGGACTTAAAAGGTCTGAGCGCGCTCGAATATATTAGGATTTTTTTGGATAAATTAGGGTTATTTTTGTTCATACATCCAGAAACAGGTATAGGAGTACAAGCGAGCTCGAAAATTTTTGCTTTCTTCTCGGATGCATTGCATGCACCAAACTATCAGCAGGCAAAACACATTTGGGTATGTGAGCTAACAACGTAGGTACCTAGATAGAAATCAGATAGCACTGTCAGAGCCTCCGTGCGTCCGAGCATAATAATATGCTCCGGGACACTGACGATCCGGATACGCCTGACACGGAGCTATGTGAACAAGTTCGTACAAGTTGTACGTAACCGATTTTTTCCCCGTCCCTGACAGAACACGGCAGGGCCGGGTAACCGAAAATGTGTGGATAGCGCTTTAGCTAGGTTTAAGATATTGTGATTGCTGTACGTAGATTTTTTTTTTTATAAAATGCAAAGGGTTGTGCAGGCGACATAAGATGCTGCAGAAGCATGATTTGTGTTTCCTTCATTGTTATATTTATTATTTTCTTATATTAGTTTCAAAGCAAAATTGAACTATAATTCGTCACTATAAAAAATATAGGTACGTGTTGAATAGGCTTGTGTCCTGAAAAAATCGAATTAGTCCGTCGGTTAGATTATCAAAAAATATTTAACGCGTATTTTTTCTTTTGTTACGTAAACCACAATTGACGAAGATACGACGCTTTTAAAATTCTCAATACGTCACGCCATGCTATAATTTTTAGCGCGTTGTTACGTCACGAGCCCCCACTCTCGAGTTTTGATGCGTTTTATCTGTGTCAATATTCATTGATTTACAAAAACAAAAAATACGTGCCCATTATTTTCCAATACTCTAACTGACGGACTAAATAGATTTGCAATTTATTGATGGTGGAAACTAATACTAATATAAACTATTGAGAACCACCTCCTTTTTTTCGTCAGTTAAAAAAGAAAACAATTTCTTTGTAGTACAAACTTTATTGTTATTTCAATCACCCTCACTTATGTACCTATACCTACATGGCAATCATGTTCTAATTTATCACAAACCCCGTATTTAAGGAAAGTAAACCTAACTTACTTTTAAACATAATAACCAAATTAAATAGGTATTTAATTTAAATAAAAATTAAACTTATATGGTAGGAATGTAAGATTTTTGCTGAATAAATGATGAAAATTTAATTTAACTATCTTTTAAAAATACACTAACGTAATTGAGCAATCTATGATATAGATAGATGTATCAATCAGGCCCATTAATCTGAAAATATGCATACATAGCCTTTAATTTAATATTAATAATGACAAAATAACGTACCTAAGTAAGTTTTACGATTAAAAGGTACATCGTGTAAAAAAGTATTAATAGGTACTTTAGTTTAATTCCGCGAAATTTCGTATCTATACGTAACAATTATCATAGAAAGCTTTGATATAATATAGATTACAATAAAAAAGATTTAGTTTTCGTGCAAAATAAAGTTTTAATTCGTTAGACATATTTTGGATAAAAATAATTGTTTAGTAACATCAAATACATTTTGCAAATTCCAAATACCAGCAGTATTTCTACAAATTAGTGCATACAATGAAAGTGAGACATTCTTTACGGTTTGAATGAACACTGTAATTGAAGTTACAATAAAATACTTACACTTAAATGATAAATTGCATTATGCATTATTCGTATTAAAAATCTATCATAATATAATATGTGTGTGTCAATATCATGTTTTATGTTCTGGAAAATTCTTTGGCTTCTATACAACAAAAACAAATTACACGTAAAAAAAAAAACTAATTGTTATGGCATTATTCTTTTGCTAAGTAAAGCTTAATTAAGTAACTAATTGTACATTACATAAAACCTATAATTATGTAGAATGTATGTAATTAAAGCACAATGTAGGTACGATAAAGGCACTGCTTAGAAACATAACTTTTGAAATCACATAACATATAACGTCACGTAGGTAGGTATCTACCAGTTAATCTACATTTCACATGTTACGTTTAAGTCCCATGTCACAGGGGCGAGCCTATAGCCATCAACTCAACTCTTTCACTCAACTCAACAACACTTTTCCCGACTTGGGAATCAAGCCCAGCGGGCGTACCATTTTTTTTAGGATGGGAAATCATCAAATGACTTCTCCCGCTCTGGGCGGAGCAGGAGGGAGTGTCAGACTTTTACTGACTAAAACCCATCCATGTTCCTTCCTCGTCCTTTGTGTTCCGGGGCCACGGTATCTCTTTCGAATAGTCCCGCAGCCCCGGCAGGCTTCGGCCCTTGCGGAGCCCTTCAATGTTGCTGACTCTCTTTGAGGCGCGCGTGGAACACGAACGCGCCGTCGACACGGCCTGTCGTCATGAGACGGATGGACGGCGAGCTAGCCCATAGCTCCCCGTCCACAGGCCCGCGCCTACGGTGGCCGGAAGCCACCACGTGGCTCCCGACGCCCGGGGCGTCTCCCGCGGCGGCCGGGACGTGAGGATATCTCAGCGGGCCTACCATGACGTCTTAAAGTAGGATCGTTTTAATCTTATTCCAGTGTGGGAAAGAGATGGCGCTAGACGTCCTCTATAGCTCCGTCTCTTACCCACACTGGAACAAGATTAAAACGATCCTGCTTTAAGACGTCATGGTAGGCCACCAGGACATCATGCTTAACAGTCGCGCTTGCGATCACTAGACCAACGAGGCATACTTTTGTTAATGATTACACTTTCTAGCGCAACTCTCAACACTTAGCATTAAAAAACAAACAATAATGAATAAAGTTGAAAATGGGGCAATGGCAGCATTTTCGAATTCATTCATGGAGTTGATATTACAAGATGATTGAAAAACGTTCACCATCGTTATTTTACTTAAAGTTTTTTAAGTTAAATTAAGCTTACCTCGCTAATATACGAAAGTGGTTGGCAACTTTTGTTTATGGTAGAAACGCTAAGGTAGCACGTGGAATTTATATTTTTTATTACGTTTTTAGCAATTTTCAGGTCAGTGTCCGGTTGTTCGTAAAAAAATATGTACCCATTGACAAAACGACAACAACTAAAACAATCATCAATACGTCAATACGATTCCAAATTAGTTCCAATTAGTTAGATTATACGTATACACGTATACCCCCCTCCCCCCCCCGAAATCTGACTTAAAATAAACGGGATCATAACCACTGCAAAGTACGTAAATTATAGTTCAGTTATTACAGCGTTTTTTTTGTTGTTTCAACGTTTGTCCCCCCCGAACCAAAAGTTTGGATACGTGCTTGAGTATCTTGCAAACTTGTTATGAGTTACTAGTAGAGAGTAAAAAAAAATATAAAAGCAACAGCGGAGCAAACTGCGTGTTTTGCTTAGAATTGTTAACAATGAAAATTACCGAGTGTTTGTGACATGATTCAATCCTTAACTATTCTAAGATATTCCATTGAAAAAGTGAAGTTCACTAATCAATGATCTCAGCTGTTGACCAAGATCCCATGAACGCCAGACCTACGTCGTTTTATAACAGCTGGAACTTTTTCTGTGAAAGCACCTTAAAAATCGGTCGTGGTAGCTTTGGCAGACATCAGGTAACAAAGGTGTGCTAAATAGATTCTAAGTTACGTCAAATAAAGCATGATTTTTTGATATTACTTATGGGCTAGTATGATTATTCACTTCCTCCACTGCCAGACATTTTGTGTGGTGGAAACTTAGCCAGCACGACCGACTTTTTATAATATCCAATTCCAACTTCCACAGAAAAAGATTCAGCTTTTATAAAATGACAAGTCTGGCGGTCACGGGATCTCCCATCTCTTAGTTTTCCTGATGTCGTATATCAATGGCAAGTCACAAATATCGATTTTACATGGATTTTAATCAGACACATTGAAACCTAAAAGTTATAATTTACTTTTCACTGCCGTGTTGTTGCTATGTTCTTCAAATGCCATATTTCCTAGAGCGAAAATGTTGTCAGGATCTAGTGCTTTTTTCGCGGCGAGTAATAACTGCCGCCCAGGTTCACTGACTGTGTTCGTGTACCATTTCTTACGAAGTTTACCAACTCCGTGGTGATGTGAAATTGATCCTGTAGAAAAAAAAAACAAAATATAGTAAGTAGGTATTTAGTTAATTATTTTTATTTTTTTACGTAACATTACGAGTATTATTTTAGTTGCGGTGTATTGATAAAATATTAAAACATTATAAGATTTTATCAAAAAAAAAAGAAAAATAATAAAATGCACACAGTACAACTCAAGCGTTAACTCGAGCACCAAATTAATATTGCATCACTCAGTTGGCTTCATTTAAAATGAGAAATCGATGATGCCAACTTGACAGTAATAAAAAAAGTCTTACCACCACAGGCAATGATTTCTTCGCGTGCTGCATCTTCGATTTCTTCGTAAACGGATACGGGATCCGTGCATTTACCAATACTGTGGCCGAAGTAGAAATAAATACAGCAGCCCGCGTCATACCTACAAAAACATTTTACATGACTTAATTATTAGGTACTTACATAACAACGGTACAAGTACATACAATAATATATACCTACAATAAAACAACAAAATTCCATGTGGTTTCGTTAACATGTTTGTGGAAAATTTAAAAGACAAGAATTAAGCATTATGAGCACTAATGGTTGTTTGTCTCTGGAATAAGTTGCGTCATGGGTTATTTAATTATCAATTTACTAAGAGCTTATGTAGGTGTTGTGAGTGACAATAGGCTCGCCCCCTTATCCCTATAAAAGTCCGTGCTTGCGTCTTTTAGCGCTTGAATGATATTGTATAGGAGGACGGGCGCTGTTCGAAAATATTATTCAAAATCAAAATCATTTATTTCAAGTAGGCCAGTTACAGGCACTTTTGAATTGTCGAAACAAAGATGAAAATTAAATGTAGCTACAGTCCCAGTCACAAGACATAAAAACTGTGAAAGTACTGTAGTTGCCCACTCCCTAGCGTAGATCTCTATGGAGAAGAACGGGCAAGAAACTCCATGGACACTCTTTTAAATCGAAATATTGTTACAAAATCTTGGTTACATCATTCATGTTGAGATGGTATATTATGTGAGAAGAATGTAGCAAGATGTGCACGGTAAAGTGTCCCTAATAAAACAAACAAACAAAAATACAATTAAAAAACAAGATAATTCATTCAAATAAGCCATGGCAACTGAGAGATGACCAGTCACAACTGATAGCGCCCGTTCACGAACATGACGCATGGATCAGCACCATTCAACTCAACCATTTTGAAGGGAACTAAATGATCCGACACACGCGCCACCATCAACGAGACATTTTTTGTACACGCGCATATTTTGTAAGATTGTAATGAAGAAGGATGCATCATCATCATCACCTAGAACAACTACAACTAGAACCTAGAAGTGTGGCAACAGGCAGAAGAAAGGTGAGGCTTATTCCCAGCAGTGGGTGATTCCAGGCTGAGATGCTATGAGTACTCACTTATACTTTAATCATACTTTGGTATACTCACGTCTGCGTTAATCGATGTGATATGAGGTACTTGGTGATGCCTCTCTTGGCGCACTCGTCGCGGATGCGTTGCTTCACGTTGGCGCACAGCGCGAGGGTGCGGTCCCACGGGACGGACGTCTCGAAGGACTCCGCCACCACGTCGTATTCTATAGCTACGTCCTGTTGACAAGAAATGGACATAAGTACCTACCATCGGTAGCTGAAAATAAATAAACGGGGGCTTAAACGGTAGTAGCCACTTGTCTGGTTTTCCGACATTTGTCCGAACTTTTACGACATCTTGTTGAAAATAAAAAGTTAAATACTTACATACATATATGAATAGAGTAGTTATATATTTAAGTAAATAAGAATTTCTTTAGGAGGAAAGAGCCGGTTTTAGACTACGTGCAAAATGTGAAGGTCCTACTTTAACTTCAAATGGTTTTGTTGTAGGTTAGATGATTATGGGATCTTAATATTATTATTCAATTAATTCGTAATTGTGATGGAATTTTCAGTGGTAAGTATTATACCTACTTACTAAAACCAAACTAGTGAGGCTGCCTTACGTTCTTAGGGTCCCGGGTTCGAATCCCGGTAGGAGCAACTGTTTGTGTGATGAGCATGGACATTTGTTTCCGAGTCATGGATGTTTATATGTATAATAAGTATGTATTTACAAACAAAGTAGTATATCAACTATCTGGTGTCCACGACACAAGCCTCGTTGCTTAGTGTGGCATTAGTTGGCGCTGTGTGTTAATGTCCAGCGATATTTATATATATTTTTTATTTAACCTATAGAGGGGCTCATACCTGGGTATTTATGTGCCTAAAACCGCGATTTAAAGTTCAGTCATACTGATACACAATTCACCTTAGGTACGTAGTATAGGATACATAAAAGTACCTAGGTACCTAAAATAATATTATTCATGCAAAAACAGTTTAGTACTTAGTACTTATCGTACCTATTACGTATGGTATTGTGGTGAAGACCAACGACTTATAAGTAGGTCAACAAGTGCAATATCGAAATATAATTATTAATTTTTAGTTATGTAGGTACTAGCGCTCGCCGAAATCAGTTGTTTTATTAAGATGACTCACAACACCCAATAAACACGTACGCAGTAGGTACACTTACAGTATAAATAAATATAAATATATATCGCTGAACACTACACACAGCGCCATCTTGTGCCACACTAAGCAACGAGGCTTGTGTCGTGACTCGTGGACACCAGATAGTTGATATACTACATCATAGATACTTTTTTGTTTGTAAATACATAGGTACTTTTTTTTATTTTTTTTTATTATACATTGCGATAATTTTTTGGTCTTCACCATACCTGTAATTGGGGGTCAAAGTTCCAACTTTTGAAAAGTTTTTTTCTTTAAGATGTTTACTTTAAACGCCACCACGACCCCCGTACTATTCAATCCATCCATCAGCACAAAGTTTTAAGTGCGTTACATTGAGTTCTACCACAAAACATGATTTTTCAACCCGTAAAAAAAGTCGTTTCCCAGCAATAATTTTTGCGTAAAGTAACTTAGTTCGATGTGCAGAATGCTTGGTTGACGTCTTCGTGATGAGGTTTTTTACACCCTATATAAACATCAATGACTCGGAAACAAATGTCCATGCTCTTCACACAAACATTTGCTAATACCGGGATTTGAACCCGGGACCCTAAGAACGTAAGGCAGCCTCACTACCGCTGCGCCATTTGGGTCGTCATCAGGTATGCGTGCGTCGTGACACATTACACATAATAATCAGGAGGTAAATTGTGAAAATGTATGTTTAATTAAACGATTACCTTTTAGGCACAAATGAACAGGAAAATAAACATCACATTCATTCATACAAACATTTTACTTGTAATTTTAGAACAATGGGTACCTACTGATGGATGGGTACCTACGCACGTAACATACTTAGGTTTCTCGTTATTTTCTTTTTAATTTTTGGCATTTTATAAAATACTAGCTGACCCGCGCAACTTCGTCTGCGATATATAAGAGAGACAGAGAGAGTGTGAGACATCCTTAAAAGATGTTTCCGAACAGATGATGCTCGAATTTAATTAAGTAACCACGTTTCCGAACAAACAATGCTCTTTCAATATAGTCTATGGCTGTGAATGACATTGACATTCGTTACGCGCGTTTTTTTAAATATGCAAAATTAAATGTATATTTTTCAATATTTCTGAAAGATTTTCTTAATATTTTTTTCCGTAAGAACCTTCTCCTAATAATAACAAATACAACAAAAAAAGAATTAGTGAAATCGGTCCAGCCATTCACGCGTGATGCCGTGACCAAGGAAAACGGGTTTCATTTTTATATATCAACATGTAACGTAATTAACGCACACCCTCAGACACCCCAATTAGTTTATTATGTTATAATCAAAATACATGCACTGAATTTTTAATTAAACATGTCTAGGCAATGATTATTTAATAAATTAGTTTTCCTAATTCCGGAGGAATGTTGTAGTCACAGTACAAATCAACGAACGCACACAGTCGCATACGTAGGTCTCATACCTACGTATGCGACTGTGTGAGTCTTGCTAGCCTAGTAGGTATTCGCTCGCGTTCTAGACAGCTGTTAACGTCGTCGCTCGACTCAACTTCAATAGAAAAGTTCAATACATTTTAATGCCTGTTTTCTTAATTGATGTTTTAATTTAGAAAGCACTTCGTAATTTTTTATCAAAAGCGTTCACTACCTTATTTTTTAGATCCTCGGCACGTCTTGTTGTCGCACTAAAATAAACTAACGATTTAATACGTCTATGATACGACGACTATGTTAGCTACCGGAGGACACGGTGGTGCACACGGTGGAGGTGTGCCCCGCTTGGGTGGAGCACCGCCGTGTCCTCGAGGTGGCGATCGGCGGCGGCGACCTCTCGCTCCCGGCCCTGGTTCGTGCCATGGTCCGGAGCGAGACGGAATGGGACGCCGTCACCTCCTTCTGCGAAGCAGTCATGCTAGCGAAGGAGGTGGCGGAACAGGACAGGGAGAGATCCTCACGTCCCGGCCACCGCGGGAGACGCCCCGGGCGTCGGGGGCCACGTGGTGGCTTCCGGCCACCGTAGGCGCGGGCCTGTGGACGGGGAGCTATGGGCTAGCTCGCCGTCCATCCGTCTCATGACGACAGGCCGTGTCGACGGCGCGTTCGTGTTCCACGTGCGCCTCAAAGAGAGTCAGCAACAGTGAAGGGGTCCGCAAGGGCTGAAGCCTGCCGGGGCTGCGGGACTATTCGAAAGAGATACCGTGGCCCCGGAACACAAAGGGCGATGAAGGAACATGGATGGGTTTTAGTCAGTAAAAGTCTGACACTCCCTCCTGCTCCGCCCAGAGCGGGAGAAGTCATTTGATGATTTCCCATCCTAAAAAAAAAAAAAAAAAGGACTATGTTAGCTTATGGGATTAATTCGATGAGAATCCCCAATCAGCTGATTTGACGACTTTTTTTGTAGGGACGTATTAAATCGTTATTTTATTTTAAAAAATTGGATAGTGAACGCTTTTGATAAAAAATGACGAAGTGCTTTCTAAATTAAAACATCAATTAAGAAAACAGGTATAAAATGTATTGAACTTTTCTATTGAAGTTGAGTCGAGCGACGACGTTAACAGCTGTCTCGAACGCGAGCGAATACCTACTAGGCTAGCAAGACTCACACAGTCGCATACGTAGGTATGAGACCTACGTATGCGATTGTGTGCGTTCGTTGATTTGTACTGTGACTACAACATTCTGCCGGAATTAGGAAAACTAATTTATTAAATAATCATTGCCTAGACATGTTTAATTAAAAATTCAGTGCATGTATTATGATAATAACATAATAAACTAATTGGGGTGTCTGAGGGTGTGCGTTAATTACGTTACATGTTGTATATAGATCTATTAGTTTATTTTATCTGTATTTGTATTAGTATCAATATAAGTACATAAATTCTCGTTTACAAGAACTTAGTTTTTTAGACAATTTTTTGTACACTATCACTATGTTTTCCTATTTAACGCAAAGGTTGACTGGTAGAGAATGCCTTGTGGCATTAAGTCCGCCTATGTACATGTACATGAAGTTTAAATAATTAAATAAAATAAAGCAGAGGTATACCTAATAGTACTTACACCCGCATTTCACCTGTTATATTCAAGTCCCATGTAATAGGTGGCGAGCCTATTGCCATCAATCGGGTGCAATTCGAGACTTTGTGACTGCTACTGAGGAATTCCTGATGGAAAAACCCAAAAACATTTTGTCCGACCTGGGAATCGAACCCATGACGTCTTAAAGCAGGATCGTTTTAATCGCGTTCCAGTGTGGGTAAGAGACGGAGCTATAGAGGACGTCTAGCGCCATCTCTTTCCCACACTGGCACGAAATTAAAACGATCCTGCTTTAAGACGTCATGGTAGGCCCGCTGCTCAGCAGTCGAGAGTATGCTGCTGTATGTGCATATACAGGGTGTAAACCACCTCATCACGAAGCCGTCAACCAAGCATTCTGTACATCTAACTAAGTAACTTTACGCAAAAATTATTGCTGGGAAACGACATTTTTTTTTTGGGGTGAAAAATCATGTTTTGTGGTAGAACTCAATGTAACGCACTCAAAACATTGTGCTGATGGATGGATTGAATAGTACAGAGGTCGTGTAGGTGTTTAATAAAATCTTACATTAAAAACTTGTATTTAAAAAAAAGTTGGAACTTTGACCGCCAATATCTCCGTAACTAGAAGGTTCTCAGGTATGGTATAGAACAAAAAAATGATCGCAATGATGAGGAAAACAAGTGCCTTTCGGCTTCGTTAAGAGGTGTTTTACACCCTTTAGAAATAGAGAGTTTCTAAAGTAACGATATAACATTTAAAAACTTGAACTGGAACTTTGACCTTTGTTATCTCCGCACATGAAGATTCGTTCGTTCGTTGGTCCAGAACAAAAAAAGGTCGAAATGACGGGAAGGACAAGTGCCTCTTGGATTTGACACCCGTTATAGATAGTTCACATGTCTAAGGTTTACTTACCCTTTTTAGGGTTCCGTAGTCCTGACAAGGAACCCTTTTATTTTCGCCCTGTCCGTTTGTCTGTCTGTCTGTCCGAGGTTTTGCTAAGAGACCGTTAGTACTAGAAAGCTGTAATTTTGTAGAGGTGTGTATATCAATAACGCCGACAAAGTGGTAAAATGAAATATTAGATAAAAAAAAATTTTTAGGGTAGTTCCCCCACATGTGCATGATTTTTTTTTCGTCGTCTACCCTATCGTGTGGGGTATCGTTGAATAGGTCTTTTAAAATGATTTAGGAGCTCCATTTACGAAATATTAAACTTTAAAGTGCCAATTTTTGTTCCAGGAGGGCGTCCCGCCCCCTCTAAAAGCTAGACTGCTGGCTTGAAAAATTCGTGATGATAGTGCATTTCATAAACTTTAAAGGACAACTATAGCGGTTAAGATAATTTTATTAGTTTAGTAGTAATAGTCGTTGCACTTGGGTGTTGGATAATTTTGTATCAAATACAAAAGAATAAATCCTATAAAGTGACTAAGACGAAGTGCTTGTTTATAACGGGTGAAGACTTGCATTGAAAAACAAAATTTGAAATATAACGGGCTACTACGGAACCCTACACTTGCTGTCCCGACACGCACTTGACCGGCTCTGGGCGGAGCGGAAGGGAGTGTTAGACTTTTACTGACTAAAACCCATCCATGTTCCTTCATCGCCCTTTGTGTTCCGGGGTCACGGTATCTCTTTCGAACAGTCCCGCAGCCAGGTTGACTTACCCTAAGATAAGCAATGACGAAGGTCAGCGTGTATCCGTTCTCGCCATTGGTGGCGCCGGCCGGGATGCCGCCGAAGTGCGCGGCGATGGCGTTGAGCCGCGCCTCCCGCTGCGCCACGTGCTGCGCCGCGCCCTCCAGCAGTAGCGTCACGACGCACAGCTTGGCGGGGTCGAAGCCCTTGATCTTGGTGATGTACAGGCGCTTCAGCCCGTCCAGGAGTACGCCGCCCCACGTGTTTTCTGTTTTGAGGGCTTGGCCGAAGCGGAACTGTGAGAAAAGTATTTTATGGGATTTTTTGATAGGTAAGCGTCGGTAAGTAGACAAAACTGTGTTCGTAAGACAATCGGGTGAAAGGGGTAGGTATATTAAAATCCATGAAAACATAGTACTACCGCGATTCCTATTTCTGCAACTGAGTAGCGTTCCTATGTGTTCCACCTATCTACACAGGCATTCCCTTTCCCAACATACATAAGAGACATGTTTTTCGGCTATGAAGATGTTTAAAGGCATCATATCATATCCAGGGGGTTTTTATACAGGGTGTAAACCACCTCATCACGAAGCCGTCAACCAAGCATTCTGTACATCTAACTAAGTAACTTTACGCCAAAATTATTGCTGGGAAACGACCTTTTTTTTTGGGGTGAAAAATCATGTTTTGTGGTAAAACTCAATGTAACGCACTCAAAACATTGTGCTGATGGATGTATTGAATAGAACGGGGGTCGTGGAGATGTTTAAAAAATCTTACATTAATAACTTGTATTTAAAAAAAAAGTTGGAACTTTGACCCCAATATCTCGGTAACTAGAAGGTTCCCAGGTATGGTGTAGAACAAAAAAATGATCGCAATGACGAAGAGAACAAGTGCCTTTCGGCTTCGTTAAGAGGTGTTTCACACCCTTTATAGCAATGCATCCAGGCAGCGGTGACCTCTTACCATCAGGTGTACCGTCGTATTGTTTGGCACGGGATGTCATAAAAGCCGGTCTCCTAGTTAGACTGCACTAGCAATCAGTAGCATTATGATTTTCTTATTTTTTGGTTCGTTAGTTTGTATTTATTGTAGGCGCTTTTTAATCACCGCAGGCTACTTTAAAACTACAAACTTGTACTGTCACTTACGGGATATCTTCCGTGATTGTTATTTAGTTTGAGCTCCCAAATAAAACAAACAAACCACTAACTGAAAAACAAACAAACCACAAACTGAAAAACAAACTAAATAACAATCACGGAAGATATCCCGCAAGTGACAGTACAAGTTTACTATTAAATGTAGTTTTAAAGTAGGCAGCGGTGATTAAAAAGCGCCTACATTGGTGTCGATTCTGTTGTGCACCAACTAAACTTAATTTAGGCTATTGCTATCTTTTTCTCTCTAATAAAACGAGAAAGAGACGGACGTAATTTAGAGCTGTCAAATTTAATTCGAACTAATATTTCCATACAAATGAAGGGTGCACGTAAAAACATGTCGACTAAAAACACGGTGAAGCGCAAGGCATAAACTAGTTTGACATCTCTAACTTAGTTCATTGCTATAGCCGTCCTTTTTTTGCATTGCCTTTTAGTAAAAGATAGCAATAGCCTAAATTAAGTTTAGTTTGTGCACAACAGAATCGACGCCAATAAATAGTATAAATTTAGTTATTAGAAACCGTGAAAGCTTTAAACAGTATTACATTTAGTAGTATTAGATAATGACTAGACAAAACACCAGAACTTGAGTCCACTAAATCACAATAAGTACCCAGTAACAGGATTTTCTCTCAATTATATTATACTATTGTTACCTGTTCGTTATCCATGAGTCGTATGCTGGAGGGTTGCAGTCGTTGCCTGGCGACCTCCCGCTCGAAGTGGAACCCGCTGTCCCAGTCCGGGAACACGAGCGAGCCGTAGCGCACCACCGGGGGGAGCGGACGGATCTTTATCGTCACCTGAGAACAATTTGTGTGATTAGTTAAAACATCAGAGAGAAATGGAGGCTTTTTAGACTATAATATGTAAAAAAACAAGCGCCTTTTAGATTTTGCTTGGCAATTTTATGTAATGGTGAAGTTGCTAATTTTTTTTTTGTTTTAATATCGCTGGACATAACACACATCGCCATGTAGTGCCACACTAAGCAACGAGGCTTGTGTCGTGGACACCAGATGGTTGATATACTACATATACTATACTTTTTGTTTGTAAATACATACTTATTATACATATAAACATCCATGACTCGGAAACAAATGTCCATGCTCATCACACAAACATTTGCTCGTACCGGGATTCGAACCCGGGACCCTAAGAACGTAAGGCAGCCTCACTACCGCTGCGCCATTCGGGTCGTCTATTATACAATGTAGGCGTCTGCGCAATACTAGGAAGATCATATTATTAACTGTTGTATCATTGTATTATCAAATTATCGACCAATCGCACTTCTGTCCATTCTGTCCAAAGTACTGGAGAAATTAGTTAACAACAGGCTAGTGAACTTTTTCGAAAAACACAAGTTGATATCAGACAAACAGTTCGGATTCCGACGAGGAAGGTCAACTGAAGACGCAGCTACGTTACTGAGTAACTTAGTTGCTACTTACACCCAAAAAGGGGAACAGGTCATAGGAGTTTTTTTAGACTTGGCAAAAGCCTTTGATACAATATCAATAGAACTTCTTCTGAGAAAACTAGAATGTGCAGGTATACGGGGGGCTGCACTTGATTGGTTCACGAGTTACCTATCTAATCGCAAACAGCTGGTCAAAGTAGATGAACACTCGAGTGACATGCTTACCATCGCCTTTGGAATTCCACAGGGCAGCACCCTCGGCCCAACTCTCTTCTCCTTCTACATGAATGATATCTTAGACCTACAACTAAACGACGCCGAAATAATTTCATATGCTGACGACACTGTCATAATTTTCCACGCTAAATCCTGGGAACAAGTGTACCGTCTTGCAGAAACCGGACTATTAACTGTTTCTGAGGCCCTTGACGCAAATCTTTTGACTCTGAATATAAAAAAAACTAAGTACATTACCTTCTTCAAAACAATAGCTTCTCGACCTTCACATCATCTTATACTTAAATACCACACATGCTGCAGTTACCAGACATCACCGCTCACACCATGTACCTGCCTTGTTATAGATCAAACTCCCTCAATTAAATACCTTGGCATCACACTAGACGAAAACCTCTCATTCAAATCACATATACACCTGCTCTCTGGTCGCGTTAGGAAGCTGATATACGTAATGAAAAAATTACGTGACTGTACACCCATTGAAATTCTACGCACAATTTACCTTGCCTTATGTCAGTCAGTACTTCAATACGGGATTTCTGTTTGGGGTGCTGCCGGGAAAACCACAGTTATAGAAATAGAAAGAGCTCAAAGAGCCGTTATAAAAGTAGTTTTAAGGAAACCTTTCCGTTACCCAACAGACCTAATTTATAAGGAGTTTGCTGTGCTAAGAGTGCGGCAATTATTTATCTTAAAGGCAACTCTACTTGTTCACAAAACCCTGAAAAATAGATCCGATTATGAAAAACTTGTCTCGAAACGCGTCCTCAACATTCCCCTTCCCGATGCAAATAGCCTCTTAGCCAGACGATGCCCATATTACTCGCATATCCATATATATAATAGAGTCAGTAAAACCTGCGACATTAAAGACATGAGCAACTTTTCATGCAAGAAAACTATAATAAAATGGTTTGATAAACTGACATATGAAGAGACGGAAGAAATCTTAAGTTAATTATACTATAAAACATAAAATAACTACAAACCCACACATCTGCGCGCACACACACACACATACACACACACACACACACACACACACACACACATACATACACACACTACTCTCCCACACGACATTGGAATTCATTATTTTTTTACTCATTACTCCTTTTTATTATTGTAATATCATTTGGATTTTTTCTTTTTGTTTATATAAAGGTATTCCCCTTACCTTGCATTTATCACATCAACAAATGTGTTCTAATTTTATGTAAACGCAACTCCGGCCCCCAAGATACAGGCACAGCCTAGTTTGGGGACCTCTGCTTTCTAACTATTTTGTTAAAATTTCACTTGTTACGATTTTGTCATAATAAATGTCTGTAACGATGGATTAATAAATTTATTCTTATTCTTATTGTATGTTTGTATCTAATGCGCATGGTCGATCGATGGTTAAGTTACGTGTGATCCCATGTATGTTATCAAGGGGTATCGTAAGTATCGTATCCAGTAACTGGATTGTGGAGAGGCAGTCGTCCCATGAACCTGGAATCCCACTTCATCATAGTTGGGAAAAGGCTGAGTAGGTGATGACCAGCGATAACAATGATAGAAAAGTGATAAATGTGTTGGATCATAAACTAGGTATACAGTCACCTGACCTACAAGCCTTGTGGCCTACAAGCTTCACAATCATCTTAAATTTGCCGCGCAAAATTCGCGCGCATTTCCGACGGTCGGTCGGCGAGTTTCGGAAAAGCTCGGACGCCGCACAAAACCCGACCATAAAGAGAGAAAAGATTGGGATTGGGTTCTGGACGAAAAAAGAGTGTCGGGGGCATTTTGAAAAGAGATTCTGTGTTATAAGATTAAACAGTAATATTGGTGTAGCAGTCATTTTATTGATTATCCAGGTATAAGACTTTTCACAGCTGTTAGAGATTGATTTCGCATCGCTAATAAAAAACTTAGTGATCGTCATTTTAGATGGAATGTGGTGACAGTTAGGAATGCTGGGTGGCTGCTACTGACAGGGCTTTCAAGATCACACTGATTTTTACTTTGACTGCAGTATAATTCTATTGGTTGTAGAACTGCAAACAATAGGGAATATGCACGTAATTTTTTCTTCACTTAAATCAATAAAATACAGTACTAAAGTTAAGTTCAACTAAGTACTGGTTGTCACACAAAAATAATATTAAACTCCTGCAATTTACTACGACAGTTCAAACGTCCGTCATGATGTGACGTCATTATCCACAATTTGCATTGTTTACATCTAATTTTTTTGGTCTTAATAAAATAATTTTACCAATTTGTATGTGCTTTAATCAAGTAAAAATTGCAATAACAATATTATAATAAAATTTTAGTGAAACTTTTAGCACTTTTCAAATAACAGTGTTTTTTTGACACAATGAACTTTGACGTCAGTACCGGGGCGTTATCGAGGACGGTGTGTTTTGACAGTGCGTTCCGTTTCACCAAAAACATGCTAAGTACATAAAACAGTAAATTGTAAAATAAGTGATGTATTAAAAACTTAAACAAGTGTACCACAATGTTTTTATGCGCCAATACAAGGCATTTTTCATAAATAAAAAGAGTTTTGTATTTCACGCAAATTCCCTATTAAAAGTCTCTCGTGCAGGCCCCAGGTATATTTGAATAACAACCGTTGTATGTTCCTACCTCAGTAACAACTCCGAAGCAGCCCTCGGAGCCCATGATGACGTGTTCCCAGTCGGGCCCGCACGAGATGCGCGGCACTCGACAACTCTTCTCCATGACGCCGCGTCCCGTCACCACCTGCAAGTTCAGTGATTTATTATGATGTTTCTACTATAAATTAATGTTAACATCGGTCAGTAATTAGTGTTTTCTATAAACGGAATACATATTTTATATGGTTGTGACCAAAGGGTATTTATTGCTTTGGGCTGCGGGACTGTTCAAAACAGATACCGAGGCTCTGGAACACAAAGGGCTTAGAAGGAACATGGATGGGGTTTAGTCAGTACAAGTCTGACGCTCCCTTCCGCTTCGCCCAGAGGGACATTTGATGATTTCCCAACAGAAAAAAAAGGGGTGATGCTTAAGTTGCTTTACTCAATTGCATGAGTTATATAGCATATCGCTCTTTGTACTACGAGAGTAACTAACCTAAACTAACTTGGTAACTTGCCTAGTATGCAAAGTACCGTCGACACGAAATAGTATATTTTATATCGAGGGACTAAATGGAGCCTTAATATACCAGAGGTGGTTTGACTCCCGAGCGTGCGAGGGAGTCAATGAAACCGAGGGTATATTAAGTTGGCGTTTAATCTCGAGGTGCAAACTGTACTTTTCACTTTGAGTGCGAGAAAAATAGTCAATTTAGTACATAAACATTTAATAAATATTACTTAATAAAATAAAAAATCACAAAGTTTATACTATACTATACTATTACTATTATCCACAGATAATAGTATATTAACTGGCTGTTTGAGTTTGTCTATGTCACATGAAGGAAATTAAAAAAAAACTAATTCCTTTTACTCCCTAGAGACTAAAGTAGTAACTTTAGTTCCGCTTCGTAGGTCTATATTGGTGTAGTATTAGAGCATGAGAAGTGAAAAGAATAAGAAGAAGTTACCTTAGTGTTAACAATGAGGTCCTCAATGTTCCCGTAGGTGTTCTTCTTCATGCCGCTGGCCCTGGTGGCCACCCACCCGCCGAGGGTGGAGAACTCGTACGAGTCGGGCTCGTGGCCCACCGTGTAGCCGCGCGCGCGCATCTCGCGCTCTAAGTCCTGGCCCACTATGCCAGCCTGGAAAGGGACAAAGATTTACGTTACTATGGGCTTTTTGCCCGGATGTGACTTGCAGTGGCCTTCCTTTATGGAACTGGATCAATCGACTGTCGACACAAGTAGGCTGCTACAAGCACAATCTGGTAGAATGACCACACGACACTCAGCAGTGCGAGTGCAGTGCTCTTGTTCAAGCCCACATGTTGGTGTGTCCAAAGAGTGCAAAAACACCTGAACTTCTGAGGACCTCAACAACACCACCAATTTCGCCATTGGCTGTATTATTACTACCCATTCAAGTTACATCTAAATATTTCCCATCGGTCCAAGAGACGTTGTGTTTTTCACGTTGGTTAGTGGTAGCCCAGTGATTTATCACAGAAAAGTATAATGGCAGTGTTGTCGAGTGGGAGCGAAGTTCAATAAACAAGCAGTTTACCATAAGCTTTTGTGGTATGCCTTCGCCATTTACACACTAATATGGTGTTCATAAAGCGTGTCGTATTCTGTATCTATCTCCGTACTAAGTGGGAGGCGATTTTAACGTTTAGCACAGTACTTCTGCAGCGCTACTTGGATACGAAAGAAAAATGATCAAGGTTTAGGCTCCTGAAGGAGAGTAACATTTTTCTCTTGGAGACTAGTTGTGGTAGAGGAAAATGCCTAAAGAGGTTTAGACTCATTACGCTATTATCATAAGTAGAGGCTCATTTAAAGAAATATGTGACCGAAGCATTCGAAATTGATGGCCAACCTAAAATAATTGAGAGACTTTTCGAATAATCGAGAGGATTTTTCACAAAAGAAGTGATTAAAGGAGCCTCTCCAGTCATGATTTTCAAATATGTATTAATTAATAAGGTCTGCTGTGATCTATTTAAAATAATATTATGTAGGGTTTGAAAGATTTTAATAATTCGTTTTATTTTTGAGAAATGGCAACACTGCCTAACCGTCAATGTTGTAGCGGGAAGGGGTAGTTGATAAAGCATGGCACTCGGCCGAGAGAGGTCGGATCGGCCAGTGATCCGTGGCTGAACCTACCTGCGAACAGCGCTGCAGACGGCCATCGGAGGAAGTTTTCGGCAAAGTGAACCAACTTGGGGGTACTTGCCGAAAACTTCCGCTCGCGCGGATCGCCCCTACCCACACTTTCCCTGTGTTCGCGCAAGTGCTCGGCACTGGTGCAAGCACAGGGGGAGCCGCCGACGCTGCCCGGTGCCTGGCACTGACTGCGATCGCGAGCCCACAGCAAGTGAAGATGCCGAAGCCCGGCGCCCCCGACCCGCCTGACTATGGGGACGTCGAATATGAGGCCCGACTCTGGGCGCTGGAGCGGACGGTCTCGATGCCGAACATCGGCTTCGTGCTGGACCCGGCGCCACCTAGTCCCCCCCCCCCTCGGAGTGAGGAGAGGAAGAAGACCGGTAAGTCAAAGACCTCAGCTGCTGCCGCCAGGAAGAAAAAGACGCCCGACGCCCGGGGGAAAAAGGAAGAGGACGGAGCGAGTCGAGGCGCAGCTGTTGAGGCGCGCGGCCCGTCGACGTCACCGGCGCCCGCGCGTGCTACGCCGGCGCCGTCGCCAAGCCGACCGCACACCGCATCTGTGCGCCCGTCTGCGCCCCGCCCGGTCCCATCCAAGGCCCCGAGCCCTCCTGCCGCCGCGAAAACTCGCGCACCGCAAGCGCGCGTCGCCGCTCCCGCGCGTGCGGCTGTGCGCGCTCCCGCGCCGCATGGGCAAGACGCCACGATCCCGTGGCGTGCGCCCACCCTGCTACCACGCACCCCAGTGACCGCCACTCGCGCATCGGCGCTGACACCAGCGCCTACTGCACGCCCCGCCGCGCAACCCTGCGCCGCCACAACTGCACGCCCAGCCGCGCCCACCGCGCCCCCCGGGGCTGCGTCCGCGGCGAGGGCCTCTAACCGCGACCCCAGGCTGGCACCTGGAGCGCGCCAGGCTCTCCAGTACATGGCGCCCCAGGCGCCCCAGGTGCCCGCTTCGCCGGCGCCCCCCCGTGCCTCGGCCTATGACTCACCGGCGGGACGATCGGCATGTTCGTCGCGGGCCGGCTCGAGCATGTCGCTCGAATCCGCTGGGTCGGAGGTCTCGGTACCGAGTGCACTGAGGGGGCGCACCCCAGGAGCAGCACCGTCGCCGTCGCGGGGTTATGGCTCCGACTTCCGGTCGGATTCACGACCCCAGCGACGTCGCCGCAGCACGGACGAGTCCGAGGAGGAGGCGAAGCGATACTGCCTCGACCCGCCGCTGCGGGAGGGGCAGGTCGTTGCCGGGTCGCCTACCTTCGCGGAGGCCACCCGCCGCACGCCTCCTCCCTCACCACAACCGACGCCGACGAACACAAGGACGCAGCATGGGGTGAGTGTTGACAAAGCTGTCTCTCCCTCACAGCCTGCGGCCCCCCGAGACCCGGCCGTCTCACAGCCCAAGCCGAAGCCGCAGCAGCGACTGAGGTATCCTCCGCTGGTGGTGGAAAGGCTGCCAGGATGGGCCGCCCACTTCAGGGCACTCAAAGAAAAGCTGGGCCACCCCCCCAGCGCCAAACCTTTCGGCGCTGGAATTCGGTTCACTCCAGAGAGTGAACTCGAATATAGGGTGGTCCAGAGCTATTTGACTCGCCTGGAGAAGGAGGACGGCATATCATGGTACGCCTACTCGCTACCGGCGGAGAGAAGCTTCAAGGTGGCCATCAGGGGGCTGCCTATTGACACCACTCCACGGGAGATCGAGGAGGAGCTCCGCGCGATGGGACACCAACCGGAATACGTCCGCCATATTAAGGCGAGCCAGGGACGTCCCGGTTGCGTGTTCCACGCCGTACTCAGCAGGTACGCAGCATCTTCGACACCTCCGTGTTTTTAAACATGCGAGGTGTCAAGATAGAAGCCTGGCGGGGCAAGCGTGGGCCCGCCCAGTGCCACCGGTGCCAGAAATGGAGGCACTCGTCGCACCATTGCCACCGGCCGCTCGCCTGTGTCCGCTGCGGAGAGGGACACACAGCGCGGGACTGCCCCCGACCACGTGACGTACCAGCTACGTGCGTCAACTGCGGGGGCGAGCATCCCGCCAACAACATCAAGTGCCCCTCTTATCAGGCAGAGATAAGGGCAAACAGGCGAGCGGGCACAGCCGCTGCCATTACCGCCTCACGTCGACCGGCAACGATCGTCGCGGGGCCAACAGACGTGGCCACCACTGAGGCCCAAGGTGAGTCGCTAATGGCGGCGGCCAACGGGCCCACCAACAGGGGAGAAGCTCCCCCCTCCTCGAAGCGGCGGAGGGGAAAGAAGAGGAAGCGAGGGGGCAAAGGTAAGGCACCCACGCCCCCCACCGCACCTGAGGGAGACCTTCCGGACGACCTGCCTACGACCCTGCCGCAGGCTGTAACTCCGGCTGCAGCTCCAACGCAGCCCAAGGTGAGGACGACTGCAAGGCCGACAGCTGGTGCCGGCACTGCGCGGCCCCCGGCCTTGCCCCAGCAAGAACTTCGTGCCAATTGCGGCACCACCAGCACCGGCCTAGCTGCCGAAATTGAGGCCAAGAATAAGGGAGTTACAGCCCGCGCCATCCAGCTGCTGATGGACCTGATGAAGGCCATCAGGCAGGGTCAGGACGTGGAAATGGTCGTCCTTGACGGCCTAGCTGAGTTACTCTCTTTGTACCACGGATAGACCGGCAAGGACGACCCTTCGGATGCCCGCGGCCCACAAGGCAAGGTCACCCCCCCCTCCGCCGCCTTCACCACCGGATTGACCCAGGTAAGCTGTTTCCCGTTACACGCAGCTTACCTGCACAATACGACTCTACACCCACTACATGCACCCAGCTGCGTGAACTGTTCTAAGTTAATATAGGCAGGACGCGCAGCTATAACCATACATGCACCCCTCTACAATCACGTAGACTCACGCGTGGACGCGGCCCCCGGGCCCGCGGAAATCGCATACATGGGCGGTGTTACACATACAATACCGCCCACACACACATGTCGTTTCCTCAGCCTGAACCACGGCCGGCTAGCTTTGGTTAGTGGGGCGGGCGGGAATCACACATCCACTGTAGGTGCGCTGTAAGTCGGTGCCTCCGTCGCTGGTCGTCTCCCGCTGGGCCTCCCTCGGGAAACCGGGGGTCTCACCCGGCGGAGACGGACCGCCGAGGCACTGTGAAGAAAACAGCGCTGTGGCGCGCCTACAGTTTACACCATAGCAACCACACACAAGGGCGCATGTTGCTACCATGCGCCCTCAAGGCTATGGACAGAGGTCCACCATAGTTACGGGTCCCGCAGTAGCGGGCCCAGGTATAGCCTCCGCGGCCAGGGGGCCAAGCGCCCCGTTACCGCCTGCCGCGCCCCCTTGCGGGGGCGCAGCGAATGCTATTGTATGAGAGAGGTCAGTTCGTTGAAAGAAATTGTGAAGTTAAGACTAATAGTCGAATCTATGTCCGATATCCGATAACTGTTATAATTATTGTATTTTATATAAACTGTGAAGTAATATATGGAATATACTCAAAAGTTGACACTCCCTTAATCACTTCTTTTGTGAAAAATCTAATCAGCACTACCTCACAAACAAATAGGTGATATAATATAAAAATCCAATTAAAGGTTACCTGTACTCTCGCCAGCAGTTGTTCCTTATCCAGCCACAGGATGGAGTTTAAGTCGCTGGTGTCCAGCACGAGGATAGGCCTGGTCTCCTTAGCGGGGCAGGTGACGGCGCCTGACACAGAAGTGCCTCCACCAAACGGGATGATGACGAAGTTGTGCCGAGTCGCACATGCCACTATCTCTTCTACCTGGAAAGAATTATACCAATATAAACATGGTTTCTTCAATATTTTAAATAATAACCGGCTTTCGAAAATATTTGACTGCACGGAGACCATGACCTGGGTTAGGAAATAGGACACTAACAAGTTTCTATAATATGTAGTCTTTATCACCTATCGGGTGTCTACGACACAAGCCTTGTCGCTTAGTGTGGCACTAGATGGCGCTGTGTGTGTAGTAATGTGCAGCGATATTTATTTATATTTATTGAAACTTTTTTATCTCGGTGGTCGTCCATTATAAAGTAGTAATAGAAGCCGGTTCACGCGGTATAGTTTCCGGCACAAGTTCGCGGGGGCAGCCCAGGCAGAAGCTAGCTGTATAAAATATTCTCCTGACCGAATTCCAGCAACGGCGGGCATCTCATGCAGGAGATAAAGAACAAGATTTCAAGAACAAGTGGACTCTCTGTTCCTTTACTCTCTTAGTCTGGTGGGAGACGGTCTTCCGCCAACTTCCAAATCCAGCGTAGCTATTCACAACGCTTCGTTTCGATTTTCGATTCGGAAAGTCATATGTCTATCTCGCTCGATTTCGGAATGTCAAAAAAAGATAGACATACGACTTTCCGAATCGAAAATCGAATGGAAGCGTTGTGAATAAGGGGCCTGGGTAGCTATTGAGAAATTCCAAATGGAAAAACGCATTAACCCGTTTTGCCCGACCCGAGAATCGAACCGAGGACCCCACGCTTAGCAGTCGCGCTTCCAACCAAGAAGCCAACGGGACAGTTTGTTAACTTTAAAATTTAAGGTCCAGGGTAGCCCGCAAAATTCAAATTTTCTTACGTTTTTTGCAATTTGCAGGCCATTGTCAGGTTGAAATGATTATAATTCTGTAACTACATATGTCTTACAGCCGCGAATCATATTTTAATCAACATACAACCTGACACTGACCTGCAAATTGCAAAAAACGTAAGAAAAATTAAATTTCGCGGGGCATCTTTTAAAAATCAAGTAGGTAATAGCTACAAAATTATTTACCCTGCAAACCGCGAAAATCTATACTCCTCGATTTAAAGCCCTTACAACCTTGAGCAGATCAAACACTACCTACTTACTATGACATTGGCGTCAGATTACAACGCTACTTCCTATTGACATGCTAACATGTGTAAGCCGAAACATCATGATTTACAGTATTATACTAATCATCTTTGACACCATACCTAAATGCTTTACTTAGCACCTCAGGTACACGCGACGGACATGTCAAATGACCTTGGAATAGAATTTTGACGACGATAATTAATCCGTCAATCAGTGTATAGGTAGAAAAACAGCCCCTAAAGGGCTAGGAAAAAAATTATAGCGATAGGTCCAAATGTGACCACATTCGGTCAGTTATATTCAAGTTCGAGTTAGGGGGCGAGCTAATATTGCTATTCAACGGTCACAAATTATTCTTATTCTTATTCTTTATTGCACACAAACAAAAAACAAATATACATATAAATTGCAATAATATAGCTTATGTACAAAGGCGAGCTTAACCCAGAATTGGGTAAATTAGACTCCGGGTTGCTGAGAGATTCCTAATACTAAACCTAACATCGCCAGGGGAACCAGGACCCTACGCTAGCAGTCAGCAGCATTACTTATAATTTTTCGTTTGGTTAGTACCTGGTGTCAGAGTTTTTATACCGCCCATGGTCCTCTGACTTGGATTTACATACCGTCGAGAAATACCTCTCAGGCATGCTGGTTTTGTTACCACGCTGTTTTCCTTCACCGAAGCAAGTGATAGCCTAGTGGCGAATCCAAGAGACGCCTCTGATTTTTCGGATTCATGTGCGTAATGGATAATCTGACGACTCTGTCTCAGCTGTTATGGTTGGAAACGAGCGTCTGGATATGTTTGATCATTATGTTTATCTGGGACATGTTCTTTCTTTTGACCCTCCTTGTTGGAATGCTCCCTGCATTCCAACAAGGAGGTTTCTAGAAGATGCGGCGTTTGGTAAACTGGAGCATATTTTTCGGTCCACAAAGATCCCTGAGTGCATAAAAACCCGCCTTTTCAACCAATGTCTCGGCACCCTAGGACATTGTTGGCAGGACCCAACAATGTCCTACGGTGCCGAGACATGGACGCTCACAAAGGAGACTGTCCACCGAGTACGAGTGGCACAAAGGGCCACGGAGCGAGCCATGCTCGGCATAACCCTCTTAGACCGACCGACTTCTACGACGTCGGGGACCGGGCGGTGCGCTTCAAATGGGCCTGGGCAGGACATCTGGCTAGACGCGGAGTTGGCCGATGGAGCAAGGCTTTGACCGAGTGGTGGCCAAGGTTAGGCCATAGAAACCGGGGCCGTCCTAAACCTCGTTGGGTCGACGACATCGTCAAAGTCGCGGGAAACACCTGGATAAGGGACGCACAGAACCGGGAACGTAGCAGAAACAAGAGGAGGCCTATACCCAGCAGTGGGTGATTCCGGGCTGATATGATGATGATGATGAATGTATAATCATCACTTGCTCTTATCACCATCTTTCATCTTGCACCGCATGCCCTGACACCTGCACACTTGACGATCTTATGACTGCATCAGCGAGCGGAGTTCGCATATCTGAATTTTGGGCCAAACATATTGAACAAAAATTTGCCATCGACACGCTAAGAAGACTTGCTCTTATATGATGAACAGGTAGGTGGAGGTCAAAGAAATAATGGATGGACTGCGTGGTAGATTATTAAGCTAGAAAAGGGGCGACGGCTGATAGATAAGTATGAAAGAAGAAGACATTGTGCGCTAATCTTCTATATATATAAAAATGAAACCCGTTTTCCTTGGTCACGGCATCACGCGTGGTGGCTGGTGATTTCACTAATTCTTTTTTTGTTGTATTTGTTATTATTAGGAGAAGGTTCTTACGGAAAAAAATATTAAGAAAATCTCTCAGAAATATTGAAAAATATACATTTAATTTTGCATATTTAAAAAACCGCGCGTAACGAATGTCAATGTCATTCACAGCCATAGACTATATTGAAAGAGCATTGATTGTTCGGAAACGTGGTTACTTAATTAAATTCGAGCATTATTTGTTCGGCAACATCTTTTAAGGGTGTCTCACACTCTCTCTAACCATCTCTCTGTCTCTCTTATATATCGCAGACGAAGTTGCGCGGGTCAGCTAGTCCCGAATAAATTGGGAAAAGGGCAGGAGAATGTTTGCTTTTTAACAAAGCGTGGGTGCGCATGGCGATGGCCTACTTTCAAACGCACATAGTTACGACATTAGTAACCTTAATTAACCATTTGCATTGCAATAAAAGTGTCTTAACACAGACAGATAAACAGAACTATAAATATACTTTGAAATTTGACCTTCTTAGATCGCGATGTGAAATAAATCCCCATAATTGATATTTATTACGAATACCTTGTTCTTGACTTTGATAGAGATGATCAATTTTATGCAAAAATTTCAATGACTCTGTTGGGAAATATGACATCTGTTCAACGGAAATGGTTATAACAAGGCTGTATACCACATTTATATATGGGTAGCTCTTCAGACACAAAATTTTCGATTTCTGTCTAACAAAACAGCGCGTAATTTTTTTTTTGTACTGTTTATCTATATCCCTAGCTGGGACAAATTATATTTTTCAAATAATTGCAGTTTATGTACAGAATAAAAATGTTTTCTCATTCTTGTTACGAAGAGAAATATCTGGTTCATCTGTGCTTGGTTCAGATGGCCTTCTGATTACTCTGCCTACTTAATAAAATTGATTCTAACTGTAAAAAATCCTGATTCATCTGGGCACAACATTTTTGAACGTCGATATCTTGAAAACGACTTTATAAAAACGAGTCCCTCATTCAAATATATGTTATTTGATATACCTATTTTCATATGAACATGAGTTACAAAGCTGAAAGAGAAATTAAATTTTGGCCATATGAATCAGTCGAAGAATCAAATTTCGAAGAACTACCCATATATGTTTTTTTTATACATTTAACTATTTTCAACATTTGATGCCTCGTTGGCGAGTGGTAGCTAGCGCGACCGCTTAGCATGATGTCCTGGAGGTGTCCTGGGGGTCTAAAATGGCCGCTTTAGCAGAATCAAAATATGAATCACGTTAAAAAAATAAAATTTTTAAATAGACCCTATGCTTATGACCATAGAGTCCATTTTAAGAAATAACATTTTTAACGTGATTCATATTAAGATTCAGCTAAAGCGGCCATTTTAGGCCCCCTGGAGGCCCCTTTAGCAGAATAAAAATATGAATTACATTACAATTTGCAAAAAATGGTCACAAAGTGACAATTCATAATTTTAACTGCGTCTGTGACCATTTTAACGTGATTCATGTTATTATAATTTACTATCTATGGCCATTTTAGGCCCCCTGGTTCGATTCCCAGGTCGAGAAAAGTAATAACTTTGCCCTATCCGGTATTTTCCCATCAGAAATTTCTCAGTAGCATCCACGGAGTCTGGATTTATGCCTGGTTGATGACAATAGGCTCGCCCTTTAATACATGGTGCTTTAACATAAGCAACTGTTGAAATGTGGGTGTTCTAGGTACACGTCTGCCTTCGGGGATAACAGGTGTGATGTTATGTTTTTAATACCTAGTAGAACATTCACGGAGGAAAATATGCTTGTACCAACCGTGTTCTCGGTTTCATCTCACTTGCGTTTAAATTGCGCAAATAAATAAAATAAAGAAAGAAGTATTTACTAAACTCACACAGGACATAATAGAAACAAAAAGATAGAATTATGACAAAATTACCTAAAAAAGTAAATATGAGAAAAATAAAAAAAAACAATCTAATTGGTCCTGTGCAAGGTCAAAAGGCTCCTATCTCAGCAAAGTGCTGTGACATTTAAAAAAAAAAGTCACAGCGCAAATACTAGCTTTCATCCTCAGTCTGCCTAACGTTTACCTAATATCGTCGGCCGCAATGCAGTTCAACATTACAAGTATTTTACATGGAGCGACTGCCTATCTGGCCACCACAACCATTTCACTGGATATCACGATAAATCGATCTGTCAAAGGATCAATTTGTTCGAGACACCATTGTTTAACTATTGCGTCTACTTCGTGGACAGATCAAGGGATACCCTTGGCTAAAACGAATGGTCAGAATATGGGGTTTTTTGAATTCACGTCATCATCATCATCATCAGCCGTTTAATGTTCCCACTGCTGTGACACAGGCCTCCTCTCTATGAGAGGGAATGGGCTATAATTAAGCGTAAGAATTCACGTTACGACAGTGGAAGAACTTATACAAAATGCCAATGAGGTTAACCTATAGGTACGTAACTTACGTAAGGATCTCGATAGGGTCACGTGCGGCTGTTATTATTAGGTCATGTTCCTCCCCCCTCAAATTACACTGGTTTACCTTATTTATTTTCTCTGCTACCAAAAGATATGTTGGTTTTGTCTTGTGACTATTCTAATCACTAAACACCATGAGTGTTTAGTATCTGGTAATTTCGCGTTATGATCAATATTAATAGTACGCAAATTCCAAAAGCAAATTAAACGTCATTCTTTTTAGTTATAAATGTCCTCCAAATAGTGTTAATTACATTTGGTTTTCAACAAACATTGTCTGGAATTCAGAACTAAAAGTCCTCCAGATAGTGTTAGTTAGACCTTTCAAGTTTTATTACATTTAAAGATGGCATAAGGATAGGTGTCAACATGTCTCATAAATCATTTTTTACAGTTACACTTCAATTTTACCCCTGATATCAGGAAAACGTTTTTTACTGTCTTCAGAATTTGATTACGCATATAACAACTCTATGCAAAAACATGGTTGTCAGCTCTGGGTAAAAATACTGTGAAGTAATGTTATTATTAATAAGCAAGTTAATTCTGGCTATGATTGTTCCCTCACCTGTTCATGAGTTTCCGGCCATATCACAGCATCAGGTATCCTCGGGAAGCTGTTGCTTCTCAACTGGGACATATCCTTCAGCGTCTGCCCGTGTGCCCTGATCAGTCTGTCCATGCCATCGATGCTGACTAGTGCAATCTTCTCCAGTTCCAACCGGATCGACTCTGGTAGTCTGCTCTCCGCAAACGTCGTGGGCAGCTCGGGTATCTTCGGCTCTTTCGACGGGTCTATGCCGAAGTTGTCTATGGCCCATTGTCCTAAGTTAGGTAGTTTTTGTCCCCCGATGGAATATCTGGAACGGAAATATTTTCAAGTTAATGAAATCTTTCTTTCTTTGTTTATCGTGTGGTTGGTGCCTAACCTGGTGTCAGAGTTTTTAAGCCGCCCATGGGCCTCTGACTTGGCTTAACATGCCGTCGAGAAATATCTCTCAGGCATGCTGGTTTCCTCACGATGTTTTTCCTTCACCGAAGCAAGTGATAATTATACAATACGCACATGAATCCGAAAATTCAGAGGTGCGTGCCTTGGTTTCGAACTCGAGACCTATGACTTGGCAGTCCGACGGTCACACCACTAGGCTATCACTGCTTTGAATGCAATGAAATGAAAAACCGAAACTACTACTACGAACTAAAATTGTGTGCAATGGTGTATAAGTATTAGTGAGTGTGTGCAATGGTGTACTATATCCTAGGATAATGCTATCAATGCTACGATAAAATTCTACTTATAATTTTGCTGTTGGTGCTCGCAATTTAGGGTCCATAAGTTCCTCTCCTCGCGGCTATGTCTTCTTTGGTATGAAAACCATAAACCACGTCGGAATGATACTTAATATGGTCATATTTTTCTAGCGTGCCAATGTCAAACAAGGCGTGTCCCATTACCTAACGCTATGGCGATAATAACATCAAAAGTTGACATTAAAACCATAAAATTTGCGTTTCACACATTTGTTGATCAAATGTTTGTGCTTGTATATTTATCAATTTTCAGGATGCGGACTCAAAAAAATGATGTAATGCAAAGAATTAGTACAATCAAGGTTTTTCCATCGAAATTCCTTGTTAAAAGCGGCGCTTATCAAAGAATAATTTTGAGAAGTAGATACAGTACAGGTTTAGTAAACTAATCTAGATATAGGTTTTTCATAATGACGCCGACGACCGCAACGCGACGCGACTGGGCAAGTCTATTACTTTTATAAACGAAGAAATAAATAATAAAACATTTCAGAGATTTTGAGTAAGTCGGGTGTATTGATCGTGCCTTTCAGTCGTCAATAGAGCTATTTCGCTTGCGTGCGGCTAACGTTTATTTCTATTTTCCATACAGCTGACGATTCCCTTGAGAAATTGCCAGGTGCTTGACTGATAATATAATCTAGTAATATTCCACAAGCTTGCTTTTGTTGTTTAGTTTAAATAATAAATTACTAACTACTTAATGTTATTTTGAAGAAACGGAACAGCTCATACTAGCAATTGGTGACGAAAATGTAACTTAATATTTAGAAAATAGGTTTTTCCATCAGTAATTTCTCAGTAGCAGTCACGGAGTCTGGATTTATGCCTGGTTGATGGCAATTAGCTCGCCCCCAACCTAGTACATGGGACTTAAGGTGGATGCTCCAGACTTCCAGAGTAGCCCGCGAAATTCAAATTTTCTTACGTTTTTTGCAATTTGCAGGTCAGTGTCAGGTTGTATGTTGATTAAACTATGAATCGCGGCTGTAAGACATATGTAGTTACAGAATTATAATCATCAATACAACCCTCCAAGCGCATAAAGGTGCAGGAATGACTTTGACCTTGAAAAAGTAAATTATTCATATTCATTTTATTTTGCATACCATAAGTTTTATAAAGATGTTACAATTGGCTTACAGCTAAGAACAATTATGGACCCTGTTAGGGCACAGCAATAAACAAGATTAACATTCTATTTTAAGTAGTTAAATTAAACCACCTAGCACCTACTTACCTAGTTTTCAACCGACTTCCAAAAAGAGGAGGTTCTCAATTCGACTGTTTTTTTTGTGTTTGTTACCTCCGAACTTTCGACTGGGTGAACCGATTTTAATGAGTCTTTTTTATTTGAAAGCTGGTGCTTTCAAATAAATGACAAAAAAACTAAATCAATCACCGATTTCTGAAGCTAAAGTTATTTTTCACTTTTTTGTGTTTTTTTAAGTCGGTTTTATTTTTTGCAAAAATGTTTTTTTCGGATTGTAGGGTTTACCTCAGAAAATATGTGATTATGTGACTTAAACATAGACAGCAAAGACCAGTAGTTGAGCAGTATCTCATCGTCGTCTGTTTTAAAATTTATTATTTGATTAATTAAATAATTAAACTGCCTCGTTGGTTCAGAGACCGCCAGCACGACTGCTGAGCAAGAGGTCCTGGGTTTGATTCCCGTCGGGTGAAGTATTATTGGGATTTTCCATCAATAATTTTTCAGTCGCAGTCACGAAGTCTGGATCTGAGCCCAGTTGATGGGAAGGGGCTCGCCCCCGATTACACAGAACTTAAAGATCGCTGACGAAATGTGGGTGTTCTATGAGGTATACCTCTGCCTAACCCTTTGGCCAGGGATTACAGGCGTGATGTTACAATATTTAATTCAGTTTATTAGTTTTTAAATAAAATCGAAACTGATTATCTAAGTTGAAGCTAAACCGAACAAATATGGTTAGTGTTGCAAACAAACAGCACTATGTTTGTAGTGGTTGGTTGTGAATGACAAACAGACAAACAGGCGAGTGTTTGTTCACGCATTAGGTTACAACAGCTAGGCAAAGTTCTTTCACAACACCAAGGGTCGCCACTCCGGTAGGGCATGGAGTAGGAGCTTCTTCAAGGTTTCTGTTTAACAATAAGATGATTTTAAATATCCATAGGTAATAGGTAATACACACATTATTATTGGTCAACAGGACCTTATGAAATACACATTAAAATGGCTTGAATACCATGATTATTATCTTGCTTCTAAATACACAAAGTTTTACACACTACGCACATGTAGGTACACATAAAGGGTGTAAAACACCTCTTAACGAAGCCGAAAGGCACTTGTTCTCCTCATCATTGCGATCATTTTTTTGTTCTACACCATACCTGGGAACCTTCTAGTTACGGAGATATTGGGGGTCAAAGTTCTAACTTTTTACCAACTTTTTTTTTTTAATACAAGTTTTTATTAAAGATTTTTACTTTATACACCTCCACGATCCCCGTACTATTCAATCCATCCATCAGCACAATGTTTTGAGTGCGTTACATTGAGTTCTACCACAAAACATGATTTTTCACCCCAAAAAAAAAAAGTAGTTTCCCAGCAATATTTTTTGCGTAAAGTTACTAATTTCATGTACAGAATGCTTGGTTGACGGCTTCGTGATGAGGTTGTTTACACCCTGTACCGTGTACCTGTATAGTTTTAATAAATAAGGCTGCTGTTTTGAAAATCAATGGTAGAAAGTTAAGCAGGCCATAATATTCAAACCTCTTTGCATTAGTTTAAACACAATGATTATTTTGATGAATTCCAAGTAATGCAAACATAATATTATGTAGGTACATATAGATACCTAGCTAATCTGGTACATAATGTAATGTTAAGGATGTCACAGTTGCCAAATGGTTATTTTAGTGGCGTTCTTTTAACCGATAGTGTTAATATTGACATTCGTTCGTTAGTATGGTGTCACTTGTTTGGATTGCCGCCCGTGTAACGTTTACGGATGCTGTGTGGTTGGACCTGCGTGTACGCACGTGCAGAAATATACTTTTAGCTTATACAGGGTGTAAACAGACTCTTCACGAAGCCATTAACCAAACATTCTGGATATCAAACTAAGGAACCCTACGCAAAAATTAATGCTGAGAATTGAATTTTCTTTGGGGTATCACGTTTTACTGTAAAACTCAATGTAACGCACTCAAAACATAGTACTGGTGGGTGGATTGAATAGTGAGTGGGTCGTGGAGGTGTTTAAAGTAAAGTTCTTACATTAAAAACATGTACTAAAAAAAAAAAACTTGTGAAAAAGTTAGAACTATGACCACCAATATCTCATAGTCTAGAACAATAAAATGGTAGCAATGATGGGTAGAACAAGTTAAGAGTTCGTTCGTTAAGAGTCTTTTTACACCCTTTATATTTAAATGTGCTCGGTATCTTGGCCTAGTGGTCGGAAATGCTAATACTGAGCATTGAGCATGAGGCCCTGCGTTCGATCTCTAGATCGGCGGCAATTGGGTATTTCATTGGGAATGTCTCAGACAATGATAAAAAAAAACCTGTGCCTGAAAAGGCGCAAACTAAAGCTGGAATGATGAAGGTTTCGTGACGTGACATTATTCATACCTGCACGTAACTGCAATGTTTTTTGAAAATACCAAAAATCATCGTCTTATATCTCTAATAATTCTACATTAAATTTTTGTAAACATAATCGATGCCTGAGTCTGAAGTGTGGCTACCCAATTTTAAAAGTGTTTCTACTTTAAAAACGATAAAAACCTATAAAAATCAATTTGAAAAAATAACAATTAGGTACACGTGGACAGTTCCTTGAGCTGTTATTTGTTTATTAGTATATAATTAAGTACGATATGACTGATAATAAATTAATAAGTACTTTGCGGTTGCAGCTACGCCAAAAAATATCTGCTTTAGTGGATCAAGGTTCATTCTACGATCAACTATCAAATTCTAATGCCCGTGGCCTTCCTACGCTTTAAAATATTTCTCTTATCTTTATTTAGCCGTAAATCGCTTATACAGCCCATATCACCTCCATATCGACCAATAGGTAGGTACAAAAATTAACCAAGCAAGCGCCAACGATGCCACTGAGTATGAGCTCCTTCTTGGGTTCGATTCCCAGATCGGACAAAATGTATTTGAATTTTCCAAGGAATAGTTTAGTAGCAGTCTGGATTTGTGCCCGGTTGATGGCAAAAGGCTCGCCCCACATTGCATGAGTCATCGCTGCGTAATAGGGTATACAATATACATGTACTACTATAGTCGTCTTTCTGCCTATCCCTTAAGGGTTTACATGTTTGATGGCACCACATTGTTAAAGTGCCATAAACATACGTCAACTTTAACAAGACCATATTTCCAACTTCCTTGTAACAAGCAAATCTAAAAGCAAAGCATTTACTGGCACATAAATGATTTGTTTGTTATTCACAATAGACACAAGCCCTAGCTATTCATCGAGATGTACCGTGTTTACTTTATTGTCAATACTTCAATATTTACAGTCATCGGCCATCTCAATGATTGTTCTTACCATTATTGACATGAATTGAACACGCGAATGCGTTATCGCTTAAGTGCTAAACTTGTGTGTAGACAAAACAATAGGATTTATTACGAAATAATTGCATGTTAGCTCTATATTTTTTCTAAAAGTAACATTTACATGGTAGTTATTTACGAACACAAAATATTTACATATTTGTATCTTGATTTAATTATGCACATTATGTAAAGTAAAAATGAGCAGACGCTCGGCGTCGGCACGTGTAAGAGTTGACAAGAGATTTAAGTAAAAGACTAAGTATTTAAATGCTTAAAAAAACTAGATGGTCTGATCAACAACTCTGACAAGAAATATTGAAACAAACTCAGAAGACATAACCTTGATCAAGTCATATTATGAGGATCACGCAGTTTAGTGTTTGAGATTTTTAAAGGAACGAAACACAGATTTGAGTGAACCTGTCCAGTCAGTGCGTGTACCTCATCGAGTGCTCCTCTTATTTTACAATACCTAAACAGCATGGAACGCATGTGACTAAAAGATTGATATACATGAATGTTGATGGATGAAAAGAGGGAGAGGAAGGCCAAAGAAAAGATAGATGTAGATGTGTGAAGACTGGAAAGGAGTAAATGATGCCGTGACGTCTGACAGGGGAGAACGGAAGAAGAAAACGTGTTGCGCCGACTCCAAGTAGAATGGAAAAAGGCAGAAGTTGATAAAACAGCATGTATCAGAATGGTGTTGTCATATTTAAGAATGTGGTAGACACTTAGACAATGAAATTGAAGATATTCTCTACAGGACCAACAATCTATTTGCGAAATAAATCAGCTGTCCCATACAAGTAGGGTCGAGTAGGAAATTAAATTTTGTATGGAACAGCTGATTTTGCAATAACAATGACGGTCCCATGGAGAAAGTTCTCTTGGTTGCTACGGCTTATTTGAATGAATTATTTTATTTTTGAAGGGTTTGTTTTGTTTTACTAAGGACACTTTTGACGTGCACATCTTGCTACATTGTTCTCACATAATGTACCATCTCAACATGAATGATGTAACCAAGGTTTTGTAAAAATATTCTGATTTAAAAGAGTGTCCATGGAGTTTCTTGCCCGTTCTTCTCCATAGAGATCTACGCTAGGGAATGGGCAACTACAGTACTTTCACAGTTTTTATGTCTTGTGACTGGGACTGTAGCTACATTTAATTTTCATCTTTGTTTCGACAATTCAAAAGTGCCTGTAACTGGCCTACTTGAAATAAATGTTTTGATTTTGATTTTGAAAGTTGGTCAGTTTGATGGTCTTATTCTGTACCACATTCTTAAGTATGACCAAAAGTGTTCTGGAGGCCTAAAATGGCCGCTGTAGCAGAATTAAATATTATAATAGGATATTAATATGAATTACGTTGGAATTCGTAAAATGGTCATAAAGTGACAATTCATAATATTAACTACGTCTGTGACCATTTTAAGAATTTTAACGTGATTTAAAAATAAATATAACCTACGCAGCAGAAAGGGGGAAAGCAGAACCGTCGCTGTGAAACCCTTCCGAGGAATCCGGTACAGCGCTGTCCAGCAAAGCAAGAGTGTGATGAGGACGGCTTTACCATAGTTCAGAAGAAGAAGCCTACTTGTCGCAATCAATGCGGTACTGGACTGTCAGGATCAAATATACTGCTGCGTCCACCGATACTATCGACGTTGCTTTATGTGTCCCGACTTCATCACTCCACGAAGATTCAGGAGATCGTGGAGTACATGAAAGTGAAGACCCACTGGACCTTGAGGGTCGAGAAGTTAGTGCCGCGTTACAACACCAACTTCAAGTCGTTTTAGGTGCGAGTTCCGACACAACATCTCGACAAGTTTCTGAGAAGAGTTTTGGCCGAAGGGTGTAGTCTACCGACGACGGTTTCGCGGCAGGCTACGTGACACCGCGCAGCGTTACACGACGCCGCCAGTTCGTGTGTCTTAGTTCATAGTTTGTAAGTTATATTTTGTATGTATTAGTATATTTTTATGTTGTAATGCAGTTTTGTGTATTTTATCTATGGGCCTTAAGATGCCTGATAGTAAAATGATTGATAATTCTGCTACAACGGCCATTTTAGGCCCCCTGTATAGGTATGATCCATATTATTTGAGAGTAAAATGATGTGCCGTGACAAATGGCGCGTGCTCCGGCAAATTAACGGGAAGTGCCAATTTGTGGCCGCCCACCATGAGCCTGTTTTAGACTGGACTAGTAATACCTTGTTGACACCACTTTCTTTATGTGACCCTGGTCTAGGCACAAGGGGCCATTTAAGAATATGGAGAGACGCGTGTATCTTTATGCTATAAAATAAAATATTATTTTGTCACAAGTATGCTACCATGAGTACAATCACAGAGAACGAGGAACACTGGTCCACCGTAATACAGTCTATACTAGTACGGGGAGCAGAGTGAATCAGTTCGGTTTTAACAACCATAATAAGTACCGACACTTAACAAACAAAAATTGTAACTACCTCTACTGCTTATTTGTAACTTATTGAACTGTGCAAGGTTATATTTGATTTGGCAAATTAAGATTTTTTTTATCATTTGTCCACCCAATTTTTCACTTATGTTAACAAATATTGTATTTTATTGTATTATTAATAAAATAATTAAGGATTTGTTAAGAAATCTTGCAGTTGATGATTATTACGTCCATGAAACATTGTTTGATAGTTTAGTTAATACCTAATGGAGAATGGTTAACACATCATTTAGTCGCTTGGTCACACCTTAAAAGGTTTGCTACTTTGGTAAGCCAAACTTGGAGATTAAGTTAAAATGTAAGTACCTATCTCGTGACGCCCTATAGCCATCGCTACTCGTCTACTGCTGGAAAACAGCTGGCCCATCCAGGCTGCAATCCTTCACGCTGGTCCAGTGCGGGTTGGCAGATGTCACATGTCTTCGAATTTATTTTTCTAATATACAAGTTGGTTTCCTCACGATGTTTGTCTTCACCATTCTGAGAAACTGATACCGTCTCTTCAGCCAGAAGATGGTCAGTCAGGACTAACATTCCTAGAAAATTCTAGACAGAGCCCATGCATAATTGTACAATATAACGAGTATTCTCAACGTTACGTCGAATATTGTGTACTTGCAATTTATTACGAACTACGTAGAGCATGTAATATTTGAGTAAGTATTTAGTATCTGTATGTCAATTGTACTACGATTTCTCGGGTACATAACGAAAATTTAATCATGTTTTAAAATAATATCTAGAACAAATAATTTTGACTAAACAAGTACTTAGTAGGTACTACATTTATCTACTGAAAAATAACTTCTGCTTGACCAATATTCTTTCTGAAATGGTAATACGATTGGAAGTGTTTGTGCTTTTTCCATTTCAAATTTCCTAGTAGCAGCCCGAACTCTGATAATGATTTTTGCCCTGTTGACGACAATAGGGTCGCACCATTCATCATGGGACATAATCATAACTGGCGAATTGTGGGTCGTGTTACTAAATCATCCAAGAAACAAGCGTCATCATGTAATACTGGTTTTAACTATCCTATATTTATGATGTAAGCATCGTAGCAGCTTCTCTTTGGGCGTTCTGTGGTTTCTGCCTACCCTCATGGGAAAACGCCATAAGTTTATGTATGTATGTATTATGAAGGTGAATAATAATCTCACTATTACCCCGATAGGTTGGATGATAGCACCTTCAATTATATTTAGCTTGGAGACTTGAATACTGTTTTTAGGTCTAGGTATAGGTACCCTAAGCATGCGGTAAACCTTAGACTGCTGGGTAATTGCGTAACCTTCTCGCAATGCAAATGTGATTAATTTTGACCATTTAGACAATGACGAGTGACCAGTTTAGGGTTCTTACAGACGAGCGGCACGTTGCCAACTGCGGATAAACTGCAGCCGTCGCCGTCGCCGTCGCCGTTGATGCTTGCAGGTGTAGTGTGGTGGCAGTCGTCGACACACATATACGCGGCGTGCCACAACCGCAAGCGTCGCGACCCGTCGACGGCAGTCGTCGACGCTTCGGCGGCTGCCGGTCTGCACGTCGACAGCAGCCGTCGACAGGTGGCGACGGCTGCAGTTTATCTGCAGTTGGCAACGTGCCGCTCGTCTGTAAGAACCCTTGGTGGAGTGGTGATCATTACAGGGTGGCTGGTAGCAGCTGAATGAATTACCTAGAATCGAGATGAGTGGCGTGCATTGGAGAAACCCATGTCCAGCAGTGGACTTCTGTAGGCTGATGATAAAACATGAAGATATGAATTAGTAGTTTGCAAAATTCCTAGTGATAGATTATGATTGCAAGTGTATGATGCAATTCGGGCGCCTAGTGAAAACTGTTGACATTTAAAATGGACATAAATCATGGGATTTTTTTGAGTTTGATAATAATATGTGACAAGCACAATGTAGTGCGTGGTGGATGAATATAAAACCAAGGTTCATTGCAAAATTTCCGAAGGAGTGTTTGATAAAAATTGAAAAGGCAACACTCGTGATAGCCATGTAGAGGCCAGTCACAAATTAAAACAGGTTTGTTAAATATATGCAAATTGGGGCACGATCTATCACTTTTTTATGTGTTAGAATGTTAAACAAATATTTATTCAAACTACCTATACCTACAGATTGTTAATGTTACACGTGGTGTAAATAATGACTAATATTGACAGAACAACGGTAATTTATTGATCTATTAGGTTTTCAAAAACCAAATTAATTAACAATATAATGTTTCGTGACCTACAATCCTACAAACTTTTACGTTTGGTAATTATCTTCGAAAAAAGGGAGTGCTTGTTATATAGCTTAAATATAAACTAACGTGGTAAATAAAACTTTTGAAGAGAAAATTGGCATAGGTAATCGATATTATAATAGGCGAGACGACAAAAAAAAATCTAATTCGTCACTTAGATTATCAAAAAATGTTTGACCCGTGTTTTTTCTTTTGTATACGTAAACCAAAATTGACGACGATACGACGCTTTTAAAATTCTCAATACGTCACGCCATGGTATAATTTTTAGCTAGTTCTGACGTCACGAGCCTCCACTCCCGAATTTGATGCGTTTTATCTTTGTCAATATTCATTGATTTACAAAAACAAAGAATACGTATCCATTCATTTCCAATACTCTAACTGACGGACTAAATAGATTTGTAATTTTTTGATACTGTCGTCATGCCTATTATAAACAGTATTGTAAGTGTTATAAAGGTTTAATATTATCCCACATGCATTATATTGTCCCACTGCAGGGCAAAGACCTCCCCTTATTTCTTTAATTTTTTTCTCACTGTAGCTGTGAATTTAAAGAAAGAAATTCGTGCTGTAGCTGTGCGTCTATTCTTTGAGAAATTATAAGTCAACCCAGATAGCAAAATACGCTTACAAACAAAAGCTTTAAGAGCGATGGTTTCATATAAGGTTTATACGTGTTCTGATTAAGTCAGAAACCCTTAATACCCTTACAAACAAAAGCTTGTAAGAGCTATGGTTTTTTTAAGGTTTATATGTGTTCTGATTAAGGCAGGAACTCTTATAGTGCTATTTTATATGTGTATTTAAGTTTTAAGAGCATTCATACTTATAACATAGTCTTATAGACGTATTTAAGAGACGTTATATAATATTAATAAGAGCAGTGGTATTATAAGCGCCTTTTACAAGTCTAATTGCCTTTGATTCTTAATTAATACTTATAAATTCATTTTATAAGTACAGTCAACCTTAGAAGTGACTACACTAAGTGTTTTATTTAGACTTCTGTAAAACTAGTATTTTAAAAGTGTGATTTATCTCTTTAAAAGTTCTACAACAATTACCTATTAAGGGTTATTTATTTTCCTTGTTGTGTTGACTCCAGATATTGTTATAAAATCAGGTAATAGACTATTTTAATATTTAGTACACATTATCATTAATTTTCTATTAGATCCTTCCACTTCGTCGTTTGGCTTGCTTTTACATATTACGGAACCCTAAAAATATAAGCAACATGGCCGCGTAGACAGTGGTTTTAGATTAAATTTGACTTTTACGAGTGCGATATAAACCTTAGACAAGAGTACTGGACTTATATTGTTCTAATAAAGCACTTACAACGTGGTTGGTCGTAATGGCGACATTTTGATATTATTTTACAAATAATTAAAAAATATATAAAGTAAAAGACACATTTTAATCGAGAAAAACTACTTTGCAACCTAATAATCGCATATACTTAGTGTGTGACAAATACATGAGTAAGAAATTAGAAAATATACACACTAGCCTTTTGTAGGAAATATAAATTTAAATATAATACTTTATTATTTTCACAAAAGTTCCAAGGACTTCGCGGTTTGTGATAACACTCTTATTAGGAGATCACAAAGAGGACTATAAGCGATATTACCCTAAAATAGCATTTTATTTTTATTAGTAAGAGGACTTTAAGGTTATTTACCCTTACAGCGCGCCATTGTAAGTCACTTGTAAGTTTATTTGTCAATATAAAAGCATCAGCAAGAGGCTTGTAAGTTTGAAAATACACTTCGCGAGACCATTACAAGGCAATTGCAAGGGTGAATATACTTATAAAGTGCGCCCAAATCCACACTTATAGGTGTCTGTAAGTGTGATATAAGAATGAAAAAAATATGGTTTTGGGATATTTGTAAGATTATTTTTTGTTAGCTGGGAAGCCACATATTTTTTATTGGCCACGTGATGAAACTTCTCATTTTATAACTAAACAACGGGAAAATGAGAAAGCCTCTAATAAACTAATTTGTCTTTTTTACAAAACCAATTAAATATTCTATAGAAAGCGTCAAGTAAAGTTCAACAATCACTTCACTTGTCCTTCTTATTTATACATTGTCACCTTAATTTACTAACTCAGCCACGGAATTTATATCTTATCACCATTTTACGTTTTACAGCTTCAACAGAAGGTCCTCGAAAAAATATATAATTCAAGCTTCCAGAGACAACATCATTTATTATAACTTAGCATGTAAAATAATACATCACATCATCTTCTTTTATCGTGAAAATAGCAACTGCAAGATTTGGTGCGAGTGCGCGAGACGACAGCGACTGGCCATTTGCACCAATCAGAGAGCGCTATTAGATTTAGTCTTTTGAGTTAGTCACCCGAAAAATTAATACAAAATTAACCGGAAAAAAATGTATTTACCAAACAAGCATAAGCAGCTTATTCAATTTACAGTTTCACGAATAATAATCGTTTCCTTAGGCTCTTTGCCTATCTATAACATAGGATGCAAGAGCGACCGAAGCGAGCTCGGGACTTGGGGCACCCCGACGTTAGGTTTTGTTAGGTTACAGAAACAGGAGCCCCGCGTAGCGGGGCTACGTCGACTATGCCTTATTACATTTTGACCACCAATATCACCAGCAACGAACAACGCACTCGAGTCTCAAATTGATTTTTCAAAAATAATGTATTTTATTTTGTCTCCCCTCAATAGTTTCTACGTACTACTATTGTCCATAATTTACTATTTGGTGATAATTTTATTAAAAATTTTGACGATCAATGAATGTAGGACGAGTTACATTTGTGAGAGCAGCGGTGGCCCAGTGGTGGTGGCCCCTTTTTTTTTTCTTTTTCGGATGGGAAATCATCAAATGACTCCTCCCGCTCTGGGCGGAGCAGAAGGGAGTGTCAGACTTTTACTGACTAAAACCCATCCATGTTCCTTCTTCGCCCTTTGTGTTCCGAGGCCACGGCATCGGAACGTTAATAGGCTGATGATGATGAGTTACATTTTTTCAGTCATAAACGTACTGGAGTAAAAAAATTGGAAGCTAATAGAATATATTTTTTGATGTCAAATATTAATATTTTAGAAGTTTACTGCTTGAATGCATGTTACAAATTTAGATGTTAAGAAAAAACCATCCATGCTGAGTTGTATTCAGAGTGGTTTTCATAGAAGATAACTAGTGGCTAAGATAGTATTATTCAGACGCTCGTTAATTGTGGCTGACTTAGTAATTTAGAAGGCAATGTAGATTTTTAGAGGCGAATACTGCTTTATAAAAGAAGTCTGTTCAATTAGCACCCCTATTCTTTTAGGTAGAAATCTAACGCCACGTCTCCTTCTGGGCCTACCATGCGAAAGGCTTTTTACACTAAATAGGCTTGCGTTTGGCCGCACAACTCGCCTAATGTGAAGCGGCCTAGGGGTGGCGCAAGCTTGCCTCTAAGAAGAAAAGATTCACTTGAACTTTGAAGATATCCAGATTATAATGATTGGGAAACAGAGAAGCCGGCGGTGAATCCCATAGACTGGCGGTTTGCACAATAAATGTACTTACTACTACTATAGTTGGTGCCAGTTAAGATCGCAAAAGCGGTAATTGACCCACCTACATTTAAAATCCAAAAATAAGCCTGTTCAAGACTTGAATCGTCATCTATCGTGATCTTCAACATTTTTTTTAATGAAAAACGATACATGGTTTTTTATTTTGTTTCGTAGGAAGACATATTAAGGAAAGGGCAATGACCTCTATTGCGATCTTAACTGGCACTAACTATATGTAATGTGGCTTAATTTAATTAGCCTATATATTATACCTAGTGGGCTGTATTCTACTACGGGGGCCCCGTGCGGTTTGTTCGACTAAACTATTGTCAAAGTTATAATAGAGCTTAGGTACCTGTTACCGGTGAAAGAAGCAGATTTCTCGTCCAATTTGAACATTGAGTCCTTGTAGCCCCAACCGTACCATTTCAGCAGATCTTGTCTGAAAATCAATACTGTATTCATTAAACTTTGTTTTACAAAAAAAAAATATTCTACCTACATTTATGCCAGCACTGGACCATTATTGCTTTAGTAAAAGGGGAAAAAAATATCGCCGTTCCTCATGGAAATGCCGCTACGAGTTATGCTACGAGCTACGCCGCGCTACGAGCGACCCCAAAATGTAGCGTTGAGGGTGGTTCGGGTAGGCGATTCGTAGGTCGTAGACAGTCGTATCGTGGTATGCCTTAACAGGCATGAATTACAGTGGTCACTGGTTCGTCACTACTTCTTACTTTTTACTATTATTATAAACGTGTTTTTTTTTCAGGATAGATGGATAATATGGGTGTACCCTATCACGTAAAACAGATTTTGATGAAATTTTATAGTATCTATCATCAGATTCTAATGTATACTTTAAAAAATCATCATTAATTATCATTATTCTAATTATTAGCATAACAAATAAGTAATTTATTTAAATTAGAATTTACGAGTTCAGAATAGTGCAACAATAGCGATACTTTTAGGCATTATTACCATTTTGTTTTAGTTCCTGTTTCCTGCACTAACGTCATGTGGATTATCCAAAAAATATACTCTATGAAACCAAAAGTACCTACGTATTGTGTGTGTGATGAACTGACAGGTACCTTATGGTCAAGGTTGTATTGGATGTTGCATTGTGTTATTGTTTTGAATATTTATAGATACAATAACTATTACGCAAGAAGACGAAATCTCAAATCAAAGATCAGACAACAATACAATTTATATTGGTTTAAAACAAAGTAAATGTTCGTTTCTGCCTGCGTTTCTGACTGCTTAGTTCAATTCCTTTAGGCACATAAAGTCTACTTTACCAAAAATACCACTTTCCCAATATGACCACTTTTTCATAATGACTACTGCGTTTCACAAAATGATCTCTTTACCAAAATGCATATTTCATAATCTTTATCTAAATATATAAAAGAAGAAACTGACTGACTGACTGACTGACTGACTGACTGACTGACTGACTCATCTATCAACGCACATCCCAAACCGCTGGGTCTACAGATTCCAAATTTGGCAAGTAGGTTCCTTATGTGGTCTAGGGGTGCACTAAGAAAGGATTTTTCAAAATTCAACCCCTAAGGGGGTTAAACGGGGCTCCAAAGTTTGTATGGGAAAACCAGATTAGTTAGACTATTTTATTCGAAACTTAACAGGAGTGCTCCTATTGATAAATAAGTAGAAACGGGTTTCAGGTTTTTTCAGAATTCAACCCCTAAGAGGGGGAAATGGGGTGACAAAGTCTAAAAATCAATGCACAGTCTAAACCGCTGGGTCTACAGATTCCAAATTTGACAAGTAGGTTTCTTATGTGGTCTAGGGGTGCACTAAGAAAGGCTTTTTCAAAATTCAACCCCTAAGGGGGTTAAACGGGGCTCCAAATTTTGTATGGGGGAACAAGATTAGTTAGACTATTTTATTCAAAACTTCGCAGGAGTGCTCCTATTGATAAATGAGTAGAAACGGGTTTCAGGTTTTTTCAGAATTCAACCCCTAAGAGGGGGAAATGGGGTGACAAAGTTTAAAAATCAATGCACAGCCTAAACCGCTGGGTCTACAGATTCCAAATTTGGCAAGTACGTTCCTTATGTAGTCTGGGGGTGCACTAAGAAAAGATTTTTCAAAACTCATCCCCTAAGAGGGATAAACGGGGTTCCAAAGTTTGTATGGGGAAACAAGATTAGTTAGACTAATTTATTCGAAACTTCACAGGAGTGCTCCTATTGATACGAGTAAATGAGTAGAAACGGGTATCAGGTTTTTTCAGAATTCAACCCCTAATAGGGGGAAATAGGGTGACAAAGTCTAAAAATCACAGAATAGCCTAAACCACTGGGTCTACAGATTCCAAATTTGGCAAGTAAGTTCCTTGTGTGGATTAGAGGTGCACTAAGAAAGGATTTTTCAAAATTCACCCACTTAGGGGGATAAACGGGGCTCCAAAGTTTGTATGGGGAAACAAGATTAGTTAGACTATTTTATTTGAAACTTCACAGGAGTGCTCCTATTAATAAATGAGTGGAAACAGGTTTCAGGTTTTTTCAGAATTCAACCCCTAAGAGGGGAAAATGGGGTGACAAAGTCTGAAAATCAACATGGGTATAGTTTGTATGGTGTATCTGGTCAGGTGTATTGCAAAAACAACGATTTTAAGATTAAATATGGCGGACCTGAAATACCATCATCCCCTGTTGGGGTGCGATGGGGTTGAAATGTCTAAAAATCAATATGGGTGTCGATACCGAGATTATCAGGGATGCTGATTACGAATATGGCATTTATTTTGAGTTCCAGAAGATGGTGGATTCGACTTCTTGAAAGGGTTATTTTTGATTTATTGTGATGATTGTGATTACCATGATAATGATTGTGATTACGATGATAATGATTGTGATAGTGATTGTGACAGTGACTGTGACAGTGACTGTGACAGTGACTGTGACAGTGATTGTGACAGTGACTGTGACAGTGACTGCGACAGTGATTGTGACAGTGACTGTGACAATGATTGTGACAGTGACTGTGACAATGATTGTGACAGTGACTGTGTCAGTGACTGTGACAGTGATTGAATAACATGTAGGATACTATTTATCCCTTTATTTTGATCTAGTGGGACAGTAACCGAACTTCACGCGGGCGAAGCCGCGGGCAACAGCTAGTTAAATATATAAAAGAAGAAACTGACTGACTGACTCACCTATCAACGCACAGCCCAAACCGCTGGGTCTACAGATTCCAAATTTGGCAAGTAGGTTTCTTATGTGGTCTAGAGGTGCACTAAGAAAGGATTATTCACAATTCACCCCCTAAGGGGGTTAAACGGGGCTCCAAAGTTTGTATGGGAAAACAAGATTAGTTAGACTATTTTATTCGTAACTTCACAGGAGTGCTCCTATTGATACGAGTAAATGAGTAGAAACGGGTTTCAGGTTTTTTCAGAATTCAACCCCTAAGAGGGGGAAATGGGGTGACAAAGTCTAAAAATCAATGCACAGCCCAAACCGCTGGGTCTAGAGATTCAAAATTTGGCACATAGGTTCCTTATGAGGTTTAGGGGCACTAAGAAAGGTTTTTTTTTGCGAAAAATAAAACCGACTTTAAAAAACACAAAAAAATGAAAAATCTGTTATCAGCTTCAGAAGTCTGTGACAAAAAACTCAATCAATCAAACAAAAAAAAAGGTTTCGACGAATTGAGAACACCCTCCTTTTTGATGTCGTTGAAAAATTCACCTCCTATGCGGTTGAAACGGGGGTCCAAAGTTTACATGGGGAAATAAGATTAGTTAGACTATTTTATTCGAAACTCCACATACTATTAGTACTCCTATCGATAAATGAGTAAACATTTGTGTTTCAGGTTTTTTCAGAATTCAACCCCTACTAAGGAGAAATGGGGTGACAAAGTCTGAAAATCAACATGGGTATAGTTTGTATGGTGTATCGGGTCGGGTGTATTACAAAAACAACGATTTTAAGATTTAATGTGGCGGACCTGTAATACCATCATCCCCTGTTGGGGTGCGATGGGGTTGAAATGTCTAAAAATCAATATGGGTGTCGATACCGAGATTATCAGGGGTGCTGATTACGAATATGGCATTTATTTTGATTTCCAGGAGATGGTGGATTCGACTTCTCTAAAGGGTTGTTGTTGGTTAATTGTGATGATTGTGATAATGATGATGATGATGATCGTGATAATGATTGTGATTACGATAATGATGATTGTGATTACGATAATAATGATAATGATTACGATGACGATGATTGTGATGATGATGATTGTGATTACGATAATAATGATTGTGATTACGATGATGATGATTGTGATAGTGATAGTGATTGCGATGGTGATCGTGATGGTGATGGTGATTGTAATGATAATTAATTGTGATGATTATGAAATTTGGCACATAGATAGTTTATAACATGTAGAATACTATTTATCCCTTTAGTATGATCCTGTGGGGCAGTTACCGAACTTCACGCGCGCGAAGCCGCGGGCAACAGCTAGTAGATTATAATGCAAGTTTTAAAACCGACATGGTCTCACACTCATACTATCATTAACACACACATTATTTACTATTTGTTACATTGTATCTATACTAATATTATAAAGAGGAAAGATTTGTATTTTTGTATGTAACCAATAAACTTAAAAACTACTGGAGCGATTTGTAAAATTCTTTCAGCAATGGAAAGCTTATTTACAGCGAGTAACATAGACTATATTTTATCCCCGTACTCCCACGGGAACGGGAACTACACGGGTGAAACCGCGTGACGTCCGCTAGTGTCATATTTTCATTGTTTGTATTTTATTTGTTTGTATTTGTATAGTAAACATGGTAAAGATCCCGTTTTCAGTGTTGGGTAATGATTTGAATGCGTTTTCTACAATAATTTAGAGAATTTATTGCGAAAAGGCTACGTAAATGTATTTAGATACAAACATTACACATTTACATATATTTAACTTGGATATAGCACTGAAATCTTGATGTTTTGACACGTCGTCGCTAGTAAATACTAAAAATCACATTGTACTTCGTTGTTAACAGGTCAAAATACCTAATTAAAATGCCCTATTGTTTCTTAAACTTACATAAACCAAAATCCAGTAACCATAGACATATTTGGTAAAATGTGTAAACATAATCATACCTAATCCGCGTAACTAAATAGTTATATTTTGGACGTTTATCGTCTAAACACAACATGATAAGATAACATATCGGTCAGTTTCTTATCTTATCGAACACTATCAGTGTTTATGACCTAGTTTTTTAAACGCATTCTAGTCAATTTATTACGTTAACTGCCAATTTATTATGTTAGAGCCATAACTAGTCAAAATCATTAAATAGTAGGAAATAATGAAAATCAGGTCTTTTTAGATGGAATTTATAATGGGTAATAATTATTGTCTTTACCCATGAAGTGCCAATTAATTAATATTGAAACAAAGTACAGTTTAAAAGTGATTTTCTCCTAATGTTCTCATTAAAATTTCATGTTGTTACGAACAAAGAATTCTAGAACTCATATTTTTATGAAAAAGATCATATCTCAAGAGTTACAATCGTTATTTCTCGAGAAAATTGCTTTTAAGTTTAGGAAAGTGTGTTATGTTTCTTGTTGAATCCGATTACGAAAGTATTTTGTTATCAATTTATTTTTATAATCAAAATGTTAACCGATCGATACATCTTATTTTTTTTATCATTGCAAAATGTGTAAAAAAACAATTCACCATTAAACTTTATTGAAAGTAATATAAGATCGAGACGTGCTGAATTTTAAAAGTTATTGCAGATTGAACGATTTAGAAGGCAATAAAAGAGCAAACTGACATTGGGATCATTAGTGTGCATTGTGAACATTAATAGCAGTCCTTGTGAGTATAAGAGGCTAACAACTAACAACCTACCACTCCTAACGCATTGTTATGATTTTGCAATGGCAGTTACGGACTCAAGTACCATTCCAAGTTTCAAACAAACATCATTGTAGGTATTTATGGATTCCGATTTGGGGTAGAAGAGAAGAGACATCTTCTTCATCTGGTGACGGCTGCAGTTTATCTGCCGTTGGCAACGTACCGCTCGTCTGTAAGAACCCTTAGCCTCTCTATTAAGAAAGATTTTCAATATAAAAGGGGTGGCGGATGCAATCTCAAGCATTCTACGTCTGGTTTCTGATGATGAACCATCTGCTACAAAAGTCTACGTCCAGATTCTAATGGAGAATCATTTACTATACAAAGTTCTCCATACTGAAAGTGATCAATAAGAAGGATACTGACACTCAGACGTGTCCCTTCATTATTCAGAAGTCCTCTTTGAAAACTTTGGACTTGTGCTGAAGCCTGAACTACAGAGTTATAGTCAACACCTTGACTACTGTGCTGCGATGTCGGAGCTGATCTTCACGTCCACACTACGAAGCCGATCTCCACGTCCACACCACTAAGCTGAACCTCTACGGAGTACAGAGCAGCCCCGGTCCGTCTGTCGCCTGCAGAGCCGCCCAAGCCTGACGCCTTTCAAGATACTACATTCTAAAACCTTCTCCTTCATTCCCTCCGGAGGGTGCGTGCTTGATAGGTCTTTTTAAATCATAAAAAGTATATTTTATCTAACTTATCATTCTTCTAAATGATACAAAATATTCAAGTCTACATATATCCTTTTATTTGCTAGGTTCTAGTAGATTTGTTACACCCTTAGTCATCAAACATAGCATATGAGTTGTCTAGTTAATGATATCAGTATGGACTATACTTCAAGTCTATGGATAAAACTTAAAACAAACGTTTTAAAGATTTCTATTGATTTCAATAAAGCGAACATTTAGTAAGGGTAAATAAAATATTCTTCATGAAATTCCACAAAATCGATATAATCATATACCTTTACCATTCTGACTAAGAGATATTTTCGGCAAACAAATGAGTCGATATTTTATTTCAGTGAAACATAAAATGGTAAGTTTTACCTACTGGGAATTTAAATGATTAAAGACAAGCTTGAATAATTGTGATTTTATAGTTCTCTGTCTGTGTTTAGTTTTTATAAAATAATGTTATCAAACCTTTCAGTGACAAGTTTTGTTTGAGTTTTGTTCAGCAGAAATGCTGAAATAAAGGATTTAAAGAATGCTTCGGCGAAATCCGATCCGACCCGATCATTTGCATACAAATGTGACAAGAAAGTTATTCATAATTGTGTTCAAATCGATAAAGCTTTTAATAGGGAACCGATTATCATGTTTTACTAGCATGTTCGTGTGACACACGGATATGTCATTAATATTAGCAGTTCAAGACCAAGAATAGCTCCTTGCGGGACGCCCACTCATGTTTGTGGACACAGAAACCGACTCTAAACGCAAATTCTAGTCACATTGTATCATTATCTGAACTATAATCGTAATTATAAAGATAATTAAGTAAGTCAAAAGTACTCTAGAGTTATAAACTAATGAAGACATTGCCAAAGAGTATCAAAAGCTATAAAATGTTCTATAAGTGCCAAATCGCGTAAATATCCATCAAATTTATTAATGGTAATAATGTGTTAGTTTATTTTTTATTAAGGGCATGCATTGTTTTAACGTTTCTGTTAATAAATTTTATGGAAAGTAGCTTTATATTTATTTAATATGAAAGGTACTACTTTGTTACATTCGACTTCCACAAATTAAATAAAGGAAAATATATAATAATTACAATTCTATAATAATGCATGAAAATGATAATTTATATATTTGTATTCAAAATGAAATTAATTGATGTACGAATGTGAAAATTTATATTATTATAATTGTATAATAATTAAATAAATTGTGGTAGAATAAAGGCTATTTTTATTTTATTTATTTAACATTTTGTCAATCTATAAAAACACTATTGAAATAACTATACACAAAGTTAAATTTAGTTTTTTGCTAACGATGACGAGACAGACGAATGTACCCAAAACGATTTACATAAAACTGCATATTATGATTTATCAACAAATTAATGGTCATCATATCAACACATCATTGTTAATGAAAGATGCTAATTTATGGAAGCTACTTAAATAATTTTGAGCAAATGCATTGTTATTCTGTTGGTTTAATGCGCCCCGCGGCTTCCGGCTTCGCACGGGTGAAATTAATTAACAACAGCACGACCTATGGGGTCCACAGCTATCCTATCTTTCAAACTGGAATCAACCATTTTAATATCATTGAGATCAGCTGGTACTAACATAGTGACACGTGACTTTTAGGGTTGCGTACCCAAAGGGTAAAAACGGGACCCTATTACTAAGACTCCACTGTTCGTCTGTCTGTCACCAGGCTGTATCTCATGAACCGTGATAGCTAGACAGTTGAAATTTTCACAGATGATGTATTTCTGTTGCCGCTATAACAACAAATCGAAACACAGAATAAAATAAATATTTAAGTACTTAACGTGTTTTTTTCCGTTTCTTTGCTCGATATTTATAACGGCAACAGGTAGACGCTTAAAATATTCAGAGAATATTTTTTAGTTGTATATTCACTTTCAAAATAAATAATTAAAATAAAATAAATATTTAAGTGGGGCTCCCATACAACAAACGTTTTGTCTAATGTTGTATGGATAATTCGTGCGCGAGTCCGACGCGCACTTCGGCGGTTTTTTCATATATTAAGATTGTTTAACTAAGTGTTCACAACAGGGCAAAGGCTTCCCTTCCGTTTATCTTTCTCTATCCACCAGTATTATCTACATGTCAAAGTTAATCTTTGAAAATTATAAATTAACTAGGTACCACTCAAGTTACGATTGAGTTACCGATATTTTAGTTCCTAAGAACGCCGGTATCCTGCATACCGGCGTTCTTTTAATCATTTGAAACGACGAATACCCTTATGTGTGAGTCGAGTCCGTAGACGTTTCGGGAAAGTAGACATTTGGGAAAGGTAGCCATTTCGGGAAAGTAGAACTTTAGGGATACAGTCGTTTTGGTAAAGTGGTCATTTTGGTAAAGTAGACTTTATGTGCATGAAGGGTGTAACAGTGTCAGTTTGCGAGCTAAATGTTATTCTGACAAGATCCAATATTCTGAAACTAGTTATACGGACTCGAAGAAACGCATTTTGTAACACTTTTTTTTAATCAAATGGATAAAAACATTAAATAATTGAGGTTACTAACACCGGGACTGTGCGGAAAACCTGTTTACCACGGACGATCTTAGTTTTTAATTCATATTGCCAAATTATTCGGCCAAGGCTGCATCTTGCTACAAAGCTCGCAGTCGTGTTATGATGTAATTTATCAATCTTAATCACAGACGAAGATAAGGTTATTGTGCTCTACTCTCTAGGTAATACCCTCTTCAGCATTAGAGCTAGTGAGATTTCCTTGCGTATATTTGTGACATGCGTACATTCTTTTATCAATCATCATTTGTTCAGTTATCATTATCGATGACATCGGTTCGAATTTATCCAAGCCGCTTAAGGCTTAGTTTGCCTCTAACACTTTCGTATCCTATAGGCCAAACTACGTATATAAATATGCACATGTGTATTTTTGTAGCATATTTTCGTATAAAATAAACTTGATTTATCAATTTTAAGATTCACATTACCACTTTTCGTCTCTGCGTTACCCAAAGATTGACTGGTAGAAAATGTCTATGGCATTAAGTCGACCTCTGTACTAGGTATGTTTAAATTCAAAAAAAATTGTTTAATTCAAAATTGTTTATTTTTTTAACAACATTATAACAAATAGTATGTGATTTGCCTGTATTAGAAGACTCCAAAATGTGTGTATGTGCTTAATTAAAGTGTTAAAAATAAAGGTATCTAAATAATATATATATATATTAACACCTACGTGTTCTGTGCTAATTACTTGTGTTAAGTTCCAATTTTTATTTATAGAATCCATGATATTTACGTGTTTTTTATCGAGCTCAAAACATTTCAATTTCATAAGTGTTGTTTTGAACATATGTATTTCATAAGAAAGAAGATTTCATTCACGGCCTTGAATTCAATCAAATTTAAAAATGCATCCTTTCGGTAACTTTCCGAGTTTTAATAAACAAACTAACATACTCCATTGATGAGAATGTGTAAGGTGTTTGATAACTAAATAACCCATAAAAGTACAATAATAATTGCACTTCGTGCAATTTAGTTGTGGGTTTATCTGATGAACTTTTTATGACAGAAGAAAAACAGCTATGGTTTATGTAAAATAGTGGATTCACGTGGCTCTCGCGGGGTTGATATGCTGATAGAGATCATGCTCTATGAAGGAGATTACCTAGAAGTTTATATAAGATGAAATAAAATTTCTTCATAGTAAAGACCTGCTAAGATTTAAGACGTTATTTATGATACCTTGAAACTATTGGTAGCCATGATCTTCGTTGGGTGGCTGGATGACAGTTCTTGGAGGGCTGTAACCAGCAGTGGACTGCTGTAGGCTCATGATAACGATTAAGGCTAATAAAAATCGATCGACTTGGGGAACAGCTAGGACGTTTATAATACCTGCACCATCATCATTTTAAGTAGTTCTAACGTGGATACGGCGCGGCGTTCCAACTAATATACGTACCTAGCTTAGGTGTTACTTTGGTTTAAGATGTCACTATTATGTGATATTGTGATCATTAGGTAAACCATGGTGACTGGAAAATCAAGGATAACATGGTACATACAATACGCGTAGGCCAGGATGAGTACCTAGGTAGGTTTCATAGTATACAGGGTTATTTGTAAAACATCGACAACCTCTCAGGACTGTGTTACTAACATCATAATCAACAACTTTTGTTTCATGACTTTTAAAAATTCATCATATTTTATTTCATCAAACTTTCATAAAAAAATAAAAATATTTAAATTGAATTTGATTAATTTTTATTTTTGTACGAAAATTTGATGAACTAAAATATGATGAATTTTTAAAAGTCATAGAACAAAAGTTGTTGATTATGATGTTAGTAACACAGTCCTGAGAAGTTGTCGGTGTTTTAGAAATAACCCTGTATAGATAGTGAAGAACTGGTGTTTCTAATATTTATATCTATTGTTAAGTGATTATGTTACTTACCGATTATTATGCGTAATGTCTAAGTTTTGTTATGTTATATTAGTACTTATGTAGATTAAGTTGAAGTGAATCTTTTAACAATTTTGTATTAGAATCTAAAACTTATACCAGCTTGTTTTTGTTCTTAGGTCCCAGAAACTGACAAATTCTTCTATGTTTTGAAATAATCTTAAAGCCTGGTCTGATTAGTGGCTGATTAGTGACCTATGTTAGCTGTTCTTATAAGTATTCTGTTAATCTGGATCTACTATAACAGCTGCTATCTGCGGTAACATAGCTGTTGCAGAACAAAAGCATACGTAGTAGGTGCGAGCCTCTACGGTACGCGTGTACATTTTTACATTCAGTGCTTAAATGCGTTATTTTTTGTTTAACTAAAGACCATCTCAGACAGTACCTAATCTAAGTATATGGTCCTGATAGGCTCATCATTAAGACTGGACAATAATTTGGTTCGGTGTTTCTTCTTAGAGTATCTACTTGGGTAGGAAACACCGACATCATCTAATTCTTTTTTTTTTGTGAAACTTACGAATTTAAATCTTATAACACTATATAAGTATCACCAAATATTTTTGACAAATAGTAGGACCTCTCTAGAGAAGGAATGAGATAAATTTAATCATCACTGTTGCTCAGTGTGTATGGATTGGCATTCCTTTTAAATTTAAAGTATTAAGTACGTACATCATTTTAGATAGTTTACAAAATAATATATTTTTCCTCCTCAATACAGTTATCTTAAACATAGGTAGTAATATTTCGCGTAGAAGCGGAAATTCCAATCAAATAAATAGGTACACTATGCACCGAATGTTATTATAATGAATTCTCAAGGAAGGAAGTACAAGCAGAGTAAACAGCGTTACCTATAGTAAACACTAATTTTATCTAATTTTTATCAATTTCAGCTATTTATTGTTGGCAAAATTCAAGTTCTTATCTAACAGATAAAAATACGATGAACTCCATGTCACACCTTCCATGAGTACCTAACCGCGTTTCCTTTGCTCGACTAAACGTTTTTAAAACGAAAAAATATTTGGCGGGAAAGTAAAAAAAATGTAAACTTTTAGTCTAAAAGCATACAATGCAATGGTCTATTTATATTCCCGGATATTTTTAGAGCGCGCTCGTTAATTATATCCAGAAAACTGGAGCACATTCTGCGGTTGCATGCTCTTAATTAAGGGTGTAGGTAAATAGCGCATTTATTTTAATTAAATTAAATAAAAACTAATAAATAGGTCACAGTGCCGGCTGTATTGCAGTCAAAGTTTGTGCCACAGAAGCCAATAAATAAATAATAGCTTACCGTCGTCTAGGAATAACACTCTTTACTTTGATAACCGTGCTGTTGTTTGCGTTCGAATCGCTCTTTTTATTTGTATCACCAGAACTTTTCTTCTTAACACTGTCAACTGTTATTTTATTACTGTTGTTATCAATTTCCGCATTTTTCATTTTATTATCGGAGCTGCTTGCGAATGTAGCTGACATTTTTACAATGGGCGACGATTATGGATTTGTGTCGGATAGCATTTGGTACGATTTTTATAAATCGCGCAGCCTGCCGCGCATGTGGTGACATGCTCGGTCGGTAAAGCAGGGCGACGCTAGCGACATCTACATTTTGTATGTAGAACTTGTAGACTGGTGGGTTAACTAAAGAGGTTGCAATGCAATACGAAGGAGGTTGAACACAAATGTTGTAGTTATTGTTTGGTATAACAGATGGCGTTAAATTCTGATATAGTTGTGTCATGGGGTAAGCAGAACTTAAAATTGCTCTACAACTCTATACTATATCTATGGTAAGTTTGATTATCAGCAAGTAAAGTATTATACAGGTAAATTGTGTTTCATTTATCTTGAAGCAAGACGTCTTACTTATTTTATTAGTGTTCCACGGGCGCTATTCTAAGACCCCTCTATTTTTTAATGATTCCCCATTTATTACTATGTTCTGTGTATAAAACACACAACTTAGGTAGATATTTTTACAAGGTGTCATCCAGATTTCAATGGTATTTTTCATTTTTCAAAAGGTCGAAAGGTGGCCTTGCCCATCAGTCTGACAATGAGGAGGAGATTAGATTAGAAATACGAGTAGGTGAATAAAAACTCATAACAATAATTTAATAAAATATTTATTGTTTTTTTACATTAAGTAGGTATGTTGTACAAAATAATGATGCTTAACATCTAAGATAACAACTTAGAGTCTAAACGGTTAAAGCAATGGCTTCGCCTTGGCCTAATTACGTTAATTACATAATTACTACATATTATTAAAGTCTTCCTTACAATAGAACTAGGTGCAGACTCTAAAATTAGCATTGGCTTACATATATGTGAATTAAGTATAAACGTACCCCTAAATATGGACGATAATGTCACAGATTATAAATGCTTAAATTTACGCATGAATGAACATAATTCGTTGATTATTAGTATAATTCAAAACACACACTTATACAGGGTGTAAACCACCTCATCACGAAGCCGTCAACCAAGCATTCTGTACATCAAACTAAGTAACTTTAGCTACGCAAAAATGATTGCTGGGAACCACTTTCTTTTTTGGGGTGAAAAATTCATGTTTTGTGGTAGATAGAACTTAATGTAACGCACTTAAAACTTTTGTGCTGATGGATGGATTGAATAGTACGGGGGTCATAGAGGTGTTCAAAGTAAAAATCTTACAATAAAAACTTGTATAAGAAAAAAAAAACTTGGCGAAAAGTTGGAACTTTGACCCCCAATATTTCCGTAACTAAAAGTTTTCCTAATTTTTTTTTATATTTTTGGTTTACAAAGAATTGATTGCCTTATGGAAATAATTATTTGCAAATAATAGCTTTTAGACAGCATGCAACATTAGAGACGTTCCTGCAGCTTTACTTGAAACATCAATAAAGTTGAATAGTAGTTATTTTTCCATATAATTGGCTGTAAAACTGAAGACAACTTTCGTTCCGTCTCACATTTATAAGTATTGGATTCGGAGAAAAGACTGTTTCTTCAATATAGCTTAGATTTTGCGTGTTATCTCTGAAAATGTAAGTCACTTAAAAATAAACATTTTTGCTGTATCTAAATGCAGTACATAAATCTAGACAATAATTTAAATTCGTGATGCAGTCTTACTAAATACCTAAGCACCTATCAATCACTTATACCTACACAAGATTGCGGAAGCTGGCCCATATATACAATGCAGTTTACAAGATTACACTACTCATACAGTGGATATGTTAGGGTTTAGGTACTTCTAGGATATAGTCTCTAGCCTACAATAGGTAGAAGCTCTACGATGAAGCTTTAAAACCTTTTTTGAGCCTTTTTGCTCTTAGATGTTGTTTCTTAAGAAGCTTTACAAATACTAGCCATGAAATTTTACACTAGGCCCCAAAATGGCTTAAAAACTGATTAATTATCCAGTAAACTCTTCTTCAGTATATTTTCAGATTCCAGACACCTAATAATAGCACGTATTAGCAGTAATACAGTGCAGTGTCGTTTAAATTTTCTGTCACGTATAATGTACATGCGATGGTTGAGGATCTCAACCAACTATGTCGAGTGACCAAGTCAAAGGAAACTGTTCCAACAGGTCTTAGAAGTGATTGGATCTGAACAACAGACCTTGCTGTCGATGCTAACTGTGATAAAAGCTGCAATTTAGAGTCTATTTCCTGTTTATTAATGTAAGATGTTATGACTTAATCATACAAATTAGCATCGATAGAGAGACTGCAAGAGCTTAGTTCAAAAGTAACCCTAAAGACTGCCAATCAGCACGACATATTAAAGTAACTATAAATAACTAATTTAGAGTAAAAGATCATTCATACTTAGGCGATCAAATCATTCACAATATTATTTTTAAGAAGGATAAAATAAATAGAGATTCATATCAGTACCGATATTTTGTTCAGTAATGGACTCGGAGACTCAGACTCAATTGATTGCATATCTTCACTTTTAAATCTACCGGAGCTCGCAAATAATCCGATTATGGCAGTAACTTATGGTACTCGGCGGATTTCTTATTCTTCTCGATTATGTAGAAGGACTTAGGTTTGCCGTTGCCGGAGAAATATTTTCTGAAAGACGCTTTCTTCGCTGGGACGTAATACGCCAAAGCGTCGAGCGAGTTCGGATGACTGATCGCCTTTGGCCATGTTGGCGTGCTCTCGACGTCCACTATATCATCGTCGAACCTCGCCTGCGGTCGGTTTTTCGCGAACTTTTGTAGGACAGGAATGTTCCAATGGTATACTCGGGCAGGTTTGCCGTTGCTTGTCATTTGTAGGGGTAAGGTTCTCGCGGCTGCCGGCGCCGGTTCTGCGTGGCTGTAGTAGCTCGTGTTAGGAGGTAGTTTGATGACGTACATCCTCGAGTCTCCTGTGGCGTGCCTCCTGCCTTGTTCGGCGAGTCGTTTCCTGTGGTGAGCGGCGGGTATCCTCAGCTTCTTCAAGCCGAGTGAGCTGAGCAGCTCGTGTGTGGAGGGCTCCAGCTTGTCCATGCTGTTGTCTGTGTTGGCGCTGGAGGCCGGTGACGGAGCCGCGAAGGTCGCCGTCACAGAGACCAGCAACACTAACGACCTGTAACAACAAGAAAGGAAATGTTAGTTTCTATTTAAGTCAATCAATAACTCATTGTTTTTCAGATGTTGTCTATAAGATAGACTAGGTCCAAATATTTAGCCACCATTATCCTCAATTATTGACGATTAATCGTAAAATGGTGGAGGTGAGAGACCGAGATTTGTAATAAAACTCGTTGACTGGACGACTGGTTCACATAATAGGGCTTTAAAGCAAGCAAGAGCTACGACCTACTTAATAAGGTAGTGTCTAATAAACATCAACACCACAAAAAGACCGCAGTCGCACATGAAGGCAAAGAAAACCAAACATAAATTCCTTATGACTTATTAAGTGTTTTACGACAAAATAGATTATTCTCCATTTATAAGGCTGTCTACAAACATTCTCAGGTTTCTTGCAACAAGCGTGCGCTGACTTCAAATTGTTTGCCGACTTTAGATGGAAGTTCTAAAGTTAAATAAAACCAAGAGGTTTGTATTATAGAGAGTTCCATAGATATACAAACCTTCTTGGTTTGTACTGTCTTGCCGTTGTCTGATATTTCAAAAGCAATTAGCATAGGTACGGTAGTTAGGCATTGTGTGCACTGAGAATTTGAGAAGCTTTTAAGTAATAAGTCAGACTGCGATTTTCGTCCAAGCTACTCGCAAGTTTTGTTTTACGATTCTTGGAAGATAGTAAAGCGAATGTTCAGTGTTTTATGTTGGAATATTAACTTTACAATGTAAATAGTTATTTATAGGCGTTTTGTATCACTTAACTAGACTCAAGTACAGGATTGAGGATGGAATAAATGTTTGCAACCAAATCTTTTATGCATTTTAATTGATAGTCTTTAGTTTTGAAAAAGCAGAAACAATGAAATGTCTTCCTCTTCATCATCTATAGTTCTACAGAACCTTCAATCTTACCATATCTGGTCTGCAGGTCATATAAATAAATAAGGTAGGTATACTAACTCTTTCAGAGTCATTATAGCTTGACTCTACGTAGATAGAGCAATCATGCAGTCCCATTTTATGTTTGACAAAAAAATTTAGCATTATCGCCGATTTTTCTATTTAAGTTATATACTAATTGACCTGTTCTGTTTTTTTGATTGATTTTCTCGCAACTACACGGAAAACTCTGCAATGTCGATATTGAGATAATGAAGCGGAAGGGACAGCGAAGCGAAAATGGTTATCTATAGGTACCACTAGGTCTACTGGTAGACTGCCTTGCTGGTCGGGCCGTCGCTAGCGCGATTGCTGAGCGTCGAAAGGCCTGGGTTCGATTCCTGGGTCGGGCAAAGTGTTATTGGGTTTTTCCGTCAGGAATTTTATCAGTAGCAGCCATGGAGTCTGGATTTGTGCCCGGTTGTTGGCAAAAGCCTCGCCCTCTATTACATTGGACTTAAAACATAACTGGCTAAATGTAGGTGTTCACATTGGTACACCTCTGACGAAAAATTTCGATTTGGGGAGGATTTAGAATGGTGTATGTGGTAACCGTTTTCCACTTGGTATCCCTTCCACCTTGTATCATATACACATAAGCATATTATTGTGTTACTGCAAGGCAAAGGCCTCTTTCATTCAACGAAGACAAATGCCACGACCATTAATCGCCTTGCTGGTCCAAGATGGCTAGACAGACAAATGTAACAATACTCTTTCCGAATTGTTAATTTCAGTCTTTATAACTCCGTCCGTGCTTATTGTACTTCATTCTACGCGTGTAGCCTGTGGGCTTATTGTACACTAAAGGCGTATAGCGCCCTTCGTGTCTAGTATAACAACGCATTTAGAAATGATCTCTGGCCGACTGGACTGCGTGATCGTTAACCGGTGCTGCAAAATGTCTGCTGGACCTGCAGCATAGTAACGTGGTGCCCCTTATTTCATGATTTGTATACATATGTATAATCTAGTTTACTAACTTAAAGTGAAATTGTTACTAACACTATGAGTTATGTTACTCGAATAAATAATTGAATTATTATTATTATAACATACAGGCATTTTATCATGGATCCCCATTGAGCCTCAGACCTAACGACCGCCATACATTCACGTCCTGTCTGTCATACAAGTGAATATCTTAGCGAGTCCGCATTAGCAAAATGTTTGTTTCTGCGAAGCGGACAATGTGTTGGAGATATGGCCGCCGGCCCTATGTGGGTTTATGGCCATTGGCCGTACGATCGTGTGCAGCCTGCTTAGTACTTAGTAGACTGTTAAGTTTGCTGGTTATAACCTCGTAGTGTTTGTGGTTGATGGTAATAGCTATAGTAGTTTGTCGTTATTGCTGGTAAGGCACGTTTGTCCCGGAAACTTGATCGACTAGAGCTGGAAAATCCCTGAGAGATATTTCTGGAAAGGCATGTAAAGCCATGTCAGCATTAAAACTCTACCACACCAGGTTAGGCACTAACCACAAGAAAAAGAAGAACGAAGCTGGAATTAACCTTTGAAATAGATTAGAGGAAATACGGGTTAATACAGTGCAGTTAAGTTCAGTTGGTAATGTAGGATTTGTTTAAAAATTTAAAGGCTTGGTTCCAGTCGTTTTCACAACGTCTTCTAGTGTGATTTCCACATGTTTTGATCTTCAGCGGTGCAGTTAAAGGGATTATTCGTCGTCAATGCAACTAATATGCATAATCATTAACAGTTTTACGGCATTACATCTAGTAGGTTACGCACACGCATAAATTAAACGTACATAATAGAATTCCTTCCTCACTGCCCATCCCATCTCATTGCTACAGACAGGTACCGGATAGCCCAGTGCTCCATTTGGCTCTGTTCCACTGCGCCTGCGCATCCGAGCGGTGGGCCACTTACAAACGTGATCGGAGTGGCGTTTGGATAACTGTTCATTAAGTTACTGTTTGTGTTTTCATTTGCTCATTAGGTTATAATAGTGGTAAATTTTTGGATAGGAATTTATGTGAAATGAAGTTGGAGTCAGATCTAAGACATTGGTAATGAGTTCAACATAACTGCACCGCTAAAGGTCTAAACATGTGGAAGTCACACTAGAAGACGATAACAAAATGACTGGAACCAAGCCTTTAATCTTTTGACGAAGGCTCAAACTGACGGCATAATGCTGACTGAGACTGAGAAAAAAAAATGATGATAGAGGAAATCTAGCAGTAAGATCTTCTAGGAGCCTTTTTATAAGACTTTCATTTAAGTATTCGTAAACGTTAACAGTGCCTTTTCTGTGATTTATCACAGAGGTCAATGTGACAAAAAATTGCAACAATCTATAGCTGACTCCACGATCATTCCAGTTTTTATTTGAACCCAATGGTCATACTAGTTGAAGAGCACGCGGTGTCTGGAAAACTAACGCCATTTGTTTGTACTGTAACAATCGAAGAAGAAAATCCTTTAATGCCAAAGTAGGTCCACAAAGAAACTAATGGAAATTATCAATTGTGGTGTCCTATAGACAAATTGCAAAAAAACGATGGACAGATTGTGTGAATACGGCTGCACCTGCACCCTGCAGGTATGAGACGGTGTTTAAATCAAAGATGACGGCTAAATGAGGTAAAGGAAGGAGAAAAGGAGGGTGATGAGGTGGCTAAAAGATTTTGGTTATCATAATTATATAGTCCGTCTAAAAGATTTAATGTGAAGACCTTGCGCGGAGGGTGCTAGCCATGCAAAGCTCACACCGAGACGAACTCGCCATGGTGGGATCCGGCGGACACGACGCACAGACTCCTTCAATGTTTGTTTCTTCGAAGTACGCAATCCGTGCCGTTTTTGTGGAAATTAACCACTATAAATAAACGCTCTCAGTGCCATCAACGTTTCATCTTCTAACCAACGACAGTAAAAGGAGTACCGTACCAAGAAGTACTTATACACGTGTAATGCGCCGTCATTACACAACATGGATACAAATAACACGTCGAAGCGTATAATTGTCGCCTCAGCGCCTCCGTAACGCGGCGAAACCGTTCCTAATCAATGTTCCCGAGAAATGCGAAGTAATGGTACGTTTCAGTAAGCAAATATGTAGTTGGATTAAGAGGACGTGGATGTAGAAATTGATGTTGATGATCTTGGAGTATCTTCGCATGCAGTTTTATTGATTAAGGTTGGCAATATGACAATTGACAGTGATCCTAATTTCGCAATTTATATAGGAGCACTGGCACTACTGGCAGTTTTCTAAATGGATGAAAATCATGAAGGGTAAGGAACGTAGACAGAATCATGAGGAGTGACAGCCTACACTGCACAGGGTAATATTCGAGTACGGGAACCACTTATGCAGAGTGTGTATGTGTGTGCCTCTAAAGGCAAAAGATGTCACCAATTTAGGTGCAGGAACAAAATGGCAGAGAATCTCCATCTCCATTTTCAGTTAAGGATCCATAAAATTGCAGTGCATGTATACTTGTATAGGGTAGGTACCTATTTAACTAATTAATATACATAAGAATTTAACTGTAATCTTATAGCTTGGTTAACATGTTTCTGATTCACGTCTCTGGAATTCATACCGTAGGTGTAGAACAAAAGGATCTCCGATATGGATATATTAGTACCTAACAGTATAAATATTTTATAGCTGTCTGCTGCAAAATGCGCTGGGGCTTTATTGGAGTCATATCAATACTAATCGGTGAAGCTCAATGTTAACTAACGGGTCATAAGTTTAAATGCAATTTACAATTGGCTTAAGCAAGAATGAGGTTACTATCCTATACCGCTGTACTAACTGCAATAGTATAAGATACAAAGGTATGTCTGTAAACCTGAAACTGTGAAATAAGAAAACTTTATAACTCGACATTTATTTCTCAAATTCTAAACTAATTCGCCTGAGGCATTCATCAAATAAAATAAAATTAAATAAAAATACAAAAACATTTATTATTCCTCCAGTCCATAGAAGTTTTTAGGTAAATCTTCCGCGATTTTGGCGGCAAAAGATTATCTATTTTGATTATGTCTTTTGCTCTTTGCTCGACGTCAAACTCATCACTGTCACTAGACATTCTTAATAAATTTATTTAAAACCGAACAAATTTACACTCGTCAAAAATTCTGAAATTTTCTTGGTCAGTTTTTACTTTTAAACCAGTCACAGACTAAACATTTAAAACGCATGGCGCCACCTTCTTTGCGGAAAAACCATGGAACTAAAACTCTCAACATTTTTGCAATGAAGATGGTCCACACTCCACAGATGATAATAGTAGTATATTTACTGGCTGTTTGAGTTTGTCTATGTCACATGAAGGAAATTAAAAAACTAATTACTTTTCACTCCTAGGGCAATATTGGCGTACTTTTAGAGCATGGGAAGTGAAAAGTGTATTTTTTAAGTGAGGACTAGGTGACTTGCCAGCTGCGATTGTATCTACTGTTGTTGAATGTCTATCGTTATTTTACCGATACACTCATACACATCTAGTGAGTGGGCCGACTAGGATTAGGTGCGAAATTCAGATGATTAATCAACGTTAATTTGAACTAATTGTTACAATTAACGCTGATTTTTTTGTCCCAAACCCCAGTTTTTTCACTGGCAAAGCATTTAATCTGTTGCACACAATGTTTTTGCTCCCATACAATACATATGGATGCACGTATGTATGTCAACAAATCTGTTAAAATAAATTGGCGTTACTTTTCACAACCGTAAAACTGTCTCCAATGTAAACAGCTTAATGTACATGGTAGATCTTCTATATCAAACATCTTCATTGCGGTTGCAATTTGCTGGTTCATAAACGTCAAATGTGCAATGGCGTCGCGCATGCGTACGGATATAATTTCACATGCAAATGTGATGGCCGATGGCTCCTGTTCTTGATTATTATGGTCTTGGAGGAGGGTCTTTAGAGTAAACTTAATTAAAATAGTAATTAATTGTAGTGACAGATTTTAAACCTAAAAATATTGTTACTTTTTGATTAAAATGCATCCCAAAATGAGTTTTTCATGTTATTATGTGATTAGTCAAACACAATCAAAAAGCTATTGAAATAGTACGTGAACTCATAAATTCCAAGTTGAAAAATCAGTTCAAGTAATAATTCGAAGTAAAGCCCGTATTCGCGACAAATTACGAGGTTGTTCCAAGTTGTTAAGGCCCGTTCAGACGTGCTCGCACGGTAGCGCGATCGATAACGATCGATAGCCAGCGTCCGATCTGAATAACATGGACTCATTTGCAATAAACTTTAATCCACACTGTACAGATTAAACGTTTATGTTATTCAGGTATGACAAAGTTTAGTTGGGTAGGTAACCTATTATTTGGTTAAGTTAAGACGACCAGAATTAAAATTAAAACATAATTGATCTGGTTTGCTCTATAAGTCTGTTACCTTTATCCTATCGATACATGGTGAAACAAGCTCTAACACTAGATATTAAAAATACGCACGTCAGGACTTAAATAAAAATTAATTACCCACCATTATCAGAATAATTAAACAAAAATATTTAGGTCTATCATCATCTATTTACGATCTAAACGTGCAGAGTAAAGTCCCGTTCAGACGATCGTTCCCACCATAAGTCAGGTGGGTATCGACGTTCCCGTAGCTAGCCGGGGGCTATCGGCAGCGCGTGTGGGCGGGTCCTAACACCGCTGACCGCTTGACCTCGACTCCCGGGTCGGCTCGGGGTCAACGCACTCTGATAGCTAGCCGCGTGCGCAAGTAATGCATTGTCGCCTGCACTTTGGTTTAGTAAGCTTGACGGAATGCCATTATGGAATTTTCAGTTTAGAAATATGGTCTGCGGCTTGCGTTGGGTGTAGTGACAGTTGACAGTCCCTTTATGTGAAACGCGGTGGACACGCTTTCTTGATATTTGTTCAAGTTGTGTTTTTGAAAGTGTAGTATAGGATGTAAACTAAACACTAGATTTATTCTGTTTTTTTTTTTAATTGTTTCAGGATATAAAATAGTACAGCCTACCTAAAGTTATCCTAAATGATCAGTCAGACCTTTTGCAGGAAATTCTTAAGCCATTGCCCGAATGGCGCAGCGGTAGTGAGGCTGCCTTGCATTCGTTGGGTCCCAGGTCCGAATCCCGGTAGGAGCAAATGTTTGTGTAATGAGCATGGACATTTGTTTCCGAGTCACGGATGTTTATATGTATAATAAGTATGTATTTACAAACAAAAAGTATCTATGTAGTATATCAACTATCTGGTGTCCACGACACAAGCCTCGTTGCTTAGTGTGGCGCTAGATGGCGCTGTGTGTAATGTCCACCGATATTTATTTATTTATTGCATCATGTTGGCAAAATTTGCTGCTCGTCGAAGAAAATAACGCAATGTCTATTGTTGGATTTGTCAAAATGACAAAGCATGGCATTGGGATTGGCAGTGTGTTTATGTGAACTGATGTAGTCCATCCATCAGCTCAGTAACGTTTGACCTCTCCTATAAAGTAGGCTGTAGAGTTTAAATAGCAAAACAAATTACTTTCAATAACCTGTACCTACCTACCTACCTACCTACCTACATGTAATTTAATCAAAAGAATTAATACGCAAAATCAAAACTAATACCTATAATTCATACTAACTCAATCTTATGTTTACAGTTTTATTGAAGCATAGGTAAACTTTAATTTAACGATGATTACATTTACGCAATTTATTATGTATTATACTGAAAAACATTCCTACTTGGGTTTTTTTTTTAAGTCAAATGTACCTATTAAGGCTAACTGTCCAGGGCCGCATTTAGTTTAATAGGATTATTAATTAATTAAATAGTTTATGATTACCCGGCCTCGCTGGTCTACTCGAGCATGAGGTCCTGGGTTTAATTCCCAGGTCGGACTAAGTGTTATTGAATTTTTAGATCAGGAATAGTAACTGAAAACTGAATTTGTGCCCGGTTAATGGCAATAGGCTTGCCGAATTTTACACGAGATTTAAGTTCGTGATCATTGTGAAATAGTAGCCAGACAAAGTACTTCCTAAAAACAAAAAGTTTGGAGGAAAAAATAATGAAGATAACTTCACCCATTAATGTTCAAGTAATCATTAAGTTATATTACGATTTTAATCTTTACTCCCCCCTTGAAGGTTTAACGACGGATCTGCAAGAATTCTAAAATTGTTTATAGCATTATCTCTCAAAATAATTTCAAAAAAATAAATGAAAATAATTTGAGACATTCAAGCATTCATATAATAAGTTAATCTTGATGGCATTTCTTTTTTGTTGCAGTTCGTAGATTTAATACAAGAAAGCCGCAAATCGTAAATGATGGTATAATAAATTAAAGGAGCTATTATTAAAATAGCAGAAGCTCTTTAGAGTCGGTATTAAAGTAATTATTCATAATTTTAGCTGCACTTTTCTCGCCACCGCGCCCCAGTTGGTAACATGACAACATTCTTCAGCGTCTTAAAACCAGTAATTTTGATATGTAATCGTCGAGTAATAAATTAAGAACTAATAAAAAACTGATAGCCGTTTAGCAAATGGGCTATTTAGTTAAACGTTTTCAGCTGTATTACTTTTCTTTAACAAGTTTTTATTAAAATTACTTTTATTTTTACTTGTATGTAGTTGTGTTTATAGTTTTATATTTACACGACAGGTTTTATTTTAAAAGAATCATTGATTGAACTTTGATACCTCATGGATTTACTTATTCAAGGAACGATTACAATTTCAATTGGACCGATATATAGGTTTTCTTTCAGTTCTATTTTCTAGCCTTTTCCAAACATGTCGGAGTCGGCTTCCAGTATAACAGGATTCAGCTGAATAGTGAATACTAGTATTTTACAGAGAAAATAATTGTGACCTGCATTGGGACAAGACAGGTTGGCGATTTTCTGTTTTTTTCTTTTCTTTTTCTCAGTTTTAATCTATAAAGTATTATAAAGTGAGTCACAAGACACTACATATAAACATGCTAGCCTGTCACAAAGAAAAGCTATGTGGTTAAAAAATTCTTCATCTTTTTTTCATTTTATCCGTCGACCGCATCATCGGTCAATGTCTTTCTGCGACCGCAGCTTCTTCATTTACTTCATTCTTATTTTCTTATAAATAAACGTCATAGACATAATAATGTATTATATTAATAGTTTTAATGTGTAAACTTGTTGCAATATTCAATAATGCATCTTAGCCACAATTGTTTCTTTTAATATTGGTACAGGTATTATTATATTGTAATACGGATAAATTGTGGAAGCGGCTCTGGGACTAGACAGTTGATATACTGTAAGTGTCCGCAGTCCGCAATCTGTCCGTACCGGTTTGACCGAACCACCATTTTTAGTTGAAAGATGAAAGAAGTGCTGTAGGCTGAAATATGGGTTTAACTGTGGATGTGGTTTTATTCAGAGAAAAAAGCCAAAACTTTTAGCTTAAGTCAACGTCTTTGATTTTACTTGGACTTTTAATTGATATACTGTAAGTGTCCGCAGTCCGCAATCTGTCCGTACCGGTTTGACCGAACCACCATTTTTAGTTGAAAGATGAAAGATGTGCTGTAGGCTGAAATATGGGTTTAACTGTGGATGTGGTTTTATTCAGAGAAAAAAGCCAAAACTTTTAGCTTAAGTCAACGTCTTCGATTTTACCTGGACTTTTAAAAAAGATCAGCTTTTCTTGTCCATCATCGAAAGCTTTTTGTTTGACAACTTGTGTTTCTACTTACAAAGCAGTTTTGAAAGGCTTTCGTTGCATCTTTTTCAACACTATAAACGAGAAACGTAGTCTTTGTTGCTGTGCCGATACCATAATCCACATAAGCTGACTCTAAATAAAATTTATAACGTTTATTAAAGAAAGTCTTGGCGATCCTTTCTAAAAATACAAAGCATTCTAAAATTGTTGCGAGCCCTGAGCGTCATGCATTTTTGTTCGTCAATTCAAGCCTGCCGGAAGAATAAATAAGTCATCGTTTTTATTTATTCTTATTCCTAGATAAAATATTATATTATATATAATATAATATTCTCAACAGTGCAATTATTAAAGAACTTTTTCATTTTTACTTGAAATTAAATGTGAAATTATCTTTACTACATAATCTTGAAGCCTTGAAACTGTAATTACTTAGACTAGGTAACTATTAATTCATTGACTTCGACTTCTTGATGATGTAAAATGCAGTAAAGCTGTGCAGTACCTAGTTGTTTTAATAATTATTTTTCAGAAAACTTAACGACTATTCTTACCTAAGTAGAGAAAACCTAGTAATTACTACTAGAAGTTTAACGTTTTATTTGTCTTTTACAATCAATTTATTTCCTAATAACTGGGCTATAATATTTTACACGGTTACAACCAGTTGATGTTTATTTTCTTAATTCATTATCAGAGATATTGGTAAATGAACACTGGAAACGGGATATTTACCATGTGTAAGTACATGTGTATGTGTGTATGTCCAGCGATATTTATCCCGTTTTTAGTGTTAATAGTGTTAGTGATAACGTCCGTTTAAAAACTTCTATTGGTAAATGTTTCATAAACTTAATAACTTACCTTCATTTGACTACACAACACCTATAATGTGTGTATTCAGTAAAACGTTTTAGGGCTCTCGAATCAAGAATGTAGAGGTTACGGTTAGTAGATTTCCACGTGTAAAACAGACTTATTTAGCTATTAACAAAAACTTAAATCGGTACAACAACAAAACTAACTGTAAAATATTTATAATACAATATTTTTAACACTTTTAAATCACGCTGAATAGTTGAAGCAACAAGGATAGCTGAACCATGCGACTTTTCTCCTCGCCGCATCTTTTTGTTCTAACTATGTTAATTTATTTGCGAATTTATTTACAGAGCCAAGTTTTTAGGCCGCTGCTGACGCCCGCCGACTAGCATGCAATGATTGTCCACATGCATGTTTAAGTTTATGTCTAGACTGACAATTAGCTTATTAGCTGGTTATTTAGAGCATAATAATAGGAGGGGAGCGGACTAGGGTCATATAACTGGGGTAGGTATGTTACGAGTAATTAGGCAAGTGACAGCTAAGTAAAAATTATGGGCTACTGAATAATTGGGTATTTTAAGACTTTTACTTAAACTTACTAACAACTAAGTAAATAACCAATCATTATTAGTATTCTAAGTTTTTCTCATATTTACACCCATCAAACCAAAAAATTATTAAAGTTTCACTTGCTACATGGAATTAATGACGATAAAAAATAAACAAAGATATTTTTACCGATTGAATAATTAAACCGAACATGAGTCAATGCACCCAATCTTACTGCACTGCCCAATTACGGCCCTGTGTCATATCTGTCATTCTAATGCTCGCGTGATTTGTCTATGCGCATAATTGTAACAGATTTTTAAAATATGCTAAACGTTCATTCCTCACGGAAAGATGTAATATTTGCAATTGCAAATGAATGGACGATATACATTACGCGGGAGACATGAGAAAATTTATGTTTCAATAAAAATGTATATCAAAGCCGCGTTGATTGCTAACGTTTAGCATATATTTGTTTTTAATTTGGTTGCTTATTAACTGTAATCACTACTGTAATTCAGATTTATTAATAAACTTTATAGTTCCTATTATGTTTTAGATTACGGTGGCAAGATGATCGGCCTCTAGTTTTAGTTGACATTAAAACGGAGAAAATGATAGCGGTTTTAAATATCAAACTACCGCTGATTTAATACGCTATCCTCGACAAACATAAAATATGACCATTTCTCCTAGTTAAAGTGGTAATAAAATCTCAACTTAAGGTTGTGTGGTTACAGACCATTTTCGAACAATGAGATGATCAAAATAAATATTATATAATATAGGTTATAAATAAATTTTACAAAGCAGCTTAACCTTTGCAAGCTTTATCATCGAAAATATTAGCTTCTTTTTTACTAATTGGGTTTCTTGAATCGCCACTAATAATACTTCATAACAAAATACAAGACTTATAGCTAATTATATAAATAATAATATGACACCGGTACTTATGCCTAGAAGACAATAATTCTGAGCTTCAGTGCCTCACGACTCATGGTTTCTAAGAGTGCGAATTTATTTAATAACTTCTACACCGAAAACCCAAAGTAAAATAAAACAATTTCAAATATCCCAGATTCCTTAAATCCAGCTCTTAAAATCATTATCCACCTATTTATCGCTTGCATACGTCCTGCGATCCCTAGTATTCGTGCGATGCTAACGAGGTGTGAAGCCATGTAAAGGGGCCTGTATCCCATGCCCTACAGGCGCCGGCGCCAATTAACCATTTATCTTCCCACCTTTTACCGCAAACAAGAAATAGAATGAAACTCGCTTTTTCCTATTTTATATGTTAAGTGAAAATAGGTTGGTTGTTGTTTTTTTTTTTTGTTTATGGTTTAATGTTTGGTTTTTCTTTTTTTAAAATTAAAAGGCTTTAAACCCCACAATATATTCGCATAACTCGGTCAAAATGTATGGAATAGCTGATTTTTTTTCGCGATCAGGGTTTGGTCCCATAGTAAAAGTTGTTCATAATGATGAGTACAATGACCCCTTAAGAGATTTCGTGTATGAATAGATACTTCCTAAATATATCCTTAGTGTGTTCATTCATTAAAACAACAATTTGTATATTTAACTGATGCCAGAGGTATATAGGATACTTAATAATAAATTTACCGTTTATTATTACGATGCGTAATGCTTAGCCGTTACAGAAAATAGTGAGCATTAAAGTTTGCTATTCGGAGGTTAACAATTTACAGCACAATGCTTGTTTGACAGTTACCTATTAGTGCTCTTCCCACATACATTTTAGTTTTACTATCATTAAAATACAGACACGTACCCAATGCTTGAAGGTAGTGAAGGTACCCAGTTTAAAAGTAGCAGAGGAATGTAAATCTTTAGATTGTTGGCAACTCTGCAATCCCTTTATTCCGTCATTACAAGTTCCTTATTTACTTGCAGGAGCGAGGATTCCAGAAAATTAAATTCTGTATTCTGCCTTTCTTACGACAGTCGATCGCACAGTGGCTCAAGATTGACTCGTCGTGTCTCCACAATGGCTTGTAATTGCCTTATAAGTTCTGTAAAACAGAACATTGCGAGGGAATGTTGCCTATTTCCATGTTTGTAAGAGTTGAGAGTCGTCCGAGGCGCCCGCGAACGAGAATGAATGAACGACAGTAATTGATTCTCAAATTTAGTGTATTTCTTTGTACGCAAAAAAATACGCGTTCAGAAATTGTGTGTTAATCAGAATCCGAATGAAACTGAAACCTGTTATTCACTTCGCATTCAATTAAGACTAGAGATTTAGTAGAGAAATAAAGTATCCTGAGATAACACCGCTAGAATTAAGTGAAAAGAAATCGTATCTCGTTTGTTTACCGTAGAAACTACAAACGAAATAAATTAAAAAGAATAATGGTGTTCATTAGAGTTATTTTATTTACTAGCTGTCTTACTCGTAGGCAATAAACACCAAGGAAATAAGTAAAATAGTTATCGACTTACAGTACGGATAAATATTTAATAACAGTCAATAAAAAACTACTGATTAATAAAACCAATGTTAATTTAATTCATATTTAATCCAAACAAATGTACTTTTCGCGTGCACTTACAGGAGAGCTATAGAAGTGAATATTATTATCATTCACTTGTCACAGTGCCGCCTACGCGACCATCAAGAATAGTTATCTTGCAAGCACTTCTTATTTATTCCTGGCCAGTTGTATTTGCATAAAAATTCGATACAACCTCTTTGGTAAAGATTCCATCTATTGCTTAGAGGGCACCACTGGGCACCAATTAGCACTCAATCTTAACACCCACACGCAGAGGCGTAAAAATAGCTAGGAGAGAATCTCTAGGCACCGAAGAACGGAAGAAAGCTTAGTTCAACATAATAAATCAGTAGGAATACCATGTATGTTCTGCTTAATACTTAGATAACCGTCCAATTAATATACTTTTCATCCCATCTATTCGAGAAGGACGACTTGGTTCGCCTTTAAGTGCATCCAAAGGTGGTGTTTTCTATAAGAAACTTTTAGCGGACAGTGATGAGTTTTAATCCTCTTTATAAGTGCGCCGCAATTATCTTTGACGTGCATTTTTGAATTTGGAATATAAAAAGAAATTATTTTTGGCTCGGGTGATGTGTACTTTGAATCCGTCGCTACGTTCAGGATTCTACTAAAGAATCCCTCGCAACGCTCGGGATTCTACTCTAGAATCCCTCACTTCGCTCTGGATTCAAAAAAGCGCCCTCGCCGTAAAATATTATTTTGCTCCCTTATCAATCCCAATCCAAATCAAATATGAAGTTTACATAGCCATTTTGCTCATAAATGGTTATAAAAACCACTTAACAAGTCTTTAAAGACCTGTTAAGATGTTTTTCAGTTGCAGTATGGGAACCCAGAAAACGCCGGAGGCACTGTCTAGTGAAGTCATTGATAATTATTTAGATTAATACCTTCAGGTTCAGCCATCAATAAAGAAGATCCTGTATTAAGAAATACATAATGATTTAAACCATATTTATCTTAGTAACATGTAAAGGGAGGGCCTGAGGCTGAGCTTCGGATGATGTTTTACTACTTCAAAATTATTCACATCCACTACTGCCCTTTTATTATTGGGTATTAAAATGTTTTTTTTTTTTTTATTAAAAATGTGTTTTGTTTTTAAGAGTAATTTATGACGACGCCTGCGATGCACTCGGTCCCCGCCCTGACTGATAATTCAGTTGCAGACCGTGTGAAGAGTTTTAATCAGCCTCCGGCACTCTTCACACATTTATTAAGTAACACAGGTTTGGAACTAGAAAACCTGTGTTTACTTAATCTTGAAGGAAATATTTACAAAAGTTATCGACAAGCTTCGAAAACGAAACTGCTGCATAGTATCTATTTATACTACTAAATTAGTAAGTAAGTACATTCATAGTATTATAAAGGATCGTGAATATGAGAGAGGTTTGAGGAACTCTCGCTTATGTATAGCACCGCGAGTCCTCCTGTCTAACCTATTCCGCAGTACGTTCTCGAAATAGCTTTTTATAAATACCGTGTGGGCACACTGGGCTCTCGACCGGTTCTGCCATGTTAATTGCTCCCCTCGCACATTTAAATTTGTTTATTTATATCTAATTGGCTTTAGGCGGTCCGCGACCGCGAGTCTTCCAGCTGGCCTGCGCAACCACCCTGATGCCCTAGCACAATCGTACGACAGTAACGTTTAGAATCCAAAAAATTAAAGAAAAAACTACAGGATAGAATTTATAGTTCTGTACTGTAGTTTTTTTCTTTTAATTTTCTGACAAGCGTAATAAGTATCGACAATAAAGTGTTGAAACTAAATAAATATTACGTCCAAAATATGCAAGTATTTTCAGCTTTATAAAAACTCAGTTCTGGGCCAACACAATAGGGTAGATGACCAAAAATTCAAATTAGTCCGTCAGATAGATTTCCAAAAAATATTGGACACATATTTTATCTTTTTTCACGTAAGCAATTAATTAAGACGATACAGTGCGTCGAAAACTCGTGTGACGTCACATTTGAGTATATTTTACTCAAATGACGTCACAAGCCCCCACTCATGATCTTTGACACGTTTTATCTTCGTCAACGTTTATCAATTTGATAAAACATAAAACACGCATCCAATATTTTTCGATAATCTAACTGACGGACTAAACAGAATCATATTTTTTTCAGTCAGTCACCATCCCTAATTCGAACTTACGTAATTATATATTTACTAAACTAAATATATTTACTCCTTGGGTTCAAGCTAGGCCCACTTTGGTCTATCACTTATGTCGGCGAATGCCACAGACTCAGCTTGTAATCCAGGCATACTTAATTGAGATAAGAGTCTTGGCTCGTAAAAATATTTGATATCCTTCTTTTTCCAGTAGGTATATCTAGAATTCAGAGCATTCGTAGTATTGCTACTGTGAGTCGCGGTTAATAATGTTACTTATTAACGTAGCTATATCCTACTAGATACGGTATAACTTAAACGTTTCTACATTTATCACTATGTGAATATAGTGATAAATGTAGAAACGTTATATTAGATTAGTGAGAGGCAATAGATACTGTGAACGTAGGATATGAAGGTGCAGTTACGCTCTTAACCAAATGTTGCAGTTCAAGGTAACTTTACATGTAAGCTGATCCTGAATTTTTCACGAAGTATCAATAAATGGTCCACCTCTGTAACAGTCATTACACTTCCATGCACGATACTGCGATGGGTGATAACAGGGTTGTGATTTAGTCAAATGTCACTTATATCCGTCAAAGGGGTGATTCTACCCGTCGTACAAACACAGGTCACTAAGTCAGCACCTTGTGAAAGACCCAGACCCAGACACCCATACCTACCTACATGAGGATTTACATCTGAAGAAACCTGCAGCGCAGTCCTTTGTTTCGAAAGTACATACTACATAAATCCACAATTAAACCTATTGTATCAACATTATGATATCTCCTAATTGACAGGTAAGTATGTAGATAATAACCTGTTGTGTCCCGTTGTGTCGTAGTCTGCTAAGCAAATAAGTTATGCTAATATTTAAATTTTAATGAGCCACCTATCAAGTCATTTCGCATAATTATGCAGTTATACGATGTCGCCATTGCACTTTATTTTTTATTTGTTTAAAAATAAACAACATTTCGATATTTTTATGGTATGTACCATAAAAATATCGAAATGTTGTTTATTTTTGTAGTATGACAGAAAACTGATATATTTTTGAATAAATTATATAGCGGTTTATATAATCGTAGTTATTTTACTATAATCTATACTTACATAATACACAATATAATATAATATATAATAATATTATAAAGAGGAAATATTTGTATTTTTTTATGTAACGAATAAACTTAAAAACTACTGGACCGATTTGAAAAAATCTTTCAGCAATGGATAGCTACATTATCTGCGAATAACATATATATTTTATATTTACATATATATGTATATTCTATATTTTATCCCCGTACTCCTACTGGATCGGGAACTACTCGAGTGAAACCGCGTGACGTCCGCTAGTTATTAATAAAACAAGACATTATTGAAAAATGTTGCATGACTGCTCTAAAAAAAGAAATTGAAGAATCCGCGAGAAAACTGTATAACATAATACGAAACAATCAAATATTTTCTGAAGAATGATTATAGTTTGGACGCACAAACATCCCATTCCGAGCAAAAAATTCACTTTCGTTTACAATTATCTCAATTATATTTAATTTGTAGTAATAGTTAGTCGAGTTACTCAAGTTCCTTTAACTACTGCATGATTCATTGAATCGCGTCGATCGATGTTGCATTTTATTGGATTCGATACAGACTTGCTTCGCGTCGTCGGCGGTTTAGCTCTACGTGCCCAATGCAGCCCACCACTCACGTCTGAACGGTTACTTTACTATTTTGTTTACGCTCAATTTGAAACATCGCTTTTACTTACAGTAGAAAAGTTCAACTTGACGTTTATTTGTTCTTTGCTTAAATGTGCATTAATGCTGGCTGGAAAGCCATAAGCTAAGCTTAACATACACGATGGGATCAACTTTTTTTTTAAATCGGAACTTTAATTGAAGTGGATTTTATTGTACATTTGTATGGACATTTGGCAGACCGCTCCGGACAGCATGCCCTGCCAGTGTTCGAAACTTGTACATCCTGGTTGATCACTGAGTAATAATAATAATAAAAATCTTTATTTATACAAATACCTTCAACATTGCTTAAAGAGTAGGTCACATAAATTTCAGTGAATTAAAGGTCATACAAATAGAGTAACCCTGACTCCCAAACTAGGAGATCCTGTGACTTAGGAGTCAGTGTTCTGCTGTCACTATGATACAAAAACCTTTTACTAAAAAAAAGTGTGGTAACAAAATCTTGGCAAAAAAGAAACAGATTAGAAAGTACAATAAAATTATTTTAACAAAGATTAAACTAGGAGTGAAGGAATTTATTAAACGGAGTTGTATATGAGTGTGCATGTGTAGGTAATTGTATAAAATCTATAATATAAAATCCTTCGATGATGGACCGACAACGATTCTAGCACAATAACAAACATTTTTGTTATTTCCTAATATTTACGTTATATACGTAAGAACGGAATGAAGTTTACAATTCACCATGTTTCATCTAAAAATCGACTAAACCAGTTCTGCATTTTAGTGATTGAAATAATTCAAATAACATAAACAGGTTTATTTACCGGTTGGAATATAGGTCACGAATTCACGATATCACAACTTATAACGGAATTTAAAAATAAACTTAAAGCTTATATGAATAAGCTTTAAGTTTATTTTTAAATTCCGTTAGTTTATTTATGTGAGTGCAAGCCTGACGTTAAGCTGATAAATATGGATCTTTATTAGAATAACGAGACGGTCTCGACATTTACGGGAGTTTAATACATAGGTAAGCAGGTATTTGTGGATAACAAATGTTATCGTAATACCATATGGAGAAGAATAAGAAAATGGATCTCGAATAAGTTCTTCTGCTTGATTGAGAGGTTCTTTGCAGTCCGCATTTCGATAGATTTTATTCTTAGAATTCTGAGAACTGCGTTTAACGAACTTTTAATATATTTACTGTTTGATTGAACATTTTTAATATATTTTATAAGTATCTTTTTTTTATAAGTATATAGACTTATTTCCCAGCATTTTCTCCACACTCATGCCGATTTTCAGTTATAGGTACAATGCAACGCATTTTCAAGCCTCCATTTTCCGACAAAAGCATTAAAAATTAAAAGTGTTCTCATCAGCTGCCATGGGAAAATTCTAAATTGAGGCAAGTCTGCAGTCGACTAAACTGATCCCCGATGAACACATTTTAGGCGAGTCGTGCGCAGACCTGACACCCGGCCTATTAGCTGTCTCGTTGGTTTGTTATTATTAGTCCATAGACAATGTAGTAGCACTAATGCCTTTATTTATTTATGTGGGACTAACTTCAACGACTGTCAGAGTAGTTGTTGATTGAGAAGGTTGTACATAGGATGATAAAATGAATGAGCATTTCATTACAATGCTACTAGGCCTTTTTGGCTTGAATCACTTTTTCAGGAGGTGTGGTCATCTGGTGGAAATTGTATTGGAAAAACAACATGGCTTCGTTCGAACTATGACCACACGCCAAAAGATGAATTAAAGTATGAATATAGAAATGAATGAGCAAGTCAGCTTCGTGAATTAGCATTTGGTTTTAGCAAGGAGTGGCCAATCTGTATGGCACACCAGCGGAACGACACTCGAAATCGACAGAAGCATGTGCAGTCAGTAGAAAAAAACTAACGAGTTCCATATTTAAATCATCACAGATAAGCAACAAACAACTGCTTCATTAAAAATTCAGATTCGCGCGCAAATGCTTAAATTAAATTCAAAATTAGAATGTGGTCATTGAACTTGTTTGTTTCTTTTTAAACTGTTGTAGGCGGGAAAATTGACCCGTTAATTATTTCCTCCACATTGTAAAAAAATATCATGTGTAAAAACACGGGTGTTTTTTTTTGTCGTCTTAGCACCTAAGTATTTCCTGGTATTTATTGGATTTTCTTGGTGCTTTACGTAGCGTGAACGAATGGCATAGCTTCCTATCTTCAAAATTGTTAAGAGCTAATTGATGGGGCGTCTGTCGTGAGAGCATGCGATGTGTCATCGGTAGCAATTGAATTGTCTTACGAGATATGTGTCCCGTTCCGCATGGAGTCGATGGAGCATTTTACAAAGTAATCGGCGATCGCGGATTTTTGTAAGATTGTCGCATTTCTGATTTGCCAACGACTTCAGCAGTGTGGTGTGGACTATACGGGGTTCTTCAACCAGGAAAGTTGATTTGGTAAGCTAACGAATTACTAATTAATAAGTCATTTTTAAAAGAAAACGAAAGGGTAGCGGGTAAGCGTGTCGAAGAATTTTCTGAAACTCAGTCTGGCATCTTAACTTTCTCGATCTTTTCAGAAGGAATGTGATTGATACGCGATACTAGAAAACCAAGATTAAAACTGTGATATACGGTAAATATTACATACATAAATATTATGTACATAGTATTTCATATTATTCTTTCATTCTATGCAGATATAAGTATAAGTCACTGATTATGACATGTTTTGTTTACGCACGTATGGAAGACATATATTGCGGCTACTCGATAATGGTAGAGGAACAATGATGGTTAAATTCATATGTTCTATGCTCCTAGACCATTACTAGGAGACTAGTGTTGACTTCACAGGATTTTCCTCAAAAAGTTCGGGCAATTAAATTAATTTTAAGTCAATTTCCTTTTTTTCTACTAATTATGGTTGTCTTTCAAAGATTGACGTAGCAGGAAATATTTAAAGTAGCTTATTGATATTTAATTTGTTAATACGTGAATCAGATCATTGTTTTCAAGAAAATCTTAATTGCAATCTTCCTCATTCCCTCCAAGATACGTAAGGTATGTGTATCCCATATCTCGATCACGATTTGAAGCACACAAACGGATTAGTGCTTGATTCCGAATAACATTATCATGAGTGTGACGAAAGCAACTGGTTTCAGCATTTTCAAGTTGGTGACACAAGGACGGGGCCAAACCGGCGGCCGAGGTCGGCGACCGGGCCTAGCGGGAACGTAGCCATACGACCGTACCCACTTAGCGCGGGCCCGCAAATGTACATACGGCCGACATGGCCGAATACCTCATTACTGCGAAATGTGTGAACCTGACTTAATCATCCCGCAGTGGGTCAACTTGCCGTGTACCCATCGTAAACTACACGACGTTCCAGCTAATCAGGAAGTAAGGTTCTAGCTTTATTATCACGGCGGCTAGTTCTTAGATTTTCTTTTTGTTTTCTGGGCTTTTTCTCCGGCATTTTCTTTATCGGGGTGAGAGGTTGCTTTCGGTCAATTAAACCTACTTTCTGCTTTTAACGTTTTCTTGCCAGTCTTTTATGTGAAGTTGTAAAATAAAAGACTGGCACGAATTCCTTTCCGTTTGCAGTACCAAGCATTCCTTTAATCTGTACTCATTTGCCTCCACAATATCGCACAACAGAACGATCCAGTTTACCTACAAATCGGCCATATGCGTCAGCTGTATTGTGGACGGGGACCGGTCGGCGATTCCGATCATTTCCAGCGAACTGCCCAGTGCCGGGTGATTCATTGAGATATCAATGGGAGCTTTGTTGTGCAAGCTCTCATGGGCAGTTGCAGGAAGCTTATTGAAAGACATGTTGTGACTTTTGCAAGTGTTTATTATATTATAGCTTTAGAATAAATGATTGATGGACAGAAATATAAATGTTTCAGTGAGATTTTTACAACATTGCTTAGAGAGAGAGCGTTCATTTTTGTTGGTTTCGAGTGAATGATTCTGAATGAAAGACAAAAGTTAACAGAAAGAGAAGCTTCTACGTATTGGACAACTTCCAAAGATTCAAAATCTTACATTCTTTCTAAGTCTGGAAGCGTGTTTTTTTTTTCAAAAACAACATCAACAGTTTTTAGTTCATCCATTCATAATTTTTCTTCCGAGTTTAAAATCACCCACATTGGCAGATTATTAGCCAATCGCATTCAAAGTTTTTCGTATGTCTAAAACAGCTTTCAACAAAATTCACATGAGCTTTTCGATAGAGAGCTCTGATGCCAACAAAATCGATTAATGACTACTCTACCAATAAAAGTTAAAAATCTATTGAATAAAATGTCACTTTGTCTACGTCCTCGGGAATTGATTACCTACACTAATAAGTATCGGTAAATGATAATTGCTTGGGCCCATTCGCGTTTATCGTGCGCTTGTTGGGGGTCTCTTAATGGTGGCGTTGCAGCATTGTCGTGAATGCGCATACGCATACCAATCGCATTTAATCACGCGCAGCCGTGGTGTGACGCGCAGTTGTATTGTGTGGCCCTTATTAACTTATTGGTGGTAAAACATGGATTTTGTAGAGCTTATAGTGAGAAGTATTGTTTTGGGTCAGGTTTTTAATTTAAAAGAGATATGGTTTTGTTATTTAGATTACTGATAGTGTCTTTGGCACTGGCAGGAACCAAATATTGTCGATGATTATATTATCACTACATATTATAAAACAAAGTCCTCCACCGCGTCTGTTTGTCTGTCCGTTCGCGATAAACTCAAAAACTACTGCACCGATGTTCATGCTGTTTTCACCAATCAATAGAGTGGTTCTCCAGTAAGGCTTTAGTGTATAATTTATCAAGTTTTTGAATACATTGGCTAAAATATAATGATATTTGTTGGAGGTGTCGAAAAAATAAGCCATCTGAGAGCTTTACTTTTGGTCGCGATAACCGAGATCCACGGGGGCGAAGCCGCGGGCATCAGCTAGTTTTATATTAAAATACTTCATTGGAAACTGATTGCACACTTTAGATAAAAAAGCAACCACAGGGTCCCATTCAATGTTAGACGACATCGCAGCACACCAAGGCAAAATTTTGGGATGAGCTAGACTCCTACCGAAAGAACTGGTCAGAACTAACAAAAGAGAGATTCTTGTGGAAAAGGGAGAAGTTAAGCAAAAGCCTCCCTCCCCACCTTTGCTTAGCAGTGAGGCAATACAAATTACATCGTTAGTTGGATCTTGTTCACCATTATAAATCATGTCGCCCTCTGATCAAATAGTGCTATCTATATTATCATTGATAATTCTTAGTTTTCTTTCCAAGAATGTAACTACCACGTTAACGAGCTAAAAGCTTTAAAAACAGCACCTACAAGTATTCAAGTCAAGCCGATATCCCTTATTTTTTCTTGAAGCAAGTTGCATTGATTGCCCGCGCCACTGGATTTCTTCGTTCAGGCTTACCCATATTATAATCTACTAGACTAGGGTTACCTTCCACGTGCATTTCCCGAACATGTCCATCTTACTGACTAGGATTTGGTCGGGTCTTAGTACAAAATCAGCAAAACACAAACAATAAAATACTGAAAAAAAAGAGATTAAAAAATAAAAAATCTTTTTGGTCAGTACTTTTTGAATTGTGAAATGGCAACCCTATACTAGAGTCACTTGTCAATACTTGGAGAAGCCAGTTTACAAACTAGTATCTAAGCAATGTTCTTGTTTAGCACAGATGGGTCAATCACACCTGATATGAAACGCGGTTAGTTTATTAACTTAGTTAAAGTAAAATTCACTTAGTTAAAGTTTAATTCTCGCAGGGCAAGTGATCTTATGGCTAAAGTGAGTGAAAGTACATTTATTTTAACTTATAACAAAATATTACACCACGCTTGCAATCCCCAAAAGGGCTTTAAGTTTGTCATTTAAGTTTGCAATCCTAGTTAAAATAACATAAAATATGTTCATAATCCTACAAATGGCACCACTAATACAGCAAATGAATTAGATGCGCCACAAGATACCGTGCACTTTATGAGGTCTACCTCTGTTATTGTCTCTGATCCGCCGGCTGATAGCAGCATTGTGCCGTGCTTTATGTGTCTGACATCACTGACACTTTAATGTATTGTTTCGTGCCAGTGATGCTTTTAAACTTAAGTTTGGTCGCAGGTATGAAGGACAGAGTCCACGTCTAGTACGTTTAAATTATAAATGAACCTTACACAACATTTGGCAGTCTCATTGTTATAGGAAATGTCAAGTCCTAAAGGATGGAATACCATTACTTTGATTTACCTAATCTTCAGTAAAATTAAAGCAATGCACAATTACATCATTGATCCGGCTGGAAGGACCAGAGGATACAAATCAGCAGCACACGCACGTGCATCGCGTCCGGTGCCCAGCGGATGGCTTGCCAACTCATTTGATTGGCGGTACCAATGGAATTGATTCCAGAAATTAGCTTTTTTCATAAAATTGAAAATTACGGAGTAACGCGACTAGATTATGTTTTATATAAATCGCGCGTCGGTGGTCCCGCCAGTCAGTATGTACATAATTTAGTTCGAGACTTAAGTAAATCTCTAGATTCAATTGTGCTGAATATGAATGTCTTTAAGCCCTAGCTTAATATAGAGCTTTTTTAGTAGAGTAAATAGCTTTATTAGTGCCTACACTAATAAAGCTACTTACTCGAGCTTGTGTTTTCCCCTTATGTATTCGTTTAAATGAATGGCATAGTGAATTAAAAACTTACACCAACCAGATTACATAAAGCGATTCCTTCTAGAAAAAGAAATCTAGAAATCATTTAATTACTCAAATAAAAAAGTACCGACTGTCTAATTTATTACACCAGAATGTCATCGGTCTTTTTACTTTTAATTTGCAAATACAATTTAATTGCTTCATTAGGCCTGTTTGTTTATCATTAACACGCGGACACGAGACTGACTTCAAACACAATTAAATCGATTCAACGTAATCGATTTAAAACTAGATCAACTCGTTCGGTAGCTGATAGCTTTCGCTGCGTTCATGAATACATGTATCGAGCAGATCTTGATCTGAGCGATTGTTATCAGTAAACGAACCAATTGCTTTAAAATGAGATACTGTTTTGATAGATTCGTGATTATCACCATTTTATATAATGTGTAGTCAAGTTTATTTTAGTAACTGAGAAAGTTATTTCTTCGTAGCAAACGTAAGCGATAATGACAGAAAACTTATTTGACTTCCGTAGAAAAATAAAAATACATCACAGAAAATCTGAACACACAGTATCGATGAAATGTCAAAGAAAACTTCTAGAGTGTTTGTTTACATCTAAACTCTGAACGAAAACAAACAACAACCGAACCATTTAATCAAATAGCAGCAAATAAATAACAAGAAATATAGTGTAAAGCGTCATTCAACTCGAATACGAAACTGTTTACGATGCTTTTATTCTAATTCGTAAAGAAGTTCGCTCGTTATATCTTCGGCTCAAGAAATCGATCTTGTTTCCCCACACAATGCCTGTCAATTGGCTAGACAGTGTATTCACTGTCGGTACACGAAACAACCCCACCTCCGTCTTTAATTCTTAATCAGACATGTATACCAGCTAAAGCCGCTTTTTCCACTTCTTCTTTTTCGTCTTGTTATGCAAGAATCTAGATTCTGCCAATACAATCACTTTCACCAGTGAAAGGCTTATCTTTAGCTGAAGATCAATAAAATGATAAGACGTGCTGTGGTGCATTCAGTTTGTTGCAATAGTAAGGTCGCATAGTTCAGGTTCTTACTTTTTCTCGGATTAGAAACTAAAAATAGTCTGTCTGGTTTGTGGAATTTGACGTCTGTTTATGGTTGGGGAAACAGCGTTAGGAATTACGTGTTTTCTCCGGTAAAGATCTGGTCATTTCATCTTTTCCGTAGAAGTTGTGATTAAGGTGACTAATGTGCTGAAGTTGGATGTGTCAAGTGGAACTATGTCATGCTATATTCAATCTGCATCATAGGTATACTCATCATGAGCCAAAGTATCTCTTGGACAATATGTTTTTATCACCCCGTTATCCGATTCATCAGATTGATGATAAAATCGTCATTGTTTGACCATCAAATAGGGAATTTTCATCTTGCCATTAAACTAAGAAAATAATGTTCATAACATGAATTTTATTACACAAACGTAAAGTCAATAATTATATTTTTATGAACAAAACACAGATGTAAAAAGTTAATAGTATTCTATTTCTGTCATGTCCGATGACGGTTTCCCGGTATTTTCTGTCTATGGTTAATTCTACACCAGTTAGCAACCGAGCATGCTTGCCATTTATTTTGTTATTTAGATTTTCTATTCCCTGTAAGTGTTCGAGAGTATGACTGGTTTAATTTTACCGTATTTCAAGGAATCCAGAAGTTTTCATTGAGACACGCATTAAGCTGTATCATGTTAATCAGTAACAAGGTTATCGAGGTTAAAAAGCCAGTCGTTCCATGTTAATACTATTGTACTTGTCAGCTGAATCTCATATGACGGGAAGCCAACCCTTAAGTAATTGGGAAAAGGCGTATGATGGAAATTGATAACCTGCGAAGACAGCAATAAACAAAAGCAAGTCTGGGTGGCCACTGGCCATAAATACATACCCAATCATTTTTAATAGCAGTTCATTGAAACGTCAGACGCGGGCCAGTAGCTGACTCATAAAAACGTCTATGAGAACCTTCTAGCATACAATTATTAGTTTTAATGTAAACGGTACCACCCCGGGGTCGGGTAGCCACGGTACCCCCCGCCTGCCCCTTGTGGTCACTCAACTTTGTTTTTCTACTTACGCACAGACAACACTTCATTCTGCCTCGTTGACTTTCTCAAGGGGTTCGGTTTACAAGCAAGTTTTCTAAAAGTTGGCTAGAGTTTTTATCGAAGTTTGCACGAAATTCATACATTGTTTGTGTATTCGTGTTTATTAGCGTTACGGTATGCGGGCTGCATGTAGAGTGTTCGACAAACACGATAGGTACATCTTTATTTGATTTGTTGTGGGTGTTGAATTTGAGCAGGTATTTTGATTAAATGTGAAGACTCTAATTTTATTGATGTTGACTTCCCTATAAGGAGAAATTAATGAGATATGCGTTTGCTCTCGTCTTGTTATAAGTAAAACATTAAAAGACTCGGCCTTTGCCACAAATTCCATCAATACGTACTTAAAGTTTGTAAGTTTCGATGTGGGTAATCTTCGGGACTACTGACCCGGTTCCGATTTTTTTTTTCACTAATGGGAAATTATCAATTATCATTAATTACATTATCCGCGTGTGTCATCGGCTATATTTAAAACGTTTTTGGCATAATTTCGGACCATAACGCGAGGGCCAAAAGTCAACATAAAATAACGTTTTCGCGGAATTTTCACTGCCACTGAAAATCCTAGCTTGCATTCGCTTGCTTCACCCAAACTATCACAGTACTAAATCTATCCACTGAATCACCATTAACAATATACTCTCAAATATAGTGAGACACGCGGAAGTCGCCTACACGAGGTAGTAGCGGACAACGACGCGACGTAACTTTACGCGCGCGCGCAGAATGTTACAATAACCATTTGACCAACGCGGACGCAACATCCGAGTCCTCCCGACGCATGGCCGGACTCCGGCCTTTATCTACAGTCCTTTATCAGCATACACCTTATGACTAAGCAAATAAAGTTCACTGTGATGCAAAATCAGAGGTACCATAACAATGAAAGGACTTACAGCTTCTAACAATTGGGTGCTTGGACACCATGAGCTGACCATATAGGACCATAACACTGTCATTATATCGTAAGTACCATGGCTTGAAGGGGATAGCTATGGTGTATAGCTTCATAGCTTGGTCTTGGTAGTTTGATAAAGTGTGACTATTGTTTATGATCTTTGACAGTTGTGGTAAAAGTACCGGGTCCGTGGCTTAGGCCCTCAGTGGTCGAGGCACGTACCTTGTTCTGTAAAGGTTTTAAACGAAGTTGTAAAGTTAATGCCAAAGTCGTCGTATAGATGGAGAATCGATCACCCCGGGTCCTAAATTGCAATCATAAATCGATTTACGACGTCCAAACGCAACTTGATTGATCGCGCTAGCATTTCAAATTCATGACTTGACTCCACTTTCGGTAAGGACTAGTCCTTCGACCACTGACAGAAATTACTCAAAAGTTTCGCTGAAAAAACCCTTGTCTCCTCTTTCCACATCATCCAAAGCGGCCATATTAAGTTCGTTGATCCATCAAACTGTATTTGTGTTCCTAATACCTCCATTTACCCAAGTAAATAAGAACGAACTATAGGCAATAAAGCCTAGTTTTAGTATTACTTATTTATCTTGGAGAACGGTCAAAAAAGCGGTTTTCTTATGTGTATACCGCCATAATGACTCAATAACTGCAAAACAAACAGAAGCTGCGCCTGCGCGGAATCTAACTCGTTCTATTTAGCTTTTTACGTGATCATGTATACTGGAGTTTCTCACGGAGCTATGGCTGGACATTAGAGGACGTCAATGAGAGCGGACTATGTCAGGTTATGTACGGGAATATAAATAAATAATATTTAAGTACTGTAAATAATATTTCAGATTCGCTTAGATCTATGTCAAGTTCTTTTAATTTATAAATCATGCATGTATCATCTCAGTTCATCAGCATCTTTTTATTGTTATTCTTAATTAAGTATTTTATTTAATATTTTTATCATTTCTTATTACAAAATATGTTTCTTTTAATCTGTGTTTTCTCTGTGCTAAAACTTGGATTTGTCTCTTATATTGTGTACATGACTTTTCCTTTTCAAATTAATAAATAAATCTTTTAAGTAATGCGTAGATTAGTAAACCACAATATTTCCTAGTCACCACAAGTTTTACAATTGCATCCTGAAACATCCAACGTTCTATTCGCAAACCAAGAATCTATCAATGCACATTTTAATGTCAACCATCGACCATTGTGAGCAAAAGCTATAAAACATTTAAAACGTCCAAATTCACAAACAAAATGGCTTCAGGGAAGCCCATACAAACTGTGCTCCCTAAGAATTTCGTCGTTCCGAAGTCTGCATAGGTATGTACGGCCGCTCGTCTATAAATCTAAATATTTTACTCCACGCTGTTTTATATACATAGAGTATGTGAGAATTGATTTTTTAAAAGGACATTAGCATTCAAAGCGTTTCGCTATCAATGTCCTACCATACCAATGAAGCTAGTTCGCGAGAAATTAATACTAGGAGACGTCACATAGATTTTATCTTTACCATGTTTTGCGTTAAATGTACCGTTATGGAGGAAACATTTTGGAAGATTTTTTGCAAAGGATATCGTGTACAGCCGTCAAGTAGTCTGCAAATACTCGTATATCTGTTAGACGTTTCATGTTCACCGTTCTCACGGAAACGTAAAACATTGCGTTGTTAAAATAATTAGACTCTTGTTGTGGAACATATTCTAGTATTACGGTTTACCGGAACTTATATTATTGTGTTGGAATAGATAAAAAGTTCTAGAAACATGCCAAGTTTAAAACAAGAGTAGGAAATGGTGATTGTTTTGCTAACTTGTCTCGTTTGGAATAAGAAAACCAAATGTTTTTTTTCGGCAGTCAGTCCAGATATCTTCTGACTTCTCGTGAACGGATTAACAAAATCACAGCTAAAGCATTTATGTAACCAATTAAAGTCAGCGTAAATTAAGATCTTGTAGAAGTCTATCACTAATTAAGCTCTATTATTGTGCTTTAATTGCTAGACCCAGAAAGAGGTAGCGAGACGATTTGGACACCGCGAAGGTTGGAGGAGGCGCGGGAAAAGAGCACTTGGAAGGAATTGGGGGAGGTCTTTGCCCAGCAGTGGGAAAGTAAAGGCTAACATAAAAAAGCTGCTTTACAACCGAGTAACATCGCGATATATTACATCCAAGCATCCAACACCTATTTATACCTATAGCTTGTCAAAGTTGACTATTTTTGGATCGTCACTTCCGTTAGACATACTCGTTATTAACTTTGAATGGCGGGTGACAAATTTACAAACAAAAAATAGCCAATCACTGTCAAGTGCACGTCAATTTATAAAAAATACCATCAGATGAGTCTATTATTTATTTAGTAAGACATTCAGTGTCTTGATGCTTTTTTTTATACAAGAGCTTACCTACGTGGTCTATTGTTAAGAATCTAAAAAAATCTTTTTTTGATACGATGGAATGGCCTTATAAAGACCCTACCCGTTACGCATTACGAATTTACGATATCGTATGAAGTATGATTACAAACCTTAATTTCGAGAGCAGGTTATTGATTTATTCTAAAACGTAATGCAGTAATACCTACATAATGTATAATTTATTTAACAATTTGATCAGCTTCTTCTAATTGTGGTCGCGAACCAAAATCAACTATGATCGGATGGCCGTGGGCCCTACTCCCTAACGCGTCGTCCGTATATTCGGATCCTTCCGTCTCTCTCGCGCACGTCTGCAGATGAGTGCGAGTGAGAGAGACGGATAGATCCGAATAAACGGATGAAGCGCTAAGGAGTAGGGCCTCGGATGCAGATGATTACAAGTATTTTACATGGAAGGACTGTCTATCTGACCTACAACTTAGTTGTCTACCAACAAGATAGCCTTTGGTTGTCAGACCGGGCTTCTGACTGTTGCGACTGTACATAAGGTTCTTTCCGCGACACGGAGGGCCTCTGTACGTACCTACTAAATGGTCACTCATCGATAGATCGACCCCGGCATCTATTACCTACGAACCGTTTCTTTCTTCGTCTTCGAAACGTGGATGTAGGTAAAGTGAAGGTATGAAATTCTGCTAGACCTGAGCGAAATGTCGAGAACAATAATCATAAAAAACTTTTCTCTATGATTGTATTGTGATATGACCGCATACTAATCCGGTCAATGCATTCAGAACCTGATGCTCATCAATATACAATACGTATTTTACATATGAGCGTTTGTTTTACTAAGCATGATTGGCAAAGCCAACTTAGGTATTTCTTTAACCAACATCAAAGCAAGCATAATATTTGCTCCGTTCCTCTTTAAAATACTAACACAAGCAATATTGTGGGAAAAATATAGAAATCAATCGCAAAAGTAATGCATATAATCATGAAGCAGCCACTGATTCGGTCATTAGCTTCTTGACACAGATATATCATTCCAAGCAATTTCCTCTCGATGACAAAAAATCGATTTGAATAATGATTGACGCGACATGAAAGAAATCGCTTCGAACCAAACTAAAATGCAAATCGATACTAGAGAACCGGAAAAAACAAACGCAATAAATATTCCCTCTTATAATTCGGTATTTGTTCAACAAATCAATGGACAGGCGGATATTTCACGTTCTATTTCATTTATAGCATTAGAACGAATCAATTTTCGAGCTAAATCGATGATGTTCGCCCCACTAACCTCTGCACTATTGACTTTTTGCCGCCAATCGATGCAGTAGCAGTTATGATTATATGAATTAAAAACATTTTGTTTTTAGTTAGGTATATTCTGGAAGTTTTTAGGTGCAGCTTGCAATTTGTCTCTACTTAATTATATGGTTGCACTTCCTAACGGAATTTTAACAAGCTTTTAGTATTGTTTTATAACAATGCTGTTGATCTAATGCTCATAGTTTATATGATATTCATATTTGACAGATAATTATGTTAAAACATGTTTTTTTTTATCATTGGGACAAACCATGCAGGCTCACACATAGTTCAACAGCTCATCTTTCAAGTATTCCAAGATCAGCTACAGGCTAGAAGATTTATATGATTCAGTTGGAATCACCGTGACCCAGTAAAGAAGATGCGTTCCAAAACTCACGCTTTAAATTGATTCCCGCTGGAAATAAACTGGACATACCTTTACTTAACGTCTCAAAACTAAAAGAAAATTCATCGTTAGTGACAACGGAGAACGATGATTACTTTGAAACAACGGTCGCCGTCAATCTTACGTGCGCACGTACTTCAGGCTCAGCCAGCACGCTCGACCACCGACACCGACTAATCGCTCAGTGCATCATCGGCGGCATCGGTTAATGGACCGATTAAACTAACAGGCGAGCATGATATAATCCGATACTAACTCACCGTCAAACTACAACTAACTGGGACGAACCAGCTTACGTTCAGAACGTGAAAAGGAAAGCTGGCCGAGAAAGCCTCATAAATCCACAATATAGCACGGAACCCATGAAAGGACAATCGGCTTTTTATCGGGTTACCGTTACCGCCGATCGGCCGGTCGCGCGGTCGGTCGGACGCCGCATATTTGCATCGCACAGATTGGAGCGGAGGAGCCTGCACTTCAAGGTCGCGATGTTTTTTCATTGCGTAACGGACCGATTTGTTCAGAACCAGTTCTGTTGATGCTGTTGATTTGATAAGGGCCCGGTGTCCCGCTAACTTGTTGACACCCACTTGCTGAGCGGAAATTCGATAGTCGACTCGTTATGGTAATGATGCTCTTAATTAAAGCCCGTAATAACATTATAGATAGCTTTTGATTTACAGCCAGTAATCGTGAGACGGATCGGTGTAAAAAACTGGATGATCCAATTGCAAAGAAATAGTCCGAAATGCTCCGTTGCGAGATACACGCGAGTATACTTAAGCGATTCATCTGACTAATTGCAGATGAAACTGTATAGATTACGGAGTCAACTATTTAGAAGATCATGATGTTTATCTCAGTAATATAGCCTTTAAAGCAACTACTAACTAGGTTCTAATCAGCTGTAATTAATTATCAAATAATAGGTAATTACGTTGTAGAAAATGCAGTAGAAATTCAACCCCTATTTTCAGTCCAAGTATCCCCTCATAATTAACAATGTTGATAACCGTATCTCTGGCGCGTGTAATTGCAATCAAATCGGAATTCAAATCTTAGCATACTGACACAGAGAAGACTCCGTTAATTGATTCCCACAATTAAACAGATACACAACACACATACATACCTAAATGGCTGAGATTACAAAGAGGTTCACAAACAATAAAAACGGAGATCTAATCTTGGCTATGAAAATTGTAGAGGTAAACGTTTACAAATGCTCATTTCAAAATAAATATTATTTCAAAGGTATATTGTTTTCATAATAAAAATAACGACCGTAGGTACACTTATACGGCCAGGAATACTGATAGAAATATTTTTATGTACCTAGGTAAAGTTAACACTTTCTTGGCGAAAAGTTTTTAAGGCTCATAACAGTGGTGTGGAAACTGCTTTCAGCGATATTGCTGCCAATAGTTAGATCAAACATCTGCTGCTAACAACGCACAACCCTAATGACGACCCGAATGGCGCAGTGGTAGTGAGGCTGTCTTACGTTCTTAGGGTCCCGGGTTCGAATCCCGGTAGGAGCAAATGTTTGTTTCCGAGTCATGGATGTTTATATGTATGATACTTATCATACATATAAACATCCGTGACTCGAAATACATACTAATGTATTTACAAACAAAAAGTATCTATGTAGTACTTATATCAACTATCTGGTGTCCAAGACACAAGCCTCGTTGCTTAGTGTGGCACTAGATGGCGCTGTGTGTAATGTCCAGCGATATTATTTTTATTTACTACCTAAGCAGCTGGGTATGGAAGCATAAAACTCACAAGAATTTCTTATAATTATGTACACCGTAGATGAGCAATAGGGAGGGACTTTTGAAAATTAATCTCCTAAAAACGGTTCTAATTTGACGATGAAAGTGGGTTTGGCAGTTCGTCATTTTCGTGTGAAATGGGGTGAAAAAAAACCACAGGGTGCACAAGTTTTTACTGAAAAAATTAAATCGATGTCAGAACGCATTGCTTTCTTATCCATATTAATACCATAGAATAAATTGAGAGCCATTATAATATTAATATTTCTTCGTGAATAAAAAGTGGCGCCAAGAAATTAGAAAATCAATTATCAGATCGATATTGGCAAGTGCCCTTTCCTTACTAAGAACTGGTCTACACGAACCAATATGTGAACACGCATTCCACTCTCTGGTATAAAGAGTTTATATCTTGCCTATGGATCTATTATGGCGGATACGAAGAGATGAGACTAGTTTCATTTGCGATTAGGGTTGCTACTCCTTGAAATGTTGACTAAGAATCCTATATTTAGAAATGAATAAAAAGTGCGTCCGCTTTCGTTCTTTTTGCGCAGTCAGAGTCAATTAGGGAAGGCAATGGTATGTCGGTAAATGACAGGCTGCAGTGTATTATTATTTATTGACAAATGAAATCCTTGTGACTGGCCACTGGTGTGATGAGTGAGTGCCTGTGCCGCGATAGTGCGCAGGGATTACGATTCGTTTGAATTTATGTTTGAAATTTTGCGAGCTGGAATCGCACTGGGTGTCTTTTTTTTAGATATTGATTGATCGAGAAATCCTGTATACTTTCACTGTCTTGAAAATATTTATTCTTTTTTTGAAAAGCTAGACTAGGAAACCATTAGACATAGAGCCACAAGACTATTTTATGCATATTTTATCCTCAATAGTATGCTGCTATGCTACCTGTTTACGCCCCCTTTACTGTTTTTAATTTATAACAAATCATGTTTTACAAACTCATTGTTATAGAACGTTATAAAAGCTCGTCTAATAGTCGTGTGAACTAGCACTAGCGTCCATTTCGCCTGATGACGTTCTATTCTTCTTCATAATCAAACTCGCGAGGTGTGGACTGACCCCGCCTGAACAAACACTTAGCTTGGCAAGTAGGCTCCTCTATAAGGAAAACAACGGTTTTCTACGCATTTCTAATAGTTTCTACAAAATACGGTTGGACTAGAGGAGGTGAGAAGTCCATGAATAAATTCGTTGAAATAAAAAGATCCGGGCCCGTATTTTAGATACAATGTTCATGTTCAAATATCAATTGCAATTTTGTAAGAGGTTGGTATTTACTGTGCCATCGTTCTTTTAGAGCTTGAATTACCTACATCGACAATTAAATTCTAAACTCAAAATGGCGGCATTACATACAAGGCAATTGGCAATGTTTCAAAAACAGAATTCACGACACAAAATGCCGAAGTAAATAAAAACACAGCTCGAGGAGAAATACAAAAAGTAACTATTTACTCTCGCTTGTTGTTATTGTAACGGTGAAACCAAAACTGTAGTGGCCACAGTCCACACTAGCTACTGGCGCTAATAGTGCCCACACGAATGAAAACCATGTTGAGCAAAGTTTTGCGTTATAGTTTACAGTACAGAAGCATTACAGAAGCCTTATTTCCGTTTTCACTAACACTAATGGTACCTAGGGGTACCTAAATAATTACGCACTTTTAGCATTTCCACCCACGAAGCAGAACCAAGTATCAACTTAAAAAGTGCATTAGTGCAAGACGTAAACATACATTTAGCGTTTCTTTTCTAAGACCTAAATGCGCGTCATGCCCTATTCGTTTAATTATTGATATCATAACTGGTTTGTAGGCACAGTGCACTTGAATTAATTACTAGGGTCAGTTACACCTAAAGACGTAAACGTTTAGAATGGTGCAAACAGACCGGCTTTGAATAAGGATTCGTTTCATATTTCGAACGAAAAAAAAATATTTTTACCAACTGTCAAACTAATAACGAACGTTTAATTCTACTTCTTTTCAACGTATCGATGGCAATCTAAATTGAGTCGGCCCGGAACTTTGTGCAAAGACCATGGACAAAACCTGCCCCAAGTTACAAAAAAAAAAATGTAAAAATAAAGTTAAGAACCAGTACTATACCAGATTTTGAAAAGAACTCATAAAAAAAAGTATATAATTTATTTTTGCCGCATCGTTTTTGGAACAGCACTACATTAACACTCTATGCCGAAATAACATAGCATAACATCACGCCTGTAATCCTCGAAGAGATAGTCAGAGGTACCTAATAGTGCACCCACATTTCGCCAGTTAAGTTTAAGGCCCATGACAAAGTGGGAAATCATCTATGAAATTATAAATCGCGACAATTAATTCGTTGCCCTCTCACAGAGAGGAAGAGGAGGCCTGCGTCCCAAGTCCCTACAGTGGGTACATTATATTATGCTAATTCTTTGAAACACTTGCTCTTAGAAAACCTGTAAATAATAAACACTTAGCACTATGATTTGATCCCGTTACGACTGTGTTAGTAAAAACATAGCTTTGTTCTCTCTGTTTCCCGTGTGGGAATTAACATGAGTTAGAAAATTACGAACAGTACAACAAGGAGGAAGTATCGTCTATAAATCATGACAGTTGGCGTTCGATTCTCTTGATATACCGGAAATAGCTAATCATAACATGTCACAAACTACAAGCTGCATTTTTTTTTATCAGATCATTTTCTTTTCAAGCACTTTCACGTTATGATACCTAACGGCCTTGGGTTTTGCTAATAACATAATATCGCACCTTATATCTTAGAAGAGTTAGGCAGAGGTGTACATAGTACAGTCACGAGTGCCAATATGTAAACACTTAAGGCGACTACAGGAGCTAAACGCGAGTAAAAAGCATATGATTCACTGCAATAAACAAAACCAGAAAAATATATGATATTCTTCAGGTGATAGTGTTTTGAAAACGTATACAACTAAGATTTTTCGATAAAAAAAATCACAAGCTTATCTCTAAAAATTTCTTTTAACGAGTAAAAACCATACTAAAATACATTCGATTGCGATCATTCTGATTTTTTGGCAAATAATTCTACAAGCAACATATTAGCATGATACTGTTTTATTTTTTTATTCCAATCAATAGATTTTATGTAAATCACAATAAACCACTCATTTCGCACTATTCGGCCCGCAGTGACAGACGTAACAACCAAATTGTAGTGCAAGCTGATTAGAACTTTATTCTAACAGTATTTCAAACGAAGTTTGAACCACCAAAAATGTTGCTAATTTAGCTCCTGAGTCGCCTTAACAACTTTTAAAAGGGTTTTTCTCCTACTGTTCTGATTAAAACTTCATGATGTTATGAACTAAAACTCATATTTTATGAAAAAGACCTTATCTCCAAGTTACAATAGTTAAAATTGCTTTTAAGTTAAGGAAAGTAAATAAATAAATAAATCGCTGGACATTAACACACAGCGCCATCTAGTGCCACACTAAGCAACAAGGATTGTGTCGTGGACACCAGATAGTTGATATATACTACATAGATACTTTTTTGCGTGCCAAATTGACGCTTTCCTAATAGGCCTAAACTTTAAGGGGGCGTGGCTCGGCGCCTCCGCATGATTTAAGCGAAAACAATTTTAACTGATCAGGTGGAAAAGACCACGACTGTATTTTTCTTCTGCCCATCTTCGCCCAGTCAGAGCCAATTTGTAGCTCCCTACTAAACATGACATGAGAAAACACACATCACGCATATCAGTTAGTCTTTATTATTGCTCCACTAACAATACTAATGTCAAATAATTTCCCAAAACATTAACAATATGGTGATTCATTATTTCCCACAATTTTACATGTCCGTTATATGCTCGTCGCAGTGTGAAGGCTTGTTCTGTGTGTCACATACGTTACCAGTTTTAGAATTAGCTGTATTATTTTACGATCTAAATCCTTACAACGACCATGCTTATTTCGAATATTGGTTTGGATTTCTTTTTTTTAAGATAAAGTTACGTAATTGAATAACCTAAGAATATATTGATAGAGTATGCTATCAATATATTTCTATAGGTATAATATACTTACAAGTTATTTAAATCAGGATGAAGATAAATAGATGTTTTAATTTTACCGGTTTTCTAAACACTAAACAACACAAGCTCATTTCCGACGTTCAGTTGAAATATCATTAACTCTTATTGACAGTTTACAAATACACGCGGCATGCCCTTAGCGTGCGTTTCAATCGTATTAACGTCCTCAATTCTAGTTTATTTATGACGTGCCTGTATGCCGTAAGCCGTAATGCACAAATAAGGAAAAGATGCAATAGTTCAGATCCCACGCCCGTACTCCGTGGGTCATTCCATCTTTATAGGTCAAGCAGATTCAATCGTGGCGTCGGACGAACGGCTTGACACGAACGCAGCCGTCAAAGTGAACGCGACGCTTCTATATTCAAATCGTTCCTCTAATTACCGCCATTTGCATTATTTGAATAAGGAATTACGTGGACCACTAAAGGCTTGCGTGGTTAGTTTTAAAGTTTACCGTGCTGTTTTAGAAGTAGAGCCAACCATGGCGTGTTTGTTTAAGACCTACCTTACAAGTTACAGTCGCTTTAAAACCATTTCGTATTTCGATATCATTACGAAAAATTTATGTCATTCTTGTTGAAAGTCGCTGTAGCGACTTTCAACATGAATGACATAAATTTTTCGTTAGCTCATGTCAGTCAAATACATTTTGGACTTATTCATCATCATTATCGCTGAATGTAAAGTGACATTCAGCGATAATGATGATGCCTCGGACCTCTAACTTCGGACTTTGCCGGAATCATATCTGAGACATAAGTCTTAGATATGATTTGAAAAATGATAATGAGTCACACGAATTCAAAATTCTCTGAAAATAACAACCTCGTATCAAGATGAAAGTAGATTATCTTTATACCCTTTCGACTAAGAACCATCTTAAAATGAAAAGGTATTTTATTCAGTCTTGAAATGTAATGTAAATAATAACACCTCTGAAACTGAAACGTCATAAGATCGTCGCAGACATTGCTGACGTCGACAATAATACATTTGGTGCATTAAAGTCTGTATCAATGTTGCTCAGTAATGCAAGTAATGAATATTATATCTGCGTCTGTCAGGCGCAGTCTCAGGGCTTCGCGACTGCAACTTTGAATACGTCTGGAAGACGCAAGAATGGAAGTGGTCTTAAGAATGGCTTTGAATTGTCTCACCATTATTGTGGAAACCATTTTAGATATTTTAGATACTTAATTATTAAGAAGAACTTCGTAGTTGCCTACCTATAGGTATTTGAGTGATTTAAAAAACAGTAAGATTGTTTGTTCCCTAAATACTTTGTTTTGAGAACCTACTTATGTGGATAGAACTGTTACCACTTACTCAACCTTAAACCGATTGTACTTGAAATAAAACAAATTACCATTTTCCAAACAAATACTTTCATATAGAGAAAAAACCTTTTAATTTACCGAGAGTAATGAACAATTATTTACTATATGACTACTATCTTCTTGGTCATCATCATAATCTCTTGCCCTTATCCCTATTTACTTGAGGTAGACACCGCTGCTCTCAAAACGGTGAAGGAAAACATCGTAAGGAAACCGGCATGTCCTAGAACCAAAAAATTCGAAAACATGTGACATCTACCAATCCGTGGGCCCGCGTGGTAGATTATAGCCCATTCCCTCTCATAGAGAGGAGGCCTGTGTCCCAGCAGTGGGAATTAATAGGCTGATAATGATGATGAGACACAGCATTAATTTTTCTTTCATACTTCAATCTTCCCTAGTCCACATCTCAGTATACTCATACCCATTCTAGCCAAAATATTACTAGTATTTTATAATTTGCTCAAACTTATAATAATATAAACATAGAGTAGATGTTAACATTATTTCATGGTAATATGTCTGCATCTACAACATAGTAGTTTCCATGTTCACGATGACTGGAAACTAATGTTCAATTAACAATGAAATGTTGAACCTGCGTCTAATGTAATTGCCCTCCTGTGGGTACTTCATAGTTCCATAGCGCATACTTACTTATGTACGTCAAAATTTATTGCTTGTTTAATTACCTTTAGTATCTGAGTACCTAGTACCTATAAAACTTTTGAACAATGGTCTTGATAATAAGTTATTAAAAGTATCGAAAGTTATGTGTCTGCAACTCTGCACTGCGAAACCTAAGCTAAGGTTAATGAAAAGTTTGTGAATATCAGATTCAATTCTTCATACGAAAGTCATAATGTTACTGCCGGAGACAATGATAGCATGTAATATATTATATGTTTTCATCATCATCATTTCAGCCGTAAGACGTCCACTGCTGGACATAGGCCTCCCCCAAGTGTCGCCACATTGACCGGTCCCGTGCGAATCGCATCCAGCGGATTCCCGCAACCTTCACCAGGTCATCGGTCCACCTAGTGGGAGGCCTTTCAACGCAACGTCTTCCGGTTCGCGGTCGCCACTCCAGAACTTTTCGGCTCCATCGGCCATCCGTTCTGCGAGCAATGTGCCCTGCCCACTGCCACTGAAGTTTGGCAATTCTTCGGGCTACGTCGGTAACCTTGTTCATATGTTTTAATCAACCGTATCTCCAGACCTAGGCTTAACAAATGATATGAGAAATTGGGTTCTGAATAAAGAAGGCTATGTTTATAGCCTAACTTATAGGGTAACGAAGTTCACAAAAAATATTTGCCTGTTATTCAACCACACGGGGCAAAGGCTTCTGAAGTAATTAAGGTTAATTCCAACAAACATAACTGTAGTTAAAACAATAACTATAACTCTACTGTAGCAGCACGAGCTAACTGGAGCCTCCGATTTCACGTTCTCACAATAATTGACAACAAGGCTTCCAAGCATTGCATGACCATAATGGCATGAAATGTAACCCGAACACTTTACTGCGAAGTAATCAGACACCTTATCAACGCCCATTATTGCTGAAACTACACGAACAATAACATGGAACCAACACCTTTCTAGGAATCCTTAACGTTCAGGTACTAATTTAAGGCTGCGTTTCCACCACAGATGAGCTAGGATGCGTAGCGAGGGATGTGTGTAGAACTAACCAATCACATAGCTAGAATAGATCAACCTGTGATAAAGAAGTGATATAATTGGTTTCATACACATCCCTCGCTACGCATCCTTGCTCATCTCAGGTGGAAACGCAGCCTTAAGCCCGGTTTCCAGGGCAAGCGGAGCTGACCCATTAATGACTTATTTACCTCGCAAGAGAAAACTGCTTACATGTGTTTTTACCAACAAAGATTCGAGCGGAAATAACTCAGCGGGCAAAAAGAGTAAAAATGAGCTCGCTCTGCTCATTCTTGTTTCATTTCTCTTTTGCGGTGGGAATCAGACGACTAAACTCTTTCTTGGTGGAAACGCAAACCTATTTCATGAAAACGAAGTCCGCTTCGCTTAGCCATTTCCAGATTATTACTCTTTCGCGGTGGAAACCGTGCTTTAGGCTGTAGAAATGCACAAGACGTTAGAGAACCGCAGTAAACGCAGTGCACAACTGCACAGTCCAACAAGTTAGATTGAATTGATTTAATGGACATTAAACGCCAACGGGTTGCTTACCCACATGCATAACCTACATCCTATAAACCATTTACGACTAACGATATAACCTGAAGTTAAATTAATCTATTAGTTAGATTAAGTTAATTCCAAGATGTACGCGCCATGACCAATCTGAATCGCGTCCCGCCGATAATTAATTTCTTAAAGATAATTATATCGGCTGCCATTCATCCGGCTGCATCGAGATAAAGCGATAAGTCGCGATGCTGACGGCGATAGCCGAGGGAATGTGCCAACAATGCCGACTACACTAATGCACCACGCTTTGCTTACCGTTAAATTGTAACGATTGTTGTATGTGGGACGAGAGCATCACTAATCTCATCCTAATCTTCTGTTCTCTTTGAAATCTGTCTTTGTGAAACTAGTGACGTTTCTGTAAAGCTAATGAATTTAATTGACATTAGCGTTACTTGGTCGTAATTGTCAAGTTCTGACAGTCGTGGGAATAACAATGTTGCAAAATGTTTCGTTCGTGAATACTTTGAGTTTAGTGTGCTAAACGTTTCTTATTTCAGACAACTCCATTGTTTGAGTCAAATTCACATTTGGTAAAGATAATCTAGATGAAGTTGTTATCGCTATAAGAATTTCTGACAGACAATTGTAAACGCTTGGATTGACCGGACAATTTTGGAGGAAAATGATAAAAAAGGATAGTTCGTAGTGAGAGGTTTGTTTAGTCACTTTCTCTTCCTAGCTAGAACACTAGGAAGTGGTGAAGGGCGGCCATTTTGGGGGACTATCTTCTGTCATTTTGACGGTTAAATACTTCTTGACTATGTTCAAAAAGTTGGATGAACTCAGCCCAGTTTGAATAACTGACTTTTGATTTTGTTTTGATTCAATTTATAACGTAGCAAAAACTAACCTGACCACGCCAACACGCATAACGATAAAAACGCCAATCCTCTGAATTTTAAACTACAGCATGTGTCAGGCTAATTATAAAATCTAAACTTTTCCTCTCAATACTTTTAACATATTGATTAATTAAAGCATAAACAACATGCTAGTTTACATGTTAACATATTAAACGAAATTTTCACGAAACCATGCGAAATGGCACAACATTCATGTTACAATCGCGTGGACAATGAAACCGAATCAGACAACACGAGATGTGTAGAAAAACTGTCTTTAATGATTTACATGGCCGTGGATTGTCACAATTACGCCGTGTAGAGATTAACCGACAAAGTTTTTTATTCATATTTCCGCGTAGAAGTCGATTAAATAGTTTCTGGTCATGATACAGATGGTATGAGTTTTTTTGCCCGACAATTATGAAAGTTTAATTCAAATTACTTCTTGCTACTGGTTGATATGCCAATTAAGCACATTTGCGGATTAAGTTATTTGCATTTCATTAAAACAATGCAAATATCCTAGAATAGATTATTTGCTTGGAAGACGTTAAAGATTTGCAATTTTGCACCGTAGTAGCTTTACTTCTTTCTACATAAATTATGTGTATGTGTCGATTAGCCTAATTAGCCGCGCACTCTTAAAATACCACTTATTACTCCTGAGTAATAAGTGGTATTTTAAGAGTGCGCGGCTAATTAATCCCCAACTACAACAATCCAACCCCGCAACATTGTAAGCATCAAAATACCACATACATACAGCTCTCAACAGTTTCAAAACAGATAATAGGCAATACGCTGTCCCGTTACTCGTTTACACTATTTCACTTATTTCACTCGTGGTATATTGTTGGCGTAAACATCAGGCACACAGACACGCAACCGAAGGTATCCTAGAGAACTGTTACACACCGCTATTCAAACGTCTCCGAAAGATTCCGATGGTGCGTCCGTCCGTTTGTCAGTCTGAACTAACGTCGCCAGAACATCAGTCTTGGTACCAAAAAGGAAGGTGTCCACTTCAGACCAGGATTTATTGTGAACTGCCGCGACAGCCTGACGATCGGGAATTTTTATATATTTTTAAGTGGTGGAAACCATGCTTACTATGTAGTTAATTTACAATTTGTTGATCGTATAACTGTGGACTTGGTTAAGAATGATAGTAAACCTAATCTATACCTACCTACAATTAGGATACAATATGTTGTAGCTCAACATCATGGAATCTATTATATTCTGACGCAGGAAGCTGTAAATGATGATGGTCAATGAAGTATGTATTCACGAACAAATGACTAGCCGTTCTATAATTAGCCTCAGAACCTAAAAGCCACAAGCCAAAGTTCCTCAGCGCTTTTCTAAGAAAAACAAACGGTAGATCACTAGTAGATATCTCATTGTTTAAGTTCAACGTATGTCCGACTTACTGCTAATAACTTTACAATTTTATGCACCGTTTTGACTCGCAATTTTCTCAGTACAAACAATTCAATAGAACTCCTGTGAGTTACAACGTGCTTTTACGAGTAAATATTACTTAGAACATATGGAAAATTTTCGTTTGACGCTTCAAAGAATGTTAGTTGCTATCTTTCCCTCTTCGAGTTTAATCGTTAATTTCAATACTGTATTCAATATTCCCAATATTGAATACAGTATTGAAATCCTGCCGTTTTGACAAAATGTGTTTGACAAAGACCCTTCAATATTACATGGTTGTATGATAGACATTCTAGAGCTTTAGTATTAAGATATCTATTCATTTTGTTTTTATTATTCTTGTTATCAACACTATCTATAATCTTCATATAAAAATCATCAGTACTATCTACTATTCTCTTAATTTTGAAAGCATCTTCAAAAACTGTAACCTTGATGGAATCTTACAAACTGTCGTCTTGTTATGAATAAGGAAATGCTCGCTTCAAAATGGTGTGAGAGAATTCATTTAACAAAATCATTCCATCATGAAAGGCTCAAATTCCAAATGAACGTGGCGCAATATCATTATCTCCATAGCGCATCGGCGGGAACACTTTCGCGTGCGATTAATGACACGCCGTTGTCTACACGTGTCCCGTTCCCCGCGGTCTCACGCGACTCGCGACCAATCCCGGACTTCGCGGAATCCCGGCCCACACGCAACACTTTGGCCTCTCCAAACAGTTCTGTTCTTGAATAAACAAAAAAAACTATTGACTCGACATTTTTCATGTTCGTCTGGTGCGTGACGCGCGGCGACATCAAAGATTTGTGATATTGACTCAATTGTTTTTTTGTCTCTTTGTTGGTTATAATTTTTGGTTTTGTAATTGGGTGGTTCAATTAAATAGTCAGTTATATTTTTATTATTTTTTATGTAAGAGGTATTGGCAAAATGGCAACCAAGAGAGCAGTGCAAATTAACCATCGGTTGAAGCGACAATACCTAATTTAGCCGTTAGCAAAGCGAGCCCTGGTAATAAAACCAATACCACACACAGCGAACACTAAAACAGACGACAATAAAGCTCCAACAATACTACGCCTTTGAAAAACACTAAAATCTTATTCGTAGAGGAAAACTCAAAAGACGAAGAAAGATATAAGCCTCCACTGAAAATAAATCTAACAGAAATTATATCCATGCAAATTTTGAAAGAAGAAGCTACGACAACAATGAGAATGATAAAAATCCAGTAAAAGCCTTTGTATTGTGCCTTGTGCAGTTATTTATTGAAATCAGATAGCAGACGCACACGCCTGTCATTCTTCATAACGTTTTGTAAGAAAGACTTTTGCAAGTTTATTTTAAAACTTGATGTGAGTTGTTATTGTTATGTAGGTACAAGTTGTTATGTAGCTACAGTACTTGGTAGATAAATATTGTATTTTATTATTTTCTCAACATGATGAATAGCTTACTGTGACTGCTGAGACTTTTCAATTATCTTCTTCGAACAAACAGATAGAAATTGTGAATAATGAAGATGAAAGTATAAGGAAGTTTAAAGCAAGTTTGTCGTTTGTTATTATAAACCGAGTCCGAAGGCACAGACAAAGTTACTCTCTATCAGCGAAAACGATGATCGAAAAGTCAAAAGTGTGACATAAGCTATCGAAAACTTTAGTCGTTCTTAAGTCGTTGTAGAAATGTGAAATACTTTAAAATTGATTAACATTTGTCTACACCACCTGGAATAAATTTAAAAAAATGGGTTGTTAAATCTAACAGACTAAAATTAAAAATGAAACTGACTATTTATAGATAAAACTAATTCCAACGCATCTAAAAAAGGAGGTGCAGACTCCAAACTGAGGCAGTTTGATTTATTTCTATCAATTAACGTGTTTACGCGTAACCGTGTCATCGATGTCACTGGCTGCAGTTTTAATGGCGACGCGCACGATCAACGGGACCGCTGACAGATGGACCTTCGTAACAGCTAATGGTTAGTGGTGATTATAATCTGTTAAGATAGACTAGCTACATGGTGACTAGAAAAAGGATAGGGCTACAAAAGTCTAATGGAATTTTGTTGGCATGTTTTTTAATTAACCGTTTGACCACGAGTTAAAACGTTACGACATCCGAGTTTTATAACGAATGCGGATAAAACTAATGAAAGCAATGAGGAAGACCGTTAAAAGCTCATTGTAGATGGTGCGACCATAGCTAGGTCCCAATCTGACCAATGAGGTCAAAGTATTTTCAAATATAAAATGATGTTGCCAGATTTTCAACCAATGACGATGCTTGGAACCAGCTATGCTAGTGCCATTAGTTTCACGGTTGCTATTACCATTGGTTAAACTCACCGACTTGCGACGCGACGGTATCTCGCTAGAAAGAAACAAGTGAGGCACGCGCGTGTAGCTGAACGCAAGACGAAGGTCGCGAAAAATATCGTTCATACTTTAGTGAAAACGATCATCTGTTTATCACAGATCTAAAATCTGATTATTTGTATCGTTCTTGCTGAATTTGCAGCACACAAAAAATTGTTATCTTTTTGTTTAATTACGCAGTTCCACCAGACCGAAAAGCCACTAATTAATGTGTGCACTAATTGTCTGCAAATCTTCTAACACGTATTTTTTCATATTACCAAGTTTTCATTGTAATATTTTCCTTTGTGCCATAAATTGAAAAACTGTCAGTTATTGAAATCTTTCGTAGTTTTTGTTCCAATGTTAGTCGTGCCTACAATGGAATTTATATTTGTATAGCAAAACGTCAAATCTTTTTCGTCTATATCTTGGTAACGGTTCGATACTGGTTGTTGGCTATTTTTACTCGCATTATTAAACTTTTTTGACGTTGGAATGCAAGAAAGAAGTCAGAAACATGTCACAGTTGCGTTATATCAAGATAAATGCAGTTAATTGAATTTGGAACGTTATTGCGATAACATCGACTAATATGAAAATATGTATAACCACCACGGACTTAATTTTGAACTGTTTTTTTGCTAACGATCCTTCGGTGCAATATTTAAAGAGGGAATTTCTCAGTAGCAGCCCCAGAGTCTTGATTTGTGCCCGGTTGATGGCAATAGGCTCACCCCCTATTACATGGGAATGAAACATAACTTAGTAGATCCGAGTGTTGATATGAATCTATTTCTTCAAAGGACACTAGAAAAAAATTATAGCATCTTCGAATTTAACGATGCAGAGGTCGCAATGTATATTTAGCTATCATTACAAGTACTAAAGTACACTTAAAAGTAACATATTTTTCTTTTTTCACGTAAACAAAAAATGAAGACGATACAGTGCGTCGAAAACTCGTGTGACGTCACATTTGAGTTCATTTTTTACTCAAATGTGACGTCACAAGCCCCAAGTCAATTTTTATTAATTTGATAAAACAATAAACACGTATCCAATATTTTTCGATAATCTAACTGACGGACTAAACAAAATCATTTTTTTTTGTCAGTCATCACCTATTGTTATTTTGGGTACGTTATTATGATTATGAAATAAGTCTCCTCTACGTACAGTCCACTGTAAGGCCTGTATGACAATGGTTTTGTATTATAAAAAAAAAAAATACCATGAAAGCTTTCATGCATAAAAACACATAGACCCCTAACTTCTAAGCTGCAATGCAAAGCAATCATTATCGAAAATACGTGTGAAATTATTTTCTAATTACGACGCACGCGCAACTTTTTAAATTAGTGTGTGCCAAAGGGTCCGCCCTTTGAGCGTTAAACCGGGTCTACACGATAACATCTACAGTCCGAGGACTTCGAGGCATAAGTTAGGGGCCAGCTTTAAAATTAATATTTCATTATTCGCGATGATTACGGAGCAGCATGTATTACGGCGCTAGTTAGTAAATCAACTGGACGCGTAATTATTGCCAGTGCACTTTGATAAATGGAAGCCTGCGTCTGCGCCTTCATAGAATAGGGTTATCGGATTCTTAAATAAGAGCTCCGGAGAAAATTCTGGGCATTTGAAGAAAATTGCGGACTTTATTTCCTATGTTTGTGCCGTATATTTTATTTGGAGATTGTTCTTACAATAATAATATTAATAGAGAAAGGTTTGTTGTAGACCATTGCCTAGTGATACTGTTAAATGCAATGTCGATTTAATTAAAACAAAAATGTAGACTATTTTGACTGTATTATTTTTGGAAATTCCGGACTTGTACGGAAAATTCCTGACGTATGCCAACCCTATCCTAGAGCGGGTCTGAGATATATAATACGAAATTGATTAGCATTTTCAGTGTTAGTCTTTATGTTTAGTGGATTTTCGAGTTAATAAATATTTTATCGGTGAATGTTTATAGGTATGATTATGTTAATAGGATAGTGAATGTTTGACTGAATTAATTGTAATTAAGGTAGTAAATTAGCGTCGAGTTGCTTGGTCTTAAACGAATTTGTTTGGAATTCTGGATAGATATTTGTACAACATTGATTGAAATTTGCGAGAAAACCCAGGAATACCTCAATAGGTGTGTAGATACTGTGTAGTTTCAGACTTTTTCATTAATTAAGAGTTGATGGACGCTACTGAAAGTGCCCAACTCATCGCCAACGATGGGCTGACTCAATTTGAATTGTCATCGATACAATAAGGAGAAGATTAAGAAAAATTAGGCACCTAATTAATTGAGCTTCAACCGACTCTATACTAACAGCGTTTAAATGACAGTCTTCCCTGCTTAACTTCGAAGTATATTGCCAATATCATCGTAAGAAGCTAACAGTAACAGATCATCCTAATGCATAGTTCGAAGATGGAAACTCTTGCCAATAGGCATGACGACAGTATCAAAAATTTGCAAATTTATTTAGTCCTTCAGTTAGAGTATTGGAAATTAATGGACACGTATTTTTTGTTTTTGTAAATCAATGAATATTGACAAAAGATAAAACGCATCAAAACTCGGGAGTGGGGGCTCTTGACGTCAAAACTAGCTAAAAATTATACCTAGGCGTGACGTATTGAGAATTTTAAAAGCGTCATATCTTCGTCAATTTTGGTTTACGTAACATTAGAAAAAACTCGGGTCATTTGTTTTTTGATAATCTAACTGACGGACTAATTAGATTTTTTTTGTCGTCTCGCCTATTATAACCTGCATGTGCTTAAAGCAATAAGGTGGGTAAAGATCCTCAACCTACATGGTGCACTAACACACATTCACGTTATATGCCCAAGGGTCACAAACTCCATTTCCGCATCAAGTCTAATCGGCCGCAAGAATAATAAATGGCGAAGATTTCAAATCACAGCCTCTCAATCATACGATGTAGATTTTATGTCAGTCTTAGAACGTGCTAGCACAATGTTTATTTGACTTTTATACGTATTTTATATGGATTTGAATCGCTATAATACATATCTTGTACATTATTCTATGGCTTTGTACAATTTTACGACAACACATAAAACACGCCAACCTCCTGTTGCATTTTAGTGAGAATCTTCATTACTTTCTACACTATAAAACGTTTTCCCTCAATAATCCATCATTAAAAACCTCGACTGTTTATTACGAACTCTTCGCAAGCATTTTATCTTCGTGTGAAATCGCTTGCATTCCATTGTTTTTGCATGGGGTGGCCGAACCAGCTGGCTGCGCTACTCACGTTAAAACTCTTTAAATTTTATGTCAATTACTCGTAAAAACTTTAATGATTTAAGGCGGCCCTTTAAAGTTTTCGAAGGAAATTAGCGATACTTGAATAATTGAGTTGTAAACACTGATCATCACTTTTGACTCATCTTCCGTCACTACACACTAAGGAACTCAAAGTAAAAGGACTCTTTATTGTCGTCCCACACACTAATTAACACATACATAAATAAACGCTTAAGCTCGCACTAACTTTATTTTTTCAAACTTCGATGCAGAGTGCGATAACTTGCAATAACCCTCGATCAAGGGTTTGAACTATCATAAATCGCATAATAACAGGGTACGAAGTAACTCACCGTACGAAGTTCCGCATCGTTGCTTTGCTTCACGTTGAAAAAAATCACTTTTTACTGAAATATTGTTTGCAGTTTGAACACTCGTGAGTATCGCGCGGCGGCCGTGAACCGCGTGTGACGTGGACGTGCGCTCCGTTCGAAAGCTGCGACGATTGTGGCCGTGGAGGAGTCGCGTGCCTGCTCTTGAACTTGCGACTTGACAGCAGGTTGCATCGGCTGCACACCGGTGCATTAACGACAATACTCTATACAGCCTGAGTCGTCTGAAGCGCCACCCTCCTGACATCTGTCAATCAATTCGTCGCTGAGGGGCTGCTAATGTTCGCTCATTCGAAGAATGCTCGCACAGGCTGAATGAACGATTTAGTGCCATAGGTCTGCGCAATTAAAAGATCAGGATAATTACTGGATACACGGCTAAATGATGGGCAATAAAATGAAATTGCTTAAGCTAATTAAGATTTATTTACGTACTTAAATGATCAGCAGCAGCTGAATGCGTGTTCCGTTAGGCCATGGTTACATTAATTTATTACATTTTATGTCATAAGCGGCACGCACATTATCATCATTGTTCAGTATATAGGTACACCTCATTTTTTTTATGGCCACAACATACGAATTTATTTTTGTCTAACTGTGAAATTTAGATTCAGAGTTTAGTAAAAATATTAACATTTACCGACGTTCCAATTTGTTTTTTTAATATTTGTTAATAACCTATTTTTTCACAAGTAGAGCACTAATTTCGGCTTTTCAACGTTTCACATTATTTCATCAAAGGATATGCTTTCCTTCTAACTTTTTGCTTATCGCAGACATCGCACATCAGGCCCAGAGCGTCGAGGATTAAACCCATTAGTTTCACTTTAATAATGCGATCAGTGCATTTCCATAAATTATAATATGAGGTAAGCCATATCAAGTTAATTTTCTTTAAAATGCACGTAAAACTCTAGCCTTGGCCTCAGCGTTCATCATCACAATCATTATAACTAAAATACTTAGTCAAAACAACAAAAAACTCAAACAGCAGGTGTCATTAAGGTGTTACAGCAATTTATCCGAATTATCCCAAATTAGAAGCGCTCATGAATAGTAATAGTGGCTTTTATACCAACGTTATTATTACACTATTATAAGTGCATTAACACACATTCTTGAAACTTTTACGAACAGGGAAAGTGCACATAGACTTTTATTTTCAAAATCACGCTCGCTATAGAAGTGCAGTTACCTCGATTTGTGTAATATAATTAAAGAAATTGCATTACTCTCATACTCTCATGAAAATTCATAGTTTATTTTACACTTGATAGTGAACAGTGTGTTGTGCAACAAATTAAAGACTAATTGGTGTAATGAGGAAGTGTTTACTTGGACGAGATAAGTGAAATCAGTGGACGCCCGTCAAACTAAGTAGCATCCACTTACGTCGCTACACGAGATTAGACGTTTATATTTCAGATTGCATGTTCTTTTTTTGAAAGTATTTTTGTTTTCTTTTAGACGGCTGCATTCATTATTCGAATAAATGCTTGCGTGAAAGCTGATTTTAAATAGTTTTAAATGTCACCTGGTCGCATCTTTAATTTATTGTTGCTAAACGGAATATTAGTTGACGAAAATACTTTTACTTCGTTATCATAAAGCGTCGCTGCCATATTAATTGTAAATTTAGATGATGATAGATAAATTTTATTATAATAAAAACTGCCAATATTTATTTCATTCATTATTCATTCGATAATTTCATGCCTTCACTGTCGTCTGTCGAATGACAATTTAAGTTGATAGCAATCTCCCGCACCTGACGTGAGTTACCGCACAATTATCGTTTTCAAATGAAATGCAGGAGGAAAATAAACATAAAAATTAGGGATGCCCCGCTACAGGCTTGAGATGTTGGAACTTCCGCAGTTCCGACAAGTCGCACACGCACTCTGAAGGCCCGGATTTTTAACGAATATAATCCGTGTGTGGTTCTGGTTAACTAACTCAATCAATCAAAACAGTATCCTACGTGCGTAGACGTTATTTCTTGGTAGTTCGTATTTTAAAAACAAAGCCAACGGTAGTTTTACTTAATCAGAATCAGTTTTATTTAGTCGGGTCAGGGGCAATGTTTTAAGGCCAGGATCTTCTAATCAACCTGTTTTTGGTTGAGTCATAAGGTATGAAATAGTCGTTGTTTTAATCCAGAAAAAATATAAAGGGTGTAAAAAACCTCTTAACAAAGCCGAAATGCATTTGTTCTCCCCGTCATTGCGATCATTTTTGTTCTACACCATACCTGGGAACCTTCTAGTTACGGAGATATTGGGGGTCAAAGTTCCAACTTTTTGACAACTTTTTTTTTAAATACAAGTTTTTAATGTAATATTTTTACTTTAAACACCTTCACGACCCTCGTATTATTCAATCCATCCATCAGCACAATGTTTTGAGTGAGTTACATTGAGTTCTACCACAAAACATCATTTTTCACCCCAAAAAAGTTGTTTCCCAGCAATAATTTTTGCGTAGAGTTATTTAGTTTGATGTACAGAATGCTTGGTTGACGGTTTCGTGATGATGTTGTTTACAGCCTGTATGTTGTTGTTCATGAACTGTTCTTGATTATTCTTAGGCTCAAAACACGATAGGTAGTTATTACTTCTGTCGATCATAAAAAACATGCAAAGATAGGCAAGTTTACGTAGACTATTTGTCAAATTTTACGTATAGATTATTAACACTATAAATTAAAAAAAATACACTAAAATATAAGAAATTACATTGTCTACATTATTCTGAAGTTACTTTTTTTATAATTAATTAAAAACCACTCATTTCGCACTATTCGGCCCGCAGTGACCGACGTACAACCACTTTGTAGTGCAAGCTGATTAGAACTTTATTCTAACAGTATTTCAAACGAAGTTTGAACCACCACAAATAGAGTTGCTAATTTTAGAAGATCGTGGCCTTAAATACAACGGGTTGCACGACATTCGTCAAGTCTGATATTCGTCAAATCGGTAATTCGTCAAATTTGATATTGGTCAAAGCTGTAGTTCGTCAAATCATCTGTTTGTCCAATTCGATGTATTATATATTTTTTCGGTGTCTGCGCTACGTTAGCGTTGCGTCTACGGTGCGCCTACGCGGTGCTACGCAACGTCTACGGCGCTACGCGGTGCTACGCCATACGCCATAGGTTCCTATTAAAAAAAGGTTTTAATACCTTTACATCCTTATTCAGTTATAATTTGCGGTTTGCTTACCCGTTACGCAGGTGACCTATAATTTCACTTTATGACTAACACAGTCATTGACTTTAAGAGTTTATTACACACGGCGATGTTTGAATTAAATGATTCATTCCCCTCGACTCGGCTTAACCTAGAGTGAGTAAAATGGCGTCATGATTAATCGGGGAAAATACTGAATCCAAGAGATAATGAAAGTTTTATAATACATAATCAGTTCTTGTATCTGACAACTTTCTTTGAAGATCTTTAAAGATTTTAATGTTATTTTTACAAAATGCATTGCCAGATATTTGATAAAAGGTACCGAGGGGTGCCTAGATAGAAAACAAAATCATTCGCGTAGATCTTCAGTGAATCAGTGGGCAGCTTGATAGTCTGACAACCAGTCTTCCCAAGGGATATCTTGTTGCCTATAGCTGTGTGTGTAAAAGATTCATGATGATAAGGCAATAATTTTATATTTACTAATTACTTAATTTTGCACAGCTAGAGAGCATAGAATCCATAAAGACGAGAACAATCTTAAATGTAATTCAAATGCACCTAATTAAGCGATTTGCATAATTATAATGCATTTTAACTATTTGAAGAAATGATAATGAAAAAAACACTTAATTAACATAAAACATACGTTAGAGAGAATGTTTTAATTAATGTGTTTTTTGCAGTTACAAGAAAGACGTAAATGTCTCCATATTTCACGCTAATTATACTAAAAAGCTTTTATTAATTAAAAAAAATATATACCAGGATATATTAATTTTAGGTAAGGTTATCTACCACGGCAGAATACGTAATTTCTTTACCTTTATACAACGTTCTCATTTAAAAGTATGAAATGTAATGAACCAACATGCTTTAGGATTATTCACAAATCGACATATTAACGCCTGCGTCTGGCCGACTGACTTCCAGACTCACGTGGGCATTTCAAATTCATTTATTTTTGTAAACTAATAAATAACATTATAATCGGTGTAATCACATTCCTAATGTTAGCAAGATTTTATCAGACTAATATAACACCACCTCCCACATCACATGAGTATTTTAACGACGAATAGGTAATACAAAATTGATTTCATTTGACTTGCTACAGCTCGCTCAAGTGAAAGCTATATGTAGGTATATCTACATCTATAAATGTTTCTAGATGCGTTTTAGATCTAAACAGATATCTTCCGAGAAAAGAATTTGGACAAAGTTAAAGTAAAGTTAATTTAAATAAATTTTTAAAGTCTCTATAAAATTAGTTCGTCTGTGGCCTGATCAAATAAAAGAAAATTGTTTGTTAGCTTTTCCGGTAATATCACATCTTTTACATATTATGTTATTTTCCTCTGTTGTCCTTTGTGTGTAATTTAATAGTAAATTAAAGGATTATTTTATTAATAAACCATATTTACATTATATGTACATATACATACTACAACTAGAATTACCTACATATACAGGGTTATTTGTAAAACACCGACAACCTCTCAGGACTGTGTTACTAACATCATAATCAACAACTTTTGTTCTATGACATTTAAAAATTCATCATATTTTAGTTCATCAAATTTTCATAAAAAAAAAAAAAAAAATTAAATTGAACGCTCTAAATGTTAAGAAATCGATGCGAAATCTATGATGTTAGTAACACAGTCCTGAGAGGTTGTCGGTGTTTTACAAATAACCCTGTATACAAAACAAATTAATATATCTCAATACATATAAAAATTAACAGACAATTTCCTACCGACTGTACTTCGACTGACGAATTGGATAAAAGTGACGAATCGACGAAACTGTATAAACAATGTTGATACCAGCATTATCGGCTAAGAGAAATAAATGGTTATAATTAACATAACCTGTCAATCACAGCTGTCAAGAAATGGCGCGAATCAATAAGACATGTTGGCAGCCCTGAATTAGCCAACATAATAAGTTGACGCGATGAAAGTAGAGCGAGAGTTAAGAGTTGACAGCTGATCAGCTATGGGCAATTACGAATAGCTAAGGGCCCAATCACTGCCAATTTACTTGTTAATGTCGTGTAATAAGCATATTTTGAGTTCATTCATTTCATTCATTTATTTATTCATAAACAATTTACATTGTGTTGAACATTACCTACATATTAAATAAAATGATCACATGCGGAAACAATTACATTTAAAAGCATATTAAAATTGAAGTGAAATGTTTAATATAATTTAAAATATGTCAACAAATAAATACAATTATAATTACAATTCAAATAATTTAAAATATGTCAACAATTCAATACAGTGTCAAATTAATAGCGGTATAATGTCAAATGAAAGTGATGAGTATATTGTTGTCAAAAAATAATTTAAATTAAAGCTTGTTCACTGCTTTTATTTTAATATCATTTGACATAAATTCGGATACCAAGTAAAAGCATTTTTACAACAGGAAGGCTTCTAATTTAGTTTTAAACGAGTGAGAGCTATAAATTAATAATTTTAAAGCAGTCCGTAACCTATTAAATAACTCCACTGCTTGGTATCTGGAACAATGCTTAGCTATGTTAAATTTTGGTGCCATCTTGTGTTTTAATTCCTTCCTTCTTGTGCTTTCTCTTATCTTACGTTCCTCTTGTGATTCATACTCATGATACTTAGCAAAGCGTGTGGGTGAGTGGCAATTAATATGAATGGAATAACGCAAACTACAAACGCGAGCTTTTTTCACGACATTTTCATAAAGTTAAGGGTCTACATCTGGTTGAGAAGTATATAAGATAAATAAACAGAGTCCTGGCTTCTTACCATTATGTTATACATATGGGGGCTGGACACAACTTTCCGATTATTTCTAAATGATCTTTGACATTATTTCAGCTTTGCTAAAACTTAAAAATTCAAGCCTATCATTGAAAAAACTCACAAACCAATAGCAATTTTACTGTATATTCGCGTTCTACACTTGCAGAAATCGTCAATCTTAACACCTCCACTGCGTAATCCATCTGGAAGTTCTACACCGATCTCTCTCCCAGTTTAAAGCACTCAATCTATCCCTTATTCGGTCCTTAGGTTATCTGGTATGCAACCAACATGTCGGGCCTAGTTCTGCTTAGTTTGGCAGCTGTCTGAACCAAGTCTCTAATTTACATTTTGGAACGCAGCGCGGTTTTACTCTGATAGTTTGGAACCTAATAATGTCGAGTTAGTGGCTCGTTGGTTGAACTTTTGCATTGACGTTAAATGCTAATTTTGAGCTGAGACTAATTTTGAGGAGAGAATATGAGTCCTTTAAAATTCCGCGATGAAGCCCTGTCTTTAATGGAAAACCTGGCTGAATAAATTTCTATTGTACTGGTCATCTTAGTATGATCGAAGCGTATGATATACTGAATTCATCCTATCAGTCTGCGGAGGGCTGTCACTTACACCCTGTATAAATGGTGTAAAAAACCTCTTAACAAATGCAAAAACTTGTTCTCCTCATCATTGCGATATTTTTTTTGTTCTACACCATACCTGGGAACGGAGTTATTGGGGGTCAAATATCCGACTTTTTGACAAGTTTTTTTTTTAAATACGAGTTTTTATAATAATAATAATAAAAACCTTTATTTTCAAGCACCTTTGGCCCATAGATAAATACCTTACAGACTAACATACATGTGATAAAATACAAACTGTGTTAATATGAAGGATCTTAAAACGAGACGAAGTGATTATACTAACGTAGTATCACTTCGTCTTCGTCTTCGTTTTTTATTGTAAGATCTTTACTTTAAACACCTCCACGACCCCCGTACTATTCATTCGATCCATCAGCACAATGTTTTGAGTGAGTTAAGTTCTACAACAAAACATGTTTCATGTACATTTTAATCTCTAGCTTTTAAGAATTCAATTTTGCTGTGCCCTGACAGGGTCTACAACGGCTCTTAGCTCTAAGCCTTTTTGTTAACACCATGTTTTTACCTTGTGGAACGCAAATAAATGAATATGAATATGAATATGAATATGATTTTTCACCCCAAAAAAAAATGTCTTTTCCCAGCAATAATTTTTGCGTAAAGTTACTTAGTTTCATGTACAGAATGCTTGGTTGACGGCTTCGTGATGAGGTTGTTTACACCCTGTATATTGATTTACAGTGATTTCAGGACTTTTATAAATAACTGATATCTTATGAATTTATCTAGATAAACGTAGAAGCAAACGGGCTATGTAAGAATCGTAGCAGGTGGTCTTCGGTAGTTTCGGCCTACCATGAGGGTAGGCCGAAACTACCGAGTAAAGAGCGTGAGATTATGTAAGTAGCTCAACTTAAATATTCACATCAAAATCATGACGATGCACTCAGCTATGCAATTCCCAATCGAAATTCGACATCTAGTAGCACGCCATGTTTTCGACTGACTTGCAGCTGGGTCTGGCAACGTGCCAGTGGTTGGCAGGCTCCTTTAGAAATGCAGTCGGTGGTTGCCAGTTCATAGTATGGCCTGCCAGGCTTGCCAGCTAAAGTCTAATTAACGTTGTGAATTCGGAACGAATTACTGCATTTGGCACATTTCCCTTGTTTTATGTAATTGGGTTTCTTTTGTGCTTGGCGAATGTTAACGAACTTTGGGTTTGACTTGCATTAAAAGTTTATTGTGTTTACATACAGCAATTTGTGCAGGTTCAGTTCTCTCTCCCATTTTTCTTTGTTACCCGACTATGGCGAAGCCAAAAGGAAGAGTTATGATTAGTCTATGTATGTATGTTTGTATTTACGTATGTTCCTCCGTAGCGCCTAAACTATTCATCCGATTTTGATGAATAAAGTGTCAATCGATTCGCTGTTATGGCCCGGGTAACATAGGCTACATTTTAACCGACTTCAACAAAAGGAGCAGTCGATTTTACCTTGTAAGCCCCGAATTGAATTAGATTGTGATTTTTCAGTAGTCGAGTTTTTTAGTGTCAGTATGATCACACAAATTCTTGTTCTATGATTGTACCTAGGTACTCATCTTTGACTTTAAAGCAGTTTTATTCGATACTAGTAATCAAGTAGGAACCAGTTGTCTTATATCTTAATTTCTTGGAAGAAAAGTAATAGAAATGACCAGCATAAATCTAGACCGAATTAACCGCATATGGAAGTGACACTTAGAATTAATTCACTTACGAATGAATTTCATTTGCCTTTCACTACATTTGTCTTAATATACCGTAATAGGTATGTGAAATTACGATGAATGATATGCCAGTGAATCACTGTAGGATAGTTTATACATAACAATGGTGAAATTGAAGATGATCTATGGTGAACTTTTTAGGGTTCCGTACCCGAAGGGTAACCAACGGGACCCTATTACAAAGCCTCCGCTGTCCATCCATCCGTCTGTCTGTCAGCGGGCTGTATCTCATGATCCGTAATAGGTAGACAGTTGAAAGTAGATCACCCAGATTGGGCTATTTTCAAAATTAAACTTATTATTTGGATAGAGCATGACATTATAAACATTTTTAATTATCACACCTAAGTCGTAAGTCAATTCACGGAGAAGTTATTCAACCACAAAATATCTGAGATCACGTAGATTGGGGTACTTTTTTTTACCGGCCAACAAAAATAAACGCAATAATTAAATAGAGCATAAGGATATAAACGTTTCTGATTATGCCACCCAAGTTCTATACTACCCAAGTTGTAAATAAATAATAATCAATAATATAATAGCCACTGGTCAATGAAGACGCAAATGAAGGGAGATCTGCCGACAAATAGAAAATTAAAGGGGCCCCTACTACGGTAGGACGGAACCCTTCATGCGCGAGTCCGACTCGCACTTGGCCAATTTTTTATTTTTACTGCTGGGTGTCATTCGACTGTTTACCTAACTTATGTCGATAGTTAAAATATTATTGTTCAATTTGACAAGTCTTCGTCGTAACATTAACGTTTAGTTTGTTATACATTGGTGTCGATTCTGTTGTGCACAAACTAAACTTAGAAGAATAAGAATAAGAAATTTGATTGGCTCAAACATGTACTTAATTTAGGCTATTGCTATCTTTTTCTCTCTAACAAAACGAGAAAGAGACGGACGTAATGTAGAGCTGCCAAATTTAGTTGGAACTAATATTTCCATACAAATGAAGGGTGCACGTAAAAACATGTCGACTAAAAACACGGTGAAGCGCAAGGCATAAACTAGTTTGACATCTCTAACTTAGTTCATAGCTACCTATAGCCGTCCTTCTCTCGCACTGCCTTTTAGTACAAGATAGCAATAGCCTAAATTAAGTTTAGTTTGTGCACAACAGAATCGACACCAACGTTTAGTTACATTCAAGTCTAAATTTAGACACCTTGGTACCAAAATATAAATAATTTCTACACTCGTGTATTTCCCTAAGGAGTGGTTACACAACCACCATAAACTGTACTTCTAAAGTCTATTTTTACTTTAAGTATCATTGATTCAAAATAAAATACAGTAACTATACACAAATCGTAAGAAAAACCACAAAACTCGAAGAATAAATATCCTAAACGCTATTAATTCTCTAGGAAGAGTATAGGAAGCCAGCTATTTCTACGTCATTTAAGTGTGGTTAGACCGCCAGCGTACGTTTGTGGTCACCATACAACAGTTTAATGTTGTACCCATCAGAGGGTTATAAATCTCCTATGTTCGTAACTTCGTACATTTTAAAGGAAAAAATACATCGTTTTCTTAAACTACGGGCCTTTTAAGGAAAGTCTTTAGTGCCTATAATCGTTTATGAACGCGTTAATAATAGCTATTAGCATAATATTAATAACATCGATACATCAAATCTGACAAAATGATCTTAATTGGACGATAAAAACCGGTACTTGTAACTTGTTTTGTTGTAGTTTTTAAGCACTTAAAGATAATGTAAGAACCTCGTCGTAAGAAGGGGGTCGGGATGATCACGTATCCTCTATGCCAGACTCAATACGGGTTTGTCTCCACTGATCACCGTATCTGATCACGTTAGCCAAGGATCACGGCGAGTTGTTTCCACTGATACCGTGATCCGTTTCCCTCGTTATCGTGTTTCCCACTGATCACGATTTCCGCGGCGACATGAAAAAAAAACAAAATCAAAACAGATCACGCTGTACGGAGACAAGAAATAAATTAAAATATTTTTCGAAACTGTTCTCAATACATCATCTTCGTGTCGATGATTCCCATACTTTTAAATCAAATTTAGTTTCGACCATCAACAAAGGCATTCAGAGTTGCCAAACAAGCAAACAAGCAAGCTAGTAGCTCAAAATAGGTCTTGGAGTCACCAGAACTCAATACTTATAGTTAGTAGCTCAAAATAGGTCTTGTTTGAGTAGAGTTATAGCTACCTTATATTATAAAGTCGAATGTAATACAATATTAGGCTCCAGTGGCGTGGAGAGGTAGGCATAATTCCTATATCATGTATATGAATTCAGGAACTATAGTAGACACACAGACAGAAACAAACTCATCAAACCTTATTCAGGTGACGTGTAGTTGTGCTGGTTCGACATTCGGCTAGCCCATTATGCCCATCCCTTATGACCAAGCTTTCCATCATTATCTTACCTGCAATGCGACAAATTCCATCCATATTTTTTTGATGTGTTTGAAGCTCGTGCAGTATGCTTGGAACATCGCTACTTTCTAGGTCGGGAATGAAGTAGTGCATTCGTATACATTTTCTATGAATTGCTAGCGTTCTCGTTTAAAAACAATCAACACGGGAAATGGACGTAGTTTCATGTTGGAAACTCGACTGGGCACACGTTTGCGACTTATTAGTCCGATTAAGCAGTGCTAAGCCGATTGGTTAAGCACGAAGGCGCGCTATTTTAATTCCCACTGACATCATTAAGGTTTATTTAATTCCTTCTTTTTTCTCAAGAATCTTGATCTCAAGGTAGTGGGGTGGGGTAGTGGGGCCAACGAAACGACTGTTTTGATTTTTCCCGTTCGCCCCACCAGTGGGGTAAAGCAGTGGGGTCAGCGGAAATACACCCCCTAACAAACTGAGGGTTGTACATTTTGTCGCAATAAAGTGGAAAGATATACGGGATAAATAAATATTGCTGGACCTTACGCACAGCGCCATCTAGTGCCACACTAAGCAACGAGACTTGTGTCGTGTACACCAGATAGTTGATATACTACACAGAAACTTTTTTTGTTGTTGTAAATACATATACTTATTAAACATATAAACATTCATGACTCGGAAACAAATGTCCATGCCCATCACACAAACATTTTCTCCTACTTCGATTCGAACCCGGGACCCTAAGAACGTAAGTTAGCCTCACTACCGCTGCGCCATTTGGGTCATTTGGCAGATTGAATACTTCAATTAACGGGTAGACACCGGTACAGGCACAAGTAGTAACACCATACCCTGCACACCAAACGGGTGTTAGGTACTATTCCAGCCTTTTCATTAGTAGTTTTCATAAGTACAGTATGATAAACTGCCACCGATCTCTCAAATCTATACAAGATTATCGTATCAGACTTGTATAAGTCGTAAATGTGCAGCCAGTCTAAATATCCGGCTCGTGCGTACTGCGGACAGGCACTATACAAAAGCAATACGAGTACCTACGTCCACACGAGCGATGGCTCGTATGGTTCGATTGCCTGCAATGGCTCGGCTGGCAAATTGATTCCTCGCCCACCATCGTATCGTTAATCAGTGACTGGCTTAGCGCTCTCGACCGGAAGGCACAGCACCTGAATGTCGATTGTAAACAAAGCTCCCGCTAATAAATTAACGTTTTACAAGTCTAATTAATGCATTGAAAGAGGGTGAACGATCCTGTTGGATCGTCAGCTGCTTATCATAGATAATTTTATTGCTACAAGCCGGGCGCCCGATGGGAATTCTTATCGGAAAAAAGGACGAACTTCTATTCAAAATGTTCAGATTTAACCTCTTTAGATGGTGAATGCTTAGAAATCATTTATTAATACTATCTCTTGTTCTATAAGGAACTCTTAGACGAAATCGAACGGTTTAGGCTAGGTGGTGTCTGCCGGTGAATGAATTTAAGAATTGTATCAAGTAGTTTTCGTTGGCAAGGAAATAGATTCAGTATTGATTTATTTAATAAGGAAAACTGCTTGTCTATAAGAGTCATCATCTGACTAGCCTTTTCCCAACTACATATATGTTTTACATGTATTTTGGGGTCGACTTCCAGTCTAACCGACTGCAGCTGAATGCCAGTATTTTACATGGAGCGACAGCCTATCTGACCTCCACACGATACGATAACGATTGTTGAGACTATTTGTCGGACTTTTGGGCCTCTGTAACGACTGACAAAGATCTATAAATGACAGCCGGGACCTTAATGTGCTTTCTGAAGCACTTAGGAAACTCGGTATGTAATGGGTGGTCCATCCATGGACGAACCTGGCAAGCGCGGCTTAACCTGAAGATCGACCCAAGGTATACTGTTATTATTTCGGGCCTGTGAACGGGGAGCTATGGGCTAACTCGCCGTCCGTCCGTCTCATGACTACAGGCCGTGTCGACGGCGCGTTCGTGTTCCAAGCGCGCCTCAAAGAGAGTCAGCAAAAATGAAGGGGTCCGCAAGGGCCGATGCCTGCCGGGGCTGCGGGACTGTTCGCAAGAGATACCGTGCCCCCGGAACACAAAGGGCGATGAAGGAACATGGATGGGTTTTAGTCAGTAAAAGTCTGACACTCCCTCCTGCTCCGCCCAGAGCGGGAGGAGTCATTTGATGATTTCCCATCCGAAAAAATAAAAAGGTACTTACTGTTATTATTTAATAATAATAATAATAAGAAATTTATTTCGTAAAAAAAGGAGATTGTAGTACATGAGGCATACACAGAGTTATACATATAGGTTTGTACAATGTCAATCACAATCTGGTGGGTGAAGTTCTTCTTTCCTAGCTAGGTTAAAGAATAACCTGTATTAAGGATTAACAGTCCCTGTCCCTTGCAAAAGTTATTAAAACGTGATTTTCTTCCAAAAACGTTTAATGAATCTGTCTTCCCAATGATAGAAGGCTATTATCATAATGATTTTATGAGCCGTTTTAATTGAAATAGTAACGAGTGAGAGTTCATAATACTTAGTTGGAAAGTGCACCGACATGATGTGTTAATCGCTGTTTTCAATGCACAAGAACGACTCAATTTATTTATATAGATAGTAATGCATACCGTAGAAGTGAAACTTGATCGTCATCTGTAGATAGTACAGACATCATGGCGGCCTATTGGCCCAGATTGAATTGTAACGAAGCGTGTATGAGGGTTTGTAAGAGAGAGAGAGAGAGTTTATAATGGTATTCAAAACAATTTTAATCCGTATACACTGGATATTTTAGTGCACTAAACGACGCCTTGAAAACTGAAAAGTATGTTTTAGGCATTCATTTAATTTAGATGTCGCCTAGAGTTTGTTTAAACGGCCATAAAGATGGTAGCAGTACTGACTGCTCAGGTTTTTGCCGAACGTACATTTTTGTATTAAATCAGCTGTTTCTTCTCAGAGGAGTCTGGTTCGAAACACCGGCCTTACTTTGTATGCTCGTTGCTTGACGTGTAAAAGTGTTTGTTGGTAAAAACTAATTACCTCACTACGGCGAAGCAAAAAGGAGGGACCTTTAAAAAATAAAATCATTCATCAAATAGTCGTTGAGACTATAGTTTATCGCACTAAGGAAGTAAAACCATTCATACACTGCAACTGCTCCGAAGACAAATTCAAGAAAACTGTGCGCGAAATCGATAAAACTCAGATGAGAATCACAGCACAGTCAGTGAATCGCATAAGTACATATATTTAACTATACAAAACATAAGATTCAAAATCAGGCTGTATTTCATCGAAGTTGGCTTTAAGACTTTAACAATTTCCCTTCGTAGAAACGTCTAAAGATAGTTTATCGAGAATATTAATGATTTCATGGTCCTAGATTGTGATACTCGATAGTTTCTTTTTTCATATAATACGGGTACTATCGATGCGCAAAGTGCATTCGCTGGCGATTCATTCAAGTGATCCATCATTAGTTACACCTTGAATGGCAAGTACAGTCGAGGCAGAAAGTGATTTGTTTTCCGTAGCCTATCCATCATATTATCGATAGTTCCGATACTGGCCTTCTGTATATCAAGAGTCTACCAACCCCAACAGTCATTTGTTCTGTAGCTAGTATCACCACTTCAGTTTACTTAGAGCCGGTTTTTCAATCGCCAGTTTACTTTTATTCGACGAATAAGTTTGACATTTTGACAGTTTTTGTATAGACACTCTGCCAAAACGTCAGATTTACTCTTCTGGTAAAAGTTATCTAATGATTGAGAATCTCCGAGCACAGCCACTGCCAAATTAAGGTTCTGTACTTTATCTCTATATAGTGCTGTATTATTTTCTTTAATAAAAGCATTTTAGCGGAGCAGCTGAAATAAGGCGCTGATGTCATTTTGTTCGCCTAAGAAACCTCTTGTAAAGGCATTTGTTTTTGTTTTCTTTTGAATCTAGCCAGATCCAAGGATGGTTAGTTCAGGTTTTAATTAGAATATTCACAACACTAGTAAGATATAGCTTCTAGTCCACGATAATAGTGCACTTGCTCAAAATCAAACCGAATTCCAAAAAAAATACAACATCACAAATCACAATACAACATCACACTTTAATAACCCCGAAGGGTTCAGACGTGAACCTTTGGTACTAACTACATTTCGTCAGTTATGTGTAAGTCCCACGTAATAGTGAGAGAGCCTATTGAATCCGAGGTACCACTGAGATTACATAGAAAATGACACCGAACTAAAGTCCTCGGCTTAGCTCGCACAACGTTGTCTGTACCAGTACCTATTAGTATTAATGATAGCGCCGTAGTATTGAGTGCGCCTATCGAACCGTGAAAGATAACAAGGGGTGCTTGCTCTTGTCATAACAGCTATAACCCTCAGCCTGCCCTGTCATAACCCTCGGTCTTTCCTCAGTGCATCACTAGTTCATTCGGAAGGAATCGGGAGCTTTCGGGAACTCTCGGCAGATTGCACCCTTCGGCACAGGTCATGGGACACTTTGAAGTCAGTTTGTCAGTATACTCGACTGGGGTGAATAGAAAATTGTATTCAAGGTTAAATTAGAGTAGCTAGTTCAACTTCAAAGACATGACGGATATCGATATCGCAATGGGGCTTTCCATTAACTGCATGACTTATATCATACTAGCGGACGTCACGCGGTTTCACCCGCATAGTTCCCGTTCCCGTGGGAGTTCGGGGATAAAATATAGCCTATGTTACTCAGTAAAGACGTGGCTTTCTAATGGTGAAAGAATTTTTTAAATCGGCGCAGTAGTTTTTGAGTTTATTCATTACAAACATACACACACACACACACACACAAAAATACAAATCTTTCCTTTTTATATTATTATATAGTGTAGATTATTATTATTAGTGTAGATATAAATATCAAGGCACCAGCTAGCTATTCTGGTCGTGCTGAAACGAGAAAAAAAAATAAGAATCCCTAACAGTTACACAGCCATTATGCACTCTTTGACGATATACTATACATATGTACTATTATGCTCATTTTCACCTCCATAAACAAACGCATACTTACTTAAATGACTGCACTTGCAGGAATATGAAGAGCAGGGTGTAAAGTTTTTCATCCTCCATAGAAAAAGTAGGATGACACATTTCCTAGGAATTGTATACAATGACGGATTATGTACATACTTTTCCGTGAACATGTACATACGTGTGTAGCGGCAAGCGTTGAAAATCCCGCCGTATCCCAGTAGTTCCATTCTCTAGTATCCATTATGGGACTACGGATTTTTTTCTCCCAGTAGTTCCATGGAACTAGAAAACTTTTTCACCTAATCCCATTTCTTCCATTAAGTACAGTTGAATGGTAATTAAATATAGTAAGAACAATAATCTTACTTATATCGATTGGACCCGCTGTTAAAGTTAAAAAAAAAAATGTAATCGTGCAATACGCTTTTATTTAGCCATTCATTTAGGTATCGCCTAGTGTTCACAAAACGGGACTATACTAATGGAAGCATTTACGCCAGTCAGAAGCCAATTGCCGACACTTTAAACATGTCTACTGTGACGGTAATAGTCTATCATTGCTATTACCTATCCCTACTTACTGACGGTTGCTATTACCTATCGCTTACTGACGGATGGTTGCGTAACCGTCCGTTTATCGCCGCCGCAAATATGACTAGTGGATTGGTATCATTATTTGCTGTAGGCATAAAAGGATTGAAGACGAGTGGTTAATGAAGGCTAAGTATTACAATAACACCTGCTACTTAAGTCAAGTTTTATTTTATATGATAATGCTTTTGAAATAACAGTTTTCTAATCATCACATATCGGCTTGAGGACTTAGATAAAGTGAAGTGACATTCAAAATGGAAGCGCGCAAATGCAAAAATATTGCTTCACAAACCCATTAGTCCCACTTGGTGAAAATCTCCCAACTCGACACGAGTTGCCATGGCTGACCTGGAAGTCCTTCAAAATACTCCGGACACAGGATGACCAAAGCAACGAAAACCTGTTCAAGTAGAGATTCATAGATGACTCTGCCCAGGAGTGTAAGCGTGGTGTTGCCCCACAAACGATGGGACACTTGATATCGTATCCTGCCTGTGACGACGTGTCGACGTGCCCTGTTGTTTACACATCACATCATGCAAACAACAGGACACCGTCGTCGCGACCATCAGCCTCTGTGGAAGCTGATGGTTGCTACTGAAAGTGCCAAACTCCTCGCCAAGTTTTGGGCTGATTCAATTTGAATTGTCATGGACACGCTAAAAAGCAGACTGTCCTGCGAGTGCCCAACGTGTATGTAATAAAACTAACTTTACCAACATGAAAAAGTTCAAAGTTGTTCCCCGAAGTTATTTTTTCATCCATTTCATGTTGATGTATTCATTCCATTGGTCATGCATACGAATTCGTTTATTCAATGAGTGCAGGAGACCGGAAGGAGGGACACCAGAGGGGCTGAAAAGCAGCAAGTATAAACTTAGATGACTTCATTAACTTTGGAAAACATCACTAACAACTACACGACTGATTTTCTATTTCTTCCGCTACTTTCTGAGCTGAGCAAGATAATTGACGATTGAAAATCTTACAACCACCGTTAGTTGATATTAACTGACTTTTATAAAAGAGGCAGGGCTGTGATATAAGTATAACACAAAACATAAATATAGGTACCTACAAAAAAACTGGGGATACAGGTATAACAGAGTTTCCCAAAAGAAACCTTTTGTAAAACTCTTTTAAAAAAAAACCTACCCCCCCCTCCCCCCAACCTCTTTTAAATTCCTAGTATCGGGCTACCCCCCACAGTAGGAATTTCTCCTGAATCGTGGGTGCGTTCACCCACATACACAAACAGCCAGACCCGGAACCACTATCTCTGGGCCATACAAACAATTGTTGCGTGCGGAAATCGAACCCGCGACACGCAGAGCAACCGTGCCGTCAAAGTTAATAGAAACTACATTATGCATATAATATCTACAATTACAAGTACCTAAATAAATTGTAAGTGAATAGTAGGTACCTACTTTCCTACATGAAACAACCCAGCATCGATGTCCGACCTGCTTGGACCAGCCAGCCAGCTGGCCATTATATTAGACACTAAACGAACAATAAACTCTTCTATAGCCAGTAATCAAGGCAATTACCGAGTTACCGACATAATATGGTTTAATTTGCAAATTGCAGCTATATTAATGGCCAACAGGCTCTTTTACTAACTTCTTACTAAACTTATCTAAGACACTCTGGCTTTTACTGTGTGTATACAGAGCATCGACTATTTACTATCCATAAAATAATAAATCTGTCTTAGAAATCTTAGGCTGAGTGCAGACTGAGACAAGTATAAGTCTGTTTACTGCTACTTGTTTCAGTCTGCACTCAGCCTTTTTTTTTTTTTTTCGGATGGGAAATCATCAAATGACTCCTCCCGCTCTGGGCGGAGCAGGAGGGAGTGTCAGACTTTTACTGACTAAAACCCATCCATGTTCCTTCATCGCCCTTTGCGTTCCGGGGCCACGGTATCTCTTTCGAATAGTCCCGAAGCCCCGGCAGGCTTCGGCCCTTGCGGACCCCTTCATTATTGCTGACTCTCTTTGAGGCGCGCGTGGAACACGAACGCGCCGTCGAAGCGAAAGGTCGCCGCCGCCGGTCTGCACTCAGCCTAAGATTTATTTATAGACAGATAATGATCGTTTCTTTTAAACTATGATAACAGCCATACTCGCATCCAAACCATGTTAAGGTAACGACCCGGAAATCGAACCCAGGACTTAACGCTCAAGGGCACGCCACGATAGTGGCGGTAAGTCCCCTCTTTGAGGAGTGGCTGGAGAGACACCACGGCGTCCTCACCTTCCGCCTGACGCAGGTTCTTACCGGACACGGATGTTTCGGTAAGTTCCTGCACCGAACGGGCGGGAGGAGACGCCCGGGTGTTTCCATTGTGAGGATCGACCGGAGGACACGGTGGAGCACACGGTGGAGGTGTGCCCTGCTTGGGTGGAGCACCGCCGTGTTCTCGAGGTGGCGATCGGCGGCGGCGACCTCTCGCTTCCGGCCCTGGTTCGTGCCATGGTCCGGAGCGAGACGGAATGGGACGCCGTCACCTCCTTCTGCGAAGCAGTCATGCTAGCGAAGGAGGTGGCGGAACGTGAGAGGGAGATATCCTCACGTCCCGGCCGCCGCGGGAGACGCCCCGGGCGTCGGGGGCCACGTGGTGGCTACCGGCCACCGTAGGCGCGGGCCTGTGGACGGGGAGCTATGGGCTAGCTCGTCGTCCGTCCGTCTCATGACGACAGGCCGTGTCGACGGCGTGTTCGTGTGTGTTCCACGCGCGCCTCAAAGAGAGTCAGCAACTGTGAAGGGGTCCGCAAGGGCCGAAGCCTGCCGGGGCTGCGGGACTATTCGAAAGAGATACCGTGGCCCCGGAACACAAAGGGCGAGGAAGGAACATGGATGGGTTTTAGTCAGTAAAAGTCTGACACTCCCTCCTGCTCCGCCCAGAGCGGGAGAAGTCATTTGATGATTTCCCATCCTAAAAAAAAAAAAAAAAAAAAAAAGGACTTAACGCTCAGGAGTCTCGATTGTTACCATTAAACCAACGAGGCAGTCTATTTTATTTTATGATGGAAAAGTAAAGCGCTCTTTGATGATACTAAATTTTATGCCCTTATGTATCTAGGTCACCTGCTTTTCTGATGTTAACTCTCACGGTTATGAAGTGAAAACTGTGGAAATGGTATATAATAATGTACCTCGTAGGTATCAATTAACCTTAACGATAGTACGTGATGTGCGCAAATAATATACATAACACACCTTGGTAAAGTTGCGTATGAGAAACATATATGTATATCATGTCTCACCCATTGCTAGCTTGGAAGATTGGTACCGCGTTAAGCCACTACAGACTACAGGAGCCAAATTAGCAACTCTATTTGTGGTGGTTCAAACTTCGTTTGAAATACCGTTAGAATAAAGTTCTAATCAGCTTGCACTACAAAGTGTTTGTTACGTCATTCGGCGGGACGAATAGTGCGAAATGAGTGTTTTTTTGCGATTAAAAAAAACCCATTGATGGACTAAAAAAAGAAAACATCATGCTAATATGTTTCTTGTAAAAATGTATGAAATGACCGCTTGTATTTTAGTATGGTTTTTACTCGTTAAATATTTTTTTAGACATAAGTTCGTGATTTTTTTATCGAGTAAAGTTGTATTATGTTTTCAAAACACTATCATACTAGCATATATCCTGAAGAATATCATATATTTTTCTGGTTTTGTTTATTGCAGTGAATCATATGCTTTTTTGCATTATAAAACTCGCGTCTAGCTCCTGTAGTCCCCTTAAAAGTGTTAATAAGTGACTCACATAAAAGTCACTAAAGTATACAAGAAGTCCAATTTCAATCCAATTACTTATAGAATATTATAAAAACATATATAACATATAACAGGACTCTTTACCGCAATATTTATTTTATAATAAAGACCGTAAATTGACAAGATTTTCCACCAGCGCGCAGCGTTGCCAAAACTGTTACCGATTGTCGCGCTAGCCACAGAACGACAGCATATCTCTTATGAAAATGCAGATAATTGCACCAAGCCTGCCGACAATTGAGCTGTAAAAACCAGTCGCGATGCTGATAAAAATCCTATTATACATAGGCAATTTAATAAAGATAATCTGCCAACAACAAAGCGTATCGCCGATGTCTGCATTTCGCGTAACGTTTAGCGTAACGTAAAAAGTAATTTAGAAATGTATAGTGATATAGCTTCTATGAGCAGCTCTCTCCAAGAAGATATTGCAGATAAGATTTAATATAATTTATGATGTATACAATAGATCATTATCATCATCTGCCTCGCCTTTTCCCAACTATGTTAGGGTCGGCTTCCAGTCTAACCGAATGCAGCTGAATACCAGTATTTTACATGGAGCGACTGCCTATCTGACCTCCACAACCCAGTTAGAACTGGGTAATACGATACCCCTTAGTAAGACTGGTTGTCAGACTTTCAGGCCACTGACTACCTGTAACGACTGTCGAATCTAGAAATGACCGCCGGGACTGGGGTGCTTTCCAAGGCATGGAGGAAACGAGGAAACTCGGTATGTAATGGGTGGTCACCCATCCACAGACCAACCTAGGTAAAACCTAGTTTGTAAAACAGATATGACATAACATATTTATATCAAAAAAAAGTTTCCATTGCACTTTAGTGTTCTCAGCAGTATATTGAAGATAAAAATCGTTGAGAATAGTACATGTTGTATGTGAATGAATGTCATTGCACCCATGGCTACAAATTTGAGTTTATTTTGGAAAATGATATCTAACATAGGTAAAGAATTAAAGATAGATAAAAATTCCGTAAATGGCAAACAAAAAGGAGTAGTAGTGGACCAGTGACGGCCCCAACATCCCAGTTCTAGGTTCGGGGGTTCGAGCCTGTAATTATTATTTTGGGGGTGGGAAACTGGTGGAACTAATGGCGCTGCATCGCATGAACCAAACATCGTCATTGGTTGAAAATCTGTCAATGTCATTTTATATTTCTAAACAGTTTGACCTCATTGGTCCGATTGGGTCTACGCTATAGCGCCATCTACAATCAGCTTTGACCAGCCTTCCCTATTAATTTATTTCATCATCACTGTTCTTAAAACGGTGTACGAAAATATCGTGAGAAAACAAGAAGCAAAAAATCATGCGACGTCTTCTAACCCGCTCTAGGCCCATTTGGTAGTCTCCAGCCCACTATCTCATAGAGAGCAAGCCTATTCGAGTATATTCCAGGAGCGCAGGTAACATTATATACCGACTATGTAAATGGTAAACAACGTCCGTAGTTTCCTAATTAAAATGCAAGATTATTATCTGATACTTATAACTTCTTATCTGATTACTTTATCAGTGAGTAGACCCTCATACAGATTAATTTATCAGCTGCCCTTCGAGACGTGACGCCTTATGTCAAGTTTCACTTATCATCTCGCTCTCCACGCTTTCAACCATACAGTTTTCTACTGAGATAGTTTTCCTCCGCCGGTATTTATTTTATGACTGAATATGATTTGTTATAGTGTGAAATGGAGGACGTAGACACGATGTTGTGTATAATCTAGAATCTAGATCTATGTATTTCTAAGTCTTGATTGAAGTATACACATATTCGGACGGAAAGCCCCATGTCAGCTTTAGTACTTATTTGAGACCAAACAAACGATTTTCACATATCTTACAAACAATTAGGTACGCTGTATGATACGTGAAAACAGTTGAACCGTCGTTGGTCGTTTGTAGCCTAAAAGTAATGCTTTCATTACTCTCCTTTGAGGCTCTACCACAATATGGTGAGAAGTAAGGTTCATCCGAGTGCTATAAAATCAGACTAACCACAGCTCCCAACTCGTAACGAGAGCTCTCCAACTCCGGCCCAATCATGCATGCATCTAATCCGCCACCAGCACGTCCGCCACGGGCGACGGGTCAGCCCGTAATGTGGAACATGAGTCCACCGCTAATACCCTGCACTAATGAACCGCCCTGTGATTTAGCATCTCATACAGCTAATAGTAATAACCTAATTACCGAAGAAAGTCGAACAGCGGTTTATAATCCATCTGTGCGGGATTAGTGGCTTTCTGTAATATGTTGGTGCTTTGAGTATTTAGAAATGTAATTTCTTATTTGTGGACTTTTGCTTGGTCGTATCTAATTATCCCATACCCAACCTATCCCCTTTGGCAATTCTACCATTGCATACGGATATCAACTGCGACCTAGAAAGTGTTTATAGGTAAAGATTAAAATAAAGAAAAAAGAACCCTAATTAAGATAATCGTTTATTTATCAGATTCCAAGAATGGTTTATGGCATTATCTGCCTAGCCTTTTCCCAACCATGTTAGGGTCTGCTTCCAGTCTTACCGGAGGCAGCTGAGTGTCTAACCAGACTACTGTATGACGTCCGACATTTTTTGATCTGAATTGAAATTCTGATTTTTAAAAATCTGATTTGCTATTGTAACTAAAATCTTGTCAAAATTCAGGGTACTGACTATACTAATCTGACAAGATTCTGCTTACAATTTACTCTGGTAGGAAACCAAAGTGCATCGTAGAGTCAACCTTCTCCATCACATTAATCATAGTACATACAGTCACAACTTCCTAACGTCGTGTACTATTAATTAGCAGTCAAATCTCGGCACCTAATGACGTCGGCGCTCGCGTACAGTTACCGCTCCATTTGCGATGCGTCTGAATGGTGCGCTAATGTGCGACCAGCGACGCGGCCCGACGACTGCATCCAAACAAATTAGAATGCTTTGGTCAGTATCACGAACCACTCCATCTGACAAAAACGAGGCATCTACACAGTATGTGGCCCTGCAATACTGCAACAGGCATGACGACAGTATCAAACAATTGCAAATTTATTTAGTCCGTCAGTTAGAGTATTGGAAATTAATGGACACGTATTTTTTTGTTTTTGTAAATTAATGAATATTGACAAAGATAAAACGCATCAAAACTCGGGAGTGGGGGCTCGTGACGTCAGCACTAGCTAAAAATTATAGCATGGCGTGACGTATTTGAGAATTTTAAAAGCGTCGTATCTTCGTCAATTTTGGTTTACGTTACAAAAGGAAAAACACATGTCAAATATTTTTTGATAATCTAAGTGACGGACTTATTAGTTTTTTTTTTGTCGTCTTGCCTATAGGAACATTGCTTAATGTGAAACATTATTGATGATCATCAGTACAGCTGGGGTCGTGTGGTTACTTTCCGTGGATTCCCATGTTGAAACGGAAGTATGGACACGACAGCCGCGATGGGTATGATGAGCATAGAAAGAACGGGTGTGCGATTTATGAAAATAACTGAATAAGTTTGACCCAAAATGAAAAGATTGCAGGCGACAGCGGAAGTTAGTAGACGAAAAAGGTTGTAGATAATGTTTACAACACAAGACCCTCATTACCGGACCTATTTCTTTCATCCAGATTACTTTTTGGAAGAATATTTGAGTAGATCTACGAAGTTTTAGGCTTGTAGACATGGTTTACAGGAGTTCAAAAGCTAACAAACCAGAAGCATAATATAAATAAAGATGTGCTAAATATCGCGGTTCCTGAGAGGCACGTCCATGTAAGTCAATTAGTCCGCTTAACATTCCACGCCTACATGTCGAAAGAATCTTGTTAAACGCTTGTTTTAATCACAAAGAACGTCAAGCTGCCGCACACGGTCTAGATTGTTCTAAGAAAGAAATACTGGAAGAAGTATCAGTGTATTCTTACATTGAAAGCTAAAACTGTATTTACTGATAAGTATATATATTCAGTGTTTACATTTACATTAGGAACTATAATTGTAGACTATGAGAAGATTTTCTTTTTAGTCTCTGTACTTTATAGTACCTAAACAAACTCTAAAGTCCGTTGAATTTTCTTTAGGAAGTAGTAAACAAGTCCAGGCCCCTTATTCACAACACTTCGATTCGATTTTCGATTCGGAAAGTCGTATGTCTATCTTTTTTTGACATTACGAAATCGAGCGAGATAGACATAAACTTTCCGAATCGAAAATCGAATCGAAGCGTTGTGAATAGCTATGCTGTCAACTGTAAAATCCATTGACGGATAGATGTCGCGTCGAAGTGTGTTCCACATCCGTCATCCAGTCATCCACGACAGGATCCGTGATATAATTAACATTATTACAGATTTCTCGGAATCCTACACATGTCAACTTTACGTCCGCAGCTTTACTCCCTACTTATCCGGCAACGCATAAAAAGCATCAATGATACACTTGACAGGATAGCTGCAGAAAACTCAATCAAAATATTTGATTACACATGGGCCTACATGAGCACTTTTAAAACGTCGAGAAAAAGTGCACGGGTTGCGGGTTTCGGTTTGCTAGTTTTCTATGGAGAAGAACCGGCAAGAAACTCCGTGAAGTCTTTTCAAAGGATGAAAATCATTAAATCTGTTCTACACGTCTCCAGTTTTCATAAGAGCTTAAGATGTAACTGTCAAATCTGGTTTAGAGGACACTAAACTTAGATATGCCAAAGGACTTCCATCATAACTATGCCAGTCTTCTTTGCCTCAGCATTGCCACAGTAAACCCAATAGTGGACGGTAGAGCTAATGTCAAAACAAGCATGTATTCATATTAATTTCCCTTGAAACTCTCATGGAGGTGCAGTTTTTGAAAGGACACGCGAACATTTCTAGTGACGCTTGTCTGCAAAGTTATATAACGACTGAAGGCCTAGCCTTGCTCTTCTTGTTCTTGATCGTGTGGTTAGTTCCTAACCTGGTGTCAGAGTTTTTATACCGCCCTTGGGCCTCCGACTTGGCCTGGCCTTGCTCTGCCACCTCATCATTAACCTTCTGCACCTCTTCATCTTCATGTCACACACAAACCGGAAACATCTCAAAGCATTCCAAGTCTGTCGAAGTATCGAAGTCTCGGCAGCTTTTTATTGAAGCGATCATTTATCGCCTACCATTACCATAGTACTGTAACTATGTTAACGAGATTAATTTAATAAAGAGCTTTAAACGTCCGAGTAATTGGACAAGTGACCTGGGGAGGCTAACACCTTGGTGACAGTTCTACGTTGACAGGAAAGCAGTCTAAACTAGTTCTAATTAAATCTACATTAATTAAACAGTTAGCCAGTTGTTTAGTGGGTCGGTATTTCCTTTTAAAGGCAATGTTTGGAGTATAAAATAGTATCTGTACTGCTGGTTGTATGATCGTTATCTTGAACTGATCTGACAAAGATTTCCGGCCTTAATAGCCACTATTAGATATTCCTTTTGAATAATATTTTAATCGAAGTGAACTACAAGATATAATTGGCCCTCCCTCATAAGAAATCCATGGTTATCTTTACACAGCGTCTCAAGTCCACGCTCTCCGTTTATTACGTATTGTGTAATATATATTACGACGACGAATCGGTATTGACGACCCGAATGGCGCAGCGGTAGTGAGGCTGCCTTATTACGTTTGTTGGGTCTCGGGTTCGAATCTTGGTAGGAGCAAATGTTTGTGTGATGAGCATGGGCATTTTTGTTTCCGAGTCATGGATGTTTATATGTATAATAAGTATGTATTTACAAACAAAAAGTATCTATGTAGTATATCAACTATCTGGCGCCCACGACACAGGCCTCGTTACTTAGTGTGGCGCTAGATGGCGCTGTGTGTAAAGTCCAGCGTTGTTTATTTTATTTAATTATCACTTGCTACGGTGAGGGAAAACATCGTGAGGAAACCAGCATGCCTGAGAGATATTTCTCGACGGCATGTAAAGCCAAGTCAGAGGCTCAATGGCGGTAAAAACTCTGACACCAGTAAATTGACAATCTACAATCGTTAACGCATAGAAAACTAACCAAATGTATGGGAATGACATCATTTTAACGTTAAGTCACGTGGTCAAAACAAACGAATAGAAACTTTAAAGTTCAGTCAAAACTGTAAGTTGGCTACGATTTATATGGAATCATGGAATGTAGCGATTACGATTGTAGAAACGAATACATTTAATTCTATCATCTTGATCGATGTAAACTTGTCTACGAAGTTTCTATTTGTTTGTTTTGACCACGTGACTTAACGTTTACGATTGTAGAAAGAGAATCGATACGAATCGTTTGTAACTTGGCTAGGCCTGCAGCTTCGGCACTAACCACACGATAGAGAAAGCTTTGATTCTGGCTTTTAGAACATGAGCCTGAGCAGAGATTCAAATAAATCAATTTTTAATATTATGGGAATGGGAAGGGAAACAACCGGGCCTGGGGTGGGAGTAATTCTATTAGTAGTTTAGTAATTAGATTAATAATATCGGAAACTAATGCATTAATTGATGTACCTAATAACGAAGCTAGACATGACCGTATTTCTTAACCATCCACCACTGTCAGCCACCGCTCTATGCAAAGCAAGATTACTTATTCCTGATACCTTGAAAAAAAAAATAGAGGAACTATATAAAAGTGACAACTGCTAAAAACTAATGATCAGCTGTTCTCCCTTGCCATTTGCTTGCTTACTAAGGACCATGTGACAGAATCGCGTGTGTACCAGCAAAATTAAACACAAAACAGACTGCGAAAATGCCCAAAAGAATTAAACGCGCAATAAATTCAAATAAACAAATGGTTGCAGTGGTTTACGCTTCATTTCAGGTGTAGATACCTGCATTGCGTATCCCACGTTGCGGAATCGTAAATGCGGCGACTGTTTAAAAACATAGACAGTTTTAGCAGGTCATAAAATTCAAAAGAATGCATTGCGTACTTCAGCAGTTTATATAAGTACTTCAGTGAATTCAACGAGTTCAAGAACACACGAACACAAAGGAAATTATTTTGATTTCGCGCAGAAAAGTTGAAACATCACTATATTAAGCAATAAAGCACTCCATAAAATATGTATACTGGCAAATTAAATAGTATCAGGATGATCATATTTGCAAATTCTCTCAAGCAACACTGGCAGAGCTTCTCGATGAATGAAGTACAATTAAGTTTCTACGCGGTGTTCCGCGCTCGGAATCGCTCAGCATAATTACGGAAAGCTCTGCTCAATTTTCCGATATTACTATAAAACTTGGCTTGTAGGCCAGTAGAGCACAATGTAGTTTTTAGGGTTGTCCTGTGCAACAAAGGTTTGTCTAGAATATCTGCCTGAAACCTTACTGTGGTAGCGCTATTGCAGAAGATTTGCGTGAAAATTGATTTCATTTCAATATTACTACATTTACATAATTTGCAAACTTGTTTCGCCTTCTTTAAATTAATCAATCCACTATAGGTATTTTATATTTATACTCAGCGTAATGTGTTTTTTTCCAGAATTAAAAATCTTAGACTTCTTTGCTACAGACCATTCACCTTGTTTGTTTTGTTCAATGGTAGTCAACTCTAGTCAATGGTCAGTTATTTATCTATGCCTAGCGGTGACCGCAGCAGTTACTTCGTAACTGTACCTACTACTTTATTTACCAAAAGAAACAAGAATTATTAATGTATATATCTAACCCATTTTTCAAGCAATATTCTTCTTTTTTTTTCGGCCAGTCAAAATGAGCCACTTACACGACCAAGGCTCATGCCAAGGTAAAAAGATTTGCCAGACAGCTTGTTGTGAATAGGGTTTGCTTACCCCCTAGGGTGGACCGTACTCGTGAAACGTGTACCAAATCATGACTAACCAGGCAATCATCAATCAAATGGAACCCTTTTTTTTCGGATGGGAAATCATCAAATGACTCCTCCCGCTCTGGGCGGAGCAGAACTGTCAGACTTTTACTGACTAAAACCCATCCACGTTCCTTCATCGCCCTTTGTGTTCCGGGGTCACGGAATCTCTCTCGAATAGTCCCGCAGCCCCGGCAGAATCAAATGGAACCCTGGAGTTCACTTAATTCACCTGGATTAATTCACCTAGTTGCATTAACTAAACTATTCGTAAATATTGTTCACCTAGGTGCAAGGGCAGGGAGGTGAAGATGATGATTTAATGATAACCCAAAACCACACACCCCCGGGCTTCAACACCATAAGTTCTATACCACGCCTACCAATAACGTCGATAGTAAACCTAGGCATCAGGGCAGAAATTTCACATATTATCGTAATTACCAGACCGTCATATTAGCCGTAACACGACTCATTACGGCTCTCTCCTACATCGACGTAGGACAGACGCACGCGCATACATAGTGCGCTTAATCAGTAGCGTTCGATGAAATAGCTGGATTACTTAGATCGTATATTTATAGGGTTACCTATGTTAGGTATGGATGTGTTAGTGAAACTAAGACATCGTCTTTTTCTGTAAAGCACATTTAGTTCTCCATACACGGTTCATTTCCTCAAGTTAGAAATGGTCATTTTGTTTCTGGCATTTATCACCGCTGGTTTAGTATACCTAGCTGTGAAAGAGGACATGATGAGACTTAGAACTAGGACGAAATTCCTTATTGGACATTGGACATATAAGCATTGAAACTTTTGAAAGTAGATTGAAGCTAGAGGAGTAGCGGTGTTGTGGCTTGATGTTCGACTGTAGTATAGCGCATAGTCTACCAACACGGACTTTACTCAGTAGGTATACGTGATAAAAATTTCGTCTTAAATCAGCGTCAGTACCTTAGGAGACCAGCCAAATATACCGATGACCTGGGGAAGGTGGTCCGTCGAGCTTGTTTATACTCGTACAGACAATGCGATAATCTTTAATCTCTTTAAATGTTTAAGATCTAGATCAACAATCTTCTCATCCTACTTTGCTGATGCATTACGAAGCTGACATTACCTATCTATGGCTGATTATTGAACTTCTTTTTCGGGTCGCGCTGGCACGACAATTTTTATATTTTGTTAGCTCAGAACTTCGCCACTTCCACCGCGTCTTTGGTGGCAGCGCAGAGGTCACTTCAGATACATGTTTTTGGACTAAGAGGGCAGGATAGGAGATAGAGCATAGAAGAAGAAGAAAAAGATTGAACTGAAAGACGCAAATGATAATAAAAGAAATCCCGACAATTACTAAGTACGTTTTAAGGAGGCACCTACCCTGGCGTACCTACTTTTTCTAAGTATGGCTTTCTGGTCGGACTGGATAAAATAAACATCCGTCTAACTCTGGAAAATCCTAAAGGAATACTTCCTAAAACAAAATTAGAATCATATGACGAATGAATGACGCATGACCACAAATGTGAAACACCAAATTACTTACAGAGAAATACAATACCGCTAGAAAAGCAATTGATAAGTCGTTAAATTTATCAATTAACGGTTTAACTATTATGATATAAAACCAAAAAGAACTGACCATCAATCATTGTGCTCTGTGTCATCAAGATGAACGCAATGAAATTGGTAAGTTGAGTGTTATTATTATTTACGGTTTAAGTAAGGTATTATTTGTAACTTTGTTCAGAATGTTCAGATGGTCACTTTTTACTACTGTAAAATAAAACTATAGGACGACTGTGACTACTTTAGATCTGAAATCCAGGCATTATGAAGTTCCATAATGCCATTTTCAGAGGCACATGTCTTGAGTGTTTCGAGGAAAGCATTAGAATGACAATCGCAAGCACCTCTTTTCTATCCTTTTATGCTATTTCACAATCTTAACACATTAATGACATTAATTAGTCATATGGATACATTGTGATATAAGTAGTTAGGTATATAATATCATTATTGTAAAGATTAAAATTGTCTCATGTGTGCAGTTCTCGGCTCAAAAACACCCTCGCCTACGGCTCGGGTATTAATTCCGCCTCGAATGCAATAACAAACTTTCTCCACTTGTATCAAAATGTACTATTGTATTCCGCCTCGAGGAAGCGTGGTGATCAATGCCTGGAACCAAGAGACTGTGGGACAGCAACATTCTGGTAATGAGTATATTATCACATATGTTTTCAGGTTGTGGTGCTGGGGGTCGTGGCCGTCGCGTACAGTTTACCGATGATCAATGATCAAGGGAAGAACTTGATCACTGGCGTCTTCATCCCATCTGACGCGTTCAAGAACCTGCAGGACAGGGCCAACGCGAACTCGCCGAACAACCAGCAAGGGAGCAACCCGGTTCAGAACCAGCAACCGAACTACCAGCCGGTTAACACCAACCAACCGCAATACCAACCCGTTAACACAAACCAACCTCAGTACCAACCGGTTAACACCAACCAACCGCAGTACCAACCTGTTAATACCAACCAACCGCAGTACCAACCAACCGTAATGACGAACCCGCAACCTGCTCAAAACAACCAGCAGCCTACCAACAATCAACCAATCGTGGTCCAGCCTCCACGTCAGAACAACCAAGTCCTGACAAACCAGCCAATCATGACCAACCAGCCGATACCCAGCCAGCCGATTTCCAACCAGCCTAATGTAGTATACACACAGCAACCGCTAACAGCTAACCGCGACCCAAATCAGCCAATGATGGTAATGACCAATCAGCCAACTAACCAGCCCAACCAACCAATCGTATTGGTACAACAGCCGTCGACTTCATCTAATCAGCCAATCTACGTTCAGCAACCAAACCAACAACCAACACAGGTGATAATTGCCACCAATCCGTCTAATGGGAATCAGATGCAAGGGACGTTGGTGCAGTCCCCGAATCAGAACCAGCCTGGATCTACTTTGTACACGCTGATCCCACTGAATGGCCAGAACACTATGAATACCAATTCAGGTGGCTCGTACTTGATTCCAGTAAACTCTGGAAGTTCCAACCCGATCATATTGAGCACTGGGAAATGATTGGCTTATACATGGAGCTACGTATTGTTTGAAAATAAATTAAAAACTAGTCTATCATATTGCTGTGTTTTTTTCCTAGATATACAACACTGTCTAGTACCTACTCATAAAAATGTCTAGTTAAGGTGGATGCTCCAGGTAGCCCGCGAAATTCAAATTTTCTTACGTTTTTTGCAATTTCCAGGTCAGTGTCAGGTTGTATGTTGATTGAAATATGATTCGCGGCTGTAACACGTATATAGTTATAGAATTATAATCATCAAACTCATCAATACAACCCTCCAAGCGCATAAAGGTGCAGCAATGACTTTGACCTTGAAAAAGTAAATTCCTGCACCTTTATGAGCTACGTAAGAAAATTTGAATTTTGCGGGCTACCCTGGAGCATCCACCTTAATTTAAGTCATCATTAACACACACATCCTCAGCATACATTCACGTATTAGTTTCTGTTTAAATCTGTGTTTTTATTTTACATTCACACACCATAGAGAATAACATCGTGGAACGTGGATATACAGGCCCTACACCGTGTGTGGTCGTTGCCATTTATTATTTTTCATTCCTTATAACAAATGGCGGCAGCTAAAAATAAATCTATCGTTTATTAAATTTGCTCGGTAAATATAAGCAAAAGGCACAGCAACATACATATTTACGGTTTTCAGATTTTTCCCTTTACATGTGCTGTAAGGCAAATTTCGTGATTCTAGCCCAACGTGAACTACCATTATAGGTTTTCGACCCAAAACCTATAGGGTACTTCCGGTTAACCTAGAATTATCAATTTTGGTTAAAAGCAAGGTCTTACAGCACAAGTAAAGGGAAAAATCCGAAAATTAAAAAAATTGAAAATTAAGGTAAATTTTGGTACAATCAAGGTTTTCGCGAAAATCTAAATTTGCCCATAATTATCTTTATAACATGTTGAACGACAAGAGAGTGATCTTATAAGGGTTCCTTTCACTACTTTTGAGGTACGGAACCCTAAAAATATATCGCAATAAACTATGCGGGCAATTATCAAAACTCTTATAGACAGCCTTTTTCTTTAATTAATTACTAGTTTAATTGATACTCTTCGCCCAGATAAAATAAATAAAATAGTTTTTTAATTGCATTACCTTGTCGCGACATTCACTGAAGATAAATAAATTGGAGAAACAGTTAAAATTAAATTAAATCTATGAAGCTTTAAATGTATGCCTACATTCAATGCTTAGGTATGCCTTTAGCAGTTAGCTATTGAGTATTGAAATTAACTAAAGCTTAGAAATGTAGGAAATGATTATCTTTCGAATAAATCAGGAAATTGAAACGGTTCTAAAGATTGCTCAATTACATAGTTACATAATGATAATCCTTACGAATTGCGATACATACTAGCTCAGTTTATCTGTGAAATCTATGTAGGTAGGTACTCAAAGCGTTAAATCACGTTTGCACCCACGGATCAGCGTTTTCGAAAATCTCTACCTCATTTTGTCACATAAAGGCGTCATTTGGTGGAGCGAGAAGTCCGGTCGCAAGCATCCGCATTCATTCGCATCGGAAGCGATAGAGTCCGTAATATTGTTCTTAGCTGTAAGCCTTTTAAAACACCTTTACCTTGTGGAACGCAAATAATTTGAATATGATTATGGGACCTCTGATGACAGAAAGGAAAACACTCCTTTTTTGGGCAGTGGTGTAAAAAGATGAAAGACATTGATGATGTAAATAAGTAAATGTGATTTCACCCTAACACTATTAAGCATTATTATGCTAAAGAAATAAAATATGCACATGCATGAAAAGCAATAATAATAGGCATGACGACAGTATCAAAAACTTGCAAATCTATTTAGTCCGTCACTATATATTGGAAATTAATTGACACGTATTTTTTGTTTTTTTTTATATCAATGAATGTTGACAAAAGATAAAACGCATCAAAACTTGAGAGTGGGGGGCTCGTGACGTCAGAACTAGCTAAAAATCATACCTAGGTGTGACGTATAGAGAATTTTAAAAGCGTCATAATTATCTTCGTCAATTTTGGTTTACGTAACAAAAGAAAAAACATGGGTCAAATATTTTTTGATAATCTAACTGACGGGCTAATTAGATTTTTTTGTCATCTCGCCTATTAGCATACCATGCACCCAAACTAGACTACCTAATATTTCTTAAAGAGCCTAATAAATTGTAAGAAGGAAAATGCCTAGTACTTTACTTATTTCAACTCGGATATTTAAATCTATGACTCTAACGTACTATATTGTATTAGTATATTTCACTGCTGAACAAAGCTGTCCTTTATAGTACATTACGATATTAGTGCGTTAACCTCTCGATTCCCAACATAAATAACGGTTACCCCCTTCCCTCACCACCTGGTTACGTCATCGCGTGAGTCATCGGACCGCGCGCGCTCAAGGGCCTACCACTCGACATATACGGGCGCTTATCGCAAAAGGTAAACAGTTTCACGTTACGGAATCGTGCTAGCATCTGTTTGAATATAAACAACACTTGTAAAACTACTTGAGAATTATAATTGTTATGTTATGAGATGAAGGTATATGAAAAAACTTGCCGCGCTAAGAGCTGTGGCCGCATTTCTTTTTTGTTGGTCTACCTACTGATTCAATTCACACGAAACTTTAGAACGAATGTAATAATTATATAAGAAACCTAATAAATAATTCTCATAAGAGTCTGATATACAATAATCTTATAAGAATTTACTCAAAATACCTATTAGAATATATTTATTGCGTAATGTCCACCACGTAATGTGACCTTGACTTGAAAATACTTGAATCTACATAAATATGATGATTTATGCTTCGAGAACACGAAAATCATGTTTTCGTGCTCATATTCACCTAGCTAACACTATTTCCTACACTATATTTCATAATAAAAGAGTAAAACTTACGTTTTCAATTGTTCGTTCCGTGTTCATTGTTGAAATTCTTCCGACGAAACTTTTGTTGGCTCACAAAAGATTTTTTGCCTCTCCCGTGTTTATTGTTTTTTGTCGCGCACAATCACTACACTATAATGATGTCGTAAACATCCACTTCACACAGTTTTGAAGCACTTATCTACACAAAAACACAATAAATCACTTCACAGTCACTCGAATGTTTACCTAAACTGACATAACTGACATTTCAACGACAACGAAGCGCAATCTTATATTTTTTTCTTAGAGTTGCCATTTAAAGTTACTAGTCTTTTGTCTCGCGACAAGGAGTATTACTATCAATGGAGTGAAACTTTTTGCAAACGATTTAGAGCCATATCTTTATTCTGAAAAAAGATTCAAATTGCCTGTACCTGCCGTTCCGAAAACGGTACGGCCGGGCCCGAGGGAAGTTTATTGTCCGTTCCGAAAACGGTACGGCCGGGGCTGAGAGGGATGGTTATAACATGCGAGGCGGAATTTCAGCCCGAGCCGAAGGCGAGGGCGTAATTGAGCCGAGCATGTATTTTTTTTCTGTTTCCTCGCAAATGTGTTAAAAAACGTCGTACGATATAGGTGCGTATTGGTTATAACATGCGAGGCGGAATTTCAGCCCGAGCCGAAGGCGAGGGCGTAATTGAGCCGAGCATGTTATAACCATCTTAACGCACTAATATCGTAAAGTACTATATCCACTGTCGTCTCGGACCGAATCTGTGAACTTTTATTAAATTTAAGTGTCCCATCAGCGCATTATAAGCCTGCCTCGATGACGTCGCTTTTTACAGGTTTATTTACGCACTTGGACTTCAGAACAAGTAGCTTAATTATTATCACTTGCGCTCACTTGATTATAAAGGGAGACTGTGACTGGAAAAACATAGAGCTAAACTCGACCGCCATCTAGTGTATAAATAATAAACAAACTATGTTTGAACTGATACTAAAAAGTACTTACTAGTACCATGGAAAAGCCCGCTGGGGAACAAACAGTTTTTTTTCTGAATGTGGATGAATTTTAGTCGATTTTTATTTCACTAATCCTAATTCGTTACAGAACTGTCATGATTACGTCGTCGTGACATTTCGAAAGTGAATAAATCACATCACTAGTGTTTAAGCTAACATGGTGGTTGCAGTACAGTTTGTCGTTTACGGAAAGACGAAAACCAAATAATTCTCCAGTGAGGCCTCAGAAAACAACAAAAATGTCGTCAACCGAGCCTTCCCAGAATAAAACCTGGGAGCTCTCCCTGTATGAGCTCCACCGCACGCCGCAGGAGGTGATAACCGACGCCACTGAGATCGCGGTGTCCCCCCGCAGTTTACACAGTGAATTAATGTGTCCAATTTGTTTAGACATGCTGAAGAAAACCATGACTACGAAGGAATGCCTCCACAGATTCTGCAACGACTGTATTATAACTGCCCTTCGTTCTGGCAACAAGGAATGCCCTACATGTCGAAAGAAGTTGGTATCGAAACGCTCATTGAGGCCAGACCCTAACTTCGATTTGTTGATCTCTAAGATATACCCGAGCAGGGATGAGTATGAAGCTCACCAGGAGCGGTTGTTGACGAAGCTGAGTATGTCACACTCGCAGGCGTCGTTAGTTAATTCTATTACAGAGGGAATAAAACTGCAGTCACAAAACAGGCCTCAGAGATCTCGGAAGAATCACGATGATAACAGTAATACGTCTAACTCGAATGGTAACAACACAGAGAATGCTCAAAATGGCAGTACAGGGACAGTTCCTGCTGCTCCCAAGGACGGGACGTCTACAACAGGCGCCCCCACACCATCAGGCCAGTCTACATCAAACCCACCCTCAGTGAGAAGCACACCGTCCCCTGTGCCATCTAATATCAGCTCGGTTTCAAAAAACACGAGCACCACTAAAAGGGCCAAGTCCATTTTGACATCAGAGAGGAGTGAGGAAAGTGAATCTAGTGATGGCAGGTTTGTTATGTTTCTCTGTATAAGCTTGCATAACTACAGATATAGTGATTTCTGCAAGAAAGCACAATGGCTGATTGGGTCATGTTATTGTTTGATTCAATTCAACACCTGATTTGTTGTTGAAGCAACTTGAAGTACTGTTCATATTCTGATAGTATTCTTATACAATCCTTATTTCCTATGTTACAATTTTTGCGATTAACCACTATTAGCTAATTAACAACTTATAACTCATACAGTTACATACTGCTTTATATTTTACTAGTTTGTGGCCACAACTTCACCTACATGGAGTTTGATAAGGTGTTTGGTGTCCCAAGGGATAAAAAGTATCCTTATGTGTTAATCCTGGTTACTAAGTGTGTACCTGTGTGCCAAATTTCAACCAAATCCGTTCAGTCGTTTTTGTCTGAAAGAGTAATAAACATCCATCCTCACAAACTTTCATATAATATTAGTAGGAAGTAGGATAAATAAAGAAATATTGATGGATGTTGTTTGCAATTTACATCTAACTACTAGATTACTGCCTCTCCTGTAGTTGCGTTTTGTCACAATTCCCAGTTTTAAACACTTTTTACAGGAGCTAAACCACTCATTTCACACTATTCGGCCCGCAGTGACTGATGTAACCACCACTTTGTAATGCAAGCTGATTAGAAATTTATTCTTACAGTATTTCAAATGAAGTTTGTACCACCACAAATAGAGTTGCTAATTTAGCTCTTGTAGGCGCCTTAACAAAATAAACTAACAGTATATCGGCAATTTATTCCAGGACTGAAGGTGAGAACTCAATGGACACAGAAGGCGAGGGGGAGCCTCTGAACCCCAATGAGATTGAGCTGGTGTTCAAGCCACACCCCACCGAGATGACTGGAGACAACCAGCTGATGAGGGCTCTCAGGGACAGCTCTGTCAGATACTTGAAGACCACTGCCAATGCCTCTGGTAAGTGCAGCATCTCTTAATAAAGGTGGTTATGAACCAACAGCTTTTTAGATACATTAGTAAGCACACATGGTGCCCATTATGTGGGCGACCCGAATGGCGCAGCGGTAGTGAGGCTGCCTTACGTTCTTAGGGTCCCTGTTTCGAATCCCGGTTGGAGCAAATGTTTGTGTGATGAGCATGGACATTTTTGTTTCTGAGTCATGGATATTTATATGTATACAATTACAAACAAAAAGTATCTATGTTGTATATCAACTATCTGGTGTCCACGACACAAGCCTCGTTGCTTAGTGTGGCACTAGATGGCGCTATGTGTACTGTCCAGTGATATTTATTATATTTTATTTATTATTATTAAGCCTCAATACACTAAGCATAATGTTAAGGTAGATGGGTACTTAATTATGGAGAGTGTGTATAGCTGCTTATTTTATTATGTTAATATAGTTATAACTAACTAGTAGCTTGTGGCTAAATAATAACAGCCTCTCGGGCCGATCTTTAGGCTAAACCGTGCTTGCCTAGGTTAGTCTGTGGATGGGTGACCACCCTTACATACCGAATTTCCTCCGTGTCTCAGAAAGCATGTTAGCTGTTGGTCCCGGCTGTCATTAGTAGATCTTTGACAGTCGTTACAGGTAGGCAGTGACCCAAAAAGTCTGACAACCAGTCTTACCAAGGTGTATCGTATTACCCCAGTACTAACTGGGTTGTGGAGGTCATTATCCGCATCCGGTTAGACTGGAAGCCAACCACAACATAGTTGGGAAAAGGCTACGCAGATGATGAGTATAGTTATCACTAACCACAATTGATGCAAATGCAGTTTATCTTAGAATAATATGGTGCGGTCTGTGATCAGTGATTCCACCACATTGTTAGGTACTTAGGTCTCTGACTTCTAAAAAAATTTGAACAGCAGACTTGTGGTCAAAAACAACCATGTAATATTGTCATGACAAAAATGTTGCAAAATTGTTACAAATTGAAATAGCAACTCAATTATCTGTTTTAGATTCAAAGTAACTTGGTCTTTTTGTAGCACTTACTTGAAAACAAATACCAAATCAGGGTTTAGTTTATATGAAACAAAATAAACATATTCAATTGTTTATAACTAGATAGTGTTCAAAGTGGTTCAAATTAACACCTTTTGTGTAACATGCTTAAATGAATAGAAAACGACCAAGGTCTTTTAAGTTGTTAACCACTTAGTAGCCGCATGAATTATGTACTCACAGTTGAAGACCTATTTCTTTTGTGTATGAAGATTGATTTTCCTACATAACATCACGCCTGTAACCCCCGAAGGGTTAAGCAGGGGTAAACCTAATAGTACACCCACATTTCGCCAGTTATGTAAACTTAAGTCCCATGTAATAGGCATGACGACAGTATCAAAACATTGCAAATCTATTTAGTCCGTCAGTTAGAGTATTGGAAGTTATCAGACACGTATTTTTTGTTTTTGTAAATCAATGAATATTGACAAAGATAAAACGCATCAAAACTCGGGAGTGGGGGCTCGTGACGTCAGAACTAGCTTAAAACTATACTTAATTGAATTTTAAAAGCGTCGTATCTTCGTCAAGTTTGGTTTACGTACAATAGAAAAAAACACGGGTCAAATATTTTTTGATAATTTAAGTGACGGTCTAATTCGTTTTTTTTGTCGTTTCGCCTATCCTATAGGAGGTGAGTATTGCAATCACTGGGTACAAAACCAGACTCAGTGGCTGCTACTCAGAAATTTTTGATGGAAAAACCCAATATCACTTTACCTGTCCTGGAAATCGAATCCAGGACATCATGCTCAGCAGTCGCTGTTGCGATCACTAGACCAACGAGCTAGCGATTATCTAGCTCAACTTACTGCTGGAGGACCTGTTCTGTTCAAAAGACATGGTTTTAGTAAAACCGTTTGTTAAAATCTTTTTTTTTTATTAGATGACATCCTAGAGCTAGAAGACAGTAGCTCTGGGCAGCAGATGAGTAGATGCTTCTAATGGAAAGCCATTCCACATGACAGAATCACAGAACACATTTGCTCATACCCTTAGGGCTGATTGATACACGAAGAGGAAAAAAAAAAAAAAATTAAATGACATTCCTTTTTTCAATTCCAGTGGACCACCTAAGCAAGTACTTGGCGATGCGCCTCACACTAGATCTGGATGCCGAGCTGCCGGAAGCTTACCGTCTGCTTAACTTCTGCATTTATGTGGCACCCGCTCCTGGACAGTTTGTGCCGCTGGCTGGCTCGCAGACACTGCGCCAGATCAATGATAAGTTTTGGAAGGTAAATAACAAAGCGGTACGTAATAATACCGTCATTGAAACCGAAGGCATCGTCCTAATAGAAAGCGAATGCGTGATCATCGTAGGTTCGCGCGAATTTTACTCGTACGAACGCGCGATTAAACATATTGAACTTGAATAGGTGTCCTAACTGACAATCGCACGACGCGGTCGCGCGACTTAAATGTTTGTAAATCTATCCGCGCGAGCTTAGTTCGTACTAACGCGCGATCAAACATATTGAATTCGAATAGGTGTCCTAATTGAAATTCGCGCGATATTGCACTGCACTACGCTGCCCGCATTCATTTCCATCTAAACCCGCACAATAAGTCATCCAAATATTTCCCGACAGCAAAACTTAAGCGTCTCTGACATCCATGGTTGTTGGTATCGACCGTGCCACTGCCCTGGTCCACGGTCGCTCGCTCGCTCGCGTCGTCAATTCGCGCGATGATAGGACACCCAGTTTTTGCCATCGCGCGAACACACGATGGTCGCATCGCTCACTCGCGCGATGATCGCGCATTCGCGTTCTATTAGGACGATGCCTTAGAATTAACAGTAGTGTAAAACAGCTGTGTAAAAATATTTTTTGTATAAATAAACTATAAGAGGAGTAAACGGTCCCTTCACGAAGCCGTCAACCAAGCATTCTGTACATCAAACCAGTAACGACTCCAGTATCTCCGTAACTAGGTTTCCAAATATGGTCCAGAACAAAAAAAAAATCGCATTGGCGGGAAGAACAAGTGCCTTACGGCTTCGTTAAGGGTCTAATCACACCTTTTATTCTATCTACTTATCCATTAGACATAGGTTCTATTAAATACTTAGCATTCCATAATGAGCTCCTAGGTGGTTGTGGATCGCTTAAAACTATACTGCTTACCGACAATATAGTTTTTAATTGGCTATTATTGCAAGTAAATGTTAAAGGTTACCCTGTTAAAAAAAATTACCCAGCTGTTTTACAATAATAACCACCTCGTAGTTAACTGTTATGGACCTGTCAAACACCGCAGGTTCTAAATAAATATTATAGTGCATTTGAGGACTGCAAATTAATTTTTTTTTAAAACCGCCAAGTTTGAGTCGTAATTGCACATGAAGAGCTTCGTAGCCCCTTTAATTTTTGTGTCCACCTATTACGGATCATGAGATACAGCCTGCCAGACAGACAGCGCAAGCAGTACGGAACCCTAAAGATGAGGTTTTGGATCTGCATAGCTATTCACAAGTCGTATGTCTATCTTTTTTTGACATTACGAAATCGAGCGAGATAGACATACGACTTTCCGAATCGAAAATCGAATCGAAGCGTTGTGAATAAGGGGCCTGGTCCATAAGCAGGGAAACAAGTAGTAGTATATATATAGTGTTAGAAGTCCCGTCAGTGCAGCTTGGTGGCTTGAAATACATAGTATCTACTGAATTTGCCTACCATTTCTGATGATACAGTCGTGATGTTTGGTTATGTTAGAACACTGCTAATTAGGAGGATAATCCCCCCCCCCCCCTCCCCTACAAGATACAAATCAAATGTTCAAATACAATGAGTCCCTATTTTTATAACACCATTGTTTATGTAACAACAATTCATTATCGTAAATAAACTCAAGATAATTTGTTTATTTCTTCAGGTGAACAAGCCACTGGAAATGTACTACTCATGGAAGAAAACCTAGATATAATCAACATTTTAGCAACATAATGAAATGGAAGTGCAGTGATAAAGTATTTATAAGTAATTTTTATTAATAATAATGTACGCAACACGATTAAACAACGAGACATGGACTCTTGGTAATTGTGATACCTTGATAAGATATTATCAATTGAATATAATTATCTCAAGAATATGAAATTTATTATAAGTTACGCTTTAGTTTTAAGTTATCCATTTATTTTATGTATTCTTGCTATTGTATCATATTATGTTTTTTAAGAATTCAGAATATACTAAATTGTTTTAATTATTTGGGAATTCCGATTTTAAAAATTGTAAATATTTATTAACTTCTTCTATCTTCATAATGATGAATTGAATCCTATAGTGTAGGTACTAATAAAGTACAGTTTCTTAACCTGCAGTACTTGAATAAAATGCAGCCTATGTAAAGTTGGTTATTTTACGTAAACCATGGTCAAGAACTTTTCTTTAAGACCATTTCAAATTGAATGCAGTTTTTTAATGTACATAATGTACAAAAATGTGCAATTTTATTAAATGACAGATTAATACATATTTCTATTTTTTTTATTGTCAATTTATAGTACCTAGCTTGAATGGAATAACAGGGTGCCCCGTCAATGAAACCTGATTCAACATTGAAATTACGCTTTTTATGTACACTCAAGTCTTACACCATTTTTAGAATAAACTATGTAGTTGTTGCTCACGACCTTCATCTACGTGACATTAGAATAAAAAATAAAAAAACCCCGTTTTTGCATCATTTTTCATTGATGCTCCACTCCTTTTGGGTCGTAGCGTGATATTATATAGCCTATAGCCTTCGTCGAAAAATGGGCTATCTAACACCAAAAGACTTTGTCAATTCGAACCAGTCGTTCCTGAGATTAGCGCGTTCAACCAAACAAACTATTCAGCTTTATAATATTAGTATAAGTAGGTTACGAAATATTCAAAGTATAGCCACTCCCTTGTTTATTTAGGTCTTCAATGTGAAAGTAGCTCAAATGCTTAATGAATTGATAACGCAAATACTTAGGTTTAATTTCTCGGGCATTTAATCGAGTGTTAATGTGCATTGCACAATTTATCAAGAATCCACTTTGATAACGATACAAGTGCATCATTGCAGTCACCAATCCTGCGACGCATTATCATTTAGATAGGTATGAAGGCGTGGCTTCAAAATTATCGTGTAAGTTTTGCCTACTTAGTGAAGTGTAGGTACTCAATAAACTTATTGATAATGTCTGAATCTAAATTTAATGATAACTCCTCCCATGATAACAATGATAACTCTTGTAGGTAAATTCTCAGGCGAGTGATTACAAGATAAAACAACGATCACAATTTAATAATTTATTTTCCTTACAAATTATCATCGAAAAGCTTCACACTAGCGACTTATTATCGGTACCTACACGGTATACAAACTGTAACAAAACAATAATGTATTTAGATACTGAAAAAGGACGGAAAACAACACCAGAAATCACAAATACATATTAGATTATGTTACAAATTATAACTAAACACGTCTTGAAAATGGAACACCGAAAATTTTATGTGGCAAAATCTCCGCCTCCAATTTGAGCACTCAAATCGGCGCGAACTTTAAAAACTATCTATTGAAGATAGATATAGAACCCGGTACCCGGCAGTTCCGGCACTGCCCGGTATTTCTTCACATCTTTGCGTGTTGCGGAATGGATATTTATAAAACATTTTGTACTACATTTGACTTGACATTGACCTTTGTTAGCAAGCAGTGCCCGGTACTAACAATTTGTACAGTACAGTCTATAATATCAAAAACACAAGGCACAGCGTGTTTTTTAGCGTTGCTTTTTATTTTGACGGTATAAAACGCTCCCTGAAAGCACTGTATTCCCTCCTGAGCGCTTTTGTTGTATCTACTTTTAACGACTGCAAACCTTCAACAATTCCGTCCTTGTCATCTGCATCTTGTGCATTAATGAGCCTCTCCATTGTAGCGAAATCTATTTCTTCTATTCTTTCAGCCTTATCTAATACGTGGTTTACGTCCTTCAAGTAACTGCTGTGTGATCGAGTTCCGCTTTCAGCATTCTCTTTATAATTAAGTAATCCTTCTACTTTCTCCCAAACAGCCAGCGCTCGAAGTCCATCTTTCATTTTTGAGGTGTGCATAAAATTCCTGAACAGTTTTCTTCCTCTTTCATCATTGAGAACATTTTCGATTTTGTCCGTGAAACGATCCAAGTCCGACTTTGTTATTCCTTCATGATCGTCACAGCCGCAGGCGACAAAACAATTATCCATTCTAATATCATTTGTGAAGCACCTCGGTTGTTTTGTTCCAAATATCGATCCAATAATCAACCGAACCGATTACATTTTTTAACCCAAACACAATCGGTACGGTACATTTTCGTAAATCATAGAAAACTTTGAATCGGTCCACACAAGAAATTGCACTTTATCAACACATGTAACTCCAAACTTTTAGACAAATTATTATGATTCACTAGTGAGTAACACGAAGAAGTGAGGTTAACTACAAAAATAGGTTTATACACTGAGGCACGAGCCGACAGCTTCCGTGCACGGCGTAAATAAACTGCGTTTGTGAGCCTTGCGCCTTGCGGGCATGCGTATTGGTACGAGAAGTCACGAAGTTCACGATGCCGTGATAACGTTATGCGCATGCTCGACTTTCTTACACTTTGAAAACTCCCGCCGGATATTCCACAAAAACATTATCAACAAACTTGCTGAATATGTATTCAAACAAAATAACAAAGAAAGGCCGTGCGTCTTACAGACGTCGAAGGTGCGAATGTGGCTCGTATGAAAAATGTGAAGCATTACATCACTACAGGTAAAAAATTGCCGTGACCTCGGTCGATGACTGGCGTTGTTCATTCATGGGAAATAATATCACCGAGGTGAAGCGAAGACAATAGTCTTACGCTAATAAACGTATAACCGCTCCTATTTACACAAGACCGGTTGTGTGTCCCCTTTTCTTTTGTAGGTACTAAGCAGCTTATTATTAAATAGGTACGTTCCTACACTGTCTTCATACTTACCCCATGTATACGAGGCAGGTAAAGGTACACGGTGGTATTTCGAGACAGGCCTCGGGCAGTAAGGTTTCCTATACACAATGTATGGGAGCAATTGTACCTAGTCAAACCTTAGTTTGTCCCATACCTTCAGTTTTTGATTCTTTTATCTGAATCGATATAAAAATAATTGCTGTAAAAACTGCCCTATTCTTACTGACCTACATTTTTTCAAAGTAATATGTAGGTCATAAGTCATAAAATACCATTTTGCTGTAGCTACAACGGTAACGGTATCTGATCTCATATCAGCTCATCATTCATATGAGTCCCTATAATGCACGTCACTGTAATGCACACACCAGCAATGCACGACACAGGATTGCACAACACAGGAGTGTACGTCACTGGAAAAGGAACCATCGCAATGTCTCCAATTGTTGGGCTGTACCTTGCTTGTCCGACCCAACAACTTGATAATGTACAGCACATCAAATGGAATCACAACAAACAGTGACGTCACATTAAAAAAAGTAAAAAGCCATGTGACACTAGGGACGGGTGATACACAGATTTGATTGATTCATGATTGATTTTGTTTCATTTGACGTATGGTTGACGTTCAATCAAATATAGTAATCTGTGTCTCTGTGAATTATTCGTGTACCAGTTATGTTTGGTAAAAACTTTAAAAATGCAGTTTGGGTTTTCTTGTTGAGTTCTGGTTGTAAGGCACCCTCCTACAGCTAAATTAGGAAGAGAAAATGGTCCTGTTAAGAGATAGAAGAAAACAAAAGCTAATGACAACAAACATGAATCATTAGCAACATGCAAGTGTTTTCAACAAGAAATGATATTTCATTGATCAAGTAAGTACCTATGCTATTACAAATTACAACATCATTGGTGTACTTAGGTACCTACTACGGAAGTTTAAATAACAGCATTACAACAATTTATCCATGAGCAACCAGGGCTCTTACTATGAGCTCCTTACTAACCCACCTCAATAGCATTTTTCGGTTGGAGTGTAGCCAAAGAGATTTAAAATAATCATTTATTTGGGTGTAGCCTTTTGCGCTACGGCGCGAGGACTTGTGTTATTTTTGCAAATCGTTTATTTTCTCGATTCTGTCGTTTAAAACACCTAAATATAAGGCTAAAAGTGTCTTGGTGTTTTTTGTCTGTTTAAAACGATGTTGAAGGGATCCATAGGTTAAGTTAGAACTGTGACCAACTACCTCGAAATTTGTCGCGAAATTTTTCTAAGTATTTTTTTCATAGTGCCCTTAAGACGACACTGACCCATTATTTTCTATGATTCTTTCCGTAACTTACAAATCGTCTCAATTATTATGATGCCCTATGATTATCAGTGTGTAAATTATTAGAGCTCTTTATCTGGGGGCTGTCAGTTTGGTCCCTATGGCTTTGTTTGTGATGTAATTAGTCAATCCTTGTAGGTACTCTATATTATGTACTAATATGTAGGTCCTTACTATCTGATAAATAAATACCTATCCACAAAACATTCCTACATAATTACCTACAAACACCAGCTGTGGAGACAGTGACAAGATCTACAACATAGCATGTAGCTTTAATACAGAATAAAAATAGCAATACTGTAGGTACCTACTATATATATACCTACGTGCTAGCAGTCTAGCTATGAAAAAATTTCATCAGTGTTTATTTTATTAAAACTAGGAATTTTGTAGAAGGTTACCTTTAGCTGCCATCGTAATAACTTTCTAATGAATCTTATTTGTTTTAGATTTTCACTGCGATCGTAAGATGTGTGCGACTCAAACTTGATGGAGATGATTATAAAAGCAATTAATTATTTGCCGCGAACGTAGTCCATACCACAATTGTCTTGCTGCTTGCTGCTTAAGAGGACCGCAAGCCTAGCATAGAATTCCATTACAATAAATATGTTATATGGTTCCATCGCAGAAGAAAAGAACATTTTAGTAAAAATTTAATTGGCTACACCTAGTCAACAACCCTACCTGTCAACTTGTCAAGTATCGAAAATAAAATTATTAAAAAAAAAATTAGAATTATTATTGAATTATTGGATTGGTATGCAGTGTCAAAAGTGCAAGAAGAAACTGGCGAGTAATGGATCTCATTTTCTATGCCAAGGTACTTGCCAAGGAACATTCCATAGGAATTGTGTAAAAGGCTTGATAGCAGACATGAAAGCAGGTAGAACACTAATTTTTTGTAATAATTGTGAAGATGAAGAGTCTGAGGAAGAGGAGCTGGAAGTAGAGGGACAAGGGTTCGAAAAAATCCTATAGGATATACAGAACTAAGTCAATTCCCTTCCAGGATTTCAAAATCATCTAAATTCCATTATAACTAGCATGGCGGTTCTATGAATGCATATCTCTCTATCTAAAATAATCAAAACCAACTAGGTAGGTACTTAATACTTTTATTTTTGATACAGACGAAAATAATAATTTCTTATTTTTTTTACTGTAGGTTCTTATCTGATCACATTTTAGAAATCCATGACAGTTAAATAGCCTTTAAAATAGTAGGTACCACCTACTAATTGTTTGTTACATAATTTTATTTGTAATTAAAATTAAGAAATAGGTAATTTATATGATGATCATTATTTTAATATAAATTTAACATTTAATGTAAGAAAAAAAATGTGTAAGAAAATGTAATGAGGAAAGTTTTGAATATGAATGTGGATGGGTATGTGAGTAGAGGAAGACCAAAGAAACGATGGATGGACTGTATTAAGAATGATATGGCAAGAAAAGAAGTGTCTGATGAGATGACGAAAAATAGAGAAGTATGGAAGAAGAAGACATGCTGTGCCGACCCCAAATGAATTGGGATAAGGGTTAATTAAATTAATTATATATTTAATTTCATTATCTTTTTTTCACTCTTCCTCGTCCGTAGTAGGTACGTCTTGCAGGATACTCCTTTCCCTTGTTCACACAGATCCCGTGACCTTAAATACATCATCTCTTGATCTCTATTCGTAGCTTGCTTCTTTCCATGATACATAAAATTAACATTAAATAAACAAAAATGCAGTAAGTATAAATATTATCATCATATCAGCTATAGGAAGTCCATTATTGAACATAGGCCTCCTAAATAATATAGTATATACTTTTTAGTTAGGTAAGACAAGTTGATTTAAAATGAACGTCAATATGGCGGGACCACGCCAAGTTTTGCGAATATCATGGGAATAGGATATAATACAATATTTCTACTATTTCATACTTTCATAGAAAAAGTCTACACCCATTAAATTTAAAAATATTCTGCAAAGAAAGTGGTCCCTCTATTTTTATATCAAAATGACGGGACCACTATTCATTTGATGAGAAACACATGGCGGGTTCTTAAACTGAACACACAACATTTCAAAACGAAATAGTACGAATTCGTTTGAATCGTTGTTATATACTTTTAAAACTGTAATTTCAATAAATAAATGTTTATCATATTTACATCAGAAAAGCGCCTGAAGTAGTCGTACTATTTCGTATTGAAATTTTGTGCCATCAAATGAATTAGTGGTCCCGTCATTTTGATATCAAAATAGCGGGACCACTGTCTTTGCAGAATAATTTAAAACTAGCTTCTGCCCGCGGCTTCGCCCGCGTGAAGTTCGATTACTGTCCCACGGGATCATACTACCGGGGTAAAAAGTATCCTATATGTTAATCCAGTTTATAAACTATCTGTGCCAAATTTCATTCAAATCCGTTCAGACGTTTTCGCGTGAAGGAGTAACAAACATACACACTCACAAACTTTCGCCTTTATAATATTAGTGTGATACCATATTCTCATGATATTCGCAATACTTGTCCCGCCATATTGACGTTCACGAGAACTCCGCTACTGAATTTCGAAGTACGAAATTTCGCAATTTGTGAGATCAAATGTATATCATTGGCATTACGATGTTCGTTAGTTTGACAGTACAATGTCGTGACGTTTGAAATTCCGTAGGTAGTTTGTGATATATAAAGAATATATACAGTACGATGTATGTCTATCACAACGAACGAAATCTCACCACCAATACGGCCCTTTTTGTTTGCAGCATCCGGCCGCTATTGAAGCGCTTCACTTTCTCTTCCTTGTCCTTTTTTTTGTTTTATTCCTATTAGACAAAAAAAGGTGACCTAACAATAGAATAGAATTTTTGTAAAACAAAGGATAACGTAAAAAAGGGACGCATATTTTCGGCCTTTTACTACTATTGGTCCGCACACACTTTGTGCGGACCAATAGAAGTTCTTCTTCTTCCTGTCGATGATTCGTTAAGGGTGGTAAACAGATGTGGACATCATGTGGACGGGATTTTATTTTGAACATGAGCAGACTTCGTCCGCTGTCATAGTACGTCAGTTCGAAAGTGCACTATAGCGATTTTTTTTCCTGTTGTCACCATGCTGGGCAGGCGGTCTGGAAACCGCATTTATTTTATTCTTTTTATTGACTAAATTACAAACATTCTAACACACGACATACCATTCAACCATTGTATCGCCAGTACCTACTACTGGACTGGACAGATTTGCATTTGAATGAAGTTAGTAGATAGTGATACCGTCAGCAAAACCTCATCAAATGAAATCTGCTTTTGACTTCAGCGATATGATAACATGCATTAAAACTCTAGGAAATACTGTGGCTCTGTTTCGTCTACATCGCGTAGAAAATAACCAGGACCAACAGTAACGTGCCCTCCGAATCCGAAGCACGGAATCATCTTACTTTCTAAACAATCAGGTGATTTATTTAACCTGCAATGCCCTAACTAAACTTGTAACAGTCCCATAAAGATATTTTTGTGAGACAGTGTCCCCACCGGTAATCGAACCCAGAACCAAAATGTACTCTGTGCCCAGAACCTCAGATCGCGAGCCAAACACTCGGATCACTAGACAATGGAGGCTGTTAATTTGTTGATGATCTAATAAAAATAGCTAATGGTTTATCATCATCAGAATTGCAGTCCACTGCTTGACACCACCTTGCACCCTAGGGTCTAGTGGTTAAATTGTTTGAAATTTTGTGTGTTCAATGGGGTTGGCCGGTGAAAGCTTATTGTAGATGGCGTGTCCAAAGCTTGTCCTAATCTGACCAATGAGGTCAAACTATTTTGAAATATAAAATGACATTGACAGATATTCAACTCGATTTCTAGCTGTCATTTGTATGGGACAGCCAATCCAGTGTTTGCATAGTCAATCAAAATCAAAATCAATCAAAGCATTTATTTCAAGTAGGCCAGTTACAGGCACTTTTGAATTGTCGAAACAAAGATGAAAATTAAATGTAGCTACAGTCCCAGTCACAAGGCATAAAAACTGTGAAAGTACTGTAGTTGCCCATTCCCTAGCGTAGATCTCTATGGAGAAGAACGGGCAAGAAACTCCATGGACACTCTTTTAAATCAGAATATTGTTACAAAATCTTGGTTACATCATTCATGTTGAGATGGTATATTATGTGAGAACAATGTAGCAAGATGTGCACGTTAAAAGTGTCTAATGCATGTTTTAAATTTTGTTTCATTCAGTTCAAGAATGCTTTGTGGAATTTTATTATAGCATCTCAAACAGTACCCCATGAAAGAAGAGTCTACTTTACTTTAGTCTATGGTCCAGTGTACTGTACATAGTAGAGGTCAGCGTGCACGCACCGCTCGGCTCACTCGTCCGGTGATATAAGCAACCGAATAGGAACACCCATCTTCTAAACATTGTCCGAAATAGCACAGGCTCCATAATTTTGTATATTGCCAGATTGAACTATTAGCCGCCAAAATGTGCCTTCTTATGGTCGGGGGGTTAATGGGCCATGTATGAAAATTTTAAATTGTGTCGATTTTTTTTCTGCATTATATAGGAATAAGCTAATACTATCTACAAAAAAAGTATCAGATTTATCGGTTAAGTATTTCCAGAGAAATAAATTATTCTGTTAGAGGCGGCTATCGTCGGTACGCTACGGATTTTTATTCAATTTCCTTAGCCTACTCAATTGAAAATTAAAAAACTGTCTGACATCTATCATAACTTGTCATAATATAACCTCACTATTCACGTCTCGCTTGTTGTGTTTGTTTGCGATTATAAGGATAAATATCTTTACGACGACCCACAGGCCCTAAGGGCATCTAGGGTTAATCCGGGCAGGAGAAAAAATTCATGAATTCATGTGACAGCGCATATTCCCTTCGTTTGTGTTATCCCAAGAAGCAATATATCTTTATTACTCTGTGCCAAGTTTTTATTTAAAGTTATTAGTTATTTTTTACGCAGTCGGGTTTTTTAAATTTTTAAATTATTTTTTATAATTTACACTTTTTACTTATATATACCATTTTAAAATCCTCATGTATCCAAATGAACAAGAAATAATTCAAACTTTTATTTATTTACTTTTATACGATTTGTTATTTCGAATTACATTCAAACATTTATGTTGCATATATTTTTGTAATCACCAAACCGTTCATTTTGATACCCCACTTGATGGTATTAGAAGAAAAAAAAAATCGAACTATGGCACCCCATATCCACGATTTTTATTTGTTTTTTTTCTTTTCTAATTATAATGTAGCCAGTGACACTCGCGCCATCAAGAAGAATCTAACGACATATAATATATCCAAATCCCTCCAACCGTTGAGGAGTTACGAGGGAACAAAGAAACGGACATACATATTATATTATGTCCTATGTATATACATACAGGTCAAACACAATAACCCTTCCTCTTGGGCTTCGCCGCAGTCGGGTAAAAAAGGCAAAGCGTCTAATAATTACCTTCACAAGATAGGCTTATCGCGTGCTAGGTATGTTATTGTACTACGCCTATACCAAATTTCATTAGATTCGATCGGATAGTTTTCACTACAGAATAGTTTTTGTTATAAAAATCGAAATTTCTTTTTTTTCACAAAACCATAACTAGACCGTGGGTTTTCGCTGAAGTAGTCTTTGCCAAATGATAACTCATGATAGTCCTTAGCAAAAAAAAATTTTGGACCCCTGTAAACGGGCCATCCTGTATATACCTACCTTGTTTTATTATTATAAGCTCCTGTTCGCACTTTCGAATATTGTTATACCATAGATAGGTACTAAGTTTGTAGTTTAAACCTTTCTCAGTTTTGGGGTGGGTCCTGTTCCTGTAATACAGTTTGCCCTAGCTCAGGCTCGCTCCCACAACATTAATATTAAGTGAACTAGCTATATGTACCAACCGCTGATTGAACTAAATGTTAGGAGGAGAAATAAATACTTTTTATTATTATTATATAATATTATTTATTATAGTATCGACAGTATTGACATATGGCGTTACTTTCGATATTCTGAATAGTTTTCCAGGTAAACTATCGATAATAAAAGTATTAAATGTACAGACCTAGCCACGAAAGAAGAGCGTGGCCAAAATAGGAACTAACATTTTTGTACTGTTTTATGTGTTCGGTAGAGACGAGTGGCGCCCCCCTTCAGCATCTTCTTTAATGGCACGGACTGTAAATATAGTCGAGTGCAATTAGACAATAAAGTGGAACGAAGTTTATAGTGGTCGGATTTTCATGGGACTTTTTTTTATTTAGTTCCTAGAGGAGTGGAGAAGAAAGCGATTTGCGACTAGAGGAACCAATTATTTCTTGAAAAGTATTTCATCCGAGCTACCATTTTGGAAATATACAACGTTTTCGATAAATAAAATAATATTCGGAGACCCATAATTCGGAAACGGTGCGTCACAGGGTCAGACAAGGTTAATAAGCTGCTGCAAGAATAAAATTTTAATCAAAAAACATTTTTAAAATAAGCTTTCTTATAAATGCACTGAAAGTGAAAAGAATAAAATAAACCCTATAGTAAATTAAAACGAAAATTTCATAAAAGCTTGTCGTGCGAATGGTAAAGGCAAAAGAAAGTCTATACGCGACAAGCTTTTATGAAATTTTCGTTTTCATTTACTTACTATAAGGTTTATTTTCATCTTTTCAGTGCATTTTTATAAAAGCTTATTTTTGAAAATATTTTTACATTTATAATTTTGTCAATCATTGAACTCGTATAACAATTTTCGGCGCAGGCCAATGAACGCGTACCTTTAGGGCCGAGTCATACCGGAATGGCAGCGGCCGGCAGCGACGCGGCGAGCACTTTCAGTGTGAAATAATTTTGAACTTTATCCACATACTTAAAAGACCAGTATCGCTTGAAAAGCTTTAAAGGTCGCGAGGCTGCCCGCGGTGACGCGAGCGGCCGCAAGCGGCCGCCAGCGGCTGCCAGTGACACCGCGAGGCCGCTCGCGATACCGCGGGCGGCCGCGCAACCTATCAAGCGATACTGGTCTTATAAGTATGTTTTCCTTTGTTTGTTTCTTTCTTTTTCTTCCGCAATAAGTGCTATAATAACCAAATTCCATCATGTTCACTCCAAACACACGAGTTTCCTTGCCGAATGTAGAAACTAAACTAGTCAAGAGGAGACTTGGCGCGTGGGGTTTGGAGGTCGCGCGAGGCCGCTGGCGGCCACAAGCGGCAACGCCGGGGGACGCTGGCAGCCGCTTGTGGCCGCTGCCGGCCGCTGCCATTCTGGTGTGAGTCGGCCCTTAGGGTGAACTGTAGGCCTATTACGTATCTCTGTTGACAGCTCGAAATGATAGTAACTGGGCTCAGTGTCCATCAATTAACTGTCAAAAGGTTAGTTTCGTATTTTGTATGACCAGTCGCGAACAAATATCACGTCATCAGAGTCACCATTACTCATTTTGACAGACGCTTCCGTATCGATATTTTTAATATTGCGATTATGTAAGCATAGTGGACATCAACTTGACCGCATAATAGTCAATCAAAAATAGAGTGGTCAACTGCTGAGGCGAAGAGCACCGTACCCGGGCTGTAAGTCACCGTAAAATGATATCCACTCAGTGTGATACGTTAAACCAACTAACTACTGTTACTAAATAATCATATTATAAAAGCAGCATTAAAAATATGCATACCTAAGTATGTATATTTGTAATGCTGCTTTTATAGATTATGGGGGTGTGTTAAATAATATTGAAATAAATGCTAATCTAAAAAAACAGTAATTTATTCTAGATAATCGATGTTGTATTTCATTTTACCTCTTTGCCTTTGTCTGTGGTAGGAGATATTAAGAAAAAAAAAACACCTCTCTGGTATCATAAAACAGCAATGTGTATTTTATTTAATAATTAATACTCTGATATTAAAACCCCTAAAACCTACAAAATACCAAATAAAATAATAACAATGAAAAACCGCTGTCAAGATATTTTATGACCAACCTTTTCAATCATTCAATCAATGAAATCAATCGTCTTTCGGAACAGCACTACCTAGTATCCAAGTCTCAAAATTTCGAGGCACCTGATTGGCCAACCAATCGGCCAATCACGTGATGTCGCCAATTAACATGCTGTACATTCTTGGATCGGACCAGCAAGGTACAGCCCAACAATTGGAGACATTGAGATGGTTCCTTTTGCAGTGGCGTACACTCCCGTGTTGTGCAATCCAGTGTCGTGCATTGCTGGTGTGTGCATTGTCATGCTGTACAATATCAAGTCGGACAATCTCGGTACAGGCCGAGAATGCGCGACATTGGAATGTACGTGATTTGAATTCCGTGTCGCGCATTCCTGTGTCGCGCATTCTCGTGCCGTGCATTGTTGATGTTGAGCATTGCTGGCTCCCATTCATATCAGCTTACCGCTTGTTAGAAATTTTGTAGATTCTGCCTACCCAGAAAGATGGGAAAAATGGAGGATGCGCTAAGGTAGTCACGAAATTCAAATTGACCGGTAAATTACAAAAAACGTAAGAAAAATTGAATTTCGCGGGCTACCTCTGGCGCTTTCCCCCAAGCTGTGACCCAAGTAACAACACTACCCAAAAAAAAACCGGCCAAGAGCGAGTCGGACTCGCGCACCGTTCCGTACAAACTTAACTTTGCTGTTCGATCCCATGAAACGGCTATTGCACCAACTGCAAATAATAAGTTTGTAATAGTAAAATCGCTTTTTTTGTTATTATACTACATATTTACGGTTTTCAGATTTTTCCCTTTACATGTGCTGTAAGACATTGCTTCTCGCCAAATTTCGTGATTCTAGGTCAACGGGAACTACCATATTTAGAGGTTTTCGACCCAAAACCTATAAGGTACTTCCTGTTCACCAAGAATTGTCAATTTTGGTTAAAAGCAAGGTCTTAAAGCACAAGTAAAGGGAAAAATCCGAAAAATAAAAACAATTGAAAATTAAGGTAAATTTTGGTACCGTGCAACGAAAGATGAGACCTGTCACACCACTTGAAACTTTGTGAAATCTTGATTATGCCTTGAGGTAAAACATTAAGAAGACAAAGTAAGAAGATGGTTTACGACGTATACACCTTTATGTCAAAAGAAGTATTTCGTTACACAATTATCTCGTATACAAGTGGTGTGTCAGGTCTCATCTTTCATGGCACGAGTTGTATGTACTTATAAGTTTTCGCGAAAATCTAAATTTGCCCATATCTTTTTAACATGTTGGCTCAGGACCTTGACGTAATACACTTAATAGGGACTATAAACCTCAGTATCTGGTATAAATTTCAACTTGCTAGGTCCACACCTTCCTGAGAAAATCGGTGATGACAGACGGACAGACAGACGGACAAGAAAGTGATCTTCTCTTCTGACCTGAAGGGTTCTTTTTTTACCTTTTGAGGTACGGAACCTTAAAAATCAACAGATATTTTTCATTTCATTTATTGTGCTTGTATATGTGATGGGTGTCGCGTCTGTGAGGTTTCACTGGCTTATTAAAAAAAAAAAAATTTTCCTATTATTACCTTTTTTACAATATATTTTACATTTTTTTGTTTTTTTTTTTGGATGGGTAATCATCAAATGACTGCTCCCGCTCTGGGCGGAGCAGGAGGGGTGTCAGACTTTTACTGACTAAAACCCATCCGTGTTCCTTCATCGCCCTTTGTGTTCCGGGGCCACGGTATCTCTTGCGAACAGTCCCGCAGCCCCGGCAGGCATCGGCCCTTGCGGACCCCTTCCTTTTTGCTGACTCTCTTTGAGGCGCGCGTGGAACACGAACTCGCCGTCGACACGGCCTGTCGTCATGAGACGGACGGACGGCGAGCTAGCCCATAGCTCCCCATCCACAGGCCCGCGCCTACGGTGGCCGGGGGCCACGGTGGCCCCCGACGCCCGGGGCGTCTCCCGCGACGGCTGGGACGTGAGGTTCTCTCTCTCTCACGTTCCGCCACCTCCTTCGCTAGCATGACTGCTTCGCAGAAGGAGGTGACGGCGTCCCATTCCGTCTCGCTCCGGACCATGGATTGAACCAGGGCCGGAAGCGAGAGGTCGCCGCCGCCGATCGCCGCTACGAGGACACTGCGGTGCTCCGCCCAAACGGGGCACACCTCCACGGTGTGCTCTACCGTGTCCTCCGGTCGATTCTCACAATGGAAGCAACCGGGCGTTTCCTCCCGCCCGATTCGGTGCAGGAACCTCTCGAAACAACCGTGTCCGGTGAGGACCTGCGTCAGGCGGAAGGTAAGGACGCCGTGGCGTCTCTCAAGCCACTCCTCAAAGAGGGGACTTATCGCCACTATTGTGGCGTGCCCTGCACGGGGTTGCGACAGCTGCTCTCTCCATGTCGCCATGAGATCACGCCAGAAGTCCGTCCGCTGAGCGACAGTTTGCCGCGGCAGCGGAGTTTCCCCCCGGCGCGGCGTACGCCTCCGCGCGCCATTCATGCAGGCGCGCGAGGACTATCGCCTCCAGATCCCATGGTGGCAATCCGGCAAGGAGGCTCGGTGTTTCTATTATTACCTTGATGATAGATTATTACATTTATGTAGAATATGATTTCCCCTTCATCATCTTCATCTTCCTGCCCTTGCTTGTACCACATTATTTGAGGTCGGCGCAACACGTTAACCGTTATGACCGAATAATCGCTTATTAATATTACGGCAAACAGTTACCTAATCCAGACGTGCAGCAAATGTGTTTTTTTTTCTAAATTCAACAGTCTCGATATCAGGCTACATATGAAAATTTATTTATCAAAAATCTAATAAGTAATGCCCTTTTTATTATTAATTTAAGCAAAAATATTTTTTTTAATCATAATTATTTTTAATATTAGCCTTAAGTGACTCGATTCACAATTCTAGCGAATTCACAAAGTTGTTAAAATATTTTTATGGCATTAGCAAGAGGATAGACTGGAGAATTAAGGTGACACTAGTCACGGGCTCGAACTTATTGGTGGGCGTGGCCAAAAAGCATGTTGTCTCACCTGACATCGTGGCCGACAGAGTGAGTTCAGTGAGATGCACGAAAATTCAAAGTAAAAAGCGCGCGTAAAAAATACTAAAAGGCCTTTGGAAAATCGAGTTTTATGAAAAAACCAATGCATAAATCAATTACAAGTAAAATTTATTGACTTTTTCGATAGTTGTGCTTTGTCGGTACCGACTTTGTTTTGGAAAGTTGACACTTCTTTTATTACTAATTTACGCCCGTATGTACGTAATACCGTACCGTACCGTCCGTACGTATATAAGATGCGTTAAAATTGACAATAAAAACGAATCTTTGGTAGCTCGTAACTTTTGAATGGCTTTTTATTTTACTATTCTGTTTCCGCACAGACAAAATTAATAATGAGACAAAACGGTATCATATTTAACTTTGGATGTACAGTATCAAACAGTGGAGTAATACCCCTCTGAAATTTGTATGGAAAAAATGTTGACTAGTGCAACCTTAAACAAACATTGTTGTTTTTTTTGTTAAGTGTAAGACACGCTATATTTCGGAACGATGACCATCCCGAAATATACTGCGTGTTTACAACTTGGGACTTGGAATCACCAACATAATTATTCTTCATCAAATCATAATACCTAGCGTAACGTAACCCACCGGCGGGATACTGAAAATGAAACTTTGAAATTGTTTTTCTTTGTAGGAAAGGAAATTTTGAATTTCGCGGGCTCCATGAATCATCATCATCATATCTTCCTGCCCTTGTCTCATGTTACTTGGGGTCGGTGCAACACGTTTTCTGTCTTCAGTCACGCAATCATTTACACTTTTTTCCTTCATATCACTCACACACTCACACAATCCATCCGTCGTTTCTTAGGTCTTCCTCTCCCTCTGCATCCATAAGTTACATGTATGAATCATCGATACCTTTTATTTGTACCATATGATTGTTAAATTTCTTGTGTGTACGTACCACTGTCATTGCAAAATGAGTGCTAGCAGCATAAATAGTACTTACTATTTCCATGAAGAGAGCATCCTCTGACATCAAAAAGTCATCATCGAAATCGATGCATTCTGTCATCTTTTTCTGAAGTAGATAAATATTGATTCAATCGGTTTTTTGTAGCTTCAAACATATTAGTAAAATATAGGTAAACATGGAGCATTGTACTTCACGTGATACTGGCTTATTATATTGCAAAAATATTGCATCACATTATTGTGGTTTGTAGCGTTTTCATTTTGTTTAGGTTTTTTTGTATGGCAATCATACATTCAGATGTGCCAACCTTACCAAAAAGTGACGTTTATGTCGGCCATTTTGCAGTTTTCACGGTAACTGCTATACACGTGTTTGGTAGGTTATTCAAGAAAAACTGATAAAAATCCAAGAATTACAGTAAAGAAGTGTGTTATAAATTACCTACGTACCTTCCAGGTTGCCGAGATGGCAGTTGCAAAGAAGCCCGTGGCTAAAAAAGCCCAACTTCACCAGAAGACTGGTAAGAAAGGAGTCAAAGGTGGTAAAATCCGCGGCAAAGGCATCAAGCGGAAGATCAATCTGAAGTTCATGATCGACTGCACACACCCGGCTGAGGACAGCATCCTCGACGTCGGCAACTTCGAGAAATACCTGAAGGAGCGCGTCAAAGTTGAAGGCAAAACAAATAACCTAGGCAATCACGTTGTCATCGCTAGGGACAAGACGAAAATCTCCATCAACGCAGGTTTGTAGCTATTTTTAACAATGCTTTTATTTACAGTCAACGTTTACTTAAAGTGATATCAAATTCTTTACTTCTTATCTACAAGGATTGTCCCAGTTCCCAAATTTTAATGTGTTCCCTTTCATGACACGTTATTACGGCGATGTAAAGTTTCATGCATGGATTTAAAACACATTTCGATGATGGGGCTGCAAGTTAGGGTCAGTGGGACGACCCACTGACCCTAACTTGCAGCCCCATTATGAGACATAATCTGGCCAAAAGTCGAATGCCACATTTTTATTTTCAAATTAGTCTTTGAATGTTAACAATTAATTACTTCTCCATGATGAACTGAATGTAGCTTCACAATTTTGTAGCTAATAATCACAGTTTCAGGGCTATATTAAAGATTTTACATTACTGGTCTTTCAATTTTTTGACCACACAAGCACTATTGCGTGATATTTTGTAAACATAACCCCCTTTTGGTCTTGAGAGTGTAGACATGCAGTATTAGGTCTGGTGCATTCTTATTCCTGAAGTTTTAATGGTGCTTGATTGTTAGTGTGTAGTTTCCATTATTGTGGAAATGGAAAGAAAGGCTATTTATCCTGCACAATAATATGAACAATTAAGAATGTAGCACAGTTTTATCTAAAAACTGCTCATCAATAGCCTCTGATACAAACTGATGAAAGCAAGTTCTAGTTATTATGTAACTTAATGCTATCTTTCCAGACATTCCCTTCTCCAAGAGGTATCTGAAGTACTTGACTAAGAGGTACCTCAAGAAGAACAACCTTCGTGATTGGCTGCGAGTGGTGGCCTCTGCTCACGACTCATACGAGCTGCGTTACTTCAACATCAACGCTGACAGCGACAATGAGGACAATGAAGATTAAGCTATTGACACAATAAAATAGTTTTACACTAAGCCTTTGTGTTATTTTATGTAGATTTGTAGACCTCTCAATACTCAAAAACATAATTCTCGCACACTTTACATTCATCCTGCCCTTATTATCACAATTATTGCTTGGACCCCAAGCAATAATTGGTGCAACACACTTTTGTCTTAAATTCTCCCTGTCAGCTGTCATGCTATCATTTACTCTATTTGTTTCTTTCATAAATCCTTCACAGAATCCATTGCATCTTTTCTTTGACTTTCCTCGTCTTCCCCCCATCCTCATGTCCATATAAATTCATCTCTTTTAGTCACATGACTTGTGGCAAAAAATAGCCACATGGTTCGGTCGATCTTCAAAGTTAAGCAGTACTTGCCGAGGTCGGTCTGTGAATGGGTGACCATACATTAAATTAATTATAGAGTTCTTTTTGTGCATTGGAAAGCACGTTATGCTGTAGGTCTTTGGCAGTCGTCATGGGTAGTTAGAAGCCTGACAACAGTGTGTCTCACCAAGGGGTATCATATTACCAGTATCTGAGTTGTGGAGGTCAGATAAGCAATTGCTCCATGTAAAATACTGGTATTCAGCTGCATCCGGTTAGACTTGATGCAGCTGAAATAGGAAAAGGCTAGGCAGATGATCTTTGTCATATACCTCCTTATCACATACCTACACTTGAAGACGGTAAACATCATAATTATTGTAGAAAAATCAATAGCTGGATTGTAGTTTCCAGATAACAATTTCACGCCTGTGGATTCTAAAGGGAAGGGTTCTACCTTAATTAATGGGTGACGCAATTGGGGTGTACATACTCTTAGAGCCTGTGCCATAGTACATTGCACTATTAGCCCCTAAGGGTCAGTTGAGAGGGGCTGTGGGACTGTTCGAAAGAGATACCGTGGCCCCGGAACACAAAGGGCGATGAAGGAACATGGATGGGTTTTAGTGAGTAAAAGTGCGATACTCCCTCCTGCTCCGCCCAGAGCGGGAGGAGTCATTTGATGATTTCCCATCCGAAAAAAAAAGGGTCAGTTGAGAAGAAAAATCTTCCCGCAACAGGCTGCACTGAAAATAGGACCATTACGGATAACATGTACACACATTTCGTCAGTAAACTCACGCCTTTTTCATCATGGGGTCCATTCGCCAGTTACATTTAAATCACATGTAATGTAATAGGAGACGAGCCTATAATATTGCTATCAACAGAGTTCATATTCGGACTCCGCCCGCTGCTACTGAGAACATTGATAGTCCCCAATTTCGCCAGTAAAATAAGTCTCAAAGTAGTGCATGCTCACGGCAGTCCGTGGGGCTGCAAGGGCATGCCTCACTCACATACTTTATATTATTTTGATTAAATGTAGAAACAGTTGGAGGGTCGCGGGCGGAGGGAGCGGATGCGGGTGTCGTTAACACTGCGGATACCGCGCACCCGCCGCTGTAACTAGTCTTTGGCTGTAACTATGTTCTCACGCAGAAGAAGCTGTGTGTTAACGACACTCGCTTGCGGATTCCGCCACCCGCGCCGTTCCTAATGTGTTTGAACACTAACATTAGTCGGGTGGCCGCCTCATATATGTATACTGTATTGGTGGCCGCCGGCGAGTGAAGACGTCTTGTGGAACGAGTTGGCGGGAAACTGAAGACACGTGAATGAAGATTGAAGACTCGCGAAGTGAAGATTGAAGATACGCGAAGTGAAGATTGAAGAGTGGCCTCACGGCCCCCGACATTCTTATTTCTTTGATCAGAAATCGTCAAACGTACGAACAACAGCTCTTGTCAGAGCTATTGATTGATCCTTATCAGGGTGGTCTGCTTCACTGTTTCTTTATCAGAATGCGTCAAAAATGTAATAACTTGCTGTGAGCGGCGGTGGCCTGGCCGGTGGTGGTTTTTTTCTTTTGTAGCCTTCTCTGTCCCACTCCTGGGCAGGCCTCCCTCCACACCCCCCATTTATGGAACCTGTGTAATTCGTCCCGCCATCTCTTTCGTGGCCCGTCGCGACCTAGCGTGACTGTGTCAGGGCACCAGTTTCCTGCTATATTGGCCCACAGTTTGTCCAGCATTTCAAATTTGAGTGGTTGGGCAGCCTTTTAAGCCACGTCAGCTATATTTATTTGTTTTGGAGCGCAGTTTCAATTAATCAATGAAAACCCTTTTCTCGTAAATCATGCTGCTCTGGCCCGCATTGTAAGTTGGCACTGGTAAAAAAATTACCTACATTCTTAATATTATTGAGATATCTCTTAGTTGATATGTTTCATCTCATCGGGCCACATTTGTTTTTTATGTGAATGATCCGGTAGTGCGAGCTATTACAGTAGGTACCTACTCGCGGTCCGATTGGCGCAGCGGTAGTAAGGCTGCCTACGTTCCTGGGTAATCGAATCCCGGTAGGGGCAAATGTTTGTGTGATGAGCATGGACATTTGTTTCCAAGTCATGGATGTTTATATCTATAATAAGTATGTATTTACAAAAGAAAAGCATCTATGTAGTATACCAACTATCTGGTGTCCACGACACAAGCCTCGTTGCTTAAGTGTGCCTCTAGAGTGCGCTGTGAGTAATGTCCAGCGATATTATTATTCTTTAACAACCGTCACAAATAGGTCATTAGGAACTCGACAGAACAACTAGTGGCAGGTAAGTCAGCTCTACTGTCTACTGCCACCGAGTGAGTGAGGCCGGCTAGTAGATACTGTCTGGGCTTCCTGGACTCGGAAAGTTGGGGATCCTGGTGTTCTGCCGCAACTTGGGAGAGGCCTTTGTCCTGCCTGCTGCTGGTACAGGCCTACAGCCGTTACACTGTATTTATTGATTTACTCACGGTTTCCACCGCGAAAGAGTAATGAGCCGGAAATGGCTAAGCGAAGCGGACTTCGTTTTCATGAAATAGGTTTGCGTTTCCACCAAGAAAGAGTTTAGTCGTCTGATTCCCACCGCGAAAGAGAAATGAAACAAGAACGAGCTTATTTTTACTCTTTTTGCCCGCCGAGTCATTTCGCTCGAATCTTTGTTGGTGGATACACATGTAAGCAGTTTTCTCTTGCGAGGTAAAAGAGGTCAGCTCCGCTTGCGGTGGAAACCGGGCTTTATACTCAAGCGCAGTGTGAACTGTGTGACAATGAGTGCTATAAAATGAGGATAATAGTACATTTTTAAACAAGTGGAGAAAGTTTGTTATTGCATTCGAGGCGGAATTAACTTACAAATTGTTTTTGAGCCGAGAACTGCAATAACAAATGTCCACGTGTATCAAACGACGTTTTTCAATACACTTTTGAAGAAATACAATAAAATAACGAAAAAAAAAAACACACGACTATAGGCATTGCACCAATTTGTACTAAGAAAGAAAGAAAGAAAAATATTTATTCGACGTCAGTTATTAAAGCACACACACAATAAAAATAAAGATACAAAATAAGGAGGAAAACAATATGTGCTGTGTGCCTCACGGCTGCGCCAAAAAGGTCCATTTCAGCATTCATGCCAGACAGGTGATGGTGACGCTGTCTGACGCTGGTCTTCCAATGAACCTTGAGGGGGTAGGTAAGTGACGGAAAAACAGTTTCAAACAAAATGTATAAATAAATAGATAGCAAGTAAATTTATTAAATGTGTATTAATGAGTTCGGATAAAGAAGAATGTAAGTAGGTTTAAGTATTTTATTGTGTTAGATAGTAACACTGGTAACAATAAATAAAAACAGAAATATGCTTCTTGGCTTAAATAGTTTTAAACTTAGGCATACTGCAGTATTTTAATTTTAACATATAACAACTACCTATATGAAATATAATATGAACTACAAAGTAAATATATACGTGTACCTATGTGTGCAGGCCAAACAAAATGAACCTATGTAAGTACAAAATTAGGACATGGCGTGTTTTTGTCTCACTTCCACCCCACCCTCCCTCCGCCGCCGCGCGCCCTCGCCTGCGCGCGCGCCGGTGAACATAATACGATACGACCACATTTCTCCCGTGCACCTGTTAGCGCGGTGACGTACTAAGCGTCAAAAAATCAGAGCGGTGGTGGCGCGGCGCCGCCGCACGATTGCTCACGCGACGCGTCCCGCGTGATTAGTTTCCTACCTACTTGGATCTGGTCGACGCCTAAAAACAAGCAACGCGTTTTCTTGTTTTCTTTCTTACTAAGTATAGGTATAGTTTTATCTGTGGCAATTTTCCAACACCCGCGTGCTGTGCCGCGTGCGGGAATAAGCCATCCCGCACGCGGCACAGTACGTGGTGTTGAAAATGAAAAAGATCCACGTATGTGAAATACATTGCATGTTGAACCTAATCGTAGTGCGATAAAGTGTATTGAAAATAGAGTTTATTTTGAACATTTTTCTTATTGCGTCCTCGTCAAACTGAAGGAGTTACAATAGTGGAGTAAAGGGTAACAATAAAATCCATTCAAAATAATAAGTAACGTATATTTCGCAAGTTTGGTAAATATAATTATAAATTAATTAATATTATTATAAAATCATTTTGAAATGATGACTTGTACTACTACAGCTAGTTTTAAGATTCATCACCGCCGTGACTAAGTATTGTCTTGAAATATGAGAAATGCGCTAAAATTATATATCGAACTACATGGTAACAGCTTACTTGCACCGGGGATAAAGGCAATCGTGATAACCCTAACATTATATTAATTACTCATATCAATATGGCCGTCCACGTTTTTGAGACCGGAGCCTCTAGCAATATTGTGGTATCAGTGTTGCCATGATCACATGTTTTCAAGGCCTGTAGTGCAGGGATGATTGAATTCATCGACTTTTTACTTAAATATTGTCTAATTCGATTTGATTTGAATCCACACAATCTACTTGAATTATTTAAAACATGAATTCCGTTGAGAATACAAACAATGATATTTCTTGTAAATTATAGACCAGCAACAGAATATGTTTGCACTGTTCGAGTTGGCTTTTGATTGACACTCGAGTCTGATTTTGGATAATAATTTATTTCTATAGCTATATCATAATAATTGTGTTGCCAACAGTCGGCAAAGTTTTAAATAGTAGGTAAATATTCAGTTACAGGAGTTATTAATTCCACACGCTATGATTACAAGTTTTAAAATATTTTACTCCAAGACAAACGAAGTGAAAGAAGTCCTGCTTCCTGACATTTCGCATGCGTACGTGTAACCGAATACTTATAAAGTAGAACTTCATATTTTTAAACTTACTAATATCGAAGTCGATAACAATTATTTTCCTAAATCGTTCATTTCATATTAGAACGGTGACACGATTGCAAAGGAACGCGACCGATATGCGCCGGTGTTAGTACACGAACGCAGCGCGTACGGTTTTATTTTTAATTTTGGCTCGATGTTGCTACACGTCTAAAATTACCCTAGATTCAGGCTCGGGCGTCCAGTGCAAGATGATAGTAAGATGGGGCGAGCGCTCGTTCACTTGTTGGCGGCGATTTCCTTCATCCTGTTGAGTGCGGAGCCGGCGCGGAACCACGCGATCTGCTGCTCGTTGAATGAGTGGTTCAGCAAGATCTTCTCAGTCTTGCCGTCTTTGTGCTTGATCTCGCATTCGAGGGGCTGTAAATAGCAATATTATTTGATTTAGATACAATTACATAGGCCTTGTAGTGGATCATAGGGGTTGGTACGTCAAACGCCGCCATTTTTAATTTCTTGTGGCGAAATCGATCCTTTACCCTAGTAAAGGATCGATTTTTATATTATTTATTACAGCTTGTTTCAACAAACACGCTTGTTGCAACAAAACAAGCTGTATATAGCCTTTTTGCTCAGCCAGTCAGATCCTAAAATTCAGATTGTTGAAGTTACAAATCAGCGCAGGTGGTGGCATCTATAAGTATTTCTATTTTATAAGTCGGGTTGTATGTATTTAAGCCAATAAAAGCTTAGGCACTTGTGCTGTGCCTTATACTGAACTCAGAGGCAGGCACTTTTGGCATAAGTTAATTTATATTTTACTAGCTCGGCTAGTATGCATGACATAAATATAATTTATAGCCTATAGTACCCACGAAAGATGTAGCATTCTACCAGTCAGCCTTTCTTTAGAATTGGATCATTACTTCTGGAGATTACATACAAATTTACCAACATATTTGACTTCTTTATAATATTAATATTATAAAGGGGATTATTTATAAAGGGGTTTTATGTATGTTTGTCAATAAACGTTTTTTCGGTAGGTTACCTTGCCGGGTGCGAAGCTGTTGAGTCCGAGCAGCGAGATCTTGTCGTCGGGCTGGATCTTGTCGTAATCGGCGGCGTTGGCGAACGTCAGCGGCAGCATACCTTGCTTCTTCAGGTTGGTCTCGTGAATCCTGGAGAAGGAATTTATCTTGGTCGTTAAGTGGTTCTTATTTGATTGTTTTCAGGTTTACAATATAGTTTTTTTGCATTGTGTGCTTTTTTGTCAGTGCTTAGTAGCAATAAAATGTCTCATTTTTTGACACTGAATGAAAGAGTGTGCGTTGTGTGAAATCGTGAAATGAAGGTTTGGTTTCTGTTTCATTATATCCATTTATCGATTTATTTTGCATCATTTACAAAATCAGAATATCTCGATAGAGATCAAATTGCTCGTATTGGCTGAAACGAGGCCAGGTCAAACAAACCGATTTTACTTTTCATTTTTATCTAACTTCCGGCCTGAGACCTTCACGGAAAAGGAAGTTCGGTCCCCTGTTACCCACATAATCTGCCTAGCCTTTTCCTAACTACGTTGGGGTTGGCTTCCAGTGTAACGGGATGCAGCTGAATACCAGTATGTTACATTGAGCGACTGCCTATCTGATTCTCCTGTCACAAGCGGGACGTTACCTAGCGAAGGACTTGACGATGATGGCCCGGCCGCCCAGATGCCTGGGCTCGAGCGCGGCATGTTCGCGGCTGGAGCCCTCGCCGTAGTTCTCGTCGCCGACCACGACCCAGGGGATGCCGGCCGCCTTGTAGGCGCGCGCGGTTGCGGGGACTGCGCCCCACTCGCCGGTCTTCTGGTTGCGGACCTTGTTCAGCTCGCCGTTCTCGGCGTTTGTGGCGCTGTGGAATAAACATATTATGTAGTAAATATGCGCATAGCATATTTATGTACAATTTGTGTAAGTACCTATTTTCTTTATAATGACCATATCATTAAAAAAAAACAACTCGTAATCTACGCACCTGCCACTATTTATCTCTCCACTAACTAACATATTTAGTCCTTTAGCTTTTACTTATAATCCACATTTCGCCAGTTATGTTTGTGTTATAATTGAAAGACCAAGAGATTAATTCATATTTTTTACTTTTTCAACATTGGTTCTTTATTAAAATTTATTGATTTTCATTTACTGATTTTTATGATTTTAAAGTACCAGTCAAAGCTGACAATCAGTCAAAACTACTTTTGACTGGTGAAAACTATCAATATTATTTTAAGTCAAAAATAATATTGATAGTCACAAACAAACCTAACAGTCTAAAAAGTTTCTAAGTAAATGTTGCTTATTGTTAAAAACATCATGTAATTCTAGGACTAGGTAATTACAGCTGAGGCGTTCTAAAACAACATATTTTTATTGCAGAAAACAGATTTGAACGAATTAGATAGATTTTGACTGACACCAGTCAAAAGTAGTTTTGACCGATGAATAGTTTTGACTGTAACATTTATACTTGTTTATCCTAACACCCTGTATCAAGAACGAAAAGCAACAATCACTCTCAACCGAGCTACTCACGTGATGAACATGTTGTTGGAGATGTTATCGAGATGTCCTCGGTACTTGAGCCACGGCCCGGCGGCGGAGATGTGGTCGGTGGTGCACTTGCCCTTGACCTTGATGAGGATGGTCAGGTCGGTCAGGTCCTTGCCGTCCCACTTGTCGAAGGGCGACAGGAGCTGCAGACGGTCTGAGGTCGGGGCGACGTCAACTGCTACCTCTGAGGGTGAAGATGGTGAATGTGTAGTAGTTGTCTAATTTTTTTATGTTCACTTTGGTATACGAGTTGTTTTTTTGACCATTAATCTGACATTGGTATTGGATATCTGAATTAAAGAGACACCTGAAGTCATCATCTGCCTACCCTTTTACCAACTATGTTGGAGTCAGTTTCCAGTCTAACCGGACGCAGCTGAATACCAGTATTTTACATGGAGCGATTGCCTATCTTACCTCCACAACCCAGTTAGTACTGGGTAATATGTAAACTGAACATTGAAACTGGTTGCCAGACTTTTTGGGCCACTGACCACCTGTAATGACTATCAAAGATCTACAAATGACAGCCGGGACCAACGGCTTAACGTGCTCTCCGAGGCACGGAGGAAACGTATGTAATGGGTGGTCACCCATTCACAGACCAAGCACGGCTTAACTTAAAGATCGACCGGGTAGGCTTTTAATATTTAATCACGAGCCACATAGTCAAGAAAACATTTTCTTTCAAAGTAACCTACGTCATTAATGGTATCCAAGTAAAGTGGGCCTAGATGTACAAAAACTTTTGTTTCTTCCTTTTCAATGGTATAACAAATCTATACATACTGGTGCCATCGCCGGGTGGGTGCTGGTAGGTGTCCTGGCCGGGGTCGAAGCCCCTGGCGGGCAGCTCGTCAGCGAAGGGGTCTGACAGCTTGAACTTCTTGCCGTCCGTGCCTGTCAGCGAGTCCGTGAGCGGGTTGAAGTCCAGACGACCTGTGGAGAACATATATTTGTAGTGGCAACGCATACTAAACTAATAATTATTATGATGAGTCACACCAACACATCAAAATAATAAAAGTTACTGCATTTAATGCGCATACTCATGCAAATAATAATATGTTGTTTTTGTTATATCCAAATTGGCCAGGATTTCAAAAGTTGCAGCATTGTAAGTTTCACCACTTTTTTAACTTTGCAGTCCTTCGCGAGCTACTGCGATGACGTCACGCCGCGGTGTCATGTCCGATTGCGGGTGATGCGGAGTGTTTACGTTCATAAAATTTGATTTGTAAAGTGGTTTGCACTTATTATTTTAAGTGTTTGTTTAAATATTATTGATTCTAATAATTTTTTGGACTACTTGGTGTCCCACTGCTGGGCAAAGGCCTCCCCTTTCTTCTTCCATACCTCTATTCTGTGCGGTCTCCGGCCATAAAATAAAATTATTCTCAGTTCGCGGCGTGACGTCACATGTCAGCGCGTTCGCTTAGTCGGATTTTGCCGCGGAGGCTGTACTTTAAGGTGAAAGCGTCAGGCTAGCCCGCGAAATTCAAATTTTCTTACGTTTCTTGCAATTTGTACATCAATATCATCAATACAACCCTCCAAGTGCATAAAAGTCGAGGAACGACTTTTTCAAGGTCAAAATCATTCCTCGACCTTTATGAACTCGGAAGGTTGTATTGATGATTTTGATGATTATAATTCTGTAACTACATACGTCTTACAGTCGCGAACAATATTTTAATCAACATACAACCTAGCACTGGTCTGCAAATTGCAAAATACGTAAGAAAATTTGAATACCTACCTTACCTAGTATTTTGGCTACCTAGGAGCATCCACCTTTACGTTTAATATCTCAGTCATTTTTGAAGATAGGTAAAAAACCAATTCTTTTTCTCGAGTTACCTATTTTGTAGACATGCTGATAAAAAACGTTGGTGTGACTCATACAAGACATCGATTTTCAGAGAAATTTGGCACCCAGGTAGACCTAGGTTAGCACATAGGAAACTTTATATTCTGGTGATACGTTCCGTGGGATAATTTCCAGATGAAGCCGCTGACAAAAACAGTGCATATTAAGGATATATCCAAACGGACGGTGTTATAGTGTTTCTTTAAATTTACTGATGAGATCTTGGTATTTTGACACTCTTGGAAGAGCTTTTTGGCCAACAATAAACAACTTAGTATGGTGTTCAAATGAAATACCAGCGAGAGACAGAGCGGTGACGAGCTCAGGGCTGGTCACGAAGCAGTGGGTGGCGGGGTTCGCGTCGTTACGACCGGTGAAGTTCCTGTTGTATGACGTCACGATGGTGTTCTTCTCGCCCTTCTTGACGTCCTTGCGGTCCCACTGGCCGATGCAGGGCCCGCACGCGTTAGCCAGCACCTGAGGACAACAATTTAGTTAGTCAATCTAGAAAGATGAAGATGTTTTAATTACTATTCAGTTCAGTCGTAATATAAATTAGCCTTGAAGATCGCCTTCTTCTTATAAAAATCACTAACATATTATAAAACAAAGTCCTCCGCCGCGTCTGTCTGTTCGCGATAAAATCTACTGCACCGATTTTCGCCAATAGATAGAGTGGTTCTTGAGGAAGGATTAAATATATAATTTGTCAAGTTTTTGTATACATTGGCTAAAATATAATGACATTTGTTGGAGGTGTCGGAAAAAAATAAGCCGTCTGGGAGCTTTACTTTTGTCGCGATAACCGACATCTACGCGGGCGAAGCCGCAGCCATCAGCTAGTATAAAATACAACAAAGTCGCTCCCGCAGTCTGTACGCTTAGATCTTTTAAACTCCTCAACGGATTTTGATGCAGTTTTCAGCAATAGATAGAGTGATTCAAGAGGAAGGTTTATATGTAGTATATGCTACATTGCACCCGTGCGAGGCCGGTGCGGTTCGCTAGTAAATACTTACGGTGCCTCCGAATTCGCGGAGTGTCTGGGCGATACCGTCCCGCTCGATGGTGGCGCGGATCTGCTCGGAGCCGGGTGTCACGTTGAACGGCACCTTGGACTTCACGCCGTGACTCAACGCCTGGATAAACAGAACATACAGTGTTAATATACTGCTTACAACATGTTGATGAATTGAGAATACAGCAGTTGGTTGGATATTTTTTTTAGCAGATAAAACGCGGTTCCCTAGAGATTTTGTATGGTAACAGCAACCTGTGACGTCAGTACTTTACCAACTCAATGACTTAACTTGTACGGTGCATATACACTTGCAGAGTTGTTGTTAGGTTGAAGTGCGTAAAGAAAAGACCACTTGGTTCACACTAGTTACGTATAAATTACAAGTAGAACTGTTGACGATTCCTTTCTCTAAAGTTAGTCATCGCGTTGCAGTAATTGCACTCACTCATTAAATGTGTGGTTTTATAGTAACAATAATGACGCACGTCTAGTGCACGGCAACGCGTGAGCAAAACGTGTACAGTGTGAGACTGTACACAACTAACCTAACCATTTTACTGGTTAACCCTTATAACATATGGGTTAACCATCTATACATTGGATTTACCAGAATGAAAGAGACAAACCACTGAGTGTGAGCTAACTTCGTCACATTCTTGAATATTTTGCATGTACAAAAATCCAATCTGTGCGTAAACCGGTTATTATGTGCTGATTAACCCTATGCTACAGGTTAACCTTTACTCTAGGGTTTTTCACCTAACCCTAAAAATAATCCAATTAAAACCTCTACATGGGTAACCTTTCCAGTTCCTGGTTTTGATCGTTCTGGCACGAGAAGAATAAAAACTTGTGAAAACCTGTTTATTGACTGACCTCCTTAACAATACTGGCACAACGGCCCATGTCTTCGTAGGAGGAGTTGGTGCAGGATCCGATGAGGCCGACGCGGATGTCGACGGGCCAGTTGTTCTTCTTGGCGATGTCTCCCAGCTTGCTGATGGGGTTGGCCAGGTCCGGGGTGAAGGGGCCGTTCACGTGGGGTTCCAGGGTTGACAGGTCGATCTCGACTACCTGTTGGGTTGTGAATAGTGGTTTTATATCATCAGCTGCCTAACATTTTCCAATTATGATGGAATATATTTTACCTATTTATAATATGTATTAAAAAATCAAAACTAGTCTAATCTAGTTTAGATTAGACTAGTTTTGATTTTATTGATGACCCGAATGGCGCAGCGGTAGTGAGGCTTAGGGTCCCGGGTTCGAATCCCGGTAGGACCAAAAATGTTTGTATGATGAGCATGGACATTTGTTTCCGAGTCATGGATGTTTTTATGTATTAATAAGTATGTATTTACAAACAAAAAGTATCTATGTAACTATCAGGTGTCCACGACACAAGCCTCGTTGCTTAGCGTGGCACTAGAAGGCGCTGTGTGTAATGTCCAGCGATATTTATTTATTTATTTTCAAATACGTAGATGCAAATTACACAATTAAATAATCGATAGATAGATAAGATATTGAAAATTACGATAATTTATTCTACATAATGAAGTGTATTGGAAACCAATAACTGTATTTTTATAGTCTTTTAAAAACGACTTACATGGGATATCAAAATTATTTTCTATCTCATCTTCATAAGGTCTATTTTCAATTTTACAATACTTAATTCATGTCCAACTAAACATGACCTATCGCCCAATCCCATATCCAAGTAAATTGTGTCTTTTTACCTGATCGTAAGGTGCCTTTGCGTCGGGAGTGAGCAGGTGTTTGTATTTGTTGGCCAGTCCAGCGATGTCCTTGCGGCCAGTCGACTTCAGGTAAGCCTCCATACGGTTGTTGTAAGGGAACACCTACACAAACAAATATTACGTTAATTATAAGAGTTTTTTAAAGAGCCATAGAATGTCGATTTAGGGTTGTATTTTCGGCATATCCAGGACTGACAGCACTGTGCCCGTATTATTGATCATTTGTACCATTTTTTATAATATATTATTTAACATCATTCTAAATTTAAATTTATTGGAAATTTGTACAAATTTAAAATAATAGTTTATTAGTAAATTATTAATACATGTCGAATAATATAAAACTAGTTTACAAAAAACCTTAAGTCACTAGTTATAAATTTAAATGAATCGCATGGTTGTGGGCCCTCTCTAGACGTGGTCTGTGTCCCAGTAATGGGAATATTATGGACTGTAATAGCTTCATTACAGGCTTGGCTCAAAGATAATTCTTTCACGAGACTTCTACATCAGTGTCGTTAATTCAGGTCAGCCCATAAAACTATACAGGGTGTTAAAGTAGTCGCGTGCCATAGCTTAGGGGTGAGTTCGGTATCGATAAAGGAACCCGTAAAAAAATAAAAAATAAAAACAAAAAAAAATAGCAAGATCAACCTAATTTAGTACCTACTAACTTCAAATAGCAATATAAAATATTTTTTCTAAACGATCGACATTTTAAGTTAGTATGTACTAAATTAGGTTTATCTTTCAATATTTTTTTTAAATATATTTTTCAGGTTCCTTTATCGATACTGAACTCACCCCTAAGCTATGGCACGCGACTACTTTAACACCCTGTATAAATATTTACATCTTTAGTCTAAACATAAATGTTTCATAGATGAGTAATACATTAAAGAGATAACTTTATCGATAAGTAAATGCCCCTGAACTTATATTGCGTGTGCCTGACCGAGCGTGCGTGCATCAATAAACACCATGTACCGTAAGCCTTGTTCAAAGTGCAATCACATCTTGTGTATTGAATGATTGCTTCCTGCTTTATATTATCTTTTCATTTGTTCTTGAGGACAAATAGTTTAGTCATTTCTAATTTATGATATTTTGCTTAGCAACATGTACTATCTAATCATGAATGAAAAGATACCGCTCGGCCGAGCGCACTGACGACGCACGCCAAATGAGAGTTATTGTTATTTTGCGTGCCAAAGTTGACGCTTTCTAATAGGCCTAAACTTTAAGGGGCGTGACCCGGCGAACATTTTTAACTGATCAGGCGGAATAGACCACGACTGTACTTCTGTATTAAAAGTGGAAGTGCTTGGCAATCGTAAAGTTATAAAGAGGTATGAAGAACAGGGTGTAAATATCCTCATCCTATTTATAAAAGGGAGCATCTTTCAATGAGAGGTGTTGCGTTCTGGATAGCACAGACCTTTGTGGTTGGGCAGTTGTATGCGGGTGGATGACATCAGGTATGATGCGTAGTTCGTATGTGTCGTTGTAGATGCCGCTACACACTAGTCCCAAACACGTCACGTACTAGTGCAACAGTCGTATTACGCTGTATTATACGCTAAGAAAACGGTTAGGCTATCAGGTCAATTTAGGTATTGATGGAGAATTCGTATTCTTAGCTTGCCCTGATCGTAGAATAAGTTTATTTCAAAAATACTCATACTTTAGTTATAGGCCGCTTTCGCACTTTATCGTGACGACAGATAATCGTGTAGTTTTAAGTGTCGTGGCTTGTGTTTTTAAATGGAGGTGTTCACATATAGGACGACGCTATTACTGTCGTCCACGACTTTTGCCAACTAAAACCCAACGATAAATTAATCGTCACGACATAGTGGCAACGCGGCCATACTGTAAAATTATATAAATATTTATCTTATTAGCATAATATTTTACTATACAGGATGGAATTTCCAATGCCACCTGGAGGGAAAGTACTCTAAATACTGGAGATAGTAAATTTTATTCAAATGAAACATTCCTTTATTTTTAAAAAGAAACAAATCTGCATTCACAGATATTCAAAAATTCGCTTGCCACACTCGGGCATCGAACCCGGGATGGATCGACTAAAGTTAAAAAAAATAACATTCTGTACCTTTTTGACATCAATCGATAGGGTCAATCATATGGATCAAATCTCTCTAAGAAACATGTTAATTTAAATGAAAGAAAAACCATGAATAAAAGTGCTATAACTTATTGAATTTATAACTGTTCTTTCGATTTCATGGTTTTCCCTTCATTTAATTTATTATGTTTGTTAGAGAGATTTGATCCATATTATTGCCCCGATCGATTGATGTAAAAAGAGTACAGGATGTTATTTTTTCGAACTTAAGTCGGTTCGAGGTCCCAAGCGTGGCAAGCGAATTTTCGAAAATCTGTGAATGCAGATTTCTTTTTAAAAATAAAGAAATGTTTTCTTTGAGTAAAATTTGCTATCTCCAGTATTTCTAGTACTTTCCCTCCAGGTAGCATTGAAAAATTCCACCCTGTATACAATTCTATACTCACACTTGTAGTAGCACCGATCTCAGCACCCATGTTGCAGATGGTCGCCATACCGGTGCAGGAGATGGAGTCCACACCGGGCCCGAAGTACTCCACGATGGCGCCGGTACCTCCCTTCACGGTAAGGATGCCGGCTACCTTCAGGATCACATCCTTGGGGCTCGTCCAGCCCTTGAGTTGACCTGTAGGAAAAGAGTTATTATTTATTTAGTAGTACGTACCTAATCATATAAACTAAGCCTCACAAAACCGTTGCAATGGTTTGACCACAGTCGGTGGGTGAGTTATGTTAATTGAGCGAAATCAATAGCCGCTAATAGGCGAGGCGACAGTAAGATTATAAAAAAATATTTGACCCGTGTTTTTTCTTTTGTTACGTAAACCAAAATTGACGAAGATATGACGCTTTTAAAATTCTCAATACGTCACGCCTAGGTATAATTTTTAGCTAGTTCCGACGTCACGAGCCCCCACTCCCAAGTTTTGATGCGTTTTATCTTTTGTCAATATTCATTGATTTACAAAAACAAAAAATACGTGTCCATTAATTTCCAATACTCTAACTGACGGACTAAATAGATTTGCAATTTTTTGATACTGTCGTCATGCCTATTAGCCAAGAAGTAACTGAAACCATACTCTAGCTAAGATCATTTTTAGGGGTCTACTGCCAAGTGGTAAAAACGGAACCCGGAACAGCGTATTTGGTCCGACACGCACTTGGTCGGTAAATTTTTATTTTTTTCTTGTTTTGGGATGGGTATAGCAATAGACGGATATACAATACATTTCTTGTGGTGCCTACTGTGCGTACATAATAAATTACATCATTACCATCGTCAGCCTATAATGTTCCCACTGCTGGGAAACGACCTGCTCTATATGAGAGAGAAAAGTTTGTAAGTTTGTGAGTATGGATGTTTGTTACTCTTTCACACAAAAACTACTGAAAGGATTTGGATGAAATTTTGCACACAGATAGTTTATAACCTGGATTAACACATAGGATACTTTTTTATCCCGGTAGTAAGATCCCATGGGATGATTATTAAACATCACGCGGGTGAAGCCGCTGGCAGATGCTAATGGGCTATAATCCACCACGCGGACCCAGTTCGGATTGGTAGATGTAGATGTCTTCGAATTTTTGGTAAATATGTGAGACGATAAATTACATAATTAATTACATATTTATACTACCTAACTAAACATTGCAATACGATACGGTATGTATTTTAATCTACCCAACCTTTTTTTGTTATCTATTACTCTCCTTAATTATGACGTTTGCTGCGGAATAGTTTGTCGTCATTTGCCTTATCATTAGTTTTGTTATAAAGATACGGTTCATTTTTCTAGATTACGTAACTCGCAACTCGGTATTCCTATGGCGCAATTCTAATATCGGATAAAGCAGGCGAAATAGGCGTTTTTTCACATTCAATTCAATTGATTTTTGTTTTATCACGTTTAGATATTTTTCAAACTGTTACATTTGCGGAGTTTCGGTGTCTAGACATACTCTTCCTCAAAATTTTTATGTCAAGAATAATTGAATCGGCTCAATTTTCGAGGAGAAAAAGGGGGAATACGAAACGTCGATCTCGTCAAAGTTTTTGAGATATAATCGCTCAGGGCTGCAGCTGGCCCTATCGCACTCTACGGGAGCATGCTTGACGCAGTGTGACGGCAATAGTTTCTTCAATACCTATTTTTCAAATTCTTCGCAGGTCCTGTTCCCTCTTAAAGGCAATACAGATACAGTCCTTTATTCGATGTCATCAAAAAAATGCGCGGGGATTTTTCCGCTTGGTAGAAACTGACCCTAAGATGTCAGCTTATACATTCGGAAATGTATAGCTTGATTGCCCTCAACCCAAGACAGACAATTAAAACCGTGGTACCTCTTACTTCATGGAGAATTTCTTGCAAAATTAAAATTTTAAAGTTTATAATCGGGTGATTATAAACTTTAAAATTTTTAATTTTGAAATTTCGAATTGACTATTTGAATGTTAGAAAAAAAAATACTGTGTAATCTTAGACTGCTTACATAGTTGTCTATGTAAATGTGTGTGTGTGTTAGTGAATCAACGTGCGCGTGCAGACTTACTCTGCCAAGTTGAGAGCCAAATATAATTTGTGTATATTGTTTTAGGTGCATATGGTGTTACATATTGCATCGTTGTACTTGTCATTATGGTCTTTCTTTTGACCTAGCTGGATGGAAGAAAGTCATATTATTCAATATGAGTTTTTTTTTCTTTTTAAGGTTCTGTGCTTGAAAAATAAAACGGAACTTTTATAATGCCACTTTTCTATTCTCTGGTAAAGAGTTCTTTTCTCATTCTACTTGTCAATAATAAGTCTGGAATCCGTTTCCGTGGAATGTTTATTAAAATTGTGACTTAGGTATAGTAAAGTTATTACCAAATATAATGACAGCATCGTTATCTTCGGTTGTTATCGGGTAGCTTCCACAGATCGTCACATTTTGTTTGATTTCATAGCGGCAGTATTCGTCACTTTAATGTTAAGTATCTCTGGGTCGGTAATGCCGTTAGTAAATATTGTTTATGTAACTTCTGATTTGGTTGGAGTAAAGCCTACTTAATGTGGAGTCGACAAGGTCATCATGTGTTTACTTTTCTTTTAAAAAGTTCCATTATTATTTTTACCCGATTTCAACAGAGTCCAAAAGTAATAAATTTGACTAAAAAGTTGCAGCTGAATTCATCCTTAATTTATTACGGATTTGTTCACACCAATTTATTAGTTCGTATTCTAAATGAGTAGCAATTCAGATATTATTGCGGTTAACTATTTCATGTTATCATTGCTTTATCATGATTCAAGATAAAACAAACACAAGACGTTGTTAGTTTTGTAAATATTTTTGCACTTCATTGAGAATATTATTTTGTATTAAAAAAATAAATATGTATAACTAAATTTAAAAAGATGATATCATGAATTTAAACATTTCAGGGGCCTTTATCAGAATCATATATGAATCACGATAAAAAATATTAAAATGGTGTTTATGTTTATGAATTAAAGACCATTTTAATAATTTTAAAATTGTCACGTGATTCATATATTCTGATAAAGCAGCCATTTTAGGCCCCCTGGAAGTAAAGAGTAACAAAGGAAACAAAATTGCCCATTCTAAATGAAAAAGAATTTCTTTAAGTAGAAGAGTATTTGGTTCGAGTCTCAACGGGTGGGGTTGACAAAACCGATAGTGAATTGGTGATAGAAAAGTGAGCAAGATACTTCATAGTGTCTGTGCACTCTCTAGGTCTAACGGCCTATACTTAAACTTCTATGAGGTCAAAATTAAAGTGGTAGTACTGTAGTAGTACGTTCTCTCTCTAAATCTATACATTATACTACAGGGTGTAAACCACCTCATCACGAAGCCGTCAACCAAGCATTCTGTACATCAAACTAAGTAACTTTACACAAAAATTATTGCTGGGAAACGACGTTTTTTTTGGGGTGAAAAATCATGTTTTGTGGTAGAACTCAATGTAACGCATTCAAAACTTTGTGCTGATGGATAGATTGAATAATACGGGGGTCGTGGAAGTGTTTAAAGTAAAAATTTTACATTAAAAACTTGTATTAAAAAAAATATCAAAATGTTGGAACTTTGACCCCCAATATCTCTGTAACTTGAAGGTTCAAAACTTTGTGCTGATGGATGGATTGAATAATACGGGGGTCGTGGAGGTGTTTAAAGTAAAAGTCTTACATTAAAAACTTGTATTCAAAAAGATATCAAAAAGTTGGAACTTTGACCCCCAATATCTCTGTAACTTGAAGGTTCCCAAGTAAGGTGTAGAACAAAAAAATGATCGCAATGACGGGGGGAACAAGTACCTTCCGGCTTCGTTAAGAGGTTTTTATACACCCTTTATATGCCAACGTCCAAAAAAGCAACAATAAATAGGTACGTACTTGTACAATCTTAAATGGACAGATTTACATACGCGAACATTGATCGGTAACATCACGTGATATACATTGTGCAAATTGTATCAATTGAATGTGAACACTGCGTCGCAGGTCTAGGACACTTTTATCACGTATATTGTTTACATGTATATTATCTATATAGGTATATAAAAGGCAAAAGTGATTGACTGATGTATCAACGCACAGGCCAAACCCTTATAATAGGGCTAGAATCTTAAATTTTCGCACACGTATTCCTCTTATGACGTAGGCATCCACTAAGGAAGGATTTTTCGAAATTCAACCCCCAAGGGGGTGAAATAGAGGACAAAAGTTTGTATGAAACTTTTTATTCCTTGGACATATTTCCATGAAATTTCGTTTGAATTGAGTGCGAAAAAACAAATGAGTTACGTATTTCAGCGTTTTCCAAAATTCAACCCCTAAGAGGGTAAATTTAATTTTTGGACAAAGGTATTATACTCGTATAACCTCGATAGAGACATACGAGTAGAATACTTTTCATCCAATTATCCAACTCCACGCGGGCGAAGCCGTGGGCAACAGCTAGTGTAAGTATAATATGTGTATGTAAACACGTGCGACATAATCACGTGACATCTGGAGGGTTCATTATGGTCATAGATGTTTTTAATACAATAGGCTTGTCTAGTGAAAAAATCTAATTAGTCCGTCAGTTAGATTATCAAAAAATATTTAACACGTATTTTTTCTTTTGTTACGTAAACGAAAATTGACGAAGAGACGACGCGACGGTTTTAGAATTCTCAATACGTCATGGTATAATTTTTAGTGCGTTCTGACATCACGAGCCACTCTCGAGTTTTGATGCGTTTTATCTTTGTCAATATTGATTGATTTACAAAAACAAAAAATACGTGTCCATTATTTTCCAACTGACGGACTAAATAGATTTGCAATTTATTGAACTTTGTACCTTCTGTTGATTTTTTTGCCTCTTTCTTTGTGATTAGTAGATGGAGGACATTGCGTACTTCGTAGTGTTAATTGGTTTGTATTTATCTCAAGTGCTACCGCGTGGGCCCGTTTCATTTTCCCCTATATTACTACGGTAATAAATAAATAATAATAATAAATGTCGTGATGGCCCAGCGGTTAAAGCCTCGCCTCCCATGTATGAGGTTGTGGGTTCAAATCCGGGCAAGTACCAATGTGACTTTTTCAATTCATAATGTACTTTTTTAAGTTTATCTTGGACATCACAGACATCGGTGAAGGAAAACATCGTGAGGAAACCTGGACTTATAATTAATATAAGTCTGAAATCGCCAACCCGTCTTGAGCAAGCGTGGTGATCAATGCTCGTGCCTTCTCTGTATGAGAAGAGGCCTTTGCCCAGCAGTGGGACAGTAATAGGCTGGTATTTTTATTATAATAATAAATAAATCATTTAATTAGGACCAAACATTTTGTACATTTTATACACCCACCAAACTGCGTAACAGTTTATCGGTGGTAGAGAGAAAACATAGCAGCCGCTTCATGTAAAATACTGGACTTCAACTACATCAGGTTAGACTGGAAGCCGATCCCAAATAAGTTTGGAAAAGGCTAGGCTGCTATGCAGACGATGGTAAATCTATACTATATTTATTTAAGGAATACAAGTTAAAAAAGGTTTTTTCAAAATTCAATTTCTACTATATACGCTAGCTACACTAATTTACTTCCTATCTAGTTGTCCCGTTACTTCTATTTTCCTTTTGTATAATACTTAATACCCAAGAACACTTTTATCAAAGAAAACTCATTGTGTTGCAATATCAGAACCAATTCGTGGCAATAAACGCATCACTGTATCAGTTATATCGCGTCATTGAATTCTTGTATTTTATAAACAACACTACACGCCCACATTTAAAAATGGAATTGTACAAAAGTTTCTTTCGAGTTCCGTACAAAAATAAATATCGTAGTGAAACATGACAGGCGGCATTGTTAATACGTCAAATGCGGCCAATGGCAATCACTTTTGGTGCTCGAATGACGTCGATTATTATGGAATATATTTTTTACCAGATCTTTCCCGTAGTTTATTAAAGAAACAAAATGGCGGCGTTAGTACCGACTTTGGCCACGCACCAAGAGATCCTAAATACAGCTATAATTTTTATGCTTTTATAAAAGTTTCTACATTTGTTTTTTACGTATGTATTGTGAAAAGTGTGCTAAATACTGCTCATTATTACGTAATATACTTGAAAACAACAAAAGGTATAAAAATACCAAGACTAACATAAGACTGCAACATCCATATAACTCCTCACCAAATTCTCTCACGTGAGGATTATCAGACTTCATAGTGTCCTCTTTTGACCTTTGTGGGCTTTGACCTGTAAATAATGTCTAAAATGAAGTACCTATATGAAAAAGCTACTATAATGCTTATTGGGGTTTCTTTCTGCGAAAACGAATTTCTATGCTTTAAATTTTTCTTCGATTTCGATTCTAGAATGCGTCGCTTGAATTTTAGGTAAGTGAAAATTCCCTTTATTGTTTGAAGCAGGGTCATATAATATGGCCGAGTAGGTATGGATCCCTTTGTATTTATGCCAAAAAACGCATATTCTTTCTTTTTATAGGTGGTGTACTCGTATGTAAGTCCAATCTGAAACGGCCTGAAATTGGATATGAAAGGACCGCCACATTATTTAATCAGCGGCGTTCCAATCATTGCGGAACCCTAGAAAGTTCTTTCGCCCACTAGGTATTGACACTGGCAGGTTGGCGCCTCGCCACGCGAATCTTACTGATCTATTTATAATACACACTGCACGTGTATAAACATAGATAACATTTATATGCACACTAGTTTTTCAGTGCAACCAAACTATGCAGTATAACCAGTATAAATCGGTGATCTTCATATGGTATTGTGTTAAATGTTGGCAATTTCGTAGGCGTATTTGTCCCATGTTGTATTGTTTTTGCAATAAGTTATACTTTATTAAAAATTGCAATTAAAGTTCATTTTGTGTTAGCAAAATAACATGAATATTTGTACAAATACGACATTGTGTAAGCTAGTGGGACAACGTTGTTATTTTTTGGTAGACAAGATAGTGGTATTTCTGAATGGTGCAATGTTTACGGTTTACATAACGTTATTGTCACACTCATTATAATATCGGTGTAGATAAGTGACTTACATTGTTGACTTATTACACGCAGATGCGTGTACAAAAAATATAAATGATACAAGTCGAATTTTAATAAAAGAAATAGGTCCGATACGAAATTTTGTTTTAAATTAATGCATATGATCGCGGGTTTTACAAAAAAAAAAGCGTTACTTCAAAAATACACAAAATTCCATAATTATAATATTTTAATTTTGAAGTATTTTTAGAAGAAACTTACTAAAAACGCTAGTGTTTTTCATGGGATCGAAAAGGCATGACGACAGTATCAAAAAATTGCAAATCTATTTAGTCCGTCTAGAGTATTGGAAATTAATGGACACGTATTTTTTGTTTTTGTAAATCAATGAATATTGACAAAGATAAAACGCATCAAAACTTGGGAGACGCATCAAAACTTGGGAGTGGGGGCTCGTGACGTCAGAACTAGCTAAAAATTATACCATGGCGTGAGGTATTGAGAATTTTAAAAGCGTCGTATCTTCGTCAATTTTGGTTTACGTAACAAAAGAAAAACACGGGTCAAATTTTTTTTGATAATCTAAGTGAGTTTTTTTTTGTCGTCTCGCCTATTCGCTGGTAGGCCGGAAAAACAGCATAGTGAGATATATATATGGGGTAAACTACGGATGATTGATTAACAGTGGGTTAGGTTGCAATTTCAATTGAAAAGATGCTATCTTTCGACAGCGAGGGTGCGTATTTAATGTAATTATGGTGCTAGTTGTTGTGCTCTTGGCAAAGATCAAAAGTCACGTTTAACACAGTCATATTGGTGTAAACGAATGTAATAGCCATGGATGGCACTATGTAAGGCAGACGGCCGTAAATAATAACAACCTATTACTCTTCATTACCGGGCAGTCGAGTGACGCGCTATTAAGTTTCTTTACAAGGTTGCTTACAAACTATGGCCACTGGGCCATCACTAACTGGAGGAGACACGTATGTCAATGTGTGAATCAAAATGCATTAAGTAATGGATTTTCAACGTTAGGTTAAGCGCCGAAAGTTGAAATTAAAACTGCAATAACAGGGATTCCTTTAGGTGTTGCTTATGTCAGTGAAAACTGGCAATAGTCTTTTGAATAGCTATACTAAAGTTGGACAAGAGTAATTGTTTGCATAATGCGCCTTTTGTTTCATGAATAGTGCTGCCAAAATCGGAAATTTCGATCGAAAATTCACGAAAATCAATACAAGATTTGGCAAGCGCTGTTAGAATAGCACAATTTATTTATCGTCAACTTTTAGGTGTTACCAAAAAACTTAATGGCATTTTGGGGTGTTAAGGGTTATCTATGGAATTAAGTTAAATTCGCCTATTCTAGACAAACACCAAAGTCACTAAAGACTTTTTTAAAGGACCTTAGGTTATGATTATATCGCTATAAGTAAGGGTAACTTACCAGTGAGTTTGACACCGATCACCTTAGGGCACTTCAGTTCCCAAGGAATGCTGGCCATTACGTCCACGGCATCAGCGCCACCAACACCTGATCATGGAGAAATAACTTGGTGAGACTTAGAAACATTCATGTCCATGGGGTAGTAGGCTGGTTTATGTTGTAACATCACTAATTAGTAAGTTATTAGCGTGTACACCACTAGATATTATCTATGGTTCCGGTTATATACCTGTCACTCGTGAAAGACACTGTTAGTCTGGACACCGTCTGTAATACTGCTTCTAAATGTCTGTATAATATAATGTGTACCTAGTCTCAATAAACCATGTCTAATCAACGACATCTTTCATTCCAATAAACATAACATGGTGTCAGAAGTGGGATCCGAACCCACGCCCTCAAAACCATGTCTAATCAACGACATCTTTCATTCCAATAAACATAACAGTTTACAAATCAAATAAGAATTATTACACAGGTTAGGAATCTAGTCACTCACAATCGTCAAGGCACATCAATCGAAATACAAAGTAAATCTACTGACGAATCATCATCATCATCATCATTTCGGCCGAAAGACGTCCACTGATGGACATAGGCCTCCTCCCCCAAGTGTCGCCACATTGACCGGTCCCGCGCGACTCACATCCAGCGGATCCCCGCAACCTTCACCAGGTCATCGGTCCACCTAGTGGGAGGCCTTCCAACGCAACTGATGTACATTTTGTTTTATTTTATCATTTCTATGGGGATTTTATGTCTTATCATCATTCTCTTTCCCTTATCCCAATTTATTTTGGGTCGGCGCAACATGTCTTCTACTGGGGATTTTATGTTCATTTGAACTTAGGTCATAGGTGTACAGTCGTGGTTTTTTTCCGCCTGATCAATTAATTTTTTTTTCGCTTAAATCATGCGGAGGCCCTGAGCCACGCCCCCCTTAAAGTTTAGGCCAATTAGGAAAGCTTCAACTTTGGCGCGCAAAATAACAATAACTCTCGTTTGGCGTGCGTCGTCAGTGCTCTCGGCCGATCGGTATCTTTTCATTCATTATTTCAATACAAAGTCAACGGGGCGGGGCTAGAGAGCGTTTCTATGTTGTAAGTGCAAGCAAAAATTAGCTTAGTGGTGATCAGGCGGGAGTGCCTCGATAGTACAAGGGCTAGATTTATTCATGGGGATCAAATGGGTATTATCTTTAAATTTTCTTGACATCTCACAACAACAAATTTCAAGTGTCAAGATAAGGTCTGTTATCTCGTAATACTAGTATCTAGAAACAAATCGAAAGTGTTATCTTGCTAAATTAACTTGTTTATGCAAGAGCCTTTAGTTCTTTTCACAATGTTTTTGTATATTACACCATTGGTAAATGGATTCTAATGTTGGTTATGATATAATAAAAGATTTGGTTTGGAATTGTGACCGGTTGATGTCAAAAGGCTCGCGCCTACTATATGAAGGCGAAATATTATGTTATATGCTGTTTCTTGCGTCACTGACTAGATGTATGAACATAGACGAAGCAAGGAGTGTTGTGTTGTATAAAGAGCTGGTGTCCGCAAACTCCACGTCTAAGGGCCGGCGCACACATGGCGGAGCGCAGCGCAGAGCATTTTTCACTGCCAAACTATTATACATATAACTAACAACTAACTAACTATTATTTTTATTTTTTAAATAATATCTAAAAACAACGAATCCGAAAATGCGCGCATCCGCGCGGAGGCTCGTGCAGCCGCGCGCATTCTGTTAATTGATTTGAGATGTTATTTCAATGAGGACAATGTCGAAAATAGTTTGACAGTGAAAAATGCTCTGCGCTGCGCTCCGCCATAAGTGCGCCGGTCCTAAAGCGCGTATTTAGCGTATGGTTATACGATAAAATACTCTTTGCTTCGTCTATGTTCTAAGCAAAGAGTATTCAAGTCCCATAGCAGGTTGAATTCTGTCGTTCTTGTCTACTTCCATGGAAAAAAGTGAGTGACTTTAAATTTGTACGGTTTCTTTTTCATCACTTACCAATGCAAAGTCCACCAAGACCACCACCGTTGGGTGTGTGGGAGTCAGTTCCGATCATTAGCAGGCCAGGGAAGGCATAGTTCTCAAGGATGATCTGATGGATGATACCGGAACCTGGCTTCCAGAAACCGACGCCGTACTTAGCTCCAGCAGTCTCCAAGAACTTGTAAACCTCTTTGTTGATGTCCTATGGGTTTATTGAAGAGTCAGTTTATTTTTGTTTTAGCTAAAACACTGACAAGTGGTGATGAATGGGAGAAATTAGACTTGTTCCCAAATAAGTCATATTTCGTTGTGGTTTAATATTACTTTGAGAGGATGAGAGGATTTGATTATAAAAAAGTGGTTACAAGTAATATTTAGTGTCTTATTCTAAGCCTCGTTGCTTAGTGAGGCACTAGATGGCGCTGTGTGTAATGTCCAGCGATATTTATTTATATATTTATTTATTCTGTATGGCACAGTCAATCGCCATAATTTCATCAGTGTATAGTCACAAGCACCAATATGTATACACTTTCCTAAATTTAAACACAATTTTCGCGAGAAATAACGATTGTAACTTGGAGATAGGATCTTTTTCATAAAAACATGAGAATATAGTATTCTGGAACTCAACTTTTTTTTTTTGGCCTAAACATGAAATTTTAACCAGAACTGTAGGAAAAAAACACGAATTGTTACTCGTGACGTGCATGTAAATAAAACAAAGTTCTTCATTTATATCTAGAGGATACAATGTTGTTATGTAATTGATCTTATTTTTACGATTTCATTGTTTACATTCAGTTCAGAAATATCTTGGAGTAGTGAGTACACATCGTACACATGGTACTTACCTGATAAGATACTACAAATTTATAGTATTCTTATTTTTGTGTTCTTAATTATTGAAATAGGTATATTAAAGGCACACTTAGTTGCAAACTTGCTGTATAAATTATATGTAGATGCAAAGTTGCTTTATAAAGTTTCAAGTATGTATTCAAATAAATTACAGGTGTTTAAACTGGTATAAGTACTAGTCTTAGTTAAATCAGTTGTCAAGGTAAACCATAACCTGGTGTCAATGGACTTGCTAATGAATGATAACTGACACAAGTATTTATTTATTTGATTTTCACATCATTCCAAAAACTAAAGCCCAAGTTTCAGTAACGTAACTTTGCCTACCTTAAAGGAAGTATCAAAATGTTCAAAACTACTATTTATTTAAAATTATTGCTATGGTATCAATATTTGCAATGATACCAATACTTTCAGAGATGACCTCTTAAGCAAACTATTTTATATCCCTATAGAAGTTAGTAGTTTATTGGACTAGATTTTAGATTTTTTTAGATTTTAGAAAAATATCAATTAAATCCAGAACCTCAGAATAGTAAAGTAACTTGTAGAGGACTTACCTTAGCTCTCGCCAAGTCCTCCGCTCCTCCAATCTGGGCCTCAATCAAGTGATCGCAGTGGATGGTGGAGGGTACAGCAACGCGAGGCAGGCCGGACGAGATGAACTGTAACATGGCCATCTGGGCGGTGGCATCCTGCATGGCAACCCTGTCGGGACGCAGGCGCAGGTAGCTGGTACCGCGCTCGATTTCCTATTGCAGAGATTTAAATGTTCTAAATGTGGCTAGATCTTGAGAAAAATAAAAATAAGTGCGAATCTGGCTCTCAGAAATAAATATTCCAAACTAATAAAAAAATTGTAGAAATGTAAAACCTAAGATCAGAAATAAAGGTATGTAATGGAAGAGCTCTGCCATTGCATATCCAATGATCTGTCCACGAAGTAGACACAATAGTTAAACAATGGCGTCTCGGCCAAAAGGGTAATCGACAGATCATGATATTTTATTAATTTTTTTCAATGTTTGCATGGGTAGAATTATGGTTACTTTAGGCTTCATTTAAACTTTTCTCAATTCACAATTCATCCAAACCTTGTTTAAAACTGAATGCAGATTTTATTTCTTTGTCCATGTTAATTTTCAACATCTTTATCATAAATATTATTTCATTGCAGAAGAACTGAAGCATTAAAGGTATTGTTAACCATATTTTATTAGCATAAACTTGATAATTTCCATAGCCAATAAGCAAGATAATATGGAAAAAAGTATTGCGAGCATTGCCTCTGATAAGTAATAATCCCTCATGGGACATGTTTTGTTTACAAACTTTAAACTTACATATTGGCAAAGGTATTTAGATAAAATATTTGAGTTGGGGACTTTCCTCAAATTAGCAACTTATCATTGAGACATACAGGAAAATGTCTTAAATATTATTTTGCATGCATGTCAACTCTTAGAATGTTGAAAGATTGATATCCTTGTAAAAGGTCACACACCTGACTGCATATCTTAATGTTCAGTACTTTTTCTATTTTTTCTTAAAATTTCAGATTATTTGTTCACGAACCTGTCCTTTGGGGTCATCCAAGTGAGAGTACAGTACTTTTTCAGACAAGGTCATGTCACGGCCTAACCTCTTCTTCACAACTTCCAAGGTCTGCGTCAACTTTTCGTACGGCAGCGGCTTCGGGTCGAACTTTGACATCGCCACCTACAACACATCGTAGAACACTCAGAAACACTAACTTGAAGCCCTAACTTTGAATTTTCGTTATGACAATGATTACATAACATCATCTTATTATCACTGAAAACACTTGAAATATCACTTTTTTGCGGTTTCTACGTACATTGGCCGCCGCGGCGGTGAGGGGGGACACGCTGAAGCATCTTTGCTGGATCTCCAAGAACGATGCGCGTGTCCTGGTAACCTTGGAAAGAAATTTACGACGTAAGTTCCTTGAAAAAAATTAACGCTCCAATAACATTTTATGTAACTGAAATCATGCTATATGGACTGATCGTAACCCCGGTTGACCTCATCAGGTTTATTTAACGTGAACTGACCCATCCATTCATGTCGGTCTATCAGAATTTAATAATTGCTCGCAATTGAGATATTAACGTAAACAAACGTAAATTAATTGCATACATGTATACTATAAAAAAATATAAACTTATAAATTAATAATAGATTTTCGCTAAATAACCAAAACGTGGAATTATAAAACACTTGCCTGGCCATGCAAAACTCTAATACAGTGAGCCATGGTTCCCGGACTTCACAGAATCTATTTAGGTTTTATAACAACTTTACAGTTAAACCTGTTACGGCAACATGGATTTCTAAAATAAAATAAAAGAATTCCTTCTAAATAAAATTTGGTTGGCAAAAAACCACAAGAATTCACACTCCACCACTGCGTCTGCAGGATTGGCAGAATTTATTTTGCTCACTTGATATTGACAGTTGACGTTTTAGTTCTCTAGTTGCCATATCCAACATTCGTGATTTGAATTCGTGGAGATAAGCAAGCAAGCACTATTTAGGCTTGATTATAATACAAACATCGTTTATTATTTGGGACTAAAGAAGACCACAAAGCAGTATAAGATCATACCGTAGCGTCGGCCCGGACGTTTTAATACAAGTTTTTTTTAGCTCTTATAGATACTGTTAAATTATGCTATGGACCCGTCAATTATTCTTAAAAAAAAATAAAAAAATCGGAAAATAGACGATTCCACTTTAATAAAAAAAGGCAATTTAAATTTAAAGTGGGCATCCCTTTTTTACGTTCCATTCTGCGTCTGTTCAATGCAAATATTAACCCTTTGATTACTGAAAATCATTAGAGGAGCCATGTCTACCCCTTTAAAGTCCAAGCCCCAAGCAAGAATGTTCATTTATTTTTAGGGTTCCGTACCTCGAAAGGTAAAAAAAGGAACCCCTAAAAGATCACTTTCTTGTCCGTCTGTCACTACCATTTTTCTCAGGAACGGGTGGATCTAGCAAGTTTAAATTTATACGAGATACTGAGGTCTATAGTCCCTAATAAATGTATAAAAAATCAAAGTCCTGAGTCAACACGATAAAAAGATATTATAGGCAAATTTAAAATTTCGCGAAAACTTGTAAGTACCAAAATTTACCATAATTTTCAACTTTGTTTACTTTTCGGACTTTTCCCTTTACTTGTGCTGTAAGAACTTGCTTTTAACACAGACGTATAAAACGTCTGCAATTTTAGTCAACCGGAAGTATCCTATAGGTTTTGGGTCGAAAACCTAAGGTAGTTCCCGTTGACTTAGAATCACGAAATTTGGCACAAAGCAAGGTGCAGCACATGTTAAGGGAAAAATCTGAAAACCGTAAATATTTAATAATAAAAAAAAAATACTATTACAAACTTATTATTTGCGTTTGGTGCAATAGCCGTTTCTAAAGATCGAACAGCCAAGTTAAGTTTGTCCTTTAAAAAAATTGTACGGAACCCTCGGTGCGCGGGTCCGACTCGCTCTTGGCTGGTTTTTTTTCATCTGCCATGATATTATTGCAAAACCAAGTCATTCTAAGAGAGTAACCCTGGAGTTTCTTGCCGATTTTTCTTCAAAGGAAATGACCAACCCAAACTTCAAGCACTTATTTGTCGACGTTTTGATGATTTTGACAAGGAACTTATATACTAACTGGAATGAGTACGAACAAAATGCTAAAAAATTAAAATAAACTCTATCTCAAAAGCTTAGAGTTTTAATTTGTACAATGGATTCATTAAAAAAAAACGTTCCGAGCGAGAAACCGACATTAGTGGATGGTGTCTCTGTCTTGCCTTGTCACCGATGTTAACAATATGGCCGATACACTTTCGCGTTGAAGTCATATAAGTGCTTTTTATTGTATTTAAGTGAAATAATGCACTATAAATATGGTAAAATTGTGTTGTGTGTAGCGGTGTAGTAGTGAGGGGTATGCTGGATGTGGAATTTCGTTTTTCCGGTAAGTTTTTTAACTTTGGTTATTTATTACGACTAGGGTTACCAATGTTTTAGATTGACAAACGGGAAATATCCAATTAAATTAAGTAAGTAAGTTCGAAGTTTCGGACATCGTTGTCGTACATAGTAATCAAAAGTATATTTTTATTTTATAAATTTGAAACATCGCACATGGTGTCAGTAGTAACTAGTTTGCTTTTTAAATAGAAATATTGAAAAGAAAAGAGTCCGCCGCACCGTACTGAGCCATGACGGTTCTAAGGATTTTTCCATGCTTCTCCAGCAAAAGAATCCATTTGGCGAGCTGCAAGTGAAAATGATTGGTTTCGGAAGGTAAAATAAATATTGGCGAATGCTTCTAAAACATTTTAGGTAAACAGTCATAGCATGAATAATATGCGATTTTCTATGTTTGAAAAAATATATAATTTTAACGGAGTCTTCGAAACCCCGAATACAAAAGTCGACTGGATAGACAGGTTGCAAAATGGATAGTTTGCAACTGGACTGTACAGGCATATATTTTAAGTTATAGGTAATGAGTTAACATAAAAAGTTAATGACATCCACTCTTGATTTGCAGGTCATCATCATTAAATAATAAAATAACAGTAGTCTGTAACTGTCTCAAGAGTTAGTATGATTATTGGACACCCTATTAGAAAGACACAAAACCCACTCTTGAAGCTTTCTCGCTCGTAACGTTGTTGGGTTGCCCGTCCTCATTCCATTTAGTATATAAGTTCCTTGGATTTTGAAGATAGAAAAAATAATAGAAAAACAAAATTACGTTGCCTGTCATTCATTAATGTCAGTAAAATGTCAAAATAAATGTCATTTGAGCTGTAAAATAAATAGCTTGAAAAGATCATAAATCCCTATTTACAAAACGAAACGAAGGATAATAATTGGTTATTCATGATTTTTATACGTACATCAGCTGTTAAATATATAGAAGAATAGTGAGTTGCAATGACGAACGCTACAATCCAGGTATAGTATACACCCACTTTGAATGTGTTGTATTGTATGTGCATTCTGTTCTAAAGTTACGCCTTTTTAATGCTACATGTAGCTGGTTTCTCTTCTAAACATTTATTTAAACTATTTCTCAGATTCAGATGGGAGTATATTAATTTTGTATAAAAATTTCGTATATGAACAAATATCTCACTTTCTTCAGGAAATAGAGGGCATAGATGACTACTGGGGCCCGGCGTTCCGTTCGATATACGAGGGGGAGGGCCACGAAGCATTTGTTCAGCAATTGGATGAGCGGATAAAGCAGCATGACAAGGAAATTGAGAAGCTGTGCAACTTTCATTATCAGGTAACACATACTGAAATAAATGTACATTTTAAATGAGTAATTTAGCTCTGAAATAGATACTGGCTGATCTTACTAACTGATTACAAAATAGATTTCTTACTCTGTTTATGAATTTAGTTTAAAACTATTGCTACTACTACTGTTAATAGAAAATACTATTCTGTGAGATTGAGTGATGACTAGGCCTAGTTGAGCAGTAGAGTATTTTATAAATATTGGATAAGAAAGTAATGGAATCTGTAAATAAGGATTAATCGAACTGGTGCAGAAATTCAGACAATATTTCAACTTGCTGTGGAAACCAGACTGACAGATACTTGAGTACAGTCTACGCCGTCCGGAGCCACACCCTGGAATTCGTTGATACTGGTTTGAAAGAACCTTACTAGAGATAACTGTGTCACTAATATTTGACCACCAATTACTTTGTTTTAATAAAATTGTTCCAATACAAATTATACCAACACAAATAATATTTTGTTAAAATTGTTGTTTGCAGGGCTTTATTGACTCAATCCGTGAGTTATTACAAGTGCGGTCACATGCTGAAGAGTTGCATGCGGAGATATCTAATGTGGACTCCAATGTTAAAGATACCACTGATAGTAAGTAGTCATAAATCATTTAGTAACTTGCTCTTGTATAACTAGCAGTGGTTCCCAACCTTTTCCCAAATATACTCTCCTCCCAATTCTCTACTAAAACTATTATATCCAGTATATCCACCCCTGGCCCTGTTATGATAAAACAATAAAGAGCCATGTGGGTAATATAAAGTAACTTGATTGACCAAATCAAGTTACTTAACATACTATTTGAGTTTGTTATTGGCATCAAGATAATTATATTACCAAGACCATGCACATCGCACACCTCACTGGTAGGGAAACCCATGAGCTAGAGGAAGTTATGAGAAGTCCAGAGACTATTCTATACCCAGAGCCTTGAATGAGGTATAAACGTCTTAGCCTACATTAACGACTCCGCTCCCACCCAGCAAAAAGAATATATTGCTCTTTAGATATACTTTACATTGACAACATAAATTAGCAGACAGCTTGCTGACAGCGAGGTAACTGCCATCAGACTGCTTGGTTGCCAATGTAAAGTATATCTAAAGAGCAATACATATAGCCCATATTTGAATTATATTCTTTTTGCTGGGTGGGAGCGGAGTCGTTTATGTGGGCTATGAGCTTTAGACTGGTATTATAGTCCCTGTCCTGTTAATCAGCTGTTCTGTTAACTGGTGGATTTATTTTATTCAAAACAACAAGAACTACTGATATTCTAATGAATGTGATTGGTTGTTGATTTCAGTGGTGTTAATACACCACTAAACATTTCATACCTTTATAAACTAGTGAAATCTATGATAAATCATGACCTGTCAACGTACCGATTTGTTCGAGACACAGTTGATTAACTATTGTGTCTACTTCGTGGACAGATCAAGGGTTATGAAATGTTTAAAAACAAGCACTTTTGTTGCTGATACATATCGTGAAATTTTCGTGCTCTTTTTGAACATATCATTGTTACATTTGGACTTTTATTATTATAAAAGTCATAGACGCCAGGTCCAGAGATACCAGAGGTATTAACATACCTCTTTTAAATCTTCAAGGTCTATGTGCCAAAGCTGAGGAGTTGATCAGAGCACGGAGAGTGGAGCTGAATATCGCGGCTACCATTGAGAAGATGGAGCTGTGTCTGCCCTTACTGACTACATACTCCAAGCTCAAGTCGCAGGTGGAGGCTAAGAGGTTATTGGATTTTTACATGATGTTTAAGTGGTACTAACAGGGTTTAATAAATAATTAGGTTTTATTTAAGGTGAATGTTCCAACCAGCCCGCGAATTTCATTTTTTTTTACGTTTTTTGCATTTGCAGGCCTGTGCTAGGTTTTTTGTTTTTTTTTTATTACAATATGGGCCTGCTCTTGACCTCGATCACAGTGCTAGGTTGTATGTTGATTAAAATATTGCTGCGCATAAAGGTGCAGGAATGACTTTGACCTTGAAAAAGTAATTCTTGCACCTTTAAGAGCTTGGAGGGTTGTATTGATGATTTTGATGATTATAATTCTATAACTACTTACGTCTTACAGTCGCGAGCAATATTTTAATCAACATACAACCAGACACTGACCTGCAAATTGCAAAAAACGTAAGAAAATTTGAATTTCGCGGGCTACCCTGGAGCATCCACCTTAATACTTTATCTTGACTGCCTCGTTGGTCTCCCTGTTAGGGGTTACAGGGTACAAGGGTGATGCTATATTATGTTAATTTCGCACACAAATTTATAGAGGTAATGACATACAGGAATTGATGGAAGCAACTCAATTTAGATTGCCATCAACAAACTAAGAAGAAGAATGCTATTGGCATTTTATGTATTTTTTTTTATTTGATTGCTTGGAATTTGTTTATAAAGTGGAAGTGTTACCGTATGTAATCTGCTCTTATTTAAAACATCGCATTTTTCTATCAGATGTTGAAGATGTAACAAAAATTTTTAACATGCACAAAGTACATGATCCTATTACCTAGAATGCTGACAGCCTTTAAATTAACGTCTCTCATAACTTCACAGGTACTACCCAGCTCTGAAAACTCTAGAACAACTGGAACATGTGCTACTACCTCGCGTCGGTCCTTACAAGTGGTGCGGTCAGATCTCTGCCGACATCCCGCGGCTACGGCAAGCGATACAGGACGCGTCCATGGCAGATCTGAGGGACTTCCTCGAGAATATACGCGAGATGAGTCCACAGGTTAGTTGGCAAAATGAAAGAGGGATATGGTCATTCTTGACTGATTGCTGGAGTTTATGTTCTAAAGCTTGTGATACGCTAAATAGAACCTGAAGTAGATTCATTGTATGCAGGCGAAACCTTAGCCGAGTTTGGCTTTTGAATGACATGACGTACTATGAACATGAATAAAAAACATTTGTCAACACAAACATCATGACTACATAGTATAAAACAAAGTCGCTTTCTCTGTCCCTATATCCTTATGTATGCTTAAATCTTTAAAACTACGCAACGGATTTTGATGCGGGTTTTTTAATAGATAGAGTAATTCATGAGGAAGGTTTTAGTATATAATTTGCGGGCGGGCGAAGCCACGGGCATCAGCTAGTTTAAAATAAAATAATAGGTCTTATTGACATGTTCATGGTTTTACTTGTCCACAGGTGGGAGCTATGGCTCTGAGACAGACGCAAGAAATGCTAGGAAGGAGCTTGGCCAGCATTGTCCAAAACAAAAAAGGTATGTGACAATTCTATTAACCAAAAAGTATCTAAGAAAATCTTAGCTAAGTTTTATTCCACATAGCGGACACATAGCGGCCGCAATTTAGGGTCGGATGTCCATGATGGGACGACACACGATGGTAATATGATGGGATTTTTTAACAGTGCTTATGACACAAATAAATCAAAATAATTAATGTGGCCATCAATCATATTGCTGCCGTTTTGTGGTTGCACCACTCAGAGCAAATAAAAAACTAAGACACAGCGCTGCGAACAATAAAGTGAGACCGGTTTCGTAAACATGTTGTAGTTTGATGTAAACGCCCACATCACGCACACATGCGTGATGTGAGCGTGTACGCATAGAGCGGAGCTTAGTTTTGCGCTGGCTTCACTTTATTGATCGCAGCGCTGTCTTGGTTTTTTATTTGGTCTGAGCTGCACAATTGTCTTAGGAAACCAAAGATTTACAGCCCGCGTAGCATGACCACCGTAGAAACGGGTTTCTTCGAAGAATGAATCGACAACTACGCGGGCTGTAAATCTTTGGTTTCTTTGTATTTTTTTTTAGTGTAATAAAATTTTTCTTCTGTCCAGACATGGCCGTACTTGGAATACCAACAAATATAACGGCTGGACCACAATGTCCTCACGAGCTGGTGGACTTCAGTCCGCTACACAGATGTCTGCACATCCACAGTGTGCTGGGCGCTAAGAATGACTTCATACAGTATTACAGGTAAATTGTAAGCCATCCTAGTATCCCTTACGGCCCTTGCAGTCAAATGTCCATATTTCCATGGTGTATACTTTATAATGTGTGTACAAGCCGTGAGTCTGACGAGATTCCGGTAACAATTACGAAGTTCCAAGACTTTTATACAAACTTACATCCCCTATTTTAACCCCCTGTAGGAAAGAATATCAAAGAGAGGAGCTCGTGGCTAAATAATAAGAGCCGCTCAGATCAATCATCAGGTTAAGCCGCGCTTGCCTAGGTTGCTCTGTGGAGGGGTGACCACTCCATGACATACCGAGTATTTTCCGTGTGTCATTTATAGGTATTTGACAGTCGTTACAGGTAGTCGGTGTCACCGTCACAGTCTCGATAACCAATTTAATCTTAGCACGGGGTATCGTATTACCCGGTACTAACTGGGTACCAGGCAGTTCAAACCAAGGACTTGGATAATCGAAAACTAACGACTACAGAAGCGATCATAGAAGTTTGGCGAGATTACTGTCGCTCTCTATTTTCTGAAAGTTTTGCTTTTACGGTTACTGGAATTTCTACTTCAGACGAATACTACCGCGAACCTTCTATCCTGAAAGATGAGATAAGAGCCGCTATTAATCATCTCAAATGCGGTAAAGCAGTGGGAGCTGACGAGATACCCATAGTGGTCATTCAAGCTATGGGAGATTTTGGGGTCGATATGATGCACTGCATATGCTCCAAGATCTGGGATATTGGAGAATGGCCGACAGAATGGTCTAGCTAGATCGTTGTTTATACCTCTCCACAAAAAAGGATCCACAAAGAAATGTAGTAACTATCGCCTTATTTCCTTAATATCACACAGTAGTAAAATTCTACTGCATATAATAAACACCAGGCTTCAAGCTTACTTAGGTACGGAAATAAGTCCGGAACAGGCGTGTTTTGTTAAAGGTCGCGGCACTCGTGAACAAATACTTATCCTCGGATTATCTTATCCTCAGACAAATCATTGAGAAAGCCAGAGAGTTCAATAGTGCGCTGTTTATTTGTTTTATTGACTTCAGCAAAGCATTTGACACTGTCATCTGGTCCAAATTGTGGGAAATACTTCTGAAGATGGGTGTGCCTCACCATCTGGTACATCTTATCAGGAAACTTTATGAGGGCGGAACAGCAAGTGTGCGCTTGGATGGTGTCGATTCAGAATCCTTCAAAACACAAGCTGGTGTCAGACAAGGATGTATACTATCACCTTTACTGTTCTACATATACACCGAATACATAATGCGGATTGTTTTAGATAACTGGGATACGGGGGTGTCGGTCATAGGCAGGATGATATCCAACCTGAGGTATGCTGAAGATACAACCCTCCTGGCGTCGTCTAAGGAGGATATCAGTAATTTGTTGGGTATTCTCGAAACCACTAGTCTAAAGTTTGGACTGGCTCTGAACCGCGAAAAAACCAAGATGATGATAGTGGATAGAGCTCACGAGAGCAACCCAGATATCACACCAGTTGCCAACTGTGAAGTCGTCAATAGCTACATCTATCAGGGCTCTACTATCACCAATTGTGGGGACTGTGACACCGAGATTAGACGACGTTGCGCCATAACTCGATCGGCTGCACAAAAGTTGGACAAAATCAGGAGAGACTGCCGAATAACTAAAAATACCAAAATTCGCCTTATGAACACCTTGGTTTTCCCGATCTTCCTTTATGGAGCGGAGACATGGACATTGCGTATGCAGGACCGACGCAAGATTGACGCCCTTGAGATGTGGTGCTGGAGGCGCATGCTAAGGATTTCCTGGACCGCTCATCGGACTAACGTGTCAATACTCAAAGAACTCAATATCAAACAAAGACTGTCGTCGCTTGTGCAATTACGAATCCTCAGATTCTTTGGACACGTTACCCGCAACAAGGATGCCATGGAGCGTCTGGTAATTCAGGGAAGAGTCGAAGGCACGAGACCACGTGGTCGATCACCAACCCGATGGACAGACTCCATTAAATCTCTCACCAAGATCTCTCTGGCAGAATGTGCTCGCCATGCGGCCAATAGAGACCGGTGGAAAAGGATCGCAAAGGCAGCGACCGCAGTTGTGGGCGACCCCTCATGACCACGACCGCTCTGTCAAGAGTGAACGACTAAGAAGAAGAACTGGGTACACAGTAGTACCCAGTACTAAGCAGTCACTCCATGTAAAATACTGGTATTCAGCTGCATCTGGTTATACTGGAAGCCCACCCCAATATAGTTGGGAAAAGGCTATGCAGATGATAATGAGGAAAGAATTCCAAAAATCATTCCATAGGGCTCACCTTCGTTTTATAAGAAGCTCTTTTGTGCAACATTTCAAGCCAAAAACTTAGCGGTTTCGGACCTTTACATTCTTATCTCTTGATTCCAGATCACAACGCAAGCAGCAAGCGCGTCTCGTCCTGATCCCCGCCTCCACGAACCTACACGACTCTATACAAGGCGTAAAGAACTACCTAAACGCAGTACTAGGCTTCTTTATACTTGAAGAACATCTCCTAAGCGCAGGCGCAGGTAGGTACTCTGTTATAAGTACTACATAGTTGCCTAAGTGTGTGTGTGTTATCTAGCACAGCGTTGATCTCGGCAGCTAGCGAAGCTTTTGCTTGTGTGTGGCAACAAGTCAGCCAGCAATGGCAAGTTTTTTAATTCATTTTATGCCTTTTTTTTTCGTACTACGTAAGGTTTGTGGTGTTTCTTGTGCAGAATGAACAGGTTGTCGTTATTTCTTGCAGGTCTGGTGTCGAAAGACTGGTTGCTTGACATGTGGGGTATGTCAGTGACCAAGGTGGCGTCCACTCTGAGGACCAACACGTCACTGATTACAGACCCCACGCTCATGTTGAGTATCAAACACCAGATCGTGCTGTTTATTAATACGCTGAAGTGAGTTATTTTATCAATATTTTGTTATCAGTTAAAAAAACCGACCCAGTGCGAGGGGAGAGGGTTTCGTAGTAGCCCGTTATCACAATATAGAACGAACCCGTTGGTACAGCGCCATCTAGCGGCAGCGATTTTTATTATTTTTTATTTTGTTTTTCAATGCAAGTCTTTACCCGTTATAAACAAGCAACTACTTCATCTTAGTTACTTTATAGGATTTATTCTAAGGATTTTGTATTTGGTATAGAATTATCCAAAACCCAAGTTTAACGACTATTACTGCTAAACTAATAAAGTTATCTTAACCCTTATAGTTTTCCTTTAAAGTTCATGAAATGCACTGTCATCATGATTTTTTCCAGATTTTTCAAGCCAGCAGTTTAGCTTCTAGAGGGGAGGGGGAGGGGGACGCCCTACTGGAACAAAAATGTGCACTTTAATGTTTCGTAAATGTGTTCTTAAATGGAGCATTAAATCGAAAAGTAGTGTTAGCAACTCCTAAGTCATTTTAAAATACCTATACCTAGACGATGAAAAAAAACCAAACCCTAAAAAAAATATTTACTTATTGATATAAAAAAAAAAAAAAACTTTATTTCAGACCTATAACAGTCCATACGTTGTTAGTGGTTAGTAACAGACTGTGCTTATAAGCTATGTTAGTGTTATTATTAGTCCTTAATTCGATTTAACATAAACCTATACTTATTTTGACCCAGTGTCTTTGGATGGGGCAGTCCACTCTACCAATACACACCTCTACAAAATTACAGCCTTCTAGTACTGTGCCTCTTAGCAAAACCTCGGACAAACAGAAGTCAGACATGACGAAACTATAAGGGTTCCTTGTCAGGACTACGGAACCCAAAATTATTTTTGGCTTCTATCTACAACGCTCACTAGGAATTTCTCATGTATCGTGGGTACGTTTACAAACATTTAAACTCACATACACAAACATCCAGACCTGTAACAACTACCTGTAGGCCATACAAACATTTGTGCTGTGTGGGAATCAAACCCGCGATACGCAGCGCAGCAACCAATCACTCAGTCACTGCAGCAACCGTGCCGCTTTACACTTATATTTGCGCGATGCAAGATTTTGAGTATATACCTGACAGCAACCTGTCGTTTTCAAGTTTCTTTATTTTCTATGGTAACTTTACCCTCGTTTCTCATACTTCTTTAATATACTTCAAAGTGTTTAATCGTTCGTAAATCTTCAAAACTGTATTACATTTCGCAGATGCTACGGCCTGCCTACGGATCCGATACCTTTGCTACTACAAGAGATGGCAGAACATTACACAGAAGTGTTGATGCAGAGATGGGTCGCCGTCTTCAGGGATATACTTGATAACGCTTCATTTTTACCGATAGAGGTAACAATATCACTATCACTACATATTATTATAAAACAAAGTCGCCAACGTCTGTCTGTCCCTAGGTATGCTTAGATCTTTAAAACTGCGCAACGGATTATGATGCGGGTTTTTTTTTAATAGATAGAGTGTTTCAAGAGGAAGGTTTTAGTATGTAATTACCGGGCGGGCGAAGCCGCGGGCATCAGCTAATTACTACATTCTAGGCAATACTGGGTTGCTCGTTCGAAAGTTATCGCATCAAAGTTATACACAAGTAAAGTGGTCCCATTGGTTATTGATGAATAATTTTAATTTAACAATTAACAATTTGACGACCCGAATGGCGCAGCGGTAGTAAGGCTGCCTTACGTTCTTAGGGTCTCGGGTTCGAATCCCGGTTGGAGCAAATGTTTGTGTGATGAGCATGGACATTTGTTTCCGAGTCATGGATGTTTATATGTATAATAAGTATGTATTTACAAACAAAAAGTATATACGTAGTATATCAACTATCTGGTGTCCACGTCACAAGCCTCGTTGCTTAGTGTGGCACTAGATGGCGCTGTGTGTTAGTGTCCAGTGATATTTATTTATTTATTTAATTCGCAGCAGGTGCTATATTAAAAACCTAGGTTACCAATATGTCTTAACTATCAGATAATATAACATCACGCTTGTAATCCCCGCAGAGTAAGGCAGACGTGTACCTAATAGCACACCCACATTTCGTAAGTCCCATGTAATAGGGGGCGAGCTTATTGCAATCAATCGGGCCCAAATTCAGGCTCCGTGGCTGCTACTGAGAAATTCCTGATGGAAAAACCCAATAGCACATTGCCCGACCCGGGGATCGAACCCAGAACCTCATGCTCAGCAGCCGCGGCTGCGACCACTTAGACCAACGAGGCAGTACCACCAGGTATTAATTCTTTAATAGTGTATACAGGGTGTAAACAGATTTCACGAAGCCGTCAACCAAGCATTCTGTACATCAAAGTAACCCTAAGCAATTTTTTGCTGAGAAACGACTTTTTTTTTTGGGGTGAAAAATCACGTTTTTCGTTAGGACTCAATGTAACGCACTTAAAACGTTGTTCTGATGGATAGATTGAATAGTACGGGGGTCGTGGAGGTGTATAAAGTAAAAATATAACATTAAAAACATGCAATTTAAAACTAACTAGGTATGGTCCAGGAACAATAAACTGATCGCAATGACGGGGAAAACAAATGCCTTTCGGCTTCCTTAAGAGTCTTTTTACACACTTTATTTGGTGTTGTTTTGTGTACAGGTTGAGAATCAAGACCAATATGATGGTGTCATGGATACGTTCCCATACGATGGAGATGAACTGGAGACGGAGCCTTTCCCGAGGAAGTGAGTAGAGTTTTGACAACTTCAGACAATAGGGTAGTTGACACACCAAGCAATTGACATACTTTTTAAGAGCTGTCAAAACGCGGTTCTCTCATAGATTTTGTATGGCAATAGCACGCTGTGACGTCACTATTTTGTCAACTCAGTGACTCAACTATTTATTGATTTCAAAGCAACAAAAAATCTGGTTTTGATTGGTGGTTTTCAGGCCCAAAATAACGTTTTTTTTAGAGATTGGTGTCTTGGAATTATTTTTTTATGGTGTCATCTACCCAATTGTCAAATAATATCACAGTGTTAACCATATTATTACATCCCAACCATAGGAATCTGTAAATGCCCTCCATTAATCAAGAAATGTAACACACTTACTTTCTTATTTCACCAATATATAGTTTCCAGTATTCCAATTTGATATTCTGTTACACAAGTGCCATTTCTCTTACTTTAATTCAAAATTTTATTTTTAATTAAATTTTGTTAATAATCACCGTATACATCCTGTATAAATGATGTACAACTCTGATCCTGAAGATACAGACGCGTTTAGTTTGAGGATCACCGTTCAAATTAATATGCAAATAGTACTTGATTTAAATAATTTGAATTAATAAAAATAAATAAATTTAATTTCTCAGGTTCCCATTCTCCTCCGTAGTGCCAGCAGTCTATGTCCAAGTAAAAGAGTTCATATTCGCGTGGCTCAAGTACTCGGCCGGGCTCGGGCTGGGCGGAGGGCGCCGGGCTGCGGCCGCGAGACACTCGGCCTCCTTGCTGCTCAGCATATCGTTCGCTGGCTGTCTGTCTGCGCTGTTCAGACGACCACTGCCGCTGATGCAGCTGGTGCAGGTAAATACAATTTGGATCGGAAACAAGGCCATGGGTAGTGAAGGGGAATGACATGAAACTCCTCTTGTTTGATCAACGTTTATTAGATATTCTTGCATTTACAAGTTTTAGCTTCTTGACACGCGTACTATATCGTTATATCGTCGTGACTCGTCGCTTGCGCTGGTTGTAGCGGAATAATGGCGGGCGATGTGCCGCGTGCGCTACGGTTTTTAGTAATAGGGCGGGTGGGCACTATGGTGTGCACTGATAGTTTTGTTTAGTTGCCTTAATTGAAAAAGACGGTACATATCGTACATACAGCATGTACCAGAAATATTTGGTAATTTTTCAGGGTGACCATCAAACTGAACAACTTTCTCCATCATTGGTAAAAAAAAATGTATGAACATATGAGTGACCAATAATTTTAAAATAATTTCGGTTTCAAGTAGATTTGATAATGGTACAATTCATAATTGTATCTGCCTTAAATAGTGAATTATTGCTATTAATGTAGAAAAGGAGAAAAAATTACTGAAGCAAAAAATTAATATGGGAACTGTATTTTTAATTCAGTTGTACCACATTAAGGATACTTTATTTTACCCTCATTTACAACAAATGTTCAAATTGTTGGCTCCCCATTCTTATGCAGGCCCTACATCTGTGGATGAATTTTGTTATATGATAGATTTTTTTTCGTATTTTTTTTCTGAATGGTCATAAGTTCTACTATAAGCCATTTCAAGGTTATATACAGGGTGAAAGCAACCTCATCACGAAGCCGTCAACCAAGCATTCTGTAACATCAAACTAAGTAACTTTACGCAAAAATTATTGCTGGGAAACATTTTTTTTTGGGGCGAAAAATCAAATTTTGTGGTAAAATTCATTGTAACGCACTCAAAACATTCTGCTGATGGATGGATTGAATGAAACGGGGGTCGTGGAGGTGTTTAAAGTAAAAATCTTATATTAAAAACTTGTATTTAAAAAATAAAATGTTGTCAAAAAGTTGGAACTTGACCCCCAATATCTCCTTAACTAGAAGGCTCCGTAACTAGGGTATTGTGTAGAACAAAAAAATGATCATAATGACGGCCTTTCGCCTTCGTTAAGAGGTTTCTTACACCCTTTATATACCTTGTATAACAAAATCACACTATCATTTTCGTTTCGGCTTTCATTAGCCTGAATGTTCACGCGTTCACCCAAGATTTTACTTGCCCCTAGTGTTACCCAGCTTGCCTAAGACATATTTCTACATTTATTGAGCTTCAAACAACATCACCATCACCTGAACATCAAATGAGCTAGTAATCGTAAAATAACACCGTATTGTTTCAGATTATTGTGGATACGCAATATTTAGAAGGAGCCACGTTATGCCTGTACGAGTTCATAAGCAACATTACTGGCTCTGAGCTAGTTACGACACAGGTAATAAGAAACGAGACAAACCAATAAAAATCATCATATTGGGAATTTGAATCCTAAGTACATAAAAAAGACTCATTTCTAAGTTTTGACGCAGTTATAAAATTGTGCCACCCAAGGTGGTAAAAAACTTTTTATTTATTTACGCAAATGTCACCTTTGCAAACGTAAACTTACACGTGTAACTGATGTGTACCAGACGGCCGGCAGTATGTTCCAAGCGGCGCGCGACGACGCCGAGCAGCAGATCTGCGACAAACTGGAGAAGAAGGTGGACGAGTTCCTCGACCTTGAGAACTATGACTGGCTGTTGGGTAAGTCGTGATCTCTGATATTTTTACCCGACTACAGCGAAGCCAAAAGGAAGGGTAATGATTTTAGCAGTCTGTATGTTTGTTTGTCCGTTGTATGTTTGTTTGTATTTCCGTATGTTCCTCCGTAGCGCTTAAACTATTCATCCGATTTTGATGAACAAGGTGTCAATCGATTCGTTATTATGGCCCGGGTAACATTAGGCTACATTTTAACCGACTTCAACAATAGGATGAGTCGATTTTACCTTGTAAATTTCATTAGAGCGTGATCGGGTTTTTTATATATACATATATATTTTGGTATATTACTAGAATTAAAAAAAAGTTTAGCAGAATGTAGTACACACATTTCGCTCGTTTTCATGTTTTAAGTTCCGTGTAACAGGGTACAAACTTATTGTTATCAACTGGTCACAAATCCAAACTGCAGACGACCATCACCATCTATGTCATTTTTACGTACTAAATCTCTCAAGTTTACGCAGATTTCGTAATAGATGGTGCTAGTATCGTTGTTAAAAATTGGACGCCTACGTCAAGTAGTGCAGTGTGGGGGGGGGGGGGGGGGGGCGGATCTCCTAAAAACAATATTCTTGACAAAAATAATTAAGATTTTCTAAACCTCGCGGCAGAGCTTCTATTTAAGGCCAGATGTACAGATATATCAAATATATAGTTTGTTATAATGAAGGCACCCCAAGCAGTCCATTAATTTTGGATATTTTTCAAAATCATTAAAAAACGGTGTTGCTGATAATGTTACATTGTGAGAAAAATGACGTTATTGTAAAAATAATGACGCTATGTTGCCGACAATGAGTTGAAAGTATTATAAATTATATGGAGATGAATTTACATGTGTCGTAAATACTATTTTAGGTATTATTTTGTTATGATAGTATGATATGGACAAGGGAAATAAAATGCAATATTAGAATTCTGAGTCAAGTGTCAACCGTTGAGGATGCACTTCTGTTACAGGAGGATCTGGACCGGTTCCATGATTACTGCGATCGAAATAGGTTGGATTTAAATATTTCAAAATGTTATGTGTGTACATTTACTCGTAAGCCAAACCCTATTATTTTTTATTACAAATTATCGAATACCTCAATTGCCAGAGTCAACGTCATCAAGGATCTTGGAGTAACTTTTGACTCGAAGCTTTTGTTTGATGCGCATATTGACAATATAGTCAACAAGGCTTCTAAAGCGTTGGGTTTTATTTTTAGGGTCTCTTCCGATTTTAAGAATGTCAAAACCATGAAAATTCTATACTGTGCTTTTGTCCGTAGCCATCTCGAACATGCTTCTCAAATTTGGAATCCTAATTACAATGTTTATATTAATCGCCTCGAAAGCATTCAAGGCGATTTTTAAGGTACACTCAATATCGTTCAAATACTTATCTTCCCAACTATACTAGTCGGTGTAAGAAATTTCATATTCTTCCTTTACAAGAGCGAAGAAAAATAGCAGATTTCGCTTTTCTATTTAGTATAATGAACGGATCTACTGACGTCCCTGAGCTGGTGGCCAAGATTGGACTTCGTGTACCGTCTGTGTTTCTTCGGAGACCTCATCTCCTTCATGTACCTATAGTGAAAACTAACTACAGGCAAAATACATATATCCTAAGGGCATGTCGAATGTTCAATATGGTGTGCCGGGATGTTGAGTTTGATTTATTTACAAATAGTGTCCAGAAATTAAAAAAAAAATGTTAAGTAACTTTTTCTTTGCAGTGTAACTTTGTTGTCTTATATTTTTGTCTACTCTCTTTAGTTGTTTCTCTGTTTAATTCTCACACGCTGTATGTACCGTTTTTGTCAATCTATACATAAGTTTGTATAAGTGGAAACTTGTAATTGGCTTTCTTCTACATATTACTTCTGACTACACGAATGTATTAGCTGTAAGTTTTCTTAAAATTAATAAAAAAAAAAAAAAACTTTAATATAAAAAATAAATTTAAATCCTCTTAATATATTGATTCTTTGGTCTCCTGATTGGATATTCTGACAAATTCACGATAACAGAGTTTAATGAAATAAAAAACGCTCGAAATACGCTATACATAAACATAAAAAATAACAGACATAGAGAGACCATAAATTATACCTAAATATGTTTTTAAGCCACTAAACTATTGTATCTTATTGTATCCTATATAACCCTGATTGTATCTTAAAAATGCTATTTATTCTTTTAACAGTTTATAAGACTTCAACGGTCTCTAATCAAACTTTTATCCTCTGATAAACCTCTAATCAAACTTTTATCCTCGAATCAGACTTTTATCCTTTGATAAACCCTTAATAGAATCATAACGATAATATTTTTTTGCATCATCATCATCATCATCCACAGCCCGACTTCACCCACTGCTGGGTATAGGCCTCTCTTTGTTTGTGCCAAGCTCCACGCTCCTGTGCCAACCTCATCCAGGATATTCCCGCAATGGCAACAATATCGTGTGCCCATCTCGCCGCCGGACGACCAACAGTTCTCTTTCCATTCCTTGGACGCCACTCAGTCACAGCTTTACTCCACCGGCCATCACCGCGCCTTGCTAGGTGTCCTAACCAACTCCATTTGAGTTCCATAACTCGATTTCCAATATCGAAGACCTTCGTACGTCTTCGGATTTCGACGTTTGGAACTCGGTCTATTAATTTTATGCCGAGCATGGAACGCTCCATGGCTCTCTGTGCTACTCTGAGTCTGTACACAGCCTCTTGTGAGAGCTTCCATGTCTCAGCACCGTACGTCATGGTTGGCAGTACTCACTGACTATAGAGACGGGTCTTCAGGCAGTTTGGAATTTTGGCTGATTTGAGAATGTCGTCCAATTTGCTGAATGCAGCCCACCCTAGCTGGATCCTTCTCGATATTTCCGCTGTTTGATGAAAGAATATGACCAAGATAGACATAGCGGTCAACCTTCTCCAACCTTTCATTCCAGACCTTACCAGAAGGATTTGGATTGTTGGAGAAATTTGCCATAATCTTCGTCTTGGCCATATTCATCCTTTTTTTTTTTTTTTTTTAGGATGGGAAATCATCAAATGACTTCTCCCGCTCTGGGCGGAGCAGGAGGGAGTGTCAGACTTTTACTGACTAAAACCCATCCATGTTCCTTCCTCGCCCTTTGTGTTCCGGGGCCACGGTATCTCTTTCGAATAGTCCCGCAGCCCCGGAATAGTCCCGCAGCCCCGGGGCCGTATTCATCCTAAGTCCTACTTTGAAAGAGGCATCAAAAAGTACGAGATCATCTTCAAATCTTAAGTGAGACAGGTAAGCACCATTGATGTTAACACCGCAATAGTCCCAATCTAAGGTTTTAATGATGTCCTGTAAAGAGTTTCGGTGAAATGGTGTCGCCCTGTCTCACTCCCCGCTGGATCGGTACGGGTTTAGATACGGTGTGCATGCGAACCTGCAAAGTGGCCATGGTGTAAAGTTCCCGCAGCACATCCACGTAACGGGAATCGATGTGGCAACGATGGAGAGCGTGGAATACAGCCCAATGCTCGACACTGTCGAAAGCCTTTTCGTAATCCACGAAAGCCATGCACAGGGGTCGGTTGTACTCTTGGCACTTCTCCATCAGCTGCCTTACCGTGTGGATATGGTCGATGTTCGAATATCCGCTGCGGAAACCGGCCTGTTCAATGGGCTGGGCTATGTCAAGCTCGCGGGGTAAGCCGAGTTGTAAATCTGGGAAAGGAGACTAATAGGACGATAGTTTGTTAGTTTTGAAATGTCTCCTTTTTTGTGGATGATGGTGACTATAGCGTTCTTCCATAGTTCTGGAGTACGGACATCACATAAAACCCTATTAAAAAGTTCCACGAGGCCCTTTTTTTTAGTTCACAGCCGCTTGTAGTAGTTCGACAGTGATTCCATCTTCGCCAGGAGACTTATCTGGTTTCATGTCATTTAGAGCTTTCATGACCTCACAATGTAAAATAGGTGGTAAGAATTCTGTGTTTTGATGTTGAATAGGTGGTGCCCTAACATCATCCCCAGTAGTAATTGGTTCTACAGATTTAGAAGCATAGAGGTCCTCGTAGAACTTCTCAACAATAGATACAATGTGGGCCCGGTCCGTCACCCTGTTATCATTTTCATCCCTGAGTTGAATGATCTGTTCAGAACCTGTGCAAGTTTTCCTTCGAAATACCTTTGGACTATGATTTTATTATATTGGCAATTATGTTATACTGTCTTAAATCCTTCCGTATTGACTTTTTTATGTGTTTATTTATTGTATCTATTTCCTTTTTATCTATTGCAGTGTGTAGTGTCATATCTCTTCTCTTCTCAGTTAGGTTTAGTTTCCGGCGACAATTTCTTTTGAGCCTTTTTAGATCCACCAAGATGTTTTTTCGCCACTTCGGTCAGCGTTCTACACAACATATTATTTATATGGTCTTCATCCAGATTTTCCCCTTCGAGTCCTTCAAATTTATTTTTGAGTTCCAATCGGGAAGTGTCTTGCAAGAAAGCGATTTCCTGCTTTTCACACCTTCTTGTGGATGTTATCATCTTAGCCCGTTCACTCTTCAAGTCAAACCTAAATGTAGCTCTCAATAGTCTGTGGTCGCTTCCAGCATTGAAACGTGAGAGGACAGAGACATCGGTGACTACGTATTTATGAGGGCTTTATGCCGAAATTAACGAAAACCAACAAAACTATCTTTTAAGTCGAATACTAAAATCATTATCGGTAACAACCGTCATTGCTCACTCAAGACAATATCATTGTTAGCAACACGTGTCATTGTCGTCTCATGCGACGTTGCTGAAAATGATGTTGCCATTAATGACGAATTCTAGAAAGATCACCATTTTACATAATAATTAGGTTTATTCGTCGGGAAAGAGTGCCACATCAGTATTAGTTTCACGCATATTTCAACTTTGTTACATAAAAACACTTCATTGAGAAGAAATAATTGAGATACAGTCAAAAATAAGAATGACGATTGTGATGACAAATTTTGGAGAATCAAAATGAAATGCTTACTGCTCAAATCGCGCGACGTCTCTACACTCCAAAGCGTTACGGCCGACTGAGGCGCGGGGTGAAGCGTCGCATAAACGTCATTTGACTCTTCGGTCGCGTTTAATTATACGTAAAAAAATTGCATTCAACATTGTTGCCGATAATGACGCTTATTTTTTGAACATTGTTTGATTACATTTTAGAGTAACTTTTAATAAAGTTTTCTAACATTATTGTAATGAAAAACGTTCTTTATTTATCTAAGTTTAATATTTATTCACACAATGTATCACATTCAATACACGGAATTGTTTATGTCACGAAATGTTGGAAACTATACCCAGGCGACACGCCAAATATTGCCGATTTTTTAAGTAATATTTAAATATTTTTATTTTGTGTGATATATAGCTCAAAATAGCTCCAATAGCATCTTTATCATTTATTTAAGTAATGGAATAAAAATGTTTGACTTTGAAATTCTTTAAAATTGATGGGTATTATAGCGAGACATAAATTTTGGCTCTCTGAAATATTGGCCCGGGGGACACTGCACTACTTGACGTAAATTCTTAACTAATCTCGTCCAATTTTTAACTAATCTTTGCCTGACCGAGTTGACCGAGATATTTCGATCACTGGATTCCCCGAAACTTATGTAATTGTTGTTAATATTTGTTCTAGTTGAACCAAAAGGTCAGGCGTCCTCGTTCGTCACTGACATGCTGAGTTACTTGTCAGGAGTGCTGACGTCACTGGAACAGCTGCCGGAGAGAGCGAGGTGAGTTTATAACTAGAGACTGGATCTTCGGATGCATATTTACCTAAAGTTTTAATGTTGATTAGTATGGAGCGCGCGTCAGTATGAGAAAAGTCCCGGTTTATTTAAATAATTATTTCTTGAAATTCAATGTTTTACTTCAAATGAATGATACCTTACCTTACCTATCAATTTACCATTGTGTCCTATTCGATATTTCAGCAGCTTTGAATTCAAATGCATATAGTTATAGTACTTTTTTGCTTTTTATTTTCAAGAAATTTCTTGCCTGTGTTTAAATAGATTATAAATATTCATTATACTTTTGAGTACTACATTTTATATACACTGAAACATTATGACATTTCGCGATACCTTAAAAAAATGCCGTTGAAAGAAGCCGCTGCCATACTTTTGTACCCTTTGCCGGGAAAAAACATACTTACGGTAAATATGCATCCGAATATCCGATCCCTATTTATAAGTCAATACGAGAAAATAATATGCGTGGACCGTGTAAAAATACCTGTGGCCGTGGTAGATCTTAGCGAATCAGTAAGGTTCTTTGATGAAGGTCCTATCTTCTTAGTCGATTGAGAGAAGAAGAGAATCAAGTAAGAACATAGAAAGTACAAAGGAGGAAGACTCTTTTTTTAGAGTTCCGTAACCAAAGGGTAAAAACAGGACCCTATTACTAAGACTTCACTGTCCGTCTGTCTGTCACCAAGCCTGGTGAGGTCATTACGGTTCATGAGATACAGTCGTATCTCATGAACTGTGATAGCTAGACACTTGAAAATTTTCACAGATGATGTATTTCTGATGAAGATTTATCAAAAATTGAAGGAGGCTCCCCTACTACGATGGTACGGAACACTTCATGCGGGAGTTCGAATCGCGCTTAGCCGGTTTGAATGTTGTAATTTCGTGTTGCAGGGTGGCAGCAGTGCGCGCGTCCACCAACCGCATAGCTCGCCGCCTGCGCAACCTGCTGCTGGAGCCCGGCGTGCGCCAGGTGTCGGCCGGCGCGCTGGAGCAGCTGAACCTGGACGTCATCCAGTGCGAGCAGTTCGCGGCCGGCGAGCCAGTGCCCGGCCTCAAGGAGGGAGAGCTGCTCGAACACTTTGCTAGTCTGAGGTGAGTGGCCAGGGTACTGCAGATATCATCACCTTCCGGCCCTTGTCCCATATAACTTGGGGTCGACGTATCAGGTATTTTTCTTCCATTCTCCTCTGTCAACCGTCACGCTATCATTTACTCCTTTATCTTTCATATCATTCCTCACACAATCCATTCATCGTTGCTTTGGTCTACCTCTCCCTCTCCATCCATCAACGTTTATATTCATTACTCTTTTAGTCACTTGCGATTCATCCCTCCTCATCACACGCCATACCACGACAGTCGATTCCCTTTCAACTTTTCTGTAACTGGCGCAACTTTCAAGCTTCTAATATACTCGTTCCTTACCTTATCCATTCTTGTCACTCCACACATCCACCTCAACATTCTCATCTCCGCTACATGCAATTCCGATCCTTACGTAGGTATATCACACTATAAATCATGATCTGTCAAAGGACCAGTTTGTTCGAGACACCATTGTTTAACTATTGTGTCTACTTTGTGGACAAATCAAGGGATAATAATTATAAAGTCGAATGTTTGTATTTGTTTGTTACTGTTTCACGCAAAAGCTACTGAACGGATTTGAATGAAATTTAACATACAGATAGTTTATAACCTGAATTAACACATAGGATACTTTTTATCCCGGTAGTTAGTTCCCATGGGACAATTATCGAACTTTACGTGGCCGAAGCCGTGGTCAGAAGCTAATTCGGAATAAAAGGTACCTACATCGTTGTCTCTCTGGACAATGAAAACAATCTTGCGTGTCTGTCTGTGTGACCGGTTAGGTTTTCTAAAGTACTCAATCCATTTTGATGCAGTTTGAAAATATAAATCTTGTGTGTGTTATGTGGGATCTCCAAAATAAAACGGGGCAAGCAAAATTAACTTCTTATTTAATCTTCTGAAAATATACGAACGTAACGTCTTCACCATCTTCCGTCTTTTTCACATCCATCCTTGACACAGTGTTGTCACTCCACCATCTTACATTCTCTCATTCAATCAGTGTTGCCACATAACTAACCTTACATTCCCACATAAATAATTAACCTGGCTGTAGCACAAATATCTAGATATTTTGACATTGCACCCGTTTGATACAGGGGTCGCTAGTATGATAAAATAAAAGCTCACGCCAAAACATCTATTCCAGGCAACTCCTCGACCTGATCACAGGTTGGGACTGGTCATCATATCTCCACGACGTCGGCATAGATGGAGGCAAGTACTCGCTAGTCACGCCCCGCGACGCCGCCACGCTGCTCGAGAAACTGAAGGAGGCGGAGCAGAAGTCTTCTGTCTTCTCTGTACTCAAGAAGAATGAGCGAGATAGAAGGAAGTTGCTCGACACCGTGTTGAAGCAGCTCAAACAGTTGCAGAATCAGGATGGCTCGTGAAGAAATGAAAATTCGTAAGGATTCTGTATATTTGTGGTTATTTGCTGAAACTGTTCAATGAATTAATATAACTTATTTTGAAAGCTTTTGTAATTCGGAACAGTTTTGGTAACTGAGTTTTCTTTGAGTTTTTCAAAGGTGTCGCACGATATTCGTCAGATTCCTCAGACCATAGAGTAGTAAGTTTGGTTTTTTCTTGACTCAGAGGAGAATCGTTTTTACTCAAGTATGCAACGAAATTTTTTAAGTGACTGATTGCCGTACTCAGATAATTCAGTATATTTTTGATTTTAGGTTAGTAAACCTCATTTTGTAATGTTAGATCGTATTTAATCAATATTGTTTTAAGGAATTATTTTCTGTGTATACCCACCCTTTTTTTGTAGCTCGAAAACGTTCGAAACATAACGTATGTAAGAGCCATTTTCAAACTTAGTTTTGTCTTTTCTCTTATGGAGATTTAACAGAAATCTGTATAATAATGTTTTGTTAAAAACGACTTAATTAGTATTGTACAATATGCCTTATCAGCGTAGTGATAGAAGCATTTATATAGATGTTAATTGATGCCCATTTTCCCAAACACTAGGTAATACCTAAATAAATGAGCTTTGTTGGATTTTCAACTCTTGCCTCAGCGCCGAGAGGTGACATTCCATCAATGCAATTGTGTTAACGTAATCATTTTGTAATCGCTTAGTTTTAGTGAAAACGGACTTAAGTGTTAAATATAGTGAAAGACATTGTTTATTAATTTTAATACGAAAATACATTATTTATTGCAAAATTATTATCAAATTGTTTTATTCAATTAACTGACGTAAGTGCCCTGCACAGTTTACCTACATAAAACAAGTCTAGTTAATAAAATTCTAGGCTGGTCAAACCGGTCGTTTACTAGGTCATGTGCTATCAAAATGATAAAAGCGTGAACTCGGTAAAAACTGAGAGACATTTTGATGGAGACCTTGTGTATACTGTAGTTGCACTAAAAACAAAATACACACTACCTACTTTAAAAAAAAAAACAAAAATCAAAGCATTTATTTCAAGTAGGCCAGTAACAGGCAGTTTTGAATAGTGTAGATGACAAAAATAAAACTAATTAGTCCGTCAGATAGATTTCCAAAAAATATTGGAAACATTTTTTTTTTTTACGTAAACAAAATATGAAGGCGAAATATTTAAATATAGACTCAATATCTGCAGCCCGTCCCCATAGCAAAAGGGTTTATTTTAGGGTTCCGTACCCAAAGGGTAACCAACGGGACTCTATAGCTAAAATAGTACATTTTGATACAAGTGGAGAAAGTTTGTTATTGCATCCGAGGCGGAATTAACTCCCGAGCCGTAGGCGAGGTTGTTTTTGAGCCGAGAACTGCAATAACAAATGTCCACGTGTATCAAACGACGTTTTTCAATACACTTTTGAAGAAATAAAATAAAAGAACGAAAAATATTTTTGTCAGAAATCAAAGAAACTGTGATTTTAATTTTCTTTTTTTCCGCGGTTTGCTTTCGCCAGGTTGAAGGAGAAGCAAAGGTATGAAGCCGATAAACAGCCTAATATAAAAAATAGTTTTTTATTTATTTATGAATTTAGAACACAAATCAATGTTAATTTGTTCGTAAAAGTAAATATTAGTTTTAAATAATCATGTTTATCTATGATATTCTATTTATATACACAATTTGAATATTCAAAAAATATTAACGCCGTAAAGACGCATTATTGCTTAATTTGCCGAAATAAAAAAAAAAACATTCACATCCGTCTATAGGCATTGAACCAATTTGGACTAAATAAAGGTAAGTTATCTGTGGCAATTTTCATTCCCGCACACGTGTTGGAAAATGAAGAAAATGCGACGCGTGTGAAATACTTTGCATGTTGAACCTAATCGTAGTGCGATAAGAACCAGTTTTCGAGGAAGTGTATTGAAAAATAAATTAAAAGGGGCTCCCTCACTACGATGGTACGGCACCCTTGCGCGAGTCTGACTGCACTTGGCCGGTTTTTAGTTCTATATCAAATCATCTGTCTAGGCTTTTCCCAACTATGTTGGGATCGGCTTCCAGTCTAACTGGATGCAGCTGAATACCAGTATTTTACATTGAGCGACTGCCTATCTGACCCCCACAACCTAGCTACTGGGTAATACTACCCCTTGGTAAGACTGGTTGTCAGATTTTCGGGCTTCACCAACGGCTTAACGTGCTTTCCGAGGCATGGAGGGATATGGATATGTTATGGATGGATCCCATCCTCAAACCAACCTCACCAAGCGATGCTTAACCTTGAGGCCAGCTGTTGTTGTTCAGTCACAAAGAATGAAAAAATATGAAAACAAAATAGATTTAAAAATTGAACAACGCACCGATCTGTGGTTTTTGTCTGCCCCATCACTACATAGTTTAAAACAAAGTCGCTTTCTCTGTCCCTATATCCCTATGCATGCTTAAATCTTTAAAACTACGCAACGGATTTTGATGCGGGTTTTTTAATAGATAGAGTAATTCAAGAGGAAGGTTTTAGTATATAATTTGCGGGCGAGCGAAGCCGCGGGCATCAGCTAGTTTGCTATAAAAAAAGCGTGACATAACATGTTTATTTGATCACAGTATCAGTATCAAGATCGAAAAGATACCAAAACCAGTCTATTAAAAGTTAAACCTACTCCTTCATTGCAAAAAGTTCCACTTTTTCCAGTCTAAAAGACAACAATAGTCACTGATACGATCAGCGTATTAATAAAACAAATGAGCTGCTTACTAAATAAAAATATAAAGGAGTTTATAGACTTGGCGCTTATCCAGGCGATGATGGGCGTTCTCTGACTAAAAAGAGCTTAAAAATAACTGGCATATGGCCTAGGACACTTTTCCGAGATTATGGAGAATGCAGTTGTGTGCCAGCACCCCAGCTAGAATTGACGACAAGTAACACTGTGGTTTTAGTCAATAGGAGTTTGACAGACCTTTCCACCGGGCCCACATCGGAGGACATCCATGGGAGATTTACACCCGTAAAAAAAACGACACTTTTCCGACAAAAGATAATAACTTGCTACTAATGCTTCTACTTTTGTACATGCGGATTTATTATCACCATTACCATCATCATTGACCTCGTTAATCGCGTGTCATTTTAACTTTGTCCTCGGCCACTCTCATCCATTTGCTACCTCTCAGCAACTCTGCAAACAACTTCGCGTATAGCTTGAGAAACCGCGAATCCGCGGTTTCTACTAGGTATAAATCATATATGATCAAACCCAACGGTCATATCGGTATAAAGCCATTACAAGCTTGCTTCTTATATGTGTCAAAGTTCTCATAAAACCGGCGAAATGTGGGACCTCGACGAAAACAGGAGTAATTTCCAAAATTTTGTTATTTTGGAGACCCATTGTTGAGTTTCTATTGTAGTGTATTCCAAATCTCTCTACGTTTGCTGGTTTTGTTACCGTCACATGAGTAATAAATTAACTTTCAAGTCACCATGGCGCCAAGTAAGTTCGTGTGCAGGCTTCTCAAGAAGTTGTGTATTGCTCAACGGTAGGTATCTGTCGATCTAGATCGCGTCGTCGATCGTATCGTGCGCTTATCGGCGTCCGCGCAGTGGCAAGGTCGAGCGGCGACCTTCGGGCCGGGTCACACACGGTACCCGTACATACCGCAGGTATTAGCAATACTTTTTAGTCGTAGAAATCTGGGTTGATTGTGCTTGAAGCGTAGTAGGCTAAAACGGCATGATTATGTTTTGTTAAGAAAGCTCCCGAGAAAGTTTGTGTTAAATATTTGAGATGCGAGATCACTGGCCAGCACATTTTCACATTCATCAACAGCTATCAATTAGAGATCAGTCATAGTTCTATTTGGTAAAGCTTTTGAGAAATGCTCGACATAGGCGACCCACCCACGGCCCACAGTCCATATAGCATCCTAGGACCAGGATCCTCATGCGATTTTTGCAATTTAACACTTAGTAAATACGACTATCAAAATGATTTTTCAAAAATAAAATTGAGCTTTTGCATTACTTGAAGTACGTTACCTATAGTCTCAATTAGTTGTTGTAGAAAAGTAGCACTGCCCGTGTGTCAGGTCACCTGGTAACTCCAACGAAACCCGAAGTTCGCAAATTGTCAAGGTACCTAACCTACTCCTACAAATACTCACATCTCAAGGCTATCTATCAAAAACAAGTTCCATTAAAGCGTTTAACCCACATGTTATGTAATGTAAGTCAGCGCTCAAAACATCGAACTTGACAAATGGACGCCTCAAAAGGCGAATGTTATCAGATAGACTTGACGAGGCGTGACTTGTGACTCGCCCACTGAACAAGTGAAAAATTTGATGATTTATTAATGGCTTTTTGAATGCAAAACTTGATAGAGCTACAGTTTCGTAGAAGGGCAATTCACTTCTAGATACACTTCACATGATTATTATGTCATTTTTTTCTAAAGCCACATCTTAACCCTCACTGGTCTTTGAAAGTCTGAATTTTTCGATTGAAGGATTTTTTTAAATAAAATAGTAAAATGTTTCTAGAGAAGCGCGAATAACTCACTATAGAACCCTGCGTGCTACTTCTACTAGAAGAATCCTTTAGAACCCTGCGTGCTACTTGGGACCCTTTACAAAATACATAAGCAAGATAGCGACAAAACAGCTTTTACTCAACAAATCGCTTGCCCTGATAAAAATTGATCCTGGAACTACCTGAGAGGAGGTTAAACCTCATAAAGGTTGAGTCATAAAAATAAATCCACACCTAACTCATACTCCAATCGAACTCATTTGCAAAAATCATGAATCAGTCTAACAAAAGACCGTACCCTAAAGCATAATATCAGATAGCGCAACCTTGCAGGTTCGTGACCTGCCCGGTCTAGATAATACTGAAATTAAAACCTGATAGCACTAAATCATTTCAGGCTGTCAGACTTCTATGTAAAAGTAATGGCTACGAGATTAGAATTATTATAGCTTTAGTATGCATGGACTAGTGTACCAAACGTCTAGGTTGTGGTACATTATAGGTTGCATGTTGATCTACGAATAGATGCAAGCCTAATCGTAAAAAAAAAATGGAAAAGCCATTTAACACGAAAAAGAAAACAAAAAAAAAGAAAACTTTTAAGGCACCTCATATTTTTTCTTACAATAGTGACCATGCAGTCTTCATTATTTAAACTGAAGCAGGTTTTATTTGGAACAGCAACCAATAGGTAACGATAAGAACCTTCTACGGTTTGAACGCCATCATAATATGCTTGTGTGTATAATTACATATCTACTTGTAATGAAGGTATCTCTATCTAAATATGTAAACAAAAACTATTAATTATATAATTGCATCCATTGACCCTCCTTGTCTTAGCAGTTAGAACAAAAGCATTTTTGTGATGACCGCGATACAACGCCCACGCGACAGTACTGTGAGATAATATCGAACACCATTATACGTTTGTGTATCTGTCAGTTGGCTACAAGTGTGCAATTTGCTATTGTCAAAACGAACAGCCGTTTTTGTTGTTTCTTAAATTAGTTTATATATTTTTTGCACAGATGATTGACAGAATGGAGTTGAGCTCTAGCTGCTGTACGTAGATTACGTATGCAGACCTTGGTCGATCTGACTGAATTTGACAGATGATTCGAGGGTCTGTGGATGATAGACGTCAAAAGGAGTTGGTGGTTACATCTCCTTAACCTTCGGTATCCGTGGGTATATCCATTTTAATAACGCTATTTTTAAAGCCGTTAAAGATTTTCATTTCGAAGTTCGAGCTTCGGACTATTTTAATTTTAACATTTTTTATCAGTAATTTTTAAAACACGTTTCAATTTGGCAATTTTATTTTAAGATTTCGCTCTTGACTTTTGATTGACAGTCAGAAGTCGTATCTGGCAACTATAACAAGCAACCTATAAGCAATAAACCATTTTATGTAAGGCTTAAACTTCAAAGCAAGCGACTGCAAGACACGACTTCTGAGTCAGTAACTGACAATACATAGGCAGATACATAGGTACCTACTGAAATATTATGAACTGAATATGCTTTAATACTCTATCTTAATTACATCTTGGTTTCGATGGCTATTCGTTCATCTTGATTCAGCTTGCCGCCGGTTCTTGCTTCTGTTTTCGTTTAAAGGTCTTTAATATATATTGATTACTGCTTATATTGTAATGTACATAAAGTATTTCTCTAGGTCTGTACTTCTGTTATTTGTGTTTGTCAAAAGTAATAGGGTAGGTTCATCTGGAGAAAAGGCTGGTCAGGGTCTATTTTTAACAAATAAAGTTCTGCAGCTGAGGGTTAAACAGGTTTTCTTGGTCCTGAGGACCGCTGACGATGTGTATATTGTGCATGATACCTACATAAATAATGCAGAGACGTTGGGAGGAATACTTGTTTACGTATTCTTATAAGAATTTGACATTTCATTGTTTCTTCCTATCATGTGGCGTCATTAAAATGTTACATTTATAAATACAGAGTAGTTATTAATTACCAATTAAACACACTCGGTTATTATCTAATTGCTGACTCATTTCTTAGAGGATAACCCTCGACATTTGCTCAGGCAATTCCGCACTTTTTCACATCGAGAACTGTCATAAAAATCGTATCAGACCCCGTAATTACCGAAGGCATTAATTACTATGCAAGTATGGCACAAATAAGTTCAATATTAATCGTTTGGCATCGTGAAGCTGCGATTCATTCCCGGATCCTTGTAACGTCATCTGTTCTGAGTTCTTTTAATTTTCTGTTACATATTTGTTCAAGGTCTTCCGCCCACATCCGTTTCTGAACGTGGGAATACAGCTGTTATTGTTCTATATGTACATACTTGTACCTACACAGGTATGTATTGTATGTAAGGTGAGATGGTAAGATGGGTAGCGGTGATCGCTTGTGTGATTGCACAATATGTGTACAATCTTCGCCGTCATCGTGTAGTAAAAAATGTTGAATGGACTCGAATACAAGATTGTCCTCCTACGCGATTCATAAAAGTAATTTTGGTAGCTAGATAGATCTTTGTTTTTTTTTCAGCTTAAGTATATGCTTTGATAACCCCTGACAACTGGTATGCATTCGGCATTATATTCTTAGCTTTTAAAACCACGGACTTATTTAAAATGTGTAAATTCTGTGAAAACCATGTGTGTTGTTAGTTTGGATTAAACTGGGTAGAAAAGGTGGGCCCACAATACAACCTTACCTACTCTACGTCATAAAAAGCACTTCGTAAACAACTTGATAAAGTCATAAGTTTAATTAAAATGAATAGGTACTGGACGACATTTCTGTCTTACGTTTAATCGATCGTTCATATGTAGGCGTCATCCATTAAATTTAAGTCTGTAATCAAGGTCGACACTCGATTTCGAATAATCGAATCGAAGTCGCGAGTTGCGAATCGATTACTCAGCTATCGATTTGCTAGGTGGGTCGGTCCATTTATTACCGAATGGATCTAATAATTATGTAAAGTTGGATGTAACAAGAGTAATAATCTAGTTACATACAAGGGAAGGTTTTATGATAAGCGGTTTCTTTGAAGGATAAGATTCGAGACGAGATTGTACGGAATAAGAAGTCGCTATGTCCATGTTTGTCGAGGTCCTAGGCGTTGGAGGAGTCCTTGAATGGAGACCGCGAACCGGTAATCTTATTAAACCTTAGTAAGCAAAACTTGTCTGCATTGACATTTAATTTAGACGTTGCAAGTTCAGCAGCCGCTTGAGCAGACCCGTCTACCAAGTAAGATCACCAAGATTACCAACTCAGGAAAAAATGCAAATTCTTTTTAGTCAGAAACGTCAGGTGCGTAGTATTTGCAACCGGCGTGCGCGTATGATCTGGCTGAGCGTGGACGAAGCAAATCATAATCATAATCATAATCATAAATCTTTATTTATCTCGACATCAGAAATTACAGGCGCTGGTATATGCACAATCTTAAATAGAGAAAGGTGTCTGAAATAGGAAAATCCTGAGGTACAGATCACCTCTCCGGCTTAAATAATATAACATCTTAATTTTAGCAAAAAAAATAAGTCAAGAATCTTGAGTTAAATATGGAAGTGGGTACTTAAAATTAATTATTTGAAATTTGACAATTATACATAAGTGAAATAAAATAAGCAATTGACATATTAAAAAATTAACAAATTAAATTGTGGAACATTTTGGTTCAAAAGTAGTACTAGGTACAGACCAAACATAAAACAAACAAAAAATAAAATTTATATAAATTATGCTTGCAGGAAAAAACAATAAACAAAAAAGTGGGTTAGGATGTTCATAAGTACATACTAATACACGAAAGCAAAAATTTAAACTCAAAAGGACGAAAGTGGAAATGGAGTGATGAGAGTGCATTGATGCAATGCGTGAGTAGATGTGTGTGTAAATGTGTGTGTGCGAATGTGAGAGTGTAGATGTTTAGTGTTTATGTGTGAGTGTTAAGACACAGGTTTAAGTAAATTTTCTGTGGAAGCGTAGTCAAGACTTAATAGCCAGGTGCGCAATTTTCTTTTACAAATAGCTTTAGTATGTGTGTAAATAGATATTTTATTATTAATTGAATTATAAAGAAAAGTGCCAAGGAAGGCGAAAAATTTTTGGGAAAAACTTGTGTTAAAACGGATAATTGGACAAACATTTGCTGATCGTCTATTTTGAGTAAGGAAATCGCGATCAATGGGAAGTTCAGAGTGTTTTTTTAATACAGTCATGAGTATGAACAACTGCCGGACCGTTAGAACTTGGCAGTGTTGGTAGAGATCGAAGGTTGGATAGCGAATAGGGAAATAACAACTGACTTTTAATATTGCTCTTTGGGCTCTCTCTAAGTTAATTAAATACGATTTAGAGGTACCGCCCCAGGTGGTGATACAGTAGGCTAGCAAAGACTGGCATAATGCGAAATAAACTGATTTAATTACTGAAGTATTAGATATATGTCGTAGATTTTTAAATATGTAGATTAATTTGCGGGTTCTTTTAACTAAAGTTTCAATGTGTTGTTGGAAGCTGAGACGGTAGTCTATAATTATGCCAAGATATTTGATAGATTCTGTTTTTAATAATACAGGACAACAACAATGATTGATTGAATTACATGAGTGGGCTTTCAAGTCGAAGTCCGGTTGATCCTGTGGTCTAAGGGAATATGTCATGTATTTCGTTTTATCGACATTTAGGGTAAGTAAGTTACCATACAGCCATTTATATACTGTATCAAAACCTTGTTGAGCATAATATTGAACCTCAACCCACGTATCAGCATCGAATACCAAGGCAGTATCATCGGCAAAAGTGATGATCTTTCCGTTTTGTAGCTTAATATTACATAAATCATTTATATAAACTAAAAATAATGTTGGGCCTAGGATACTGCCCTGTGGAACGCCGTACTCATTAGGTAGTTCGTCACTGGTCCAATTATCTATTTTAGTAATTTGTGTTCGGTCGGACAAACAGTCAGTAAAAAGTCGAAGTGACTGACTTCTCACACCCATATTTTCTAATTTGTTTATCAAAATGGGAACAGATACTGTGTCAAATGCTTTAGCTAAATCGAGGTAAATGGCTAAGGTCTTTTTTTTAGTATCTAGTTTATTAACTAAGTGATCTGTTAGTTCATGGACGGCTTCAGCTGTTGACCTACCAGATCGAAAACCAAACTGTGATGCAGATAAGAGGGAATTTTGTTCAAGGTAATTAGTAAGTCTGGAATTCATTAATCGTTCTAAGATTTTTGATAGCGTAGGGAGTATGGAGATTGGTCTATAATTGTTGACACAGTATCTGTCTCCGGATTTAAATATGGGTACAATTTTAGATTTCTTGAAGGCACATGGAAATACACCGGAAGAGAAAGATAGATTGCATATGAATGTAAGTGGAGGAACAATAATATCAGCAAATCGTTTTAAAAACGGACCGGATATATTATCGATGCCAACTGCACACTCGTTTTTTAAATTAAAAATTAAAGACCGTATTTCTTCTTCGTCGGTTGGTAGAAGAACAAAGGAATTTTGGGAAGAAATAGTTGCCTGAGTATAGGGTTCTGTATTGACCAAATTAACATTTTGTGACATTAATTTTTCTGATAATTTTTTACCTACACCTGCAAAAAATGAATTTACTGTATTAATTGATTCAGTAGGATTTTCTATTGAAATAAGCTGGGTGGATTGTTGTTTGGTTCTATTAGTATACGTTATATTTTTAATTGCTTCCCAAAGCTTTTTGTTATTTTTCCCTGCCTTTTTAATTATGTCTTGCTCGTAATTTTGCCTAACTTTCTTTAAAATATCGTTGCAAGAATTCCTGTACCTTTTGTAAATGCGAAGTGCTACCTCATTATTTGGATTCTTTAAGGTTTTGATATGTAGCTGATCACGATTTCGCATACATCTAAGTAAGCCCGGTGTTATCCAGGGTTTCAGAATTATTTTGCGTCTAGGTGTCGGGATTTGTTTTGTGTTATCATTTATAGCTTGACTTAAGGAGTTTACAAAAAAATTGGTTGCCTCATTTACATCTGACATGCTGTAAATCTTATTAAATTCTATGTTCTTGACGTCTGTTTCAAGTCCTTCGTCGTCTATTCGTTTAATTATTTTGGGACCTTGCTTTTCGTTAGTGGTTCGATCTAAAAATAAAATGACGCTATTGTGATCTGTAACCGAAGTTTGAGCAACATAACAGAGCGCCGATAATCTTGTCTTTAACATTATGTGATCTAGACACGTGCGACTATGAGTAGGAATCGTGTGAGCTGGAAGCATACCATGAGAAGCGATGAGGTTAAGATATTCATAGGATCTATTGTCTTGGGAATTATCAACAATGTCAATATTAATATCGCCAACTAATATAATATTTTGAAAGGATGATAATTTACTTAAACAATCGTTGAGGGATAATAAAAAGTTATCTATATTTTTATGACTAGGTGGTCGATAAACGGCAATTATTACAGTGTTAGTGTTTATTTTTAAAATAAGGCAATTTGAGTCCGCCATTTCCGGTTCATCAATATTGTACTGTTCTATATTTTTGCAGTACATGACCACACCTTCATTTTGCGTTCGATTATTGATCGTAGTGAATGAAACATAACCATCAAGTTCAGGAATGTTAGCATTACGTTGCAACCAGCATTCGGTTAGAACAATTATATCCCAATCAACTTTTGACCTAGCGAGTAATGTTTCAAAGTTGGGTGTGTTACAATGAATACTACGTATATTTTGGGTTAATATTTTTAGAGTATTACGAGGATTTTTTAACAAAACGTGGCAGTCTTCAATATTACAAGTCGCTGACTGAGCTACAGTTACAGAATCCAAATCATTATTTAATATCATGTTAAAATTATCCATTATTCAAGAAAATATTTTTATGGGTGCAATTTAAATTATCAATATATTTTAAAAACCAACGCGTGACATTTCGTTTTAAGCCTGGAGTCTTGACAGATGTAAATAAAGTATTTAATTTATCAAGATAAGAGTTTGAGTTTTCATATGTTGTGTCATTGAGTGTGTTTGTGTGTGTGCATGAGTAAAATGAGGTGAGAGAATATGTTTTGTATAATGTGGCGATAACATAATGCAAGGTGTTTTTGGTAACTATCAGAATATTTTTTAAAATTATTAAAATCAACATCATATAGTATTGACTAGTAATTAATACGATTTTTAAAGCTACTAACAAAAAATTAAGAATAAAATAAACATAAACAAAAGGAATTAACATAAACAAAGGCACATAAAATTGGGTAAAAAAGTGTAGCAAGGAAAAGGTGTCTAGTCAGAGTTCAGATTTGAGCTTATCTAAATCCGCCTCCGAGTTAATGCGTATACGATTATCTCCTTCATTTTTCCGAATAAATATCTTGCCGTAGGCAGCCCAACAATATGCAAAGTTAAAGGTCTTAGCAAAGTCACGCGCTAAGAAAAACAGCCTTTTGCCTTTGCTCGTTAGATTCTCTGCTATGAAAATTGGTTTACTGGAACCATGGATATGTAGATGAGATGTATTCAATTTATTTTCTTTATGTTGCTTGTTGAAATTCTTTGTGTGTTCTATAAACTTTTCTTTGAGTAGAACTGAGTTGAAGTCCAAGATAATAGGTTTGTTTTCTTCGGTTTTAGTATTAATTCGGAAGACATCTTTTATGTCACTATTTTGAATATCAAGATTTATAGCTCGACCGACTGTATTAATTAACTTAGCGAGATCATCTTTTGTTTCACCTCTCTTAGGGGGAATATTTCTTATCTCTATGCTAGAGATTCTTTGCGCATTTTCAAGGTTTTCAATTCTAGTCTCTAGGGTGTAAATGTATTGTAAGTTATCCCGTTTTTCCTTTTCGATTAACTCTAGCTGTTTTTTCAGATTATTATAATCTTCCGATAGGTGCTCGATCGACTGTATTATACCAATATTTTGTTTTTTAATATCGCTGATCGTTGTTTGGAGAGCGTCGAGCTTACTGTTCTGTTCTTGTTTAAACTCTGCAATTATGTTCCTTATTTCAGACATAAAATCCGTATTCTCGGCCTCAGGAATCTGCTTGCGCGATCGAGTGCGACTTGTTGCGCCCGTAGCGACACCGCTAGTACTCATGTCAGATAAATAGTTTTTTGACATCTCAGTCGTCATAGGTGTTGTAGGTGGCGTCCGTTTAAGGGGCATTTCTACTAAGACGGAATTTTAATATTTGATATTATTTTACAAATATTGTTGAGGAAAATAATTCAAATCAATATAAGTTACTTAACAGAAATGCATTCTGTAATAATATCATTACAAAAGTGAATGCAGTCACTGAGGTTTGAACTCGTGCATCCATGTACGGCAGGCGCGCACTGACAATCGAAGCCAAAGATGCAGATATGTTAATAGTTGAAATTGCGGTGGTGTATGTGACTAATTTTTGAAAGTTCGTTAGAAAGTCAGTTACAAAATTTTCGATTTAAAAACCGACGCACTGTTTGAATGTTATTTTCACTGTCTATTTGAGCAATTATTTAAATAAAGGGCTATAAAATCATGCCTCATTATGGGAAAACTGGGTTAATATTGTTGTTTTAAATCACTATAGCAGCACAAACACAATTTTGAGATGGAAACTGATCACTTTTGCACTGGGTATGTTGTTGTAACTTTAACTTTGTCCACAGAGTTAGTTAAGTTTAGATAACACTTGACATTGTTAATAGTACTAAATATATTGTAGTTATGGTGAAATTAGGATGAAAAAACTATTTAAAACATTTTTAAAGACAAAAACTAACGGAGCGCGATGTTTACGTGATGGCAGCGCCATCTCTTTCCAAAAGTAAGCAAGCAAAAGTAGTATGTAAGGATTGTCGCTGGTGGGCTGCGGGACTGTTCGAAAGAGATACCGCGACCCTGGAACACTAAGGGCTAAGAAGGGACATGGACGGGTTTTAGTCAGTAAAAGTCTGACACTCCCTTCCGCTCCGCCCAGAGCGGGAGGAGTCAGTTGATGATTTCCCATATGAAAAATAAAGGATGGTAGCTGGTGGGGTTTTGTAGTTCTCTTCTCTTATTCCATGGGATCTTATATCTTTTTGACTTTAAGTAAGTAGGTATGTCTTTTTGGTAAAATTTATTGGCAATCACTTTGGAGGGCACAGGTGTTGAACCAGAGACTTGACGTAATCCATGACATGTTAATGACATTTCTCGAGCACTTGGCTGCGCCTGCGTCACCACCGCCCAACTTGTCTGTCAAGAGTATTTTGAACTATAACTCATATGCTCAGAGAACATTTTAAACTTTATCATTGAATGTTAAGAATGCAGGTCAAAAAGGGCAATTTGTCATAAAGGCCAACGGGGCCTAAAGAATGTGACACTTACCTACGCCTCGGATTGTAGTTGGGTAGAGTAAGATAAAATATAAAATGGATTTAATTTTTTAAATTAATTTATCAGATGCTGAAAGTATGAACAGGCCTGTTTCTAGTTATCCCAGCAAAATAGTCCTGGTATCGTGTATTCGAAAAAAATAAACAAAGTGTGACGGGGAGATCTATGACATCCATATGTTCCTCTCGGTTTAAGTCATAGGCCTTTATTATCTTAGCTTGTTTGCAGCTAAAGGTTGCGGTTTCGGTGCCTTATTACAATCCACTAAGGAACGTTTTTGACTTATCTATCATCGGCAAAGCCAAGCAAGTCGGACTCGCGCATGAAAGGCACTGACCATCTTAGTAGGGGAGTCCCCTTTAATTTTTACTTTTATAATTTGTCTCTACAGCGGCAATAGAATTACAAATGCTGTCTAAATTTCAACTGTCTACCTATTACGAATCATGAGATACAGCCCGCTAACAGACATATGGACGGACGGACAGCGGAGTTGGTTGGTTGGTTGCTCATCGGGTACGGAACAGCAATAGGTCTCCTACAGCTCATTACCCAAATGAATTCACAAATCAATCAGTTCACCTCTGGATGTGGAACTCATTACCGCACCCGTCAAAACAAAGGTGTCTCATTAACCTTGGATTATTATGGCCGCTCTAATTGCCATGAGTGCACTCTAATACTTGGATTAACTTAATCTTTGTGTGTGGTACAAGTTAAGAGCTTTCAGCTTGTGGGTTGGGATGCTGGATGCTGTCGACAACGATGACCAAATTGTTACCTACTGGATTCCAAAGTGTACTCTTACACATTTGAGGATATATTATTGTGTGTGGAATTGTGCTTAAATAATCTAGTAAAGGTAAATACTGATTTTAATTCTGTAAATGGACAATTTTTACTGTCGCAATAATATAACTTGATACGAAGTATTATATTATCTGTGCTTGATACTGATCTAAAAATTGCAAAAAACGCATTTGAAATATTTGGGGCTACCCTAGACCCTAGCGAATCCGCTTTTCCTAGGCGAACGTATGAAAGATTCTAAAAGAAGAACCTAATTCAGGCGGGAGATTATTCCGCTCTCCGGAAATTCAAAATTTTGACATATAATATTTCAGGAGCAACTACGGGAAAACTTGATCAAATTGTGAGTGTAACATTGTCTGACTGTGTCTGGCTATAGATAAAGCAGCCATTGGTCTAAAAGATTGCTATTCCAATTCGCTTTCTCCCCAACCTTGGACCACACGTACCAAACCGGCTAACACAGAACACACCTGTGAATTTGCACAACAGCGTTCCACTTTAAGTGACAAGATCGCTAGAAACGCTATCTATTCGAGAAATTCATAACATATGCCGTTGCGACATCAGCCGTAACGTGTGTGTACCGAAATGTTAGGTACACTACCTTCGGAAATATGTTGTGTGAATATGGATTAAAATCTTAAACTATTGATCGATGTTGTGTCGACTTTTATCAACCATTTATCGCATTAAAGTTCTCTAACTGAGCACATGTCTGAAGATATTTAGGTAATCAGACGCGACAAATAGTGAATAACTAAATTTTAGTCGGTAGAAATTGACTAAACTTTTGGGAGTGAACATAATTAAGGGTGTAATATAGGTCACTTCTGCTGCCTAATCCTTCAAAGAAAACAGTTTATAATGTACGCCTTTGAAGTGAAATCGGAGATCCTTTTCCGATGTGCTTAAGAAAAGAAACGACGTCAAAAAAAATAACAGCGGCCGATGTATTTTCTAGAGCTTCAATCCAGTTATTAAAATGCTTGATGATGCACAGTTTTGCATATACAAACAAACTAAAAGCATGTGAAATACAATTCCTTATTTGTTGACCAGTCAGTCTAATTTTAGCATGACTTTTTTGAAGTAAATAAAAAAAAAGACTTGCATAAAATATTTATCTGCTGTCCTTACAATCCCCTTCACATTTTTGAGCATCCTGTTTATTGTGATTCAGTGCACTTCTGTATACGTCACGAAGTTGTCTGTCTGTACGTTCGAAAATAATCGGGAAATGAAATATTGTGATAAAATTATAAACTAGTTGCTACAATTGCACATGAAGGTAACGCTAAAATGTCAAAGCTCGTTGAGCGACGGCGACGTGCGAATGAGGTACTTGTGGACTGCGTTCACTAACGCGTACTTCGTAAGTAAATACGAAGTGCAAAGTACCCGAGGTTTAAACTAGTAGTAGAGTATTCGTTTCGTCAATTCCTCATACTTTCGAAGATATCTCAGAAGATAACTTTTCCAAAATCCGAACGCGCCTTTTGTCCTGCTGGTCCACAATGGAACGGTTCCTTAAGCTTTCTTATCAAAAAACCTCTATTTTAATTTTTGTTATTATACTATTTTATTTTTCAACAAATATTATACTTACCTATGTCAGTAGGTCTTTGGTGATCACCGTAAGAATGGATCGAAGATCTTCGAACGCATCGTATCTATTGATTTGTGTGAGCCTGTTGAAACAAACATATTCTAAAAGAGGCATCAAAGAGGAATCACATGAAGACTATTAGACGAGATACTATTTTAGGCACAATTAAAGTATAATGTTTCTACAGCTGGAACACCTGTGTCCTCCTCTCAACGACGTCAGGACAGACACAGTGGGCAGTGGGCCGTAATTCACCACGTGGGCCCAGTGCGGCGGAGTAGCATATTTCCAAAGCTAACAAATATTATTACATAATAATACCAGCCTATTACTGTCCCACTGCTGGGCAAAGGCCTCTTCTCATACAGAGAAGGCACGAGCAATATTACATAAGACAGTTTAAATTAAATGAATCCCGTTATGCATACTTCTTGCACACGGGGTCAGTATTTCACCAACCTCGGGAAAAGCCCCATTACCGTAACGATAAGCACTATCATTACTCCAACAACATGCATCGAACATTACAAGGTGTTCCCGGAATAGTATCGAGTTCAACTCAGTTCCAGTTTCGACGTAACTTGTGACTCCGCGATAATTAGCATATTTCAACTCGTGATGAAACTCCAGTCGCCTTTCGAACAATGAACGTTACTCCAATAGGTACACTTTCGTCATACTTACGATGCTATGGAAAATGTAACGCCAAAATAGTACGATCGTAACACAAAAGGCGGTATCCCAAAAAAGAAGAAATATGTTTTTTTTTTTGCATCAGACAGCTTGTTATGTCTAGCATCAAAATAACAGTATATGCGGTCAGCGAGAATATACCTATCATGGTTACAGATACATTTATATAAATAGCATGAAAAAGGTCTAATTTTTAGGGTTCCGTGGAAATGTGTTGTGTTTTTGGCCTTTTTTGTAAGGTGATGCCGTCTTCTTACACATATTCCATTTTCTTGCAAAATAAAATTGTCTACTTACGACTCTTTGGCTTACGGGGCCAGCATATTATTGTTAGAAAAGTTGTATAGCAAATTACAGCAGTTTCTTTGTTTTACATTATATTGGTCACCTTGTACGAAAACACGCTGTTTTCGTAATTGGGGCGTAGAATCGGGTGACGGAAGCTTTCGGCCAGTAAGTGCAACCACGGTAACAACAAGGTCCATTGCAACGACTGCGCGCTGTGACGCATTGACAATGAGGAAGACGCGATGACGCATCACTGGCTACTGCTTTCTCGATGTGCCCATTTTCACTAAGACTGGGTGATATCTAAATGAATGCCTAAATAAAAGGTCGCCGTTGGGTTTTCAATTCTCGACACAGCATTAACAGTTTAAATTCCAACAGTGCCATAATTCCTAGAGTGACAACGGGTATATTAAGTTCTATCGGTTCAGAACTTCATCAGATTAGGAGTTCCTTCTGAATGACAACAAAATACATAAGAAACGGCTCTTCTGCATTTTGTCGATTATGTATTTATTTATTTAAACTTCATGTACAAGAGTGGTACTATCGAGGACACTTCCGCCTGATCACCACTAAGCTAATTTTTGCTTGCACTTAAAACATAGAAACGCTCTCTATCCCCGCCCCGTTGACTTTATATACAAATAATTAATGAAAAAATACCGATCGGCGACACATGCTTGACGGGAGTTATTGTTATTTTACGCGCCAAAGTTGACGCTTTGCTAATAGACCTAAAGTTTAAGGTGGAGTGGCTCGGCGCCTCCGCATGATTTAAGCGAAAAAATATTTAACTGATCAGGCGGAAAAGACCACGACTGTACATAGGCGGATTGAATGCCACAAGGCATTCTCTACCAGTCAACCTTTGGGTTGTATTAGTGTCTTTGACTTGACAACCATTTAATTATTAGCCGAAAACCGATTTAAGATCCACAATTAAATGCACGAAACTTACATACGCTATGGTGTAAGTAGCACTAACATTATTATATATCATAATTATGCTACCGAATATAAACTGTATTATTTTCAGTTGAAAGCCCATATTTGCTTGCATGTTTCCGACAGCTAGCTGTTCCATGACTGACCGCAAACTCGAGCAAATGGCTTGGAAAATACGAGATAAGTTGGAAAACCACAAAGTTGTCTATGAATACAAAGTGAGTAGCCACAAGTGATTAATTGTAAAATATGGCGACAAACCGCAGGCAAATTGAAATGGAGGCAAGGTTTCCAGAAGGAAGGGTCATACTTAGACGCTGAAGGTCTTGGAAATTCCAAGATTAGGATTCCCTGGGGAAATATTTCAACATTCTTTTGCCCTTATTTCAATTTATTTGGGGTCAGCGCAGCATGTCGTCTAGTTCCATACTTCTCTATTAGTCGTCATGTCATTGTCTATAATTATACTTAATTTTTACAAATTTTCCATCATTCGTTTCCATTCATCGAAGTATTGACAATTGTCTCAAAATCTTCAATCCCTCAGTGTTTTAACCTTTTGACCGGCATTGTCACATATACGTGACAAGCAAGTGCTTGCCCTGTACGTTAAACGACACAAATATGTGACAAAATCCTACCTAGGTGAAATTGTGGATAGGCACGGAGGGCACGCGCGTGCGTTCATGCTCTGGCAGTCAAAAGGTTGAACATAATAGTAAAAGGCGTTAGCCAATGCTTGCCGATATTCATGAAAACGAAGAATCAAAATGCTTTAGTCCTATACATATATCTGGCCCCCTATTCACAACGCTTCGATTCGATTTTCGATTCGGAAAGTCGTATGTCTATCTTTTTTTGACATTACGAAATCGAGCGAGATAGACATACGACTATCCGAATCGAAAATCGAATCGAAGCGTTGTGAATAGTTATGCTGGAACTCAATAGTTATTACATAATGGTCTAACTAAGTAATACCTTGGTGAGTCTGTTTTAGAGATCGATCGATCCCGGCAACAGTCAGCTTCGAGAAATGATTCATAATGGCGTAATGGCGGAGTGTTACTAATTGTATACTACCTAAGCTTTATTGCTACACTTTTGTTTTGGTCTGTTTACTAACAATCGTTTTTAAGAACAATATTACTCACAATTGGGCCTAGTTGCCATATTTATTATTATTATAGCTAGCCTGTATTGTGCCACTGCTGGGCAAAGGCCTCCGCCAATTCCTTCCAACGGTCACGATTTTGTGCTATTTCTTTCCAATTCTCAAGGAAGACATCCAGTTCGTCCCGCCATGTCCTTCGCGGTCTGCCGCGACCCCGTGTCACTGTCACTGTTTCAGGGCACCATTCCTGAGCATTACGAGCCCATAGTTCGTTCGGCATGCGACATACATGTCCTAAATTGCCATAAATAAACAAATATGTTTTTAGTAAATACTTTTTTAATTTACAAGACCTATTTGGTTTGGGAAACTGACTAAAACAATAAATTCGTAGGAGTTAAAGTTATTGCTTCATTTATTTTCATTCGATGACAGCAGTCTGTAATATCTTATTCATGGAATCATGGAACAGAACCAACTATGTATGGTTGCTGATAGAATACCAAAGTTGTGACCGGTACCGCCTGAGGGTTCACACAATAAATTTAATCCATACTAATAATATAAAAGCTAAAGTAAGTCTCTTTATCCAGCTGTGTTTTCACGTTTGAACGAGTGAACGGATTTGGATGAAATTGATGCACAGGTAGACCTTATCAGTGCTAGAACATAGAATACTTTTGATCCTGGATAGTAATGTTCCATTCCATTCCATTCGTTACATTCATGATACTGTTGGTGGGTGGAGACGGAGAGGAAGGCCATATTAAAGATGGATAGATTTGGTGAGGAGTAATGTGAAAGAAAAAGGAGTCAATGGTAGCTTGATGGCTGAATGGAAGAAAAAAGCCGACCCAGTGCGAGTCGGACTCGCGCATGTTGGGTTCCGTAACATCGCAGTAGGAAAGCCCCCTTCAATTTTTAATTTATTATTATTTATAGCAGCAACAGATATACATATTCTGTGAAAATTTCAACTGTTTATCTATTACAGATTCAAGATACAGCCCGCTGACAGACAGACGGACGGACAAGGGTAGAAAGCTGATGATGGGTAACGTTCCTGTGGGATTTCCAACTTCAAGGCAGACGAAGCCGCGGGAAAAATACTAGTAAGTTGAAAAAAAATAACACAAATCGTAAGGTGTTGTAAGACATATTTTAACACTTAAACACGTTTCTTTTAATTGAATTTGTACATCGTTTTATTTATATAAGTAGCAGAAATATTTTTCAATTATCAGGCGGCACTTTTATTGAATAAAAGATGATTGAATTTTTATTATGGAGCTTTGATGTACGGCCTTTTTCCTTGATAGGAAACGACAACGTATGTACTACCCTAAGGATATCCTTCTTGGGGCGGTGCTGCATCCAAGCCTAGGTCCATAACTAATTATTCGTGCATATTGCTTTAGGACAAATTGCTAAAAGCAGAAAGGTAAAACAATGCATAGTTTTGCATCAGGTATTTTTTTATTTTTTTGGTATCTCGTATTAAGATTACAATATCACGTGAAATTAAAGTAGCTAAACCTTAACTTATATTTTACGTGAGTTTGTAATCTATTGCAATTTTAGGACTCCTAATTGTTTTATTTTTGCACTATTAGGGTCTGCATTTTAAGGTAGAACAAAAGGAACACAAAGGGCGATGAAGGAACATGAATGGGGTTAGTCAGTAAAAGTCTGACACTGATCCTTCCTGCTCCGAGTCAATTGATGATTTCCCATCCAAAAAAAAAAAGTTAGATCTATTTCATGATTAAACTTTTATAGTGCCATAAAAAAAAAACTTAAAAGTGTTTTGACGTAATCGTATCAGACAGTGATAAGTTATTAAAGACTTTAAAATAAATTCAACATGAATAAATTAACTTACCTAAAATCATGTACAATATTTTAACCCTGGAGCTAACATAATTTATCTGAATTAAAAGTTGTCTATGAGCAAGTCAGGTTTCGAAAATCGGAAGTTCCGTAGATAAATAAACATATTTTTTAATTATAGACACACACGCATTTTTATGCACATGCTTTGGAACTACTTAGATCCAATGATCACTGAAATGAGGACTCAACTAAATCTGCGAACAAAAATCTTGCATAGATAATGAGGTGAGACGACAAAAAAAAACTAATTAGTCCGTCACTTAGATTATCAAAAAATATTTGACCCGTGTTTTTTCTTTTGTTACGTAAACCAAAATTGACGAAAATACAATGCTTTTAAAATTCTCAATACGTCACGCCATGGTATAATTTTTAACTAGTTCTGACGTCACGAGCCCCCACTCCCGAGTTTTGATGCGTTTTATCTTTGTCAATATTCATTGATTTACAAAAACAAAAAATACGTGTCCATTAATTTCCAATACTTTATCTGACGGACTAAATAGATTTGAAATTTTTTTTGATACTGTTGTCCTGCCTATTCAATAGGATCAATTTCGCTACGGAACTCTAAATCATTTAAGAACAATATCAAAGTCAAACACGCGAGTATTGATTTACATTGCGCGTCAGGCACAAAAATTTGGGTCACCTCACGTTTTCGAAAGTAGTCCATCCAGATTCCGCGACACAAAAAGATTTAAAGGCCATAGTCGCCTGGCCTGTACGTAGGTACCTATACCTGTGTGCCTGCTGACGTAACCTTGCACGCGAGGGTGGTCACGTAACAAAGCGGAGGGCAGGGAACTACCGGTGGTGAACTGGTGACCAACTTACTAACATAAAAATGTCAATGTCAGGAGAACAGATGTTACCGCTTTGTGTCTGATATTTGTGAAGTAATTGGGGTGCTATTTTTTTGGCAAGAGAGTGTAATGATTTTAGTTCATTTTCTTGACGAAATTATGAAACAGATACCTACGGGCAAGAAACGGGATATTTACCATGTTCACTGTTTGTTTTGAATTCTCTATATTTTGGCGCTGTTTCAAGCACGAACGGATAAACTGAAGTTATTGCGAGGTTAGTTAGAGGTTGGTACTTGGTATTGGTTATTGTTAGTGACCATGTCAGTTTAAAAACTTATATCAGATACGGGCAGTTAGTTATTAATAAAATCCAATAACTGGACAGTCGACATATACAATTCTGGTAATTTTCCTGAATAATTAATTGAGATAAGACTACAGCAGTTGCAATGATGAATTAAACAGGAAATCTGATGACATTTTATCGAGATCAATGAATGAAATAGTAGGTTAAAACCAAATCAATAACTACATTTTACATATGAGAAGGTTTTGCAAATGCCTTCGGGGTAATTGTTGATATTTGCATATAAATATGTGCAATGACATCAGAATATTACTTAATAATACGTTATTAGCTAATTATTTTGGTCTTGCTGGTCCAAATATGCAAAGTTGTTCGATATACGTCCAAATATAAAGTAACGTCATATTTGTATAATGTTCCGAATCTCATAAATGGTATGATTGAATCAGAGAACTATGACTAAGTTCCGAACTAAAATAATTAAATCCGTTGGTACTAGACTCGCTATTTTTTCAGTAACATCAACAGATACTAATTAAGATTACCGCAGTAACATCGTCACTTCGGTACTTTTAGGAAGTTTTAAAAAATGCACTTTTTCGATATCACTCCCAGTAACGCTTATGCCCGCAGCTTCGCCTGCGTGCAATTCGGTAATTGACCCATGGGATGATACTACTGGGATAAAAAGTATCCTATGTGTTAATCTAGGTTATAAACTATATGTGTGCAAAATTTCATCCAAATCCGTTAAGTTATGTTTGCGTCAAAGAGTAACTTACAAATATTCATCCGTCCATCGTCACAAACTTTCGCATTTTTAATATTAATACGGGAAGTAGAATAACAATTTTTCGTAGTAGAATAACAATTTTTCGTAGTAGAATAACAATTTTCCGTCGCCTCTTCCCTATAAATCATGATTGTCAAAGGACCGATTTGTTCGAGACACCATTGTTTAACTATTGTGTCTACTTCTTGGACAGATCAAGGGCTAAATCGACCAGTCTCATCTTCTGTCTATATTTATTTGGTCAAGGGGCGCCCTTGCGTCGGCCGAACTTGTCAGCAATTATGTCTGAATCAACAACCACGGTCATTTCGACCTCTGATTAATTTCCTTATAATTGGAGGTCTAGACTTTGGCATTAAAAGCTTGCATATATTATGTTATCTAGCTATTAGTTAAAGTGTCTTAAAATATGGTGGTAGATGGCATTACAAAGAGCATAGAATGTATTTTATGAGCCTCATGTGTCCCACTAGGCCTTCCTTCCCTCTTTCCATTTATCTCTGTCTTTGGCTATTTGGGCCCAATCCTTTTGATATGAGTCCAGCTCGTCACGCCATCTCCTTCTGGGCCTACCGCGTCGCCGGGTTCTGTTGTTCGGAACCCAATCTGTTGTCACTTTGGCCCTATTTTGATGCGGCATGCGGCAGAATATAGCCTACCCATTTTAAACTGTGTTGTAAACGTCAGCGAATTGGGTCTTGGATCGAAGTATACTGTTCCGCATACGGTCAGAAGTTTTGATTCCCAGTTTACTTTGTTCTATGTTTAAAATGTAGGATAGTTAATAATCTTATCAATAGTTTTCCGCAAGATGTTGACCTTTGCAGATTAGTAGAAACCCAATTCCCGATATTAGTAGAAGCTTGGAGTTGGAACTCTTTCTTACTTTTCTTTCTTTTTTTATTTCTAAACAGAAATAAAAAAAAGAAAGAAAGAGAAGGAAATAGTACATTTTGATACAAGTGGAGAAAGTTTGTTATTGCATTCGAGGCGGAATTAACTCCCGAGCCGTAGTCGAGGGTGTTTTTGAGCTGAGAACTGCAATAACAAATGTCCACGTGTATCAAACGACGTTTTTCAATACACTTCTGAAGAAATAAAATAAAATAACGAAAAATATTTTTGTCATAAATTAATAAGAAACTATGATTTTAATTTTCTTTCTTTCCGCGCTTTGCTTTCGCCAGGTTGAAGGAAAAGGAAAGGTATGAAGCCGCTAAACAGCCTAATATAAATAATATTTTATTTTATTTTTGAATTTAGAACACAAATAAATGTTAATTTGTTTATAAAAGTAAATATTAGTTTTAAATAATCATGTTTATCTATGATATTCTATTTATAAACACAATTTGAATATTTAAAAAATATTTAGGCGGTAAAGACGAATTATTGCTTTGCCAAAATTAAAAAAAAAAACATTCACCTCCGACTTAATGCATTGAACCAATTTGGACTAAATATAGGTTTAGTTATCTGTGGCAATTTTCATTCCCGCACGTGTGTTGGAAAATGAAAAAAATCGCACGCGTGTGAAATACATTGCATGTCGAACCTAATCGTAGTGCGACAAGAACCAGTTTTCGAAGAAGTGTATTGAAAAAAATATTAAACAATATTATGCTCCCATTCTTAGCGCACTACATTCAAATGTACGTGAATGAGACCCATGTCATATTAATATGTCCGCTTTAATTTAGTCTCGCTCAAAACTAAAACATTCCATTCTTAAACAGGTGTTTCTCACATAACAGCGGTGACGCAAACGTCAAAGTCTTCGTAATCCGGATTACTTTGAGTCTACGAGTACGGCATTGATGCAATTGTGTTAATTTGACTCCGTACTGGGTACTCCGTAAGGGCTTCGGTTTTGCCGCTTTCTACATTGTTATGTGATTGGTGACAACTGACTGGACTGAATAGGAAAGGAGTAGTTTCTGATACGTACTTAGTTCTCAAGTTAGAAAAATAAAATGTATAATGAGAAGAGTAACAAAGAGCCTTCAGTGAATCATAATTTAAATGCGAAAGTTTGTGAGGATGGTTGGATTGTTGTTTGTTATATTTTCAAGTAAAAACTACTGAATGGATATTGATGAAATTTTGCACACAATTATGACATGTGTATGCTTCACGCGGGCTAAGTCGCGGCCATAAGCTAGCAGCGTAATATTCTTGAAAGATATACTTAAGGACCTGATAATTAACCATTAACGATCATAGTTTTCATAGAGTCAAAAACTTGTTTGACAATAAATATTAAATATTGTCTTAAAAATTTTGTACGCTTATCACTGTTAAGCAAAAACATATTGTATGCTCTTGTTTTTTTTTTATTTTACCATATTTTTATACCTGGTTTTTAAGCAAATAAAAATTATTATATTCTATTCTAGGTCAAAAAATTTTCAAAGGACAATTATTTTCTTAGATTTTGCTAAATTGCGACAGAATAGTGGCATGGGTTTTATCTTTTATCCTTATAGGTACTGAATGAGAAGAAATATGAAAAGCTTATCGAAACAAAGAGTTGCGGTTTTCCTTAAGCTCTATTAAGTTTATTGCGGTTAGTCGGTTACCATAGTTATTCAAGGTTTTTTTTTAAATCAGCCTAGGTAATGGATATCAATAGGGATGATGACTGACTAAAAAAATATGATTCTGTTTAGTCCGTCAGTTAGATTATCGAAAAATTTTGGATACGTGTTTTTCGTTTTATCAAATTAATAAAAAAATACGAAGATAAAACGCATCAAAGATCATGAGTCATGGGGGCTTGTGACGTCACTTTATGGTAAAAAATGTACCGAAGTGTGACGTCACACGAGTTTTCGACGCACTGTATCAATTTTTGTTAACGTGAAAAATGAAAAAAAAAAAATATTTTGGAAATCTATCTGACGGACTAATTCGATTTTTTGCTATTGCATTTAAACAGGGTGTAAAAATATTTAACGAAGCCGGAAGGTACTTGTTCTCCCCGTAATTGCGATCATTTTTTTGCTCTAGATCAAGGTGCTCAACTTATTTTAAACAGGTAGGCCATCATTTTGATTTCGTGTCCATCCTTTATTTATGCGACTTCGTCAAGGCTAATTTGCATGATAAAAAAATTTACTTAAATTGAATTCTTAGAATTGGATAATTAGTTCTGGAGATTACCCCCTTTATACAAACTTACAAACAAATACCTCTTTATAAATTAAGTATGGAAGTATAGATTACTACAAATAGGTTTCAATTAAGACACCTACTCATGAAACAATTTCAATTGCATTAACTACAAGTTATATTTACATTTAGTTTACACCATTCTTACTCATAATTCTGACCATATGTGGACCCAAAGCTAAATTTCGACATAATATACATGTCCGAAGGCGACAGGTTATCGTGCATTATGCTAAAATCGTACCTGCATATCGCTACATGCAAAATGTGTTGCATAAGTTGAAAATATTGAGATCGGGTGTGCATGTATAGTGTTTCTTTTTGTTTTTTTCCTTTTGTTTAACAAATATGTTACGAAAATCATTGTTTTCTTACATACTTTTATATTTAGTGTAGAAAGAAACACATTTAATATGAAAAATATCGAAAATTGTGACTTTGATTCCCCTGTCATGGAGTTCTGTGCTGAAAACTTCTCCTGGAGATGCTCAATGTAATGTGTAGTTTTTCAAAATTTATTTATCATGAACACTGCCAATATTACAGGAAATTCCTAATGCGGTAACGTGGTCCTTAATTAAAATATCTTATATGACTATCTCAAATAACATAATACATACAATATTGTTTTTGTAAATTAATTCAGAGAGCTGGAAAATAAATCCATCCTGTCTACAGTGTCATTTAGTACGTGCAAGGCGCGCGTCGGTGGCGCTTTGCTAAGCAACCAAAATGACGTTGACATGTTAGTGACAAACATTCAGCGTTCTCTCATGGCGTAGCTCCACCAAACTATACCATAGGCCCAAAGACATTCAAATATTTACGAGCGATAGACGGGACAAGAGGAAGAAAATCGTAATACAAACACTTGTTACTACTTAACAAATCGTTCTGTCTAGAGTCACACGCCCACTTGCCAGGTAGCATTCGTGTGTCAAAATCGAAAATGTTCGGGATCAATATTTTTGTATGACTTTGTTCCTAATGTCCGCTTTATACCTAATTAATTATTTTAAATCTCTTTGCATAGGCCATTAAAATTTGATTTTTTTAAATTGTCAGTGCCCCATGGTTATTTACAGAATAGGAAAAGTAGAGAAAAACAGACTGTAGTTTGCAGCCCGTTGTTTATGTCGCCACACCTCTGCAACTATATTAGTATTAACATATTGTGTGATTTCTGTTCTGATTGGACTAGTTCTAGATAATATAGTTCAGAATTAAATGGGATTGTTTCGTGCGTGTTCGTTCTTTTCTGAGCTAAATTAATATCTAGTCATTCACCATTTTAGACAACTTGTTATGATAGATTTGATAGCGGCTTGTAAAGGAAAGGCAAGTTAGCAAGGAAATATATAAGACTAAAAATTTATAGGTACATAAATTCACGCCTTTTCCCAATGGGTGTAGGTAAAAATACAGAACGCCATGCCATGCTAAGATCCTTACTAATGGATTCCTAAAGTTAGTAAAAAGGAAGGATGAGGAGGAATCCATTTCCTGGACATACCTTCTTTACTGATAGATACACAATTTACTGAAATTGTTTTATTTTGGAGGAAGTCCCTGAGCACCGTGCTACGCGATAAACCTGTGTCTATCACCACAGATAATATAATACTTCGCTATCACGTAGCACAGGAGTCAGGGACTTATTTACTTATTTGGTACACCAACAGCAATACATACAAAGAATTAATGTGAAACAATGAAAATAACATAAAAGTGCTGGTAAGCATGAATATTATAGGTATACGCAGCATTCAACAACATATAATTTTTCAAATCTTAATAATAAAATTTGAATACAACTTCACACAAATTGTAACCACTTCCTCTAAATATTATATTATATAATATTTATTATCATAAATAAATACATAAATATCGTCATCAGCGCCATCTAGTGCCACACTAAGCCACGAGGCTTGTGTCGTGGACACCAGATAGTTGATATAATACATAGATACTTTTTGTTTGTAAATACATATAATTATTATTATTTATTTACCCACATAATTCTTTACTGTTGTAATTATTTTGCTATGGAAGAGCGGGGTCTCCTAACAGAGGCAAGAAATTGCTTAAAAGGAGTCCCCAAACACAACCACCCATTGTTGTAATAAATTTCTTGAATAAAACATTTTGAATTGTATTTTATTACATATTAACATCCATGACTAGGAAACAAATGTCCATGCTCATCACAGATGATCTGTAATTGCAGATTTTCAGAACTTCAATCGACGAGTTTTGTGTTGCTACACTGAAGTGCATTCCTGAAAAAGTACTCAACGCATTGTACCCGTTGGTACATAACAGACAACATACGTATTACAGATTTATTTAAATCTCTTTTGTTTTTCTTATAGCCTGCTCGTTATCTAACAGTTAATGCGGTTACGTGTATCGAGTCGTGTGCCTCTTACCGCAGATAGGTACTACTCACTAAACCGTAGCGTTTGTCATTGTCCGATAAGGTTAATGCCATGATTATGACTACGCGCGTTATACGAATTACTGATCTAGGGTTGGCACTCAAAGAATAAGAAAAAAGTTACTTGAAAGTTCTACAGAAAAATAAAAATAGATAGATCTATGGATTTACTTAAGATCAAGCTATTGGCAATAATTTAGACACACGGGTAATATAAGCCTTTATATTTTAGAAAGTTTGGACGTTAATTCGAACTTCTCTATTTTGTAGTCTTCATCATCATTGGAAGCCTTGATTCACCCACTACTAAATCTAGGCTCCTCCCTTTTGGACAGATCTGTCAAAAAGGTTTTGGGTTGATTGGGAACATTTGACAGTTTCGGCTAGCTTGATGTTCTGGCGTCTGTACCATGCTTCCCTGTTATTTCCTCGTGTGGAGTCTCTCAGGGTCAGTGGCCCAACAGGATCACCAGCGATCGTCTGAATGTCACCCACCCACCTATCTGTGGTAATATTTCAATGCCTACATATTTTAACACTGCTATGTTTAAGTTTTTGTTTCAAAACTTGTGGCCGTGTCAAATCCTGTCAGAATGGCATGATCTACTAAAAACTGCAGCAGCAGGGTCTTTATAGTTCAGCAGAACTCACTTACATCAACCCTGAAGATCTGGAAAGACAGCCAGAGATAAATATTGGACCTGCACTTAACTAGAACTAGATCACACTTCGTTCGTAAACCATTCTATGAAAGCCATGTGTGACTGCGGTGCCTCATCGCAAACTATGGCTCACCTCCTGTCCTGCACTTTGAGCCACTTGTCCGAGGCCAACACAAACGCCGTCGAGGTGGCAGGGTTATATGGTAAAAACTATATAAGAGAAAGAAGAAAACTAAGTTTAAAAAAGAGGACATCATCGACACGATGATGAATGAAGTGTTGAAACACTGTAGCTTAACATAGCCAGCCCTACTGCCATGTCTGTTGCCCCCGGGGCGCGGCATGCGTTCATTAAGGCTCTTGCCGCGCAGAGCCCGCCTGCCCGCCTGCCCGCCACAAAAGGCAACGCGTCTGACCTACATCGGTCAGATTAAGACGCGTGTGATTGTGCTGACACGCGATTGTTTCTTTTATAAGATTCCGAATGTATGTGTAATCGTTACTAATTAATAAATAAATATCGCTGGACACTACACACAGCGCCATCTTGTGCCACACTAAGCAACGAGGCTTGTGTCGTGGACACCAGATAGTTGATATACTACAAAGATACTTTTTGTTTGTAAATACATACTTATTATACATATAAACATCTATGACTCGGAAACAAATGTCCATGCTCATCTCACAAACATTTGCTCCTACCGAGAATCGAACCCGGGACCCTAAGAACGTAAGGCGGCCTCTTTACCGCTGCGCCATTTAGGTCGTCAAATTAAATAAGGGTTGGTCATCTGTTTTAGTTTTCTGTGAGCTTCATCTTCATTATCCTGCTCTTAACCCAATTTATTTCATCTTCCATATTTCTCTATAATAAGCCATCTCAGCAGGCACTCCGTTTCTAGCCATAATTATCATCTATCACACTACCCATTCATAATTTATTTGGTCCTCCCTTACCGTTACAAGTTTTTAGTATGAATTTGAATGGTTCAAGATATTTTATTCATTCTTCTTTGTCATAATGACAATCTGAGTGCTTTTTAACAAGTTAAGCTCGATCTTACAGGAGTGATGTTATGTTAGTTCAACATCACACCTGTAATTCCCGAAGGGTGAGCCTGAGGTGTGCCTAGCAGTACAGCCACATTTTGCCAGTTATGTTTAAGACGACTACAGGAGCTAAATTAGCAACTCTATTTGTGGTGGTTCAAACTTCGTTTGAAACACTGTTAGAATTAAGTTCAAATCAGCTTGCACTACAAAGTGGTTGTTACGTCGGTCACTGCGGGCCGAATAGTGCGAAATGAGTGGTTTTTTGCGATTTACAAAAAATCTGTTGATTGGACTAAAAAAATAAAACACTATCATGCTAATATGTTGCTTGTAGAATTATTTGCCAAAAAATCAGAATGATCGCATGTATTTTAGTATGGTTTTTACTCGTTAAAAGAAATTCTTAGAGATAAGTTCGTGATTTTTTTCCATCGAGTCAAATTAGTTGTATTATGTTTTCAAAACACTATCATACTAGCATATATCCTGAAGGATATCATATATTTTTCTGGTTTTGTTTATTCCAGTGAATCATATGCTTTTTTGCATTATAAAACTCGCGTTTTGCTCCTGTAGTCGCCTTAAGTCCCATGAAGTAGGGGGCTAGCCTATTGCCATCAACCGGGAACAAAACCAGACGTCGTAGCTGCCACTTCGAACTTCCTGGTGGAAACACTCAATAATACTTTGTCTAACCTGGAAAGCCAACTCAGGACTTCATGCTCGCTTCCGACTACTATTTATCATTAATGCTCTGCTCTCACTGGTCGTAGCGTGATGTTATATAGCCTATAGCCATCCTCGATGAATGGGCTATCAGACACTTAAAAAAAAAACAATTCTAACCAGAAATTCCCGAGATTAGCGCGTTCAACCATATAAACAAACTCTTCAGCTTTATAATATTAGTATAGATTATGATGGAATACGAGTAGATTTAGGCTGGTAAGCTAGATCGCTAGGCGTGCTAACTATTTTGACCGCAGCAGCCATGCTTGAGCAATTCGGAGCTTAATCAGATAAGCTGCCGTGTGTTATCTGCCCAAGTTGATCAGTAAGCTAACTTAGATCAATTATTCGATATTGTTAATTAGATACTGTTGTTTAGAAATGCGAAAGGTTGGTGATTAATGTTTTGGAAGGCAGTACTGTTAAAAAAAGCTTGTTTCAAGCTATAAAGGGTGTTAATAGACCCCGAAGCCGAAAGGCACTTGTTGTGATTTTTGTGACCATTTTTGCCAACACAATCCGTCTTTATAGAATGCAAGCATAATTTCCATCAATACAGATTTAAACACATACTACACTTCACTATGCAATTCGGTCGTGTTACAGTTTCAGATTAGGCTAGAACTAGATATCTAGCGCGCAGTGCCTAGACAATAGCAGAAGGCGTGGTGAGCTAACTCAGGTGTGAGGTGGTTATGTAAATATGTGGTCATTTTCGTGAGATATTATGATTGTTGTGAGTTATGGTGTGATTGAGAACGAGTGTAAAGTTGATATATTATGTACACGTACAGACGGAACAGCAAGCTACCCGAAACTGTCAATCCCAATCAACCTTGAACCTAATACTTTAGCGATAAAGTTGAAAATCTAATAGGATGCTCCAGGGTAGCCCGCAAAATTCAAATTTTCTTACGTTTTTTGTTGTGTTCAGTGTCAGGTTGTATGTTGATTAAAATATGGTTCGCGGCTGTAACAAGTATGTAGTTATAGAATTATAATCATCAAAATCATCAATACAACCCTCCAAGCGCATAAAGGTGCAGGAATGAGTTTGACCTTGAAAAAGTAATTCCTGCACCTTTATGAGCTTACAACGCTACAAGGATCCTCTGGCGTTCAAATATTGGGGCAATAATTAAATAAAAGAAACCTCTTTATAATTACTTACTTAAGTTTAATAAATAGTAGTAAATATGGTAATTTAAAATTAGGTAGGGAAACAATCACGAATTATTCGCAACTGCAGTAATTTCACTCAACTTGCTCGAAGTACACTGTTGCTTCAATGTCTGAGCCGTCCATTCTGATTGACTGTAAATAAATAAAATTAAATAATACATTACCTAAAACTGAAGAAATGATGCAGAATCTGAGAGCATCTTAATAGAAAATGATCCCGTTAAGTTAGTACTGCGAAGCTTTTTTAATGAGGATTTAATTTACAGAAATAACATTTTGACAACTAATGAGGTTGCAATTGCATTCAATTAGTTGTTCAAATACAGGCTGATTTAGCAAAAAAAAAGTGCCAAACCGTTTTCTTGAAAAAAATAAAACTTATATGGCATTTCAATTTTTTTTTGACCTTATAGCACCAGTATGTTAAATTGCATGGTTGCATACGAGACGATCACTTGAACAACTTAAAGGTTTTATTACAGTTTTTTTTTTTTACTTTAAATGTACTTTAATTTTGTATTCTTGAGCAACAGCCTAGAATATTTTTATGCTTTTCATGGAAAACTTACGACTGATAAGTGTAAAAGCAGAAGATGCCGCGCCGACCATAAATGAATTGGGGTATGAGCAAAATAATGAACATTTTATTATTTTCATAGAAAACTTACGACTGACAGAGAAGTCTAAAAACAGAATTTAAGATGCCGCGCCAACCACACATGAAATTGGGGTACCGTAAGAGCAAGAGAATGATGAATAGACGACTTACCATCTTGGCACCATTGTCACCGAACTCTCTCCTGAAGTATGCAACCCTGCCACCTCCTTTCGGGACGATCACTTGTTTTAATACATGGTCATTCTCCAATGTGTATGTGAGCCTAACCTGAAAAAACACAAGGGTTCATTTAGTCATCATAGATAAAAAGATCAAAAGTCCAATCTCGTCGTGTTTATGAGTAGTTGAATTGGACATCTTTTTGGCTACAGCTGACATTCCCTACTAAAATAATAAGTCAGTTTTATGTGTTCTCGTTACATTTTTCTTTGAATAGTGTAGTATTTACCAGACTACGACGAAGCCAAAATTAAGGGTTATGATTTTAGCAGTACTATGTATGTTTGTATTTACGTATGTTCCCCCGTAGCGCCTTAACTATGCATCCGATTTTGATGAATAAGGTGTCAATCGATTCGTTATTATGGCCTGAGTAACATAAGCTATATTTTAAGCGACTTCAACAATAGGAGGAGTGGATTTTGCCATCTTAACCCTGAATTTAATTAGAGCGTGATTTTTTTTTGACTGTGGACACTTTTAACGTGCACATCTTGCTACATTGTTCTCACAGAATATACCATCTCAACATGAATTATGTAACCAAGATTTTGTAACAATATTTTGTCCATGGAGTTTCTTGCCCGTTCTTCTCCATATAGATCTACGCTAGGGAATGGGCAACTACAGCACTTTCACAGTTTTTATGTCTTGTGACCGGGACTGTAGCTACATTTACTTTTCATCTTTGTTTCGACAATTCAAAAGTGCCTTTAACTGGCCTACTTGAAATAAATGCTTTGATTTTGATTTCGGTGGTCCAGTTTTTTAGTTGTAGTATACGCTATACCACACAAAATTCTTCTTTTAAGATATAATTCTATCTACCTATTCAAGTAGGTATTTGGTAAGCAGGTGACGTTTATTAAAACACGTCATTTACTCTACAGTGACCTCGCTCATCTCCGCTTACTCTCTTCGCTAAAATTTCCAGACACACTAAAACTGCTGTTACTGCTGTGGCAGGCTTTTGCTACAGTTACCTTAGATCCGTCCCTCCTCTCCATCTCAGTCTCCTCTCCCAGCTTGAAGTCATGACTCATGGTGCCGTTCTGCATCTGCAGCGTGAAGTTGAACGTGTTCTCATCCTTGCGCGTGAACGAGAATATCGGCGCGTTGCTTGTCAGCATGGTGATTAGTTGCCGGTTTGAATCTAGAAATGAATAGGTCCATGCTTTTATTATTACAGCATCATGCCTGCAATCGCTGGCGGGTTAGGCAGAGGTGTTGGTTGGTAGGGATACCCACATTTCCCTACAACTGCTTATTGCCATTGAAGCACAAATCCTGACATCACATTGAATAAAAAGAAGAATCGCAGCAAACAGCTAGGCTTAGACAATTGGCAATTGCCTTCGTAGAGCTTGACATTTCTACTAATATTGTCAACGGGATTGACATCAGCCTTATAGTAGTAATGAGTCATCATCATTATCATTCTCCTGCCCAGTGAGCTCGTACTTACCTAATGAGTGAAAGTGACTTTTCTGAACGACATCAAGGAAAGTCACTACCTCAGCCCCTGAGGTACGTAAGTTGAACTCTTTCTAAAATGTTGGATTTTATAATTTTACTAAACAGTTGAATGTTATCCCATTTTTTTATTTTGCACCAAGTTACATCAGTGGAAATGCATTGATGTGTGGCGCGCGTAAATTGCCTTCTAAGGGTTCTTACAGACGAGCGGCACCTTGCCAACTGCAGATAAACTGCAGCCGTCGCCACCTGTCGACGGCTGCCGTCGACGCTTGCAGTTGTGGTGTCGGCGGCTGCTGGCGGCGCGTCGACGGCAGCCATCGACAGATGGCGACGCTGCCGGCTGCATTTTATCTGCCGTTGGCAACATGCCGCTCATCTGTAAGAACCCTAAGCGGAATCTAGAGGAGGTTATAGCGATATTGTTTTTTCAAAAATCCAATGATGCAGTTTTATTTTTCATCAAAATCGGGCTCGAGAACCCTCTGACTATTTTTGCTATTCTTCATAGTTTTGGCCCGGTTAGTTCACGCCCACTTGAAAAACCGTCGCGAAAAGGTAACCACGTGCTAAATACATCATTCTGAGCCCCCCACTTAGAAAAACAAAACAAAAAAAAAACAAAAAAAAGAAATTTTCGTGTCGGAGTCCTTTCCACCCTGCATTTTTGAGGTTTATAAATGTTGAAATGGAAACCACTCGGTAAGTTCTTCGGCTCTTTTTCACGAACGTATTTCTACATACAAGACTTACTTATCTTTCATTTGCCGTTCGGTTGTGCCGAAACAGAAAATAATTCAGCAGCTGGTAGAGAAATGCGGAGTCATTGATCGACCGATACGATATTAAAAAAGTAAATAGTACAATCTTCATTGATGTAATTCGTTATCTAAATGATTATTTTCATATCGATAGATTAGAGTCGTAAGTACTTACTTAGAAGTTAAGTGGGGTAAATATACAAAGCCCATAAGTACTACACCATGTTTTATAACGTGAACAAATGTTAGGTAGATTTTAGGAAGGAAAATTCAATGATTTTAGTCACCTTACCGTTAAAATGTCACAGAGAATAGAACTGAAAGCACTGTTCCTACCCAACTTAACAAGAAAACAACTTTTGCCTCACAAATGAATAGTTAAAAAAAAAATTATCCTTAAGCACCGACTACCGAGTGGTCTCCGACTCTCCATTACCAACATAAGCATATAATTCAAGAACAGAACACAATAATCACAAGAATTGCACGGCACACGTGCGCCTAAGCACATTCTTCATTCACACACGAAAACTGTAACAAAAAAATCACTCACTAGTCGCCATTACTAACTCTTCGACATTTTCAGAACGTATTCTTCTGTATTTTTTCCCGGAGAACGACATTTTACAAGTTTTTTTTAAAGTGAAGTGTTAAAATAATATATTTTTCCGTTTATATCGAGATAGGTCGCGTATTTGCGCTGTCACCGCGATAAGATTTGACGTTAGATTGTCGTATCATCGTTGCTGTGTATTTTATCCATTATTGGATTAATTGACTTCGTGGTTTTATGAAATGTTCATGTTATCCGCGCCTCAGTCCGCGTTGTAGTCGGGAAACAGCGCAACTATTCTTCATTCATAAGTTCATAACATTCATTCTGAAACAGTTCTAAAAGACATTATTGTTTACAAAATACGGTAGCGAGTAGCGATACGGTACCTAGAACTGTCTCACGGGGCGCCTGTGAGCGAAATACATGTGAATTAGCTAAATAACAAAAAAGCGCATTGTTATTAGTCCTATATAGAGTATATATCAATATTATCATCACGAATTGTATCAACAGTTAATCCTACCTCTCTGACTGTAGTATACGAGTATATCAAGGAAATGGAAAACTACGTGGAAACCATTTCCAGACTGTACAATTTCTGCCGTAAAGTGAGTCCGCCGTAAAGCGAATCTGTCTTAAAGCGAATCTCTTCGAAAACGAGCAAGGGAGTAATTTTATCTCATAACTGCTTCAATATCAGAGCCTTCACAGAACCCCGAAACCAAGATAAAATATCTTATGTGCCTGTAATGAGACCGGCAACCATACCGTTCCAACAAAACGGAGTCGTAAGTACCTACTACGTGAAGGTAGACTGGCTCGTTGGTCGCAACCCCGACTGCTAAGTATCAGGTAATGGGCTCGATTCAAATTGTTTTAGCAGCCACGGACTTGTGCCTGGCTGATGGCAATAGGCTCGCCCCCTATGACTTGGGCCTTGAACATCACTGGCGAAATGTGGGTGTACTATTAGGTACACCTTCGTCTAACCCTTCGGGCATTACAGGCGTGATGCAAAATGCATGTATCGAACGGCAAGCGCGACGACGAGTTCGATGAACTTTGTCGCTAGGCAGGTAGTGAACAGCTGATTTCAGGCGTCGTTCCCTAGAGTATTAATCATCAACATCCATTGTTTTTTTTTTTTGTTTTAGCCGTATTATTTACATACATCATACATGGAATACTTCGTACGGGGAATGTAATTTTTCATTTAAATAAAGAAATAGAAACTGAAAAAACTATCAAAAACAATGATTTTCTGAGAAATATTCCGCTGGTATTCCATTGGTATTCCATTGGCCAGATTCATTATAAGGATCTGAATGCTCAAAACGGTGAAGGAAAACATCGTGAGGAAACCGGCATGTCCTAGAACCAAAAAATTCGAAGACATGTGACATGTACCAATCCGCACTGGGCCCGCGTGGTGGATTATAGCCCATTCCCTCTCATAGAGAGGAGGCCTGTGTCCCAGCAGTGGGAACATTAATAGACTGATGATGATGATGAATGCACCCTGTCAGTTTGCGGAGGCTGTCCCTTACACCCTGTATTAGGAAATTCGGCGGCTTGTCTAAATGAAATTGGTCGCCATTACCGAAACCGGTGCGGAGCACTATGGCTAATTTATACATATTCTATCTATTATTTCTCTAGTCTTGACTGAATACATAACAATACAGTTGCATAAATACTTACTTAATAAAGTTGTTACGTATCGCATAGTTATCGCAAATACAATGGATCTGTTATTCTTGACAGCTGTCTGGCAATTTATTATTATGAGATGAAACGTAAGCTGAGTATCGAATGCCGGGGTTGCGGGACTGTTCAAAAGAGATACCGTGGCCCTGGAACACAAAGGGATATGAAGGAACATGGATGGGTTTTAGTCAGTAAAAGTCTGACACTCCCTCCTGCTCCGCCCAGAGCGGGAGGAGTCATTTGATGATTTGCCCAACCAAAGAAAAAAAAAAGCTGGGTACCGTAATCCATTCTGCATATTATTAAGGTATAGTTAGTTGTTACGTTGTGTTATTGTGAACGTATGTTAGGATTGGGAATATGTTCCTAATTTCTTTTTTTTTATTCATAATCGATCAGTAAGACACCACTCAAATATGAATTGGATGAAAAAAAAAACCAGGCAAATGCGAGACTGCGAGCTGAACTCGCGTACCGAGGGTTCCATATAAACTTATAGGTATTTTATTAAGTATTCAACTACATATTTGCGGTTTTCAGTTTTTTTTTCTTTACATGTGCTGTAAGACATTGCTTCCTGCCTTTCATGATTCTAGGTCAATGGAAAGTACACTTATATGTAGGTTTTGATTCCTAATTATTTAATTTTATTGTATGTCCAAATTCATTTAAATCTACACATATTTAAATATAAAAGAAAAACTTATAAAAATATTTTTATTGTATGTTATTATTGAGTAAAATTCATTAATATCAGCACACCTTGAATTTTACGGTTTCCCTGTAAATAATTAATCAGTGACAGATTATAAGACATTCCATGAGATTTATTTAATGGCATGCTTCATCAAAAGGAAATCATTACTCAAAGGATTATCTGGCGTATATTTTACGATGGTTCAATTTATGTGGGTTACCAACATCACTACCTGTGTCTGAGCCAACGAAAATTGTGTATTTTTTTCGATAAAAATGAAGATACCCCGTGTAAAATGTTATTATTAAAAAATATATGTATATAATATTGTTGAACGCAAACTTAAGCATACATACCTGGATTAACACATAGGATACTTTTTATCCCGGTAATATGATCCCATGGGACAATTATTCGATCTCCACGCGGGCGAAGCCGCGGACATAGGCTAGTATTTTCATACAATAGAATTTCCATGGAGTGTCTTTTATACTCAAACTCAAATTATTTATTTCAATTAGACCATTACGGCACTTTTGAATGTCGAAAACACAAAAGAGCAAAGCTACAGTCACTGTCACAAGGCATAATAACTTGAGAAAGTACTGTAGTTGCCCATTCCCTAACGTAGATCTCTATGGAGAAGAACGGGCAAGAAACTCCATGGACACTCTTTTAAATCAAAATATTGTTACAAAATCTTGGTTACATCATTCATGTTGAGACATACATATATGTGAGAACTATGTAGAAAGACGTGCACATTAAGAGTGTCCAGAGTAAAATAATAAATCAAAAATCTATATATACATATAATAAAATCGTTGAGACCAAAAAATCTGTACATTGAAGATTAAAAAAAAAAACCAGCCAGGGTGACTTAAAATAAGTAACTGAACATATTAAAACCATTTAAAAAATTTTTGTTTGTTTGTTTGTTTGACCGCGCATCACGTGAAAACTACTGAACCGATATTGTTGAAATGTTCACAAATCTATTTAAATACATTCAGAATAACATTTAGGCTATAGAAATTTTGGATTTTTTTGGAAACAGGGGGTGAAAAGGGGGGGCTTAAGTTTGTATGAAAAATGAATTTTAGATTGTTCTAGAATCATGAAACTCAGAATAAATACTTATTAATAAAAATAAACAAATACCTGTTTTAGCATTTTTTTTAAATCTCACCCAGAGACGCAAAAAATAGGGTTTTGTGTTTAAAATTAATAAACTTCAAACACCTATACAATCAAAACCAATAAAGTCTAACCTTCTAAAGTTGCTACATATACTTCGTATCTAATACAGGTAAATATAATTTCTCAGTTTACTTGAAATTTGATTTTTGAGGTGAATACCTACGCACAAAATAGCGGAACTCAAGAAAATCAGCTTTCCTCGGTTTAAGTAGTTGGTACGAAATGTTTGTGCGCGCATCACGTCAAAACTACTGCATAGATTTCTTTAAAGGCTTCTTCAATATTTAGGCTATATATTATCACGCTACTTCCTTAAGGGGGGGAGGCAATTTAACATTATATCCGTATACTTCAATTGTTTGACGTTTCAGTCATGACGTAAGTACATGAGAACGGCTATTTGTTGCTTATGTCAACGAAATAAATAGCCTAGCGGTTTTATGATCGCCCTGCAAACTACGGGGTTGCATGTTCAAACCCGCATCATAAGTTTAACTTTTTGTGATTTGTTAATATTTTTTTTTGATGCTGTTAGATTGCCTATATTTCTTTTTGTATTTAAATTGACGAAAAAATAAGAAATATAGAAATGCAAATTTCTATATTTCTTATTTTTTCGTGATTTTTTTTCCAAAAAGTAATAGAGAAGTATGGAAGAAGAATACAATCATGCTGCGCCGACCCCAAATAAATTGAGACAAGGAGCAGGAGTATGATGATGATTTCTCCAAAAAGTAGTATAGCGAACGGAAGCCTGATAAATTCACGTGTTCTTGACGTGCAAGAACTGGGCGGTGCTATTCGCAATAATCAATAATCCATACGCAGTTTACGTAGATTATATTTACAGCTATATTGTTATTGGCCTCATTCCATGCATCTTGGTGAGAATTTAAGACCTGCCGTCCAGGCAGGTCTTAAATTGTCCTCGAAGGTCTGACGGTGGAGACGGAAGGCAGTTGCAAGAGGTCATAAAGAGTTTACAGCATCTATATCGTGTTTGGGCTCATTTTATGCACCTTGATGAGAACTTTCGACGTAGATGGAGTATGGCTGTCATCAAGTGTCTAAGGATGATAACGTAAGGAGGAGGAGGAGGCTGAGGAGGCTGGCGAGGGAAACCCTTATTTATAAAAACAGAATATTTTAGCGATTAATGAAAATATTTCAGAGAAATTAAATTGTTACCTACTTGATTCTATACTATGCCTAATATTATAAAGCTGAAGTGTTTGTTTGGTTGGTTGAACACGCTAATTTCAGGAACTACTGGTTCGAGTTGAAAGTATCTATTAGTGTTGGATAGCCCATTTATCGGAGAAGGCAACAACGAACAACAACGTTGCAACGTTTATATACCATCACGCTACAATCAATAGGAGCAGAGCATCAATGAAAAATGTTGCAAAAAATGGAAAAAAATATTGCTTTTGAGATCTTTCGTTGCGTGCGCTGCGTAAACGGTTAAAGTTACGCAACAATCGTGTATGACGGAATTGTTCCTCTTAAAAAGTTCTATAAAAAGTCCGTGATAGCATTATTATGTCTATCTTTTAAGGGTGTCTCACACTCTCTCTAACCATCTCTCTGTCTCTCTTATATGACGCAGACGAAGTTGCGCGGGTCAGCTAGTTTAAAAATAAAGTAATTAAAATGAACGAACCGTGGCAGCCAAGAGATGACCAGTCTCAACTGACAGCGCCCGTTCACGAACATAATATATGTATAACATATACTTCTCCATAGAGTTATTCATGTTTCGGAATGAAAACTAGCTTCCTCTTATAGTTTTTGATCGAGTCCTTGGCACATCAAAAGTGCTAGTACTATCATTAACACTGAAAACTGAGATATTTCATGTTTACTATTTGCTTTTTTTTGGTATTTATTTGTGTTAGTGACCATGTCATTTTGGAAACTTATATCGCCTGTTACTAGGTTATTTAAAAAAAAAAAACGAATTTGATTGCCACTACATATCCCACTATATTGTGACAATATAGGATTAGCTGGGCCTACTGCTTCTGCCTAATAACCGCATCAAAAATACAACTAAATTTGATAAATTTGATCTATTTTTTTTCGACCAACCGTGTTTTTCACCTGTAGTGTTTTTAGTTTAAGTCTTTGCATATCCACCCAATAGGTTTAACCCAATAAACATCTTAAGTATGTACAGCAGTGACCAATAAAAATGGCCAGTGCCAAGCTTGTTTATTATCATTATAAATGATCGATCAAATATTTTAATGACTCACACCAACAAACAAGGAAACTTCCGGATTTTATTGTTTCTAGGTTTACTTAATTAATATGATTAAGATCCTTGTGCTGAGTGGTTAACAATTAATAGAGCTTGTTGTCACAGCGAATGAATGTTTATTTAGGAATTCAATTAACGATTTAAAGCTATTAAAGCTCTACGCTGCGGATGAATTTCTTCCGCATCAGGTCAACAGAAGCTAGGCTTTCTCTGATAAGACGTTTCAGCAGAACTTACAATTATTTTTATCATTATCAGCATAAAACAGAGCAATATACTACTGAATCCTGATTCAGAACAAGTCGTCTTCCCATTGCAGGGCTTGTGAATCGTGATCTTTTGTTTTTTGATGACGAGTGGGAACAGTGAGGAGTCGGGCATAACTCATTCTATGCATAATTATGGAATTCGGCTCTGTTTTTCTTCTTAGTAATGACGTATTTTATTTATTTATTTATTAAAACTTTATGCACAAGTAAAAATTGTACAAAGGCGGACTTAATGCCTTGGCCATTTTCTACCAGTCTACCATAGGCTGATGCAGAGATAATACACAGTAGGTGCAATAACAAAAAAAAAAGACTAGAAAATATTAATGTCTAAAACATATATAAGAATAAATACAAATATACATACATATTACAAAATATATAAAATTAAGAGAGATAAACAAGAAAAACTTTAACAACTTAGTTTTGAGACGAAACTGCCAACTTATTGTGAATATGCTCTCGAGCCTTGACTTTGAAAGTGAACCGACTAGTCAACGTCCTGATACTCTGGGGGAGCGCAATCCAAAGGAAGACCGCCTGGACAAAGAAGGAGGATTTTATAAAGCCAGATCGGTGAGAAGGACAGCGTAGAAGACAATAATTGGAGGACCGAAGGTTTTTGCTGTGCGCAATGCATAAATATTGAAAATGAGAAGTGAGATGAGAAGGAGAAGTGGGTTTGTGAAAAAGAGAAAACAGAGTTGTCAAAGCCTTAACAGCAAACGATGTGCAGAAACATGATCATACGGAGTTTGAAGAGGAATCGAATGCAGTAATTATGAAATCGGTCAAGTTTATTGAGGAGTATTTTAAGCTCTAGCTTCTTTTCACGTAGTAAATCTTCTAAAGCAAGACTCACCTTAGGCTGGTTTTTGTATTTTACCGTTAAATGTAGCAAAAATAGATTTAATTATTATAATTTTTTGCTATATTTTGACAAATTTTCTATAGATGCAAACCTTAGAGCTAATTAATGTAGTGTCAAATAATGATTGTACAACTAGATCGGCATATAAAAGCCATAGTACGCTGTGCGAAACGGTGCGGGTCGCTAGTCTACGACATACAATCTTTCAGCACTACATCAAGTTATGGCAATCAGCTGTAAAATGCAGTTAAAGTTAGTTATAGCATTGAGCTAGTACTAGTAGTAATAGCTCAATGAGTAAATATAGCAATATTTTATAAACCCTATTTACTTCAAAGCGGTAAGATCATAGAGATACCTTCATACACCGATATCCTGTTCTTTTTTGCAACAATTTAGATCACATAGTGACATAATAGTTTAGTTGTAGTATGTCAGATATTGTGGAACATTATCGCATTGCTTGACGTCGTCACGGTAATGTCAGGGTTATTGATATGATCGGAGCGGAACCGATGTTGTATGGCGTTCCTTTTTTAAATGTTGTTTTCTTTTTTGTCCATGGTTTTAGAAGATTGTATAGACACGATTCTGTAAATGATTCTTTCTTTTTTTGAATTTGACTAGTCAGCAACGACTATAGAAATACTGTGCAGAAAATGAGACCGAAATCTACACACATTATAGCAGGTATTTTGGCTATAACGTTATTATGACGTACGTCATTATAATGTCAAACGCATAATATCAAAATTACAAAAGCTTCAAGTTATAGACGAAAATATGTATAAGCCAAAGAAAAATCGTACATGTAGGTTTAGCTCTCGGCGTATGTAAGTATTTTACCAACGTTTCCAGTATCAAAAACTACGATTAATAAGGAAAATGCTGTAGAAACTGAACCGGATCCAAAATCTGATGATGACGTTTAAAACTGACAGTGATGAAAATATCAAAAAACACAAGCCAAGGAAACTGACTCACACATATTTACTAGATTTATTTAACGCAAGACCATAAATTACAGCAGCTTTACTAGCTTTTTGTGGTAACCTATGTAATTTCCGACATATTAATCAGAAGTCAATTTAATCTAGACTTAGTTTCTTGTGACTAATTCTATAACACTTATAGTAGTAGTTAGACAGCAGTAGATAAAGGTTTTGTGATGGTGCTGCAGTTCTGAAGCTCGTGCAAAACCTAAAAAAACAAAAAGAAACTGCCATTCCGAACGCGTCGTATTTTTTCGTGAATTCGAATTATAAACCCAACGAATATTTGCCAGATAGTATTGCTGGGTTCAGGTTTGGTATAGATGTGGGGGGAGTACATAATAGGCACATGACATATTTCTGCCTTGTTTGAGGAATGGCATTGCATTTGTGATGACCTTTGCTGGAATTGCTAGTCCCTCCGTAGGTGCCGTAGCTTGACCGCTGAAACTAATTAGTTTTTTTTTTACCAGCCTACATTGTGTCCCACTGCTGGGCAAAGGCCTCCTCTTTCTCCTGCCATACCTCTCGATCCTGTGCGATCTCTAGCCATGTTTGCACCGCAAACATGATCAGATCGTCACGCCACCTTCGCTGACGCCGACCTCGGCGGGGCTATCCTTCCTCAGGCGTCCAGTGCTTAGAGTATATATGTTCTGTGGTCCAGCTAGTGTGTGACGATCTTGGCCCATCTCTCCGGGTGCATTCGTGCCACAAGTGGCCTGCCCACTCCCACTTCAGCCTGGCTGTTTTTTCTCCAACATCATTATTAATCAGGTCTAAAAAACTAGCGGTGTAAAATCAGCGAAATTAAAAAAAAAAACACCGAAATTTGTTGCTTTTTTGTTGCTAATTAGTTGCTAAAAAAATTTTTTTTTAGCTCCAACCGATCGTGAAAAATCGGCATTAACGCTAACTTTTCATTAAGATAGCGTGGAAATCACTGGATGTGGAATGATCGATCAAACGAATAGCGGTCAATTTGTTGCTAATTTGTTGCTGAAAGATGCTAAAGAAAAAAAAAAATTGTTTTTTTTTCCAATATAAATAATGTCCACGCCAGCTTAACTCTCGAGTTTTCCGTGAAAAAGCTGAATGAAAATTTGTTGCTGCTTTTACTACATCTTGTCCGAGTTCAGAGAGTCAGCAACAAAAAAAAAAATGGGAAGTCAAGAAAGTTGGAGATCGGTTTACGAAAAAACTGGCCACGCCAGCTTAACTCTCGACTTTTCCGTGGAAAAACTATAGTGAAAAATTGTTGCTGCTCATACTGCAGCTAGTCTGAGTACAAAGAGCCAGCAACAAAATAAAAATCGAAAGTCGGATTAGTTTGGAGATCGGTTTATGAAACAACCGGCCACGCCAGCTTAACTCTCGACTTTTCCGTAAAAAACCTATTGTAAAAATTTGTTGCTGCTCATACTGCAGCTAGTCTGAGTACAAAGAGCCAGCAACAAAATAAAAATCGAAATTCTGATTAGTTTGGAGATCGGTTTACAAATAAACCGGCCACGCCAGCTTAACTCTCGACTTTTCCGTAGAAAAACTGTAGTGAAAAATTGTTGCTTGCTGCTCATAACTCAGCTTGTTTTAGCATAGAGTCAGCAACAAATTAGAAACGAAAGTTGGATTAGGTTGGAGATCGCTTTACGGAAAAACCGGATTGTCTTCTCACGAGGGAACTCCTCAACGGTAAATATTGAATGATTACCTACGACAAAACTAAAAATTTATAAAATTATTAATTAAAAAACCTTTTTAAAATATCTTAAAAAACTTTTATAAAAATGCACTGAAAAGAAGAAAATAAACCTTTTAGTAAATGAAAACGAAAAGCTTTCATAAAAGCTTGTCCCGACTTGGGGTCGGCTTCCAGTCTAATCGGATGCAGCTGAATACCAGTATTTTTACCCACGACGGAACGGAGACGGTATATGCGTTTGGGGTGAGAGGATGTTTGTTTGTGCAAATTCATGTTTGTCATTTTTCTCCAAATTTACTAATCCGATTTTGATGCTCTCTAAAAAGTTTAAAAAGCAAAGTTATAAATTTTGATAAACCCACGACGGTTAAAAAGTAATTGTAAAAGGATAAAGATAAAAAAAAAAAAACAACTTAATAAAAAACCCACGAATATCCGTCGGGGGCTGCCATCACTATTTTAAATTTCATCGTAAATAAAAATAAGTATAATCATCATCTTCTAAAGGTGGGCCCCACTGTAGGGGCACGGCCTGCCCATTCAGGGTGTAAGTATAGCGCTAAAAATCTCCAATTATTCAAGTTACTATAAAACTGCAAAACGAGTTCATTTCATGGCAGCCCCCGACGGATATTCTTGGGTTTTTTATTAAGTTTTTTTTTTAAATTTATTTTATTCTTTTACAATTACTTTTTAACCGTGGTGGGTTTTTCAAAATTTTCAATTTTGCTTTTTTGGCTACTTTATATGCATACCGATCTCCAACTTTTCTTGACTTCCGGTTCTTATTTTGTTGCTGACTCTTTGTAATCAGACTAGATACAGTATGAGTAGCAACAAATGTTCACTATAGTTTTTCCACGGAAAACTCAAGAGTTAAACTGGCATGACCGGTTTTTTTTCTAAACCGATCTCCAAACTAATCCGACTTTCGGTTTCTATTTTGTTGCTGACTTTTGTATTCAGACTAGCTACAGTATGAGCAGCAACAAATTTTTACTATAGATTTTCCAAGAAAAGTCGAAAGTTAAGCTGGCGTGGCCGGTTTTTACGTAAACCGATCTCCAACTTTCTTGACTTCCCATTTTTTTTTTGTTGCTGACGCTCTGAACTCGGACAAGATGTAGTAAAAGCAGCAACAAATTTTCATTCAGCTTTTTCACGGAAAACCTGAGAGTTAAGTTGGCGTGGACATTATTTATTTTGGCGTAATAAAAAAACAAACAAATTTAAATTTTTCTCTTTAGCATCTTTCAGCAACAAATAAGCAACAAATTGACCCCTATTCGCTTGATCGATCATTCCACATCCAGTGATTTCCACGCTATCTTAATGAAAAGTTAGCGTTAATGCCGATTTTTCACAATCGATAGGAGCTAAAAAAAAATTTTTTTAGCAACTAATTAGCAACAAAAAAGCAACAAATTTCGGTGTTTTTTTTATTTTAATTTCGCTGATTTTACACCGCCAGTTTTTTAGACCTTTATTAATCAGTATATTTAAAAAAAAAAACAATATGATTACAATAACATCTTGTTAGGTTAGATCTTATGTGAGATACTGACCTTTGTCGGTATCTTTATACAAAACGTACCTTATTTTAAACAATGGACGAAGATCGTACGAAAATCGGCGTAGTTGTTCTCAAGTTATAAGGAAACATGACATACAAACACAATGGCAACACGTGTACTGTTTTCTGTGAATCTATTGTAATTTATGTCTGTAATAAACTATGGTAACTGACCGTTCTGATCGTATCTAATTATTTTATAAGCTTTTATTTAAATTGCCTTGTTAATTGGTTATTATTCTATCCAACTTAGGGCGGTGCGTTTTTGTGTCGCCTGCATACAAATGACTTCGAAAATCCCAATACCTGTATATTATTAAATGTAATATATGTGTGTCCTTACAGCGTATCTGTTTGTTGTGAACATTAATAATACGTACCTGTCTATTCATTATTTGACATAAATCTCAATCAAAACAAACGAGCTTTCCTGAATAGTGAAAAAGTGTATCAGTTTTCAGGAATGCTTATTGTCTTGATTTCAGTTAATTTTCAGAAGCACTAAGCTATGGCTTGGTTAAAAAGATTTACCTTCCTAATTGTTACTGCTGTTGATTATGTAATTATTAGTTGTAATCATAAGTTATGATTCATCACTCATCTGCAGTCTGAAGTATCAGCGAGATTTACTGATAAACCTGGTATTACTGTGACGCAATGTGACAGCAACCTGAGACATCCTTTGCCTTTGTTTAGGACGTTGCATCTAATTAAGTAAGTCTTGGTATGACGTTGTGAGTACTTCATTATGACTTTGCATGATCCTCGCTGGACTGTAAGAACAATGATAGTTTATTATTTACTTGTCCGTGTGAATAATCACTACGTAGGTAATAGCGTTTAAAACAATTCAATTATTTAAAAGCCATTTATATCTCTTATCACATATAGTAGTCATAGTAGCGGACAGCGTGCAACGAGAAGATTTATTCATTCTCCTGACAGCTTCTTAAGTTTAGCCTCCATCAGTCATTGTAATGTGACACATGACGGCATACCAGTGACGAATGAAATGTAACAGCATTTCTGTGGTCGCGGCCGGTGCGGCGGTCCCCGGGTGACGGTGAGCGCGCGACCTTGCGCCTAACCACCACCGCCGGGCGGGGGCGCCTATGACTGCGGCCGGTCCGCGCCACTCCGCCACTCGTACTGTGCTAACGATACGACCAACGCGCTCCCAAACTTATAATTCGAATTTTCAAAATACGACGCGTTCGGAATGACAGTTTGATTTTTTTAAATCATGTGGCTCTGGTTCGTACTGTGCGCCGCGGCCGCGGTGCTGAGCCGCGTGGAGAGTGCCGGCGCCGGCGCCGCCCGCCTCGTCTGCTACGTGGAAAGCGCGCGCGCGAGCGACGGATTTTCCGAGTGCACACATCTCGTTTACGCGGGCGACGCGAGAGGAGACAAGCTCGACGCTTTACTGAAGGACTACAGAAAGAACAACCCCCGACTGAAAATTATACTTAGAGTATCTGAGGTTGATAAGGTAAGGACTTTACGAAATGTTTCTCTACAGTTTTCCGCCTTCAAAAACACGTTGTCATTAAAAATCTTCCAACGTTCGTAAACGTTTAAGTATTACATAAAGGTAATTACTTTTTACCGATTCGTTAAATACGCTTCCGACTGGTCTCGCCCATACTGATGAGCTCAAATGTATTCTTTTGTTAGAGGATCCTATTCGCGTGGAAAGTGTACAAGCAGCACTAATTGAGCCGGTACCAAGAGCGCATTGTGTCGTAATCATATGCTAATTGACGGACTTGTTAAGTACGGTTTGGGAAGTGGACCGTACAGACCCTATTCTCAGGGTGGGTTTTTGGGGGTTTTGTTTAGTCTTGAACAATTGTAGAGATTATAAAGTTGTTTGTTATTTATGACTTTTGATTGCACCACTATAGAAAATTGTAATCTAACTTTCGTCTGTTTTCATAAGGGGCTAATTAATTAAATTTAAAGCTACGCAATAAAATCTCTGCTTCACCATAAATTGTTGGCAAAAAACTGAATTCTTTATTTGAATAAAAAATTGGCAATGTCTTTATCCAAAAAAGGCGCGAGCACGTTCTAAATTTAATAGAGGAAAACCATAGACCACGAGCTGTTCGAGCGGAAACTTAAAAAGGTTTTAACACCGGTCTAGATTAGGTGCGGCCACTAAATAATCTATTAGCTTATAGTCGTTCCCACGGTTGATATTACGTACTAGTAATGAATAATAAACGTTGATGACATGATATCATTTTCACGGTACCTGTTTACAATTTGTTTAGTTACTAAGATGACTGAGTCAGATTGGTTTTCTTAAGCGATCTATCATTGTATTGTTCAATTAACAGAAGATTGACGAAGATTCTGTGGCAGACATTTGTCTAGAAGAGGAAATATTTGTATTTTTGTATGTAACGAATAAACTTAAAAACTACTGGACCGATTTCAAAAACTCTTTTGCCCTCAGAAAGCTACATTATCACTGAGTAACATAGGCTATAAATTATATTGATATCATGCAAATTAGCCGAGCTGTCACAATTTTCGCGGACGAAGTCGCGGGTAAGTGCGTTACATTGAGTTCTACCACAAAACATGATTTTTCACCCCAAAAAAAAAGTCATTTCCCAGCAATATTTTTTGCGTAAAGTTACTTTGATGTACTGAATGCTTGGTTGACGGCTTCGTGATGAGGTGGTTTACACCCTGTATGTACAAAACTTTGAAACCGATTGTCACTTGTCATAGAAGACAAAAATGGAACACGTCTAAGTCTAAACATGACGAAGAATGTGCTCCCTTTTTTTTTTTTTTTTTTTTTTTCGGATGGGAAATCATCAAATGACTTCTCCCGCTCTGGGCTGAGCAGGAGGGAGTGTCAGACTTTTACTGACTAAAACCCATCCATGTTCCTTCATCGCCCTTTGTGTTCCGGGGCCACGGTATCTCTTTCGAATAGTCCCGCAGCCCCGGCAGGCTTCGGTCCTTGCGGACCCCTTCACTGTTGCTGACTCTCTTTGAGGCGCGCGTGGAACACGAACGCGCCGTCGACACGGCCTGTCGTCATGAGACGAACGGACGGCGAGCTAGCCCATAGCTCCCCGTCCACAGGCCCGCGCCTACGGTGGCCGGAAGCCACCACGTGGCCCCCGACGCCCGGGGCGTCTCCCGCGGCGGCCGGGACGAGAGGATCTCTCCCTGTCCTGTTCCGCCACCTCCTTCGCTAGCATGACTGCTTCGCAGAAGGAGGTGACGGCGTCCCATTCCGTCTCGCTCCGGACCATGGATTGAACCAAGGCCGGGAGCGAGAGGTCGCCGCCGCCAATCGCCGTTACGAGGACACGGCGGTGCTCCGCCCAAGCGGGGCACACCTCCACCGTGTGCTCCACCGTGTCCTCCGGTCGATCCTCACAATGGTGACACCCGGGCGTCTCCTCCCGCCCGATTCGGTGCAGGAACTTACCGAAGCATCCGTGTCCGGTAAGAACCTGCGTCAGGCGGAAGGTGAGGACGCCGTGGCGTCTCTCCAGCCACTCCTCAAAGAGGGGACTTATCGCCACTATTGTGGCGTGCCCTGCACGGGGTTGCGATAGTCGCTCTCTCCATGTCGCCATGAGATCCCGCCGGAAGTCCGTCCGCTGAGCGACAATTTGCCGCGGCAGCGGAGTTTCCCCCCGGCGTAGCGCCTCCGCGCGCCACTCATGTAGGCGCGCGAGGACTATTGCCTCCAGATCCCATGGCGGCAATCCGGCAAGGAGGTTCGCCGCCTCGCGGGAGATCGTGCGGTACCCCCGGACCAGCCTTACGGCTACCACCTTCTGGGGCACGTTCAAGTGGTGGGCGGCACGCCGCCTCAATGAACGTGCCCACACCGGGGCCCCGTAAAGGGCCATGGACCGCACGACTCCCGCGTAGAGCCTCCGGCAGGAGGCGTTCGGCCCCCCCAGGTTGGGCAGGAGCCGCCTGAAGGCAGCCCCTGTCCGCTCCAGTCTGGGGGCCAAACGTCGGAAATGCTCCACGAAGTTCCACCGGCTGTCGAGGACAAGTCCCAGGTACTTCAGCGTCGACTCGACGCCGATGGAAACCCCTCCTGCCATCACTGAGGATCCCGGAGGTGGCGCATTCCGAGGCCCATGAAAGCACATGGCCTCGGACTTGTGCAATGCCACCTCGAGACCCAGTTGCCGGATCCTCTCAACGACTATCGCAACCCCGCGTGTCATAACTTCGGCCGCCGCCTCGTGCGACCCCCCCTGTGCGAGCACCAGCGTGTCGTCCGCATAGCAGACCACGCTGACGCCGCTAGGGAGGTCGGCGCGCAGCACCCAGTCGTAACCGATGTTCCACAAGGATGGGCCTAGAACCGATCCCTGCGGAACACCGCACGACATCTCTCGCCGGTTCCAGTCTCCACTGCGACCGGGGTAGATGACGTACCTGTCTGCCAGGTAGTCCCCGACCACACGACGGAGGTAGGTCGGCACCCGGTGATACCGGAGTGCCTCCCTTATGCAGCTCCAGGGCATGGAGTTGAAGGCATTGGCGATGTCGAGAGACACCGCCAAGACAACCCCACCCCGGGACACCGCATCCCCCGTCGTGAGGGCCCTCACGCGCATGATGGCGTCCACCGTAGAGCGCCCCTTGCGGAAACCATACTGGTGTTCCGCAAGGTCCGGCCCCATCCCCGCAAGGTGCTCGGCGAGGCGGTTTGCAATCACCCTTTCAAAGAGCTTGCCCACCTCGTCGAGCAACACCACGGGCCGGTAGGCGGACGGAGAGTCCGCCGGGCGCCCCGGCTTCCGGATGAGGACCAGCTTCCCCGTCTTCCAACGAAGCGGGAACTGGCCTCTCTCCAAACATGCGCTAAAGAGCCCTTCCAGTCGGGGCCCGAGAGCCTCCGAGGCCAGGACCCAGGCTTTGCCAGGCAAGCCGTCGGGTCCCGGGGCGGTATTTTTGGCACCTAGCCTTCGTACCGCCACTCTCAGGTCTACCCCGGTCACTTCAGGAGCGTCGTCGTCGTCACTTTGGTGGTCCGCTTCCGGCACCGCAGCCGGCGGAGCCATAGGCGGGGGCGGGTGTTCCCCTCGCGAGGGGAACAGAGCGCTCACCACGTCCTCCACGAGCTGAGGCCGGAGACTCTGCGTCAGCGGGGGGGCCCAGGTGCGGAGTTTGTCCCGCACCATCTTGTAAGGGCGCCCCCACGGATCTCTGTCGAAAGAATGTGCTCCCTAACTTTAAGGCTTTGCATACAAAACCATGAATGCATATTTAAATAATTATCATTCCGTTTATATATCACCTGATGTCTAAAGTAGGTCGTCGAAGGGATTTCTCGCAACAAAACTTTACAATACAATAAAATAACCCCATAAACATCTTACAACCCTGTCGGCAACATTACACATAATTTATTACACCATCTTACATAATTTACACGCGATTTCGAAGTTTTCGAGAACCTTTGTAAACATTGGTGTTACCAAAATAACTTGATTGTCAAAATAACCTGTCAAGTGATATGGCCGACTTGACCTTACGCAAGTTTCAGTGAAATTATCTCTTGTATGTGGAGCACGGTGTAGTCGGCGGCTCGGTGTTACCAGCATTACGTGGAAACTGGTTGTGAAGTTAAGGTGGCGTCGTACAAGTGACAGAGACAGAAAAAAAATTGGACTTGTTAGTCTCATTTCGTTTTTTTTTTGTCATTCAAAGGCGAAAAGAACCATGCAACACTTTAGTGTTGCATGGTTCTTTTCGCCTTTGAATGACTTTGACAGGAGGGTGCTGTTAATAAGCATTGGTGAAATTGTCCGTGGAAATTGGAGGGCAGCGTTAGTTGTAATTAAGGTCAAACGCCAAAAGATTCGTTAACGATGACGTTTAGTATCGTTTCCTTTCCATCGCTTTTCTTAGTATTATATCAAATTTCAATAAGCAGCAGGATGATTTCCGTTCATTGTGCACAGGTGCCGCAAATCAGATTTTAAAGACTATATTTATAAACGTTGCTTATAAGGTTAACAATTTACTTTCAAACAACTTTTATAAATAAATCTGTAGGTACTCAATTTAGCTACCTAAATGCCTTTTTATTAAAAAACCCGGTATATTTTTGTTTAAATTTATTTCTCGTCACGTTTCTCATTACACGGAAACGTCACCTTAAGCCTCGTACTGGCTGACGAGAGCCATGACGTCATATAAACGAGTGCGTTCTCACGTCCGCGACCTCGGGCAGTAGGCTGCAACTTGCATCTGCTGCTGCAATGATGCATCGATGTTATGAATGATGATCATTTAGAAGTTAAAGTAACTGTGAGCATTGATAAAGTGGATAGATAGACTCAGAACAAGGGATTGACATAAGCTATCGAAAACCTTAATAAACCTTATGTCAATCTTGCCGTTGTAGAACTTGTACGAAAAGCTTTGCCGCTTGTCTAGGATCTCTGGCCGTAAATATGGGACAAGGAGTTTAAAAAAAAAGTATGGTTTAGTGGAGCTTCCGATCTATATTAGTGTTACAACTACTTTTTAAAACTAAAGCATCGGTTTATGTGTCATTTTTCAACTGGTTAGTAGTTTATTAAGCTATAGTTTTACTACGGATAAATACTTAATTAAACGAATAGTGGAGAAACAATGTATCGGCAACGGAAGCCCATAAATATGTTTTTAATCATACAGAGGAAAGCAAAAAGATTGCATAGACAGCAGGATGTCGTGAAATCTGATATAGGCGTTGATAATCTGAGCTAAGTTACGCACTAGACCGAGCGAGATCACTGATCAGTGAAGCATCCTTAAGAAGTCTGACGATGATTCATTGAAGTTTTCTGTTTAGGGATTTTTGATAATACAACAGCTGATTAACATTATACGGCGAGTGATTGCGAATTTGAGATCAAAAAAAGACCTATTACGACGACACTTGCCGCTAAAGATAAGGCATCTGAATGTACATTAAACTCCTTGTACATATAATTAAATAATTACCCTTAACCGTAATCGGATCCTCATTTCATTATCTTTAAAAACTTGACTGATTGCATGAATACTTTTTGGATCAACTGCGCAAAGGTTATGCCAAACTTGGCGAGATATTTTCTTAAAATGTTGCCAGCTGAACGTAAAGTTCAGGGAAGCCAAGTACGACACACTACTGAGAATTTTCTTGCACGTGCTAACGAGTAAACCAAATAAGAATTCCATATTCGGAGAGTCAATTCTGAAGACATGTTATGATGACTTTTAGTCTCTTATGTAGACCATGGGTAGTTGGGTACGTCTTACGGCCATTTTCAATAACTTACTAACAGGTAACGGAAGGTTGCTATCTCTACCTGTTTGACATTTAGCTTACGGACCGTTAGAAACAAAACGTCAAAGAAAAGCTTTCTTTGATTTTTCTATGAATCAAGTGACAAGTGGGTGACGCGGATAAGATATTTCAAGCTAACTTTGTTTATAGAAACACCGATAGCTACGAGACGTAGGCATATTAATTAACAGTTAAACGTAAGTAAGTTATAACATACGGCCGTTAACAGTTAAGTTGATGTTACCAGTAAGATATGATGTGTATATAAAACGTTTAGATGATTGTGGTGACTCCTAGGTTTGCAAATGTACTAAAAGCTGTACAGCTGCAAAAAAAATGTTGTTTAAGTGCACATATAATACCTCTCACTGAATTTAAAATTAGTGCAAATTAAAACACTCGAATAAATGCACTTAATGATATAGGAAATGAATAATAAAACATAAACTTGATTAATACACTATTAAATCTGCACGATGAGCTTTAAAAGCTTCCTAATTTTTACCATGAGGGTCATGCACGTTCTCATTAATTCACTATTGATTTGTTAGTAATTTTGTAATTAAATCATGCTCCAATAACATCGAGGCTAATTACTCGTTACGTAAAAGTCGACACACGTCGGAAATAATGTTAATAAAAAGGCCACGGTTAATGTAAAGGTATTATTAATACTTACTATTAATTCGATGATGTCATACGTTGATTATTATGAACTGGTTTTGATATGTAATGTGATTTTTGGCGCGCAATTTTGTGGGTTCATTGCGTTTATTTTATTTTATTTTGTAATGTTTTACAGCTTACATCTAGTAGTAGTGCGAGTTCTACTTATAAAGGGTGTAAATAGACCAGGCATATTTTTTTGTTCTGGACCATACCTTGGAACCTTCTAGTTACGGAGAAATTGTAGGTCAAACTTCTAATTTTTCACAAGTTTTTTAAAACTAGTTTTTAAAGTTATAACTTTACTTTAAATACCTCCATAACCAGTTTACTATTTAATGCATCCATCGGCACAATGTTTGGATTGCGTTACATTGAAGCCTACCGTAACACGTGATTTTTCACCCAAAAAAACTCGTTTCCCAGCAATAATTTTTGCGTGGGGTTACTAAACTTAGTTTGATGTACAGAATACTTGGTTACGGTTTCGCGAAGGGTCTGTTTCACAGTCTGTGGCCACATCTTAAAGGCTGATTTCGATGAAATTTGGCAATTTGGTTTTGGATTTTAGCTAGACCATAACCTGCGGTATGGAGTTACCGTCCTCAACGCGGGCGTAGCTGCACATGCGGTCAACAGCTAGTAGGTACATGGTACATTGCTTAGCTACCTAGAGCTTTCCACTTAATAGACTACTATTTACATACATAGTTCCAGATCTATCTTATCCAGTTTTTCTAGTTATACAATTAACCGTAGTTTCAAATAATAATGTCTTACTTACTTAATATTATAAATGCGAAAGTTTATGAGGATAGATGGATCTTTGTTACTCTTTCACGCAAAAACTACTGAACGGATTTGGTTAAAATTTAGCACACAGATAGTTTATAACATGGATTAACACATAGGATACTTTTTATCCCTGTAGTATGATCCTGTGGGACAATTATCGAAGATCTTAGGCTAGTTTAAAATAATAACAACTTTGGCCATGTTTATCTAGGCCAAAGTGGGCTATCATTCTATTTTTCAAACATTTTTTCCTTAAAAAGAATTGCGATGCCTCAGATAATCACTAAGCTCTGCTTTTACTCGTTTTACCTATCGTAGTTTAAACCACATAACAATGCTACATAAGATATAATCATGGTGTTTCTCCTTTCATTGCCCGTTACCTTTCGCCGTAGATATCGATCGATAACCGATAGTTATACTTTCATTAGTTATCTAAGGAGTTAAATACATGGCTTTTGTGTTAAGTAACTTGGTAACAAGGCCTCTAGTGATAACTTGGGTTTCTAGAATGTTGTGGTAAACGGTATCGTTACGTTCTTGTAGGATGTAAAAGCTTTGTTTTTCATCATAGACGGAATAACGCAACCAAATTGTAGTCTTCTTGCAATAGCTAACCGGTGCGAATGTGACGTGTTAAACTTATAGTATGATGTTATTTGGGATCAACTTTTTTCATTAAAGTTTCTTCTGATAGCAAGTCTATATAGGATCTGATATATCTTTTTTTTGCATAATGCCTCTATGTATTTCTTGCTCTGGCTTCTTCTTGCAATCGTTTTACGAGGCGACGACTGGCGGAGGCTTTTATTTCCCGAAAATAAAACGACATATTTTGAATAAAATTTAAGTCATAGATTTCCGCAGAGATAACGACAAAATCGCTAACTTTTGATTGCTGATGATTTGAATTACTAACGAATAAATTCGGTTGCAGTAATGATGCTTGCGCGAAACGCATCTTGGATGTGTGGACTTGCGTTGTTGCGCCCTGATCTTTAACTTTCCTATAGAGGTTCCTACATAAAATTGTTTGTAAGAAATAGCTATGTTGGCACTTAATAACTAAGTCGAATCCACACCAGTGGGCTGTAGATGTATAAAACTATTACTCTCTCTCACTTTAAAAATAAATGACCGTAGTTATAGCATATAGGTAACTATAATTACGACCTCTAACGTCTGACCCTCACAAACTCCAATATTGATTACAATTTCCTTGAAACCATCTGTTACATTGTGCTCAGTTCCCAGCTCTGTATCGAATTTCCCACATTCTCATTACAATTCACGTACAAATAATTAATACGTTTACATCGTTACCTTAATAATGATTGTAGTATACCACCCTTAAACCAATTACTGCCTGTCAGAATCTTGAGTACCTACTCGTTTAATATGGCACATAGTTAAGGCTCTATTAGCCAAACCAATAGACAACTAGGTGATGCTGTCTGACGCTGATCTTCCAATGAACCTTGAGGGGGAAGTGACGGAAAAAACAGTTTCAAACATAATATACAAATAAATGGTAACAAATAAATAGATAACGAGTAAATTAATTAAATGTGTATTTACGAGTTCGTATATAAAAAAAAATGTATGTAATAATTGTATTTTTGTGTTCTAACGTAACACTGGTAACAACAAATAAGTACAGGGATAAGCCAAGACAGCTTAAATATTATTAGAAGAGAAAAAAAAAATAGGTATACAGAATTTTAGTTTTAACATAAAACAACTACTTATGTAGTATATGAAATATAATATCCACTACAAAGAAAATAACAAGTATGTGTTAATGTGTGCAGGCTAAAAAAAACAAAATTAACGATATATACTGGCCTGCAAAAGTAAGTATCACACTTTTAAAATTGCAATAACTTTTTAAGTACACAAGATATACTTTCGAAACAAAAAGGACTCAAAAAATAGTTTAATTTTGTCTATAGTTTCAAAGAAAGCTGAGAAAAATTGCTTTAGAACGTTTTTTATTTTAAATCTCGAACTTCTATAGTTTAGGAAAAATTGAAATTTTAAAAGTGTAGTACTTATTTTTGCAGGCCAGTGTATAATAAATAGATGTTATGATTCATGAGGAAGGTTTTAGGATTAAGTATATAATTTGTCAAGGTTTTGTGAAAATTGCATGGTTGAAATATGACAATAATTGTTGGAAGTGTCGGAAAAAGTCAAGCCGCCTTGCCCGTGCGGAGCCGGGGCGGGTCGCTAGTCCATACTATTCATATTACTTTTACAGTAGTTGCGTAATATTCTTGTTGCAACATAATTTTGTGTTGCTGGAATTGTTTCTCATAAAAGCTGTATGAAATGTTGCCAGCGGTCTATTTTCTGCTGCAGAAAAACGTGTTGCTGAAAATATGTTTTACTCTGTTTTGGTATCGTTCAAATATTTAAAGAATTTAACAGAACATCACACTTTTAATCCCCGAGAGGTTAGGCAGCAGTTGTAGTGTGTTTGTTTGTATTTCTGGATGTCGTCACGTCTGTCAGTATGGTATTAAACTTGGTCGTCTCGATTAGTAACATAACGATTAATAAATCGATCGACATAGGTGTCGATGCTGTGGGCGTTCCAGTTGACTTGTCAATGTCGTATGGCGCCAGTGACTTGCTCCTGTCGCGCCTACTTGCGACAGTTACTGGTCTTGTTTGGTTGCTCATTAATTATGGTCATGATTTAGGAGATAGTTTAGAAGTATTTTGTTACTGAAGAAGAATAAAATGTTCCTATCAGATCAACTAAATGGTTGATTCGTTGGGAACAACAAATAGTTGATCCGTTTCAGTTGATCGCTTAAGTTGATCGGAGTGGAAACGAGCTGTTGTAATGTAGATTCTAAAATGAGTTTTGGACTCTTTTTCAGCGCAATCTGTCAGTGTAAAAATAACACTGGGTATTTTGAAAGAAAATATCTCTCCACGAAAAACGTTAATTCTGTTGTTCTTTTTGTCACAGTTTTAAAACACTTATCTCTTTATCATACTTGTCAGATAACTCGTGAGAAAGGAGCAGGTCTGTGCAATAACACTAGTTGCTAAAACGACTTTTATACAGAACCTTATTTGTATCAGTTATCATGATTACATATCGCATTGTTGTGTACTTACATTCGTTTATCATGTGTGTGAGCTTGCAATCTCGTTCTTTCATTCGTGAATGTCAGAATGAATCATAGACTACAATTCACCAGTCGTTCTTGACCTTGGTATGACAGAGCAGGTCAAGGGCACGTCATAGTTATTGGCTATTGTCAATTTTGACAGCTATGTCAACTTTTGAGTTTGGAATGCAGAAGGGTGACAACCGGTACTATCTCATTCTTTGCATGATATTGATTTGCAGATTTAAATCTATGTAGCTATTATGTTTTGAAATAGTTTTGCTAATTATTTGTCAAGTGGAAAGACCACTTGTCACCAGTGTTGGTTCAAGTAGGTAGAAGGATGGCAAGGTTTTTCTCACGATATTTTCCTTTAAGACCTTAAACGCATTCTTGAGGATTCCTCTAATATTTTATGGTAGCATTACCTGCATTGCAAGCCTACTTATTTGATGACATCATGACGACGTGTGGCGTCGTCATCCACCAGAATGGTTTTCCCTGACTGGTTGAAGGCTGCTTTCAGAACAAAAATCTGTGAAGATCTGTGTTTCGTTTATATTATTTAAAGTAGTGTCTTATTCACACGCAGCAAGTCAGTTACCGATATCTTTAAAGAATGCATGCGGTATTCAAATTAAATTGCACAAAGCCTAGATCCCGTCTGGCTGGTATCACAGCAGATGACATCATAGGTAGACAGCTAGGACACTGTGCCAAGCGCCAAAAGCAGTTTAAGTCAGGGTTACCAACTCCCAAAAATATTTACCCCTAAAGCTAAGTCAAAAAACCCTAAAATTGCCACAAATATTTGAAAGTCCCCCTAAATTTTTTAATCGGTTTTTAGGCATATTAACAAAGAAATGCTTGTTATCGCAGCAGTTCAATTACAATTACAATAGCTAACTGCAAAACAATAGATTAAACTAAACAAGAACCAAGCCAAGGTATTTTATAATTTCCTTCCAGTAAGCGTAAACAAACAAAGCTACCACAACCTATCATCTATACTTAGAGTAGATGTATTGACTAAAAAACCGTTGATAGGAAAAAAAAACCTTTGTTTATGGTTTTACACTAGTGACAGTTGTATGGTCAGCAAATAAATATGATTGGCTGGATTTGGTTGTCTTATGGTCTATACTTGTTAATAAAAAGTCCCTAAAAATAGAACGACCCTAAAAAAATCCCATCCCTCTTATTTACCGCCTAAATTTGAAAATCCGCTAAGTTGGTAACCCTGGTTAAAGTCAAGTGAAATAATATTGCTATCCGAGCAATGTATCCGAGGCATACAAATAGGCCTTACTTATGTCAGTAGCTCTTGACAAACACAATCAATATTCCTCTTCGTAAAGGATTTTGTAAAGAGATAGAATGTCACTTGTTTCGTTTTAATTTACAATCTATGATATCCCCATATTAGGCAAAATTGCAATACGAGAGAGATTTGTTTTCCAAGCACGTTCTTTTGACTTACGCACAGAGATATTTTGTCAAGTATGACGCATTGGACTTTGAGTGGATCGTGGCCCTCGCTCACAAACAGGGTGAATGTATTCCAGCAGTGGGAACGATATAGGCTGGTTATGCATGTGTTAATAATGGTGGTCTCCATATTCCCAATGATTACAAATATCTTAAGTTAAAGTTCTTTTTTCCATGTCCATGTTCCATGTTGCTTACCATCAAAATTTTGCAAAATGTTTGGCTGATATTGCTTCAAATACGAATAGAGGAATATGACTCTAAAATACTGGATACGATAAATATTATCCTAAATAAACCTCTCAACGTGATAAATACAATAGATAAAATAGAATACCTTGTCAGTGTTGTAGTAATATCTTCTCACGTGCGAATATCCGAGATCGATACGTTTTGAGATAAGAGTAGTTTGATCTTTCCTTTCGCTTTCAAATTCAAATTCAAATTCTTTATTGACATAATAGGTTACATTATTGTTTGAAGCCTCTGACTCCCGAACTAGGTGTACCTGTATGTCAGGAGTCAGGCTTTCAACGACCTATTTTAAACGAGGTTCGAGTGCTCTGCCTTCCGCATCAGTTCATGATTGTATTAGTTGCATCTTCTTCTTCCTTCAAACTTGCGAAGTGGATTCTGTCTTTACATAGGTATAATCAGCCTATAATGTTCCCACTGCTGGGATACAGGCCTCCTCTCTATGACAGGGAGTGGACCGAACTCCACCACGCGTTTCCATTGCGGGTTGGTATATGTTACTTGTCTTTGAATTTTTAGTTCTAGGTCATTCTTCTTGACATATTAATACCCTCACTATGTTTTCATACAACGTGTTGAGAGTAGTGGTCATGTGTAGTTTATACAAAGGTAATGCGACCTACCTGGGTACGAACCCACAACCTACAATTTGATGGCTGTTACCACTGGGTTACTATCTTTTTTATTTTATTTTTATCTCTTATTTAAAAAAAAAACAAACTTTTGCTTTTTTAAATTCTTACCGCATTAATTATTGCATTGTACATAACATTAAAATGTAACATTACTCAAGGGGTGGAGACCTGGTGTCCTGAAATATAGACCTCACGTCTAGCTTAGTCTTAGTCTCCCACAGTATAATTACAGTTGTTAAGTATTTTGTATTGATACCCGTCTAATGATAGGTTCATTAGACGGGTATCAATACAAAATACTTGTAATAATGTGGTGTGGTAATATTGTGGTGAGAAATAAATCATTTATTATTATTATTATTACTACTGCTTTCAGTTCTCCCAATTTTCTTATCAAGAAAATTTAGAAAATAGGTCTAATCCATGTTTCTACCGTGGAACTATGTAGTAGAACTAGTGGGAATGATCCCTGTTTTAGCTGTAATTATAGAATTTGCAATTCTTGTGCTACATTGACCTCTGCCATTTGTGTATCGTAACTGCAAAACATCTGTAAATGTTGTAACTACAACGTCTTTCGTTTTAAAAAGTATTGTTTCAGAAAGAACAAACAAAAAGCCTTGCAGTGAGTGCTTCCTCTAATGTTGACATTTGCGGACTGAGGGCTTAATGGAGTCCTCATTATCACCGTTTAAGAAAACTTAGCAAACAGTTAACTTAGTTCTTGAATGAGACCTTGCAAAATGGCAATTAGCAGGGTAATGGCCCTTATTACCCTTATGGAGGTGTAATATGGCCATGGCAAATAAGACTTTCTGTCATTACGTAAATTGAACCTTATTTAAATAAATGTGAAAACCTTGCTTACCTCACCTCACTTTTGGACTTTACTGTACCTAATCGGGTAAAGACAAATCAGACAACGAAAAGTTAATGTCATGCGATGAAAATTGCCAGTCAAGTGAGGTGTGATGGTAACATTACACCGGTGGCGCGCTGCGAGCCAGGATTCTGTTACCGACATGTGACGCTGCTAATTGCAGCCATGTGCTACCTGGTACTAACACGCGCTAGGCATTGCATTGTTTATGTTATGACCCGTGTAGCATTACAGAACCGTATTTTAAAGACTTAGTAACGTTTCCCGTTAGAGAGATTTTTTTAATTGGCCGCAGAAAGATACAATTCAATACGATGTGAGTAGAAGTAACTTATCCCTTTTTTCACTTTTCATATCGGCTTTTGTAATAGTGTTAATTTGTATCAGAATATTTCGTGTACCTACTCTTAATAATAAACGCAAAGCTTACTGTCAGTCCTTCTACATGTGCAGCCTGTGAGTCAACTTTACTCAGCGAACATGCAGCGACGTACGCGTTCAATACAATAATGCACTGAGAGTGCTGTTGCGGCTGCCGTGGCGTAATTAGTGCGTCAGGGATGTTAGCAGATAATAATATTGATGGTTTTGCCCCCATTATTGGAAATAAATAAATAAATATCGCTGGACATTACACACAGCGCCATCTAGTGCCACACTAAGCAACAAGGCTTGTGTCGTGGACACCAGATAGTTGATATACTACAGAGATACTTTTTGTTTGTAAATACATATTACTTATTATACATATAAACATCCATGACTCTGAAACAAATGTCCATGCTCATCACACAAACATTTGCTCCTACCGGGATTCGAACCCGGGACCCTAGGAACGTAAGGTTGTTGCGTTGTTGTGATGCGGCTCCATGCTGAATTTTGATTGTATATATTCATCTGTGTCTGTAACCTACTAACACTAGAACTTAAGTAAAATTGTTACTTACCCTATGGACTCCGGTCTGAAATAAAAAACTTGCTATTCTATAGAGATTGAGTTAATTGATTGAGAAGTTTTTAACGCTGATATAATAATTATACGACTAAAGCACACAGGGCTAAGACGACGACGGACGAGACTAAGGGACTTACTAGAGAATGGGCAGCAGCGTTCTCTGTGCTTTTGTAACAACCGCACTGCGATCGCCAACCCGCCTGCCAAGCGTGGCGATTATGGCAAAAAACCCCCTTTGGGGGAGGCCCATGTCCAGCAGTGGACGTCTTTCGGCTGAAATGATGATGATGATAATAATTATAATGATGATTAGGTCCAGTTTAAAACATACTAAACGTCAATTTGAATGAAGTTGTTCCTACGTTCTTCAACTCGTGTTCGTGTAAATAATTCACAGGTAGGTATACCTACTCGGCATCTATAAATCGCAGCCGATACCTCAATTAAAGTTTCAATAACCATTCGCAAAGATTAATTGCACCCCACACATTCACGGTGTATGCAAATCATGTGCAGATAAACTAAAATTTAATGCAAGGATCAGTGAAAGGCTCGCCTTATTAAACCGGTCACGATTGCCTTCCATTAGCCGATCAGCGGCTCGACATTGAGACATTAACTTATCTAGTTCATTTGTGGGCTGTTTTTATTCATATGTACGACCTTTATCACCTGGCCGACTATAGGGTGGTCAGAATATTTAGTCTTGAAACTTTTAAGGTGTGGACAAGAAGGCTGGATATTGGCATAACGGGTTGTAGCTTTTGCTTTGTTTTTGTCTTTGGTTAGCTGTCAAGAATGAAGGCGAACTTTTCTGTCAATAAAAAAAAATTTGCTCTTTTTCTAATTAAGTTATAATCAAAGTGATAAATTAAGTTGCTATAGCTAATAATAAAGAACAAGAGTTCAAAGACTTCAGAGCTTTACGTTCATCATGGAAACATTAAGTACTTTATACCCCTTGGTACTTAACATACATATCAAAGTCACGTCAAGTAGACAGATTTTGTTTCACAATTTATTGACAGCCTACATAATACGAACAATTTTTGTCAAAAGCTTGACAGATATAGGGTAAATAAACGTCAATGAGTCGTACAGTTTACGGTCCCTAGAGTTGTGCAAGCTGATGTGGTCGCGATATCGACGCAGGCGCAAGTCTGTAGGACGCAAGTGTTTCATTTTATTCGTTTTATGGGGTATTACGCAATTATGACCAACATTAAGAGCTCTTGTTTTTATATTGTGTCATACCCACGTGAGTTTTTGACACTCATTGCTTGTTTGAGGATAACTTGTTATTATTAATTGTTTTATTATTTAATGGCTTAGCTGTCGTACTTATATGGCTGCCAAGTATGGCCACATCTGTGATACTCATTTGCTGTTTTATCATAAATAAATATTTTATATCTGTAATATGTTAATAGTTGTAGTTACTTAAAGCTTTATTTGCAGCGCATGGTGAAATTAATCAATAAAAAATAGATGGAGACGCCAGCACGTCAAGCTGCTAGGTTTTCAACTTTATCGCCAAAGCAGTAGGTCCTAAGTTGATTGGGAAAATATTTGCCAGTTTTGAGAAGCTTGATATGCTTGCTGGCTATGTTTCCAACGTTGAGTAGAATGTTAAGGGGTTTAAATCTGCCAAATGTGTATTCTGTGATGTATCCCTTCCACTCCTGAATGAAATTTCTAGGGCACGATTTCTTTATTTTTGAAGCACTTGTAGAAGTTATTTCTTGTGATGATTAATTGCACGATGTGATTATAAACTTGAATCTAGAACCATTAATTGTTCAAGTGTTGCATTCGACGCTTTCAAGACTGTAATAATTATTTTAAGCTTAATATCAGATCTAAAATAATCCTAATATAATCTAGATTCTAGAATGTAGTTCACACATTGCGTGACGAAAGGCCCCATACATTACAACAATGCATATTCATATGGGCATAAATCAAAGGCTTTATGCGCAAGAGCACAATACGTAATAACGACCGCGCCCTGTGCAAGTGCCCTTTCGATATGTAGAGCTGTTGTGGAATAATATTGTTATACATAATATTGAAATTACGTACATAAAGTTAGTACATTACTATTTAGATTATTTCATTATCATTAAGCTATATCAGTGTCAAAAAAAATAAACTTAGATATTTTAGTAAGTAAATTGTTTTATATTTATTATTTATTTAAATCGAACACACATGATTCATATTGTTGTTAGTAACACTTATAAATTATGTTAGAAACATTCTCATTAAAACAATATAAATAATAATTAATTTTTAAACCTATAACTATAACTAAGTCCCCCCTCCCGCTGCACCAGACCTGCAGCTGTGTATACGGGTCCAGTGCCCCAGAAACGCGCAGTCAGGTTTATCCACTATCACCTTTAAGATACACACACTTTTTTGCACAATTATAAAACCTAGACAACAACCTAAAATAACAAAATCTTCGTATCTTACTGCAAATTAACGAAACCTCCATTCGGAACCTCCGTTAGTAATGGATTACTACCCTGATTTTCTGGGCAATAATGAAATTCCATACAATAAACTGCCTAGATTTTTGAGAAGGTTTAATGAACAGCTTTCAAGCCTTTTAGTGGGGTAGTTAACACTTACTAAGCAATTGTAGTATGAAGGTTTTTTAATAACATACAAAAAAAAGTGTAACAGCTTGTACGGTATTTAAAACTTTGTTGCGTTACCAATAATGCATTTTATGTATGTGTTATGTATATAGGTAGTAGGTAATAATGATCTCAGATAATATACATAGTCGCGATTATTACATCCGTTGACAAACACGGTGCTTATGTCATTAATAATATATCGAACTAGTCTAACACACTTAACATATTAATTGGTTGTAGTAATAATAGGCAAGTGTCAATCGCTCACAAAATCTTTTATAGCTACAATAATAATATGTCCACTTTAAGCATGCAGTTAAAAGTAGCGCTGCTTAAAATGCATTGATTTGTCATACTTGGTACATTTCTGTCAACATTCAACGGATTGACATAGCTTTACTGAGGCTTATAACTTCTATGTATTTTTAATAAGGTTTTATTTAACTTCGCGCAGTGCTTATCATTAAATTGATTTCCTGAACTGTCGCAGATCTCGTAGTGAAAGATCGCTACAAGGGTCATAGCGGGTCAGGGCGTTATGAAAGACACATTTTGGACCGGATTATTAAAGCAAATGTTTCAATAAGTCTTGTGAACCTTAATTTTGTCAATTCTATTTAATTTCGGTTGAGTCAATTATTTAAATCATGTCAATCACCTACACTGTAGCTATCGTAATAGGCTAGTTTTCATCATCAATAAATTGCAAATCTATTTAGTCCGTAAGTTAGAGTATTGGAAATTAATGGACACGTACTTTTTTGTTTTTGTAAATTAATGAATATTGACAAAGATAAAACGCATCAAAACTCGGGAGTGGGGTCTCGTGAACTCAATACGCACTAAAAAATTTACCACGACGCGGCGTGACGTATTGAGAATTTTAAAAGCGTCGTGTCTTCGTCAATTTTGGTTTACGTAACAAAAGAAAAAATACGGTTCAAATAATTTTTTGATAATCTAACTGAGACGGACTAATTAGATTTTTTCAGTTGACAAGAAAAAAAACACAAAAATAATCACTCCGTGTTCGATGCAGGTAATTTCGATCAATAACATGCATTACTTATACAAACTTTATGCCAATGATGTCGGTCCTCATAAATTCAGTTCCAAACCGCAATAAACTACGACACTTATGCTTTAAATCTCGTATAAACACTTAAATAAACGGTGTGCATGATAATGACAGAACGAGATCTATTCACACCTAATGTCAGTATGCACATAAATTACAACCTGCATGCCGCATGAGCTTTATTACCCAGGATATAGGGACCATATTACCCGTTAAGGAGCCCATGTTACCCTTTCACACTGATTATGCTGCAATTAGCCACAATGTCATTGGCGTAGTTTATGTTTCAGTAAGTCGGTTAGCAGTAATTTAGATGGTATGGATGACAAATGTTACTGCTTATGAGATAATAAAGATGTTGCAAATATTGTAAGCAGAGAGGTTTTTATTGTTATTTCGGTGTTACAAAGTCGGAATTATCATTAACTACAATTTAAAGCTAATTCTAATAAAATATTATCTGATAGACGGTTATTATTGATTAATTTTTGTAATCATTTCGTATTATGCCACTTTGCAATAGAATATTAAATCGTGACTGAAAACGACTGATACAAAGAAATTTTAAAACCGCAAAAACAGTTTAACGTTCGCGATTTGATATTATTTGTCTATAATATATGCCAACGTACAAGCATAATATATTTGACGATATATAAAATATGTATATTTATAATTTATTTCTTAGAATTAAAATAGAGCCTACAATATTGTACACCGCATCATGTGCCAAATAATTGCTAGTGGTAGTTGTATATTGCGTTTAGAACGATTAAAAAATACGATACTTTACAAAAGCTACTGTATTGGTATATCCAAGGACCATATACACAATTCACATATTATGTTTAGCCTTACTGGCTTAATCACAAACATACCATAAGATGTTTTCATTGATAACCTAGTCTTCAATGATCACTTGCTTCGGTGAAGGAAAAACATCGTGAGGAAACCAGCATGCCTGACAGATATTTCTCGACGGCATGTTAAGCCAAGTCAGAGGCCCGTGGGCGGCTTAAAAACTCTGACACCAGGTTAGGCACTAACCACACGATAAAGATAACCTAGTTTCCAAGTCAGTATTACGAGTTAAGTCAGGCTAGCTCATTTCCTAACCCGATCAGTTTAAGCACCTGCAAAGGCGTTGATTATTACCTAAGCCCAATACTTAAAATTAATTTTAATACAAGCCATTTAAATGTAGATAAATATAAAACAAAATGTCAACTAGTTTGGTTTGATAGATCAATTCCTTTCGAGTTATAGGCCTGTTGATTGATCAATCTTTTGCTTCGTAGTGTTCTCGATCTATCATTTTGCACATGGCTTGCGAAAGTTATGTGATCTCTTTATGTGCAATAAATGTAAGGTAAAATATTGCCTGTATTTTATTTATTACTGGGTTGTCCTTAGCTGATGCTATTATAAGATATCTTTAATTTAAGAAATAAATAAAATACTGTCGAATATAGATTTATTATCAAAAAAGTAATTAAAGAAAATAGCCTACCGTCATTAAAGTTTAGCGTAGTGCTTTTTATAAACTCGATTTCATTGATCGATAGTAGTATTTAAATAGATCTCAATAATTAATCTTGTTTTTAAGAAGCGTGGATTTCATTTTATAGTGTTCTTTGATTCATTGTATCTACCAAACTCCCAATCTTATATTTTGTGTCCACTGCCTTAAAAAGATTATAAAAAAAGACAAGATGACAAATGACGAGCACAACAATATTCTGAAACAAGTGATTCATGAAACAAATGACTAACTTTAAGTCATTACCAAGTAGCGTCATTAGCAAAAGACAATGTTCTTTGGTAACAAATGACGAATAATATACAATTGATGAGTGACATCATGTTTAAGATAATTACTTTACATCCAGTCTGTGTTTCAAGATCGGTAACATGTGAACAATGGCTTAAGGCGACTACAGGAGCTAAATTAGCAACTCTATTTGTGGTGGTTCAAACTTCGTTTGAAATACGGTTAGAATAAAGTTCTAATCAGCTTGCTAGTTCGTCAGTCACTGCGGGCTGAATAGTGCGAAATAAGTGTTTTTTTGCGATTTACAAAAAATCTATTGAGTGGACTAAAAAAATAAAACACTGTCATGCTAATATGTTGCTTGTAGAATTATTTACCAAAAAATCAGAATAATCGCATGTATTTTAGTATGGTTTTTACTCGTTAAAAGTATTTTTAGAGATATGTTCGTGATTTTTTTTATCGAGTAAAATTAGTTGTATTATGTTTTCAAAACACTATCATACTAGCATATATCCTGAAGAATATCGTATATTTTTCTGGTTTTGTTTATTGCAGTGAATCATATGCTTTTTTGCATTATAAAACTCGCGTTTAGCTCTTGCAGTCCTCTTAAGTGATGTTGAATAGCGTCGTATGACGTTTTCTGTGGGTTTTTCACTTGAACCGATTTAAATAACCTAGAAATCTTCAGTGAATATTGAGCTTTAAAAATGTTGGTATACTATCTACGATTAGTTAATGGACCTAGAGTTACTGAAATTAGTAGATGGTTTTCGAAAAAGGAAAATGTTGTCCATACTTCTGCTGTAATGTCACTGGCCTTTTTTTGTTCGTGTGTTCTTCTTTTGAAAAATCATCCTTTTTTTTTAGAATAATACGATAAACGGACGATCTACATAATATGACGTTCCAACCTTGACCATTGGTCTATTGTCTCTCAAATAGATAACCACTCCCTTACCTCATCTTATAATAAATCTCAGAAGACAGGTCAACTCATTAATCGTATTGTGATGTCACTGACATCCTTGAGAAAAGCCCTGATTCAAACACAAAACCGCGGAAATAAAATGCTTTACATACAAGGCCGGGTTTGTTTGGCAGCTTGGAGACGTACGGCTTAATAAATACGCAATGGAACAAGAAAAAGGCGTATCTTTGGTATCAAGGGCCGCCTTGAGATATTTGCAGGTCGTTCGCACGAGTGTGTACCTAGATGCTCTATTGTTCTTGTGTGTGATTTAATTCAGTGTAAAGTTGGTATAGGTACTTCCCCGGTTATTTACTTCATTAAGATCCGTTTGATGCTGCTCTGATCCGGGGCTGCGGGACTGTTCGAAAGAGATACCGTGGCCCCGGAACACAAAGGGCGATGAAGGATCTTGGATGGGTTTTAGTCATTAAAAGTCTGACACTAACGTCGACCTGGCTCTGCCCAGAGCAGGAGGAGTCATTTGATGATTTCCCATCCGAAAAAAAATGCTGCTCAGATTGAGTGAGTGGAATTATGATTATTTTGTAAAAACAAAAAACGGGTTTTGAAAAAACATGTAGCTTGAGTTTACTGAAAACGAACTAAATTCTAGACTCGTTGAGCTAGAAAACAGTTTCTGAAAATTCCTGAAACCTTTTTAGTATCAAACTCAAACTCGCTTGTAGAGTTTCTGCCATAGACTGCCATTCTTATCAACATTACCAAAAACAGTAACTAAAGGCAAGCTCCAAAACTAGGTCAGTCATAAAAATATAATAAGCTCTTATCATTTATGGCACTAGTTTCATAAAAACCGGCCAAGTGCGAGTCGGACTCGTGCATGAAGTGTTCCGTAGCATTGTAGTAGTGGAGCCACCTTTAATTTTTAATTTATTTTTATTATTTGTTGTTTTAGCGCCAACAGAAATACACATTTTGTGAAAATTTAAACTGTCTATCTATCTATTACGGATCGTGAGATACAGCCCGCTGACAGACAGACGGACGGACAGAGGAGGCTTAGTAATAGGGTCCCGTTGGTTACTCTTCGCGTACGGAACCCTAAAAATTCAGCCAGGCTTTATTAAAACGTGTTATTCTGTAAAACGGACATGTTCTGGTTATATATTATGCTATGTCTAGTTTTCATACGTAGACAGAATTGTAAATAGGATCCTGCCCGACTTAACATGAGGTCAGGCAGATTTAATGGTGTGTAATGCCGTTCATAACTTAACTATGAGATGTTATTTCTCGAAGGAATTTAACTTCAATTTGTTATTATGGGTAGATAGTTGAGATTATGTTAGTGTGAAATAACTTATTTATAACGATCCTGTTAACATGTAAGGTAGATTATTTCCTAGTTACTGGTTTTTGTGATTAGTTTCTTTAGGGAGTCCGAGTTTACACAGTAAAACAGTGGTTTAGGGCAGGGTTGTTCTGAACCACCGCTATTACATGTGCGTATTGTGTGTAAAACTGAACTGTGTGAATTTAGAAGCAAGATAATGATCATGGTATTCAAGCGATTATAATGTGTATTTGATAAGTTCGTGTTGACCAATATTAGGTAATACAGGGTGTAAACCACCTCGACACGAAGCCACTAAGCATTCTGTACATCAAACTAAGTAACTTTACGCAAAAATTGTTGCTGGGAAACGACTTTTTTTTGGGGTGAAAATCATGTTTTGTGGTAGAACTCAATGTAACGCACTCAAAAAATTGTGCTGATGAATGGATTGAATAGTACAGGGGTCGTTGAGGTGTTTAAAAATCTTACATTAAAAACTGTATTAAAAAAAAAGTTGGAACTTTGACCCACAATATCTCCGTAACTAGAAGGTTCCCAGGTATGGTGTAGAACAAAAAAATGATCGCAATGACGAGGAGAACAAGTGACTTTCGGCTTCGTTAAGAGGTGTTTTACACCCTTTATGTGTAGGTACCTGTACCTAACTATTAACCTTATTAAATATCATGTAGCTATAGATATTCTTATAGGTTATAATTATATTCAATTGAACCAGCAAGATACGTGTTTCAATAAGTTTCGATACTAAAGAGAGAAAAATCGTAGAAAATTATTAAAAGTTTCAACTTAATCAAAACTTTAAAATCTGATACATAAATTAAAATTGTACTTCTAGTACTTACACTAAAGTGACCGCGTAAATTGTAATTTATTACTTGTATCCTGCCACAGGCAATCGAATTACTTTACCGAGTTACCAATACTATCTGCCTTCATACCTACCAGCTTTTAAGTTATAGTTATTGCTTTACGAAGGCCAGCATCTACTAAACTCTTTAAAAAATTCTTACGTAATTAAACTCAATTTTTAACAAAATTTAGTTAAAATAAGCCCTTATTTACTTTAGTTTACGAGTTCACTATATTCTGCTGGATCTTGCAAAGCCTCTACTGAAATATAAAGACAGTAATCATTTATAAATTAATTGTCTATAGCAAAGGTTGTTTTAGGTTAACAATATCTCAACTAAAATTCTAGTTAAAATCGTCAAAGGTCTCAAATATAAGGCCAAAACAAAAGATATCAGATGTACTTATTGTTCGTCCGACAAAGAAGAAGTATCTTCCAGTCCAACCAAACAGGTGTTTATAATGACACATTTTTGAGTGTGCTGTTCGTTTAGGTACTCATCATAACAAACCATATTTAAAAGCGCCGTGAAGCTTTGAATATGTCCTTTTAAGTACTACAGTGATGTCAGCAAACCTCCTTTTAAACAACATTTACTAATTAAGAAACTATAATGGCAGTGCATACCTGTCGTCAGGTCAACCAAACCGAGCCTTTCTAACGACGACCGGTAAAACCTACTAGTGGTTACAAAACAGTAACGGATATGAAACATACGGACCGTATATTGGGTTGTAATACGATACGAGTGCAGGTGGCGTATAGTGCTGTCTCCTAATAAGTAGCGTGGAGGTCGTATATCTTTCGCGTGCTGTTTGTTTTGGTTAGCTTAGGGCTGGCCTAGCTTACCTCACCTAACTGCACTAAACTAATTTGATATTATTTTATGTTGATGGAGGGAGAGGAATACCAAAGAAAGAGTTTAATATATATGATGGAGTGCCGGTTGATAGGATAGAATTGAAGATTTAATATTTTTTATGTACGGAGCGCTATGTTGCGCCGACCCCATTTGGAACGTGTGACGTGGAAAAACGGGTAGGAAGATGATATTTTACGTAGTTTAATGTATTTATTTCAAAGGAGGTTGTCCGTTTTTCGTGTAGGCAGGCTTTGTTGATTGATCAATCGGTTGTCCAAAGCCGTATATTCGGAAAATGATTCGGTTCATAGATATCTTCCCAAAAATTCAAAAGGAACCAACAATCCAGGATGTAGAATGAAACGTTTATTTTTGCGCTTTTTGATGCACCTGTCAATATTTTACCTGTCAAAAAATCTGCTAACCTTAAAACTATGCTTTATTAACCTTGTAGAAAAAAACCGTGGTCCAAAAAGACGTTTCCTAATATTGCAGCCATGAAAAAATCCCAATTCCTTCGAAATTTCTCACGATCGATCAGCAGAACAGTGATCTATAGCCACTAGATAAGACATGAATGGAAAGGTATTCGCGATAGATACGCTCCTATTCGCCCCTTGCCTCTGTGCAACATACAGACCTACTGCAATCCATCAGTAGGTAGTGATAGGAGTGGAACAGATAGGCGCGTGTGTGCTAATTGCACAATTTCATACAACCTGTATGAATTCCGAGGTGTGTGTGTGTGTGGTATCTATATTCCTATGAAAGGTTTGCTAACGGCAACTATTAACACAGTTGAGAAAAGTGTGATTGTGACAAAATGTGCCTCAAAGCGTACAAAACTAAAGGAATAAATATAATATAAAAATTATAAAAAAAATATATGTACCTATATATATATATATATATATTTTAAATATATTCTTTGGTCACGCCAACAATAATTCGGTCTTGAAAACGTATCAGAACCAACCTTCGATACTAGCGGACGTGTTATTACAGTGAATCGGCAGTGAAAAAAGTCGAGGCGGAAAAGAGAGGAAGAGAAGGGACATGCAGCACTCACCAGGGGCAGGCCAGCGGGATCCAATCTCCTTCGGCTTTCACACAGCAGAGTATCACTACGCGGGTCGCGCGACCAATATTTGAATATAGTTATTTCTTATTACACTGGGTAATCAAACACAACGCGTTTGGCGGAGCGGGACTGTACTTATTATTGCAGAGAAAGGCTCGAGATGATCCTCGTCTCTTCGCGGGTGATCAGACGAAAAGCTCGTCATGCGGTGCGGTGGTGGTTCGAGAGATCCGTTACACACGGTTACACGTACGTCCATGTGCAATTTCTTCGTCGAACTGACAGCTGTCAGTCCTCGTTCTCTCGTTCTCATGTTCACATTTTGAATGATGCTAAAAGCGCTGCATGTGCAGGTTGGGAAAAGGAGCGGGAAATACAAACTGCCTCATATTATAAGAGTGAATCTATCAAATCAGTGTTGGCGTTACCATTTCCACCCCCCCTTAATGGGTCACCATTAAAAAGCGAAAATAAGACGAAAGAGAAAAATATTACTATGACTCTAGGAGCGCTCAATGCGCGCGGTGAGATAAATAGTTCCGTAGAGTCACGGCGAAGCGGGATAAGCTAATAACTTACGTTACAAACTAAAGCGATGCGGTATTACTAACTAACTTAAACTAATGCGAAGTGCGGTTTTGTTGATTATTGTCTGGGAAGAGGACACAAACGAACGACCGGGCGCAGGTAAGTTCCCTTGGCGGTTCTAACTGTACAGACGCGCACGACGCCGTCTTTAGACGGATGGACGTTCTCCACAATAGCTAATGGCCAGGACAGGGGCGGTGAGTTATCATTCATTACGACAACCACGGTTCCTGCTGTTATAGGAAACGATGGCGTGTTCCACTTCTGCCTAACCTGTAGACCGTGTAGATATTCCATCTTCCAACGACTCCAGAACGACTGGACCAACTTGTCCAGTAGCGAGTGTCGGTGAAGTAAACTGACAGGGTCAGAGTCGACTTCAAGCGCGGGTAAAGAAAATAGAGGCGCGGTATGCAAAAAATGGCTTGGCGTAAGAGCCGTGGGCTCTGCGGGATCGGAACTCAATACTGTCAGCGGGCGTGAGTTTAGGAGACACTCAATTTGAGTGAGAACAGTACAGAGTTCTTCGTATGATAGAAGCTGCTGTCCGACGACTCGGAACAGATGCATTTTCACAACTTTCACGACACTTTCCCAAGCGCCTCCGAAGTGTGGAGAGTTGGGACAGATAAATTTCCAAGCTATCCGACTCTCAGCGTACTCTTCCTCCAACTTTGGGCGATACACAGTATTGAGAAACTTGTACAAATCGCGGAGGTAAGAGTTAGCCCCCTTAAAACATGTACCATTATCAGAATACATGATCTGAATCGGTCCTCGACGGGCGAGAAACCTCTTCAGCGCGGCAAGAAAACTGGGAGTGCTGAGATCCGTGGCGACTTCGACATGCACGGCACGAGTCGTAAGGCATGTGAAAATGCACAGGTAGGCCTTCGCACTGTGGACGCCACGACGGCGCACAGGAACGTACGGCAGAGGACCAGCATAGTCACAGCCTACGTGCGTGAAAGCTTTAGTGACCTGACGCGTGCGATAGTCAGGTAAGTCGGCCATCAGCGGATAAGTTGGGCGCGGTTTAAACGAAAACACGTATTACACATGTGGACGCGCTGTCTCACAACGCGGCGTGCGGACAAGATCCAGAACTTTTGTCGAAGAAGCGACATCAATAATTCTGGTCCGGCGTGTAAATACTTTACATGATAGAAATCAATGATCGAGTTTACGACGGGATCATTGCGCGGTAAAATAACTGGATGCTTTTGAGCATAGTCCAACGCGGAGTTAACGAGTCGACCTCCTACGAGGATCAGACCGTTTTCAATGAAAGGCCTCAAGCGGTTGAGAACCTGCGAACAAGATTGATTATTCTTAATATTAGAATAATCCTCTGCAAAGTGTTGACTTTGCAGGGTGCGAAGAATTTTATTTTCAGCGAAATTTAATTCATCAGCAGACACTGCAATAGTGTCGCGGCGGGGTAACAATTTTGCGAATTTACAAACGTATACAGTTATACGAAGCGTTTTACTCCATGAGGAGATGCGGTTAGCGAGATCATATAAAGCACAATGCTTTACAGGCGAGTACACAGCGTGTGTAAGAATTTTTTGTTCAATAGCAGGCGGAGTAAATTGGTCGTCAAGAGGCTTGAGAGGCCACTTAGACGGATCCAATGTAGCCCACTGGGGCCCGTGGAGCCACAGAGGGTGCGCGGTTAATTTCTGAGGCGTAATGCCACGTGAGAGAACGTCTGCGGGATTTTCAGTCCCCGCGACGTGGTAGAAGTTGTCAGCAGAGATGTTTTCCGTAATCTGAACAACGCGGTTTGCTACAAAGGTTTGCCACCGACGTGGCGAACTTTTGATCCAATTTAACACGACCTTAGAGTCAGTGAAAGCGAATACCTTGATTGGAAGATGATGCGAGTAATTTTCATAAACTATGCGTAACAGTTTGGACATGAGAAGCGCGCCGCAGAGCTCTAAGCGTGCTATCGACAGAGGCTTGGTAGGAGCGACCTTGGACTTTGCGCAGACAAGCTGGACAGTGTTACCGGAGGCGGCGGTCACATGAGCGTATACAACGGCACCGTACGCATGTTCACTTGCGTCCGAAAAGGATAGAAGAGTAAGAGTGCAGTTGTTAGAAACGCCTACATGACGCGGAATGCGTATGTTATTAAGAGCCGGTAACTCGTCGCAGAACTGCTTCCACATTTTAACAATGTGTACCGGTGGGGTGTCATCCCAATCGAAATTAAGATGCCAAAGCTGTTGGATCAGTAACTTAGCATACACGACGGCGGGAGCCACGAAGCCCATTATATCCCACAGTCGGGCGACTGTGGAAAGGATGGAGCGCTTAGTGCACTTCACATCTGCGGGAACCGTGATTTTAAAATAAAATACGTCATCATCAATACACCAATGCAGGCCTAGTATTTTATGCTGCATGGTCTTATCAAACTCAACCTCCGTAGGGAGTTTGTGCGAAGCGGGAAGATTATCTAGTACAGCACGACTGTTACTGTTCCATTTCACGAGATCCCACTGAGCTCCTTTGAATAGGTCAATCAATTGTCGTGACGCAGATATCGCTTCTTGTTCCGTGGGAATCGAGAAGGCGAGATCGTCCATGAAAAGCGACGTAGACGCGAATTTGCTGGCGAGAGGATAGCGCGCGCCATCATCTTCGACTAAACGTCTCACAGTGCGCAATGCATGGTAGGGACTTGATTTTAAACCGAAACAGACGCGGTTAAACCTATACAATTGTAGTGGGTCTTGTGGAGTAAAGCGATAAAGAAAACATTGATAACGGCGGTCAGCTTCGCGCATGATAATCTGTAAGAACTGCTGGCGACAGTCCGCGGTCAATGCGATCGCGTGTAAGCGGAAATTTAATAATATTGTAAACAAGTCGCCTTGCAAATTCGGACCTGAGTGCAGAATAGCATTCAATGATTGCCGGCCACCAGAAGTAGACGCGCTGGCGTCTAGAACCACGCGCAGCTTAGTCGTTGTCTTATCTTCGCGCACGACCCCGTGATGCGGTATGACGTATATGGGTGTTGGGTCGCGGGGATCGTACGACGCAGGAGAAACGTAATCTTTCGCAAGATAATCCTTGATTACGTCATCATATGCAGACCTAAGTTTAGGCGAAGCTTCTAGCTTTCTTTCGAGGCATATGAAACGCTTGCGGGCATTATCAAAAGAATTCCCGAGGGAATAAACATCCTCGTTGAATGGCAGTGCTACAGTGTACCTACCACTAACGGGATCGCGGGTTGTCGTGGACTTATAAAATAATTCACATTCAACATAAGAGGGGTGTTGAATGGGCGGTGCGGAGGGAAGCTCCTCGAGCTCCCAAAAACGCCTGACTAATGAGTCAATAGCGACAGGCTCCTGAGCGAGGCAACATGTCAGGGCCTGGGTGGTTTGATGCATAGGTAACGTAGGCGCGGAGCCCATTATTACGTAGCCTAAAACAGTACGCAAAGCGCGCGGCACCGACGTGTAACGATTGTGAACAACGTCGGGGAGAAGTAAATGCGGGAAAAGAGAAGCACCTATTAAAGCGTCTATCTTACTGGGCACACCATATGATTCGTCGGCTAGCGGTAAATTATGTAGATGTGATAAATCACTGGTATTTATCAAAGAGGTAGGCAGTAAGTCCGTTATCTGATCAACAACAAGTAGCGAAATATCAAATTTAATGTTGCTGTCGAATCGCGAATATAATTTAATATTAATCGGACTAGTGTTAACTACCTTCTCAGCCCCACCGAACCCCTTTACAACAGTACGGTTCATGTTTTGAGGTTTAATACCTAAACGATCACAACACTCGTTAGTGATGAAATCGCTTTGTGAGGCGGAATCTAGAAGCGCGCGAATAATGTGTGGATTCCCTTTAGAATCGTAGGCAACAACTTGAGCGGTTGATAGCAAAACAGTCGTGGACTGCTTGTTATGTGTGAGTGCATTACTCGAACACTGATACAATCGGGAATCAACAGATGCACACAGCGTAACATCTGACCGTGCCGTAGATGCGGCTCGGTTCGGAGAAGTATGTGCAGGCGCACTGGCGGGGGGCGCCGCAGCGGCGAGCTCGACCAGCTGATTAGCGGGAGCGGCTTGTGCAGAGTACCCAGGGCGCGCGGTACTTGACTCATTGAAGTGTAACAATGTGTGGTGATTTAATTTGCAAACGCGACAATTTGACTTAGACGAGCAATTAGCGACTCGATGTTTTAAACTAAGGCAGTTAATACAGGCATTGTTATCCTTCACACACTTATAACGTTGTTGTGGAGTCATTCCATTAAAATCGGCGCACTTGAATAAGTGTTGATGCACAATATTAGCGCATAGGCACTTGCACGCGGATTCAACCGTTGTGCTTAAATAGGTTTGACACTTCGGCGGCGAAGCGGTATTTAAACGCCGATTAGAGTTAACCGGACGCTTATTAGTTGAAGAATTTGGCTCAGTACGTTCTAACACTTTGGCTCGATTTGAAATAAATTCGACTAAGTTATCAAAGGTAGGTATTTTTGTTGAGTATTTAATTTCAAACGCGCGCACGGTCTCAGGGTCTATTTTCTGTAAGGCGATATGAATCAGAATTAAATCGGTAAGGTTATCCATTTTAAGGTTTTTTAAAGCGGCGACTGCGCTGCTAAATTTCTCAGTAAATAAATCAAAGTTGGTTGCTGAAGCGCATTGGAAAGTTTTGAACTCAAACATTTGATTTAAATACGTAGAAACCAACATACGCTTGTCGTCGTACTTATTAATGAGCGCTTGTAACAACAGACTATAATTTTCCGGACAAGGAGATATCCCGGCGCACACAGACTGGGCTTTACCGGTTAGTTTCCCCAATAGGTAATACAATCTATCGGCATCAGTGAGAGATGGATTATCGTGTACGGTCGATTTAAAACTGGCATAAAATAGTGGCCATGAGCGAATGTCACCAGAAAACTGGACTAATTCAATCGGCGGGAGTCTAGGTTTAGACTTGTGCGGAACACTATCGCTATGTGGCGAGCACTGTGACTGCACTCGCTTTATCCTACCATACAGAGACTCAAAAGCCATGAGACTCTTATAGTCAGGCTTAGCGGATGGGTTAGATGTCAATAAACGAATATTATATTCGTCCAGAACCCGTTTGAATTCATCGCGCAATGAATCAATTTGTGAGGATTCGTCAAGAAAACTTTCCCTTAGATCGGTGTTCGAAGAAAGATCGTAAACCTTTTGAGCAATTTCAAAGATAGCTTCGCGTTTAGCTTGCAACGTAAGTAACCGTGTATCTTCTGCATCGTCATAATCAGAACCCGAATCACTAGTTTTCTTTGCTTGTTTAGGCATAACGAAGTTTGTAAATTCAATCTATTGTAAACAAGCAGCTGATCTGGGGTTCAATAATACGATGAAATTAAGAAGGTCACTATTTTGCGTAAAGAATAAGCGGAGAATGGCTTCCTACTACTTCCTACTTTGTTCGGTTAATAATGAACTAGAATGCATGAACAACTTAAATTGACTGTGAGTTAACGAATGAATGACCGAATAAATATGAATGTCAAATCAAATATGGCGAACTTTTACAACCTTTTTAACATTTCATACTACACGGCAAGACAACAATTTAATTTGAGGGTAGTTTAATATAAAGTTGTACGAAATTAAAACTCGAATTTATCCAAAGTAAGCGTTATTTAGGTACTGAAATAATGATTAGATGGAGAGTTAATATGTTTATCTAGATGAGTAAACACTTATTTATGAGAAAGATCAACGCAATGTCGATCCACGCGGTATACTACAATGGGGTAGATTTATGAATGTTTCTCCTATTAGGGCCTATTAAATCCTAATAAGGGCGGCTGGAGGGTTCCAGTATTTAAAAAGGATCAGAAATCCGGCTCGAAGGACCACAAATATGGTCACGCCAACAATAATTCGGTCTTGAAAACGTATCAGAACCAACCTTCGATACTAGCGGACGTGTTATTACAGTGAATCGGCAGTGAAAAAAGTCGAGGCGGAAAAGAGAGGAAGAGAAGGGACATGCAGCACTCACCAGGGGCAGGCCAGCGGGATCCAATCTCCTTCGGCTTTCACACAGCAGAGTTTCACTACGCGGGTCGCGCGACCAATATTTGAATATAGTTATTTCTTATTACACTGGGTAATCAAACACAACCGTGTGTAACGGATCTCTCGAACCACCACCGCACCGCATGACGAGCTTTTCGTCTGATCACCCGCGAAGAGACGAGGATCATCTCGAGCCTTTCTCTGCAATAATAAGTACAGTCCCGCTCCGCCAAACGCGTTGTGTTTGATTACCCAGTGTAATAAGAAATAACTATATTCAAATATTGGTCGCGCGACCCGCGTAGTGAAACTCTGCTGTGTGAAAGCCGAAGGAGATTGGATCCCGCTGGCCTGCCCCTGGTGAGTGCTGCATGTCCCTTCTCTTCCTCTCTTTTCCGCCTCGACTTTTTTCACTGCCGATTCACTGTAATAACACGTCCGCTAGTATCGAAGGTTGGTTCTGATACGTTTTCAAGACCGAATTATTGTTGGCGTGACCATTCTTTTTATTTTATTTATTTTGAATTTGACTTTTAATAACAAAGTTAATATTATTGGAAAATGATTAACGTATAGTACGTTTCATTTACATTCTGAGGCACAGGCTCATACAATTTTTGGCCATCTCCTTTAAATGATCCTAAATAGTACATAGTGACTATTCAGCGTATACTGCAAAAACTTCGATTTGAGTACTTCCTTTTTTTCCGTCGGTAAATAAATATATGAACGAACTTTTGCAGTAACACAACATGAATGCCTAACCTATTAGGCCGTGTTATTATGAATATGCATTTTTTGAACCTTTTGAATTTTTTTTTTTTTTTCTTTTTATTTATATTTTGTTAAGAGGCAGAGCGGAGTCACCCAACACAAGCCTCTCCTTGCTTAAAAGGCGATCTCCAAATCGTGTTTGTGTCTTATGTGATTGAAAGATTTATAAAAAAATACTTAAAATTATGCGCCACACGATAATATGCGTTATTTCGCCAATAGCGCTAAGTATACATAAAAAACTTGTATAGCATCGTCACCGTATAATTTTCCTACTAGGGCACAGGCCTCCTTACTATGAGAGGAATCTCCTATTCACCACGCAGGCCAAAACGTGTTAGTAGAAGTCACATATCTTCAAAATTTTTGATTCTAGGACATGCCGGTTTTCTGGCGATGTTAGCTTTCCTCCTGTTTGGGTTCGAACCCATGACTTGAAAACTCGTAAGACTAGGTCACTACTGCCTACCTACTTACCTATATAGGTATTCGTATAATTCAGTAACTAGTTGTTTTGGCTCTATTGTATTGCAGCTACAATCAATCAATCTTAAGATAACGAAGCTTTTCAGCTGTCAGCAACTTTGTCGGCCACTGTTTTTAATTTGCCCATTTAGAGCTGGCAAAGGTTGACAAAGTTACCTTGGATTTCGTTTTGATTAAGGTGGATGCTCCAGGGTAGCCCGCGAAATTCAAATTTTCTTACGTTTTTTGCAATTTCCAGGTCAGTGTCAGGTTATATGTTGATTAAAATTTGATTCGCGGCTGTAACACGTATGTAGTTATAGAATTATAATCATCAAAATCATCAATACAACCCTCCAAGCTCAGGTGTAGGAATTTACTTTTTCAAGGTCAAAGTCATTCTTGCACCTTTATGCGTTTGGAGGGTGCATGCACCTTAATTATTTAATTTATTCAATTTTATTTTTAAGACCAAAAACTTTTTTATTTTTTCACTTTTCGTTCGTCTGTCACCTCACCTACCTACGGCTTTTCTCGGGATTTATGCAACTTAAGCGTATGAATTTTCGCCTAATGTTTTTCAAGTATAATGCTCTATGTAGGTACCTACTATGTCGAAAATGAAGTGGTCTATAATGTCCTACTTATCTAGCAAACATGTGATGTTAAAGGTAGAGTCGTTTTCACTCTATGTGGAGCGGTTTTCTTTGGGCAATCATACCTCGTGTATGAAGTAACAAAATTATAAGTCTAGGCTAGAAATACAGTAAATTGAAGTCTATGCTAGTTTAATGGATCCATTGCTCAATTGCGGACGGAAACGAGCTACCTGTGTATGCATAATGACTTAATCGTATAACAGCACTTCGCCCGCGACTTCGTCCGCAAAAATTGTGATGCTCGGCTAACTTGCATGATGTAAATATAATTTATAGCTTATGTTACTTCCTGATAATTTAGCTTTCTTTTGGTGAAAATTGGTTTAGGAGTTTCGGAGCTAATTCGGTACAAACAAAAAAAAAAAATCTTTCCTCTTTATAATATTAGTAGACGAAGCTGCCTATGTATTAAAGACCAGGGGGCGAGTCTGCTATTACAATGGTGTCACAATGATCTATCATTGATTTCATAATAGTTGATTTTGACAAGTTTCATAATCTACTAATATAGTGGCGTCATTATGACTTTCCAATGATCAACCACTGACACTCCTTCGAAAGAAATGGCATAGAATGGTAATCTCGTACACAATGACAAATGAATGACTGACTTACGCGGTAATCTGCTAAAATGTGGACAGTTCCAGCCAAAATTTGCTCAATTAGCACCATTTTGTATTGCTATAAATATAGGCTTCTATATTAAAGATAATAAATCAATACACCGACCGCTAGAAATAAAAACAGATAAAACGTCAGTAGGCAGTAATGTCACATTTGACTTTGACAGCTAAACAGATAAATATTATTGAATTGAATAGTTTCACATTAATCCGCGTTACACATAACTTAATGTTTTTTGCTATTTACGAACTTCTTACTACTTCAGATTGCATAGAACAGTAATAAATAATATGTAATAACATATATAAATGAAATCTGGCATGATTAGATGTTCAAATTTAATTCTAGTATTTCGAAAATCATTTCTATTATGGTATTTTAATAATGGCATTATAACAATGTCATTTTATCACAATTCTATTACGAGACCATTGACCGAACAATGATCGACCATTATGAATTTAGCTGATTACGAATTTTTAGCAAAATGACCATTGTCATTGATCAACAATTATGAAATCAATGATAGATCATTGGGACACTATTGTAATAGCAGACTCGACACCCTGGCTTACTACACAGTCGACATAAATATCACTAGATTCATTCACAAGAAGACTACATCCTAACTACTACATGATCTTAAATTCATACCTACCTATTAAAATATCAAATAACAAAAAACTAAGCAATTAGTTAGTTAACGTTTTTTGCAGATACTACAATGACTTATACCATAACAAATCTCTCACAGATCTATTAATACCTGCCACAGTAGCTGTATACAACAAAGCTAGACTCAAATTGGTCATACATGCAGTTCGGTCTAGATAAGCTCGGTCTAGCACTGGGCACTCCCGTCTTGTGACATTGTGCTGGATTATCTAACCTAGCCGTTTTTTGTAGCCAGTCATGGCTGTCAAATGAATGGACTATTTGTTTGTGAATAAAACGAATTTAGACTTTGATCTGTTATGTAGATGAACGTAGAACCTGTTCTGTTTGATGGAAAACTTTATTCATAAATAACTGTTTTTCACATCGAAATCTGGACAATGACAGACGGATGACAGATTTCGATGTGAAAAACAGTTATTTTGATGAGATTAGTTACATACTCCATCAAAAGATAGAACCGAGATATATAACCTTTTAAACGCCATTATCACACATACGTGACAAGCAAGTGCGTGCACTGTACGCTAAACGACACAAATATGTGACAAAATGGTAGGTGAAATTGTGGTTTCGTGTGGAGGGCACGCGCGTGCGTTGCAGTTGTTGTTGGCTTACTAACCATGTCCCAAACGTCACCACCTTGCGAAAAATCCTTAAATCAACAATGAAAACTCAACGCATTTATTTCCATTGAACCAATTACAAGCACTTGATTTGTCAAGAACTCAGTCTGTCAGTAAAATGAATCTTATTGCTGAAATTCTTTGGACATTTTTTTGAATCAAGCTATTTGTTAAAAATAATAGACTGGCTCCCGTTTCTACTAAATACACATAATTATTATACTATAATTAATTTATTAATTAATTATTATCATAATTATTATGCAACCTATGAGAACTGACTGCTACACGTATGTGTAGCAGTCAGTTCTTCTCCGCTTTGGTGGAAACCGGGCCTAACTCAACTGTATAGTTGAGTTAGGCCCGGTTTCCACCAAAGCGGAGACGAGCGGAGCGGAGAGGAGATGTGCAAGATTCGACCAATCACAGGAGAGACGAGAAACGCGATGTAGATTTCAACCAATGTGATTGGTCGGTTTTCACACTTCTCCGCTCCGCTCCGCTTTTGTGGAAACCGGGCCTTAAGACGACTACAGGAGCTAAACGCGAGTTTTATAATGCAAAAAAGCATATGATTCACTGCAATAAACAAAACCAGAAAAATATATGATATTCTTCAGGATATATGCTAGTATGATAGTGTTTTGATAACATAATACAACTAATTTTACTCGATAAAAAAAAATCACAAACTTATCTCTAAAAATTTCTTTTAACGAGTAAAAACCATACTAAAATACATGCGATCATTCTGATTTTTTGACAAATAATTCTACAAGCAACATTATTAGCATGATAGTGTTTTATTTTTTTAGTCCAATCAATAGATTTTATGTAAATCGCAAAAAAACACTCATTCTGTTGTGCCCGCAGTGACTGACGTAACAACCACTTTGTAGTGCAAATTTAGCTCCTGTAACCGCCTTAAGCCGCCGTGAGTGCCGTGACATGACACACGATACTGCGGCACTCCCGAGTTACGACATTGTACCTACACCATCAATTTTTATGTGAAAACATGACTCACTTGTATTGATTATATACAGTTTATTGTTGAATTAGATTAAACGCTTAGTATATTATACTTATTTGTAATTGATTGGATGGATTGGAATTGAATTTTATCAATTCCAAGAATAAAGAGCAAATAGAGGTTTAATATAATAAGGTGTCTAACTAGCACAGTTGTTTTGGAATCCTTTGTAATGTGGTACCTTTCAATAAATGAAAAATGTAACTTACAAAATGAAAAAGTAGTTTTCTTCCCCGTTTGCGAGTGCAACTCGTACTTTGCCGGTTTTTTTCCATTTGACAGACAGGTGAAACAAATCAGGACATTTTCGGGTCACAAAACCACATTCGTGTACCCACGTAATTACATGTTTCCTGCACATGAATAAAAAAACACACACGAATTTAATCGAGTTGCCGCTCTCTTTAGATCTCGTACATTCAACTGCATAACACTGGTGTGCATTTGGTATCAACAGCACTTTTAGTTGGTTGTAATAAGGGTGATTTTTACCCGACTATAGCGAAGCCAAAAGGAAGGGTCACGATTTTAGCAGTCTAGTCGTGTGTTCCTCCGTAACGCCTAAAATATTCATCCGATTTTGATGAATAAGGTGTCAATTGAGTCGTTGTTATGACCCGGGTTACATAGGCTACATTTTAACCGACTTCAACAATAGCCCGAATTTAATTAGAGCGTGATTTTTCAGTTGTCGTGTTTTTAGTTGCAGACACCACATAAATTCTTGTTGTAGTAGAAGTGTTAGCACTGAAGGTTGACTTGACTGTACCTGAAGTGCATGCGTGCAAGTATGTGATTTATGTACAGGTGACGTACGTTTATATGTGAATTATGTATATTCATATATGCGTTAATCAGGATATGCTATGAAATGGGAACAAGAACACGCCCACGTGTCTAGATGTCTATCTGCTACAATTTAATTACGTTTATTGAAATAGGTGGCTGGATTTAAATGTTAGGCGAAAATAATTTGTAGGCAACACTTGTGTAGGACTTGCACACTCTTGTGACGAACTATTTAACAACTTCTGCGAACAGGATCCAACTCAACGTGACACTAAATTATTGATAACGGAAGTTAGTTGCTCTATTTTAATGTTGCTTCGTAACTGTCGAGCGAAAAAGCAAACCGGTGTATAGTTTTGCAATGCAACCGTCCAAAGATTATTGGAATGTTTTAGGTTGATACTTAAAACATTGTCACAAGAGACACAGAGACACAATCATGGAAGTCATCTTCCATGATTGTGACTCTGAAACTACACACACAAGACGGCCTACATTCCTTGACAAAGTAATATTGTACCTGCGTGACTGAGAATTGGAGAATACAAAATCTGAATGGGATTAAAATATTATATTGGTGTCGATTCTGTTGTGCACAAATTAAACTTAATTTAGGCTATTGCTATCTTTTTCTCTCTAATAAAACGAGAAAGAGACGGACGTAATTTAGAGCTGTCAAATTTAATTGGAACTAATATTTCCATACAAATGAAGGGTGCACGTAAAAACATGTCGACTAAAACACGGTGAAGCGCAAGGCATAAACTAGTTTGACATCTCTAACTTAGTTCATAGCTATAGCCGTCCTTTTCTCGCACTGCCTTTTAGTAAAGGATAGCAATAGCCTAAATTAAGTTTAGTTTGTGCACAACAGAATCGACACCATTATGTACCTAAGCTACTAAAAAGCTTGTGCTTGTGTTCATCCTGTTGGAAAGAGCTGTAGAAATACGACACACTTTTAAAGTGACTCCCACTTGCTAAGGTCATTTGTGAGGATTTAACAAACTATCAAAAACTAATCCCATGCACCCTCTTTTGTTTCAGGATCTCCGCACCCTTCTAAAATCGAAGCACGTGCAAGGTCTAGAGCTGCACAATGCGCACAAGGCACTCAACAGGACAAAGGTTATGGAGGCAGTCGAGGCTGCGCGGACAGCCCTCACCTCCTCGGGAGGCGGGCCCCTGTTCCTAGCCCTCCCTGCCCACCCTGAACTGCTGGCAAAGTATTACGACCTGAGGACGCTGATCAAGAAGGTGGATCTGCTGATGGTGCAGACACACGCTCTGGGAATGGTGAAGAAGATGACGTATCATCCGAGCAGACTGAGCGGCATGTGGGACATGATGAATACTGTGAGTTCATATTTAGGTTTTGTTGTTAAGGTTTACGTTTTCTGATTAACGAATTCACACCGAATTTACGTTTTCTGGAGTAAAATTCGCGACTAGTGCGATTCCATCAAAAATTGTGCATGAATATTTGTGCCGCACAATTGTTTGAGAACATTTTGTGCAGCATAAAATGTTCGCACACCGAGCTGCAGGTCCGTTTCCACCGGCAAAGCTGTGTGCAACTTGGGTTTGCGGACAAGTGCAGCATGTTAGTACGAGAGCACATAACCAAAATGATTGCCTTATGACCAAAACCGTAAAAAAGCCGGTAGATTTGTTCATTCTGATTATTATTCTGAAAAATACTTTTAAGGTGAACAAAGATAGGTTTAGATGGTATTAGTCGCACACCGTTGGAATCTCACCATGAGGCACCAACTGGTATAAAAAAGATCCTTACCTAAGAAGTGGTTTATGAGGAACAATCATCAACGTCCTAAAAGTCGCTGATAAATTTTAGTTTTCTAGTTTGAGTAACTTATTTCTAGCATAAATCATTTCGAAAATAAGTAAAATTTTAGGTAAAATAATACTTATTACGTTTTAGAAGGCTAAAGGTCTTAGCCCAGTTACACGACTCCACTATACTAGTATATCTAAAGAGCAATACATAAAGCATATATTTGAATTATATTATTTTTGCCGGGTGGGACCGGAGTCGTTTAATGTAGGCTAAAACCTTTACACTTACATTCTTTACTACTTGTTATCCCAAAAACCCAAATGGCAAAGCCTAATCAAAACCAAATAAAGACTCAAGATCCACTTACTATTGTTCAAACTAAAGCAAAGATTGCGAAAAGCTCTACCAACTATCAACAAATAGATGATTATCTAAACAATACGCCTGTATGACATCGGAAAGTAATTCAATATACTTGTAAACTGATACAAAGGCGTTATGTGTACTTGTATTATATAAAAACAGCCGAAGATCGAGTGCTGCTCCAATTGTGATGCAGCAATGAGTGGGCAATTTCGAAAGACTAGAGAAATTATAGCATAAAAGTAATCTAATAGACATGCTTGGGTAATGACGGATTTGAGATGGAATCCGAAACAAATGATATTTGTTCAGTATTCGTTTCCTTTTTATTTATTAACGGCAATTTTCGATAACTTACTTACGTATAACTTGGTTAATTTGCCTTATTCCGTAGCTATCGATGTTTCTATAAACAAAGAATATCCTATCCGTGTCACCTATCTGTCACTTGATTCATAGAAAAATCAAAGAAAGCCTTTCTGTGACGTTTTATTTCTTACAATCGAGTAAGCAAAATGTCAAACAGACAGAGATAGCAACCTACCGAAACCGGCTAGTAAGTTATTGAAAATGGCCGTAAGTGCACGAAACTAAAAAATTTCAGTAAATCCTTGTAATCTAATGATAAAACGTATATAACGTTATGTCTGTCAGTGCATAGACATTATTAAATAAGGAAAATGTATTAACATAAAAGTTTTAAGTAAAAAAAACCTAATTAAAATTAAGTAAGTATGCTTAATGATATCTCATACACAAGCTGTTGTCTTCGTCCGCGTGAGATTTTTATGAAAATACAATTTTCCCTGTTTTTGCAACATTTTGCATTAATGCTCCGCTCCTATAGTTTTTGGCGTGATGTTATATAGCCTTTCTCGATAAATGGGCTATTCAATACTACAAGAATTTTCAATTCTCACCAGTATCAATTCGGACCAGTAGTTTCTGAGATTGGCGCATTCAACCAAACAAACTTTTCAGCTTTATAATATTAGTTAAGATAATTAAGCACCAAATTATTAATTTCCATGAATCATGCCACTCAACCTGACAACTTATAATTGCTTAGCAACACACGCACTCAAAATTATTAAATAAAATAAATAAATAAATATCGCTGGACATTACACAATTAAGAATCAATCATTCGAATAAAACATCTATAATAATTTATAATCCTTCACTCGTATTTCGGTCACGTCTAACGTACCCAATTGAAGGCCAACTGCACTTGAGAAAAAAACCTCTCGTACAAACTTAGCAATGCACACACACATGATCCCTTGACGTTTATACATAAGGTTGAAAATCTTCTGATTGGATGATACAGTTAGTTGGTGAATCAGCGCAATTTAGGGTATGTAGGCCAGTTATGGTCAGGTGCATCTCTTTTGAATTAACAACGGTCTCACTTGTATGGTATGTTGTGGAGATGTCAGGCTTTTGAAGTGGATGGATGGCACTTAATTGGTGCTTATATGTCTTTTTAAATTTATCACTCGTTGATGCATTGCTTGGAGTGTGTGAAGGTCATTTGATGCAGTTACTTTTGTGTTAATTTATCTCATTAGTTCAAATTGTTTTTATAAAAGGATTTTTTAAGTACACACACACACATCACATTTTCCGGCAACGATAAGATTACAATCAAATAAAAGCTATAATTATTTAATAAATACATTAGCAAAATACCTATCAAAATAAATGATATAATCACGCTGAATATGAAATTGCTCATATTTGCATCGTCATACCGAATAGTAATGCATCATGATTATTAAGGACATTTGCTCTGGAAATCCCGGAATAATCTCTCTAATCCGTTATTCCAAAATGGCGACTCATTTCTCTACGGCAATATTGTAGCAGCCTTATTATTAATAATAAAAATAGCTTATTACAACATTAATCCGTTGTAACCTACTTACTTACCATATATTCTGAAGACCTATTACATGACTTCTAGCAAAAGCAGTAGAAAATATTTTCAGAAATAAAATATTTCTGCTGTGCAAAAGTCTCCGTATCTTTTTGTCCTGGAGTAGGACATAAGGACATCTGGTCCTTATGTCCTACTCCAATTAGACTAAATAAAAAGATACCTAGTATGTACTAAGATACTCGTGAGTACGAACTCGGTCCCGTAGAGCTGACTGAGGTTCAAAATAAAAATGTGTATCGTTCTTACTTAAATTCAAACATAACTAAATATTCCTCACCCCTCACAGGACTCCGTGGTAGACCTCGTCATAGGTCTCGGCGTGCCATCATCTAAGGTCGTCATCAGCCTGCCCGCGACTGCCCGTCAGTTCACCCTGGTCAACGAGACCCTCAGTACTCCTGGAAGTCCCACCGAAGACGACGAACCTAAGGAGATAGACCAGGCGGAGCTGTGCAGGCAGCTGCGGAGTGGAAGGTGGACCTTGGAGAGAGACCAGGATTTGTCAGCGCCTTATGCTTTTAAGTGAGTATTTTGGTATTGTTGCAAGAAGGTGTTTGTGAACTTGATTTTTCGTAGGCGTTTGCTACTTTGGTTTGAAGAAAGCTGTATCAATGTCTTGAGCAACAGCAGTGACTGTGCACTCTTCCACTACCATCCAACCACCCCATCCAGCCATCTCCATCCTCCATCTAGCTTTTAGAGTGCGAAACAGTTCCAATCCATTGGTGTTCACTGGTAAGCTGCCGTTTGTTTTAAGAGTCACATACAAATTCTACGTGTGATCAATTTATGTTGTACTAACACTTCGCCCGCGACTTCGTCCGCAAAAAATGTGATAGCTCGGGTAATATGCATGATATAAATATAATTTATAGCCTATGGCACCCACGAATAATGTAGTTTTGTGCCAGTGAAAGAATTTTTAAGAATTGTCTCGTTAGTTCCCGAGATTACCCCCGACGTACCAACTTACAAACAAATCCTACCTCTTTAATATTAGTAAAGATGTAGAGAGTACAAATAAGATCTTTTGGTATCTTCCTCTTGTATAGAAAACTCTTGTGTACTTAATATTTATCTAAATGCGTTTTTATTTTTTCTAGGAACAAGACCTGGATATCATTTGAAGACTCCTCCTCAATCGACGTGAAGGGCAAGTACGCAAGAATCCGCGGCCTGGCTGGACTGGCATTGCACCAAGCTGACCGGGATGTGGATTCCGCTTGTGGACTCACGCTGAGGGCCTCTCTCGCCAAGGTGCTCAACCAGCAAAGTAGAGCGCCTAGGGCTGCTGTACTCAGGTGAGGTTCTTACAGTTAAACACCTACAATTCTATTTATATTTCGTTGATTATAATTGGCCTTTAATAGCGGCTACCAGATGACTCCAGCCAAAATCTAGCAATGTTTAGTCGCACTTTTCATTGGCTAGAAAGCAACATAGACATGGCAAAACAAAATGACACCAGTGAAACTCTTCAATTTTCTTTTTGTTGAACCAATGTCCTGAGCCTTGAATGACGAATTTGTTTCCAAAGAACGTAACAAATTATCAGATTATGTGGCCTTTGATGAAGTCGAACCTAGATAGTATGTAAGATAAGACGTAGATCCCATAAGAGAGACCCAGAAATAAGCTGGCTGTTTGCCTAAACTCCGCTAATGTAACTTCCAGGTCCCTAGAACACGAGATCCTCTCAGCGCCAGGTCACGTACGCGCCATCGACGCGCTGCAGGTGTCGCCCTACAGGATCACGCAGGTCGTCGATTCTGATGGAGTCATCCACTCCATAAGAGAGGTAAGAAACTGTTAACATATAATATAATTATGTAAGTTTTAATGCAATCTTCTTGATAGCGTATCGGCTATCTAAATGAAGTCGGCCCATCTATTTAGTCCGTCAGTTAGAGTTTTGGACAATAATGGACACGTTTTTTTTTGTTTTTGTAAATCAATGAATATTGACAAAGATAAAACGCATCAAAACTCGGGAGTGGGGGCTCGTGACGTCACAACGCACTAAAAATTATAGCACAGCGTGACGTATTGAGAATTTTAAAAGTGTCGTATCTTCGTCAATTTTTATCTACGTAACAAAAGAAAAAATACGTGTCAAATATTTTTTGATAATCTAACTGACGGACTAATTAGATTTTTTTTAGGACACAAGCCTAACTTCAGTAGACAAGAAGACACGCAGGACACGATTTTAAAAGCCACATTGTATTTGGAACAGCACCATATTTTTACAATCCTCTAGGGTGGAGTCATCTGTGAAACTACACCTGAGCACGTTTTATTTGGCTTGACGAAAATAGGCCCGGAGACTGTTCCAAGTCTTCCAATAATGATGTTCAAGTACGATGAAGAATTGATGATTGAATTCAGTTTGGACTAAAGAATTGGCAAGTGGCGGTAAACCAAACTCACACACACTTTACTATCTTAATATATTGAAACTGGGTTGACTTTTATACATCTATAAAAGTCAATCCAGTTTCAATTTAACAATTGAACCAATTTCAATAAACAATTTCAATTTCACAATTACCTTTACTTGATAAGCTCAACTTCGTTGCGTTAAGGTTTCACAACATGAGTTTATATGGAGCATGTGTGGCAAAAACATGGTGCTTTAGAAAATAATTACTTATATCTGTCCGTGTCTGTCATGTAGGTTTGTCAATCGAACTACATACAGAATTCTATTCATATCATAAATTATGATTTATCCGTATGCTTTACTTATTATTACCTGCCTGATTTTCAGGATTGTATTGTATAAAACGTTCTGTATTTCTTAGATTGATGCTACTACTTTTGCTTTAGCTACAATTATCAATCACAAACGTACCTTACTGATAATATCATCATTCTCCTTCCCTTATCCCAATTAATTTGGGGTCGGCGCAGCATGTCTTTCTTCTTGTTCCATACTTCTCTATTACTCGTCATCCCATCAGACACTTCCTTTCTTGCCATATTATTCTTTATACAGTCCATCCATTGTTTGTTTGGTCTTCCTTTACTCTTATACCCATCCACAGATCCACTACCTTACTGATAGTAGCCGCCTACGAAAAGCTTTCTGTGCCTTTACAGGTTCATCCACATCGAAGTTACTTTTTATTGAGCAACATTTTGCAACATGATAACGTAAATAAACTTTCTATAACTTTTGCGGATATTGCGATAGCTTTTTATTGCCCGTTGTTGTCCACTAATACTTGCATTGCAAACGTTGCTCCGCAAAAAGTAGTTTGTGTATTGATGTAGGTACCTTTAGAAAGATACAAGATGTTTTGCATGTTCAACACGTTATCATTACATTGCAGGACACTCGTACGGAGTTCTCTTGCTCTCGGCAAGGTTACTTCGTGCACCCCCGCTCCTGCGCACGATTCTACCGCTGCGTCAAGTTCGACCAGCTCTCGCCGGAATATACCGTAAGTTTAACTGACTTTTGTTAACCTTTTCACAACTATATACACCGGAATTGTCAACTTACACGCTTAGCAATTCTGGCGTTAAATCGCCGTTCTCGTATGGTTAGATTATTCAGTCATTTTTTCCAGCCCTACCTATGAGTGTATTTGCCAACCAGAATTCAGTCCTATTGGTGCTAAAACAGGAGAGAAAGGAAATATCCTATGTGTTTAAGTTCTACATTATAGGGAACGTTAATATTTCCAACAGTCGGACATTTTATAGAATCCTTTATACTGTAGAGATGAGTCCAAGGACTTATTGTACCTATGTAACAAAAGGGATGATTTACTTGCAGGTTTTCGAATTCGACTGCCCCGCCGGACTGGCGTTCGACAACCGCTACGAAGTGTGTGTATGGCCCGGCAGTCTGCCACACTCCCAGGCTTGCCCTGGATCTTCTGAGATCGCTCCCGTTCCTAAGACTAGGTTCATCTGTCCCGAACATGAAGGTAAAATTTTATAAATACTGTGCTGCTTATGTTGAATTAACACAAGTTCTTTAACGGCCGTGTTCTATAACTTACTTACGTCTAACTGTTAGTTCAAGGCACGCTCGTAGCTATCGTTGTTTCTATAAACAAAGTTAGCTTGAAATATCCTATCCGCGTCATCTACTTGTCACTTGATTCATAGAAAAACAAAGAAAGATTTTCTGTGACGTTTTGTTTGTAACCAGTCAGTAAGCCAAATGTCTATGTCTGTTCTATCACAGACAGAGATAGCAACCTGCCGAAACGTGCTAGTAAGCTATTGAAAATGGCCGTTAGAATACAGCAATAAATTAAGATTTTTATTCCTTTAGATTTTTAGGAACAGAACATGACACAACATAATTTATTTCCGACTGATACCTAATTTATCATTCCTTTAACCAATACTAGAGCTAACAAAAATTGTATTCTTTTAACTTTCTAAGGAAGACTGTGCCTCGAACTATCGATACCTCTTCTATTTTAAGTTTCATATTAGTAAAATAACGTATTACAACCTTCACCATCCAGGTTACTACGCGGACCCTGAGAACTGCCGCTGGTTCTTCGCCTGCCTGGATCACGGCAAGTCTCCTCTGACTGCCTACGAGTTCCGTTGTCCCTTCGGACTGGGCTTCGACGCTGAGAAACTCAAGTGTGACTGGCCCTGGGTGGTGCCAGCGTGTGGCAACATCGCCAGATACGAGGCCGAGGCCTATGGGTTCTCTGCTGCTACTCTTACTGGTATGTTAATACTTCGTTACGATAGGATGATAACATTTCTTTTATTTTGTGCGTAAGTACAACGATGAAGTCTCACGAGATTTCTTATTTTATATGTGTAAAACCGTTTTATGTGTGTGTAGCGCATGTTGTATTCTTTTTTTAGATAAGTAGCAAATAGTGCTAGCAAATAGGCATGGCGACTATTTTTAGTAATGATTTTATTTTAATTTCAGGCGCAACAGGATACCAAGGCCAAACCGCTGACGCGATCAACGTGGCAGCCCATCAGAGTTTAGTCTCTGGCGCTTCCCTCGACAACTTAGTCGGCATCCAAGGAGGATTCCTCACCAAAGACGACGCTTTGGACTCCAACTTCATCGCTTCCCAAGAACTAGCAAACGCTGGACACTCCTACGAAATTGGACAGGGATCTGCTCAATTCGGCAATGGCATAATCGGCCACGGTTCTGCTCAGATCGACAATGGCTTGGCTTACCATGTTGGTGACGCTGGCGCTATCAATGGCAACATAGGACTGGTTCAACCGACCCAATATCATGGACCAACTAAATACTCTAGTGGTTCCATTATCTTGGATGATTACAGACTTCCTACCAAAGAGGAAGCGCTTCGCCACGGTGCTCATAGAGCAAATGTTGGACAGGATGGCCAATCTGGAGGATATAGCACTAGATACGTTCAATCTGGACAAGCTTCTGGGTACACACAGTCTGCAGGACAAGCGTCTGGATATTCTCAATCTGGAGGACAAGTATCTGGATACTCGACCCAGTCAGGACATAATTCTGGATATGCAGGCCAGGCTTCAGGACACTCTTCAGGCTACACTGTCCAAGTTGGGGGAAATACCGCTGGATACAACGGATACTCAGGTTCATACGCTGCAGGACAGGGTCAAAAGACAGTAACAGGCTACCAAAGCACAAGCTATGACGATGACAACTCCGGGGCGTACGTCCACGATCCTACGGGAGACGTTGCAGAGCCTTACAAACATGAAGGCTCGCCAATTGAACCTTATGTACACGACGGATCTGCCTACAAACACACTGGAGATTATTACGACGTTGGCAAATATTCCGGATCTTCTCAGAGCGGCTATGAAGGCAAATACACCGGATCAGCTCAAAGCGGTTATGAAGGTAAATACACCGGATCAACTCAAAGCGATTACGAAGACAAATACACCGACCAAAGTGGACAATATGTAGAGAATAACTCTGGAGCGTATGTAGAGACTAACGCTGGCAGTTCAGGTTATGGTACTGGCTATTCCACTGGTTATAATGCCGATTACTCAGGTGCATATAACCATGATGACTCAGGGAAGTACGAAGCTGGAGTGTACCGAGCCGACGGCCATATTGGCGAAGGTAAAGCAACAAGCCAGTCCAACTTCCAACAGTACCACGGATACAGTGAAGCGAATGCTGGGAACTACATCAGTGACTCGAAGGCTCATACTGGTTCGTCCCACACTTTGACCGCAGGAGCTATCAATGTTGGCTTAGTTGGAAAGACTACCTTAGTCGACGCTGATTATAACAACCAAGGCTTCTACCAAGGTTCAGGTTCTACAGTCTACAGCCAAGATCAGGGCAGCTATCAAGGATCAGGTTCTCAAGGTTACACCCAGGATCAGGGTAATTATCAAGGATCGAAGTCTTACAGCCACTCCACTCAGACTTTACACCCAGCTCATGTATCCATTGTCTCCCAACCAGCTGTCGCCATTAACCATATTGGAACTGACTTTAACAACCTCGATGGATACAGTTTTGTGACTACTCCTACGTCTTCTGGAATACCGACCACTGCTACTCCGTTTGCTGTCACAACTTCGATACCAACTGTGACGTATAAGACTACGTATGTTCCCCAAGCGCCTAAGACGACCATAACGCAAGTATTTGGTGTTTCACAACCCGCTGTTACACACGTTGAACCAACAGCTATTGCTTTTAAGCAAGTCAGTCCTCAAGTTCATGTAACTGATCACAATCAAGGTCTGAACTATCAGTATGAAAGCAAAGACTACTCTGGCAAGTACAACGGTGAATCAAAGGTTGAATCTGGATATGACTATTCGAAACCCAGCATTAAGTTTGAAGAAGGCATTTCTTACACTACCGCAGCGCCTGCAGTTTCTGTATCAACATACAGACCCGAAAGCGTCAGCCACAACCAGCAAACTGTCCATCACGTTGAATCTGTTGGTTTCGGATATTCCACACCTGAACCTGTTTATGAAGAGCCTTTCAAAAAGATAGTAGCTTATACTACTGGACCCTCTGTTGCCACATACTCTCAACCTACTGAGGCTACATACACACCTCATTCATTCAGTCATCAGACAATTAATAAAGTGGAAACCAGCAAAGTTTACACTCCATCAGTGGAAACTGCTTCAGTGGGTACTGGTTTTGACTACTCCCAATCAGGAGTGTCTTATGAGGAACCTAAGATTGTTCAGTACACAACACCTCAACCAGCGCTCGCCATCCAGCCCGTCGTGTCTACTTACCAGCCACAAGTGATCAGTCATCAAACTATCCATAAAGTTGACGCAAACAGAGTTAACACTTATTCCGGAGACTCTTCATCAGGCTACCACTACGAGCAACCTTCCGTTCAATTTGAGGAAGTCAAGAACGTGTACTCAACTCCCGTACCAATTGTTTCATCAACCTATAAACCTCAAACGATCAGTCACCATACCATTCAGACACAGCACGTCGTGCCAGTTTCTTCTACACCTAAATATGAAGTCAGTTACCAGTCGACACCAGTCACTGTTTACGAAAACCCGATCATACAATATACACAGAAGGCTACCCCTGTTACTTACGTCGAGCCAACGTACAAATCTCAGTCATTCAGCCACCAGACCATACACAAGGTTGAAGCCAATAAGGCTTACAATGCTGAATCTGGTTACGAATACTCCAAACCCGCAGTGGCTGTCAAACAGCAGGTTCGTTACACTACAGTCCAACCGCCTGTGGCTTCAACCTACCAGTCTCAGGATTATAGCCAACAGACCAGCCTACACAACGTAGATGCTAGTCAAGTTCATACGTACAGTCAAGATACTGATGGTTATGAATACAACAAACCCGCTGTTAAATTCGAGGAAGCACCCAAGACAGTATTCCAGTACTCGACTCCGGCGCCAATAGTTGTTTCGACATACAAGCCACAGACATACAGCCATCAGACTATTCACAAAGTGGAAGCTCAGAAATATGTTCCAGTTTCCTCCACTGCCGCTCCTCAAGTTGACTTGTCGTACCAACAATCTGTATCGACGTACGAGAACCCGTTCCTCAAGTACACGCAGAAGGCTACTCCAGTGACTTACGTTCAGCCTACAGCAGCAGTTTACACTCAGACGTACCAGCCTATCATTCAGCAGCACGAAGTTAAACACATTGTGAGCCAACCGGTACAGTATGAACAACAACAGGTCCATGTCAGCCAAGGATATTCTTACAGCCAGCCTGAAATCCAAAGAAGTGTTGAGCTAAAGGGCTACTCTGACGCAAGTGCGGTATCTCATCAAGTTTATCATCAGTCTAGTGTTAACAATAACTACAATGCAGGCAAAGATGCCGTATATGTTTCAACTTCGCCTTCTACTCTTGTGTACGAAGACCATTACGTTGATGTCGACTCTCCTAAAGTACAAACATACCAGGCTCCTGAGTATGTTCCACCGAAGAACGACCAGTCATACTCTGTTGTGTCGACTGCTTCAGCGCCTGTTTTTCATCAAAGCTCCGTTATTCATCAAGCCCAAGATGTTTCCCCTAAAGAGCAATACCAATCATATTCAGTTGGATCAACTGCTTCTACTCCGGTCGTTCATCAGAACTCTGTGATACATCAAGGTCAGGAGTTCGATGCGTCTAAGACGGATTACAAATCTTACTCCGTTAGTTCGACCGCTTCGGCTCCAGTTGTCCATCAAAGCTCTGTTATACATCAAGCTCAGGAGTATGCTGCTCCTCCATCGGGTTATCAGACACGTTACACGTCTGTTTCCACTCCATCAACTCCAATCGTTGTCCAAAGCGCTGACTTCCAGCAAGCTCAAGATAATTACGACTACTCCCACCAACATTCGTTCAGCACATCTCATATAAAACAGCCACAGAAAGTGGAATCCATCCATTTCTCGTCTTTCCCTAGTTCTACGGTATCACCGCAATATCAGCAGGTTGAATACCAATCTCCTGAGATCCAGGTTGTGTCAAAGGGTGAAGAATATCTACCACCGGCAGTGTCTACAAGCGCTCCTGTTGTGACCTCTACTTACAGGCCTAGAACCTACTCTACCGTGTCTACAACTCGTGAGTATCTGCCGCCAGCGGAACCCAAATACGAATACCAGGCGCCTTCCACCACTGCCAGACCTATCGTCAAGTCAACTACACCGGCTTACAGAGCCGAATCTACAACGTCCTACAAGGCCACGGAATACTTGCCACCTGCAGAAGAAGGTTCTAAATTGATTAACTTCGAAAGCTTTGGTTTCAATGATGCGAATGCAGCGTCCAAAATTCAATACAATCCTTATCAAGAAATCACTATTACACACGACACTGCTCCTGTTGAAAGGAAACATAACATTGTGGTTGAAACAGCTAAGTCTCATTTGCTTGGTTTCGGAACAGTAGGACCCGATGCTGGCTTAGTGTCTCCAGTAACTTATACCACATCGGCACCGGTTGTATCCTCCACGTACAAACAAAGAGTAAAATCAACCGTCAGACCTGCATACAAATACAGCACCACAACGGAGTATCAGGCACCAGAATATTTGCCACCTTCAGATGATTTGAAATCGGAAGTAAATGTTGAAAGTAACGGATACAGCGAACAAGCATCTGGCGCCGACGGCCAATACAACGCTTACCAAGACGCTGTATACACTGTGGCACCAGTTCAGAGGAAACAAAACATAGTCATTCAAACGGCAAAATCTCAACAACTTGGATTCGGTACAGTTGGCCCTGACGCAGGACTAGTTTCACCCGTCTCATACAAAACATCGGCACCTATTGTTGTATCCAGCCCAGAATCGTACTCATATACACCTAATATAGTGTCTTCAACCTACGCTCCTGTTGAACAAGGCTTGTTCGAAGTCTCACCGTCACCTGTACCTGTAAGAAGAACTAAACCTAAAGTGGCTGTCGTGACAAAGATTAATGACTTCAATCCTTTCCTCGTACGCAAACTTGGAGCGGTGTGCAGCTGCCAGTCACCAGTTCTGATCCTTAAAGGAAAGAGACCTACTCAAGCACCTCAAGATTTCGGCGATTTCAATGACTATGATGATTCTAGCCGCGGAGATATCAGTGAAGGTGGATACGGTCACAGATATACTAAAGTACAAGCTCCCGCTGCGGGCACAGTTGCTACTGCTCAGCCAATTGTATCATCCACATTCAACCCTATCATTGTTCCTGACGACTCCTACTATCAAGACTTCCAGGAGCAAAGCGGATACAATGTGGCTGTTACACCGAGACCCAAAGAAGTTTACTCCGAAAGCTACGTATCGAGCACACCTATTGTGGCATCTACCACAGAGAGGTACGTCAGAGTCCGACCGCGAGTGAAGGCCGTTACCGCCGCTCCTACGTACAAGACTGTGCTGTCGAACCAAGAAGTATCACCAATTATTACTATTAAGGATGGATCTGAATCTGGATCTGCCATTGATTCGCAGGCGTTTGATCGTTACGGACCTGGTGGATGGAGGAGCAGAGACGAGACGTTGCAAGGGTCGGTAGACTGCCAGAGAGCCGGTCTGTTCCGACACCCGAAACAATGTAACAAGTTCTACGCGTGCAGATGGGACTGCACCAAACAGAGGTTCACGCTGCATGTGTTCAACTGCCCCATCCAGCTGAGCTTCGACCCCAGCATAGGCGCGTGTAACTGGCCCAGCCAGGGCCCCGCGTGCCAGGGCGACACGCTCCTCACCAACGTTCTTTAAGTACCTTAACATAGTTGCCAATCTCGTCGTGCCATCGAAATTGTGATAAATTGTGATCACGAATTTTCTCTAACTCTCTATCCTCGATACAGTTGGACGATTTGTCTCTCTTTTGTTTAAGTTGCTTATTTATTTGTTCGGTTTTGTTAATGTTATTTCATAGTTATTTATTACATAATCTCTTTTTCAGCTTAAAGTTTGCTTATGCTAAGCCTTGTGAATTTTCATTATTGGAATTAGAGTTACCATTATCTAGTTCATGTTATTGTAAAATAGTGAAGTCATATTTTTGTATTTTTATAAATTAATATAGAAATAATATGCTGTAATTTGTAAATATACGATTTTATTCAATGAACAACTTACTTTAATTTATAGTATTTTGAATACATGTCAATTCTTAAAATAAAAAGATAAAAATGCATCATCTAAATCAATAAAGCAACAGGCTTTCCTACCTCAGCCAAAGCATGTTTGTACTTAGCGATGATGGGATTAACCTCTTCCTCAATGAACTCTGTCACTTGTTCAGGAGCTCTACCGATGAACGTAGATGCATCCAGGATCTTATCCAGTTGCGATATGATAGGCGCGAAGTAGCCGTCTTTCTTAACACGATCGATCAAGTCATTATCCTTGCCGTGCTGTTTCACTTGAGCACCCGCTTCGTGAGAGAGCACTCTTATTTTCTCGTGGCACACTTGACGATCGCCACCAGCTTAGACCATAGACATGATAATATTCTCGGTGGCCATGAAAGGCAACTCCTGATCGATATGACGGGCGATGACCTTAGGGTACACGACCAATCCTTGGCAAATATTCAGTAGGGTCAATAAAGTAGCATCAGCTGTTAGGAAGCCTTCAGCAAGAGTAATGCGACGATTTGCAGAATCATCCAGAGTACGCTCGAGCCATTGAACTGCGTGAGTGTTGGCAGCATTGGCATGCAACGTGATGAGATGACGGGCGAGAGCACAGCAACGTTCCGACCTCATCGGGTTTCTCTTGTACGGCATAGCGCTGGACCCAATCTGGGACGCTTCGAATGGCTCCTCTAGCTCCTTACGGGAAGCTAGCAGACGGATGTCGGAGCACATCTTGTGTACAGTAGCTCCTAGTCCAGACAACGCAGAGATGACTTCCAAGTCAACTTTCCTGGAGTATGTCTGGCCAGTGACGATGTAACGCTTGTTAAATCCGGCAAGTTCGGCGACTCTTTGGTCGAGGGCGCGGACTTTCTCGTTGTCTCCTTTGAAGAGTTGAAGGAAGGAGGCTTGGGTACCTGTGGTTCCCTTGACTCCTCGGAAGCGGAGGTCGTCTCTGGCGCGGGAGAGGGCTCGCTCGTCCATGAGCAAGTCACTCAGCCAGAGAGAAGCTCTCTTGCCGACAGTTGTCAGTTGCGCTGGTTGCAGATGGGTGAAGCCGAGCATTGGAAGGGACCTGAAAATAGTAACAGTATGATTTAAATACAAAATAACCATCGTATTTTTCAGTTTTGAGATAGAAAATGAAGTTTAATGACCTGTATCGAGATTTAGCACAAGGCAATTAATCAGGAAGTAGGTAGTTCCTAATTAACAATGTGCCCAAACATAGAGATCTGCCAGTAGATATCGAGTAGTTCGTATGTTATAGATTCAGTTAACGATTATTGCGTATTGTTCAAGTTATTGTATGCTAAACATATCTGGCGTAATGGCTGCGACATTTGATTGAAGTCTTAATCTATTCTATTTGTTTGGTTATTCTAGCGTAACTTCTGTAGACATCAGATTTTATTACCTTACGGGGGGAGAATATTTTTGATATAATAAAGTTTTTACTTAGACTTGTGCATAAAAATACATACGTTAACAAAAACAATACTTAAATGCAATAAGTAAGTAGTGAGTAAAAATTTGATTATTTTCGTCTCCGAAAAGCGACCGACGAATATAATTATGTGAGTTTATGTAGCTATACGGTTTAGGCAGCGTAATGTGTAATTAGATGACAAAGACTACATAAAAGGCAACAACTGAATACCAATAACTCATGAAATGTTTATTTTTATAAGTCAAGTGGGTAAATCATCTAAGGCAATTACATGTCAACTTTGAGGTTCAATGTTTGAAATATAGATGGCAGCGGCATTTCCTAGCTGACTGACTTGATGACCCTGATAATAAATGCCTAAACAAATTCCTAGTCTTCTTCTTGTCGATGTCCCTTTTTTAAATTAAATTAGTTTTGATCAGAACTCTGCCATCTCGACAGCGTTGGTGGTGGCCTCGCATAGGTCAAAGTTCACGTTGAACCACACATAGTGCAGGACAGGAGGTGAGCAATATTTTGCGTTGAGGCACCGCAGGCATGGCTTCATGAGCATACCCCCACCGGACCAAGTAGTATATGCAGCGGCCCACCTGGCTTCGCAATTGGTTTAGGGTCTTCCAGATGGGCCATGGCAGCAATAGGCATGGGGGCTCGTGACGTCAAAACTAGCTAAAAATTATACCATGGCGTGACGTATTGAGAATTTTAAAAGCGTCGTATCTTCGTCAATTTTGGTTTACGTAACAAAAGAAAAAACACGGGTCAAATATTTTTTGATAATCTAAGTGACGGACTAATTGGATTTTTTTTGTCGTCTCGCCTATTTTCCCAGCGGGAGCCTTTCTGCAACTTCGACATAATGTGCCGGAGGGTGACGTCTGAGGAGCCAAAACTTTTTTTGCTTCACAATTCCTAGGTACATTTTGTAGGTGCGTACTTACTTATAGTCATCGGCGAACTTCGCCAACTGGCTGATAATGGCTCCCAATCTCGGCAGCAGTAGATCCAAACCGTGTCTCAACACTATCAAATCCGTATTATCCCCCACATAGCACGAGGTAGCTCCAAGATGGATGATGGGGCTAGCTTTAGGGCACCTCTCCGCCAGGGTGTGGACATGCGCCATGACGTCATGACGGACTTTCTTCTCGTGCGCTGCAGCGGCTTCGAAGTCGATGTCGTGGATGGCACCTTCTAGCTCCGCGATCTGATCATCCGTGATGTCCAGACCGAGCTCCTGGAATGAGAGTAAGGAAGATTTAGAATGAAATAATAGTCTATATAAAAATAAAAATCAATTGCTACATGATGGAGTATCACAAGAGACCGGCTCGACCGATTTTGTTTTTTTTTTATATTGAGTTCGTAAATGTCAGGACAAGGTTTGTTTAAGTAACAGAACACATTTGTGATTAAAAATATATGCTTAACTGCACCCGTGCGAACCCGGAAGAAAAAAAAATCAATTAAAAAAAAAATTGAACATTATTATAAACCCCCAAACTACGTTACAGTTGTCGGCGAGATAACACTTTTAGTTCAAATACAATTTGAAAGTAAGTTGAGAGAGGGTAAGATCTGATTTAAAAGAGAGTCCTGGAGTTGCTCTCCCGTTAAGTTCCTTATAGACCTATGGTTTAGAATGGGCAATTAGGTACATTTTTTCTGATTGTCTGACGCTTGAAAATGCAAAAGAAAAGAGGTTTGATTGAAAAAATGCTTCAAAATTTCACTGCTGTGAAAAAAAGGATACCGAGATAATTATCGACTTTTTGGATGATAACACTAATTAAAAATGGTGAATAGGTACTAATTGTTATGTTACAAAAGAATGCTTAGGCTTACTAATAAACTATGACTAAGTTTTCAATGTCATCTGAAGAAAAAAACTCCCATACAAGGAATATTGCAACAATTTTTTCCTTCTAAACTTGTAGCTACTCTACTTTTCAAAACCTAACTAAAATAAATAAAAAATCGGTGAACATGCCTGAATTTCCAAGAATGGCGCTTGGGAAAATGACCTAATAAGTTATTTTGGTTATGAAATGATGATCCATCTGTGTGGGCAAATCTTAGTCATTAGTACCTAGAACAACTGCACGTTTTATGGAACATAAAAATATGTCAAGTTTATTTCAAGAGAACATTATTTTCATTCATAAACCTTTATTGTGGTTATGTGGTTTCTTAATCAATGTTTGCGTTCTTGTTTTCGAGACAAATGTTTTGAAGTACATCAATTGCTTCATCGTTTATTTTCAGGGCTTCGTGCACTGAAATCTTCCATGAATTTCAAATGATCTAAGTCTTTTCAGTCATTTACAGAAATAGATGTACAGCAAACAGATTTTAGAGAACTTTATAAAATAAATAACAGAAATGAAAAATGGAACTAGTCTGACGGTTAGGTCCTTCATAGCTTAATTAAACCATTATTTATTATCATGAAGCTGCTGCTTAAGGCAGTATCCTAACGAAAGCGATTATCGTGCGAGCACACGACCGCCGAGTTCTTTATATTCGGAAAACCTGAACGCGTGAACGTGAATGCGCCGATAGAGGACGCCTTCTGGTTTTCCGGACATACATACGAGTGACAATGAACGCGACGTATGAGTATTCCCGCGACGGGTCTCTTTAGCTAGGATGCGACATCCCAAAGTTTTAAACTCCATTTCGAGTGACAATGAACGCGACGTACGAGTATTCCCGCGACGGGTCTCTTTAGCTAGGACGCGACATCCCAAAGTTTTAAACTCCATTTCGAGTGACAATGAACGCGACGTACGAGTATTCCCGCGACGGGTTTCTTTAGCTAGGACGCGACATCCCAAAGTTTTAAACTCCATTTCGAGTGACAATGAACGCGACGTACGAGTATTCCCGCGACGGGTCTCTTTAGCTAGGACGTGACCTCCCAAAGTTTTAAACTCCATTTCGCCTATCTCTGTTGATAATGACAAAAATTTAGAAACTAGCTCTTCATTATAAGCAGCTACACATATGTAGTTATATACTCCGCAAATACCACGTTAAAGTAGACATTCCTATTAGTGTTATACAATTTGGAATAACGACTTCATTTTCTCGAGAAGATAATTGGACGTGTTAATTTTTCGTGAAAATATGTTTTCTTTATTAGCAAAGTATTTCTAAGTGTACGGCCTGGGTGCAATAGCGTTCGGCGGGGCGTTCTGCGGGGCGGCGAGCGGCCGACAGCGCGTTCAATGAGTGGCCATAGTGCTGCAAACTCGCACACTGCAGCCGCCGCGCGGCGGGCGTCTACTCAGGCCACTACCGTATAATAGTTATTTGTTATACAAGAGTGCAAAGTTGCTTTTTAACCGCGTGCTCAATTTTGATAACCGAGCAAGCGAAGGATTCTAAAATTGAGTCACGAGCGCAGCGAGTGATTCAAAAATAGAATCCTGAGCGTTAGCGAGGGAATCAAAAGAGCACGAGGTGAAAAATCTTTGCACTCGAGTGCAACACGTAACTTTTCATCCCACCTCAGCGAGGAAATGACTAAATGCAAAAAAAAAACATTTACAATCACAAGATACTTTTACTTTTATTTCAGTTTAGGTGTTAACTACTACATTATGGTAGGTAAGTATTACAGAATAATCTTTAAATTATAACAAATAATACTTAGGTACAATTAAGAAAAATTTAAAGTAACGTTGCTACAGTTAGTTAAGTTGAGTGTAATATTGATTTATTTATTAAAACTTTATGCACAAGTAAAAACTGTACAAAGGCGGACTTAATGCCTTGGGCATTTTCTACCTATTTTTTTTCAATTTTCAGTCAATTCTGTTGGCGTCAAATAAACTTCTTGGTCGCCAAAACCACTTATTTTACGTTTTTCACTTGTTTTTAACCTAAGGTTTTAACAATTGACCTGACAAGAAAATGGCGCGCGCAAAGCAAATTATAAAAGTACACCAAGAAGGTTCCGAGTCTGAGGTTTTAACAAATTAAAAAAGGCTGTACCTATGATAAATTCGGCACCATGGAGGTAGAAGAAAATAGGTTTAATGATGTTTTGAATTCACAAACTTAGTGCACACGATGTTCTAAATTCAATTTACTTTATCCTCTAGAGGATAAAAACGACTTTTGCACTAAGATATCGAAGAGCAAAAATACTCTTTCCGAGATGGGGGGATGAAAAGTAGTTTTCCTCCCCGTTTGCGAGTGCAACTCGCACTTTGCTGGTTTTTTTTTTCTATTTGACAGACAGGTGAACCAAATCAGGACATTTTCGGGTCACAAAACCACTTTACCCACGTAATTACGTGTTTCCTGCACATGAATAAAAAATCACACAAGAATTTAATCGAGTTGCCGCTCTCTTTAGATCTCGTACATTCAACTGCATAACACTGGTGAGCATTTGATATTAACAGCACTTTTAGTTTGTAGTAATAAGGGTGATTTTTACCCGACTACGGCAAAGCCAAAAGGAAGGGTCATGATTTTAGCAGTCTACTCGTGTGTTCCTCCATAACGCCTAAAATATTTATCCGATTTTGAAGAATAAGGTGTCAATTGATTTGTTGTTATGACCCGGGTTAGGCTTAGGCTAGGCTATATTAGCTATAGGCTATATAGGCTACATTTTAACCGACTTCAACAATAGCCCGAATTTCATTAGAGCGTGATTTTTCAGTTGTCGTGTTTTTAGTTGCAGACACCACATAAATTCTTGTTGTAGTAGAAGTGTTAGCACTGAAGGTTGACTGTACTTGAAGTGCATGCGTGCAAGTATGTGATTTATGTACAGGTGACGTACCTACGTTTATATGTGAATAATGTATATTCATATATGCGTTAATCAGGATATGCTATGAAATGGGAACAAGAACACGCCCACGTGTCTAGATGTCTATCTGCTACAATTTAATTACGTTTATTGAAATAGGTGGCTGGATTTAAATGTTAGGCGAAAATAATTTGTAGGCAACACTTTTGTAGGACTTGCACACTCTTGTGACTAACTATTTAACAACTTCTGCGAACAGGATCCAACTCAACGTGACACTAAATTATTGATAACGGAAGTTAGTTGCTCTATTTTAATGTTGCTTCGTAACTGTCGAGCGAAAAAGCAAACCGGTGTATAGTTTTGCAATGCAACCGTCCAAAGATTATTGGAATGTTTTAGGTTGATACTTAAAACATTGTCACAAGAGACACAGAGACACAATCATGGAAGTCATCTTCCATGATTGTGACTCTGAAACTACACACACAAGACGGCCTACATTCCTTGACAAAGTGATATTGTACCTGCGTGACTGAGAATTGGAGAATACAAAATCTGAATGGGATTAAAATATTATATTGGTGTCGATTCTGTTGTGCACAAATTAAACTTAATTTAGGCTATTGCTATCTTTTTCTCTTTAATAAAACGAGAAAGAGACGGACGTAATTTAGAGCTGTCAAATTTAATTGGAACTAATATTTCCATACAAATGAAGGGTGCACGTAAAAACATGTCGACTAAAACACGGTGAAGCGCAAGGCATAAACTAGTTTGACATCTCTAACTTAGTTCATAGCTATAGCCGTCCTTTTCTCGCACTGCCTTTTAGTAAAGGATAGCAATAGCCTAAATTAAGTTTAGTTTGTGCACAACAGAATCGACACCATTATGTACCTAAGCTACTAAAAAGCTTGTGCTTGTGTTCATCCTGTTGGAAAGAGCTGTAGAAATACGACACACTTTTAAAGTGACTCCCACTTGCTAAGGTCATTTGTGAGGATTTAACAAACTATCAAAAACTAATCCCATGCACCCTCTTTTGTTTCAGGATCTCCGCACCCTTCTAAAATCGAAGCACGTGCAAGGTCTAGAGCTGCACAATGCGCACAAGGCACTCAACAGGACAAAGGTTATGGAGGCAGTCGAGGCTGCGCGGACAGCCCTCACCTCCTCGGGAGGCGGGCCCCTGTTCCTAGCCCTCCCCGCCCACCCTGAACTGCTGGCAAAGTATTACGACCTGAGGACGCTGATCAAGAAGGTGGATCTGCTGATGGTGCAGACACACGCTCTGGGAATGGTGAAGAAGATGACGTATCATCCGAGCAGACTGAGCGGCATGTGGGACATGATGAATACTGTGAGTTCATATTTAGGTTTTGTTGTTAAGGTTTACGTTTTCTGATTAACGAATTCACACCGAATTTACGTTTTCTGGAGTAAAATTCGCGACTAGTGCGATTCCATCAAAAATTGTGCATGAATATTTGTGCCGCACAATTGTTTGAGAACATTTTGTGCAGCATAAAATGTTCGCACACCGAGCTGCAGGTCCGTTTCCACCGGCAAAGCTGTGTGCAACTTGGGTTCGCGGACAAGTGCAGCATGTTAGTACGAGAGCACATAACCAAAATGATTGCCTTATGACCAAAACCGTAAAAAACCGGTAGATTTGTTCATTCTGATTATTATTCTGAAAAATACTTTTAAGGTGAACAAAGATAGGTTTAGATGGTATTAGTCGCACACCGTTGGAATCTCACCATGAGGCACCAACTGGTATAAAAAAGATCCTTACCTAAGAAGTGGTTTATGAGGAACAATCATCAACGTCCTAAAAGTCGCTGATAAATTTTAGTTTTCTAGTTTGAGTAACTTATTTCTAGCATAAATCATTTCGAAAATAAGTAAAATTTTAGGTAAAATAATACTTATTACGTTTTAGAAGGCTAAAGGTCTTAGCCCAGTTACACGACTCCACTATACTAGTATATTTATAGAGCAATACATAAAGCATATATTTGAATTATATTATTTTTGCCGGGTGGGACCGGAGTCGTTTAATGTAGGCTAAAACCTTTACACTTACATTCTTTACTACTTGTTATCCCAAAAACCCAAATGGCAAAGCCTAATCAAAACCAAATAAAGACTCAAGATCCACTTACTATTGTTCAAACTAAAGCAAAGATTGCGAAAAGCTCTACCAACTATCAACAAACAGATGATTATCTAAACAATACGCCTGTATGACATCGGAAAGTAATTCAATATACTTGTAAACTGATACAAAGGCGTTATGTGTACTTGTATTATATAAAAACAGCCGAAGATCGAGTGCTGCTCCAATTGTGATGCAGCAATGAGTGGGCAATTTCGAAAGACTAGAGAAATTATAGCATAAAAGTAATCTAATAGACATGCTTGGGTAATGACGGATTTGAGATGGAATCCGAAACAAATGATATTTGTTCAGTATTCGTTTCCTTTTTATTTATTAACGGCAATTTTCTATAACTTACTTACGTATAACTTGGTTAATTTTCCTTATTCCGTAGCTATCGATGTTTCTATAAACAAAGAATATCCTATCCGTGTCACCTATCTGTCACTTGATTCATAGAAAAATCAAAGAAAGCCTTTCTGTGACGTTTTATTTCTTACAATCGAGTAAGCAAAATGTCAAACAGACAGAGATAGCAACCTACCGAAACCGGCTAGTAAGTTATTGAAAATGGCCGTAAGTGCACGAAACTAAAAGATTTCAGTAAATCCTTGTAATCTAATGATAAAACGTATATAACGTTATGTCTGTCAGTGCATAGACATTATTAAATAAGGAAAATGTATTAACATAAAAGTTTTAAGTAAAAAAAACCTAATTAAAATTAAGTAAGTATGCTTAATGATATCTCATACACAAGCTGTTGTCTTCGTCCGCGTGAGATTTTTATGAAAATACAATTTTACCTGTTTTTGCAACATTTTGCATTAATGCTCCGCTCCTATAGTTTTTGGCGTGATGTTAAACGGCGGCGGCGGCGGGTTGTTAGCCTTTCTCGATAAATGGGCTATTCAATACTACAAGAATTTTCAATTCTCACCAGTATCAATTCGGACCAGTAGTTTCTGAGATTGGCGCATTCAACCAAACAAACTTTTCAGCTTTATAATATTAGTTAAGATAATTAAGCACCAAATTATTAATTTCCATGAATCATGCCACTCAACCTGACAACTTATAATTGCTTAGCAACACACGCACTCAAAATTATTAAATAAAATAAATAAATAAATATCGCTGGACATTACACAATTAAGAATCAATCATTCGAATAAAACATCTATAATAATTTATAATCCTTCACTCGTATTTCGGTCACGTCTAACGTACCCAATTGAAGGCCAACTGCACTTGAGAAAAAAACCTCTCGTACAAACTTAGCAATGCACACACACATGATCCCTTGACGTTTATACATAAGGTTGAAAATCTTCTGATTGGATGATACAGTTAGTTGGTGAATCAGCGCAATTTAGGGTATGTAGGCCAGTTATGGTCAGGTGCATCTCTTTTGAATTAACAACGGTCTCACTTGTATGGTATGTTGTGGAGATGTCAGGCTTTTGAAGTGGATGGATGGCACTTAATTGGTGCTTATGTCTTTTTAAATTTATCACTCGTTGATGCATTGCTTGGAGTGTGTGAAGGTCATTTGATGCAGTTACTTTTGTGTTAATTTATCTCATTAGTTCAAATTGTTTTTATAAAAGGATTTTTTAAGTACACACACACACATCACATTTTCCGGCAACGATAAGATTACAATCAAATAAAAGCTATAATTATTTAATAAATACATTAGCAAAATACCTATCAAAATAAATGATATAATCACGCTGAATATAAAATTGCTCATATTTGCATCGTCATACCGAATAGTAATGCATCATGATTATTAAGGACATTTGCTCTGGAAATCCCGAAATAATCTCTCTAATCCGTTATTCCAAAATGGCGACTCATTTCTCTACGGCAATATTGTAGCAGCCTTATTATTAATAATAAAAATAGCTTATTACAACATTAATCCGTTGTAACCTACTTACCTACCATATATTCTGAAGACCTATTACATGACTTCTAGCAAAAGCAGTAGAAAATATTTTCAGAAATAAAATATTTCTGCTGTGCAAAAGTCTCCGTATCTTTTTGTCCTGGAGTAGGACATAAGGACATCTGGTCCTTATGTCCTACTCCAATTAGACTAAATAAAAAGATACCTAGTATGTACTAAGATACTCGTGAGTACGAACTCGGTCCCGTAGAGCTGACTGAGGTTCAAAATAAAAATGTGTATCGTTCTTACTTAAATTCAAACATAACTAAATATTCCTCACCCCTCACAGGACTCCGTGGTAGACCTCGTCATAGGTCTCGGCGTGCCATCATCTAAGGTCGTCATCAGCCTGCCCGCGACTGCCCGTCAGTTCACCCTGGTCAACGAGACCCTCAGTACTCCTGGAAGTCCCACCGAAGACGACGAACCTAAGGAGATAGACCAGGCGGAGCTGTGCAGGCAGCTGCGGAGTGGAAGGTGGACCTTGGAGAGAGACCAGGATTTGTCAGCGCCTTATGCTTTTAAGTGAGTATTTTGGTATTGTTGCAAGAAGGTGTTTGTGAACTTGATTTTTCGTAGGCGTTTGCTACTTTGGTTTGAAGAAAGCTGTATCAATGTCTTGAGCAACAGCAGTGACTGTGCACTCTTCCACTACCATCCAACCACCCCATCCAGCCATCTCCATCCTCCATCTAGCTTTTAGAGTGCGAAACAGTTCCAATCCATTGGTGTTCACTGGTAAGCTGCCGTTTGTTTTAAGAGTCACATACAAATTCTACGTGTGATCAATTTATGTTGTACTAACACTTCGCCCGCGACTTCGTCCGCAAAAAATGTGATAGCTCGGGTAATATGCATGATATAAATATAATTTATAGCCTATGGCACCCACGAATAATGTAGTTTTGTGCCAGTGAAAGAATTTTTAAGAATTGTCTCGTTAGTTCCCGAGATTACCCCCGACGTACCAACTTACAAACAAATCCTACCTCTTTAATATTAGTAAAGATGTAGAGAGTACAAATAAGATCTTTTGGTATCTTCCTCTTGTATAGAAAACTCTTGTGTACTTAATATTTATCTAAATGCGTTTTTATTTTTTCTAGGAACAAGACCTGGATATCATTTGAAGACTCCTCCTCAATCGACGTGAAGGGCAAGTACGCAAGAATCCGCGGCCTGGCTGGACTGGCATTGCACCAAGCTGACCGGGATGTGGATTCCGCTTGTGGACTCACGCTGAGGGCCTCTCTCGCCAAGGTGCTCAACCAGCAAAGTAGAGCGCCTAGGGCTGCTGTACTCAGGTGAGGTTCTTACAGTTAAACACCTACAATTCTATTTATATTTCGTTGATTATAATTGGCCTTTAATAGCGGCTACCAGATGACTCCAGCCAAAATCTAGCAATGTTTAGTCGCACTTTTCATTGGCTAGAAAGCAACATAGACATGGCAAAACAAAATGACACCAGTGAAACTCTTCAATTTTCTTTTTGTTGAACCAATGTCCTGAACCTTGAATGACGAATTTGTTTCCAAAGAACGTAACAAATTATCAGATTATGTGGCCTTTGATGAAGTCGAACCTAGATAGTATGTAAGATAAGACGTAGATCCCATAAGAGAGACCCAGAAATAAGCTGGCTGTTTGCCTAAACTCCGCTAATGTAACTTCCAGGTCCCTAGAACACGAGATCCTCTCAGCGCCAGGTCACGTACGCGCCATCGACGCGCTGCAGGTGTCGCCCTACAGGATCACGCAGGTCGTCGATTCTGATGGAGTCATCCACTCCATAAGAGAGGTAAGAAACTGTTAACATATAATATAATTATGTAAGTTTTAATGCAATCTTCTTGATAGCGTATCGGCTATCTAAATGAAGTCGGCCCATCTATTTAGTCCGTCAGTTAGAGTTTTGGACAATAATGGACACGTTTTTTTTTGTTTTTGTAAATCAATGAATATTGACAAAGATAAAACGCATCAAAACTCGGGAGTGGGGGCTCGTGACGTCACAACGCACTAAAAATTATAGCACAGCGTGACGTATTGAGAATTTTAAAAGTGTCGTATCTTCGTCAATTTTTATCTACGTAACAAAAGAAAAAATACGTGTCAAATATTTTTTGATAATCTAACTGACGGACTAATTAGATTTTTTTTAGGACACAAGCCTAACTTCAGTAGACAAGAAGACACGCAGGACACGATTTTAAAAGCCACATTGTATTTGGAACAGCACCATATTTTTACAATCCTCTAGGGTGGAGTCATCTGTGAAACTACACCTGAGCACGTTTTATTTGGCTTGACGAAAATAGGCCCGGAGACTGTTCCAAGTCTTCCAATAATGATGTTCAAGTACGATGAAGAATTGATGACTGAATTCAGTTTGGACTAAAGAATTGGCAAGTGGCGGTAAACCAAACTCACACACACTTTACTATCTTAATATATTGAAACTGGGTTGACTTTTATACATCTATAAAAGTCAATCCAGTTTCAATTTAACAATTGAACCAATTTCAATAAACAATTTCAATTTCACAATTACCTTTACTTGATAAGCTCAACTTCGTTGCGTTAAGGTTTCACAACATGAGTTTATATGGAGCATGTGTGGCAAAAACATGGTGCTTTAGAAAATAATTACTTATATCTGTCCGTGTCTGTCATGTAGGTTTGTCAATCGAACTACATACAGAATTCTATTCATATCATAAATTATGATTTATCCGTATGCTTTACTTATTATTACCTGCCTGTTTTTCAGGATTGTATTGTATAAAACGTTCTGTATTTCTTAGATTGATGCTACTACTTTTGCTTTAGCTACAATTATCAATCACAAACGTACCTTACTGATAATATCATCATTCTCCTGCCCTTATCCCAATTATTTTGGGGTCGGCGCAGCCTGTCTTTCTTCTTGTTCCATACTTCTCTATTACTCGTCATCCCATCAGACACTTCCTTTCTTGCCATATCATTCTTTATACAGTCCATCCATTGTTTGTTTGGTCTTCCTTTACTCTTATACCCATCCACAGATCCACTACCTTACTGATAGTAGCCGCCTACGAAAAGCTTTCTGTGCCTTTACAGGTTCATCCACATCGAAGTTACTTTTTATTGAGCAACATTTTGCAACATGATAACGTAAATAAACTTTCTATAACTTTTGCGGATGTTGCGATAGCTTTTTATTGCCCGTTGTTGTCCACTAATACTTGCAATGCAAACGTTGCTCCGCAAAAAGTAGCTTGTGTATTGATGTATGTGATACTCATGTATTACGTAGGTCGAACTCGTGTTCAACACGTTATCATTACATTGCAGGACACTCGTACGGAGTTCTCTTGCTCTCGGCAAGGTTACTTCGTGCACCCCCGCTCCTGTGCACGATTCTACCGCTGCGTCAAGTTCGACCAGCTCTCGCCGGAATATACCGTAAGTTTAACTGACTTTTGTTAACCTATTCATAACAATAGAATTGTCAACTTACACGCTTAGCAATTCTGGCGTTAAATCGCCGTTCTCGTATGGTTAGATTATTCAGTAATTTTTTCCAGCCCTACCTATGAGTGTATTTGCCAACCAGAATTCAGTCCTATTGGTGCTAAAACAGGAGAGAATAGTACATTTTGATACAAGTGGAGAAAGTTTGTTATTGTAATCGAGGCGGAATTAACTCCCGAGCCGTAGGCGAGGGTGTTTTTGAGCCGAGAACTGCAATAACAAATATCCACGTGTATCAAACGACGTTTTTCAATACATTTTTGAAGAAATAAAATAAAAGAACGAAAAATATTTTTGTCATGAATTATTAGGAAACTATGATTTTAATTTTCTTTTTTTCCCGCGCTTTGCTATCGCCAGGTTGAAGGAGAAGCAAAGGTATGAAGCCGCTAAACAGCCTAATATAAAAAATATTTTTTTTATATATTTTTGTATTTAGAACACAAATAAATGTTAATTTGTTTATAAAAGTAAATATTAGTTTTAAATAATCATGTTTATCTATGATATTCTATGTACAAACACAATTTGAATATTCAACTAATATTTATGCCGTAAAGACGCATTATTGCTTTGCCGAAATAAAAAAAAACATTCACCTCCGACTATAGGCTTTAAACCAATTTGGACTAAGTATAGGTATAGTTATCTGTGGCAATTTTCATTCCCGCACACGTGTTGGAAAGTGGAAAAAATCGCACACGTGTGAAATACATTGCATGTTGAACCTAATCGTAGTGCGATAAGAACCAGTTTTCGAGGAAGTGTATTGAAAAGGAAATATCCTATGTGTTTAAGTTCTACATTACAGGGTACGTGAATATTTCCAACAGTCGGGCATTTTATGAAATCCTTTATACTGTAGAGATGAGTCCAAGGACTTATTGTACCTATGTAACAAAAGGGATGATTTACTTGCAGGTTTTCGAATTCGACTGCCCCGCCGGACTGGCGTTCGACAACCGCTACGAAGTGTGTGTATGGCCCGGCAGTCTGCCACACTCCCAGGCTTGTCCTGGATCTTCTGAGATCGCTCCCGTTCCTAAGACTAGGTTCATCTGTCCCGAACATGAAGGTAAGATTTTATGAATACTGTGCTGCTTATGTTGAATTAACACAAGTTCTTTAACGGCCGTGTTCTATAACTTACTTACGTCTAACTGTTAGTTAATATGCCTGCGCTCGTAGCTATCGTTGTTTCTATAAACAAAGTTAGCTTGAAATATCCACTCCGCGTCACCTAACTGTCACTTGATTCATAGAAAAATCAAAGAAAGATTTTCTGTGACGTTTTGTTTCTAACCAGTCAGTATGTCAAATGTCAAATAGACAGAGATAGCAACCTGCCGAAACGTGCTAGTAAGTTATTGAAAATGGCCGTTATATTACAGCAACAAATTAAAAAAAATATTCCAGGCCTTTAGATTTTTAATAACAGAACATAACACAATATAAACTGATAATTTATCATTTCTTTTACCAATACTAGAGTCTAATAAAAATTGTATTCTTTTAACTTTCTAAGGAAGACTGTGCCTCGAACTATCGATACCTCTACTATTTTTAGTTTCATATTAGTATAATAACGTATTACAACCTTCACCATCCAGGTTACTACGCGGACCCTGAGAACTGCCGCTGGTTCTTCGCCTGCCTGGATCACGGCAAGTCTCCTCTGACTGCCTACGAGTTCCGTTGTCCCTTCGGACTGGGCTTCGACGCTGAGAAACTCAAGTGTGACTGGCCCTGGGTGGTGCCAGCGTGTGGCAACATCGCCAGATACGAGGCCGAGGCCTATGGGTTCTCAGCTGCTACTCTTACTGGTATGTTAATACTTCGTTACGATAGGATGATAACATTTCTTTTATTTTGTGCGTAAGTTCAACGACGAGTCTCACGAGATTTCTTATTTTATATGTGTAAAACCGTTTTATGTGTGTGTAACGCATATTGTATTCTTTTTTTAGACAAGTAGCAAATAGTGCTAGCAAATAGGCATGGCGACTATTTTTAGTAATGATTTTATTTTAATTTCAGGCGCAACAGGATACCAAGGCCAAACCGCTGACGCGATCAACGTGGCAGCCCATCAGAGTTTAGTCTCTGGCGCTTCCCTCGACAACTTAGTCGGCATCCAAGGAGGATTCCTCACCAAGGACGACGCTTTGGACTCCAACTTCATCGCTTCCCAAGAACTAGCAAACGCTGGACACTCCTACGAAATTGGACAGGGCTCTGCTCAATTCGGCAATGGCATAATCGGTCACGGTTCTGCTCAGATCAACAATGGCTTGGCTTACCATGTTGGTGACTCTGGCGCTATCAATGGCAATATAGGATTGGTTCAGCCGGCCCAATATAATGGACCAACTAAATACTCTAGTGGTTCCATTATCTTGGATGACTACAGACTTCCTACCGAGGAAGAGGCACTGCGCCACGGTGCGCATAGAGCAAATGTTGGACAGGGTGGGCAGTCTGGGGGATATAGCACTGGATACGTTCAATCTGGACAAGCCTCTGGGTACTCACAATCTGCAGGACAAGCGTCTGGATACGCTCAATCTGGAGGACAAGTATCTGGATACTCGACCCAGTCAGGACATAATTCTGGATATGCAGGCCAGGCTGCAGGACACTCTTCAGGCTACACCGTCCAAGCTGGAGGAAATACCGCTGGATACAACGGATACTCAGGCTCATACGCAGCAGGACAGGGTCAAAAGACGGTTACAGGGTACCCAAGCACAAGCTACGACGATGACAACTCCGGGGCGTACGTCCATGATCCTACGGGAGACGTCGCAGAGCCTTACAAACATGAAGGCTCGCCAATTGAACCTTATGTACACGACGGATCTGCCTACAAACATACTGGAGATTATTACGACGTTGGCAAATATTCCGGATCTTCTCAGAGCGGCTATGAAGGCAAATACACCGGATCAGCTCAAAGCGGTTATGAAGGTAAATACACCGGATCAACTCAAAGCGGTTACGAAGGCAAATACACCGACCAAAGTGGACAATATGTAGAGGATAACTCTGGAGCGTATGTAGAGACTAACGCTGGCAGTTCAGGTTATGGTACTGGCTATTCCACTGGTTATAATGCCGATTACTCAGGTGTATACAACCATGAAGACTCAGGGAAGTACGAAGCTGGAGTGTACCGAGCCGACGGCCATATTGGCGAAGGTAAAGCAACAAGCCAGTCTAACTTCCAACAGTACCACGGATACAGTGAAGCGAATGCTGGGAACTACATCAGTGACTCGAAGGCTCATACTGGTTCGTCCCACACTTTGACCGCAGGAGCTATCAATGTTGGCTTAGTTGGAAAGACTACCTTAGTCGACGCTGATTATAACAACCAAGGCTTCTACCAAGGTTCAGGTTCTACAGTCTACAGCCAAGATCAGGGCAGCTATCAAGGATCAGGTTCTCAAGGTTACACCCAGGATCAGGGTAATTATCAAGGATCGAAGTCTTACAGCCACTCCACTCAGACTTTACACCCAGCTCATGTTTCCATTGTTTCCCAACCAGCTGTCGCCATTAACCATATTGGAACTGACTTTAACAACCTCGATGGATACAGTTTTGTGACTACTCCTACGTCTTCCGGAATACCGACCACTGCTACTCCGTTTGCTGTCACAACTTCGATACCAACTGTGACGTATAAGACTACGTATGTTCCCCAAGTGCCTAAGACGACCATATCGCAAGTATTCGGTGTTTCACAACCCGCTGTTACACACGTTCAACCAACAGCTGTTGTTGTTAAGCAAGTCAGTCCTCAAGTACATGTAACTGATCACAATCAAGGTCTTAACTATCAGTATGAAAGCAAAGATTACTCTGGCAACTACAACGGTGAATCAAAGGTTGAATCTGGATATGACTATTCGAGGCCCAGCATTAAGTTTGAAGAAGGTATTTCGTACACTACCGCAGCGCCTGCAGTTTCTGTATCAACATACAGACCCGAAAGTGTCAGCCACAACCAGCAAACTGTCCACCAGGTTGAATCTGTTGGTTTCGGATATTCCACACCTGAACCTGTTTATGAAGAGCCTTTCAAAAAGATAGTAGCTTATACTACTGGACCCTCTGTTGCCACATACTCTCAACCTACTGAGGCTACATACACACCTCATTCATTCAGTCATCAGACAATTAATAAAGTGGAAACCAGCAAAGTTTACACTCCATCAGTGGAAACTGCTTCAGTGGGTACTGGTTTTGACTACTCCCAATCAGGAGTGTCTTATGAGGAACCTAAGATTGTTCAGTACACAACACCTCAACCAGCGCTCGCCATCCAGCCCGTCGTGTCTACTTACCAGCCACAAGTGATCAGTCATCAAACTATCCATAAAGTTGACGCAAACAGAGTTAACACTTACTCCGGAGACTCTTCATCAGGCTACCACTACGAGCAACCTTCCGTTCAATTTGAGGAAGTCAAGAACGTGTACTCAACTCCCGTACCAATTGTTTCATCAACCTATAAACCTCAAACGATCAGTCACCATACCATTCAGACACAGCACGTCGTGCCAGTTTCTTCTACACCTAAATATGAAGTCAGTTACCAGTCGACACCAGTCACTGTTTACGAAAACCCGATCATACAATATACACAGAAGGCTACCCCTGTTACTTACGTCGAGCCAACGTACAAATCTCAGTCATTCAGCCACCAGACCATACACAAGGTTGAAGCCAATAAGGCTTACAATGCTGAATCTGGTTACGAATACTCCAAACCCGCAGTGGCTGTCAAACAGCAGGTTCGTTACACTACAGTCCAACCGCCTGTGGCTTCAACCTACCAGTCTCAGGATTATAGCCAACAGACCAGCCTACACAACGTAGATGCTAGTCAAGTTCATACGTACAGTCAAGATACTGATGGTTATGAATACAACAAACCCGCTGTTAAATTCGAGGAAGCACCCAAGACAGTATTCCAGTACTCGACTCCGGCGCCAATAGTTGTTTCGACATACAAGCCACAGACATACAGCCATCAGACTATTCACAAAGTGGAAGCTCAGAAATATGTTCCAGTTTCCTCCACTGCCGCTCCTCAAGTTGACTTGTCGTACCAACAATCTGTATCGACGTACGAGAACCCGTTCCTCAAGTACACGCAGAAGGCTACTCCAGTGACTTACGTTCAGCCTACAGCAGCAGTTTACACTCAGACGTACCAGCCTATCATTCAGCAGCACGAAGTTAAACACATTGTGAGCCAACCGGTACAGTATGAACAACAACAGGTCCATGTCAGCCAAGGATATTCTTACAGCCAGCCTGAAATCCAAAGAAGTGTTGAGCTAAAGGGCTACTCTGACGCAAGTGCGGTATCTCATCAAGTTTATCATCAGTCTAGTGTTAACAATAACTACAATGCAGGCAAAGATGCCGTATATGTTTCAACTTCGCCTTCTACTCTTGTGTACGAAGACCATTACGTTGATGTCGACTCTCCTAAAGTACAAACATACCAGGCTCCTGAGTATGTTCCACCGAAGAACGACCAGTCATACTCTGTTGTGTCGACTGCTTCAGCGCCTGTTTTTCATCAAAGCTCCGTTATTCATCAAGCCCAAGATGTTTCCCCTAAAGAGCAATACCAATCATATTCAGTTGGATCAACTGCTTCTACTCCGGTCGTTCATCAGAACTCTGTGATACATCAAGGTCAGGAGTTCGATGCGTCTAAGACGGATTACAAATCTTACTCCGTTAGTTCGACCGCTTCGGCTCCAGTTGTCCATCAAAGCTCTGTTATACATCAAGCTCAGGAGTATGCTGCTCCTCCATCGGGTTATCAGACACGTTACACGTCTGTTTCCACTCCATCAACTCCAATCGTTGTCCAAAGCGCTGACTTCCAGCAAGCTCAAGATAATTACGACTACTCCCACCAACATTCGTTCAGCACATCTCATATAAAACAGCCACAGAAAGTGGAATCCATCCATTTCTCGTCTTTCCCTAGTTCTACGGTATCACCGCAATATCAGCAGGTTGAATACCAATCTCCTGAGATCCAGGTTGTGTCAAAGGGTGAAGAATATCTACCACCGGCAGTATCTACAAGCGCTCCTGTTGTGACCTCTACTTACAGGCCTAGAACCTACTCTACCGTGTCTACAACTCGTGAGTATCTGCCGCCAGCGGAACCCAAATACGAATACCAGGCGCCTTCCACCACTGCCAGACCTATCGTCAAGTCAACTACACCGGCTTACAGAGCCGAATCTACAACGTCCTACAAGGCCACGGAATACTTGCCACCTGCAGAAGAAGGTTCTAAATTGATTAACTTCGAAAGCTTTGGTTTCAATGATGCGAATGCAGCGTCCAAAATTCAATACAATCCTTATCAAGAAATCACTATTACACACGACACTGCTCCTGTTGAAAGGAAACATAACATTGTGGTTGAAACAGCTAAGTCTCATTTGCTTGGTTTCGGAACAGTAGGACCCGATGCTGGCTTAGTGTCTCCAGTAACTTATACCACATCGGCACCGGTTGTATCCTCCACGTACAAACAAAGAGTAAAATCAACCGTCAGACCTGCATACAAATACAGCACCACAACGGAGTATCAGGCACCAGAATATTTGCCACCTTCAGATGATTTGAAATCGGAAGTAAATGTTGAAAGTAACGGATACAGCGAACAAGCATCTGGCGCCGACGGCCAATACAACGCTTACCAAGACGCTGTATACACTGTGGCACCAGTTCAGAGGAAACAAAACATAGTCATTCAAACGGCAAAATCTCAACAACTTGGATTCGGTACAGTTGGCCCTGACGCAGGACTAGTTTCACCCGTCTCATACAAAACATCGGCACCTATTGTTGTATCCAGCCCAGAATCGTACTCATATACACCTAATATAGTGTCTTCAACCTACGCTCCTGTTGAACAAGGCTTGTTCGAAGTCTCACCGTCACCTGTACCTGTAAGAAGAACTAAACCTAAAGTGGCTGTCGTGACAAAGATTAATGACTTCAATCCTTTCCTCGTACGCAAACTTGGAGCGGTGTGCAGCTGCCAGTCACCAGTTCTGATCCTTAAAGGAAAGAGACCTACTCAAGCACCTCAAGATTTCGGCGATTTCAATGACTATGATGATTCTAGCCGCGGAGATATCAGTGAAGGTGGATACGGTCACAGATATACTAAAGTACAAGCTCCCGCTGCGGGCACAGTTGCTACTGCTCAGCCAATTGTATCATCCACATTCAACCCTATCATTGTTCCTGACGACTCCTACTATCAAGACTTCCAGGAGCAAAGCGGATACAATGTGGCTGTTACACCGAGACCCAAAGAAGTTTACTCCGAAAGCTACGTATCGAGCACACCTATTGTGGCATCTACCACAGAGAGGTACGTCAGAGTCCGACCGCGAGTGAAGGCCGTTACCGCCGCTCCTACGTACAAGACTGTGCTGTCGAACCAAGAAGTATCACCAATTATTACTATTAAGGATGGATCTGAATCTGGATCTGCCATTGATTCGCAGGCGTTTGATCGTTACGGACCTGGTGGATGGAGGAGCAGAGACGAGACGTTGCAAGGGTCGGTAGACTGCCAGAGAGCCGGTCTGTTCCGACACCCGAAACAATGTAACAAGTTCTACGCGTGCAGATGGGACTGCACCAAACAGAGGTTCACGCTGCATGTGTTCAACTGCCCCATCCAGCTGAGCTTCGACCCCAGCATAGGCGCGTGTAACTGGCCCAGCCAGGGCCCCGCGTGCCAGGGCGACACGCTCCTCACCAACGTTCTTTAAGTACCTTAACATAGTTGCCAATCTCGTCGTGCCATCGAAATTGTGATAAATTGTGATCACGAATTTTCTCTAACTCTCTATCCTCGATACAGTTGGACGATTTGTCTCTCTTTTGTTTAAGTTGCTTATTTATTTGTTCGGTTTTGTTAATGTTATTTCATAGTTATTTATTACATAATCTCTTTTTCAGCTTAAAGTTTGCTTATGCTAAGCCTTGTGAATTTTCATTATTGGAATTAGAGTTACCATTATCTAGTTCATGTTATTGTAAAATAGTGAAGTCATATTTTTGTATTTTTATAAATTAATATAGAAATAATATGCTGTAATTTGTAAATATACGATTTTATTCAATGAACAACTTACTTTAATTTATAGTATTTTGAATACATGTCAATTCTTAAAATAAAAAGATAAAAATGCATCATCTAAATCAATAAAGCAACAGGCTTTCCTACCTCAGCCAAAGCATGTTTGTACTTAGCGATGATGGGATTAACCTCTTCCTCAATGAACTCTGTCACTTGTTCAGGAGCTCTACCGATGAACGTAGATGCATCCAGGATCTTATCCAGTTGCGATATGATAGGCGCGAAGTAACCGTCTTTCTTAACACGATCGATCAAGTCATTATCCTTGCCGTGCTGTTTCACTTGAGCACCCGCTTCGTGAGAGAGCACTCTTATTTTCTCGTGGCACACTTGACGATCGCCACCAGCTTGGACCATAGACATGATAATATTCTCGGTGGCCATGAAAGGCAACTCCTGATCGATATGACGGGCGATGACCTTAGGGTACACGACCAATCCTTGGCAAATATTCAGTAGGGTCAATAAAGTAGCATCAGCTGTTAGGAAGCCTTCAGCAAGAGTAATGCGACGATTTGCAGAATCATCCAGAGTACGCTCGAGCCATTGAACTGCGTGAGTGTTGGCAGCATTGGCATGCAACGTGATGAGATGACGGGCGAGAGCACAGCAACGTTCCGACCTCATCGGGTTTCTCTTGTACGGCATAGCGCTGGACCCAATCTGGGAGGCTTCGAATGGCTCCTCTAGCTCCTTACGGGAAGCTAGCAGACGGATGTCGGAGCACATCTTGTGTACAGTAGCTCCTAGTCCAGACAACGCAGAGATGACTTCCAAGTCAACTTTCCTGGAGTATGTCTGGCCAGTGACGATGTAACGCTTGTTAAATCCGGCAAGTTCGGCGACTCTTTGGTCGAGGGCGCGGACTTTCTCGTTGTCTCCTTTGAAGAGTTGAAGGAAGGAGGCTTGGGTACCTGTGGTTCCCTTGACTCCTCGGAAGCGGAGGTCGTCTCTGGCGCGGGAGAGGGCTCGCTCGTCCATGAGCAAGTCACTCAGCCAGAGAGAAGCTCTCTTGCCGACAGTTGTCAGTTGCGCTGGTTGCAGATGGGTGAAGCCGAGCATTGGAAGGGACCTGAAAATAGTAACAGTATGATTTAAATACAAAATAACCATCGTATCTTTCAGTTTTGAGATAGAAAATGAAGTTTAATGACCTGTATCGAGATTTAGCACAAGGCAATTAATCAGGAAGTAGGTAGTTCCTAATTAACAATGTGCCCAAACATAGAGATCTGCCAGTAGATATCGAGTAGTTCGTATGTTATAGATTCAGTTAACGATTATTGCGTATTGTTCAAGTTATTGTATGCTAAACATATCTGGCGTAATGGCTGCGACATTTGATTGAAGTCTTAATCTATTCTATTTGTTTGGTTATTCTAGCGTAACTTCTGTAGACATCAGATTTTATTACCTTACGGGGGGAGAATATTTTTGATATAATAAAGTTTTTACTTAGACGTGTGCATAAAAATACATACGTTAACAAAAACAATACTTAAATGCAATAAGTAAGTAGTGAGTAAAAATTTGATTATTTTCGTCTCCGAAAAGCGACCGACGAATATAATTATGTGAGTTTATGTAGCTATACGGTTTAGGCAGCGTAATGTGTAATTAGATGACAAAGACTACATAAAAGGCAACAACTGAATACCAATAACTCATGAAATGTTTATTTTTATAAGTCAAGTGGGTAAATCATCTAAGGCAATTACATGTCAACTTTGAGGTTCAATGTTTGAAATATAGATGGCAGCGGCATTTCCTAGCTGACTGACTTGATGACCCTGATAATAAATGCCTAAACAAATTCCTAGTCTTCTTCTTGTCGATGTCCCTTTTTTAAATTAAATTAGTTTTGATCAGAACTCTGCCATCTCGACAGCGTTGGTGGCCTCGCATAGGTCAAAGTTCACGTTGAACCACACATAGTGCAGGACAGGAGGTGAGCAATAGTTTGCGTTGAGGCACCGCAGTCACACATGGCTTCATGAGCATACCCCCACCGGACCAAGTAGTATATGCAGCGGCCCACCTGGCTTCGCAATTGGTTTAGGGTCTTCCAGATGGGCCATGGCAGCAATAGGCATGGGGGCTCGTGACGTCAAAACTAGCTAAAAATTATACCATGGCGTGACGTATTGAGAATTTTAAAAGCGTCGTATCTTCGTCAATTTTGGTTTACGTAACAAAAGAAAAAACGGGTCAAATATTTTTTGATAATCTAAGTGACGGACTAATTGGATTTTTTTTGTCGTCTCGCCTATTTTCCCAGCGGGAGCCTTTCTGCAACTTCGACATAATGTGCCGGAGGGTGACGTCTGAGGAGCCAAAACTTTTTTTGCTTCACAATTCCTAGGTACATTTTGTAGGTGCGTACTTACTTATAGTCATCGGCGAACTTCGCCAACTGGCTGATAATGGCTCCCAATCTCGGCAGCAGTAGATCCAAACCGTGTCTCAACACTATCAAATCCGTATTATCCCCCACATAGCACGAGGTAGCTCCAAGATGGATGATGGGGCTAGCTTTAGGGCACCTCTCCGCCAGGGTGTGGACATGCGCCATGACGTCATGACGGACTTTCTTCTCGTGCGCTGCAGCGGCTTCGAAGTCGATGTCGTGGATGGCACCTTCTAGCTCCGCGATCTGATCATCCGTGATGTCCAGACCGAGCTCCTGGAATGAGAGTAAGGAAGATTTAGAATGAAATAATAGTCTATATAAAAATAAAAATCAATTTTATTTTATTTTATTTTATTTTTATTTTATACTGTTTGGGAAACTTACAGCTAATATAAACAATGTTCTTAAAACATACGAATTTGAAGGCCATTTACAAGTTTCCGCATATAAAAACAATCGAAACAAAAAAGAAAAAGAAAACACAACAAAAGAAAGAGGTATACGTACAAAATACTTATCTACATAGCATACGTTACGCAATAAAACAACACGATCGACTACTTTATACTACAAACTAAAAATTTAAATTTAAAAGAGAAAAATACTAAGAACTATAGTTAAACACAAATAAACTACTTATCCATAAAAAAAGCTTTTGCCAATAAACGCTTAAGCCGAGAGACACCGGTGTTGAAAATATCCAAATCATGTTCACCAGTAAGTTTATTAAAGCTTCTGCATGCACGGATCAGAAACGAATTCTGCCTGTACGCAGACTTGGAGTGAGGGACATGCAACAAACTGGGTTTGCGAAACGTTTTGCATTGTGTAACTAATCCTAAACCACCCAACAGCTCAGGGCAATCTATAGTTCCATTCGCGATTTTAAATAAATATACCATATCCGCAATGCGTCTGCGCTCATATAGCGGCAAGATATGGAATCTTTTGCATCGCGCTCCATAATTGGGAGTATATTTTCTAGTTTTATACTGAAGGAAACGTAGGAACCGCTTTTGAATTCCCTCAATTCTGTCAATATAAACATTATAACAAGGGTTCCACACTTGTGAGGCGTACTCCAAGTGGCTGCGGACAAAAGCACAATAAAGGATTTTATACGTTTTCACGTTTTTAAAATCAGCTGATATCCGTAGTATGAATCCAAGTGCTTTAGAGGCTTTATTGACAATGTTTTCAATGTGAGCATCAAAAAGCAACTTAGAGTCAAATGTGACACCCAGGTCCCTAATAACACTTATCCCATTTATATTAGTATCATGCAACTTATACTGAAACAAGATTGCATGTGGTTTGCGTGTATAGGTACTAACAAAACATTTAGATACATTAAGTTCGAGTTTATTTAGGTGACAATAATTTTGGAGTTCATCTAGATCCCGCTGCAAACAGAAACAGTCGGAAAGATCTGATATAGGGCATAAAATTTTCATATCGTCAGCGTAAAGAATTATTTTGGAACGGGTAAAGCACGAACCAATGTCATTTATAAAAATAATGAACAGTAAAGGACCCAATAGGGATCCTTGTGGTATTCCCGAGGGTATTAAAATAGTTACAGAACTGTATCCATTCAGCACAACTGTCTGACAGCGATTCTCAATATATGACTTAAACCATCTGAATAAATCACCTCTGATACCCATTGCAAGCAGCTTACGCAACAGGACACCGTGGTCTATACGGTCAAATGCCTTGCTATAATCAGTATAGACAACATCCACTTGAGAGGGCTCAGACATTTGACAATTGCTACATGATGGAGTATCACAAGAGACCGGCTCGACCGATTTTGTTTTAATTATATTGAGTACGTAAATGTCAGGACAAGGTTTGTGTAAGTAACAGAACACATTTGTGATTAAAAATATATGCTTAACTGCACCCGTGCGAATCCGGAACAAAAAAAAAATCAATTAAAAAAAAAATTGAACATTTTATAAACCCCTAAACTACGTTACAGTTGTCGGCGAGATAACATGAATAGTTAATTAGTTAACAATTTGAGTTCAAATACAATTTGAAGCTAAGTTGAGAGAGGGTAAGATCTGATTTAAAAGAGAGTCCTGGAGTTGCTCTCCCGTTAAGTTCCTTATAGACCTATGGTTTAGAATGGGCAATTAGGTACATTGTTTCTTATTGTCTGACGCTTGAAAATGCAAAATAAAAGAGGTTTGATTGAAAAAATTCTTTATAATTTCAAAATTTCACTGCTGTGAAAAAAAGGATACGAGATAATATTCGACTTTTTGGATGATAACACTAATTAAAAATGGTGAATAGGTACTAATTGTTATGTTACAAAAGAATGCTTAGGCTTACTAATAAACTATGACTAAGTTTTCAATGTCATCTGAAGAAAAAAACTCCCATACAAGGAATATTGCAACAATTTTTTCCTTCTAAACTTGTAGCTACTCTACTTTTCAAGATCTAACTAAAATAAATAAAAAATCGGTGAACATGCCTGAATTTCCAAGAATGGCGCTTGGGAAAATGACCTAATAAGTTATTTTGGTTATGAAATGATGATCCATCTGTGTGGGCAAATCTTAGTCATTAGTACCTAGAACAACTGCACGTTTTATGGAACATAAAAATATGTCAAGTTTATTTCAAGAGAACATTATTTTCATTCATAAACCTTTATTGTGGTTATGTGGTTTCTTAATCAATGTTTGCGTTCTTGTTTTCGAGACAAATGTTTTGAAGTACATCAATTGCTTCATCGTTTATTTTCAGGGCTTCGTGCACTGAAATCTTCCATGAATTTCAAATGATCTAAGTCTTTTCAGTCATTTACAGAAATAGATGTACAGCAAACAGATTTTAGAGAACTTTATAAAATAAATAACAGAAATGAAAAATGGAACTAGTCTGACGGTTAGGTCCTTCATAGCTTAAACCATTATTTATTATCATGAAGCTGCTGCTTAAGGCAGTATCCTAACGAAAGCGATTATCGTGCGAGCACACGACCGCCGAGTTCTTTATATTCGGAAAACCTGAACGCGTGAACGTGAATGCGCCGATAGAGGACGCCTTCTGGTTTTCCGGACATACATACGAGTGACAATGAACGCGACGTATGAGTATTCCCGCGACGGGTCTCTTTAGCTAGGATGCGACATCCCAAAGTTTTAAACTCCATTTCGAGTGACAATGAACGCGACGTACGAGTATTCCCGCGACGGGTCTCTTTAGCTAGGACGCGACATCCCAAAGTTTTAAACTCCATTTCGAGTGACAATGAACGCGACGTACGAGTATTCCCGCGACGGGTTTCTTTAGCTAGGACGCGACATCCCAAAGTTTTAAACTCCATTTCGAGTGACAATGAACGCGACGTACGAGTATTCCCGCGACGGGTCTCTTTAGCTAGGACGTGACCTCCCAAAGTTTTAAACTCCATTTCGCCTATCTCTGTTGATAATGACAAAAATTTAGAAACTAGCTCTTCATTATAAGCAGCTACACATATGTAGTTATATACTCCGCAAATACCACGTTAAAGTAGACATTCCTATTAGTGTTATACAATTTGGAATAACGACTTCATTTTCTCGAGAAGATAATTGGACGTGTTAATTTTTCGTGAAAATATGTTTTCTTTATTAGCAAAGTATTTCTAAGTGTACGGCCTGGGTGCAATAGCGTTCGGCGGGGCGTTCTGCGGGGCGGCGAGCGGCCGACAGCGCGTTCAATGAGTGGCCATAGTGCTGCAAACTCGCACACTGCAGCCGCCGCGCGGCGGGCGTCTACTCAGGCCACTACCGTATAATAGTTATTTGTTATACAAGAGTGCAAAGTTGCTTTTTAACCGCGTGCTCAATTTTGATAACCGAGCAAGCGAAGGATTCTAAAATTGAGTCACGAGCGCAGCGAGTGATTCAAAAATAGAATCCTGAGCGTTAGCGAGGGAATCAAAAGAGCACGAGGTGAAAAATCTTTGCACTCGAGTGCAACACGTAACTTTTCATCCCACCTCAGCGAGGAAATGACTAAATGCAAAAAAAAAACATTTACAATCACAAGATACTTTTACTTTTATTTCAGTTTAGGTGTTAACTACTACATTATGGTAGGTAAGTATTACAGAATAATCTTTAAATTATAACAAATAATACTTAGGTACAATTAAGAAAAATTTAAAGTAACGTTGCTACAGTTAGTTAAGTTGAGTGTAATATTTATTTATTTATTTATTTATTAAAACTTTATGCACAAGTAAAAACTGTACAAAGGCGGACTTAATGCCTTGGGCATTTTCTACCTATTTTTTTTCAATTTTCAGTCAATTCTGTTGGCGTCAAATAAACTTCTTGGTCGCCAAAACCACTTATTTTACGTTTTTCACTTGTTTTTAACCTAAGGTTTTAACAATTGACCTGACAAGAAAATGGCGCGCGCAAAGCAAATTATAAAAGTACACCAAGAAGGTTCCGAGTCTGAGGTTTTAACAAATTAAAAAAGGCTGTACCTATGATAAATTCGGCACCATGGAGGTAGAAGAAAATAGGTTTAATGATGTTTTGAATTCACAAACTTAGTGCACACGATGTTCTAAATTCAATTTACTTTATCCTCTAGAGGATAAAAACGACTTTTGCACTAAGATATCGAAGAGCAAAAATACTCTTTCCGAGATGGGGGGATGAAAATGTGTTAGACATGAACGCTGCACGCCCCGCCCCGCCGCACGCTCGATTCGAGCGGGCACTCTGGCCGTACACTAATAGAATTTTAACAACACTATCAAAGATGATTTTCTTTCAAAATATTCAAAATCAGAGGTGAGATTGAGAGAGAGAAATAAAGATGTTGTGAAAACATGTTTTGCGGCAGTGGAAACGCATTGTACGACGGACGGACGGTTGTTGTCTCGACGGAGAGAAAGTTTCAACAACTATATAAGACCTGAGCATTTGGCAGTAACAAGATTCTAACCTAACAGACAGAAGTGTTGCTGGGGTGAAGTATCGAAGAGTGGGCGTTTTGGGGAACTGTCGCTTGTCAAAAGCGCTGATTGAACAACCAGCTGGCCTAGCCAAGTTACAAACGATTCGTATCGATTCTCTTTCTACAATCGTAAACGTTAAGTCACGTGGTCAAAACAAACGAATATAAACTTTCGTAGACAAGTTTACATCGATCAAGATGATAGAATGAAATGTATTCGTTTCTACAATCGTGATCCCTACATCCCATATAAATCGTAGCCAACTTACAGTTTTGACTAAACTTTAAAATTTCCATTCATTTGTTTTGACCACGTGACTTAACGATGATAGATGTCATTCCCTTGGTTAGTTTTCTATAGCGTTAACGATTGTAGATTGTCAACTTGGCTAAGCCTACTGATTTGAATAAATGACTTTTGATTTTAATTTAGGACGGTAATCCAATATCATTCTTACACACAGACACACGCACACACACACACGCACACGTACACACGTACAGTCTACGCAGCATGTCTTCGATTTTCACACACCTTTTCCATCTAAGTATGTTTTTTTTTCCAGCCTCATTTGCATCCACACTATTTGATGATAGGTACCTCTTCGATTGATATTCAGGTATATCAATCGAATATATCTAAATATATCTATACTAGGTACGTACTGTTTATACCTACTGATGACCCGAATTGCGCAGCGGTACTGAAGCTGCCTTACGTTCTTAGGGTCCCGGGTTCGAATCCCGGTAGGAGCAAATGTTTGTGTGATGAGTATGGCCATTTGTTTCCGAGTTATGGATGTTAATATGTATAATAAGTATGTATTTACAAACAAAAAGTATATATGCAGTATATCAACTATCTGGTGTCTACGACACAAGCCTTGTTGCTTAGTGTGGCACTAGATGGCGCTGTGTGTAATGTCCAGCGATATTTATTTATTTATTTATACATTTTTCTATGTACATTCAGACTAAGATAGTTGGTAGTGCCATATGTTCACACCTGCAAGTTTTATTGGCAGGCAATGTGTCACGACTCATTTTAAAGTGTTCAGAAACCATTTACGAAACACTTCTACAGTTCCGAACACTTTGGTGCGCTTGCGCAAGTGCCCTTTGCCTTTGTCTCCGTATTTGTTAAGTTTTTGTAAGAAAATGAGAGTTTGTTATTTAGGACATTGTTTGATTGATTTTCAACCTTCGATGAGACACGGTGATCAATCAGCAATGATTGTTAATCAAGCTGCTGTTGACGCAATTAATTAATGATTGTAATTTGTGTTTGTGTTGCGCACGATTTTAAAGAAATTACAGTACAAGTGGTTCCATTTTAAATTGAAATTCTCTCTTTTTAAATTATGCAGATATTAATATTGTTGTTTGATGTAGCGCATACGTTTAATAGTCCGGTCAAATTAGACCAAAAAATAGGAGCGAGGGTACAATAATTCGCACCCAGCTGAAAGTTGGTAGAATTGTTCAAAACACCATCATAAATGAAATCTAAAAAGTCCTCATCGATACGATATCTGGAAAAATAAATAATCGGGGCAAACGAAAAGCAACCCCTAAGTCGTTTTAATTTAAAATACCTATTCAACGATACCCCACACGATGGGGTAGACGACGAAACTGAAATTCATCCCCACTTCACATGTAGGGGAGCTACCCTAAAAACCAAACTTTTTACCACTTTATCGGCGTAATTGATATACACACTTCTACAATATTACAGCTTTCTAGTTCGTAGAGGTGTGTGAGAGGGTCTGTAAACAAAGTCGAAGTCAAAGTGCGATTCTGTGCGACCTATTATATATTTTGATGCGGTTGCCACCACACATCGACCTTTTTTTCCGCGGGGTTTATAGGTATAATTACATTACTTAGACAGACCTATTACAGAAATCACAATGTTTGGAAATGTCGCCCTTGCTGCCCTCGTACGAAGTAGGGGGACTTGCTAGTTACCCTTAAATAAGCTAAGCGAGCTAAGTAGAAGACAAAATAATATGAAAACAATTATTGTTTTATTCTAGAAATACTGATGCATATTTTATAAGCTTTGTTCTTTCCATCAACAATCGAACACATGGGACCCATTAGATTAAAATGGTAATGAAAAAAACATGGCGTCCATCAGTCGTTCATTTTCCCACGCAAACTACAAATAAAATAATTTATAAATTGCTTTTATTTAATTTTTATAGAGTATTTTCATTCGATGAAAAGTTCCGAGCTATGTGGGTGACGGTAAACAAAATAATAACTTCTCTAAGTACTGTAGATTAACCTCTTCGTGAAAAGGAATATCGATACAAACATGAAAGAAACAGAAATGACTCAAGTTTGTAAAGGTCTCATAAAAATAGAATAGTAGCCTAAAAATGGTGATAACGACTTAGAACAAAAAGCAAAAACAATAGACGACACAAATATAGTATCTACAAACATAAAAATAAGGTCATATTTTGAGAAGCAGGTGTTAAAAGGTACACTGCAACCTGCCCTACTAATTTGCTAGAACTGATAAGATAAGGACTCGAATGTGCTGATAAAGGCATACAAACTGATAACTGGAGGCATACAGTGACGGCCAACGTTTACGCGAAAACGGACATAAAGACAAAGAAGTGTGACATTATTTTAATTGTGGTGATTTTCAAGTGTTTGTGAAAATGGTGTCCGTGCAAACGATCGCGACCATTGTCGTGAAGACTTTCAAAATTGTAAGTAATTTACTACTTTTTGTAAGGAATTTGATGAGGTGTCATCATGTATAGAAATAGGTGCGGCTTGGATATTGAGTTACAAGCAATTGTTATGAGTTGCCAGTGCAAAACGCAAGCTTTATTTAGTTCAAAATTTGTCTACTCCTGGAAGTAAATAGGAAGTGGAAATTTTGATTTTTTCCTACTCCTCCGAGACAGTTAAATTCATTCTCTGGGACTTCATCGAGCTTCATTATCTCGGCGCTTTTCTGGTGGTTGGCCACTGTTGATTCTGGCTTTCAGGAGTTACAGTAGTTTGGGAAAAGTGTGGCGAGCTTGTCCTTAAGGTAAAACAATCAATGATTGTGAGGAAATCAGTATTTTACATGACAATCTTAATTAGCACCAAGAGGCACACGATTCTTTCCAAAGGCGATACGGCTGGCTTAGTTACTAATTCACTAAATCACACCCTTTGGAAAATGTAAGCTTTGTATCTTACAATTGGATATCCTAAGTAAATGCCATGAATGTAGGATGTTACCAGTGAAAATTGAAGAAGGTATAATGAAATGAAACCTACTTAATTTGTTTGCTCATGATGTGTGACTCATACATGAAAAACATAATAAGCTTACGTTTATGTTAGAAGTCGCAGTTACCGTACTAATAGATTAATGTATGTGAATGAATGATACCAATGTTAACATAACATAACATCACGTACGAAATCTCCGACGGGTTAGGCAGAGGTGTACCTAATAGTACACCCTTATTTCGCCAATTATGTTAAAGTCCCATGTAATTTTATTGTGACCAATTTCGAGGTAGTAGTTGGTCAGTTCTAACCTAACTTAACCTACATGGTCGGAATGAACGGAATCCCTTCGACATCGTTTTTACGACAAACGTTTGGTCGGAGACAAAAATCACCGATAGAATCGAAAAAATAAACAATAAAAAAAAAAAAAATACTGTCTTTTTTCCTGTGCCCCGTTACGTATACTCCAACCGTGGAGGAGCTTATTACTATTAACGGGGCACAAATTCAAACTCCGTGGCTGCTACTGAGAAATTCCTAATGGAAAAACCCAATTATGCTTTGCTCGACCTGGGAACGGAATCTAGGATCTCATGCTCAAAAGCCGCGCATGCGTCCACTAGACCAACAAGGCAGTCAAGACCTCCAATACCAATGTCAACCTCTCTAATTTAATAATTTTGCAGTAATTTGTTACTAATTGCTTGTTTGGATGACGGGGATTTAATGTCAGAATTAAAACTTAATGGTTGGTTTTTACCAACCATTAAGTTCCCCCCATGTAAATTAGGTACCTATACCTATAGATACTTATTAAAACCTAATTATAAATATAACAATAATGGAACAGACCTTTGTGTCGCCTTTAACAACAATAAAGTACCGGTCTATCTATTAAAGCCATGAGACATCAAATCAATTTAATGTAATTTATTAATAAATTATTAATAATCTATTCAAGTAAAGTGGTACATAATTACAGGAACAATGAAAATGAATCACTTTAAGTACACACGACGAAACTAGAACAGTAATAAATATTTAAAACAAGTATTTTTAGTTTCGTATTTCTGCTTAAAAATGATGTCATGTTAGGGTACTGATAAAATACAAGCACTTGTTGATAGGAGATATCTATTGAATGGAATTAGATGCCAATAACGTAGGTGATAGCAAAATACACTTTGAGGTATAGCTCCTAAATACTCAAGAAAAATCACGGTTCAATTCAGGTCGTGAGCATGTAATAAGTATCAATAAATTGGTAATAAGTAACACACTTACATTTATTGCAAAGCGATGAATCAATATTACTAAAACGATAAGAATTAATTACAATGATCGATGCCAAAGAGAGTATAAATAAAGGAAGAAAGAAAAAGTATATTAGTTAGATTCACACAGGACGAAACAAAAGCATGGTTGAATAAACAATAAAACCACTAAACACAAATAGTAGCTCTATCTCTAGTTTGTCAATCCAATACAGGTGGTCTAAAATGGCCGCTTTAGCAGAAACTTAATATGAATCTCGTTAGAAATTTAAAATTCTTAAAATGGTCTTTATGGTTATGAACCTAAAGTCCATTTCACTAAAGCGGCCAGTTTAGGCCTCCAGATCTAAATACGATCATTGACATGGATGTCTGTGAACTGTCTCAAGACATCTTTAGCATCATCATACTGCACTTATTTCAATTTCGGTACAGTATTTTTCTTCTTCCATACAATTCTTTAGTCTCGTCAAACGTACCATCTTTCACACATTCATTCATCATTTCTTTGGTCTTTCCCAACTCTTACAGATATCCCACTAAATCGCCAAAACTATATCCTTCTGCATGATGCTGCTCTGCTCCTTATTCATGCATCAGTTCTGACATACTAACCATGGTTAAAATAACGTCACCTGTGGATTCTTTCCTCGTAGTTTATTTGGCGTGAGTATGTGCATCAACGTTAAGGTTAATCGGCCCTAGCGGCCTCATTCTCTATCAAGCTGATAACGTGATAACCGCACCTATACTTGATACAACGTTATAGTATCGCATTCTTTTTTAATTACTGTTCCTTTTAACCAACGGAATGTTTGCCTACTTCAAATTAAATGTTTCTTTCTATGTCTTTCAATATCATCATCATTCTCTTGCCCTTGTCTTGCCTTGTCCTGTTTTGTATTTTGGGGTAGGCGCAGCATGTCTTCTTCTTCCATACTTCTTTATTACTCGTTATCAGACACCTACTTTCGTGCCATATCATCCTTCACACAGTCCATTCATCGTTTCTTCCACAATGTTGGAAGCATATCTTCAATCAATTTATTGTCAATAGATCCCTTTTGCTCCTAAATAAAATCAAATACACGAGTCTCCGTACAAGATTTTTAAATGATCGAATTCCAGTAGAATCCTATAAGATCTTTGACCATGAATTATTACTCAAGTACCTCATGGTTTTAGGCAAATTAGCGTTAAGCGAATCACACATCTTAATAAAACCAAACGGCTTCCTTGAAACACTTCTAATTTGCTATGAGAACATCATCAATAGCCTGCTAATTTTTGGTAACTAACTTAGTTTTATATTCAGCAGTAAATTCAACATTAATTGCTCTCATAATTATTTGCTTTATATCTATCTGTGAACTTTACCAGTGGTGGCACTTAATTTGTTAAAAGTTCTCCGAATTATTCATAATCGTTTAAGAAAAAATGGTGTATTGAATAAGAAATGACATGGAAAAGCAGCACTTATTTAAGGCGTTTACAAGTATGAAATGAGATGAATAGAATTGTTTAACCGTATAGGTACATACTGTTAATATCCTTATTTTGCACGGGAAGCGTTTTAGCTAAGAATTAAGTCATCAATGACGATTCGAGTCCGTCTACTCATCGTATGGTCTGTGGAAGTCCTCTAGCCACAGAGGATAGGTACTTTAAATATCTCTATTTTCAACATACGTGCAGCTTCTTAGCTCATATAATTGTCATCATTCACGTGCAAAATAGGGATGATTTATCGTCCTCCCACTCATTTTGTGGACTGTTGTCCTGTCACGTGCTACGTCCTCCAACTCATCTTGTCCTACGCCCTCAAACCGCAGAGCACATTGCAAAACATTAGAACAAACAACATTATCTGATAACGCGTTACTCACCACGCGAACGAAGGTACAACACTACTGAGTAATACCATGAGTAATGGGCTTATGGCTTATGGGCTGAATACAAAACCTGGATGTTTAGGGACTGAATTGTTCTTAGGATGAGTCATGCTTGCCTTTGTATGGGAATCTTAGAAACAATGATGGTGAAATGCAATGTATTGCTAAAGTTTGCTGCGATGCAAGGGACACAATACAAAGTGTTGTAGAAAATGCATTACTAGGATAGGTGGGTAAACAGAATAGGAAAGCAATAAAAATATAAGTTTTAGCCACGTAAATGGCTTGGAATTAATAGTCTGTTATTTCTAGAAAGTGATTGTAGTGTTTGGCTTTGAAAGTAATTTCTAAATTGGCGGTATCACAAGCTTTCTTGGCAGCGAAAGTTGTACTATCGAGGACACTCCCGCCTGATGACCACTAAGCTAATTTTTGCTTGCACTTACAACATAGAAACGCCCTCTATCCCCGCCCCGTTGACTTTATATAGAAATAATTAATGAAAAGATACCGATCGGCGACACATGCCAAACGAGAGTTATTGTTATTTTGCGCGCCAAAGTTGACGCTTTCCTAATAGGCTTAAAGTTTAAGGTGGAGTGGCTCGGCGCCTTCGCATGATTTAAGCGAAAAAAAAATTAACTGATCAGGCGGAAAAGACCACGACTGTACCTTAAATGCATATTGCATACATAACTGTACAATATGGCAGGTAATTGTATATACGGTCGATCAAGCTATTTGGTTTACATTTTACAATGAGTTTGCATGTTAAAATGTAAACCAAATAGTTTGGTCGACCGTACTTTAAGGGAAAGTAGAAAAATGCTTGAGAAAAGGTTTTTTTAGAAGGTTTGTGCTTTTGATAGCAAGAAAAGTACAGACGCCAGGACTTCAAGCTTCTAGAATCTGTCAGATTTCTTTAATAGATTTTCAACTTTATCGCTAAAGCATTAGGTTCAAAGTTGATTGGGAACATTTGACAGTTTCGGTTAGCTTGATGTGGTCGCGTCTGTACAACATCAACACAATCAAATTGTATGGCACATCAGCTCCATAAATATAAAGTATCTGTAAGTGTCCGGTGTCCGCAACAGTTCCGCAAATTATTCGTACCAGTTCGATTGATCCTTCTTTTAACTGAGTGACTTTATAACTTCTGCTTTGATATAATAATGGATGTAAAAGTACTATTTAGCGAAGCCAAAAGGCACCTGTTCCCCCGTCATGGTCATTGCTATCATTTTTTTGTTCTAGACTATACCTGAGAATGTTTAATGAATATAAAAATTCTCAGGTCATTCGCACATTCGCTCATTCGCACTCCAAACATGGATCAGTGCCATATTTTGAGTGCGTTATATTAAGTCCTACCGTAAAACGTGATTTTTCACCCCAAAAAAAAAGTCGTTTCCCAGCTATAATTTTTCCTTAGAGTTACTTAGTTTGATTTACAGAATACTTGGTTGACGGCTTCATGAAGCGTTCGTTTACACCATGTATGTCTACTAGGTACTCTATATCTATAAAGGGTGTAAAACATCTCTTAACGAAGCCGAAAGGCACTTGTTCTTCTTGTCATTGCGATCATTTTTTTGTTCTATAGCAATACTGGGAACCTTCTAGTTACGGAGATATTGGGGGTCAATGTTCCAACTTTTTGACAACTTTTTTTTAAAATACAAGTTTTTATTCTAAGATTTTTTAAGATTAAAACACCTCCACGACCCCCGTACTAATCAATCCATGCATCAGCACAATGTTTTGAGTGCGTTACATTGAGTTCTACCACAAAACATGATTTTTCACCCCAAAAAAAAAGTCGTTTCCCAGCAATAAAATTTGCGTAAAGTTACTTAGTTTGATGTACAGAATGCTTGGTTAACGGCTTCGTGATGAGGTGGTTTACACCCTGTATGTTTTCATAGTTGCATAGTTCGTAAACGCATGTTCCAACCCACATTACAGATGCATGACATCTCGATCATGCGCACACGCATACAATGGCTCTCCCTAGCGACGAAGACAATCAAATCGACGCTATTTACCTTGAATGCGCCCATTATGTGCCACATTATGTACGTGATCGATTCGCTCTGTAACTTCGGAGTATCGAGGTTGTTTAGTAGTTTCATTGTTGACTTTGAATTTCACGATCGATTGTTCAGAAGTCTGTTGATATGACTTATAAGAAGATTGCGAGAGTAGAAACAAAATGGTACTAGTCACACGCTTCATATTGATGAAGCTTTTTGTAACGTAATTAGGTTTCGTTTACGGTCATAGTATTTATAATCTCCCTCTCTCATACTATATATAAAAATCTCTTTAACATATCCTAGAGATCCCTAAATAAAAAAAAAAAAAAAAAATTGTACTACCCACGGGATCAAATTACGGGGATAAAAAGTATCCAGCTATAGCTAGTAGCAGCTATCTGTGTGCTAATTTTCATCCGAATCCATTCAGTAGTTTTTGCATGAAAGAGTAACAAACTTCCATAAATCCTCATAAGCTTAAATTATTATTAGTAGGATTCAATTACAAACAGAATAAAAACAAAAACAAGTTTTTAGTGTAAGATTTTTAAACACCTGCACGACCCCCGTACTATTCAATCCATCCGTCCGCACAATGTTTTGAGTGCGTTACATTGAGTTCTACCACAAAACATGTTTTTTCACCTCCAAAAAAGTCGTTTCCCAGCAATATTTTTTGCGTTAAATTACTTAGTGTAATGTACAGAATGCTTGGTTGACGGCTTCGTGATGTGGTTGTTTACACCCTGTATGTTAATTGGTTAACATAAATGCGTATGCTTAATCCCTACAAGTACCTTATGGCAAAAACAAAAACCAGATTCCATGACCCCTACTTTCCCCACACGCAGCAAATATACAAAACATTATTTATCACACTTAAATGTTAATTAACACTAACAAAAAATCAGCACAATCATCATCTGAACGTGATTCGCACAGGAAGTGAGTGCATGTTCGAATCCTTCCTGTCAGCACTAATTAAAGCTGATGCTACTTATTGGTCGTAATTGTCAGCTGCTGGCGAAGAGTAGGGAGTTGTACAGACGGACAGACATGTGCAGGATGTTTAGATGGTGGGCAGGAAAAGCTAGGTTGATGACACGTTTGGAGAGGAAATGTGGCGTTTTGTTTAAATTATTTGCGGATTGAGATAGCGGCAAAGACATTTCTTTATTCAGATAAAGAGGTGATTTTAGGACAAGAACGAAAACTAATTAAATAAAAAACTTTACAAAGTTTACCCGTTATTTATCTACATTGGAGCCAAATAAAAGTAAAAAAACGTTCTTTATAAACAGAAAAAAGAATCATCGAAATCGGGCAACATGGCAAAGAATTAACGCTGAACATACACAATTTAAACGAAATGTTTCATAAAAAAAACCACTTTCTGTCGAATTGAGAACCTCCTCCTTTTTGTAGTCGCTTAGAAAGATAAATTGAAAAAGTCAAAAACAGTACATCCGTACCATTTTCACCACAGCTTCTAAAACTATCAACTTTCGCGGTCTTCCCTAATTCGTCACTACTCTGTAGATCCCGAAGTCAAGTCAGTGTTAACCATTGACTCCCTGACCCATGACTAATTATAATTGTCGTTATCCCGGACCTTGGCGCGAGGATGGCAAATGAGATGAACAGACAGATGCAGTTTAACACAAGCTCATTGCTCAGGCGCCTAATTTTTTTGCAACTGATACGACTTATGGGAAGGTGTTGTTGGAGAAACGAAAATTATTAAAACCTTTAATTATATTCAGACAAGAGATAAGAGTCTAACACTCAAATACAAGAAAAAATGATTTTTATTTAAAGCGCTCCCTAGAGAAATAATCAAATTTTCTCGGGCATTTTTTTTTAATTTTGTGGCCATAACTAAACCATAATCACACATCTAAACTGAGATTTTTGATGTGTGATTATGGTTTAAAAATATGCCCGAGAAAGTTTGATTATTTCTCTAGGGAGCGCTTTAAATAAAAATCATTATTTTTCTTGTATTTGAGTGTTAGACTCTATCTCTTGTCTGAATATAATTAAAGGCTTTCATAATTTTCATTTCTAAGCTAGACATCATAAGAGCTGACCAAATGACGGCAGAAAACAAATGTTAAAGAGGACAAAGCCTTGGACACCTCTACTGGCTTTATAGGTGTTACTTAAAATACACTCAAGTGGGATAAAACCCAGAGGAAAAGATCAAAAAGGCTAGTGAAAGTTTGATGTGACAATAATGGCCTAGGAAATGTTATTTCAAGTAGTTTGTTTTAGAATTTTCGATCGAAGTTTTCCACATCCACGTAATTAACGTTTACATTGCCAAGCAAAAAGGGACCTTACATTGACACAATAATATAAAAGACGTAGTATTAAGATAGTGGAGTTAAAGCGCGATGTCGAGCCGGCACATCATGGGTCAATAATGTAACGATGAAATAATTCAGACGCAATCCATTGATGATTGATGCGGGGTCATAATGATGTGTCAAACGGATACTATTGCAACTCACCGAATTATCACCCACTTCTTAATTATAAGATGTAATAAAGTTTTCATTAGTGGCATAATTGAGAATACAGTTGGGCCTCTTATACTGCATAGTATTGGTCTTTTAGGAAACCACCTGGATTGACAAGTCATTCTTAACTTCCTGATGCATATTTATGGTGCATCCACACCGCAGTTACTTTTTGTAGAACACCGTTTCCAAGTGTTTTTGAACAATATCCGATAACAAAAAGTTATTTATTGTTAGTATATGTTAAGTAATGTTGCCATGTTTTGAAAACAGTAAATACATGCACAATAACAATTGATAACATTGTTAGAGAATGTTAGCTCAACATGACAACATAAAATAACATCAAATGTACGTTCCGTCATCGCCTGATCGAACGAAAGTCACTCTTTGTTATATTTTGTTAATTTATGTTATTGGCGGTATGAACGCGATGAGTAACATTCAACAAATAGTAACAAGAAGCCACAAAAGTTACAGATAGTTACCTAATGTTACCGTGTTGCACAGTGTTGCTCCACAAAAGTAAAGTAAGCTTGTATCAAAAACTGAGGAGTTATTTTATAGGAAGTTTCTATTTAACAAAATTCACAATGGTTTATCTAGGTACTAAAAGCAACATTAGAATATTTATAAACTTCAACATTTTGAAGTACTCCTAGGTTCTATTTTTATTACCTACAGATTATTTGCATAATTTAGCGTAATATGAAAATTACTTATTTATTCGTGATAACTAAACGAAGACTAGAAGCTATTCCATCACAACCTGAGTCAGATAATCAAATGAACTAGAATCTTTATTGCATATAAATAGGATTAACATTAATTTACCTCCTCACAAACTTGAGAATGTGGACCGATAAGAAAGTTTGTGTGTGGTCTAAGGTTATCTATCTGAATGCCAATCTTTACATAGCCATGACTAAGATCTTAATGAGTTCTGTACATAATGGATCATTTTTGACACGTTTTATGATAACGCAAAGGGTTAGCTAAATAGTTCATTTCATAGGTTCTAAATTCCTAATGACACAAAGGTTTTGCTCTTTGTTCGATTGGTTATCAACGGCAATTATTGAAGTAGGCCTTTTTACAGTTGTTAAAAAGTGAAAACCGCAAATATAGTTTTTAACATTGCGAGCAGAATCTCAGGAAAAAACAAAAACATTTTTAAAAGACTATGCTTATGCCCGAGGCTTCGCGCGCATGGAGTTCGATAATTGTAACACAGGATCATACTACCGGGATAAAAAGTATCCTATATGTTAACCCACATTAAAAACTATCTGTGTACTAAATTTCATTTAAATCCGTCCAGTAGTTTTTGCGTGAAAGAGTAACAAACATACGTACATCCATCCATCCTCACAAACTTTCCAATTTATAATATTAGTAGGACTAGCCACAGAGCTATTAGAAAAAAATAAAATGTAAATGTTATTTTTTACTTAATCAGACATCTATGAGATCTATTCGAAGACAATCTAGTTTAGTTAACCGTAACACGTTTTATTATACTTCCAGATATTTCCTCTGTTAAGCAAGATTTGTTTTTTGTTCGAGTGGCAATGATTTCGCCATGACGTCACTCAATAGTCAATGTCAACAAATCGTTCTGATAATAAACGTCTCAAGACTAACTTTTTATCAATCTTTTGTGCGGTTGAAATATTTCCGATAATATTCTTTAAATTATTTTGCCTACTAATGGTTTGGATTCATGGTTTTTTTATGGACAAGGTTAATTTTATGACAGGTATTAGTTATTTTAGGAAAGTAGTAGTGAATAGTGTAGTTCAGAACTCATAAACGGTTCTACGATTTTTTTTCTCACTCACGATTTGCCAGCGGGCAATGGAACGCAGCATAATCGGTGTGAAGCGTACAGATCGCGTAAGAAACACCACCCTGCGTTCCATAACTCAGGTTACAGATGTCGGAGAAAAAACAGGCAAGCTAAAGTGGGAGTGGGCTGGCCACGTAGCGCGAATGCACCCGGAGAGGTGGGCAAAGATCGTCACTCACTGGACGCCTGACTGAGGGAATCGCCGTCGAGGTAGACCGCAGCGAAGGTGGTGTGACGATCTGATCTTGTTTGCGGGGCGAACATGGCCAGATTTCGCACAAGATAGAGAGGTTTGGAAGGAGAAAGGGGAGGCCTTTGCCCAGCAGTGGGACACATGACAGGCTATGAAAAAAAAAAGCGTAATTTGTATCACTCATTTCATAATATAATCTTACAAACCCTTACTAAAATGAAAAAACTGAAAGTTTTCCCTTGATTATTTGAACACAGTACAAAAAAGATACCAAAAATGGAAAAGCAGTCATCGTGCTTCGAAATCGGACAAAATGACATTCTATCTACAATAACGACGAAAGCCATATTTTTTTTTAAATTGACGTAAGGTATCGAAATGTTTCGAGTTGTTGTAGAAAAACGAAAATCTTTCCAAGCGATCGCCTAAGCGTAGAACCTCTGGTCACTTTACAAGAGAATCCGTGCCATTCTTGTAAGCACCTACTTTCACCACAAAATGACGAACCCATATATGCACACGTGTTTACTTTATGGTAAAGTTCACGCGAGCAATTAAGTCACAATTGCAGGACAATTATAGAACTTGACCTTACTTTTTAGAACCAGTCTTACATTTCTGCACGCTTTTTCCCTAGAACTATTACATGCATGAAACTGTTCATGCATATGACTGGTTTAGGTTCTCACGAAGTCTGGACTCGACTTATTAAATGCATGAAACTGTTATTGCATATAATATGACTGTATACTATTTATAGGTTCTTACGAAGTATAGTGGAAGTATTTAGTGATATTGTTTTACGAAAAACATTCATTGCCACAATAACTTTAATTTTCTTTGACGACCCGAATGGCGCAGCGGTAGTGAGGCTGCCTTACGTTCTTAGGGTCCCGGGTTCGAAACCCGGTACGAGCAAATGTTTGTGTAATGAGCACGGACATTTGTTTCCGAGTCATGGATGTTTATATGTATAATAAGTATGTATTTACAAACAAAAAGTATCTATGCAGTATACCAACTATCTGGTGTCCACGACACAAGCCTCGTTGCTTAATGTGGCACTAGATGGCGATGTGTGTAATGTCCAGCGATTTATATAAATATAACCTCACGCATTTTTCCACTGAGGTTAGGCAATAAAGATATTATGGAACAGTCGGAAAGGTATCATATATGGTTCGATGTCGGTCCAAAGGACTTTCGTTAGGGAGTACGGTGCTCACTGGCAAATATCTTACACTCTCGACTTTTTCCAATTTCATTGCGCTGACAAATATAATATGATGTAATCTAAAAGGTTTAGTAATTATAGAGTATCTAAGTGACTTAACTTCCTCGTTTCAAAAAAACTACTGGTTAGCATCATCATCTGTCCAGCTTATTCCCAACTATGTTGGGGTCGGCTTCGAGTCTAACCGGATGCAGCTGAATACCAGTATTTTACATAAAGCGACTGCCTATCTGACCTCCACAACCCAGTTAGTACTGGGTAATACAATACCCCTTGGTAAGATTGCATGGTTGTCAGACCACTTGGACACTTTGGGCCACTGGCCACACCTGTAACGACTGTCAAAGATCTACAAATGACAGCCGGGAACAACTACTAGTTAGCATAATTAACCAAAAAATAATAGGGAATGCTTTAAGAATAGGCATGACGACAGTACCAAAAAATTGCAAATCTATTTAGTCCGCCAGTTAGAGCATTGGAAATTAATGGACACGTATTTTTTAAAACTCAAACCGTTTTTGTAAATCAATGACAAAAGATAAAACGCATCAAAACTCGGGAGTGGGGGCTCGTGACGTCAGAACTAGCTAAAAATTATACCTAGGCGTGACGTATTGAGAATTTTAAAAGCGTCATATCTTCGCCAATTTTGGTTTACGTAACAAAAGAAAAAACACGGGTCAAATATTTTTTGATAATCTAACTGACAGACTAATTATGATTTTTTTTGTCGTCTCGCCTATTGAGGTTTCCTATTTGAGACCTAAATCATAGTCATCATTCCTTCCATGAAAATGAAATTCGAATACAACAACATCAGCACCAAGTCCTCATTTCAGGTAAACATTACATAAACCGGCAATATGCCAAACAGCGTCTTAATTCGGAATGTCACAAGTTCCGTCTACAGCACAGTACACATAGGCAGAATTTCTAGTAACTGGTAATATAATGACGATGTGGAATTATCAGAATTCTTCGATACGGTATCTTATCGATCGGTGACACACAAACTGTTGTACGATGTAACGATATCCATTCGATTACGATTATTTGCACAAATTTTCACTTTTCACGAAAATAAAAATAATTAAGTTAGCTAAGTTTTTGTTACTAATGTGCTAAGTTACTCTTGGATAAATGGCTGATTTTATATTTTTCTCTTTATTTACTGTTATGTATGAAAGACTCAATACTAAGCTAGTACAAAATACTAACCCTATGTGTTAAGGATAAAATGGGCAAAATATGTAGATCATTGATTGAAAGAAAAGCTGAAAGTCTCGAATGAGAAGTTTTATATTGCAAGTGAAAGACTTAGTTGCCATCCTATGAAAATATTGTAAAGGGCTGTGTCACAATTTATGTATAGGTACTCTATCTGTCTCTAATATAATTAAACTAGCTGTTGCCCGCGAATTCGTTCGCGTGGAAATTCTGATGAGTACCTACGTGTGAAATAAAAAGTAGGCCTTTTGCTATTCTAGACTATAATCTATCTCTGTGCCAATTTCATCCATCTCCATCCATCATCAAACTTTCGCATTTATTAATATAAACTGTAAAAAGTAACATTATGATTTAAGCTTTCACTGTACATAACTATACTTAAAATGTCACTTACGGGATATCTTCCGTGATCATGGCGCTTGCAACAGCGTCGAAATATCGGGAGCTCAAAAATAAACAATAATCACGGAAGATATCCCGTAAGTGACATTTTAAGTATAGGAACATAATGTATCAAATTAAAATAACTAAATTAACTTAACACGACACAAACAAAACCGGATCTAAACACAATCTCTCAAACCTGAAACGAATTCGTCATGAAAATTATCAACATTTAAGCAGAAGTTCGTCTTAACATTATCTATGACTCAGTTCAAAGCTACGTCGTTGTCGGTAGCACCCATTTGATTAACTAGCCTCATCGGAAGTGACGATAAGAGACTCAACAACAGGAAGCACAGCTTCTACCTGATGAATAACATTGTTTTAGAAACAAACTAGGAAGTCATTACTTAGGAATGAGTCTGTTTTGTCCAAGTGAATTTTGAAGTCTACCAACTATATCGATAGTGAACATAATATGTGAAGAGCATTAAGGACATAGACCGTGTTATTGGATTTACAGCATTCAGTGCTGTACTGAACGTTTCAAATCCATCTTCGCGCTCATGTCCCTTACGACATTTCAATTTTTCACCGTCAATACTTACACCGTTAACTTAACTTAACTTAATAAGGCTTTGAGGATGTTAGTATAACTAGACCACAAAGTAGACAAAACTTAATAAGTATATTACTTTTAAAGGCTACATTATTTCAAGAAATTTACTGTAAATAATATAACGACCACATTTCCAGGACTTTCTCAACAAGTTTCTAATTTTATTAAATATTTCTAATTTCTAATATCTCTTTAACTTTAGGACAGGATTAGTCAGCCAAGTAAATCTATTAACAGAACCATAATGTTGAGATCTTTATCAACGCCACGTTCTGTTAAGAATTTATTTTATCATCACTGTCGAAATGATGAAGGAAAACATCGTGAAGAAACTGGCACTGACACCACTAACCCGTACAGAGAATTACGTTCCATTCCCTCTTACAGAGAAGAGGTTCGTGCCCCAGGACTAGGACGTATATCCCAGGATCTGTCCACGAAGTAGACACAATAGTTAAACAATGGCGTCTCGACCAAATTGGTCATTTGACGGATCATGATTTATAATGGGTGTAAAATACCCATAACGAAGCCGAAAGGCACTTGCTATAACACTCGTTTTAGACCATACCTGGGAACCTTTTAGTTACGGAGGTATTGCGGGTCAATGTCCCAACTTGTTAGCACAATGTTTTGAGTGCGTTACATTGAGTCCTACCGTAACACGTGATATTTCACCCCAAAAAAAAAGTCAAGGCCAAGTTGGTGAAACCAAACAACAAGGCAAACCTTGGCCAAAGAAACCAGGGCCGTCCCAAAGCTCGTTGGGTTGACGATAACGTCAGGGTCGCGGGAAACACCTGGACCAGGGACGCACAGAACCGGGAAGTGTGGCGGAAGAAAGGGGAGGCCTATACCCAACAGTGGGTGATACCGGGCTGACATGACGATGATGAAAAAAAAGCCTTTTCTGAGTAATACATTTTGCGTAAAGTTACTTAGTTTGATGTACTTACAGAATGCTTGGTTGCCGGCTTCGTGAATGGTCCGTTTACACATTGTATAGGCCGATTATCTTATAGTGTATCAAAAATTTCAGAGGCCCTACTCCCTAGCGCTTCGTCCGTATATTCGGATCTATCCATCTCTCTCCCTCACACTCATCTGCAAACGTGCGCGAAAGAGACGGATAGATCCGAATATACGGACGACGCGTTAGGGAGTAGGGCCCCTGATTCTTGCCCTGACCTATTTGTCTTTAATTTCCACAGGTCCTGAACATAGTAATCCTGGTCCTCTACCGAACGGGTTACAATGGCGAGTTCCTGGGTGTCGGCGGTACTTGGAACCTCAATGAGGAGAAGAATCCTGACGCTGAGATCGTGGCCTCGGGAGTCATCGTGGGGTATCTCATTTACACACTCGTGCAAATCATCACTTTCCTGTTTGGCACTACTGAACATAAGAGGTACGTATTTTTCTATTTATTTTTGCTTAGGTGTTTGGGGAGATGACCTCCGGCAACCATGACATGACACAACGCCAAAGGTTGTTTTGTAGTTTTTTTTGTTTCGCTTCTATAAAACAAACAATTTGAAAAGGTAATCATCATTTTTTCCTGCACCTTTCTTTTTTTTTTCGGATGGGAACTCATCAAATGACTCCTCCCGCTCTGGGCGGAGCAGGAGGGAGTGTCAGACTTTTATTGACTAAAACCCATCCATGTTCCTTCATAGCCCTTTTTGTTCCGGGGCCACGGTATCTCTTTCGAACACAGGCAGCCATGACATGACTCAACGCCAAAAGTTGTTTTGTAGTTTTTTTTTATTTCGTTCTTAAAAAACCAACAATTTGAAAAGGTAATCATCATCTTATCCTGCCCTTGTTCCATGTTATTTGGGTTCGCCGCAACACATATTCTTCTTCGATTCTCCCCTATCAACCGTCACGCTAACATTGAATCCTTTTTCTTTCTGAGAGATCATGTAGCTAATTATTAAAAAAATGTTTTCAGGGCATTGTCAGAGATCGTGATGAACTTCGTGGGTGTGTTCTTATGGATCGCGGTGGGCGCTGTGGCGCTGCATTACTGGGGCGGCTACCAGGGAGAGCACCAGTACCAGTTCGTGTTCGCAGAGAAACAGGTACAGTACCAGTTGTACTACTTTTAAGATCCCTCACAAAACAGAACTTCAAACAAATCACAGCACCGTATAGCTGGACCTTGAGGGTCGAGAAGTTGGAATCGCGCCACAACACGAATTTTAAGTCGTTCGTGGTGCGAGTTCCGACTCATCATATTGAGACCTTCCTCAAGGAAGAGTTTTGGCCGAAGGGTGTCATGTATCGGCGATTCCGCGGAAGGCTACGCGACACCACGCAGCGCAACATGACGCCGTCACTTCGTGTTCAATAGTTTAATCGTGGTTTTTTTTAAATAGGTATGTATGTTAGTCTGTAAGGTATATATGATATGGGTCTTTTGTTACCTGAATTAAATGATACATTATTATTTATTATTATTATAGCACGCGTTGCTTGTGAAGACTATTCGCGAACCAATCCATTTTTGCAGGAAAAATTGTATGGGATTTTGATTCACCTAACACAAAACTATAGATTTCGGCTTTTTAGTCAACTGGTTCCACACAGGCGACACCCAAACAAACAGGTCCAAACGACCTATTGCATGTTTGAATTGGTCAACTGGACTCGTTGACCGATTTTGTCTACCTCAATATTCATTTAGTCGGCCATAGTGTCATCTTTATGGCTTTTTTGCATGGTTAGTTAACCTGTGGTAAACATGAAACTACACTGGCCTGTAAAACTAAGTATTTTACTTTTAAAATTGCAATAACTTTTTAAGTCCACAAGATATTTCGAAACAAAAAGGACTCGAAAAAGAGTTTAATTTTGTCTATAGTTTCAAAGAAAGCTAATAAAAATTACTATAAAACGTTTTTTATTTTAAATCTCTAACTTCTATAGTTTTGAAAAAAATTGAATATTAAAAGTGTAGTACTTTGTTTTGCAGGCCAGTGTATGTGAACAACGAAATTTTTTAATGTCTTCTAATACATATTTTATACCCATCTCGCAAATGGAATTACAAAACATCACGCCTGTAATCCCCGAAGCGTTAGCCAGAGGTGTACCTAATAGTACACCCACATTTCGGCATTTATGTTTAAGTCCCATGTAAAAGGGGGCGAGCCTATTGCCATCAAACAGGCACAAATCCAGACTCCGTGGCTGCTACTGAGAAATGATGAAAAAACCGAATAACACTTTGTCCGACCCGGGAATCGGACCCAGGCCCTTATGATCAGCAGTCACGCTTGCAACTGCTCTACCCACGAGGCAGCCATGCAAATGGAATTCTTTGCTGCAATTTATTTCTATTTATTTGTCCTCAATGTGATGTTTCAGGTCGGTTTGGCCGTCGGTGCGCTCTGCGTGATCAACGGAGCGGTCTACCTGCTAGATACGGCACTCTCCGTCATACACTTTACCAAGGAGATGTAACTTAGTACTAAACGTAAATAAACTTAATTTTATTTAATTTTAAGTACAGCTAAGTTTTACGAACGACCCTCTATTGTCTGATGAAATTCCTTCGAGTATTTTAATCCTGAGGGATTTTATCTGTTATCTATAGAATATTTCGAATTACGACTAAAAATTACATACATTTATATATGTTTTATATTGAAGCAAAACAATATCATTGTATCACTATTCAATCAAATAAATTATTACAAACAAAAATCGAACCATAAATTGACGAACAAAAACATGCTCTCGCGAAAAACGTTTTCAATTTCCCACCTTCCTAAGTTAGTTGTAGAACTGTTTTGTATGTCACACTTAATTTTCTAATGTATAATTATTATTTTGAAATAAATTAATGTGAAATAATGTGCGTTTTTATTTTCCTCCTGGTATATCACTACAAAACTAACCAGTTTAACCTTTTAACCGCCAATTGTCACATATACGTGACAAGCAAGCGCGAGCCCTGAAAGGCAAACGACACAAAAATATGTGACAAAAGGTTAGGTGAAATTGTGGCTTGGCGTGGAGTGCACGCGCGTTCATTTATGCTCTAGCATTCAAAAGGTTAAGATCTCTGGTTCCACCCATAATGATATCGTTGGAAAATCTAGCATTTTTTTCTATGTTCACTAATTTTTCGTTAGCCATAGAATTATAGCCCATTCCCTCTCATAGAGAGGAGGCCGTGTGTCCCAGCAGTAGGAACATTATACGAGGTAGGCTTATGCTTATGCATAGAATACAAGTTATTTCAACCGACGCCATATCAGTGGAACCTAAACATTATTTCCATGTTTAGGCGACTACAGGAGCTAAATTAGCAACTCTATTTGTGGTGGTTCAAACTTCGTTTGAAATACTGTTAGAAAAAAGCTCTAATCAGCTTGCACTACAAAGTGGTTGTTACGTCAGTCACTACGGGCCGAATAGTGCGAAATGAATGGTTTTTTGCGATTTACAAAAAATCTATTGATTAGACTAAAAAAAAAACTATCATGCTAATATGTTGCTTGTAGAATTATTAGCTAAAAAATCAGAATGATCGCATGTATTTTAGTAATGGTTTTTACACGTCATAAGATTTTTTTGAGATAAGTTCGTGATTTTTTTATCGAGTAAAATTAGTTGTATTATGTTTTCAAAACACTATCATACTAGCATATATCCTGAAGAATATCATATATTTTTCTGGTTTTGTTTATTGCAGTGAATCATATGCTTTTTTGCATTATAAAACATGCGTTTAGCTCCTGTAGTCCCCTTAATATTTTAAAACTGTCATCGTTAATCGGGAATTTTAATGACGTCAAATGTCACTGAGTCAACTCATCAGCCCCGTCACAGGACAAAGTCCGAAGTCTGTCAACTTCGAGGAAAACACAATTGTAGTCATCGTGGACTTCGTAGCCCGAAGAATACTGCTTCGATAGAAGTGAAGACAAATGAAGGAGACTTGAGGCTTTGCTGGCTGCTTTAAATATTATGTACACACAATTCTTACAAGCAACAAGAGATGGTTAAAGGCTATATTCATTAGCTAAACTTAAAAACAATATACGATAAAACTATTAGGTGTATCCATATTCCAGAGCATCTAAAATACTGGTATTCAGCTATCTTTTGAGATAGACATACGACTTTCCGAATCGAAAATCGAATCGAAGCGTTGTGAATAGCTATGCTGGTGGTATTCAACATAGTTGGGAAAAGGCTAGCCAATAATAATCTAGTGAGCATTTTGGGCAGTTCTCAAACTCAAACTCAAACTCAAATCATTTATTTCAATTAGACCATTACGGCACTTTTGAAAGTCTAAAATACAATAAAAGCAAAGCTACAGTCACAGTCACAAGGCATAATAACTTGAGAAAGTACTGTAGTTGCCCGTTCCCTAACGTAGATCTCTATGGAGAAGAACGGGCAAGAAACTCCATGGACACTCTTTTAAATCAAAATATTGTTACAAAATCTTGGTTACATCATTCATGTTGAGATTATACATATATGTGAGAACGATGTAGAAAGACGTGCACATTAAGAGCGTCCAGAGTAAAATAATAAATCAAAAATTAAAAAAAAAAAAAAAAAAAAAAAAGCAGCTGTAGGTACTTGTTAAGGATAGTTTTGTTGGTTTTCACTATCAAACAAACAAACGTCACACTTTATGGTAGGTTATAACTCATAAAATGGGACACACACGCGGTGACACGTATTAGGACAGGTACTGCAGATTTATCCTTATTTTGTTACCGTACGTATTAGGTACTTAGGTAGGTAATTGGAACTACCACATCAGTGATATCAGATGCCTTATTTGTGAGGAACACAACGCGATCAAAAGGTGAGAGTTTTCCTGTTAATCACAGTCGAGACTAATTCATTTTAAAACGAACACATAAAAGAAAAGTTATGTTGGGCATGATAGGTCCGATTGGATTTGATTTGCAGATTGAGGTCGATCGATTTCGGTTTTTCTAAAAATGTGTGAATGTCTCAGAAGAATAACTTCATTCATCTACATTTGACAGGAAATAACAGGTATACAAGCTAGCATGGGATAATGTCCGGGGTCAACGCAGGAGTCAAATTAGAAGTCGTGGCTAAGGTCGCAGGTTAAGTGCGATCCGTCGTTGAGAACAACTGACTCACTGTTGCAGAGAATCTTGGATTAGTCTTCTATTCCTCGTATCACGAACTTCACGACAACTAGGCCGAAAAAGTTGAATTGCCTTGCACTTATTTAAAAAAAAAAGTTCACACACGATAAGTTAAATTTGAAAATAGAAAGAACGCGCGCTTTTCTTTTGTTGTTGAATTGACAAAAGTTATTCGGGGGCTGCATTATTGAAGTTTTTATCGTTCTTGTTACCTAAGACAATAATAGTAAATAGTAATCGATATAAAAACTAAAAGTGGAGCAATTGGAGAATTTGTACGGGGACTGGGTTACCATTGCGCCCGATTCCAGGGAGTTTTTGAGTGAAGTCGACGCTGAAACCGTCAAAATTGCTCCCCTAACGGATTCCGTAAGTAAAACTTTGATTTTTACGAAAACAAATTGTATTTTGCGAGAGCAAACACTAAACTGGCGTTATTTCGAAGCATATAGTTACTATTTATTTTACAAAATTACATGCTAACTTAGATATTCAGCTGCATAAGATCTCAACTAATACTTTTTATTTATGCACATGAAATCATCCAAATTTCAGTTATTACTCCATACCACAAGTACTTTACATACTCTTAGTTAACCATATGAAACGTGTACAAACATAAGCTTAATCGTACTAAAACCATGACCCAAAAACGACCACACATGTAGTACAAACCAAATTATTTGAACACCGTTGCTTGTTTTACGAAGATTTTCTTTCGAACATTACTTACTTGCCGTGCAATGTAAATAGAATGAGTGGATGTAATCGTCTGGTACAGAGTAAAAATATAAGGCGTGTCACGCATTTATCGCGTCAACGAACTCGGTGTATGGTGCATTGTTAAGGTGCATACGAATTGAGTACATACCGTATATTAGTAATGGCCTTTTTAATTTGATTGGTCTGTAAAGTAATGCATGTAGGTTCCTGTTTTCATCATCAAGAGCTGAAATCACCAGTTAGTCCTTATCTGCCTAGCTTTTCACAACAATGTTTGGATCGGTTTCTTATCTTACGTATCTTTTTTTTTATATGGAGCAACGCCTGTCTAACCTTTAAACAGAAATGTTTGACACAATAACCCTTGGCATCAGCTACATAGTATCAAATTCAACATTAACAGAGGCGTTCAGAGTTTTAGTAATATTTTTTTTCTGTATAAGTTACAGAAGAACTTTATAAAATCACTGATTACATTAACATGTAGCTACTTATTTTTTCTGATCTACAAAAACTCTAAAATCAGTTCACCTTTCTATGATGCTACTTGCAACGTTAGACTGTGAAAAATTGCGTATTTTGATGCAAAACATGAAAATACTTATGTAGTAAAGTACAAAGTACATTTGTGCTGTGTGTAGGTACCTAATAAAATTGCTACCCTCTGTCCTCATTTCCAACAGTAACCTATTTTTCCTCATTGATTCTTTTAGCATACTTTGAAAGGTTAAGTAATATTAAGCATCGCACTCAAACCGCGTTCTACTTACTGTTAGACAAAGTTTTTTTTTGCATTTCATTTCTCTGCTATTTTTTTCGTTCGTTGCTTGAAATAACAATTATTTGTCAAAAATAGTTCATTTTCTCAACTACAATAATAATAAAGCGAATTTTAGATAACTTATTTATATATAGGCAAAAACTCACGGAGACCTGATATGGGACCTCTAATTTGTAGATTCTATTGAATATAGACCATCATTTTTTTTTTAAATTTTCTACATATTCTATACTTTTAAAAGAATGAAACCGTCAAAATTGCTCTCCTAACGGATTCCGTAAGTAAAACTTTGATTTTTACTAAAACAAATTGTATTTTGCGAGAGCAAACACTAGACTGGCGTTATTTCAAAGCATATAGTTACTATTTATTTTACAAAATTACATGCTAACTTAGAAAAGTATAAAGCTGCTTATGATCTCAACTAATAATTTTTTTCGTTCGTTGCTTGAAATAACTATTATTTGTCAAAAATAGTTCATTTTCCCAACTACAATAATAATAAAGCGAATTTTAGATAACTTATTTATATATAGGCAAAAACTCACGGAGACCTGATATGGGACCTCTAATTTGTAGATTCTATTGAATATAGACAATCATTTTTTTTAAATTTCCCACATATTCTATACTTTTACAATAATATAATACATTTTCGATATGAATGCCTTTTTAGAAAATTGTAAAATTAGCGTACACCGAAATGTAAGAGGGCTCATAAGTCTAACCACGTACTAACCACCTGAACTACGCAAGCTTATGACTTTGGATAAGTCTAATCAACAAACTCATCTTTCTGCCCCTTGTCCCATTCTACTTGAGGTCGTCGCAACACGTTTTCTTCTTCCATTCTCCCCTGTCAGACGTCACGGCATCATTTACTCCTTTCTCTATCATATCATTTATTTATTTAACACTTCAAGCACAAAGTACAGAGGATTCGTCACACAATCCATCCCTCTTTTCTTTTATGTGTATAAGTTTAAGCACTGTATAAAATAAAGTCGTGTTGAACCCATCACTAGTCAGCTACTCATAGACAAACGTGAGTTATTAAAGCTATTAGTAGAAACGATCGCTGCACACTTATTAATCGGTTGGTATTAACATTATATTAACTGCCAACCGTTCTTTGTTTTGCTGCAGATTAACGCTGCTCTACTATATAAGCTCCTAATCGTGATATATAATATTAGACTGGTTATAATTTACACCAACAAAAACTTACTAATTTTTATGCAAAATACTAAAAACTTTTGCAGTACGAACTTGGTAATAGTATATTTTATATCGAGGGACTAAACGAAGCCATAATATACCAGAGGTGGTTTCAAATCGAGGGTATATTAGGTTGGCGTTTAGTCTCGAGGTGCAAACTGTACCTACTTTGAGTGCGAGAAAAATAGTCAATTTAGTACAAAAACATTTATTATTCCTCCAGTCCATAGAACTTTCGTAAGTTTTTAGGTAAATCTTTCGCGATTTTGGCGGCAAAAGATTATCTATTATGTCTTTTGCTCTTTGCTCGACGTCAAACAACTCTTCACTGTCACTGGACAATCTTAATAAATTTATTTATGACCGAACAAATTTACACTCGACAAAAATTCTGAAATTTTCGCGGTCAGTTTTTTCTTCTAAACCAGTCACAGATTAACAATTTAAAACGCATGGCGCCACCTTCTTTGCGGAAAAACCATCTAACTAAAACTCTCAACATTTTCGCAATGAAGATGGTCCACAATCCACAGATATTAGTAGTATATTAACTGGCTGTTTGAGTTTGTCTATGTCACATGAAGGAAATTAAAAAAGTAATTACTTTTCACTCCCTAGGGACTAAAGTGGTCACTTTAGTCCCGCTTCGTAGGGCTATATTGGCGTACTTTTAGAGCATGAGAAATGAAACATTCTTAATGTTAGACTGAAAATCCTCCTCACAACATTTCCTTATATTACATTTGTTTGTGGGTAAGGCATTTAAATACACACATAATATAAATCTTACCACAACTGTAAAAGAAACAAGGAAAAGTTGCCTGCAGGAAAAGCATTATATTGTTTTCAGTTTTCAGTAAACCCATTTCTCGCGTCATTCTAGTTAAAAATCACAGACTCACAGTATAATTACGAATCATGTACACAATAGAAATTCCCTGGCTATAGAAATATCGTGGAACATTACATCACGCCTGATATCCCCGAAGAGTAAGGCAGAGGTTTGTATACCTCTGCCTTACTCTTCCAATAGTATCTTCATACATAATTATTTCGCCAGTTATTTTAAAGTCAAAACCAGACTTGGTTTGGTGGTTGCTACTGACAAATTCCTGATGATAAAATCCCATAACACTTTGCCCGACCTGGAAATCGAACTCTTGAGCTAATGATCTGATGAATGATGAGTCGCTTGCAACCACTAGGCCAACGAGGCAGTTATAATATCGTGTGAAATTGCATGATAATCGGCGGTCAACCCAGATTCGTGGGTAACTGTACTGTCATGACATTACGAGGCGTGCGCGTGCGCCTCTAACTGTAGCCCACTAAAGGGACGGGTCATTAGCATAATAAGTAGGTGTCGTTACCTCGTTCGTTATCTGTTGTTTAGTGAGCCTCAAAAACGCGTAAGTTCGTATTACGCACATTTATAATTCATGCTTTAGGTCAAGTTTTTTTTTTTTGGAAATCTAGCACGAGACATGTTAAAACGACTAAACAGATTCCGTTGAAATTAGACCATCATCATCATCTGCCTAGCCTTTTCCCAACTCTGTTGGGATCGATCATTTTCCATGGAGCGACTGCCTATCTGACCTCTACAGCCCAGTTAGTACTGTAGAAGTTTCGTTGAAATTAGGTAACTACAAGTTTTTCCCCTGAAAGTTTTCCCTACGGTACCATAACTTAATGCAGAAGAAGTTGTGAACAAAAGTTGTAGGTACCTATTCAGTTCAATTTGTATGTTGTTTACAATATATGTAGGTGTGGGAAGTTAAGTTTTCAGTCAGAGCTGAAAATTCCCCATTCCAAAGAGTCCCCGTAGTAAAGTGCAACGTCATCAGTCACACCTACCTACTATGAATTCTAATCCTTACTATAATAATAAGAATATAAGACTATAAGAATACTATCAATTGTAAATTTTCCTGTAAATAAGAGCCATAATAATATGACTTATTTTATTTACCTGCAATAACTACTCGTGCTAGACTGCTAGTGATGTAAAACTCGGCAACTACATTTTGATAGTCGTTCGTTTAGCTGGTACTTAATTGATATTTTGGATATTAACCGTTACATTACAACATATTCGCGCATTATTTGCATGAGTATAATAGTACATTTTGATACAAGTGGAGAAAGTTTGGTATTGCACCCGAGGCGGAATTAACTCCCGAGCCGTAGGCGAGGGTGTTTTTAAGCCGAGAACTGCAATAACAAATGTCCACGTGTATCAAACGACGTTTTTCAATACACTTTTGTCAAAATTAAATAAAAGAAACAAAAATATTTTTGTCATGAATTATTAGGAAACTATAATTTTCTTTTCTTTTTTTCCGCGCTTTGCTTTCGCCAGGTTGAAGGAGAAGCAAAGGTATGAAGCCGTTAAACAGCCTAATATATATATATTATTTTTTTGTATTTTTGAATTTAGAACACAAATGTTAATTTGTTTAAAAAGTGAATATTAGTTTTAAATAATCATGTCTATCAATGATATTCTATTTATAAACACAATTTGAATATTCTAAAAATATTTACGCCGTAAAGACGCATTATTACTTTGCAGAAATAAAAAAAAACATAAACCTCCGACTATAGGCATTGAACCAATTTGGACTAAGTATAGGTATAGTTATCTGTGGCAATTTTCATTCCCGCACACGTGTTGGAAAAAGAAAAAAATCGCACGCGTGTGAAATACATTGCATGTTGAACCTAATCACAGTGCGTTAAGAACCAGTTTTCGAGGAAGTGTATTGAAAAGTCTATTTCTGAACTGTAATTTAATTCGGATGTGTGACGAAAATCACAAGTGGTGTAGACAACGACAGGCAGATAAAATGATTTGTGCTAGAAAATCATGTGCTTTTACCTCTTCTGCTTGATGACCCAAATGGCGCAGCGGTAGTGAGACTCTAGTCAGTTCTTAGAATCCCGGTAGGAGCAAATGTTTGTGTGATGTTTGTTTGATGTGGTGTTTTTTACATTTGTTTCCGAGTCATGATATTTATATGTATAATAAGTATGTATTTACAAACAAAAAGTATCCATGTAATATATTAATTATCTGGTGTCCACGACACAAGCCTCGTTGCTTAGTGTGGCACTAGGTGGCGCTGTGTGTAATATCCAGCGATATTTGTTTATTTACTTACTGAACACCTATTTGGGAGTATTCCATTGTGAGAGCACCAATTTCAGGAGCATGACCGAGAATGGAACCACCACTACAACCACAAGCAAGAAGAGCTAGGTGCTCTACTGTGCTCTATAAATTAGTTATCTCAATGGAATACATCATACATTGATGGTAGGTGTGTATGTTATTGTGTTAAGTGTATACGACAAGTTTTAGTAGGTATTATGAGCAGAAGATGTCCGCTATTGTTAATTTCATATCTCGTGAGAGAAAAATCCACACTAATAATTATAACAGTATTTTCATTCACACACTTGTGCAGTCCCAGCTAACGTAAACAAAGCAGTACGCATTGTACATGATAAGGCAAATAATCACATTAATGTATGGTAGAATGTAGGAGCTAAGAACCGTGACAGAAACTTAAAGAAATAGGTGGTAATTTTATTCTGTTGACGAAAGTCTTCGTAATGGATCCTCTCATAGGTTGTTAGCAAGAATGCTTGTTTAAGGTGGATGCTCCAGGGTAGCCCGCGAAATTGAAATTTTCCTACGTTTTTGCAATTTCCAGGTCAGTGTCAGGTTGTATGTTCATTAAAATTTGATTCGCGGCTGTAACACGTATGTAGTTATAGAATTATAATCATCAAAATCATCAATACAACCCTCTAACCCTTTATGAGCTTGGAGGATTGGTTGTATTGCAAAAAACGTAAGAAAATTTGAATTTCGCGGGCTACCCTGGAGCATCCACCTTAAGCCAACAATTGGTATGCCAATTTATTATGCCAATAATAGTGTTTCCAGTTTTCCACGTCGGAACCAATTTGTATTTGTATCGAAATTGCAAGAAAGTTTGCGCTGTCTACGAAAGATCTACGCTGTGTCTACGTTGCATCAAAGTCTACACTAAATATGTGCGAAAATAACAAATTAAAAAATATTTGTTTTTTTTTTAATTGCATAAAAGTGTAGATACATTGCACATAAGACTGAAACGTATGATGTGTATCATCGTAATCCAATACAAATGAACGGAGAAGTAACATAACGTTAGTTAATTGATAAGTAGTAGTAAAAGCGAATTTTTTCTTCGCTTTATACGGGGTTATAATTATGGTACGATTTCCATGGACTACAAAGTGCTCACCGTACTTCAAATTAATATGGGTAGGTACCTATAATAATCAAATAAGGTAGTTCTGATTTTTTTATATGTTGTATGTGATGAAGTAGTTATGTCAAATCCAGTTTTTCACCTCCGAACTCCCCGGATCATTGTTAAATTTTTGAAAAACCATTAATTTTTCGTACTTTTGTGTTGTGGATTCAGAGGATCAGCCTGGTACATCAAAGGCGTACCTACAAGAAACACTAATAATAATACTCCCTTACAGTACTGTATACAATGAGGTGTTTCATAATATTGCATACACCTAAATTTTTATTAAGTACTGCTATGTATTTTATAAACATAATGCATGTTTCTGTTGTATTTCATTTTACAAACCCTTGTAATATTTTGATTTTGTCTCAGCAACGTTGAACAGCTTTACGTATCTATGGAACTATCAGATCCACAGAGACCAATTTGGTCTTGATTTGTTACAAATTTTGTGTACCTACTTTAATAACCCATACGTACTTATGCTGTAAAATGGGTCCATAGTTGACCACATTGACGAAAACTTAAAAAAAATTATTTGGAAATTTAGCAAACTTGGAGCAGCTGTTAAGGCTGTGGTGTGGTATCTGCTAACGAGAGGTTTGCTCCATGTAACTCTTCTTTGATGAGTGAATATAAATGTGCAAAAAAAATATATGTTGCTTATTAGACTCTAAACTTTAATTAATTGGTACAATTGAAATAATTCTAACTTTATTATTACTATATGCATTTTTTATTTGAAATTTCGTAACTACTCCTAAACGGCATTAAGTTTTAGTATTTTTTTTAGACAAATATTTGTCACTTTTTTCTTCACAAAGTGTAGAATTGGCATTATGATCTAATGATTTATTAGGCTACAATTAAATAAAAACCAATAATTTCGCACTATTCGGCCAGCAGTGACTGACGTAACAACCACTTCGCAGTGCAAGCTGATTAGAACTTTATTCCAACAGTATTTCAAACGAAGTTTGAACCACCACAAATAGAGTTGCTAATTTAGTCTTAAGTCTGACACAACCAAATTGCTTTCATTTTGTTGCAAATTTAGTCTTCTTAAAAACCCTTGGTGGAAAAAAAAAAACAAAAAATAAAATAAGTACGAAGTAGAAGTTAATGGTTTTTCAATAATTTTTACAATGATCCGGAGGGTTTTGAAGGTCAGAAAAATTGGATTTAACATAACTACTTTATCCCCTACAACATATAAAAAATCAGAACTTCCTTATTTGATGCAAGGCAAAATGTACCAATTCCATGGACTATTTGGAAGAACCATAGAACATATAACAGATACGTACATAATTATGTCATAAATTAATTATACGGGACCAAAATAACACAAATATACGAAACTACCTAACCTTTGCGAGCATAATAGGCTATTTAGAAACTGTTTTATATATTTCCCCACCATTCCATTTTGATAAGCCGAAACTTTACATTATTGTACTAAGCCTCAGATATTTCATGATTATGATTTCATGCTCAGCCAATAAGAAACGCATTTAGTAAAGTCATTAAGAACAAACTAAGGAAACCAAACATAAGAAATTTTAAACGCAGTTGAATGCGCCGTTTCTAGATCATACAGAGATGCATTGCGATTTGCCAGTTTGCCACACTCGGCAGTCTAAGAATGGTATCTTTGAACGAGAAAATCTATTCTGCGTAACAATGAAGACACGTTCACAACACATTAGATTTGTCCTAGATAACCTAGATAGAGCAAATAAAGATTTCGGTTTCACCGAACAAAGAAATCAATAAAATGGCACTCATAAAACCCAAGGATATTGACAGAACCTACAAGTTTTACACCAGTAATTACAGGACAAGTCTATAGACTTTAGGGCCGCTGTGCACACAATCTGGCCATAAAGGAGTACGTACTGTGTCATTTGAGCAAATAGGTCACTGTAACAACAGCCTCAGAACGCACCCCCTGACGCGGGCACCTTGGCGCCAAAACCCGCGACAACATGGCGCCAGTCGCCGCCATCTTGGCGGGACTGCTCTGTTTCATGCAGTTACGGGATAATCTGAATTAATTTATAAAGATAAAATAGAGTTTATAAACAAATATGATATTATTAACTTGGATTTGAATCGGTCTAATCATTTACTACATTTGACGCAAAGGCGAGACTTTTCTGTGTTGTAGAACTTCTGGTGTTTTGGATAAACTAAAGAAAATTTTGTAAAAATTAAATAGGAACGCAATAGGGCTGGTTCCAGGTGGCGCGGGATAGGAACTCCTGGAAGAACTTAGGGGAGGCCTTTGCCCAGCAGTGGGATAGAACAGGCCAGCATTTTAAATAACCCACTAATTTATTTTAATTTGGCAAATGAATCCAGAAGCAATCACATAAGTACTAATGTCAAAAACTCAAAATGTCGGTCCGGCTGCGTGTTGGTAAGTAATGGGCACAACACAATGGCCCATACGAGCAACGTCTAACAACATTAGCCGAGAACGCGACAAATACTCATTGTTCGTATTGCTCACTCTGTGCACTAACCAATAAAAGCCACAGTTACGGTCTAATATTTAATTTATATGCAGTGTATGGCGGGATTTTGCCTCAAAACAATTGATATTAAGGAAACTTGCTTGAGGTCTTATTTCAAGCAAAATGGGGACGTTGAAGGAAACCACTGTGTTAAAGTTTCATGAGTTTGTATGAAATATAAAAAAAAAATCAATCGCTAACCATAATAAACCACAGTTAACTTTACACTTTGACTTTACACTTTGAACAAATTGACTGTCTGTTTTTTTTTTAAAATTTTCTTAAACTTTAATAAATATGTTTTTAAGTGGGTATAATTTCTACATTTATGTCTATCAAGTTACACATAATATCATGGTTTACATAATAATTATTGTTCTATTTTTTTTTTTACATGAAAACCATTTATTTCACTACTATTATATAAACTATAACTCTAAATAATAATAAAAATATGTACAAGTAACAACCTGTAACCGTTACAGGGCGTCAAAAAATTCGTCCACATCGCTGTCAACAGGAAAAGTGCCCAGAAGGCTGGCAGCATTGCCACGTTGGATGGCAATGCTGATTCTTTGGCCAAAAAATAGGCCCGCCCTCTGGTCACGTGAAGAGTCGACCAACCGCTTGGCGATTTCTCGAAATACTAGGTAGGCACTCGGACCCCATGGCCCTAGTGTTTCAACCCCAAACGGCTCAAACACATAATTACCAATTAAATTATTGTATTTGCGCCGTTTGAGGTTTTCAGCACCTGCAGCAGCCGCCCCAGCGCAGCCCACTGTGCTAGGAAGATGGGATGGCGCAAGGGTGTCGATGCAAGTTGCGTCCCACACCAAAGGCCTACCCAACTTCCATGGCATTATGGTCATACCATCTGGTCTCTTCCCATCGACGCGTGCCAAGCCAGTGGGTTCTAATACAGCTGGCACCCCGGCGGTGGCAAGAGCACGACGGATGAGATCATTAATGCTAGCGTGCCGCGCTATCCGACCTGCACTCTTACTGCAGGAAAGGCCATGGTGTCCGAGGCAGTCGACTGCTTCACCACATTGACAGCGATGTGGAGCCCCACAAGGAGCGCCCAAACGCAAACATGTAGCGAGCCGGAAGGTTGTGTCACCCAACAAGGTGCCTATATTAGGTGACGGTAGTGCCTGAAGCCAGAGGCCCGACTCCCACTCACCCACAGCCAGCAGGCGGGCACGCTCAGCAGTATTGGTTGACGTATTAATAAGTTTATTCCGTACCAACCTGCAGAGCGGCTCATCCCACTGTCTCTGGGAAAACGGGTTCTCGGGCCGATCCGTGTCCGGGCAAGCCACTTTCCAGGCGTCCTCTGCGTCGGTCAAGCACGGCACTTCCGAGCTAACCAGGGAGAGAGTTAAAATTTTCGTGGTTAGCTTTTCAGTGCTGTGGACAGAAGACAGGAACGCCGGTAAGCTTACACTAGAAATTTTGCGGACGCCGAGGCCACCAAAACGAATTGGTAGAGTGGCTTGCAGCCACGCTCGGTCGTCCAGGGCCACATTAAGAATGGATGTTAATGTGTTGCGAATAATTTGGTCAATTTTGTCCAAAAGTTGTTGTTTCTTCCAAAGAGGAGAACAACGGAGAAAATACATAAAATTTGGACCAAAACAACAATATCTGATAATGGTGAAAGCCGAATGTAGATTAATTTTGGAGAGTCTATCCGAAATATCATTGAAATGTTTAATTTTGTCATCGATGAACGATGAAAAACTTTCTTCCAAAATAGGGGAACCTAGGAGGTGCAGGGAACTTTTTTCTAAAATTTTGATTTGTGGGGCTATTTCATTAAATTTATCTATAGTTGATTGTCTGTCTGTCACGTCAGAGAGGTAAATTTCACACTTTGAGGGGTTAAGGTCCAGGCCAATAGATTTAAATTGATGTTTGAGGAGTTGTAGGTCAGCCAAAACGGTGTCAACATCACCTCCTAGCGTTCCATCGTCTAAATACCACACGTTAAATTTTGAATTTAGTTGTTGAATTATGGGATGAATAGCCAAACTGAAAATGACGGGCCCGAGAGGGTCACCTTGTTGGCAACCAACTGCAGATTCTAAAACGTTGTCCTTGTAAAGTAATTTTGAAGGGTGCCTATAACATTGCCACATAAAACCATAAATTTCGGGTAAATTTTTTTTTACTTCAGCCAACAAAGTGTCCCTGTTCACGGAGTTAAAGGCGTTTTTGACGTCAACCTTGAGGATGACCTCACCTTTTTTTGAGTCTAAAAAAGAGGATAAGGCATGTACGGCAGCCTCACAACCCCCTCTGGAACCAAAACCGAGTTGAAGGGGCTGGAACTTAGTTGCAAGCGATTCACTATAAAACTTGCAACATATTTTGGCTGCCATACGCCTGTAGGTGCAACCGACGGCAATGGGACGAATGCCGCCGTCCTTCTTGCGTAGGGCGCACAGGTTAGCCCCATACAAGACATCGACGACGGCATCGTTCACGCCGCCGGAGAGCATTAAGTTGATCAGACCCGCAAGCTCCTTCAGAAGCGACTCACCAGCTTCCCCGGCGCCTGAACCCAACAAATCTTTCAAATGCTGTGGAGTCAGACCGTCGAGGCCGCCGGCAGAACCATTCCGGAAAGAGCTCACGGCTGCGATCAACTGCGGGACTGTAATTTTGAAAAAAGATGAATCCTGAACGAGGGGGTCGGGTTGGACGGGTGGGTCGGGGAAGGTGAGACCATCCGCAGGCGATGGATGTTTACTCTCCAGAGCTGAAAGAGTCTCTGGAGAATAAGGCGCCACCACATCACTGCTGAACAGTATTCTGGCTGCCCCCCTTATGTCACCGTCACTTAACTTGGATTCTACATGATCACAAATGCCTTTCTGTTTATTAAAAAAAGGTAATTTGGAATCTAAAATACGGGCCGAATTGTTACAGTTTTCTTTAATTTGGTTTGTTAAAGATTTTTGAGTTGCCAAATTTTTTTGGACATGCAGAATCCTGTAAGGGAAGGTAAGTAACTGCTCCCAGGCATGTTGTGAGTTCTCCTGGGTCGTGAGACGGACACAGCGCGCTAAACTCAACGCCACCGAGTGTCTCGCGCCCCGGGGAACTCTTTTTAGGACTGGGGTGGAATTTTTGAATTTGGACAGTGTTTTCCACAAAGTTAGTTCAAAAGGTGTTGATATCGGTGATGTGGCTGGGGGGCACAAAGGTACATTATGAGGTTTGTGAACCTTGCCATAGTGTATTTTAAGACCCTTTTCGCCTTTAAAAAAACGAGCCTGGGAGCAGTGAGGGCATCTTACCAGTTGTACATCCAGTGATGTGGCAGGTTGACTGGCACTAACTATTCCGGCGTCGCTACAACTGGCACCGAACATAAAATAATTAACTTACCAATTGAAAAAGAAATAAATGTAAACCATTAAAAAACACTTAAAAAGAAAACATATACACTTAAAATTTACAACAAATAATGACACATATCACTGACGCCACTGACAGAAGTTGCGCGCAGTCGCGCTGACGGCCTGGGGCGCCGCCGCGCCGACCGCGCTGGCGTTTAGCGCAGCCCCGGCAACTGTTGCCGGGAGACGGGCGTCGCGTTGTGTCTTGGGAACTGACAAATGCTTGCACTGACTGGACAGGTCCACTCAAATCTGTGTGGTTCTTTCTTCAAAAGACCATCTCAGACACTTATCTACATAGTCCTCATGTGAATTGAGCATTGACCTCTGAGTTTGTTTCGGCTGTTTCGTAAGTTGCTTCAATTGAATTTTGTAAAACTGAATGACGCAGTGTAACCGTGGTTTTTTTTTTTATCAATAAAATGCAGTAATAACAACCCAAGAAAAGTATTAAAAGTTAAGTTTAACTAGTGCTTGTCGCTCAAAAATAATATTAAACTCCAGCAATTTTCTATGACAGTTCAAACGTCCGTAGCTGTCGCCATTTTCTATTTTAAGTTATTGAAAGTCGCACGGTTTGGTTTTACTTATAAGTACATAAACTAGTTGAAATACATTGCATATACATACATACTTATACAGAAATACAAGATCTCTATAATGCAAAACAACCGATTCATCACTCTGTACTTAGCATAAAACAGATCATTCAGTAAAGTTAGCAATCGTATAACATGACATTTTTCACGCTTACTCACGGGCGATTTCCGTTTGTGGTAGATAGAAGATCTGTGAAACGTAATTGTTACCTATATGGTGGCCTTGCGCACGCGCAGTATTTGCCACCAGCCATGGTCAACATGAAGGTTAATCCATGTAAAAAATGTAAGTACTAGCATCAGTGGCAGATATTAATTTGCTGGTTGACACCTGTTTGGGTTTTATAAGTTATTCTAATTGAATTAGTCACGACGGAGAAGTCATAAAACAGTATGCTTTTGAACTTTTTTTTTTAGTGTCATAAAACTATAGTCTTTAGGGTTCCGTACCCGAAGGGTGGTTACCTTTCGGTTACGGTAACGGAATCGTATTACTAAGCCCCGATGTCCGTCCGTCTGTCGTCTGTCTGTCAGCGGGCTGTATCTCATGATCTGTAATAGGTAGACAGTTGAAATTTTCACAGAATGTATATTTCTCTGGCCATATAACTGGCTATAACAACAAATAAATAATAATACATAAAAAATTAAAGGAGACTGCCCTACTACTACTACGATGGTGCGGAACCCTTCAGCTTAGCTCTACATTTTGCAGTTGTAGCATAAAACATAATGTTTATGTATTTTAGGTTTTTTAGCAGTTTTTCCTTAAAAATTAACACATAAAGTTACGGTAAAGACCTTAACCGAGTTCTTATTCAGATTAGTCAACTTAATGAATGGAAGGATGTGTCCCATAAAAACAATTCCTCTCAAAGTGCGTACATTTAATGAGTAATGGGGTCTTAATACGAGTGTTTTATTGTTTATTAGTCATATTTCTGATAAAAAGGCCATTATTGCGAGTAAAACTACTGTAAACATGACTTTGTTGACGTCTGAAATACAGGAAAATGTTCAGGATTTTATTAATGAATTTGTCACACTGTATGGGTATCTACCACCCATGTTGTATGACTAGACGGAATAGGTAATATCAAACAACAAGATTTCCTTAAAATCTATCAATTACTGGCTCTTACATGAAAAAACGGCTTAGCTCATCTAATGGATTGGCTGAAACTTTTTACAAAAACAAGTTCTGCTGATATAGGTACTTTTTAGTATTTCATCTGAAAGTAATTTGGAACAAGCAGTTTGGAACTCAAATGACATAGTTTCACTAAAATATAAATACAAAAAGCCACTCAAACAAATTAACTAAACACCACCAAACAAAATTTTGAACCCCATAAAATTGATGTTAACACCGATAACTAAACTACCGTATAAGTATTATCTCAACCTATAAATAAAGATCACAAATGGCATGTCTGTTTTATAGCAAACGTAGCTATAATTTCGCATAGTTATCGCCGAGCATCGTGCGTGCGAGTCGCATACATGTGTGCAGTTATGCGCGCGCGCTGGCTTCTAGACCGGAAAACGCTAGAAAGTGGCTTTTCAATTTACGAATAGCTACATAATAAATGCGTTTGAGCCGATTCAACGCGCACGCTGATGTTAAATCACATTTTATGTTGGATTGTGATTGATGTCGTGGGTACTTGAACCGTTAAGATACTTAGAGGTTAATTTTGAGTTAAATTATAAGAAATTGTTACTTTACCTAGCTTGTGAAGATCTTTGCATTAACTTTATTACAAAAAGAAAAAAATTGCACCCGAAGTGCTTCATGAATAAATCATATCACTGCCTACGTTACATACCACACGTTTTCTCTCTAGTGACAGTTACTTACGTTTACGCATTCCACAGTTTTCTAAAAAGCTTATTTTTCTGTCATTGAATAATACTTAAGTTGGAAAATATTTAAGTAGTAAGTAAGTAAATAGGTAAATATTGTACCTACTGGTACCTAAAATATTTAATTTGGAGAAAAAATTTAAGGACATTTTTATAGTTAAAGGGAAACAAAAATTGTACGTAAGTAATTGTACCTTAGCTTTAAGCCCACTGAAAAATCTTCACACATTATGGAATTCAAATAAAGATATGAATATGAATATTTAGCCAGAAATCTAAAAGATTCCCTCCAACTAATAAGCCTGTCAAAATGAACATCGTAAAGCATGAAAGAAACCAGCCTACTTTAATAATAGTACAAATAGTTCTGTTCCATTATCTAACAGTTTTTACAGTATTTCGCAACCATCTCTGGGACTTGGGATTTCTTGATTGCCGATAGGAATGGATGTGTACCGAAATAGACCAATCAGAACACTTTAAGGGAGCTATTCAGTGACCATTCACATCTGCAACTCGAAGGGAAATTTATTTTTATGATGCCCTAGTATTTACGTGTGTGAAATTCAGCTTCAGCAGTCTAATATTCGGAATGCAGTAGTTACTAAGCAGGATTATGTAAAAAAGAGAATGTAAATGTAACAATACGTAACTAATTAGGAGCTGTTTAATTGAACGGCCTTTGTGTTTCGCTGGAAACGTTATTACCTGAATAAAGGATCTTCTAAAACAAACATTATTTACTCCGATTAGTAAAGCTTGCTCTGAAATAGGATTTAATTCATTTCAAGATAGATATGGCTCAGATATCTACCACTTTGATGTCCCGCGATAAGCTTACAGACCCACACCTTAGGGATAGTAACTATATTCTAGGCATTCTGACTTTACAATTGAATGAAAGCTAGCTGTTTACTCATGTGCTACGCATTACTACGCCGGTTCTACGGTTCAACATCCAATTTTCCTTGACCTCTCATGGTTCCCCCATCCCATCTTACAAAGGGCGACATAAGGGAAAACGAAAGGACAATCGGAGACCATTGGTTTATTTTCAAATGAAGCATAGAGGAGCGCCGGTTGTCGGCCAAGCGGTAGTCGCATCGCGTCGTGAGCCGAACGCACTCGTGTCTGCACTGAGCTTAGTAAACCCCCCGCGACACCGAAAGCGTCTATCATTTTTGAATTTAGAAGTGCAAGTGAAATAAAAAAACAAATAAAACAGTGCGTTCATTGTCCCTGCTAGGAGTTTAAATTCTTGTCTTTGGTAAGATTTTATTTTTAATTTGATTGCATGCAAGTGGAGGTGTACTTATATTATAATAATTGCATGTTTTGATGTTATCATGCGATACATATGTATTTAGCATTTAAATGAGCTTTTGTAGTGCAAAAATGGTAACTAGTAATTTAGTTATTTTCTTTGGAATTGATAAGTTGATCATTAGAAATCGCTATTCTAAAACTGAAATTTGTCTGTAATTAATTCGTAGCAGATATGGGTTTTTTGACATTATGTCTATGGATAAAGAATAATTTTAACTACTTAAGTAAGTTGCATTATTCAAAACTGAGCAGCTTTGGCGCGAAACAAAGAAAACTCACCCTAATTTCCTAAGACTATTTATTTAACTAAGACTTTAAAAACCAAATGTTATCAATGTTATGGTATGTATTTACCAATTATACTTACCTACCAGCTGACTGCGATTAGGCATTCAGGAAACAAGAATAAATGTAATTTGTAAATAAATTCAAAGTATAATTTTCCTCTAGTCTTCAAGAACACTCCATTAATATTCCAATAGTCCATAAGTAAAATTAATGAATATCAATTCATTAATGGACACAAAGCAATTACTTACGTGTTTTTTTATTATTCAGTAGCAACACAAATGTTTGTAAAAAAAACAACTATTTCGTTTGGAAAGCATAACGCGCGAGTTGCGTTCCGTTTCAGCGATCGGCATTCAGCCAGTTTATGATTTATGCATTGTCGTCTGTAACCGACTACTTTTACAATATTAACAACACGCGTTAATGAGACTAGTTGGCATTAATTGAATTAATTAGGGGAATGTATGATTCTTACATAAATTGCTTCAATCACGCTATACTTAGTTACATATTTGAATAAACCATCATTTACTTGGCCTGACATTCTGTCAGATATAGACACTGGGCCAGGGTTGTGGTTAATGGCCCACCCCTTGTGTGATGGGAGGCCTGTGTTCCAGCAGTGGGTTATATGCTATGTTTATTTTGCCAAGTGAGTCAACCACTCTAATTACGTACGTTATAAAAATGAGACACATAGGCAATAATTTGACAGATTCTCGCAAACTGTTGACAATAACAGTAATTACGCAGTAGATTATGGCCACCATTATTAGCATGGACGCACATAAAATTGGACACCATAAGAGCCGCGCTATAGTAGCGCAAGACTTCCTTATAAACTAGAATATTATTACATTGTTTTATGGCCACTTTGAATTTGACCGAAGGCTTATTAAGACATAGGCGTTAATGATGGGGTTAGCCACATAACATTTTTTTGTGGTATTTTTTTTTGTTTACACAGCCAGTTGTAGGTAAAATGAATGTTTTTTTTTTCATGCTACTAATTTTCTGTTTTAAATCAAGTGTAATTTTCATTGTACAGGAAAATGAATATCTAAAGCCGTAATGATGAAATTGCAACCTGTACACGTAGCATTATCAATAAATATTAAAATAAACTATCTCATTAATTATATGGACGTCATCAAGGAAAGTCCATTGCAATCAATAACGTTATAGACTGTCTTGTTTTAATTCATCATTCAGCATTTCTTCTTCCATACTTCTCTGTTAGTCGTCATCTCAATAGTCCCTTTCTAGCCATATTGTCATACACACGGTCTACTGTATTCTTTTAATAAGTTCTTATTTCCGCCAGGTTTCTGAGTACGGAGGTGGCGCTCGAGTAGTGTGGGCGATGTCGGCGGGCGACCGAGAGGCCGAGGCGCAGGCCAAGAAGGGCGATGAGGCTGCCTCCAACGACCGAGACAGCCGGGCTGCAGCCGCTGTGAAGCAGTACTGGTGCGTGGGACTGCGAGCCCTCGAGCTGGTAAGTTACTGATACAGACTAGATGTAAGACAAGGATACCGCTAAGAAGGGCAATGAGGCTGCCTGCAACGAGAAGTAAGTACAGCCGCGCAACAGCCGCGCTGAAGCAGTACTGTTGCGTGAGGCTGCGAGCCGTCGAGCTGGTGAGTGAGAGACTAAGAAGAGTATGAACTTATGAATAATAATTCAAATCCTGGTAAGTGGGTGAGAGTGCAAGCTACTTGAGGACCAATGCCGAATTTGTATTTAGACGAATTGCTTCGTAATAGGGACGGCCCTATTACGAAGCAATTCGTCTAAATACACTAAATACCACAAATCGCACACCATAAAAAACCGAGAGTGTGGGTATTACTGAAAGTTAACATGTGTACTGATAAAATCTGGCTTGCTTGTAACATGACAGAGCACTTTAGAAAGCCAGAAAACGCAAAGAAGAAGAATTTTGCAGAGCTCCGTATAACATAACACCTAATTAATTATCAATACCCAACAGAGGTTGAAGTAGCAGACAAGAAGATGTGAAAGTTTTGAAACACTCGGATAGTGCAAAGAAAAATGCGAATCACTAGAAAATGCTCCGTTCAAAACTAGTCCATCTAAACAAAACCATTTAAAACATTGTTTAATTGGAAATCGATACAACTGGATGATCGCGAGGCACTTGCTCTCCGGTAATTACTTGCGATGGCTTGTATGGGAACGGACCATGCTGCGATGCAAGACATGATAATTTGTATCATGACACACTGGCCTTGAAGTCAAAGGAACCCTTGTGCTGTTGTACTTGTGAGTGATTAAATATAGTACACCTCATGTTTGTACTGTTGTTGTTTGTGTTTCTAGAAAAATCTCGACGTATAGTGGATGTTAGACACATAGACACGTAATGGTGGAGGATTTTGATTTGAATAATACAACAAATACAGTTGATGACTGTTGATCGTGTTTAGATTGACGATGCAGATAGGGACCATAATATATTTTGCGTTTGAGTATTTAATGCCAAGTTAAATAGGGCTTCAACAATAGTCTATTTAAAATAGCATTAGTAATAGACTCATTACTTTTCCTTTAAAGGATATATAGGGCTTCCTATACCACGCTTAAAGCCTGGAACGTAACCGACTTATAAGGTTAAAGACCGTAAAACGGCACAGACAGTCCTTTGTCATAAATATCTACTATACTTTGCTAAAAGCTATATTAAACGTGCATTCCTGAAATAAAGAAAATAATTGACACTGACACATTTATCATAAAACTACAGTAGGTACATCATGGTTACTAGAGAGTAAACGATCCGTGAAAGTGAAAACCGTGTTATAATCATTTACGAAGATGCTTGCGGTATTGGAAAATCACTAACTTGTGGTATTCAAGAACAACCAAAAGGAGAAAACAGGCCTTTGACAATACGCGACCAGTAGACCGATGTACGGAAGATACTTTCACTCAAATACTTTGAGAACACTGGTTTTAAACGATCTTATTTTTTTTCGAGTACGTGACCTTTGTTATTTGGGTAAATTGCTTATAAAACAACTGAAAGTAATTTGGGATACTGACACTGCAAAAAGTTTTAAATGATTGCGAAAACAGTTAGCAAGCCACAAAGACAAATGGCTGAAATATTTGCAACTTTCGAAAAGAGGTTTACAAAAGAAACACGAACTGCTAGCTTTGTTTTTGAATAGGATCGTATCAAAGTATTTATACATTTGACAGAATCCTCTAGAAGTTTCCTTTGCTCTAGAGCACATTTTGAGTTTACGATTTATTTTCAGATAATAGCAGTAATCGCCATCGGTCTCATCACCGGCGCTCTCTACTCCCCACAAGTGGTGCAGTCGGATCATAGGCACATCGCCGTCATCTATTCTGCCTACTCGTGTAAGTACCTAACATTCATGATTCATCCATAATTTAGTGCATTTTATGTAGAAAAGAACGCATCATTATTTTTTAATGATGCAAGTTTTGCCCCTTCATATCTTGTCTATGGCTTAGATAACTTTGCTGATATCTACAAAGACTGACGTTGTTCCGTAACAAAAGCCGTTTTTATGTCTAAATTCTGTTTTGTTTCTACAAATTTAGACTACAGCTGAAACCATGACCCGATTCGTTTCAATAGAATTTGTTCTAATCTTCCAATTTACCAATTGTCACAGAATCGATTCTGGCACATTTCATGGCCGTTCTGATGGCAAATTCACCAACTAACAATTAACAAATAAACCAAAGTGGAACACAATTTAATTAGGAACTTAACAAAAAAAAACAGAGAGCTTAAGCATGGCAATGCTCTAAAAACAAGAAAAAAAGACAATGATTAAAAAAAAACAAGTAGAAGCTTCTCTTTGATCTGATATGATTCCCCAAATATGTTTAAAAAACTACGTTCTTCTATTTAATGTTGTGTCAATCAACTTTTCGTTAATTAGTTTTTAATTTAGTGTGTAATTGCTTATACAATTCGTATCCTTTGGCATCCCTAGGATGTACCTCAATTTAGTGATTTCACGCTTAAACGAGCATAGTCTATTGACACAATAATCGTAGTTTCTTGCAACGATAAAATTTTTAACAGATATTGGCCTTAGTTGTCTAACAAAAAATGTAAAGCAAGTTGAATTATTTGAGCAGAAAAAGTACCTATCTGTTAACAAAACGTGGATAAAAACGATTAGTGACGAATCGGGTATTGATCATCTATAAATCATGATTATTGAAGAAAAATTGTAATTTTGTACTTAAATATTCATGAAATCTCGTTGAAGAATCATTGATATTTTACGTGTTTATCTCATAAATCGGTTTCACTTCACAGTCAAGTGGAAAATTGGTTTCATTGAACTTTGTATGAGAAAGTGAAACCTGTAAACACTTGTAAACGTAAACCGTCAACCGTAAACCGATTTACGATAACTTCCTGAACGCGATGTCGATGGACGATTAATGTTCAATAGCATTACCGATTTTTCCTGTTTACCTTCAAATAGTAGGTATATTAGTTTGATTGGAATTGGTCAGGCCTTCGTTGTTTCTGTCCTTAGGCATCTAGTTCTAGAAGCTTCCTTTTGCAACGTGGCCAAAATCAGTACATACGCCGCCATCTTGTTTTTTAAGTGTCATTCACGCGCCAAAAGACCCTGGTAGCCCCATAGGTACTTCTAACAATCAAAATGTGAAATCTAAAGATTGGCTGGCCTAATTACTCCTTAGTTTTAAAAACCATTTCCACTTGAAAAGGTTATAATGCTTCTACACACGCATCGTCACTGATTAATGTTATAGATAATCATCACGCTTAATATTTAATTGTTCAATTATTTAGAAACCACCAAACTTCAGTTTCACGTAGTTATTATCAAATCAATTCTTACACCTAAGTAATCAATTTGTTATAAGGTTGATTGATGCAGTAATGGATGACGTACTTACAAAACAGTTTTTAGTTTTTCCGGTCAATGAAAAATGATTTTGTAACTAAACCTGAACACACCCATCTTTACTGAAAAACAGTACCTATGACTGGAACAATCTGTAGTCTACAAGCGCAGTTTATTTACAACAAGTGGAGTAGCGACTAGGAATTAACTTTTCGGGTTAACTTTCGCCAACAATCTTTGTTTCTACAAAAATCTATCTTGGCTTGTTCCCACTAGTTTAGACTCGGTATATCTGCATATGCATAATCAGGCTATAATGTTCCCACTGCTGGGGTACATGTCTCTTCTCTGTGACGCAGACCCAGGGTGGGATGATGAATCGTCTTCGTTTCTCTGGGGCATGCTCTTTCCTCACAATATTTTCGTATAGGTATTTCTGACCATACTTTAATGACATGTTTTATTCCTAGGCTACATCATCGTCACGGGCGTCCTGATCATCGCACGACTGTTCGGCGAGTCTCCCGGATGGAGGACGTCCATTGGCTTCTCAGTGCTTGGCGTCATCATGTTCACTGCCGCCGCTGCTGTCATATTCTATGGTGAGTGTTCCGATTTTAAAACAGCATTTTTTTTATTTTGTTCTGAATACCCAGTTTTTTCATTTAAAAAAAACTGTTTTGTTTGAGGACGGATGCGCCAGTAGGTACTATAAACGATTTCAACGGCTGTTTGTGAACATTCGTTTTTTTAGATTTTCATACTTTTCTGAATGTATTGAAAGTTTCGAGTGTTATAGTATTAAAATGAGGATTACTAAATACTGTACGGCCTTTTGTTCTTCATGACAGTTTGATAAACAAGTTACGCTACAATATTGATCTAGATAAACATGTTACTATAAGCTACGTTGCGAACCGTTTTTTTTTCTAACATTACATGGGTATCAACTAGTAATTACGCTATTTATTCAAGAATAAAACAACTGGTAATCTAGTAGCTTCCATGCCCAGTCATCCGTTCGAGCGTGGATAATAACATTGCAATATATAGCTCCTAGTTTAAACTGGTCCTATGAGGAATGCTCAAATATGTGCCTGTTTATTGAATAGAACAAATCATTTGTTTAATTACGTGAGTGGAATGCTATTTTCTATGATTAAAGTTTACTTAAAACGTACACAGATGAGGAATGTAGTATGTATTTTCAATATTAGCTATCACAAGTGTTGTTTGTGTATTTGATATCCCTGCAGTAAGGTTTGCGTTTGAATTGAAATATCTAACTAATTTATTTGATAATGCTACATCATTTTACTACGCAATTATAGTAGTAGTAGAACTTAGAAGTAATAATAAAATCTTAGTAGTGGTACATATTATTTAGATTTTAAATAAAAGTTTCTAGTCACGGCCTGTTGTAAAATAATAATCAATATGCACAGTGCACCTATGAGCCCACTAGGCTGTATAAGGCAGGGCCTTGGCGTTGCCTATTAAAAATGTAGACAATTAGTCTATAGGGATTGGTGTGAGGTGTAACTTCCGTTCCTTTCTAGTACAAGTTATGTTTTTTAAAATGAATTGGTCGAAACTACTAACAACTGTATTTTTTTAAATAAGGAGGTACTAAGTTTCAGGGCCCTTATTCAATGAGACTCCAACATAGTTAAAAAATAGGCTAGGGCTTAGCCGCTAGGCAAATAAAAGAACATGAATTTTCAAAAACCTACATCTTGCATTTCGGGATGACCCTGCTCGTAAACTCGTAAAGGACACTTCACAATGTGAAATAATTATACATCGCCACTTAGCTCATAGATGGCGCTAACATTTCTGCATGGAACGAATAAGTACTTATAAGTACAACTGCTTAACGTTGATTGGACGACCCGAATGGCGCAGCGGTAGTGAGGCTGCCTTACCTTCTTAGGGTCCCGGGTTCGAATCCCGGTAGGTGCAAATGTTTGTGTGATGAGCATGGACATTTGATTCCGAGTCATGGATGTTATATGTACAATAAGTATGTAAAGTATGTATTTACTTACAAACAAAAAGTATCTACGTAGTATATCAACTATCTGGTGTCCACGCCACAAGCCTCGTTGCGTAGTGTGGCACTAGATGGCGCTATGTGTAATTTCCAGCGATATTTATATTTATTGCTTGTTAAATTTTGAAATTATACAACTGTATGTTTTTATTCCAGACTGGCACAGGTCCTACTACGCCAACCTGCGCCCGAACAAGCAGGCTTACGACCTCCTTATAGCATCAGGGGTATTCTCCGTCATTGAGGTGGTAGTCTTCCTTGTCCATGCCTTCATCACGTTTAGGGAGGACGCCGACTACTAAATTATGGCTCTTTTATAGTAAATTAATTCTTATGTCGGTTACAGATTAGTAAAACGTAACACGATATGTAACACTCGTTGAAACAAATTTGCCTAGTTGCTGTGTTGTGTTCATTTCATGTTGCATTGCATAACTCTGGACGGTTCGTTTTTGTTACATTTTATCTTACGTTTCACCAATGTGTACCTGGGCATTACCTATGTTTAGCTGTACTTCAATTTTTTTCTTAGTAATTCTCGCATTCATTTAACTTTAACCGCTATACATTTTCAGTGCTCTCTTGTATTTCAGTTTATTTTTTTAAACCCGTTGCAAGCCTACATAATCATCAAAGATATTATAGTTTTTAAGTTTAGCCTTTACGAGTATTATTTCGACGTAATTCATAGTTAAGATTTTTTAAATTACTTTTATTTTATAAGTACTTATAAGTTTAAAGGTTTATTGATATGTTGCCACGTTGAGTAGCTAAAACTTTTTATTTTTTTATTTATTCATATTTTTAATAATTATATTGCCCTCTACAGTAGCTACAGTTTTGAACATACACATATTCATATGGCAACTATTTTTATTTAATGTATTTTTTATAGCAGCTACATGTTTTATTTGACTAATGTGTATCTATTTTATTTATAATATTTAGTGTTGCTAACACAAAGACAGCTATGACAGCTATTTTTAGTCACGTTTTTTCGTAAATGGCAGCACAGTTGAGATATTATTATTTTAATAATATTTGTATCTTTACGAAGCAAGCAGCTACATATTTTTATTTGAATCTTAATATGAGTATCTATTTTATCTTTTAATGTATAAGGTTGCTATTAATAAAGACAGCTATTTTTATTTAATATTTTACAAGAAGCAGCTACTTACATGTTTTTATTTGAATATTTTGTGTATCTATTTTATCTAAAAAGATTATGGTTGCTATGTAAAGACAGCTATTTTTAATTTATCTTATTTCATGAAATGGCAGCACATTTTATAATTGCAATATATGAATATCTATTTTATTTAAAATTAATAAGGTTGGTATTAATATGGACAGCTATTTTTATAATACGTATATTTTATAAAATGGCAGCAGATTTTGAATTATTATTACACGAATATTAGGGTATCTATTTTATCTAAACGTTCAGGCAGCTTTTTTAGAATCATTCAATTATAAAATAATTAATGGATTAATTCGATAAAATCACAGCTAATTTAATTTAAAATAAAGGCAGCCTTTTCAATTATTTTATAAACACAAAATTTATATTCACATAAAATATTTTAGGAACATAAAAATACAGGCATCTTTTTAATTAATGAACACAGCTATTTTTTCGTAGATATAGGTTTATAGGCAGCTTAATAAATAAAGAAACAGTTTATGGCAGGTTAATATGGTTAGTATTTTGTCCAAAACGCAGCCACAGGTAAATTCAATATTACAATATTAATTTAAAATTACATTATGTACAGTATAGGTAGTTATTTCTTCAGAAAACTTTGTAATCTGCAATGGCAGCATATTTCAGGCAGCAAAAATTTTGTTTGAGTGTAATTTGTTTAAGTTTAATTGAGCAGCTTTTACCAAGAGCCTAGTTTATGCAAATATTTATATATTCCAAAACGTAAATTGATATCCAATTTAGGAAACAGCTAGTATTATTATAAATGCAGCTAGTACAGCTATATTATTTTTTTATTTTATAGAAATAATTTGAACCGTGTTATTGAGGCAGCATTATTTTTTTATAATACAGGCAACTAATATATTGTATTAATTACGTTCAGTATTTCAGGCAGCTACTTAGATAAGTAGCTTTACGAAAACGAAGCTATTTCTATCGCAGCTATTTTTAGTAAGAATAAATAATGTAACATTATATTTTTGATCTGGCAGCATTACTTTTGTTCTTGCATTGTTTGTTTGACTATAGCTAGCTTTTTTTTTCTATGCAAAATATTTCGGCCGATAGTGCAAGTATAAGTTTAGTAATAAGGATTTATTTAGGGATGTATGCAACGGTAAAGTGGTAGTTATGGCGAAACCCTTCCTTCTAAGGAACGAGTAGAATGCTAGAGAGAGTAGAAAGTAGATTTGGATAAGAGGCTTTTGATATTACACGGAATTTCTAAATTATTGCTTTTCAAGTTTAGCGTAATTGATTAGTTTAAGTTGTTGTTTATTCGGTTATATTACTGTAACATTCCGCTAAATTCTATTATTGTAGTACTTAGTTTTTAAGCGCATCAGCTTGTGATCGTTACCACACATGAAAAATGATTACTATTTTCGGGTACTCAGTAGATAATGATAGTTCTGTTTCGAGTTCTTTTCCTAAAGTAATGAACATTCAAGAAAAAAAATATAATGATTTATTTACCTCCATTGAAAAATAAATAAGAATTCATACAAACTTTTTCATATCTGGTAAGGATAACGTTTATATCGAATAAGTGAAGCAAAACCACCGCGAATATTATTTTTGTTATTATTTGCCTCCTTATATTTCAGAAAAGATTCTCACAAATTACATTTTCCGTTAGTGGCAAATTTTTGATTATTCAACAAAAATATAAATTTAAAAACACACGTTTTATATTCATTTGAATTTAGTTAAATTTAGGTTGTTTATTTAAGTAATTATATATTATTTAGTTATATATAAAGGATAAACCAAAGCAGTAATCAGTATCCGTCCAGTGGTAGTTAAGTTTTCTCTGACAATTTCAGATTATTTCTATCGTCTTCAAAAGTAAAAGTAACTTTAACTTCACTGTCTTGATCTGATTAAACTTATGTTTTCATATTAATAATTCTTGTTGTATTCATATTATTAAGCCAATTTATTTTTAAACTTTGTCTAATTTAATCAATTTACTTTTTCTAAAATAAGATGTCTTCGAAAGTAGTTGTAGATTCAATTGGTGTCTGAAATTTAATCGTAGCATAGGATATTTTTCATCATCGTAAGATTAGTTAATTTAGATATAATGTTATAATAAAATTATTATATTATTACGTGTGGATATCACATGAGTTGTGAAAGCTTAAGATAAGAAAATATAAGATTTATATGAAACATGTAAATAAAAATATATAACTTATGTAACCGGCGCTAATGTTACCTTATTTATTCCCCATTTTAATAACAAAAGGTACCCGCGTCACTCACAAACTAAACTCTTTCGATAATAATATAGAATATTGTAAAACATGTATCTGTATGTAACAATCTAATAAATAAAAGCATTCAATATTGTTTTATTTACATTAATTACAGCTGCTTTAAAAATATAACTACGACAATAGAAACAAGAAAAAAAAGAGTTAGGTACAAGTAAAGTATCTAACAAAAACCAGTAAAAAATTGGGTTTGAAAATATCACAAATAATGCTAAAACGATATCACACATTATAACACTATAAAGTGGAGACTAAAATCTTGCCCAACTTTCTAAAAGAAGTACCTAATTAATTTGCAACCGGGAACTGCAGAAAGTCGGGCCCAAACCCCAATGCAAAAGGAATAGGGTTGGCAAAGAGGTGATAATTATACAAGGTGTAAACGGACCTTTCACAAAGCCGTCAATCAAGCAATCTGTACATAAAACTAAGTAACTCCACGCATGTTTTTTGGGGTGAAAAATTACGTTAGCGTAAAACTCAATGTAACGCATTCAAAAAATTGTGCTGATGAATGCATTGAATACCTATTAGTACAGGAGTGATGGAGGTTTTTAAAGTTACAACTTTAAAAATTGTACGTCAAAAAAAACTAGTGAAAAACTTGAACCTTAGCCCCCAATATCTCCGTAACTAGAAGGTTCCCAGGTATGGTCTAGATCTAGAACAAAAAAATGATCGCAATGACCGGGAGAGCAAATAAATAAATAAATATCGCTGGACATTACACACAGCGCCATCTAGTGTCACACTAAGCAACGAGGCTTGTGTCGTGGACACTAGATAGTTGTTAAACTACATAGATACTTTTTGTTTGTAAATACATACTTAGGTATCTAGGAAACAAATGTCCATGCTCATCACACAAACATTTGCTCTTACCGGGATTCGAACCCGGGACCCTAAAAACGTAAGGCAGCCTCATTACCGCTGCGCCATTCAGGTCGAGCAAGTGCCTATTGGCCTATGGCTTCGATAAGGGGTTTTTTACACCCATAAGGCCCGGTATCCACCAAAGCGGAGAAGCGCGGAGCGGAGAGATGTGCCATATTCGACTAATCACAGGAAAGACGAGAGAGGCGATGTAGACTTCAACCAATGTGATTGGTCGAATCTTGCACATCTCCTCTCCGCTCCGCTCCTCTCCGCTTTGGTGGATACCGGGCCTTAGACAGCCGGAATCTCATCAACGCCAGCGCCGAACATCGGGCGGCGCGGCCGTTAATTAACCCGTACAGTAGGCTATCACACCTACCACAAGCCTCGAGCCCTTGAACAGAGTAGACTCACGAACCCGCACCGGCCAGCGTGGATGGAGGGTGCGAAGAATCCCTGCGGGAACGGAACCAGCTGCCTAAACATTATTTACCTTTCTACGTATAATGCTAGAACGTGATTAGTGAGTAGACTCACTAATCACGTTACAAAGAGCTTGAAGAGAGCTTGAGAGTCTGAAGTGGCGCGTAATTGGCCTTTGCGAGACAAGGCGTCGAGGCGAAGATCTGCTTAATAAACTCCACTCAGGATAACTGTTCTACTAAGAAATACGACGACAAGTCCCAAGGAGGTGTGGGTTCACTCATAAATTACCTGCCTCGATGGTTCATTAAAATTTGCAAAACATCTGCGCAATATCCCCCTCAGGTAATAATAATATAATTATCATGATTATCTGCCTAGCCTTTTCCCAACTATATGTTGGGGTCGGGTTCCAGTCTAACCGGATGCTGCTGAATATCAGTATTTTACATGTAGCGACTACCTATCTGACCTCCACAACCCAGTTGATACTGGTTAATACGATACCCCTTGGTAAGACTGGTTGACAACTTTTTGGGCCACTGACTACCTGTAACGACTGTCAAAAATCTACAAATGACAGCCGGAACCAATTTCCGAGGCACGCAGGAAACTCGGTGTGTAAGTATAAAACGTATACACACACGCACTGCACAAGATCAATTCTCTCCCTAATAGGTCGGTCGGTCATGAATGAATGTGCAAATTATGCTATGGAGTACCCCCCCTTCGTTAGGCCCATCCCGCGCGCGACGACGACTGATGATAGCGCCACCGCCCGGCGCGGCGCTGCCCGCATGCATGATGCACCATATCGTTTACAATAATCTACATCTACATATTATGACGACCCGAATGGCGCAGCGGTAGTGAGGCTGCCTTACGTTCTTAGGGTCCCGGGTTCGAATCCCGGTAGGAGCAAATGTTTGTGTGATGAGCATGGACATTTGTTTCCTAGTCATGGATGTTTATATGTATAACAAGTATGTATTTACAAACAAAAAGTTTCTATGTAGTATATCAACTATCTGGTGTCCACGACACAAGCCTCGTCGCTTAGTGTGGCACTAGATGGCGCTGTGTGTAATGTCCAGCGATATTTATATTTATATTGAAAGGAATATTTATACAAAACGTTGACTTTGAAAACAGTAATAATATATATAGGTATGAACTTATATATATATATATATATATCGATTTAGTTATTCATAATTATCTATCTACTGTTGGTTACCCAAACAAAATAAACAAAAAAAAATTGTAATAAGAAAATAAGTTGAATATTGGCAATAATTTGTCGTAAAGGAAATTTTTATTAGTTTTATTTATTTAATTAAAGCCACGAAGCGCATACCTATTTACAAATCCCACTACATACCTTATCATAAATATTATCATTACCTTGTATATATACTTAATATAAAAATTAACTAAAAACTAATTAAGCGCTATTTGTACCTTGTAAATTGGTAAGTAAGTAGGTACCTACCTACCTCATCGATAGAATGGATAAACGTATATAGGTAGGTGGATATAAGAATGGCATAGTGGACACTTACTTTGAGCAATTTAAAGTGTATTTAAACATTTAGTATGGCAGGTTTAATATTTCAATAAAACTAATTTTATTCGTGACTGTACCAACTTTTAAGACAATTATGCTAATAATTTTAGAAGGTTGGTATAATGTATGGCGCGGCCGCTTTTTTATAACATTCTAGATTTGGTCGGGTTACCACGCATTCATAATTTTTTTTGGTTATCTCGTTAATTAATTAGTGTACAAGCCTGAAAATTCACATGTATATAACTAAACTGTATTGCTAATTATTGATATAAGATTCAGTTACCACTACTACAGTAAACTCGGTTAATCGGTCATCAAATAACTCAGCTGCGCGCCGTGGCTGGAACATCGTCATAACTTTTTAATTACTTATAGTATACCAATGAAACTTCGGTACCATTTATAGACAGTAATTACCTATAAAATAACGTTTAAGTTTAGTCTTTGGAGTGCTTATTGGAAGTGCTAGGACCTAGTTAAGCATATTTTCTATTTACTCAAATAACTTCAAAACGGTGCATTAAAGTGGATTTGTTTGTTGCGTACCAAATTATAACTAATTAGCCAGATCTCATGTACAAATATTACAATCATCCGTATAGTCAATTCCGAGATACAGCCATCGTGTAAAACGTTACCCCAGCAGGATTTTAAATATCTTCGCAACCATAGCAAATACGAACACAAATTAAGTTATACCATTTATTTCAAATTGATTTTTAATTTTTTACATAAGATTTATTTCAAAATATCTATTAAAAAACAAAAGATCTGGCTGGGGTAACGTTACTCCAGCCGGAAGTGTTTTTATCAATTAATTAAAAAACTATCAGCATACCACATTTAAAAATCAGCTTACCAATTACAGAAGCTGTATTTCTAATTATCTATTGCACTTAGATGACGATTTTTGACAAGATCTGGCTGGGGTAACGTAGGTAAACTTTCTACTAAGTATTTATGACAGTGATATTTGAATTTATAACAGTCAAAACATAGACCCATTGTGGAAGCTCCACGGTAGCCCGCGAAATTGGATGCTCCAACAAGCGCATAAAGGTGCAGGAAAGACTTTGACCCAGAAAAAGTCATTCTTGCGCCTGTATGAGCTTGGAGGGTTGTATTGATGATTTTTTTTAACTACCTACGTCTGACAGTCGCGACTCGCGAGGAATATTTTAATCATAAATCAAAACACAAGAAAATTTGAATTTCGCGGGCTTCCCTGACGCTTTCACCCTAAACTGATATCATCATTCAATAATAAATTAATGCTATGTTCGTTATCTGTCCATATGGACGTATTTGTATTAAACTTAGTTTGGTTCTTTTGAACTAGCAAATTATTACTGCCCAAGGTCCTGAGGCCCTGAGAGTCAGCAAAAAGGAAGGGGTACGCAAGGGCCGCTGCCTGCCGGGGCTGCGGGACTGTTCGAAAGAGATACCGTGGCCCCGGAACACAAAGGGCGATGAAGGAACATGGATGGGTTTTAGTCAGTAAAAGTCTGACACTCCCTCCTGCTCCGCTCAGAGCGAGAGGAGTCTTACGATGATTACGCATCCGAAAAAAAAAAAAAAGTTCCTGAGTCCCTGCGAGGCCCAATAACTCAGGCGTCAGCTCTAAATCTCAAATTAATTACTATTGTGACTAGTCACAAGCTGTGACTTTGTACGCATTGATTTTAGACTTTATTTAACATAGTTTTTTATTTATTTAATACGTCTGGCAATGTTAGTTACCTGCAATAGCAAGGCATTTAAGATTTGGATGAAAAAATAGCCTCAAATGATTAAAAGACCACGTATCAGATTTCGAAAAGCTTTGGACAGTTCAAAATTAAAAAATAAAGCAAAATTATTAAGAAAAACACAAACAAGAACAACAAAATATACAACAGTTTGGGATACATTTCGGTATGTTATAAATCATTTGAGAAACTTACCTTTTCAGCCTTCGCCAAATAAATCCACAGCTTTCTCCAGGTTGAAAACTTTTTCTGGTCGCTAAAATTATATTGCATTTCCTTCGAAGCATATCTGGTACTCAGTGGCGACCGGTAATTACAATATTCGGAATTCTGTATTTCCACGGGAGCGTCAATGGAAAACATTTTGATCACAGTTTAATGTAAAAGGTAGAACACTAATTCTTGTTACGTCGATAGCCGCATACAGCTGACACTATAGTGAACATAACCTAACAAATAATACCAAGGTCGGGCAAATAGGCGGGAGAATTCAATTGCGATAACAAGGTTATCTTTTTAATGTTCGCCGCATGACGAAATTTGAAATAACTAGTGACGAAAGTAGATTGCTTTGTGTCGCTAATACAAACAAAATGTTACTTCATCATCGATAGCGAATATTGGCGTAAATAATTAGGTTTGCAGATATAAATTTATTTCTTGTTTGTGTCCGTGGGAAAAGGCCATGGATTTACGTGGTACGGTCAGCAACGCAAGTGTCTCAGTTTATGTTAAAAACTTTTACAGTTCAGGCACCAACGAAAACTTCAAGGCAAGTATTCTTAGGGCAAGCTCCAACCAACCAGTAGGTACATAAAGGAAGGATTGGCGGCGACGATGATTTGAAGTGATGACTATCATCAAGCATAATGCCGCCTCCTCAAAACGATAACTTAGGACCTATGAAAGACAGAATTTAAAAATAAAACTGAAAATAATGGATGGTCAAGTACTTCATTATCCCAGTTCCAAACAATCAGCTGTTACATACATTTTGGCCGTGAAGGTATTGCATGTTGCTGTTTTATTTTAAGTTACCGATGAAAAGCATAGAGTAAAGTAATTAGATGAAAAGTTTCTATATGGGGGGGGGGGGGGGGGGGGTCAGAATGATGCTGAGTATGTGGTAAACTATTGTGCGACGGTGTCCCTTCCACCTTGCATATTGGCCCACATAAAAAATATATATATAAATGATTAGGGAACTGTTGAATAAAATTCAGTTGTTAGAAATCGTGAAAAGAGAAAAATCAAAACAAAAAGGAAAGTTCTTAAATGATTCAAAGACGTAAGTACTTAATTGTAAAAATATTTTTTTATTTACATCAACAGATTATAATATTTCATTGCATTTTTTGTTTTTTATTATAAAAATACTAGCTGCATGAAAAATACACTCATTTGGCAGGTATGTAGAACTAAGGCACCAGATTGTAAAAGTTAAACATACACAATATACATAGAATATCAAAGAGAGATCGATCAGCACATGTCTCTTTCCGATACCTCATTTTAAAAAAATCCAGTGCTTCTGTGACCAATCTAGTTACAAATATACATATTGTACAGTTTCTCAGCTGCTGTCAGACAACTATCTTGCTTTACAACAAAAATTATTATTTACCACACCAAGGAACTGATCATTATTCTCCCAGTGCTCTTTACAATATCAGTTTTTCAGAATAAAACTACGATTTTATAGCCCCCTCTTTGAAAGTAGTTGTGATTATATCACACTATATCTTAGTATACAACACTTATTGAGGGATTAGCACATCAAAATTTACTTCTTAGCGAGCGATTTCATCATTTTCTCTAGTTTCATTGCTTTCTGGATATCTCCTTTGATCTTCAACTTGCCCATCATGAAAGCCGTAGTTGGCTTCAACTTACCTGTAAAATTAAAGCCTTAATAAACAAAATGTATATATTATATACATTTAAATCTATTGTGGTTTCATAAATTAAATGTGTTCCAGGAAAATGATTATTAATTGTGATTTATGAACTGCAGTATTAATGTAAATGATAGCGTGACGAATGACAGGGAAGAATGGAAGAAAAAAACCTGTTGTGCCTAGCCCAAATAACTTGGGACAATCTTCTGCGGGACTGTTCGAAAGAGATACCGTGGCCCCGGAACACAAAGGGCGATAAAGGAACATGGATGGGTTTTAGTCAGTAAAAGTCTGACACTCCCTCCTGCTCCGCCCAGAGCGGGAGGAGTCATTTGATAATTTCCCATCCGAAAAAAAAGGCAGGAAGATCAACATTATAAAGTTTTATTTTTTACTGAAATCTGAATAAGCAGACAAGACAGAGAATCGAAAAATAGTATAATTGACTATCTAATCAGTTTTGTTGTTATAATAATCAGTGTTCATACAACTGGTGTCCAGAACTTCACGTATAAGAGCGTGTATTTTGCATATGGGTGGGAAAATCGATCATTCAATTCACCTCAGCTCCTCAAGATAGACCAGATTACCCGGGTTCCCGAACGAATAATTATAAATAGGTAGATATTTAGTACATACCGGCGAACATCTCAGCGAAGTGCTTTCCATCCATGGTAAGTGTCGCGTCAGGCGGGTTCTTGGGCTCGCCCTGACCGCACTGACCGTCGCCGTTCTTCAGGTCGATATGCCACACACCTTCCTCCTTACCTGTATAAGTTGCAGGGTTTAAAAAAAATATTGGTTAGGACGAAGAGTTGTAGATTTAACCGTGCAGAAAACATCATTATGAAGTTCTATTTTGATATTTTTGGAGTTCGATATTGTCTACAAATTAGCCGCAAAAATGGCTGAGGTCGCGAAGCTTCAATATATGCGTCTAACGCGACTCACCAAACATTTACATAAAACATGTTGAAATCTCTATTTTTCTCTCTCTCTCTCCTAGTTGAAATCTTTTATCTCATCAGACAACATGGTAGTATATGGATGTTTTTTCCAGTGGGGAAGCACCGTCAACCGCTCATACAATGTGTGAATAACCAGAAAGAAATACAATAATGATTACAATACCTTTGACATTGAACTGGTATACTGCTTGGGTCTTCTGAACCAAGTCTGCTGAGATAACTTTGCCGATGGAAGCAAAGAGAGTCGGGATCTGGCCATCTGACGAGCCTGCTTCCTGTAAATGGTTGAAAATTGTATGAACACTCAGTTTAACATTATGTGTAATGCTTTTTAAATCCAACAGTTTTCGTATAACAGCAGTTACGACATTTTGAAGCTCCGTTTTTTTTAAATTGGTTAACCCAGCATAGCTACTCACAACGCTTCGATTCGATTTTCGATTCGGAAAGTCGTATATCTAAGTATCTCGCTCGATTTCGTAATGTCAAAAAAAAATAGACATACGACTTTCCGAATCGAAAATCGAATCGAGGCGTTGTGAATAAGGGGCCTGATCTACTTTAATAGGAAAGCTTTTTGAAAGATTCAAATATTTACAAAATAAAAGAGCATTCAGGCGCTTGTGTTTAATGATTGATAACACTATCTATCAATTTTGTATTCACTGTTTATCGAAAATTTAACAGTTGCTATTTCATTTTTTTATTAGGCTTGCGATTTATCGAATATGCCGTGGTAGTGTTTAAATGATTGTTATTGGTAAAATTAGTTATAAATGGCTGCAAGCATTTTAGGTGCTCATGCTCCATATTATTTCTGTACTCAGACTCAGAGAAATTGTCATGCATAATAAAAATCTTTAGTAAAGTATAACAAGTAAATTAAATTAAATAAATCAGCCAAGAAAGTTAGCTAAAATGTTAGTAGTTATTTCCAACATATTATTTAATAGGCAAGCCTTGCTGGTAAGGGCCCGTAGCCAAAGCAATAGTCCATAAGCCACTTGTAACATAGGCTGCATGTAACCACTCTAAGGACACAGCTGAACTCCATCCTTCAAACTGAAACACAGCGACGCTGTGTAGCAGCAGAAAAATACATAAATGCACATGGTACGACAACACAAAATAAAAAACAAACATGCAGAACAAACAAATGGTCATAGATAAATCTAGACATCATTTTTTTATTTTTTCACACCGGTTTCGATTTGATTTCCTTCTGAGTCATATGCGGTAGGTCCAGGAAGAAGTCAGGTAACAAATTGTCTAAGTTGCCTGCGAACAAAGGGAGATTCCCAATTTGAATTGCCAGATGATAAAAAAAACGTCTTTTTTTTAAATTTCGAAATGTTAAATTGTTTGGACCGGTTTCCTGGACCTGGGGAATGCCTGTTTTGGAAGAGTTTTACCTTTGACCACAGATTTTTCTGTTAATATACAAGGAATACAGCATACTTATATACAAAGCCGTTATATACATTTATGTTGTAGAATCTTACGAGTGAAGGTGCATAAATTTTCGCTGCATGCAGCTGATAAGTAGTTAAAATTCAAAACCTACATACTATACAAACACTACTAACAGATTTTATGGTCACTAAAGCTCAGCCACAACCAAAGGTTTTCAAAGACGAACCTTCTCCTTGTAGTGGACTGCTGAGGTATGGTACTGTCTGGCCCGGTTAGCCGATGAAACAGTCTGCTTGTGTGCAGCTAATGCCCCAGGAACATCCAGGAAACCGTCCAGTAATAAGTTATCGATGTTCTCTGTGATCAATCATTACTCTGTGTAAGTGATCCTCTGGGATACAATTATATTATGGAATACAACTGTGTGGTCGAAACACTGTTGCGCCACAGGGTAATTAAGAAATAGAGGTGATATTATGGTATGGTAGGATGGTAGTTATTACATCGAGATGCGTGATGTCAGTTAAGAGATGTTGTGACCGTGGTGTAATCCGTGTAATGTAGTTTCCAAAGTAAAGCCCAAATATGTAATCAACATCATTCATATAGACTGAAATTTATATTGATTTTTGGTTATAATCAAGTCCAACCGTCTACTTAGTTACTCGCTAGCTACTCGGAGCAGCTCATTTGGGTTTAGACAAGTAGCAATAGCTTTCCAAGTCAATCGCCCATGGAATTGGTACATTTTGCCCTGCATCAAATAAGGTAGTTCTGATTTTTTTGATGCATGGCAAAATGTACCAATTTATTTATATGTTGTAGGTGATGAAGTACTTATGTCAAATCCAATTTTTCGACCAACAAAACCCTCCGGATTTTTGTTAAATTTTTGAAAAACCATTGGTTATTCGTACTTTTGTAAGTTTTTGTTTTTTTTCCACCAAGGACCTTTGCTGCGGTATAAGTTACTATGAAAGTTTTTAAGAAGACTAAATTTGCAACAAAATGAAAGCAATTTGATGATGCTAGACCAAATAGCTTCGAAGATACAGCTGTTCAAAGTTTGAAAATTTTCCAAAAAAAAAACTAGATTTGCTGTGTGATGATATTGAGGAACCATTTATCGATGACTCACCATCACTGATGACGACTACTGACTGAATAGTGACTTTTACCGTAGCAAAGGCCCTTGGTGGAAAAAAAATGTCAAAAACTAAAAAGAACGAAAAATTAATGGATTATCAAAAACTTAATCCGGAATCATTAAGTTTTTGAAAATCCATTAATTTTTCGTTCTTTTTAGTTTTTGACATTTTTTTTCCACCAAGGGCCTTTTGGGTTTCGGAGGTTGAAAAATTGAATTTGACACACTTCTTCATCACATACAACATTGTAAAAAAATCGGAACTACCTTATTTAATGCAAGGCAACCCCCTCTTATATGGTATGATTTCCACGGCTACTACACTAAACAGCTTATACTAGGATCAACAAAAGTTTTTCATGAACCTCTGTCAAATGAATGTCAATCCATTACTTTTTTTTTTGCCATAACTTTTGCTGATAGAATGTCACTTTGTCTATGCCCTATGGTCCAATCATTGTTACGATACTTGGTGGATGTCTAAGGCAAGTAGTGGACTTTCGACTGACGTGGTTACGCTTTTGATTTCATAATATGGAGGAAAAACAAACCCAGGCATGAATATTCTTTTTTTCATGTCTTTGAAATCTAAAACTACAGTTTCTATGTGTCAACTATAAATATTCTAACTAAATACAAATACTCACTGGGGTCGCAAGCATATGGAGTCAAATCCTTGACGCCGGCGGATTTTACAACGTCTTCGTCGATGGCAAAGTTGCCCGTGTAGGATTTGGGGTCCCTGTGAATAGGAGAAATATATGTGTTACTTATACCTACACATATTGCACTGTATACCTACTTCACAACAAGTGCAATAGCTAACCCCATCTTTCATACTGAGGCAAATATTTCAGAATGGTACTCAAGTTCAAGCATGAATGTTTTGAATGTAACACAATACACAATTTGTATTTTATCATATGTATGTTAGTCTGTAAGGTATATATATATATCTAGGGGGTCAAAGTTACCTGGAAAAAATGGATGTTGTTTTTATTCACAAACATTCGAATCTTGACAAATTGATAGTGAAATTCGTTTATCCACTACGTATTCGCATGAAAACTTGCTGTCATTACAGATTAGGTCATAAAAGCCCAACGACTGAAGTGGTATATTTGGACCAGAATGTTCAGTAGGGGATGTTACTCGCATAATCTATTACAAACTGTCTGCACTCAGTTGGTTATACTTACTTGCTAAGCATGACGTAAGCGGCATCGGAGACGATTTCCACTTTGCGACTGGTAGAGCTGGTGCCAGTCAGCATCTCAATGGCAGCGGTCGCGATAGCTGTAAAACGGTGTTGCCATTATTCAAAAATATTTTTTTGGCACCAAAGAGGCCAAAACGAATGAAGAACCGTCTTCACTTACAAAATTTTCTTTTATTATACTCTTCTATTTTTTTTTAAATATTTATTAGCTCATCACATACCAGTCTTGGGCCAGAGAGCATTGACAGCGATGTTGTCCTGCTTGAATTCTTCAGCCATGCCCAGCACACACATTGACATACCATACTTAGCCATTGTGTAAGCCACATGGATGGAGAACCTGAAATTAACACAATTATTTTATCTTTTGTGTAAAATTTATGTCTGATGTAAATCTAAGTAATAATGGTTCAAGTCAATTCTCAAGTACATTTGAATCCAAACAAAGAAAATCCACAAAAAGAAAATCAAATAATTTAAAAACTGGCTTATTATTATTATATGAACTGACAGTCAAAGTTGATAAATTGATTAGGTAAAAAAAGGCTTATAATAATCAAAGGCTTAAGTAGATAAAACCTCTACTGCTGCGTATCTACTAACCAGTAGGGGTTCAGGTTGAGGGGTGGCGACAGGTTGAGGATGTGCGCATGGTTGCTAGCCTTCAGATAAGGCAGGCACAGCTTGGACCTAAAAGAAAACAAAACTTTTTTAATAAAATCACAATTTAAATACATTTCTGACAAGATGTACCAACGTGGACGACGCAAAAGAAGTATGTAAGGATAGTAGAATGTTCTGTGGTACCTGCCTACCCCCATCGGAATTAGGCGTAAGTTTGAGATTTAAAAGGTGTAAAAAGTCGCTTAACGAAGCCGACAGGCACTTGTTCTCCCCGTCATGGCGATCAATTTTTGTTTTAGACCATACCTGAGAACCTTCTAGTTACGGAGATATTGGGGGTCAAAGTTGTAACTTTTCGACAAGTTTTGTTTTTTTTTAAATACAAGTTTTTATTGCAAGTTTTTTACTTTTAACACCTCCAACACCACCGTACTATTCAATCCATCTATCAGCACAGTGTTTTGAGTGTGTGAGTGTGTTACATTGAGTTGTACCACAAAACATAATTTTTCGCCCAAAAAAGTCGTTTCACAGCAATAATTTTTGCGTAAAGTTACATAATTTGATGTGCAGAATGCTTGGTTGAAGGCTTCGTGATGAGTCTGTTTACACCCTGTATAGTGAAATAGATGTATGTTATCTATAGTCCCCCTTTTTTTTTTTTTTTTTTCGGATGGGAAATCATCAAATGACTTCTCCCGCTCTGGGCGGAGCAGGAGGGAGTGTCAGATTTTTACTGACTAAAACCCATCCATGTTCCTTCATCGCCCTTTGTGTTCCAGGGCCACGGTATCTCTTTCGAATAGTCCTGCAGCCCCGGCAGGCTTCGGCCCTTGCGAACCACTTCCTTATTGCTGACTCTCTTTGAGGCGCGCGTGGATCTATAGTCCCCCTTAGTAACATTTGACTTGAATAACAGGAATTTTAATGTCAGGAAATGAAAGTTAACTAGAGATCTCTTTTAGCCCTACAGGAAATATGATGTTATTCTAGTAGAGGTAATCATCATAGCAGTCAAGGTAACTTCAATTTATTTATAGAAGATCATAAATGCAATTTATATAATTTGCATGAGACAGTAATTTCATAAAGTATGCACTGTTGTTTTTCTAGATTTAACCATATAATATGAAAAATAATATTGTTGAAGAAGTCTCATGAGAAACATTAAATTTGAGGTTTCCTTGGTAACATTCTAAACACAATGCAAAGGTCTAAGACATTGGTTGCCTGTGGTCCACACAGGCTAAAAGTTTATATTTACATTATGTGGTGGTCCTTGCTAAGAATAAAAACAAAATTCAAATAAAAAAGGTTGGGAACAACTGGTCTAAGAGGATAAAATAATAATTGTTCAAATTTCCTTTAACAAGTGTTTCCATAAGAATTTTACCCATACAGGTTTTTTTACACTTTCATGAAATTCTTTTGGAACAAATTATAGAAGAACACTTCCTTTCAATTCGAATGAGCCGAGGTTGAATAAAAACTAACTGCGCCTGTAAAGTAATGGTCATTGACGGTAATACATTTTCAAGCCTCTGGAAGCCACTCTGCGCCCAATTTTCGCTCTATGGGTGATCAACGGCAACCGCCCGTGTTTGTACTTACGCCAAGAAAGTTCCCCTGGTGTTAACGTTGTGCATGAGGTCGTATCTCTTCATCTCAGTGTCAGCCGTGCCCGTCAGCACGATAGCTGAGGCATTGTTCACCAAGATGTCTATGCCATTGAACTGAAATAGACATGAATGTTTCAGTTTTAATAAAAATTGATCCTTAATCAATTTGAAAGAGAATGGGCTGATGTCTATGTCAAGGGATTAAACATAACTGGCGAAACAGTGTACTGTATATACCTTGTTCCTCTGCCTAACTCTTTGGGTATGATGTTATGTTAATAAAAACTCAACATATATTTTCAAACTAAGTGTACAAATGAAGGGTATTTTCTAAATATAATAAATATCGCTGGACATTACACACAGCGCTATCTAGTGCCACACTAAGCAACGAGGCTTGTGTCGTGGACACCAGATAGTTGATATACTACATAGATACTTTTTGTTTGTAAATACATACTTATCATACATATAAACATCCATGACTCAGAAACAAATATCCATGCTCATCACACAAACATTTGCTCCTACCGGGATTCGAACCCGGGACCCTAAGAACGTAAGGCAGCCTCACTACTGCTGCGCCATTCGGGTCGTCAAATATACACTTATTATTGTGGTTAATTAATTACTTCTGGCCTTCACCATTATGCATTGTTACACATGCTTCTACTAACAGATATAAATCTCTGATTTCTCACAAATCACAATTAACTAACTGACCTAACTTGACTTTCAAATCTGTCCTCAAAGCTAATATTAGGTGTTGTTATCAGGCAACATAAATAAAAATAACGAATTTCACAACAAGATTGCAATAATTATGTATTTCAACCTAAAATTATATCATTCTACATTATGAATTGGGGACTCTCATTAATATTGCAAACCGTATAGACATGTTATATTTGTTATTTCAATGTGATTAGAATCATACACAATGTACCAAGTTATTTGTGGTCTGACCACAAATAACTTGGTACATTGTGTATGATTCTAATCACATTGAAATAACGACATGACGTCTTCCATAGTTCTCTAATAGTCGTCATCTCAAGACTCCCTCCCTCTCTAGCCATAATCATGTTTCACAAACTATAACACTCTTAAAGCCCTCCACATTCATACTATAAACTTTCCTTATGACATTTTCCTCATTCGTCAATAAATAATAATTGAAATTGACATGTTTGGTAATAGTCTTTAAATTCAACTGATGCAAGTCTTTTATAAATCAATATATTTTGTTTACCTTCTTGACAGCCTCGTCGACCGCCTTCTGTATTTGTTTCTCATCCCTCACATCAACAATGCAAGGCAGAGCCTTGCCTCCGAGAGCTTCAACTAAAAACAAAAAAAAAAAAAACTATGGTATGCATGTTTTGGAACCTATTCCATTGACAAAAAGTAGGTTGGCAACTAAAGACTGTGAAATTTTGTTCATCTGGCGGCGAGATGGGCAGATGACATAGTTGCCATCGGGAGAAAATCATGATAGAGTCTGGCACAGGAGCGTGGAGATTGGCACAAATAAAGAGAGGCCTATACCCAGCAGTGGGTGAATTCTGGCTGTGGATGATGATGGTTGACTGCATTTGCATAAGTAAAATATTCACAGTACCTAATCTACATACCTATATAAAAAAAAAAAGATTTCAACTAGAAGAGATAGAAATATAGACTTTAAAATGGTTTTATGTGAGGTCTCCCATGTGCAAGTTCTCAGTAAACATACTAAATCATTTTGGAAGCATATTCATCCCAATATGTACAATGAGCCCATTGGTGATGGATAGTCACAGGATATAAAGTTCCACCAAATGTAAGTAAAAAATGGTTGCATGAAGTTTTCAAAGACTCTCTGTATATGTTTATCAATAAGAGTTGTTTTGACTGATGATAAAACAAATCAATCAAGGTTAATGGAAGTTCAACGTCCATAAGAGTACAAAGTCCAATCCAAATAAGTACCTATAGGATTTTATCAAGAGATTGTATATTTATGGCTTGCTTAAATGAAGTTTAAAAATGTGTGTTGTAATACTTTTTATCTGAATGATAAACATGATAGTAGATAACAAAATGCTTACATGCCCTGGGTGGTTACAGGCTAAAAAGATGACTCTTAATGAAACTTAACATCTGTATGCCAATCTATAAAAATGTTTTGGAGCCTCAAAATATGTTTTTATTATCCTCATTATACAGTAGTTAACAACATTGTTGTGATAGTTTACAAAACAAATCCATCTAGGCCAATTATCGCAAGATCGAAGTCCAAGACAATATGGAGTCCAAAGTCCAACTCATACAAATTCATATTTCATTGAGCGAATGTAGATTTATGAATTAAACGACGATCCTGACTATTAATAGAAGCTATACAAAGCTGATAAAAAAGGTGAATACACTTACTTTCTTCAGCGGCAGTGTAAATAGTTCCGGGCAGCTTAGGATGCGGGTCAGCTGTTTTCGCGGCAATAACAACGTTGGCACCATCCTTCGCTGCTTTCAAAGCAATAGCTTTACCAATTCCTCGAGACGCGCCAGTAATAAACAGCGTCCGTCCAGCCAATTTCCTAATTATACAACGATACGAAAAAGTTAAAAGAAAGTAGATCACACAACTGTTCAAGTTCCAAATGCAAATAACTTACCCGGTGTTAGCTACTAAACTCATTTTTAAAAGATTATTTTATTTTATATGGAAAGGGCAACGTTGTCAAATCTCAAAACCGAATAAGAAATTCAGTCCGATGATGGTTTTCTTTTTTAAACGAGTTGGCTTGACAACAAGTTGACAACGTCAATGACCGAAGGACGGAATTCGGAAATGACAGCTGACTGACAGTCTGACTGACAACAGTTTAGCAGTGTTGCCAACGTTTAAGTGAACAACCAAACGCAACTCGCTTTCAACTCGTTTTGTTTTATGAAAATATTCATTTTGTTGCAATCTTTAGCTGAAGACCAAGTTGAATGAAGGCAATTACTGCAATTAGCATCAACGGCATCAATACTTATTATACATACATACTCCAGTTTGTGACTCGGATGGGTTGGAATGGCTTCTTGCTGTTTACGGCAAAGATTTTATCAAACAATGCATAACGACTGATTTCAACAACCCCAAGTGACACCTAACTCAATGCCTAATGGCCGTTTTCACCAACACTAAGTGACACCTAATTCAATGCCTAGGGTCCGTTTCCACCAACACTAAGTAACACCTAACTCAATGCCTAATGCCCCGTTTCACCAACACAAAGTGACACCTAGCTTAATGCCTAGTACCCGTTTTCACCAACAATAAGCGACACCTAACTCAATGTCTAATGCCCGTTTTTACCAACCCTAAGTGACACCTAAATCAATGACTAGTGCGTGTTTTCACCAACACCAAGTGACACCTAACTCAATGCCTAATGCCCGTTTTCACCAACAAGCAACAACAATAGGGATGATGACGGACAAAAAAAAATATGATTCTGTTTAGTCCGTCATCGTCAGTTAGACTATCGAAAAATATTGGATACGTGTTTTTTGTTTTATCAAATTAATAAAAATGCTGAGGTCTCGTAGGCGTTAAGCAGCTGGGGTCTCGTAGGCGTTAAGCAGCTGAGGTCTCGTAGGCACTACACAGCTGAGGTCTCGTAGGCGTAACACAGCTGAGTTCTCGTAGGTATTACGTAGCTGTGGTCTCGTAGGCGTTCCACCGCTGAGGTCTCGTAGGCGTTACACAGCCGAGGTCTCGTAGGCGTTACACAACTAAGGTCTCGTAGGCACTACACAGCTGAGGCGTAACACAGCTGAGTTCTCGTAGGCGTTACACAGCTGAGGTCTCGTAGGCGTTACACAGCTGTGGTCTCGTAGGCGTTACACAACTGAGGTATCGTAGGCATTACGCAGCTGTGCTCTCGTAGGCACTACACAGCTGAGGTCTCGTAGGCGTAACACAGCTGAGTTCTCGTAGGTATTACGTAGCTGTGGTCTCGTAGGCGTTCCACCGCTGAGGTCTCGTAGGCGTTACACAGCTGAGGTCTCGTAGGCGTTACACAGCTGTGGTCTCGTAGGCGTTACACAACTAAGTTCTCGTAGGCATTACGCAGCTGTGCTCTCGTAGGCACTACACAGCTGAGGTCTCGTAGGCGTAACACAGCTGAGTTCTCGTAGGTATTATGTAGCTGTGGTCTCGTAGGCGTTACACAGCTGAGGTCTCGTAGGCGTTACACAGCTGAGGTCTCGTAGGCGTTACGTAGCTGGGGTCTCCTAGTCGTTACGCAGCTGAAATTTTGTAAGCGTTGCGTAGGAAACGTAGTCGTCTCATTGCGTAGGAAACGTAGTCGTCTCATTGCGTAGGCGTTACAAAGCCGGTAGCTTGGACCATCGTAATAGTGGTGGTGCGAACCAACTGATACTCCTGAAGCAGGGATCATATCAGATCAGATTTGCCTTACTGTAACTTTAAATTCCTATAAGGGTGCATGCGGTAGCTGACTTTCAGTGGATGACCACTGTAAATATTAAACAACCTTACTAGTAATGAATTTCATTCGGTATAAAATTCGGGGATCCGCTAGATGCGAGACGCACGGGACCGGTCAATGTGGCGACCCTTGGGGAAGGCCTTTGTCCAGCAGTGGACGTCTTTCGGCTGAAATGATGCTGATGATAAAATTGCTCGCAATAATTGCGCGCTGCCTCCCGTAATATTAGCGTATTGGGGTGAAACCAGGGAGAGATCAAATCGGGCCTGCAGGTTGTTTCTGGAGTCTCACTTGTCACTACTTGACCGTAGAGGTAGTATTTGTTATTTAGTTAGTCAAGGTTATAAAATAAAATGGCAAAAAAAGATTTGAAATACATTTATTTTTGTGCATCATTTCATAACTCCACTCTCGCTAATTTCTAATGTACAACACCAGATTGGGTGATTACATACATGATAGTTTAAAATAAAACTTTAAATTATTTATATATCATAAGACATTCAGTTAGGCTTTATTAAAAATTGCAATATATCTTTTATTTATGGCTCGAATCGTTGATAATTTTCTTTTACATCTTTATATCTTTTTTTATAATTCTGTTCTAATTTACACTCCCTTTTGTACACAGCTATTACCTACAGAATTTACAAATATTTGTAAATAATTATACAAATCTTGAGTATTATATATTTTAAAATTAATAAACAATCATTCAGTCCTTTTACAATCATGTCATTGGGATAATACTCATTATAGAATTTAAATAACAAAATATTTTGTTAAGAGATCTAAGTATTAAAACTATAATAAAAAGAATCCTACATTACGTAGGAGAATTATTTAGGGATACAGTATTTTTGGAATCATTCATATTTTCCGTCAATTCATAGATTTTTCGTAAAAGTAATTAGAATTCATTCAAACTAATCTGTAAGTAGTAACTAAAGTTATTTACAAAATAACTTCTCAAAATTTGCACACTTTAAATTATAAAATATATCTACATAATTAAATGGATAGATTACATTAGTTTTAAATTATTTACACTTAAATTACGCCTATATTCGATAACAAACTGTTTTTTTTATAATTGCATAGATTAGGTAGTTCCTTAATAATGTATATGCGGCGGTGGTAAAAAAATACCGATGAATATCTAGGAAATTACTGATCAAGATGGAATAGGAAAAAAATATTTGACCAAGTTCCTTTTGGGATAATCTTTAAAGTCTGTCCGTTTATTTATTGCTTTTATATGACGTAGCGATAAAGAAGACTGTTTAAAGTAGTATCATGGATTAGGTAATAAAATGTAACCCTGTTTACCTCAGAGATATGACTTCTATCAGTATTATTTATCGAAAACCATCAGGCACTTTGATAAACGTTGTACGAGTTCTTTCAATAAAAAAAAAAAACGTTACACCAACTTAGGAAAAAAGTTTTTTCTTTTTTCAATTGAATTGTTTTTATTTTTTTTACCTGAGAAGAGAAAAGAGTTTTTAATGATTCTCTATGATATTTGAATAAGATTTAAGGAAGTAACCACTGAGTCTATGACCTAAGATAGTTTAAATTGATTGATAGAACTACTTAAACAGCACAATAAGAATTAGAAATTCATCTAAACAGGAATAGCTATCTCGATAAGCATAAACTCTATACCAGTCTAACAAATAATACGTGGAAATCTGATAGAGACATTAAAGCGATAATATTTTACAGTGAAAAGCACCATAAATTCTGTTTAAATATTCTATTATTACTCACAACTTTCACTTAACTATTTAAAGCATTAACATAATCAGAATTGGCACCAAAAACGAAACTAATAAAGTTGTTAGTCACTGTAGAAAGAATAAAAATTAAATTCTTTTAAAGTAAGAATCATAAGGTAGGTAATTGACTACTGAAATAATTGAAATATTCATCACATATGAAAATAATAGGTGGTGAAGTTCATTCTCAAATTCATGTCTTATTTACAAGCGCTATCTACCTTCCTACGGTGACTAAGCAGTTCCAACAATAAATCCTATGCCACGAAAAAATATCTCTATTCCTTTGCCTATTTTACAACTACACTCGTTCAAATGTACGCGGGTTGTTTGGCAGAATGTTGCAGTGCTGCCAACACATCATGTTTGAGCCTTACGTACAGTCGTCCTTTTCTCCACGGATTTTGGAGCTGCAGAGGTCTAAAGTCATCTCGGAGGCATCTTTCGCGGGCGCCTATGACAGCTACAAGGCAGAAATCGTGTAGTTTCTCTGGGCCATAAACTGGGCCAGCTTTGCCTTTGAGCACGGCGGCCATATTGAGTTGTTTGACAACGAGGTCAATGACCTCCCGCGCCGACGTGCGCGGCGTGACGTGAAGCTTGAGCGAGGTCCCCGCCGCCAAGCCGGTTTCGTATGCAGCGAATACCTGGAAACACGATAAGTATCAGTCATGCATTCGTAAATACGGGTTGATGTAATGTATTACCATAAATGCAATTGCTGGTGTGCTCATAAAGTCGTTCCATTAGTGTTTTTAATAACGCAAACAAAAAGGTTTAGTACTTAATAACTTATTTGAAGAAACATTCCACTTATGATGTTTTCCAAGTCCAACTTCTCAATGTTTAAAATTAACATGACTTCTCATTTACCTGCAGTATCCCGGCCTGGTCGGGCGTACGCTGCTCCGGCTTCACATCCTCAGTATCCCTTCTCTCATCAGTCTTTGGAACCTTATTGTGGTACTCTGCGTCCTCCTGCGTCTCCAACAACGGCTGACGTTTGACGCACAAACTTGACTTCGTGAACTCTTGTCCCGTGTCAGTGAAGTCTACTTCTCCTTTTACATTCGTCATACTCTTCGAAGCTATGACGGTACAGGGGCTCCTATAGTGCTTCCCTTGAGGACGGACTTTCAAAGGAACTGCCGTTAACGGACATGTCTGGCTCTCTGAGTCACTTGATAGACTCTGGGCGGATTCGGAGACATTACCCTTGGAAGTTCTAACGCTGATCATACTTCCTGGATAGTATCCTCCTTTCACTGTAAGTAGAGGACTCGATGTGGTTGAGCTTGCGTTAATACTGTGAGGTCTCGGCTTCGGTTCCACATTTTCGTTCTGAAGCACCAAAGTATCTTCGCTCCGAGATGGCGGTAAACGATTGCTTCCGATACTATTATGAGAACCACCTGATGACTTTATATCGAACTGCGAATTGCTACTCATAAAATTGTTGCTGATAGCACTGGATTGTGTGTACTGGGAGTCGGCACTGCCTTTTCTTGGGAATTTGTGAGTTTCTGGGTTTAAGAATTGTGAACTGCAAAGGTTGAACGTAGATACTGATGTCTGGCGAGGGGAGAGACTCAATTGTTGTTCAGATTTGCTGAACTCTGGGTGTAAGTTGGCGTGGTTACCGTTCCCAGCGGGACCGGGCCACGACCCTCGGCCAGGAGAAGTTTTGGTAATTTTCCCATCTCTCGAAGGTATTTGGAGGAAGTCTTTAAACTTGCTATCCGTCTCATTAACTTCTGCAGGGTTGTCGGCAGATTGAGACGGTGTCTTGTCGAAAATGTATTTGAGCAATATTCCGGAACTGGGTGCAGCCTTGTCTTTATCTCTCGCGAAGCCGATTAGGTCCATGAGCCATCGTTCTGCCTTCCACACCGTGTTCAGATTATTCTGGAGGTCTTCCAGTTTGTTTAATCTCTCTTTGGCTGTCTGCAACTCCGTGCAAGAGAACGCCTCTCTGTGAGAATGGGCAGCTAAAGCCACGTCTAACTCTAGAACGCAGCTGAGTTTCGAGTATTTGTTCAGAATGTTCGTGAGATACGTTTGCAGGTGTATCATTTCAAAAGCTTGAATCGGTAAGCTGAGTAGATCGCCCTTCTGAAGGAGGATCTCCTTTTGTCCCGGTACTGAGCAGGCTTGCTCTGCGGGAGGACAAATCATGATGAAACTGACGTCATTGTTCAGTTCAACGACCTCGAGGTCGCATATTCGGTGGGCAATGACGCTTTCGATGGGGATCTCCATGTCCTTGAAGAGTCTTCGGGCGCCCGACGCTATAAGATCGAGGAACATTTCTTGAGATTCTGAAGGTTTTTCTTGACCGCTGATGGCGAGGCTGTTGATCGCTTGGGAGTCATCACATTTGCCCGATTGATTTTTGAGGTGTTCCCATTCTTCTCTGTGAAGATAAAGAGAAGATTTGTTAATGGTGGGCAATAAAAAGAAAGATAATTCGATAGTTTTTCACACTGGTTCTTTAAAAGAGCGTCCTGAATAAGCTTTGTTGACAGATACTTACGCAGACACATGTGGGTTGTCCCTGACGCGAGTATGAGGCGGCACGTTGGGTGTCCTCGCGGGTACCACGATGCGCACTACTTCTACCGACGACTGCAGCTTTAGGTAGCCCAGATATAATCCACGGGGAAGCTGTACGCGAGATACCTGTAGTAAAAGAGCTTAATAAATACGTGGAAAAAAACGTAGCTATATGATTCTGAAAGATAACTCCAAACACTTCGAAGACTTTTTTGATCTGTTCTAAAAGCTTCTAGGTTGCTCTAAGAATTTTGCTGTTTAATTTTTCACCAGTTGTTGCCAAGAAAGAGATAATTTAATAGTTTTCTACCACTTACATTATATTTTGACCATGTTCCATTCTTTGATGTTCAGACGGTAGAAAGGTACTCGTACTTTAGATTTAAATAAAATACATATACTTGCAAAATAGTAGTCTACCTGATGATAAGCAATCTGTTCATGCACGGAAGCCATGAGCAGTTCCCCGATAGTATTATCCTCGCTGAGGACCCTCCTCCGCAGACGCGACACGGCCGCCCAGCGCGAGTTCAGCGCGGACACTGACTTCACGGACTTGACGCTGTTCACGCACGACAGCACGATGGTGCCGTGAGAGTCCCGGAGGGGCTTGTGGTAGAGTTGGCCTGGAAAGAGATGAAGGAAAATGTTAATCAATAGGTCAGTATTAACAAGAGTATCCTTAGAACCGAGGCGATGGAAGTTTCGTCATGAATTCATCCTCATGAGCAGTCTACGGCTAGATGAGCTTGCCAAATCACACGGTATTTAACTTAAAGTGTATCTGGTACCAGTCACACTGTGGAGATTAATTATCGTTCGACTTAGCCTGAGGCATTTTGTAAAATTCAACTGGGAGGTTTGGTCCACCATCAAAAAAATCTCCACCAGTAATCGTTATTCGTTTATCGTAGCACGACTGGCTAATAACATTGTCATTTCACCTTTATTATTAAAAACCCAAATTTTTTGATTATTTCAAAACTCAAAAATGTTCAGTCATGTACCTATGTGTCAGTAATATAAGTCCACCTCGGACTTATTACCTCAGATATTTTCTGATAGTCTACCTTTAGGTAATGTAGAGACAAACGGTAACACACACGCACACAGTTTCTTTTGTCTCATAAAGAGCTGGATTTTCATCAAGGTTATTTAAGAATAAGAAACAATAAACTGCCACGTACCTAAGTCCTGTACACAGAGCGCGGACTGCATCTGCGCGGCCGCCGTCAGCAGCTTGAGTCTGAAGTGAATGGACGACGACGTGTGCTTCTCCATGTCCGAGCGCAGCGCCTTCACGTCGTCCCACGCACATGATACCTGGAATAGGAGAGATTATGTTCAATTCTGCTTATAGTTTAAACTAGCTTATGCTCACCGCGTGGAGTTCGGTAAGTGTCACACGGGATCCTACTACCGCGATATAAAAATTTCATCCAAATTCGTTTTAGTAGTTTGTGCGTGAACAAACGTCAGTGTGGATGGATGTATGGATCCATCCAACAAACTTTCGCATTTACAATAGTAGGTAGTAACATTCTACTTATATTAACTAAAGGATGTAAAAAGACCCTTAACGAAGCCGAAATGCACTATTATTCTCCCCGTCATTGCGATTTTTTTTTTGTTCTAGACCTTATTGGGAACCTTCTAGTTACGGAGATATTGGGGGGTTCCAACTTTTTCACAATGTTTGATTTTTAAACACTTCCACGACCCTCATACTATTCAATCCATCCTTTAGGACACTGTTTTAAATGCATTACATTGAGTTCTACCGTAAAACGTGATTATTCACCCCAAAAAAAAGTTTTTCAGCTACTTTTTTTTGGTCCTGGATCGAAAATTAGGAAGGCACGGGGAGAGGCCTTTGCCCAACAGTGGGATGACACAGGTTAACAGTAACAATAACAAATTGTGAAGAGCAGAACTAGGTCGCTAGTACCTTTACCATTATCAGAACAAATACTTCGAATACACAAGGTATTGGATGATGATGAATAATGGCTTTGAGACTCCATCACTTTAGAAACGTGTAGCTCACAGGCTGTGAGCTACTATGAGGGTTACCTGTGAGCTGTAAAATCAGTAAAAGCCGTTTACTGATTTTACAGCTCACAGCTAACCAGATTTCAGTGGTATCGTCCCGTTGTGATCAATAAAAAGAGAAAATGTAGTCCCGACAGAGCTGGCGAAGTTTCTTTCTGTTTTATTGCACGTTTCTTTATTGATGTTCATACCTTTCCTCAATAAACAACAATTTTAATAAACTCATAAAAACGAACTTTCTTTACGACGACTCTGTACCTATTGTGCATCGTAAACTTTGAATTGATAATTTATTACTTTTTCCTCCTGGCGTGGATTTACTGCGCATGATTTATTATTTTTGGAGCGACTTGCAAAAGCCTTAAAATAGCACACATTACCCAAGTATATTTTGCAGGCCTTCGTTATTATGTTCTATTTTCGAAAACTCATTTTTTTTAAATTGTTATTTCATATTTGAGTGTCCCACTGCTGGGCAAAGACCTCCCCTTTCTCCTTCCAAACGTCTATATCCTGTGCAATATCTGACCATGTTCACCCCGCAAATGAGACCAGTTTATAATAGGCTTGTATCCTGAAAAAATCTAATTAGTCCGTCTCAGTTAGATTATCAAAAATTATTTGACACGTATTTTTCTTTTGTTACGTAAACCAAAATTGACGAAGATACGACGCTTTTAAAATTCTCAATAGGTCATGCCATGCTATAATTTTAAGTGCGTTGTGACGTCACGAGCCCCCACTCCCGAGTTTTGATGCGTGTTATCTTTGTCAATATTCATTGATTTGCAAAAACAAAAAATACGTGTCTATTATTTTCCAATACTCTAACTGACGGACTAAATAGATTTGCAATTTATTGATGGTGGAAACTAGCCTATTCAACAAAAAATACCAGTGCGTGAAAGGCACATTTTTTGTAAGCCGATTGTTTCAGAAATTCTTATAACTAATTCGCAATGTTTGCTTTAGATTTTAGATCTAAAGTTACAATACATGAATACACGCAGAACACAACATTTTAAAGTTTTCTATCTTAAAGAGGATGTTACCTTCATGAGCCAATGGAAGTCTGTGTAGATGCAGGTGGGGTAGGTCTCGTCCACTTCGATGACGGGCAGGAACTCCTCGCTGGTGACCAGCACTTTGTCCTCGTGGTATAAGATGCAGGCTAGGTAGACACCCCTGAAATGTTGAAGACAATATTGAAAAACTGGAGATTTTAATAAGTTTGCAATAGTCAAATTTTGGGAAGTTGATAAACAAAACTTTTGTGGCTTTAAAAGTTTATTTAAGTGATTGCGATGGGATCTTCATTCAGCCGTGTGACACTCACTTGTGCATTAAGGCCTTGCAAGCATGATTTTCGCGACCTCCATCAGAGGTCATAAGGCAAAGTAACATGATAACAGCTTTAAAGATGATGTATAAATCAAACATGTACGAGATGACATAAGCTATCCGTCAACCTTGATCCTGTTCAAAGTCGTTGTTAATAAAACGAACTCTGAAAGCGATCACCACATTTATCGTTGTCCTCTGGCTATACACCTTGCTACATAAGACCTACGGTTAGAGTAGAACACTAGATTAGTTTTAAAAAGAAAAGAAACATAAGTACCTCCTCAGATTCTTCTGGAACTTGCTGGCGGCCGTGAACAGCTGCCGTATGGTGGCGGTCTTCTTGCGCGGCAGGCGCGCGTGCGGCGCCAGCGGGCGGGCGCGCGCGCTGGCCGCCGCCGCCGCCAGCGCCTCCAGCGCCGCCGCCGCGCCGCCAGAGCCGCGGGAGCCGCGCGTGCACACGTCGCGCCAACCTGCATTAACCATAAACAAGATATATTCATTACTGACGAACATTTTCTATAGACAACTAAGGGTTCTTACATGTGTAAATTAATCATCTCAGCTCAGGTGGTGTAACCGAGGCTAGCAGATTTCCAAAGAATTAAGCTAAACTACTGGATAGTCGGCCATGATCGTTTTCGATCATGGCGACGAACTTCCTAGCCTTCCGAGCCTAGCGGGTTGACACGAGATATATTTTACACACTCACTCTTATATTTTACTAACTACTACAAAAAGATTGTTCAAAGGGTATCAGTAAGTTTTTGAAGCCAGAAAACAGTGCAATCAATCAAAACTCGTTATAGTTTTCAAAATCTGTAATTTTTACCGCAACATCCTGTAGTATTTAGGCCAGTTACGGACGTTATAAACACCTTGAAATGAAAGTGATACTCACTGCTAGGGACAACACTCCTGGGCACAGAAACGCTATACGTCCCCCACCCCTTGACATTCCCCGCGGCCGCCCGGAAGAAGTACCGCCTGCCGCGGGTGAGTCCAGCTGCTAACACTCGGGTGCCGCTGTTGGTGCCGGATGACGCCACCTCGCGGCAACCGCACACGTTCGAGAAGTCCGCACGGGATGACCATTCCACTGTAGGAGAAGATATTAGGATAAACATTATGTGTGTGACCAATAGTGATTTATTACTACTTGACACTTCGTTTTAATACAAATAGAAACGCAAAGGCTTGATAATCACGTTGAAGAAAACATAGTCCAATCTGGAATTCAGTTTTTTTATAGGGGCAGAACGGCATGAGTATGGTCTGCTGATGTTCTTGTAATACTTTGAAAGCTATCACAAACTCCCGCCATTTTTGGAACTGTTATCGTAGAGGTATTTAAGATTATCACAGTAAATAAGTACATTAATGGTAATTTTCTTTAAAATGTAATACCGTCGGTCTATGGGGTCAATTGAATAATCCTGGAACCTATTAATAACTGTTCCTAGATCGCTTATTCTGGATGAAAGGAAACATACCTTTATACTTAGTGATGATAGGCAGGTCCTTAGGCACCGGCTGCATGGATCTGGTGTCCTTCAGTCGCACTGTGACCGCATGAGCGCCACACACTTCCAGGTCCGGGGACGGTGGAGCAGGCGGTACCCTGGTCTGTTGCCAGCCTACGACGAGGCGTCTGTAGGACACATTTACGTTATAGTAGACTGTAACCTCAGAGGTCGCAGGAATCAGCTGGATGCGAGAGGCATTGAACCAATCAAAGTAGCGACTAGCGGCTCTTAGTGAAGGACTATGTCCAGTAACAGACGTCTTTCAGCTGAAATGATGATGATGATGATGAAGACCACAGCCTTTTAATCATTTTGTGGAAAGAAGTTCAAAAGAACGAAGTGAAGTGTAATAACTTGACGATTTGATGATTTCAACTGCAATGGTGATCGAAAATTTGTCAACTACGAACAAGAGCCGTTGTTGATAATTCTTTTGAATTTGGCCTTTTACTTGGATTTTTTTGAAGGAATAAGCCTAGTAGAAGGGATACCCTAGCTCTAGCAAAGATTTACTTACGTAGACACAGGATCCAAGACTAAAAACAGGAGATACATTCTAATTTAACAATAGAAGTTGTATCTAAGTTTCGATATAGCTAGGTAGCACTTTGCATATAGTAGTATATTTGTGATACCATAGCAAATTAAAACACCACATATGAAAAACACCCTGTCACAGTTTTATTTTTATGTTAGATTAAGAATTGTTCATTTAGATCATTGTCTAAATCAGATGACGTACGATTCAATGCACAAGCGGACAGACAAATACCTCGAACCAAACTGTTGTTTATCAAAAAAACATTTTAATAAAATGATGGATTATGTTGTCACAATCAAATCGACACGTGAATGCATCAGCAAGAAATGACGACCACGCCTTCGAAAGGAGACGATACCGTGATTGAAAAATAAAAGATAAATTTTAATCAACTGTCAGATAGTATGGAATGTTTTTTTCTAAATACAATGCAGTGATGTAATCCTTATGATAACAATATTGGTATCTTCTATATTTTACTAGAAATCTGTTACAAGGTTTTTCAGAGATCATTTGATTGTAAAGTAGATAACAATAGCATTTGCACTATACTGTCCATAAATTTAATTGACACGCGATGTACATTCTATTGACGTAACACGTTACCTAAACGTGGTCCTATAGATACAATTCTGATGGTGACTGCATCAGCAAACCGCAACGGCAAAGTCACCCAATTGCAACTATAGTTGGTGCCAGATAAGATCGCAATAGCGATCATTGCCCTTTCCCTAATATCTCTTCCTACGAAACAAAACAAATGAACCATGTATCGTTTTTCATTAGAAAAAATATTGAAGATCACGATAGATGACGATTCATGACTTGAACAGGCTTATTTTTGGATTTCAAAGTAAAGAACTTTAATAAATGTAGTTGGGTCAATGACGTCTTTTGCGATCTTAACTGGCACCAACTATACAGACGGCAGCGACAAGATTGCTTGGTATGAAACTTTAAAAACGTTAACTGGCGAAAAAGTCACCATTTACGGAAGCGTTTTACCTAGACGATATCCTACAATCAATTATTGGGTATCTACTAAGATTTTTGGCACGTTTGTGTGCGCAATTTGTCTTGTTAAATCGCATATTGAGTAATTTTGTAGATTCTATTCACTTGAGTCTGTGATGTGGAATGTTGCTTCCTTGTTCTGGAGATTTACACGTAAAAGTACTCTTACTCAAAAGCCGGAGAATAAGCAAAAGGTACTCACTTGAGGGTTCTGACCCTCCGCTCCCAATGTTGAGCTTGTTTGTCTTTTTCTGAACCAGTGCCGCCCGCGCATCCAGTAGTACCTGCCGCTTGACTAGCAGCTGATGACCTGTAACATTCACAAGAGAACACTTAAGTCCTGCAGCAACTTTTAGATCCAACGATGGTCTGAACTGCTGAAGGTCATGGGAATCTGCCGGAACTATGGATTGGTGGTTGTGGTCAAACTTGGAAGAAATCTATGTACAGTAAGTGGAGTTTTTTGCTTGTTGACGTCGTGTGTATATCCAACGGTCAATATAAAAAGACCCCAATTAAGGCAATAAAGTATTAATTAATCAACGCCTAAATATAGATCAGCCACCAAGAAAAGTTCAACTTAAGTCGTTTCAAAAAGAGAAACGTACCTACCTACTTACATGAACCAACAAAACATTGTAGCTACCTATAATATTGCTTGCTTACCCGGCTTCAAGCACTATAATAATAGCTTATCCTCCCGAAGTTTCACAAGTGGCGATTAGCTTACCAAATTCATCCTACAAAGGAAGATACGAAGATTGGGCTCCCCTCCGAAGTTATTTAACTCGTTAATTCCTACATAAAGTTGATTAATATTCGCTTGCATAACTTAAATGGCTTCGGCCCTGTCGCTTTGTGGGATTCCCTCTTTGCCCCGGGGACATACTTGCAGGGATTTGGGTTTCAAGACGGTTATCGTGATGGGCCGAATACATAAATGTATTATGTCGAGTTTTTTGACGAATGTTGTTGTCCCAAGCTGTTATGATAACACGAAATCACTGATACGCTTTGAGTGTGACCCTAGGGATGACAAATGGGAGATTATATAAATTTGGACGTTCCCCCACGTTGGTCTTGTGATCACAAGCGCGACTGCTGAGTAAGAGGTTATGTGTTGGATTCCCAGGTCGGGCAAATTGTTATTAGCTTTCCATCAGGAATTTCTCAGTAGCAGCCACGGAGTCTTGATCTGAGCCCGGTTGATGGTAATAGGCTCGCCCTCTATTACATGGGACTTTAACATAACTGGCAAAATGTGGGTGTGCTATTAGGTAAACCTCTGCCTAAGCCTTCGGGAATAACAGGCGTGATGTTGGGTTATGTTCTACAATTAATAAAATCGTGAAACTTGAAAAGATTTAAACTTGTGATTGGACGTATTAAAATCAATGATAAATGAATTTTGGTGCATCAAATTGACTCGAGACATGTGACGTCTATTGCTTCTGTTAATTGATGAGTGGAAGGTTAGGTTGCATCGATTGTGTCTTATGATATGCAACCAATATTTATAGTTCAGTTGATTTACCTAGTAATGATTCTGAATGTATTAGGAGCTTATTGATAACAATGAGTTACACCGTAGTAGCCATTGGTCATAATTTACTTCAGACTTAAGGGGGTGGTATCTCAGGGCACGCCACAATAGTGGCGATAAGTCCCCTCTTTGAGGAGTGGCTGGAGAGACGCCACGGCGTCCTCACCTTCCGCCTGACGCAGGTTCTTACCGGACACGGATGTTTCGGTAAGTTCCTGCACCGAATCGGGCGGGAGGAAACGCCCGGGTGCTATCATTGTGAGGATAGGCCGGAGGACACGGTGGAGCACACTGTGGAGGTGTGCCCTGCTTGGGTGGAGCACCGCCGTGTCCTCGAGGTGGCGATCGGCGGCGGCGACCTCTCGCTCCCGGCCTTGGTTCGTGCCATGGTCCGGAGCGAGACGGAATGGGACGCCATCACCTCCTTCTGCGAAGCAGTCATGCTAGCGAAGGAGGTGGCGGAACGTGAGAGGGAGATATCCTCACGTCCCGGCCGCCGCGGGAGACGCCCCGGGCGTCGGGGGCCACGTGGTGGCTTCCGGCCACCGTAGGCGCGGGCCTGTGGACGGGGAGCTATGGGCTAGCTCGCCGTCCGTACGTCTCATGACGACAGGCCGTGTCGACGGCGCGTTCGTGTTCCACGCGCGCCTCAAAGAGAGTCAGCAATAAGGAAGGGGTCCGCAAGGGCCGAAGCCTGCCGGGGCTGCGGGACTATTCGAAAGAGATACCGTGGCCCCGGAACACAAAGGGCGATGAAGGAACATGGATGGGTTTTAGTCAGTAAAAGTCTGACACTCCCTCCTGCTCAGCCCAGAGCGGGAGAAGTCATTTGATGATTTCCCATCCGAAAAAAAAAAAAAAAAAAGGGGGTGGTATCTGCTAACAAGAGGTTTTCTCTATGTAACTCCTCTTTGATGAGTGAATACAAGGTGCAAAAAAATATATGTTAATCATAGACTCTAACCTTTAATTGGTACAATTGAAATTATTCTAACTTTATTATTACTAAGTATATGAAAAAAATATTCAAAGTGAAGCATTTTTTTTTTAAATTTCGCAACTACTCCTAAGCGGCATTAAGTAAGCAGATACCCCAGCCTTAAGCCACGGCCTAAGCGAGTAATTTGAAAGATGTTGTTTAATCGACAAATAACAATTGAATTAATGTTGAAATTACAATTCCAGTCGAAAATACGGCACACTAGCACTTCGCCCGCGACTTCGTCCCCAAAAATTGTGATAGCTCGGCTAATATGCATAATATAATTACAATTTATAACCTATAGCACCCACGAATAATGTAGCTTACTGCCAGTGAAATAATTTTCTGAATTGGATTATTAGTCCCTGATTACCTACATCCTTTCTACAACTACCTATACGGTAAGATTAAAATAATCCTGCTAGTGACAAATTCAATCATTACCTAGTACATGCATCTTCCCTGCAAGTCCTCTCAGGGGCACAGCCGGTCACTTCGTGCAGTTTGGACTCTGCCTCGCGAGCCAGACGCCGGAGATGGTTCCCCAAAGCATCCGAGTTCTTGACTGTAACAAAGAAACCTGCTATAAGAATACGAGTGTTTGTTTACCATTTGTTCTAGAATCTTCAAAGGCACATCTGGAGTTAGATAAAAATTACTAAGACATCTTTAAGAAAATCTGATCCGTCGCACCGTCTTCAAATGTCTCGCAAACTTTTCTTCAACAGCTGCGAGTCTGTGACAACTTTTTGGATGAAAATATATATAAATATTTTTATTGTTTTCCTAATTCATTTAAATCAAATAAAATGTAGATTTTATAAATCGTACCCGATCTACAAAAATCAATACGCTATTCCGAACACGAACCTATAATAAATTCGTTTACGAATCGCAAACAGAACAATTTTCGAAATCCCATTCGTACAGTGTTATAATTTCTGACCGTTCCCCAAAACCAATTACCTACGCCAACGCAAGTTCAATTCAATACAACAAAAGCCTCGTCATCATTTGTATGCCAAATGTATTCAGCTCAATCTGTTCAATTTCGTTCAGCTAACCACGGTTAATCGCTGAACGAACTCCGTTTGAATGGCGATCGCGTTCAGTCAGCACAAAACTGATTAATTTACTGACGTACCTGCATAATTGATTGTTGACAGATCGCGGGCGTATCGATTTCCGTGGTTTCGATGTTAATTTCGGCTCTTTTACGATCAATTAAGCTATGATTGAAAGGTGGCCTAATAAAGTCCTACTAACCTAAACCAGAAAGAGTTGTGGGAACGCCATCTAATGTTGATATTAAAAAATAATTGGGTTTTGGATGTTTTCTGGCACAATTTAAGCACAAGACCAGTTATTGGTCAGCCCAGGATTCTGAACGTACATAGTGTACCTTGTTTTTGTCCAATCTATTATGTTGCCGTTCCCAAACCGGGTTTCATGTTGAAACTTACTTACTTTATATGTAACAACTAAATGTACACATGAATGCAAGAGTTTGAGTTTGAGTGTTATTTCATTTTCGGGTATTTCACTAACCCCAGACTTTCTGAAAGCAAGCCGAACCTTGTATAAGTTCCACATAGCGGTAGGTTTTTCAAAGACAAAGAAAGACAGTGGGTTTACCTATCAGAATGGGCCGCAGTCTTTTGGTATTGCTCATAGTTTTTTGAGTTTCGCAACGAGACATCAAAATAATGTTATCATTATCCTTTTCCATTACTGTAAGCAAATTATTATCCTTTCTTTTAAGCTCTCCAAGGCCAGGTAAGAGCATCCTTAAGGATTATAGGTAGGTACTTAAGCGTCTTCTATTACAGCCGCTTGTTTCAGGCTGAGTAAAGGCATTATGGACCTTATTATTCATGATCATGGTCCCCTTTATGGTTGCTTTTAAAAAAATGGCAGCAATATTTTTGTAACGCGCGTGGAGTATGATCAATGTTTATGTTTTGGTAGGTAGAGTGCTTTAAAGCGCTTTGACACGCTTTATCGGGACTATAAGGATAATACAATGGATAATAGTCTTTTCGCTGATAAAATAAACGTCACAATACATTTCGTATTTCCGAACAAAATTATAAAACTTATTTGGCAGTTTGGTCCGAACAATTTCAGGTTTCCATCTCAGTTTTCGGATGATTGGAAAAAGTTTTTGTAACTTGGAATCTGAGTAATAAAGTTTATACAATATAAGTATCTTGAAGTTTGGAGCCACATTACATTACGTGGGAGTTCCTACTACGCAGAAACCTGAAGGTTTTAACTGTAAAACTTTGCAGAAGTCTTTAAAGTTTTTAAGCGAATCTCGTAAGTGCTCGTAAGATCTTCCACTTAGATGAAAAGTAGACAAACAAAGTATATGATTTTACTCCCCATAAAATATGTGTTGTTTCTGAAACTCTTTTTCAAATAACATACGATATAAGACAGACAATTTCGACGAGACAGAAAAGTGCTTCTAGTCCTAAATCATCCAGTTAATCTTTTCTCTAAAGATACATTTTTAGCAAATAAATGATTACTATTACTTGACATCGACTTCAAAGTTATCAAGGAAAACAAAAAATCATTTAACACGTCATTGGACTAATCAAACCGATCATCATGCTAATAACAATGAAGCAAAAACGCAACTACTTATGTCAAGTCTTAAGAATTTTTTTTTTCTCCCAACACGCAGATCGGTCGTTGAACTTACGCCGTATTTCCCACGAGTCTAGGCTATAAAGTTTCTATAGACGCTTTAGAACCATTCCATCACATATAAAATGCCTGCAAAGTAAAATATTCCCCTTTACCTAGGGTTATCACTTCAAAACTCCTGACAAAAAGCTTTGCAAAAACATTTGGTAAGTAGAAAGGATATTTTAGTTTTATATCTCTTTTTTTGCTATCTACTCATTGAATGCTTTATATTCGAAAATTCGAGCTCCTCAAGAAAAGTCCAGATTAATGACAAAGTCCTGCATGACGATATGGCAAGAAAGGAGGTGTCTGATGAGATGACGAGTAATAGAGAAGAAGTATGGAAGAAGAAGACATGCTGCGCCGACCACAAATAAATTGAGCTAAGGGCAGGAGAATGACCGCGGGCCTGTGGAAGGGGAGCTATGGGCTAGCTTGCCGTCCGTCCGTCACATGACGACAGGCCGTGTCGACGGCGCGTTCGTGTTCCACGCGCGCCTCAAAGAGAGTCAGCTAAAAGAAAGGGGTCCGCAAGAGCCGATACCTGCCAGGGCTGCGGGACTGTTCGAAAGAGATACCGTGGCCCCGGAACACAAATGGCGATGAAGGAATATGGATGGGTTTTAGTCAGTAGAAGTCTGACACTCCCTCCTGCTCCGCCCAGAGCAGGAGGAGTCATTTGATGATTTCCCATCCGAAAAAAAAGGGCAGGAGAATGACGATGATCCGGCCAGTCATAAAGCTGGACAGGACCGGCCAAATCTGCACGAATGAGAACCCTGCCTTTACCTGAATACTATCTTGAAGCCAGGCGTCGCCAATCTAGTAAAGGTTGGCTGTTTAGCATATTGGTGGAATATGTTGAGCTACACGCAATGTTTGGCCGACTGGAAGTGATGTATACGACCCACTTTGATAGATATTCATAAGTTGGGAAAGAGACCGTCGTTTACCAATTTAAACGTGGATAATGTAAAGCATTTAGCTACTAAGTGCCTACTGAAAATGATAAAATTCATTTTTATTTACGTATGATCCATAATAATACTTGTACCTAAGGAGTGAGAGGTAATGCGAACGTGCTAAAAGTACTGGTACTTAAGAGCAATTCTAATGCCAGTCTTAATTTGACAAAAAACCTGTAATATTCTTAAATGATTGTAAAGATTGTCGCTGGGATGGTAACTTGAATATGAACGTTTTAAAGTACAAGAATTCATGAATTCGACAAGCGCTTTATTTTTTATTCTTTGTTCACAAAAAGGGGGTTTACATCCATACCTACGGATATGCCAACCTCATTAAAAAGCCTCCACGAAAAGGTTTTTTTTTCATTTCATCAGTATTATGTACCTGCTGGCTAGCATGTTATGCTTTAGAAAATTGAGATCAAAGGCTTGGTCATATTTTGTATACTAGAAACATTTCCAAAATATTTACCGCAGATAAAACATCTCATCAAAAATATTTTCATCTCTTAACTCCCAAGCACTTGCTCTTCACCATCCACTTCGCTTCAAATTTTAAGCTCAACATTTTTCCTTATAATCTCGTCGTAAGTTTATCTCAGTGCGAAAAATGCAACATCGGAAAACAAGAAAATCTTACTCATCCATTATATAATACGAGATAAATATGTTTTGCAGTTTGTTTTCTTTGCGTCTAATGATGATCGAGTGGATCTCAAGTGACATACATATTTTTGAAGAGGTTTTTAACCAGATAAAATATGTATCATCTTTTTTAAGGATATTGTGTTGAATCATATGTATGTAATAAAGAAAGAAGAAAGAAAAAAACTTTATTTATCGCAGGTACATGACGTGCATACGACGACGACGACGACGACGACGACGAAAACGACGACGACGACGACGACGACGACGACGACGACGACGACGACGACGACGACGACGGCGACGACGGCGACGACGACGGCGACGGCGACGACGACGACGACGACGACGACGACGACGACGACGACGACGACGACGACGACGACGACGATGACGACGACGACGACGACGACGACGACGACGGCGACGAGATAGTAGGAACCTAAGTACGTATGGTCAATCTAGTAATAGGTTAGTCTGCATTCTACGGTTGAAAGACACTAGCTCGTCAAAAAACCACTGGCTGTGGTTCTGGGTCACCAAGATACAGGCTATGCCTAGGGTGGCCCACGGCTACTTTTGAATTCTTTATGTATTGATTTATTTGAAACTAGCGGACGTCACGCGGTTTTCCCGCGTAGTTCCCGGTTCCGTGGGAGTACGGCGATAAAATAATATGTTACTCAGTAAAGACGTGGCTTTCTAACGGTAAAAGAATTTTTGAAATCGGCGCAGTAGTTTTTGAGTTTATTCATTACAAACATATACACAAAATTACAAATCTTTCCTCTTTATAATATTAGTGTAGATGTAGATGTAGACGACAAGAAAGATGGCTACTAAGAAATACCTGATGGAAAAACACAATAACACTTTTCCCGTCTCGGGAATCGAACACAGGACATCATGCTCAACATCACGACTACTATAGACCAAGAGTTACAATTTAGTGGGAATTGTTGTGAAAAGTGATATAATTACAATTACTTGTAGGTACTAAGCTATACTTAAAAAAATCCGCAGCGTAAACTGTGGTATTAAGACAGATTCTGCTTCTAAACTATACTGACACTATAAAATGTTAAGAGGACAAGGATAGACAGCTTTACAGATCTTATTATAAGCAAAAAGTCATCTAACAACCGGTAAAGAGCATTCTTTGGTTGTAATGTAAGACCACATAACTAATCGTCTATATAAAACTACATTGCATCAAGTTCAAGCTTGCAAACATATGTATTATGCAATGCGGCAATGCTGCCAACCTTCTGGCCACTTTTCCTATTGTCAGCGATGTGGATGATTTTTTTGACGCCCTGTAATTCTTTTCCCATTTTGATACTTGTACATATTTTTATTTGAAATCTATTTGAAGTTTGTAAATAATGTACTGTATAGTAGTTAATAAAACGTAAACAGGTAGCTAAATTGTAACTACTTTTAAACAGCTAAATGGTTTCTTTCTCACCATGCACTCTTGTACATCAACATAGCTACAAAAGTTGCTACGCACACAATAGGATACTGGAAACAAAAAAAACCTGTTTACCAAATAGCTTGTTTCGATTGTACTTGAGCGCATTAAAGAAGCTATCCAAAAAAATAAAATAAAATGAACCCCAGAATATTTTTGCTCCATTATTTTGTCACTGAAATTTCGTTCCGTATATTTCAAAAGCAAATCCCATTCGCAATAATATATTGAAGATACACACAGCAAGGGTGTCGTCGCGCATCGACGTCTGTGAAACCAACATCATGCAATGCAATGCATTTTTGTATTGGCCGGAAAACATGCTGGGTTTGGAAAGCTCTCGTATTCTTTCTGGCAATTCTCCCAATTTTTGGTGCAGTCCCGATATTCATTGCTCGAGGGTATTGCAGCTAACAAGCTGAGGACTTTGCTGCCAATGACAACCTGGTTTTTGGTGAGTTGGATTTTTATTGGGAATATTTATATTTTTTTTATTTGGCAGCTTATACGGTCGTTAATTGCCGATTTTTTTTTTGCTGTATACGCGCCTACGTTTTTCTTTTTGAGTGGTCGCTTTATTTTTTCGGTCTGTTCATGAGCATTCCTCGTTTTGGCGATGGCTGGAATGCAGAATATTGAAAATGTAGCTCAGACGGAAAACATATCATTTATAAGCTTTAAGTTTCCTACAAAATCTCCAAACTTTTTTTAGCGGTTAATCAGACTTAGCAACGCATCTTCCAAACCTAGGGGTCACTCGTAAATACATAGATCGATAAACTTCGGATGTTCTTCGGCTCAGCTCGGGTCGAGCTTTCGCCGGCGGCGATACGACCGAGTTCCCGGACTACCGGTATTTGTATTACTTTTTTGTTTTTTTCCTATTTCCTATCTCTCGTTCACAAGTAGAAAAGTGGTATTGACATGTGAGGGAAGCTTTGCGATTTGTCGTTCTCGCCGTAAATACACATGTATGTCAGTAGCTGTACGGCTTTGTTATAGGAAATGTCGGATGAGTGGTGGCTTCGATTTCTCTTGTTTCATTTAAACGGGAAGGAGGATAAAGTGGTACAAAGATCTTATGGCGTCTGGAAAAATTCGGAAATTATCGGCGGCTTGATGTCTTTTCATACAATGTCTTATAATAATTTTAACAAAAATTATTTCCAAGAGTTACTGTTAGTGTCATTTAAGCTAGCAAGCTCATACAGGTGCAAGAATGACTTTATCAAGGTCAAAGTCATTCCAGCATCTTTATGCGCTTGGAGGGTTGTATTGATGATTATAATTCTGTAACTGCATACGTCTTACAGTCGCGAGGAATACTTTAATCAACATACAACCTAGCACTGGCCTGCAAATTGCAAAAAACGTAAGAAATTTTGAATTTCGCGTGCTGGTTGGAGCATCCACCTTAAGCGCCCAAAGGTTCTTGTAGCATAACTTGCCTCGATGATAGCTTGATGATGAGCGATGTAAACATCTGCGTCGTGCCAATTCTTTCCATATCTTATCAAGATCCAAAAATCTGATCCGAACAATTGATAACCAATCATCTAAAGCCTGACGTACGTAGACATCTGGCAATTTTACGTCAAGGAAAAGGCTGTCTACAACTTACTAAGTAGAAAAACAAATCACGCCCACAATGTAAAAACAATATAGTAATCGACTGAGATAAACTAGAGATAGTGACGGGTATTGTGACCGATTATCTGCGGAAATTGGAAGCGAAATATTTGTTGATTAAGGTCGTGCTAAATCTGTCTGGATACAATATGGTAGATGACAAAAGCAAAACAATTAGTACGTCAGATAGATTTCCAAAAAATATGGACACATACTTCTTTCACGTAACCAAAAAATGAAGACGATACAGTGCGTCGAAAACTCGTGTGACGTCACATTTTAGTAGATTTTTAACCGGAAAGTGACGTCACAAGCCCCCACTCATGATCTTTGACACGTTTTATCTTCGTCAATTTTTATTAATTTGATAAAACAAAAAACACGTATGCAATATTTTTCGAATATCTAACTGACGGACTAAACAGAATCATATTTTTTTTAGTCAGGAATCATCCCTATTCCTGAAATACCAGAGGGTCTACACAAAGTAACACTTTATCAGCGACGAGGTAAATCTAAAATGTATGGACTGACATTAGTTATCGAAAAGCTTATTGTCACGAAACGCTTCGAAAGGGAACGTTATTTGTATTGGCCATTATGAGGAAAAAAAAAAACAAAAGCGTTTATTCGTGATGACATCCAAACTGTAAAGCATAGTACAAAGCAAGAAAAATAGAAGCCTAAGATCTTGAGAAGGAAATTCGGAGAGCAGCGAGATTCGGCGAAAATCAAGTTACGTTGAAAAACTATCAAGCCCGAAGCAGCGGCCATGGAATCCATCATTTCTCTTTTACGTAGAACCAGTTCAAAATTCTTTACCAATAATGTCGACGTTCCAAGGAACACATTTCTTTTGAATGCTGCTCTCAAATCTTCAAAAGGCTTTGGTGTTTTAAAAAATATGGCTGCAAATTCCAATGATAGTAAATGTGGTTAAATGCACTTTAAAACATGTTCTCCAAATATCACGTTCCAAATACAAACCATTATAGGCATTATGTAGCTCAAATGCGGTTAAATGCACATTGTAGGAGTCATTTCGTGACATAACTGTGGAATACGGGGTCGTGTCTCGTCACGCGACGTCACAGTTGCTTGTTCGTCAAGCGAGACAGCCCGGCTGTGCGGGACAGGGCTGCCAAGCGGGATATCATCCGGTATGTGTAGGATGTGGCATTAGACATTAAGACCTACTTGCACTGCAAATATGGGGGCCAAATTGTATAAAACATTTCAACCTTGTCTATGCTTCTAGAGCGGCAAACTTCTTGACGTGTTGTATAAGACTGTTAGTACTATTAAAATTACTGTACGCTGTTTCAAGATTAAACACAGATGTTCACTTTGAACCGCTCATTGCTGGTTAAAAAGTACCTACCTTGAGAAGTTTACTCTGACGCCAGATTTCACCAAAGAGATTTCAGTATTAGGCACTGCAGAAGTTTAGAGGTCATAAATAATTTGTCGTCATTTCAGCCGAAAGACGTCCACTGCTGGACATAGGCCTCCCCCAAGTGTCACCACATTGCCCGGCCCCGTACGTCTCGCATCCAGCGGATTTCCACAACCTTCACCAGGTCATCGGTCCACCTAGTGGGAGGCCTTCCAACGCAACGTGTTACAGTTCGCGGTCGCCACTCCAGAACTTTTCGGCCCCATCGGCCATCCGTTCTAAGGGCAAATCTACCCTGGCCAGTGGATTTAATATTATTTTTAAATTTTCTCTTTATACTGTGATATAGCCACATTCCTATAGATAGTCAGCCGACTCGCAGATAAACACTTAAGTCAAACAAGATTGATCGAGTTTAGTATCATAGTAACAAATCTTATTCCAAGCATTGGATTGCCTTCCATGCGCCAGACGCGACTGAAGATCCTATCAAAACGAAATATCTTCAATTTATTACAAAAACAAATGAAAGAAAAAAAGAAAATGAAGCCAGTTTTAGATACAATCTCGGATGCGTTTATAATTACTTGTTTATAATTAGCACTTGCATTGAACCGGTCGACAACCCTACATGGGACTGGTTTAGCAGCGCGGTACAAATATGGCAAGGTGTAGCGGGCGTAGGGTTACGCTTGAAGTTCTGATCGTCAATTAATCACCAGTAATGTATCACGAAATTTCGTGTTGGCCTACGTGCAAGACATACTCGGAAGTTAATTTTGCATAATAACACGATTCGTGTTTTGGCCAAACAAAAAGTAGCAGTGATAGCCTAGTGATGTGACCGTCGGACTGCCAAGTCATAGGTCTCGAGTTCGAACCCAAGGCACGCACCTCTGATTTTTCGGATTCATGTGCGTATTGTATAATTATCACTTGCTTCGGTGAAGGAAAACATTGTGAGGAAACCAGCGGACCTACCATGACGTCTTAAAGCAGGATCGTTTTAAATGCGTGCCAGTGAGGGAAAGAGATGGCGCTAGACGTCCTCTATAGCTCCGTCTCTTACCCACACTGGAACGCGATTAAAACGATCCTGCTTTAAGACGTCATGGTAGGCCACTAGCATGCCTGACAGATATTTCTCGGCGGCATGTAAAGCCAAGTCAGAGGCCCATGGGCGGCATAAAAACTCTAGACACCAGAATAGGAACTAACCACAAGATAAGAAGAAGAAGAAGAAGTGTGCCAACATTATTAGAAGTCGTATTAGTAGGTATGACTGCCTCTTTGGACTAGTGGTTGCAAGCGCGACTGCTGAGCAATGTGGTCCTGGGTTCGATTCCCAGGTAAACTGTCATTGGGAGTTTCTCAGTGGCAGCCACGGAGTCTTGATTTCAGCCCGGTTGATGGTAATAGGCTCGCCCTTTATTACATGGGACTTAAACATACATGGCGGAATGGAGACACCTCTGACCAACCCTTCGTGAAATTACAGGCGTAATTTTATGATTTATTAGTAGGTGGTGAACGTCATCTAATGGTTAGTGATATTATTCCTAGAAGTTTACCTATTCGCTCGAGACTTGAAAACCTCGGAATGCATAAACAAGTGAGAATCGTTTTCAAATATTTCGTATTTCTACAACGGTTTTCATCAGGATTGACGTTTTCAATAGCTTATGTCAATTCGAATGATGGCACGGTTGGCGCAGTGGCTGGTGTACAACCCACGATACAGGATAAATTCGTAGTGGGACCAGTACCAACCACCACCGCCAAACGAATCGACCGCGGGCGAAAGAATCGACCGCGGCGAAAGATTTTTTTTTCCTAAATTTTCATTACATAGGATTTCATACAAGTAATTTTAAAATTCGTTTCGTTCGGTACCGATAAGAGTGCGTACACCTTAAAAAGTCTAATTTTTTCTAAATCACGATCTGCAACAGGAACTGTGTACTATCTACTTCCATGAAATCACCCTTTATTTACCAACGTGTTGACACGAACATTGCAACCGACATCAGCATATGTAATTGCTAGTAAACTGTATTAGCATTTCGCAGTTCCGTCATTATTCTGTTTCAGTGACATTTACATGTTTTTCAGGGTTGTCGGTGCATGTGTTATACTCGTTGCGTGGCCATTCAGTTACGTGTCCACATTATGAACCATTTCACTGTGTTACGGTTTACTTTTTAACTCAATAACTGTGTTTTATGTGCGTGTTTCATATCGTTCATTCGTCACTAGATTTTACTTGTCGCTACGCCTTTGAATTTTGGTCTATCCCACGGGCATTGTAGCGGAATAAAAAGTATAGGTACTTATATGGGATCTATCCGTGTGCCAAATTTTCTCCAAAACCGTTTCGTAAGCGTTTAGAATTTTCCTTGAAAAGGCTGTGAGTGCTCGGAACCCACGGTCCTAGAGTTTCAACCCCAAACGGCTCGAAAATATAGTTACCAATAAGGTTACTATATTTTCGCCGCTTGAGGTTCTCCACTGCCGCAGAGGCAACTCCTGCACAGCACGATGAACTAGGAAGATGGGAAGGCGCAAGAGTATCTACACATGTAGCATCCCAAACTAGAGGCTTACCCATCTTTCACGGAAACAAAGACATGCCGTCCGGTCTCTTGCCATCGTCGCGGGCCAAGCCATTGGGTTCTAATAAAGCTGGAACGCCGACGGTGACAAGAGATCGACGGATGATGTCATTTAAGTTCACATGCCGTGCAAAACGGCCCGCACTTCGGCTGCATCACAGGCCGTGGTGTCCGAGGCTTTTGACAACTTCACCACAGTGACAGTGATGAGGAGAACAGCATGGCGTAGAGCAACAGTGAGGCGGTAAGTAGGGTCGTCGAGCAACGTGCCTGTGCTCGACGACGGTAGTGCGTGAAGCCAAAGACCCGACTCATATTCACCCACAGCTCAGCAGTAATAGCAGACGTATTCAGTAGATTGATCTGAACTACTCTGCAGAGCGGCTCGTCCCGCCGTGACCAAAATGGATGGTCGGGTTCTTCAGAATTCGGGCAAGCGAGTTTCCAAGCGTTGATAGCCTCGCAGAAGCACGGCACATCAAAATCAATCAGTGTGGAAGCCAGGATTTTCCTGATTAATTTCTCAGTGCCGTGGACTGAGGAAATATAAGCCGGTTAACTAATAAGTACTAGAAATTTTGCAAATTTTTTAATAGATTTTGAAACAAACTTTTGAAACACACTTTTATCACAAGCTTTTACAACAAAAAAAAACTCCTTGAATTTCCATTTTATTCAGCCAGATTCACGTCTACGCACAGGATCCCGCAAAAAATTCCATCTGAACATTATTCTTTGCACCAAAGCACATTTCTTGAAGCCCCTATATTTCCCGCGTACGTTGGGAATGCAAATTATAAAAATACCTGAGGGCTCGAAAATATGAGATGAAATGACAGCGGAATAATAATAATCCATAATTTTACGTACGGTGAAGGAGGGTAGTATTCCTTGAAAACGTAGAAGGTAGGAAAAACTACCTACCGAGGTAGTTTCAGAAATTGAAAATGTATGAGTTCAGTGAAGGGATATATTTATTGTGCATTCGCTTGGATGCTCTTGTTGGGTACGGTTATATGATTTTCATATTCAGATTTTCGTGAAAAGACGAGTAGCATAGAGAACGATTCGTTAGTCATGTAATAATTTTATTTTTGCTATGGATTTCTTCGTTGAATAAAAAAGTCTTATTTAGAATTTACAGCCGTTTTTTAACTGCAAAGTAATATGTTCATCCGAAGTCTGGATTTATGGCAGTCGCCTCACCCCTATTTCATGGAACTTAAACTTATGACGACATGTAGGTTAGTGTATTACAGGGTACATCTCTGTCTAACCCTTCGGGATTACAGAAGTGGTGTTGTTATGTTTTATAATATAAAGGGTGTAAAAAACCTCTTTACGAAGCCAAAAGGCACTTATTCTCCCCGTCATTGCGATATTTTTTTTGTTTTACACCATACCTGGGGACATTCTAGTTACGGAGATATTGGGGGTCAAAGTTTATTTTTGAAATACAAGTTTTTAATTTAAGATTGTTTCTCTTTAAACACCTCTACGACCCCCGTACTATCCAATCCATCCATAAGCACAATGTTTTGTCTGCGTTACATTGAGTTCTACCACAAAACATGATTTTTCACCCCCAAAACAAAAGTCGTTTCCCAGCAATATTTTTTGCGTAAAGTTTCTCAGTTTGATGTACATAATGCTTGGTTGACGGCTTCGTGATGAGGTTGTTTACACCCTGTATAATATTTAACAATAAACTACTTGCTAAAATAAATACTGCCAAAGGGAAGAAAGTTATAAAAGTAATCTCAAGAAGCTAAAACTGTTAAATGCAAATATCAAACATTAAATAAAAATAAAAGGTTCAAAAGCAAGGTTATCACGGCGCATGCCTGTTATCAGATAATTCCAACTGCTAGAACACTCGACATGCTCAGAATCTGTTTAGATCCTGCGATCTGTACCAACAACTCAATTCGGAAGTGATACACGTGTGTTGATGATCGATTATCACCTTTCGAATCGGCTATTGACACTGTTAAAATGGAAACAATTCTTACGACAAAATACTTAAGTCCTATAGCTAAAAACACAAACAAAACCGGGTATTTAAGAGCAAATATCTGCACAAATAAGACTCGGCTTCTTGTTTTGCAAGATTCAGCAACATTGAAAACAAACCATTTGTTTGAGATAACAACGGAGAATTAAATATAAATGTTTGACTTACATTGTGTTCCTTCTTTGGCGCCAAATTCCATGAGCATTTTGGCAAGTTGTCTGTTGGTTGCCAGTACTGCCACATCGAGAGGTGACAGGCCGTCTGCATTGAGGCTGTAAAAAAAAATGATCTACTAGGCTTATACAAACTTTTTAGCAGTCCAGGCCCCTTATTCACAACGTTTCGATTCGATTTTCGATTGGGAAAGTCGTATGTCGACATCGATCACTAATAAAAAAGTTTTTTATTAATGATCGATGTATGTCTATCTCCTTTGACATTACGAAATCGAGCGAGATAGACATACGGCTTTCCGCATCGAAAATCGAATCGAAGCGTTGTGAATAGCTATGCTGATCGTTATCAGGAATGGCGTCCAATTACAGAGACCATAGCCATCAACACAGGAAATATTAGTGTGTGCGCAAACACAAATGCACTGCCTCCCAGATTCTCGTGGTCGTCAGGGACGGCAATTCGACATGAGCGGAGAGAGATCAGGCGTAGCATCAACGGCATAACGTGATTTCCGAGGCAGAGGGCACCGCCAACTTCTTGATTCTGACAAATTCTGAGAAAAACCTGTGAATTGAACCCAGGATGGTAAGCAATCGTGTTGGCGACCATTTAACTAACCGGGCCATTCAATGACACACATAATTATTAAGTTTCTAAAGAAAAAAATACTTTAGATCATCCATACACTGGTGATGTAGTTTCGAAAGCAAAAAGGGTTTTCTAAAACAATTTTCAAAGGTCAATTTCATTACGTTTAAGTAACTCTAAACTGATTGTATCTAAGGACATGTTTCTAACAAGTTAATACCTCTGAGGGAACGACAAAAGGAATATCATGATTAACTTTTGTTAAGTGCCCTCAGAAAGAGTGCTCTAAGTAACAATATCATGCAAAAGTTACTTAATTTCATTTATTAAGTTTATGTTTGGTAAGTGAAACCGCCTATGTATTTAGATCGTTGTTAAATTGTTGGAGAACATTATTTATTTAAGTCATGTAGCGATAAAGAATGGACTTAGTAGAATAGCAAATTATCTCCTTCGATTTGCTAACATACAACCCACTGCCTCAACAGCTGGGTCTAGCTAGGAGCATGAAAAAAATATTTGTTTTTTAAAAGCATCCTATAAAGTCTTGGAGATTAAAGTTTGTGGAAACGATAGGAAATCCCATTGGGCCCAAGGCTTGTAATCTTGGAACATACGGTTTGCAATTGCACTATTATTGACAGTGTAGTAGAAAATCCATCGACCATTTTGTCAACACAACAGCTTCTAACTCTCCAATAAACCATAAGAGAGATCCTCTCACGAGACAAAGGTTGTTGTATAAACAGTTGCATTCTCGCATCGTTTGTTTCCGTCAGACAAATCCAGGTGTTTGTGCTCAAGAACAGTTCTTTAGCACAAGTAACAGTTGGACGGGCGATAAATCCCGGCGGATGCGTTTTGTTTGCAGCATTGATCGTAAGTCGTAACCGTTGTCTCAAGTATACCTTCTCTTGAGTATTGTACTTGTTCTTTGATATACGGCAACAGTTCTTTGGGGAATTTATTTTGTTTAGAATATCGTTTGGAACTGTTACTCGATTTGAATTTGAAATGGTCTTATCGATGTTGTTATCTAAGATAAGTGATGCTGCGTTAGAATCAACGGGTTTTTCAAATAATGACATTTATGAGTGTTTGATTTTCCAATATTTTGAGTGGATGACTGTGATTTGATTTGTTTTATCAATAATCTAGGATTACGTTTTTTGCGTGAATCATTTGAAAGTATCAATGGATTTGCTACACGTCAATATATCAAATCCCAGGAACTCCATTAAGACAGTGTTGATAACAATATTCTATATTCTTAACTTGGTAGGAATATTAGTAATAGCTGCAGTTATAGCCCGTAGTAACAAGAATTTATCGTTTTCAATGCAATAGACATGACGACAGTATCAAAAAATTGCAAATCTATTTAGTCCGTCAGTTAGAGTATTGGAAATTAATGGACACGTATTTTTGGTTTTTGTAAATCAATGAATATTGACAAAGATAAAACTCATCAAAACTCGGGAATGGGGGCTCGTGAAGTCAGAACTAGCTAAAAATTATACCTAGGCGTGACGTATAGAGAATTTTAAAAGCGTCATATCTTCGTCAATTTTGGTTTACGTAACAAAAGAAAAAACACGGGTCAAATATTTTTTGATGATCTAACTGACGGACTAATTAGATTTTTTTGTCGTCTCGCCTATTCGATTCAATTTCTATTCCACAAATTCAAACCTTTGCTTCCAATAGATTTTATTTCCACTAAAACGAATTTGAACTTTATGTGAGTGTTAATTAAATTGATTTCAGAAAGTCATAAAGAGTCACAGAATGTTTAATAGTAATCGCAATCAGAACTTTTTTGTTTGGATTTAAAGTAGGTAGATTTTCCAAAAACATCCAACTGCTTCCTAAACTAAACTAGATAAATAGGGTAGATGACAAAAAAAATCTAATTAGTCTGTCAGATAGATTTCCAAGACATATTTTTTCTTTTTTCACGTAAACAAAAAATGAAGACGATACAGTGCGTTGAAAACTCGTGTGACGTCACATTTGAGTACATTTTTACTCAAATGTGACGTCACAAGCCCCCACTCATGATCTTTGTAACGTTTTATCTCCGTCATTTTTTATTAATTTGATAGAACAAAAAACACGTACTTATCCAATATTTTTCGATAATCTAACTGACGGACTAAACAGAATTATATTTCTTTAGTCAGTCATCTTCCTTATTAAAGGCAAATGATTACAAACCTGTTGACGTCGACATCAGTTGACTCCAGAATGTTCCGTGCCTTGTCGAGGTAGCCATGCTCCACGGCAGCAAACAGAGCTGTAACAAACAGAACTAAGATTCACTTTAAAGAATTACTAATGAATTGATAACTTAGAATATAATCAGTGGAAGAAGAAGTAGCTACTTTTTTTTACCTAAACAGTAATTTCACAGCAATTTAACCTCTGACAGCAGCAAACCAATCGCAACCATATTGAAAACACACTATAGATCACAGTGATTTGACAATGATGGAAATTCAAAGGGTAAAATAACCGTGAAAGTACTGTAGTTGAAGATGATTGTCATGACGGATGAAAAAATTAAAGTGAGGAACGTTTGGAGAATGTTAAAGATCTGCGAAAGTTGGAGAGAAGAATTCATGAGTCCGGAGAAGATAATAATTATAAAATATGATCTGAATGTTGCAGGTAGTAAAACAAATGGGTTTAAAAATAGATAATGTTTAATAGACGTATGTACCTACAATTGCAAAGTGTAAGTACTTAGGTATGTTTTATAATGTAGAAATTAAGATAGTAAACTGATAATTAAAACAAACCACGATAATAAGTAAACTCAGAAGTATATAAAAGTTCACTCAAACCGGTAGGGACAGTTTACGGACTGGCTGCGGACATCGGACACTGACAAATATTTTAGTATATTATCTGCCAGAGTCCAGTATCCGTAGGCACGTCCGCAATTTGTCCGCTCCGGTTTGACCGAGCCTTAAGTTTAAAACAGTAAATACATAAGATATATCAAACAAGGTCAAATTTAATTAAGCTAGCGAAACTCCCAACGTATTGATATCAAACCATGATTAAAAAAATACCGGACAAGTGCGTGTCGGACTCGCGCATTAAGGGGTTGGGTACCATCATAGTAGGAGAGCCCCTTTAATTTTAAATTGATTTCTATAATGTTATTGTAATTGTTTCTACATTGTTGTTATAGCTGCAATAGAAATGTCACATTCAGTGAAAATTTCAACTGTCTATCTATTAGGGATCATGAGGTTCAGGCCGCTGACAGACAGACGAACAGACAGCAGAAGCTTAGTAATAGGGTCTTGTTGGTCACCCTTCGGGTACGGAACGTGCCGTGTTTAGTTATGAAAAAAATACCTTGCGACTTTGAAACCCATCACGTTAGCAGAGTAGGTATCGCTAACAAATTAAATTAGAAATTGTTTCGAAAATAAACCAATAAATTATAAAACAAAACAGAAAAAAAAACGAAACAATACCGTGTAAGTGTATGTTAACTTGTGCGATTTTGTCTTGTTGCGCGCGCGCGTCCTTCTGTTGCCGGCGTGTGGCCTTGTCGAGGTGCGGGGGGTGGGGTGCGCATGCGCTCAGCGACGGCAACTCCCCCCCGCACCCCTCGAGTAGCGCACCGTACTGCAGCTCTATGGGAGAAAGGGGAAAATGAACAAAAAAAGAAACAAAAAATAAAATGGGAACATAAAATATTATAATTATGAAAAAAATATAATAATTATGGTAAAGTTAGGTATTATGTGTGTGCTTTTCAGTTGTAAACTTGTAACACGTTTTCTTCATATTTCTATCAGAATAAAAAGTTGCAATGTTCTCTTAAATTAATTCGAGTTTCCAATTATTTTGAAAAAAAAAGAAACAAAACTAACGTGATGTAGGATGAAACAAATAAATCACATGACTAGAAAAATTGTGAAAAAATGTTATACAATCATGTGCTTTTAAGTTTTAAGGCATTTTCTTTATCTCTAAATGTATCAGAAATATAATAAGAACCTTTGTAAAGTTGTCATGTTTTCCAAAATTAATCCAAGTTCCAATTTCTAATCAAGTAATGTCATTTTACAAACAAAGGTTTATTTATTGTTTTGACCAACAATTTCTCCTTCTTGATTAATAGAAATTCTGAGAAATGGTGCAAAAATTAATCAAAATTTGACGCAAACTCGGACAAATCAGCACTTCAATTGTGTAAGACATTTTCAATCATAATCCAAAAGTTTTTGAAGGAAAATCCCAATCAATTGCTTCATTATGTTTGACATATTCGTCTGCATAAACGACGTAAATAACGCAAGAAATTAAGAAAAAAAAAGGCATTGCCATTCCACCTAAGCCAACATCTGCCTAGCCTTTTTTCCAACTATATGGCTTCCAGTCAAACCGAATGTAGCTGAATACCAGTATTTTACATGTAGCGATTGCCTATCTGACCCCAAAACCCAGTTAGCACTGGGTAATACGATACCCCTTGGTAAGACTGGTTGTCAGATTTTCGGGCTACTGACTACCTGCAACCTCTGTCAAAGATCTACAAATGACAGCCGGGACCAACGGCTTAACGTGCTTTCCGAGGCACGGAGGAAACTCGACATGTAATGTGTGGGCACCCATCCACAGATTAACCTAAGCAAGCGCGGCTTAACCTGAAGATTGATCCGAGCGGCTGTTATTAAAATAAATATCGCTGGACATTAACACACAGCGCCATCTAGTGCCACACTAAGCAACGAGGCTTGTGTCGTGAACACCAGATAGTTGATATACTACATAGATACTTTTTGTTTGTAAATACATACTTATTATACATATAAACATCCATGACTCGGTAACTAATGTCCATGCTCATCGCACAAACATTTGCTCCAACCGGGATTCGAACCCGGGACCCTAAGAACGTAAGGCAGCCTCACTACCGCTGCGCCATTCGGGTCGGCAAAGTATTATTTAGCCTGGAGCTCCTCTACCAAAGTATATTACATAATTACAGTGCAGGTTTTGTTAAATCGGTCTTATTTAGGACTTCCGACCTACGTACAACTATTCAATGTTGTTCGGACCATTTATCAAACGACCCACGAACGACAACCAAAGGTGAACCTTAATAACAATGTACCTGATTAACTCAATGTCAGATAGATTATGCACCAACATGTATAATTGTATATACTATACTTCATACATTTCAACTTTTAGGTTATCGACGATGTTGAAAGGCGCTTGATCCAAATAAGGACTTAGTTAACACGAATTTTGTAAGCAAGAAGCTTTCAATACATGATTAATAGATTTTGGTTGATTGCTAAATTCACGCTTGCGGTTAGATTTATTGTGTTGTGTGGTCTAGATTAAAATTGCATTTGCGACATTTCTCGTCTTTGTTTCTTACACATTGAGCAATACAATTAATTTAAATACAACTATTAGAGCCTGGCCTTGTATAAGCATATACCCAATAATATTCTCACTGCTGGGACACAGGCCTCCTCCCCTATAAAGGAAGTGGGTCGCTATCCACGAGACCAGTTCGGGTTGGTCTTGGTAGATTCAAATTAGAAGATTTCAAAGGTCTTCGAATTTCCGGTTTTAGAATAATGATGATGATTGTCGCGACGAAAAATTACTGTACCGAGTAGGTACAGTAATTTTTCGTACTTACGGCCCAATCAAGCGTGAACGTAAAGCCATAACAGGTAACTCCGACAAAGATACTTTTGTTGCCTAAAGGAATGCCCCAAGGCACATCCGAGGTAACGCCTTATAGCCTTATCCAGCACCAGGCTGCATTATGATTAGGTGTTGAATTCAATATCGATTACAAATCGTATTACAAGGTGACATGTAGACGTGTCGGAATAATAAAAGGCTCACATGCGCTTCAATGTCGGAGTCAGAGTATTTCACCTTGCGCAGGGGAGCTAAGGTCGTTTAGATGAAATCGCAGGGGTGATTTACACGGCTGCGCGACTGTTCGAAAGAGATACCGTGGCCCCGGAACACAAAGCGATGAAGGAACATGGATGGGTTTTAGTCAGTAAAAGTCTGGCACTCCCTCCTGCTTCGCCCAGAGCGGGAGGAGTCATTTAATGATTTCACATCCGAAAAAAAAGGGATATTTTACACGTCTTGTCTGGGTTTGGCATAGTCTTGATTCGGTTACAAATTGCAGCGTGATGTCTAATAGCCTATAACCTCCCTCAAGAATTAGGCTAACAAACGCAAAAAGATTTTTTCAAATACGACTGGTAGTTCCCGAGATTAGCGCGTTCAAACAATTCCTTCAGCTTTATTATATTGGAATATACAGCACACATATAGCACTTCGCCCGCGACTTCGTCCGCAAAAATTGTGATAGCTCGGCTAATATGCATGATATAAATATAATTTTCACTTCTCATGCTCTGAAAGTGCTTATTTGTGCAGGATATAGAACGTATCTACTCATAAATGTATCTATATTAAGGCAAAGAAAATGAGCCATACAGCCAAACACAATGAGAAGTTTATAGATAGAATTTGTTATTTTATAATATTTACTTTAATTTATTTGCCTTATGTGTTTTTTAAGACATAAAAGATATTACAATTTAAATTCAAGTACGGTAGGTTATTTAATTAATAAAAAAAAAATATTATTACAAAATAATTTAATTGTAGGCTGTATAAATAGGTCTGCAACCCAAGCCTAATATCAATGTCGTAAGATTTAAAAAAAAATAAAGCGGCGATATGTCGGGAAAAACAATTTCCTTCAGTATTCAAAACTGTACTAATTTTACTTTGAATTTTAACCAAAGAAACGTTATGTTATACTATTGTTTTATTTCCTTGCAGTCGAAGTGAAAAGCAGAGTTTATAACTCGTCCACAAACCCATTTTATCGTCGACATTAATATCAGCCCTCGCCTTCGGCTCGGGCTGCTAAAAGTCTCGGATAAAAATGGTTCGTTTTGTGAACTTGTTGTAAAATCTACTATTATAGCTTATAGCACCCACGTATAATGTAGATTTCTGCCAGTGAAAGAATTTTTGGAATTTGAAAAATTTAACTTTAAAGGTGCAATTTTAGATAGAGGCGAATTGGCTCCTCAGCAGAGTTATCGCACGAAGTTTGCCAATCGACAAGTAGTAGTAGTAATAGTAATTTCTAGGAGCCGGCTTTGCCGTTTAAAAATACTGCTGAACCGAATGAGCCGACCTGAACAAATGTTTGGCACCCCTCACAGCTAATCGGAGTTTCAATCAAAATGAGCGAAGGACCGGATACTGGTCGGTGGGAAAGTGAAAACGGAGATACGGTATCTTGATTTAATGTAAAAGGCGCCATTTTATATTTTCTAATAGCGAAAATGAATGATTTAACGATAAAGTGATATTTCTCTGTGATTAATGGTTGGTGTAAAATGTGGGTGTACTATATAGAAAGAATGAAAGAAAAAGTATTAATTGGAGTAAATAAATATATGAAAACTTTAAGCAAAGAAAAAAAAATCTGGGTGCCCTTAGTGTGTAGTCGCTTAGTTTGTAACTTTTGCCCTGGCGGAGGGACTTACACTGAAGATTATAGTCAATATCTTGGAGAATTGCCTTGCTGTATCTATTAGATAGAACAATTTCATAATTTGTGTAAAATAAATATTATTTTATTTCAAATAAAAAGCGTTTCAATTTTTGTTTTAAGTTTACTTTTGCAACCTTGAGGTCAAGCGTTAACTTTTTAAAACAGATGTCATTAAAATTTGTTTCACGAGTCGACGTAAAGGGAATCGACGTAGAAGGAGTGATTCAAGGCACCTACAGGATAGTCCGGTTAAGCAAACGACAACCTCCAAGGTTGACCTGCGAGAAGCCATACACAAAAAAAGGATTACAGGAGGGATGTATGTTATAATGTTTTCCAAACTAACCTATAGAAGAGTCACTTAAGTAGGTACTAATAATTTTGCGGAAAATGGTCCGAGATGTAACTGCACATAGCACATACAGTTTCTGTTAGTCATTTCGGTAGTTCCCTACTTCCCAGGTATTGTTTTGATCATTTATGTATACTTTTAATGAGCAGTTCTGTTTTGTTTATTACTCATACCCATCCATAACAACTTGTTTTAATAGTAGGTAAGTTGTGTTGATACAACAAATTCCGTCGTGATATTATTTGTACAGTTTTTTCCTACGCCGACGAGGACGTCGGGAATTTCTTCAGGGCATCGAACTACCGGGATAAAAAGTAGCCTATACTCTATCCCAACTCCTACTCTATCTGTGTGCCAAATTTCACCCAAAGCCGGTAACTGGTTTTTGCGAAAGAATAACAAACATCCATCCATCCTGAAAAGTAAGATTATAAGTGTTATCTATTATATTAGCGTTAAAAATAATTAAGACACTATGGAGCATTCTAATGAGAGTAATCTTTGTCTGTAATTAGTATTTATGGAAAAATACGGCGTGTTATCTTATCAAGCTGTGGTTTTACAGAAAGAGGCCTAGTCCGTGTGGCTACAATCGAAATGAACTCGTTACTCATTATGTAAATGTTTAATCGCAGATCGTTTTAAGAACGAGACTTTACTAAGCTGTGATGAAATACCCAATAGAACAATTGTGGTTTTTTTTATCCTTTGATTTAATTTTCAACAATTTTATATAATTATGTACTTAGTTTTATCTTAATCCCCCAAAACTAAACGTTCCTAAACGTACTTTTTATTGATTTACGGTTCAAGCGAAATGAAATTCAGGATGACAATGTATTTTTGATATCTTAAAAAATGGAATAGAAAAATAAAAGTTGTAATAAACTTTTGTTTTAAAATAGGTACATGTTTATCATACAGTATAATATTCTCAGCAGCATTTGTCATCAGTCATCGTGATTAGTCGAAAGCTTATTTTCGCAAAGACATGTCAACTTTCTCTTCATTAATTCCACATCCACGACTCTTACCTAAATGCGGTGTCGCCATTTTAAATATCAAAGCAATTACCTGACTACTTGAAAAATAAATAAATCTTGAGAGACTTCAACTTGTGGCAAATAAATTAAAATCAAAAAAGATTTTTGATTAGCTGTTTTGTTTAAATTTGTTGCCCTATTTTCAATATACATATAGGTATTTTTTATAAACATCCATCAGTTTTGACGAGAACTGTCATCACTGATTAAATTCCATGTAATATGGAGCCAATTGAAACCATTCGGGCTCAAATCCAGAATTCAGGTTAGTACTGAAAAATTCTAGACCTGCTGACTTGAAGTATCTCTAGGTCTCTACTCAAATAATTGTGCTTTGGTAATGGCATCAATACTGGAGATGCTCGCACAGACCGGAAGCGTTTATGCCACTAAAGAGGAGATATCTATTGTATTTTACAGGAGATATCTGTTAAGGCTTCCAATGATGAAGATAAACGTCATAATTTGACGACCCGAATGGCGCAGCGGTAGTGAGGCTGCCTTACGTTTTTAGGGTCCCGGGTTCGAATCCCGGTTGGAGCAAATGTTTGTGTGATGAGCATGGACATTTGTTTTCCGAGTCATGGATGTTTATATGTATAATAAGTATGTATTTACAAACAAAAAGTATATTATGTAGTATATCAACTATCTGGTGTCCACGACACAAGCCTCGTTGCTTAGTGTGCCACTAGATGTCCAGCGATGTTTATTATTTATTTATTATTATAAATAACATCAAAACACAAATTCTCGAAACATTACGTTTCGAACCAAACCAGCACAAAATATAACGTAACGTAAACAAAGGAAAGCGTCACGAAGCCAACTCCCAGAACGAACCGAGGTGAAAGGTTCCCATCATTGTGTAGCATGCATTATAGTTCCAATCACTTGAGGGATGGGAGGCCGTAATTACACTGGTTAAGCAAAATTAAGTAGTATTTCCTTTACATTACGTAGGCTTGGAGAATTTTTCTTTCAAGTGTAGATAAAATGTGTTCAGAGTCAAAGTAAGGTATAGAAGTATTTTTCATTAAGCGGAAATTAGTCTGGGAGTTGACAGGATTTTCAATAGACGCTTGAGAAATGTAGATTAGTGCTAAAGTAAATACATAAAATTTTCACCTATTTCTTTCTACACACACACACGCACTAAGCACACACATACACACACACACGCACTAAGCACGCACAACCCCCCCATTCCCATACACGTACACGTGTATAATGTAAAAATGTTATATTATGTATTCGTTCTGTTGCAAAATTGTCTAGCTATGAAAGAGCGGAGTCTCCTAATACAGGATTTTGCTTATAAGGAGGCTCCTATAATCAACTTGTTTTTTACCTATCATCAAAATTTTTTATTTTTGTTATTTATTTTCATGAATAAGGTAGGTACTGAAAAATTAAAACAATTTTCACTTTACTGTGTACGATAAAATTTAAGAAAGGAAATGGGCGAATTGCTTTTGTAGAAATACCAACGTTATGCACTGAAAGGCGGGCTTTTGGGGGACTCATGTCTCTTGTAATTTTAGCGTTTGTATCAATTTAATTTGAAGAAGTAGGTAAATGAGTTTTCATTTTGATTTTATGGCTGTTGTCGATCAAGTTCTTAAAGTACTTAATAATTCCATAGTTAGTTCACAAAGGACGGTTTCTAAACTACAATAAAAATCAGGGAACCCACAAAAAAGTTTAACAATTATTTTTCTGCCTCTATTTACATAAGACCAGCCTCGGCAACCCTAAGCCATGTCTCCATTGACGTGCGTCGACGCATCGCGTGGGTAACCATTACTCAACGCGTTAAAAAACCGCATGAAAGCAACAGTGATGCATCGTAAACTGTTTGTATTGGACAGAACGCGGAAGGATCATGGAAACAACGACGATGCGGAACGAGGAGTCGAATAAACCGAATAAATTAATATTATGTATGTGAGAAGGCTGTGTAAGCTGTGACCTTTGCTTGATCACATGTGAATTGTGTATGGTAACTGATAAACCTGTGAGGTTATCGGTCGGGCGAGTGATTGCACCTGACAGGTCGTATTTTTTATTTAAAAATCGAAGTTTTTATTTTTTACGTTTAATTTCCCAGCAGGGCAATAAAACCACGAGTTAATTATGTATTGTAATAAAAATAACTCACGAACACAAGCAAGCATTTCGCTCTAAAACCATTTTCTAATTTCCGAGAAAGCATGAAAATTCCCATTTCGCTTCCCATAAAACCAATTAAATAACACGTTAACACTCATTTTAAAACTTAATTGTTAACACTAACAAACACTTCAATAAAAATAAATGATAACACATCGTAACGTATTAATTGGAATCAAAAACATTAAACCGAACGCGCTCGCATAAAACACTGGCAGAAATGGACTGACACCGAAAAGTTAAACCAATCACTTCACTGGCCACAAAAAAAATATATTTTGAAAATAGAACTGACCGCAGGTTATAAATTCTAACATGTCGCTCCATTGCAGTATCATAGTTGCAACTGAGATGGTCGCACGACTCTGAGTTTGGTCATTGTGCGGACTATCTAGATCTTTTTAATTGGCGACATCATCATTTACAACTGTGACTTCACAGAGTCATAAAGTTGTAGACTAATTAGTTTTTATGTAGTTGAAGTAATAGTACGTACTACGTAGTTCTTTAAGTCTGTCGAAAAAGTAACGTGCGAAATAATATAATTATGTAATTAGACTTTTTTAGTTCAAGTTATATTTGCGATAGTAATTAATTGAAGTGAAAATGTAGTGTCAATATCGGTTTGCCTTTCATTAAAGCACTCTCTAATTGTGACAAACCAAGCTTGAAACGGAACCTTTACGGGAATAGTTTCGGAAAACGACCAAATATTCGAGTGAAATGGCTTTGTTTTGCGACAGTGGCTGTAATCAATACTACCATATAAGTTGGGTTCAACAAACTGTATCAGTGATTACCATACACGGAAATTAAGATGTCATACAAAAGAGAAATTAAAAAAAACTGCCAAGTGTCCGACAGTCCGACTCGCGCATGAAGGGTTCCGTACCATTACTATACAACTTTAGACAAAACGTTCGACATCACGTTTGTTGTATGGGAGCCCCCCTTAAATATTTATTTTATTCTGTTTTTGTTGTTATAGCGGCAACCGAAATACATCATCTGTGATAATTTCACCTGTCTAGCTATCACGGTTCATGAGATAAAGCCTGGTGACAGACAGATGGACAGACGGACAGTGGAGTCTTAGTAATAGGGTCTCGTTTTTACCCTTTGATACGAAACCGTAAAAAATGATCCTAGGTTGAAAGTTAATCAATTCCGCTTACACTGAAAAAGTCTATGACCCGAAAACCGGGATCACGCCGCGAATGAAAATGCATTTTCGTCTTTTACTTTTTCCTGTATGCCCAGTGTGTTCCCGGCTTTAAAACCCTGTGTGAGTCGACACCTCACTAACTAGGTTGAGTGGAAGTTCAATTTAGTTCTCAAATTAGTTTAGCACTGATGGCAAACGCAAATGGACTGCCTTCTTAAAGAGGATTTTAATATTTTAGTTCAGCGTATATTTTATGCTTTTTGACTACAAATTAAGTACTCAATGATAGCATTTAAAACAAAAATTGGAGTATTTTTTGCGTAGTATCAATTTCAGTACTTATTAACTCTGAATATATTTTTTGGTTCATTATAATGTACGCAACTCATTACTCATTACTTCCGACTTACCATAAACAAATAACACACTTTTATTTAAAACATCGCTATACATTATAATGTTAATCGAATAATAAATAAATTATTCGACTCCAATTATGAATGACGGAAGTTCATCTCCAGCGGCGATGACAAAATATCTCGGAGAAAGTAATCCAATCAATGGCCGCGTGATTTGAATTGGAAATATACAGAATTGGTATTCGACTTTGTGATCTAGTTTCGAATAACTTGATGATTTTTATAGATCTTTTAAATGGGTCGAAATATTTCAATGGTGCTGTAAAATACCACTCCATTTTCTGTTTGTTTTTGTATTTTAGTGGCTCATAATAAGAAATAGCATTATACGAGTATCTATACACATGCCTGCAGAAAGTTCGTTATACTTTAAATATCACTTAATAATATAGAAAATTGAGTTATAATTCACTGAACTGAAAAGAAGAGCTTATTATTTTGACTCATGTTTGTATTTTGCTCTTCTCATTATTTGCTCATAACGTGTTTTATTTAAATTTTAAGGGTTGGAAACATAAGTAAACGCCAAATATTTTGTGCTCGTTACATATGCTAAAGGGCTCTTTGGTTGCATAGGGCTAAATTAATTAGTTTAATTACGTTTTCATGGAAAAAAAAACTTTTTATTTTCCTTATGATTTTACTGACGAGTAAGGGTTCTTAAACAGCAGCCGTCGCTACCGGTCGACTACAGCCGTCGACGCGTCGACGTTAGCCGCCTACGCGTCGACGGCAGTCATCGACAGTTGGCGACGGCTGCAGTTTATCTGCCGTTGGCAACGTGCCGCTCGTCTGTAAGAACCCTAACTCGAACAGATTATCCCTACCTACATTAACTCAGTTCGTACTGTCTGTAGAAAGAAGCTACGAAAGAGGCGCCATGATGCAATTTGTCAGTCATTAAGAGTATCAAAGAAAAGGTCAATGTCTGAGCTTTCCTCGTAACATTTCATAACAGTTACTTAGTACGAAATTCTCACCTGCCATGATTGTCAGTTTAGTTATTACGTAAAGAGTTGATTATGTTTCCAAATTACAGCCGAAGTATGCAATGAATGATACCTACGTATTTGGATCCTCTATTGTTTGGATCCCATTATTTTAATTTTAATATTTGTGCCAACTTTCCATTTTCAGATATTTTTCGTTTTTGCAAGTCTGCTTTCATTCTTTACGCCATTTAACGTATTTTACATGTTTTCGCATAGTTTGTACGTAATTATTTTGTAGTGTAATGCAACTTAGTCAATTTAGTTTTAATATTCTCTCTTTTTACCCAATTATCCCAAAAATTGCTAAAAACTAAACTAATGTTTAAAAATTGTGGTTTTTATATCAACGATTCCAGTCCATACTTAGCAGAAAGTGTTAATAGGCGATAATAATAACGTGGAAAATCAAACATTTTCACTCGTATGGGAATTACTAGCACAATGGTCTCTTTGTTAGATTTATCAGCAAAATGTAAGACAATTTAATTTGTAGTCGAATCAGGCCTACTGTTTGTACACATTCATACTTGTTTTAATTTACCTCCTTATTTAAGGAACGCTTTTTTTTTTCGGATGGGAAATCATCAATTGACTCCTCCCGCTCTGGGCAGAGCAGGAGGGAGTGTCAGACTTTTACTGACTAAAAGCCATCCATGTTCCTGCATCGCCCTTGGTGTTCCGGGGCCACGGTATCGCTTTCGAATAGTCCCGCAGCCCCGGATTTAAGGAACCCTTACCTAAATATTTAAATTTATATTTTGAAATAAATTAAAATATAAATAGTATGAGTAAGAAAAGTTTTATGTTTGTTTGTGTAATGTTACATAAGTTTATTAATTCGTTTCAATTAGAGGAACTAAACAATGCTCCACAAAATGTTGGTTTGTCCAAACAGCCAAGGGTTTAAGATCTCGGCTAGTCTTATTAATAATGAAAGGTATTCTAATGTCTTTCCCTTTTAAGTCTTGTACAATCAACGTCTACGTTATTAAGCTCCATTCTGACCTAAATGTAAATCTCCTTGTAAGTTATAAGGTACTGAAGCATTCTACCCCACCTCACTGTGGTTAGTGATATTTGAGGATATTGCCACATTGATGAATTGATTGATGGCTACTATAACAGGAAGTAAGCTGAATGCATTGATTTTTTTGTTGAGACCTAATTCTACCATTGAAAAAGTATGAACAAGAATTATGAATTATTTTCTAAACTTAATATAGCTCTAGAATAGTCTAGTCGTCAAATATTTAAACAGAAAGAATGTTAGAAATCCTTCATAGAGTTACAGGGGTACAGTCGTGGTCTTTTCCGCCTGATCAGTTAATTTTTTTTCGCTTTAATCAATCGGAGGCACGCTTCCTTAAAGTTTAGGCTTATTAGGAAAGCGTCAACTGTGGCGGGCAAAATAACAATAACTCTCGTTTGGCGTGCGTCGTCAGTGCGCTCGGCCGATCGGTATCTTTTCATTAATTATTTCTATATAAAGTCAAAAGGGCGGGGCTAGAGAGCGTTTCTACGTTGTAAGTGCAAGCAAAAATTAGCTTAGTGGTGATCAGACGGGAGTGTCCTCGATAGTACATATTCCGACGAGACAGATCTTCATCATAAGATCTTATACTTTCTTGATGTGTCTCAAATTTTCTTTAAACCTTTGATTATTGTATTTTAATAGTTTGTCTTATGGAAAGGCATTGCATCATGCACGATAAAAACATTTCGCTGCAGTAATAGTATTATAACATCGGTCATTGTCTCGTTTGATTGTCATATCGGAACCAATGCTCTTAAAACACGAAAACTGATAAAGTTTTGCCAATACTACTATCTGGAGTTGTAGTTTATTTTTTAAAATTTCTTGGTTTTTAATCTCAGGTGTGTCTAGATTTGAAAAACAAATGATTACATCGCTTAGTATATTACAAGATAAATAAAAATCAAGTGAGAAAGAGTTTTTGCCTTTTTGCTTAGCAAATATTATGCAAGACGAAGGTGATTATACAAATTCAACATTGGACAAAAACTGCTTATACCTAGGAAGACGATAAACTTTTACCGTTAAACAACATTTAAACGAATTTTATGTAGGTAAGTATCTTTATGTCACAATTCCAGGACTTGCAAGATACTTGCTAAGTAAACTAAGGAAAATGTAGATAACTAGTTACGAAACAATAACTAGTTAATGACTGCATAGTTATGCGGGTGTTAAGTAATAATGGTTTGCTACCGAAAAACACATAATTTTAGCACTTGCAACAGACCTAATGATCCGTTCACGGAGAATTGTGTTTTTTACTTGATAAAGTATAACGCACACGCGCGGCTGCGTTCATTTATTCAACTAGAAGCTTAAGCTTCTAGTTGAAATCCAGCAATTACTCTAAAGTTATTTTCGATGTCCCTCAAAAAGATTGAAACGGCGGCGCAAAGAAAGAAAACATGTTTATTTGGCAAAGCATGAAAAAAGTTTGTTTCTAAGTTTGAAACTGGCCTGAATTTACAGACAGACAAAGGACGATCGAGAGTGGAGTTTTTTTTCCAATGTGGTGGCTGTTGATTAAGCAATACACGAGAATAAAGAACATCCGCATTTGTTTGAACGAGCAAGTTCCGTTCCGTGCTATTAAAAGCTGTGCAATTTTTGTAACAGGCGTTTTTATTGTGAGACGAATCCATTGACAATTGTTCGATTTTCAATAGCCTCTGTACTAACTTTTGCTACACTCTTTGACAGTGTGTTCCTATTTTAAACTTTACAGGTGTTAACTTTTTTAATGTTTTTTTTTTGTATGCGCTGCGCCCCAATTAGGTAGGTAATTGATTTCATCGGTATTTTTTTTTCGGTGTTTTATTATTCATGCGGTGTGGATTTAGTAATTCTGAATCGTAATTAGGATTACTTGGAATCCAAACTGGAAGCTAGCGTTAACCAACAAGGTTCCATTTAGTCAAATACGAAATCGACTAATTGGTGTTCGGTTTTCAATGGTAGGCAATTTCACACACCACTAATACTTATAACTAAATCGCGTAAACCTACGTCCGTTATTTTTTATTGAAAAAATCGAGTTGGTTGAATATTCTGTTACTACGTTACGTAGACCTTTAATAGCTATATACTACGCTGCTATATCTTGCCCGCCAACATAAGTACAATTTATTCGGTGTGATAAGTTGAAATTAACTTAGAAACGTTTCCATTGTAAGCTAAGTAGTACAATTAAACAAAAAAAAAAAGGTACTTTATGCGTTATCCCCACAGTGTGATAACGACCTATCCTGTTCACAAAGAAGTTCAAAGAACTTGAATATTTAAATGGAAAACCATCTAAAAGTACTTAAAGTGATCTTAAGAGCAGCACAAAGATCAAAGTTTATTGTTTAATTACTGCCGGATAACACCGACTAACGAGACAGAGATTTGAACCATTATCTCACTAATCTTCGGTTTAATTTTAATTATAAAGCCCAGATTAGTTATTTTGTCCCAGTACCTTTATAATCCACGGTTGTATATTTCCGAGGAATCGTGTAAATTTCATTTGGTTGTTTTTATTGTTGCCATTTTAGGCATTATTATTGTTAATGGTTTGTTTTGTGAACAAAACACATTTTAGAGAATCCTCAAAATTAAATTAAATCTCTGTCATTCAATAATTTCGAATAATGAAAAAAACGGTGTACTTTTTAAAATTATTCGAAATTAGAATTATTTCTTTTTTTAGCGGCTGTAGACTAATCCGACAGTTTTCCTACAGCTCTAGCTGGATTTAAAAAAAGAACAACAACATAAAATTGGCTGGTTATTTACGCACGTTACTATGCTAATCGAGCGAACTAAACGGATTACCTGTTGTCGGAACCTGTTACAATTTGTACGATATTGATACACCTACTTGGTTTCTGTCATGTATTACTATTTTTGCTTAGAGTACAACCCACCTCGCCCGCGCCTTAGTCTGGATAAGATTAGGAAACTGTAATTTGTACTGATTTATTTAAAACATTACATTCGAGCCTCGATTACAATACATTTTCGAATAATAAATAGTGTTGATTGCAGGTCTCACATAATTTCTCGAATAAACTTTCATGTAAATCGATTCGAGTGTTGCGAAGTGATTTTGTAAAGAGCGTTTAAGCACGTTTTCGCATAGATAGATTTAAGGTGAAATTAATTACGAAAGCGCGGAAATAAATAATGAAATACATTTAATTGGTGTACCGTATAACTTGCGTAACGAAATGCCAACGGGAAAATGTTTGTTAGAGATTTTTTACGATTTAATATTCAGGTCAAGTTTGACGTGATTTGACGTCAATGGTCAGTTTGCAACAGAATACGTTTAGTTTTTAATAATAACTATAATTTATTCACATTTACGGATTTAGCTTGTGCGTATGTAAAAGCCTTGTAAGGCTGTTTATCAGCATATTATTTTTAACAAAGCCATATAAATATAAAGCTAAAATTATACACATTGACTAAATTTCCCCGGGATAAAATGCTTTTCTTTTCAGTTTACCTAAAAATAACCTGAAAATTTTCATTAGAATTTAGTCGTAAAAACGTACTAATCGGACTGACACTCGCATTTACCTGGCTTTAGAAAGGAAATATAGATAGGCACTATTACGATGTATTTTTTTTAATGACCTTATTATTCGCTGATGACAAACACCAGTAATATGTATACCTTCACTCCTACACCATTATTAAGCAACTATGACAAGTCTATAACCGTGATACTAGTTAGAGTACTAGGCACTCAAATGATATCTCCTAATCACAGTACAAGTGCACCGCCCGTACTGTAGTATATAATTAGTGACACTTCACTATCATTACTGTGAGTACTGTGACACACAATGAGTTTTCCTAAAGCCTGAACAAACTGCAGGGGAGGGGAGAGGACTGCAGACGAAAACTGACAAACTGTCATGATAGTTGTCTGACGATTAGTCTCAATTTACATTGCACCGGTAACGGACGAGGTAAGGAAAATAAATATTAAAATACGTACTCAAGAAAGCGGTGGGTGACATCGGCATCTTCCTGTCCTTCGGCGGGGTGCTGTACACAAACGCAGGGTTGACGCAGCCGCGGGACTGGTTCGGACACATGTCACTTTCCGAACCCCTGCGCACGCGCTTATTCGACATCAACTCTGACATTGACTTTGCCGACTCAGATTTTCCCATCCCTTTCAACTTCTTCTTCATTTTGTCATTCTCCGGTGAATGTATATGCAGGAGCGCCGCTGCTTTCGGTGGTATCTTCTCCGGCACTAATAGGTCCTTGGCTGACACACTCTTTTGTTTCTTATTCGAAAACAAATCACTGAACTTCTTTTCCACTTTCTTTGGTCTATGCGGCTTCAAACTCAAATCGATGTCTCCACTTTTCTTCCTCTGCTTGGGTGGCTCCGGCTTCCGCTTAGCCATGGCTGGTGTCTTTGGTTTGTACGTCCCTTCAATACCCGTATACGCTACGTCGTAATCCTTCTCCGTCCAGATCGGCTTCGCGAAAATTATTCCGTTGCTTTTGATCTTGTCAAGATCATCAGTTGTTTCCTCGTCCTTAGACCGCCAGCGGTTGCCGATCAATCGTAGGGAAGCGCGGACGGATCTGGAGCGTCGTAGGCCACTTTGCTCCCTCTTGAACTTGTCGAGGAGGGTCTCCATAGCCCTGTGAGGGGTAGCGGGGCGCACTGGGCCCTGGGCATTGCACGTCACGATCGACTACGCGCACTCTATTCACTAACGATAGTTACGTGAGTCGCTTTCTTCCCGACGTTCACTCGGTGCGGCGTCGGAGAGTCGAGTGCGGCCTGCAACAACGTGGTAAGTGGTAGGGCTCTGTTGCGGAGACCTCGCAGTAGCCCGGCCGGAGCGACGCGCACGCCTGATAAACTGTTCTCATTTGCACAATCATTTGATTTGATAAGATATGATTGTTTGGCATACGCATTTCACGAGTCAGATTTATTGTGACGTGAATTCTGAGATAAATCATAAGGACACAATGATAGGTTGATTTGAAATACTAGAGGTGCATTGCTTTAACAGTTGGGTATTGATTCTTTCGCAATGTTCGTGCTGGCTTGGATTGATTTACGGCGATGCAGAGCACGCGAGCGGCACCGAGCGCCGACAACTGTGCCGTGATCGATCACTCATTTAATTTATTGGACATTGCCAGTGAACGAGGTTAAACTACAATATGTCTCATAACTCCACGAGCTGAGAACATTAGGAGTTAGGTAACTTCCACCGTTATGTGCAAGTTACATGATTCTCTGCATTTCCGATTGAGGTTTTTGGAACATCATTACATTACCGAAAAAGTTTTTAATCGGGTTCGATTAACTAAGTCAATTAAAGATTGAAGTAGGTAAATTGAACCGGTGTGGTTTACTTCTGAAAGTATTATGTAAAGATTATGCTAAGTAGCGGTGGTTTAAGAATTGCCTATAAACGGTATCTGCTGCGGTCAAAATATGTAACCATGAATTGTGAATGTTTTAAAAAAGACAATGCTTTCTTGCCCTCCTTTGAAACTATTTAATAGAAACTGTTACTTGAAAAAGCGTGAATGAGTACCTGCCACATAACAAATTAGATAATGTTGAAGATTTCTATTTAATACTTTAAGTAAGGTATCAATAAGACCAAGAATCTAGATTCTAGATACTGCCGCATATTGTTACCGCATCAATACCTATAAACTATCTTGTCTAAGCAAAGTTGCGTGAAGTCCTTTATAAATCATATTTTGAAACTTATTAATGACACGAAAGTTCCAACAACTTAGCCCAGATTGGGCTGCTGGTGACCTGGGACAAAGTTCTAACTCATGTTAGTACTTAATAGGACGTAAAATTAGCAATAACATACATGAATGACGACGCAGACCTTGTGACCATTTTTGCAGCTTAGCGAAAATATTTAATCAAATAAATACTAGGTAGGCGTATTTATTTTTAAGATAACGAGACACAAGAAAACAAGACTGTTCTACTTCAGCAAACCAGTTTTCGAGTTGAAATAAATCTATTTGAAAGAAATCGGAAACGTACGTGCAAATTCAGCAATTGAAGTCGTAGAGCTTTTTTTGTACTCTGAAATAGTCGAGCGAAGCTAGGCAACGGCACTATTCTAAATTCGAAATTGCGGGACCGCGCCTTGAATTTAGAATTGCACAGGAATTCCAGTTTTAATGGGGAAGGCAGGTCAAAGCTGATTGTAGATGGCGCGTCCATAGCTTAGACCCAATTGGACCAATGAGGTCAAACTATTTTGAAATATAAAATGACATTGACAGATTTTCAACCAATGACGATGTTTGGTTCATGCGACGCTAGCGCCATTAGTTCCACCAGTTGCCCACCCCATTGAACAGAGCTTTTAATTTAGCATTTTTTTTTAGATTCTACTATAGTTTATGTGCTAGTTTTTACTTGACATACTTATTATTTGACAAACAACCTACGCCATATTTGTTTGAGATTTCGATTTCTGGTTTAGTTAATTTCAGTTTGTTTATGTAGTTTTTGTTTCCGTGTTTCTTTCAAGATTCATACGTACCTAACCTCTAGTATGTGATTGATACAAAAACTCGTGATTTACCGTGTTTGTTTGGCAAATAAGAGATGTTTGGAAAAATACTCTCACTGTACCTTCAATGTTTTTCAGTAAACAATTCTCAGCTATAACTTGTTTAATTTGAGATAATGTCCTGAATCTTTTTTTCGTATTTTCTTATGGCCAAGTAATAGTGTCTATGGAACCATATTTAATTTTTGTAAGTAGGTATATCCAACCGTCTTCATCAACAGCACCTCTTTTGTCTTCGATAAGGCCTCCATACTTTACTATATTTTAAAAAAGGAAACAATTTAAATTAACGTTCGCCGCCATTACTATAATGGAGTAGGTCCGACTATTATGGCAGTAATATTGGCCGTCAATTTGTCAGCATTGAATTTATTGAGACTTCATTGATGTAATTGATCACGAGACTTGTTTTAATTAAAGAAGGAACTGGTTCAAAGGCGAGTATATAATTAAAGTTATTAAGTTGGCATTTCTTGTTTTTTTCTAGTTGCCAGGTAACAGTTCCGCACCATTACATAATATTTTGAGATGATAATTCTTATAAAATACCAAAAATGTCTCCTTAAATGAAGAAACGGGCCGAAACTACTATCACGGATTAAAAATGGTGAAAGTTTAAAGTTATGATTATTATAATATCTGTACACATGAGCTTATCTCAGCTCATGATGACTTAATATTACCGGCTGGTTACATTTCTATCGATAATAAAACCGTTAGGTAAAAAAAAACAGGGCAACGCGATAAAGCATCCGTTGTTGACTCAAATCGGTTTAAATTCTTAACTTCTATGTTAACAGGTCCACATTACCTAGCTACCTATAATAGTAACCTCCTTGTTGATCGCCAAGCACTTAATTTTCTGTTAAATAATAGAAATAAGGCTTTTAGTGGCTCCAACAATCATTCAAATTGACTACTTGTGAAGGTCGAAAAAACAGATTTCATCGAAATACGGCTATCATTTCACTTCTACTAATAGATAAATTGACTCTGAAAAATAAACAAAACGGGAATTGCTCATAAAAAAAAACCAAACGCTATTCAAATGCTTGCTTAAATATCACAACGATCAAATCGTAGAAACAGGCACAGGCATGGCAAAGGTATCAAACGCATCCTTTCCTATACTGTCAATTACAAAATTAGAACACCAAAAAAAAGAAACACTCAATTTCAAACTCGGAACCAATGTGAAGCTAGTCATGTGTTGATCAGGTAGCAGGTGCTTTAGTCCCTAATGTAAGTGCGTGCGACCCCTCGCACTTAAATTCCTCCATTCTTTGTTATCTTTCAACGTGTTCCGGGTTTTTGTTATATTTCGTAACGTTGCGGCGTTTGCAAATAAAGCTGACTGTTAAGTTTTAGCAGGTTTTTGCGTTATATAAGGATGTATCAGTGAGGCCGATTTTTTTCGGTTTTCAAACTTGACATTTTTTTCTTTCTTTAAGACACAGACCTTTTTGCACATCGATAAAATATTGGCATGATGTATTTATTTTAAAAGGCACTGTAAAAGGGGGTGGGTAACGAACAAACGAATTCTTTTTGAAAATTTATTATTCTGGATTCCGAATTTTTGCCCGGTGATGGCAACAGATTCGCAATATATTACATGGAGCTTAAACATAACTGGCGTAATGGTATTAAGAAGAACACCCACATTTAAGCCTTCGGTAAAAACAGGGGAGATGTTTTATTCATTTAATAAACTACTAATATTTTAGTCTTACACCATTTGTCACCAGAAACAAAACACTATCTTATTCTTCCTTTGCAACCAAAAACCGAAACGAACCGAAGACTCGTAGATTCCTCTCCACCCGCCTGAGAAAGCTAGAGATAATTAAAACCATATGTTCCTGAGATACGGTCACTTGGGACACGTTATAATTACAAGGGTCTAATTAAGGGTTAATGCATGTAAAAACAATTATAATTAAGGGAGATCAAAGGACAATGAGACCGTGAAATCCATTCTGTGTTATTAGAACGGATGTTTTGAGGTTTTAGTAAAATAAGTTAATACTTGTGATGGTTAAATTCATGTTATTTTTGTGTTTCGGGATATCGCCAAGTGATACTGCCAACCTCCTGGGCACTTTTCCCGCTGACAGTGATGCGGACGAAACTTTTGACGCCCTGTAATTCTAAAACCCCATTTGTTTTTAAGTTTGTAAATTAAGTATATCTCATTTATTTGTTATTTTTGTATCTGTTCGTTGTTTTAAAAAAAATGTCGTTTTGAAACTTTTGGTTCCTCTATCGCGAACGCATTCTGCTTAAATGTGGCCGGTAGCTTGCATTCGGCAGTATGCGATTTTCGACACATAGTTTTCATCATAGACACTATTGTCTATGATGAGTGATGACATCAGTTGCACAGGCTTCTGTTAAACGCATCGGCTCTTTCCCCGATGTGTCCCAAGTCTCCCAACCTAATCTTTTGAAACTTAAAATACTTCATAATTAAGAAGTAATCGATTCCAGAAATTTAGATAAACCGAGTTTCAAATCTTGTACTATTGTTCAATTGATCATCTGAATAGCCATTTCTCAATTACGTTGGGGCCAGCTCCTCCTACTATTCAATTGTCCATTTAATGAACCATTTAAAACATTTACTTTTTTCATTAGAATAAGTCTTCGATGAATCGATACTTAAACGTTTATCTCATTCAAATCTGATAGATTCTATTGTGAGTTTTTCAATATCGAATAAACAACCTATTCTACGCGCATTTTTCTCCTTAGCGTGAAATTAAGAATACAATAGCCAGCCAGTTTATATTATGGCCTATAACTGTCAAAGAAAAAAATAAACAGTTGAGTTATTTCATAGATGATTTATTTTGAAAACAAAAGTGACGCATTGGATTATGGCATGACTTCTTCTGCAACAATTCTGACTAAAAATAGGTAAATCCAAATATGAGGGTTCAAGACTATACCGCGGCCCTGGAACACAAAGGGCAATGAAGGAACATGGATGGATTTTAGTCAGTAAGAGTCTGACACTCCATTCCGCTCCGTCCAGAGCGGGAGGAGTCATTTGATAATTTCCCATCCGAAAAAAAACAGGGATTCAAGACTAGATGCCAGCTATAACATCACGCCTGTAATCCTAGAAGGGTTAGGCAGAGGTGTATCGAATAGTACATCCTCATTTCACCTGTTATGTTTGAGTCCCATGTCCGAGTGGCGAATCCATTTCCATCAACTGGGCGCAAATCTAGACTCCGTGGCCGCTACTGAGAAATTCCTGATGGAAAAACCCATTAACACTTTGTTCGGTCTGGGAATCAAACCCAGGAGCTCAGCAATCATACTTGCAGCCACTAGACCAACGATTCGAGGCAGTCTGTTATGCCAGCTATAATAATTGCGGAGTAAATTAATGTTTTCGTGACTATGTAAATTAGGAGTACAAGGTGATATTAATTACGAATAACCCGTCTAATGAGGGTTATTCATAATTTACCTTGTTGTTGTTATTGTTCAAAACATTGCAATTTGCTTTGCGAATTGCTCAAAAGACTATTTTATTATTTTTCTCGCTTATTAAGGGGCTATCGCGTAAAATTAATTAAAACACACACACACACACACGCACAAAAAACAAAGAGAGCTGCTTAATTAATTAATTAACTATAATTTATTTAATTTAATTTCTTTTTTATTGTATTTTTATTCTATTCTTTGACTTCATTTTCATTGTTAGGATACCACTTACGGGAAGAGCGAGTCAGCTCCGACACAAGTACTATTGTAACTTACTGGGGCTGCCTCAAGTTATGTATGACACAATGTTTGAGAAGTAATAAATATTTTTGTATTTTTGTAATTGATTTACCTACATCAAAAGCGATTTTTTTATCAACACGGAGTAATTAAACAGGTGTTGTGAGAAAGCAAACATTGAAGATTTACAAATGACTTTTCCCACCACAATCTTACATAAAATAAAGTGTAACTAAACATGAGCAATAGAACCGCGTAAAATTGATAATTATTGTTCAAATAACATTGCAAAGCATCTCTGAGAGTTGCGAATTTATTGAGCAAAACCCCGAAAACTTCAAATTGCTCCTAAATCAATTCCAAAGAGTTTCAGGAAACGACGAAACAGGATGAATAGAGTGGATACCACTTGATTACTGAGCTCTTTTATCAGCTTTTCTGTGATATTTATGTAAATTTGTTGATTTTGTGCAAGAATACGATTAAAATGGTAATTTCCGATGTCAAACGACGGTATCCCCAGGCATGATCTTTTGAGTTTTATTTTTCATTCCATCGAGCTTTTCCCGTAGTTATTTGAATAACTTGCGTCTGAAAGTTTGCAGTAACAGCGCAATGGAATAGGAAGCTACGTCAATTTTTCGAACACCTTTCTGGAAACGAGAGCTAGATGCGATTCGAATTTCGAAGACCAGAATTCGTATTACAGTGTCATTTAAACGAGTTGAGAAGTGCTTATTTGGACAGTTTGAGTTATTACTTTGTCATCGAGATCGAGAACTCGAGATTCTGTTGGTTCTGTTTCCGTATCTCGCGGAGATATATAAAGATTGATTATGCTCTCAGTATAATGTTCTGTGCCGTTGTCCTGTCAGGTAATATTCAGAGAATTTACAACTGAATTGTTTGCTGTTGTCTGTAGTCTGACGTTATAATAAACGTCTATTGTATAATGTCTTGAAATTGCGTTTGTCTATCCAGGTTCGTCGCTGAAACAGCTCAGCCTTTGCTGAATGGTCTAATAATTTCATAATTGGTAGGGACGACGCGACGTTTTGTATTATTCAAAGCTTTTTTTTACATTTATTTCTATTGAAGGGTTAGAAAAAATATTTCAATTTGTTAGAAGAAATCTGAATTCTTCACTTGAAGCCCAGATTGAAATAGTTTCTCACTAAAAAATGGTTCGAAACGTGGTAAACATTATTGTAGGTACATGTGCCTCCTGTGTAATGCAGCAGATAAAATAAGTTCCAAAAGAAACTTCCCGACAAAAGCTACAATATCGCTAACAAAATAACAATATGTTTCACAATTTCTTGCACTTTGAACCAACAAGAATTTATAGAACTTCGACGTTTACACAAAGCGCCAAATGAGTGGTATTTGCGTAACTTAAAGCGCTGCACAATACATGATCAGTTTTGCAAATCGCGGCAAGTGCTGCAACTAACTAACTGCCGGAAACTGATTCGATTGGACATGAAAGCTGACCTTATTCCAAGTAGTTCGACGGATATTAGCGTTATTTGTGGGAAAATGAGTTTTGTTAACGTAGCCAACGTTAACAAAACTCATTTTCCCATGTGATAAGGAAACTTTTGAGCTTTGAAAAAAAGAGTTCGTAATGAATAACAGTATTGAGATGTATGTCTACAAGATTTAGGCAAAGAATAAGACACTGCATTTAAAATGTTTGGCCGTTTAAGGTCTAGGGTCTTGGCATAACCTGGTTTTTTGCCCGTAGTGCGTAAGCTAATGTGTTATAGTCAGTTCCTGACAATAGATTTAAGGCGCTGTCAACACCAAAATCGCGCACACTGTCTATTTGTATGGGAGTAAACCAGACGTCACTATTACTGGGCGGCCAGGTTTTAGAAGAAAATTATGAATAAATATTGAAATAAAAAAAGTGTGGATTATTTGTAAAATATGACTCATTAGCGGTTTAGATATGAATATGTTGACTTCACGAAGTCAACATATTCATATCTAAACCGCTAAATAAAGACATAGAACCGTTAATGATGATTTTAAGAACAATCTTTGCAATTATTTCTCTCGAGCCGATTACGTCTAATTATGTATCGAGTCCATCCAAGCTTAAATAACATCAATTTCAACAAATTAGGTGTTGTCAGCCCCTTAAATAGGAAACGAAATATGGCTGAGAGATAGTGAATACTTCCTGATTGTCTGGTCAGCAGCAGGCTAAAACAGACAACAGTTGTTACAGTTCCTAGCAAAACGTGGTTAATATGGCTCTCGCTGAAAATCAAAACATGATTATGTAATTTCACTGCCCGGCAATTTGGCTTGGTATTCCAATTTATTTGTTAAATTAATTAATCGTAAAAGTAGGTTAATTTGGATTTTTGCTATACATTTTCCTGTTGTTTATTTTCTCAATAATATCATTATCAGAGGAAAACCTACAGTTTTATATATTTATGTAATTACAAAAAGATTATCAATTTACCGTGCGTCACTCCTAACGGGGCCATAGAAAACAGAATAGGTAGGTACCTACATAATACGGTATATTGTTTTTACTTTCGTGATGTTTGAGGTTTATCGTGGTTAGACAGGCACATATCCTGTGGTTTTGACTTATTAAATACCTAGGTGTATTTTTAAACAAATGGCCATATAATTCATAAGCGTCGATTTTACCTCGTCCATTGTGTCTCGTATAACTTAAGTAACTACATTTTATACAATTTCCTCTACCTACTTGTAACGGTTTTATGCTTAGCCACAAGAGTGATCCTTAAAAAGGACTATTTACTAAAAAGGAACGGAACCCTAACATAATGACGTTGCTCATTGTCATGTTTCCCTTCTTATGGCACAGCTTAAACTACTTTATCGACAAAGAAGAAGTTAACTAGCCAGGCTAAGGGCTACCGCACAATATAGACAAGACTGTCTTTAGACCACAGAACATATATACATCTAAATAGGGTTGCCATCCGTCCGGGTTTCCCCGGATTTGTCCTAGTTTAGAGGGCATCCGGGGAGCGTCCGGGCGGGGCTTCATTTGTAGTCCGGGTTTAAAAATTTAAAGTCTTAGACCACCTGCGACACACGCACTGTGCCCGCACGCCGCGATCAACCGACGAACCGACTCGCTAAATTCAATAGGCAAGACGACAGTATCAAAAATTGCTAATCTATTTAGTCCGTCAGTTAGAGTATTGAAAATTAACGGACACGTATTTTTTGTTTTTGTAAATCAATGAATATTGACAAAAGATAAAACGCATCAAACTTGGGAGTGGGGGCTCGTGAAGTCAGAACTAGCTAGAAGTTATACCTAGGCGTGACGTATTGAGAATTTTAAAAGCTTCATATCTTCGTCAATTTTGGTTTACGTAACAAAAGAAAAAACACGGGTCAAATATTTTTTGATAATCTAACTGACGGACAAATTAGATTTTTTTTTGTTGTCTCGCCTATTGCGAATATTAATAATTTGTGTTTTATTTTTGGAATAAAAAAAATCGAACTGATTATTAAAACAATTTGTAACAAACTGTAATAAGATTCTGTTTTGTTAGGTACGTTTAAAATGATGATAAAAGATGACTAAATTTAATTTTAAGGTCTGAAAATAAATAAAAAGGTAATTTATGACATTTTTAACTGTTTTTTATTACACTGTATATGTTAAAAAAACTGTTGACATGTCCGGGTTCTGGGCTCTAAAATCCGGGGCTTTTACGCGTCTTGTCCTGGTTGCCAAATTTTAATGATGGCAACCCTACATCTAAAGAGCTTTAGACAGACAATTACCGTACTAGTGCGAGCGAGAATACATAGTCTGTCTCGCTCGCACTGGTTAGGTAATTGTCTGTCTAAAGACAGACTATGTATTCTCGCTCGCACTAGTAGGGTAATTGTCTGTCTAAAGACAGTCTTGTCTATAGTGTGCAGTAGCCCTTACAACAGCTGTCTTGGTATAACATGCTCACTGGGATGTTGATAACTACGAAAAGAATATTCGTAGCTGTCAAGATTCCCGATGGAGAGGAGCGTTCATGGCAATAAAATCTTGGTATTTCAACCAAACAACTTTGTATGTCCACAATGAGGAGTGATCCGCAAATCAAAGTTTCCATTACATTTTACAAGCTTATGTATGTAGCTTCGCCCGCGTGGAACGGGATCATACTACTGGGATAAAAAGTATTATGGATTAATCCTATGCGTTAATCCAGGGTATAAACTATCTGTCAGGTAAATTTTATCCAAATCCGTTCAGCAGTTTTTGCGTGAAAAAGTAACAAACATACATACTTTCGCCTTATTTAGTGAGTATTTTAGTGTGATTTTGTACGCAATTCCATAGAATATACCTACGTAACAGTTTTATAATAACTGGGTACCTATATGAAATTAAAAAAAAAAAACAATATTAAATTGAAGTTGTTTGAATCTAATCGGGGCGCGGTCTACTGATTGCTGGGCGTAGGCAGGTATACACTTTGAAATGACTAGTAAACAAATAGTCCGAATACTTTTAATTGACTGCCAGTACATTTACTGGTCCAGTTTTTGTTCTTCGGTTGTGTAAGCCATTATTATTAGTTGCTATTAAACAGTTCGTACTAATTATTGTGTAACACCTTATATTAATGTCCTTTTTCAGTTACCGCCCGCCGTTCTTTAATTATTTAATGTTTTTAATTAAGAACACGTAAACATGTTAACACTTTTGTAAATTATATAATTTTAAAAAGGAAACTTTACAAGTGGACAGCAGCCGTTTAACAAGCAACAATTTTTACTACACAATTTATTGCAGAGATCATGAAACTAAAGCACAGTATAACTTAAGTTTTGGACACTTTAACGATAGCTTACGGATTCTCCGGAAACGGTTGTTAACCAACATATAAATAAATTCAATTCAATGGTCCGTAACTTATTCGTGCCATTTCGAGAAAAAAATAATTCGATATTCGAATCATTGCCATAAACGGTTGAAGGTCTAAGACCGGGCTCTGCGAGATCTCGTGAGAGTTCAACAAATCTACACGTCACGTCATATAACGAGTAATCTGTCGGTACGTCTCGTCATAAAAATCAATAATTACCTAATTACACTTTTTATAACACAAACACGCTACAATCAACCGCTTTAATGAGTTCAACTGTCAACATAACCAAACTTTCACTAATATGTTATTTATTAACACACACATCACTTCAAAACACTTTTAATAACATTAAAGTAATATAAAAACCATTGTTCTTTTGTCAAAGAAAATAAACAAGTTCGTTCCATTGATGAAAAGTCAAAATTCGTTTATTTATAAAACCGTGCGCCGATACACAAACAGTTCAAAACATAACTAACGTAACGTTCGCGTAAAACCGATGTAACTTGAAGTTGGCTGTGGTCGTCGGGGTACCAACATAAATCAAGATGGCGTCAGTGCTACCAATATGGCGGATCAATATGGCCGACCGGCGACTACGCCGCAGTCAACGGCCTTTGTAGTAATGAATGGGGAACGAATGAACTTTGACGAACCTGTTCGATCACTGCATTCTGCTCTTGCGCTGGTGGCTACATACATTTTTTTTTTGATTAATTAACTTCGTATATGAAACAGATGCTTTTAACAGACGTTGATGATGGGATGCCAATAAAATGTCGAGAGATTACAACATAATTAAGAGCGGTACACAGTGAATGCCCAAAAAATTATGGTTCTTGATTAGCAACCCAACTTTAAGTTGAAGATTTGGGTTAAATGTTTCTAAATTAATCTGAAAATAATGAAGACTCAATTTTGGATTCCTGTGATTGAAACTTGAATGAATCTGTTATTTATAACCACCCCAGAACTGGAGCTGACTCAAAATAACATGTTGTAACTTAGTCCACTAACCCAGTAGAGGTCCTTAATCAAATTGAAAGGAACAAACTTGTTGAATAAATTAGTGAAACTCCTTGCAGCCAATTGAAACCGTACTGAACAAATAGTTTCTTAGAACTTGATGAATTCATTAGCTATATTTGATTGGACTGATTTGCTGATAATAAATTAATTCAATATTGCTGCTTTAAAAAGTGATGAGAAATATTCAATAGTTAATGAATCAGGCGAGCATTATAATCAAATTTATAAAGAATATAAAAAAGGCGGGAATCAAGATGTGATATTTGATAATCGAACCGGTTTTTAAGCCCATCTGGCTCAGAAGTACAGCATTATAAAAGCCAAGGACGTAATGTTCAAGAAAAGGAAAAGATTACTCAACATTTTATGAATGTTGACGAAAAATTCTACAAAAGAAGTGCGAAATAGTAGAAATATCTCGCTTTCATGCTAGACTTAAATCTTGAGAGATTTGGAGACGTTGGGTGTTTCAAAAGATTTTTTCTAGTACGGAGTTTAAATGCCAAGTGGGTATTTGCTCAAGCATCATGGAGCAAATTCTTTATGAATATTATAGAAGCAGGCTACAAGACATGTTAACGTTACGACAACATTATTTGATAGGAACTGAAAAAAAAATTAAAAGTAAGAGTTTCTTATCGAATTAATTATAAACGTATTAAAGATAGCTTCAAGTAAAAGAGAGGATTAATAACTTGTGAAAAGGCGAAGGAAATTACATAGTCTTACAAGGCAGTGTTCAAAAACTGGAGGCCATGAATTCGATTTGCAGGATAATTATTATTATTTTAAGCCTTATTACCACTAACGGTGGTTGTTACCTTTATCCATGGGGAAACGGCGTGAGTTGATGTAATTATAAGACTATATACCTATTTTTTATTTTATTTATTCAAGGACAATAAACAGCTATAATATTATGTGTTGGAACTGAGTAAAGATACATTAGCAATATTGCAGACCATTATGGCTTTATTATAAAAATATGGCGACGTTGTCTAAAAATGAAACCCCCGGAACCATGCATACTAAATTTTATGAAAATCGTTGGAGCCGTTTCCGAGATTCAGATTATTTATGTAAATACAAGAATTGCTCGTTTAAACCTTTAAACCTATACCTATAGATAAGATAGATCTTCTTCTTTATCGTGTGGTTAGTGCCTAACCTGGTGTCAGAGTTTTTAAGCCGCCCATGGGCCTCTGACTTGGCTTAACACGCCGTCGAGAAATATCTCTCAGGCATGCTGGTTTCCTCACGATGTTTTCCTTCACCGAAGCAAGTGATAATTATACAATACGCACATGAATCCGAAAAATCAGAGGTGCGTGCCTTGGCTTCGAACTCGAGACCTATGACTTCGCAGTCTGACGGTCACACCACTAGGCTATCACTGCTCAGATAGATAGGAAGATATGACGAAAGAGCGGAAAGACAGGGAAAAGAAATTTCGAATCTGACCCTAAAAAAATTTCATGACCATGACGAATTAGATAAACCTGACGCCTCTTCCCCAGAGATGTTCTGTCCCAAAGGTGTGCCTATAATACAGAGCCTGCATTTCACCAGTTATGATAATACCCATGTAATTAGGGGGTGACCAACTTTAAAGAGCTAGTATTTTTTAAAACGAAGTTCCTTATCGCGCGTTGCGAAAGGGGGCTAGACGGAAAAAATCAAGACGAAAAGTTGTAACGACACTTTTTGCTATAGTAAGCCACCATCCATTTCACCGCTTATAGTGATACCGTATATCGCAAATAATAATATAAGTTTTTATCAATATAAACGACGGATTTAATTGCGTCCGCAAGTTAGAAACACGAATCGGCAGAGGTGAGGTCGACCCGTGCGTGGGGGTGGGAAGCACGTGGTTGAATGTTTTGTTATGAAAAAAATATTTTTTTATTACAATTCCTTCACTAATTAACACGAAAGGAACTTCGTTCCATCCGGGTGTTCCTTGACACCTCTCAAGTTTTTTATTACAAAATGGTCTTGCTCTTGACCTCGATCACGCCTGATAGAAAGCGATGGATGAGGTCTATGATGAACGAGTGTGTTAATTTTTCGTTAAAGTTTTGAAAAGGGAACCACAGACAATATTTCCCCAAACATACCCGCATCCCACATCTAGCAGTCGTTGACACACACGTGCTGTTGCGCTAGAGTAGCGCCGATAGTGAAAGTGTTGTAACTAAGTGTAATGGAACGTTATGCGATGCGGCTGATGCTCCCACTAACAACGGTAATGGTGAGAGAAACGTTTAGGAAGTGATCGGAGTGACAACTAGTACCGGTAGTGTGGTTATAGATGTTTAGTTAAGTCAAATCCTGTATAATTTTTGGTTTTCTCTCATTTCTGCATGAAGTTCGAGTTCCAGGTCGGGCAAAGTTGAATTGGATTTGTCCATCAGGAATTTAATAGCAGCCATTTTTGAGGTTTACCCCGGTTGATGGCAATAGGCTCGCTCGCTAATACATGGGACTTAAACATAACTGGCGAAATGTGGGTTGTACTATTAGGGACATCTGATTAACCCATCGGGGGTTACAGGCGTGATATTCTGTTATGTTGGTAATGTGCGTAAAGTCTGCCAAACTCTGCAACATCAAGATTTCTACGACAAATCTACACAAGTTAGATCTTTCTCATCTTTCGTTTTCTGGAAAAAAATAATTATCTTCATGACGGCGAAAATCGCATCGAAACTCATTCGATAGAAGAACTAATCTGTCACATAGATAAACACGACAAGCGATTCGGCCATACATTCCCGTATGGGCTTACAAAACAATCACCCACAGGCCATTTACGGCCTTTTTCTATAACTTACTTACGAATAACTTTTAGTTAATTAATATGCCTACGTCTCGTAGCTATCGGTGTTTCTATAAACAAAGTTAGCTTGAAATATCCTATCCGCGTCACCTGTCACTTGATTTTTAGAAAAATAAAAAAAGCTTTTCTGTGACGTTTTGTTTCTAACGGTCCGTAAGCTAAATGTCAAACTGACAGATAGCAACCATCCGTTACCTGTTAGTAAGTTATTGAAAATGGCCGTTAGTTGAAACTGTACACAAGACCACTATAATTTGCCACCCATGCACTAATTCGACCAATTTCATCACAGTCAGTTCCAAATAAACCAATGGCCGACCAAAAATACACCACGGAAATAAACCCTGCCCACGCATTACCAAATTCGACAACAAAAAACCGCTTTTACTCAAATAGTTTGAACAATAGGGGAGACCCTAAATGTTACGCAACGCTAAGAGTTCTTTTGTTCCGTTTACTCTCATCGTACACAATTAGCTTACCACCATTCCTTATCTCGGTATGTTATTACGTGTTTTATGTAATTGTTTAAGACGTACTTCGGGGGCAGATAAGTATCGTGTGGAGGTAAAGAAATTTGCTACTGATTGCTGGGAAATAGTCTCGGTTTCCTTGAAACGACCAGTGAAATGATGAATGGACTGTGTGAGGGATAAATGGCAAGAAAGGAGGTAAGTTTCTGATGAGATGACGAGTAATACAGAAGTATGGAAGAAGCAGACATGCTGCGCCGACTGCAAATGAATTGGGATAAGAGCAGGCGAATGATGACGATACCACATAATTTAAAATAGTTTATAATTTATAGTGATTTATTAGTATTGATTATGTATTGAATTTTAACGAAATTTTATTTTATAATGATGGTTTGGTTATGTATTGAAATTAACTTATTTTATTTTTGTCATTTTTTATTTTATTTTACAAAAAAAAAGTATTAATTTATTTTATTTTGTCTAGATAAAATAGTAGTGTGTGGTGTGTATTTAATTGTCTCTGTTTATTTGATTCCCATGTAACATTATTTTGTGTGTGTTTATTAACTAAGTTATGGATCGTTGTGTCTGATGCAAATAAATAAAATAAAAAAATACTAATGTTATGTTACATCAGTTTGAGGAAACTACCGATCCACAAATGGAAATTGATAGTTGAAATGTTTTATTATAGTTTGGAAATTCTGAGGAACAGAAGGTTGAAACTTGAAGTGAACAATTAACGACTGTTTTACAATTGATGTTTTAATTGCTGAAGTTAATCAGTTCGGAGTAGATTGATAGACATTTATGATTGTTTAACACGATACAAACGATTTAGTAATTATTATTGAGTAATTGTTACAGCGATTTGGAATATGGCGTGGATTGTATTCGTGAATTACGGCAAATTATTGTTGATTAATGAGTTGACCTCTTTGAATCCAAATTACGTTTAGATTAATGTCCGTTTTAGCGAAAACCAGTAACAGAAAGCGGTACCTAATACAAATGCACGGTTGGAATTTGAACTCTCGGTATTTGGTCGAGTGTTCAAAATCATATAGACCGCTTTCATTTACGTATTCGTTTAGACGTCTCCTAGCTAAAACAGCAATAATATTCAAATAAATAGGTAATTTATTACCTAAGAAGGGTTACGTTTCGGTAGCTATGAATAATGTATTACTTGTTATATGAATGATAGGTGCAGTGTTAAATTATCTCCATTAATTTAAGTTAAAGAAGAGATGAAGACATTTGGACAAGCTCCAAGATAAAATAATAACAAATGATTGGTTTATTCGCTTCGCATTTTAATTTGTCATTTGCATAGAACTACGTTTTAAAACAAAAAAGGAGGGAGTCGAGAGAGTTGCAAAAAAGCTGATTGAGCTAAAATCTTAGGCGACAAACGTCAAGTCAAGGAATCGGAAACGATACAAAGAGAATTATAACAGAATTCTGATAAATTTGTGATTATTTGTATCGTTTGTGATACCTAATTATTCACAACGGATCCATATTATTTTAGACACATGACGTTCAAATACGGTATAGACCCTCAAAACATCGCAAGATTTAAGAAAGCTGTAATTATGACTACTCTACTAATTATTACTCGAATGTTTCGTACTTCTGTTTTCAGCCTGCATTTAGCAATGCAATCTACTCTTCAAGATCTACAAGAAAGATCCAATAAGAACGGTTCTTTTCGCACCTTTGTCCCGACACTGCGCAGAAATTAAGCGAGGAACTAGTCATTATAGACGACCCGAATGGCGCAGCGGTAGTGAGGCTGTCTTATGTTCTTAGGGTCCCGGGTTCGAATCCCGGTTGGAGCAAATGTTTGTGTGATGAGCAAGGACATTTGTTTCCGAGTCATGGATGTTTATATGTATAATAAGTATGTATTTACACACAAAAAGTATATATATGTAGTATATCAACTATCTGGTGTCCACGACACAAGCCTCGTTGCTTAGTGTGCCATTAGGTGGCGCTGTGTGTTAATGTCCAGCGATATTTATTTATTTATATTTATTGTAATATGCGACGGAATACCATGGATTTTCGTATTGTTGACTTTACGTGATGCTCTTCGTTTTATCCTCCCAATTGATATAAAATCTCATTTAAGATTCAAAAGAGTGAACTCGTGGCTAAATAGTTGTTATTTTGCCACGAGTTCACTCTTTTGAATCTTTTGAGCCGCTGGGGTCGATCTTTAGGTTAAGCCGTGCTTGCCTAGGTTGGTCTGTGGATGGGTGACTACCCATTACATATCGAGTTTCCTCCGTGCCCCGGAAAGCACGTTAAGCAGTTTGTCCCGGCTGTCATTTGTAGATCTTTGATAGAAGAAACATGTAATCAGTGGCCCAAAAAGTCTTTCAACCAGTCTTACCAAAGGGTATCGTATTACCTAGTACTAACTGGGTTGTGGAGATCAGATAGGCAGTCGCTCCATGTAAAATACTGGTATTCAGCTTCATCAGGTTAGACTGGAAGCCGACCCCAAGATAGTTGGGAAAAGGCTAGGCAGATGATGATTTAGAATTCAATAAATTCTTCAAAACTTCTCATTAACTGCAACAGCTGGCTTACATAAATATTTATAATGGCCAGTATCCTCCATTGAAAGACTAATTGCGCTGGTTCGTTGTGGTTCATTTGAAGCACCAATTATATTTTACAGCGGTCGGTAGTTCCGGCCAGCTGGGGCTGTGGATTGGACTGGAAATTGCTGCAGATTCACCGGATTTTATGACAATAGTACATCGTCATAAAGCTCAGTTTAATGGTATTTCTTTAAATGTGTTTTTAACTATAGATCTCAGCTCATTGGATTTTTTTGTACCCATTGCTGTCTATTTTTGTCGCATTTTTTAAAGATATTATTAGTATACGAAAAGCGTGATAAATATGATTTTTCTTGAAAAAATGCATAGGGCATGCGTCAGCAATTTTCAGGATGCTCCACGAATTCCTATTTTACCTATTCTACTACAAAATTACCGCACAGAAAAATCAGATACTGCAAACCAATCAACGGAAAACTACCGCATCTTTCAAAACATACTCAGTCATCATTACGAAACACAGGCTCATTAAAATTAAGTGTCATATCGCCACAATCATGGCTGCCGTCCCGCGGTCCCCGACAGAGGTAGACCGCGGTCTCGTTAGCGCACCCATCTCATTATTGAACTCCTCAGCTCCACTTGCTGACTGATATTTCTACTTCATTACTCGTCTTTTTGTGAGCCTCGCTTTTCTTCCGTCTCAGTATTGATTCTGAGTACTTGAATGCTGCTTTGAAAGTCTAAAAGATGGGACTGAATATGAAAATTGGATAAGATTTTATTTTTAATATCAAATGAGTGTAGTTCGTTGCTATAGCAGCCTCTTTGTGATACTCGAGTAGAATGATATCATAAGTTCCGCTTAATAAGTCCACGAAACGTTATGAAAGATACAAAATCAGTCTATCTGAACTAAATCAAGGCAAATCATCATCTGCCTAGCCTTTTCCGAACTATATTGGAGTCGGCTTCCAGTCTGAGCGGATGTAGCTGAATACCAGTATTTTACATGGAGCGACTGCCTGTCTGACCTACACAACCCAGTAGCACAACCAACCCAGCAACCTAGGCACCATAATGAACACAATTAACAATTTGCTAGCCCCTTCTGGAAAAATAGCAAGTTATTATGACGTGTAAAGCCATTTATTCTGAAAACTAATACTGTTCTGAATAAAACGACTTCAGAGTTTGCAAGTTTAGTATCTCCAATTTGCACTGCATTCTTTAAGAGGATCATTAAAGTCTTTACCGTTTCTCCTTTGACTAATTGAAACTAGCAACTTTTCCTGAAAAGTGTTGAATATTTTAAAACTTCGTAGTTTTATCTCTTAGCGAGCGCGAAGTTTCCTCTTTCCTCTCCAAGAGGTATAAAGGAAAACACTAAATTAGTTAGCTGTTTATCTTTCTACGGAGACTTTAAAGAGACGCGAAGACTAGACGAAGAAGAGCTATTTTGGTCTCCGAACAATTATAAGATTCGAATGTTTTGGCGTGAATCTAAGAAATGTTTCTTTTGGAAACTCTTCAGTTTTTGTGGGTTTCCTGTAACCAAAAACGCTGTACAACACGATTAACGACCAAGAACGTATATTCATTTATGTTAGTCTGTGGGCCAAAGTTACCTGAGATTAAATGAATGTTATGTTATGTTATGTTAATCGTGGGCAGTATCGTGTCGTAAGTCGTCGTGGGTTCGAACCTAAGCAGGCATTTTATTTTGTATAGATAATTTATTTCACCAATAACACCACTCTTAATACGTCGGAGGAAAACATGGTGTGGAAACCGTGGGAACCAGACATAACCAGAAATGAGAAGACATGTAACATCTAGCAACCTGCTCTTGGTCGGCCATGGTAAATGATAAATGATGTTTAGTTTGCAAGTAGGTTTTTAATAGTATATTTTATATGGAGGTACTAAACGAAGCCATAATATACCAGAGGTGGTTTGACTCCCGAGCGTGCGAGGGAGTCAATGAAACCGAGGGTATATTAAGTTCGCGTTTAGTCTCGAGGTGCAAACTGTACTTTTCACTTTGAGTTCGAGAAAAATAGTCAATTTAGTACAAAAACATTTATTATTCCTCCAGTCCATTGAACTTTCGTAAGTTTTTAGGTAAATGTGCCGCGATTTTGGCGGCAAAAGATTATCTAATAAGTCTTTTGCTCTTAGCTCGACGTCAAACTCTTCTCTGTCACTGGTAATTCCTAATTTATTTAAAACCGAACAAATTTACACTCGAAAAAAATTCTGAAATTTTTGCGGTCAGTTTTTTCTTTTATACCAGTCACAGATTAACAATTTAAAACGCATGGCGCCACCTTCCTTGCGGAAAAATCATGGAACTAAAACTCTCAACATTTCCGCAATGAAGATGGTCCACACTCCACAGATAATAGTAGTATATTAACTGGCTGTTTGAGTTTGTCTATGTCACATGAAGGAAATTAAAAAAACGAATTACTTTTTACTTCCTAGGGACTAAAGTGGTCGCTTTAGTTCCGCTTCGTAGGGCTATATTGGCGTACTTTTAGAGCATGAGAAGTGAAAAAACGATTTCACACGTCATTTTTTTTAAACTAGATGGTGTCGGTGTTTCGTACCTGACTACTCCGAAAAGAAACAGCCGAAACAAACCCAGAAGTCTCTTTTGAAGTCCAGACATAATCTTGCTCAATTCACATGAGGATTATGCAGATGGTCTTTTGAAGAAAAAACCACACAGATTTGAGTGGACCTGTCCAGTCAGTGCAAGCATTAGTAAGTTATTGGTAGACCATAGTCCGCTCTCTCTCACTGAGAGGACGCCTGTATCCCAGCAGTGGGAACGTTATTAAGCTGATTATGCTTGAGGGAACTACAGTCGACAGGAGAATTGATCATGGTCAACTTAAATTATTTCATCGTGTGATGATTGAAACTAAGTGTTCATGTAGTAAACTTCAGAATTAATAAATTAACTGGACAATAAGGGCAAAGTTAATAAACTTTCCTGCTTCTATTCAATCGGACGGAACTCAAATCCTACTTCCTACTTATATCCTACATAGTATAAAACAAAGTCGCTTTCTCTGTCCCTATATCCCTATGTATGCTTATATCTTTAAAACTACACAACGGTTTTTTTTAATAGATAGAGTGATTCAAGAGGAAGGTATATAATTTGCGGGCAGGCGAAGCCGCGGGCATCAGCTAGTATATTATAAATGCAAAAGTTTGTGAGTATGGATGTTTGTTACTCTTTCACGCAAAAACTACTGAACGGATTTGGATGAAATTTAGCACACAGGTAGATTATAACTTGGATTAAAACATAGGATACTTTTTATCCCGGGAGTAAGATCCCATGGGACAATTATTAAACATCACGCGGGCGAAGCCGCTGACAGAAGCTAGTGAAAGAATATGTAAAATAATTACTCAACTCGTTATAAAATCTTGTGACCATTGCCATAGTTAAGTATCTAAAAACAAGTAAATATTTGCTGAAATTCAATAATTTTAGAGGCTGAAAATATACACAGTCCTTGCTAAAAATAGCTTCATTAATTTAAATTTCAGTACTCAAACGTAAGCACCTAAAAATTCTTACAAACTAATGACCATACCTTCGACTCCAATATTTGAGGACACGGCACTCTTGATTGTATTCCAAGTGGAGGCTTCTAATCCAATATTCGGGATTTTATGTAAATATTTACATAAAGCCTTTTGGAACACTTCAACTGAGTCTTTGTACATAAGTGACATGAAAAGTAAAAAAAGGGCTGACTTTTCAGCATGAGGCCGAAATACCGATTATGAAGTTCGGGCAGGTTTCAATAGCTTTTATTCATAAACAATGGCATGCTATTTATGTCCACTTATCGTAACATTAAAAACCTTTTGCACTATCTACTTAAGTACCCGATAAAAATAAACAGATAATAATGGGAACCGTAACTTGTTATTATTACCTGAAAATTGCGTTATGATCACACAATACCTGAAACTGTGACGTCCGAGCGCTTCATGTAAATATTTAAGTAATCGGTGTAGTAGTTTATACTACCGAAAAACAATACTTACTTACCTACACGAAAAATATTCATCAATCGAAAATATAACCCGCGTAATTTGGGAGCCAACCAACCTATTGCTATTAGGGCACAAAACTTAGATTCGGGGTTGCTACTGAGAAATTCCTGATCTAAAAATCTAATCACACTTTGGCCGACCTGGGAATCAAACCCAAGAACTCATACACAGCTTGCAAACCACTTGATCAACTAAGCAGTCATGCCATGCCAGGGACTCAAACAAGAAATGTGGGTGTACATGTACAGTCGTGGTCTTTTCCGCCTGATCAGATTTTTTTTTCGCTTAAATCATGCGGAGGCGCCGAGCCACGCCCCTTAAAGTTTAGGCCGGTCAATTTGGCGCGAAAAATAACAATAACTCTCGTTTGGTGTGCGTCGTCAGTGCGCTCGGCCGATCGGTATTGTCTTTCATTCGTTATTTCTATACAAAGTCAACGGGGCGGGGCTAGAGAGCGTTTCTATGTTGCGAGCAAAAATTACAAGCAAGCAAAAATTAGCTTAGTGGTGATCAGGCGGGAGTGTCCTCGATAGTACCTACTCTAAGTACACCTCTACCTATCCCTGCGTCGATAACAGGTGTGATGATATGTTGATAACAAATAGAACCGTTGGGGTATTGAAAAATGTTAAAGCTTCACATAACACAAAAGTATACAAAATTTCAGACATTACTGCTGAAAATATAGGTATAACAGAATAACCTTTTACTAACAACGTTGATCCTATTTTAGGGTCACAAATCAAATCAAATCAAATCGTTTATTTGTCAGAACATGGTCGGTATGTAATAACACAACACAACACAAATTAGTGGAAATGTCAATATCAGTGTTTTAAACAACCTGATATACAGGTTGTAAACAGACCTTTCACGAAGCCGCATTCTATACATCAAACTAAAACTCTACGCAAAAATTATTGCTGGGAAACGACTTTTTTTTGGGGTAAAAAATCACGTTTTACGGTAAAACTCAATGTAACGCACTCAAAACATTGTGCTGATGAACGCATTTAATAGTAAACCAGATAAGGAGATATTTAAAGTAAAGCTATGACCTTAAAAACTATTATTTGAAAAAAAAAAACTTGTAAAAATGTTGGAACTTTAACCTCCAAGATATCTCCGTAATTAGTAGGTTCCCAGATAATTATGGGCCAGATCAAAGTGATCGCAATGACGAGAAGAACAAGTGCCTTTCGGCTTCGTTAAGGGTCTATTAACACCCTTTATGCAAGATATTCGGCTGACAGACTATTTGGGCTTTTGGCTATCTTCATCTACTCTTCTATTACTAACAGGATAACAATGACGGCGTGATGGCGACGAAGGCTCTTTGGGTTCTCGAATATAATATACTTATCGTAGGTACTTTTCCATCAATAACAATAATACATTTACCGCTAAACATTACTTAGATACGACTCTATATTGGCACACTTTTGGCATGTCATGAATATATGATAAACAATTTTCTAAACAAAATTATCGCGTCAAGAGTTTCGATCCACCATCATTATAAGCTATTAAGGTTAACCACATTAAAAAGCAGACCTTATAAAAATTGAAAACCGTCTACGAAGTTTACCTTAATCGCTTTTCCAATAACATTACCCCGTTAATAGCATACATAACATGCTTACACGGTCATACTTCACGACTTGACAGTTCAGGACGAAGAAATATAGCCCGCGTTGCTGCATTATATTTATGAGGAGACTAGCTTTTTCCCGTGACTTTGACTGTTTAGAGGACGCGAATTATGATAAAGGAACGTACGTTCAGTGGTATCTAAGTTAACTTCCGGGTCGAAAGTCGGTGAGGTGAAACCTTTTTATTTTATGTCATTTATTTATTCAGCACTGCCCTACGAACGATGAAAAAAATCATCATGATGAAACTGGCATTTCCCAGGATCGAAATTCGAAGATCATCTACCAACCCACACTCCCAACCCACACACAGCCCGAGAAGTGGATTACAGCCCCTTCAATCTCACTGAGAGGAGGCCTGTGTCCCAGCACTGGGAATTTTACAGGCTGATAATACTTCTATCAGAATAAAGAGTAGCCAAAGTCTTTGGCTTAGAGGCCTACTAAATGAGACATCAGCTAAGATTGTGTGGGCATGTCTCCAGAATGCACGAAGATAGACTGGCGAAGCGCATCTTCTATTCTGAACGTCGGGATGGAAAACGGACACGTGGTGGTTTTTACGTTTCCAAGGATGTTCAGAATAGACACTTCAAAAGATGCGAAATTGACCTGTTAGTATGGGAAAAGCAGGTACGAAATCGGGCCGAGTGGAGACTTCTTGTGCATCGGCAGGTCGGCAGGCATTTGAAGAGAGAAGTTAGATTTAAAACATAATGACCCTAAAGCTAGACCCCCTACAGTTTATATCCTATAATGTTGTCAACGATGTTTTAACCTACTGTCCACGAAGTAGGCACAATAGTTAAACAATGGCGTCTCGACAAAATTGGTCATTTGACAGATCATGATTTATCATGTCTGCTTTGTGCTTAGAGTTTTTCGGCCAAAGTTTGAGATGCTAGTCACATGAGAGCACATGAAAGAGCAGCACACCAAAACTCTTGACAACCACCCTTATGGGAAATCTTCAAATGACTCCTCCCGCTCTGGGCGGAGCAGGAGGGAGTGTCAGACTTTTACTGACTAAAACCCATCCATGTTCCTTCATCGCCCTTTGTGTTCCGGGGCCACGGTATCTCTTTCGAATAGTCCCACAGCCCCGGAAAAGTCCCGCAGCCCCGGAGAAAACCTTCGAATGCAGACTGTGGCAGAAATCAGCTAAAATCATCATCATCCTATGTCTATTCTTGTACGAAGTTTAATCCAAATCCGTCCGTCTGTTTAAGAGCGAAGAGATAACATACAGACTGACAGCCAGACAAACCTACTTTCGTATTTATAATACTACTAGTTAAGTATGGGCCAGGCATGTAGACCAAGTGGGTCAACTTGCTGTGCGGTTTTTTGGTACTTCATTGCAGCGAAGCACGGTCGGAAATGGAGATAAGTGCTTTTGTTGAGTTTTGGTTTGTTTGTTACTGTTTTTGCTTTTTCTGAGTGGAGATGGTTGGTTGAAATGGCAACAGTATTGTGAAAAATAATTTTACATGCTTCATTTTTTGCAGGAAAAATATAATAAGATGTTTAAAGAAATGGTAGCGTTTAAATCGCTATTGCTACAATAATGACTTAAATAATACTAACATAAGCTTATCGATAGCTTAAATCCTATTTTTTTTGGTTTTTTGGTTCCGTTTGTACATTGTACTCATAATTCTCACTGGTAAACCATTTTATGCTTTACCTTATTAGGAAATACATAGCATCTAGCATCGTTTGAAAGACGCGCGTGACGCGTGACATCTCGCGGTGCCGCGAAACTGCGCTGCCGACCGCTGTAATTTCGGTGTGAACTTACCCTTAGCCAAAAATGAACCAGTTTAGTGTTGGTTAAAAATATAGATTAAATAACTGGCGAAATGCGGCGGTTCTGTGAGTGGCTCTTACACCACTGCCCGCCCCTTTGGGGATTAGACGTGATGTTATATTTTGATTTAAAAACCCAACATCACGCTTTAATTGACATGATAATTTCCACCATGTTATGACAAAAGCTTCAAGCAAAATCAATACCTGTTGCATTAGTATTGCTAACCACGCGGAGCAGTCACGACAGTGCATAATGAGCGACACGTTATGATTACCATAGGAATCAATTTCCCTTGTTTGAATAATCACAGGAAGCTTCTGTCATAATGCCAGACAAATGAAGCTTTTGATTTCGTAAATAATTTCATTCATTTGTCAAGCTTTGTGACGTCAGGAGAAATGAGAGCGAGGAGGGATAGGAATTCCCAATGAAATTTTATTTAAAGAAGTCTCTACTTAGATTTTATTTCTGATAACTTACTATTATTATAAATGCGAAAGTTTAGATGGATGGATGTCTGTTACTCAATCACGCCAGAACGGCAAAACAGATCTGGATGAAATTTACAGAGATAGATTATAGTCTGAAAAAGCGCATAGACTAATTTTTTTCATTCACATCATATTTCCACACGAACTAGGATTCACAGAAGCTTTTCGGTAGCTTATGTCAATTCAATACATTTCTCACCTTCCATCCTCGGAGTTTATCCTTTAGTAAGTAAAAAAAGCGGCCAAGTGCGATTCGGACTCGCCCATAAAGGGTTCCGAAGCAGCAAGTAACATTATATAAAAGTTCTTGTAGTTCGTTGTAACTTTGATCGATGTGATGTGATATGATTGATAAGTAAAATGAAAGGTAAATTGCGGTTTACGATTTATGACGTATTAAAAAAAACTACTTACTAGATCTCGTTCAAATCAATTTTCGGTAGACGTTAACATGGTAATGTACATCATATATTTTTTATTAGTTTTATCATTCATTTTAGAAGTTACAGGGACACACACACATTTTACCACTCTGAAAGTGTACGCGCAAACTATTCAGTTTAGCAAAAAATAATTTTAGAAACCTCAATATCATTTTTGAAGACCTATCCATAGATACCCCACACGTATGGGTTTGATGAAAAAAATGTTGAGTTTCAGTTCTAAGTATGGGGAACCCCCAAAATTTATTGTTCTTTTTTTCTATTTTTGTGTAAAAATGCGGTTCACAAAATACATCTATTTACTAAGTTTCAACAGCATAGTTCTTATAGTTTCGGATAAAAAAGGCTGTGATATACGGACGGACAGACAGACATGACGAATCTATAAGGGTTCCGTTTTTTGCCATTTCGCTACGGAACCCTAAAAAAGTAAGTTGTATTTATTAGATCGATTTCCCAATAGCACCAACTACAGGCAGACAATCAGATGCTATCCTGTGACTCATAAAATCACAACAGAAGCAACAAGCTTATATTTTGAGTCCCTAAGCGTGTTGTTTCTTATGACTCAATGAATGCGTTTACTAGTAAGGAGTAAGAATGTCATATTAAGGGAGGTCCAGTGCCAAGAAATCTTTGCTATGAATAACGCTTGATTTCATTACGAGGAATAGACATAAGTAGCATTAATATACCTCAAACCGATTTATGACGCTTCACTTTTAGTTCATGTTTGCTCTTCACTTTAATTCACACGAAGTGAATCATCTAAATAAAAAAATAATTAAAAGTGAAAGTGAATTCATCGGACTCAAAGATGTTGAATTTCATCATCTTTCATTCGTTTCCAGAATCGAAAATTTAAATGAAAGCAGCAGATGACTGATGTTCATTCCTATAATTTTTTATCTTTTAAGGCGACTACAGGAGCTAAATTAGCAACTCTATTTGTGGTGGTTCAAACTTTGTTTGAATACTGTTAGAATAAAGTTCTAATCAGCTTGCACTACACAGTGGTTGTTACGTCAGTCACTGCGGGCCGAATAGTGCGAAATAAGTGTTTTTTTGCGATTTACAAAAAATCTATTGATTGGACTAAAACAAAATACTATCATGCTAACATGTTGCTTGTAGAATTATTTGCCAAAAAATCAGAATGATCGCATGTATTTTAGTATGGTTTTACTCGTTAAAAGAAATTTTTAGAGAAAAAATCGTGTTTTTTTTCCATCGAGTCAAATTAGTTATATTACGTTTTCAAAACACTACCATACTAGCATATATCCTGAAGAATTTCATATATTTTTCTGGTTTTGTTTATTGCAGTGAATGATATGCTTTATTGCATTATAAAACTCGCAAAATTAGCTCCTGTAGTCCCCTTAAGCGTCTGATATCGGCACTTTAGATGCAATTTCATTGAACTTATTGGATTATTCCCACGGGACAGACATCAATTGAGTACTCAGTTAGATGATATTGCATTTTCCTGGCTCTTAAAAATGTATTTGAAAGCAAATCAATTCACTGTCAGTACTGTACATTCTGTACATGAAAAAACTCACAACGAGTAACGTCCCGTAAATTCGAAATCCCTGTTAAAGTGCAACAAAGAAATGCGATGTGCTATAAATAGTAGGAATAAAGGTAGCTTTAAAAAGGTCCGTAGTACGGAACCGGCGCGCTTGCGTATATGACCAGGGATATGCAGTCATCTGCCAAAGCCTTTTCCCAAGTATGTTGAGGTCGGCCTCCAGTTTAACAGGATGCACAAAAAGTGTTGCATAAAAATCGAACGAGAAATTTTGACAGTTTGGATTACTTGATGCACTGACTGTATGTACCTAAGTCTAGCAAAGGACTACGAGGCTAGAGTTGATTGAAGCGAGCCATATGGCCTCCGACTGAAAATGTACGGAATTTCCCTTCCAAGAATACTACAGTTGTGGCTTTAATCGGATAATTGGGGCTTAAGCCCTAGATCTGCGGTTTTAAGGTGGATGCTCCACGGTAGCCCGCGAAATTCAAATTTTCTTACGTTTTTTGCAATTTGCAGGCCAGTGTCAGGTTGTGTGTTGAATCATTAAAATAATCAATACAACCCTCTAAGTTCATGTAACTGTCAATAATGACTATTTCATGAAAAAGTCATTCTTGACAGTTACATGAACTGAATATGAATGTTTGATGATTTTAATGATTATAATTCTGTAACTACATATGTCTTACAACCGCGAATCATATTTTAATCAACATACAACTTGACACTGACCTGCGAATTGCAAAAAACGTAAGAAAATTTAAATTTCGCGGGCTACCGTGGAGCTTCCACCTTAAGCACAAATATAACTTCAATTGGGAAATTGTGGCATGAACTTAGTGCTTTGTGAGTTTGTCCTCGTGGCCAAAAACCAAATTACAACTTGTAGCGATTCATGATTCCTAGAAACTCTTATACGTCCGAATCACAACAATTATCAACAGAGGACATATTGTTCTTTTTTCAAAACTATGTCCGTCTGTTATCATTTCACATCTTAACAGCTAAATGGATTTCAAAGCAAGGCCGCCGTAGATCACGACTTCGATTACGACACAAAATACTTTTTTATCCTAGGAGAAGATTCTCGTGGAATAATGTCCAACATGGAAGTTGGTGAAACGGGCGGCGGGCAAAAAGAGGTCGCAAATAACGACTAATGGTTATTTACTACACTAGGTATCGACTCCATGAATCTAGCATTTCGAAATTAGACTAAGTAAGATTTCTGCTCAACCCAACCACAGTAAAATAAACACGTTCAGTAGCGCAACTCCACGCACCGTCTCGACTAATAAACATAACTCACGCTAGAACACAGCGGTATAATTTATCCAATTATTCAGACAGTTTGTTCTGCAAAGGACTAACGAAGCCAAAGATTTGATTCTATTATGTAAATGTGGCTTGTACTGTGCTCAGTCAGAGCAGTGGTGGCGATGTGTTAACACTACGTCTTTGGTCGTTCTGAGTTCGAACCCAAGCATGAATTTCAACATCATCATTGAAAGCATAGCCCTTTTGACGGGGTCGACTTCCTGTCTTACCGGATGCGGCTGAATACCAATACTTTACAGGCAGGCTTTACTTTATTTTGTGTACATTATTTTATCATCACTGCTCACAAATACGGCGAAAGACATGCATTTCTGCATGCTGTGGTCTCCTGTAACTGAAGGAGTACTCATACGTGTTACTTTTGTCGTCTATTATTAATTTCGCATAATCTGTGTACATACTTGTTGGAGATCTTAAATAAATAAAGAAAACATCGAGAGGAAACTGGCATGTGCCCCGAAAATGTGACACCCGCACTGGGTTCTGGGTGGTGAATTACGGATGCTTGTGAATGTGACGACCCGAACAGGCGCAGCGGTTGTGAGGCTGCCTTATGTTCTTAGGGTCCCGGGTTCGAATCCGGTAGGAGCAAATGTTTGTGTAATGAGTATGGACATTAGTATCCGAGTCATGGATGTTTATTTGTATCATAAGTATGTATTTACAAACACCTATGTAGTATATCAACTATATCAGGTGTCCACGACACAAGCCTCGTTGCTAAGTGTGGCACTAGATGGCGCTGTGTGTAATGTCCAGCGACATTTATTATTATTTATTAATAAGCGGCCCTGTGTCTCAGCAGTGGGAACATTAAAGACTGGTTATGCCATGCAAACGTAGTTTGTTCACAGTATGTGCGTGCGCATTGACGTCATGACGACCCTAATTGATGGAGATTTCCACTTTTTTGCTCACCTTCGAGGTGAAGATCAGCGATGTGACGTATTAAGGAAGATTATGAAATGTGTGATGTGGGTTTTTCCTACTGCGTTTAGTTATTAATTATGTCCTGTTGTTATTGCACATTTCATCGAAATTCATTTTACGTCCTTAATTTTTTTTATTGTGGTTTGCGTTTGTATATTGAGTAAATTAACTTGGTGACGGCATATTATTTCTGCTGTCTAAATTATTTCTCAGTACTTGTTTTAACATTTTCCTATAGAGTCTCTAATGTGGGAAATGTACAGGAAAATTATATAATATAATAATAAGTAAATTAAAAATGGTGACGGCTTAATATTATTCTTGCCATCTAAATTATTTCGAAGTACTTATTTGTTTTCCTATAATTTCTTCATAAGGGAAATGTATAGGAAAATAACACTATTCAATAAAGAGGTAGGCAGTATTATTATTTTTAACTTATCTAAATTGCTTCATAAAATGGTCGGCACATAATGAAGTGATGGATTAAAAAAAAAAGTATCTTTTTAGTATATCAAATATCTGGTGTCTACGACACAAGCCTCGTTGCTTAGTGTGGCACTAGATGGCGCTGTGTGTAATGTCCAGTGATATTTTTTTATAGACTGCCTATCTAACCAACACATCCCAGTTAGTTCGGGGTAAGACGATACCCCTTGGTAAGGCTGTGTTAATCTAGGTTACCAATTATCGGTGTGCCAAATGTGTACTAAATTTGTTCCAGTAGTTTTTGCGTGAAAGAGTTTTAGGGGTATGAAGAACAGAGTGTAAATCTCTTCATACCCCGTGAAAAAGGGAGGATCCTCCGACCAGACGGGTGTTATGTCTACTGCCCGACAGTTGTTGTCGGGTTCTCGTACACAGTCTTCAAGTCGCGGATAATCATGCTTGTGCGATGTAGGAATTCTGTCGTGTTTCGCTGTTAGTTCATCATCTTTGTCATAGATGGCGCTGTAGTACTTTTTGTTCTATGTAGCTGCAGTACTTTTTGTACTGCCGCTACAGAGTAACAATCCATCCATCTTCACAAACTTTCGCATTTATAATAATACTAAGAATGATACAGGTCCTCTAGCTTTTTGGATAGTCGTGTGTTGTAGTATGACGCATAAGTCTGGAATTTCAGCATATTCCTTGTAAGAGGGCGAGTATTAAGATGTATGCCTCAGTTGGAGGACGTATTTATTTCATGCTCTTGTTACTTTTATGGGTTTACCATAAAATTATAAATGGGCAATAGGGTATTTTACTCTATATAAGAAAAAATCTAAAATAGTATTATTGAGATAGCTTAGGCAAAAAGCAGTCGGAAAACGTTAGTCTTAGTTCATAAAATAGCAAACTAAGTTTTAAAATTCACTTCAAAGGTTTCAGCTTTTTTAATCTGTTTCATAACACCATTATAGTAGTCACCATGTTATAACGTCATAAGGCTATGTAAACATAGAAGTGTCAACTGTCAACTTCAAATATCACTGCATTTGTTTACATAGCCAACTGACGTCATGACCACAGCAATATGGCGTCCACTGCGTCCAGTGTTTTCGTCAAATTACGCGCGAAACTTGAAAATGCTAAATTTTAATGCATTTTTATGCCACTTAACGATTGAATAAAGTTTTGGTGAAGTTTTTAGTGGTTCATTAGCTATTGAAACACTTTTCAAAAATGGGTGTAATACCCTCTTTGTCATGCGACTTTTTACCATGTGCAATTCTCCGTTAACTGCCAAGCAGAACACCTGTCCTACCACTAAAACGATAAGGACTAGGTATGGTTTATAAAAATCTGTTTACTTTACCTTTGGAACTTCGGGAAAGATATGAAGATCAATGAAAGATTTAACTGTATACATTGAAATTGTTCAAAGAAATCGTGAAGTATTGACTACAGGTAAGTACTTGTATTCAATAACTATTTACTCAGGTACCCTAGCTCGAAGAGTGATGTGTCTACAATGTTCGGTTATTTACAATGGGAACACATTTGTACAGGGCTGGTCTTATCTCATTTGCTATCATGGTGCCCTTCTTGCCGCCGCATTCTGAATTGTCTACTAGTTTATCCTAAGCATTACTTGAAAATTTAAGTCCAGCAGACATCTTAAGTCGTTGCCACTGCAACGACTTCCAATAAAATAACCTCTAATTTCAAACGCCAGGTGGATGCATTTTTGAATTTTCCATCATTGTTATCCTTGATAGAATTTAGCTTTAGAGTCCTCCCATATTTGCAGACGGACGGATAAGATAGGAAATAGGTACAATAAAATTGAAGAACTAGAATAGTACATTTTAATACAAGTGGAGAAAGTTTGTTATTGCACCCGAGGCGGAATTAACTCCCGAGCCGTTGGCGAGGGTGTTTTTGAGCCGAGAACTGCAATAACAAATGTCCACGTCTATCAAACGACGTTTTTCAATACACTTTTGAAGAAATAAAATAAAAGAACGAAAAATATTTTTTTATGAATTATTATAAAACTATGATTTTCTTTTCTTTTTTTCCGCACTTTGCTTTCGCCAGGTTGAAGGAGAAGCAAAGGTATGAAGCCGTTAAACAGCCTTATATATATATATATATATATATATATTGTATTTTTGAATTTAGAACACAAGTAAATGTTAATTTGATTAAAAAAATGAATATTAGTTTTAAATAATCATGTTTATCTATGATATTCTATTTATAAACACAATTTGAATATTCAAAAAATATTTACGCCGTAAAGACGCATTATTACTTGCTGAAATAAAAAAAAAACATGAACCTCCGACTATAGGCATTGAACCAATTTGGACTAAGTATAGGTATAGTTATCTGTGGCAATTTTCATTCCCGCACACGTGTTGGAAAATGAAAAAAATCGCACGTGTGTGAAATATATTGCATGTTGATCCTAATCATAGTGCGTTATGAACCAGTTTTCGAGGAAGTGTATTGAAAATCAAATTTCTCGCCACGCTTCGCGTGAACAGAGAGCTGGCTATGGCCAAAGATTAATTAGTAAATAAAAAAAAAATAGTATTAATTTCATGATAAATAAAGCACATATAATATATTACAATAATTACAAAAACTACTGTTGTCCATTGTAAGGTGCTAGCTAATCCGCGTCGCCATTACATGCCAGACACACCTTCAACCCAAACATTAGACTTACTAGAATGTCTAACTATCGTCTAAGGATACGTTGGTTAGGTTCCATTATCATTAAGTAGTCTAGGGACTATTTACGCATGGTTGGTGATATGTGTACTCAGACCATAGCTTTTAACAAGTATTTAGGTATTACTGAGTTCACTGAGGGTCGAACACTATTCAACCTTATTACCTACTCAGGGCATTTAAGGGGGAAATAAATAAATATCACTGGACATTGAGAAAAAAAAAAAAAGAGTCTAGCTCATCCCGCCATCTCCTTCTGGGCCTGCCGCGTTGTCGTTTCCTGCTGCTTGGTATCCACTCAGTGGTAATTATTGCCCATTGCTCCTCCGACATGCGGCTGACGTGGCCAGCCCAGTTCCACTTCAACCTAGCAACTGTAAGTGGAAGGAGGGAAGGGAGGCCTTTGCCCTGCAGTGGGACAACATAGGCTTATAATATAATGATATAATAATATTACACACAGCGCCATCTAGTGCCACACTAAGCAACGAGGCTTGTGTCGTGGACACCAGATAGTTGATATACTACATAGATACTTTTTGTTTGTTAATTCATACTTATTATAAATATAAACAACTCGGAAAATTTAAAAAAAATTAAGTAATGTCATGATGCTCATCACACAAACATTTGCTCCTACCGGGATTCGAAACCGGGACCCTAAGAATGTAAGGATACGTGGTAGACCAGTCAGTGTTCTCGCTATTACATTAGTTAAGTGTAGGTGTCTCGCCAGTCTACTTAGTTTTATTAATACATTGTTGCTTAATAAATAAAGGAATACAGACTAAACAAATGGAGTAGCAGGCTAAAATTGAAGCTAATGTTTGTTTTCTGAGAATTGAGTGAAGTTGAGAGGTGCCTTGAAGAAATAACTGAGCACGAAATGATTTTATTTAGTCTTATTTCTTGTGACCCACCCCTAATATGCAGAGAAACCTTTCGAGGGGAGAAGGGGAGCTCGTGGCTAAATAATAATAGCTGCACAGGTCGATTTTCAAGGTTAAGCCGCGCTTGCCTAGGTTGATCTGTGGATGGGTGACCATCATAACGTACTGGCTTTCCTCGAAAAAACACGTTAGGCTGTTGGTCACGGCTGTCACTTGTAGATCTTTGACAGTCGTTACAGGTAGTCAGTGGCCTGAAAGTCTGATATCCATTCTTTCCAAGGGGTATCGTATTACCCAGTAGTAACAGAGTTGTGAAGGTCGGACAGGCAGTCGCTCCATGTAAAATACAGGTATTCAGCTACATCAGGTTAGACTGGAAGCCGACCCCAACGTAGTTAGGAAAAGGCTAGGCAGATGATGATGGTGCAGAGAAATGTTCCGAAAATCTCTAAATGAAAATGTAAAATGCAATTTTAGAAGATTTAAGTGCTCAAACAAACAGACACGAAATGCGCCTTTGTTTAATAATAAAGTTTTGATTTAGATAAAGTACCTACGAGTTACGATCTACAGAGTTATTTGTAAAACACCGACAACCTCTCAGAGGGTTAATTCACGTAATTTTATGACGCGCCAATGAAGTTGTAGTGCAGTTGCAGTTAAGTTCAAGTTCGAGTGTTAGGCGGTATTCTTTTAATCTTTGAACTGCGCGTGAACTGCACGTCAACTGTACGACAACCAAACTACCCAACTTACTTATGATGTGGCCATATGAGAAAAAATATTACTCACTAAATAATCGAATAGAATCGATTACATTTCATTACATTACATTACGTTATTAAAATAATACCCCAGTACAGGTTTTAGTGCTTTTTCTTACTTAGTAGAATACCGATCATGTTGCGTTCCGAAGCACGCACCAAAGACGCGCAACAGTAGAATGCCGTTATTGCGCTCGCGTGACGCGAACTTGACGCGAGCGTGTCTGACAGCGGTAGAGAATACGAAAAGCGTTGTTTTGATCGAAACTCAACTGCAACTGCACTGCAACAGCACTTCTTTAGTTACGTGAATTGAGGCCCAGGACTGTGTTACTAACATCATAATCAACAACTTTTGTTCTATGACTTTTAAAAATTCATCATATTTTATTTAGTTCATCAAATTTAGTAATTGGGGTATCTGAGGGTGTGCGTTAATTACGTTACACGTTGAAGATACGAGTTAAAATGGAACAAGATAGAAAATCAGTTCAATGGGTACTGTTTTTCTGACAGAATAGGCCTCTTGTAGTAGGTCTAAAATTAGCCGCCCAATCAATCGTGACCCCCTTCTCAATGCATGGGTGGTCACTGGAAAACGCTGAGATTATAATGAGGTATTATAGACACAAGAAACTCGGGTTTTGATATTATTCAAGTCTTTTATTATTTAAAGTGCTATACTAGTGTTAGAGTAGATACAGGGGTTTCTTGTAAGCGGAACCTAAATGACAACAATCAAAAATAGTTGACTCCCATGCGCATGCGACCGTAGCTTGAACAGACCAGACTTTTAAAGCTAGATAAGGGGCTTTTTCGCGAGCAGCGGTGGCCCAGTGGTGGCGGCCCCGACTTGCAAGCAGTAAGTCGTTGGTTCGAACCTAGGCAAGCGCTTTACCTACTTTGTGTAATTTATTTCATCACCACTGCTCTCAAAACTGTGAAGGAAAACATTCTCATTCGAATTACTTAACCATCAACATTGGTTTAAAACTTTTTGGAGAAATTTGACAGTTTGTGGTAACTTGATAATTATGTTGGCGACTGTACCAACCGATAAAGGTTAGAATACTACATTTTCCAGCAGCTACAATAAATAGAAATAAAACAAGTCCGATACGCCATACCATCACGTAGTTTTTGATGACGTCTTAATATAATATTCATAAACATCCTTATCGGCAAAGGAAAGTTTAATCAGCTAGAACAACGCTAGCATGACGGCTGCAAAACTTATTAATAGTGACCAGTGGGCTAGTACAATCAACAGAATCATTTTGTACCGGAACCCTCAACATATTGTGCTTGTGCGTCGGAAATAGGGCCACAAAAATTTCGAAATTGAAAAATAACCGCCTATAAAAAGAAAAACAGTCAAAAAAAAGGAAAAAGTCCTGAAGCATTTCCAAAAATATTCCTGGTCCAGACACCATTTTTGATCATGATGTTTTAGTAGTTACTCAGTATATTTTCAAAGCACAAGTAGAAATGACAAATGACAAGGCCGGATCAAATCCGCACGAGGAGCCAGAAAACTAGACATGTCCGGCCAAATCCGTATGGATGGTAGGTACTATTAGAAAATACAGCCGTTACGAGTAGTCAGAGGCCCAAAAGTCAGACAACCAGTCTTACTAAAGCATGTTACCCGGTAGCTGGGTTGTGGAGGTCAGATAACCGCAGTTTCTTGTAAGGGCCTAAGCATACGGCGTTAATAAACGCGCAGATGACGCGCGTATACGCGCTTCAAACGAGATTTGAACGCAACCTTGTAACGTAAGCACACGGGGCGATCGTGAAACGCAAGTCTACTGCGCGTATACGCACAGATACAGCGATACAGACGCACTGTAGTCGCTCGTAGATTTCGCGTTTAGGTCAGACACTCCTCGTCAGTTGTACAATGGCGTCGGTTGAGACTTTGAGACAGCACTGTTTACGCTGGCTTTGACTCGTTGTACGGGCTTCAAACGAGTTTCGAACGTTCTTGACACGCTCGTTTGTATCGCGTTATACGCGCGTTTGAATCTATATAAAATCGGCATGCGCGTTTAAAATACGCCGTGTGCTAGGGCTCTAATTAGAGGCTTGGTATTCAGTTGCATTCAGTTAGACTGGAAGCCAACCGCAACAAAAATTGGAAAAGGCTACGCTGGTGAGTTGGACCTTTCAATCGAATAACAGTACACTTGTACTACGAAAAACACCCTTAGATTGCTGTGCAATAAAGGCACTATCGGCTTCAAATTATTATCGCAGACGTGCATGCATCCTGTCGTACCGTTCTATGGCTATAGCATGGTGTATAGTTACCATATGTCAGACCAACTGTTTTGTTCGTTCATGCAAAACGATGGGGATGTTTTCGACATGGTCTGTAATTTTGGGAATTTTTGTGTTGTTGCATTCCCACACATTTTTAAATTGAACTTATTTTTCTTTTGAACTTTTGTAAGTTTCAAAATTGCTTGAATAAAGGGTACGGGCGAAGGGGTCCGCACGGGCCGAAGCCTGCCGGGGCTTCGGGACTATTCGAAACGAAAGAGATACCGTGGCCCCGGAACACAAAGGGCGACGAAGGAACATGGATGGGTTTTAGTCAGTAAAAGTCAGACACTCCCTCCTGCTCCGCCTAGAGCGGGAGGAGTCATTTGATGATTTCCCATCCGAAAAAAAAAAAAAGGCTTCGGGGAGTGATATCCATACTAATATTATAAATACGAAAGTCACTCTGTTTATTACCTTTTCACGACTAAACGACTGATTAGATCGTAATGAAATTTGGCAAGGAGATATATTATTTCCCGGAAAAGGACATAGGCTATATTTTTTTCTCACACACATCAAAATTTTCACACGAACTAAGTCGCGGGCAACAGCTAGTTATAAATATGTCGCATCCAGGTACATAGAACCCTGGCCAGGACGGACATACATAGTTTCAAACTGTTGTGAGCGTAGAATGGGAAACGGGTAAACTAGAGATAAATAACTATAGATAGCTCCCTTAGCTTGTACCTACACAGTTTATTGTTACAGAATCAATTACCAACACTACTGTACTAACTAAATACTCTGAAATTAAAAGGAATCACAGAGCAGTTCCTAGACCAGTATGTGTCGCGACCACGCCCCAACGATCACTCACGTTCATTCCTTGGGACTGAGGTCCGTATCGGACACCGTGTTTAATTTTAAGTGCATACTCATCAGGATCCAACAAATAGATCTATTTAGAAAAGTCTTTAGGATCGTAGCCATGATATGATGAATGATGAATTTATTACAATCAGACCAATGAGATTTTACCAATAGAGACGTCATATACCTACTCATTAAAAAGAAATAAAAACATGGCGATATTCGAACACGTCGTTCGAACTGACAACACCGCACGCCATTATCTCGTGCTCTCTGTCACTCATATGCAACGCACTACTTGTCTCGTTCGTGTAGGTGTCAGAGCGGCAACAGCGCGGCAGTGATTTTTGAGTAAAATAAAATTTTATGATTTTCCATTTTAAATAGACTAAACAGTACTAACAAATGAAAAGATACGTCCTTCTTGATTTTTACAGCTGGCCCAGTATAAGTATTGCACTTTCTGAACACACAATTTGCCTTATTTGATTATTTTCGTACACCAAAGTCCCGCTTAAACGTCAGGTCGCGTCGCACAGGACGGACTGAGGTCACACAAGCTGATCAGCTTGTGTTTGCATTGCCACGCTGACGTCGGTTAAACGTTTCTACCTCAGTATTATATATAACATCATTGCACTCAGACCGTATTTATTTTTCCAAAGTAATATTTAATGACACAGTCGGGAAAGCATTCTCATCATTTACCCGCAAGGAATTAGTTCAATTTATGAGTCCACAATGATAATCTTATCGTAAAACATAAAATTAACGGAGATCCAGTGAGTTGTGTCTTCCCAAGCAAGTCATTAAAAAGTTTATGAGAAATAAAATCTATTCGACTGAAAAGATTAATTTTCTACTGAAAATTATCTAGCCGGGTTAATAAAATAAGCGAACATGATTGTGGTGTTCACTAGAAACACTAGTTAGGGTTTAGAATAAAACCACCAAATTATCAGTAGGTAGATGAACTCTTTAAGGGTACGTGTGCTCGCTGCCCGGGATAAGTGTGGACTACTCAAACGACGGAACCTTAAAGCTTACGCTACGTTTATTAGTATATCACAATGATAAATAATCATGATATTCTACAAAACGTTAATGAGGAAAATTTAGTGAGGAGAATGTTGAGTATGAATGAGTAGAGGAAGATCAAAGACGCGATGGATGGACTGTGTGAAAGATGATATGGCTAGAAAGGAGGTGACTGCTGAGATGACGAGGAATAGAGAAGTATGGAAGAAGAAGACATGCTGCGCCGACCACAAATAAATTGGGATAAGGGCAGGCAACGATAAATTCGTAGAAATCATAGCATGATAGAGTGTAGGACTGTCAGATCGTTATACGTAAAAATTGTAACCAATGGCCTTTCAAATATTATTGTAGTTTATATTGGAGACAATTTTTTTTTGTTTGGAGGTAGGGCCACTCAACTAAATTGTAGCGATAATAAGAATAAGTAATATGAATAATAAATGCAAAGTCCAAGTGTGCCTAAAAAAAATTGTATCCTTTGTAGGTGGATAATATTTTTAAAGATGTATTTCCCGCCTTAAGAGGGTAAGACAGCTAGTCAAATATAAAAATGAATTTTAAGGATATAAATAGTTCGTAAAATTAAGTTTATTCTAAGTTCATTTAGCACTTCAGTGAATATCTTTGTTTTCCAGGTGTTTTCTGTTTTTAATATCTTCGGTTACAATAACTTGTTCATGTAACGATAACTTCTTAGTGCTTCAGCGCCATTTTGTAAAATAATCTAAAGTTCGTCTTGTAGTTTGTAGCGTTATTATTTACTGATATAGTTGTTTCTCGGGTAAATATAATATGGTAAATGGAAAATACAGAATGAGGTAGTTGCCTTAGTTTAAATTGGTTTCTGTTTTGTGCAAAAAACCAACAACAATATTAAATATTACGACTTGTTCTCGGGTCAAATAACTGGTACTTAAGAACCCCATGTGTATGTGTACTTAATATAATGTTCTTGAAAAATTACTTTTAATATTTGTGAAAAAGCCGAAATGGTGATAGGATCAAATGGTTTAAGGCTAAGGTACATTTACGTACCCTTTTTTTTCGGATGGGTAACCATCAAATGACTCCTCCCGCTCTGGGCGGAGCGGGAGGGAGGGTCTGACTTTTTCTGACTAAAACCCATCCATGTTCCTTCATCGCCCTTTGTGTTCCGGGGCCGCGGTATCTCTTTTGAACAGTCCTGCAGCCCCGGCAGGCATCGGCCCTTGCGGACCCCTTCTTTTTGCTGACATCTCTCTGAGGTGCGCGTGGAACACGAACGCGCCGTCGTCACGGCCACATTTACGGACCCTGAATCAAAAACCTACCAGCGTGCTAACTACCCGGGCATTACATTGTTTAGAAAAATTACTGCCAACTGTTTTATTTATTTCTTTCTTAAAAATCTGATGCGCCATTTCCTTCAGAAATTAGGGCCCCATCCACGTGCTTTAAGAGCACAATACCCCACACATATACTAACATACCCATTACTTTTATATAAGGCAACACATATCAATTAACCGGACGTTTATTGATTTTATTGCTAGATAAACAAACTAATTGCTTGCTGGTCAGCGACAGCCATATATGGCTGAAAAGAAGTAAACAAGCGAGAAAATAAGATTGCATTTGATAAACTCTTTTATTCTCAAGAAAGTGTAAGCGCGATTGCCGAGTATGGTGGTCCTGGGTTCGATTCCCGGGTTGGGCAAAGTGTTATTGGGTTTTCCCATCAGGAGTTTCGCAGCAGGAACCACTGAGTCTGGTTTTGTACCCGGTTGATGGCTAAAGACTCACCGCCTATTAAATGGGACTGAAACACAACTGACAAAATGTGGGTGTACTTGTTAGGTACACCTCTGTCTACCCTTCGGGAATTACAGGCGTAATTATGTTATGTATGTGATCTGTGTTGTTGGCTTAATGGCAACAGTGACTACTAAACGTGGAGTCTAAGGTTACCAACTGCAATAGGGTTGTTTTGTATTGGCATTTTTTTTGCATTATGTTATGAGAACTCATTTATGTTTCCAATAACAATATCAACTGGTTGTTTCTTCACTGATATTGTTTAATAACATGCAAGTTACCTGGGTACCTGCTACTAATAATGAATGCAGTTCTTCCGCATGGTTGGGTGATTCGAAAACACAGATATGATGCTAATTGGTGGTCTGATACGAAGCTAAATTAAATGTAACTTTCCGCCTGTATTTCCTAAACGGGTAGACAGAGGAGGTACCTACAGGCAGACGCATTACTTTGTGAAATTTATTTCATCACCACTGCTCTCAAAATGGTGAATGAAAACATTGCGAGGAAACCGGCATGGCCTAGAGCCAAAAATGGATGACACTGTGACATCAACCAACCCGCACTGGGCAAACATAGTAGATTACAGTCCACTCCCTTTCATAAAAAGGAGCCGTGTGTCCCACTATGTCCCAGCAGTGGGAATAGCATACGCTGCTATGCTTATGTAGATGACCAAAGATAGGTCCTTCTACTGTTGAGGTGTGAGTGTAGGAGGTTACTGTAGATATCTGTCTACGACTTCCGATTATAAAAGCGTGATGGTATGTTACTCTTAACAGCATAATGTACCGAGTAACGGAATCCGGAAACGTCAGCTAGCAGCTTCCGTTTTATATAAAAAAATCTTGATAAGAAGTTAACAAACAATACAACTTTGCATTTTAATTGCATAAAGCATGTACACCGACTATTATCTTATTATACTGCGCCATTATTAATCCATTGTCATTATGTCTTCAATTTGTTCACTTATGAATCTTATAATTACTTACTTTGAACATTTTGAGGTCGTATAAAATGATCAGATACCTCCGTTATCTCATGCGAGATTTTAGTATTCATTTGTTTTAATTATTTGACATTTACAAGAGATTTATAGGCAAGATAAAATATTATACACCATCATTGCGAAACAACTTAAGTATCTACACATCTTAAAAACCAGTTTCAATTCAGCCATCCGAAGTCACGTCTTTTTTTTTTTTAAATCGTCTCAATTCAAAATTATTTTGGTTTCGAAACCAGCAACACCGTTCTAATCATCATTATCATCATTCTCCTGCCCTTATACCAATTTGTTTGGGGTTCCCGCAGCATGTCTTCTTCTTCCATACTTCTCTATTTCTCGTCCTCTCAACAGTTATCTCTTTGCTATGTCATCCTTCATTCAGTCCATCCAATTCTTTGGTCATCCTCTACTCTTATAGCCACCTACATTCTCAACTCCGTTCTTCTTCTTTATCGTGTGTTTAGCACCTAACTTGGTGTCACAGTTTTTGTGCCGCCCATGGGCCTCTGACTTGGGTTTGGGTCAAGAAATATCTATCAGGTAAGTTGGTTTCATCACGACGTAATATTACACCATTCTAATATAACCCCATATTATCTAAACCATATAGTATTCATCCACTCCATACCATTTCCTCTTCCTCATTACAGTTTTACAACTTTAAACTAAAAAAAAACTTCACGCGACGCGTAAACACATGTTAAAAAACTCTAATCTAGAGCAGTGGTCTAATACCATGACACAGCATGTTCTAAAACACGCAACCGCTGACCTACAGTCATGCGTGATGTTATAATATATTCAATAACTTGGGCGTTTAAGTGTCGTCCGTTAGGTGACCCCAAACTCTAGAGAAAGCGCCATTTCGCCACGTATAAGGTCGATTGACAGAGCGGTCAAATTGGACGACGACGTGAGTGTGCTTGGCCAGACTTCATCGTCGCGTGAGTTTGAAACTGGAAATTTGACCGGAACAGCATGTAGTATTTCCGGACTCTGTTGAACTGATCAAGATCAGTTTGTGAACGCTAATTCAAGAGTGGAGTGTCAGAACCTGGTACTGACGCTCAGTTCTTGACTCTCAACTCAACTCTAATCTCTACTCAACTTTAAAAGTCAAGTTACTTAATTATAATTACTGACACTTCAAGGTATTTACCCTGCAGGAAACAACCAGTAACTCAGTCATAACTTAATAGTTTTTTTTTTTCAAGAATAGGACGTTACCTGTGTGCTAATGACTAATTTGTTTAGCAAAACTCTTCAATGAACATGAGATCTGAGCTCACAAATCGTATGCAAGGCTTAATAAGATTCATTGGGTGCACTTATTAATGCAACGTTTGAAGAATAGCAAAGTATCTTAATTTATGTCTCTGTAACATTGCTCCTATTTAAGTTGCGTCTTGATGTTCCGAGAATCCGATCTAATATTTCATCATGCAAATTATTCCAAACTGTTCCAGCAATGCGAACTAGCTTCAACTTAGGTACATTTTTATCTCAAAGGAATGCTTCTAGTTACAATTTAGCATCACTAATCTTTATTTATTTAACACGCTTGCATTGTCGGACATTCATTTCATAACAATGATTGGTTGACGTGCGATAAAACTGGGCCGAGGCGATTTTATCGTGTTGCGGTGTTGCGGTTCGACTTTAGGTCCTGGTTTATATAAGGGCATTCTATATTTTTATTATTGGTATGCAAAGTTGTTTTTTGATAATGTTTATAACTTCCTTCTTTTTTAGCACGTATTGTTTTTGTGAGAACTCCTATACTGATATTCGAATAGTTTCGCTGACCTACAGTAGTGTTTACTATGATGCGAGTTTGCCAATGACGTCGGTAAAACATATAAAACGGGGAAAAACCAAATTCTACCTCAACGGTCTCCAAATATTACCAATACAAACAGCATTCGGTGCATAAAATTCCTAATATAAACTGTCAAACAGCTGATAGACTTGTAATCGTAACTCACATTCACAAATTGGCTCGGAAATGCGCCGCTAAAAATGGCAATGCAAGTAGGTACCGACAATTACTGATTACGGTGACCGCCATATCACAGGTCGGGGCAATTATAGCTTTATACACATGTGAGCATATCCTTATCAGTTTCCTAGAACCATAACCTGCAACACGTTTATTATTCTCAACTAAACCTAATATAGCATAAAGGAATTTGCTAACGAATGTTACCGACTGTTTAAAATGCGCGCCGCGATTTGCGTCGGCTGTCGCAGACGTTGGCAAAATTTCAAATTAAAAACTAAGCATTTTATATACATAGGCGGAATCGAGGTTGTGGAAAAAATAAGGAGGATATTATAATATGTGAGGAAAATTGAGGACCAGGAGCGGATTTTTTAATAGGTGAGAAGGTCGCTAAAATTGCCAACGAATACATACACAAGGAAGGAAGGTCCCTCGACGTTTTAAGTAGTAGTTATTGGCATTATCAGTCACTATTGATAATGCCAATGCCCTTGAAGCATCGTCAATAACCATGGTTTTTTAAACAGCAGCAAAATCGACATTTTATTTATCACTATTCGTAATGGTATTTTCTAAATGCTCCAAGTATTTCGGCAAGGTGACTGATGTCATATTAGCCGTAGAACTAATGACCATTGGGGTAGACTTGTTTGTAAGTGGAGGCCAGGAATCGGCAAGTGTAAGGTGGAACGACCACAGGCTCGGTGGAACGATGATGTTTGCAGTGTGGCTGGTAGCAATTTGGTGAGAGTTGCCAAGAATTGAGTTAAGTGGCGTGTGATTGAAGAGGCCCATGTCCAGCAGTGGACTACTTAGGCTGATGGCAGCTAGATGAGACAAGCTAGGGTTCAAGAGAGGCCTAATGACCAGCCAGACCAGTGGTCTGTTATGAACTGATGACGATGCAGAACTAAAAGAAAATTGCTGTGCTGCAAGTCAAACTAATCAAGGGTTTACGTGGATCAACTGGAGTTTATATTTGACTTTTCATACTTTTTTTTAAAAAGTAGAATATTTAGCCGAAATCTTTAAATAAGTATAAGCTCAGATATACACTACAGTTATTCGGGTCCATTATTGTGGCCAACATATTGATGTGGTTAAAAAATTAATTAAACTATTTTTAATTACTTATTGGTTTAGAATTTCTTTCTTCACTATCGAATTATGTATGCTTACTAAACTCTTAATTATCAAAACTTCATATTTATAATCGTAGGTTAAATTAATTAAAGAATATGTTAATGAACGCATTTTCGTTAGCGAAATTTAACTTTTAATTAAATATTTTAGGGTTAATTAAACAATTAAGGGACGTTTATGGTTCATAATTATTTTCAAGGTTGATAATTACTTTTGAGTTCATATTTATGTTCGTCTGAAAATAATTTCAGTATGTTATGCGTAATTAATTATATAAAAAGAAGAAAATACATACGTTTTAGCTTTATTTTGATACTGTTCTTCGGGCTCCAAGTAAAAAACAATCCTGGTATGTCAACAATACCACGGGCACCCATTTACTGACACAAACTCACTTTAATGTTCCGTTCACTTTCAAAATCACACATATTTTTACACATTTTGTTTTAATAGAGTTTTAAACAACACTTTAAAACGAATTAACGCTGTAATAACAAGAACGCGACACAATACAAAGAGCATGCGCTTAAGCAACTGTCAACTGGTACGCCGGGTTACCGGTAGTTGGCGCGCGCGGCGGGGCGGAGTGGGACGGCGATGATTTTTGTTGGTGTGTGAGCGAGAGGGGTGATATGGCAGCCTTAAAAGCTCTAACCCGAGCCTCCACTTTGGCCCGGATTAAAGTATGCACGCTGCAATGTAGGCGTTGTTGTTTTGTTTTTGATTTATGTTGAATTTGCAAGACTTCCGCTACCGTCACTTGCAGCTTACTCTAGGTAGGATATAGCCAAACTACGGATTGTTTCAGTAAAACTTGTATAGTAGTGAGTGAGCTAGCCTGGTTATGAACTGGTTTGGTATAACTGTTATATTTGTTAGACATAGAATAATGTTAAATTAATAGGTTTGAATAGCAATAAAATATTACACATGACAAATGGTAGAGCCTCAAGCCAAAAGTTTTAACTAGTATTAAATTATTGGATTAAAAGTTTATAAACGTCATATTTTATCCCACTTTACCTATTGCTCGTTAAGCTATTTTCATAAGTCGTTATTGTCAATGTAAACCATCTTAAAAAAAACATAGTATTTTTCTATGACGTCACTAACCTTGTCTATGTTTTTAAAAATAAATTAAATAAACTACGTCTGAGATAAGAGATAACGTTAAGATGCTGTGATAAGCTGATACCGTAACACGTCACACGTTGTGACGAAAACCGGTAAAAAAATATAGTGTGTGGCCATTTCCCTTATTTTAATCTTGAATAAATATACGTAGTAGTATTATTACTTATTATTATTACTTATACTTACTTACTTACTTATATTATTACTTATTATTATTATTACGCAATAGTACGTCTTTGTATTAATACCTATATCACACAATACAGGGTGCAAACCACCTCATCACGAAGCCGTTAACCAAGCATTCTGTACATCAAACTAAGTAACTTTACGCAAAAAAAATTTTTTGGGGTGAAAAATCATGTTTTGTGGTAGAACTCAATGTAACGCACTCAAAACATGATGCTGATGGATGGATTGAATAGTACGGGGGTCGTGGAGGTGTTTAAAGTAAAAATCTTAAAATAAAAACTAGTGTTTAAAAAAGTTGTCAAAAAGTTGGAATTTTTACCCCCAATATCTCGGTAACTAGAAGGTTCCCAGGTATGGTGTGGAACAAAAAAATGATCGCAATGAAGAGGAGAACAAGTGCCTCTCGGCTTCGTTAAGAGGTGTTTTACACCCTTTATTATCAGGATTTTTCCATGGAGGTAAATAAAAACAGCCTCTTTTGTCATGTGGTAACAAGCGCAATTGTTCAGCAGCAGAAACTGGGTTCGACTCACAGATCGGGAAAAGTGTAGTTGGGTTTTTCCATTCGGGATTTCATAGAAGGCTGCTTTAGAGACTAGATTTATAAAAATAAATATCGCTGGACATTGCACACATCGCCATCTAGTGCCACACTAAGCAATGAGGCTTGTGTCGTGGACACCATACATAGAAACTTTTTGTTTGTAAATACATACTTATTATACATAAGTATAAACATCCATGACTCGGAAACAAATGACCATGCTCATCACACAAACATTTGCTCGTACCGGTATTTGAACCCGAGACCCTAAGAACGCTCGCGATTTATGCTCGGTTGTTAACTATAGGCTCGCACAGTTATAAATGGGACTTAAAACATATTTTTTCAGAAATGTGGGGAAAAAGGCAGTCCTGATTAAGATACATGTCTGCCTAGTGCCTAATCTTTCGGGGGATGTTATACAGGGTGTAAACCACCTCATCACGAAGCCGTCAACCAAGCATTCTGTACATCAAATTATGTAACTTTACGCAAAAATTATTGCTGGGAAACGACTTTTGTTTTTGGGGTGAAAAATCATGTTTTGTGCTAGAACTCAATGTAACGCACTTAAAACATTATGCTGATGGATGGATTGAATAGTACGGGGGTCGTGGACGTGTTTAAAGTAAAAATCTTACATTAAAAACTTGTATTTAAAAAAAGTTGTCAAAAAGTTGGAACCGTATGGTGTAGAACAAAAAAATGATCACAATGACGAGGAGAACAAGTGCCTCTCGGCTTCGTTAAGAGGTGTTTTACACCCTTTATTATATTACAGTATTTATTTATTCAAAAGTTAAAATGCAGAAACTACAAAAAACCACGTGTTATCCGTACACACTGCTACTTTTTTCCCCCAAACCTAACATAATATTCTATCGACGTCGACGACTATCTTACATAGTAATATATTATTTATCTTAATTTGTTTAATATTATAATAGAATATAAAAACTGGTTATATTTAATAGCCAATTTATTTTACGAACTGCGAAAATCCTACCGAATAAGAAATGAGCAATAAAATAAACTTTTTATAGTATTTTGTTTGGAATAGTAAATCTTGATTTTAGTATCGTACCGCAGATTTTGAATATTTTTTTATCTTCTAGTTTTTAGGCAAACAACATTATATATTTTGTAATTAATTGAGGCTGCCTTACGTTCTTAGGGTCCCGGGTTCGAATTCCGGTACGAGCAAATGTTTGTGTGATGAGCATGGACATTTGTTTCCGAGTCATGGATGTTTACTTATATGTATAATAAGTATGTATTTACAAACAAAAAGTATCTATGTAACTATCTGGTGTCCACGACACAAGCCTCGTTGCTTAGTGTGGCATTAGATGGCGCTGTGTGTAATGTCCAGCAATATTTTTTTATTTTACACAGTGCATTATTTATAATTGTTGACCGCAAAATATCAGTCGTAATTTTAATTTTATACGGTAAAGCATATAATTATTATTACATCAATCTTCCTTATGTCTGCTTTGAAGTCATTGGCTTTAAGTTCTCTAGCTACCTCCATATTGTAGTATTTGTAGTGTCACCTAGAAGTAAAACTGGTATCCGCAGGCCATGGCAATATTTTTCTCAAAACGGGAATCGAACCTGTGGCCTACAAGCGAAGAAAGCGGACATACCGTTGCCTTTTAGGTCGTAGCAAACCTGGTGATATAACGAGTATCTATTATTTATTGTGAGTAGCTAACGTACAAAATGTTATCTTCTGTTATACTTAGGTACTTCTTACTAGAAGGAGGATGAGGAGGGATGGATGTTTGTTACTTTTTCACACAAAAACCACTGAACGGATTAGGCGGAAATTTGACACACAGATAGTTTAAAACCTGGATTAACCTATAGGTCTCATATTTTTATCCCGGTAGTACGATCCTTTGGGCAATAAACTCGACGCGGGCGAAGCAGCGGGTATAAGCTAGTCATGAGTTCATGACATAATTACTTTAAAAAAAACTTACTCTATGGAGGTAAAAATTGGGTTATTACAATGACATAAACTTTCCTTTTCGACTCGCAGGAAAGTCGTCAGAAATTTAAAAAGACATTACTATGAAACTTGAAGAAAAATTAAAACTAAATCAGTCAAGGTTTTTGAAGTGTAGACATTTCTTAAGAAAGAAAATGTTCTTTGTTGAAATTATTGGATAAGGAACCTTTTAATTACAATTAGTAAAATCGAATATAAGGTTGAGCGTTGGGCGAGCCTATTGCCATCAACCGGGCACAAAATGAGGCTCCATTAAAATTGGAACAGTCACATAACCATAATTTATCGAGACGTGGTGAATCAGGCCACAAAACGCATCAAAATCAAGATAAATCCAATTAAAACAGAATCGACAAGTAAACTGTGTTAATAAAAACTGGATATAGGAAACGCAACGGTGGCCAATGGCCGTGGTATAACTGTATGCGACAAACTGGTTGCAGCTGACGGCTATCCTGCATCACTAGTTCATATAGATGTGGATATGGACATTATTGGGTGTATTGATAACCTCTATGATGGGAATTGACGCTTGGTTTTGTAAAAGATGTGTAAGGAAAAGTTTGAAGAGACGAATCCACGATTCATAATGAGTATTGAGTACAAAATATTATTGAGAACTGAATTAATTGTACCTACCCTCTTATCTTAATATAACGCTACGCCTGTAACCCCATAAGGGTTTGGTAGAGGTGTACAGATTATTAGTACACCCAAATTTTACCAATATACGTTTATATGGGGTGAACCTATTGCTATTAACTAGGCACAAATTCTTAAATGTAATTCTATCAATGTACTGTGTAAAATAAATCAATATCGCTGGACATTACACACAGCGCCATCTAGTGCCACACTAAGCAACGAGGTTTGTGTCGTGGACACCAGATAGTTGATATACTACATAGATACTTTTTGTTTGTAAATACATACTTATTATACATATAAACATCCATGACTCTGAAACAAATGTCCATGCTAATCACACAAACATTTGCTCCTACCGGGATTCGAACCCGGGACCCTAAAATCGTAAGGCAGCCTCACTACCGCTACGCCATTTGGGGGTGATGTATTGAGGCGAAAATCAGCAGGCTCTCCCAAAGAATGGAAACAATTTCCGCCCCGGCAGCACGTGTTGTTTTATTGGCTTTCACAAAAAGTAAACAAACCAGTTTGGTTTGCCTTGTTTCAGACCTTACGTGGATTCCAGAAAAATAACAGTATACTCTTTCTATCAAAAATAGCGCGGGTTTTTTTTTTTAAATAGGTAATTAAGTCTAAGTACTCTTATTAGGGAATAGGCTAGTTTCCACCATCAATAAATTGCAAATCTATTTAGTCCGTCAGTTAGATTATTGGAAATTAATGGACACGTATTTTTTGTTTTTGTAAATCAATGAATATTGACAAAGATAAAACGCATCAAAACTCGGGAGTGGGGGCTCGTGACGTCAGAACGCACTAAAAATTATACCACGGCGTGACATATTGAGAATATTAAAAGCGTCGTGTCTTCGTCAATTTTGGTTTCCGTAACATAATTAAAAATACGGGTCAAATATTTTTTGATAATCTAATGACGGACTAATTAGTTTTTTTTTTGTCATCTACCCTATTCACAATAATTATATGTATGGCAATATTGCCATACGTCACATCACCTGCCTATAGTCTAACCAGATGCAGCTGAATACCAGTATTTTACATGGAGCGACTGCCTATCTGACCTCCACAACCCAGTCAGTAAGGGTAATACGATACCCCATTGGTGAGACTGGTTATCAGATTTTCGGGAAACTGACTACCTGTAGCGACTGTTGCAAACGCCATGCGTCACACGGTATTTTTAATCCCAAAACTCACTGGGGAATATTATACACCAGATGTCATCAACGGGAACCAAGGTACCAGGTGCGCAGAAGTTAATGGTAGCATATCGGATCGGTCATCTTCACGCCCATTTGCACGCGCGGTGTCAGTGGAACAACGAGCGGTATTTACTACGGACATCATGCGTGCTGGGGTAAAGATCCCAATCGTTGGTCTAATGATTATTGGTTTTGAATTAGCTATGGTAAGGGTAAAACAAGTGATCTATGACTTATACAAGCTGATTTAATTTGATTTCCAGCGACTGCCGCTTATCAAAATGGTTTGCGAAATAAAATGTTATGAAGGCTACTTTGCTGTGGCTATACCAAGGTTTCATTGCACATTGTAGCTACAGGCTTGAACTTTTAAACAATAAAGGTTTTCAATCATCCAAATCAAAAATCAAATTACGAAGGTGACATCTACGGGTCAGCGATTATTCAAGATTTTTTTTTCAGCAGAAATGGTTAGTGTCATTAATTTGGCACCACTAGTAACAGAAATACATTATCAAATAAAATTAAGTTTTGGCTAATATGAGATTAATGACGATAATTCGTGAATTTCAAAACTAAGCTAATGTGCGCGTAGCGTACACCTTGAAACTCAAGTATAAATCCATGATTTGTAACGCTTTTCCAGTTGAAGTTTTTGCGCCAACACGAAGATGACGTAAAAACATACCTAAACATGCCTAGGGTGTCCGGAAACGAATGGATAACCTTGAAATGGCCCATAGCAGAACCCATGGCCATTCAGAAAAAAATACGAAAAAATATCCATCTTATAAAAAAATTTCATCAGATTTAGGGCTTACATAAGAATGGGGGGCCATATTTCATTTTTTTGCTTCAGTAATTTTTTCTCCTTGTCTACATTAATAGCAATAATTCACTATTTAAGGCAGATACAATATGAATTGTACCATTATCAAATCTATTTGAAACCGACATCACTTTAAAATTATTGGTCACTCATGCATAGCATGCATGCATTTTTTTTACCCAAAATGTTTAAACTTAGTTTAAAAATTAATCCATACAAATTTTCCAAAATAAATGAACTTGCTTACAAGTACTATGTATTTATGATAGATTATTTTCGTATTTTTTCTAAATGGCCACTCACGGTTCTACAATAAGCCATTTCAAGGTTATCTATTAATTACCGGATACCCTGTATACATTTTTATATAGTTCACATTAATAAACTCTCCGTAAGTAAGGTCTAAACCGATGAGCACCTGTCCTGTCGACACTAATGCGTCATTAAGCCAGCACGTTATTAGCAGCGTAGCCTTAAGCGGTATAAACCTGTTGTGGCTAACGAAGACAAGATGCAGAGGAAATTACAGCTATACAGTTAGCTACAGTTTGAGGGCATGAATCAGCTTATGCAGCACATAGGTAATCTGAAATATTTGTAACTAGCTGACCCGCGCAACTTCGTCTGCGATATATAAGAGAGACAGGAATTTAATTAAGTAACCACGTTTCCGAACAAACAATGCTCTTTCAATATAGTCTATGGCTGTGAATGACATTGACATTCGTTACGCGCGTTTTTTAAATATGCAAAATTAAATGTATATTTTTCAATATTTCTGAGAGATTTTCTTAATATTTTTTTCCGTAAGAACCTTCTCCTAATAATAACAAATACAACAAAAAAAGAATTAGTGAAATCGGTCCAGCCATTCACGCGTGATGCTGTGACCAAGGAAAACGGGTTTCATTTTTATTTATATAGATTTGTTGCTGCGTGCACTGGTTGCCAATTTGGGTCAGGCATTCGATACTTTCTTTTCTTTCACGGTGATTCGAGCTTTTTCCATCCGAAGGGTAACCAACGAGACCCAATTAATATCTGAAGTAGGTAAATGAATTAATAATAATAAAAGGTTAGGACCAAAAAACATAGCATATATAGCTAAAAAAGATTTTCCGCGCAAATTTCTTCAAACAAACCTGCCACGTCAAACTGATTGCTCCCAAAAGTATTTCTTTAACGTATGAAGTAGTAGGAAAATGTTAATAACAAGGTTCCCATTGCGGTGAGAGTTGCGTGAGTCTAAAGGGCCAAGTGCGGCGCCTTTGACATGGTAATGAGCGCAGGAGTGTTACGATGCCTACTTTTTTTCATTTGATGTTACATTACTTTGGGTTCAGAGACTTCTTGAAAGGTTGTTGAGGTATGTTTTCCGAGAAAAACCATGGCTTAACCTTCTACCTTATATTAAAACAACCAAATAATTGTAGCTTGATAATAAATGGTTTGGTTTGTAGCAACTGTTTGGGATCCTCACCAAACCAGCGCTAATAATTGTTCAACAAAAAAAAATTCAAATTCGACTGATCTACTCAGTTAGGCATGCATGTTATACGCTCGTTGTATAACATTCCTAATTGACGTGTCGGCATTGATTCCGGCACAACCGGACGAGAAAAATGATAGTATATATGTAGAAAAAATTGCTTCGAGTCGGCAAGTGTTGCTGAATCGAATAAAACTACGCCATCACCTGCCTAGCCTTTTGGCCATTGGTAAAAAAAATGAATCTAACTTACATCATCATCTGTTAAGTCATTTCCCAACTATGTTGGGATCGGCTTCCAGTCCAACCGGATGCAGCAAACTGAACCAAAAGTACCTACATACCCAAAAAAATGTCGATTCAAAACATAAACTTATGTAATAGTTATCCCCTGAAACTGCAATGGTTCTAGATAAGCTGAAAATATTACTTTGTTTATTTTTGTTTCTATTTACTGTGTTTATATTTTGCGTGCTTTTCTTTTATCGCAAAAAAATTTCAGTAGGTACAGGGCGCAAAACTTTTGCCATTAGTGAATTTTACTGTTTTTATATTCATCATTTATTGTTTTTAGCTATAAAATATTAATTAATGTACAAACTAATTCAAGCACAATGCGAATTGTTATATGAATAAATAAATAAATAGATTGATACATAGAATATTATATTTCAATGATGGTAACTATGTCAAAACATCGATATTTCTGAATGATGAATCTAATAATGCTTTAACTAAGTATTATTAGATTCATTTATTAAAAATAAACCATATTTACATAATAAACATACAACAACTAGAACTATATTTAAATACAAAAAATAAAACTAAACGTATGTAGGTACCGGTAAGAATTGCCAAACTTAAGGTTGCACTAGTCAACATTTTTTCCATACAAATTTCAGGGGGGTATTACTCCACTGTTTGACACTGTACATCCAAAGTTAAACATGATATCGTTTTGTCTCATTATTAATTTTGTCTGTACGGAAGCAGAATAGTAAAATAAAAAGCCATTAAAAAGTTACGAGCTACCAAAGATTCGTTTTTATTGCCAATATTAACGCAACTTTAGGCGTAAATTAGTAATAAAAGAAGTGTCAAATTTCCAAAACTAAGTCCGTACCGACAAAGCACAATTATCGCAGAATTCAATAAATTTTACTTGTAATTGATTAATGCAGTGGTTTTTTCATAAAACACGATTTTCCAAAGGCCTTTTCGTATTTTTTTTCGCGCACTTTTACTATGAATTATCGTGCATCTCACTGAATACTGTTTCCCCCGGGCGGGCGGTGCGGTGCGGGAGGACGACGTTCACGCACACATCAACAATATGTCACACGCGCGGTACCGCGCGCGCGTATTCCAGTTTTATTTGAATCTGCTTCTGCGGCCTATGTCATTCGTATGACGTTTGACGTATAACTGTTTGGCGGTTTTGATAAAAATTGGAATTTTTGGTTTGAGTGGACGCTGTGCTAGTGACTAAGAAACAATGGGTAGGTAAATCAAATAATTTGTTACACCTTATCTATTTAGTGCTCTTACATACGAGCGACACGCGTCATCGACATCAGAGGCACGTTGTCGATGGCGACTTCGACCAGTAGTGATATTCCCTAAGAACACAGAGTGACCGGGCGGCGCGGCTTTGTGTAGGTACATCAGTAGGCACCCTATGTAGGCAAGGCAGTCGATCTGAGCGCGACGCGATGCGCTCTTGACTTTTATTTTGTATGCTTATGGAAATGGAAATGGTTGCTCAAAAAGTAGGTGCCTACCTATACATATATAAACCCACCTCTGGCACGGTAAAAACTGATGAAATCTATACTGCGCTTCTGGCAGTCGGGATACCTTATTGATAACGTAGGTATGTACCTAGTTCTATATCGTATTAGGTACCCATTTAATATGTATGCTTTTACTAGGATTTCGTTACTCGCGTTCCCGTAGGAACCTATTTACTGCTTCGCTCATATAACATAACCTTTTTCAATAATTGACTACCTAACAAAAACTAAAAAGATTTATTTATCTGGTAGGTATCTAGTTTGGGAGATCAGAGACAGGTATCTAGTAGGCGTTCAAACAAACGACCTCTTCAGCTTTAAAATATTAGTAAACAAACATAATAAATTAAATGAAAGGAAAACCATGAATAAAAGTGCTTTATCTTATTGAATTTATCCCATTGAATTTATAACTGTTCTTTAGATTTCATGATTTTCCCTTCATTTAATTAATCATGTTTGTTAGAGAGATTTGATCCATGTGATTGCCCCTATTGATTGATGTAAAAAAGGTACAGAATGTTATTTTTTCGAACTTTAGTCTATCCATCCCGGGTTCGATGCCCGAATGTGGCAAGCGAATTTTCGAAAACCTGTGAATGCAGACTTGTTTCTTTTTAAAAATAAAGGAATGTTTCCTTTGAGTAAAATTTGCTATCTCCAGTATTTAGAGTACTTTCCCTCCAGGTGGCATTGAAATATTCCACCCTGTCTATGTACCTAATAAAGTGCTTACCTTTATACATCAAGGAATTGACATCAGCTGATCATCATGAGGTAGCAAACGCCGCGTCGCATTGCATCGGTGGTACTCGCCACGCGCTTCGCACTCGCGTCCGATGTCGCGTTTCCGAGGGTTGTCACAAATTATTATGTGACTTTTAATAGTTATCTTTTTTAACCGCCTTCATTACTTCAATGAAATTCTAGGAACATATCTACAGTTTTTAGAAGCCTTACACATCGTTAGAAGGCTGACTACAAAAATAAATTAACAAACTCATATTATAATTAACAAATAAATAACGGCATAGTTATGAATAAAAACATTACTTTCATATAATAAATAAATTATAGTGTTTATTTTATAATGCTCTTATTTTTATTAAACAGATACAAAAGATTGGCGAATAGGAAAAAAAGGGCGCCTAAAACTAAGTGCCCCTCGCAAGAAGTTCAAAAGAACATTGAGGGGATGGTTCATGAATAAAGAAAATATTCCTCCTTTACTGTGTGTCTGTCCGTCTGTCTGCTCGTCTGTCTGTCCGTCCGTCTGTCCGTCCGTCTGTCCGTCCGTCTGTCCGTCCGTCTGTCCGTCTGTCTGTCCGTCTGTCTGTCTGTCGGTCTGTCTGTCCGTCTGTCTGTCTGTCCATCTGTCTGTCTGTCTGTCCATCTGTCTGTCTGTCCGTCCGTTTGACTAAATTGACTATTTTTCTCGCACTCAAAGTGAAAAGTACAGTGTAACACACGGCGCTCAAATCCCATTATGACTCGGTTCCTATTTACTACCTGGTATATAATGGGTCATTTTAGCCCCTTGTATTACAATGTACCTACTATTACACACGTGCGTAAATTACGGTTACATTCGTCTACTCGTTTGTAAAAAACAACTTTCCACACTAGTATCATAAATACCTATTTTTCTGTTTATTAGGAAAAATTTATTTTGAGCTATAGTGGCGGTAATTACAAACCGCAGACGTAAAAAGAAACAATGTCAGTAATTGTGTTATTAATTCAATAATAATAATAAATTAATTAGACGAGTCACAAGAGCCTCGACTAACATCTGAGGAGACTCGCTAGGCAGCTGGATCAGGCGCTTGATTCAGAAAGCAGTTATCCTGGACACGGCGCGTATTGCACCCAGCTTGGACCCTGTTCCCGATGCTAGCGGGCTACCTATTTTTATTTTTTTTAATAGTTTTGTTACTAAAATTTAAAAATGTAAATTTATTACATTTTTAAATATTTTTAGAAATATGTATTCATTTTGGGCATTAAATAATTATTTATTCGTTTTCTATACATATTTAATGTAGCTTTTTTTTAAATTGTTTTTAATAAAAATGTGTTGACCATGTATGAAAAAGTTATAAAAAAAAAAAGATTTACAATAGTACATTTTGATACAAGTGGAGAATGTTTGTTATTGCGTTCGAGGCGGAATTAACACCCGAGCCGTAGGCGAGGTTGTTTTTGAACCGAGAACTGCAATAACAAATGCCCACGTGTATCAAACGACGTTTTTCAATACACTTTTGAAGAAATAAAATAAAAGAACGAAAAATATTTTATCATGAATTATTAGGAGACTATGATTTAAATTTTCTTTTTTTTTTCGCTTTTAATTTCGCCAGGTTGAAGGAGAAGCAAAGGTTTATAGCCTTTTGCATTGTGAACCTAATCGTAGTGCGATATGAAGCAGTTTTCGAGAAAATGTATTGAAAAACAGTTTAGTGTTATTTGTTTTATTCGATAAATAAAAATAAGTAATGAAAGCACCCCTAAAATAATTGACTAAGCAACTTACAACCCTTGTAGCAATCTGCCGTTACTCGCTCTACGTTTCATGCACATGACTAAAAAACATGTTGTAATTATGTTACTTGGTTTATACTAATAATAATTTCTCTCAATTGACAACCCTAATTTTTCGTTGGTAGGTATCTATTTGATATAAGGAGTTGTTCATCCTTTGGCGGCGGACAAAGTAGGTAGGTATATGTGGGATTATCATAGGTACATACTTACTGTTATAATTACCTATGTACCTACAATTCAACAAAAATGTTACAAACCATCGCCGCGTCGTGGACACTAAAATATAACCTTTAGGTAGGTAGGTACATGGTAGGTACTAAGAAAACAATACTGATGTGTCATTTGTCTTGATGAAAACATGTGTTTACATTTAGTGATATTGAGTATAATATATACCTAAAAAAGTAAGAAGACAGGTAAGTAGGTAATTTGGAAAACAATTATGAAGGCCATTAGGCAGAACTAATTACAATTATTAGGTATTCACTCGGACATAAGACCAACCCGCACTGGGGCCGCATGGTGGATTACAGCCCATTCCCTCTCACAGAGAGGAGCCGTGTCCCAGCAGTGGGAACATTATAGGCTGATTATGCTGCTGCAACAAAACTCTTGAGCGATCGCTGCATGACCACCCGGGGAAAATGAAACATAATAAGCAATATATATTAGGGACTAAGAGAGCCATACAGGTTTAAAATGATAACGCAGCGCCTCCTACAGGCCCTACTTTAGTACGAGTTTGCAGGTACCTACTTGCTGATTTCTCGGCGAGTGTCGAGCGGCGTCGAATGGCATATCAATTGTGTGCATCGTGTAAAACTTCGTTTTTGTTCGGAACGCTTCGGAACGCTGTGTGTGTGCGTACGAACTAGACGTGCGTGAAGACTAGCGCCTAACTGCTCATCACTGATACTGTCTCTGTCGGGCACGATGCTAGGTGAGACAGCGTGCTTTTTGGCCACGCCCACCAGCGAGTTCGAGCCCGTGACTTGTGTCACCTTAAGTGGCAGTGGGCAGGGCACATTGCTCGCAGAACGGATGGCCGATGGGGCCGAAAAGTTCTGGAGTGGCGACCGCGAACCGGAAGACGTTGCGTTGGAAGACCTCCCACTAGGTGGACCGATGACCTGGTGAAGGTTGCGGGAGTCCGCTGGATGCGAGTCGCATGGGACCGGTCAATGTGGCGACACTTGGGGGAGGCCTATGTCCAGCAGTGGACGTCTTTCGGCTGAAATGATGATGATGATGATGATGATGATGTATGTAGGTACCTACCTATCAAGTTATATAAAAGAACATATCCCGTAAGTGACATTTTAAGTACCTATAGTTATGAACCGTGAAAGCTTAAAACAGCGTATTTAAATACGTATGTGATACCTAACCTATACATAAAAAGCTTCCGAAATAAACGTTGGTGAAAACTGCATCATAATATTCATTGTATAGTTAAGATCTAACATGTCACAGGCTAATTTAAATAGATTGTACAGTAATGAGCAATGAGCTAGGCAGATGATGTCTGCCTTCGTAGGAAGAGATATTAAGGGAAAGGGCAATGACCGCTATTGCGATCCTAACTGCCACCAACTATAGTTTCTACTTTGAGATAATTTCGATAAAAAGTATTTGTTTGTTCATTTCGTTTTACGTTGCGTTACGTTTTACGTTTTCACAAACACAAAAATCCAAATGGAGATTTTTCCAAACAATGTTAATTAATACAGTAGTCACTCAAAATCACTTTTAAAAGTTGCCTGTATACATGTCATTGCTCGCGACTGTACATCAAAATGTTAATACGGCTGACACTCACTTGTTAATTAATTTCTCTGAATGTGTCAATATTTAATACACTGTAGTTGACTCTTGCAATAAAGTTGTAAGAACTTTAATAAAAACGTAGGATTCGTATCACAATTTTCCACATTTCCACACGAAAAACTATCACAGTAATGTAGACTTTATTTTGTGACGTATTTCACAATTTTATTTTTTACTTTTATTCAGGTGTTAACTTTTATTTCTGACCTCCTTTACGATTTCATTTTATTTTTTTGCACAGCTTAACGGCAGTTAAGTTTCAGTACCATTCTAATATCTCGGTCATTTATGAATTATTACATTACATCTAGGTACCGATTACCAAATCGATGATGGTTTGAAACGTCGTGCTTCTGGATTTTGAACTTTCGGCGCTGAGCCGAAGGTTGCAGATATACAACGCCCATCTCTTAGGTACTGCATTTCGAATTCCCACCGTCGAAATGGTTCGCTGAACTTTGTTCTTTATTAAAATTATGCACACACGTTAACTTATGATTCATACAATTATTGTGGATTGAAAATGGTTTGTTTTTCGTTCGATAATTTCAATTGGTCGTTACTGCTATAATAAGTTGGAATTATTGTTGTGTGTGGAAGTATTTGTGGAGAGGACTTAATATATTTACACCTGTAAATATATTAAGTCCTCTCCACATATCTTACTTTTGCTGTTTGACAGGGTCCACGATTGTTTCTACTGGAAAAATGTTTACCACGCCTACATTGTGGAACGCAATGAAGAATTGAGTAGGTATTGAGTATTTTCACCTTGCTGTTGATATCTATGTGGGCACCTAAACATTATTATAGCACATTGAGTTTTACGATGAGGCATTCACCATTACATACGGAGTTTTTTCCGTGCCTCGAACATCAGATCAACGTAGATCTTTAATAGTCGTTATAAGTAGTCAGTGGCCCGAAAGTCTGACAGCCAGTCTTATCAAAGGTAGAAACCTACTGTGTTATTCAGTATACTAACTGAGTGTGGAGCTTAGATAGGCAGTCGCTCCATGCTCCATTTAAAATACTGGTATTCAACTGCATCCGATTTGACTAGAAGCTGAGCACAACATAGTTGGGAAAAAGCTAAACAGATGATGAGTTAGCTATTTAATTTATTACATGGCTTTACAACTTGAATTATGCTAAAACACACATCTATTTGATTGTGTAGCACTAATAGGAAGCAAAGTAACATCCATAAACAAAGTATGCAAAACATGTGGAGTCAAAAAAGCATACAGAGAGATAAGAGAAGTGGCAGGAGTGATGTGGAACAGAGTGGCTCTAGACAGATCTGTAGGCTTAGCCAAGTTGACAATCTACAATCGTTAACGCATAGAAAACTAACCAAATGTATGGGAATGACATCATTTCAACGTTAAGTCACGTGGTCAAAACAAACGAATAGAAACATTAAAGTTCAGTCAAAACTGTAAGTTGGCTACGATTTATATGGGATGTAGCGATCACGATTATAGAAACGAATACATTTCATTCTATCATCTTGATTGATGTAAACTTGTCTACGAAGTTTCGATTTGTTTGTTTTGACCACGTGACTTAACGTTTACGACATTGTAGAAAGAGAATCGATACGAATCGTTTGTAACTTGGCTAGGCCTGCAGAATGGAAAAGGTTGGAGGAGGCCTTTGCCGATTGGCATACAGATCTGCAACAGATAAAAAAGCAGCAAATATTAGAATAAGTTTTAAGTTTGCTTTAGAATACTGTTATTAGGTTAAGTTGATATGAATAAAGGCTATTAATATTATGTTATTATAATAGAAAGCAAAGTAACATGCATAAACCAAGCTGAAGTGAAATAGTCAAGCGCCTGCAAGTTTGCTCATAGCAGCATGTTGTGTAAACGTATATCTTGTTAGTAATTAACACACGCAGGCGTTTAGTGCAGGCGCCGCCTCGTAGACTACGAACTCTTGATTAATAGCCTGCAGTTATATCAAGTTATCTATTTAGTTTGCATGCGGAAAACTGTGTCGTATACTTTGTAAAATAATGCCGTTTGTTTCCGTACTCATAACTTCACGCCTGAAATCTCCGAAGGGTTCGGCAGAGGTGTACCTAATATAAACCTAAATATAATATAAATATAACTTAGGGCACCCACATCTCGCCAGTTATATTTATGTCCCATGTAATAGGGGGCGAGCCTTTTGCCATCAACCGTGCGCAATTCCAGACTCCGCGGCTGCTACTGACAAATTCCTAATGGGAAAACCCAGTATCTCTTTGCCCGACCAGGGAATCGAACCCAGGACCGGAGGTTTCCGTACTCAATTATATAAATAATTGTTAGTTGCACCATTTAATCAGACCCTTTTTTTCTTTTTCTTTTTTCTTTTTCGGATGGGATATCATCAAATGACTCCTCCAGCTCTGGGCGGAGCGGGAGGGAGTGTCAGACTTTAACTGACTAAAACCCATCCATGTTTCTTCATCGCCCTTTGTGTTCCGGGGCCACGGTATCTCTTTCGAATAGTCCCGCAGCCCCGGCAGGCATCGGCCCTTAGTAAGTAAAATAGGTAAGTAAGTAGTGGTAGGTAAGTAGGTTGGCTAAGGTGCTACATAGTTAAAGATAGATAAAAGAATCAAACCTCAGCCAAAAGTGCGAAATTTTACTCCACAAGCTAAAATATAGAGCAAAAAATAGAGCAAAAAATTAACCAAAGTTCTCCTGCACGACTTATATTACGAAAGATACTTTCTTTAGTACAAATATCCTACGTTGAATTCAGGTGTCCCACAAATTGAATCAGTCGCGCTCAAAACTTGACCTTAACCGCTCCAACATTTAGAGCGTGTGCTTGAAATTTTGAGCTTCGTCTTCAAGGACCCACCAAGCAGATCCACCGGTGGGTCTCCGAATACTGATGTGTCTCCCAAGACGTACTGACTGGTAGGACCTACATGTGACTATTTAGTTTTATATCCCCTGAGACCCACCAGGAACTTAAATGTACGAAAGATAACAAATACAAATAATCCTTCATGGGCGTCATGAGCACCGGGCCGTAGGCCGACGAAGGAGGCCGGCGGAGGCCCGCCACTTCGGGGACAGAAGTCAAAGAGTGTTATTTCTTCAAAACTACTAGTCTGAGTGGGTCTTCGAAGACAATAAAATCTCAGAGGACTCACTAGTAGGTCTTGGGAGACACATCATTATTATTGGTGGGTCTATAGTTTGGTGGGTCCTTGGAGACGAACTGAAATTTTGTACTTTTAAAACAATTTTTCATAGACAAATTCTTCGATATGACGCAAGCTAAATTACGTTGTGGTTCCATTAGCTGGTAGCTTCACAGTGTAAATTATGCCATATTTTAGGTAAATCGCTCAAAAGCACTCGCAGTTTGCGTTTTGGCTTCTATGATGTACCTTTATACCTACTCATTATATTATGTATTATTATACATTTGTAGACGACTTAACTGAGCTGCAACAATATGAATATGCAGAGGTGGACGTACCTATTAGTACACCAACATTTCACCAGTAATGTTTAAGTTCCATGTATTAAGGAGCGAGCCTATTTTCATCAACCGGGCACAAGTCCAGTCTCTGCCTAACCCTTTCGGGGTAACACGCGTGATGTTTTAAACCTTGAATACCATCGTTATACAGCATGGCTTTTCAAAGTTTTGCGTCCCATAAATTGCCAGTTTAGGGATGCCTATAATGCTGAAACAAGAGTTTTCTTGCTATATTAAAGTGGTGTTTTTCACGGAAACTTCGAAAGTATTTTTATACCAACCAAATCATTTTTTTCCTGCCCTAAACGACAACAAAACAATTTGAAAAGTCAATAAGAACAACAGGAAACTCTTTTTTGTAGGGGTTAAAGGCTAAAATCCGTTGTAGAAAGCCACTTAAGGCAATTGATTAGCGGTATAAACTCAAGGGTCGTTGTGCCCCTTCGTAATTCAGATAGGATAGGCTGGCCTTATCCACCGTTTCGAGGGAAACACAAAGCTAAGAGACCTTCCTACTAATAGGGATGAGGCTTTGCGGTAGTTTGTGTGTTTTTATTTGATTGATTTTTTTAAGAAGGTCACCATGATGAGGCTTTTTGGGGCCGTGTCTCCGTGGTCTTCTAAGAGCCTGTGTTTTTTGTTACCTGTACTTTCTTTTATTCACATAGTTGATAACCTTCATGGATAATTATAATCCACTTGTTTGGTAAGTAAAATTGTTTACTGTTCTCAACAATTTAAAATTGGAAACCATGCAACCGGGCTAGACATAAAATCTAAAATCAAAAAGTCTAGACTCTGAAATTTTTGAACGTCAAAATAAAACCCTAAAGCGCCCGTCCTTGATTATCTTAAGGGTTAATTTAGCTCAAGAACACATATATACAACATGTAACGTAATTAACGCACACCCTCAGACACCCCAATTAGTTTATTATGTTATAATCATAATACATGCACTGAATTTTTAATTAAACATGTCTAGGCAATGATTATTTAATAAATTAGTTTTCCTAATTCCGGAAGAATGTTGTAGTCACAGTACAAATCAACGAACGCACACAGTCGCATGCGTAGGTCTCATACCTACGTATGCGACTGTGTGAGTCTTGCTAGCTTAGTAGGTATTCGCTCGCGTTCGAGACAGCTGTTAACGTCGTCGCTCGACTCAACTTCAATAGAAAAGTTCAATACATTTTAATGCCTGTTTTCTTAATTGATGTTTTAATTTAGAAAGCACTTCGTCATTTTTTATCAAAAGCGTTCACTATCCTATTTTTTAGATCCACGGCACGTCTTGTTGTCGCACTAAAATAAACTAACGATTTAATACGTCCCCACAAAAAAAGTCGTCAAATCAGCTGATTGGGGATTCTCATCGAATTAATCCCATATTTCGTTTTAAAAACGAGTACGTGTACGAGAATCGGCTCCCCTGTCGATGGCTGTGTTCAGACGGAACGTTCCATGGCCACGAAGTAGCAGCTAACATAGTCCTACCCTGCGGTCTACTCCAGTACCATACCTTTGGTTGACTTGAATGTTCTGCCAGCTAGAACCACATTATCACCACACTGCACCGTGCCACAGTCCACCATTAGTCACCATTTCACTGAACATTTTGGGTCAATTATTGTAAAGACATCGCGCGCGAAAAACGAATTGCATACACTGTACGGAACGGAAGGCCGGGCGTGACTAAAATTGTTTACATTTATTTAAGTTAGCTTTGATCTTAGGCGCCAGCGCAACCCGGTGTCATGGTGGCTATCTCGCTCTATCCCAGGTTTTTAATTTGCACGAGAAAGGGAACGAAAGCAAGTATAACATATTTTGCATTTTGTTGGTTTATCTATTGTGTCCCTTTAACGAGTGCCTGTTTAATGTGTGCGTGCGGTTGAATCGCCAAGTTTACCTAACTGTATTTGTAACGACTTTAACTTACTTGAAATAAGGTTCATTTTTCTTTATTTTGTATTGAATGGCGGAATTTGTATTAATACAAATAAAACTGCACTTTTAAAAGTCTTATTGCCTTGAGTTACGGTCCATTTCAGTTTGCTTGGACTATACAGGGGTAGTGTGACTATAAATTACGTAGCTTTAATTATTTTTGGGATAAAAAATTACCTATATTAATAATTATAGAAATCGATTCAGTAAACCATTCTGAACAAAGTAATTTCAGGATGTGCGTTAATTATGTAACTTGTTGTATAATATACCAGTTCTGTCAGTCAAGTAAGAAGAACGCGTATAAAAATCATCACTATCCTTGACTCAAAAACCTTCTTATTTTCTTTTCAGGCAAGTTTAATATTCCCGCACATCACTAGCGCTACCGACTGGCGTCCAGTGCAGCCCCGCGACCTGATTATCATATCAAAGGCACCGCTGACCCGCTCCAGTAACGTTTTATAATTATTTTGTGTTGCCTTTAAAAAATATTAATAAAGCAATTTAGTTTGCGGTTTTACATGAAAAAGAACGTTATGTTGCAAGTTATAGAAATAGAATCAGAATGTGAAAACTGCTGAAATAATTAAATTGATGGAAACGGTTAATTCTCGTGTACTATCGTGGATCACCACTAAGCTAATTTTTGTTTGCACTCGCAACATAGAAACGCTCTCTAGCCCCGCCCCGTTAACTTTGTATAGAAATAATGAATGAAAGACAATACCGATCGGCCGAGCGCACTGTCGACGCACGCCAAACGAGAGTTATTGTTATTTTGCGCGCCAAATTGACGCTTTCCTAATAGGCCTACACTTTAAGGCGCGTGGTTCGGGGCCTCCGCATGATTTAAGCGAAAAAATGTTTAACTGATCAGGCGGAAAAGACCACGACTGTACATTGTGGTGTTTCCAAATAAACACTAACTTGTGGTAACAAACTATAAAAATATATATATATAAATCACGCCACAGATTTTCCGTAAATAATTTTCTACCAAAAATCCATCAACAATAACTTCCAACTTCATAATCTTTCAAAAGCCAGACACCTAATCATTACAAAAAACCGACTAATCAAAACGAATCACGAGCGAATACGGTTTTTGCTCCACCGAGACAAAAATCGGTGTGAACCAAAGCGTAAAACTGTTTCGAGCGTATATTCCGATTGGAAATTTCAATTTACGAGCAACGTTGGTACTCTAGGGACGCAGGGGGATTTAAAAAAAAAGTTGTGATCTCTGGTTAACTGAGGAAAAGATTTGCGATTCCAATTTATCAGTAGGGTAGGGTTGAAAGTTGGAATCCACCTTTATCTTTTCGGATCAATAAGTCTATTTAAGTTAGAATGTTTCTTTATTATTAGCAATATCTTACGTCTTAATGTTTAAAGGTAAGGTTTGGTTGCTCACTCTGTTTTGTGTACTTGGGAATTAGGGTTTTATTAATAAGAAACCTGAAAATGAACTCTGGTTATCTCAATGTTCAAGGTCTTTTAATAAAGAACATAGCACCTGAATAAGAACAAGATCACTATATGGGTACCTAATGAGTACTTAGACCAACCAATACAGTAACTAGAATACCGGCGCTGTGACATTTTTTTTTATGTTGCAGCACCATGCTGAGATAAGGCCTTATGGCCACGTACACGACTCGTTTTCTTTTAGTTGTTTTCTTTTATTTAATTATGTATTGTTTTGTCCTGTGTAAGTCAAACAAATACTTTTTCTTACTTACAAACAAAAGGGATTAAAATGTGCTCATGTATATGGCCTACTCTCTACAATCTTAAAGCGACCTTTTGACGAAGATTCACCTAGAAAAATGCTTCTCACGTTATATAAACAAATATCTCCATAACCAATTGCGTGTCCTCCATCCCATGTATACCTTAGGTAGACATATACATAGATAGTTACACAACCTCCTCATTATTCCCCATGCGGCGCGCGGGCGTGACATATCCAGATCCCTAAGTATTCGCATTTTTGCACACTCTTCAAGCAAAATATATGCCATGCTATCTAAATATAGAGATCTTTCTCTGTCACTTTATATGTGTCGGCGTCGACAGTTTTGAGTGAGTAGCGACATGATAGTATAAATGGGTTTAAAAATACACGTGCCCGAAAATTCCCGTAAAATGAGAAGCAATGTTCTCATTTTACGGGAATTTTCTTGTAAAATATGGACCTAATTGTTTTTTTTATCGCAGAGGAATCAGGCCAAGTGCGAGACGGACTCGCGCATGAAGGGTTCCGTACCATCGTAGTACAGCCCCCTTTCATTTTTAATTTATTTTAATATTTGTTGTTACCTATAGCGGCAACAGAAATACACATTCTGTAAAAACTACCTTCTATCTTTTACGGATCATGAGATACAGCTCGCTGACAAACAGACAAACGGACGGAAGGATGGAGGGACAAGCTGCGGAGGGGCCCGTTGGTTACCCTTAAATACGACACAAAAAATAGACACACTCAAGGCGAGATGTCACTCACAAAAAATAAAAACGTTATCTGTGTTGAGATCTGTGCGTTTTTATTTACGACATTCTATTTTACGACGATTATTTAGTTGTCTTTTTAACGGACTTGATTAATTGCTATACATGTGAGTGTTGTTCGTTGTTGTTGTTCGTTGATATGACTGACGATAATTGTGCTGCGTATGAACGTACGTCGTCGTCGTCGATACGTTCTCAGTGTAAACTCGGTGTGTCTGTACTCACCGATAAATTACAACGACCCTGCATATTAGTTAGAATATCCTCGCCTCTAAAGCATGCGTCTCTTAAACCCCTGCAGAATGCACGGCCCCGGAAGGGTTTACCATAGCAGACATGCATAGCCGGCGGAGCGCAGACCGCAGCGATGGTTATAGTTTACCCATGAATATTGGCACTCATCCTTCCGATATAATATGTACTTAGGAGTTTCCCTGAAATTCTGAGACGCAACTCGATGTGGGTGGTAAGCCGCTGTTTAGTTAGAATTTAGTCTTTGCCCATTGTCGATTTTAATCAAATTAAGAAGCTTGCTGAAATTATTTTTTTTGGCCTTGTTTCTAAATTAAAGGATTTTGTCAATATTCTCTTTCAGCCAGTATTTTAACATTTGAAAAGTTAAATAATACAGAACTTAATCTTCTTTCTTTACAATTATAAAAAAAAAAAAAACAAATAAATACTTCTCCTATTTGTTTATTTTTTTTAATCAAGATAATTGTTTTCGATGATAATAATCGGAACATGCTGATCCATAAATTGATCTTAAATTTTTTACTCAAACAGCTTTTTCAGTGAAGACACTATTAGGGTCTTTATTTTTCAGCATTTCATAACTACCACTCCAACCTGTATAGTTAAATAGTAACAAACAAAACTCAATAAACTGTACCAAAACGGCTTTGTTAATTAAAAACAATGTTTATGACCGTTTTTATTGTAAGTTGTCACGTTATATTGTTACGTTTTGATATGCACGGAAGCGGCAAACCGCGCTCAGGTTCACGTGAAATGACATTGATAATGATTTTTTAGGGTTCCGTTTTGCCGACTGAGGTACGGAGCCCTAAAAAATCATTATGGGATGACGTTGTTGTCCGTCTGTCAAGACCCTTTTTGATTTTTATCAAGCTGAAATGAATTATCAAATACTCAGGCCGCGAGACCAACTCGCACTTGGCCCGTTTTTTATTATCACGACGGAGTCAAAGAGATTTTGCTTACTCCGGAGATACAAGTACCCGCACTTATATTACAAAGCAATCTTACAACAAGAATTGAAGATCGAAAATAAAGTATACTAGGACTCCTGTCATTCTTAAATGACACAAGATCAGGGAAAGAAGCTGTAGGTAATCCCTAGCTGTATTCATATTTTGCTACTTCTAGATTTTAAAATTTATTGTTAACATTTTTTTTGTAGGGAATATTGTGGTAGTTTTTTTTTGTTTGGTTTTAATATTATATACACTTATAAATTAAAATAACCTAAAGTAACTTAAAATAAATAACAAAATGGCGTCAAAAAAATCCTCCTCAACGCTGTCAACTGGTATTGTCTCCAAGAGACTGGCGGTGCTGCCACGTTGTATGGATTTATTTGATTTTGACTGATTTTAGAATCATTTAATGCAGGTGAGGTTCTTGGATCAAAAGGATAAAAACTCATTATACATAAATGTGAGCTTCTCCCCTATTCTCAAAGAATATATTATGCTGTAAAACTAGTTGGTGGTTTGGAACAACTTTAAGTTTTAAGTTAGCGTGTTCTATGTTGCCTCGACATGTGCTTAACTTGCAAACTTTGCGACCGCGGAGCTAAATTCTGAGCTATCACAACTTTGCCTGAGTTTTCTTGTCAATTACATTATGGGAACTCGGCGAGTAATTTACATTGCTCGTGTGGAATTTATTTTAAAGTTTAACCGCTATTTTTGAAGTAATTTTCTAGACGATTTTTGATGGTTGGTTAATATTTGTTCGTAATACATTTTTTTCACGTTTTTAGTGAATTTTATACACAAAGAAAATAAAAGTTGCGAAGTATCTATAGAAAAGCTATGTGAGTGACGACACTTATGGAGACCGAATCTGCTTTCGGGGATCTGGAATCTTACCAGATTGGTGCTGTACTGACAAGAGCACACGTTGAGTAGAAGAGTCTTCTTCGTTGTTTATTAGTTCTAAGATGACCCACTGACCGTTTGTTGTACCTGGTGCTTGCTAAAAATAACACTAGGGACAAGAAAACTGTGTGACGAGTCTGAAAAGTAGACCTCAAATGCTAGCATCTGTAACATTTTATCCTAGCGGTGGCAGACATGGGTAGACATTAGTTATAATTAGTAAACTTAAGGCGTATCTGCTAAATTAGCAACTCTATTTGTGGTGGTTCAAACTTCGTTTGAAATACTGTTAGAATAAAGTTCTAATCAGCTTGCACTACAAAGTGGTTGTAACGTCAGTCACTGCGGCCCGAATAGGGCGGAATGAGTGGTTTTTATTTAATTATAGCTTAATAAATCATTAGATCAAAATGCCAATTGTACACTTTGTGAAGAAAAAAGTGACAAATATTTGTGTGAAAAAAAAATACTAAAACTTCATGCCGTTTAGGAGTAGTTTAATTTCAAAGAAAAAATGCTTCACTTTGAATATTTTTTTCATATATAGTTATAATAAAGTTAGAATTATTTCAATTGTAGCAATTAAAGTTTAGAGTCTAATAAGCAACATATATTTTTTGCATAATTATAATCACTCATCAAAGAGGAGTTACATGGAGAAAACCTCTCGTTAGCAGATACCACCCCCTTAATTCATTCTTACATAAACTCGCGCCATTTTCAAATGGGGGTAGGCAAAAACTACGGACAACCACCTTCTGTGATCCTTACATAGTTCGCTTCTGTTTAATATACTCAAATTATTAAATGTGTTTAACGTTTAACCTTCCCACCTTACTGACCTGTAAGTGAGGTCATTTGTTGTGCAAACCGTGTCCATCAGGTCATAATAAACTTAATAAATGGTTTCATACTGTTTTACTGTTATTTACGTGCGTAATAAAAGTTACTATGTTAAACCACCTCATTTTAAATGATGTCTGGCCCAAAACGTATATACGTATATAAACGTTACTTGGGCCCCGGGGCCCCAGGGTCCCCCTTAATACGTTATAGGCTAGCGAGATGTAACATGCCAGAAGGGCTTATATCTACGATTATTTACGTCAAAAATTTCGTTCGACTAAAAGATCTTACTTTTCTACGAAGCCCAACGCAACGTTATTTCGGTGTCTCATTTTACGTAGCTTATCTAAAATGTTTTTTCCTGCACCTCTAAAGTTTTCTTTTTATCAGACGAAAAACTATCTAAATCTTATTTTATAATTTCTATTTCATTATTTTTATTTTTGGTGTATAGTAATAAAACTGAAATCTGAAATGTTTAAATAAAAATAAGACAAAAAAAAATAAAAAAAACATCATCCTCAAAAATTCGTTTCCTGTAAAAAGATGTGTCTGGATGATTGGTACATAAATAGGTACTTCCCTTCTTTTCCCTACAACCATGGCACCGTCAAATGGTGAGAAAATTGACACCCTACCAAGGAAATTATATACTAACTGGAATAAGTACGAACAAAATGCTAAAAAAATAAAAAAAAACCCTATCTCAAAAACTTAGAGTTTAAATTTGTACAATGGATTCAATAGAAAAGAAAAAAAACAAATCGTTCCGAGCGAGAAACCGACAAAGGTGGATGGTGTCCCTGTCTTGCCTTGTCACCGATGTAAACAAAATGGCCGATACATTTTCGCGTTGAAGTCATTTAAGTACTTTTATTGAATATAAGTGAAATAATCCGCTTTAAAAATGGTAAAATTGTGTTGTGTGAAGGGGTGTAGTAGTAAGGGTTTGCTGGATGTGGAATTTCATTTTTTAGGGAAGTTTTTTAACTTTGGTTGTTTATTACGACTAGGGTTACCAAGTTTTAGATTGACAAACGGGAAATATCCAAATAAATTAAGTAAAAGTACCGTTGTCGAACATAGTAATCAAAAGTATATTATATAAATTAGAAACATCGGACATCGCACATGGTTTCGGTAGTACCTAGTTTGCTTTTTAAATACAAATATTGAAAAGAAAAGAGTCCGCCGCACCATGCCGTGTCCTAAGGATTTTTCCATGCTTCTCCAGCAAAAGAATCCATTTGGCGAGCTGCGAGTGAAAATGAATCGTTTCGGAATTTTAAAATAAATATTGGCGAATGTTACTAAAACATTACAGGTAAACAAACAGTCATAGCTTGAATATGCGATTTTCTGTCTGAAAAAATATATAATATTAACGGAGTCCTCGAATCCCCGAATACAAAAGTCGTCTGGATAGACAGGTTGCAAAATGGATAATTTGGAACTGGACGGTACAGACATACATTTAAGTTAACATAAAAAGTGAATGACATCCACTCTTGAAGCTATTTCGCCTAGAATGCTATTGAGTTGCAGGTCATCATCATTAAATAACAGCTACTCTGTAACTGTCTCAAGAGTTAGTATGATTATTGGACATGCTATTAGAAAGAGACAACATCCACTCTTGAAGCTTTCTCGCTTGGAACGTTTTTGGCTTGCCCGTCCTCATTCCAGTTAGTATATAAGTTTCTTGCACCCTACTTCGATTGGGTATCTGTCAAAGAATGACAGTCGTGATTTAAACATACACACTATTTAAATTGGTATTCAATTTCCTTTCCATTCCATTTTTCTAACTCTACATTAAAGTTGAAAAAGAAAATTCAGATTCTATCTACTCCCAATCCTCGCTCCAACTTACCAGCTTGTCCTCTCTGGGTCTTGGCCCTCCTGCCGACCACCGGTGAAGCGAGACTGAAGGCGCGGTCGGCTCTCGGCAGCTGCAGCGTCGTGGGCTGGCTCGGCTCGGAGTGGCGGGCGCAGATCGCGGCTTCCACGACGGAGTCGATGCTGGCTGAGCGGGGCAGTTGGCCTCCTGATTCTCGACTGTAACAATTTTTTTGGTTTATTATCACTACATATTAACCCTTATTAACATCAGTCCACGAAGTAGACACAATAGTTTAACAATGGTGTCACGACCAAATCGGTCCTTTGACAGATCATCACTACATATTATAAAACAAAGTCCCCCGCCGCGTCTGTCTGTCCCTATGTATGTGTAGATCTTTAAAACTACGCAACGGATTTTGATGCGGGTTTTTTTAATAGATAGAGTGATTCAAGAGAAATGTTTTAGTTTATAATTTGCGGGCGGGCGAAGCTGCGGGCATCAGCTAGTTTACATATATATTAATACAATAAATACATAATTTCAAGTTAACCTCAAAGTCTTCTGCATAGCTGTCAACAGGAAAAGTCCCATAAGGCTGACATTTTCATTCCAAAAATAGATTCAGCAACTCATTTCCCAAGATAGAATCTTACCCCAAATTGCAACATACCTTTCTAATTCGCCGTTCTTACGTAACTCAGTTTCTAACGTCTTTAAATGAACTTGGACACAAATTGTATAGTCTATGAATTATATTTGGCTTAACCTCGTTTCGTCCTATGCTAACAATAATTCATAGTTCAGCACGAAAGCCTTCAAAGTGGCAAGTTGGTGTCCTGGTAACTTCGGTATGATTATAACAATAACTTAATGTGAGGAAACCTTACTCGTGCATTAACAAAGCCTTTCCAGTATCTTTGGAGAAAGTTTGAAGGTTTATAACGGAAACTAAGTTGAGTCATATTATAACAGTGTGATTAATTTATAGTTTGGCAACGTTGTGTATGTGCTTCGTTGTAAAATGTTAGGTTTAGTCTTCAGGACTGTTAAAATCTTCATCATCAGAGTGTAGGGCGAATGCGGAAGGGGGTGTGATCATGATCAAGTTCTCCGTCTTCTATAAAAAGCGACTCATCTCTGACTTAAGCCTGAATGTGGTGTACCTACACCATGCTACGTACCTTTGAGGCGGTGGTTTGTGTATTAAATAAAGCACTGTTACAGTTCTAGGAATTTATTTAAAGGGCAGTGCAATGTACCAACTCATGAATTAACTTAACTATAAATAACCTAAGACCTAAACTAATGAATACCTAAGGAAGGCGCCAGGAAGGTTTTTTGCTGGTGTTACGCCCATGGAACCTTCCAGTCCAAGGAAGAACCGCCGGCTGGCGTGGATTCTCACCAGGAATGTGGTGGCAATATTGAATCAATAAGGGTCTACATGCGGCATGTGAACTTAGGTAAATTTCCATAAATCTTCAACAACTAAAGATCGTCGATATCTCTGCTTGTGCGATGTAGGCAATTGTATGACGTCAGTTATGATTCATAGTTTGTATGTGGAGTTGTAGGTAGATACCGCTGCCACACAAGACTGGCATAAAGCAATAGACGATGCAGGACATAAGCCTGTGCAATGCAAATGCAATAGCGCGATCCTTCGTCATTATTTGTGTACATCGCGCAAGTCAGGTTATCCGCTAGATTATACATCAGCCCGACAGCAACCGTCAGGCAGCCGACCACCAGACAATAATGTATAAAGCATGAGGAACTCTCCACCCCTTTAATCATACTTCCATAGAAGCCAAAATTTGGCGAAGTGTTTAAAATTTCGCCAATCACGTCGCCAAATTTTTGGTTGACTCAATTTGAATTGTCATCAACACGCTCAGAAGAAAAGAATTGACATGCTTTCAATCCTACACACTTTTTTGCTAAATAACTTTATCCAACTACACATACAGCTCATCAGTTCTTAATTCAAATTAATGATATTCCTTTATTATTTGCAGCAGTAGGCGCCGCTGCGTGGCGGCGTCGCGACGCTCGCTATGTTTACCGCCCCATTTGCATTTTAATCGAACTAAAACTTTCTTCTCCAGGGTTGACGGGCTTTTGTCTTTTTTTAGAGTGAGATTTTGATGTGACAGATTTACTATAATCGAAAGGGCTATGCCCAATATACGTATGTTGGGTATTGCTCTTTCGATTTCGGCATGCCTTCTTCGAAATGTACGTTTTCCCTTTATTCAAACCCGTGATATGGTAATGATTACCTACGTTAACATTCGCTTTATTCACGGGAATATTTTATACTGTAGGTAAAGATGAAAATAGAAAAACGGTACTTATATTATTAACGGTAACATCAATGTCAGATTTTTTTTGGGATGAGCATCACCCACTGCCTCGCCCACTGCTAGATATTTTAATTAACAAACATTCCTGTGCACTATAAGATTTCCTGTGTCTCCACTAAGGTTGGCCGCCATGACCGTTTAACGGTCATGTCTCCTGAGAGCTTTCAGACCTATTGTGAGCGACCACGTCATAGTGTTGGAATTAATCACTGGCACAGATTATGTTGTATGTGACCTGATGTCTGACAACCAGTCTTACCAAGGGCATCGTATTACCCGGTACTAACGGGGTTGTGAAGGTCAGATGTGCAGTCGCTCCATTTAAAATACTCACTTACTATTACTACTGGTATTCAGCAGCATCCGGTAAGATTGGAAGCCGACCCTAAATTAGTTGGGAAAAAGGCTAGTCAGATGATGATGACTGGTTTAATGTTAACATAAGTGACAATAATATTGTTTTCATCCCCCCATCTCGGAAAGAGTATTTTTGCTCTTCGATATCTGAGTGCAAAAGTCGTTTTTATCCTCTAGAGGATAAAGTAAATTGAATTTAGAACATCGTGTGCACTAAGTTTGTGAATTCAAAACATCATTAAACCTATTTACTTCTACCTCCATGGTGCCGAATTTATCATAGGTACAACCTTTTTTAATTTGTTAAAAACTCAGACTCGGAACCTTCTTGGTGTACTTTTATAATTTGCTTTCCGCGCGCCATTTTCTTGTCAGGTCAATTGTTAAAACCTTAGGTTAAAAACAAGTGAAAAACGTAAAATAAGTGGTTTTGGCGACGAAGAAGTTTATTTGACGCCAACAGAATTGACTGAAACTGTTAATAATGCGCAAATGAGCTTTCTCCCTCAACAATCACGCGAGAAGGATTTGAAACAGTACGATATTAAAAAAATTGAAAAAAAATAGGTAGAAAATGTCCAAGGCATTAAGTCCGCCTTTGTACAGTTTTTACTTGTGCATAAAGTTTTAATAAATAAATATTACACTCAACTTAACTAACTGTAGCAACGTTACTTTAAATTTTTCTTAATTGTACCTAAGTATTATTTGTTATAATTTAAAGATTATTCTGTAATACTTACCTATCATAATGTAGTAGTTAACACCTAAACTGAAATAAAAGTATCTTGTGATTGTAAATGCTTTTTTTTTTGCATTTAGTAATTTCCTCGCTGAGGTGGGATGAAAAGTTACGTGTTGCACTCGAGTGCAAAGATTTTTCACCTCGTGCTCTTTTGATTCCCTCGCTAACGCTCAGGATTCTAATTTTTGAATCACTCGCTGCGCTCGTGACTCAATTTTAGAATCCTTCGCTTGCTCGGTTATCAAAATTGAGCACGCGGTTAAAAAGCAACTTTGCACTCTTGTATAACAAATAACTATTTCACTTCTCATGCTCTAAAAGTACGCCAATACAGTCCTACGAAGCGGGACTAAACAAACCCTTTTAGTCTCTAGGGAGTTAAAGTAATTAGTTTTTTTAATTTACTTCATGAACTTTAAAGGGTAAAAACGGGACCCTGTTACTAAGACTCTGCTGTCCATCTGTCTGTCCGTCTGTCTGTCTGTCTGTCTATCCGTCTGTCTGTTGGTCTGTCTGTCCGTCGGTCTGTCTGTCTGTCCGTCTGTATGTACGTCTGTCTGTTGGTCTGTCTGTCCGTTGGTATGTCTGTCTGTCCGTCTGTTTGTACGTCTGTTTGTACGTCTGTCTGTCCGTCTGTCTGTCCGTCTGTCTGTCCGTCTGTCTGTCCGTCTGTCTGTCCGTCTGTCTGTCCGTCTGTCTGTCCGTCTGACTAAGTTGACTATTTTTCTCGCACTCAAAGTGAAAAGTACAGTGTAACACACGGCGCTAAAAACCCATTATAACTCGGTTCCTATTTACTACCTCGTGAATAATGGGTCATTTTAGCCCCTTGTATTACAATGTACTATTTTGTCTTAACGAATTCAAGCATTGCCAACCCTATCTATAGGCGAGGTGTCACCAGCTGTTTTAATAAAAATAAAACAAACTAAAACTAGAAGAACTTATTAAGAAAAACTCTTGAACTTAATTGTTTTCTCGTTTCTCGACATCTTGACTTCATGTTTAAAACATGTTTTAGTTGTTTTGTTAACTTTGGATTAAGAATGAGATTCTCTTGTGTTTCAACGGTTAATTTAATTCGTATTACTCTTCTGAACTAACGAAAACATGTTACAACAGCAATTGAGTTTGCGATTTTGCATAGCGCAGTCGTAATATCAGTATTGCTTTATGGCCATCGTTTTTAGCGATCTAGAATGATGCTATGATTTTGAGCAATGGTATGATTATATTATCTACTTAACCTTCTCCTAATTACATTTACGTTGGGGTCGACTTCCAGTCCCACAGAATTCATTATTAATTGTAGGACATGGGGTGGGAATTCATCATTACCGATGAAACTAATATTTAGAAGGTATATCGGTAATGAAAAATATACAATCGTCGACGTGTTGTAAGTACCTATTCTAATAATAAAGAAAAGCAAAAGGCTACCTGCAAATTATCTATATAAATAAAAACACTTTCAGCAAAAAGTAAAATTACTTTCAGCTACTTCCAGCACTACCTTTCAGCGTACATTGTAGCGTCTGAAAATAATGAGCCGCCCACGCTTCAAGTATCTTACCGAAATCCATATAATCACTCCCTAAGCGTTGCTAAGAGATAATGTGTGTTAGAAATAAATATAAAAGCTGCCTACATCCTACGTACATAAATATAAGTAAAGTAAATATATATATATATATATATAATCTAGAACAAGTCGTGGCTTCACTTGCAATTGTTTTTGAAATAGGTAGGGCCTTATTTCGGATTAAAAAAATAACGAGTAGTTAGTATGTTAGTATAATCGTCGAGCTGAGCATGATGTCTTTGGGTTCGATTCCCGGGTTTAACAAAGTGTTTTTGGGTTTTTCAGCGGACCCTCAGTACCATCGTGGTGTCTGGATGTTAGCCGCGTTGATGGCAATGGACACGTTCTATGGGACTTAAAAATAACAGGCGAAATGTGGGTGTACTATATTCACGCATTTGCCTTACTTCTACCATAGGCGTAATTATATGTTAAAAAATGTCCTTACAAACAGATAGACATTTTTACTAACTAGTTTTATAATAAAGATTCTTTGTGGACTAATAGTTCTGGTTATCGATGTCATTAGCGTGGGCTTTATCAGGGGCTGTCGAAGGACGCTGCTAGGCGCCACACTTCTGACTCGAAACTGAACGAAGTTAGATAAGAGGATCTTTGATACTAATCACACTACTAATATTATAAATGCAAAAGTTTGTATGTGTGTATCTTTGTTACTCTTTCACGCTAAAACTACTAACCTGGTGGAATTTGGATTTTTTTTTGGATTGATTGGATTTTTTTTGATTTTTTTTTATTATTTTCTTCGTATTTATAATACTTCACTTATATGTATTGTTTATTCGTCTACAATTAATTTTTATTTATTTACCTTATCCGTAGCTGACCGTGACATCACTCTCACTTTAAGCCCTATCAGAAAACCAGCGCTGTGACGTTTTTTTTTAAATGTTACAGCGCCATGCTGAGAGGGGCCTTTTGGCCTTGTACAGGACCAATTCCGTTTTCTTTTTTTTTAAATGTTTAATTTTTATTAGTTGATTATTTCACCATTTTATTTTATGTGTTTTGTCCTGTGCGGGCTAATAAATGCTTTTTCTTTCTTTCTTACTTTCACACAGATAGTCTCTAACTTGGATTAACACATAGGATAGTTTTTATTCGGTAGTACGATCCCAAGAGACAATTATCGAACTCCACGCGGGCAAAGCCGCGGGCATTTGCTAGTACAACATAAATTATAGTGTTTGTTGATGTCTGGATACAGCGTGTACCAGAAAGGTGTGGTCATATTTCATGGTGTGATTCAGACCATCAAACCGAACAACTTTCTCCATGTGAATACTATTAGGCAGTCCCCAAAGACTTTTGGGGACTGCCGATAGAAGTGAAAACAAAAATTACACAGGCCCCTCCCCAGTCGTAGCACTGGTTAATCCCCCCGCGCATGCCTATGTGGTGCTACGCCGTAGCGGATCGCCTACGAGTGCTACGAAGCGTGACCGCACGTTACGTCAAGAGACAATGAGTTTAATGTTTTTTCTTCACCCAAAAAGTGCTCAACGAGCCTAAAGAGTTTCCACTTCAAAAATCAGCTCTACAGTACAAAACTTCTATACTTACTCGACCCAAATGTATTGGGCATTACTACTCGATGCCTATATACCGGATTCCCTTTGAAAAATGGCGAAGTCGGTATTCTATAGACAAATAATATAATTACATTTAAGATATGTACTCCGGCTTACCTCTTACAAAAATTGACCTTTTGCTACAGGCAGCTAGTATCTAATATGCGAGATGAGATGCCGTGCAAATATTTATGAAATTATATTGTATATTTCATAACTAAGCAATTCATAAAGTTGCTCTTCAATTTAAACAGTAGGTACACTGCTATAAATTAGAACCTAGAATATATACCTACCGGAAAAAATACTAATGCAGTGGTTGAGAAATACAAATGGTATTGTTCCGACATGTAGATAAATACTCCCTCACTTATGAATATTAGATAAACTTATATCATAGAAACGAATAAGCTGTACGTGCCGGAGTAGTTACTGGGTTTGTTTACACGAGTCCAGTAACTGGAGCAATTAACTTGGTCAGTCTAGTGCAGTGGTTCCCAACCTTTCTTGGACCAGGGACCACTTTGATGTCTTTATTGTTAGCAGGGACCAGAAGGTCGTAGATAAACATGGGCACCGACAGGATTATTTATATGGAGGTGAATCTTTAACTCACACTATGCAAAAATTAGAAAATGAGATGAAAACCTTGACTTATAATTAAAATAGTGAAAGATCTTGTATCATTCACTATTTTAAGCGATCAAAGTGAGCTCGTAAACTTTAGCAGTCATTCATACAAAAATTGGAATAAGTTACTAAAATTTTCATAAATGCTTATGAAACTTGCAAGAGCGAGCAAAGCAAGCTAAAAAAAATTTGGCAGCTCACCTCTGATAGGTTTTTAATTAGGTTGGGTTGAGCATGCATCTTCTGTGCAAGTTAAAAGTTTTACATTTTAACCTTTTCGCGGGTCCGTAACATAACTTCGAGAGTCATTTGTTCGATTAACGGAAAGTCGACTGAACGATTGTTCGAATGGAATTTATTGCGAAACAACCTTTTATCGCCAAACGCTACTTCGACTGAACGATTCATCGAATATTTATTAATCGATGGACTGTACTTTCGAATGTGTTTTAATTGTTATACATAGTTTAATAATCGTTTTATAACTCTTCATTTAAATTTCAAAACGAATATTCTAAAAACCTAACTGGTTCTATGCGAATGCGACTCAAGTGCGCTGTGATAGGCTAAATTGACTGATATACTCATATGTTCTACAATAACACTCCAACACATACATATCAAAAACACATTAAAAATAAACATACATCCAAACCATTGTTCAGTGTCGCGACTATATCCATGTCACCGGCAGCGTCTACCAGATGGCGCCACTTGAATACGGACGACGGTTTACGTGCCCAAATGTTACCGGGCCAATTTATTTTATTGCTCTGCATTTGACATCGGGTATTATCATATTTTGTTGGTAATTAGGGATATTTTTTTATAAAACCAATTAATTGTTTGGTTTTGTGTAAGTTAGAATTAATTAGGGTGTTTTGGTCGCACGTTTATATAAAGCCTTAGGCGTTTTTGTTTCGTTACATAAAAATGTCATCATCAGCCTAGCCTTTTCCTACTATGTTGGGGACGACTTCCAATCTAACCGGATGCAGCTGAATACCAGTATTTTACATGGAGCAGTTAGTATTGCGTACGACGATACTCCTTCGTTGGACAGGTTATTAGTCTTTCAGGTCATTGACTGCCTGTCATGACGGTCAAACATTAAAAGATTACAGCAGAGACGTGCTTTCCGAGACAAGGAAGAAAATTGGTACATAAATGGGTGGTGACCCATCGACGGACCAACTAGGCAAGTGCGGCTTAACCTAAAGATTGATCCGAGTGGCTGTTATTATTTAACCGACGAGCTCCTCTGTGTTCCATACAAATGTATGGAATAGTAATTAAAAACCAAGCAGTGGTTACAGCGTAAACCAAGTTCCAACCGCAGACGTAAACCGCATGTTCATAGCAGCCCCAATCGCCAGACGGCGACACGGCATATATCAATGTGCTACTGCGCTCACTGTCGGTCGATTATCAACTTTGTTACTCAGGGCATAAAGGTGAAAAGTGGTCGACTGTCACCGCCAGTGGAAACGCATCTGTAGATAGTGACTTCGTCGATGACCTGATGCTGTGCTAGTGCCGTCACTGGCTGTCTAACTAAGCGACAAAATGTATTTTCTTCCAACTATACTTTAATTTCATCACAATCACACTAAAAACTCAGTACAAAGCGAGTCTTTAATGCTCTAGAGCAATAAAAATGTATGAAATTTAATTATTGCACAGTTTTTTTTTTTAATCGCAACAAAAGGTGCCAATCTCAATGGATTAGCTCTATTCAGCCAGCCGATATCAATACTTTTTTTTACGTACGTATTATTCGTTTCTATCCTCCTTGTTCCAAATTTAAATATAAATTTGCCCAACAAAACTCTTAATCTTACGTTTAATAATTGCTCAAGTATAACTTTTAATTTCAATAATTAAACTTCTATTTTAACTGTTTGATATGAGTTTCTTTTATCTACTATTCCTATAGGTAATAGTTGAAAGAAAAGCAGATTATGCACCCCGCCTTAAGTAATTTATATTGCCCTCGTGCCTGTTAGATTAGAGGCACTCGGTGCAACAATAAATTACTTTGTGCTCGATGCAATAATCTACTATTTTTGTCTTTGCCTTTTGCGAAACTGAAGAAGAAAAGACGTTATGACGTCGCGTTCGGTAATTTAACTACTGCGGTATTGTCATTTGCGGCTATTGTCAACTACGTCACCGTCACATCGGAAGTGTGAGTTTAATCCAAAAAAAAACACTAATAAAATATAGTAATGGCGAGTCTAATTATAAAACCCAGTTTAAATAGTATATTATGCAACTAGTGAATAAAAGACGGATTTAAAGCGAGGGCCGTAGATGAGTCACGAGCAAGTGAAGGATTCTATTCAACTGTTAGAATCCTGAACGACGCGAGTGATTCATGGCCCTCGATATAAATTCGTACTTTATTTAGGAGTTGCATACTATACTTTATATCATGACTACGAGAAAAGACATAATATAAGCGAAAATAGAAATTTAATCAAGAAATAAGAATTGTTACATTAATTGAAATGGGCATTAAAATTAGAGCAATGACTGAAATTAAGCGTAATTTTCTTATTATTATTATTAGGGTGGTCAACTTGTGAAACAATATTTATTAATCTAATGCTAAACTCCTTGTCGCAAATATCGACCAATCAAATCTCGAGAATTTATTTGCACCAAAGAGTTTTGAATTTCGAATCTTAGCGCAAGGAGTTTGTGTAAGCATTGAAATAGAGACCGGATATATTTTTGTGTTCCAAATTCAAACACCAAAATAGTGAATAAAAACAAAACAGTGAATAAAAGGCCTGTTTATTCACTGTTTTGCGTGAATAAAATAAGCTTTTTAGAGTAGGTATGGTATAAACACTATTTCTACTATAACTATAACACTATCTACTCGATTTTGGGTATCAAATAAATCGATGCGTTTGGTTGTCGTAGTACGGGCATGTGATGCGGAGGAATGAGGAAAATGTAGCGCGGAAAGTTTTGAGTATGGATGCGGATAAGAGAAGAGAAAGACCAAAGAAACTATGGATGTACTGTTTAAAAGATGATACGGCAAGAAAGGAGGTGTCTGATGAGATGACAAGTATGGAAGAAGAAGACATACTGCGCCGACTGCAAATGAATTGGGATAAGGGCAACAAAATGATGTTCTCAATGTTAAACGATAGGAAAAAAGTATTTATCTTTTTATTCTCAGTGACGCTACATACAGATAAACTAACTCCAACTTCATCTTCTACAAAAGCCGTTGAAATGCATTCGGTAAACATTTTCCATTAGAAAGCTGTTAAAAATTGCAACGTTCAAGATTTGTGAGAGCATTCCTCGCGCTTGGAAACTCTATTTGTATTCAGAGAGGTTTCCAGTATAAATGATAATGATGTTATAAGTAGGAATGTGCCAAGACTTGGATATGAAGCGGATTATTTCATTAGTGTGTGATAGCGTTTTTTCTGGAAATAGATTTATAGTGAAGTCAATGTATTATCTAAGTGCAATAACTGTTATAAGTTGTTCTTACTGTTCTTTTTTTTTAGTACGTATAGGTATAGACAGGCACTTCAAGTCTGGCCATATCATCCTTTACACAGTCCATCCATCGTTTCTTTAATCTTACTCTTAGCCCATGATCTGTCCACGAAGTAAACACAATAGTTAAATAATGGCGTATCGACCAAATCGGTCATTTGACAGATCATGATTTATATACCCATCACATTCATAATCAACCTTTTCTTCAGTCCTCCGAATCACTATAGGCGAGACGACAAAAAAAAATCTAATTAGTCCGTCAGTTAGATTATCAAAAAATATTTGACCCGTGTTTTTTCTTTTGTTACCTAAACCAAAATTGATGAAGATACGACGCTTTTAAAATTCTCAATACGTCACGCCATGGTATAATTTTTTGCTAGTTCTGACGTCACGAGCCCCCACTCCCGAGTTTTGATGCGTTTTATCTTTTGTCAATATTCATTGATTTATAAAAACAAAAAATACGTGTCTATTAATTTCCAATACTCTAACTGACGGACTAAATAGATTTGCAATTTTTTGATACTGTCATCATGCCTATTCTCCACACCACTTTTTCGGCGCCAATTTCCTTCCTTATTTTATCCGTTCGCGTTCCATGGAGGAATTGAATGCCTATATTTAAAATCTATAAGTAAAATACAGGTGTTCTGCAGCCATGTTGCCCTGGTTAGGCAGGAAACTAACCCCAACATAGTTGGGAAAAAACTAAGCAGATTAATGAATGAAAAAGACTAAGATCTTATTCCAATCGTGTGCATTTCTGTTTGGTAATTTATTTTAGTAAATTTTATTTTACCACTTTGTCGGCGTTATTGATATACACACCTCTACAAAATTACAGCTTTCTAGTACTAACGGTCTCTTTGCAAAACCTCGGACAAACAGACAGACAGACGGACATGACGAAACTATAAGGGTTCCTTGTCAGGACTACGGAACCCTAAAAAACGATGCAAATAAACACTGGATCTCAATATTTACCCGACTGCGCCAGAAGGAGGGTTATGTTTTTCGAGAGTATGTATGTAAGTATGTATGTATGTATAATTGTTTGGCACGCTCTGTGGCCTGAACGGCTCGATGGATTTTAACTTGAGAGGTGTCGTTAGATTTGTATTTACTGTGAGAGTGACACTGGGTATATTAAAATAAAAAAAAACAACATGGCGGATTTTTGGCGCCAAATTCAAATGTTTGGCACACTCTGCAGCTTGAACGGCTCGATGGATTTTAGCTTGAGAGGTGTCGTTAGATTTGTATTTACTGTGAGAGTGACATTGGGTATATCAAAATAAAAAAAGAAACAAAATGGCGGATTTTTGGCGCCAAACTCAAATGTTTCGGCTTGATAAAGGGCTCATCATTAAAATTTTAAAATGGTATATCTAAGTAACTAAAAACTGTAAAATAAAAATAATTAAAAAAATTAAAAAACTCGACTGCTTAAAAAATAACTAATAGCTTTAAATAAAAACTGAAAAGAAAAAAACAAGTTCAGGAAACAGGACATATTGACTGCAACAGTCGGGACCCATTAAATATTCTAAACTAAAATCATTACATCTAATATGGGTCCCGACTGTATTTTTCTTTTCAGTTTTTATTTAAAGTTATTAGTTAGTTTTTAAGCAGTCGGGTTTTTAATTTTTTTTTTATTATCCTAGATAAGCGGGGATCAATCAGCCGTGACTTTATCACATTCTCAGCATCAATGATTCACAGGTTTAATACAAATTGAGAAGTCATTGAGATGTCACAGCTGGGTTACATACTGTAGTGTTAGTTACCATTTTATATCATGTATCTCATAAAATTGAAGAAGCACACCAAAAACATAAAGAAGATACAGAAACCTTTTGTATCACTGTGATTTCTTTTGTATCTGTATAACATAATCCCTTTATTGGAGAACCCAATTAAAACATAATTAAATGTATTTATTCTGTTTTCATTAACGTTTAATTGAATGCAGAGGTTGTCTATTAAGTTTTAGTTATCATGAAAAATAGCAGTACTCCTAGACTGAAATGGGCATGAAATAAATGATTATTTTATCCCACATTATTTATTTAACACATCATTTTATGAGTATTGTTAGCTCTGAAAATATATGGAATGAATAAGTAATATTAGATTATTGAATAATATAAATAATAATGATACAATAAGAAACCAAATGAACAATTTGGATTTAAACACAATGTTTGGCAGTCATAAACAAGAGTTCCTCATATACCGAGACTGGGAAGGATTTTCGAAAATTCCGTGTAGGTATATTTTCTCCAGTATGGAATTTTATTTTAATTTATCCGATGGTTTTTCCACGACTGCTACCATGAGTTATGGTGAAGCTTTCTGAATAGGGATGATTCCTGACTTAAAAAAATATGATTCTGTTTAGTCAGTCAGTTAGATTATCGAAAAATATTGGATACGTGTTTATCAAATAAATAAAAATTGTCGAAGATAAAACGCGTTAAAGATTATGAGTGGGGGCTTGTGACGTTACTTTCCGGTAAAAATATACTCAAATGTGACGTCACACGAGTTTTCGACGCACTTTTCGTCTTCATTTTTTGTTTCCGTGGAAAAAGAAAAAATAAGTGTCCAATATTTTTTGCAAATCTATCTGAGGGACTAATTAGTATTTTTTTGTCATCAACCCTATTATAAAGACTTAACTTTTTTTAAAGACTTCGCAGACTTGTACTCAGTACACGTACAACATACTCGTACTTAAGAGCAAGTTTGCCTGTACGTATGAGTATGTACTCAACAAACTTCGCTCTTTTGATGGCTGTACCTTGAACCTTTGTTTTAGGATTACTTGCTTCGTAAATCAGTGTAAATTCCAGGGGTTAACGTCTGTAAGTACTGACATCAAGTGCTTTGTACACTTAGCGAAGTTTCAGGGGAACACGCGAAAGCTTGTCGGCTTCTTTGAGAACATATTTTTTCTTAATGGTTTATTATTTTGATTTTTGACATTCGATGTAGTTCTGGTACGACATTTTAAATGTTCTAATGGTTTATTTATTATCATATTTTTATTTTTATTATGTTGACATTGTATATTTGTGATTTAATTAATTTGATTTGACGTAGTGATGGTATTTTTTTTTTCTATTTATTAATAATCAAGTTATGTTTTTGTTTATTTAACCAATTTTATTTAATTAATTTAAACTTTAACACATTCAGACATAATTGTTATTAAATGAAATGAAATGTTACATATAAATTTAATTAATATAATGTTTAAATGTGAAAGTTCCTAATGATCTATATAAGTGATATTGGATGAATCTAGATAGATACTCTGCAATATTAGTTTTAAGTTTTCTTGCTGCACCCGAACAGTGTCATGTACTCACTAGTTTTAAACTTAGCGTGTAAAATTGGTTGTGTACATTGTGCATTAAATAAATAAATAAACATCAAACTGTTTATTTATACTGGTTTAAATGCAACAGAGACATAGAATAAGCATTTATTAGGTACGACATATTATGTAGTATGAGCAGTAAAACACTACAGAGAAAGTGGTAAAGACTCCTTTCCCACCAAGTCTTCTTTTGGGAGACTCTGATGTCATTTTGACGTTAAAAATGCTGATGCCATAAAGTTTACATCTAAGAATATTATCAAGAATACATTTTCTTTAAAATATTAAAAAGGAAGTTCATTGACTTGAGAACAATTACCGGTCATTTCCATAAGTCTCCAGAAAATCCATAGCCATTTCCGCTTTAAAAATTCAAAAATTAGTCTATTTTTGTTTTCAATTTGCAATTCATCTTTAATCTATTTCTGCGTTTTTCCCGCGGTCCGTAGATGAGAGAAAAATAAATATACAAAGAAATATTGAAAATCTCAGAATCAATTTAAATAAATGGCTATCCGCAAATTTCACAAACGGGAAATTAAGAATATCCGCAATTTGACACCCCCGCATGGCGACCATCGTGAATCGCTTTTTTTAAATAATGTGTCTACATTAAATCATGATCATTTGGAATGTAAGAAGTAGGTAAGAGCTCATGGATAAATAATAACAGCCGCTCAGGTCGCACAAGCCGGTAAGACTGGAAGCCAACCCCAACATATTTGGGAAAAGGCTAGGCGGATGATGAAGTAGGTACTTGGTCGATAAGACGATCCTTGATAGAGGCTAGTGACCTAACTGTGGACGTCTTTCGACGGAAACGACAAGGGTGTTAACATTTTGGAAAAAAAGCCTCGTTACATCATTTGTACGTTTTTTCCACACTAAAATATTATTTCTCTAAAAATACTTTTCGATATAAGATTAATCTTCTGAATTTAGAAGGTAATCTGTCCAATTAATCTGATCGTGACATCAATGTATGCCCGTCACCCGTCCCGCAGATAGCGATGTAATATCCGTCCAGCATTGAATCTAACAGATCTTATCATTTTCTTCGTGAAAACACTTTCATCATAAACAAGATGGATAGTGATTTCAATGATTTTAATGTTTTGACTATTTATTAAATTTATTGAAGCACGAGCTCCTCAAGGAATTAAAACTAGTTTAAGATGTAAAACAACTAAAACTACAATGTTAAAACAGCATTACTTTGTAGGATTATAGCCTAATTATGGTAGGAGAAAAATATTTATTGCATAAAAACCCCATGGATTCTTCACAAAAATTAATGGTTAAACGAACTTACCTTAAGTGATGTTCGACCATAATTATACGAGACGTTACATCCGAAGAGATTTAATTACTACGTAGTTTCACTTCTCAATGTATAGGCGTCGCACATAATTTTTAGAGCTGTAGAAATAAAAATCAAAATTATTAAATTCTAATTGGCTGTGAAACGATATCTCCTTCGCCCGTCGACTACAGCGCCCTCACCGGTGAACTTCATTCTTTTTAGAGACATTTATCTCGTTTGATGATATTTTTACTTATGGGCTTTAGTTTATGGGTCCGGGTGGGACTTTAAATCTCTTCGGATGTAACGTCTCGTATAATTATGGTCGAACATCACTTAAGGTAAGTTCGTTTAACCATTAATTATACTTACGACGTTACATCCTCAAGATTTAATTACTACGTAGATGTTCAGCGCTTTCATTCAAACGAGATTGATAAGGATAAAATAAAAACGATTAAGTACGTTAACTAAACAAGTAGAAATATGTTTATTATGTAAACAATCAACTAATAAACACAGAAATTTTGACAAACAAACAAAAATTGCATCCTCTGCATAGTGAAAAATATACCTTCTTATAATCTTATCTAATCAATTTTCACCTTAATTTAAATATCGTAAATTGCCTCTGCAAATGCATTGTCATCATTAACTGTAATCGGACGATTATAGAATTTGGCAAATGTTAATGAACTGCCAGACCAACCCGCGGTTCGTTTAATTATGTCCACTGGAACCCCTTTTCGACTAGCCGCCGAGGTGGACGCGTGGCGGGTGCTATGTGCTGTAAAGACCCGAGTATCAATACCACTTTCAGTCAACACGTTTCTAATCCATCTACTTATAGTGGCAGCACTAGCATTATGGATTGGTTTCTTGGCAGTAAGAATGAGTCTATCTGTTAGCGGTAGGCTTCTATAAATCTTAGTTGCTTCAATATACGAGGACAACGTCTTTGCAGGACAGATTTCTTCTCTGCTAGGGAAAAAAGGTAGAATTAAATTAGGCGCCGATCTGTTTGGGGCCGAGGTTTTGATTAAATCATTTATGTTGATGTCTATCCTCGTGCTGCTTACTTTAATACTAGACAAGCGTATCAGTGATAGAGTCTGCACACGTTGTGCTGTCGACAACGCGAGTAGAGCAACTAATTTTTTGGATAAAGAGGCCAAAGGTTGACTCTCGTTCGGGTAATGATTCGAAAGATAATCTAATACAAGATTAGGATCCCATGTAGATTTATATCTAGGGAAGGAAGGTTTAGTCCTATAGACTCCTTTCATAAACCTTATAATTCTATCATCTTGACTTATACACTTACCTAGTATTAATGCAAGTGCAGAACGACAGGTATTGAGGCTTGAATAATTTGAGCCTAAGTGATATTCATTGACCAAAAATTCTAGGATGTTAGGAACACTGTTATCAAAAACATTAATCTTCTTTTTAATACAAAAATGCCACCATTTTTTTAAAGCTACATTATATTGTTTAAGAGAGCTGTCAGCTAACGATGATATTATTATTTGAATAGCGCTCTCTGGCAACGATTGTTTTAAGTACGATTGCTCGATAATACTGACGACACCAGGGTAAGTCCTTTCCAAAGTGGGTGTGGAGTCCTGAAAGGTGATAACAGCAATGAGGGACTCGGTTCAAAATAAATAACTTCATTTTGGGTTAGAGATAAAAAGAGTGGGTACCATGGCTGGCTAGGCCAATAAGGTACTACCATAATCCCAGTGGCTTTATCTGTCACTATTTTTCTAAGGCATTTAAGAATCAGAGAGAACGGGGGGAATGCGTAAAAATAATAAGGTGACCAGTCTATTGTGAATGCATCAATATTATATGCTGAAGGATCTCGTTTCCATGATATGTATTTCTTACATTTCGCGTTCAGTCGCGTGGCAAACAGATCGATTTGAGGTGTTCCGAAAGTATTTGTGATTTTATCAAAAGCAAATGAAGCTAAGTCCCATTCAATGTCAATATTAAAACGTCTCGATTCCTGGTCGGCTTCCGTGTTATCTTTAGACTTAATGTAGGAGGCAAACACAAAGAGTTTCCTTTGCTCACACCATTGCCAGATTTCTCTGGCCACGTCATTAAGGTGTGTATATTGAATTCCTCCGTACTTATTTATGTAAGCGATAGCTGTAGTGTTGTCAATTCTAAGTAGAATTTCCTTATCATAAAGGTCTTTAGCAAAGCACTGTAAGCCTATAAGGGCTGCTTTTAACTCTAAAAAATTTATTTGTTCTTTGGATTCTGTGACACTCCACAAACCATGAGCACGTACTCCATTGCAATAAATACCCCAACCCGAAAGAGATGAATCTGAGAAGATTTCAAGAGCATATCTACCACAATGTATTGGATTATTTAATGTTAAAATATTATTTTGCCACCAGGAAAACTCTGACTTCAGGTTGGGTGAAAGATTCATGACACAATCATAGTTGTCCTCAGAATTACTTAGAGCTAGAAATTTCTCACGCTCGAAGCGTTTTGTATATAACCAACCATAACAAATTGCTGGACAAGCTGAGCAGAGTAATCCAAGATATTTTGCAAAGTCTCTTATTGTTATTGAATTTTTCCTAGCAATTCTTTTTGTTTGGTCTAATATATTTTGACGTTTTCTATCTGGCAACATTAGACACATATCATGTGAATTTATTTCAAATCCTAAAAACTTTTGAATTTGTTTTGGTACCAAGCTACTTTTTTCTTTATTTATGATGAATCCTAATGTCTCAAGAAAGTGCACCGCTGTTGCTGTACTTTTAAGGCAACTATTAAAAGTGTTATTTATGCACAACAAATCATCTAAATATATAACTAGTAGCAGCCCTTGGTTCCTAAGATAAGTTACTACTGGCTTCATTAATTTTGTAAAAATAAAAGGTGCTATAGATAAACCAAAAGGGAGACATTGAAATTCAAAAGTAGAACCTTGAAATCTAAATCTCAGATATTTTTTACTAGAATTATGAATGGGCACTAAAAAATATGCATCCTGTAGATCCATAGTTGTCATGAAACAATCCTTACTAATTAACCTAGTGGCAGTACGAATATCTTCCATCTTAAAATGTTCCGGACTAATAAATTTATTAAGTGATTTCAGATTTAAAATGAACCTAAATGACCCGTCTCTTTTGGGAATCAAAAAAATATTAGATATAAACTGATCAGACACATCACTGCATTTTTTAATAGCTCCTGAACTCAGTAGTTTTGAAATGGACCGCTTAAGATGTTTAAGTTCTGTTTTACTGAACCTAGGGTTAGATGGCTCAAATTTTTGAAAAGGAACCCTAACAAAAGGAATTTTTAAACCTTTAACATAGTTTAATACTATTGGATCTTTAGTTATAGCTATCCAGTTGTTAACAAAGTGGCACAATCTACCAGCATGAACTTTTACCTCTACTGGTTCCTGCGAGGTCTGTAATCCGTCTTCCGGACAGGAGGGACTCGATTCGCAGCTGGCTGCCTCCGACCTTGCTGTGTTGTTTGTCCTTGACTGAAGGATGTGTACTTCTGCTTCGGCCCACCCGGTTTGGTAGCTTTGATTGGTTGGTATCTGGGTGGGCCTCTCCAGTTTCCCTGTGGTCTGGATGTTGATGGAATGCTGCGCTTAATTTGAAGACCTGATTTTTCAGCTGTTTTTGTAGCTTTAATCTTTTCTCCAAGGCTAGCTCCAAAAAGAAATGAATCCCTTTTTACATCTGTAATGGCAGTTGAAAATTTTTTGTCCAATGAAGAAGTGATTAATTTTCTTCTATGTTGTGTGTTCTCATAGTGCAGGTCAAGAAAAATCTGGCTGGCTTCTGAAAGTCTTTTTAGGATTTCCACCTTTGTGTGGTCTTCTTTTATCAGAGATGAGGCTAAATTGGTAAGGCCAGCAATGCCCAACCCAAGTTGGTTTTGAGCTCTTTCGAGGAATTTGTCCCGATGTTTAATATTATCACCTATTACAGCAGATATTTCTAAGTTTATCTTTGGCGCTTTCACTAGAGTAAAGTTCTCAGGTGTTAAGGTCTTCTTTAAGGTAGCTTCCTTCACCTCTTTAGTCAGCCCTTCTATCAGGACCCTACCCCAACGTTTAGAGATTTCCTCATTGATAGGAGGTCCTAAAACCTCGTCTTTGCCTATTGGATCACCAAGTGCTTCCAATATTTCAGGTGGTAAGACCTCGGAAACTGGGCCTTCATTTGTGCTAGGACCAGGATCCGGAGGGAGCAGGTTATCTGCGTCGGCACGTGGTGGAATAGCGCCAGATATGGTGGGAATATTATTTTCTGACCCGTCTGAATGCGCAGAAAATCGCTGTGAGTCTGGTGTTGGTGACCTTGAATAGTGGTGGTCATATTCTGTAAGTTAAAAGAAAGGAACCACTGTTGGAGTGAACATAATCTTGTCTTTAGCCTTTGTACGCACTCACGTTACGTCTCTTAGACTGTTTAATTGACGAGCTGTGTACAGTACTTATGTTTACATTTTAAAGTCGTTGTACGTATTCACGATACGCCTCTAGACTTGTTAGTTATCAGCCGTGCTCACGTCACGGAGTATAACTACCTACCCTCCAACTCAACTTGGTAAATAAGAGAACATTGTGTCAATGTCAGAGAACTTTCAGACCCTCACTAGCAGTATTCGACAACAGCTGGAACCTACTTAATATCAAATGTAACAAACATACGAACCTAATCCTTGTTAAGTACAAACTTTAAACAACAATAACATTTTTACCAAAATTAAAAAGGTTACGAGTAGCCGGCGATGTGCCGGCAGTCATTATTATAAAATGCAAAACGACGTGTCGAAAGAAAAGTGTTTGTAAGACAAATTCATTGGTGTGTACTTACGCCAATCACTAGCAAATCAGTAAATTGATAGATATTTGGCTAGTACTATTTAAATTATGCACAGATAAGTAGATAATACTAGAGTAGGTACTAACCTTCCTCCTCCGTTGATGAGTCGCGTTCACGTAGCTTTCGCTCCAAACGCTTTATTTTTCGTCGAATGCTTGAAGCACTGCGTTCCCTTCGTCTTTTTCCCATTTTCACGCACTTTCACACTACTTTTTACAAACTTAAAGTTAGTTTTTCGAAACGCACGAAGTCGCGACGCCCGCACATAAAAAAGGAAATGAAGTTCACCGGTGAGGGCGCTGTAGTCGACGGGCGAAGGAGATATCGTTTCACAGCCAATTAGAATTTAATAATTTTGATTTTTATTTCTACAGCTCTAAAAATTATGTGCGACGCCTATACATTGAGAAGTGAAACTACGTAGTAATTAAATCTTGAGGATGTAACGTCGTAAGTATAATGAGATTATATCTTTATATTTAGTGTTGTACAAGTCTATCCAAAGTGATCTCATCTCTGTTGGTGGGTGAGCCCAGGCTTCATACATTTTTGCCCATGGTCCTTTGCATGATAAAAATATCTTCCTGATAATTAAGCTTTCTATTGGTGAAAAAATGGTTCAAATCGGTTCAGTAGTTTCGGGCTAATTCGGTACAAACAAACCAACAAAAAATACTTTCCTCTTTATAATATTATAGCGTAAATTGCATAAGTATGTGTATTTTTGCCTGAAATAAAACATAATATATTTATTTTACACACCTCTGCCTTACTTTTCCGAGGATACAAGCGTAAACATTGCGTAATGTAGAAAATATTTTGTTGAGATTCAAAATTCAAAGCTTAGTTTTTTTGCCCAATTTTCCTCACCTCGGAAATTATTATTTACCTTTTTGCGCTATTATGAGAAAAATAGGTAGAAAGGAAATTACCTACCTAAATTATTATGAAAGACGCTTACGCACGATACCTACGACCTTCTAGTTATAGATTTTTCAATACACTTCCTCGAAAACGGGTTCTTATAGCACTACGATTAGGTTCAACATGCAATGTATTTCACACACGTGGATCTTTTTCATTTTCCAACACCCGCGTGCTGTGCCGCGTGCAGGAATGGCTCATTCCCGCACGCGGCACAACACGCGGGTGTAGAAAAATTGCCACAGATAAAACTATAGCTATACTTAGTCCAAATTAGTTCAATGCTGTCGGCGGTGGTTGTTTTTTACGTTATTTTATTTCTTCAAAAGTGTATTGAAAAACGCTGTTTGATACACGTGGACATTTGTTATTGCAGTTCTCGGCAGTTCTTGCAAAACAAACATTCTCCACTTAGTCTTGTATCAAAATGTACTATATTCACTTACTCGAAAAACGAAAACCACGTGGGCCGAAAGTTCAACTTTTTACCCAGTTTAACAATGTCGTCTGTACAACAATGTTATTTAAAGAATTCGGTACAATTTCCCGATGGCATCATTATTTCCCTTCTGCTAACACTTGGACATTTTCGTTTCCGCTTGTCTAATCAAAAAGATACTTCATTACTCGTTTCAACACTTCAAGACAATGTAAATGTAATGTATGTATGTGTATGTGTGTGTGTGTAATGTGTATGTGTATGTGTGCTTTTTACATTTTAAACCGTCTCCAAAAAGAAGGAAGGTTCTTAGTTCGACTATATGCTTTTTTTTGTGTTTGTACGGCGAGTTTTCGCATTGTTCTTCCCGCATCTAGTTTCAACGAATCAAATGACTTGAATCTAGTTTTAAGCCAACATCTACATAGCCATTTCGCAACTGACGATCCGAATCTGACGACCCGAATGCGGTAGTGAGGCTGCCTTACGTTCTTAGGGCCCCCCGGGTTCCAATCCCGGTACGAGCAAATGTTTGTGTGATGAGCCTGGACATTTGTTTCCTAGCCATGGATGTTTATATGCGTAATAAGTATGTTTTTATAAACAAAAACTATTTATGTAGTATATCAACTATCTGGTGTCCACGACACAAGCCTCGTTGCTTAGTGTGGCACTAGATGGCGGTGTGTGTAATGTCCAGCGATATTTATATATTTATTTATAATTATGTTCCAGTCTAACCGATTGCAGCTGAATACCCGTTTTTTTTTGGTTCGACTTAATATCTGACCTCCACACCCCAGTTAGTACTAGGTAATGTGAGACTCTTTGACAAGACTGAGACTTTCGAGCCACATACTACTTGTAACGATTATTAGTTGTAGTTATTACTTGTAGATATTATTTAAAAAAAGTAAATCTTCGTCGTTAACCTTGTAATGCCCTAATAGCTGAACGGTTTCGATGAATTAAGGCACATAGGTAGACTATAATGTGACTAGGATATAAGTAGGATAAACGTTCGTACGTTCTCTTGGGATAATGTAAATTCTCCATGTGGGCGCTGGGCAAAGCTAGCCATAGAATCTTGTAAAACCTATAAAATGCTCTTCATTTTATGAATCGAATGAGCATTATCTGGGGGTCTAAAATGGCCGCTTTAGTAGAATCTTAATATGAGTTACGTTAGAAATTTAAAATTATTAAAATTTACTTAATGGTTATGACCCTAAAGACCTTAGTAAGAATTTAGAATTTTTAACGTGATTCGTAATCAGATTCTGCTAAAGCGGTCATTTTAGGCCCCCTGGTTGTCTGTTTCAAAATGAGAAAATTACAAACCACCAACCTAACCACGTTTCCCACGAAATCTTTAAAACGTGAGCAAGTACTTCCCTCAGGAAGTCATACAAATTACTTAACAGTTTCCTGTAACTAACTTGGCTGGTTGCCGGCTGAAACTTTACTAATATCGAGGCGATAAGTCGGTTTCCGAGAACTCGTGGTTTCGGGAAAACATGTGATTGGCTTTATTCTATTTCAGGTGTGAATTTAACGGGTTTCACATCTCGGACATTCGACTAGAAATTTTAACCATCTATTCTAATATTTTAAAGGAAGTTGTTGTTTTTTATTATAAGTATTGTTTGATTGAACGCGCTAATTTCAGGAAATACTGGTTTGAATTGAAAAAAAAATGAAGTGTGGGATAGCTCTTTTATCGAGGAAAGCTATAGGCTAACATATAATATAAAATTTAATAACTTATTTTTATGCTACACTTAAAGTACTTACGGGATGATATCCGTGTTTTTTTTTATTTTTTATCCGTGATATCATCCCGTAAGTACTTTAAGTGAAGTGAAAAACCGTGAAAGTATAAAACAGTGTTATTTTTATGCTGTCATCCCATCTTGTGAAGCTTTCAATCAGCTGTCCAAATCATTGAGGCTATCTCTGGCGCCGGTTTCAGAAAAGATTTGATCTCACTTGTACCAATATCGACAGCGAAAATTGTTTTTTGGCTGTTTATATTATTTTATTTATAAATATCACAAATTGAAGGACCGTTTTTGTAACAGTATTTTAGAACTAAACTAAACTAAATCACGGATTTTATTCAGTTTTTATCAACATTTAGATAAAATGATTCCGGATGATTTATATTATTTGCTTTGTTATTAAACTTAAATGGTAAAAGATGTTTATTATGCAAATAGGTTTTTGTAAACAATTTTATACGTCATTTTTTTAACTTGGTGGGGCTGGTGTTTCGGACTTTGAGAAGAAACTGCAGAAACAAATTCAGAGGTCATAGTCTCTTGCGGGACTTGATAGCGGGAGAAGTCATCAAATGACTTCTCCCGCTCTGGGCGGAGCAGGAGGGAGTGTCAGACTTTTACTGACTAAAACCCATCCATGTTCCTTCATCGCCCTTTGTGTTCCGGGGCCACGGTATCTCTTTCGAATAGTCCCGCAGCCCCGGCAGGCTTCGGCCCTTGCGGGCCCCTTCCCTATTGCTGACTCTCTTTGAGGCGCGCGTGGAACACGAACGCGCCGTCGACACGGCCTGTCGTCATGAGACGTACGGACGGCGAGCTAGCCCATAGCTCCGTCCACAGGCCCGCGCAAGTTTTTACCCTGCAGTTACTTTACATTATTTAATTTCACCCTCCACTCTTAAGTACTATCACTTTTTATCAAACAGCAGTCCCCAAACAATTATATTTCCAAGTTGTCTATCACATAACTGCACTAGATTCCGCATAATAAACTTGGCTGCACAAACCAGGCATATTACTAAGTACACTATTCACAAAAGTCTTAATACGGGACCTGGCAGGGTGCCTACAATTCCCTCTGCGAAATGACTGGCTGCATGAAACCTATTCTTTCGCTCCGACTATGAAAGAAAGTAATGTTTGTCTATGTTTTGGCTGAGTTCCACATGCCCCTGACTTGCTTAGACCCGGAATTTCTTATTTCGCTTTCATTGTAAATGAATTTTGTACGTGGTACGGTCTTCTTTATCGTGTGGTTAGTATCTAATCTGGTGTCAGAGTTTCTATGCCGCCCATGGGCCTCTGACTTGGCTTAACATGCCGTCAATAAATATCTCTCAGGCAAGCTGGTTTCCTCACGATGTTTTCCTTCACCGAAGCAAGTGATAATTATACAATACGCACATGAATCCGAGGTGCGTGACTTGGGTTCGAGACCTATGACTTGGCAGTCCGACGGTCACACCACTAGGCTATCACTGCTTCGCACTGCTTGCAGTGGTACGGTGCAAAAGACTTTGGTGTATGAACATTTTGTCGTAGATTATATTTTAAACCGACTTCAAAAAAGGAGGAGTTTCTCAATTTGGTTGTATTTTTGTTTTATGTTTGTTACGTACCTCATAACTCCGTCATTTAAAAACCGATTTGAAAAATCTATTTTTAGGTGAGAGGCCCTTGTTGGTTTAATGATCGCAAGCGCGACTGCCGAGTATGGAGTCTTATGTTCGATTCCCAGGTTGGGCAAAGTGTTTTTAGGTTTTCTATCGGACTTTCTTAGTAGCAGCCACGGTTGGCCGGTTGACGGCAATAGGCTCGCCCCCTATTACATGGAACTTAAACATAACTGACAAAATATAATAAACAAGCTCAATATTTATGCATCTAATTTGTTGATCTCTGATTACGAACTAAAATCTAAACTTATTAACGAGAGGCGGAAGGTTTATCAACACTCGGCCCTCAGACGGACATAACTTCATAATGAGGGTTCAGTTAAATTGATCACACGCCCACATAAATGACTGCTGGAACGACCCGAACTTTGGGTCGAAAGATTTTTATGAAAAGAACAGGCGAAACCTAATTAGACTTAATTATTTTGGGGAATTGCATAGAATGATAAAGATCATCATGTTTTTCTAATAGGCATGACGACAGTATCAAAAAACTGCAAATCTATTTAGTCCGTCAGTTAGAGTATTGGAAATTAATGGACAAGTATTTTTTGTTTTTGTAAATCAATGAATATTGACAAAGATAAAACGCATCAAAACTCGGGAGTGACTCGGGAGAGCTCGTGACGTCAGAACTAGCTAAAAATTATACCAAGGCGTCACGTATTGAGAATTTTAAAAGCGTCATATCTTCGTCATTTTTGGTTTACGTAACAAAAGAAAAAACACGGGTCAAATATTTTTTGATAATCTAACTGACGGACTAATTCGATTTTTTTTTGTCGTCTCGCCTATTCAACACATAATAATTATGTACTTTCTTCATTGCCCCAAAAACTCAAGTTAATAAAGGAAGCGATGTATCTAAGGCTATGTAATGACTATATTCCTACACGATAAATCCACTTATTTCCTAGAAGTCTGCGACACAGATTATGCTGGCTGCCCATGAACAAATTGTAATGAAAAGATTTCCTCGCGAACCAGCTCATGCCTCACATTTGAATTCGGAATCAAAACTTATGTATGCAGACCTCTTTTAAACTTCCTCCTAGTAATTCTGTAAAAGTAAATTCAAAATCTCTCCTCACACTGGCCAGTATTTATTGTAATAATGCTAAGCTTTTTTTAAATTTCGAAAGGAGTAAGTGTGTCCTTTAAAGGTTGGTCGATAATGCGCGCATCCGTGAGGAGGCGAGCATCCGCGCGCAGTCTGTTAATTGATTTGATATATTATTTCAATGAGGACAATGTCAATAATAGTTTGACAGTGTAAAATGCTCTGCGCTGCGCTCCGCCATATGTGCGCCCGTCTTAAGGAATGTTTTTTTTTTAAATTTTCATGTCTGTTTGCTATCCGCTTAGTTGTAGTAATTTTCCTTTCTTCACATAGTTTCGATTAAAAATGTCAGCGTTGGATTACATTGATTGATTTAGCTTTTCTCAACACCTCGACACCCAACACACAGGATTCTCAATAAAAACCTCTGGAACGTTCTACAAACCAATCACATGAGACTTACATACATACACCACACTGTAATATCCGGATTGGCAGTATCCTTCGTTTCCATAGCCTTATGTCCCGTCCAGTGCCATTTCAACCAGCTTGAAATTGAAAAAGTTTCCGCCAAAAACAGTGTCATTGCCAGTAAAATGTTCCAAGTTTAAATTGCATTCGAAAAGTGTGGTTTTCGCAGGTGCACACCTACGAACTAAATTTGAAATTCGAATCCATTCCTCTTTCGTTTTACAAAAATAGTTAGTTTCTAAACTTACCTATGATTAGTTTGATTCATTATTCTATTTAATTCAATTACATTTCCTGACGGCATACCTACGTACTTTAGCTTTTTTTACACCGAAAACATTTTTCCACTTCACAGTTCACACGTACAGTCGTGGTCTTTTCCGCCTTATCAGTTAAAAAATTTTTCGCTTAAATCATGCGAAGGCGACGAGCCACTCCACCTTAAACTTTAGGCCTATTAGGAAAGCGTCAACTTTGGCGCGCAAAATAACAATAAATCTCGTTTGACATGTGTCGCCGATCGGTATTTTTTTCATCAATTATTTATTATAAAGTCAACGGGGCGGGGATAGAGAGCGTTTCTATGTTTTAAGTGCAAGCAAAAATTAGCTTAGTGGTGATCAGGCGGGAGTGCCCTCGATAGTACGTGTATAATTACCGACATACCAAGCTTCCTCGTTACCGAGCCGATCAGTCATTACATCGGCGTCGGAGTTCGACTCCATATCTCTAGTTTAAATAACCGAGTCATTCTTTCAATATAGGCTTCAGGAAGATTCAGTGTCGTCAGCATTACTTGCAGTTTTATAGATCATGAACTTTAATGAAAAGAATTTAGGCGAAAAAAAAGGCAGGATAACTTTGAGGTATTAAGTCAACTTGGTTTAGCGATGGTAATGTGTGCAAAGATTTTCTACCCTTGGTTTCTTGGGATCAGCGTAAGAAGTTTTTTACCCTATCAACCGCCCCACTATTATGTACTTATTTTTCTTCCAAATCAAATCAAATAATTTATTCGCTTAATAAAAATAAATAAAAATAAAATAAATAAATGGTACATAAATGTTGTATTACATAATGTAACAATGAGGATCCTCATATTAACTGTTTCTGGTATACGAAATATAAAATAAAAGCTTAGAATAACAATTAAACGAAATGGGTGATATAACCATGCACAGGTACTAACTTATCTATTTATTATTGCACTAGAATAGGAACTTAGTAAGGTTTTATAATAATTTTCTTTTCTTTTAACTAAGGTATTCCTGGGTCATGTAGAAACATTTATTGACTAACCAGGCGTAATTTTTTTTCGGAATAAACTAATGGTAGTAAGTCTTTTAGTTCATTAGGTAATTTAATTCATTAGGTAATTTAGTAACTACTTCCAATTTTAACTCTAGAATCTTGACTTAATTTTTTTGCTAAAATTAAAATGTTGTATTATATAAGCCGGAGAGGTGATCTGTACCTCAGGACTTTCCTACTTCCTCTCGCTCGCGGCCCTGGTTCAATCCATGGTCCGGAGCGAGACGGAATGGGACCCCGTCACCTCCTTCTGCGAAGCAGTCATGCTAGCGAAGGAGGTGGCGGAACGTGAGAGGGAGAGATCCACACGTCCCGGCCGTCGCGGGAGACGCCCCGGGCGTCGGGGGCCACGTGGTGGCTTCCGGCCACCGTAGGCGCGGGCCTGTGGACGAGGAGCTATGGGCTAGCTCGCCGTCCGTCCGTCTCATGACGACAGGCCGTAAAGAGAGTCAGCAATAAGGAAGGGGTCCGCAAGGGCCGAAGCCTGGGACGCGGGACTATTCGAAAGAGATACCGTGGCCCCGGAATACAAAGGGCGATGAAGGAACATGGATGGGTTTTTAGTCAGTAAAAGTCTGACACTCCCTCCTGCTCCGCCCAGAGCGGGAGGAGTCATTTGATGATTTCCCATCTGAAAAAAAAAGGACTTTCCTACTTCAGAAACCTTTCTCTATTAAGATTGTGCATATACCAGCGCCTGGAATTTCGGATGTCCAGATAAATAAAGATTTATGATTACGTTTAATAATTTAATTGACATGGAGTAACAGATTCTTCTATCAAATCATTCTTCTATCAATCCGTCCTTCTTTTCTTTGGTCTACCTCTGCCGACCAATATTTATATTAGGGTTTTGTAATATTCTTTATTTTGAAAAATCTTCAAGTTATTTGCTGTTGTTTATGGCATTCTCAGACTCAAAATTGCAGTAATCCTTTTATGAAATAGGGCCTTAATTTAAAAGATTTGTCACAGCGTATTTCTGTCCAATGTTTTATGATTGCTATAAATCTAGCTTCCGGTAACAATGGAAGGAGGATGGGCTTGAAGATCAAACCGTCTAGATGACGTAATCTAAAAAGTAATCTTGAATCTGGAAATTAACTGAATAGATACGCATATTGCAGCTTCAGATAAAGCGACCGCGACATAGTTGATAAAAAACTGGGCAGAAATAATAATATTAATAACTAGCTTCTGCCAGCGACTTCGCCCGCGTGAAGTTTGATATATCCTTCTTATCTCACTTCTCATTTTCAATATTCATGCTCTGCGCACAGCAAAAACCTTCCGTCCTCCAATAATTGTCTTCTACGCTGTCCTTCTCACCGATCTGGCTTTATCAAATCCTCCTTCTTTGTCCAGGTTGTCTTCCTCTGGAATGCGCTCCCCCAGAGTATCAGAACGTTAACTAGTCGTTTCACCTTCAAAGTGAAGGCTCGAGAGCATATTCACAAGAAGTTGGCAGATTCGTCTCAAAACTAAGTTGTTATATTTTTTTTTTCTTGTTCGTCTCTTTTAACTTTATATATTTTGTTATATGTATGTATATATGTATTTATTCTTATGTTTTAGATATAATTTTTTCTAGACTTTTTTTTTGTTATTGCACCTACTGTACATCACCCTAAGGTAGACTGGTAGAAAATGGCCAAGGCATTAAGTCCGCCTTTGTACAGATTTTATTTGTGCATAAAGTTTTAATAAATAAATATATAATTGTTCCATGGGATCTTACTACCGGGATAAAAAATATTGTCTATGTTAATTCAGGTTATAAGCTACCAGTGTGCAAAATTTCATCAAAATCCGTTCTGTAGTTTTTGCGTGAATGAGTAACAAACATCCATCCATACATACACACATACTCACAAACTTTCGCATTTATAATATTAGTAGGATAAGTACCATTCAAAAGTATATAATTATAAGTATAATAGATATTTGTAAAACTGAATAAATAAAATTATAATATAAAAGCTGAGAATAATTGATAATCACAGTCACAAATGTGATTGTGACTGTGATTATCAATTATTCTCAGCTGCAGCAGTGACAGTGTAAATTTGGGTAAAATAATTTTAATAATAGAACATTAATTTATTAAGTTCAGTCTCATTAAACAATTTTTTGGAGCCCTGTAGATTCATCGTCCGTTTAATGAATAAAACAAAAATGCTTGCTTGTCCACCATTTTAAATCTTTCTACATTCAAAAAAACAAGGTTGAATTAAAAGCTCGCGAGCAGAAAGTCCCTCAAGACTTTTTTCTTAGAATTACAGCAGCAATGCAGTGCTCGTTGCTCAAATGACCTGCAATCTAGGACAGGAAAGTTCTCGGTTTTACCTAAGTTGAACAAAAATAGGGTCAAGTTCGAAGGAAGCAACGGAGCTTGATTTGTGTGCAAGAATAATGGAATAAATTAAGGAAATAATAGGGATGATGACTGACTAAACAAAATATGATTCTGTTTAGTCCATCAGTAAGATTACCGAAAAATATTGGCTACGTGTTTTTTGTTTTATCAAATTAATAAAAATTGACGACGATAAAACGTGTCAAAGATCATGAGTGGGGGCTTGTGACCGTCACATTTGAGTAAAAAATGTACTCAAATGTGACGTCACACGAGGATTCGACGCACTGTATCGTCTTAATTTTTTGTTTACGTGAAAAAAGAAAAAATATGTCCAATATTTTTTGGAAATCTATCTGACGGACTAATTTTTTTTTTGTCATCTACCCTATTGTTAAATTATTTTAATGTAAAACTTTCAGACGGAAGAGGATTCTATCTTTTTGTATTCACGTACGTTTTTAGGGTTACGTATTCGAAGGGTAACCAACGGGACCCAAAGGCACCGGGATTATAACCCGATAATGGTGACAAAAGGTCATTGGGGGAACGGGGAACAAAACACGGCGGTGATTACGTAACCCCCATTAGTCTGACCTGTTTATCCAAAGACTGGCTATTGTTCCGCCACAGGATGTCCGGTGTCCGGTTACCGACATAATAGGACAGCACGGACATGTCTTCTTGCGGTCAACATGTCCATGGATTATATTTGATGGATTGTAGTATATGTATATAGTTTTTGATGTGGAATGGCCGTGATTTGGTAACAAATGATGGCAGAATTTTCGGAGCATTAATGCTCTGAAAAGTAATAAAACTATTAGCACCACTAATGATAGACTAGAGTATAAGGTAGGTATACTTTCTTAGCTAAATAATTAATAAATTAAATTAATTCAGAAATAAGCACAATTATTTTTATCCCTTTATTTCAATCCCGTGGGACATTTATTACCGAACTCTAAGCGGGTGGAACCGAAGGCATAAGCCAGTATTTCATTAACACCAACATAATTGCCAGCTACATATTTGCTACCAATCCGCACTGGGCCCGCGTGGTAGATTATAGCCCATTCCCTCTCATAGAGAGGAGGCCTGTGGCCCAGCAGTGGGAACATTAATAGGCTGATGATGATGATGACATATTTGCGACGTTGCCTATTTTCATAATATGCACCCCATTAAATAGCCTCACATTCTCAATCAATTTATTTACGAAACATCGTAAACCTTGTACACACAACTTAGACGATAAACATTGACCTTGACCTTCAATGACGTCTGATGGATTATTTCTCATGACCTTGAGAATGCATTTTTGCCGTAGCACCCGCTTTTAAGTAATAAAGTCTTAAAAGCTTTTGTTATCAGATCGTTGTTAAGGAAATAAGTGTTTGATGCATTAAACATTAAGGTTTATTAAGGTTATACTTAAGCTGGTGGTTTAGGGGAGATCGCCTTCAAATGTTTGTAAAATCGCAATCGAATGTTTGTTTGTAGTCTTTTGTTTTGCTGTTTTACTTTATTTTTCAGTTAGCAGAAGAGTTAGCTAGGTGGATGGAAGACATGCAGAAGATTGCGGGTAAGACATGAATAGACAAGAAAAGCATAGTACATCATTATCCTTCGTTTTGGCTCTGCCGTAGTCGGCTAAAAAGGGAGAAGCCGTTATCAGCTACAATGATGATGATGATAAGTGAGACTGGACGGCTTTTCAGCAAATTCTATTTGAAATGCCTCAAAATTAAAACTGAACATATACAGGGTTATTTGTAAAACACCGACAACCTCTCAGGACTAGTTACTAACATCATAATCAACAACTTTTGTTCTATGACTTTTAAAAATTCATCATATTTTAGTTCATCAAATTTTCGTACAAAAATAAAAATATTTAAATTGAACGCTCTAAATGTTAAGAAATCTATGCGAAGCAAAAGTAAGCGATAGTACAATAGTGAGGAGAGCGGGGTCAGGGCGGCGAGGCCCGTAAAAGCGTTCAATTTAATTTTTTTAATGAAATTTTGTTGAACTAAAATATGATGAATTTTTAAAAGTCATAGAACAAAAGTTGTTGATTATGATGTTAGTAACACAGTCCTGAGGGGCTGCCGGTGTTTTACAAATAACCCTGTATATGTCAACTGTTTATTGATCGCTACGATAAATTCTCTGCCTAATCGCTACCGCTCGAGTGTAGTCACATGTTTAACGTGATTTGACGTCACGCCGGAATTTGGACACGCATCCGATGTCACGGACACACGGGCACATGGACACGACTGGCTGTCCAATACTTGTCAATATATTGCCACCTAAACATTCACTGTTACCATGGACAGGGAAATTAAAAGCGTTGATCGAGGTTGTATTTGCGGACTTTAAATTGTAAATTTAACAGTGGTTTAAGAGGTTTTGTGCAGCGTTTATAAAATATGTATGGCCATATATAAGAGTGTTTTACAGACTATCAAAATCAAATCAAAGCATTTATTTCAAGTAGGCCAGTTACAGGCACTTTTAAATTGTGGAAACAAAGACGAAAATTAAATGTAGCTACAGTCCCAGTCACAAGACATAAAAACTGTGAAAATACTGTAGTTGTCCATTCCCTAGCGTAGATCTCTATGGAGAAGAACGGACAAGAATCTCCATGGACACTCTTTTATATCAGAATATTGTTACAAAATCTTGGTTACATCATTCATGTTGAGATGGTATATTATGTGAGAACAATGTAGCAAGATGTGCACGTTAAAAGTGTCCACAGTAAAACAAAACAAAAAAAAATACAATTCAAAAACTGAACAACTTTCTCCATGGGATCGACGTCATAAAGCAAGAGAAATATTTAGCTGACAGCTGAAAACACAGCAGCTGAAAAGTTCAATACCTTATCGACCTACATATGTGGGACAGCTGGTTTAATAAAGTAGCTTAAAAGACGGATGAAAAGATAAAAATGTGCCAATTTCTCATGAAACTAGGTGTAACCTACCTCTGACTTAGTTCGCAAACAAACTTCAACTCGCTCAGCCGGAGGAGTTAGAAATATACTTAAGTGTTACCTACAGCACTTCTCGTATCCACATCTACAGAACGAAATCTCTAAAAATATTTTCTTATTCATATAGAGATATTTACATAAATTTACTTAAATCCGTGCCTGTATGATCGTATGAATGCGGATGAAACAAGACTAGTATTTAAAGATCTTAGCAGGTGGTGTAGTTTATGCCATATACTCCTACGGGTAAAAGGCATTAGTATGACCTAAGCACTAAAATATAATAAGGATATTTAGTTGATACTGAAGAAAAAAGATACTACATTCTCACTTATATTGTTAATAAAAGATATTATTTCACATTTTAACGCACCAATATAAAGCGTGTTACGTTTCCGCCGCGTGTTTAGCCACGCGTTAAGCGTCAATTGACGTCGCGTTCCCGACGTCGACGTCGCTTTCAATCAAGCCGACACGGGAGGGTTGCACGTTAAGTCAATAAATTACCAACCTAAATACAATTTTGACTTAGCTACGGCTGAAAATATGTAAGTAGGTACTTGCTGAATGTTATTCGGGTTTGTATTGTCTTTCATTTTATCTTAAAAAATTATAAGAAACGTTCAAAACAGTTCAGTGCACCCTTCTTTCAATGATGGCATTACAATAAGATCTAAAATAAAGTGTGTGGGAAGCCTTTCAAATAACATCGTTTGATATGATAAGATACTTAATTTATTTGATTTGCCTCTCATCTACAATACTCTGGGTGGAAAGAAAAATAAAAACTTCTATTCCATACATTTTGACCGCGTAAAAGCATTGCACTTTTGTTTGTGCGTCCCTGTATAGTGTACGGTATGAAAAACAGATGCGTAGTAAAATCAAGCATTAACAAAAAGGGAAGCCATTATGCTTTCTTCAGTTCTTCTGTGTGTCATACTCGCGCATCAAGCGCCAAGTACACATTCACCCTCTCTCTTTCGTCTCTCTCTCTCTCTCTTTCTAAGTATGTGGTAAGCGTGGTGGGGCTATAGAATAGCTGCATGGTACTATAGTTGGTGCTTGTTAAGATGAGAATAGCGGTCATTGCCCTTTCTCTAATATATCTTCGTACGAACCAAAACAAATGAACCATGTATCGTTTTTCATTAGAAAAAATGTTGAATATCACGATAGATGACGATTCAAGACTTGAACAGGCTTATTTTTGGTATTCAAAGTTAAGAAGTTTAATAAATATAGGTGGGTCAATGACCGCTATTCTTATCTTAACTGGCACCAACAGATAACAGCGTGGCCACTGTTTTATTTATAACTAGCTGATGCCCGCGGCTTCGCCCGCCCGCTAATTATATACTAAAACCGTCCTCTTGAATCACTCTATCTATTAAAAAAACCCGCATCAAAATCCGTTGCGTAGTTTTAAAGATTTAAGCATACATAGGGATATAGGGACAGAGAAAGCGACTTTGTTATATACTATGTAGTGATTAATTAAGTTAATTGACTATACATACACGTAAAATATCAAACGGCACGTTGTGGAGTTAAAATGATTTAAAGTTTTATTAACACTAGTTTGTAAGCTCGCAAATTTCTACCAACAAATATGAAAGTATTTTCAGGGATTTCGGAGCAGACACGCACAACTTTTTACAGATAAAATAAAAAAAAAGCACCAGTATTTCAATTTTTCTTTCTGAAACATTTAAAGATCTCTTAACCCAACATTATTTAGTTTTTTCAGCCTAAAACTCACTATTACCTCTCCATCATTCCGTCCCGGCAGGCCAGACGTCTGATATGGCTGACTTAAAGTCATATGAATAAATTACGAGGGTAGGTATCTGACAGATGAGTTGGCGGAAAAGGCTGCTAAGACATTTTAACTTTAAGGGATTATGAAAGGTACGGTCGGTACTTTTTTCTTCGGAGGTTTTAGTGAACATTGATAAATGTTCTTTCCTTTTTTGCTGTATTGAAAAGTTGGGTTTTCTCATCAGTTCGCGCTTTAATTCTTAAGTCACCCGTTTTCGATCGGTGTATTTTCTTCTTACATAATTGGCTCGGTAAGTTTCCATTACGTTACTTGCCAAAGGGTTTATCTAAAAAAAAATGTTTTTATTTGGGTCTAACCACATGAAACATCTGTCATCAAATGGATTAATCAAAATCACCGTATGTTTAATTAAAACATGAAAAGAAACCCTTATGAAAATAACATAACATAATGTCACGCCTGTAACCCCCGATACACCCACGTTTCGCCAGTTATGTTTAGGTCCCATGTAATAGGGGGCGAACCTAATGCCAACAATTCAGACTCCGTAGCTGCTACTGAGAAATTGCTGATGTGAAGACCTAATAACATTTTGCTCGACCCGGGAAACGTGCCCAAGACCTCATGCTCGCAAAGAAAATATGATTATCTTATTTTTGTATTGAACAAGCGCAATATATTTTCTCATATACTCTTAGTCGGGGACGGCAGTCGACAGAATTACTGTACCAATTCAATTCAATACATTATTTTCAGGCACTTCCAGGAAGTAAGTGACATTGTTTCTGTGTCGTGTGTCTCGATACGAGTAATGTGAGTAATAAAACTGTCAGGTTTGCCTCGAGAGAGCGCTGTCTTGTACAGTCAGTTAGAAAAGTAGGTTTACACTATCGTCAGTTTCAGAATACGTTTTTTAATGAGAACTAACACGATGTTTGACAAATAGTAGAGAATACTTTGTTGAAATTACACTAAGAATGTACCAATTTTATTATGGAATATTTGAAAACAAAATTGGATAAAACAATTATAATTCTGATGACTTTTAATAGTGTCTGTACTAAGGTACCTAGAAGGGAACTGCTGATTGTTTAACTTACTTTAAACTGCGAGTTCGAGTTCAATGCACGTATGGTAACCATTCCACTAAACATATTCCGTAATTGTAACGTTTTCACGTCAGTATGGTGAAACCACCGACCCAGAAAGGTGACACCAATTCACATTAATAATACGTTACATTATTAATCGACTTGCTTGACTTAAAAACATAAAATAATATTGTATAATAACGTCATAGTAAGCAGAGGTGATAATTATGTGGATGTAAGAGATGAACACTAATTTTGTATTGAGAAGAATAGGACAAAAGTAGCTAATCATCTAAAAACTTTAATTCCACTTGGAACAGCAATAATGATTGTTGCTGAAGTAAAATAAGCTCGAGTGTCAATATCTATTCCTACAGTAAATATATAATGAGCTCAAACAATAAATCCTAATAATCCAATTGCTGATATTGCATAGATTATACCTAAACAACCAAATGTTTCTTTTTTTTCCTCTTTCTTGAGAAATAATATGTGAAATTATCCCACGTTTAAAGACAGCTAGGCAACCGTCAAAGTGAAGATTGGTACATAAGAACAAAAAAAAAAGAAGTGATAATTAGTAATATTTTTTTATAATTTGTACATAAAATACTGCGAAATTTAGTGTCCTTTGCACTTTTGCAATTTTATCTTGCGTACACAAAATGCCAGTTCCATGGAACTACTGGGAGAAAAAAACCCAGTAGTCCCATAATGGAACTAGAGAATGAAACGAGTGGGAAACGGCGAAACGCGCAACAGTTTTTTCAACTCCTCAAAAAAATTTCACCGACAACGCCAATAGCAATGTCATTCAGCAGATAAAAGATTCTTGTAGCCGAGTATTCACGTTTCCCATGATGGTTACATCATTATCATCATCATTATTTCAAAGAACACAACAGGGTAAACATATTTAATGGGTCAATAGCCTCATCGCCTTGGCAATATATTTGGACAAATGGGACTTGTAACCCATTTCTGAATGCGACTGTTATTTCACAGGGAGTGTGGAACCAGGTGGAGTAGGAAACTTGGCAGGGTTCCAATAGCTTGGCACGTTTGTAAGTGATAATTTCTGTTGAGGCAGAAAGCGAAACTATCGTTTTTCTGTGGATTAAAAGTGTCATAGTTTAAAAACTTATCTTTTTAAACTACTCCTGTACTTAGTAAATGTTAACCCTAAACCCGACTGACCCAGAAGGACGGTAATTTGTTCATAAACTGTACCGGTGTAATTAAATATCCTTCCTACTAATATTATACATGCGAAAGTTTGTGAGTACGGATGTATAGATGGATGTTTGTTACTCTTTCACGCAAAAATTACTGAACGGATTTGGATGAAATTTGGCACACAGATAGTTTATAACCTGGATTAACACAAAAAACTTATTATCACACATAATACTTTTTATCCCGGTAGAAAGATCCCATGGGACTATAGTTATCAAACTTCACGCGGGCGAAGCCGCTGGCAGTAGCTAGTTTTAACTAAACTAGCTGTTGCCCACGACCTCCTTGATGAGGACCATCAAATTATTATAAAAATATCGCTTCCTTATTTGAATCGGATTTTGTTAAAAATTTCAAAAGTTTATTTTTTTTGCACGTAGCACGTGCACTCCTTATGCCACCAGCTATCAGCCAATAAAAGTCCTATCCTCAGTCCGGCCGTTTTGTAGATTAGCCGGAACAAAGAGACAGACAAACAAAAATGTTTGTTATAAGTACCGTATATACTTTCATAATTATGCATTCAGTAAAGAGCCGTTATTTTGGAATAAAAAACAGACACTTCAATAGTTTTTTTTTTATAGATATTTATAAATTGTAATATTAGATTCAATCACGATATTTTATTTTCATAGAATAAAAGAGTCCACAGAAATGCACTATGGGAAAACCAATAAAACATTTTATAAAAGCGTAAATTGAAAATACCCAAGTTTTTCCTAACAAAAAAATAAACGCTACGTTTGCTAACACGATACAAAAAAAACAAAGTCACGTACTTCAAATAAATGTACGCTACGCCGTAGCACTATTGTTAACGTAGCAATGCGTAGCACTCGTAGCCACGTAGCTCGTAGCCACGTAGCTCGTAGCCACGTAGCAACGTAGCCACGTAGCTCGTAGCGATAAAAAAATACTTAACATTGCGCCTTGTAATCCCCGTATAGTAAGGTAGACATGATCCTATGAACATACCCACTTGTCAACAGTTATGATAGAAGCCCCATGTAATAGGGGACGAGCCTATTGCCATCAACCGGGCACAAATTGAAACTCCGTAGCTGAAAAACCCATTAACTCTTTTCCGGACTTCAGAATTGAACCCAAGACCTCGATCTTGGCAGTAGCACTTGAACCAGTAGACCAACGAGGCAGATAAATAAATGTCCAGTATAAATCGTGGCGACAGAATGTGGCCGGAGGGACTGAAGCAAATGTGAATGTTACTTGTGTTGTGACAATGATATATAGCCACTTAGGCACTATTTACACTGAAGTGGATAGCCACTTTAAAAACCCATGGAAGTATCAATGTATTGCGGGCCTGCGGACGGTGAGCTATGGGCTAGCTCGCCGTCCGTCCGTCCGTCTCATGACGACAGGCCGTGCCGACGAAGAGAACTCAAAGAGAGAAAGAGAGTCAGCAAAAAGGAAGGGGTCCGCAAGGGCCAATGCCTGCCGGGGCTGCGGGACTATTCGAAAAAGATACCGTGGCCCCGGAACACAAAGGGCGATGAAGGAACATGGATGGGTTTTAGTCAGTAAAAGTCTGACACTCCCTCCTGCTCCGCCCAGAGCGTAAGAAGTCATTTGATGATTTCCGATCCGAAAGAAATAAAAAAAAACAATGTATTGTGTATTGGATGAAGTTTTCATTATAAAAAAATCATAAAAAGTCGTCAGCACAAAAAAAATCTTCAAGGTATAACTAGAGCAGTAACAACTTAGTGGTGTGACCGTCGGACTGATAAGTCATAGGTCTGGAATTCGAAACCGGGCCCCGAACCTCTGAGTTCTGAGGAAAATATCGTGAGGAAACCAGTATGCCTGAGAGATATTTCTCGAAGGCATGTAAAGCCAAGTCAGAGGCCCATGGGTGGCATAAAAACTCTGACTCCAAGTTATGCACTAACCATACGAAATATGTGTTGTATGTAGAAGAGGAAGCTAGAATTTGGTAATGATTTAATATATTTTGGGAGAGCACCTGACAGCATTAGCGGTTTTTCTGTCTGGTGAACTTCCAAATAAATGAACCCATTGGCAATACTTTCACCGCCTCGTTGATTAACATAGATGATGTTCATTTCGGGAAGACTATCCCGAAGTTCGGATACCAAACGGAGTCTATTAGATGGGACTTACACACATAACTGGCCAAATGTATAACTGTGGTAGAAATCTCTGCCTTTCCTTTAGGAGAATATAGTGGAGATGTAACGTTACTTATCCATACAAATATATAAAATTGAAGGGTCTGTTATATAGTATAACAGCTTTTTACTGAATGTATATTATACTGGTATATACGGCAAACAAAAAATCTGTCTGTTTGATCCGGCTCATCTCCGTAACTTATGGCTTAGGCTGGACCGATTTTGACGGGACCTCAGTCGCGCGCGCGCAGCCGTACGCGTCGCTTGCTTTTTGCTACGATCGGTTTTTTGCGTCGAGCGAAATGTCCGCCACAGTAAAGTGTCCTCAGTGTAACATTGTTATTGACGAACTGTTATGTTACGTGCAAAATAAACTGTCGACGAGTGATGACGATACCTTAATTCGCATATGTTCGTCGGCCTTTAGTAACGATGAAATTAAAAATTCAAAATCGTTACTTTTTGAATCTGTTCCGACTAACAAAAGGAACATCAAACGGAAGCAAAAGGGCAAAGAACACCGTGACTTAGCAGATATAATTGGCCTGTTCAAGTCTAGTGACCCTGATGTGATACCGATTTTTGTTGCGCGGCACCTTGAGAATCTACCACCGGTCACATTTGATCACCTGGATGTGACTAAGTTGCTAAAGGATCTCACCTTACTCAAGGATGAAGTGCGAGAATTGAAGTCAACAAGTGTGACGGTAGATCAATTGGAGAAACTCAAGTTGGATCTTCAGTATGATCTTAAGTTTGGATCGCTGATCGAGCATGCACGGAGCGAACAGTGTGTGAATTTGAAACGAGGGGGCGGCAACGAGGACGTCTCTCTTGGTAACTCGTCATACAGAAGTATGGAAGCTTCCAAAAATGCAGTGCAAAGTCCGAGAAATCAAGAAAGTGTCGCGAAACACTCGGTTTATATTGCCGGTAAACAAAGTCCGCTTATTCAAAGCAGTGGGTATGTTGAGAAGGAGCGCCCGTTATCTGTGTCTAGAACCGGTTTTACGGCGCGGGCTCGCTCGCCGTCGCCCGTACAAACAGCTGTGAGAGTTACGTCGCAGTCGCAGCGAACGATCTTAGATTGTAAACAAGTGCCACATTGCGATGATGTTTTGCCTGGAAAAGAGAATGATGGATGGATCGTTGCAACGCATCGTAAACCGAGGCAAAAGTACCGTTACGCTGGGAAAGCGGGGGTTGCTAAAGACATAGTAGGGTGCTTTAAAGTTGCTGAAAAGAAAGTACCAATGTTTATCACGAATGTGCACAAAGATTCACATACAGCTGACATCACAAAGCACATTGAAATAAAAACCGGCGAGGTAGTTAAATTGGAAAAACTGTCCCTACGAAAAAGGGTTGACTATGATGCGTACAAGTTTTATATACCTGAAGCCAAAGTACCTGCATTCTTGGATGAGAACATCTGGCCGCAAAATATAATATTCAGACGTTTTGTGCATTATAGTGAAAGACGTAAGAACGAGTACTCGCTTAAAGTCGGCTCTGTAAACAACAACAATGACTGATAATAGTTTGTTACGATTTGCCAGCTTTAATTGTAAGAGTGTTAAGCGTTCTATCGAGGGCGTTCGTGAACTTTGCGCAACGTGTGACATTATAGCGCTTCAGGAGTGCTGGCTGCTGCCGGAGGAGCTGCCGTTCCTGGGCACCATTCATGGTGACTTCAGCAGCACGGGGACGTCGGCCGTTGATACGTCTGCTGGCATGCTGCGTGGGCGACCCTATGGAGGGGTGGCTCTGTTATGGCGAAAAAGTGCGTTCAGTAATGTGTCGGTCGTTCCGAGTGATAACCCGAGAGTGTGCGCGATACGTATTGATACAAGTGAAAGGCCTTTCATTGTGATGAGTGTGTACATGCCCACGGATGCAGTAAGTAACCTACCGGAATTCTCACATTGTTTAGGGCTGATAAGTGCGATCGTAGACAGTAGTGATGTGGAGGCGGTTTACTGCCTGGGTGACTTTAACGCACATCCGCATGGACTATTTTTTACGGACTTGTTCAACTACTGTAGTGATAATCACTTTTCATGCGTTGATGTAGATAGGCTGGGATTGACGTCGAATACGTATACGTATGTCAGTGACTGTAATGGGTCTAGGCGATGGCTTGATCATTGTCTCTGTACAGAATCGGCTCGGAAAACTGTTCGTAGTGTTAGCGTTAAGTATGATGTAATGTGGTCGGATCACTACCCATTGTTGATCGAATGTGACATTAATATAATTAGGCCGAAAGCAAAGCGGAGTATGTCCCACGACAACTTAGTTGTGTGGGGACAAAAAAGCCCAGAAGCTATCAACACCTACAGGCAAGAATGTCATCGGCGATTGCGAAATGTTGATTTTCCTCGCGTATTGTCCAATTGTTGTGATCGCATGTGTAGTGATTCAGACCACAATCTAATAATTGATTGCCTGTATCGGGATGTGGTATCCGCTCTAAGGGAAGCCGCAATCGTTAGCAGAGAGACACGGGTCATTGGTAGAAGGCCGAAGCGCGTGGTGGGGTGGAATAAACACGTCAGCGAGGCTCACTCGTACGCTAGGCTTAGGTTTAATGAGTGGCTTAATTGTGGCAAACCTACGTCAGGCGTGATTTATGAGGAAATGTGTGACACTCGAAAGACCTTTAAATCAAAATTAAAGTGGTGCCAAAATAACCAAGACCAAATCCAGATGGACATCCTAGCCGAGTTGCACACTAAAAAAGACTTTCGGGACTTCTGGAAGTCTACAAAAAAGCACAACCTTAGGCCTGGTTTGCCGGTGAGCGTCGATGGCATGTCTGCTGAAAGGGATATTGCCAATGTTTTTAAATCCCAGTTTTGTGTCGAGCCAAGCAGTATTCCGCCCTCTGAGGTGGCCGATGCTCAGTCACAGTGCACTGTCCTGGAACCAATAGTTAAGTTCTCAGCTGCGGACATAGCTAAGACCATAGGGTGTATGACCAGGGGTAAGTCTCCAGGACATGACGGACTCAGCATCGAGCACCTACAGCATGCAGGTCCCCACCTGCCGCGTGTTTTGGCCATGCTGTTCACGTTCTGCCTTCGCCATTCATACTTGCCAGACGAGCTGATGAGGACGGTCGTAGTACCAATTGTTAAAAATAAAACGGGTGATATTTCAGATAAGAATAATTACAGACCGATCTCATTAGCAACAGTCATCGCGAAGGTATTTGACGGCATGCTTAATGCTCAGTTAAACAATACAATAACTTTGCACGATAACCAGTTTGGTTTCAGGCCCAAACTGTCCACAGATAGTGCTATACTGAGTTTAAAGCATGCTGTCAGATATTACACGGACCGGAACACGCCTGTTTACGCCTGCTTCCTCGATCTGTCCAGGGCATTTGACCTGGTTTCGTACAAGGTGCTGTGGAAAAAGTTGCTCGATAGGCGAATTGCGCCTGAAGTTGTTAAAATCTTCCAGCACTGGTACGGGAACCAGGTCAATAATGTTAAATGGTCGAGAGCTCTGTCGGACTCGTACAGGTTGGAGTGCGGGGTGAGGCAGGGGGGGTTGAGCTCACCAACGCTCTTCAATCTGTATATCGATGGACTTGTTGCCGGGCTCAGCAGCCACCATGTTGGATGCCATGTTGATGATGTTTGTTTTAACAACATAAGCTACGCTGATGATATGGTGCTGCTGAGTGCGTCAATAGGGGGACTCAGAGAGCTAATAAGCATTTGCGAAGCGTACGCCCACGCACATGGCCTAAGATACAACGTCAAAAAGAGCGAGCTTATGGTTTTCAATGCGGGTTCTAAGTGTCCGGCGGAGGTTCCACCAGTAAGGCTATGTGGGGTGTCTTTGGAGCGGGTACATACTTTTAAGTATCTGGGCCATATTGTGACGTCAGACCTGAAGGACGACGCTGATATTGAGCGAGAAAGGAGGGCGCTGTCGGTGAGGGCAAATATGATTGCCCGCAGGTTTGCTCGTAGCTCCAAGGATGTGAAGATCACCTTGTTTCGAGCCTACTGCACATCTTTTTATACGAGTAGTCTGTGGGTGTCATATTTGCAGAAATCCTACAGCGCTCTCCGCGTTCAATATAATAACGCGCTGAGAGCGCTGCTGCGGCTGCCTCGCTTCTGCAGCGCATCGGGAATGTTCGCAAGCGTTCGCATTGACTGTTTTTATGCCAACATGCGCAAGAGGGCGACCTCGATAGCGAGTAGAGTGCGGAGCAGCGGCAACAGTCTTCTTACCGCTGTTGCCAACAGGTTGGACGGTCCTTTCATGCTGCACTGGCAGGCCTTACATGCACCCGTATATCAGGCCTGGGGCAGATAATAATGTAAACTCGCCACATCATCTAAAATAGTTTATGATTTATAGTGTTTTATTAATTTATTAGTTGATTTTGTATTGAATTTTAACGAAATTGTATTTAATAGTAATGGTTTGATTATGTATTGAAATTAACTTATTTTATTTTATTTTTGACATTTTATATTTTATTTGACAAAAAAAAAAAAAATTGTATTAAAAGGAGGCCTCTATGTAAGATTATATATTGTAGAAGTTTGTAAAGTTAACTGACATGAAAACTATTAAAATAAACTAAGCTAACTAACTTAAACCAAAAACTTAAAAAAAATGGCGTCAAAAAACTTCTCCTCAACGCTGTCAACTGGTAATGTCCCCAAGAGACTGGCGGCGTTACCATGCTGTGTGGCAACGCTAAGCCTTTGGCCAAGGTAAAAGCCATCCCTAGTGATATTGATTTTAATGTTGACTTTCATTCTGATTTTTATTTTATTTTTTTGTTTTAGATTTTAATGGTGAATTTGATTTAAATGTGGATTTTAACTTTGATTATAATTTTAATAATGTAATGTGATGTAAATTTTAATGATTAATTAATCTATGCAATAATAATGTAAACTGAGTTATATGGGTTAATGCCTGAAATAAACGATAATAATAATAAAAAAAAAAAAAAATTAACCAGCAGTTAGCTGATATTATAAGGGTTCTGTGCAAAAAATAACCCATGAAATTGTTAACAAAAGCCGATTCAAACAGGGAAGTAATATTTTTAAAATAATTTCACATGGACGAAGTTCACGGGCACAGCTAGTCAGCAATAAATCAGAGGCTGAAATTACCTAGGTTAAAACACATTAATTTCGGCCTATTCTGAATGAACTCTCGTTTGCCAAGTTGTTGTTGTGAAAACTAATAAAGTTACTCCGGCGTGCCGCCTCAGTCAAATTGTTTGACTTGTCAGCAGTTGTCACATACTTTGTCAAGTCATCACGACCTCTCTCTTGATTAACTTTGGGTAGAAATTAGTCTGTATGTGTGCTGGCGTTGAAATTATTTTAAGCTGATATAGCCTTTCTAGATTGTACAAGTTGTGATTGAAATTACTTAAATTTTTAGAGGCGACTGCCAAGCAAAAGGTCCTGGGTTCAATTCTCGCGTCGGGCAAAATGTTTATGGGGTTTTCCCATCCGGAATATCTCAGTAGCAACCACGGCATCTAGATTTGTGCCCGGTTGATGGCAATAGGCTCGCCCCCTATTACTAAGACGGGACTTCAAACATAACTGGTGAAATGGTAGGTGTACTACTATTAGTTACAACTCTGTTACAGGCGTGATGTCATGTCTGATGTAAAACATTTACCAAACAAAACTTCTAAAAGTTATCGGGCGTTTTTTACTTTTAATATAGACTTAATCATATGACTTATTTAAAAACGATCTCCTTTGCAAATTAACGTACAGTTAAAGTTTTGCAGGTAAAAACTTCAATTGCAATACAAATTTCTTGCATACATCAAACTACCCTAATGTAAATAATTACAATAATTATAATAATAATAAAACCTTTGCCTTTTCCTTTACAATGTAAGGCCATAGCTCTAAAGTCGTTCAGTTGACCGTCGCGAAAGAACGGTCAAAGAAGGGTGTAAATGCAATCAATTTATATTTTCAGAACTTTTACTTGTTACTGTACGAACCTACATTAATTTCATTTAATCTGACGTCTTTTCAAGATCTAGATTCAGAAGTATTTTTTTTTGTCATTTTCAGCGGCACGGTTGGCGCAGTGGCTGAGCGATTGATTGCCGTGCTGTTTGTCGCGGGTTCTATTGCGACACGAAACAAATATTTGTATGACCCACAGGTAGTTGTTCCGGGTGTAGGTGTTTGTGTACGAGACTTTAAATTTTTGTAACTGCACCCACGACATAGGCGAAATTACTAGTGTGGAGACCTTACAAAACCTTACAAAAGTTCTTAAAAAAAATGGAAGAGAGCTAATAAATGATTGCGAGCTAAATCTAATTTTACCTATCTAAGCATAATCAGCCTATAATGTTCCCACTGCTGGGACACAGGCTTTATCTCTATGAGAGGGAGCGGGCTGTAATCCATCATACGGGCTCAGTGGGGGTTGGTAGATGTCACATGTCTTCAAATTTTTGGTTCTACCCTTCTGTCTTATAAGCTTAAGAGCTTTTCAATATTGTTAGGTAAGGGTTAGGTATCTAAAAGTTCACCCACATTTCGCCAGTTATATTTAAGTCCCATGTAATAGGGGTCGAGCCTATAGCCATCAACGGTTCGCAAATCCAGTCTCCGTGGCGGGTCGTTACCCAGAGTCCGGTGAGTTGACCCATTGCCGGGTCCATGGGTAATTTTAATTACGCGTGGTTCCATGGCATTAGGGATTGTTTCCTGGATTTCTGAATATATCGATAGAAAATACAAATCCATAATAACAGCATATATCCCACCGGGATACAAGTCATTGCATTTGACCACGGGTTTATTGGTTTTTTGTTTCTCTACCAACTACCAGGAGGGCAGAACCTTAAAGTAGGTATTTTATATTTTTAATAGGAATCTCATAATAAATCCATGTACATTTCGATTATCTTGTGCAATGTAGAAAATACTTCTTCATGATCCCGGCGTCCACATGGCATGGCATGGCATGGAACCACGGGTAATTAAAATTACCCATGGACCCGACGATGTCGACCCACCGGGACCACGGCTACTGAGAAATATCTGATGGAAGACTCAATGAAACGACAAGACGTCATGCTCACCAGTCGTGATTGTGACCACTAGGCCAACGACTTACTACTACTACTAAAACTTTTATTAATGTATATGGTAGGAAAACACATTAAAAACATTGAAAACTATATTCGTAAGTAATGTATCTATAGATAGACCCCACGACAAAATCAAAAATCAATACCATGACTATCGTCCTACAATTGCGCTCCTCACGCAGACTAACACAAGCTAAGCATAACATACAACTAATCCGCACGTAGACCCAGATTGTTTGTACTGTTTGTTTACTCTGTGTCCGTTGTATGTCCTCCAGTATACACTAGCTCTGTTTTATTAGGCAGTCGTGAAGATTTACGAGATTACCTAACTGCGAAGATGTTGAGCTTGGCTTGCAGGAAGCTTTGTTGTGAGTCATTTTAAAGTTCAGGAAGATGAGCTGAAGTAAGGATGTGTCATGTATCAAGTATGTACCTAAAGCTTATGTAAGAAAGCTAAAAGTGTGTTTATGTGGGTTAGTTGTATTTTGACTGGATCCTCGATGTTTAATATTCATACAACTGAATAATATATTGCATGAATATTAAACATGTAAAAATATACCTACGAAAAAAAATACGAAGAAAATTATTGCACTGACTTTTTACAACGATTCGTAGAACTCTAAAACGTAAACCTCCCTAATTTCTATTCATACCTCAGCTTTTATGTTCACCAAAAAGCCTACTTTTCATGCAAAAACTCTTTTATCCATTTTTAAAGGTTAAGAAAGTGAACTAAAAGGTACATAAACATTCTTTTAAGAACACAAACTTCTCTTTGTAAGTAACAAGTTAACCAGTTCGTTTACTTTACTTGAGAAAGATGAGATGCTTGTATGTATTTTTAAAGAAACAATCTTATGGCAATTAATGGGTATTATAAAATAGTGGAAAATACCATTTGAAATAGGGATGGTTTCTGACTAAAAAAAAAAAGATTATGTTTAGTCCGTCAGTTAGATTATCGAAAAATATTGGATACGTGTTTTTAGTTTTATCAAATTAATAAAAATTGACGTATCTTCGTCAATTTTTATTAATTTGATAAAACTAAAAACGTGTCAAAGATCATGAGTGGGGGCCTGTGACGTCACAGTTGGGTAAAAATGTACTCAAATGTACACGAGTTTTTGACGCACTGTATCGTCTTTATTTTTTTTTACGTGAAAAATGAAAAAAATATGTGTTCAATATTTTTTGGAAATCTATCTGACGGACTAATTCGATTTTTTTTTGTCATCTACCCTATTGTTGCATTATTTTTTGGGCATTATTTCTAGAGTTAAATAACGCCAAGTTCTAATAACACTTATTTTTTACAAGTAACACATGAAACATAACCGTATTCCCCGAATGTTGAGGCGTGCGAACTCCCATGTGATAGGGTGGGTATATGAGAAACAAAACTGGCGAAATATGGGAGTACTATTAAGTATACATCTGTCTAACCCGTCGGGGATACACAAGCGTAATGTTATGACTAGTTATACCAATAGTACATTAACATTTCGCCAGTTATATTATTTACTGCGTGGGAAGAGGCACAAGATGCCTTAGGAATCTTCTGTGACCTTTCGAAGGCATTTGATTGCGTAAATCACGAAACCTTGAACTTGAAACTTGAAACATTACGGTTTAGGTAAACTTGCGCTCAGTTTAGTGAAATCGTATTAGAACGATATACCAGCAAGTACAAGTAAATAGTGTCAATTTAATGTGTTTAAAAGTAAAAATGGGTGTACCACAAGGTTCGATATTGGGTCCTTTCCTCTTTTTCATATATACCTTGACGACGTAAATAACGCAGTAGGGCGTTATTTACGCAGGTCCATAATTTGTTTACCGCCAATAATTTAGTATTCAATGGGAATAAAATTAAGTGTATAAATTTGCTCTACCACATTTCAAAACTAGTGATTGTGACATAGTATTGAATCAAAAGAAACTATAAATAAATACCACTGGACATAACACACAGCGCCATCTACAGCCACACTAAGCAACGAGGCTTGTGTCGTATACACCAGATAATTGATATACTACATAGATAGTTTTTGTTTGTAAATACATACTTATTATACATATAAACATCCACGACTCGAAAACAAATGTCCATGCTCATCACACAAAGATTTGCTCCTACCGGGATTCGAACCCGGGACCCTAAGAACGTAAGGTAGTCTCACTACCGCTGTGCCATTCAGGTCGTCATTATAATTTGTTGATAAAACTGTTTTCTTGGGGATCACGCTCGACTCAAGGCTACAATCTACAGAGACGCCTGAGTTCAGTTATTCTCCCCTGTCAATCGCCTCGATATCATTGACTCCTTTTTCCTTCATGTCATTCCTCACAGAATCCATCCATCTTTTTTTGGTCTTCTTCTCCCTCTCCATCCAGCTACATTCATATATTTCATTCATCTTTGCATAATTTGCCAAATATACGAACATACTGGTTCATTTACTTAATTATCGTAAAAATTATAACTCGGTTAAAACTTGCCCAAGGATATCATGTTTCAAATAGATTAAAAACAAAACCTGTCAGAGAGCCAAATTCTCCAGCGTAAAAATGAAGGTATTAATTAAAAACTTGTCGAAACCACTTCGGAGGCTAAAAGAATATTAATTTTTGAGATAATTATTATGGAAAGATCGTAATGGCGGTTCATCTACGGTTACCGAATTGTTTTAAGATCAATTAATATCGTTATTTTTATCGCTTGTATTTTCTGTCTTTAAAAATTGTTGAATTATTTTTTTCTATTCGGCCTCGTACTTTTTGTTTATTTAATTTGTAACATTTTTAGTGCATTAAATACGTTTCTACTTAACAATGTTTATTTTGAATAACTGAAAACCATTTTTTATTCAGTCATTGTACTCATTTTTATTACCAATATTGTATTCGTTGGGATTGCTCGTTCCAGACAGGAGGCTACGGTTGGGACCGAGGGAGGGGTTTTTTAAAGTTCCGGCAACCCGTACAAACTTATTAAAGTTTGCACCAGTGATTCGTGCAGTAAGAATACTTAATAATGTCTCTCGGCGTTTAGACATATTTTCTTGCTCTTTGGCGGAATTCCAGACGGTGACACTTAGTTTGTTGTCCACTGTGTAATTTGTGTATTTCTACCCAGACCCGTTACTTGGGACTGGATAATTAGCAAATTATGACTACTTTTGTTAAATTGGGTTTTTTCTGTTAAAACAAATATATGTGTTAATGAATAAAAAAAATAAAACCAAAAAAAAAGCTTTGAAAAATAAAGCTTTTCGCTTTTCGCGAGTTCAGGGTTTCAAAAGTTCGGGGCTGCGGGACCATTCGAAAGAGATACCGTGGCCCCGGATCACAAAGGGCGATGAAGGAACATGGATGGGTTTTAGTCAGTAAAAGTCTGACACTCCCTCCTGCTCCGCCCAGAGCGGGAGAAGTCATTTGATGATTTCCCATGCTAAAAAAAAAAAAAAAAAAGTGTTTCAAAAGTTATATAACTTTTTTTATTTTTTTTATAACAACATTTTGCATAGCCGGACATAATGTAGCAACAGCGAATTTATTTCACGATTTCCCATTGTGAAAGTTGGTTAGTATGATGATTAAAACAACCCCTTTTAAAGCATTCAGTTATTTCAATTACTTTCACGTAGCTTGTTGAACTTCCATTTTGTAATATTCCTAAATTGAAAGTGCAATATTCTGAATAACAGAAACTCAAGAACAAACATTAATTATGTTTGAAAAACATTAATTACGGTTTCAAGAGGCGGAGTCGAGTCGAAGTCATGAAAACTAGTTCGTAACAAATTCCAGTTTCTTAGCATAGTTTCATATTTTTGCATAACATTTTCAGGATTCTGTATTTCGAACAAAGACATTCAAATATTCGAATGTTATATTCATCCGTTATTTGTTTTAATAACTCTAATAAATACCATTTGTTCTGCGAAATCTTCGGGTGGATAAACAAACGTGTTTGGCTATAATAAGAATTTGCGATACATAATTTTTCGAACTGTTTGTTAGTCAAATACTTTTTATGACAGAACATCTCGCCTGTAATCCCTGAAGGGCAACGCAGAGGTGTGCATTTCAGTGTGCTCAGTGTGCAGTGTGTGTAAATCTTCATTTTGTCTTATATATTACTAGCGGACGTCACGCGGTTTCACCCGCGTAGTTCCCGTTCCCGTGGGAGTATGGGGATAAAATATAGCCTATGCTACTCAGTAAAGACGTGATTTTCTAATGGTGAAAGAATTATTGAAATCGGCGCTGTGTTTTTGAGTTTATTCATTACAAACATACACACAAAAATACAAATCTTTCCTCTTTATAATATTAGTGCAGATGTGAGTATCATTTGGGCGGGAACCTATTTCTATCAGCCAGTCACGAATACTGGCAACACGCTACTACTCAAGAATTCTTGTTGAAAAACCCAATAACACTTTACCTGAAATGGGAATGATACCAGAACCTTAACCACTCAACCACGATAAAAGTAGATTTTTCCATATTAACTTTTTTCGTATTGAAATCAATAATGTTTCCTGCTACTCTACGAGTAGACCATTATAATGATGATATTCATATTTTTTAATGTTCAGAATATTTTGTACTTCATTCCCAAACATCACTCGCTCGTTACTTTTGCGGAAAAGGGGTTTTGAATATGGGTGATTGCCATTAATATATACATTATTTTAAAAAATTGTTGCGACAGTCGACAAGAATAAAAAAAGTTTAAATTCTTCTTGCCTTTCCCACAAACAGTCATCAAAAATGTTGAAAATGAGTTAATTCTGTGCACGGACCCTTAAAATAGTCCGGAGAGACTGTCGGAATTATTTTAAGAGAATAGTAGGTAGTAGGTATTACGGCGCATAGCTCTTACCTGGCTCGGCTAAGGCCCGGTTTCCACCAAAGCGGATACGAGCGTAGCGGAGAGATGATGTGCGGAAATCCTTCAATCACATGTAGTTGCAGGTCTCTCGTCTATCCTGTGATTGTTTGAAGCTTGCACTCTCCTTTCCTCTCCGCTCGTCACCGCTTTGGTGGAAACCGGGCTTAACGGCTTACCTACAGGCTCATCTCTCGGTGAAAGGTTAAGGAGATTGTAGTGAGGCGATACTTGTAGCATTTTATTGCGATATGATTCTTAGTTCATAAAAAAGTAAGTAACATAAGTGATAGTTTATATGGTAAAATTTTCACCGGGTTTAATATTCTTCAGTGAAAACTGTAGCAGGTATGTAACATCCATTGTAATATTATAAATGAGCAGGAGACAGATAAAAGTGGCAACAAATGGAGGCCACTTTTATCTGTGTTGGATAAGTCCAAAAAGGGATCCTCAATAAATCAATCTTAATAAGTTTTATAATTAACTTGTATTTTATGTTTTTTTTTTACATTAATGAGAAACAAAGGCTTTTTTATGAATTAAGTCATGATATTATAAATGTAAAAGTAGCTCTGTATGTTTTTCCACCTGTCTGTAACATTTTTACTCCTTACTTAGCTAATTTTCCTTAAAAATATGATCCAAATACACACAGGCTAAAGATCATATTTTCTGGGAAAAATATTTTTAACTAAGCAACTTGTACACGGCTTCGAACTATAACTATATTAGCAATTATTCAGTTCCCTACATCTTGTAGACAAATTGTATGTAAAAGAAAATTGTTACTCCTCACCCCTCAGTGCCCTCATTCTTCACTCTAGACATAATTATTCATTCTGTCTTCCAGATAAGTCTAGTCAAAACGTATGTATTTAAATGCTAACTAGAGCGTCTAGAATTGCCGGCACAAGTCAGGTAACTTACTAGTTTAGGTGTAATATTTAACGTATTTACATTGATGATAAAAATGCTTGGCTCAATGCTGGTTCTGCTCCACAAACACAGGGGAAAACTAATTTAGTGGCGGTAAGTCCCCTCTTTGAGGAGTGGCTGGAGAGACGCCACGGCGTCTTCACCTTCCGCCTGACGCAGGTTCTTACCGGACACGGATGTTTCGGTAAGTTGTGACAGTTGTATCACATGTGTGATTACCATGTAAAACTACCATTCGCATTTAGTTATCTTTCATTGACTTGAGTATGCCTTGGTGGCTGAGAGAATGTCATGCTCGCTCAAATGTCTCGCTGATGGTGGCGGGTGTGTCGGGTCATTTAGTTCCCTTCAATATGGTTGAGTTGAATGGCGCTGATCCATGCATCATGTTCGTGAACGAGCGCTGTCAGTCAGGACTGGTCATCTCTTAGCTACCACGGTTAATTATAAATGACTTTATTTTTAAATTGTTGATTTAATCTTTTACTCTGGATGCTCTTAATGTGCACGTCTTTCTACATCGTTTTCACATAAATGTATAATCTCAACATGAATGATGTAACCAAGATTTTGTTACAATATTTTGATTGAAAAGAATGTCCATGGAGTTTCTTACCCGTTCTTCTCCATAGTGATCTACGCTAGGGAATAGGCATCTACAGTACTTTCTCAAGTTAGTATGTCTTGTGACTGTGACTGTAGCTTTGTTTTTTTTTGTATTTTTGACATTCAAAAGTGCCGTAATGGTCTAATTGAAATAAAAGATTTGAGTTTGAGTTTGAAGCTGAACACGGTAATCTCTGAAACTACCTGTCGGATTTGAAAAACTCCTGTTGCTTTGATATCCCAGTTCCTGAGAAAGATATGTAACATCACGCTGTGAAACTATAGCGAACGAAACAAAAACGAACGAACGAATATTATTGAAAACCGCTGTGACCATATAGTAAAACACGCGAATGTCGGTTGAACACTGATATATTGTTATAGTACCTTCAAGTGCATTGCATAATATAGGAATATAGGCTCTCTATGAGACCGCGTTGTTTTTTTTAAACTAGATAACGGAGGTTTTCACCATCATTATATAATTTATTCCGAAGGATTAACGTGTATAATAAAATAATGTTATACTTGAATAACCCTAATTTATTTGAATTCGGTATGTACATCATTTACAATTTAATAAACCAAACTAACTTAAACTAAAAACTTAAAAAATGCGTCTAAAAACTCCACCTCAGACGCTGTTAACTGGTAATGTTCCCAAGAGACTGGCGGCGTTACCACGCTGTATGGCAACGCTAACCCTTTGGCCAAGGTTTTTCTGGCCTCAGGTCTTTTTGGCCAGCCAGCGTTTTGAAATTTCAAGAATATAAAAATAAGTCATCTCGATGCTTCATCAAGTCGTAAAACCAGGCGAAGCAGGGACGTTCGCTAGTAATGTATTAATATGTGTACTCCTCGGTAACTAAGCTACTCCTGTTAATATTCAGTGACGGTAACAGAGAGCTGCTTGTAATCGTAAACTTAGAAATATCTTGTTTTTCACAGGTAACTAGAATCGTGATTAATTTGTTTGTTTGGTCAATTTATATGCTCGGCCGAGTTTGTGTTATTTGGATAAACTTTTTTTTTTTTTTCGTTTCGGTTGGGAAATCATCAAATGACTTCTCCCGCTCTGGGCGGAGCAGGAGGGAGTGTTAGACTTTTACTGACTAAAACCCATCCATGTTCCTTCATCGCCCTTTGTGTTCCGGGGCCGCGGTATCTCATTCGAATAGTCCCGCAGCCCCGGCAGGCTTCGGCCCTTGCGGACTCCTTCCCTATGGCTGACTCTCTTTGAGGCGCGCGTGGAACACGAACGCGCCGTCGACACGGCCTGTCGTCATGAGACGGACGGACGGCGAGCTAGCCCATAGCTCCCCGTCCACATACCCGCGCCTACGGTTGCCGGAAGCCACCACGTGGCCCCCGACGCCCGGGGCGTCTCCCGCGGCGGCCGGAACGTGAGGATCTCTCCCTCTCACGTTCCGCCACCTCCTTCGCTAGCATGACTGCTTCGCAGAAGGAGGTAACGGCGTCCCATTCCTTCTCGCTTCGGACCATGGCTTGGACCAGGGAAACGAGAGGTCGCCGCCGCCGATCGCCACCTCGAGGACACGGCGGTGCTCCGCCCAAGTGGGGCACTCCTCCACCGTGTGCTCCACCGTGTCCTCCGGTCGATCCTCACAATGGATTTGGATAAACTTAAGATTACTTACAGTTTTACTATTATTTTATACAAACAAACATACAAAATATTTTTTCTTTCTTTCATAAATTTATAAACTCCTTTTTTCCCATGGGTACTTACTTACTTTTTTGCCTCGTACTCGTTCACACGGTAATACACATACACATACGCTCGGTCAAGACAATAATAAGAGAACAATTTGATCTAATATTGTAATCGACTGGAGAAACAAATTATTTTCCAACTTTCATTAAAAGAAAATTACTACTTTAAGCATGTCATCATATCATTATTTCATCCGAAAGTCGTCCACTGCTGGACATAGGCCTCCCCCAAGTGTCACCACATTGACCGGTCCCGTGCGTCTTTTATTTTATTTATATTATTTTATTTTTATTGGTTTACCAACAATTGTTTACACTGGTTATGGGCGTAAAAACAAGCACAAACTTGGTCTTGCATCCAGCGGAGCTACAAGCATATATTTATTTTTGTCTGTAATGCCTATTCCGACATACCTTGGAGCCAAAGAGCCATATTAATGACTAAGATAGGAGAACATTTCCCAAATTCTATCAATAAAACTTTATCTATCTATTCATAAAGTAAATGGTATTTTCTGTGCGGACCAGATAAAGAAAGGTCAAGCCAATAATTTTGTGAAGGGTAGGTGTGCCGCCCAATGTTATTTGAATTTCCCTTTCAAATCTGTATCGTTCAGTAGGCCTATTCTACTTTTTATGCATTTATTCTTCATTTTAGTGTATCAGAAAAATAAAACCGTTTACTTGGGCACAATACAAATTGTATTTGATAAATAATGTATGATTTTTCACCGTTTATTATTAAGGAAACGGTGAAAATGCATTATTGCTGTGTGTATGTTATTGTTTTGTTGTTGGTTCTAAACGATTATGATAAAGTAGACGTTAGAAACTTCAAGACCGAAAGATTTCTTATAATAAATAAATAAATATCGCTGGACATTACACACAGCGCCATCTGGTGCCACACTAAGCAACGAGGCTTGTGTCGTGGACACCAGATAATTGATATACTACATAGATACTTTTTTTTTGTAAATACATACTTATTATATATATAAACATCCATGACTCGGAATCAAATGTCCATGCTTATCACACAAACACTTGCTCTTACCGGGATTCGAACCTGGGACCCTAAGAACGAAAGGCAGCCTCACAACCGCTGCGCCAATCAGGTCGTCAAAATAATAATGACCGTTTGCACTGACGTATTGTTGAAATATCAACGCGTGCGTACAGCACCATCAAAGTATTTAAGTATTAAGTAATTCAGATGAAACTTAGTGTTAGTGAAAATGAGCATTAGTATTCTATTCATACCTCCAATATCCTTGAAGTTATTTGTTTTGTTATGTCTGGTTTGGTACACCTTCATCAATATAACCCACTTACCGTTCCCAACTGAGTCTCCGAGGCGTATCGATGGCCATGTCTTCGGGAGTCCCTCGGACGCCTTGTGTTAGTAACCTGGCCAGTCGAGATCCAGTACTTGTGCTGCCTGTGCTGGAGACTGAGCCGCGAGGAGTTGGGACCCTGTAACAATAGATAAACAGAATAAGATTTGTGGTAGTGGATGCCTCGTTGGTTAAGTTGTCGCACCATTTATTTTTGCATTTTTTGCCTACGTTGGTGGATCAGTGACAAAATTGTTTCGTTTGACTTCCCTTGTTTTCGAAACGAAAAGAAAAAAGGCAGTGTAAAGATTTATCTAGGCTGCGTGCACCGTCGTCAGATATCACTATCATTATCTTCTTGCCCTTGTTCTATTTTATTTGGGGTCTGTGCAACACGTTTTCGTCTTCCATACTTCTTTGACAGCCGTCTCGCCATCATTTCTTTCTTTCACACAGTCCAGCTATCTTTTGTTTGGCATTCAACGCATCCTACGATTTTAAAACTGAATTACTTGTGGATGCTCGTTCTAAATCTAGATGCATCCTTATATTAAAAACACCTTTTCAAAAACAAGTTTTTAAATATAGGTGTGACGTAATTGTTTTACATATTTTTTTCAGCAAACTCCTTTGGGGGTGAATTAAAAATAACTAGTCCGCCATCTTTTCGCTGGTTTAGGTGTTGGAGAGCCGCGGTGGCCCAGTGGTGGCAGCCCCGACTTACGAATACTAAGTCGTGGGTTCGAACCCAGACAGGCGCATTACTTTGTGTAATTTATTTCATCACCACTGCTCTCAAAACGGTGAAGGAAAACATCGTGAGGAAACCGGCATGTCCTAGAACCAAAAAATTCGAAGACATGTGACATCTACCAATCCGCACTGGGCCCGCGTGGTAGATTATAGCCCACTCCCTCTCTTAGAGAAGAGGCCTGTGTCCCAGCAGTGGGAACATTAATAGGCTGATGATGATGATGAGTCCGCCATCTTCGGGAGTCTACCATATTGGATTTAGAATGACTACTGTTTTAAGATTCCGTTGCAAGTTTTGACCTAAACAAAACATTGAAAGTTAAATAAAAAGCTTCTAAAAATAAACCATCAAGTCGTTAGTCACTTTCAACAAACAATAAAAGGACTTGAAAGCTAACAGAAACAAATCTGTAAAAAACAATAAATCCCTGTTTTTGTCACAAGTACCCGTCACCGGCTCTATAGAGATGGGTTGAAACTATCGTGATAAGACCCTCATCAAGTGTTTGTGTGACAACCAGATGATATGGGCTAGCTGGGACATGTTTGCCCTTGATTGAACTTGAATGTTATGTTATGTGTAACTCATGTATGTCAATAACCTTTTAAGAAGGGTTTACTGTAAGTACGGATTTGTCTGGACATGTCTGGCTTTTAGCTTGCTGTCAGGACTTTGTCCGGTTTTGTTGTTCGTCCGGACATTCCAATAACCAAGAGGTTACACGTATTTGAGAATCAAATAACGACAGTTCTCTTTAAAAAGTTTATCTTTGTGCTTTTCTTAAGCTCTGTCTGTTTTGCAAATACTCATCATAATAATCATCAGCCTACAGCAATCCACTGCTGGACGTAGGCCTCCTCAATAGGGTAGATGAGAACAGGTAGGGGAAAACAATAATTCCAAGACACCGATCTCTAAAAAAACACTTTATTTTGGGTCTGAAAACCCGATTTATTTTCAATTAATTGACAAATTCCATTTTCAGTTGCTTTGAAATCAATAAAAAGTACAGTCATTGAGTTGACTAAACAGTGACGTCACAGTTTGCTATTGACATACAAAATCTATGAGAGAACCGCGTTTTGACAGCTCTTTAAAAGTATCTCAATTGATTGGTGTGTCATCTACCTCATTGCATGCCATTTAACTTGGTTCTCAGCAACTCTCATCCAGCTGCTACCAGCCATTGTGAAGATCTCCGGCGACAAAACTATTCGAACTCCAATAACATACTCGCCGCTCGCCACTTCTGTTGTAGTTGCTAGCTCTACTCTATTCCCTTTAATCGCCGGCTGTAGGACATGGCCTAGTCACACATTTTACTCACACACCAATCCGTTTGCCTAGTTTTATTAGCAGCAATGATCATAAATCCGTTTGCCAAGAGCCGAATATTTCCGACGGTCAACTTCGGAACTTTCCGATTTATAGGACGGTAACTAATGAAGAAAAGTTTTAATACACAGCTTATGTACGTGACAGACGTATTAAGTTGTTAGACTGCTGAATCTTTGGAGATAGTGGTACAAGTATGAGAGGCCGTTGGAGATTGAGTAATCTTCTTGTTATTGTTCTGTTATTTGATACATAGGCAAGTTTAACATCAATGTACCCATATCTATATCTTACGTCTCGTCCATGTATTATATATATTTTACTCGCGTATATTTGGTGGATAGAAGAATTATTTATGTCTGTATTTGGTTGATTTGATGCGTACGATACGAGTTTAGTGTTTTTGTATGAGAATAAGTCAAATGTCAGGTAACTTTTTCAGCGTACAAATAATAACGTATGTCTAGTAATGTTAAAACACGATGTGGATTGCTTATGAATAAATAAATTTAATCCTATCCTACTTCTTACTAATATTAAAAATTCGAAAGTTTGTGAGGATTCTGAGGATGGATGGATGTTCGTTGCTCTTTCACGCAAAGACTACTGACCGGATTTGAATGAAATTTGGGACACAAATAGTTTATAACCAGGAATTAAGACATATAAGATCACACAGAAAAATAAAAACATGTTTTTTTTTTTATTCACCTGAAATTACGTAATGGCACAAATTTGCCTGTTATTCCCGAAGGGTTAAGCATAGGTGTACCTAATAGTACACCTATATTTCGCCAGCTACGTTTAAGTCCCATGTAACAGACGGCGAGCCTAATGCAATCAACTGGGTACAAATTCAGACTCCGTGGCTGCTACTGAATAATTGCTGATAGAAAAACCTAACAATAAGCCGGCAATCGAACCCAGGACCTCATGATCAGCAGTTGCGTTTGTGACCAACCAGGCAGTTTAAACCTTTCAATATGTCGATAACGAAAAAGCGGAAAAACCATAAACTTACTATATTATTCTTAGATGAATAATATGATATATATAATGAATAATATAATATAATAATAAATATATAATATATATATATATATATATATATATATATATATATAATATATATATATAATAAAGATATATATAATGAATAATATTATATATGGTATGACGACAGTATCAAAAAATTGCAAATCTATTTAGTCCGTCAGTTAGAGTATTGGAAATTAATGGACAAGTATTTTTTGTTTTTGTAAATCAATGAATATTGACAAAAGATAAAACGCATCAAAACTCGGGAGTGGGGACTCGTGACGTCAGAACTAGCTAAAAATTATACCTAGGCGTGACGTATTGAGAATTTTAAAAGCGTCATTTCTTCGTCAATTTTGGTTTACGTAAGAAAAAACATGGGTCAATTATTTTTTGATAATCTAACTGACGGACCAATTAGATTTTTTTTGTCGTCTCGCCTGTTCGGCCAGAAGGTGCTAACGCCTAAAATTTTTCAAGTAGCGGTAGGTTATATTGTTTGTTTTAGTATTATTATCTCTACTATTTCAGCTATATAAATTGTATACTAGTTTTTATATAGCTTCTTACTTATGTTAAAGCTGTGTGTTTTGTGTTCTTGTGCTTACACCATAGATTACTATTACTACTGATTATGGTTTCTGTTTTTTTTTTTCAGTTTTTATTAGCTGTAACTCCTCCATGTACTAAATAAATGAAAAAATATGGCAGCTACCAACGTGACGTATTGCAGATGCAATAGTAGTTGTTGTTCCGTTCGTTCCTGGATAATTACACTTTATAACTTACAGAGATATTATCCTCCGTACGTTATTGCTCTCGTTAAACTACGCCCACGGTAGTAATTAGAGGAATAGGTAGCGTACTACCCTTTTCACCTTTATGTCCTAACTAATAAGGTTGAAAAGTAGTTGACTGTCAGTGAACTCAGTAGTACCTACACAATAAGGGTTAATTCACACCGAGACGCGACACTGCGCGGACATTTTAATAGAGCGACCCAAAATAAAACTTTATTTGCTATAATATAAGATACACATTTCATTGCGATGAAATAAGTATCTTTTCAAATTGTATTTATTTATTTGAACTTCATGTAAAAGAGTGGTAAATAGGCGGACTTAATGCCACAAGGCATTCTCTACCAGTCAACCTTTGAGTCAAATAGGATATATAAAAATAAATAATAAAAATACCATTTTGTAAATTAAAACACATAAATGGGTACCTACATACTAATCTATACATATAATAAAATCGTACATATATATGTATGTATATAAGATAAACTAATATATATATTAAAATACATACTACAATAATAATAAAAATAATGAATTAATCAATTCTTTTTTTTATTTATTTAATAATAATTTTCATTGTGAAATCACTGGCCTCTTCCAGTAAAGTCGCGCCGCGTCGTGTCGCGTCTCGGTGTGCACTGACCCTAAGAGATGAAGGATCAGGAAAGAAATTGCTGGGAAAATAGAGAGAGAGTGACACGATTGTAAATGAAGTCATCATTACCTGCCTACTCTTTTCCAAACTATGTTGGAGTCGGCTTCCAGTCTTACCGAATGCAGGAGCAGTTTATACCCATGTTTGCATGTTTAGCCCCCGAAACCGGGAAGTGGGTCAAAATTAACTTCTATGTTTTTTTTTTCGAGTTACTTACTTTAACTATCTTTACAATTTGATAGTGTGGCTATCAGTAGTTACAGATGAAGCTAATAAAAAGCGTGTTACTAAATGAGCCCATTTCTTATTATTATCATTGTTTCAGTGACTTGTCTATTCGACGACCCGAATGGCGCAGCGGTAGTGAGGCTGTTTTACGTTCTTAGGGTCCTGGGTTCGAATCCCGGTTGGAGCAAATGTTTGTGTAATGTGCATGGACATTTGTTTCCGAGTCATGGATGTTTATATGTATAATAAGTATGTATTTACAAACAAAAAGTATCTATGTAGTATATTAACTATCTGGTGTCCACGACACAAGCCTCGTTGCTTAGTGTGGCATTAGATGGCGCTGTGTGTTAATGTCCAGCGATATTTATTTATTTATTTATTCCTATACAGGGTGTAAAGCACCTCATCACGAAGCCGTCGGAAAGTAAGTACCAAAGTAGTTATAAGTACGGTCGAAAATTTATTTCCCATTTTCCTAATCGTTTGTACACCTAGACTTAAGTTAGCAACTAAGCGGTACTCTGGCGTCTTTGTTGTCAATGTTGTGTTTACCTGTAATTGGCATATATATTAGAATATTACCTTATAATTCAGTTTAATATATATGTATGTGCTGTGGGTGAACCTTAAGTAAATAAATAAATAAACCGTCAACCAAGCACTCTGTACATCAAATTAAGTAACTTTACGCAAAAATTATTGCTGGGAAACGACTTTTTTTTTTGGGGTGAAAAATCATGTTTTGTTTGTAATAGTAGAATTCAATGTAACGCACTCAAAACAATGCTATGCTCAATGCAATGCTGATGGACGGATTGAATAGTACGGGGGTCGTGGAGGTGTTTAAAGTAAAAATCTTACGTTAAAAACTTGTATTTAAAAAAAAAGTTGTCAAAAAGTTGGAATTTTGACCCCCAATATCTCCGTAACTAGAGGATTCCCAGATATGGTGTGGAACAAGAAAATGATCGCAATGACGGGGAGAACAAGTGCTTTTCGTCTTCGTTAAGAGGTGTTTTACACCCTTTATACTCTGCGTACGGATTTAACCTTCACAATAGGGAAGATGAAGATGTAACATAATTTCATATTTCGACACCCACGCAAGAAGTCTCCTTGGTATTAGGTACGACATTGTTGATGAATCACTTTACTTACTAAATTTATTTTATTTAGGAGATGATATTACTTCGGATATTTTTGGAAACTGAAATAATAGGGAGTTTACGAAGCCGTGTTCGCACGTTGAACCTTGTCATTTGTTGATATTAGACAGTCGATACGGGCAGACAGAAGTAGGTACGAAAGACGGTCTTTCAAAGCGGTATAGTGTTACTTAGTAACTGAGATGTAGAGGTCAGATAGGTAGCAGCTTCTTGTAAAACACTGGGATGGGAAAAGGCAAGGCAAGACTTATCACCAAAATTAATAAACAATAGGTAGTAGGTCTCACTTAGACCAATATTTACACCAATATAAAAAAAAATAGTTAAATAAATTAAAAACCCGCCTGCGTAAAAAGTAACTTTAAATAAAAACTGAAAAGAAAAAAACAAGTTCAGGAAACAGGACATATTGACTGCAACAGTCGGGACCCATATTGGATGTAATGATTTTAGTCTAGATTATTTAATGGGTCTCGACTGTGTCACTCTCACAGTAAATACAAATCTAAACACACTTCTCAAGCTAAAATCCATCGAGCCGTTCAGGCTGAAGAGCGTGCCAAACATTTGAATTTGGCGCCAAAAACCGCCATTTTGTTGTTTTATATTTTGATATAAAATGTGTGAGAGAGAGAGAGAAACAATTATACATACATACATACTTTCGTAAAACATGACCCTCCTTCTGGCGCAGTTGGGTAAAAAGTAAAAACGAACCCACTAAGAAGAAAGAAAGAAGGTGTCGTATCATATATTGGGGCAACTCCACAAACATAGAGACAGTATTTAGAGCGCAAAAAAGGTGTGTTAGGGCGACATGCGGTATAAAAAGAACGGAAAGCTGCAAACCGATCTTTACAAATTTTCGTATCTTAACAGTACCCTGTCTGTATATATTTGAGGTGGCTGTATTTATCAAGACAAATTTCCACTTATTTGAAAAACTACACCGCTCGCGACACAGATATAAAATAAGCACTAGACAACACAAAAAAGCAGTATTCCATAAAAACCTCATAGGAATGGCACCAAATATTTATAATAAATTACCTAATGCTTTGTTATGTATTAAAGATATAAATGTATTTAAGAAGCAACTCAATAATCTTCTGATAAGTAAGACATACTACACTATAAATGAATACCTGTCAGACAGAAATTTGTGTGTATAATAATAATGCATATAATTATGGTGAATACTATTGAGTCCGATTTATTTTATTTTATTAAAAATATATATATATTTTTTTCTCTTGATACCATTTAGAGACTTATTTCCTAATTATTTTGACATTATTTACTCTGACATTACTTATTATGAATCTATGACATTAATTACTTACATATCAACTTGAACTTATAACATCGTACAAGGTATTATTTATGAACATTGTGTAACGAATTACGTAATTTGATTTTATGACATTGTTTGGTATTATTTTTAATTTTTTAATTTATGATATTGTAGAACGTATTAATTTGAATTTATCACATTGTATATGGTTTTAATTTTATTTTATTTTCTTCCGACTCTGTGGTATTAATTGGATTTTATGAAATTGTAAAACCTGTAATTATAAATTTTGCATGCCTAAATTGGTACAATACAGTGGACTGCGCATTCACTTGACATCTGGAAATGTATAAAATGTACTGTGTTGAGCAATAAATATTTGAATTTGAATTTGAATTTGTGTCTAATGAGATGACGAGTAATAAAGAAGTATAGAAGATGAAAACATGCTGCGCCGACGACAACTGAATTGGGTTACTTATGGGCAAGAGAATGATAATGATGAAAAGTATAACAAAACCTTTTTAGCACTAAATCAAAGCTGCTAAATCCCGTAACGTAATATCTAAACGCCAAGAACCAAAATATATCCAGTAGAGGCTTCCACGTTTAATAAAGCACCCCTCGATCGTTTAAGAGGATTATTGTAGCCTGCAACTACTATTGTTATAGCAAATTGATGTTTCTCAGTTTCGATTAAAACTATTACGGGTCTTGGGTAGTGGTAAATTTAACACAAACCTGGTGCCATTTTAGGGACAACGTATGCCAGTTGTATCTTATTACTTACACATTTCAGTAAACTAAAAAACTAGTTTTCTATTTATTTATTTATGTACACAAAATACTTAGCAAGACATTAAATCACGATAGAATTCTAGTATTCTAACATAATAAATGATTGCCCAAATAAGCAAAATACAGGATGAGACTCAGCGTCGGAAATATATGGTTTATTACTCGTAAATACTCGAAACAAGTTTTCTCTCTAACATTTAGATTTGATTTTATAGGAAAAATGGCAAACCTTACAAACATATTTAATCTTAAACTTTACAAATGCACAAATTCCGTAAATCTGTAAAGTGTAGGAGAGTGCTAGCAAAGAAACGTGTTTACTTTTGACAGCAAATGCAATATGGAATGCACAGTTGCAATGCAAGTTTGCTCAAACATTCACACGAGGGAAAACGTTTTCTGAAAACGTTCTTACATGCGATAAAATTGTGGATACGGTCAACATGTAAAGCTGATAAGTAAGTACATTACAGTTATTTTCAATGATATAACAACTAATTCGAAGGAATGAGGAAAATTTTATGAGAAAAAATTTGAGTATGAATGTGGTTGGCTTTGAGAGTAGAGAAACAGCAAAAAAAAAACGATGGATGGACTGTGTGAAGGATGATATGGCTAGAACGGAGGTAACTGCTGATATGATGAATAATAGAGAAGTATGGAAGAAGAAGACATGCTGCGCTGACCTCAAATAAATTGAGATAAGGGCAAAAGAATGATGATAACATTTAAATTGACACAAAGTATTTTATATGTTCCTAGTACATGTTTTCAAAGTGTCGCGTTGAGTTCAGATTTAAAAAGTTAAAGTGTAAACCGAATGTTATTGCTGATGGCTTATAAATATTTTGCAACACAGTCTACCTATTTGTTCAATGTACATGTACACACCATGTCAATATGGCTAACTTTTCTCCAGTAAAACGTATAACGTTTAGTTGAAACATGGTTGAAACCTTTTCCGGAAGCCCATTGACTACTTGACCAACTAAAGCCGATGGAGAGCCTTTCAGTCTAGTCTATCTAGTGTACAAGCTATCGGACGCGGTCTAGATTTGTGAGATAGGGTTGCTAGGAAAAAAATATGTGCAAAAAAAAAGTTGAATTTTTAGTTTAAAAATATTTTATAATAATATAATTTAGCACAAAGATAAAACAGCAATAAAGGAGCAAGCTGGTGCTTGTCACGGGTGTCTAAACTGATTTTAGTAAAACGCTTAACATTGATTCTTTTCCTTTTGAAAAAGTAATATATTTAGAAGATAAGCAGCTCTAAACTTTTTGTAAAGTTAGGCTCTAATAGCTTTATTTTTAAACGGAAAGAAAAATATTCTAAGTAGGAAATATTTACAGAATCATTTCTCAAAACCGACAGTCAGTTAAGGTATCTATTACCCGCAATGGAACCAAGAGCATGAAAGTCGTATTAGCACAAAAGCCATTCGCACCGCATAGCAACGTCGAATAACATTTTCGTATTTGTGATTCTGAAATACAGTATGTATTGGAAGTTTTGTAATTTCCAGTTTTCTACGACGCAAACCCTATCATAACTATATGTCAATTGATTAAATCTTGACAGTTTCGACAGTTTGACTATTTCAATTTTGACAGTCTCGATTTCCAGTTTTCTGTTGTGGCAACACTCGCAGTCCTTACTGTAACTATTTCTCTATTGATTAAATTCTAAAACATGATACGAATTGACTTTTTCGTTATTACCAATTTTCTCTGTATCAGCACTGGCAACCCAATCAGTTCCTTTGTGTCATTCTAAATTGCAATACGTCCCGTTATTTCTAGTCTTCTATAGTTTTTTCACAGTTATTTCGTTATTCTTACTTTGCACACCATCAAAATAAATGTGATCTTTATCACCGTTAACATAAGGCCGCTTTTGGGTAGCTGCTACCAACAAGTCTGAACAAATTAAAGTCATCTTTGTTCTTACTGCGTTAAGGTTGCAGTTGGTTTCAAGTACAATAATTTTATTGAAAGCGGCAGCCCTATCTGTAACTATTTGTCGCTGGTTCTGACTCAAAGCGTTCGCTGCGCTCGACTTGATTTCTATAGACGTTGCACGTGGATGCACTGCGGTTGCTTTGTTTTCAATTCTGGAAAAGTGGTCGTATTGGTTAGCAGGTGGAAAAGAACGCTGTCAGTGATGCTAAGGCGGGGATCTCAGAAACTAAACCTGATCATTTCAATGTCAAAGTCAAACCATTTTATTTAAATTAGGCCACCAGACCCAAAACCCGTCTGGTCAGAGGATCCTACCTTTCCTACGGGGGATGAAGAATTTTCCATCCTGTTCTTTATACCTCAAAAACTCTATTGGATTGACAAAAAGTTTATGTAGCGGAAATCGAAATCAGTTAAAAGTTTAATTTTTAAGATAAATAGGCGGGCCCAAAATCTAGATGACGTAAATATAGCCCTACTTCAGGTTCAAAATTGGTTCACAGCAAACAATTTGGTATTAAATGAAAAGAAAACCAAATGAAAAAGATTTGCTTTACCGAATGTTAAAAGTAGTGATTGTGATATAATATTGAATAAAGAGAAACTTGAATTAGTAGATAAAACGGTTTTCCTGGGGATTACCCTTGATTCAAGGCTATAATAGGGTTCTCATTTAACATCTCTTGCGGGGAGGCTAAGTTCAGCGTCAATATACTGATGTAGATACCGCTAGACTGGTTTATTTTAGTTACTTTCATAGTATAATGTCTTATGGCATTTTGCTATGGGCACGGGCTGCAGATATTTAGTCTATATTTATTCTGCAGAAAAGAGCCATCAGAGCCATATATAATCTTCGTAGGCGCGATTCTTTAAGGGAAAGGTTTAAGGATATTGGCATCATGACGGTACATTGTCAAATACATCTACGAAAACATAATGTACGTCAGAAAAAATCTGCACCTTTTTGGTAAAATGGGTGACATACATAATAACAGTACTAGAAATAGGGACCAACTAGTTTAGCCAGGCTTCAGACTCGGTAAAGTAGACTCATCTTTCATGGGGTACTGTTTGAGATGCTATAATAAAATTCCATAAAGTATTCTTGAACTGAATGAGACGAAATTTAAAACATGCATTAAACGCACACTATGTAAGCAAGCATATTACATGTTGAGCGATTATAACACTGATAAAAATGCTTGGCTCAATGTTGGTCCTGCTCCACAAGGACAGGGGCGCTTAAATTGATAGCATTAAAGTATGGTATTGTTGGAGCTGCTGAAGATTGAACAACTATCTTTGCATTGTATAGATTCAATCTCTTTGGTATTATATAATCGCATAGTCCATATTGTGTGAGTACTATGTACTAGAAAGCTATCATTCACTGGAAACCTACGTCTTTTCTTGACTTGAATGTGCCCTGGCGGTTGAGAGTATGTCATGCTCACTCAAATGTCTCGCTGATGGTGGCGCATGTGTCGGATCATTTAGTTCCCTTCAAAATGGTTGAGTTGAATGGTGCTGATCTATGCGTCATATCCGTGAACGGGCGCTGTCAGTTGTGATTGGTCATCTCTTAGTTGCCATGGCTTATTTGAATGAATTATTTTGGTTTCAGAATTATTATTTTTTTATTTTGTTTTACTGTGGACACTTTTAACGTGCACATCTTGCTACATTGTTCTCACATAATATACCATCTCAACATGAATGATGTAATCAAGATTTTGTAACAATATTCTGATTTAAAAGAGTGTCCATGGAGTTTCTTGCCCGTTCTTCTCCATAGAGATCTACGACGCTAGGGAATGGGCAACTACAGCATTTTCACAGTTTTTATGTCTTGTGGCTGGGACTGTAGCTACATTTAATTTTCATCTTTGTTTCGACAATTCAAAAGTGCCTGTAACTGGCTTACTTGAAATTAATGCTTTGATTTTGATTTTTGAGTGGTTGTAGAAATACGAAGCGATTACCACAAGCTAAGGTTATTTTTCTTATCATTTCTCTAGATAACATTCTCGTTATTCACAAGACAGCATTACTGAAATGCGGCACCATGTCATCACTCTTAAGCCTATTCGAGTCCTCGCTTTGATATAAAAAGAAATCTTTCAATTATGCAGATCCCACTTATCATATATTATGGTCGAATCTATTTTCAATTGCTACATAAATTCGTAATGGCGGGGCTTTTTACCCCAGAAAAAGTAAAACTTTTCGATCGCCAGACACAATTGGGCCTTCATGCTACAAATAGTATTTCGAATGGGCGTTTGTTTGTTACAGCTTCACGCTTAATCTGTAAAACAGATTTTGTCAGGTTTTCACCCGTGGTTCTGGTCCCTTAGTCCCTGGAAGGGACCACGAGTATTTTTTGCCCGTAGCTCCTTCAAGAAATATAAATACTGCCGAATTAAATTGTACTTAGATATTTGTGGGCGGCATGGGCACCGGGCCGTAGGCCGACGAAGGAGGCGGGCCCGGTGGCCCCGGCCCGGCACTACGGGGACAGAAGTTAAAAAGTGTTATTTAATATGCGAGCGAAGCGAGCGCGCGTCATAAAATCTCCGTGGAATCTTCCAGGGAATACGAGAAGGGATCACGGAATTTTCAAAAGCATATGATTCACTGCAATAAACAAAACCAGAAAAATATATGATATTCTTCAGGATATATGCTAGTACGATAGTGTTTTGAAAACATAATACAACTAATTTTACTCGATAAAAAAAAAAAAAAACAAAATTCTTTAACGAGTAAAAACTATACTAAAATACATGCGATCATTCTGACTTTTTGGCAAGTAATTCTACAAGCAACATATTCATCATAGTGTTTTATTTTTTAGTCCAGTCAATAGATTTTATGTAAATCGCAAAAAACCACTCATTTCGCACTATCCGGCCCGCAGTGACTGACGTAACAACCACTTTGTGGTGCAAGCTGATTAGAACTTTATTCTCAACCACCACAAATAGAGTTGCTAATTTATTTAGCTCCTGTAGTCACCTTAAATAAAACCCAAACTGAAAGAAGAAACTTTTTATTTGAGATAGTTAGACGTATGCGGCTTGATTGTGAGAAAAACCTCGAGCAACAGCTGCAACTTACAGTATTGATGATTTTGCTTGCTTCATTATCATCATCATCATTTCAGCCAAAAGACGTCCTTTGCTGGACATAGGCCTCCCCCAAGTGTCGCCACATTGACCGGTCCCGTGCGACTCACATCCAACAGATCCAGACCAGGTCATCAATCAACCTAGTGGGAGGTCTTCCAACGCATCGTCTTCCGGTTCGCGGTCGCCACTCCAAAACATGCATTGCTATCTGGCCGCAGCCACTGCATTCTACGGCTTCTAGGGTGGTCGTGTGTGTCGCACTAGGGTGTCATGTATTCTACTTCCTATACTATGTAATATTGTAATTGCGCGACTTTGTGAGGAATTGAGGATGTATGTCTGGATGTTTGTTACTCTTTCACGCAAAAACTACTGACCGGATTTGGATGAAATTTGGCACACATATAGTTTACAACCTGAATTAACACATAGGTTATTTTTTATCCCGGTAGTACGATCTCGTGGGACAATATTACCTAACTACACGGGGGCAGAAGGTGGTTAGATACACTCGAGAGCAATGAATCCGGGTCACTTAAAGAATGTTAAAAATCTCGGAAACTAAAAATGATAGGTTAATGCAATAAATTGTATTTAATAGACAATGTAATACTCCTTAAATGAAAGTAAAAAAATTATGAGTCACCATACATTTTATTAACACAAAATTACATAAAGAAAAAAACTGCTGATCTCTCCTTAAAACAAAAATAGGAAACATGAAATTTTTGAACTCTATTACGATTTTCTTGAATTTTAATACTTCGTATTGCCTCCTCGTGCTTCCATTACTGCGTTTACGCGGTTTGGCATGCTGTACACCAAGTTCCTTATACGATTTTGGGGAATATTCTCCCATTCCTCTGTGAGAGCAATTTTGAGCTCACGAAGCGTGATTGGGGGAGGGTTTCGATGTTTTACGCATCTGCCTAGCTCGTCCCAAGCATGCTCGATCGGGTTGATATCCGGGCTGCGCGCTGGCCACTCCATACGAGTAATGTTCATCTCTTGAAGGTAGTCATTCACAATCCTACCTGTATGAGGTCGGGCATTGTCATGCATAAATATAGCATCCTCACCTAAATTGACCATAAATGGACCAACGTGATCATTGAGGATTTCTTCCACATATCTTACGCTAGTTAAAGAGCCGTTTTCTATGATCACCAGCTCTGTGCGACTTTCAGAAGAAATTCCGGCCCACACAAGTACAGACCCACCACCGTAGGCTACTTTTTCTTCGATGCATGCTTGCTTGAATCTTTCCCCTGGTCTTCGATACACTCTGTGTCTTCCATCGTGCTTGTAGAGCATAAATTTTGATTCGTCGGAGAACATAACTTTTGACCAATCTTCAATACTCCAATTTACGTGGCTCTGGGCATATCTTAGTCTTGAAATACGATGCCCACGCTCCAGTTTAGGGCCGTTTGCAGGTCTAAGGGGTTTTAAGTTAGATTCAGCACGCCGACGTCTTACTGTCCATGCACTTGGGTTACTTCCTCCGAGGCGTCGAAACTGATTTGTGAGTTCAGTTCCTGTGAGAAAGCGATTTCGAAGCATGGTGTTCACCAAGTATCGGTCTTCTCGTGCTGTGGTACACCTGGTTCTGCCCGTTCCTGGTCTGCGTAGGTTAGAACCAGTTTCTTCGTAACGTCGGAGAACTCTTTGTACTGTTGACAGCGACACACCGACAGTCCTGGCTGTATCGCGCTGACTCCGGCCGGTTTCCAGCATTGTAAGTATTCTGGTGCATTCTTCAGGCGTAAGCGACATAATTTCAGCTTGAATAATGAATATAGAGCACTATCAACATGGTTTATGTACCCACATAAATGACAGATTACAAACAAAAGCAAAACCAAATGCTGTAATTTCGTAGTTCCATCTTCGAAAGTGGCCCTTTTTCAAATTTGATTTTTTTATGATATAACTATACAATAACTAAGAAGTTTTAATACCTTCATTTAAGGAGTATTACATTGTCTATTAAATATAATTTATTGCATTAACCTAGCATTTTTAGTTTCCGAGATTTTTAGGATTCTTTAAGTGACCCGGATTCATTGCTCTCGAGTGTATAAACAAGAAAACATCAAAACAAAGAATCTAAATTGTAGTAAAAATTGGGTTCGAAATGCCTTAATTACGTATTAATTGACGGTCCAATTGATTCCGTGGATTCATTAACGTGGTTGGTAACGAGACCTATGGGTTTATGACCCAATTATATACGGTTCGGCTGGTCGTTACTAATTTGATTGTAATACGGTTTAATATTAAGCGTATAATTATGGCATGGCCTATAAGCTTTTACATATCCTGACAATAAATGTCAGGATATCTAAAGCTAGCTTAAAAAATTTTTATCAAGCATTATTTTGTTCTTACAGAAACATAATTTGACAGATGAAATTTTTCTGACCATTTTGAATAAACAATCCAGAAAATATACTTGAGCACAGAATATCAAGAGCATAAACATTCTGAACATGTCATAATGTTGAAATATGGCTATAATTCGTTTAATAGAAGGTTACCTAAACCAATTGATACCACGACACGGCTGCCACTTATCTACAGGACAACTTTTCATTTAGATATAATTACAAAGTTTAAAGAAGCTAGAGTTAGTACCTTATTCGGGGACTTCTTTAACGCTTTTTAGTGCCTATTTTGAGGTCAGAGTTTTTATGCCGCCCATAGGCATCTGACTTGGCTTTTAGATGCCGTCAATAAATATCTCCCTGGCATGCAGGTTTCCTCACGATGTTTTCCTTAATATAATCAAGTGATGGGATTACATACGGGACCAAAGCGTGGTCGCTCACAATGGGCCTTATCAGAAGGCTTAAAGTCACCCAAAGGGCAATGGAGAGGGCTATGCTCGGAGTTTCCTTGCGTGATCGAATCAGAAATTAAGACATCCGCAAGAGATCCAAGGTCACTGTCGTAGTTCGAAGAATTGGCAGGGCACATTGCTCGCAGAACGGATGGCCGATGGGGCCGAAAAGTTCTGGAGAGGCGAAGGAAGGCCTCCCACTAGGTGGACCGATGACCTGGTGAAGGTTGCGGGAATCCGTTGGATGCGAATTGCACGGGACTGGTCAATGTGGCGACACTTGGGGGAGGCCTATGTTCAGCAGTGGACGTCTTTCGGGTGAAATGATGATGAAGCAAGTGAAAATTATAAAATACGCACATGAATCCGAAAAATCAGAGGTGCGTGTCTTTGGTTCGAACTCGAGACTTGGCAGTCCGATGGTCACACAACTAGGCTATAACTGCTATATTAGGGGACTTTAAGATCTGTTTTATCTTACTGCAGTACTTTCAAAGGAATGATAAGTAGGTACTGCATTGCTATGCACCAAGTAAAACTCCCCGAATTAGCTAAGCTAAAGCGCACAGCACATACATTCTTGAAATCCTGAGTGAAGACTTAATTAAGTAAATAACTTGAGTAGTTAGTTAGACATCTCCGACGATGACGTGGTATTCTGAAACGATAAAATGGAAACGAAAGGAGCTTAGTCCACGGAGTTAGGTGAAGAATATGCAAGGACTGAAGTTGCTTGAAGATTGAAGCTTTAACGTGTTCAAATACCAGCGCTGTGACTTATAATATTAAATGCTACAGCACCATGCTGAGATAGGGGAGCCGTTTGGCTCGTACAGGACCAATGTAGTTTGTTCATCTTTTACTATTTTACAAAATTTAGTTTTATTGTTAATTTAACCATTTTTTGTTCAGAGATTAATAAATACCTACTTTTTCTTTCTTTCTTTCCTTCGAGTGGTCATGGAACATTTTTTATTTTTATTTGTAACTGCTTACAGACTCATCATCAAGACAAAAAAAAAACAAAGTGTGTTAGGTAATCGTTACAAAGTAAGTGTACATAATAAGTACAGTAAGTGCACATAATCAGTTTCAAACATGGTGCGTATACACGTAGAACGCTGACGACCAACGCCGATAAGCGCCGAACGTCGCCGACAAGTTCCGACCTGCTTGCGCCGTCAGAAATTGTCGGCGCTTATTAGCGCTGGGCCGGCACAAAGTATAGAGATTGCCTGCGCCGACTACCTGCGCGGACCGGTGCCGATAAGCGCTAGCAGGTGCCGCACTGGCAGCCAGAGTTCTACGCGTATACGCCCTCAGACATCTAATTAGCAAAAAAAAATTTTTGGTCACTATTTAGATTTTAGATGGCGCTTTAGAAAACTCGAAAATTGGATTGAGAACGTTTCCCTAATTAAAATATATCGAGGTAGCTATCCTACAAAACCAGTCATCCAATAAAGGACCCCATGTGACCCCATACCTTATCAAGCTCGTAAACTAAGTTTAACGTCTTTAACAACAAAGCTGAAGTGAAGTTAAACTTAACTGGCGACTTAACTCGACCTCACACGTTCGCCTCACTAGGTCACGATGTTTATAACTTAGGTACCCACTTCAAATGTGTTGCAGTGTGAGACGAGAAACGACATTTACGATTTAGATTGTTTGTCTAGTATGTTAAACAAAATACTATTACTGACTACTTACAGACTGCTGAAATTGGGACTAGAGCCCTATACCTTGCAGTTTGTTCGATTTCCAGGTTGGGCAAACATAACGTACTACTTAGCACCTCGTCCGCGACTTCGTCCACAAAAAAATGTGATAGCTCGGTTAATATGCAATTATGCATGCTATAAATATAGTTTATAGCCTTTACCACCCACAAATAATGCAGCTTTCTGGCAGTGAAGGCATTTTTAGAATTGAAACATTAGTTCCAGAGATTACCCCTTACATACAAACTTACAATAGTTATTTATCCAACATGTGAGGAAAGTTCGTTTTTCCTATGAGTTTTGATTTGGGTCTTGAGCAAGCGAAGGATTGAAAAATAGAATCACGAGCGCAGCGAGTGATTATAAATTTCAATCCTGAGTAAGCGAAAGACTCAACAAAACGAATAGCAAATGAACTTGCTCACATGTTGCATACAAAACTTTTCACCACTCCCAGCAAGAAAGTCATCATAGGTAAATAAATTAAATAGTCACAAAGCAAATCAAAATAATTCTATTTTTTTAAATATCTTTAAAACTTAACATAAAAAAATCAGGCAAGGTTAGTTTCTGAACGGGAACATTACTTTCCTCACTGTTCAAACAGTGAGGAAAAACAGACTTTCCTCACTGTTTTCGTAGAGGAAAGACACTTCTTTCGTGCGGGAGTGGTGAAAACATTATTTTACCACTTTAAAACATTAGTATAGAGATATAGATTTGTCTTTAGACTTTTTCAGTATCAGGTATAAGCCCACAGTCTAGATTTGTGTTATGTCAGTTCAATCAGTATACTGACGCACAGTCGGTTACCCATTTGCACGTCGATGTACCCTGTGTAAGGTTTTTTTAATTTTTTTAATCCTAAATCGTGCATTTATTACGGAAATTAATTTTCTGACCTTCAAATACCATCACTGATCATCGTTTTCCAACAAACTTTGCAGAATCTCGGAATTAGCATTTCTCAGCCACAAACCAAGTTAACGGTACGTCAACGTCATGGCTTCGGGTTATTATCTAAAGTTTTAACATAATTGACATACTTTCCTTCTGATCCTCGGTAACTTCTGGTGGAAACTTTTTTATTTGATAACGGAGTGAAAAGGACGATCAATGCAAAGAGTTTTATGTCGTAATATTTAATTTTATTTGTAGGCCGGTTGGATTAAAACAAAAGTTTGTGCGGTTCTATTTCAAACGACTTTCAAACTTGATTCTTAATTTATCTAAAGCCGGAAACACACTTACGTGTCGGGACGTGTCGTGACGCGCCAGAAGCATATCGGTTTCATACATTTAGTATGGCTAGAGTCGTTAGAGACATATTTGTAGGTCGTGCCGTGTCGTGACGCGTTCTGTCATGGCGCTGACTGCTCGCCACCGATTGTGGCCCAATCGGTGGCGAGCAGTCAGCGCCAAGTGGAGCCGACATAATAGGCAAATATGTTTTCACCTCAGCACTTCAAACAAGCAGGTTTTGCTGTTTACAGACAGTGAGCAAAATTCGATTTTGCTGCGAGCGTGAGACAAAGTAACTTTTTAATTATTTTTTTTAAATACCGAGAACCATGCAGGTCTACTCACAAAATTCGAAAGATTTCACTTTGTTCTGTCACTTTCGAAAAAGTGAGAGATAGAAACCAGTTGATTCGAAATTCGATTTTCAAATTCGATATCTAGTACCTAGGCCCAAAAAAGAAACAAACAATAAAACGTTCGGATACCGATATTGTAAATCGATAACCGTAATGTTCACGTGTTTAGGTTTTAAATGAAAAATTGATATATTCCGAATAATCGAATTAATTTTTTATAATTAAATCAAGATGAAGAATATTGAAGAAAAAAATACGAAGTTCATCATGTATCTACTTATTTATTTATAGTTTTAACTATCTTATAATAAAGATTGTTAAAACTATAAATAATATGGTATGGTATAGTATTCTGTCTCAATATTTTGAGACAGAATACCGCGAGTGTAGTTTCAGAACGCATTAAAAAATAGCGGGAGTCATGTTTTTATTGTTTTATTCTCTGTTACGCTAGCAATGATTAGAATAAAACGACACGGTGGATGGAGGTTGAATACAGTCGCGGAAGGATATATTGAGGATTTTATCCGAAATAAATCTCAAATCTGTAAGCGTATAGTAGAGATAAGATTTTTTGACATTGTTTAAATATATATGGTGTGGTGGTTTAATTTTTTACCATGTTGTTTTTTTTACCTTTAGGTATATGTTCTCGCTGCTGAGGTGAAAAGTTGTATGTGTTACACGAGACCAAAGTTATTTGCATCTCGTGTCTTTGAATCCCTCGCTACGTTCAGGATCCTAACCTAGAAATCTAAATCCTTCGCTTACTCGGGATTCAAAATCAACACTCACAGCAAAAACCCACTTTTCTCTCTTGTTGCACAAATAACTATTCTATACCGTGTGGCTTATGGCGCGAGCGAACACTTGTTTGCACTAAGTGTTTGCAGGGTGTGAAAAATGACTGACGAGCTTATTGTACGTAAACTAAAAGTTTGTGATACAAAGTGTAATAAAAAAAAAAATATTTGGTACATATATTTTTATGTCTCCGCCAATCAGTGAATGTTATTCTCATATTGTGCTTTGTTCATTCTAAAGTACTGATGAAAATTTCTTTCGTCACTCTCTAGTTCTTTAACAAGACGATGAAATTCACCTTTGTTGTCTCCCTCTGTTAATAGGGTGAACCCAAGACCTTCTTTTTGTTTCTTGACCTCAAGAAGTTTCATTGCTAAGAGAAATTGAAGGTCTTCATCAAAATCACTATCCGATTCCGAAGAAAACTTTATGCACGTTTGAACGCTGCAAAGGTTCGATATGTACTGTTAACTAAATTATGATTATTATTGTTTATTAACTTTATTACTTATACTTAACTAAAATTTTCAACGAATTTCGCTCAGCAGTGAAAGCGTGAAAAGATCATTGGACAGAGTTACTTTTGTATTCAAAATACATATGAAATAAGATTTTAGTTAAGTAGGTATCTGATAGCAATTAATTTTGAAAAGGTTATCTGAAGGTTCATTAAGGTTATTCTAATTAATAAATTAATTTCCACTATCTTTTTATTCTTAAGAAGCTTTTTTGTTAACATTAAAGCGAATTTCGGCGACTATAATTTTCTTTTATTTTTACTTGGACCAAAAAAACTACTAATGTTGGTAATTAGTTATTAGCTTCGAGACTGGTTAGTTAATAAAACAATCGTCTTGAATATTTGGACAAAATGTATTCTTAATTTTTGCATGCTAGTTTTAGCGAATCTTTTATATGTATACTACAATTCTAGCAAATAAATTTCATTTAAAAAAATCTAATGCAATACAAAGAACATCGCAAAGGAAAACGTGAAAATGTCTGAATTTATTCATATTCCGTTCAGCATTCTTCACAATACAATGCTCCATACATCATACATGTACCATTATGCCATACAGATGAATTCTGGCTAGATTCCAAGTTGAATAATAAGTCTATTCTGGAAAGGTATAACTTCTTTACCAACCAAAGACTTTTTGTTAAAAAATGAAAAATCTTTTCTAGCAAGGTGGAAAATGTGGTTATACTGTAGGTGGAACTTATAAAAAGTATTTTAATGCTAAACGGACCCATTTATTGTCAGATGTATGAATTTGAGGGCCGGTTGATGGCAACATTACACCTACACATCTGGGATCGAGCTGGTTCCTTGTATTTTTGGCGTCAAAGCTATGACACCATCTTTTTGAGTTTTATCAAGATAATTCAAAAACGCATGCATGACCAGTTTTGAAACTTGGTATGGTTATTAGTAGCGTCAAGGCGGACCCAATACAGTTTTCTGCGAGCTTATACCTTGTCTCATTTAGGCGCTGTGATGTTTTTCGAGTTTTCATAAAACCGTGATAACTTGTAAATTATAAATATTTTCTTAAATCTAATTGGGGCACGGAGGGGCACACATGAAGAGCTACGCGTCTATGTTTATTCTACAGGGGCACATGCAATGGTTTTAGAGATATACGATTCTGCAAAACCTTACCCCAGCAGGAAATGCAATATCTCGAAAACCTGAAGGGGCACACAATTTATTTTTGGGGGCACACTTTAGCACTACTATAAGCTACAAGGCCATGCACAGTGTTTCTCTCTCTGATCATTCTTTAGAATTTTCCTGCAAGAAAAACGTTACCCCAGCAGGAATCGTTTTTTTCCGTTTTTTCCAAAACGACAGGGGGGCACACATTTTTTACGTGGGGGCACATTTACAGCAGTTAGGGCACACATTATACGTTCCACTCATATAACTCTAGGAGACACTTTCCTGCTGGGGTAACGTACACGCCACACTAAGCAACGAGGCTTGTGTCGTGAACACCAGATAGTTGATATACTACATAGATACTTTTTGTTTGTAAATACATACTTATTATACATATGACTCGGAAATAAATGTAATGTTGAGCAAGAGGTCCTGGCTACAATTCCAGGGCGTGCGTGATGTTGTATTATTGGTACCTATAATAAACACTATTTAATATAAATTAATACCAGTCCAGAGACGGTCATTAGGCACAGAACTTCGTCTCCCAGCAGACCAACACGGTAAACTATTTGGGCAAAACTACGCATAATTTGTAATTAATCTACACTATTTAGTTCAAGCAATTTGTTTGTTGAATTTTCATATAATTAAACAAATAAGATGCGAAACTATTGCCGCTCTTCATACTAACCATCATCCATTTTTCCTTCATATTATCCCTCACACAATAAATAAATAAATAATAAATAAATAAATAAATATCACTGGACATTACACACAGCGCCATCTAGTGCCACACTAAGCAACGAGTCTTGTGTCGTGGACACCAGATAGTTCATATACTACATAGATACTTTTTGTTTGTAAATACATACTTATTATACATATAAACATCCATTACTCGGAAACAAATGTCCATGCTCATCACACAAACATTTGCTCCTACCGGGATTCGAACCCGGGACCCAAGGAACGTAAGGCAGCCTCAGTACCACTGCGCCATTCAGGTCGGAGTAAAAAAAAAACAAACCATCCATCTTTTCTTTAGTATTCCATCCATTTTCTATATTATTTTAACATTACATTTCCAGCGGGGCGTCGCGGTCGTACTTACCTTTTATGAATAAACATAACACGTAGCAAACCGCGTCGATGGGGAATTAATTAACGAACTTAGGTGTGAGCGGCTTTCACGCAGATTTAGTTCCCTGATATGGCAAAACCACGTGATCAGCTTGTGGTCATGTTGGGCACGCTCATACTAATGCATAGTACATACAAATAGCTACCATGAGTGAATCTAGCTCACATTTCACATATAGCTCCAGGTATAAATTAAGCAGTAGGAATATGCCAGAGACATTTTTTTTTTGTTTAAATCAGACCACTCTCTCAAAAGTTATGCGTGGTCATACACAAATAATATATACATAAATGCGTGGAATTGAAAACCTTCCTTCTTTTTTATCGTCAGTTAAAAAATAACAACAGTCTTAAAGGGGAATATGCAAGAAATTTGAAACTTTTTTTTTCCTGAAAAATGCCTTGTATTGCCTCCTAAAAACATTGTGGTACACTTGTTTATCTTTCTAATACAACGCTGATTTTCCAATTTAATATTTTAAGTAGCGTGTTTTTGGTGAAATGGAACGCAAATTCAAAACGCATCGTCGGTGGTAGTGACGTCAGACGTTATGTGTCAAAGAAACACTTTTATTTGAAAACTACATAAAGTTTGACTAAGATGTAATTGTAATATATATATTGCAATGCTTGAATAAATCACATGACATACATTTAGTAAAATGATTATATTAAGGGTAAAACCTTAGATGTACACAAGGCATATAGACGGAAATATCGACAAACGCTTTGACATGAATGACCGCGACAATCACGGACGTTTGACCTGTCGTAGAAAATTGTAGCATTTTAATTTTTTTTTTGGGCGACAAGCAGTCGTTGAACTTTTAATTATTTTACTGGATTGATAGTACTGTACTTTATTGATTTAAGTGAAGAAAAAAATACATGCATAATCCCTATTAAAAAAATTATTAGATGCCTAATGTAAAAGCGTTTTGTACATCTGCAACGATTTTCAGCTGCATTGACAAACTTTTTGGTAAGTTATTTTTCAATATATTTTTGTCTTTTTTATCATTGATGCCACGGACAGAACGTCGCTTTGTCTAGGCCCTCTGTTAGGTAAATATTCACCAATCTACTTTTAACAATAAATTAACGTACTTAATAATAAAATTGCCTGATGCCTGATTATGTCTAATTCGTACATCGACTTCGGATCGGATCTCTAAATATTATGACGTATCTAAAAATGTAATGTCTGTCAGAACGTCTATTTACTTAATGAATTACATACACACACTCATGAAAGCAAATAAAATGTCCCATAACACTAGTCTATTCGATAAAACACTCTGGACAATCGTAAAACTGTTTAAGTGCCACGTTAAACGACATCGTAAAATTTAGTGCTTATTTGTTCAGAAAACGTATTGGTGCTGGACGGAACTGGGTATCTTTTTGAATGTCTATGTCGTAGACATCTTACAAATTGGAAAATTATATCCTAATGTTTTTCACAAACTACACGGTACATGGTACTTAAAGAAAACTAGCAAAATTTAGGTGTACCATTAGGTATATCTCTGCCTACCTAGAGTTGAGTTTCAGATTTTTGATTATGCTTTTTTTTCACCCATTACATACCGAGTTTCTTCCCGTGCTTCAAAAAGCACGTTAAGCCGTTGGTCCCTGCCGCCAATAATAGATCTTTGACAGTTGCTAAAGGTAGTCAGAGGCCCGAAAGTCTGACAGCCAGTCTGACAGCCAGTCTTACCAAGGGGTTTCGTATTGCTCAGTTCTAACTGGGTTGTAGAGGTCAGATATGCAGCCCTACATCCGGTTAGACTGAAAACCGACCCCAACATAGTTGGGAAAAGGCTAGGTAGACGATGATACTCATTTCATGTTTGACGGAACACGTATCGCTTACAAAACTGATGTGACGTCATAATCTTATAAATACGTCCTATAATGTCTATATGTAGTATATACATCCCTAAGTGCTTGAAGCAGTGAAGTTAATATGCTTCAGTAAACTTCTATTGTATGATCGATAGTCCGATAATTTACCTGGTATTGTTCGAGCGCGAGTAACGATATTATCGATACAATAGTTTCAATGATAAGTGTAGGATATTGTGATCGTCATTGTTTGACCTTACTTGTTCGAAATCTATACTAATATTATAAAGAGGTAAAGTTTGTATGTTTGGATGTTCCTGGGTAATCTTAGGATCTGATCCCGAAAATTATTTCACTAATGGGAAGCTAGATTACTCCCAAGTACCATAGTTTATAGTTAATGTTCCCATGGCATAATATCAGCGTGGAAACCGCGGGCAGAAGCTTGCTTTAAAAGATTATGAGCATGGTGAGCATCGATCACCATCAAGCTACAAGCTTTAGCTACCAAATAATGCGGTTTAACAATTGAATTGAAATTGAATATTATGTTAATAGCTATTTATTCAACAAGGGGAGTAAGGCACAGATTACTAATCGAGTGTGCATTTGAGGCCCGACGCGAAGCGGAGGGCCGTGAACCACACGAGTCTAATAATCTGTATTTACCTTCGAGTGATATATTATACTGCTTTATACTACACTTGCTTACAACGTCATCAACACTTAAAAAAAAAACAAAACGCGTTAGTAATGGATTACTACCCTGATTTTCAGGGCAGTAATGAAATTCCATACAATAAACTGCCTAGATTTTTGAGAAGGTTTAATGATCAGCTTTCAAACCTTTATTATTGGTACACTTTCAAAGCAAGGATAGTAAAAAAAAAAAAACAGATTTCGTGCCTCACACAACTATCGAGCACATTGAAGGAAAGGGAAGAAGAAGAAGGAATAAGGAAAAGATTACAAAATAAAACTACAACGTTAAATGATAATTATTTTATTCTTAGTTTACATAAGTATCCTCGACACCAATAACGAACTACGCGAAACATGATTTTATAAATGTCATGTGAAAAATGTCTTTCTGACTTTTTGATTTTTTTCAAAAAGGTTAGGCTACAGCCGCTACAGGGCAAACCTTTAACTACTCGATCGTCTTTGTTTTTGGGTTAAAATGTAGCTGACTAAATTGTCCAGAGGAAGTTTACTCAAATTTTTGATATCATTCTTCGTTTCCTAAATATCGAGCGCCAAAATCAAAAATTCGGAAAAAAAAAAAAATTGACTATTTCGGCCATAACTTTTTCTTTTTTGTTTTTCTCGAATTTTTCTTTTTGTACCTTACAGCTCTCGTAAATACGCGTCTTTTGAGCCTTTTTTAAATATCATATCTTCACAACTCTCCGAGATATAAGGGGATCGCACTTTTTCGTGAAATTGGAGCATATACTGGAGCGAACGAAAAGACATTTCCAATGTCAAAATCATTCGCCAGCGTAGCTAGTCTTCCCCTTCTACCTACACTAATATCACGTTTTCCCTATAATTCCCGACAAACAGATTATTATCGGTTTTCCTGATAACTTCTTACTTCTCTGTGTATTCCTAACCCTAATATTTTTCCAGTGGGTCATCGAACCGTTGGTTAATGCTGTCAATTCGTTATCGACTAAGTATTGTAGGTAGTTACTCTGCGGATCTAATGTTTTATTCATGCAACATCTTCTCTTTGGTTTTTTTGTTTTTGTTTGCGCAGACTGAAAAAGCGGTGTGTAATTTGTAATCGTGATTTGAAAAGCAGGAATGGATGAAAATTGACAACTAAAATGGTACAAGAAAGGAAAACTAATATGCAAATGATACCAGAATTAGTGGTGATATCAAAATTCCCTGAGAAACAGGGATCGAAAATAAAACCAACTCTTCGCACTAATAGGGAATAAATGATATGAAAGAAATACAAAACTTTTTTATTTCTTAATAATGCCTTGTATTGGCCCATAAAAACATTGTGGTAAGTACACTTGTTTAATTTTCTTAAAAACATCACTTATTTTACAATGAATTATTTTATGTACCTAACGTGTTTTTGGTGAAACGGAACGCAAACTCAATACGCATCGTCCTCGATAACGCCCGGTAGTAACGTCAAAAACTATGTGTCAACAATTTTGTCACTACAGAATTATTATAAAACAATGTCCCCCGCCGCGTCTGACCCTATGTATGCTTAGATATTTAAAACTACGCAACGGATTTGGATGCGGGTTTTTAGGGTTCCGTAGTCCTTACAAGGAACCCTTATAGTTTCGTTATGTCCGTCTGTCTGTCTGTCTGTCTGTCCGAGGTTTTCCTAAGAGACTGTTAGTACTAGAAAGCTGTGATTTTGTAGAGGTATGTATATCAATATCAATAACGCCGACAAAGTGGTAAAATAAAATATATTTTTTTAGGGTAGTTTAGGGTTTTTTCGTCGGGTTATCGTGTGGGTATCGTTGAATATGTCTTTTAAAATGACTTAGGGGTTGCTAGTACTTCTTTTCGATTTAATGCTCCATTCACAAAATATTAAACTTTAAAGTGCAAATTTTTGTTCCAGTAGGGCGTCCCCCCTAAAAACTAAACAGCTGGCTTAAAAATTTGGAAAAATTCATGATGATAGTGCATTTCATGAACTTCAAAGGAAAACTATAGCGGTTAAGATAACTTTATTAGTTTAGCAGTAATAGTCGTTGAACTTGGGTGTTGGATAATTTTGTACCAAATACAAAATCCTTAGAATAAATCTTAAAGTGACTAATGAAGTAGTTGCTTGTTTATAACGGGTAAAGACTTGCATTGAAAAACAAATCTAAAATAAAAAAAACATAATAAATAATCATAAGTTTCCCAAAGCTGCTGCTAGATGGCGCTGTACCGACGGGTTCGTTCTATATTGTGATAAGGGGCTACTACAGAACCCTACACTGCGCGTGGCCCGACACGCGATTCGCTGGTTTTTTCTGCCCAATTTCCTTACGTATTGTTGTTATTTAGTAGGTACTACAATGTATGAACAAGTGTCATGCTAAAATTATTAATTTCAAAACGCCTAAATAGTAATCAACGCTTGCCGCTAGTTGTTTGTTATTAATTACAAGTGTTGAAGCAAGCTTATTGCTCAAATCTATGCTATTGTTGCTCCTTGTTTTAATTGCTGGTTGGTCGTCAACCAACCGCAAACAACACGATGTTGCTCGGTGTTAAGCCTTTAAATTAAGCAGTAATAACAACCGAGATTGTTAATTATTGATGGCTTAGGACTGTGATCAGTGAAATATAAACCCGGCGAAACTAATTTTCAAGACATTTTATATGAAACTAGCACTTCGCCCGCAAAAATTGTGATAGCTCGGTTTATGCATGATATAATAGTACATTGTGGTACAAGTGTGTAATGTTGGTGATTACAGCAGAGGCGCCATCGAGCCGTTGGGTGAGGGTCTTAGGAGAGCCGAGGACGGTAATCATCAATACACACGTGTGTATCATACGACGTTTTTCAACACACTTGTGAAGAAAATAATAAAAAAAAAACATTTTCAACAGTGAAAATGAGTTGTGAAAAATTTTTCGCAATGGCGGGGAGACTTAATCAGTTTTCCTATGCGCCCGCATCTAACAATGGCGATCGGCCATAAACTAAAAGAATGAGGTTTCTTTTTTTTTCTTGCGGTGAAAATAGAGCCATTTTATGAGCAAGTGTGTTGAAAATAAATTAATGTACCTATTGCTTGCTCATTTCATGCAACTTCGTATTTAAATAGATAATTTCAACTTGCACGTTTTTAATAAATAAAACTTTCACTCAAATGTAACATTTGTTTTCTCTGTTAATAAAGAAAACTTTGAATTCTCCATTTTGTACGTGGCTAAAACGCTATCAAAATATAAACCTCATTCTTTTAGTCTATCGCCGAGCGCCGTTGTTAGATGCACGCGCATAAGAAAACTGATTAGTTTTTCCCGCCATTGCGAAAAAAAATCACAACTCGTTTTCACTGTTGAAAATGATTTTTTAGTATTATTTTCTTCACAAGTGTGTTGAAAAACGTCGTATGATACACGTGTGTATTGATGATTACCGTCCTCGGCTCTCTTAAGGTGGATGCTCCTGGGGGTAGCCCGCGAAATTCAAATTTTCTTACGATTTTTGCAATTTGCAGGTCAGTGCTAGGTTGTATGTTGATTAAACTATGAATCGCGGCTGTAAGACGTATGTAGTTACAGAATTATAATCATCAAAATCATCAATACAACCCTCCAAGCTCATAAAGGTGTATAAATTTATTTTTTCAAGGTCAAAGTTTTTTATTCCTACACCTGCAAATTGCAAAAAACGTAAGAAAATTTGAATTTCGCGGGCCACCCTGGCGCAATCTCAATGGCGCCTCAGCGGTAATCACCAACATTACACACTTGTACCATAATGTACTATTGTACTATTGAACACGATCTTTTTTGTGTCGAAACTTTTTTAAGAACCAAGCAACTCAACCAATAAAATAAAACCCTATAACTCACTTGTGAATAATAGCAATGAAAAAGTCACAGTTTGTAGTAGCCCGGTATATTTATTTACCCGTTATAAACAAGCAACTACTTCATCTTAGTCACTTTATAGGATTTATTCTAAGGATTTTGTATTTGGTACAAAATTATCCAACACCCTAGTTCAACGACTATTACTGCTAAACTAATAAAGTTATCTTAACCGCTATAGTTTTCCTTTAAAGTTCATGAAATGCACTATCATCATGAATTTTTTCTTGTTGTAAATAGAGCATTAAATCGAAAAGTAGTATTGGCAACAACCCCTAAGTCATTTTAAGAGACCTATTCAACGATACCCCACACGATGGGGTAGACGACCCTAAAAAAATATTTCCCGAAATTTTGTTTTACCACTTTGTCAGCGTTATTGATTTGATATACACACGTCTACAAAGTAATAGTTTTCTAGTACTAACGGTCTCTTAGCAAAACCTCGGACTAGGTTCCTTCTCAGGACTACGGAACCCTAAAAAATCAACCAGTCAACTTCATGTCGAAGAGCATAAAATAAATGCCTTGCTATAAAATAATCAATAGAGCATCTGAACGTAACTCTCCGTATCATAACATCGTAAGTAGGTCGTGAACAAGTTCAGCCTGTATCAATAATGCAAGACGTCGTCCTTTACGTTTGGTGTGATAGACAAGAGATGAGTGATGTACTTAATAAAAATCTTAGACAAAAATCTATGGAACAAACCAATGAAGTAAGATCTTCTTCATCTTAGCGTGTCGATGACAATCTAAATTGTGTCGGCCCAGAACTGAGCGACTAGTTTGGCGCTTTGGGTAGCGTCTATCAGTTTCTGCAGTGAACAAACAACAGGACACGCAGGACGATATTAAGTGCCCCATCGTTTGTGGAACAGCACCACATTTACACTCCGGGGCAGATTCATTAGTGAATCTCCACCTGAGCAGGTTTTCCTTGCTGCGGCCAACTTGCTGCGGGTCTGGAGTCTATTTAAAGACTTCCAGGTCATCTATGGCAACTCATGTCCAGGTAGATTTTCAGCAGGTGGAACGAATGGGATTGTAGTGATGCACTGCCTCGCCACAGCTTTAGTTTTTCCGTGGAGCGCTCGCCATTGATTGGGGTGACACACTTCAAAAAGCTGTGAAGCAAGATGATATATTGTTTAAGGTCAATCGGTTCCATTCACAATGGTTAAAATACTGATCCAGGCATCATGTCCGTAAACGCACCTTCAGTTGTAATAAATTATGAAATAAAATATGAATAAAGAAATGATGTAAATATTTATATTTTAGACTGCAATAACAGCATCTTGATATAGAAAAACGAATGCGTAGAAAAATAATTACGAAAATTGTCAACTATAAAAATCTAGAATTTATGTAATATCCGCTGTATCTTGTATTCTAGACCTGTCGCAAATTCTCACAAATACTGATTAAATACCATGAACCATATTGATTCAATTTTTCCTTTTCCTTTCCTTAAGGTCTTTATTCGCCTTCATTTTTTAACCTTTTATAAACAAAAAAACTAAAATCTGTCTTTTTTATACATAGGTACGTCTCATAAATACCTAAGATTGTGGTAAATTATTCGGGCACTGTGGAACTTTTGTGATATTTTCGGAGATTTATGACAGTTTTCACCAACTCAAGACACCTAAGTTATGAATCTTAATAATATGTCTGGATGAATGGATGTTTGTTACTCTTTTACGCAAAAACTACTGAATGAATTTAGCACACAGATAGCCTATAACCTGGATTAACACAAAAGATTGTTTTTATCATAGTAGTATGGTCCCGTGGGACTATAACAAATACAAAAGCTAGTATTAAAATAAATGCTTGGTTCAGGGCCGAAAGATGAAAATCCAACAGCGTGCCTTTCTATAAGGAGTCGTTTAGATGTCGCCTACTATTAGTAAAAGTGGGCAATATTCAAATTTAAGGTTGTAAAAAAAGGTAATTGCTATCATTTTTATTCTAGACCATACCTGGGATCTTTCTAGTTACTCTAGGATTTGATATTGAAGGTCAATTTTCAACTTTTTCATACGCTTTTTTAAACACAAGTTCTAATGTTATTACTTTTAATACCTCCATGAAACCTGCCTGAATGCATCCATCAAAACGAAGTTTTGAATTCGTTACATTGAGTGCTACCGTAAACCGTGATTTTTCACACACAAAAAAATCGTTTTCCAACATTGATATATTTTTTCAACAGTAGTTTTATGTACAAAATTTTAGTTTACGACTTCGTGAAGGGTCCGTTTACACCTGGTATTGCAATGAGGGATTTTCTTTTTCAACTCTTCCCTAGTCGCTGGATAGATGGCACTGAACTTGGTAAGTTACTGCAAGGAACGGAACGTCACATCATTTCACTTGGATGTAATGGTTATATTCGGAAGCATAAGCAAACGAAAGTGTCAGTCAACGAGCGTATGTGACGTTAATGCAATGTTTTTTTCCCTAAGCGTTTTGGCTTTGGCACCTAGTAACGTAGTCACTTCAACGCCATCTACCGATTTCTTGCGAACCATTTTTTTTTAAATACTCAAAAAGGAAACCTCTCATTTCTTCGTAATTATTCGGTTTGCGATAGAAGAATGTGTTATGTAATGGCAGTGCTGGATTAGCAAATAAAATAAAAATATGTATGTCATAGCGTTATTATCTTAGGTGGAACGAATACCAAAATAAAACAACAAACAAATTGATTGATCTAAATTGTGGTAGTTCAATTACTCCACTTCAATAGCGTAACTGTACACAATACAGCTTTAATTTGTATCTAAAAAGATAGAACATAATATTATTATTTGTGTTATTTGATGGCTAAGAGGCCGTTAACCCACTTGATAATTAAGTCGTAGTTGTGGTCACCCCAACCTGTAAAATTTTTAGTAGGTATTTAAATGAGGAACACAAAGTTGTATTGTGATTTCGTTTGTGTTCGTTTTTACACTTTATTTAATTTGTTCGTATCTGACGCCATCAGAATACAAGCGCTGTGACATTTTTTTTTTAATGTTGCAGCACCATGCTGAGATACCTTGATAGACTTTTTGGCTTCGTACGGGCCCAATTTTGTTTAAACTATGTCTTATTTTTTTTCATTTTTTTTCTTTTTATTTAATTTTGTTTTATTGCTTTGTCCTGTGCGAGTCAAATAAATACTTTTTCTTTTTTTAAAAGACTTTTACATTTCACATTTTTACATTTTTTTTTTTTTGCCGCTACTGGCTTGTTATTCGTGTCACTGTCAAACCGCATAATTTATATGACATATTTTTTAAACTATGCACGAATTTTTTTTTCCACTTTGGCAACTGAGCTAATGTCGATCGACTATTCTGCCAGAGTTAAACACAAAAGTTCTTCTTTACTAAATAATCCTTCAGAAATCAGCATGTCCAGAAGCAGTATTGTCATTCAGGGGGTAAAACCGAATTGTCTTGCCTTGGTGTACCTACCTACTTATTTTTTTTGGCCCGTACTCTTTTCTCTTTACAATATGTACCTATCTTATGTGCTTTTGGCTACATTTTTTTTAGTTTTAAAAGTTAAATTGCCTATGCGTTAACATTGTGCGGAAGATTGAGCAATTTCTTTCTACATCTTTATTTGATTTTTATTTAAAAAAAAAAACCAACAGGAATATTAACAATATATATCTTCTGATAGAAATACATCTTCACACAAAGTGATTGACCCAAATATCGTTGGTTGAATACATCTTCAATATCCAACTACATCATATCGGAATCGCTCTCGCTTGGAATTCGTTTATCACGTTGGCTCGGATTTCTACGTTTACATCGTATTTCTGTCAACTGCAGGGCAATGTTTGTTGTTGATGGACGCAAATATGGTATACTAAGGACTTCTAAAACGATTGACATAAACATAATCGGCAATTCGGCATAACACGTTTGCATTTTTTGTGTATATTTGCTAGGACACGCCTGTTTGTTTAAGTTATGCATATCATAACATTAAACCGGTAGTCCTCGAAAGGTTAGGCAGGAATGTACCCACATTTCACCAGGTATGTTTAACACTTTCACTGCTAAGTTCATAAAATGCATACCTACAAATTGGCATGCCATAAAATGTGTCTCACCAATCTATAACAACCCGTCAGTCGAGTCCATCGGTGCGATGGTGACGTAACTGTACCCCTATGTCCCAGCACCCGAGCGCCGAGTTCACTAAGCCACGCCACGCCAGCCAGCCGGGTAGTAGGGTTGTCGAGTGCCGAATTATAAACTGTTTTTATATATATTTATTTGTTTTCCTAGGTATTTAAACCCTTAAGCCAAGAGAACCTTACATGATTTATGCCTACATATTTTTTACAAATTACTTAACACACGATTTTTAAACGAAAGAGGATGTTTCTATTAACATTAAAAAAAGACTTCACAATGTAATTTTATTTTCGACAACCCTTAAAGCGTACTTAGCTAAGGACTCGCTAGTCGGGTTCTGGGCATGAATACAAGTCACCTATGTCTAATTATAACGACGACTCGGATACGGGTTGTGGGCACACGAACAAATTTTATTGTTCGACCCATATGCTGGGTGCTGGACAGGGTGTTAAGACCCATGCCACAGGAGCAAGACTGTTACCATACATCGGGCACCATTCCAAAGTGTGTAACGATCCTGTGAAATTTCTAGTGGAATACCCCCAATAACACTTTACCAGACCCGGGCATCGAACCCAGGACCTCATGCCCAGCAGTGTCCATGTCTGTCTATACAAGTTGTAAAAGACTCTTTACGAAGCTCCACGAACATGTTTCCGTTAAGGGTCTATTTACACCCTTTATCTACATCTACACTAATATTATAAAGGGGAAAGATTTGTATTTTTGTGTGTATGTTTGTAATGAATAAACTCAAAAACTACTGCGCCGATTTCAAAAAATCTTTCACCATTTGAAAGCCACGTCTTTATTGAGTAACATAGGCTATATTTTAAACCACGTGACGTCCGCTAGTTTCTTATACAGTAAATAAATACTATTCCCAAAAAGCCAACAAATGGTTTAAAACTCTAAAATAATTCATTCGACTAGAAAAACGCTTTATAAACAATTTAATCCTTTTAGTAAATCCTCAATGAGTTAAATGAGCCATGCCCCGCCATTCAAGGGTCACAACACATTTGTTAATGCATTGCTGATCAAAGATATAATTCTGTTTTTAGCCTCTACAAGCGTACAACGCTTGACTTGTCAATTTCGGGCGTAGTCTACCAGTTAAGTGTTTCTAAAGTGCATTTTCGTGCGTGGTTTTACGTTCACTGCACTTAGTTGGCCATGACATTGATGATAGTAGATAATGCTGAAAGCCTGCTAAAATTAGACTGTGTATTCAGTTGGTAATAAGTGACGATGGGCTGGTTTCAGCAAAGTGTGTGTTGTTGCCAAATGGAGTAAATCGTGTACATTGTGGACAACACTAACTGCCTGTTATCCTAGGGTCGGGGTCAGCTTCCAGTCTAACCGGAAACAGCAAAATACCGATGTTTTACACGGAGTGACCACCACAGCCCAGTTAGTACTAATTCAGTACTATACTATTCAGTATGATCGACTAAATACGTATAATACAGTAAAACGGGGCTATTTGGGTTTTTGGGGGCTATTTGGCACCATATATACCAAAATGTTATGGGGTTTTTCCATCAGGAATTTCTCGGTAGCAGCCAATCAAAGTGTTGCTAGAGTTAGTAAAATAACTTCTACCTCTATGATATGGTATCGATATTTTTGTTCGAAAATCTAGTTCGTCCCAAATAGCCCCCAAAACCCAAATAGCCCCGTTTTACGATATTTGTTTATATAAGGAAAAACAAACAGTAGCACAATAAGATTTAGTCACAATATTTTAAATATAACATTATAAAACAATTGTGCTACTCACTACGTTCTCCTTAGATTACAATGTTAAAGTATTTAAAACTAGCTAGTAACAACACAAATACAATACCTATGCAACGATCATTTTCCTGGAACTAATATCTGGATTTTTAAATGTACCTATATAATTATTTAAAAGAAAAAGTAAATAAATAATAAATATCGCTGGACATTACACACCGCGCCATTTAGCGCCACACTAAGCAACGAAGCTTGTGTCGTGGACACCAGATAGTTAATATACTACATAGATACTTTTTGTTTGTAAATACATACTTATTAAGTATACATAATTATAAACGTCCGTGACTCGGAAACAAATGTCCATGCTCATCAACCAAACATTTGCTCCTACCGGGATTCAAACCCGGGACCCAACGCCCCACTACCGCCGCGCCATTTGGGTCGGCGAAATTTGTGTGCGTATTTAATATTATGTTATTAGAATATAGTAATTAGACAGTAAGCGTTTGTGCGTAGGTGTGTTTTCCATCCTTTAAAGCGTCCATCATTATATGTGTTTAAATGGCTTACAAAACTTAGGTACTTGCATTTTTATAACGATAAAACACGGAAGCTAACTGACTATCTGATAATTAAACTAATCGCATTAACTCATGGTCTTATAATGTCAACAAAATGAAATGGTTTGAATAAAATATAAGTACAGAGACGTATTTTCAAGCTTAGACTACTAACTCAGTAAAAACGCTACTTGAAAAAGAACATCTAAAATAATAGTACCAAGAGACTCTCGCAATCTTTGTACTGCTTTATACTAACGAAGTGAAACGAAAGAAACAGAGTTTTATATTTGTTTTTTCCCCCCAAGTGTCTCCTGAATGTATAATAAATCCGCTGAGGATTTTCTCACTGTAACGTCAAGTAAGGTAACAATAAGCGAAACACTCGAATTTCCTTTTACCTGTACTTATATAAAAAAAAAAATTCTTGGACAGTTTTCTAATTAGTAGTAAAGTTTTAGTTAATTTTCAGTCATTTTGAATAAAAAAATGAGTTTTGAGTTCGAAATGTACATTTTGTACGATATATGTACGATAGAGTGAAAACTATGTATATAAAGAAACATAACGAATAAGTTTTCACTAACAGAAACTAAATGGTGTAAAAAACCTCTTAACGAAGCCGAAAGGCACTTATTCTCCCCGTCATTGCGATATATTTTTTTTGTTCTACACCATACCTGGGAACCTTCTAGTTACGGAGATATTAAAATACAAGTTTTTAATGTAATATTTGTAATCAATCCATCCACCAGTACAATGTTTTGAGTGCTTTACATTGAGTTCTACCACAAAACATGATTTTTCACCCCAAAAAAAAAATCGTTACCCAGCAATAATTTTTGCGTAAAGTTACTTAGAATGCTTGGTTGACGGCTTCGTAATGAAGTTGTTTACACCCTGTATACATATTTCAGATAATGCGATTGTTTATAAGCCAAGTTCTCTGTAGGTATCGTGAAGATACACAATAATGCATGACAGTGTTCCTATGTGTAATGTTTACTAGGTATATCACGAGGTAGCAGAGATTATGGCAAACAGAAAATAAAGAACAGCTCATGCTTCCCAGTTTCCTATCCTTCAAGTGAAACTTATTTGTTACCAGAAAGCGTGGTTATACAAGTAAACAGTAGTTTCCGGTTGAACTTCCGTTAGTAGTCTAGTAACCAAGTTTAAAAAGCTCCTGGTAAAGCGAGAAATAAAGGCGTGCCTCGAGTGAAATAAATTGAAAACAACGTTCTTGTTAGAAAATTCAAGCGAAAATTGCTTGTTTCATTTAGATAGTGTTATAGAAAAAGTAAGTTATTTCTGTTTAGGAAATTCTATTTCAATTTGTTCCTGCGTTGTTTTTGAACTATATTTTTGCTTTGTGCAAATTAAATAGCTTCTGTAGTTTATATGGCCTTACGATAGAGCACATAGACCAGTGCAGATACATTTGAAAATGGTCAAAAAACGAAAAAATTCATAGTAGGATGAAATTGGAAAAGAAAGAGAATATAACAAAAATTAAAGGAAAAATAATTTACGGGAGATTCTGAGGTCGAGAAGTGAGAGGGGGGGGGGGGGTTAAGGGTAAAAAACGGTTTATCTCGATTTCCGGCAAAACTACAAGTCCTATGGAAAAAGTTTAATGGCAAAGTTGTTGGTAGTAATAAGATCTACAACTTTTTTCACATAACCTTAAAATTTATGTGATTAATTCAATTAACCAAGTTCTTGGTTTTTTTATTTTTAACTTTTACAAACAATTTGCATACGACCGTCATTTCATGCGTGAAAATCTCAAATGTATCTTTTTTTTTTAACGAATGTTTAGTACTCATTGGATACATGGCTGCCGTTGTAAGTCTACTAAAAAAATCACGGTGTATAAACAGGATTTTTATCATTATCAGCTTAAAACAGTCCACTCTGGCCGACCGTACACTCGATTCATGATAACTCGTATCCAGTTGCTACCAGCCGCACTGCGAGGATCGCTCCACATAATCAGACGGCGTTCCACTTTACGCTTGCTGATTTTCGGTCTCCGGTAAACAACACATCTACCCCATCGGTCCTAATAGGGCTAGCCTATTGCTACTCCAGCTTGCTTATTCTATGAGGTGTGGACAGATCTTTTTACCCAGAGGAAGAATGAGCTGTTGATGTAAACATTCGGCTAGGTTCTAGTAATGATTTGTTACAAAGGTGATCTTTATCTTCCTCGCCTTCTCCTAACTATGTTGGGGTCGGCTTCCAGTCTAACCGAAAACAGCTGTGTAGTATTTTACATGGAGCAACTGCTTATCTGACCTCCACTACCCAGTTAGTAATTGTTAAAATGCTACCCTTTGGCAAAACTGGTTGTCAGACTTTCGGGCCACTGACTACAACTCCCTGTAAAAAAAAAAAAAACTCCCTGTAACGACTGTCAAACATTTACAAATGACAGGCTATGAATGAATGGCTGGGACTTAATCCTTACCTTTCCTTTATTAACATGGTTCTTATTCACTAATCCATTTTTTATTTGATTTGATTAAAGTGCTTTCCGTTATTACGGAGGAAACTCAATATGTAGGTAACTAATGGGCAGACTGATCTTGGCACACGCTGCGTAACGGCTGTTATGAAAGTATTTGATGAAAATGTCAATAAATTAATCGGAAAACGTACCTGTGGATGGTATACAAGAAAAGAGTTCCATTTGTAAGAAGCACTTATAGTGCCTCTTACAAATGGAACTCTTTAATTTGGTTATTTGAATAATTACGTGATTTTTTCATAATTTTAGCAGGACCTTGCTTGGTTTCACTTTCATCAAATACTTTTTAACAGACCATTTAAATTACATAACACTCCAAACCACCAACACCACTTTCGAGATGCTCCACCTCCTGTCCAGCCCGTTCTGTACAACCTCTTGCACCTTTCAAGATTTAATCGAAGCAAATGTTAGAACTGTACTGGTGGCTACTTTCTTTCTTTCTTTCTACTGGTCTAACAGTATTTGAGTTCATCGATACGTAAATAAAAAGAAGAACAGACTATAGGCACGTTGGTGTATATAATTTATAGGTATCATCAATGTATCTTCATGTTTGTGGCTTAAACAGCGATAAATGTAAACGTTGAGGGATAAACATAACCCTCCTTTAGGGCTTTGCTGCAGTCGGGTACACAGAGAAGAAGGCCTGAAGTGGAAGATGGATGGGTTGTAGAAAGTAAAGAAATGCTATGAAAAAAAAGGGAGTGAAAACCAGCGTGACGGTTGTAAGGCAAGAATGGAAGAAGAAAACGTCTGACGACCCCAAGTAACTTAAGACTGGGCCAAAAAGACAACGAATGTATAAATGTGCAGCGTAAAACCAATGTTGAATGAGACAAAAACATTTCCCACAGTTTCGTAACCTAGGTAACGGAAAACTGTACCTGTGCGAGGAACAACGCCTCTATTAAATATTCGAAGAGACTGCAACGATCACTAGGCTAATTCACGTAACTAAAGAAGTGCTGTTGCAGTGCAGTTGCAGTTAAGGTTCGATCAAAACAACGCTTTTCTTATTTTCTACCGCTGTCAGACACGCACGCGTCAAGTTCGCGTCACGCGTTACTGTTGCGCGTCCTTGGTGCATGCTTCGGAACACAACATGATCGATATTCTACTAAGTAAGTAAGAAAAAGCACAAAAATCTGTACTGGGGTATTAATTTAATATTTTAATGACGTCTTATTCATTGAAATGAAATCGATTCAATTGTATTATTTAGTGAGTAATATTTTTTCTCTCATATGGCCACACCATAAGTAAGTTTGGTAGAGTTTGGCGCAGTTCAAAGATTACAAGAATACCGTTTATCACACGAACTTGAACTTAACTGCAACTGCACTACTGACTGAACTGAGCTGACTGAACTGAACTGAACTGAACTGAATTAGCCCTCAGAACGCTCGCTAGCAGAAAGGAAACTCTTACCTCCAAGTTACTTATGCGTCTTCTCCAGTCCAGCTTATCCAATTGGCATAAATTGTCACAACGCACACAAATAATTAAACAGTTCCTTGATTATAAAGAAGTTTATTTTTCTTTTGTCAGGCTGCATGCACGTTTCTTTGACGTTCGTTTCAAAGTTCGAATTTCAAATCTGAAAGCAGAAGAAAAAGACGCGGCCCTCAGATTGTTGCAGAAATTCGAAAAGGAAGAAAGGACTGGTTGTAATGAAACAGCGCATACGGCTACAAAACTTGCTTATACGAGGCAAAAAAATAAATATTAATAATAATCCCCAACACACAAGGTTGTCAATATCGATACTGAGCCACAATCGATCATTCTGCTTTAGGTAAGGATTACCTGATTTGTGTGCGAACACAATGATGGATTGTGAGTGGTTAACTCAATCACTGAGGTTTCTTGGTAGCTTATGTATGAGAGTGGATGGTACGATAAGCAATTGCTATGTTCGTGTTGTAGGTATGTCAGTATCAAGCTTTCGTGCTGGAATTTGAAACACATTTGAATTAGAATTTGGAACAACACAATTTACATGTGAAAATGTATTCGACAAGCCGAAAGGCACTTGTTCTCTCCGTCCGCGTCACGTCGATATTTTTTTTTTGTTATTAGGGGTTCAAAGTTCCAACTTTTTCCCAAGTTTTTTTTTTTTTTAATATAAATATGAATGCCATAACTTTCCTTTAAATACCTCTTCGACTCCCGTACTACTCTATGCATCCACCAGCACAAAGTTTTTAGTGCGTTAGATTGAATCCTAACCAGTCTTGATTATTCACCCCAAAAAAAAGTCGTTTCTAAGCAATAATTTTTGCGTAGAGTTAACTTAGGTTGACTTCATGAAGGGTCTGTTTACACTTAGTTTATGACGTTTGGTGTGACTAAAAACAGCATGAAAGTTCATGTGGAATGTTTACCGATGGGTATCAAATCGAACACGCAGCTAGTCTTTAATAGTCGATTGTAATACATAAGGAGGCAAAATTATATTTTTACGGTGAGGGCTTTTTTGAATCCAGAGCGAAGTGAGGGATTCTTTAGTAGAATCCTGAACGTAGCGAGGGATTCAAAGTACGTCGCCCGAGCCAAAAATATATTTGCGCCCGACTGATACACTCTACTTTTCATCACCCACTATGAGAAAATAAAAGGTGCCTCATATTTTACTTGAAGAACTCATTTTTCAATCCACAAAACCATGAATTTTTGACAATCCGTGAAAATTGACGAAAACGCGGGCTGTAGTTCGCACGTTTTTATTTTGTTTTTTTTTTTTTTTTAATCTCTGGCGGCGTGACTTTGGGCCGTCGTACCAGCCAGTCTTTATTCAAACAATATTTGCGTTCGATTTCTTTGGCGCTGAACACTAAGATGTTCCAAATTCAAAAAGTGGCAAAGATAATTGCGGTGCACTTATAAAGAGGATTAAAAACTCATTACTGCCTGCTAAAAGTTTCTTATAGAAAACACTACCTTTGGGTGCACTTAATGGTGAACCAAGTCGTCCTTTTCGAATAGATGGGTTGAAAATATAATTGTTTCACCAAACAACGTAAACAACACATGATTATGCCACTGTGTGTAACATCGTTATCAAGCACCCGTTAGCCAATCAGAGCGTACTGTCTCGAGCACCACTAACCTCGTCAATCGTAATACAATAATAAAGTTCGATGACTGAGAGAGCTCAGTCATTTGTAGTAGGTTATAACATAATATCATTACGCTTGAAATCCCATAGGGGTAAGCTGAAATGTATCTAATAGTACACCACAATTCGTCAGTTATGTTTAAGTCCCATGTAATTGGGGCGAGCTTATTGCCATCAATCGGCAACACACACACACACACACTCTCACACACACAAACTATACTTATACCAATCTTGTCTACTTACTATGATAAATATGTTATTAAAAAATTAATTAATTTTGTTATGGAAGAGCGGAGTCTTCTAATACAGGCATTGTTTGCTTAAAAGAAGGCTCCAATCACAAACTATTTGTTATAATGTTGTTGAAGAAATAAACAATTTTGAATTTGATTTTTTTTTAAATTTTGAATCGGGCACAGATCTAGACTGAGTGGCTTCTAATGAGAAAACCTTGATGGAAAAACCCAATAACACTTTGCCCGACCTGGGAACCGAACCCAGGGTCTCATGCTCAACAGTAGTTTTTGCGTTACTAGACCTCTAGAAAGTTTTGCATCCTGTACAAAGTAATTTCGGTTCCAGAGAAGCAGCGCTTATTCTTGTTAAAAACAGCAAGACTGATAAAAAGCTACTTTTTAATGTTATACAGAACTTATGATTACATGATCTAAAAACCCGTTCAAGTGCGAGTCTGACTGGCGCATGAAGGGTTTCATACCATCGTTGTAGGACAGCCCCCTTTAATTTTTTTTTCAACTGTGTACCTATTACGACCCGAATGGCGCAGCGGTAGTGAGGCTGCCTTACGTTCTTAGGGTCCCGGGTTCGAATCCCGGTAGGAGCAAATGTTTGTGTGATGAGCATGGACATTTGTTTCCGAGTCATGGATGTTATATGTATAATAAGTATGTATTTACAAACAAAAAGTATCTATGTAGTATATCAACTATCTAGTGTCCACGACACAAGCCTCGTTGCTTAGTGTGGCACTAGATGGCGCTGTGTGTAATGTCAAGCGATATTTATTTATTTATTACTGATCATGAGATATAGCGCGCTGACAGACAGAATGACAGACGGGCTGACAGCGGAGGCTTAGTAATAGGGTCCCGTTGGTGACTTTTCGGGTACGGAACCCTGAAAAGGCGTGAGTTTATCATGTGATTTTTTCCTCTAGTTCACAGAAAGCAGTTGCTCCCTCGCTCTCGTATTGATCAAAATGGAAAAACTACGGACTATAAAAGGATACTTTTGGCTTCACTAGCGAAATACAAATACTTCCTGTATTTGTATTTCGCTAGCGAAGGCAAAAGTTCACAATTTCCATTTATACCATAGCAGTTAAGTGAAGATTCATCATGCCAAAACTTTCCCCAAAACCATCAACTTGATTCATACTTTACCTGCATAGAAATAAAGTTCAAAATCCGAAAACAGTTCCTAAAACCGGATGCGTTTCCTCACGTCGCAGGACATTTGGAAGGAATTTCGTTAACTCAGGTGTCACAGTAAAATGGTTAAATATATAATGTGGAATAGGACCAGTATAAGTAGAGCTATCACGTATTACTGGATACAGACATTTGAATGCTCCATCATACTGCTATATAACATTGAACCATGTGTTTATCACATGAAGGTTGTTTTCATGAAACACAGGTTAGGTAGTTTAGTGTAACAGCTTTTCAACATTGAACCTTCTCGTCGTTGGAATATGGTTGTATTTAAGTTACTATTTACGGAAGCTGACAGCAAATGCAATAGTAATTTCCCTACGGCATGCAAGTCAGTCGCGTGAGCTATTACCGCTGTAATACAACAGATCATGCACGACCGAGGGAAACCATTTGAACTGGTTTAAACAGATTGTATGGGAATGAGATTTGAATAAATTGCACTGAACATGGTTCCGTTTATTTTGAAGACTGTTTCCTGGTTGCCCATAAATAAAAATAAATAAATAAATATCGCTGGACATTACACACAGCGTCATCTTATGCCACACTAAGCAACGAGGCTTGTGTCGTGGACACCAGATAGTTGATATACTACATAGACACTTTTTGTTTGTAAATACGTACTTATTATACATATAAACATCCATGACTCGGAAACAAATATCCATGCTCATCACACAAACATTTGTTCCTACCGGGATTCGAACCCGGGACCCTAAGAACATAGCCTCACTACCGCTAATTTTGTTGTATTGCTCTATTATATTAAGTACGGGGGTGAGCAGCGGTAGCCTAGTGGTAGCGGCCCCGACATACGAACAGTAAGTCGTGGGTTCGAACCCAGACAGGCGCGTTACTTTTTGTAATTTATTTCATCACCACTGCTCTCAAAACAGTGAAGGAAACATCGTGAGGAAACCGGCATGTCCTAGAATCAAAAATTCGAAGATATGTGACATCTACCAACCCGCACTGGGCCCGCGTGGTGGATTATAGCCCACTCCCTCTCATTGAGAGGAGGCCTGTGTCCCAGCAGTGGGAACATTATAGGCTGATGATAATGATTAAGTACGGATGTTAATGCCAAAAAAATGTTGGCGAAAAGAATGCTATCGTAAAGCTGATCACAGCTACTTACTACACTAAATATGGCTACCATACTTCTCTGCGTCCAGTGCTCTCAATCATTGCAAGTACTGAAGTATGATCAACTTAAATACTCTTTTATAATGCAGACTTTCTCTAAATTCATTTTACGAAGGAAAAGGCCGCCGAAAAAGTGTAAATGGACCTTTCACGAGAAGTTTGTCGGGTATGGTCCAGAACAAAACTAAAATCGCAATGACGTGACGGGGAGAACAAGTGCCTTCTGGCTTCGTTAGAGTCCACGTGGTTTAATTACACCCTTTATACAAAAAAATAAACCAATAGCTAAGTTTAAACATCTGGTTGGGTAGGTAGGTAGGTTGTCCAAAATTACCAGTGGTTCACCCTTGACTAGATAACCTTATTGGTACAAGTTCGATCAACTAAACAACATACAGTTTCCGCATCACTGACTTAATTTCTGATCGACGAAGCTACCTTCGGGATCGAACTCGAGGTCGATGACATCCACGTTTAAGCTTGTTTGAATACTAAGTAGTTATAACTAACCAATTAATTTCAACCCCTCTTGGGGAAAGAATCTCTCTGCCATGCAAAGGCCTAAAATAATGATAGGTAATAAATAAATATTTTTAATGATTTTTTTAAACCTATATTAAGCATATTCTGTTACTAAAGGCGTACTACGAACGGATGGCCGATGGGGCCGAAAAGTTCTGGAGTGGCGACCGCGAACCGGAAGACGTTGCGTTGGAAGGCCTCCCACTAGGTGGACCGATGACCTGGTAAAGGTTGCGGGAATCCGCTGGATGCGAGTCGCACGGGACCGGTCAATGTGGCGCCACTTGGGGGAGGCCTATGTCCAGCAGTAGACGTCTTTAGGCTGAAATGATGATGATGAAAGGCGTACTACACCGCCGTACAACATCCATGACAATATTTTTTTTTTCTTATAATCTAGTTTTAGTTTCGCTAGTACCTACATAGAATTTCATGGCTGATGTTTTGTACACTTTTCCAATAAAATTTTCACGTCAATAGTAATTTCGTAGACTACGTGAAAAAATGGATAAGCGGCTCGACTTATACTTAGGACCAAAGTTATAATGGTATTTTTTCTTCTTTCTCTTTAATAACGACCTTTAAGTTTCAGTAACTTCATCTAAATCATATCAGAACTTTGGACCTTAAGTTTTGCCCTAAGCCAAGCCAAGCCGATAATCTTGGTATTAATAACTAACTCTTCGAATACTTAACAGATGGGTTACAACTTTTGCACAGACATATTTATTAAATAACTAGTCTTTAGCCCATGTGTAATTTTGATGTATAAGCCGTATTACTGTAAAGTTTTATCATAATTCATAAGCAAATATCCATATCCATCCTGACAAACTTTCAGGTTAATAATAGCACAAGCTTTAATTAAAGTATCCAGGAAAACTGAAGATTTTTACCTGATTGTTAGCAATGAATAGCAAAAAAGTCGGACAAAAAACAAAATTACCGATAAACAGTAATTATTTGTATTAATTTCCTTGAGGAAGAAAAGGAAATCAGAAATAATGTATCTTCAAAAAGGTAATGAAAAATACCTGTACAAAAATACCCGGCACCAACATACATAAAAATCGAATGAAATAAGGCGTAGGAAATGGCAGGGTTATTTGTAAAACACCGATAATCTCTCATGATTATGTTACTAACATCATAACCAACAACTTTTATTCTATGACTTTTAAAAATTCATCATATTTTAGTTCATCAAATTTTCATACAAAAATATTCAAATTGTACGCTCGTACGGCCCCCCGCCGCCCTAACTCCACTCCCTTCACTATTGTACTATCGCTTTCTTTTGCTTCGCATTGACTTCGTAACGTTTAGATCGTTCAATTTAAATAATTTTATTTTTGTATGAAAATCTGATGAACTAAAATATGACGAATTTTTAAAATTCATAGAACAAAAGGTTCGTGTTTTACAAATAACCCTGTATAAATAACATATTATTTTTGTCCCAAAAATCGAAATTCTTCGTGAAAACCCTAGTTTCTCCGTAAGTAAACATTACAAAAAAAGGCTTCTAACGAATTCAGGATTAGGACAAAGTCGATCTCGGCTTACAAAAGCGAATTTTATTTTCATAGAAAAAGTTACAAAGGGATTTATGGTAATGTTGAGGAAAGAGTAGCAATATGGGAAGTTTGCCCGGAGCTACGTGCTCGTCTTTGAGTATCGACGAATGTATGACAAGGATTCAATTCGTATGTTTCTTTGGTAATATTATGAATGCAAGTTAAAACCCCAGACACTCTGCTAGTTCAGTATTTTATTATTTTTTACTTTTTTTTTAATTATTTTATGTGACATTTACTGATTTGACATGAATACTTATTTTATTAAGTATTTTACTATTTTTATTATCATTGTGACATTTAATGATTTTTGTGATTTTTATTGATATTCATTTTGAAAAGTACCTACTTAAGTATTATTAATTTTATTTGATTATTGTGAATGTGGGGACCATGTGGGTCACATTTTTATTTTCTGTTTGTTTTTTCCCACAACTGTCTGGCAGTTTGAGTACTATAAGCGACCTACCCAAATGCCCTTTCTTTGGTATTGTTTGTCGTCTCGTTGAGATCCTTGATAAAGTTACACCTGTGTTAACAAATGAATAAATGCCTTATGACTTACACGATAACAGACAAATGCTTGCACTGACTGGACAAGTCCACTCAAATCTGTGTGGTCCTTTCTTCAAAAGACCATCTCAGACACTAATCTGCATAGTCCTCATGTGAATTGAGCAAGATTATGTCAAACGAGACTATATGACCTCTGAGTTTGTTTCGGCTGTTTCTTCTCAGAGTAGTCAGGGACAAAAAAACGACCCCATCTAGTTTTAAAAAATGACGTGTAAAAGTGTTTGTAAAACCTACTTGCAAAATAAACATAATTTGACAATATCAAGATAGAGCACCTCTGATTTTTAGGATTCATTTGCGTATTTTATAATTATCATTTGCGATATTTCTCGACGGCATGAAATGAAAAGCCAAGTCAGAGGCCCATGGGTGGCATAAATACTCTGACACTAAGTTAGGCACTAACCACACGATGAAGAAGAAGATTATAAATGCAACAATACATCTGTTTGTCGAGACTTATATCAGTTTTTAGGGCCAGGAAAATATGACATATTTTCTATTTGCTACTAAATCTAGTAATACTAGAGTGCCTTGTTCCCGAAGGGAAGCCGGCAGAAATCGGCTTCTTAGGTGCCTTTGGGCCTGCTAGTTACGGCTTTTAATTCCTACTACGCTGATGTCAGTCGCGTACGTCTGTCGCGCGTACGAGTATACATTGTGTTATTAGCGCCATACTGCGACGCTGACGTCAGCAGTGCGTATGTTGCTACTGTTTTTCCCGCTGACGTACGCGACCAACTGTACGCGACCGACATCAGCGTAGCAGGAATTCAGAACTTCGTCATGAATTAGTATGGTAATGGTAAAGGTTCTTAATATGAAATCTTTTCTTGGGTCTCTTATTTCACCAATTTCAATATCGTAATGTATCTCATTACGTACTTGTGCGTTATTGTAAAGTAAAATGCACGGTTTATCAAGATGCTCCGTCTAAACCGAACGGTACTTTATTAAATCTTAGCAAAGAGTTTTTATGTCAGAAAAGTGGTCAACATTTTATGAATAAAATTAACTTTGGGAGATGAAATATAATAAATAATCATTTAATTTAATTAATTTTGACTATAAATTACAACCATTTAACTGTAACAAAAACACAAAAATATGAATTTACTTTATTAGTAATACTGGCTGTTTTTTGTGTCTTTGCCTTAAAAAAAAGCGCTGACGCGCATCGCTAATTTGTGAACAAGTAAAAATTATTCCGCGCGCTTTTTCTTTTCGCGGTTTTGTTTTTATTTGTTTTTTTTTATTTCTTCGCAAATATGTTATAAAACGTCGTATGACATACGTGCGCTTTGATAATTACAGCCTCTACTTTCTTATAGCAATATCGTCTAGGCTGTAATTTTCAACTTACCGCACTTACATCATAATGTACTATTAGATCACGAAACAAGCAAATCGACGCAAAGGCAAAAAAGAGCCCATAACAATTTATTACTAACCTTACACGAAAAAACATGATGGATGTTAAGGTTAACGTGATGTATTATATCCTTTTGCATAGTAACCGGCCGTATATTACAAGCAACTTAGTTTTGAAATGGAAATGTCCTAGGCGACTTGCCAACTTCCGCGGCTGCCGCTTGGACTTGACCTTGGCCAAAACCAGACTGCCAAAAAGAAATGAGTTAAAAAACACATTTTATGTTTTTATCTACCATTCTTTTAATGGAGTTGACTGTAATCGCAAGTGTGAGCCAAGTCGTGGAACTCAAACTGTAAACTGAAACTAGTTTGACATTGAAGTTGAGTATCCAACCAAAACAAAAACCAGTACAATAGGTATCCTGAGGGCCTAGAAAAGAAGCAATTGCTTTCAAAGCATTTCGTATTTATGCAATGATTTTGACAGGTTTTAGCTTTTCGTTGGCTTATGTCAAACGAATACATTTTCATGTTTTTTTGTTTTTGCTGCTAGAATTTCTTTTGTTTTTATTTAAACGGCTCATCGGCTAGCAGGCGAAACTTAAAAAAAAGTCGGCCAAGTGAGAAGGGTTCATAGTACCACTACTGCGATGGGACGGAGCCCCCCTAACTTTTAATTCAATTTATTTTTATTATTTGTTGTTATAGCGGCAACAGAAATAAACATTCTGTGAAAATTTCAACGGTCTACCTACCACGGATCATGAGATGCAGCCCTCTGACAGACAGACGGACGGAATGACGGACAGTTTAGTAATATGTTTCAAAACTGCAACGGGGGTCCCGTGGTCCCGTGATCCCTTTGAAACATAGAACTATCGGTGCTAATGTGTTTACCAGTTTGAACTCTGAGCTGAAATGTCAACTAAACACAGGTTTTATCAGCATCCAGTAAAAAGGAAACCCGGCCCCAACATCGTTTCAAAAAGGCAATGCTTCCACAGTCGATTAAACATTTTCTATGTAATGCATCCATAAAAATTCTCTGTGCAATGACGTATCTGATCTAGTCGCCATTCTATCCACTCTGAATGGAGATAGGATTGCGCTTAGGGATTCCCTGGTATATTTGCGGTGCACTCCCAAGGCGAAAGCTCTGCAATTTTTGCAGAAGCTTCTTTTTAAAAGTTTATGCTGTAGATATGTGGAACTACGTAACTGGGGATATTTGCTGCAGTTGGTGTGAATCCTAAAACTTAAAAAAAACTACGCATTACACGGAGAAACACTAGGGTTAATTAACATGGCAAATTGTAATAGGAGTCGTGTTCACCATCTGCTTAAACCGCTTCTGAATAAGAAACTAAACCCATCAGGGGTTAGGTTTCTAATTTAACCCGATGCGGCCGAATAACACATTTAGATGAGTAACTCGTGCATATGTCCAGATTTATTGAATCTTATTTAGCGTGATTCTTCGCTTTCTTCTTCAATCGTCTTCAATCTTCAATACTTTAAATTTTGCTGGCCTTGACAAGACCGCACTAACTAACAAACACACAGAATCCTTGGCTATGATGAAGATTATGGTATTTATTTCCGTGCATTTACGGTGAGAGTTTGTCCGTCTTTGGGATAAATGGAGAAATTCGTTTGCATCCGCAATGAACGAAGTTCTCCATTTATCCGATACGGTTTTCTAGAAGGGGTTTATGATTCATCAGTGATGGTTCTAAGAGAAGTATGCCGGCGGTGAACCTTTTTACGTCCTTTAAAATAAATTTAGCGCATTTCCCCGAAATGACTTGACCGATATGCGGTTTTGCCATCTCAAACAAACAGATATTGACAGTAACGTAGTAGAACTAATATGTAGGTACTTACCTAAGTGCAATGCCATCACCTCTATCCTCACTCGCGATGCTACTCCTAGGCGAGCTCCCGAGGCGGCTGCTCGCGGATTTCCGCCGCAGTTCGTGAGGATCCGGCTCATCCTTGCTGGTGAACGAGATACGCGGTGCGTGCGCGCGAAGCCCGCCTACTTTGTGGCCCGTCACGCCGCGGCATAGCATTTGACTTTGGGTTATGTCTGGAACAAAGAGAATCACAATTTTAAAGATACATATACGGCGCAACACCTATATATGCTGCATCTTCTCTCCTGCTCGTCGTACACAACTACCTGCGTCCTCCAGGACTTAAATGAGGCACTGACAGAGCTTCCTAGGCCATTTCGTACTGGTCAGTTAAAGTGTCATTGATTGGAGAAGCAGAATGCGTAACTGGGAGCTTTTCACAATGATGCCTACAAATTGTGCCTAGCGAACTGTCGCTAGCCGTCAAAGGACCTATATGAATATTTGAATATTATTAGTCTGTTGGAAATATACCCCTCGATGCTGAGCCAAGCGTTGAAAACTCAACACAGCACATCTCTAGAGTTCGTGAAAACGGGAGCAAAAAAAAAATCGGTCGGGGAAAAATACCTTTTATTAACACACTAGCTGATGTCCGCGGCTTCCCCCACCCGCATTTTATATACTAAAACCTTCCTCTTGAATCACTCAATCTATTAAAAAACCCGCATCAAAATCCGTTGCGTAGTTTTAAAGATATAAGCATACATAGGGATATAGGGACAGAGAAAGCGACTTTGTTTTATACTATGTAGTGATTGACATAACAATTTACTAACGTTCAATTTCATGGCCTTGTGTCCCAAAATTTCAGCCTCAGGTGTCGATCCTTCATAATCTAGTATCCAACTATCTATCACCATTAAGTCATTACCGGTTTAGCCTAATAACTGCCTTCTAGGAACCTTACTTATAAAGTATGTTCAAATTATTATAATAATATCCAATTGATGTTTGTTAATTTGAAATATGAGCTCTAAGTGGGTGTAAATAAAGTCAGATTTAAACTCAATTAAATAAGTCACAAAAATGTTTGAACTTAACGCAAACTGAACTTTACCTGTGGGTCATAAAGTTGTTTTTCCAGAAACACATGTTTGAAACCTAAAACGCAAGGTGTTAGGTATACAATGGATTAGTCATTAATATTCTCGTATATACTTGAGGGTAGGTGGCAGTAATAGTGCCATTAGCTGTTATCGCAGATATAGATATACCTAGATAACGCAAGAGCACCTACTTCGGGTGCCCGGCTTAAGGGTTCTTACAGACGATGGCAGCCGGTGACACACATTTAGGGTCTCCCCACATTTATCGACGCGGAATCGGCTAACACCGGTCCAAAAAGCCTTTATGTCTACGTAATAAGGGTGTTACTAATACCATTCGCATCGGCTCGGCTAAACGGCGAAACGGCGAAACGAGCCTAGGTTAGGTACCTGCAAAATTTACTAGTGTCGCAGCAAGCTAATTTATTTAAAACAACAACGTTAAAAATCAACTTAATTCTAGACATAAACAAAAACCTAGTTTACCTTGTATAGTATAGGGTAGATGACTAAATAAATCTAATTAGTTCGTCAGATAGATTTCCAAAAAATATTGGACACATTTATTTTTACTTTTTTCACGTACGTGCGTCGAAAACTCGTGTGACGTCACATTTGAGTACATTTTTTACTCGAACGTGACGTTACATGTGTCAAAGATCATGAGTGGAGCTCATGATCTTTGACACTTTTTATCTTCGTCAATTTTTATTAATTTGATAAAACAAAAAGCACGTATCCAATATTTTTCGATAATCTTACTGACGGACTAAACAGAATCTGCATATGTTTTTTAGTCAGTCATCATTCCTATTGTATCTAAATACTTGTTTGCATTGTAACTAAATAGTGCTTATAACGTCATCGTAGGTAGTCAAAAAATTGCACGCTTGGTTTTCATACGGATCGTGATTTTTGCGTTATCTAGGTTCTTTTCTAAATCTATATCTGTGGGTGTTATAGCATCAAGAGTATGGAGATCATAAATTCAACGCAGCCTTGCTGAAATTGACAGGCAGGTAGCTTGGCAGATGTGCAAGCATCTCAGAGATTTCTAGATGAGTCTGAATAAGAGATAAGTACATAGAGCGTAGAGGCATGTCATCTGGGCTATAGGTAATGGTGATAGCAAGAACCTGAGCTGTTGCCTATAAAAAATCACAGCTGAATTTTATACGTTAGTTTTCAAAAGGACGTGTTTACCTCAACGCGACAGAACTAATCACAATCATTTTCACAAATAAAACATTCTATAATTTTTAAACCGTTTCTTCATTTTCCCGATCGATCGATTCCCACCAGAATAGGGAATATGTATTAAATACAAAACTCTTTTTATTTATGAAAAATGCCTTGTATTGGCGCGTAAAAACATTGTGGTACACTAGTTTAAAGTTTCTAATACATCACTTATTTTACAAGTTACTGTTTTATGTAGCATGTTTTTGGTGAAACGGAACGCACTGTCAAAACACACCGTCCTCGATAACGCCGGTATTGACGTCAAAGTTCATTGTGTCAAAAAAACACTTTCAAGTGCTAAAAGTGTCACTTAAATTTTATTATAATATAGTTATTGCAATTTTTACTGGATTATAGCACATACAATTGGTAAAATTATTTTATTATCGCCAAAAAAATTAGATGTAAACAAGGCAGATTGTGGATAATGACGTCACAACATGGCCGCGACAGCAATGGACGTTTGAACTGTCGTAGAAAATTGCTGGAGTTTATATTATTTTTGTGCGACAAGCAGTAGTTGAACTTAAATTTTAATACTTTTCCTGGGTTGATAGTACTGTATTTTATTGATTTTAGTGAAGAAAAAATTACGTGCATTTTCCATACATTTTTTTGTGACAACCTGCAAGATGTAAACTTTGGGTGGTACCTAGCTATACCTATGTATATACACAGGAAGGAATACCTAGGTTTGAAATTTCTTGACATTAGTATAAGAAACAAAGCCTATTAAAGCGGAGGTTTAAAAAAAGGCGGATCAATAATTTATTTACATCTTCAGGCCAACAAAAATAAGCATTGCGCGGTAGCTTTTTCGCAAGAAATTCACACAAGGGCTGAAATTCCATTTGTTTATTTATTCAAAGAACCTTGAAAGTAGCTCTGTGCCATCATCCGCGGGTAAATAAAATCATACCAAACCGCTTATGCAGTGAGCACATTGGGTCCCATTACCCCAAACATTTGGTATACAAGACAAATATTTGGGACGGGGAAAAGGCAAAGGAAAGAATTTTTTTATTGCCTCCACAAAATAGATATTGGGATAGTTTTTAGATTCGGTTGATTTTCTTCGGCAAAAGGATTTTCTCTGAACTCTCAGGGGTAGGATGAGACCTTTTTATTTTCAAGAACAAACGGGTCTATCTAAGGTCAATTCTGATTATGATGTTGGCTTGGATTATAGTTGATGTTTCTCTTTGTATCTGACATTACTTTGACCTCCACCTATTTGTTGTTAAAGGTTAGTAACTAGAGCTGATTACGGTTAGCTTCAATTTGACCGTAATTGCGTCGTTAAGGTAAAATTGAACCTTTCGAAAGAAATCGTATGGGTGGATACATTCTTAAGGTACCTACATCACGTGTAAATAATGTCTTACGAATATGTCTCTGTTCCGTGGTGATAACTTATGGACCGTTTGGCGGCTTACCTAAATGGAACTTTTAGGCTTAAAAGATTTATTGTTATGTGAATTTCTTTGTGAGAGTCTTTTTCACACTTCAAAACGTCATGTTTGAAACATTTTTTATAATATGTTCATAGGATTCGCCGCCATTCTTGAGTAGGGTAGGCAGATATGTACCAACATTACTCGTAGTTTAAAAGCGAAATCTATTAGGTACTACCTAATGCCCGCGGCTTCGCCTTAGTTCGATAATTGTCATATCCGTTCAGCAGTTTTTGCGTTAAAGAGTAACAAACATACAGACATCATAACTTTCGCATTAATAATATTAGTATGATAGTGCTTCATTTCCAGTTTGAACCATCTTCTAATAAAAATATAACACGATGTCATCTAGCTGAAGGTTTAAATATCTCTTTACAAATCTAAATAAGTAAAAGTAGCTTTTACCATTCTGTCAGGATTACACAGAAAATAAATACAATTGTTTCAGACATCTTTTACGAACTTGTCAAGAGACACTTAATAAACTTACTTAGTTAGAGGACTGCAGCAGATTCTCTTGGTTTTTATTTTTATTATTTAAGAATATCTTCTATAAACTCTATTAGAGCAGTTTCTTTGCAAGCGATCTCTGGACACTCATTTATATTATATTCGGTGTTAGAATTTTACACAAGAAAATTTGAAGTGAGAAATGCTAGCTTTCGACTAGCATTTTCATCGTTGGTTGTAAAGACGAATTTTATTCTCGTAGGCAATTCTTTTGTCTATTTTAGTAGCATTTGGAATGAATTGTACAGAAGGGACCAGGGTTATACTCAATGGTACCGATTATTATAATTCTATCGAGAACACTTTTGGATTTTTCATCTTCTTCGTCATGTCGATGGTTCCCTTTTTTTTTAAAATAAAATTAGTTTCGACCTAAACTCTGCCACGTCGACGGCGTTGGTGGGTGGCCTCGGACAGGTCCTTCAAAGTGCAGGTGGAACCACAAATAGTGCAGGACAGGCGGTGAGCCATAGTTTGCGTTGAGGCACCGCAGTCAGACACGGCTTCTTCGGAATACCGAATATCCGGACCAAGTTGTATCTGCAGTTGTATTTTTTCATCTTCAATTGTGTTTTTAGGGTTCCGTAGGAAAAATGCAAAAAACGGAACCCTTAGAGGATCCCTCGTGCGTCTGTCTGTACGTCCGTCTGTCACAGCCAATTTGCTCCGAATCTACTGGACCAAATCAAGTGAAATTTGGTGGGATGGTGTAATACTATGACCCAAACACAAATGTACAAAATATTTTTTTTTCCAAATTAGGGTAATTTTCGGGGCTCAAAGAAATAAAAAAAAAGTTTTGCAAACCTTACTGTGTCATATATCAAATGAAAGGGCGTTTTGAGGATCTCAAATATATTTGTTATTATTGTAAAATAAATAGTTTTGATTTTATTCATGAAAGAAAACGAAAATTGACCATTACCCACTGATCTCCGAAACTACTGAGCCTAAAATTAAAAAAATTGTATTTCGCGGGCTACCCTGGAGCATCCACCTTAAATAGGTAATACTATAGTAAGATTACCCTTTATTAAGATGATTTTTAGACTCTTGGACTTCCGATTACTTCTGGAACTGGACTGTTTCGTTGGTGTAGTGATCGCACGCGTGTCTGCTGAGCTTGAGATCCTGGATTTGATTCTCGGGTCGGGGAAATTGTTATTGGGCTTTGCCATCTGAATTTTTTCAGGTATGGAGTCTGATTTTGTGCCCGGTTGTTGGCAAAAGGCTCTCCTATTACATGGGACTCAAACATAACTGGCGAAATGTGAGTGAACTACACTGGCCTGCAAAAATAATTATCACACTTTTAAAATTGCAAAAACTTTTAAAGTACACAAGATATACTTTCGAAACAAAAAGGACTCGAAAAATAGTTTAATTTTGTCTATAATTTCAAAGAATGCTGATAAAAATTGCTTTATAACGTATTTTTAGAATAAGAAATAATACAAAAATTCCAGAATAAAGTACTCAAGAACATCGAGAACGCGCCTTGGTATATAACAATTGACGACATCCATCGGGACCTGAATATGTTCGTAAACAGCATAATCCAAAAATATGCAGAAGCTCATGAATATCGGCTTCATCATCATGTTAATGTCGAGGCCATCCAGCTCCTCGATAACACGGACATAGTAAGAAGGCTCAAAAGGACTAAACCTTTTGAGTTAGTGTAGTGAAATATAATTGTGACTATAACGCGAGTGTAATATAGTGCCGCTATTTATATGGACACAAGAAAAAAGTGACTTCGCCTTAATAGACGCTAAGTGAACGCAATGGACGTGCTCTTAGATATAATTTTACTTTTAGCAAAGTAAGTTAGATTAAAATTGCTTATTAGCCTTATTAGGCTAGATTGTAATATATATATATAAAAAAAAAAAAAAAAAACGTATTTTTATTTTAAATCTCTAACTTCTATAGTTTAGAAAAGATTGAAATTTTAAAAGTGTATTACTTATTTTTGCAGGTCAGTTTATTAGGTACACCCCTGTCTAACCCTTCGGGGGTTACAGGCGTGATGTTATGTAATAGAAACTTTGCAAAATATAATAGCTTCGTGGAACGTTCATAATAATACGACTATTAATAATTACGGCCTCAATTAATCTAGTATTAAGATCTATTCAGTTCTGCGTCAGCATCTGATGAGCTCATTTAAATCTCATTGTATATTCATTGCGCCTCTTAATCCCACGCTTCCGATTATTTGACTAAATAATTGGACACGTCACTGGTTCTGTCTCGATGGAAGGTCCCAGGAACTTAATAGATAGAATGATTGGAAGAGTAGCTTCTGCCAGCGGCTTCGCCTGCGTGAAGTTTGATAATTGTTCCATGGGATGTTACTACTGGGATAAAAAGTATCCTATGTTTTAATCCAGGTTACAAACTATCTGTGTGCCAAATTTTATTCAAATCAGCAGCATTTATTCAGTCAGCAGTTTTTGCGTGGAAGAGTAACAAACATCAATACATCCATACCTACATCCATACTCACAAACTTTCGCTTTTATAATATTAGTAGATACCTAGGATTTACATCATCATCATCATCACACTCTGCTTAGCTTTTTTCGTTGTTTCTAGTGGTCGCAATGGCGACTGCTGCATGAGGTTCTGGGTTCGATTCTCGAATCAGGCAAGGGTTGTCATTGGGTTTTTCAATCAGGAATTTTACAGTAGCAGCCACGGAGTCTGGATTTGTGCCCGGTTGATGGCAATAGGCTCGCGCCCTGTAGGTGTACTATAGGCGAGACGACAAAAAAAATCTAATTAGTCCGTCACATAGATTATCAAAAAATATTTGACTCGTGTTTTTCTTTTGTTACGTAAACCAAATTTTTTTAGGATGGGAAATCATCAAATGACTTCTCCCGCTCTGGGCGGAGCAGGAGGGAGTGTCAGACTTTTACTGACTAAAACCCATCCATGTTCCTTCCTCGCCCTTTGTGTTCCGGGGCCACGGTATCTCTTTCGAATAGTCCCGCAGCCCCGGCAGGCTTCGGTCCTTGCGGACCCCTTCAATGTTGCTGACTCTCTTTGAGGCGCGCGTGGAACACGAACGCGCCGTCGACACGGCCTGTCGTCATGAGACGTACGGACGGCGAGCTAGCCCATAGCTCCCCGTCCACAGGCCCGCGCCTACGGTGGCCGGAAGCCACCACGTGGCCCCCGACGCCCGGCGAAGATACTACGCTTTTAAAATTCTCAATACGTCACGCCATGGTATAATTTTTAACTCCCGAGTTTTGATGCGTTTTGTCTTTGTGACCTAAAATTAACCGTGTATAAGCAGAGGTGTAGCTATATAACTCCCTAAAGTACCTACACCTCTGATAACCCTTCGGGGTTTACAGGCGTGATAAGGTGTTATGTCTAAAAGTACCTATGACGCAGTACCTAAACTTGTTTAAAAGTACCTATTCGTGCTCCAGCTTCCTACATTGAGTTGATTCCCATTCTCAAGGGAAATAAGCAGCCAGCAGACGGAAGATTTTCACTTATATTTTAACAGTTATTGTTATTATTATTTATAGCTCTGAATTTTGTTCCTACAAGTACATTATATTCTGGTTTCGAATTTCATTTACGTAGGAAGATATCTTAAGAGACTTAAGCACAGCAATGAAAACAAAAGAATATAATTGAAGTTTCGCTAGACAATGTCTCATCAATCATTCTCATTTCATTTTCATTATCTCGATCATTTTCGTACAGCACTCCAATTGTACAATATTATTATACGTTCTAAACCAATCCGAACGATTATAAAAGAAATTCCTAATCCGTTGCATAATAATTCACAATATTATCTGTTCAACAACGTAAATAACACAATAATATATTGTTGAATTGCCATTACCCACATTTCCATGTTAAGTGTTACAGAATCATTCTGCTGGCCATGTTAGTCTGCGAAGCGCATTATTGACCATATAAAGGCTTTCAAGATAAAATACTCAATACTTTCATGCTGACTCAATACTGCCTTTCAATAAATAATTAAATTATTCTACATTCGCGGGCAAAATAAGGACACTGTACTACTTGGTTTGGAAATTCTAATGATTGGGATCATTAGAATTTCCAAACCTAGTTGTAAAAGCAACCTTTTTCGTAAAATAAATTCGAAAACGAACTGAAAAAGGAACCTGCCTAGCTAGCCTAATAAGCTACTCCACGAAAAAATACAAAAACCTTTTCGGGGAGTGGATTCTAAATACGTAACAATACATATATTGGGACCTTTTAACGAATTGAATGGGTTTTCAAGCGATATCGGGAACACAATGCGGTTTGTATTGTAATCAAAAATGTTCCTTGGAGTCGGAAATTGCACAGTGGAAACATTTTGTCCAGTTAGGGTTCGGGAATTGTACCACTTACGATATCGCAAGAGATTTTTTGTGAAACAAAATGTTGCAACATTTTGGGTTTTCAGACCCTTTTGTTTTTCGGATGAGAAATCATCAAATGACCCCTCTCGCTCTGGGCGGAGTGGAAGGGAGTGTCAGACTTTTACTGACTAAAACCCATCCAGGTTCCTTCATTGCCCTTTGTGTTCCAGGGCCGCGGTATCTCTTCCGAACAGTTCCGCAGCCCCGGCAGGCATCGGCCCTTGCGGACCCCTTCCTTTTGATGACATCTCTTTGAGGCGCGCGTGGAACACGAACGCGCCGTCGACATGGCCTGTCATCATAAGACGGACGGACGTCGAGCTAGCTCATAGCTCACCGTCCACAGGCCCGCACCTACGGTGGCCGGGGGCCAAGTGGTGGCCGACCGGAGTGTCTCCCGCGGCGGCGGTTTTCAGATAGGTACTGTCTTCTAACAAAACAGTCTAATTTTAATGATTCGTTATGATGCGACCTGTTCAATTATTAATTAATAGTCATATGGACAGACAATTTAAAAAATGGTGGTTGGGTGGGACAGACTGAATGCAAAAGGCTGCAGTGTTGTTAACTGTCATACAGCATGGGAGAAGCCTGTGCGCGTTAGTCTGAGTTAACTCACATTGGAAAAACAAAATACATATGTTTGTTGTTTGATTCTACTGCTCTACGAATACATCGAGTAGGTACTACTAATTGGAATATAACTCATTCAACTCGCAAACCCAAGAAATTGTAGAATTTAGAACGTCAAAGTAAACGTTTGCATCGAATCTAGCTGTTAAACTGTTTCTAATCCACAGCACTTGAAACTTGAACAATGAATCAATGATAGACACGTTCAAGACCGTCCAAAACCGTCCACGTCTCTCGAATAACGTCAAATATCATGTACTTCAAGATAACGAAGTTTGTCCCAAAACTACGGTCTCTTGGGGCCAAGCTTTATTGTATCATCAATATTTTCTCCCACCCTGATGAATTCGACTTTGCCTTCTGACATTTTTAAAAGTTCATTGAATTGCGTTCGAAAATTGATTTTGTATTTTGGAACTTTTTGGTGAATCAATCTTCTTGACAATGTAATCTCTATGGTGATTCCCCAATGAACAGAGAGATAGAGATTAAGGCCAACGCATAGATAGTTCTCGAAGCAATACTTTTGAATTTCCTAAATACTTTATTCTTTTGTAGCAGTTAAAAAACCACAAATTGTACAAGCTTTTAAAAACACCCGCTTCTAAATCAGTCAAGTCTTTCTAATGCAAATTCAACATCAAAAGACCCGTCTAATTTGAAATAAAGATTTTTTAGGTATTGCGAAAAAACCGCGCCATTGAGGTCCAGTGTGGCGTGCAAAGTCATTATCTTGAGCTCTTGAGTAACTTTGTCACGTTTCTCGTTAAAAATGCAGAGTGTGGCCCATCGGCCCTTTATTGGGCGTAGGGCTGCCACTGATCAGAGACCTAATATTTGAAGTATTCATAGATATTTCCGGATGAATGAGAAAAATGACGAAATACTACATTGAACTACATTTATGATATAAGTGCGGTAAGTTGAAAATTACAGCCGAGGCGATAGTACTAGCCCGAGCCACAGGCGAGGGCGATAAAAAAGCAGAGGCTGTAATTATCAAAGCGCACGTATGTCATACGACGTTTTATAACATATTTGCGAGGAAATAAATAAAACAAATAAAAACAATACAGCGAAAAGAAAAAGCGCGCGGAATAATTTTTACTTGTTCACAAATTAGCGAGGCGCGCGCATCAGGGCTTTTTTTTAAGGCAAAGACACAAAAAACAGCCAGTATTATTCCATTCATATATATATATATATATATATATGTCCATTCGCGCAAATGTCCTTTCGCGCAAAAGTCCAATCGCGCAAGTGTCTTAGCGCGCAAAAGTCCGTTCGCGCAAACGTCCAATCACGCAAATGTCTTTCGCTCAAGTGTCCTGATACCGATTTAAAAAAGTATAAACCGTGCATTTTCCTTTTTAACACCCTTGCTCGTAAAGCTGATTTAATTCCACCGGTTTTAAATATGTAAAGCGGGTCATAAAAAACGCGTGTGTTACCAAAGCAAATAGTTAAGTTATAGTCCATACAAATTCCATAACAGTATTATTTGCCATTTCAAATATGGAACTGATCGCCGCCGCACGACTCCAGCTAGTGAGCAGCGCGCTGATGCTATTCAAATTTCGAACTAATCGCCGCGCGGCGCCAGTCAGTAGGCAGCGCTAGCGCGCTGTTAAAATGGCGGGAAAGCAACAGTGTGCATTCACAGATTGAGTTTATTTAAAATTAAAATTAAACAGTTTATTCGGTAATTTAAAAACTTGGCTGCATACTCTAGCGTCTTTGCCAACATTTTCACGCAGCCACGGCAGAAAATAATCCTCGCGCCATTTTTCTCAAATTTTCTTTTCTTTGTACTTGTATTGTGAATATCTAAAATTGACAACTTTCAATAATGAAGATGAGCAATATATTACTTCAACTCCACCGGATATACTAACAGAAGCGCGAACCGCATGCGATAGCTTGCTGCCGTCAATATCCAAGGACAGATACATAACCACGTATGAAAAATGATTTTTTTCTGTTTCCTCGCAAATGTGTTAAAAAACGTCGTACGATATACGTGCGTATTGGTTATAACATCTTAACGCACTAATAACGTAATGTACTATTACAGCACAAGTACGTAATGACATACATTACGATATTGAAATTGGTGAAATAAGAGACCCTTAACGAGCAAATATGTTTTATATGTTTTTTTTAGTATGAATATGGATGGTTATATAGCCCAAAGAAACGATGGATGGATGATGATTATAGCTAGAAAGAATGTGACTACTAGGATGACAACTAGCAGAGAAGTATGGAAGAAAAAGACGTGCTGCGTCTACCCTAAATAAATTAGGATACGGCCAGGAGAATAACAAAGATTCATATTTAGACAGACGACGACGACCCGAATAGCGCAGCGGTAGAGAGGCTGCCTTACGTTCTTAGGGTCTCGGGTTCGAATCCCGGTTGGAGCAAATGTTTGTGTGATGAGCATTTGTTTCCGAGTCATGGTTGTTTATATGTATAATAAGTATGTATTTACAAACGAAAAGTATCTATGTAGTATATCAACTGTCTGGTCTCTACGACACAAGCCTCGTTGCTTAGTGTGGCACTAGATGGCGCCGTGTGTTTATATCCAGCGATATTTATTATTTATTTATTTATTAATAGTAGCTACCTACTATTTTCTTAGATAAAGTACAGCTTTGTCCAGTGGACGCCGGATAAATGCATGTGTATTTAGCGATGATCGTAAAACAAGAAAGGCCTTGTCCACAGCCACGAACGCATTGCGCATGGATGAGCGATTTTATGGCGTCACTAGCGCCCGGCTGGTTAGGCAGCACGGCCACGTGGATATGAACTTTACTGCCTCCACTTACTTTATGGACCAGTGCAACAGGAATGTTTTGAAGAATGTTTTTATCCGTCTGATATCATAAAGATTCTTTTACACTACTTTAACCTCGTTGGTCGCAAGACCACCTGCTGAAGGTGCAGTTTTCGATTCAAACCGCAGATCGGGTAAAGTGTTATTGGGATTTATCATGAAGAATCAAGTTTTAGTATAAAGTTTTAAAACTAACCTGGCCTGGCCTGGCCTTGGCCTGTGGAGGCTTGGCCAAAGAAATCAGGGCCGTCCTAAAGCTCGTCGGGATGACGATATCGTCAGGGTCGCGGGAAACACCTGGATCAGGGACGCACAGAACCGGGAAGTGTGGCGGAAGAAAGGGGAGGCCTATACCCAACAGTGATGATGAACCTGGAATGATGATGAACCTGGAATGCTGAACTGTACCCGGTTATTGGCAATAAGCTCGTCTTGCATTACATGGGGACTGACGTATTAAGTTTAAAGCTTGTACCTTATAAAAAGATTCTTTTTTTTATTTTTTTAACGACAAACATTTTTAGATTAAGGTGAAAGCTCTAACGGTAGCCCGCGAAATTCAAAATCTTACGTTTTTTTTGCAATTTACAGGTCAGTGTCAGGTTAAATGAACTTAGAGGGTTGTATTGATAATTTTAATGATTATAATTCTGTTATAACTACATACGTGTTACAGCCGCGAATCATATTTTAATCAACATACAACCTGACACTGACCTGCAAATTGCAGAAAACGCAAGAATATTTGAATTGCGCGGGCTACCGTGTGGCTTTCACCTTAAGCGACAGCCCTGCGTGGTGGATCTCATTAAATCGTGCCGCGCCATCGGTCCTGTTGTGCATTGTTCCCGTGTCTGTCACTTCAAGTGTTCCCGACTTAACTCACAGTTCACGCACGTACCTTATACGTACCATTGAGCTTAATTAAATTATTTTTATATAAATTCTTGCGTTACCGTCGAGGGTTTTTTGAAAAAATGCCTACTTTTTTGTAAAAAAGGCTTTTCAAATACGAGCAACTGATGTGATTTAAAGCAATACAGTATAGTAAGTGAATAGGTACACCATGGATTTTCAACTTTGAGTCATATTTTGACTCATTCAAGAAAATTGATAATTTTGGAAGTTTGGTTGCTACCCCTGTAGAGTTGATAAAATAAAACTTGCATTAATTATTACAATCTCGCATTATGAATCCCAAAAGCTTATTAACAGGTTACATAATGGATAATGCCCGCAGCATCACAGGCATCAAATATTTGTCTCCAGAATCAAATATTTGTCACCATGCGGGAATCAATCCACAATCCTTGCATTACCGAAGCGCACTGTCCAAAACCGCCATTTACACCACAATTACTGAATTGATTTAGGTACAGTCACGAAGAAAATGCCTTTGATTTACGCAAAATTCTGTCACTCCATGTAAAAAATATTGATATTCAGCTAAATCCGGTTAGCCTGGAATCCGACCCCAGCGCAGTTGGAAAAAAGCTAGGCTGAAGACTTACACAAGATTCAAAAGCAATTATCTCCTTAAGTATTTATTGAAAGTTTATGGTGTTACCAGCATACTTAGTATTTTCATAAACCACACTATTATTTAATAAAACAAGAATTTGTATGGACTACAACTATAAAAACACGACTACTGAAAAATGACGATCTAATTAAATCGGGAGTTACAAGGTAAAATCAAAACCTCCTTTTGTTGAAGTCGGTTAAAATTTTGCCTATGTTACCGGGTCATAATTACGATTCGATTGATACCATAATCATCATAATCGGATGAATAGTTTAGGCGCTACATATAAGACTGAAAAAATATAACCCTCTTTTTTTTTTTTTTCGATGGGAAATCATCAAATGACTCTTCCCGCTCTGGGAAGAGCAGGAGGGAGTGTCAGACTTTTACTGAGTAAAACCCATCCATGTTCCTTCGTCGCCCTTTGTGTTCCGGGGCCACGGTATCTCAAATATAACCCTTCCTTCTGGCTTCGCCGTAATCGGGTAAAAAAACATTTATTTTAGACCAAGTCATAGTCCATTATTGTATCTATTGTATTATTATCTTGAGTTCTTATATGTATGAGCGTGTTTCTCATACCTACGGTTATAGGTGTACGACGTATCTAATCAAGCCACGAAAATACCTATATTATTATGTTATATTAATGTTAGAGTAAGTGGGAGTTTCTGACAGCTCATTATGAATCGCTCCGAAAGAACGAATGAACTAAATACATAGTTCACTCAGAATGAACGAACTAGTTCAGGATCTTATCGCTTATGTGGCGTCAGGTGTTATGAGGTTATTTATGGAGTATAGTAAATGTCGGTAGAAACAGTTGCTATGTGGAAATTGAGGTTTTCTTCAACAAAATATGTATGTTTTACAACTAACATGTTTTGTAGGGCTGTTTCACGTAATTCTTGACCCCTTGGTCTTTCAAATACTAAGGTAAAGAAAAAGCACTCGCCTACCTATAATAAACATACGAAATAATGGGTGTAAAAATACCCAGAAGGAAGCTGAAAAACACTTGTTTTCCCCGTCATTGGGATCTTACGAAGATATTGGGGGTTAAAGTTCCAACTGGTTCTCAAGCTTTTTTAAAACAGAAGTTTTTATTATTTTAACTTTATTTTAAACACCGCTATGACCCCCGTACAATTCAATGCATCCATCAGCACAATGTTTTGAGTGCGTTACATTGAGTCCTACAGTAATGTTCAACCCCAAAAATAAAGTTTTCTCAGCTCTAGTTTCTCAGTATAAATTTTTGCAGAGAGTTATTTAGTTTGTTGTACAGAATGCTTGGTTGACGGCTTTGTGAATTGTCAGTTTACACCTTGTACCGAGCCGCACCAGGCAATTCATTTTTCTATCACAATTTCATAATAAATTATGGACAATAGGCATGACGACAGTATCACAAAATTGCAAATCTATTTAGTCCGCCAGTTAGAGTATTGGAAATTAATGGACACGTATTTATTTGTTTTTGTGAATCAATGAATATTGACAAAAGATAAAACGCATCAAAACTCGGGAGTGGGGGCTCGTGACGTCAGAACTAGCTAAAATGATACCTAGGCGTGACGTATTAAGAATTTTAAAAGCGTCATATCTTCGTTAATTTTGGTTTACGTAACAAAAGAAAAAACACGGGTTAAATATTTTTTGATAATTTAACTGACGGACTAATTAATTTCTTTTTGTCGTCTCGCCTATTCCTTACATGTGTGAAAAATTCGTCTGCTCGACATCTATATAAAAAATACGCAATGTATGTTGTTAGTTGTCAAAATTAAAAGGCATTACCGTCCTAAGTTATCTCCTAAATCATATACACTCTTGTACTTTCGGCAGAACTGGCTTCAATCTAATAAATAATCGAATCATCCAGTCAACGCCATGTTGGATTTCCCTGAAGCTCTTAAAACCTCCCTGTCATTACTGGCTGTTTGAAACGGAACATTTTTATGTTATTAATATTACTAGCTGTTGCCCGCGGCTTCGCCCGCGTGAAGTTCGGTAACTGTCCCACGGGATCATACTAAAGGGATAAATAGTATCCTACATGTTAATCCAGGTTATAAACTATCTATGTGCCAAATTTCATAATGATCACAATTATTATCATCACAATCACCATCACTATCACGATCACCATCACAGTCATTATCACTGTCACAATCACTGTCACAATCACTGTCACAATCACTGTCACAATCACTGTCACAATCACTGTCACAATCACTGTCACAATCACAATCACTGTCACTATCACAATCACTGTTACTATCACAATCACGGTCACTATCACAATCACTGTCACAATCACTGTCACAATCACTGTCACAATCACTGTCACAATCACTGTCACAATCACTGTCACAATCACTGTCACAATCACTGTCACAATCACTGTCACAATCACTGTCACAATCACTGTCACAATCACTGTCACAATCACTGTCTCAATCACTGTCATAGTCACTGTCACAATCACTGTCACAATCACTGTCACAATCACTGTCACAATCACAATCACTGTCACAATCACAATCACTGTCACAATCACAATCACTGTCACAATCACATTCACTGTCACAATCACAATCACTGTCACAATCACAATCACTGTCACAATCACAATCACTGTCACAATCACAATCACTATCACAATCACTGTCACTGTCACAATCACTGTCACAATCACAGTCACAATCACTGTCACAATCACTGTCACAATCACTGTCACAATCACTGTCACAATCACTGTCACAATCACTGTCACAATCACTGTCACAATCACTGTCACAATCACTGTCACAATCACTGTCACAATCACTGTCACAATCACTGTCACAATCACTGTCACAATCACTGTCACAATCACTGTCACAATCACTGTCACAATCACTGTCACAATCACTGTCACAATCACTGTCACAATCACTGTCACAATCACTGTCACAATCACTGTCACAATCACTGTCACAATCACTGTCACAATCACTGTCACAATCACTGTCACAATCACTGTCACAATCACTGTCACAATCACTGTCACAATCACTGTCACAATCACTGTCACAATCACTGTCACAATCACTGTCACAATCACTGTCACAATCACTGTCACAATCACAATCACTGTCACTATCACAATCACTGTCACTATCACTATCATCGTAATCACAATCATCATCATCATAATCACCATCATCGTAATCACAATCATTATTATCGTAATCACAATCATCATCATCGTAATCACAAATCATCATCGTTATCACAATCATCATCATCGTTATCACAATCATCATCATCGTTACTCTACCTCTCTGAATCTCTAACAATCTAAAAATCTAACTCTCTGAACTCAAAATAAATGCCATATTCGTAATCAGCACCCCTGATAATCTCGGTATCGACACCCATATTGATTTTTAGACATTTCGACCCCATCGTACCCCAATCCCATCCCCTGGATGATGATATTTCAGGTCCACCACATTAAATCTTAAAATCGTTTTTGTAATACACCTGACCCGATACACCATACAAACTAAAGCCATGTTGATTTTCAGAATTTGTCACCCCATTTCTCCATATTAGGGGTTGAATTCTGAAAAAACCTGAAAAACAAATGTTTTCTCATTTATCGATAGGAGTACTCCTGTTAAGTTTCGAATAAAATAGTCTAACTAATCTTATTTCCCCATGTAAAACTTTGGACCCCCGTTTCAAACTCTTAGGGGGTGAATTTTGAAAAAATATTATTTAGTGCATCCCTAAACCTCATATGGAACCTATGTGCCAAATTTTGAACCTTTAGACTCAGCGGTTTGGGCTGTGCATTGATTTTTAGACTTTGTCACCCCATTTTCCCCTCTTAGGGGTTGAATTCTGAAAAAACCTGAAACCCGTTTCTACTCATTTATCAATAGGAGCACTCCTGTGAAGTTTTGAATAAAATAGTCTAACTAATCTTGTTTCCCCATACAAACTTTGGAGCCCCGTCCAACCCCGTTAGGGGGTGAATTTTGAAAAATCCTTTCTTAGTGCACCCCTAAACCTCATAAGGAACCTATGTGAAAATTTTTGAACCTTTAGACTCAGCGGTTTGGGCTGTGCATTGATTTTTAGACTTTGTCACCCCATTTCCCCCTCTTAGGGGTTGAATTCTGAAAAAACCTGAATCCCGTTTCTACTCATTTATTAATAGGAACACTCCTGTGAAGTTTCGAATAAAATAGACTAACTAATTTTGTTTCCCGATACAAACTTTGGAGCCCCGTTTAACCCCCTTAGGGGTTGAATTTTGAAAAATCCTTTCTTAGTGCACCAGCGGAGCAAAATCCTTTCTTAGACCCAGCGGTTTGGGCTGTGCGTTGATAGATGAGTCAGTCAGTTTCTTCTTTTATATATTTAGATAGATAATACTGGCGGGCTATACTTGTCAATCAAACGAACTGACAGCCTGCTGTGACCAATCAGGATACGCCCCGATGAATCACGTGATATGTGCTGTGTCAGTATAATTGGCTTTATGACCTGCCCGCGCAGCATGACCACCGTAGAAACCAAGAGAATCGACAAATCATTTGTTCATCTGAAACAAAGAATTTGTCGATTCTCTTTCGTCTCTGACTCATTGTGGTATTTCCTTCTATATTATCGGCTCTCAAGCACGCACGTCCGTTCACTACTGCGGCTCAAAGCTGACTGACCGCCTTCCCACCGCACGCGCGCTAGAGACGACATAATGCCTCCCTCTCTCTCACTCACAGACACAACAGTCTCTACGGTGGTCATGCTACGCGGGCTGTATCCCAATAAACAATGGAGCATTATGCGATGAACCTTGTAATACCCGAAGGGTTGGGCAGAGGTGTACCTAACAAGTGTACCCACATTTCGCCAGTTATGTTTAAGTCTCATGTAATAGGGGGCCACCTTATTGGCATCAACCAGGAACAAATCCAGACTTCGTGGTTGCCTAAACGAAAACTAATCGAACCCAGGACCCCATGCTCAGTAGCTGCGCTTGCGACCACTACGCCAACGTGGTCCATGATTAAAGATGGAGCATTATACGATGATTATAGGTAAGTACTTGTACATTACGGTGGACTCACACGCTGCCTAGGAAACTAAAACTCCTTAATTTGATTGAATAAAATACTGTCTACCAGGCCCCTTATTCACAACGCTTCGATTCGATTTTCGATTCGTAAAGTCGTGTGTCTATCTTTTTTTGACATTACGAAATCGAGCGAGATAGACATACGACTTTCCGAATCGAAAATCGAATCGAAGCGTTGTGAATAGCCTGGCCTGTTAGAACTTTTATTAAACACTGTTTTAAGCTTTCACGGTTCATAACTATACTTAAAATGTCACTCACGGGATATCTTCCGTGATTATTTTGTTTATTTTTGAGCCCCCGCGATCATGGCGCTTGCAACAGCGTTGAAATACCGGGAGCCCAAAAATAAACAATATAATCACGGAAGATATCCCGTAAGTGACATTTTAAGCATAACTTTTATTAAGTTTATAAAATACAAGTTTTTACTAGTGGCTTTGCTTACGGAGTCTACCTCATAGGAACCAGACATATTTAATTTCAGTGTTAAAGTGGCCTTTATCATTGAGCACATTAATATGGTCCACTATCATAATTATTTTATTTGCAAAAGACCAGGTATTAGTGTAATGTTTTACGTATAAGCTAGATTATTTTTACAGAATTAGGCATTTTTAGCACGACCTAAACCATCAAGCAATAAGATGAATTTATGATGATAAATGAAATGAAATCTTTATTTACCAGAATATAAATCCACAACATTCACAAACACACTAAAATACATAAAACACATTGACATTATACACACACATGCGCCCCAAACATAACAGCCTAAATAAAAATAACGTTTCATAATCAATCATACAAAAATAAACACACGTAAATCCCAAGACTGAGTAAAATAATACAATCCAGTGTATAAGCACGCTCAGTTAAGCAGACGCCAACCATTGAAGATGTCACCGAATATCGCGAGACGAGGGGCGACCATCTGATGTGAATACAGATTGATTCTATTATTAGATCACTGACAGAATTATTGGTCTGCATTTGGTAAAATAATTTGTGAGAAAAAATATTAGATTCTTAAAATAAATGAAAAATGCGTTTAGAAAATGAAATCTCGATAATAAATGTTCAGTCGAATTGATAAACTTTTTGAAAACTATCACAAGATCGCATCTCATGAAACCCGAAGCTAACCCTTCCGAATGAAGTAAAGCGAAGTATGATCCCGAAAAATGAGCGAACTCATAGCATTTCTTACTTTTTCTGAACATATACACCACAGAGCATTTTGTGGAGCTACCGCTTCCCTATATTTTTCTCTATTTTGGACTGTGTTTCTGAAGCAGCCATAGCAATCAATCACCGCCAATGTGATTATGATAATGATAGGCAACATAAAAACTTTTTGAATACGAGTACGTCTAGAACGAGTGAGAAAAACAATTCCGATAGCTCGTAGATAAATAATAACAGCTAGGTTAGTCCTAGGAGTAGGATGGGTGACCATCCATTACTTCGACGACGTCGTTGTTGACGACCCGAATGGCACAGCGGTAGTGAGGCTGCCTTACGTTCTTAGGGTCCCGAGTTCGAATCCGGTTGGAGCAAATGTTTGTGTGGTGAGCATGGACATTTGTTTCCAAGTCATGGATGTTTATATGTATAATAAGTATGTATTTACAAACAAAAAAGTATCTATGTAGTATATCAACTATCTGGTGTCCACGACACAAGCCTCGTTGCTTAGTGTGGCACTAGATGGCGCTGTGTGTTAATGTCCAGCGATATTTATTATTATTATTATTATTACATTATACCGAGTTTTCTCTGTGCCTCGGAAAACATGTTAAGCCGTTAGTCACAGCTGTCATTTATAGATCTTTGACAGTCGTTACAGGTAGTTAGTGTCTCGAATGTCTTACCAAGGGGTATCGTGTTGTCCAGTACTAAGAGGTCAGGTAATAGGCAGTCGCTCCGTGTAAAATACTGTTATTCACCTGCATCTGGTTAGACTGAAAGCCGATCCCATCAAAGTTGGGAAAAGGCTAGGCAGGTGAGATTACCGAAGGATCTGTCCCGATGTCCGCTGTTCGCAGCCAGTCGCAAATCTGTCCGTACGATTTGAATTTGCCTATCCAATACTTTTAGCGTATAAACTTGCAGATTATTTACTTTCTAATAGAATCAATGTTTAATGGAGTTCGGTCCGGAGCGCCGCACTCGCACTCGGATTTGGAAGAACCAATTGTACCCCATTTTTCCAGCAATCAAAATAATAGGTACGCAATCGATTCAGAGCTTTCCAAATAGGCCACTGTTGTTCACTGCGCCTCCCCGTGTGGCGTTAATCTAATTCGTACTGCGATTGCAAACGCCCGGCGCACCCTGGACAGGTAGCACTCGGTAACGCAGAGTCTAGCTGACTAATCCTTTCACCACGATGATACTCCCAACCGGCAGATGATGTGTGAGAAAAAGTCCAACCTAATATTATAAAGGTGAAAGTCTGCCTGGTTGTTACTTTTAAGGCCACTTCTAATCCTGGATCGCAAACAAAGTCGCAAGCAACAGCTAGTATTTTGTAAATAGGTAGATTTATATGATAATAAGTGAATAAATCTCTGTTATATACGCAGTAAATTATCGAGGATCACATGGAATCTCCGGCATTTCATAAAAGGAAAAGCGAAAAGAATTTGGGGCAGATAAAAACGTAAAGGAAATATGCTAAGGCTTTAGCCTGAATTTAAGAAAAATATGTACCTATTATTCTACAAAGTCTTCATAATTTATTGCCTAATCAATAGAGCAGTAATGGCTCAGTGGAAGCTAACGAGTCTTAGATCGAAGGTTTCGACCCACGCAGCCATTTTACTATGCGGAATAGACGAAACCAGCATCTTTGAACGATTGATTCTAATATATTGTGAAATACAAGAAACCGCACTGGATTACGTGTTAATAAATAGTATTGTCGTGGAATCAGTACAAAATAAATTGATAACTACGTAAGTGCTAAGTTTACAATTAGACAGGGTGGCCATTTCGTTACCCGCGTCCTTCAAAGAGGTGAGTCCACCCGTCATATTAAACAACTTTCAAAGAAACTCATAATCGACTCATAAGGCTTCTCCGTTTTGTAGTTTTTGTTTTAGTCCTTGGAGATAGACCATGATAAAAGCTACAAGCTTTACAATTATTGCACTGTTTTAGACTTTCACGGTTTTTCGTTCCTAGAGGTAAACCTTGTCGCTCATCATCATCTCTTCTCCTTCGTTTCCCTCCCCACTCCTCAAGTCGGTATGATGGATCTTTCACCGTTCGTGCTGTGCGCCTTTGGAACTCACTTCCACACTCCTTGCGGGATAGCCCTTCGTTAGAGGTGTTCAAGAGAGGAATAAGGGAACATTTCCTGTCAACTTGATCAATATATATGTATGTATGTTTATATATATATATGGATTTTATAGATATGTATGTATATACTGTATGTATTACGTATATTATAGTGTATGTTTGTAGTTTAGTTTATAAAATTAAGTAACCACTTGTAATGTTAATGCACATTCATAAGTGAATCCCTTTTCTGCAAATCTCGCTATCATAATTAGGTTTGCTGTAAGAAAACCCAATTCCCTGGTTAAGCTCGCCTTTGTACATAAGCTATATTATTGCAATTATATGTATATTTGTTTGTGTGCAATAAAGAATAAGAATAAGAATGTTTCACTACACTTAAAGTAGTTACGGGATGATATCCGTGAATTTCTTTTGGTTCGATGAGCTCCCGATATTTCGACGCTGTTGCAAGCATTAATTTTCGTCCCACCCGCATACCTCTTCAGCATTCCCGCGATCATGATGCTTGTTCAGCGTCGAAATATCGGGAGCTCATCGAACCAAAAGAAAATCACGGATATCATCTCGTAAGTACTTTAAGTGTTTACAATTATTGTTGGCACACTCGTTATCATCATCATTCTTCTGCCTTTATCCCAATTTATTTGAGGTATTCGGCGCAATATTTTTGGCACACTAAAATAGCGAATAATAAAAGCAAGATATAGGCAGTTATGTCCAGAACTATTTAATGAAAGTTCGCTAACTATCTTGACGAAGGTCCGGCTAACTATAACTTATATAATTGAGTTGCCGCTTTGTTAATTTCGCCGCTTAATTATAACGCCTTGAAGGGTTTTGATAATTAACTTTATGAATTCTAATGTTAGGTAGCAGTTTAAGATATGGCGAAGAACGGATTTCGTCATCTATTCTTCCCTAAATCAACAGAGGGCATTTCTAACAGCCCCTTCACACCAGCGCCGCGCATACGTTCATGGAACGACTTAAAAAATTCACCGAATTTGCCCAAAGGTCAGACATTATAACAACATTGTAATGCTTTGACAAAGCGTGCAACAAAAGGAAGTACCTACCTACATTATAGAACGTGTGAACGGACCTTTCACGTTTCAACCAAGTATTCTTTACTTCTAACCAAGTAACTCAACGCAAAAAATATTGCTGAGAAACGACTTTTTTTTGGGGTGAAAATGCACGTTTTACGGTAGACTTGATGTTACGCACTCAAAACACTGTGCTGTTGGATGCATAGTACGAGGTTCGTGTAAAGTTATAAAAAGCTTGTATTTAAAAAAAAAGTTGGAACCTTGATCCCCATCACAGGTAACTAGACGGTTTCCAGGTTTTGTCTCGAACGCGAGTCTAGAACGACGTCGCAATGACGGAAATGACAATAGCCTTTCGGCTTCGTTAAGAGTATTTTCACACCCGTTATTTCTGAGTCCGGTGTCCGGAACAGCGTCCGCAATTGGTTTGTACCTTATAATATAATTGTGTTTTCGTACCACTTGTTCAAAAAAGTGACATTCTATGCCACAAAAAGCGAACATAACAATAGTCATTTTTAATCTGTTAAAAACAGGGAAAGAAAATTGTACTGAATTTCATTCATCCTCTAGGGGGAGAATGTGATTTAAATTTGGAATACTTACCGAAATTTATACTGAACTACATCTGTGTTTACACCATTGAGTTTGTATATAAAGCATTATACATCTTTTTGAAAAAGGAATACGCATTTATTATGCAGTTATGATTACTTATTAAATAAAATTACGAAAACCGACGAGGCCGTATGAGCTTGATGCCTTTGCTTTTCCGACAAAAAAATATTAGTCTAGGAATTTGCGGCGTTTTTGTTTTCTTCATATACATAAACGTTAAGTTTATTTTAATTTATTTTTATAAATAAGTTAATGTTCTAAAATGCTTATCTCATAATATTATTGTGTTAATTTTTTCGCAAATGGTACGAAAAGTAGAGTATTTTCCTCGGTGATAAAGCTGTCTTAGTCTTGGGTGAACTTAAATACCTCTCTACACTCAGGACTCGTCTTAAATCCCTCGCTTCGCTCGTGATTTAAGATTTTAACACCCTCGGTACGCTCGGGAGTAAACCTCGAGTCCTTCGTTACGCTCGCGATTTAAATCGTCACCCGCGACAGAAGACACTGCTTTATCCCCTAGTTCTGCTTCTAATCACCTTGTTTTCAGTACAAGGCTGCCGAAAATAGCTTATTTGGATTATTCAAAATCATGGATCCGCATTAAATAAATCAACACAATCCACTGTCGAACATAAGTCTATTCTAATTTGCGACACAGCAACCGAATATATCGCCAGTATTATTGTTGGGCCAAAACCTGTAACATCTGTCAAAGATCTACAAATGACAGCCAGGACCAACTGCGTGCTTCCCGAGGCACGGAGGAAACTCAGTATGTAATGGGTGGTCACCCATCCACAGAGCAACCTAGGCTAACTAAAAAAAAATAGAATGGATCTATTACTAAGCTATGTTTATTTGTCGTTTAAGGCATTTGCAATATGTATAACTAATGTATCTGATTTGGATTATTGACGTACCTATTACATATTTGCATAATTTGATGTTGCGACTCAATTTACGTATGAATTAAATTAATGTTGATAATGTTTGAAACGGGTGTATGCTGCGCTTGGTTTGTGGAATAATTATATGGATGAAAACTCTGATTAAAAATGATATCTAGAAAACAAGGATTTCACTAACAGTGGTTGTAAGTTAAAATAATAAAACCGGCCAAGTGCGAGTTAAACTCGCGTGGAGAGGGTTCCGTACAATGCCTAAGTCTTATACTGAGTTTACCACTTTATTTTCAATTGATAGAATTCCTATAGGTTTTTTTTTGTAATCTACAGGCAATGAACTATTTTGTATTTTTTTTTTCAAAATGTTAGTTTCAGTAGTTTCAGAGATCAGGTGAATGGTCAATTTTCGTCTTCTTTCATGAATAAAATCAAAACTATTTATTTTACAATAATAACAAAAAAATGAGATCCATAACGAGCCCTCTCATTTGATATATGACACAGTAAGGATTGCCAAACTTTTTTTTTTTTTTTTTTAATGTGTCCCCCGAAAATGGTTGTAATATTTATTTACTTTGCACATCTGTGTTTGGGTCATAGAATTACACCATCCTACCAAATTTCACCTGATTTGGTCCAATAGATTCCGAGCAAATTGGCTGTGAGTGCTGTGACAGACGGACGGACAGACAGACGCACGAGTGATCCCATAAGGGTTCTGTTTTTTTATTTTTTTTATACGGAATCCTAAAAATAGTGGCTCTAATAATAAGAAGAAAAGAAATAATTTTATACCTAGCAATTAAAATTCTTGCTATAAACAGTAATGATCACCGATACAATCAAATCATGAAAGTTCTCAAATATCTTATTCAAGTGAAAATATCATAACTAGTCAAAATGTCGAAATTAATTTGCTTACTAAACAAATTATAAAATAACCCAAAGTGAGACGAAGTGCTGATCTTTTTACGAGTTTTAATAACTTCTCTTATTTTACGAATCTTAGAAAATACAAATAGAGTAACTAAAGTTACAGAGAAACATTTCGAAAAGGAAAACCTAATTTTAACTTCAATAATTAAATCAACACTATCCTACCTTCTAACCAAAGCGATCGGTCTCGCTAATTCCCGATCGTCGCGCTCATAATACGTCGTTCATTTGTTCCAAAAACTAGAAGATCTGTTGAGACCGGGGTCTCGACAGATCTATTCTATCTATTTATTTATTTATTTATTTTATTTTACAGAAGGCTTACAGACTAACAAGCAAAAAATGATAAACAGTGTAGTATTTCCAAATCGCTAATTACAAGCCTCCACACGTAGATAAAAAAAAAATACATATAACGGGGAAATAAAAAAAAAAAGTACAGATGACAATTCATTACATGCGAGAGAAGCTACTTAATCATCGAAAAAGTTGTGTGCCATTTGCCGTCGCAAGGACGCCACACTAGTGCAGAACAAGTCGATATCATGGTCCCTAGAAAATTTATTGAAATCACGTGCACTCCTTATTGAAAAAACATTTTTCACATAATTGGTCGTTGTGAAAGGTACACTTAATATTGGTATTGGTGGTTGGTGGTTATCAGATCTAGATCTATTTAGGTTCGCTGAACAAAATGCGGTAGCGGCTTCGCGCGACGATTGCTTTGATTAGGAAGGTCTATGATTAAATCAGGATTGGTTGCCGCACTTAGTCCATCAATTGGAACTTTGTACGCGTACACACGTGTGTTAGGTTAGGGTCCAAACTGGGTCTCTAAAGACAAGCGTCTCAAAAGTAATCAAAAGTAAAGTTACTTACAAAATGGATCTCCCTTTAATTTAACTTTTGAAACTGTTTCCACATAAAAGGTTTTATTACAATAATTATGTTCAACTAAATTGATAACGTCATAAAACAACCCCAAAAAAACTTTCAAATCAAAAAGATCCATTATCCAATATAAAGATTGTAACAACATATAACTTACTTACAATACATTCAATCAACTATTAAACCTTTTAAAACTTCGATCATAAAATCCTAAACTTGTCAAAGAAACTCAGCGATCCAATTTTAACGATTCCCAAAGAAAGAAAACTTTCAAAGAGCTATCGATATTAACAATGAGAAAGTTATGAACTCCATTAAATATTGATTCTATTAGAAAGTAAATAACCTGCAAGTTTATACGCTAAAAGTATTGGATAGGCTCTGTCAAATCGTACGGACAGATTTGCGACTGGCTGCGAACAGCGGACATCGGGACAGATCCTTCAGTAATCTCATCTGCCTAGCCTTTTCCCAACAGTGTTGGGATCGGCTTCCAGTCTAACCAGATGCCGCTGAATACCAGTATTTTACATAGAGTGAATGCCTATAGATCTGACCTCCACAACCCAGTTAGTACTGGATAATACGATACCTCTTGGTAAGACTGGTTGATAGACTTTCGGGCCACCTACCTGTAACGACTTTCAAAGGTCTTCTAATGACAGCCGGGACCAATAGCTTAACGCGCTTTCTGCGGCACGGAGGAAACTTGGTATGTAATAGGTGGTTTAAGGGGACTACAAGAGCTAAACGCGAGTTTTATAATCCAAAAAAGCATATGATTCAGTGCAATAAACAAAACCAGAAAAATATATGATATTCTTCAGGATATATGCTAGTATGATAGTGTTTTGAAAACATAATGCAACTAATTTTACTCGTAAAAAAAAACATCACTAACTTATCTCTAAAAATTCTTTTAACGAGTAAAAACCATACTAAAATACATGCGATCATTCTGATTTTTTGGCAAATAATGCTTCAAGCAACATATTGGCATGATAGTGTTTTATTTTTTAAGTCCAATCAATAGATTTTTTGTAAATTGCAAAAAACCACTCATTTCGCACTATTCGGCCCGCAGTGACAGACGTAACCACCACTTTGTAGTGCAAGCTGATTAGAACATTATTCTAACAGTGTTTCGGACGAAGTTTGAACCACCACAAATAGAGTTGCTAATTTAGCTCATGTAATCGCCTTAAGCAAAGAGGCTATCATGCAGCGAAACACTGCAGTGTACTGTATATTCTGTTACGAGTCCGGTGTCCGTAGATAGTCCACAATACTATGTCCTTACTGCTTTCACTGTGCCTTTATAGGTACAAAGGTCCAGTTGATAGCCCTTCGTTTTAGTGGCATCTAAAACATTTAATTCTGTGTAAAAACGTTATGACGTCTATAAAACACGTTTTTTTTTATTAATTCTGGTTTATTTACCTGCTAGGGCCTAGCAGAAACACGTAATGCGAAGTTTACGTAAATACGAACTATTTTGTGTTTGAAAATACTCGTTTTAGTTTGATTTAGTTCATTTGTATGGGTGTGGGATAATATGAGTAGGTAATGGCACTTGTCGCAAAAAGTTTACCCATATATGCTACGGGGATAGTAATTTATATTTTTGTTTTTTGTTTTAAATACTAAACATAATTATTGTATAGATCCAGATTATAATGATTACCTACTAGCTTATTATTACATTGCCCACAGCTTCGCCCGCGTGGAGCTCGATAATTGTCCTACGGGATCATACTACTGGGATAAAAAGTATTATATGTGTTAATTCAGGTTATAAACTATTTGTGTGTCAAATTTCATCCAAATCCAGTCGGTAGTTTTTGCGTGAAAGAGTAACAAACATCTATCCATGCATTCATCCTCACAAACATTCGCATTTATAATATTAGTAGGAAGAATAAGGATACTGCAACTAAACAATTCATCGGGATTTGCCAAATCTAAGAGTTATGTTATACAGTGTGTTAGTTTAAACGAGGGACATATTGAAACCCGCAATAGTGCATGCTTACATGATACTAATAAAAATATGAACAAAAAAAAAACACTGATAAATAACAGATAGAACCATACCAAAAATTTCGCAAAAGTCTCGCAACGTGTATACACCCTTGCGCCTAACGCAGAACATGTGCGCGGGTCAATAACTTTTAGGTGGCGCGGGAGTGTGCCCTGTCGGTACATCGGGGACAACACAAAGGAAAGGGGCGGGGTTTGCGCACGAGCTTCTTTTTCGGCAGAATCGGCGCGTGTTTTGCCGCGTGATTATTTTACTGTTTACAAGTTCACTTCTTGCGCGCGCTCAGTGTCCATGAATAGTGTATTTTATTGGACAATTACGTCACAAATTAAGGTTATATTTTTTTACATATTTGGGACGAGAATGGAATACTGAATACCTTCCCTCAATATGTCCCTCGTTTAACCTAACACACTGTATATGCCACCTTCATATTTTTCTTTCACCAGCCTACGTCACGTATACCCGCCCTCGCCAGACCCCACCTCGTCAGAGGGATAACTAACTTTAATCAAGTTTCTTCAGCGGAACAACTTGGTTAGAATAATAATAAGCAGTAAATTCTCGCTGTTTTCCTCTTATTACCCGCAAACACATGCATAAGTAAGTATACCGACACAACGGCTATTTATATAGACGAAATATGTTCGTATATGAAATGAACATGCCTGTTACTCGAAGAGGTTTGAGGCGCACGTATAGTCAAATAGTGGTTGTAGTTACTCTCCTAAAACTAAGTTTCACACTTTTAAAATTACAATAACTTTTTAAGTACACAAACGAAACAGAAAGGACTCGAAAAAGAGTTTAATTTAAATGTTACTAATGTATGATTTACTATAGTTTCAAAGAGAGCTGATAAAAAATGCTATAAAACGTTTTTTAATTTTAAATCTCTAACTTCAATAGTTTAGAAAAAAAATGAATTTTGAAAGTGTAGTAGGTACTTAGTTTTGCAGGCCAGTATACATATACCTACTGAAAAATCTCTGACAGAAATAAAACCATGCTCAACAAGTAACAACCGTTCATCTATAGTCTTTTCCCAACTATGTTGGGGTCGGCTTCTAATCTAGCCGGATGCAGCTGAATACCAGTGTTTAACATGGAGCGAATGCCTATCTGATCTCCGCAACCACCAGTTAGTACTAGTTACTACAATATCCCTTTGTAAGACTAGTTGTCAGACTTTCGGACCACTGACTACGTAACGACTGTCAAAGATCTACAATCAACGTGCTGTCCGAGGCACGGAGTAAACTTCGTGTGTGATGGTCACCCATCCACGGATGACCCAGGCATGAGCAGCTTAACCTGAAGATTGACCCGAGTGGCTGTTATTATTTAGCCACGAGGCCCCCAAGTTCAACTTTTTTTTGCTGATTCTCTTTGAGGCGCGCGTGGAACACGAACGCGCCGTCGACACGGCCTGTCGTCATGAGACGGAAGGACGGCGAGCTAGCACATAGCTCCCCCAAGTTCAACTATCGTTAATTTCTGGTTATGTTTTAAATCAAAAGAAAAAATAATACCTTGTAGGTAACAATATTGTTGAATTTTTATTTCGAACTTTGCGCCTTGCAACATTAGTATGCTCTATGACTGTTTCTGTTTTTTTTTTCTCTCTACTCTGTGGCATCGTAGTGACTTTAAGTGCTCTTTTATTTGTTACTTTTTATTAAACTTAATCAGTAAAATACTAGTTGTGATTTGTCTAAACCCACTAGGTTATGGGCCCAGAAAGCTCAGAAATAAAAACAGTGCAAAAACTCGCAATAAAAAATAGTGTTACAGAACATTTATATGTGAACATAACCTACAAAACAAAAAACGTCTTTTGTTTTCTTTTTTCTCATATGAACTTTTGAAAAGTATTCGTAAACAACAAACTGAGTGAATTCATTAGAAATGACAGTAAATAATCAGATGGCGGTCATTGAAAAGCTATCTGGTCGTGAAAACTACGCAACCTGGCGGTTTGCTATGCAGATATATCTACAACATGAAGAGTTGTGGGACTGTATAGAATCTGACTCAGTACCAGATCCGAAACGAGATACTACAGCAAAAACAAAAATTATTCTCTCAATTGATGCAACAAATTATGTGCATATTCAAGAAGCTAGCACTGCCAAAGAGGTATGTAGTAGACTGTCCTCAACATTCGACGAGTCTGGGCTGACACGCCGAGTTGGTCTGCTGCGTGATCTGTGTAATACGTCACTAACGGGATGTCAAAATGTAGAAGAGTATGTGAGTAAAATAATGAGCAAAGCTTATAAGCTCAGAAACATTGGTTTTAAGGTTTACGATGAGTGGTTAGGCACACTAGTGCTCTCTGGTCTTCCAGAATACTACCAACCAATGATAATTGCAATAGAGAGCTCAGGCATGAAAATTACTTCCGTTTCTGTTAAATCAAAATTGCTGCAAGATGTCAGATTATCTGAAAATGATCCCAAAGCATTTGCAGTTAACAAGAAGTATCAGAAAAATTTTAAGAAGCAGTCTAAAGGGCCACGGTGCTATACCTGTAATAAGTATGGACATAAAAGCACAGAATGCAAGTCTAAACCAAAAAGCACACCACAAAAAGCTAGTAGTTCTTCATCATACGCTGCTGTATTTATAGCGACAACTACACATTGTGACGCCTAGTATGTGGACTCGGGTGCATCCTCGCACATGGTCAAAGACAAAAGTTTGCTTCTGAATGAAACTACTTCTTCTTAATATAAGAGTAGCAGACAATAAAGTTTTGTCAGTGCAATGCTCAGGGCTAGTGAGTTTAAATACTTACAATGATAAAGGTCAAGAAAACAAGGTACTGTTTACAAATGTATTATGTGTTCCAGAACTTGCAACCAACTTACTGTCAGTGAGTCAGATTATTCGCAATGGCGGCCAAGTAAGATTTGATAAAACTGGCTGTGTTATTATAAACAGCAAAGGTGAGATAGTAGCAACAGCAAGCATCATCAACAACATGTACCGGCTGAATATGCCCGGAGGAGGCTATGCATGCATGACAGACGTTGATGATCAAGATACCTTCCTGTGGCACCAACGAATGGGACACTTAAATTTTAACAGTCTAAAGAAAATGTCTGAAAACACAGAACATGTAATTTTCTCGGCAAATACAGAAAATCTGACATGTATCACCTGTAAAGAAGGTAAACAGACACGACTACCTTTTAAAAGTGAAGGGAACAAAGTAAAGGGTCCGCTTCAATTGGTCCACTCAGATATATGTGGCCTTATGGAGACACAAACACTAGGTGGCGCCAAATACTTTATAACTTTTCTTGATGAGTATTCAAAGAAAATTTACGTATATTTTCTTCGGAACAAGTCTGACGCATTAGAAAAATTCAAAGAATTTAGGCATGAAGCAGAAAATCAACTTGATGCTCATATAAAAATTCTCCGAACTGATAATGGCTTGGAATATGTCAACAAGAATTTCTCTGAATACTTAAAAGGTGCAGGTATCATACACCAAACAACTACATCATACACGCCAAAACAGAATGGGACTGCAGAACGAATGAATAGAAGTCTTATTGAAAGAGCAAAATGCATGCTTCTTAATGCCAATCTGCCAAAACAATTTTGGGCTGATGCAGTACATACCGCTGCCTATGTAATAAATCGTTCACCAACCAAGTCCCTATCATTTAAAACACCAGAAGAGATGTGGTCTGGACAAAAACCAAATGTGAAACACATGCGCATATTTGGTTGTGAAGCTATGGTTCACTTACCTCAAGAGAAACGCAAGAAGTGGGACCCTAAGGCACAGAAAATGATCTTCATCGGTTATTGTGATCATACCAAAGGTTATAGATTCATGATACCAAAATCTAGAAAAGTCATAAAAAGTAGGGATGCTACATTTCTAGAATCAACTGTAAAAAAAGACTTTATCCTGGTAGAACTGTCAGAGAAAAGTTCTACAAGAAATAAAAAAGACAGTAACGAAAATAAAACCACTGAAACAGAAGATGCAGATTCCAGTATAAGTTCATATGAAACTGTATGTGAAAATAAATCTTCTTCAGACAGTGAATATATACCGGACATGAGTTTAGATTCTCCTTCAGTTAGCAACATAACATTGAGACCAAGAAAGAACAGAGTTGAAGATGTAAAACTGGACAGTGGAAAAGAAAAAATCTACCTGTGTCAACATCAAGACTACCCTGCAGATGTTCCAATGACATATAAAGAAGCTGTGAACTCAATAGAAAAAGAAAAATGGATAAAATCCATTGGTGAGGAATTGTATGCTCATCAGAAAAATAATACTTGGACATTGATTGAAAAACCTGTAAATGCCAAAGTGATACATTGTAAATGGGTGTTTCGAATTAAGGACGAACCAACAGGACCAAGATATAAATCTCGCCTATGTGCAAAAGGATATGCTCAAACCAAAGGCATTGACTATCAGGAAACTTTTGCACCAACAGTCAGGTATGACTCAATACGCTTGTTACTTTCTATAGCTGTACAAAATAATTTCAAGATCATTCAGCTAGATGTCAAAACAGCATTCCTATATGGAGAACTTGAAGAAACCATATTCATGACACCACCAGAAGGGTTAGTCCATGCAGAAAACATGGTTTGCAAACTTAATAAATCCCTCTATGGATTGAAACAGGCTCCACGGTGCTGGAACAGTAAGTTTGACTCTGTACTTAAGAAGTTTGGTTTTGTCAACAGCAATGCTGATCAATGCGTATATATTGGTCAAACCAATAAAAAGAATTGTTATTTGTGCTTATATGTTGATGACGGATTGTTATTTTCAACAGATGAACTTGCACTAAAAGAAATAACTAAAGAATTGAAAACCGTCTTTGATATTAAAATATTAACTGAACCTAGAAATTTTGTGGGAATGCAAATAGAACAATTCAATAAATGTATATTTATACATCAGACGAAATATATAGAACGAATGTTAATCAAATTAAATATGAATGACTCTAATCCCAACAGTGTACCTGTGGATCCTCACATAAAGTGGCATAAAGTAGATGGAGAAGCTGATAAAGATATCCCCCCCCTACAGAGAAGCAGTCGGCTCCCTAATGCATCTGGCGATTGTGAGTCGACCTGATATAATGTTTGCTGTCAGTCTGGTGAGTCGGTTTCTTAATTGTTATAACAAAACTCATTGGAATGCAGTTAAGAGAATTTTCAAATACTTGAAAGATACAAAGGACTATGGGCTGTGTTACACACAAACTTCACAACCCCCAGAAGTCACTGGTTACAGCGACTCAGACTATGCAAATGACCTGGATACACGTCGTTCAGTCACTGGTTATGTATTTGTTAAAAATGGGGCGGCTGTAACTTGGTCCAGTCAAAGACAGCAAACAGTCGCTCTGTCTACAACAGAGGCTGAATTTATGGCAGCCTGCGCTGCTACTAAAGAAACAATGTGGATCAAGCAATTTTTGAGTGATATTGATCAATACAAACAAGAATCAATGTGTCTTTGTTTGGACAATCAAAGCGCTATAAGTGTCATTAAAAACGTGAACTTCCACAAAAGGTGTAAACACATTGAAATCAAATATCATTTTATTAAAGAAAAGTTTCATCAAAAAATCATTGTACTAAGGTTTGTTAGTAGTAATTATCAGTATGCAGACATACTCACAAAAGCTTTGTCAAAAGACAAATTTCAATTTTTGAGAACCAAACTTGGAATGTATTCATATAACTCACTTATTAAATGTACCTAAAATATTTATGTCTAAACATTGTCATAAATTAGAAGTCTTTAATTAATTATATATTTTTAATTTGTCTCTAGTTAGCTAAGTGATGTAAGGCAATTTATTAAGTATTTCATTTTTGTAAGGCTTAAATTCAGGAAGGGTGTTGAATTTTTATTTCGAACTTTGCGCCTTGCAACATTAGTATGCTCTATGACTGTTTCTGTTTTTTTTTCTCTCTACTCGGTGGCATCGTATTGACTTTAAGTGTTCTTTTATTTGTTCCTTTTTATTAAACTTAATCAGTAAAATACTAGTTGTGATTTGTCTAAACTCATCAAATATGAACCAGTAAATTTTTATGTAACTTTAAAGGCAATATTTAAACATATATTTTGCCTATAGCTCAACATAACACAAAAAGAAGCCAGTTGCACCATAAACCCTGTTTTATTCACCGACATTAATCTCCAGTAAATCACGGCCAACGAATTAATTAAAACCAATGAATGCAGCAATGAATTAATCCGACTAGTTGCAAATAAAAACGGCAAATAAACTAATGAAATTGACCGGCGTAAACATTTCTTTAGTCAGAGGGTTACATACGGAATGGAGTACGGCTTCTATGTTGCTTCATTTGGACGTTTGATGGGGTTGAAAGGACTACCTTTCTTTTTTTTTTTTTTTAGGATGGGAAATCATCAAATGACTTCTCCCGCTCTGGGCGGAGCGGGAGGGCGTGTCAGACTTTTACTGACTAAAACCCATCCATGTTCCTTCCTCGCCCTTTGTGTTCCGGGGCCACGGTATCTCTTTCGAATAGTCCCGCAGCCCCGGCAGGCTTCGGTCCTTGCGGACCCCTTCCCTATTGCTGACTCTCTTTGAGACGCGCGTGGAACACGAACGCGCCGTCGACACGGCCTGTCGTCATGAGACGTACGGACGGCGAGCTAGCCCATGGCTCCCCGTCCACAGGCCCGCGCCTACGGTGGCCGGAAGCCACAACGTGGCCCCCGACGCCCGGGGCGTCTCCCGCGGCGGCCGGGACGTGAGGATCTCTCCCTGTCCTGTTCCGCCACCTCGCGCGCCACTCATGTAGGCGCGCGAGGACTATCGCCTCCAGATCCCATGGCGGCAATCCGGCAAGGAGGCTCGCCGCCTCGCGGGAGATCGTGCGGTACCCCCGGATTAGCCTTACGGCCACCACCTTTTGGGGCGCGTTCAAATAGTTGGCGGCTCGCTGCCACAATGAACGCGCCCACACCGGGGCCCCGTAAAGGGCCATGGACCGCACGACTCCCGCGTAGAGCCTCCGGCAGGAGGCGTTTGGCCCCCCCAGGTTGGGCAGGAGCCGCCTAAAGGCAGCCCCTGTCCGCTCCAGTTTGGGGGCCAAACGTCGGAAATGCTCCACGAAGTTACACCGGCTGTCGAGGACAAGTCCCAGGTACTTCAGCGTCGACTCGACGCCGATGGAAGCCCCTCCTGCCATCAGTGAGGATCCCGGAGGTGGCGCATTCCGAGGCCCCTCCAAACATGCGCTAAAGAGCCCTTCAAGTCGGGGCCCGAGAGCCTCCGAGGCCAGGACCCAGGCTTTGCCAGGCAAGCCGTCGGGTCCCGGGGCGGTATTTTTGGCACCTAGCCTTCGTACCGCCACTCTCAGGTCTACCCCGGTCACTTCAGGAGCGTCGTCGTCGTCACCTTGGTGGTCCGCTTCCGGCACCACAGCCGGCGGAGCCATAGGCGGGGGCGGGTGTTCCCCTCGCGAGGGGAACAGAGCGCTCACCACGTCCTCCAACGTCCTCCACGAGCTGAGGCCGGAGACTCTGCGTCAGCGGGGGGGCCCAGGTGCGGAGTTTATCCCGCACCATCTTGTAAGGGGGCCCCCACTGATCTCTGTCGTCAGTCTCCAGCATCTCCTCGCGGGCCAGGTCCCTGGCCCGCAGGACAGCCTCGCGGAGGGCGGTCTTCGCCGCTCTGTAGCCCTCATAAAGCTCTGCCTCAATGGCTGCCGCATTCGGTGGGCGAATGCGGAGCCTGCGGTGCCTGGCGTACAGGTGTAGCGCAGCCACGCACGCCTCCCGTAGAGATGTCAGCTCTCGCGACCACCAGTACACCTGACGCCGGGCGCTTCCTGGCCGGACTCGGGGCATTGCCACGTCACATATGTCGGACATGGCCTCCTGGAACCACCCTGCCTCATCGTTAACGTCGGCAGGCCTGTCCGGTGATGTCACCCAGGCCTGCACGATCGAGGCTTCCAGGAGGAGCTCCCGGTCCAGCTGCTTCAGCGCCCAACGCGGACCACTCGGAGCCTGTTGGACGGCGCGCTTGAGGTCTGGGTGGAGAGGTCAAACCGGATGTACCGGTGGTAGGAATAGGTCTCCACCCCCTCCATGACACGCCAGTCAGCGACACGCGGTGACAGAGCGGGGCTAGCGAACGAAATGTCCACCACCGACTCGCCCCGCATCCTCACACACGTGGCGACAGAACCCCGGTTTAGGACGACCAGGCCCTTCTCCAGGGCCCAGTCCTCCACCATCCTTCCCCGCACGTCTGTGCAACGGGAACCCCAAGCCAAGTTCTTGGCATTGAAGTCCCCGAGCACAAGCACGGGGAGGGAATGGTTTCCGACGACGACACTCAACTATGCGAGAGAGTTGTGGAACTCGGCGAGAGTTCGGCTCGGGGAGAAGTAGACTCCCACCACGACGATCTCCCCGAACCGGGCTGCTACGCACCCCCGACCCCTCCTGACACTTAATCTGTAGGACTACCTTATGCAGAATATTCAGGAGCTATCTTTTGCCTGACTATTTCGGATTTGTTCCGGACCGGACATAAATTCAGACTCCGAGGCTGCTACTGAGAAATTCCTGCTGATAAAACACAACTGATAAAACCCTATTACACTTAGCCCGACCCGGGAATCGAACCCAGGACCTCACACTTAATTCCTTAATATTAGAATTATATTGCCATCGGTCCATTATAAATTACAAATTCTGAAACTAATAGAACTTATCGAACTCTCTGGCACATGCCAAAATCAACTAAACAACGGCAAAGTCAAAATAATTTATGTTTTACCTATGAATATTAATCCGTAGGTTTTCAAAGTTGAAAAAATCTTTCATACATATATGTACTTATACTACCTACATCACTTTGATGGTAAAGCTTTTTCTAGAAGTCTGGCAACAATACACTGTTACTTAAATACCTCAACGGATGCCAGCGCAAAAAGGTAGACAGTTGATGTATCGAAGGTTTTCTTATAATTTCCTGTACAGACACGCACTGTAAATATTAGGGTACACATTACTGCTATTTTCTTGTTCACAAGTTTAAGAGCAAATAGGTCAGGTGGTAGGTAGGAGGCCGGCTCTTAACGGATTCTTACCCTACAACCCTCGTTCGCGCGCTCGGGCATGTATGAAATCCGTTGATTCGATGAATCGCCTCAGACATCGACGGATTTCTTACAAGTCAATGTGACTTGAGATCTGCTTCACCGCCCGACCATGCGGATGACCGATATGTCTGGTGATAACCGCCTTATCAATGGGAAAATCATCATCATCAGCTGCCTAGCCTTTTCCCAACTTGTTGGGGTCCAGGAATACCAGTGTTTTACATTGAGGGACTACCTATCTGACCTCCACAACCCTGTTAGTACTGGGTAGTACGATACCTCTTGGTAAGACTGGTTGTCAGACTTCCGGGCCACTGACTAAAAGATTTAAAAAACTGTGAAATGGGAAATAATTATGTAAAACCATTTTCAGTACGTACTTAACTGCTGAAAACAAACTTACTACCCAGCAAAATATTATTTGTTTTTAAAGAAAAAGGTTCAGCAAATCTTCCTTTTATAAAAATAAGTGTTAATAAAAAAAACGGGTATTCTATCTCATTTAAAATGTAATTTTTCCAAACACGCAAAATGCTATATTGTTCCTCGTCATCAACGCGAACGAAAACGCGGGTATACCCAATGATTACTAAATCAGAATAAGTGAACAATTATTATTTTGCTTATTATTCTGAAATTATAAATAAACAGTTTTTTCCCACCATGATTTACGTCATGTTAGCCGTAACTAGCTATGAAACAATATTTTTATCCATTAACAATTTCTATTGTAGTTCCATAATAGGTCAAAATCAGAAAAACCAATAGCTTCATAAATAGATATGCTTAGCTACAATAAATCCCAGTTTTATATAAACTCATTGTTTCGGTATTTCCAATTTAAAAAATATTTTCCTTAATGCGATGAGATAAATAATATTATGATTTTAATAGAATCACAATAATTACCTAAACTTTACGTGAATTTTGTATATAGTGATGGCAGGCACAGTTTTAATGACAAGTACAAATAGTTAAGAAGTATAAGATTAATACTAGTATTGTGTATCTAATGATTACTTCAGCTAAACTTCAGAGGCGTGAAAGAAGACTGAAGAAATCTAAAATTACACGAAAATCAAAAACATTCCGCGAAGATGGAGCGAAGAACGTCACAATTTGATGAGGACTTGGAGAAGCAGAGATATTTCGAAGAATTACTGAGAATCAACGATAACGAGTATTTGGATTACATTTGTCATACGAGAGGTAACTTTACACATTATGTTTTAATATCTACCACTTTTAAATAGCAACCCTCAGTCCTCAGATTGTAGAAACATCAAGAATAATGTACTCAGGATTTTGTAGGATCTTGTGGCTAAATAATAACTGCCGCAAGAGTCGATATTCAAGGTTAAGCAACGGTTGCCGAGGCCGGTCGGTGGATGACCATCCATTACATATCGAGTTTCCTCTACGCCTCCGAAAGCACGTTAAGCCGTTGGTCCCGGCTGTCATTGGTAGATCTTTGACGGTCATTACAGGTGACTCAGTGACCCGAAAGTCTGACAACTATAAGTCTTACCAAGGATGTAATGGGGTACCTCGCGGGTACCTAGTAAGTGGGTTGTGGAGGTCAGATAGGCAGTCACTTCATGTAAAATACTGGTTTTTAGCAATATGATGATTTTGTAATACCTTTCTTGATTTAAGAGTGTGTAAAAAAGATTCAGCTTTCTGACTAAATTACTGACTCCAAGACAATCCAAAACTGCCTGTTAATGGTTTAATTTAAATCAATTAATGTTTTGAGTTTAAGTTTTTGCTTTACCTCTGTAAGTTAAAAATATTTTTTTTTCAGATATATCTTCTTCTCAATGAGTCCTACAGCCTAAGTCTGACAAATTAAAGTTTCATGGACAGCTTTATATGACCGGATTTAGTGAATCAAACGGCAATTGTATTAAGAAACTGAATAAAAGACCAACTAACCGTGATTTTCATTACATTCGTCGTTACAGGTAGTCAGTGGCCCAATAAGTCTGACCACCAGTCTTACCAAGGGGTATAATATTACCCAGTACGAACTGGGTTGTGGAGGTCAGATAGGCAGTCGCTCAATGTCAAATACTGGTATTCAGCTGCATCCGGTAAGACTGGAAGCCGACCCCATCGATGAAGTGATTTTCATTCTCTTTGCAACATTTGGACGTCCTCCAGAATATTTTCTATGTAACGATAAACCTAAGTAAATTAAAGCTTATTTCTTATTTTTGATTGCTTTTTAATAAACAATGTAAAATGTGGAAGAAGGGAAAGGCCTTTGCTCTGCAGTGGGACAATAATCACATCATAGGCCTGGATAGGCCTGGATAGGACTTTGGTGTGCCTGACATTATGACCATAATGCCTTAGATGCTGGGTAACTTAAACAGTACATGAACATCAACCGACCTTCATCAAGCTTGGCACGTAAATAAGGATCGTGATAGTAAATAGTTTATGGAAAACGATGGAATATTTAATGTAGTGCCCTGCCTGTCCTGTTGTTTGCACATCACAAGAGCTGATGGACGCTACTTAAAGTGCGAAACTCGTCTCAATATTTTGGGCAAACTCAATTTATCATCGGTACGCTATGATGATGATGATTACAGTGAATACAAGAATAGACATCTTCCTATCGTCGTTAACTAGGCTAAATTCAGTCGCTTCTGTTTGACTTGGATTGTTTTTGAACACCCTTTTTATGTTTTTATTTTTTGGATGGGAAATCTCAAATGACTCCTCCCGCTCCGCCCAGAGTGTCAGACTTTTACTGACTAAAACCCATCCATGTTCCTTCATCGCCCTTTGTGTTCCGGGGCCACAGTATCTCTTTCGAACAGTCCCGCAGCCCCGGTAGGCATCGGCTCTTGCCTAGGCGCGCGTGGATCACGAACGCGCCGTCGACACGGCCTGTCGTCATAAGACGGACGGCGAGCTAGCCCGTAGTTCACCGTCCACAGGCCCTTCCTTCTTCTTTCAAGTGCTTTCTTTGGAGCTATTTTTACGGTTCTGTAGTCAATAAGGAACCTTTATAGTTTTGCCCTATTCATCCGTCTGTCTGTCCACGGCTTAGGTCTCTTAGTACCTACTAGAAAGTTGTAACTTGTACTAACAAGAACCTTGTTTGAAGTGCAATTCACGAAATTAATGGCGGAGTGGCGCTTGTTTTTGACAGGTTGGTCACAGATACAAAAACTGTCAGACGTGATTACTTAGGGCTCTATTGGGCCCGCCAAATTCGAATGAAAGCTATTGTCTCATTTTGTCCGTATGTGTTGTTTTCTACGTATTTCCCTATGATAAGTATGAGTCAGTATATAAGGACGGCAGGCATTGCTTTGACAACATAACTGCGAGGATTTCTAAGCAGTGAGCACTATAACATTATAAACATGAAAATTATATTTGTGTTATTTATATTCATAGTGATTGCATCAGCAAAACAAAGGTTAGATAAAAACGAAAAAAGAGGGAATAGCCATCCCTACTATCAAGATGATAATAGAATAAATGACTATAATTCCAACAAAAGAAGAAATGAAGATTCTGACGAAAAATCTGATTATGTTGACGAGTACGAAATAGCTGATGACTTTGCTGGTGAAGGTGATTATACAGGTAATTTGGTTTTTAAGTTTTATTGATTAAGCTGTTTCTGGTTCGCATTTCCCATGGTTATAAAAATATGCACCTTTCATCTTATTTAACATATTATTTTCATTCTTCTGTAAGGCATTTATAGAATCGTCAGATGCAAATACAGTGAGAGACACTTCGCGAATCGTGTCATAGCGATAATAGGCTAGATTCCACCATAAAAAAATTGCAAATCTATTAAATCCATCAGTTAGAGTATTGGAAAATAATGGACACGTATTTTTGTTTTTGTAAATCAATGAATATTGACAAAGACAAAACCCATCAAAACGGCAGTCTGCTCGTGACGTCAGAACGCACTTAAAATTGTACCTGTATTGTAATTGTGTATTGAGAATTTTAAAAATGTCGTATCTTCGTCAATTTTGGTCTACGTAACAAAAGAAAAAATACGGGTCAAATATTTTTTGATAATCTAACTGACGGGCTAATTAGTTTTTTTTTTGTCACCTACCCTAATGCGATAGATAAATAAGTAAAAATAATTTGTCATAGCTCTAAAAATATTGTAGTTTATCTAACAACGTGTATTGCCTGAACCGAGAACCCTAAACACATTCTCTATAGGCTAGTTTTGGCGCGGAATAGGAGACCCGACCCCAAGTTATGGGATGGGGAAAAATGAATGTGAACTGGATTTCAGGAGGAGGGGCTTCAAAAATCACTCGATTTATACGGGTCCTGCGAAAATTTAGAATTAAAGTGTTCCCAATGGCAAAAAAATCAAATAAAACATGTTGCCTGATGAGACAAAAAAATTAGAGAAGAGAGAGAGAGAGAAATATAGATTTCAACTTTATTTAAGTATGTGAATGTTTCACCACACTTCAGTTCACTCACTTTTACTGGTTGGTCTAGTTGTCGCAAGCGCGACTGCTAATCATGAGGTCCTGGGTTCGATTCCCAGGTCGGGTAAAGTGCTATTGGGTTTTTCCATCAGGAATTTCTCAGTAGCTGCCACGGAGTCTAGATTTGTTCCCGTTTGATGGCAATTATCGGCTTGCCATTAAACGGGACTTAAACATAACTGATGAAATGTGGGTGTGCTATTAAGTACGCCTCTGCCTAACACTTCAAAGGTTACAGGCGTGATGTTAAGAAGGCTGACAGTAATAGTACTTTCTTTTTCCAGAGGAGGTTCATTACTATGAACTGCCACAAACACTCATGCAGAAACATCACCGTGTGAAGTGTTTTGGAGTTCCGCTACGCAAGACCAATAGTTATCCACGGTATCCACCACGACCACGTCCAATTCGTTAACCAAGTTGCAATGTGATCGGTGTTTTTCGACGAATAATCGTTTTTTGTAACATGCCAGTTGGAGGGTTATCCAAAAACATGTATCTTCATCATAACTATACCTAATTAATATTTTGTTTGTATCGTTTGTTTGTGTAACATCTCAATTAATAAATCAATCTTTATCCTTTTTTGCGTATTTTCTTTTACACTTTTTCTATAACAATGCTTAGTTATTTTCAATAATTCCAAAGTAACTTACATTAATTGTTTTTAAGGCGACTACAGGAGCTAAGAGCGAGTTTTATAACGCCTGAAAGCATGTGATTCAATGCAATAAACAAAACCAGAAAAAAAATATGATATTCTTCAGGATATTATGCTAGTATGATAGTGTTTTGAAACCATAATACAACTAATTTTACTCGATAAAAAAACATCAAGAACTAATCTCTAAAAATTTCTTTTAACGAGTAAAAACCATACTAAAATAAATGTGATCATTCTGATTTTTTGCCAAATAATTCTAAAAGCAACATATTAGCATCATAGTGTATTATATTTTTAGTGCAATCATCAGATTTTTTGTAAATCGATCGAAACCACTCATTTCGCACTATTCGGCCCGCAGTGACTGACTGTAACAACCACTTTGTAGTGCAAGCTGATTAGAACTTTATTCTAACAGTATTTCAAACGAAGTTTGAACCACCACAAATAGAGTTGCTAATTTAGTTCCTGTAGTCGCCTTAAGGATAATAAAACTCATGCTTCTTCCAATTTCAAGTGATGACCTGTTACTGCTTCGGACGGGTGCATTCTACTATAAGTGGCAATAATATACGTCAAAACATCGTTTTTATGTGTTGTATCTAATTTAAACTTTAATGACTGGTAGAAAATGGTTTTTACATTATGTCAGTAAATAAAGTTTTAGTAAGTAAATGAATAAAATTTAAAATGAGAAATTATCTTATTTATACGAGTAAATACGTACATGTATTATGAAGTACTTAATGTGATTTTGATACAAAAAATCACACGGCGCACAACTGGATCTAGAAGCATGAAATTTTTCACAATTGCAATAAATTTATCTCAATTACAGGGTTTCATTATTTCTCGTCCTCAATACCTAAATGGTTTCCGATAAAACGTCAGGCATAGGAGATTTATCGTCGGCGTAAAAAATGGTTACAATCTTTTACAGTGTTTGTCGTGGTCTACACTAAGAGCTTTGGTGACATTGTTGTGTTTTATAGCCCGACACATTAAGTTGGGTAGATTTACCAGTTTTGGAGCCTCATTGTACATTTCAGAGGACTCTGAAACTGTAAAGGTTTGGCCAAACTGAATCGGTAACCATGCGGGTGGCGGGAAGAGATTCACTCACGTTCCAGTCACGTGACTTCCTAATGCCTGACACATGCTGAGCTGGACTCCCATTTGTTGCAACCTTGAGAAGCACACCGCACCTTGTATACCTACTTGTTACTTTATTTTAATTGAAGTATGTCATGGTGTTACTATACTTATTTCGTAAATATGTTTTTCTTTTTGTATATTGGCCTTGTTTTTATAATCAGGTAAATTGTTTCATTTAATTGTACTTCTGGGTGTTGTGTTATGTCTTTTGTGTGCACTAAATAAATGGTTTATCTATCTATCTTGTTAGGAAATTAAGGTTGTATTTAAACACATTTCCACAAGAAGTACATTTAGTTTACTACATTTTTAATTGTTGTCTGTGGATTTGGCTGATTGAATACATTTCCTTTGCCTGTCACGTGACAACGATCGTTTGTAATTTTTGTCTATGGATTCAACGCTCACAAAAGAGGTTGAGGGCATTGGGGCTAGGGATCATTCGAGCTCGGACCACCAAGAGAACAAGTCATATAGTATCTAGTGAAAGGACCTACTGTAAGTCAGTCTGATTTAATAAGTACCTATTCTATAAAATATCATACTGTGTTATAAACTGTGACCGTTATTTTGTTCGAATGTGTTGATTTCTATGGTGTAACTATTGCTAGTTTTGTAATTTATGTATAAAGTATGTACAATTAATGTGAAATCATGATAAATGATAATAAATATGTGTTTTTAATGTTACACTAAAAGCTTTTTATTAACTTTGCTCCTTCTGACATAAAGAAATAGAAACAGATAATTACAGTCAATATCTAGTTGAAGCATACTTAAATACTAATCTTCTAATAATCTAAACATACGCGCCCTAAGACGTGCGCGTGTGCTGGATTTGTTTCACAATTTCTCGTTTTCAAGGTTTAACTCTTGACGGTAAAATTCTAAAACAACTATAGCATATGCCCCTGGCTTCGCTTGCGTGGAGTTCGGTAACTGTCCCACGGGATCATACTACCGGGATAAAATTTATCCTATATGTATCCAGGTTATAAACTATCTGTGCGCGAACTTTCATTCAAATCCGTTCTGTAGTTTTTGCGTGATAGAGTAACAAGCTAGGATCACATCCATTCACACAAACTTCCAACTTCCGCATTTATAATTGTAGTAAGATTTGTTTAACTTGCGAACACACACACACACACACACACACCACACCCACACACACACACACACACACACACACACACACGCACGCACATACTATGTTTTTCTCCTTATTCTGTATCTTTTTTATTTATTGTGTGTGTCGTGCTTTATTAACTGACGTCAAATAAATATTTTTTCTTTCTTTATTTCTTTGAATGCATAGCGCATTGAATCCTAAGATTGCAAATGCGCTGTGTATTTGCTGTTAATAATAATAAGTTTATTTTCTATAACTTCAAAAAGTATTACATCAATGTGGTCTCAACCCCTGAACTAGGACAACCTGTATGACAGGGGTTGAGGTTTTGCCGGCTATGTCCCATCTCGTAACTTTCCCATTTCGCCAACTAAACAAAAGGCGTGTAAAACAAGTGAAAAAGTGTCCCACTTCGTAACTACACTGGCCTGCATAAATAATTACTACACTTTTAAAATTTTATTTTTTTCTAAACTAAAGAAGTTAGAGATTTAAAATAAAAAAATGTTTTATAGCAAAGCTTTCGTTGAAACTATAGACAAAATTAAACTATTTTTCGAGTCCTTTTTGTTTCGAAACTATATCTTGTGTACTTAAATAAATAAATAAATATAAATATTGCTGGACATTACACACAGCGCCATCTAATGCCACACTAAGCAACGAGGCTTGTGTCGTGGACACCAGATAGTTGATATACTACATAGATACTTTTTGTTTGTAAATACATACTTATTATATATATATAAACATCCATGACTCGGAAACAAATGTCCCTGCTCATCACACAAACATGTGCTCTTACCGGGATTCGAACCCGGGACCCTAAGAACGTAAGGCAGCCTCACGACCGCTGCGCCAATCGGGTCGTCAAAACTTAAAAAGTTATTGCAATTTTAAAAGTGTGATACTTATTTTTGCAGGCTAGTGTATTTTAATCTCTAAACATTGAATCCCATCACACAATATACAACATGTAACGTAATTAACGCACACCCTCAGACACCCCAATTAGTTTATTATGTTATAATCATAATACATGCACTGAATTTTTAATTAAACATGTATAAGCAATGATTATTTAATAAATTAGTTATCCTAATTCCGGAAGAATGTTGCAGTAACAGTACAAATCAACGAACGCACACAGTCGCATACGTAGATCTCATACCTACGTATGCGACTGTGTGAGTCTTGCTAGCCTAGGCGTCGGTGTCGCTCGACTCGACTTCAATAGAAAAGTTTAAAACATTTTAATGCCTGTTTTCTTAATTGATGTTTTAATTTAGAAAGCACTTTGTCATTTTTTATCAAAAGCGTTCACCATCCTATTTTTTAGATCCTCGGCACTTGTTGTCGCACTAAAATAAACTAACGATTTAATACGTCCCCACAAAAAAAGTCGTCAAATCAGCTGATTCATCATCGAATGAATCCCATATTTCGTTTTGAAAACGAGTACGTGTACGCCAATCGGCTCCCCTGTCGATGGCTGTGTTCGGACGGAACCGTGGCCACGAAACCACTGAGTAGCAGCGTAGCAGCTAACATAGTCCTACCCTGCGGTCCACTCTTGTACCATACCTTTGGTTGACTTGAATGTTCTGCCAGGATGAACCACATTATCACCACACCGCACCGTGCCACAGTCCTCACCATTAGTCACCATTTCACTGAACATTTTGTGTCAATTATTGGAAAGACATCGCGCGTGACTAAATATTGTTTACATTTATTTAAGTTAGCTTTAATCGCCCGCGCCGCCCGGTGTCATGGTGGCTATCTCGCTCTATCCCAGGTTTTTAATTTGTACGAGAAAGGGAATAAAAACAAGTATTACATCTTTTGTATTTTGTTGGTTAATCTATTGTGTCCTTTAACGAGTGCCTGTTTAGTGTGTGCGTGCGGTTGAATCGCTAAGTTTACCTAACTGTATTTGTTACGACTTTAACTTACTTGAAATAAGGTTCATTTTTCTTTATTTTATATTGAATGGCGGAATTTGTATTAATACAAATAAAACTACACTTTTAAAAGTCTTATTGCCTTGAGTTACGGTCCATTTCAGTTTGTTTGGACTATACAGGGGTAGTGTAACTATAAATTACGTAGATTTAATTATTTTTGGGATAAAAAATTACCAATATTAAAAATTATAGAAATCGATTCAGTAAACGATTCTGAATAAACTAATTTCAGGATGTGCGTTAATTATGTTACATGTTGTATACTACAGCCTGTCAGATACAAATGCACAGTATGATAACTATATAACATCACTCCACAACAACATAAGGTTCGTTTCCACTGAGAAAGGTTATGAGTGAAGTAGAGATGAGACCTGCAGGAATCGACCAATCACATTCCTTGAAATCCAGAACTTGTCTCTCAGCTCTTCATGTTGACTACATCTTTGCTTCAGTCTAAGCGCGCCTTTACATCGATGAAGTATAAAATCGTACTGCAGTTATTAACCACTCTAATGGCACAGCAATAAACATTGCTGGCCAGTCATAAATGTCACGCGCACACTTAAATAACTCTATGCTTTTATGGCGGTTGATTTTAGAAATCTCACGTGGTTCTAGAATTCTTTGAAAGATTATGTTAAAGTAGTTCGTATAAAACGGTTACTTCATAAGTAGTATATGTACATTTACCTACTTACCTAAGGGCTGGTTTTTCAATCGCCAGTTTACTTTTGTTCGACGAATAAGTTTGACATTTTAACAGTTTTTGAATGGATACTCTGCCAAAACGTCAGATCCCTTCAGGCAAAAGTTATCTAATGATTGAAAAATTGGCCCTTAGGTAAGTATCTATTGGTCATCGTCAATAAAGTCAGTATACATATGCGTTTTAGATAGGTCCCGTGCGTAGTACTCGCAATTGATGAGCGTGTATTAAGCAAAAGGGTGTGTATGGAACCGTTCTGTCGTTCCTGTCTACCCCCAATACAGAAAGGCGTGAGTATATTATGTAAGTGTACAAAGGTGGACACAGAAAATAACTTTAACAAATCGCATATCAACCTTTTTTAAGTCAATGACCTCACTTTTCATAGACATCTCCCAAGTAACTCGTGGCTGACCACTTTCGGCAACATTCAAGGACCAAACTCTTTGTACAAAATTACATTAACATCAAAAACACGTCACACCTACTGAAACTAAGAGACACTCACTCATACGTCCCAAAAGCCATTTACAGCGTTGCATTACGAGTGTTAAAACTTTTCACAAAACAAAACATTCACACGTAATAATGTAACTTTTTAGAGTGCATTAGCTTTAACATGTGACCTTGAACAAATTATCATATTACACCCGGGTTCTAGAGTACATTCACATTCAAAACAAAGAATTCATAAGTTTTTTAATACCCCATTCTGTCCCACTGTTGAGCAAAGGCCTTCCCCCATTCCATTCCAACTCTCCCGCGGTGTTTTGTCGTCTGTGGCCAATTAGTCAGGAACGAGTCCAAATCGTCACGCCATCGTTTCTAGGGCCTGCCTCGGTGACGACGACCGTCTTCAGGCACCCACTGTGTGACGAATCTGACCCATCCTGGAAATGTGACTCATCCAGTCCCATTTTAACCTCGCAGACTTATCACCAACGAATAGGTATTAGGTATTTTTATTTCTTACCAATGGTATTCTTCTTCTTCGTGTCGATGATTTCCATTTTAGTTGTTTATTTAAATTTAAATTTGTTTCGACCAGAACTCCGAAACGTCGACGGCGTTGGTGGTGGCTTCGGAAAGGTCCCTTGAAGTGCAGGTGGAGTTGCACAAAGAGCAGGTCAAGAGGTGGGCCATGGTTTGGGATGAGGTCCGCAATTGCACTCAGCTTTATCGGAATACCCCCACCGGACCAAGTTGTACCTGCAGCGGCTCACCTGGCTTCGAAGTCGGTTTAGAGTCTTCCAGGTGGGCCATGGCAGTTGGTGACCCGCTGGGAGCTTTGCTGCAGGCTCAGCATAATGAGCCGGAGGGGGATGTCTAAGGACCCACATCTTTTTGTGGGCTTCACCGAAAAAAGTACTCCAACACCAACAATTATCAGGTTCCTCTCTCTGGACCCCTGGGTATCTTGAACGCTGTTTCCATTGTTTTATGAATTAATATGCTTATGCCTGTCAATGAATAAACCAGAATCATAATGAATAAGTTTCAAAGACGCGACCTTGCACAAATTTAAAGCGAAGTGTAAATCCTCTCGACTCTCAAAGGCCACATTTTCACGTCAGCCCCTAAAGGCTTGGCGCCATAAATTTTGCATCACACGTGACAAAATATAAAGCAACGTTCCAGCACGGCGTAGTTCAAAATATTATGTTAGTTTTTGGACACGGCGTATATGAAGATTTATTCAGGGTGTTATAACCTGTGCGTAGAATTCATGTGTCAATTCATTCAATACCAGCGCTGTGACGTTCTTTTTTATGTTACAGCACCATGCTGAGATAGGGGCCTTTTGGCCTCGTACAGGACCAATTTCGTTTCTTTTTTTTCCTGAATGTTTATTTTTATTAGTTGTACTGATAATTTAATCATTTTATTTTTGTGTGTTTTGTCCTGTGCGGGCTAATGAATGCTTTTTCGTTCTTTTATTTCTTCTTTCATGTGGGTTAATATGTTAATTGAATAGAACAAAGACATAATTTTTCAAATACAAGTATTCAGCTGCATTCAGCTAGACTGGAATTCGACTCCAACGTATTTGGGGTAAAGGCTAGGCGGGTGATGATAAAGGACATAATTTTTTATGGGACTCCTCGTTAGTCGCAAGCAATGCTGGTCTTTGGTCCAACTTCCAAGTTGGGGAAAGTGTTCTAGGGGTTCTTGCATCAGGAATTTCTCAGTAGCTGGCCGGAGTCCCGGCGATACGTGCGTGTTCTTGGTACACTTCTGCCCAACCCTTCGGGGATTACAGGCGCGATGTTACGAGTATATTACGTTTTACTTTTTACATTGAACTTAGACGTAGAACGAGTTGCCAAATAAATTCACAAACCTGAAGGTGTTACAAACAATTCATGAAAAAAAAAACAACTTAAAAGATCGCGTTAAAATAAACTCCTCTTAAAAGCAGGCGTTTCAAATAACACACAACACACCTCTTTACACGGAAACACATCTTTACAGTAAAACCTTTTTGTTGTATTTTTCATCAGCTACGAGTCCAATACGTCAGGATCTCTAGAAAGAAAATAAGGAAAAACAAGTTTGTTCACAACTGTTCCATTTTGTTGATTATTTCTCGGAAACAGTAGTTATTTAACTCAGTTAACTTTTAATGATATCCGAGGGGATTGAAACAGCAAACAATACGCACAAAAATGCTAGATTACAACATGGAAGTTCTTGTGATTTTTTTGGTCCCGTCTTATAAAGGTTAGGGATTTAATTTTGATTACTTTTTTTGACAGTTTCGACATAGTAACTATGTCAAAACATTGTTAGTTTCTACAACTTACCATTGTAACATTTCGCGCTAGTTAATATAATCTATACAAATAAATAAAATTGAAGTTTCTGTTTGTTCGAACACACAGCTTCTTACTGAATGCATACGAAAATATATACGGCTTTATAAAAAAACACATGTTTTAAAATGTTTTGTCTGTCTTTTTTTAAGACGAAACGGCTTGATCGATTTTTACGTGACTGGTAGATAGCTGATGTTATACCTAAGATCTAACTTAAGCTACTTTTATTTTAGAAAAACTGTTAGGGTTCCGGGCACAAAAATTAAAACCTTTGAAATAGTTAACATATTACGATCCAAATGGGGAAAGCCATATTTTTATAATAATTTCATGGACGAAGAGCGCGGGGCACAGATAGTATACAATACAGGGTGTAAACAGACTCGTCACGAAGCCGTCAACCAAGTATTCTGTACATCACAAACTAAGTAACTCTACGCAAAAAAAAAATGCGGGGAAATGACTTTTTTTTGAGTCAAAAATCACGTTTTCCGGTAGGACTCAAAACGTACTTAAAACATTTTGCTGATGGATGGATTGAATAGTACGGGGGTATAATTATAATAGGCATAGGTAGAATCAAGGACCTCTCAGGAATACCTAGGTGCGGGTATTCTATCAATTCGAATCAATTTCCTGTAACATAGGAAAATGTTCCGAAACATCGATTTAACTTAAACGTCTCTCTCAATGAGTCGCAATAGTTCTTGATTACTTTGAAAGTATCGCTTTCACCTGTTCTGTGTACAACGAGTAATAATTAAAGTTTAAAACCCTGTATTTTACTTAAAATGGCAGAGATTGTTGATGGCGCTTTAAAACAATCAATTAAACCGATTGTTGTTATGATAAAGTTTAAAGTAGGTATATAACTTCTAACATCGTTATCCTGCCCCTATTCCAATTTATTTGGGGTCGGCGCAGCATGTCCTCTTCTTCCATACTTCTCTATTATTCTTCATTTCAGCAGCCATCTCCTTTCAAGCCAAATCATCCTTCACATAGTCCATCCATCGTTAGGCTTAAAGAACTATTTTGTTTAATTTGTTCAGTGTCATTTGGGATCTGCAATGTTTCTTGATCTTGTATCGATTTGAGCTTTCAAAAATGTACCTCCATTGACCATTGATAATACTGACTGGGTCGTTTTTTAACGAACAAAGAGTATCCTGCTAAGCTGAGAAGACCTCATCATTCTTTTGCCCTTATCCCAATTCATTTGTGGTCGACGCAGCATGTCTTCTTCTTCCATACTTCTCTATTACTCGTCATCTCATCAGACACCTCTTTTCTTGCCATATCATTCTTAGCACAGTCCATCCATCGTTTCTTTGGCCTTCCTCTACTCATGTTACCCATCCAAATTCATACTCTAAATCTTCCTCATGACATTTTCCTCATTCTGAGAAGATTAAATATCCTTCTTCCAATATTATAATCCTCCCAATCGTTTCATAGTTTTGTTCATTTACAGTTACAAAATGAAAAAGGCAACAAACTTCAAAAACAAATAGATACAGTTTGAAGTCGAAATATTGACTCAGCCATTGGTGTTTGCTTTAGCTATTGGCTTTAAAATTCAGGCTTATTTTAGTTGCAGACTGAATTCGTTTTTCATCGTTGGTCCTAATTGAAATGATAGAATTATGTTCTCTGAAACTATACTTTTAAATAGGAGTTAAAGCGTTAATAAATGTCTTTCCATATTTAGTTTTTCTTAATTCTCCTTATTTATCTAGGTAGCTGTCATCTTACCTACACTACCCGATAATACGATAATCCTTTGTTAGACTGGTTAGAAGATTTTCGACCACGATTGTCCCCGCAGCTTCTAGCATCATTTAAACTATATACATCTCATTTAAACTCCGTATTAAGTAGCGTTCTGCTGTAATAAAGAACAACGGATTGCTTCTTTCCTAACTGCTTGTCATTTGCTAAGAACTTAATACTTGGCGAGTCTTTGCTTAAGTTTTTTAGTTGGTTATTAGGTTATGCCCGCGGTTTCACCTGCGTGGAGGTCTCCAAATATGGAGGAGGTGCCAAATATCAATAGTAGGTTTTGCAAGAAAGAGGAACCGCTAAAGAGAGTAACAAAATTGAATTAGGTGGAACTTTGTTTGCACAACACCGCTTACCGGTGAGACAGAATATGATACTTTCCAGAAGATGTTTATCTGAGGGACCGTCTGGGCGCTTGCAATCGCTTACAAAACGTTTCAAAGAGTTTCGACTGGAAAGTCAAAAGTTTTCCGGCAGCTTATGTCAATCGTATCCATTTCCACAACCCAGTTAGACGATACCCTTGGTATATAAGACTGTTTGTCAGTCTTTCGAGCCACTAACTACCTGTAACGACTGTCAAAGATCTCCAATTGACAGCCGGGACCGTAACGTGCTTTCCGAGGCACGGAAACTCGGTATGTAATGGGTGGTCCCCCATCCACAGACAAACCCAGGCAAACGCGGCTTAACCTGCCACGAGTTCCTCATGAAACTTCTAAAATGAGTAGACGTCTAGTCTTTATACATTCTGTTTAACTAATTGGATCCGTTCTTAGTCCAGCTGGCAGTACAGTCGTGCGTATGCCGACTGTTATTTAAAAGGGCTTATTTTATAATTTTGTCTTCTTAAACTGTATCCCGCTACAGTGAAAACGTCGAAAAGTTTCACAAGCGATATCTTTAGTTTGGTAACTGAAATTTCAGGGCTTAAAAACAAAGCAGGTCTTCTCAAACTGAAAGCTCTTTCCAAAGATTTTCAATTTTAATCATCTTCGAAGAGCATCTACAGTTTCTTCAACCTAGAAACTTCGATTTTGAACTAAAATGTCCAAGTTGATGGGGTACCCCTATCCACTGCAATTTTGAAAGTAATTTGCATGGAAATGAATATTGAGGCGTTGCTTTAAGTTCCATCATTCAATTTGTACACAAGAGCTTTATCTAAGGAGTATGGTAATCAACCTGGCTTTGGTTGAATATTGTTGGTAAAACAGATTCATAAAGGAGTTTGGACTATGTTAAAAACTGTGCATTTACTTGACATTAACATGCTAAAAAAGGGTTAGCCCTTTAACAAAGAAGCGGAGGGATGCCTCTTACGAAAGGTCTAATCTATCTACATAAGTAGTTTGAACTTATCAGAGGTAAGAGTAATCAAGTACCTTATTTGGGGACCAGAGAGTTAGGGCACATTATGCTCACCATATTCTATAAAACAATTTAGTCATCATTACATAACATCAGGCGTGATGTTATGTAATTATGTAATGTAATGTCTGCCTAAGATTACACCCACATTTCGCCAGTTATGTTTAAGTCCCATGTAAAAGAGGGCGAGTCTATTGTCATCAACCAGGCACAAATCTAGACCCCGTGGCTGCTACTGAAAAATTCCTAATGGAAAAACCCAATAACACTTTTCCGGATCCGGGAATTGCACCTAGGACCTTATGCTCAGTAGTTGCGCTTTCAACCACGAGACCAACGACGCAGACTACCTGTCATTTAGTGATCAGTTGCTGATGAAGAATGGTTATATTTAGGTTACCTCATAACTCATAAGGAACAAGTTTTCATACTTAACTACTCGTATTATCATGGCGGCCATAGAAAACCCCGTACATTAATGACTTTACAGCCTTATTCATAAAAAGTTAGAGCCTCCTTGAAGTCTCCTTGAAGGCCCGATGCTAAAAAACATGATTCATAAACGTCTGTTAACGCTAATCAGTCCATCAAGGCTCTGCTAAAGTTAGAGGACTGTTGACCCTCCTTTATCTCCCTGCTAAGTCACATAATGGCTGCCGCAAATTTGAACAGCTGACTTTGACAAGAGCAAAAAACCATACCGTCTGTCCGTCTGTCTTGTCCGTCTGTCTGTCCGTCTGTCTTGTCCGTCTGTCTGTCCGTCTGTCTTGTCCATCTGTCTGACCGTCTGTCTGACCGTCTGTCTGACCGTCTGTGTGTATGTCTGTCTGTCTGTCTGTGTGTATGTCTGTCTGTCTGTTTGACCGTCTGTTTATCTGTGTGTATGTCTGTGTGTCTGTCCGCTTGATGATCGATGAATTTGCTGTCAGTGCTCTCCATTTTTTTATTTAAATTCTCGATAAGGCCATTTTTTGTCTTGTCAAGATGGCCAACATAACGAATCTAATTCGTCTATCAGCAGCTCATTAACTAGCAGACTGCTAGCAAGCGTTTATGAATCATACTTCTTGACAACCGTCAAACAAGCTTAATGAGTCTGCTAACTAACAGACCGATCAAACCTCAATTAAGGATTTTTTATGAATAAGGCTGTAAGCACTTAAAACACTCACCAGACTCAATTGAATTAGATCTTTAACACAGCTCTAAATTACCCTAAGTACGGCATCCGAGGGCCCAACCCTTATCCCGGCCAGGTAAGCTGACAATTAAAATTCAGGTATTATGCAAATATGCCGCACGGGACGACTTTCGACGTCAATTTTGAACGAAACCTCCATAAATATGGAGAGTTCGGGGCAACTTCTGGTCGTATCTTATGATTACTAATAAAACTGGGCAAGATAATTGATTTTTGGGTTTAAATATTAGGATAATGGCTTAATTTGGCCTGATTTAGAGGATGAAATGAAATCTAGGGGAAGACAATTTTTAATACCGTGAAGTCTACATGTATTCAATCTAATCAATAATCTAATCTAAGGAAAAAGGAGCTACGTCTGCCAACAAACTGCTTTGCAGTTTGGCGGGGGTAATTATGTACCATGCAAACAATATTACCGTGAATAAACACTTGTTCATTTTTTTTTCATTTCATTTTTTTTTTAAATAATTATGCCTGCATCAGCACTGTTTCTTCATAATGTAGCAAAGTGGTATAATTTCAGGACGCAGTTAAAAGCCCAATATGGCCAGTGTAGATAATATTGACAGGTCATCATGGCCGTAGCCCAATCAATATTTTAAAAGGGTCAGCCTCTTTTTAGAGGAACGGAGGGAGAGATGACTTACACCCACTTTTTTCCATGAGCTGAAAAGACAATGGAGTCTCAGAAACTTCACAATGTTTAGTTTCTAAAACGTGTCCCTGGTACAACGACCCCATTATCTAAGCTTACATAAGTTCAACTTAAAACCGGCCCTTAATACATTAAGTTAAGGAACATAAGCAAGCTAAACTTGAATGCATGGTACCATTACAAGTTGCTTCTATCTCTAATGTCGACTGTCATTAGTCAAGACTTTAGTTACGACGATTAAAAGCCGCATTTAAGTTATATCGTCGTAATTATCTTTATTTAATTTCATGAAGTGGTCGAAAAATAAAAGATATAAAATTCAGGGAATATAATTAATTGATTGACCTAAACTACAGCTGAACAAAAATCACCTACTGGTGCTCGACAAAAAATTAAACTAACGCACTTTAATTGTCATGTTTTTTTCCACACATTTCATAAAACAACTTTACAAATGTTTACCAAGAACGGGATGTACGGTCGACCAAGCTATTTGGTTTACATTTTACAATGTAAGTGGCATGTTAAAATGTAAACCAAATAGCTTGGTCGCCCGTACGAATGTTTATCAACGTAGGTATTTCTACGTTGATAAACTTTTCAGGCATTTTTATTGACGCCAAATTAGTTTGAACTGGACTCGTAATAGCATAAAAGCACTAGCGAGATCCTTGATAGGCAAGTGAGTGAATTAAAAAGTTACAGTCACTGGGCTGCGACAAAGGGCTTTACCTTTTTCCAACAACGTCGCCTTCAGCGTGCAGTTTAGACAAAACGAAAAAATGGACGTCACGGTGTTCGCAGTGGCTCGCGGGTTCGCGGGGAAACTATTTGTATGATCTACAGGTCGTCTGTTTGAGTATGTAAGTTTAAATGTTTATAAAGGCACCTACGATACAGGAGAAACTTCTTACTTACTCATGTGCTTCTTCTTCTTATTCTGGCACGATATTGTATCTTATTTTATTGGGCCGAAATTTCGTCACTTCCACGGCTTTTTTGATTCAGCGCAGAGCTAGGTGTCTTTAGCTGCATGTTTTGTTCTGTGGCTCAGGAGCCAGAATAGAAACTGGAGCATAGACTGCGACAGGGCTACACTTTATGAGATTTAGACCTGTTGTTTGTTCATTACAGGAATTGATGGACTCTTCTAAAGGTGCTAGAGGCTCAGTTCCAGGCCGGACAATTTAGATTGCCATCGACACACTAAGACCAAGACGAGATGGGAGTTAGATATATCTTCCCACAATGTATTTGATGGATATCAGCTGCCGTAAAGTTTCTATCAAGCCTGTCAAACGTCGTTGTAGAAATACGATTCGCTTTTGAAAGCGTTGACCCTGACTGACCCTTTTTTTTCTGATGGGAAATCATCAAATGACTCCTCCCGCTCTGGGCGGAGCAGGAGGGAGTGTCAGACTTTTACTGACTAAAACCCATCCATGTTCCTTCCTCGCCCTTTGTGTTCCGGGGCCACGGTATCTCTTTCGAATAGTCCCGCAGCCCCGGCACCCTGACTGACCCTTAGATAGCAAAGTATCTCTAGTCATTCTGAATCCCCAGCGCCTTCCTAACGTTTATACAGGGAGCACTAAATAAAATAACGATAATTAAACTCTCCTTTAAATAGCTTTATAAAACGCAGCTCCGTTACTAAGTGAAATCTTTTAATTTAGCATCATAATATTCTAGAATTAATCCCAAGTTTCGTCAGTAATTTTGCAAACTAATTACCTCCAGGTACCCACCCACGGTCATTCTCGCTAGTTAGTGTATTAAACTGAATTAATTTTCAGTACAAAAGTTATCCCTTAACGAACAATCTCTCAAATGTTATGCTTCATTATGAGAAACGTACTAGTTAAGAGTTGTGCAGGGGAGGTAAACAACAGCATACATTATTTAATTTGGAGAATGTTACTATGAGAATAGCTTATTTGTTTTGCATTTGTGGTTATAAAGAGTTTTAAGTATACCTTTTTGAACCCTCAAATGAAAGCAAATAATAATGAACGATGGTGATACCTCTTTTTTAGGGTTCCGTGCCTCAAAAGGAAAAAACGGAACCCTTATAAGATCATTTTCTTGTCCGTCTGTCCGTCCGTCTGTCTGCACCGATTTTCTCAGGAATGGGTGGACTTAGTAAGTTCAAATTTATACCAGATACTGAAATCTATAGTCCCTATTAGGTGTATAAAAATCAAGGTCCTGAGTCAACACGATAAAAAGATATGGGCAAATTTAGATTTTCGCGAAAACTTGTAAGTACCTAAATTTACCTTATTTTTCAACTTTTGTTATTTTTCGGACTTTTCCCTTTACTTTTGCTATAAGACCCTGCTTTTAACCAAAATTGACAATTCTAGGTCAACCGGAAGTACCCTATAGGTTTTGGGTCGAAAACTTATAAGGTAGTTCTCGTTAACCTAGAATCACGTCAAAGTCTGAAAACCGTAAATGTAATTTAATAACAACAAAAAGCGATTTTACTATTACAAACTTATTATTTGCGGTTGGTGCAATACCCGTTTCTAGGGATCTAACAGAAAAGTTAAGTTTGTCCTTTAAAAAGTTTGTACGGAACCCTCGGTGCGCGAGTCTGACTCGCTCTTGGCCGGTTTTTTTTTCTGATACAAATATTTTATCAGTGCCATTATTTTTTTTTATCCACTCGGAGGAAGAAACACGCAGCTAAATATTTTATCAGTGCCATTATTTTTTTTTATCCACTCGGAGGAAGAAACACGCAGCTGCTGTTCAGACGCGCCGCCAACAAAAGTCTTATATGCGCTTTCCAAAAAATCATACTTCATCCCAAAAACGCCATTTCAAATTCGCCGACTCACTGCCGCAAAATAAATTGAGTGCCAAACTCACAAAGTTATGGTACCGTTCGTTCTGTTAAATAGGTGTTCGTGTGTCATGCAACGGTAATGCGCCTCAATGGGTGCGGTAATCGTTCTGGAACCCTGCCAGAATCAGTCTGTAAGCTGTATGATGGATTTTGTGGTTAGAACCTTGGCACTGGATGACAGGGGTTTTTTTTGGCGGGTAATATGAAATGCCGGTGACTTCATTAAAAAATAATGGGAGAGAGCATCGTTCGCTGTTTGCTGGGACTGGCAAAAATAGTCTACCCTCTGCAATAATATGGACGCTTCTGAAAATGCCATCCATAGGTACTCGTTACCAAACCTTAGGCTGACTCAATTTGCCATGACACGGTTAGAAGAAGAAGAAGAATGATATTATAAAGAGCTTGTTTGTTAGTTTGGGTTTAGGAGATAATCTCGGAAACCACTCAGCCAATTTCAAAAATTGATCTTCACACACTGATGAAAAGCTATACTATTGCCGATTGTAAATGTTACCGGAAATGTATGAAATCTAGGAATTGTATACAATTCCTAGGAAATGTATACAATTCCTAGGAAATGTATACAATTCCGAGCCTATTTAGGAAATGTGTAAAATAATGTGTTTTAATACACACATATCCTGGGAAATGTATGCATTTCCTAGGAATTGTATGTAATTCCGACATGATACTAGGAAATGTATAAAAACGATAGCTCTCTGTGAATAAAATAATTAAAACACGTTTGAGAACTGAAATCAGCATTTTTATTAAGATGGTTTGCACTATAACTGTTTCCTAATTTGAATTTGGGTTGGTTTTTTATTTGTTTGAGGTTGATTGATAAGTTTTCTGAATGGTTTTAAAAAAAAAAGTTGTCGGGGTGCCCCAGCGGCCCAGGTATAAAAAAAAATTAAAGCTAAACATTTTAAAGTGTGAACCATTATTTTTAAAGTGCGTTTTTAAATTCCCCCTTAGGAACATAAAAAATGTACCACATTTCCGATCGCTCTATAGGAAATGTATAGATATCCTAGGAAAAATGCATATTATAAAATATATCATACATTTCCTATCTATTTTAGGAATTGTATACATTTCCTAGAAATTGTATACAATGACGGATTTCATACATTTCCGTTGACAAATACAATACAAAATGTGTTTTTAATGCGGGCGAAGTCGCGGGTAGAAGCTATATTAGAGGTAATATCAGGAACTCTCATCCTTAACCAATACTTTTAATTTTGAATAAAAATGTTTTATTATTTCATTATTATCCGATTCCAAACAATAGTTTACTGGCAAAAAGCTACAAAACTGGTGAGTGTCATGTTAAAACAAGACAGATGTTAAAACAAGTTTCATGATAAAACGAAAAGCTTAAGAGTGTTATGACGTAGACGCGGGCAGTAACTAGTTCATCATATTTTGCCAGTAGGCAGGCCTCAACTTTTTCGCAGTATCTTTGCGTAATGCCACTTTGGGTCATAAAAGTTCGTGAATTTTCTTGTTAACTCTAAAAGGCTTTTTCTAGATGAACTGTCCCCTAGATACAGTACGAAAAAAGAGTATTTCCATTGAACCTTACACCTTTGGCGTGTTATGAAAAATTTACATTTTATAAAATACGTCATCAGTATACTCCCAACCCAACCTATTTGTGGTCGGCGCAGCATGTCTTCTTCTTCCATACTTCTCTATTCCTCGTCATCTCAGCAGTCACCTCCTTTCTAGCCATCATTTCATATCATTTAGTAAAATACAATAGTTTGTCAATTGCCCCAAGTGACTGAGGTTGAAAATAAATGTAAATATATTCAACAATCCTAGAGAATGGAGTTGATTATGCAAAAGTATTTATGAATATTGTTTTACATGTTTCCTAGTATTTGAAACTGATAAAATCTACAACGGAAACTTACCTTGGCAGAATTAATTGGGTCAGAAAAATTATAGCGAAAACCCGTTTGCAAAAGCTATGTGATAAAAATTGACATAAGATCTAAAGTATCAAGAAACTATTTGTTTATGTATCCTCTAATTTGAACGCCATACTACAATTACGCGAAAGGAGTAACAAAATACTTTAACTGGCTGCTTTCCATTCATCTTGTGCAGGGAATGTAATCTCGATCTCGCGAGATTTTAAATCTAGACCCATTCCTCGCGATTGAAATATAGTGTAGCTTTCACACTAATATTATAAAAGCGTAGGTTTGTATGTGTCGCGTGCCTGTAGACGGTGAGCATGGGCTAGCTCGCCTCCACGCGCGCAAGGGCATGCCTGCCGGGGCTGCGGGACTGTTCGAAAGAGATACCGTGGCCCCTGAACACGAAGGGCTATGAAGGAACATAGATGGGTTTTAGTCAGTAAAAGTCTGACACTTCCTCCCGCTCCGAGCGGGAGGAGTCATTTGATGATTTCCAAAAAAAAAACAAAAAGAAGTGTTGTATGTGTGTGTATGTTTGTTACTCTTTCAAGCAAAAACTACTGAACTATTTGGATGAAATTTAACACACAGATAGTCTATAACCTGGATTAACACATAGGATACTTTTTATCCTAGTAGTATGATCCCGTGGGACAATTATCGAACTTGACGTGGGCGAAGCCGCGGGAAGAAGTTAGTAGGTACTTCATAATCCGAACACTCTTTGAAAATATTTTTAAACCTTAATGAATATATTGCTGTATTTTCTTTGGCCATTTAACATGTAATAAAACTATTTGGATTCGCTCGTCGTGTTTACATAAACGATATGCGAGTAGTCGTAACAAATTACCGAGTGGCCATTGCAATAATACCGTCAATGCCTGTGCCAATACTATTTATAAGTTAATATGCAACTAGTGACATTGAATGAAGTCAATTTTCACTTTTGGAAAGTAATAGTGAAAATATAAAAAAAAAACATTTGGCCCATTTATAAACGCGAAGCGGAGGGCCGTGAACCACACGAGTTTAGAAATCTGTACTTACCCTCGAGTGATATATATTGCTTTATACTACACTTGCTTACAACGTCATCAAGACTTTTTTTTAAAAAACAAAACGCGTTAGTAATGGATTACTACCCTGCCTAGATTTTTGAGAAGGTTTAATGAACAGCTTTCAAGCCTTTTAGTGGGGTAGTATTGGTACACTTACTAAGCAAGTTTAGTATAAAATATTATATGTATAAGATGAAAGAGACACCGACGCTACGCGATTATAGAATGCTAGAAATAATTTCCAAAATTCTTCTCGCACAGAGAAGGCACGAGCATTGATCACCACGGTTGCTCAAGACGGGTTTGCGATTTCAGACTTATATTAGGTAATTATAAGTCCAGGTTTCCTCACGACGTTTTCCTTCACCGATCACCGTCTGTGATCGACGAGGATGTGTGTCTGTCTGTCGGTTATTAAACAAAAACAGTCAAAAGGAATCGGCTTTTTAACAAAAAAAAAATCACCTGATTTGGTACAGTAGATTCGGAGCAAATTGGCTGTGACAGACGGACATACAGACAGACGCATGAGTGATCCTTAATGCGTTCCGTTTTTTCATTTTTTGTACGGAAATCTAAAAATATCAATGTAACATTTATTAACTGTTTTAGCGTCGGTATCTTTTCCACCCTGTATATAACTAAATTACCCTAACCTTAAATAATAGACTCCAGCTACCTTAATTATATCAGTATTTAGGTTTTAAAAGCGTCCAAACTCTAAATATGTAAGTAGTTTATTCCGCTGCTATTCCCGTGTCATATTTTTTCCATTTCTGTGCAAAAATGGTTTTGCGCTCGATCTGCCCGCAATAAATCAATCAATCAGTATGTCAATCCAGCAGTACACAACTTGACATAGCAGGCTGCACTTGCACTTTCGAGCGAATAGAACTCGCAACGAATTAAGTTTTCTGATCTATATTTATGATCAAGAATTTGTGTGGTATCATTTGGATGTTTTAATACAATTTATCTATTATCCCTGTCCAATTTGGACATAAAAACCTACCTCTTCTCCTCAGACGTAATGCGAACAAGACGAATTGCGAACGGGATGAACTGCGAACGGGACGAACTGGGAACGGGACGAACTGCGAATTGGACCGTCTGCGAATTGGATGATTTTTGGACGCGGGACGAAGTGCGAATAGGACGAAGTGCGCATAACCCTCAAAGATCATCCACAGCCCGACTTCACCCACGGCTGGGTATAAGCCTCTCTTTGTTTGTGCCAAGCTCCACGCTCTTGTGCCAACCTCATCCAGGATATTCCCGCAATGGCAACATTAACATCTGCCCATACTAAAAAACCCGACTAAAAATCACGGTGTAATTAAATTCGGAGTTTACAAAGTAAGACCGACCGAAATTCAAAGTTAAAAATTGGTGACCAATCGGTACCGTGACGAATCGGGCATAGCTCGTTAAAATGTAACCTAACATATGCTATATTGTCAATCAAAAATCGATTGACACCTTATTCATCAAAATCAGATGAATAGTTTAAGCGCTACGAAGGAACATACGTAAATACAAACATACATACATAGACAGCTAAAATAATAACCCTTCCTTTTGGTTCCGCCGTAGTCGGGTAAAATAAACTCAGCTACTTAAATAGACAATTTCCATATCATAATTACACTCTGTGGCTTATGGCTTTCAGGAGTTACAGTTGTTACGAATTTTATACAGTGGGTTTATCTCAAAAGTTAGCATATTTATTACTACTTCTACCACCCCGATTGTCCCTTACAAACCCAACCGTCATCTGCCCATAGCGGCCTACTGCTGGGTCACACAGTCCTCTCTGTAAGATAGAGTGGGCCATAATCGTCCACGCAGGATATACAGGAGATACCGTGGCCCCGGAACACAAAGGGCGATGAAGGAACATGGATGGGTTTATTAGTAGTTCATTAGTTAGTAAAAGTCTGACACTCCCTCCTGCTCCGCTCAGAGCGGGAGGAGTCATTTGATGATTTCCCATCCGATAAAAAAAACAAAAAAGGTGGACATTTTGCCATCGCCATCATCATCATTTCAGCCGAAACACGTCCACTGTTGGACATAGGCCTCCCCAAAGTGTCGCCGTAATGTCCCGTGCGACTCGCATCCAGCGGATCCCCGCAACCTTCACCAGGTCATCGGTCCACCATAATAGAAGCAAATTTAGTAGAGAAGAGGTGGAATGAATATGTTTCCCTATCCGCACTAATTTAATCTGACCATCAAAAATTCAACATCCTTGTAATCTAATTACATTAAAATGGGCAGCATGGTTTGCTTTAATTATTAATGCAGTTTAAATTTTGCACACAAACTGAATAAATTACGATATTAATTTAATTTATCTTCTGTAATTCTAGTGTTGATACAACAACTGACGCTTTTCCCGCATCTGAATACACTTGGTTTTCGAATTTTCCTGAAAAAACAATCACAATATTATCATCGCTTTCGGTTATTTTAGGAATATTTGCCTCAGGCAACATGAACGTGGACTAAACAAAAGGAGTATCGAACATAAAGGATCGTGTCAGGTGTTGTGTAGTTCTTTCCAACCCCATGGGAAAAAAGGCATGAATTTCCGTGTCTAATTGCCTAAGAGTTTCCTCAGTATAAAAAGTAAGTTGATCAAAACCAGTTTCGCAGTATAGAAGTAAAAAAAATAATTTAAAAAATAAAAAAACCCGACTGCATAAAAAAAAAAAAAAACTTTAAATAAAAACTGAAAAGAAGTTTAAAATTTTATATCCATTAAATAATCTAGACTAAAATCATTACATCCAATATGGGTCCTGACTGTTGCAGTCAATATGTCCTGTTTCTTGAACTTGTTTTTTTCTTTTCAGTTTTTATTTAACGTTATTAATTATTTTTAATGCAGTCGGGTTTTTTTTTTCTTTTATTTTTGTTTATTTAACACTTTTTAGTTACTTAGATATACCATTTTAAAATCCTCATGATGAGCCCTTTATCGAGCCGTTCAGGCTGCAGAGCGTGCCAAAAATTAAATTTGGCGAAAAAATCCACCATTATGTTTTTATTTTTTTATTTTGATATACCCAGTGTCACTCTCACAGTAAATACAAATCTAACAACACCTCTCAAGATAAAATCCATCGAGCCGTTCAGGCCACAGAGCGTGCCAAACAATTATACATACATACATACTTACATACATACTTACATACATACTTACATACATACTTACATACATACTTACATACATACATACATACTTACATACATACATACATACTCTCGAAAAACATAACCCTCCTTCTGGCGCAGTCGGGTAAAAACAGCGAGAATAACAGTTTTTTTTTGTGCAAGTACTTAGTAAGCATTAATAGTGTGGACTTAGTATCAGGATAATTAAATGTCGATGACCAGAATCTCTGGAATATGTATAATATCTAATATTTAGCCAACACATTAATTTTACCTAAACTCGTGCCAAAACTTTGAACACACTCGTGCGCATATTTTGTGCAAGTGTCACATCACATCTTTAGCTAATAATAACGACATCAGTAATATTCAAAAGAATGAAAAGCCAAAAGCCTTTAAATGAGAAGATAAATCATAGGAATGATTCACACAAAACTGAAATAACCGATCAGGAAGCAATCTATCTATCTGAGATTTATTAAGGAATATTATTCAGTAGGCAACATAAACATAGCTTTGCAGTTCGGCTAGCTGTCACTAGCCGCCCTGCAAAGCTATGTTTATTTTATAGATGAGAGCTGCCAAGAATGGAAGTGAATAATTAATGGTGTTCAATTCGAGTAGTTGATCACAGTCAATTACTGATGATGATGATGAATTAAAAGATACCAAAATGGTAAGAGTGTTTTATATCAAGAATCTTTAAGTAGAAATAATACAAAAAGTCCAAAAGTGCATAGTTTCGAATATATCATCACTCATAATATATGTTTCATTAATAAATACGAGTAATTCATTTTCATTCAAACCAATTTTATTCTTACTTAAAGCTAGGAACGTAAGGGTGTCTTACATTAATAATCGTGACTTGTCGAATTATTTTTTATGAAAAATAAAAACACAAAAATATAATTGAAAAATAATTCACTATGCCAGTTGATTGTTTGTAATGGTCTCATTCATCACACCTCGTATGGCATCACACCAGGTATGTATAAGGAGTAAGTATAAGATCGTATCTGGTGATATTCCGTAGTTTCCGTATGAAGGAAAAAGGCATGAAATTATGTTTTTTAAAAGATGAAAATATTGATGTGAAAAAAGTATTCAAAATAAATCCTCACCTAAAAATACCCCTTTGACATCCCATCTCGAAAGTTACTGATTGGATCCTGGAACTATAAATGAGGGATCTGCACTGGCTTAGCGTCGTACCCGACTCACTGCCGATCTACATGTCGGATGACAGTAGGATCCTTTTCAGGCACAAGGCACAAGGTTTTTTCTGAAGGATTTAGGCGACGGGGTAGATCGGCTTAGGAGGCAAAAGTGTCATGGAATGGTTCATCAATCTTTTACAGAGTCTACCTCTGAGTTTTGTGATTTTGAGGGTGCGTTAAAAAGTAAACATTATTAACATATTGCGTACGTGCGCATGTTCAAACATGCAATACGCAATATAGCCCAGAGCGAGAGCAAATAATTATGAAAAATACACATATACATACGTACTGTACATTTATAGTATTTCTAGCTAACATATTAAAGCAATGATCTTAATAAGCAAACTTGGCCACGACTTAATTACGGTTAGGCCGAATACCGCTTAAGTTATGACTTTAATTACGAACGAGAAATCCCAGAGCGAACCATATTCAGCTGAACACAACAACAAGACACACGTAGGTAATAAAGACTTTAATTAAATACATTTTATATAACCTAATACACGTTCAGTAGAATTAATTTAGTAATTTAGGTAAGTTCGTAGCCTGAAATTCGCAATACAAAGACCAATATATATCTCCAGTTTGAAACGACGTCGTCAAAGCTGGTGAATTTTGTCGGAAACTCAATAAAACCCTCCTTAGAACTTCGAATCCTTTCCGTTGCAAACTTTTTCCTTTTAAATAGAGAACAAAAGTTCCCTTTTTTCGGGTCTTTGAGATCTTTCAATTTGTGACTTTTAGTTGCTTTGGAACTTTTTCAGAATTAATAATTAGATTATTGGGCCCCGAAAAGTTTTATTCAGAAATAAGACTGCTACATACGAATGCTGGCTGCTGTTACGAATGGCGTTTGAGCTCGGCCTCAGCCACGTGGAGGTCGATGGTTTACCAAATTATCTTCAAAATCTATTCAGCTATCATGGAGTGAAAAACAAACAGACAACCTTTGTATTTAAAATAATTATGGATTTCGGTGGTTAGGTTTTTTGTTTTAGATATCGGAGCTATTATTAGAAAGCTCAGTTTAGTATAAGAACAATTCATTGAGTCTACATTTGACAGATTCTACTTTTGACATCATATTCTACATTTGACAGATTCTACATTTGACAGATTCTACAATCGACTGATTCAATGTTTGACCGATTCTACAATCGACTGATTCCAGAGGCCAAGAGCGAGTTGAACTCGCGCACCGAGGGTTCCGTACAAACTTTTTAAAGGACAAACTTAACTTTGCTGTTCGATCATTAGAAACCGCTACTGCATCAACCGCAAATAATAATTTTGTAACAGTAAAATCCCTTTTTTTTGTTATTAAACTACATATTTACGGTTTTCAGATTTTTCCCTTAACATGTGTTGTAAGACCTTGCTTTTTGCCAAATTTCTTGATTCTAGGTCAATGGGAACTACCATACAGTTAATTTTGGTCAAAAGCAAGGTCTTACAGCTCAAGTAAAGGGAAAATACCGAAAAATAAAAAAGTAAATTTTGGTACTTTCAAGTTTTCCCGAAACCCCTAAAAAGAAACTAGGTTATGTTAAATAATATACTGTTCTGAAGTTTGAAAACTAACAGCTGCCCCCAATTAAGGCGTCGATCAAAATTATTTGTTGCTTATCGAAGAGATTTCCTTACTTTACTCGTGGACTTACTTCACAATATTGTTATTAAATAAACTTTATCATTGGACATTGTTTGGAAATGATTAACGATGGTATCGTAATAATTTAGTTAGCCAGTTTTTGAGTGGTGTTTGCGGAAAGTTGCGGGTTTGTTTTTCATTATCTTATTGTGGCAACTTTAGTTTTCTTGGTTTTATAGCTACAACAACTGGATTGATGGTGATGGATTGCTTACTCTGGCTCTAGAGACAAAGCTTGTGTCCCAGCAGTGGGTATGTTATTCTAGGTTCCCAAAAAATTTCGTTTGTAAAAATCTTTGTCAAACTATATAAAAATATTATTAATTGACTCTCTATGCTTAAATTCCCAAATCCAAATTATAAGACCCACTGCAAAACACACAGTCAATCAAAATTCGATGGATTTAAAAAAAATCGTCTGCCCTAGAACGCAATAAATGTTGTTGAATCGTCAAAATGAATGAAAGGCATTGTTATTTTGAGTGTATAACCCAAGTGTTTCAGTATCAACTCCACTCTCCGCCCACCAAAATACTTTCAGCTGCAATATTTTCAAATAAAAGTTGTTTATCTTCAAAATGGAAGGGCGAAGTAGAAACAAGTGCCTCCAGTAGACGCTACTGGAGGCACTTGTTTCTACTTCGCTGTTTGATAAATGCATTAGACGGAACGTCGCGAGCGTTCCACATACTAGCTCGACAAAACTGTGATGGTGAGTGGTGTAAAAACTGATATCGTTTGGTACTGAAGTCTTTATTTTATCATACATATATCTTAGAACGTCATATTTTATTGCTCGCACTTTTACATATATATTTATGGTTACACCGTTGAAAACCAAAGTTCGGGTTTTGTTTGTCCGGGTTTAAACTCGTGAGGACCGTTGCCAAGTCACCTGGTGGCGGCCCACGCCACCGACGGACGCCGGAGAAGGTGACTACCTTCTCTGGCATAGGGCATCTGGCTCCACTACCGCCTACCCTGCGGATCCTGCATCCTGCTCCTCAATCCAACGTCCCTTCAGCTACGCGCAAGCCAGGGCAGTACTTGCCGCGCCTACCTCCGTAGACAGAAAAATTATGACCGGCTTTTAGAGTCATAAGACCTATCTTTTAATAAAAAAAATATGAAAGTGCTGGTGAGTTTTGTTTTAACTAAATAGTTTCCATAACTCCAACGCTTCATTGGCACTACGAGGATGTCATGTTTCGTTCCGTGCTTGATACGGTTATTGCACGTAGGTACGGTGTCTGCGCCGTACCATATCATGACCTTTAGTGAGCAGGAAGAGGTAGCTAAGAAACACGTATTTTTTACTCTGAATTAACGAGAAATGTGTTTTGTTCGTCTGTCTTTTCCGCCAAAAAATAAATGTACCGGTCCATGCTCTTTGTGGCAAACTATACGTTGAATCGGAACCAAAATTAGTTTCCGAAGCGCTGTTTTATTACGGTATTATTTGTCAGGATATATCACAAGATATTTCGAATCATGTCGGCTGCAATAAGCGTGATTGCGACTTTGTTGGCAGTAAATTGACGTAAGTATGCCATTATTGTAGATTTGTATGTAATCAAGGAAAATTGAGTTATATTGAGTCTATTTGGCATGCAAATGCTTGGTTAAGCTGTATTTATTTTTATATTTTATGTTTGCCATTATTCATAAACGCTGCTTCTAGTTACTGATGCTTAGCTACTGTTTAACCATACATTTTTGTCATTTAAACGTCTCTTAACTTTAACCATCGTCAATGAATAAACCTCTTATTGTATTATGATCATTAAATATTTAGAATACTCCTTGAAGCAAGAAGAAAAACATTAAAATCCCTTTCGCGATGGCTGCTCAAAACATAAAAAACGTGTAAAGTGAAACAAGAAATTTGAACTTATCACGTAACATCAGCCGTACTTAAATATTAATTTTCTAACTTGCACGAACAGAAGGCTGATTTTATTACGAATCTCTAATTTCATGGTCGAAAAGTGGCAGTGAAAGTTACGGTAAAATACACTTTACGCGACAGCGTCAAGCAGAATCCGAGTAAGTTAGGGTTCAGATAAACAATCAATAACCAACATTTAAAGGTGAACGCACACTAATCAGAGGAAGGAGCCTTGCACACTTATCCGCTCCGAATCGGACGAATAGATAACGTTATACGGATGAAAAAAATTCTAGCGGTGCATAGTTGTTTCGGAGCGGATACGTGTGCGTTCACCTTAAATCGTAATTTGATTCATTTTTATTACGGTTCCGTACCTTAGTCGGCAAAAACGGAAGACTTATAGGATCACTTTGTTTTCCGTCTGTCCGTCAAGAGATTTTTTTTCAGGAACGCGTGGAGTTATCAAGCTGAAATTAATATCATTTACTTAAATCTGCTACCCCTTGAAACAGTGCAGAATCAAATATGTAAGTCAACGCGATCAAAACATATGGCCGATTATTTCGCATATTTTGCGATTTCACAAGGGAATCGAAAGCCATAGGGTACCTACTTCTCGTCGACAAAAATCATGAAATTTGGCAAAAAGCAATGTCTTACAGCACATGTAGTGAAAAAAATCTGAAAACCGTAAATATGTAGTTTAACGAAATACCTATAAGTTTATACGGAGTTCCGAACAAACTTTTCGGTGCGCGAGTGAATACGTACACGAATTCAAAAACTAAACTCAAAAACCAACGACAGCAAAGTTTACTTATTACCAGCGAATGGTTTTAGAATCAGTTGTTTGTTACAATACCAGCATAATGAGTCGAAAGCACGAATACAAACAAAACGTAAAGAAGAACAAAAGCCTGATACAAGAAAAGAATCACGAGGCTTCCAATTCGAAATTCAAACAAATCACCGAAAGGAGTCTAGCTATCTTTGTACAGAGATAATAATAAACCTTCGCACGCTTTTCAAAGATACGTTTTTTTTTTCTACGATAGCCCTAAAGATTGCGTGCAAAGGAAATGCACCGTCTGCCTCTAGAGAAACTATTGTTGAACACGCGAACTTTAATGGAATTTTACAAACTCACATTAAGCAGTGGGAAGCACTAGGGTTATTTTTAACTTTGAGTCGTTTTCAGGTATAATAGCTACGCTTTCAGGCAGTAAATATGCGGCAATGCGGTAATTTCTATGCAGGTTTGAAATATGAACTATTATAACAAAATTATCATAGTAATGTAAATTTAGTCGTTAATTTCTTCACACTAACCTAAGTTGCCGCTGCAACCGACTTGTTATTTTAACTACATTTTTCAAGCATTTGAAATACATATTTGTGTTGCTATTAATCTTCATTCTCTTGCCCTTATCCTAATTTATTTGGGGTCGGCGCAGCATATCTTCTTCCATAATAGGCATGACGACAGTATCAAAAAATTACAAATCTATTTAGTCCGTCAGTTAGAGTATTGGAAATTAATGGACACGTATTTTTTGTTTTTGTAAATCAATGAATATTGACAAAAGATAAAACGCATCAAAACTCGTGACGTCAGAGCTAGCTAAAAATTATACCTAGGCGTGACGTATTGAGAATTTTAAAAGCGTCATATCTTCGTCAATTTTGGTTTACGTAAAAAAAAACAAACTTACGGGCTACTTGGTTTTTTTTGTCGTCTCGCCTATTCGTCATGTTATCAGACACCTCATTTCTTGCTATATCATCCTTCACACAGTCAATCCATCGTTTCTTGAGTTTGGTCTTCCTCTGCTCATAATATGCCCCCATCCACATTCATACTCAAAACTTTCCTCACAACATTTTCCTCATTCCTCCTCTCCGCTCATGCCAAACCAATTTTAACATAATTCAAAACATGTCATCTCGTAGTTTTTGCTATCTAGAGCAATTTTGTCATTGGTAAACAGACAAGAAGTTATGCACAGAGAGTATTATCTACTAGAAAATAATAGTGAATATTAAAACAGTAAATAAGGAGATTAATCTATTCATTTTGCATCGTACTTTGAATTTATTCAAGTTGTTTTATGCAATATGAATAAATAAATTCATCACGTGCAACCCACATTTTGTATGTTTGTTTGTTTCAGTATTTATTTATGTTAGTGCTGCGTTAGCGCATTTTCAGGATTATTTGGACTCAAACCTTGTAATATTTAGATCGTCATCATCTGCTTAACCTTTTCCCAACTATGTTGGGGTCGGTGTCCAGTCTAACCGGATGCAGCTGAATACCAGTGTATCACATGGAGCGATTGCCTATCTGACCTCCACAATCCAATTAGTACCTGATAATACGATACCCCTTGGTAAGACGGGTTGTCAGACTTTCGGGCCACTGATTACCATTTTCTATAAAGGGTGTTAATATACCCTTAACGAAGCCGTAAAGCAGTGTTCTCCCCGTCATCGTCATTGCGATCAGATTGAGTTTTACCGTAAAACGTGATTTTCCGCCAAAACTAAGAAGTCATTTCCCAGCGAAAATTTTTGCGTAAAGTTACTTAGTTTGATGTACAGAATGCCTGGTTGACGGCCTCGTGACAATTTTCAAGATGTTGTCTTGTTTTGATATACAAAGATAATAATAATAATAATCTATCAAGTACAACAGTTTAACAAAAAGAAAAACTACAATTACTACAGGCTCTATTTTGTACAAGAAAATACTATTCTAGAACAATATAAAGCTCCTGACTTTACAGGAATTTAATTAGGCGAAAAGTATAACAAAAAGGAAATAGCAGTTTTCAACTTTTCTCGTTAGCAAGCTGTATCGTGTCTCTTCCAGCTAATCCTTCTTTTAACCCTGGATTTGGTATGCTGGAGTTGCAATAATTGCAGTTTTTTTAAGTTGGTGTAATGTACATTATCTTACTTAACCTTATGACCGCCATAGTAACATATACGTGACAAGCAAGCGATTGCAAAGTATCCTAAGTTACTCCGTAGAGTAAAGTCCCGTCAGAATTGGTCTAGCCGTTTCGGAGATAAGCCGGAACAAACAGACAGACAGACAAAAATGAGTTTATACTTAAGTACCGTATATAATTTCATATGCATTCAATAAAAAAGCTGTTATTTTGAAATTATAAACAGACATTTCAATTTTATTTATTTGTATAGATTGTCTGGTATTTTCGCCATACATTACAAACTTTCATTCATACTTACTCATATTTATGCTGGATGTGCATAAATATGAATGAAAGTGTATACTTTTTTCTCATCCAAGGTCACCAGTTTAATTTCAGTTACAAGCTGCTTCTGTTGAATTATGACCGTAATTTTGGATAACACGCAAAAATTCACAAAAGTCTCGTATAAATCTTTGTTATCTTTAAGCTTTTTTCTTTTTGTCGAAAAGAAAGAGCCCCCCCTATATATCCCTCGTTTAATGACCACTGGTCACGGCGTCCATTTACTACCTACCTACATCTATATACTTATATTTATAGGATTTTCATAAGTTCAAGGGCCCCTCGATTTATTACATGCTTGCTTTGTTGACATAGTTATTAAACTATCCGTATGAAGTCCGTAATTGCTCATAAAATTACGTATATAAAATTCGTCCAGAAGTGAAGAACAATTCGTCCTATGAGAAGTCTTTCCTAGAGTTGTTATTTACATTTCATTGGCTAAACATCATACAGGGTATTATTACAAAAGGTCAGAAAGAATGAGCATTTCGGGGGACTTTCTTATGTAATGTTTGACGTTCAAAAAGAGTTAATCCTCAGCCTAGTTTGAATAAATTACTTTTGATTTTGAATCCTTAGTTTCCTTTCAATGTTTTTAAACCTTGTCAAAACAATGTTTCCTCGATTTCTTGAAAATTAAGAAAGCAGGAAATGAGACAACTTTTAAAGAAATTGATGTTCAACACAAACAATTATACTGTTGGTGTTGAACGATACTTTCATAGATACAGATTCTCTGAAAAATGGAATACAGAAACAAAGGAGGAAAGTGACCGTTTATACATTCATCTAAAAAAAGAAACTTCTAGTAAGATAGCCGAGAAATAAAAAGTAAGTTCATTTGTTTGCACAGGTAAGCATCATGTACTTAAGAATACTTCAGATAAAGGGAAAGCATCTCAAAGGAGTAATTTACACTTGGAATACGGACGCGGTTTAAACCATTTTTAAAACAAACTGCTTGACGGCATCATTTTATCTTTCGCTATTGTTTTCATTTATACAAAGAAAAACAAAGTGAAAGATACTGCTGCAATGTTGCAGAGTAAATTGTTGTAACTATTGTGGAGAAACTGCCACAGTCGTTTTGGTGAGTTCTTTTATTTGCTGTACCGATACCTATGTTTAAAAGGAATCAGTAGTTGTTCAATTAAATGATTTAAATCTGTAAGTTTCGCGTACGGACTAATTACGGACGCGGTTCTAAATACCAGACTGTTACAGATAGGTAATGTACTGAATTATATGTCAGTCAGTGTCCGGTGTACGCAAATGAGCTCGAGGCTAAATAATAACATCCACTCGGGTCGATCTTTAGGTAAAGCCGCGCTTGCCTATGGGAAACTACCCATTACATAACGAGTTTCCTCCGTGCCTCGGAAAGCACGTTAAGCCGTTGGTCCCGGCTGTCATTTGTAGATCTTTGACAGGCGTTAAAAGAGTCACTGGCCCGAAAGACAACCAGTCTTACCAAAAGGTATCGTATTAAGTACCTGATCGCGACGACAGGTCGTGGTGGAGCAGAATAAAACGTAGTGGACTGTATAACAAGATATATTGAGGAACAGAAATTAAAAGACAACGTTCGGTTGGAATCTGACAAATGAGAAATTAAGAAACGCGTAAGCGCAGCCATGCGTGGAGGCGTGCAACAGCTGACTGGTGTGGCGCGGGGGCCCGCGCTCGGCTGTCGGCCGGCTGGCTCCCCACCGTCCCCGCACCCCTCGTTCACTGCCGCTGGCGCGCGGCGATGTTGAGTGTACCTTGTACCTACTGTTCCCGGGCAGGGCTTATAACTGTGCGTTGACATTGATTCACATCATCTTCCTGTCCTTGTCTCCTATTACACTTGACTTAGACTTCGTTGACTCCTCAGGCACACAAAATCTCACACGCAGAATTCTTAGCTAAATATATTTAGATGTTAAATTGTAAATCCTTAATTGGCTGTAGGTTTAGTTAAAATAGTTTAGGTTAAGATTGTAAAGAGCTGTGGATTTTGTAATAAATAAATAAATAAATAAATAAATAAATAAATAAATAAATAAATAAATAAATAAATAAATAAGTAAATAAATAAATAAATAAATAAATAAAAAAAAAAAAAAAAAAAAAAAAAAAAATAAATAAATTACTTGGGGTCATCGCAGCACGTTATTTTCTACCATTCTCCTCTGTCAAATCAAGTCAGTAAGTCAAGTCGATCGGTCGTTGACCTTTATTCTCTTCATGAAGGAATTAAAAAAGTAATGTTTGAGTACCTATAACATAATCCTATAAAACTTACAGTCTGAAAATGCATAATTTAGGTACCATAAAATTTAGTTTTACATCCAAACCTGGAAATGCAATCATTATAAAATAAACATTTTTCCAAGCATTAAACTGTTTTCAGTACTAATTTTGTGACTCCACTCAAATGAGTTTGAAGATGGTTATCGCGCAATTCATAGCAAGTTTCAGTTTACAGCCTGTCGTGTATATTGGCTTTTCCTTCATTATTACAAGCCATAAAAACTTTTGTTGATTGCAATACATAAATGTTTTATATTTTGGTCGTAAAAAGAGGACTAGATCCCATTGATTAAAAGGAAATACTATGTCACTGATGACTCTGTTGTAGGAGCGCTGACACATCATTTTGCATACACAAAACTGTTAACAAATTGTAATTCAAGACTCTTGTTTTTAAGAATATTTCTAGTCTTCTTCCGTGTTGTTCCGTGTATGTATAAAAAATAAAATAAATATCGCTGGACATTACACATAGCGCCATCTAGTGCCACACTAAGCAACGAGGCTTGACTTGAGTGGCTTGGCTTTTGTCGTGGTATTTTGTGTTTCCATGATTTATATCGGGAGCTCAAAATGATGAACAATCACGGAAGATATCCCCCAATTAGTTTTAAATCGTGAAAGCTTAAAACAGTGCTTAAAAACTTCCTTCATTTCATTGAATCATTGTTTACCTAAACGTTAAGGATTTTGGGAAGTATATATGGGAAACAGAGTTTATTTTTAAGTTTTCTGAGTTTTATGGACCCCAAATTCAGGTGCTACGAAAATCAATGCTGTATCTTTGTTGCGGCAACCGTAGCTTCATGTCCACCTTCTTCACTGCGTACTAAGGGGTAACCATGTTGAGACACAACATAATATTTAAGTTGAATACACTTAAATGTTTAGAAACCTGTTAGTTATAGCTTGTACACGGATCTTTTGGCGCGTGCCCAAAATCGGAACTAACTTAAAAACAGAAAACGTCTTCGAGCGCCAGAAAATCCATATTACTACTTTTTTTTATATTTCACTTACCATTATTAGTTCGTTGCGGGTCGATTTGAGCATGTAGTATTGAGAAGCCGGGTGCGATGATGGCGGGCAGGGTGCGCGAGCGCAGGAGGGGCGGGGGGACGCGGCGACCGCCCCCCCCGCCCAGCGCCTCTGCCGCCGCCGCCGCTGCCGCCGCAGCACTGTAATAAAAAAAGAATGATAAAACAAAAAACGCACGCATCTTGAACTCAATGAATGAACATACATAAGCCCCACTGTACATAAACGTTTTTTTCGTGAAAATCTACGGTCGTCGGAGCTGTACGGACCACTGTGGAAGGGCTTTCAATTATTTGGCCTGCCTACCTTCCACCATTTTGTTTTAAGCCTATATAATCGAAATGAAACCTAGAAATCCCAGTCGATGTAACAGGAATCGCATCAAGAATAACTCCGATTATCATGATAAGTCAGCAGATTATGTCTACTTCCAGAAAAAGTTTACAAGTAATTAGCTGTAACACTAACAGCCCAGAATTACCCACTGTGGGGTATAGACCTCCACTTTCTGCTGCCACGTTTCCAGGCCCCGTTGGTCCCATTATGAAGATTTTATCCACGAATTTGACGATATCGTCAAGTCGTAAACCAAACTCGGTTTTTGGCGGCCCAGATTTCTTTGCCCTCATATTATGCTTCACACAAACTTCAGAGAGTCTAAACAAATAATAGACACTTTTAAAGCATTTCATATTTCTACAATAATGATCTTCATTAAGCATTTCGGTCATCATCATCATCATCATTTCAGCCGAAAGACGTCCACTGCTGGACATAGGCCTCCCCCAAGTGTCGCCACATTGACCGGTCCCATGCGACTCGCATCCAGCGGACTCCCGCAACCTTCACCAGGTCATCGGTCCACCTAGTGGGAGGTCTTCCAACGCAACGTCTTCCGGTTCGCGGTCGCCACTCCAGAACTTTTCGGCCCCATCGGCCATCCGTTCTGCGAGCAATGTGACCTGCCCACTGCCACTTAAGTTTGGCAATTCTTCGGGCTACGTCGGTAACCTTGACATTACCTTAGCATTTCGGTAGCTTATGTCAATCCAGGCCCTCAGGCCTACCTTATGAGGGTACGCCCACGCTTTCCCTTAGAATACAACACAGTCGATACTTCAAAACTTTTCGGCCCCATCGGTCATCTGTTCTGAGAGCAACGAACCCCGCCCACTGCCACTTCAGTTTTGGCATTCGTCATATTTTGTTATATGGGATCATTCTAGCATCATTCTTCCCAATAGGTCAGAGAGAACAGAAAAGTGTGTGTAATATAATAATAGGTTTATAACAAGGTAAATGAGAAGAGAACCGGAAATATTTAGGGAATGCGAAAAAACTTTTAACAAGGTACCTAGTAGCATCTCTGGCAGAAATAAATTGAAAAAACTGAAACGCAAAAACAACACTTTCGCTCCAAAACGTACAGTTATATTTTTGGGCGAGACTTGTGACCTGAATTTCAATTTTAACTGCTAAACATTTTTGTATTTCAACTATACTTCCTCCTTTTTTTGAAACTAAGAACTAGGAAATCTTTTTGCAATGAAAAAATCAGAGAATATGAGCTATAAATTGAATAAGACGAACGAATCACAAGAAAAAATATTAAACAGCAATATCAGGCAGGCCCATATTGTAATAAAAAAAAAAAACAAGGAAAACAACAGCAAAAAATAAAATTACATCCCATAAAAATCATATAAAAACAGCAACATGACACGCGAAGCCAGCGAGGGTTTTCAAATCATAGGCGACAGTCTCACAGTCACAATTTTGTTTTACGTAACTGCCGTCGCGTGTAGGTGCCTTGACATTCAACCCCGGATGAGAGCAACAAAGAAAACACATGAAACTAGATACTTTAAGACTGCCACTGAACTTTTCTACTAGTTATTACTTCGAAGATTGTACAAATAATAGTTTGGAACTATTTCAGCTAACAATTTATGATAAACAATGTCAATTTCAAAATAAATCATGATCTGTCAAATGACCAATTTGGTCGAGACGCCATTGTTTAACTATTGTATCTACTTCGTGGACAGTTCATGGGATATGAACTATGCACTATTTCTTTATTTATCTTCTAAAAGTACATATTATTTATAAACATTCCAATATAAAACACTATAATATAAACAAAAATATGAAAAAAAGAAATGTGGCCTACCAGCGCTGGGAACAAGGTCCGAGCTGCCGGTGGTCAGAGCTCTTAAGAGCAGAACCTGCTAACAATACGTGCCGTGTCCAGAAGAACTGCTTTCTGAATCAAGCCCTTGATCCAGCTGCCAAGCGAGAGCCTCCTAAAATGTTGGTCAAGGCTATTGGCTATTAAGCCATTGGCCGACACGACCACCGGCATAATGACTACTGCACTCTCGTCCCACATGTCGACAACCTTGCGAGCCAGATCTATCAATCAATCAATAAATAGGGGGTGCGCCATGTTTGTCATAACTAAGACATACAAATTTTTAAGTGACCCAACAGGTGTCTAGATATTTGTATTGTTTATCTTTCTCTGCTTTCACGAGGTTCACGTCACTATTATTATTAAGTTAGCCTGCACCATTCCATTGGTAGGGCAAAGAGCCCTATGATTCTTTCTTCTTTTCATTTCTTCATTCTTCAGCTCAGTTGATCCAGGGTTAACATGGGTTACTGGTTGTTTGTTTTATCCAGCTCGTTCTGCCACCAAATTGCAAGATGGAAATGACTAGGTGCCTAGAAAATGCTGAAATTGATTTGAAACCCGTAGAGGTTTATCATGTTATTGCCTATTAAACTTACTGACAAAGCTGACTATAAACTGACTTTTAGCAAATTAACAAATTCACACAGAAAATATTCTTAGGCACTAAATTAAACTATGAAAACTTCCAACTATTTTGCAGAAAATGAATGAGATTTATTGAATACGAGTAGATTTAGCCTACATGTTATTGAAACTTGATAAATGGTAACCAATTTTAGTTAAAGAAATATTGTTTTTGTCTAGGAGCATGTACAAATAAAAATTCGTGAGAGAGATTATTTTTCGACTAGTTGTAATTCTTCTCGAGGGAATATCAATTTGTCGAGCAAGTTGTATAAAAATAATTTAAGACATGTATGTTTTTATATTTTATGTTAATTCAATATTAGCTTGAAAGTCAGACATATAAAGGTTGATGTGAAAGATACTTAAGTAACAGCTTTAGAGACAAAAAAATGTAAAGACTTATGTTATGTTTAAAGGGAGAATCCTAAAGATCATAGTGAAGCTAAGCTATTGCTTATTATTGTTATCCCATCTACTTTGATTGCTGATTACTCAAATAGCCTACCCAATACTGTTACTGCGCCATCCCAGTGCTGGAAATAGGCTCCATAACTTCCAGTTCTTTCAATCCAGGGCTAATGTGATCCACTGATCGTTAAACTGGGAGCCAAAATTGCAACATGTTTAGCTCTGACAGAGCCAGAAGGCGTCGCGGCAGAACTTGTGGGACGAGCTGGATAATATCGATACATACCCTTCGTTAAATCACTTAAACATATTTATTTATTTATTCAGAAATACATTCTAAGCTAACATTTTTTTTACCAAAACGCTAAAAAGCTAACAATAATCATGTTATAATGTCAAATAGCATCTTATAATCACAATAATTCAGAGCGCAAAGTGTCAAGTGCTGGTATGGTAAGGTCGATGACTACAGAAAGTGCTTGTTGATGGGATATATTTCAATAAGTCGATCTTTGTGATAACGCGGCAGTAAATTTTACTCAGCTCCCAAAACACGATTGTAATGCTTAGTTTACCTACAATGTATTACCTACGTAATTTTTCTGTGTTAAAGGGAAATCTCTTTTTTCATTTTATGAAACTTGATTAAATATTCAGGTCTTTGTTCCCACCCCCTTACTAAAGACCTCAAAAGTTTCCATCCACTGCAAGACGAAACCTCTCCTTAATTACTGCCACAACGCTTCTCTGCTTCCTAATTATCGCTACGGTGCAAATGATCCTACAATTCTTACGCATTTAGATAATCAGAACGTGTTTTAACAACCAAAAGATGAGTATACACTAGAACACTTTCTCGAACATTCCCATGTAATATTATGTTCTTAATAATGGTAAAAACCAGCAAAAACTGGATTTAATAAAGCATTTCTATGTAATGTAACGTTCCCGAGAATGCTCGACACGGTGGTAGAAGTAATGCTCATTGGACATTTTTCCATATCATTTCGTTTTCGTCTTTCGCGACTACTAAGTCTTGGTTATGCGTTCCCAGTTCGAGTAAAGTGTTATTGGGTTTTTCCAGCAGAAATTTGTCTGCAGCTTCTTCTTCTTCTTTGCTTCATCCCACATTAAGTGGGGTCGGCTCTCCTAATTTTCCTGCGCCATGACGTTCTGTCTAGGGTTGTCGGGTCGGGTAGTTTTTCTTTATTTATGAGGCTGGTCATACTAGTGTACCATGTGTACGGAGGGCGTCCTTTACCTCTCTTTTTCTCCGGTAGATTTAAAGAAATTTGTCTGCAGCATCCACAGAATTTAAATTTGTGCTCTGTTGATGGCCATGGGCTCGCCCCCTATTACACGGGACTTGTCCGTGCTCGTATCTTTGTTTAATAAAATGTTACCCTGAAGAAAATTTGTTGTAACAAAGCGTAGAACGTCGTGCTAATGTCTCGATGTGTTCTTCCAAGTACATTCTGTAGTCTATACTCCCCTTTATTCTCAGTGCCAGCGTCTCCGTACGACATCATAATGCAACATGGCGCTTATTGGCGCCGTCTGCGGTGAACGACTCGCATTACCCGCCAAAAGCCTTTGCCGTGTCGCCCAATAGAATTTGAGGAGTTATGCTAACAGAAGCGCGGGAGAAAATGGACGTCATTTGCAGCCGTCTTCAGTTTAAAGTATGTGGTATTATTATATGGAATGTTTCTTTTTGTTGTATTCTTCCTTATGTACGGTCGACCAAGCTATTTGGTTTACGTTTTAACATGCAAATTGCACTGTAAAATGTAAACCAAATAGCTTGGTCGACTGTACTTTAAATTAGGCTCATTATTGCTCAGTATTGTGGAGACTTTATTTCCTGTAAGTAAGAACGTCTTTGGGTACCTACAGAGTAAATGATCATCAGACTTTGATCTGATTCTGGTGGACAAAGGTTTCAGGTTGGTTTTGGCGAAGTTCGGCTGACGGGGGAGAATGGAAGAACGAAGCGTGTTTCGCTGACCCCAAGGAACATGAGACAAGGGCAGGAAGATTATGATGTACCTACATTAAGATTTCCATCGAATACTTTTGGAAAAGAGTATTAAGATATGCGTTAAGATCCATTTCGGCTCGAGTTTTTTTTTTAAATTGTCCCTCCCTTGGGATTTCTCCTGAATCGTGGGTGCGTTTACAAACATTAAAACGCACATACACAAACTGTAAGCTGCAGGCCATTCGAATATTTGTTCCGAGCGGGATTCAATCGCTCAGCCACTGCACCAATCGTACCTTCCTTTACAAATTTTACGTGTCGGTTTCTCTTACCTGATAGGTGCAACCGAATATTGAGCTGAAACAAGCATGCATCCTCTTCATTAAGGTATCTAATTAGGTACGAAAGCGTGGGCCGAGTATAATACTTTCCTGAGTTCAATTATTTATTTTATTTACTTATTATTATGGCACTTCAACGACTTACTCACTAAAACATACATAAGTATAAATCACAAACAATTTTAGTTTCAGTGAATTCGTCACTTACAGAAGTGCACAGCACTCGCAGAATAATAAAAGGGCAAGTAAGATTAGTTACTATAGAATATATCTAATACAATAGAATTACAAAGAAACATAACCTTATTAAGTCTTTTGTTTGGGCCCACATAAAACTCACTGCTCATACTACTCATGACGAATTGATAGCATGTAATTCAGTCCACTAAAGGTCAGTGGACGAAAGTCTGTCAACCAGTCTTACCAACGAGTATCGCATTACCCAGTGCTAACTGGGTTGTGGAGGTCAGATGGGCAGTTGCTTCATGTAAAATACTGGTATTCAGATGCATACAGTTAGACTGGAAGCCGAACCAAGCAAAGTTGTGTAAGGGTTCTTACAGACGAGCGGCACGTTGCCAACTGCAGATAAACTGCAGCCGTCGCCACCTGTCGACGGATCGTAGTCAACAGGTGGCGACGGCTGCAGTTTATCTGCCGTTGGCAACGTGCCGCTCGTCTGTAAGGACCCTAAGAGCTAGCCAAATGATGATGAATTTAGCCAAGTAATAGCACCGTTTAATTTTACGCAGCCATTTCAATAAACACACGAACAAAGAAAACGATGTAATAGGAATATGGAAACATAACATTATTCATCGTCTAGAATCGTTCTCATTAAGTAATCAAAACACTGGATGCCTTTGTGACGTTAAAAGGCCTCAATTAGGACCGTTTAGGCTTTTTTATCCAGCATACACGGGTTATATGTATGAACTTTAAAAACACATTAGGTATTTATGAGTAATAAAATTTAGTTAAGAAATCAGAAAACCTGCGCCAATATTTGACGACCCGAATAGCGCAGCGGTAGTGAGGCTGCCTTACGTTCTTAGGGTCCCGGGTTCGAATCCCGATTGGAGCAAATGTTTGTGTGGTGAGCATGGACATTTTTTTCCGAGTCATGGATGTTTATATGTATAATAAGTATGTATTTACAAACAAAAAGTATCTGTGTAGTATATCAACTATCTGGTGTCCACGACACAAGCCTCGTTGCTTAGTGTGGCAATAGATGGCGCTGTGTGTTAATCTCCAGCAATGTCCAGCAATATTTATTTGACAACCTGTCAAGTCAGCCTTGGAAGATTTTTGTATGAAGCGTGACCGGATTAACTTCCGCCATTATTTTTTTCTTTTTCTAAGTAGCGGACACGCATCAAACCTATATTAATCGATGACAAAAACATGTTTTAAAGTGTCAAGTTTCCGAAAAATATGGCGTTGAGATCGCTACCAGCACAACTTTGAAAGCTTAAATCTCGGAAACGTGATTCTTTAGAAGATTTTGTGTCAGATAAAACTTGTTCGTATTGATACCAGCTATCGATTAATATAGGTCTTATGCGTGTACGCTACTTTGAAAAAAAAAAAAATGGCGGAAATTAATCCAGCCAAAAAATTCAAACCCCTTTGGTAGACTTTGCTTAAAATACCCAACTCTTTCGTGTTTGCTTTTTCGGAATCTTTAGGAGGAAGCGCCAGGGTGGCCCGTGAAATTCAGATTTTCTTACCTTTTTGCAATATACCGACAGTGTCAGACTGTATGTTGAACAAAATATGATTCGCGACCGGTACACGTATTTATTTAGGTTTAAAGATATTTATTCTCAAAAAAGACACAAATACACTTACATGAGAACAATGCTTAAAATAAGTTATAATTAAAGTTCATCACAGACGTCACGGTAGCAATTATTTATATTACATTGCACGGTGATAATTATATTATATACATATTAGATAGATATTAGATACACCCATCCAATGCATTCAGATGTTATGAAGGGTGTTATTTGTCATCAAATATTCAGTTAATAGAGTTTTGAATGCATTGAATGAGTGCACCTTTTTAATACATGAGGGTATTTTGTTGTACAATTGTGCTCCTTCAAATGTTAACATTTTTTTGCCAAACTTAGTTCTCATCTTCGGTAAAATCAGAAAACTAGCTCGGCGAGAGCTACGTTGGGTTACTTGTTTTTTTTTGTAAACGATAAATTAGTCTGTATACTTTTGTTGAGCACCTTACGAATGAAAATACATGTATTGTAAATATATAACTGTCTAATGTTCATTATTTTGGTTTCTTCATAAATTTTGCTTGTCGATGTTAAGAATGGGTAGTTGAAAATCATTTTTATTAATTTGTTTTGTGCAACTTGAAGACTTGCTAGCTTCGTCTTGGCCGCACTGCCCCATATTTCCACCAGATATAGTAGGTGAGGTTTTACTAAGGCGTTATAGATGGTGTGGCGCAATCTATGTGGAATACATCGAACTATGTTTCGGAGGGATCCAAGTAATGACGTAAGTTTTGTTTTTATATGATCCAAGTGAACAGTCCACGATAGAGAACTATCCATTCGTAAGCCAAGATATATTTCACAAGATTTTTGCTGCAAGGGTATATTATTAATAATTAATGGATTATGTGGAGGTATTATTTTATTTTTTGCTTTATACAGGATATATATTATATTGATATATTTATTTACATAATTATTGTCATTAAAATCTTCAATACAACCCTTTATGTTCATTTAATCCCGTTGAATGAGTAGTTCATGAAAAAGTCATTCAAACGTAAGGAAACTTGAATTTTACGGGGTACCCTGGCGTCTCGGATCATTCCCACTAGTTCTACCGTAGAACTGTCCCACTTTATCCCACCTTATAGGTTAAGAGAGCATGTAACTTGTATAATCAGCTTATATTGTTCCCAATCCTGGGACAAGCCTCATCCATCAGACTGTAGTCCGCAAAGCGTTTTCTGTTTCTAGGACATGCGGAAAATAAAAAAAAGCCATGTCAAACAATTATTTATTACAGTAAAATACATTTTCTAACTAAACAGTACTGTTTGCAGCTGCAGTACTGTTGGCAGTTACAGTACTGTTAGCAGCTGCAGTGGTGTTAGCAGCTGCAGTACTGTTAGCAGCTGCAGTACTGTTGGCAGCTGCAGTGCTGTTAGCAGCTGCATTGACTGTAGAATTAACCGCTACAAGAGGCAGTACATCAATTTTAGTAGACCCAGTAGTATCAGGTGTATTCCAGACTTGGACAGTCGAATTCCTTATCGTAGTTGCACTTGAACGATGTACAACCGATATGTGATGCTTATGGGGTACATTATGAGTAACGCTATGAGTCGCTGCTTTAGTTGTTACTATGCTTGTTGTTGTTTCATTTTTATGTGCTTTATCATTTGCAGTAGTTTCGACTCCACTTCTTCGAGAATCTTCTACCTTTGTTATAGTTGTTTGTGCTTCATTTGGCACGTTTTTGGTGTCGTTTATATGTCCGCCATCTTTAGAAATAATAATAGTTACTTTTAGTTCAGTTCTTTTTAAGTAGTCTAGGCCTGACCGTTTGGGGAGACTTCAGTCGAAATAAATACCTATCTAAGACAATAAACAAGTAGAAATTGTGGAAAAAATATTTTGCTTTACCTTTTTTTAGTTGGAGCTTGGTTTATTCAATGCTAACAAATTGTAACTTTCTCATGCAAAGACATTTCAAAATGACCTACGACAAGATTGTCGTTTCACAATTTCTTAAATATAAAAACGTTAAAGAGAAAAACTTTCTTTAAATCTTATTTAATAAATTAAGACGCGACTAAAGTTTCCCGATACTTGGGAAGATTTATGAATAAAAGAGTCTTTCTAAAGAATTCTAGTAAGAAAGGAAGAGATAGTCTGACAACCAGTCTTGCCATGGGTGTGGATCACCATGGGTGTGGATCACCATGGGTTCTGGAAGTCAGACAGGCACTGGCTCCATGTAAAAGACTGGTTGGTATTTAGCTCCATCTGGGAATATTGGATGCCAACCCTAACTACATAATAGGCTAGTTTTCACCATCAATAAATTGCAAATCTATTTAGTATGTCAGTTAAAGTATTGGAAAATATAATGGACACGTATTTTTTGTTTTTGTAAATCAATGAAGATTGACAAAGATAAAACGCATAATCGCGGGAGTGGGGGGCTCGTGACGTCACAACGCACTAAAAATTATAGCACGGCGTGACGTATTGAGAATTTTAAAAGCGTCGTATCTTCGTCAATTTTGGTCTACGTAACAAAAGAGAAAATACTTGTCAAATATTTTTTGAAAATCTAACTAACAGACTTATTAGATTCTTTCAGGATATAAGCCTATTGGGAAAAAAATAAGCAGATGATGAGGTAAAGATGGTTATCCTTACCAGGGAATAAGTAATTGAATCCTGGCATGAAAAGACCAGTTTCGCCAACACCTAATTCCACGTGCACATTGCCAATGTTAGATATTCCGTGAGCATCCATATTTACTGTGCCTTTACCTAAAAAAATATATTAGGTATGAACAAGATTTTCATGAATTCTATCTCCTTTAGTTAAACTGTCTCATGTTTACTTATTATCAACGCTTATTTTGGATTCGAGGGCTGCTACGCGATCGTTTACACATGATATTCAGAAAATGATAGGTAAAATCCTGGTTGAGACTACCACCAGGAAAGCATGACAAGGGAGGAGGCCTATTACACAGCTGTGCGTGGCTTGCGGCTGAAGGCTTGAAAGCTTGGGTTCGGCCAAAACCAGCCTTTTTTTTCGTATGGGAATAATAATCGAACCAGGGACCTCTTGCTTAGCAGTCGCAATTGCAATGCTTCTGTAGAGATTGTCTGACTTTCTTCTGACTTTAACTCTTTAACATTTAGCTTGACCTGAGCATCGAACCTAGGACCTTAATCTCAGCAGCTGTGCTTGCTTATAGGCCATTCGATAAACGAGTCAGCATCCTATCAAAGTTTATTTTGGGTTCCACAAAAATATTCACAAACTGAAATGCTTCATTTGGCATGTTAGGACGGGCCGTTTTTTTTTTCGGATGGGAAATCATCAAATGACTCTCCCGCTCTGGGTGGAGCAGGAGGGAGTGTCAGACTTTTACTGACTAAAACCCATCCATGTTCCTTCATCGTCCTTTGTGTTCTGGGGACACGGTATCTCTTTCGAACAGCCCCGCAGCCCCGGCAGGGCCAAAACCAGCCTGAAGTAAAGCCACTATTCGACTGAAATAAGTGAACAATAAAGCTGAGCCGAAGCAATAACTACTCATATTCTGCTGTAATTAGGCTTGTTCCGTCCGTTCGGCATCGAACATTGCTGAATTATGTTTCAGTCAATTCGGTAAAATTTGAGTTAAGTTGAGCGGCTTTATCCCGAAGGAATATCTAGTTAATTAGTCTGCCTCGTTGATTTACTGGTCTTGCGGACCAGTAGATCACGCCTGCGAGCAAGAGGTCCTGAGAGGTCGGGCAAAGAGATCTTGAGTTTTCCAACAAGAATTTCTCAGTAGCAGCCACGGAGAAAGAAGAAGAAAGAAGAAGAAGAAGTATTGCGTCCGGTTGATGGCAATAGGCTGGCTCCCTATAACATGGGACTTAAATATAACTACGGAAATGTGGGTGTACTATTAGGTACACTTCTGCCTAACCTTTCGGGAATTGCAGGTGTCATGTAATGTGTTATGTATTTCTAGTTATCTACTTTCATCAGTATATGCGAAATAATCCCGAGCCGAATTTGTGTGTAGATAGCACCCCTGGGGCTTTTTTCAGTGACTATTTATTGCTTTTCGTAAAAGCATTTTCACAGCTTGCTATCGCAAAATTACACTTTACTAGAAGAAGCTTGGTTTTTAGTTGCGTGTTTAATAAAAAAAAACTAGTGGACAATAACGCTGATCTAATTATATTTTGGGTTAAATATTTCTGTTTTGATATCTTGATTTTCTTAAATTTTACCCTGCAGAGCGCTCTACGGTTTACTGACCCATCCCATAACTAAACATGATTTTCTACAACGACTATGTTACATTTAACCGGACAAAATATCCGCGAAAGATCAAGGTGATTTTTCACATGGATAATTGAATAATCAATAATAATCAATTGAATGGTCAATGCTAATTTGGGTTAGGGGTCATTCGGCCCACTATGGAAACGGGACCAGGGACCAGTTACACCTTTTAAAAATTGATTATGGTTAATCGCTTCTGTTGGTTAAATGATTGTTAAATCGTTACTCCTTGTTTTAGTACGTCTACATTGATATAATGTCAAAAATAACTGATCAAATAAATAAATAATCGATTATGAGGGCTAACCAGGATTTTATTTATATTTTTTTACTCATATTTTTCCAGATGAATAGCTAAACTATTTTGTGGTTCAAATAAATATTTCCAAGTGAGGCTGTTCGTATGTTTTGTCAAGGCCAATCCTGAATGCTTACGAATGTTGAATGAATTCAGTGCAGTATTTTTAGTTTATAGTCGTTTATTCATTTGGTGTTGAGCCTACGTATTCAAAGCCAAAGTTTATTTATCCGATTCCTATTTTATGCGAATACTGCGACAATAACAGAGCTTAATCAATTTCATACGATTATAAAATATATAAAAACAGAACTAATATCTAATATTTATTAATATCTACATAAATGTGTATTTATATATCTTAATAGGTTAAGTTAGGTAAGGCACATAATCTGTATTCTCTTCCTTCTCTCACACACTATTGTCTACATTTCTTTTTCATTTCTCCTTTTGCAGGGCTGCTGGCAGAAATTTCTTAAGAAATAAGCAGTACCTATGTACTCATATTTTTTCATGTGTTTTCCTGTGCTGTGTACTGTGTGTACATAAATAGTAAAATAAATAAATAAATAAATAAACTCCATTTTCACCCGACTTGGCGGACTTCATAAGAAGGGTAATATTTTTTCAACCCTTTTTGAAACCTCAGCCGCACAAGTCATATCCCCGTTTCTATTTTGACTAAATCTAAATTAAACTTAAAATTACACCATGTTTAAATATATTAATGTTCAGGAGCTTTTCGTGTAATATCTAATATAATTAAAAGCTTCCGTCGTCACTAATTAATTTAGCCTGTCAGCGTTCATCACTTATGAAGGACTTGGTTTGATTGACTTAACTTTAGCGTGAATTATTAAAAGGAAAACGTTCAGTCACACCAATAAAAAACCAGTAAAAGATGGCCTCGCAATGTTTTGAAACTCCGTACTAACCTAGTTCAACTCAAAGTGTTCAGTTCACAGTACGTTGGGTTGCAAAATATTACTGCCATGCGGTAAGAATAAATCTTTATTTCAAAAAGATTGGTGAAAATATATGAAACTTGATTTACGATCATATAATATCTTCCGTGCATTTTATGGAAGAACCAAAGAAAATACGTTGCAAAACGCCATATACTGCGGAATCCGAGGTTTATATTAAAGAAAGCCAAGCTTAATAAAGAAACTTCTTAAAACGCCGATGGAGCCTGCTTTGCAGTTTGTCCAAAGTAAGTATCACACCAAAGGTCTATTACTTCAAGACCATGTAAATAAAGATAGGAATGGCTAAAGACTCGCATGACAACAAAGTAGCATAAACAGCCTGTAATGTTCCCACTGCTGGGACACAGGATTCCTCTTTATGAGAGGGAGCAGGCTGTAATGTATCTCACGCCAACCATAATGATCTGGTCCCCCAGATCTTGTTGGTAGTCTTCGAATGTTTGGTTCCTGGACATGGCCGGTTTCCTCACGATATTTCCCTTCACCGCTTTAGACTAGTTGATATTATAAGTTTCCATACCAGTTCTGTACTTGAGTTCCATAACACTTTCACCAATATTACTGATGCCTTTGCCATTCAATTTGACATCGACGTTTCCTATATTTTTGCCACTAAGATTGTCATGTAGCTCAAGAATATTGTTGATGGTGTTAGTACCGTTGCCATCACCATTCAAAGATTTCTTTTTTCTTTTATCTCTGACTTCTTTCAGTTTGGTTTCTAGCTGAAAATAATATTTTAGTTTATTGTGGAATTATTCGGTGTTTTCAATAGGGACTAATAAGTTTTTAGTAATTATCAGTATTGTCTTGAAAAAGTCTGATCAAAATTTACTCTTACATGATGATACTGTAGTATTGTGTTTACGTACTCCAAGATAAAAAAAAAACAAATGGAAGAAATCTTAGAAAATATAGAAGACAAGATGAAAAAGCGCTTATCGAATGTAATGACACTAAGAATTTAGATACTAAATCAAGAATCAAAGAAACAGAAGGGATTAATGATGTCATTGAGGGAGATATTACGTCAATGGAAGAAATAAAGCAATTAATCTCATCAAAGTTAATAAATGATGGATTTAACCTTGGCAGAAAACGCGGCGAACTGTATCGATTATATTCGGAAGAATAGTATAATACAGTCTAAGGACACAGTAAGATAAACATAACAGGCATAGAAACAAAGCTAAAACAGAATCTATAACGGAAAAGAGAGAGGTTATGACGAAGGAGATCACAAATGCACCAGTATCCAGAAATGGCCAAGCAGTTATGCATACTACTCATTTAATGAACGATTAACTTAGTAGTGTCTTAACAGTGGCTTGACAAAACATGAAAAACTGTTATCATTTTCGAGACACAAATACATATGAGGTTCCTCTCCAATTTCGAAATTACGATTCTCTCGCCTCGGAATATATTACCATGTGTGATATTACAACAATATATCTCGCACATCCAAGATACATCATAATATACGAGGATCCTAACAAGGTTAGTCGAACGCCCCGAAGCCTCCGGCATCAGATAATTGATTTGTTTCGAACTTCGCACATCGGGAGTAATTCGCCAAAGCAACGATTGTTTTGTGTGCCAAAACTCCGATCACCAATTTAGTTGAAAGTTGGTGAACTCTTGAACTCAGATCAATGTGATGTTGCCAAGTTTCTGATACTTTAGCTCTAATTGTGTGCTCATTTTCTGTGATGGAAATGTATAATATTTTTATATACGTATATGTCACGGTAAATGTGATTAATTGAAAATTATTATTAATTGGCAAAAGTCGAAGTAAAAGTAAGAAATTAATCACTTTTATCGTTGTTTATTAATAATTTAACCTTAGTACCGATAAATGTAATGAATAAACGCTGTTAATGCATAAAACTACTTTTAAAACTATTTTAACAATAAAAAACATTTACTTAGAAACTTATTAGGTTGTAAGTTTTTTTTTGTGACTGTTTGAAAATCATCATGTAATTCTAGGACTAGGTAATTACAACTGAGGCGTTCTAAAACAACATATTTTTAATGCAGAAAACGCATTTTAACTTCAAAAGGGTTTTGACTGACCAGTCAAAAGTGGTTATGACTGATTAAGAGTTTTGACTGTAACATTTATAAATAAAAATAAAGTACGTACCATTTCTAATAGAATATCTTTTTGTTCTAAAAATGTTTCGTCAACTATTTCACTTCGCCTTTTAGGATCTAATAAAGGTTTGCTACCATTATGAGGACTTATGTTTGCTTGAGTATCTTGCAGTCCTGCTAAAACCTAGGTAAAATACATATTACAAAGATGTTAATGCGTAAATGTTACAAGTTTCAGGGTGGACCGTCCCCATGACCACTTCATGAATCGATGAACTGGTAAAGATCTCGAGAATCCACTGGATGCAGTAAACACAGGTCTTGTTCGAAGAAAAGAAGCGATGTTTGTGGCAGGCCCACAATCTGCAGAAAAGGTCTTTCGAGTGAATGACTGAATGATGATGATGATTTTGAAAAGTGTATATAAAGAAAAATTTCCAAGAATCTGTTGTTTGTCAATTGCTTTTTCCGTGAAAGTGCATTTTTATATCCTGCTCAACGCAGCAAAGATAAAGCTATCAAGCAATGTTTCAAACTAAATAAAACTAGCTTCCTATTCTAAAAAGAGTTCTACATGAAATCTTGCATGTTGTATCCATAGTTACATTTTCAGTCTGATTAGGAAAGAAAAGAGGGAATTCCTACTCGCAACATTACGAACTTCTAACAGCAAAACATATATTTACAATTAATTCAATTCCTAGCAATATTTTGATTTAAAAGAGTGTCCGTGGAGTATCCTACCCATTTTTCTCCACAGATCTTCACTTTGGAATGATAACTACGGTACTTTCACAAGTTATTATGCCTTGTGATTGTGACTGTAGCTTCTTTTTTTTTGTTTTTTTCTGACATTCTAAAAAGTGCCTGTAATGGTCTCATTGAAATAAATGAGTTTGAATTCAGTTTCATAGACAACTGATTCACAAAATAAAGTAGACATAGACTGTTAATTTACAAGTCTACCGTAGTTTTTATTGTATTAACCCGTGCGTTTCTATCAATGATGTAGTTAAAATCAACACGTTGATGGTTGCAATAAAACGTTCGTACATAAAATCGTTTGATGTCTTAATTAATTGCATTGATTTGTATTTCTGGAAGTTCTGGAACCTATTCCAAGACAATCATTCTTTTTTCTGAACAACTATGTTTTTTTATAGTACAAAGAGATTGCAATTTATACAATTTCCTACACATAACATCACGCCTGTAATCTCAGAAGGATTAGGCAGAAGTGTACCTAATAGTGCATCCATAATTTTAGTCTCATCTCAATAACGATTTGCCCGACCTGGGAACCGAACCCAGGACCTCATGGTCAACAGTCGCGTTTGCGACCACTGGACCAACAATATCATATCATCATGGAAATCACAGTTTTCGTTAAATTATTCCTTCTATTTCTGAAAGATCTAAGACCAATGCAATTCAAACCTCCGACGAGCAGAAGAACAAGCGTAGAACTACTTCATCTGTCGAGGCCATGACGCTTCGCAGAACAGAATGTACAGACAACACATCAAGCTACCCGGAACTGTCAAATTTTCCCAATCAATCTTGAACCTAATGCTTCTGAGATAAAGTTGAAAATCTATTAAAGAAATTTGATAGATTATAGTAGCTTGATTCCGTCCTCGCCGTCGAGGCCCGTCGCGACGCCCCGATACGAACCCTCGACGTCCCTTGCTCGTGCCAGCCCGCGTGGCTGAACCTTGTAGTCCAAAATCAGTCCCTAATTAATAACACCACTCAGATCCAGCCTGTCCCCTTGCTGTCCTCTCCCAGCGACGCCCTAAGCCGAGGCTCGTACCCCGCAGGGGGTGGCTTTTTGCCCTGGCTGGAGGCCTTACACTTAAGGCATCCACAGGATTGTCCGGTTAAGCAGACGACAACCTCTCAGGTTGAACTGCGAGATGCCTATTCGAAAAAAAAAAGAATGTAGTAACTTGATGTGCGCCGTCTGTATGCTCACTTTAGTCGCCATACTATCTGTAACTAGAGCAAGCATAAGCAAAAAGTCAAAACAGTCAGTGCAGTGTCTTTTTTTTTTCTTTTTTTTTTTTTTTTTTATCGATTGACATATTTTACCTTATACATTTCTTATTTTTTTGACGTATAATTATTACCGTTTGACATATTATTATTTTGTACCTTTTGACATGTTTCACCTTAGCACATAATTATTTTGGTTCTATCTGCATGAAAAGCGGACAATGTGTATTTTTTTGTATATATTTGTATAAATAATTAGTTATTATGAATGTACCAGAAAAACAATGGCTAAAAATGAATGTTATAATCCGTATAATTGTTAAAAAAAAAACAAATTTGTACACCTCACTAGGTAAAACATGTACGAACCTACCCTTTACTAAGATCTTGCATGCTCGATTTGTGTGTAAACGCATGTTTTAAACAAATAAATTATCTTTATCTTTATCAAAACAGTCTTCTGAGCGTTGTTGCTAGTAAGACTGAAGGCAGCCCTATGGGGCACCTGTGCGCAGTGCATGTACTGTTGCCAGGTGTCTTCGTGAGGTGGCGTAATTAAGTACGAGTATTTTTAGTTATTGTGTGTTTTAGTCTATTATACTAATATAGGTTAAAGCGACTACAGGATCTAAATTATCAACTCTATTTGTAGTGGTTCAAACTTCGTTTGAAATACTGTTAGAATAAAGTTCTAATCAGCTTGCACTACAAAGTGTTTATTACGTCAGTCACTGTAGTGCGAAATTAGTGTTTTTTTGCGATTTACAAAAAATCTATTGATTGGACTAAAAAAATAAAACACTGTCATGCTAATATGCTACTTGTAGAATTATTTGCCAAAAAATCAGAATGATCGCATGTATTTTAGAATGTTTTTTACTCGTTAAAAGAATTTTTTAGAGATAAGTTTGTGATTTTTTTTATGAGTAAAATTAGTTGTGTTATGTTTTCAAAACACTATCATACTAGTATATATCCTGAAGAATATCGTATATTTTTCTGGCTTTGTTTATTGCAGTGATTCATATGCTTTTTTTGCATTATAAAACCCGCGTTTAGCTCCTGTAGTCCTCTTAAGGAATACTAACAAATTTATATGTTCTACCTGAATGAAAGATAAATAAGTAAATAAAGGCTAATTTCTCCAATAATTAAATTACACTAGATGCTGATGCAGCCACTTATCTTCTTCTAAACCCTTTAACCCTCCAACAACCCTTTCAAACAAAAATGGAGGAGTCTATTTTAGTCTTCGACTCCTCGACTGGGGCACGATTTCTTTATAAATGTTGCTCTTATACCGTCACGTTCCGTTTTAACTGTTTTATTAAGAATCGGTGTTATTTTCAACACAAATAAGCTGATGTGAACTTTGGGGGAAATTAATAAGTTTACTGTTTGAAATTTAGGTTGTTGTTTGATTGCGTTGTTTGTTTACGCGTTTCAGACCAAATTCTGGTCATTTTAAACAGAATTATTAATGAGTATTTTGCTTAAATTTTGGGAAAAAAAAACTTAAATTGTCATTTTTGAGTGTTTTATTGTTTGTTTTTTCGCGATTCAGGGTTTGTTCCCATAGTAAAAGTTGTTCATAATGATGAGTACAATGACTAGTCGAACTTTATCGATATCGTCCGGAAACACGGCCCGTATTTCAAGGAAATGGAACCAAGTAAAATCTCGTCCTGTATAATTACGAGTAAGTATATGGCGTACATTACCAAGAGAATTCTATTCACATCCCTTCAAGAAATTAAGCGTAAGAGTATTCCATCACGACAAAAAAAATACGACCATCCATACCTACATTTATTACTCTATCAATCATCGTAATTACATAACTAGAGTCACCAACAAACCACAGCTCCCAAGCAACCACAATTTACAAATAAAATTACCCTTTTTGACCGCCACGCACAACAAATTACCACACAAACCGCTTTATTGATAATACCAAACATTGCTCGTTTTTTTTATTTTTTATTTATCGATGTTTGGAAATGGAACAACAAATTATTTATGATACAACGACAACGTCCCTAAAGATTCAAAGGTTAATGTGATTTATTTATTCGAATAAATAATGTAGGAAGATAGCTATGTACAGTCAACAAACCAAATAAGTAACCAGGGTTGAAATATTTAGTTGAAGTTTCCTTAGAAATTGATGGATGTTTTCGAATGAAGTTAAATTAAATTGATAGAATTATTCAATTTTTTTATTATAATTAAATTTCATCTGAAGACGTGAAATAGTTTCTAAAAAAACTGCAACTGTATCTGACGACCATGGTTACTTATTCATTTTGTTGACCGTAGGTACATGTCTGAAATGTATCCCTTTTTCTTTCGCATGGGAAATTATCAAATGACTCCTCCCGCTCTGGGCGGAGCAGGAGGGAGTGTCAGACATTTACTGACTAAAACCCATCCATGTTCCTTCATCGCCCTTTGTGTTCCGGGACCACAGTATCTCTTTCGATCAGTCCCGCACCGCCGGCAGTCACGCAGCCCCGGCTGAAATGTATCCTTTCGAATATCATTCGTAAACAATAATTCTGACAAAACACTCAGTCTCTTTTCCCCGAAGAGTAAGTTAGAGGCCACGCGGGGTTCCACGCCCGCCTCAAAGAGAGTCAGCAAAAGGGAAGGGCCGATGCCTGCCGGGGCTGCGGGACTGTTCGCAAGAGATACCGTGCCCCCGGAACACAAAGGGCGATGAAGGAACATGGATGGGTTTTAGTCAGTAAAAGTCTGACACTCCCTCCTGCTCCGCCCAGAGCGGGAGGAGTCATTTGATGATTGACCATCAAGAGGTATACACCATGTTTCCATTAACCCAGTAAATGTCTTATAACCGGCGAGAGTACACAAGAAAAATGAACTGAAATGAAACGGCATTAAATGTAATCGTTTGAGGCGACTACAGGAGCTAAATTAGCAACTCTATTTGTGATAGTTCAAACTTCGTTTGAAATACTGTTAAAATAAAGGTCTAATCAGCTTGCACTACAAAGTGGTTGTTACGTCAGTCACTGCGGGCCGAATAGTGCGAAATGAGTGGTTTTTTGCGATTTGGACTAAAAAATAAAACACTATCATGCTATTAAGTTGCTTGTAGAATTATTTGCCAAGAAATCTGAATGATCGCATGTATTTGAGTATGGTTTTTACTCGTTAAAAGAAATTTTTAGAAATAAGTTCGTGTATTTTTAATATCGAGTAAAATTTGTTGTACCTATTATGTTTTCAAAACACTATCATACTAGCATATATCCTGAAGAATATCGTATATTTTTTTGGTTTTGTTTATGCATAAAACTCGCGTTTAGCTCCTGTAGTCGCCTTAAACCGTCGAGCTCAGGTAAGGATTGTAGGTAATCGCTTGACGGGCTAACTAGGAAAAAATCCAGACAGACTGCTAACGAGATTTTTCAGACGAAAACAAAGAAAGAAAGAAAAAGTATGTAATTAGACTCGCATAGGACAGAACATTAAATAAAAAGAGAACAACAAAAATATTTAAAACATACAATAAACTAAATTGTTCCTGTACGAAGCCAAAAGACCCCCTACCTCAGCATGGTGCTGTAACATTTATAGTAAAAATATCACTATATCAGTGAGGCCACGTGATGGAAAATCATTTAGCCTGATGAAAATGGAACCTCAAACCGCATTCATTTCATTTTCTACACAATGTATATTGTTCTGAAATAAATGACTTATGACATTATTATCTGTCGCACTTGCGAATAAGGGCTCGGCTCGGCTACTTAACCTACATTTGGCCAGTTATGTTTTTTTGAAGTCCCATAAAATTAGGGGAGTGCCTATTGCCATCAGATCACGAATCTAGACAATGTGACTGCTACTAATAAATTCTTGATTGCAGACCGCAATAACTATGTCCAACCGATATCTCCATCGAAAATTGCCTAACTAATCCCCTAACTTACGAAAACCGATATCTTAACAGCTAGGCTGAGCTGCTAATCCAATTCAGTCTCCCACGATAAGAAATATTTCTAAGTCAAAGCCCGCCTATAGGAATGGCTGGTAAAACGTAACGTAAGCTTATCGAATCTGAAGTGACGCACGTACGAATGGCACGTGCAATGATTGCGTACGTTTTTCTTTATGTAACCGGGTTCTTTTTCAACAAATGGAATGCATAAAATGAGAATTATTGATTGTTTTATTCATCTGCGTTACATCTTGAGCGTGTTCAGAGATAGATTATAATAACTCTGTCATGTCAGATGAAATCTCTTGATGTAGAAAAATCCAATATCCATCTAATCTTTCATTTCTTATTCTTGTGGTTAGTGCTTAACTAAGTGTCAGAGTTTTTATGCCACCCATGGGGCTCCGACTTGGATTAACATGTAGTTAAGAAATATCTCTCAAGCATGCTGGTTTCTTCACCGAAGCAAGTGATAATTTATACAATTCGCACATGAATCCGAAAAGTCAGAAAACTCGAAAGCTCTGGAGATCTTGGGGGTTTGAACTGTAGCCAGGACTTGGTAGTCCGACGGTCACACCACTAAGCTATCACTGCTATGTCATCTTAGATGCAAACTCTTAATAATACTGATAGATAAACAAAAGATGAACATGACACAAATGCAAGCTTTGAGGCCAAAACTGGATGCTTCTCTCTCCTCTCTGGAGGACTTTGGAAGTAGTAAGTTAATGTCGAATTTCTGACCTAAAATCAACAGAATGAAGTGGAACTTTGACTAACTCAAGCCTTTTTTATGCCTATGACAATGGTGATGTATACTAATTAGTTCGTTTCCCGATCAACGACAGAAGGTTAATTACTCAGGCGTCACATCGTACCGCTGTCGTCCTCACCTCATTCAATCCGGAAACAGTATTTATATTTGAAAAGGTCTATGATATAACTGCCTCGGTGGTCTTATGGTAACAAGCGCTACTGCTGAGTACATAAGGTGCTGGGTTCAATTCCCGGGTCGGGCAGTCTTATTGGGTTTTTCACCCCTAATTTCTCAGCACCGGTAGCAATAGGCTCGCCCTCTATTACATGGGACTTAAACATAACTTGCGGGGTCTACATGCTTGCTGTTGTATTATGTCTACTTCTGCACTAATATTATAAAGAGGAAAGATTTGTATTTTTGTGCGTGTGTATGTTTGTAATGAATAAACTCAAAAACTACTGCACCGATTTAAAAAATTCTTTCACCATTAGAAAGCCACGTCTTTACTGAGTAACATAGGCTATATTTTATCCCCGTACTCCCACGGGAACGGGACCTACGCGGGTGAAACCGCGTGACGTCCGCTAGTCTGTGATAAAAGGGCATTACAAAAGGTGACTTGTGTATCTTCACCAAGTTGCAAACTTCTGGGAAATCCTACAAACACACATCTTTAAGGCAAAAACTACAAACGAAATACCACAGACAGCCGATTGATGTATGCCACGATGACTAACGCGTAAGTACGAGATTCGGGAGACGTAAAACAAAATCATATGTTTGTTATGTGTATGTTTGTATAACACACGCAATACATACCAGTAATGTGAATGCCAAATGTGCTCCCGCCATTGCGTTTAACTGTTGACGTGATACGAACCAATAAGACCGCCAATGTGCGGTGTTGCCAGTGGAAGGGAGAAAATTTCGTCAATAAATTGTTAGGGTTAGATTTTTAGCAGTGTTGTTATGTCCTAAGAGTAAAGAACCCCACTCATTGTTATTATTAAAAGTCAGTCAGGCTTAAGTCGTGTCGTGCATAAATGATAAAAAACTTTCCCAAATTGTTCAAATACGTATATAGCTATGAAGTCATAGAGTAGTCTCGATTATCTATGAATGAAATTACTGTCAGCAATAAGAACCGCACCGACATCATTCTAACTTTACTATGCTGGAAAAGAGTAGAAATTCTTAACCATACCTTATTCAAGATGGCGACCTATACAAGGTGACATTATTTCATCGATAGTGATGACGGATCATTCAAAAATGTGTTATTGGATTTACAGCAGTTTACCAGTTTGTAGTTTTGTCAATCCTGTTTGAAGTTATTGAGGAAATAAGCTTTGAAACAATTACCACTAGGTACTCAAAACTGAAAACCAACCAGTAATCTATACTAATATAATAAAATCCTCATTAATATTACGTGTATATAAAGAGGACGGATTCATTTCTGTTTTTTGTATTATTTCGCATTTGTATTTTTGCAACGAATAAACTCAAAAACTACTGTCCCAATTTTAACCATTTCTTCACCAATAGAATGTTAAAATATCAGGAAGAAAAAAAAATATTAAAAAAAAATAAAAATAAAAAAAATATTTATATAAGTAATGCAAATTAGCCGAGCTATCTCAATTTTCGCGGACGTAGTCGCGGGCGATGTGCTAGTAGACAACAAAGAAGATTTGGCAAAAACACCGTTTCGGAAACTGTCAAAATTCCTGAGTCAAATAGTTTCCTACAAAAAACAGACGTTCCCTAACGCTAGCAACACGTAAACGTGCGAAATTTTACGATCAGTTCCAGTAATCGACGCTTATAAATAAAAAAATACAATTTAAGCGCATTTTATTGCTTGCGTCCGCGCAAGCTGAAATGCATTCGGATCGAAATAGGCTTAAATAAAACGACACTTATGTATGCATACCTAAGTTATGTAGGCACAATGCCGAGTTCCTTCACCGATGATGATGTAAATTCAAATTCAAATTCAAATTCATTTATTGGTGTGATTTTTGGTACATTTTACATGAGATCTTAATGATAAATAATTAGTTCCTCAAAAATCTACCCTAAAGGTGTACACTCTTTCACATAATCAGTCATTATTTAAAAAAAAGGATAATCAACATAATAAATAATTAAACACAAAATAACTTGTCAGAAAAAAAAAGCAAAAACATTAACAATTGAGTAAAACATAAATACATACATAAATGTAGATAAAATGAACGTTTCTTTGAATTAAAGCATTATTTTCCCTGGTTATTGCTTACCATAAAATAACAATAACATCACGCCTGTAATTCCCGAAGGGTTGAGGAGAGGCGTACTTAATAAAAAAAAAAATTGTTTATTCTCAGACAACTAAGTCCATAAAAAAAAATTAAAACTTTTTATTTCAAAACGATTACATTAATTTTGGTTAAACCCACATCGCTTAATCTTAATTTTGAAAGATTATGTGCGAGTGAGGCGTCTCGCTTCTACTACTATGTTAGTACAAAAAATAACAAATGTGAATGGATATTATAACGGCGTCCCGAATGGCACAGCGGTAGTGAGGCTGCCTTACGTTCTTAGGGTCCCGGGTTCGAATCCCGGTTGGAGCAAATGTTTGTGTGATGAGCAAGGACATTTGTTTCCGAATCATGGATGTTTATTTAATATGTATAATAAGTATGTATTTACAAACAAAAAGTATCTATGTAGTATATCAACTATCTGGTGTCCACGACACAAGCCTCGTGGCTTAGTGTGGCACTAGATGGCGCTGTGTGTTAATGTCCAGAGATAAAAAAAAATAATAACAGAAATAGTAATAATATTGGTATTACGTATCACACTGAGTGGTTAACACTTTACGGTGACTAACAGGGTCATACATAATACGAAACTTACCTTTTGACCGTTAATTGATGGACACTGAGCCCAGTTACTATCCATTGCGAGCTGTCAACAGAGATACGTAATAGCCCTACTGATAGTTGATATACTACATAGATACTTTTTGTTTGTAAATACATACTTATTATGCATATAAACATCCATAACTCGGAAACAAATGTCCATGCTCATCACACAAACATTTGCTCCTACCGGGATTCGAACCCGAGACCCTAAGAACGTAAGGCAGCCTCACTACCGCTGCGCCATTCGGGTCGTCGAGATAACCTAATGTAACTTATTTCTCAAATTTTCTTTAACCAAAAATGTTCATTCATGTGTCATAAAAATGTATACAGGCAATAACTTTCAAGTCTTTGAAATTCCTCCCAAAGAAAGCTTCATAAAAGATATTCCTTTATTCCTGAAATTGTTTCAAGAAAGGCAGTAACATCGCATTAATAATATCGTTCGAACCGAAAATTTGCCAACAATTCGTATTTCACAATCGTCGTAACAATAAAATGGAAAACCAATAAAACCGAATTGAAAAGTTGTGAAACAAAAAGAATTTGATTTAAACAGAATTTCAATCAATTCGTTATTGCTCGCAGAATACGACAAACGGTAAGCAAGAACTTAACTTATTCACTTTTTCTTAAATTTATCTTTTTATATCTTTGCTTTTAGATTTTATCTTTATTGTAGATGTTGCTTTAAAGTCTATTCTTTCGTTTACTTTTTGAATTTACCTCAGTTTTCTTCATTGCACGATTGAATACACTACGGTTACACTTAAGCGGGTATGCAATTAGAACTTAATTCATTAAAGCGTTTGCTTAAGCTAACATACGAAGCGGAAATGATAGTAGAGTACATAGTAACAACGCAATTAAACAAATGACGTCATGTTTACTACGCTCTACTATAGGTACCTACTAGATGCTACCACAGTACAAATTCAAATACTAAATGCATAAAATATGCACCTAAGACCAAAACCCATTTGTCCATCATCATCATCAGCCTATTAATGTTCGCACTGCTGGGACACAGGCCTACTCTCTATGAGAGGGAATGGGCTATAATCCACCACGCGGGCCCAGTGCGGATTGGTAGATCGAGCGTCACATGTCTTCGAATTTTTTGGTTCTAGGACATACCGGTTTCCTCACGATGTTTTGCTTCACCGTTTTTGAGAGCAGTGGTGATGAAATAAATTACACAAAGTAATGCACCTGTCTGGGTTCGAACCCACGACTTACTGTTCGTATGTCGGGGCCGCCACCACTGGGCCACCGCTGTTCTGCGCTGATTTGTCCATACCTCACGCGAAAAGTTTGGTCTATCGCAACAGAATCATCTGCCCTAGCCTTTTGTCAATTATGTTGGGGTCGGCTTCCAGTCTAACCAGCAGCTGAATACCAGTATTTTACATGGAGCGACTGCCTATCTGACCTCCACAACCCAATTAGTACTGGGTAATACGATACCCCTTGGTAAGACTGGTTGTCAGACTTTTTTGGGCCACTGACTACCTGACGTGCTTTCCGAGGCACGGAGGAAACTCGGTATGTAAGGGTGGTCACCCATCCACAGACTAACCTAGGCAAGCACGGCTGAACCTAAAGATCAACCCGAGCGGCTGTTATTATTCAGCCACGAGCTCCAACAGAAATCGCAACAGAAATGTGGCAATAAATCCCAAATTGCTAAAACGAAATTTTATTTATTCCCAGAATATGTTTTCGCACACGTTGGCTGTTTTGGTGGGGTATGTGGCGGTGGCGTTCTCCAGGGAGGCGGTCCGGTCCATGCCTACAATAACCAACTCTCTGGTGAATCTCGGAAAAATGGAAGTCTCATTTTATTTGTCTGGTAACGGTCGTGGTAAGATTTTTGATATATAATATGACGCTCTCCCTTATGGAGTAAGTAAATCATGCAAATAATGTTGAATGTCTTAAAATATTAAAAACGAACATTGAATGACGTATTTTCTTCTTATCTTTTGCATCTCTAAATGGTATTTTTTTAAATAATTATACTAACCAAAATGTATATTAACTAATTAACACTTAATGTTTTCAGACGGGCCCTCTCATGCGATGAAACCAGACCATGGCCCATCGTTTCCTCCACCTTTCTTCCCAAAAGTAGAAACTGTTATCGAAGAGCCATGTGTGTGCTCGAGTCTCCGCAACGCTAAAGATAACTTCATGGCGAACCCTTCTGGTCTCATCAATAAGATCCTTTCGAACCATGACCTGTTCTCCAATCCCAGTGATCCAGTCAGGTCAACGATGTGCTGTGATTCTCACGAACATGTCCAGGAAGGTTCAGTTTACTTTGAATTCACTCCCGAACAGTCTATTAAACCTGTGAAAGCCAGCTCAAGCGGCAGATCGAATCCCCTACCGATGATGCCTTTCATTTTCGATAGCTTCATCCCAAACAAATCAATGTTACCTTCTATTACGAAGACCAAACAAATAGAAGTATTCCTGTACCCGAAGAAGAGGAACATGGCAACTGTTACAAGTAATTTAGAGATGCCAAGCTTAGGTTTTGGGTCAAAGAAAAGAGACACACTTCCCAAAGAGGCTATCACAGTTGTCGGTGATAAGAAATTGGACAATATCAATTTGTTCAAACCACCTCCACCTGTAAAGAAGGATTTAAGCGCTCAATTAAAAAAAGAAACAGAGAATGAGAAACCTGCTGAGGAAGGGGGCACAATTATGCCCGAGGCTGCTGTCAAGCCTAATACAGTTTAAATAACGAATGTAGTACATAAAGTAGAAAAAAAATACATTAAATGGCGTTTCATTCACTCTTCCAAACGAAGCCGAGTGTAATGTATATTTCTTGGCCTAACTTTCAAAGTGTTGCTGGAATTATGTATTAAAAAATATGAGTCAAAACAATATTACGTTGATGACATGCTAAGTAGTTACAAACTATTAAACTATGGTATGCCAATAGTTCACCAAAATAACCAAACGTAATATTATGATTAAATAATTAAATCAAGCCAGGATAGAGCGTGACTAAGATCAAAGATTAGAACAACCGTAGTAATTTTTGCAAGACTTGGCGTCTTGTCAAATTTACGTTTAAACGTAAGTTTGATTTTGACTTTAACTTGAAGCAATTACCAAAGCAAGATCGGAATACTAAAACGTTCTTCAGTTGAGAATTAGTTTCGAAAGGACGATTTCGTCATTAATGTTTTTAGGCTTCAATCCATTTATATCTGATCTACGTTTTTATAAACAGGGTGATTTGTGGGGTCCCGGGATCGATTCCCAGGTCGAGCAATGTGTTATTCGGTTTTTCCATCAGGAATTTGTCAGTAGCAGCCACGGAGTCTGGATTTCTGCCTGGCTGATGGCAATAGGCTTGCCCCCTATAACATGGGACTTTAAAAACATAACAGTCAAAATGTTTATAGTAGGTACATATCTACCTAACCCTTCGGAGATTACAGGCGTGATGTTATGCTATGTTACCAACTAAAAAAGCGATAATCATAAGGCAAATACTAAACACGACCGCTCGTCTCAAACGACCGGCGTGTCAATAAGCTGTTTCGTACCATAGCACTAGCACCTCTAAAGGCTGCCTCGCACACGTTCGGTTCCGTTTGATTCGGCCAAGTCGAATAAATGGAGATATTTATTAAGGAAAAAGCCAGTACATGCCAAACGGCTGATCAGCAAGAGCGGAATATGTACCCATAGCAATTGCTTCGAGACAGCTTTTGTTGTTCAACAAATTCAACCTAATGCGACGAAAATACCAAAGGGGCGTCCAATAATTACGTGGGGCAATTTTCTCACGACCCCGTCCCGCTCTCCTCTTGGTGAGATTTTGTGAGATTGACGTGATCCCCCCCCTAATCTCACGTGAGATTTATCAAAGAGCTTATTCAAGTGTTATTGTCATTGAATTTGTTAAGGGAAGAAAAATGTTTACCTAATTAAACCCAATTTTCTCGCAGTTTTACAATGTTTCTTGCGAGCTTCCAGGACGCCCCTCCCCTCTCTTCTTCGTGAGATTTGGTGAGATTTGGCTAGACGCCCCGCCCCCCCCCCCCTCAACACCTCATAATGGACGCCCCCCAACTCGAACACTTCTGTAACATCCCTAAAAATTACACCTTCGTGCAATTACGCAGTACTTTCTTTTCAACGATCGCCACTTTCTCTCGCCAAAGAATACCAACATAGAGAATAAGCAATGTACATGGCCTTCGTCAATATGTCCGTCGTATACACGATTTACGTAGGCAGACCGTGGGCCCAGTAAACGTGGTACGTGTCTTTAATCCGAAACACCCTCATTTACATTTGTATAAGCAAAGGGAATTATCTGCAGGTAATGTGTACTGAGAGCACAATGGTTGATTGGGGTCAGGTGTAATTAGGGTCTCTTTTCGTGGGATGTTTTTATTGTACTACCGAGTGACGGTCGATCAATTTTCAACCTTATCACTTAGACTTAGAGCTTAAGGGTGAAAAGTGGCAGACCGTCAGTGAATTCGGTAGGAACTAATTAGTTTTTATCTAATGGAGGTAGATGGTCAAACCTTACATATCTATTTTAACGAGCCATAATTAATGAAAGACAGCGTCGACAAAGCGACATTCTATCAGAAGTCATACTTAACTCAACAAATATTGATATTAGGCATGTAAAAACACTCTTAACGAAGCCGAAAGGCACTTGTTCTTCCCGTCATTGCGATATTTTTTTGTTTTAGACCATACCTGGAAACCTTCTAGTTACGGAGATATGGGGGCAAAGTTCCAACTTTTTCACAAGTTTTTTTTTAATACATGTTTTTAATGTAAGATTTTACTATAAATACCTTCACGACCCCCGTACTATTCAATCCATCCATCAGCACTATGTTTTAAATGCGTTACACTGAGTCCTACCGAAAACCGTGATTATTCACCCCAAAAAAAAAGTCATTTCCCTGCAAAAAAAATTGCGTGGAGTTACTCAGTTTGATGTACAGAATACTTGGTTGACGGCTTCGTGAAGAGTCTGTTTACAACCTGTATTTTAATGAGCCAAAATTAATAAAAGACAGCGTCTACTAAGTTGGTAATAGAATCAACCAATATTTTTATAGGTTGGTAATGGAAGGCAGCACGGTTGGCTCCACTAGGCTGAACGATTGGCTGCCGCGCTACGTGCCGCGGGATCGATTCCGGCACGGAACTAATATTTGTATAGCCTACAAGTAGTGGTTGCGTGTGTGGCTGTTTGTGTATGTGACTTTAAATGTTTGTAAACGCACCCACGATAAACTGAAAGGAGAAAGCAAGGAGTTCTGTAAGGAGAATTTCAAATTCAGAGGCCATTCGAAAAAAAATGTATGTGCCTGACCAAGCATGAGCACAATCAGCTTAAAATGTTCCCACAGCCCACTGCTGGGAAACAGGTAATTTATATATATACAGGGTGTAAACCACCTCATCACGAAGCCGTCAACCAAGCATTCCGTATATCAAACTAAGTAACTTACTTACGCAAAAAAATTTGCTGGGAAATGATTTTATTTTGGGGTGATGTTTTGTGGTAGAACACAATATAACGCACTCAAAACATTGTGCTGATAGGTGGATTGAATAGTACGGGGGTCGTGGAGGTGGGTAAAGTAAAAATCTAACATTAAAAACTTGTATTTAAAAAATACGTTGTCAAAAAGTTGGAACATTGACCCCCAATATCTCCGTAACTAGAAGGTTCCCAGGTATGATGTAGAACAAAACAAATATCGGAATGATGAGGAGAACAAGTGTCTTTCGGCTTCGTTAAGAAGTGTTTTACACCCTTTAGAGAGTAGGCACTCTCTATGATAGAGACTGATATAAGATACCTAGAGCTTCAACGACCCTATTAAAAATTGTTTTATTGCAAAGTTTTCAAAGCGATTGCTATTTGTTTATACCATAGGATCAGCATTTTTAATTATGGGTCAATATTTTCATAGCCTCGTCATTACCAAGAAACTTCAACTTGAAATCCTCTTACATTAACTGCCCAACTGCGTACGAAAGTAAATCATGCCCTGGGGAGCAATTAAGTAACACGATGCTAACTCACACGTAACGTAAGTATATACATACATAAGTAGCAAAAGGCCTAAGGGATGCCTTTCATCAACTGTGCAAAACAGTCCCGAACTTGGCCAGCATGTGCAAACGTGTCTTGTATCCTAAATTAAGACAACAAAAGTCTGGACAGGGTTATTTTGGAGACTTGATTCATCCTGTCGTAACCTATAATGGGTGTAAAAGTAGGTACCCTAAACGAAGCCGAAGGGAATTTGTTCTCCACGTCATCACCATATTTTTTTTTGTTCTAGACTAGACCGTACCTGGGAACCTTCTAGTTACGAAGATATTGGCGGTCAACGTTACAACTTTTTTACAAGTTTTAATGTTAAAAAACACATAAACTTCAAATACCTCCACGACCCAAAGAATTTCTTTCAACTTTATACATATAATTAATTATTTTTTAAAGTAGGATTTTTTTTACATGCACCCGACAAATTTTATTCAACTAATACTTACTGTTTCTCCTTCCTTTGCTGCCGCTTTTTCTTGAAGGCTCTCTTAACCCTCAGGAGTAAGAAAGCAGCTCTGTCTATAGTTAACACAGACGGCCGCTTGGCGGCGCTAGGCTCGTCCATCCCCTCCTCTTCGGCCGGCTCATCGCACAACCTCAGGCCAAGCCATCGCTGTTTTGTTGCAGTCCTCGTTGTGATGCCGAAAGGAACACACGTCTGGTAATGAACGCACGCTTTTATAGTTATAGCATTTTGGTTTTTAATTCGATCCTACTTGTTACGCGATTTATGTGTACGACACTTAACACTATTTGATTTTATTTCCACTCACTGCACTTGACTTTTCACGGATGTGAAAAAAAAACACCTGAAACAAAGAAAAGCCTCGATTAGTACTTAATTGATACTTTTTACAAAACAAATATTACGGCTGGTTAAGCAAGTTGATAATGAACTAAAAGTAGGTAAGTAAGATTAGGACTTAGTTTATTTAGACTTTCTAGGAAATTCAAATTTTCATGAATACATACTTAGTAATAAAATATTTTTTCTAAACAAGTATCCTTCGACCTTTACTACGAAATTTAGGCAAGTTGAAGCACCAATCCATTCAAAGAATAAGAAACTGCTAGAAAAGTTTATGAATCTAAAATTCACGATTTCTATACACCAAGTGTCTGTTCGCATAAGTTTATCAGATTTGTCGCTTCGGATGGCAGAATTAATGCCATTACGTGTATTGATGGAGTCTAGACGGATAGAATATATGTAAATGTAAATTGTTCGTTCATCTCTGTAGAGTTTCAACATGGTGTTACTCGTAAATGTGAGTCTATAATTTGATCATAATGTCGTCAAGCATTCTGTACATCAAACTAAGTAACTTTACGCAAAAAATTTCGCTGGGAGTCGATTTTTTTTGGGGTAAATATCACGTTTTAACCACACGTTTCACGTTTTTATAAACCAGGGCCGTCCTAAAGCTCGTTGGGTTGACGATATCGTCAGGGTCGCGGGAAACACCTGGATCAGGGACGCACAGAACCGGGAAGTGTGGCGGAAGAAAGGGGAGGCCTATACCCAACAGGGGGTGATTCCGGGCTGATGATGATGATCACGTTTTACGGTATGTAAAGCACTCAATGTAAAGCACTCAAAACATTGTGCTAATGGATGGATTGAATAGTACGGGGGTCGTCGAAGTGTTTAAAGTAAAAATCATACATTAAAAACATGTATTAAAAAAAAACTCGTGAAAAAGTTGACCCCCAATATCTCCGTAACTAGAAGGTTCCCAGGTATGGACTAGAACAAAAAAATAGTTGCAATGATGGGGAGAACAAGTGCCTCCCGGCTTCGTTAAGACTCTTTTTCACCCTTTAAACCATTTTTTTTGCGATTACAATTAGTTACGATTAAAAAACGAATACCATTAAAAACATCAAAATTCATACAAAATAAGCAAAAACAACCACTAAAACCCTTTCGTGCGAGCTCGAGTTTTGAGCCCACATTATTTGGCCCTGAAAACATTTTTAAAGAGCACTCGCATATCCCAGGGGTTTTTAGGTTTTACATAAGCAAAGGTACTTTGTCGTTCTTTGCAAGCGCCAAATGGCCTTAGGGGAGGAAACATATAATTTTCAACATCAGAACTAGAAATGAAGGGCCTAATTACGTTTGTATTTTGTTTTTGGGTATGTGTGTTTCGTTTTGATCTTGGTCAAGTTTAATTAATAGGGTATTACACCCATTTTTGAAAAGTGTTTCAATTAGATTCTATAGTGCTAATGAACCACTAAAAAATTCACAACAAAAATATTCAATCGTTAAGTGCCATAAAAATGCATTTAAATTTAGCATTTTCAAATTTCGCGCGTAATTTGACGAAAACGCTGGACGCAGTGGACGCCATATTGCTCTATGGTCATGATGTCACTTGGCTATGTAAAGAAATGCAGTGATATTTGAAGTTGATAGTTGACACTTCTATGTTTACAAAGCCTTAAGACGTAATAACATTGCGACTACTATAATGGTGTTATGAAACAGATTAAAAAAGCTAAAACCATTGAATTGAATTTTAAAATTTAGTTTGCTATTTTATGATCTAAAACTAATGTTTTCCGACTGCTTTTTGCCTAAGCTATCTCAATAATATTTTTTTAGATTTTTTCTCATATAGAGTAAAATACCCCATTGTGTGAAAGGGATTGGATTCCTGTTTTTTTTTTTGAATCTGCTTATTAGAGTACCTCTTTGGTCGAGTGTTCGCAAGCGCGGCTTCTGAGCATGGGGACCTGTGGTGGGGTGAGGGCAAATTGTTATGGGTTTTGCCCTCAATTTTTTTTCTTGTTTGCTTTTGCTTTTAAAATGTCACGTTGTTTTATTATTGTGTTACTCATAGATTATTAAATGGCATAATTAATATCTCTAGTATAATTATAAATTTTATGTCTGACATTTTATTTTTACAATTAGATGACATATTATTACGGACCTTTTTATAACAATTTGTTTTTGTTTTCTTTTTACTTATATTTGACATTCTATTATTATTATTGAATATTCAGAGAAAGTTAGATGATATGTTATTAATCTTTTTTACACAATTTAATTTTTGTACTGTTTTATTATACAAAATTTCTACACAATGTCTATTGTTCTGAAATAAATTACTAATGACTTATCAGGTATTTCTCAGTAGCAGCCACGAAGTCTGGATTTCTGCATGGTTGATCGGAAAATGTGGGTGTACGAAATCAAATGCGTGGGAACATTAAACTTATGGAGTTTATTAAAAATATAAAAATACAGTCGAAGGCACACCGTTTTACGTAGCAATCAAGCAAGAAGAAGAAAAAAGTATTGCCTCAACACAACGGAAAAAGTACAAAAAAGTGTTGCAAGATTATAAACTAAAATTAATACTATTTTCGTTAACACTAAAAATAATTACTCTATAAATGTTTAGACTGTCCTAAACAGTGGGTGTATTATGTACACTTCTGCCTAACTCTTCGGGATTACAAAGAAAGAAACTGCAAGAGGGGTAATGTCGCCGTGTATGTGAAGAGCACTCAAAGGTAGGTGTTAGCGAAATTATAGGCCATCTGATACTCGAATTCATTATTATTATAACACCTCACTAAGTTCCTAATCTAGTGTAATAATAGATAGTTAAGTTAGTACCTATGCATAGTTATATCACCCATTTCGTTTAATGGTTATTCTAAGCTTTTATTTTATATTTAGTATAGTTTAGTAATGGTTAATATGAGGATCCTCATTGTTATATTATGTAATGTAACATTTATGTACCATCTATTTACCCATATTATGCGAATAAATTATTTGATTTGATTACGGCCAGTTTTTCTGTAAGTTTTCTTCCACTGAGGTTGAATAGAAATTAAGTTATTAGGTATCATACGTACGGCGGCGGCGACCTCTCGCTCCCGGCCCTGGTTCGTGCCATGGTCCGGGGCGAGACGGAATGGGACGCCGTCACCTCCTTCTGCGAAGCAGTCATGCTAGCGAAGGAGGTGGCGGAACAGGACAGGGAGAGATCCTCACGTCCCGGCCGCCGCGGGAGACGCCCCGGGCGTCGGGGGCCACGTGGTGGCTTCCGGCCACCGTAGGCGCGGGCCTGTGGACGGGGAGCTATGGGCTAGCTCGCCGTCCGTACGTCTCATGACGACAGGCCGTGTCGACGGCGCGTTCGTGTTCCACGCGCGCCTCAAAGAGAGTCAGCAACAGTGAAGGGGTCAAATGCAAGGGCCGAAGCCTGCCGGGGCTGCGGGACTATTCGAAAGAGATACCGTGGCCCCGGAACACAAAGGGCGATGAAGGAACATGGATGGGTTTTAGTCAGTAAAAGTCTGACACTCCCTCCTGCTCCGCCCAGAGCGGGAGGAGTCATTTGATGATTTCCCATCCGAAAAAAAAAAAAAGGTGTCTTTCGTAGAGAATATTCCAAAGAGCTATTGTAACAGCCGCTCGAGTCGATCTTTAGGTTAAGCCATTGCCTACGTTCCCCATGGTTGGGTGACCACCCATTACATACCGAGTTTTCTCGAAAGCGCGTTAAACAGTTGATCCCGGCTGTCATTTGAAGATCTTTGACAGTCGTTACAGGTAGTTAGGTGGCCCGAAAGTCTGACAGCCAGTCTTATCATAGGAGTATCGTATATTACCCAGTACTAACTGGGTTGTGGAGGTGAGACAGGTAGTCGGTCCATATTAAATACAGGTATTTAACTGAATCCGATAAGATTGGAAGCCGACCCCAACATAATTGGGAAAAGGCTAGGCAGATTATGATTTTTGCTCAAACATAGTATTGTGCCAAAAAGCTTTAGTCCCATCTTAAGGCAACGAGAGGTTGTGGCAGGAAAATGGAGATTGTCACCTTTGGTAATCGCTTCTTACATTATATTCCTTATGTAAGTCAATATTAGTATAATATTAGTATTTTCGGAAACCAAAGTACCACCAGAGGTTTAAAGAATAAACCTCAAATTACATAATAATCCTAACAGACATGGAACACGCGAGCTGGAGTGGGTTCCGGTGACTTTATTAAGTGAAATATTTGGCGACACGACTCATCCATTTCATGCGGCGGCCATATTAAGTCGTGTTATGAAGTACCGGTAGGCCGAATGTGAAGCTATTTTTATTATTTTTTAACTTGTGTTATGTAAATACAGACGGCAGTATATTACGCAACCCGAAATTGTCAAATGTTCCCAATCAACCTTGAATCTAATGCTGTAGCGATAAAGTTGAAAATTTATTAAAGAAATTTGACAGAATGTAGTAGCTTGATGATAAAGTTGAAAATCTATTGAAGAAATTTGACAGATTGTAGTAGCTTGATGATAAAGTTAAAAATCTATTAAAGAAAATTGACAGATTGTAGTAGCTTGATGATAAAGTTAAAAATCTATTAAAGAAATTTGACAGATTGTAGTAGCTTGATGATAAAGTTGAAAATCTATTAAAGAAATTTGACAGATTGTAGTAGCTTGATGATAAAGTTGAAAATCTATTAAAGAAATTTGACAGATTGTAGTAGCTTGATGATAAAGTTGAAAATCTATTAAAGAAATTTGACAGATTGTAGTAGCTTGATGATAAAGTTGAAAATCTATTAAAGAAATTTGACAGTTTGTAGTAGCTTGATGATAAAGTTGAAAATCTATTAAAGTAATTTGACAGATTGTAGTAGCTTCATGTGCTGACTTGTACCTACGTAGAAACACAAGTGAAACTACTGACAGCTAAACAAGCAAGGGTTTAAAAAAAAAAAACGTTGTTTACTTTCAGACAAATAAGTCCATAGAAGAGGTTAGTAACAGAAATCTTATAAAACTATGATGTACAAAAAAAAAAAAAATGTGAATGGTTAGAATGACAGAAATCTTATAAACTATGTGTCCATTGTTTTTTGGAGAACTTTCGATAGAGAGACCATGCTGATCATAGTCTCGTGTTTGATCCTCGGATCGAGTCAAATGTTAAAGGTTTTTGCTTTGAGAATTACCTACCTCATAAATCTAGTGTGCTCAAGTTTTACGAATAAACAATTTATATGGTTGTTCAATTACGTCTGTGCCAAATCAGGATTAAAGACACGTTTTGTAGTTGAAAAAATGCTGTGTAAACAGGTGTTAGATTCTGTTAAATTAAAATTGTAAATCAACCTTTGTAAGGTCACACTTACAAACACTCGTCGTCGTCGACACTTGGCTTGAATTTAATATGTGACCAACATATAATACAAAGAAATAGGTATCTTGGCTTTCCAAAATAGGATCCTTTATCCATAGATCAAAATCTGTGGTTGCGACGTCAATCGCCCTGACATACCCCATGCCCCATATATTATATTCACTCAAAGGAATAAATCAGATTATCCTGGTTTCTGACCTATTTCAATTATATAAATTGCATTAAGAGATCGGATATTATATAATTGCAGCTTATTAAAGCAGTAAATTCGTTTAGTGATTGTGCAATGCATTACAATATAATCCGATTCGTGAAATGGCCGCCCAATTAAGCATGAATAGTATAAAATATCGGTATTTGTACAGGGATGATTAACGCATCATTGTTTGAGAGCGAGTAAAACAATAGATATTGGTTATATTGGAACTATTATATTGGCATTACACGAACTGGCTGCACTTTTTATTTTTTTATGACTTCTGAGTATGAATGTGGATGGGTATAAGAGTAGAGGAAGACCAAATAAACAATGGATAGAGTGTGTGAAGGATGATATGATAAATTAGAAGGTGTCTGATGAGATGATGAGTAATAGAGAAGTATGGAAGAAGAAGACATGCTGCGGGAACCCCAAATGAATTAGAATAAGGACTGGAGAATGATTATGATAAAGATAATGGTATGCTGTGTTAATTATAAACAGGAAAGTCCTAACTTATAGCCTCACTCAACGGCTGACATAATTATATCAACGCTTTGCCCTTAAACCTAAACAGCTGAAATTCTGCTAAAGTTTCTATTTATAACGATGAAAATTTAGACGGATATCATGGGGGTAATTTCCGTATTTTTGAGAACGTTCGTCATCTAATTTCATTTGAATTAAAGTACTTACGGGATGATATCCGTGATTTTGTTTTTGTTCGATGAGCTCCCGATATTTCGACGCTGTTGCAAGCATCATGATCGCGGGAATAACGAAGAGGTATGCGGGTGGGACGAAAATTAAGTTAAGAAAAAAAAAATAATCAATATGGTAATTGAGTTAGGTTATTTGTTACTATTAGTTATTTATTATTAAGTGTAGTGAAAAACCGTGAAAGTCTAAAACAGTGCATTAATTTCATTTGTCCTATAAACTTACCTATTCTCGAGTACATCAGCCTGACTAGCAAGCTATAGTTGAACGCGGACAATGCCACTCTTTGTCCCGGTCTCCAACGCATCCGAGAACATTCCACATATTAACCCACTTTGTTCGCTAAATGCTGTAGTGTATAACCTTTTATATTGCTTTTTTATTTCTTAAATGAAACTATGTTTCTGTTGGTTAAATTGTATTTCATTGTGCTTAGCATGGTTTTTTTAACTTGTCTGCAGTTTTTCTTGGGCCCCTTCATTACCGGGCCTTTTCATTACCGATAAAAGTTCCTTTCTGTCCAGTGCAAAACTATTGTTCCAAATTTATTTTATTGGTTGATGAAGTTGTGCATTTTTTTTTTGCAATTTTCTGTACTGGACGACTATTTATAATTTATTTATTTTAAACTCTTGGGATACAAGTATACCGATATAAAAGCAATATCCAAGCTTTAATTTAACTTATCTACGATCGATACAAAGTTTGGAACAAAATCTCAAACGTGCACCTACATCAGAAACAAATCTCAAACACAAAAAGACAGCCACATAACAAAGTTATCAAACTTCTATTAACTGTATAACCCAAATGAAATAAAGTACGTACGTCCGAACCACTTTATTTCTAAGTAAGTATATTGTTTTTGTTAAAGTACAGTGCGCCCACAAAGTTTGGTCCAATAAAACACGGGTTGCCCGCGTCGTTTCTTACAAAACTTTGTTCGTAACTGTACTAAATCGATCTTGACAGACAGTGCACCCAATTTCGTTCGACACAAAGTTTCTCGAAGACGAAGGGAATTGGAAGGTTGGGGGGTTAATCATGCTTAATGCTATAGGGGCGTAGTACGGGTACCGTGACAGGATTTGTGTCACGGGTTTTGTACAATCTGTCTTACCCTATGTTTACATTAAGGTATAAAACAATGTTCTCCATGTTGTGTCTACAGCTTTCGTTTCTCGTTTACACCTAGAACAAACTGTAAACATTAGTTGTTGTTCTTATAACAAACTTGACGTTAAAGTGAACAAAATATTTCAAAATACATGTGTGGAACAACGTCAATAGCTGGACCTAAAATGGCCGCTTTAGCAAAATTCTAATAGGATAATACTATTAACTAAGTAAGTTACAATTCGTAAAACGGTCACAAAGTGACAATTCAAAATATTAACTGCGTCTGTGACCATTTTAAGAGTTTTAACGTAATTCATATTACTATCCTATCAGGATTCTGTTAAAGCGGTCAATGTCAGAATAGTACATTATGTTATAAGTGCGGTAAGTTGAAAATTACAGCCGAGGCGATGTTGCTTGGCCGATCCGTAGGCGAGGGCGATAAAAAAGCAGAGGCTGTAATTATCAAAGCGCACGTATGTCATACGACGTTTTATAACATATTTGCGAGGAAATAAATAAAACAAATAAAAACAATACAGCGAAAAGAAAAAGCGCGCCATTCGACGCCTGGCCGCCGCTGAGTGCACACGTGCGCTCCGCTCTGCCGCTGCCTTGCTCCCGCGCACCCCGCGCCCCCCGACTCGGTTTCGCCGCTACGCTACGTCAGTAGCATCCGCCGCCTCGCCGATCTCCGACGGCCCCCGGCCCGCCAAGTCGTAGTGTGACTACAGTCTTTGCCTTGTGCTCGGACTTAGTTGCGCTGCGCCGTGTCGAATTAACTACTTGTAGTTTAAATTCGATACGTTAAAAACTGTCTTTTTTTAAGACAAATTTCCTTAACGGCAATCGACAAAACCACGTCCGCGTTTTTTGCCCTTCAGGTGAAATCCACGATTTTGTGGTTCTTGACGGAAAACTCACGGTGTTAACGAAGTCAAGAGGGTGGTGACCCGACACACCCGCCGATCCCCTTCAGTGTGAGGCAACCCGTTGGAAGGGCTCTGACTGCGGCCTTGGGGGATCTCCTAGTCGCAGTCTGGTAGCATCTAATCCCCGTTTGTCCACAGCTGCACCCGGGACGTCTGGATGTCTCTACCCCAGCGGCCCGGATCGGTCGCAAGACCCATAGGGCCCTGCCGCACAATAAGATCGGCGGCAGGTTTACAAGCTTAGGGCACACCTTAGCACTCACCTCCCTGTAATCCCAACAGGGAGAGAACACATCCCTGGGTTATCCCACCCGGGGAGTTAGGTTTTACAGTGTTTTCCGGCCCTTCTGGCCATTCAGACAGCAGTGGAGCTGGCGAGTTTGTTTGTGTTTTTCTTCTCGCCAGTGGAACACTAGGAAAAACTCAGGGGTAGCCTCGTTTTAAGGGAGCTGTCTGCCCGGGGAGTTTACGTTTCACGTACCTCCTCGGGATAGGTTTGGTCAGGACTAGGCATAGGTTTGGGATCACACATCGTGGTCGGGGGGGTCCGGATCGCTGTCGAGTCAACCATGAAGTACCTTGGATTGGTGCTCGACAGCCGTTGGGACTTCGGCCCCCACTTTCAGCAGCTGGTGCCCAAGTTGATGGGCGCGGCGGGCGCGCTATCAACGCTGCTTCCCAATTTGGGGGGCCCGAGCTCCGCCTGCAGGCGGTTGTACGTCGGGATCGTGCGATCGATGGCCCTTTATGGGGCCCCGATATGGGCGACCGACCTGACGGCCCGCACTATCGCAGTCCTGCGCAGACCGCAGAGATCGATGGCCGTCAGAGTCGTACGGGGATATCGCACGATCTCGTACGAGGCGGCTTGCGTACTGGCCGGATCCCCGCCGTGGGACCTGGAGGCGAAGACCCTCGCGACACTGTACCAGTGGCGCGAGGGGGCCAAACATCGGGGCGAGAGGCTGGTGCACCGACAGATTACGGTGTACCGGTCTCAGCTTCGACAGGTCATGGTGGCGGAATGGCGGGGGAGGCTAGAGCTTCCCACCGCCGGCCTCGACACAATCGAGGCGATCCGGCCAGTACTCGACGACTGGCTCGGGAGGAAGCACGGCTCCCTGACTTTTCGGGCGACGCAGGTGCTCTCGGGGCACGGTTGCTTCGGGAAGTACCTGTGTCGCTTAAGCAGGGAGCCGGACGCCCGGTGCCATCACTGCGTCCACTGCACGGAGGATACGGCGCGGCATACGCTGGCCGAGTGTGCCGCGTGGGACGAGCCGCGCCGTGCCCTCGTAGCAGAGGTTGGAGAAGACCTGTCGCTGCCGGCCGTCGCTCGCGCGATGGTTGGCAGTGCAGAGTCCTGGGACGCAGTGGTGTCCTTCTGCGAAACCGTCATGTCGCAGAAGGAGGCTGCGGAGAGGTTGAGGGAGGTCGATACCGCTCTCCCGACCCGCAGCAGACGCACCGGGCGTCGGCAGAGGGCGGACAACGCCCTCTTCCGGCCCCCCTAAATAGGTCCAGGGGCGACGGATTCGGGGACATCCGTCGCCCCCCATGACACTGGACCCGAGACGGCGGCGCGTCGTGTTCCACGCGCGCCTCTCCGAGACGTAGTGGGGGGTGCTAGATCCCCCCTTTTGTTAATTCTGCCATAATGGCAACGCCCCGAACCGAGGAATTCAATTCTTCGCTAGGAGTGCTCCTCAAGCGTCTGCTAGCGGACAATAACCCCTACATTAGGCAAGTTTATGATGGGCTGCTTGAGCCATTTAAGAAGGAGAACTGGGGCAAACCAGACGACTCCCACTCAAGATCTCCCTCTCCTATTCCCCGACCCAACTCCGCCGATATGGACGTTGTGGTCAGCCTCGAAGCCCCCGATAGCTCTCCCGAGTTGGTTTCCTCCTCTGAGTCCTCACCATCCGAGCCAGAGGAATTCTAACTCGTCCAAAACGGGAAAAGAAAGAAGGCGAGGAAATCCAATGCCGGAAAGGCCAAGAAGGCAGTCACGGCATCGAACGCCCCCCTCTCCGCTTCCCTTTCCCACATCCCCTCTACCGCCGGAGTAGCTGCTCCCTCAGCCGCGACCTCCATCAACCGCTCTCCCAGCCGTACGGCAACTGGCTCGGCTCCTGCCAGCCGCCCGGATAGTCCAATGGAACCGGTTCCATCCCAATCCGCTTCGACCAAGAAGCTCACACCCCCTGCTCTGTACATCAGAGAAAAGGGGAAGTGGACTGAAGTGTCCAAGATGTGTGCGGATCGCAAGATCCAATACACAAACGCCACTTCTACCCAACAAGGTATTAAAGTAAAGGTCCCTACCTCCACCGACTACAGACAGTTGGTGCATGCCCTTCGTGGAAGGAATATCGCCTTCGACACCTTCTCCCTCCCGGAGGAAAAGCCGACCCGCGTGGTCATCAGGCGGATCCCGAAGGAGATCCCTGCCCAGGACATCCTGGAGGATTTAACCTCCCAGGGCATCCCCGTCTCGGCGGTTCACCGCCTCCACAAAAATAGGTCCCAAGGGGGTGACGAGTACGACATGGTGCTCGTCATCTGTGACCCAGTCGAGGGTCACCACCCCATCTTCAAAATCAAGTCCGTCTGCTCCTTATCGGGCATCTCAATCGAGAGGCCCAAGAAGCAGAATATAGTTGGGCAGTGTCATCGCTGCCAACTATACGGACACAGCCAAAAGCATTGTTACGCACCGCACAGGTGCGTAAAATGCCTAGGCGAACACGCCACGGCAGATTGCCTTCGTCCCAAGGACAGGAGTCTATGTACAGAGCCGCCTAGCTGCGTGCTATGCGGTCAATCTGGCCACCCGGCAAACTACAGGGGCTGTCCCAAAGCCCCCAAACAATTCGCCAACAGACTGGCGAATCGCGCTCAAGCCCGTCAGCAGAGGGAAAGCCCCCTGACGAAAGCCCCATCCAAAGACCTCCCTGAGCGTCTCAGCCCACAGAGGCCCTCTCCGTGGAATCAGCTCAACCACCAGCGTGCCTTCCCTGCCCTGGTGAAATCCCAGCCCAACCCGTTGCCAATGCCTGGCCTCATGGACAACCCAGTCCCAGTGCCCACTCCAGTGACTCGGTCCCAGGTCCCTCTTCCCTCCCCTAGCCCCCTGCCTTCCAACCAGGAAGAGGAGAGTACAATCGACACACTCATGAGGTTCCAGGTATTTATCTCACCTGAGGCCGACTGCTTAGCAGCCGAGCTCAGGTCAGCTAAGGACCTGCAACAGATCCATGATGTATACGCGAAATATCCTAGGATCGCGAAAGCCCTTCGTAACCTCAACCAAACTCAGTACTGGATAACACACCCTTAGCATCGTGCACCCAACCCCGGTCCCTAAAGTTAGGCTTTTTTAATGCTAATGGCATGGGAGGCCAACGCGACGAGATCGCGTCCTTCCTACGCGATTATCAAGTAGATATTTTCCTCATCCAAGAGACTTTTCTAAAACCCAGCAATCGTGATCCTTAAATTGCCAACTATCGTTTAGTTCGCAATGATAGGACACGTTGTCACAAGGGCGGTACGCTCATCTACTACCGCAAGGAACTGCACTGCATCCCAATCGACCCCCCTCCCCTAGAATCCCTACTGGAGGTTTCAATCTGTCGGCTAGCCATGACAGGTCATCAACCGCTTCATATAATGTCTGCCTATATGCCCCCCTCAAACACGTCTGAGAATCATAACCTCCTGGTTAATGATCTCACCAAACTCTTCGGCATGAGTGGTTCCGTTATCATAGCGGGCGACTTCAACGCCAAACATCCCGCCTGGAATAGTAGTATGACTAACCCGAGAGGGAGTCGTCTGCGATCTAGGCCAGAGCATCAACTTCGATCCCATTGCTCCTATGGAGAACACGCACTATCCCGACACCACTAGTCATCGTCCCGATGTGCTCGATATAGCGCTGCTCAAGAATGTCAGCCTTAGGTTACATTTAATTGAGACGCTACACGAGCTTAACTCTGACCACCGCCCAGTGCTCATGCACCTAGTTTCTCGCTCGGGTATCTCTGACCCTAGCCAACCCACTCCTACCACCCTAATAACCGACTGGAAGAAAGTAAGCGATATGCTGAAATCCGACACGTCACCGCACCTAGACGGTATCCCCGACCACATTGTCTCAGTCGCAGACACCGAGGCCGCTATCGACTCGTTTACAGTCCACGTGCAATCCATTTTAAAGGATTGCTCTCGGGAAGTCCCAGTGTTGAGTGATCAACGCTGGAAACTACCCGACGACATCCGTGAACTGATAAACGAGAAGAACGCGGCCATACGTGCCTATAGCGTCTGGCCCTGCGATGAGAACAAAGCTCACATGCGTTATTTGCAGCGTGCTGTAAAGAAGCGCACTAGTGAGTTTCGTTCGAACCAATGGGACAAGATGCTCAGCGAACTGGAGCCAACCCACCAAGCCTTCTGGCAACTTCAGAGGAAGCTGAGGTCCTCCGAGGAGGCCTCCTCTCCACCTCTCATCCGTCCTGACAAGAGCGTCGCTTTTGACGACTCTGAGAAGGCAGAATGCCTGGCCGACAGTTTGGAATCACAGTGCTACCCTAGCACCCTTCCAGTAGACAAGCAGCACCTCGATGAGGTGGATGCAGAAGTCGAACGAAGAGCTGCACTCCCTCCCGTAGAAGACCCCGACGATCCCCTCCCTCCGGTCACTCCAGACGAGGTCAAGGATATAATTGACAAGCTCAAGCCTCGGAAAGCCCCTGGCGCCGACGGCTTCACCAATAGGATTTTTAAAACCCTCCCCGCTCAGCTCATAGTCCGTTTGGCAGCCATCTTCAATGGCGCCTTGAGCAACAACTTGTTTCCCCAAGTGTGGAAAGAGGCCACCGTCATCGGTATTCCCAAACCTGGGAAACCGAAAGCTCAGCCTTCGAGCTACAGGCCGATCAGTCTCCTGAGCGCGGTCGGCAAAATCTATGAGAGACTTATTTATAAGCGACTCAGAGATTATGCCGAGACAAAAGGCCTCATTCCCGACCAACAGTTCGGTTTCAGAACCGAACATTCATGCATACACCAAGTCCACCGCATCGTCGAACACTTGAGCGCTGGTTTCCAGCGTGGAGCGATGACGGGGGTGTTGTACTTCGACATAGCGAAAGCCTTCGACAAGGTCTGGCACAACGGCTTATTATACAAGCTGTATAAACTCGGTGTGCCGGACCGTCTCGTGCTCATCTTACGAGACTTTCTGTCGGATCGCACCTTCCGCTACCGCGTGGGAAAATCTCTATCTTCTCCCCACCCCATCCGAGCCGGAGTCCCTCAGGGCTCCGTCCTCTCTCCTCTAGTTTTCACGCTGTTCACCAGCGACATCCCAACGAACAAGAAAGTTCAGGTTGCCCTATTTGCCGACGACACGGCTATTTATTACACCGGCCGATCTCAGGTTTGCATCCATCGTGCACTTCAACAAGCCGCCGATTCACTCGGCGCTTGGTTTCGTAAGTGGAGGATCGAAGTAAACCCTGAGAAGAGCCAGGCTGTTCTCTATCAGAAGTTACGCCATCAGCGACCGTCACCTGCCCCCATCACTATGTTCGGCAAGCCTATCCCTTGGGAGAAGCAAGCCAAGTACCTCGGTGTCATCCTCGACGAACACCTGACTTTCGCGACCCATATCAAAGCAGCTCGTAACCGAGCAGCCTTTGCCATGAGCAGACTCCACTTCATGCTAGTCAAAAAGAGCAAGTTGTCACTCAAGTGCAAGTTGCGTCTCTACACAGCAGTTATCCGACCTATCATGACATACGCTTGTGTCGTATTCGCTCATGCCCATCCCCGCCACATCCACAGGATGCAGACCTTGCAGAACCGCTTTCTCCGTACGTCCGTAACGATAGTCTTCATCTAGATCTTAGAATCCCCACTATTCAGCAATTCATGAAACGTCTTGCAAAGCGTTTTTTCGACTCCTCTACTAAGCATAGGAACCCCCTGATCGCATCGGCCGCCCGATACGACCCATCGCGTATCAGCTCAGTCCGCCGTCCTCGGCACACTCTAGTCACCCCCGACGACGCTATTACCCTCTTACAGGAAAGTAGCAAAGACACCAGTACCGTACGTAGAAAATACAGATACAAACCGAAGACATACCGACCTCGCCGCCGAGGTCCGGCGCGTAATCCCCGATCAATTCCCCCCCGACCCTTGCTAGAGCCAGCCCGCGATGCTGAGCCAGTAATGTCAAACGAGCCCCTAAATAATGACACTCAGATCCAGCCTGTCCCTTTGCTGCCCCCAGCGACGCCCTAAGCCGAGGTTCGTACCCCACAGGGGGTGCCCTTAGGCGTGGTCGCTTAGTTTTTAGTTAACATGCCCCTGGCTGGAGGCCTTAGCTTCAAGGCATCCACAGGTATAGTCCGGTTAAGCAGTAGCCAGTCTCTTCTAGACTGAACTGCGAGATGCCATTCACAAAAAAAAAAAAAAAAAATTTTTACTTGTTCACAAATTAGCGAGGCGCGCTCGACACAAAAAAAAAAACTCAAAAAAACAGCCAGTATTACTAATAAAGTAAATTAATATTTTTGTGTTTGTTTTACAGATAAATGGTTGTAATTTATTGTCAAAATTAATTAAATTAAAGAATTAAATGTTTATTTATTATATTTCATCTCCCAAAGTTAATTTTATTCATAAAATGTTGACCACTTTTCTGACATAAAAACTCTTTGCTAAGATTTAAAAAAGTATAAACCGTGCATTTTACTTTACAGCACAAGTGCGTAATGAGATACATTACGATATTGAAATTGGTGAAATAAGAGACCCTTTACGAGCAAATGTGTTATAAAAATTATAACATTACAGAATGCCTATTTTCCTTTTGTTCTATTAGTTCTGGATCGAAAAAAATTTTTACTGGTTAGAAATTTTAAATAAGGTCGGCAAAGAAAAATGATGAGGTAAACAAGGATTAAATCAGCTTTCAAAATTGGTACACCTACACAGTGTGCATTATAAAAATTGCCTAAAATTAAATTTATTTCGTGTAGTTATAATCAAATGAACGTCTTTAAAACGGCGGCGTGTCATGCAGAATCCTGCACCTGAGTCGATTTCCAACTAACACGATTAGATCTATTTCACAGTGTTCACGAAAAAACTGGACACTGTCAGCAGTGGACATCTTCTGCTGTATACGTGCTTGCTTAGATATAGGCCACTTCCAAGGGACGACACAAACGTCTCGTAGACCAGGAACACAGTCAACGTAGATTACCGAAAACGATGATAGAAAAAACATAATGCTTTGAATTGACATTAGCTATCAAAAAGCTTTTAAGATAATCCTGTTGCAAGGTCTTGTATAAATACGAAACGCTATTCCCATATCCTTCATCAGATCTTCGGTCTAACTTGCGATGGACATAGCTAAGCTTCCACCAGAGATGAGCGAGAATGTGTAGCGAGGGATGTGTGTGAAACTCACCAATAATATCGCTTCTTTTTCACAACTTGAGCTATTCTAGCTAAGTGATTGGTTAGTTCCAGACACATCCCTCGCTACGCATTCTCGCTCATCTTTGGTGGAAACGCAGCCTAATACCACCCATTCTACAATCCGTGCCACGAAAGATGAGACCTGTCACACCACTTGTTTAAGAGATAATTGTGTAACGAAATACTTCTTTTGACATATAGGTGTACAGGTCGTAAACCATCTTCCTACTTTGTCTTCTTAATGTTTTACCTCGAGGCATAATCAAGATTTCACAAAGTTTCACTATTTCAAGTGATGTGACAGGTCTCATCTTTCTCAAATATGAACTGAGTGAACATTGTGAAATTTTCGAAAGAGGGAATCGTAATAATGTACCAGGTAACAGTTTTACTATACAGTGAAACTGTTACCTGGTACGTTATTACGATTCCCTCCCATGTTTACGATACCAACAAAGTAATTTCGAGCCTTCCAAAAAGGCCAATAAAAGAGGCCATAACTAACGTAAGGATGAAGCTTCATAATTAAAAGAGCTATCCTGACTTATGAACCATAGACATTTGAGTGCGTTTTTACTTCTTTGTTATGTGTTCGGAATGCTGAGCATTTGGCCCGTTAACAAATATTTTAATGATGAGTGGAATTCTTTGGGAGACTAGCTGTTAAAAGCCTGGACAAGATTTATCGTAACGACTTGATACTTTTATCCTTTGGTAGTTTTGTGGAAAGTATTACTCAAAAGATAACCTAGGCTTATAATTAGTCATCAAATGCCTTTTCCCGACTGTATATCTGACCACCACAACCCAGTTAGTACTGAGTAATACGATACCCCTTGGTAAGACTGATTGTCAGACTTTCGGGCCACTGAAAACCTGTAACGACTGTCTAAGATCTACAAATGACAGGGACATGGGCTCAAAATTAGTATAGGTCTGAAATCCCGCATCTGTCTGGAGCATAATAGTGCTTTATGCCTTCTCTGTCATGAAAAGAGGACTTTGCCCTGCAGTTATATACACACAGGTTTGGTTTATTGTGCTATCATCATTGTTATCCTTTATTAATTCATCAACCATATTAATCACATTTTTAAAATCTCAAAAACAGAATAGTACATTTTAATACAAGTGGAGAATGTTTGTTATTGCACTCGAGGTGGAATTAACTAAATTAAATAACCCGAGCCGTAGGCGAGGGTGTTTTTGAGCCGAGAACTGCAATAACAAATGTCCACGTGTATCAAACGACGTTCTTCAATACTGTTTGAAGAAATAAAATAAAAAACAAAAATAAACAATTACCGCCGACTATAGGCATTGAACCAATTTGGCCTAAGTATAGGTATAGTTTTATCTGTGGCAATTTACCAACACCCGCGTGCGGGAAAGGCTTATTCCCGCACGCGGCACAGCACGCGGTGTTGGAAAATGAACAAGATCCACGTGTGTGAAATACATCGCATGTTGAACCTAATCGTAGTGCGATAAGAACCCGTTTTCGAGGAAGTGTATTGAAAAACATTTAAAAATGTAAAAAAATATAGCTCACCAGCATCGGGAACAGGGTCCGAGCTACCGGTGGTCAGGGCTCTTGAGAGAGCAACCTCCTAACGATACGCGCCTTGTCCAGAAGTTACTGCTTTCTGAATCAAACCTTTGATCCAGCTGCCAAACGAGAGCCTAATATGTTGGTCGTGGCCATTGGCTATTAAGCCATTGGCCGACACGACTATCGGCACAATGACTGCTGTACTCACGGTCCACATGTCGACAACCTCGCGAACCAGATCTAGAAATTTGAACTGCTTATCGTTCTCTGCTTTCACGGGGTTCTCGTCATTGTTATTTATTATTATGCGAAAACCGTCAATATTTTCATCTAGAATGTTCATTGAAGCGCATAAACGCCGGTTAGCTTTCCTAGCGTACAATTTACATTGGATGGCCAATATCCTCGTTTTATACAGTCGTATAAATAAGTAGATACACCTATTACCTAGCTCGCGGCTTGGTTGTGAGTCTACAATTTGTTACAACTTTGTGACTGGCAGGATATTGATTGTGCTAGATAAATAACTATGCTTGTTTGATGGGTTCTCTAGATGAGTTTTCAATTGTGGTTTTCGGAGCAACTATATTTTAAGCTTTCATTTAACTTTGCCTTGTTAGTTGGGTGGTTAGTTTATATTGGCCAAATCTTGCAACTGAATTTCAAGCCAATTCCCCCCAACCGATTGAGCTGAAATTTTGCACACACCTTTGGTTTTGGTGAAAATGCATTTTTATGACAGACATGAATTGATCCTGCAACCATCGCCTCCTCACAAACTCCTCAACGGTTAAAAGCACGGACACGAAACTTTGTATGGGCGTTCAATTTTCATAGGTAAACCTATTATTTTTCTGGTCATATTTGTTTGGTCTTGTTTTTTTTTATTAACTGCGTAGAGTAGAGATTGTCTTCCAAATAAATTAATCTAGCCTTACATTAGCCATTAACAGACAGTTAATAATAGAATATTTACAATATTCTCGGTCTGTTCATTTTCAGAGGGCCTACGCAGATTGGGACGGCATGGCAAGGGATTTAATTTTCTACCAATGGACATTCAAACGTATTGATATAGAAATACGACATAAATTGCTATGCTTTAAAATGATCCCGTGGCCTGCCGTGGCATCGAAAGGGATTTGCATTGAAAGTCGCACCACGGTCGTATTTCTATATCAATAAGTTTGAATGTTCATTGGCAAAAATTTAAATCCAATGCCATGCCGTCCCGGTCTGCTTATGCCGTAAAAAAATTTAGGAATGATGTTTGACATAATTTTGTATTTGACTAATGTCTCAGATGTGCTTATGGTACCGTAAAACGTATGGTTTTATGATCAAAAACTGTCAAAAGAAAATTATAATTTATTTTTATGAGATTTGTGTGAAATACATTAAAAAGAATATAGACTAGGGTCGTACAAGGAAACATAACTTTTAATGGATAATCCTAACGACAGCCTACGTCGTAAAAAGTTACACCCACTTGTTCTTTTACAATAATGCGATGTAGGTAACAAAAAGGTTTCCAGATATCCATTAAATCAATTGAAATTAATGGATTTAAAATGTTCAGTCAATTCACTCATTTACGCCTTCAATAGGGTAGATGACACCATAAAAACAATAATTCCAAGATACCAATCTCTAAAAAAACGTTATTTTGGGCCTGAAAACACGATTTATTTTCAATTAATTGCCAAATTCAATTTTAATTGCTTTCTCAAAATCGAAATCAATGAATAGTTGAGTCATTGAGTTGATTGAACAGTGACGTCACAGTTTGCTATTGCCATACAAAATCTATGAGAGAACCGCGTTTTGACAGCTCTTAAAAAGTATCTCAATTGATTGGTGTTTCATCAACCCCATACAACTACCACCAAAGGGCAGGGTTATTTAGGTACACACACTTTTGCAAGTCTGTTATGATTAAGACCCTTGTAATAGATGGCTAGCCTATTGCCATCAACCGGGCGCAAATCCAGACTCCGGGTTGCTACTGAGAAACTCCTGATGGACAAACCCAATAAAACTTTGCCCGACCTGGAAATCGAGCCCAAAACAGCATGATTAGCGGTAGCACTTGCGAAAACTAGGCCAACTAAGGAAATGTTTTTTTTTTTTACGCATCTATAACTACATCATGCAGATAATGGTAGCCGTACAAGTACATAAGCCAGTGATGTGGCACGATAGCTCGTGCACGGTGCAGGTGAGGTGTTATGTAAGAGGAACTAGAGACGGGAACGAGTGGACGTATACGTACGTCACTATGCCCAGAATTCACGTGTGGTTCCGTACTAGTTTTAGTCATTATTACGGTAGTTTACGAGTGTTAGTAGTGATAAACGGGATAGAATAATCATATTTGTATGTTTGGAATAAAGCAAAAATGTAGGTACTGTTAATGAAAACTAGGAAGTTTTTGGGAGCTCTATTGATTCTGTTTTTTTCACAATGTTTTGAGTGCACTACATGATTTTTCACACCAAAACCAACGTCGTTTCCCAGCAATATTTTTTAATACCCTCCCTCAAAAACTGTCTCTTATTGCGCTAACTTTAAGATTCAGAATGCAGTGTATTTCACACTTGTGGTAGTTTTACTAGTGTTTTATTTCAACAGATAACCTATATATTCATGGTTCAATTCCTATATTCAGCCATGATTGTCTCTTTTTTTATGCAAAGAAGCGTGTGTTTTAGGGCGTAATATTTTATGAATATTTAAGTGGTGTTTATTAATAGAATATCATAAATAGACTTTATTGTCATACGGCTTCATATCTTTGTTTCACTTTTAACCTACGAAGGCGAGATTTTTAAAGCGCGAGATGAAATTATTATTGTTTCATTGTGATTAATAACAAAAATAATTCTGTTTCATTTAATTCCTTAGTAAGTGTATTGAAAAAAGATGTTTGATACACGTAGGCATTTGGCACTGCAGTCGGCTTCATAATGCTCTCGCCTTTGGCTCGGGTGTCAGTTCCGCCTCGGCTGCAATGGCAAAGTTTGCCCATTTGTATTAAAATTCGATGGCGTTAACACATCCTGTAGGATACCAAATGGGTCCCGGACGAAGTCAAAAAGCTAGTAGAGCATAATCATGAAACTGAAACAATCAATCAATGAATAAATAGTGGCAGAGATTGTATAAAATTTTAAAAGTATCTTCGTTACTGATAGTTTATTCATGAAAACCTTTAAATGGCGGTTGGATCACGACTTGGATTAAGTGGAGGCCATTCTGTTAAATGGCCAAAGGGTTTGATCGCCTAAGGGACCGTTAAAGTATTAGAGGATTATTGGAACAGCAATTCGCTATACTTGTCGTATGACCACACAAAATTGATGACATGTGGCTCTCGAGCAGATCGGAGTTTCCTAGTTGGGGATTTATTCGTTTATATTCATAAGTTCTATTTTACTACGCTAAACGTTCTGTAGTATACAATAGCATATACAATACTCCCATTACATGGGACTTAAACATAACAGGTGTGATAATATGTCATGTTTCAGCATTGAATTTTATTGGAAATTACCACTTAAAATAATTAGGGGGAATCCGGGACCCGGTCCCAAAAGCCCCACGACCCGTTCCATTATTGCCTTTCTTTTCTATGTCAGCAGGCCTAGCCAAGTTACAAACGTTTCATATCGATTCTCTTTCTACAATCGTAAACGCCTCGGCGTAAGCGATTGTAGAAAGCGCTAAATTGGTAGCCAAGTTGACACGACTGAGTCGATCGCTCGATTTATAATGTCTGTAGATAAAACCTACACTTTAGTCTATGGTGAGCGTTCCTAACAAAGAGTATAGCGATCAACATTGTGAAAACGATAGGTAACATTCTATTCTATCACTTTGAACGATGTAAACTTGTCTAGGAATTTTCTATTCGTTTGTGTTGATCACGTGATGTAACGTTGAGATGATGTCATTCCCATACATTTGTTTAGTTTTCTACTAGCGTTAACAATTGTAGATTGTCAACTTGACTAAGCCTGCAGATCTTTCAAACATTATCATAATTAGCACTATTTCAAGTCTTTCAAAGACTAGTTTTTTTTTAAAATAAGCTATTATTTTTCATCAACTGTTGAGTAAGAATTATTGTAAGACTTTTTCACTCTGAAGAGCAGAAAGGTGTTGAAACAATAATATCTTGAGAGAGAATTTATAGTGGGCAATAAATTGGGCTAGAACTGACTGGGATTAAGTGGCAACCGTTTCCCTTAAGAGTCTTATCTCCTGGACGCCGTTTTCTTCAGATATATGCTGGTAATTGAATTTAAAATTGGATTTGTTGGGTTAATTTTCGGCTATGTTTTGCGGGTCAATGTTCCATGTAGCTGTAGATTGCGATTATGAGCAACTGGAATTATCGTATTCTAGCATTTACCAGTGGCTGCACTCGCTTGCCTGGAAATCATCACACAGGCACGTTGTACCGGGGAATTACCTATGCTATGTGCTAATTACATATGCTATTTATTTATTTATTTATTTATTTATTTATTTATTTATTTATTTATTTATTTATTTATTTATTTATTTATTTATTTATTTATTTATTTATTTATTTATTTATTTATAACAATCTTACCTACACTATCATTACAGATCTATGATCCAATGCGACAGAGTGGCCTTACTAACTAAATCCTAAATCTACACCTTATACCTAGTTAAAAATATCTTAATCTAAATAACTTATTACAAAAAGTGTAACTTTTGCGAATTCACTCAAGTTGCACCACAATACATCAACCCTCCCGTGAACCTCATTCACCACACGTATGGCTCTAGTGAGAGGAGTTCTCGCCAGTAGGTTGGTCCTGGCTGCAGGCACAGCGAGCAGGGGCGTTTAAGTACTCACTATTCACCTATTAAATTGTTGGTATTTCCTTAAGCTTTTTTTTTTCTTTTTTATATTCCCCCAGCAAATTTTGACTTTTCGCAGCATCAAGCGACTTTTTTTTCAAATTTTTATTTTGCACTTCTTTTGAACCTTTGATGATTTATTAGAATAAAAACTCTTCAAAGAATCAAAGTAATAATGAGGGCGACAAAAGTTGCTGTCTATGCAAAGTGAGTATCTTTTTAACGAGGCTCGGTACCCAAACTGCCAACTCGTATTTTTTGTTTAGAAATTGATAGCTTGTTTAGAAGGACAGGTAAAAATGTCGAGAAGGATCAATCGAGTCATTATTATGGGTAGATAAATAGATAGATTCATTTATTTGCCTGAAATATGGTATTTTACAGATTTTACACTTCTTCTTTAGTTCTTCATATTCCGTCAACTATGTGAATTCGGCATGCAAATTTTGTGACAATAACAGTGACTCTAATTTAGCAAAATAATTAAATTACAATGTCAAAAAAAATAAAAATAAGTACCTACTAAATCAAGAACTGTCAAAATTATCAAATTACAAATGTCAAATAAAAATAATTAATTATATCTAAAAATCCACTTGACACACAAATGATAAATTAAGAAATTCAATTATAAAATATGTCAATTGCTTAAAATACATAAACAAAAGGTACAAAAGTATATGCAAGTCTTAGAGTACACAATCAATAAATAATGTTTAGTTTTGCAAATGGGCTTTTACGAACACTTTTACACGTCTTTTTTATACTGGATGAGGTCGGTGTTTCGTAATACTCTGAGATGAAACAACCAAAACAAACTCAAAGGTCTCTGTGAAGGTCCAGCCATCATCATCATCATCATCATTTCAGCCGAAAGACGTCTACTGCTGGACACAGGCCTCCCTTTTTTTTTTTTTTTTGGATGGGAAATCATCAAATGACTTCTCCCGCTCTGGGCGGAGCAGGAGGGAGTGTCAGACTTTTACTGACTAAAACCCATCCATGTTCCTTCCTCGCCCTTTGTGTTCCGGGGCCACGGTATCTCTTTCGAATAGTCCCGCAGCCCCGGCAGGCTTCGGTCCTTGCGGACCCCTTCCCTATTGCTGACTCTCTTTGAGGCGCGCGTGGAACACAAACGCGCCGTTGACACGGCCTGTCGTCATGAGACGTACGGACGGCGAGCTAGCCATAGCTCCCCGTCCACAGGCCCGCGCCTACGGTGGCCGGAAGCCACCACGTGGCCCCCGACGCCCGGGGCGTCTCCCGCGGCGGCCGGGACGTGAGGATTTCTCCCTGTCCTGTTCCGCCACCTCCTTCGCTAGCATGACTGCTTCGCAGAAGGAGGTGACGGCGTCCCATTCCGTCTCGCTCCGGACCATGGCACGAACCAGGGCCGGGAGCGAGAGGTCGCTGCCGCTGATCGCCACCTCGAGGACACGGCGGTGCTCCACCCAAGCGGGGCACACCTCCACAGTGTGCTCCACCGTGTCCTCCGGCCTATCCTCACAGTGATAGCACCCGGGCGTTTCCTCCCGCCCGATTCGGTGCAGGAACTTACCGAAACATCCGTGTCCGGTAAGAACCTGCGTCAGGCGGAAGGTGAGGACGCCGTGGCGTCTCTCCAGCCACTCCTCAAAGAGGGGACTTATCGCCACTATTGTGGCGTGCCCTGCACGGGGTTGCGATGGTCGCTCTCTCCATGTCGCCATGAGATCCCGCCGGAAGTCCGTCCGCTGAGCGACAATTTGCCGCGGCAGCGGGGTTTCCCCCCGGCGTAGCGCCTCCGCGCGCCACTCATGTAGACGCGCGAGGACTATTGCCTCCAGATCCCATGGCGGCAATCCGGCAAGGAGGTTCGCCGCCTCGCGGGAGATCGTGCGGTACCCCCGGACCAGCCTTACGGCTACCACCTTCTGGGGCACGTTCAAGTGGTGGGCGGCACGCCGCCTCAATAAACGTGCCCACACCGGGGCCTCGTAAAGGGCCATGGACCGCACGACTCCCGCGTAGAGCCTCCGGCAGGAGGCGTTCGGCCCCCCCAGGTTGGGCAGGAGCCGCCTGAAGGCAGCCCCTGTCCGCTCCAGTTTGGGGGCCAAACGTCGGAAGTGCTCCACGAAGTTCCACCGGCTGTCGAGGACAAGTCCACGATACTTCAGCGTCGACTCGACGCCGATGGAAACCCCTCCTGCCATCACTGCGGATCCCGGAGGTGGCGCGTTCCGAGGCCCATGAAAGCACATGGCCTCGGACTTGTGCAATGCCACCTCGAGACCCAGTTGCCGGATCCCCTCAACGACTATCGCAACCCCGCGTGTCATTACTTCGGTCGCCGCCTCGTGCGACCCCCCCTGTGCGAGCACCAGCGTGTCGTCTGCATAGCAAACCACGCTGACGCCGCTAGGGAGGTCGGCGCGCAGCACCCAGTCGTACCCGATGTTCCACGACATCTCTCGCCGGTTCCAGTCTCCGCTGCGACCGGGGTAGATGACGTACCTGTCCGCCAGGTAGTCCCCGACCACACGACGGAGGTAGGTCGGCACCCGGTGATACCGGAGTGCCTCCCTTATGCAGCTCCAGGGCATGGAGTTGAAGGCATTGGCGATGTCGAGAGACACCGCCAAGACAACCCCACCCCGGGACACCGCATACCCCGTCGTGAGGGCCCTCACGCGCATGATGGCGTCGCCCCTTGCGGAAACCATACTGGTGTTCCGCAAGGTCCGGCCCCATCCCCGCAAGGTGCTCGGCGAGGCGGTTTGCAACTACTCTTTCAAAGAGCTTGCCCACCTCGTCGAGCAGCACCACGGGCCGGTAGGCGGACGGAGAGTCCGCCGGGCGCCCCGGCTTCCGGATGAGGACCAGCTTCCCCGTCTTCCAACGAAGCGGGAACTGGCCTCTCTCCAAACATGCGCTAAAGAGCCCTTCCAGTCGGGGCCCGAGAGCCTCCGAGGCCAGGACCCAGGCTTTGCCAGGCAAGCCGTCGGGTCCCGGGGCGGTAGTTTTGGCACCTAGCCTTCGTACCGCCACTCTCAGGTCTACCCCGGTCACTTCAGGAGCGTCGTCGTCGTCACTTTGGTGGTCAGCTTCCGGCACCGCAGCCGGCGGAGCCATAGGCGGGGGCGGGTGTTCCCCTCGCGAGGGGAACAGAGCGCTCACCACGTCCTCCACGAGCTGAGGCCGGAGACTCTGCGTCAGCGGGGGGGGCCAGGTGCGGAGTTTATCCCGCACCATCTTGTAAGGGCGCCCCCACGGATCTCTGTCGAGAGCCCCCAGCATCTCCTCGCGGGCCAGATCCCTGGCCCGCAGGACAGCCTCGCGGAGGGCGGTCTTCGCTGCTCTGTAGCCCTCATAAAGCTCCGCCTCAATGGCTGCCGCATTCGGTGGGCGAATGCGGAGCCTGCGGTGCCTGGCGTACAGGTGTCGCGCAGCCACACACGCCTCCCGTAGGGACGTCAGCTCTCGCGACCACCAGTACACCTGACGCCGCTTCCTGGCCGGACTCGGGGCATTGCCACGTCACATATGTCGGACATGGCCTCCTGGAACCACCCTGCCTCATCATTGACGTCGGCAGGCCTGTCCGGTGATGTCACCCAGGCCTGCACGATCGAGGCTTCCAGGAGGAGCTCCCGGTCCAGCTGCTTCAGCGCCCAACGCGGACCACTCGGGGCCTGTTGGACCGGCGCGCTTGAGGTCTGGGTGGAGACGTCGAACCGGATGTACCGGTGGTCGGAATAGGTCTCCACCCCCTCCATGACGCGCCAGTCAACGACACGCGGTGACAGGGCGGGGCTAGCGAACGAAATGTCCACCACCGACTCGCCCCGCATCCTCACGCACGTGGCGACAGAACCTCGATTTAGGACGACCAGGCCCTTCTCCAGGGCCCAGTCCTCCACCATCCTTTCCCGCACGTCTGTGCAACCGGAACCCCAAGCCAAGTTCTTGGCATTGAAGTCCCCGAGGACAAGCACGGGGAGGGAATGGTTTCCGACGACGACACTCAACTCTGCGAGAGAGTTGTGGAACTCGGCGAGAGTTCGGCTCGGGGAGAAGTAGACACCCACTACGACGATCTCCCCGAACCGGGCTGCTACGCACCCCCGACCCCTCCTGACACTTTCAAGGGTCGGGATGCGGCGGCGGCCGACGACACTATGGTCACTGAGCCGCTTAGGTCCACCACCCGGTCTTCCCTGGGCCAGACGAAATACGGCTCAGCGACCACAGCGATGTTAATCAACCACTGCGCCATCTGGAGCAATAGATCCTGAGCGCAGGCGCAGTGATTGATATTCGCTTGGAGGAAGCGTAATGGGGCCGTTATTGGCACTCCATTACCGCTTCCTCCCTAGCCCCCTGTGAGGGCCCCCCTGGGCGGCGACAGAGGGAGCGGCAGCGGCAGCAGTTGCGGCTGCGGCGGTGGCGACGGTGGCGGTGGCGGCGGAGGGCCTACCCTTGCCTCGGGTGGCCTTGGTGGGTGGAGCGCAGGCCTTGCTCCCAGCCCGGTGTTCGGCCGGCTTGCCAGCCGCCGCACATGCATCGCAGTGCGGCGTGGCACAGCAAGCCGCGGACACATGACCGGGCTGACTGCAGCGGAAGCATAGCCCGCTGCGGTCAGCATACCGTAACGGTATGCATACCCGTGGGGTCCGGACGTAGGGTGCCTGCCCTGACCTGCTCAGCAGGGCACCCTCCGGACCTGACCTCCTTGGTCACCGAGTCGTCCAGACCCAAGATGCGCAGGTCTGCGCATCTGACGGCCTGGACACTCGGGCCTCGTCCGCGTTTAGGGACGCTCTGAGCTTCTCAGCTAGAGCGTCAGTGGACGGGCCGCTGGCTTCCCCGGGGACCTCGAGCATACGAGCCCCCGTCGCTGTGACCTTCAGCCGGAGGCCCCCGGTGATCCCGAGCTCCCCGAGGTCCACCGCCTCCTTTGCCTTCGCCGGCAAGTCGCGGTAGGACACGCCCCTCTGTTCCGCTTCCGGCTGTAGTGTGATCACTACAGCCGCGGTCTTAGGGGCGCGGAGCCTAGCCGCGATCTTGCGCTCCCTAAATTGGCGCTGCCGCTCCTGATTTCGGGCCTTTTTGGCCGCCTTCCGCCCCTTCTTCTTCTCCCCGACCACCTGCCATCCGGCTTCAGCCGCGGCAGGTATAGGGGGCTGCTGGGGGGGCGGTGGCGGCGACACAGGCCTCCCTCAAGTGTCGCCACATTGACCGGTCCCGTGCGACTCGCTACGTCCAGCCATTATTTACGTCAAATCACATGAGGACAATGCAGATAAGTGTAATAAGATCAATGAGTAACTAGCTTTGGCCCGCGACTTCGATTTCGTGTATGTTGGAAATATTCCACGGGAACGGCCTACCGGGATTAATAGTATATTTTATAACGAGGGACTAAATGAAGCCATAATATACCAGAGGTGGTTTGACTCCCGAGCTTGCGAGGGAGTCAATGAAACCGAGGGTATATTAAGTTGGCGTTTAGTCTCGAGGTGCAAACTCTACTTTTCACTTTGAGTGCGAGAAAAATAGTCAATTTAGTACAAAAACATTAATTATTCCTCCAGTCCTTAGAACTTTCGTAAGTTTTTAGGTAAATCTTCCGCGTTTTTGGCGGCAAAAGATTATCTATTATGTCTTTTGCTCTTTGCTCGACGTCAAACTCATCACTGTCACTGGACATTCCTAATAAATTTATATAAAACCGAACAAATTTACACTCGACTCGACAAATTTACACTCGACTCGACAAAAGTTCAGAAATTTTCGCGGTTAGTTTTTTCTTCTAAACCAGTCACAGATTAAGAATTTAAAACGCATGGCGCCACCTTCCTTGCGGAAAAACCATGGAACTAAAACTCTCAACATTTTCGCAATGAAGATGGTCGACACTCCACAGATAATAGTAGTATATTAACTGGCTGTTTGAGTTTGTCTATGTCACATGAAGGAAATTAAAAAACGAATTACTTTTTACTCCCTAGGGACTAAAGTGGTCACTTTACTCCCGCTTCGTAGGGCTATATTGGCGTACTTTTAGAGCATGAGAAGTGAAAAAGTATTTTTCAGTACTCATACTCTGAAAGTAGGTCTGAAGTTGCCTGAGGAGCGGGTTGAAAGTAATACTTTTCAGCCCTAGGGAGAATCGTTTTCATCTGACAACTGTCAAATTATATTTAAAAAAAAAATTGTTAATTTTTCTATTGAACCATGTTCTAACTTTCTATACAGCCACGATGTAAAATTGATAACAAACTTACTACTTAATGGCTGAATAGCCGGCCGGCCATAGAAAAAAAAAAAACAAAATAGGCGGAAAGCGGCAATCCGATCTTAATTTTTTTTTCGAGTTGATTCATGTTTTTATTTTTACTTTCCTTGTATTCGTAATGAAAAGCACAGTGTTCGGGCACCAAACCCCGTCTCGGGACTAAATAAGTTACTTTCACCCCTAGGGTAACAATGTACTATTTCACTTCTCATGCTCTAAAAGTAAGCCAATATAGCCCTACGAAGCGGGACTAAAGTGACCACTTTAGTCCCTAGGGAGTGAAAAGTAATTAGTTTTTTAATTTTCTTCATGTGACATAGACAAACTCAAACAGCCAGTAAATATACTACTATTATCTGTGGAGTGTGGACCATCTTCATTGCGAAAATGTTGAGAGTTTTAGTTCCATGGTTTTTCCGCAAAGACGGAAAGAGGTGGCGCCATGTGTTATAAATTGTTAATCTGTGACTGGTTTAGAAGAAAAAATGGACCGCGAAAGTATCAGAATTTTGTCGAGTGTAAAGTTCGGTTTTAAATAAATTTATTAAGAATGTCCAGTGAAGAGTTTGACGTCGAACAAAGAGCAAAAGACATAATAGATACCTAATCTTTTGTCGCCAAAATCGCCGAAGATTTACCTAAAAACTTACGAAAGTTCTATAGACTGGAGGAATAATAAATGTTTTTGTACTAAATTGACTATTTTTCTCGCACTCAAAGTGAAAAGTACAGTTTGCACCTTGAGACTAAACGCCAACTTAATATACCCTATAGGATGCTCACTCTCACATTAGAACATAAAGATTTTGACAGTAAGTGATGAATTCAATTCTCGCCAGTTTTTACACCATTTGAATTTAAGTAACTTTGAAAGAAAACAACAACACCAATTGCAGTGAGAATGTGCAAATAATAGCTATTTCACTATTATACTCGTATGTACAAACATAAAGTTAATAGACGCCAATGTTAGTATTTACTGAAGCAACAAGTCGTTTGCTCGTAAAATATGAAATGTTTTCGGAATTCACGAAATAATTCACACCGCCTTTTTCTTAGTTTCAGTACTTTCAGGTTCCCTGCGTTAAATTTAGGAACAGCCATTTATTTATTAGTACCAAGTTTTTGATAAAAGGTGCGGGTTATGTACCATTTGTCGTAAGCAAGATCGTAATATTTTTATAATTCTATCATACTTGTCGGGTTTTCAGGATTTTATTTCGTTAGGCTCAAGTTTTATGTGGGCAGAAGATGGGTTTCGTGCAATGAAATACACTGGATGCAATACACTAATTCTATCATAGTATATTTTATATCGAGGGACTAAACGAAGCCATAATATACCAGAGGTGGTTTGACTCCCGAGCGTGGGAGGGAGTCAAACCACCTCTTGTATATGAAACCGAGGGTAGCAGCCGTTAAAGCAAAGTAACCGTTTAGTCTCGAGGTGCAACTGTACTTTTCACTTTGAGTGCGAGAAAAGTAGTCAATTTAGTACAAAAACATTTTATTTCACATAGGCCTAATGGTGCACGGTTTGGGTTGGTCGTTTCCATGGAGAAGAACCGGCAAGAAACTCCATGGTTACTCTTTTCAAACAGATACACTGAGTAAACTGACAAATTACTTGACATTACACTTTCACACAATAACACTAGGCACAATGAATCGGCTACAGTTTCAAGACGTCTCGCCTCCGCTGCGATCAGACCCAGAAAGTCTACCTCACCGCGAACCGTTAACATCAGGACTCTGTAGAAGCCGCCATGGTGGGGTAGACTGGTAAGTAGGTCGCGTGATGTCACCACTGGCGCGCTTTCGATTTATTCGCCAGTCCGTACCAATGACCGGATCCAACATACTTATATCTAATGTATGTTTTTAGCCGACCAGGAGATCATCACATCATCTACCGAGCCTTTTCCCAACTATGTTGGGGTCGGCTTCCAGTCTAACCGGATGCAGCTGAATACCTGTATTTTACATGGAGCGACTGCGTATCTGACCACCACAATCCAGTTAGTGCTGGGTAACACGATACCCCTTGGTAAGACTGGTTGTCAGACTTTTTGGGACACTGAATACCTGTAACGACTGTCAAAGATCTGCAAATGACAGTCGGGACCAACGGCTCAACGTACTTTCCGAGGTAGTCACCCATCCACAGACCAAATTAGGCAAGCACCGCTTAAGGTGGATGCTCCAGGGTAGCCCGCGAAAATGGGGGAATGACTTTGACCTTGAAAAAGTAAATTCATACACCTTTATGAGCTTTGAGGGTTGTATTGATGATTTTGATGATTATAATTCTGTAACTACATACGTCTTACAGCCAACAACATACAACCTGACACTGACCTGCAAATTGCAAAAAACGTAAGAAACCTTAACCTAAACATCGACCCGAGCGGCTGTTAGTATTTAGCCACGAACTTCTTTTGGCCGACCAGGTGATGTATGAAAATGTTACATAGGTACTAAAAAACAAATCTTTTAGATCTTACACAACAATGACATTGGATTACTTGTGGTTTTAATATTGTAAGCCACGCAGGGTAAGACAGAGGAGTGGGTATCTAATAGTACACCCACATTTCGCAAGTTATATTTAAGTCACATGTAATAGGGGGCGAGCCTATTGGCATCAGCCAGGCACAAATAGGCATGACGACAGTATAAAAAAATTGCAAATCTATTTAGTCAGTCAGTTAGAGTATTGGAAATTAATGGACACGTATTTTTTGTTTTTGTAAATCAATGAATATTGACAAAAGATAAAACGCATCAGAAGTCGGGAGTGGAGGCTCGTGACGTCAGAACTAGCTAAAAATTATACCGAGGCGTGACGTATTGAGAATTTTATAAGCGTCATATATTCGTCAATTTTGGCTTACGTAACAATAGAAAAAACACGGGTCTAATATTTTTGATAATCTAACTGACGGACTAATTGGATTTTTTTTGTCGTCTCGCCTATTCAGACTGTCTCCAGAAACAGCTGTCTGAAACTTGCTGTCTACTTAGGTACTGTAAGCTTTAAAGCTTTGTTCCAAATCTAATATTTATTAGCAACTCATGCGTGACATATTTTTTTTATTTTTACCCGACTGCGGAGAAGCCCTGAAGGAGGGTTATGTGTTTGATTAAGTATTTTATTTAATATTTTTATCATTCTTTAATGTAACTTTTAACTGTGTAATTTTGAGTATACGATTTATCTGTTATGTTATCGGCGCCTCTGAAAGGCGTCGTCTATGGTTAACGTTAGAAACTACACAGACGAGAGAGTTGCTGGCTGGTATTCTCTCTGGCGGAACGTCATGGTGTTTCGGGCAGCCAGATTGACATGGGTTGTCAAGAATGGCGGTCGCGGAACAAGCATTGACGGATCGCCGACGTCTGTTTTCTTAATCTAATTAAATCTTCCTTAATTTTTTATCAGCGCTATATTTTAATGTTGAATCACGTTATCAGTGCTTAATTGAAGATATCTGTAACGTGATTTTGTAACTGTACAACAAGTAACAAGTTCTAATCAAAAGGAGGTTTGTTTAATCCGAACATCAATCGTTATTATGTCACATAACATGGATGATTCTGATGAGGGTGGGCAAGAGCCTAAGGTACATTATTTCTAAAATATATAATTAATTTATAAAATAAATCTTGGTGTACTTTTTTCCAGTCATTTGTTATGAAATTCGCGGGAACTTTTGTCTTAAGCAAACCTCATTTTTTAAATCCAGACATTAAGTAGACAATTGAGTCCTGGCGTGACTTTGTTCTTGATAAATCATTATTATGTATTCACAACAATTTAACAATAATTGAATTTGGGTTTGAATAATATTTCTTTTACACTTTCATCAAGTTAATGTAGTGAAAAACATTTTTGATTAGAGTTTAAAATGGTTTTATTTGATGAACGACACACAAACATCATTAACTTGAAGGTTACGGTGACCGTCTTTGAGACCTGAAAATCGTAGGTATGATATTTTATGTTTAACTAGTTTATGCCCGCGGTTTCGCCCGCGTGAAGTTTGCTTATCCCACGGTATCATACTACCGGGATAGGTATGTTAACCCAGGTTATAAACTATCTAATACTACCTATGTGTCAAATTTCATCTAAATCCGTTCAGTAGTTTTCGCGTGAAAGAGTAACAAACATCAATACATCCATCAATCAAACCATCCATCCATCCATCCATCCATCAATCCATCCATCCATCCTCAAAAACTTTCGCATTTATATTAGTGAGATTTTACCTCTAGGGTAGCAGTTCATTAGTTTGCATTTTTCATTTGTTATGTGCTGTTACCCGTGACTTTGTCCACGTACAAGAATCAAGCACTTGATAATAGTGTAACTTTCCATAACTAAAAGATGATTCAAATCGGATGAGTAGTTTCGGAGATTACCTCTTTATAATATTAGTGAAGATTTACTTATTTACTAAATAAATAATAAAATAATAAAAATATGTTTATTTCTCTTCCTCAAATAAAGAACATACAGTACTTACGTTGTAACATATACACTGACCTGCAAAAATAAGTACTACACTTTTAAAATTTCAATTTTTCTTAAGCTACTTATAGAAGTTAGAGATTTAAAATAAAAAAACGTTATAAAGCAATTTTATCAGCTTTCTTTGAAACTATAGACAAAATTAAACTATTTTTCGAGACCTTTTTGTTTCGAAAGTATATAATCGTGTGTAGTTAAAAAGTTATTGCAATTTTAAAAGTGTGATACTTATTTTTTCAGGCCGGTGTATATACAGGAAAAAGCATTTTAATTGTGGGAGACTGGCGCCTAAACTAAGCCGTGGCCTGTTTTTTAGGACACCAGGTCCCTACCAACATAGTTATTAGGAAATCTAACAAAAGTAGGGCTAAAGATTGCAATATATTACAATACATACGTATTGTAACATATTGTACAATGTCAATAGACAATATTTTTTTAACTTAGATAGTTAAATTTTTATGAGAGGTGTGACTCTCATAGAAATTGTTAAAGACTAAAAGTACTTTTCCAAGACACAAATAAAATTACCATGGTACTTAGGTACCATGAGTAATTCTTAGAAACTTCCACAATAGCAAATTACAGTACCGGTGAAACGACAACGCCGACAAAAGTTCATAATCGATTATTGTCGACGTTGACGTTGACTCACGGACAATTAATCAAATCGCTTTATTTTGCGCCACTACTATTATCAAAGTTTCCAGTGGATTTAACTAAACTAAAACTGTTTTAACTTACAAAGACTTTGTGCCGGCAATTGTTACAAGAGGATGTTAATAAAAGTCTTAAAGCTTGTATAAAACTTAGCGAATGAAAAATATCATGATCTGTCAAAGGACCGATTTGTTCGAGACACCATTGTTTAACTATTGTGTCTACTTAGTGGACTGATCAAGGATCAATTATAACAATTATATCATCAATCGATATAAGATCAATTATATATAAGATCAATTATGTATATAATAAAAGATAGATAAATATAGAATATAAGATCAAAAAAAATCTGATCAAAAATTGATATTTATGAATCAATAAATATCAATTTTATTGATAGAATATAAGATCAATTATTATTAGATAAAAGTATTTTAGATAAAAGTGGCCCTTTACTTAAGATAGATAATACATAACATCACACCTGTAATCCCAGAAGGGTTAAGCAGAGGTGTACCTAATAGTACAGCCACATTTCGCTAGTTATGTTTAACTCACATGCAAAAGGGGGCGAGCCTATTGCCATCAACCGGGCTCGAATCCAGACTACCTGGCTGCTACCGAGAAATTACTGATGGAAAACCAGATAACACTTTGCCCGACCCGGGAATTGAATTCAGGACCTCTTGCTCAGCACCACTAGACCAACGAGGCAGTCATATATAAATAATATGTTTGGCATTACGTTTGTGGGCCTTATCTTGTCCTCTTCGTATATTGGTACCTATATATACAAAAAGTAATAGGCATGACGACAGTATCAAAAAATTGCAAATCTATTTAGTCCGTCAGTTAGAGTATTGGAAATTAATGGACACGTATTTTTTGTTTTTGTAAATTAATGAATATTGACGAAAGATAAAACGCATCAAAACTCACGAGTGGGGGCTCGTGACGTCAGAACTAGCTAAAAATTATACCTAGGCGTGACGTATTGAGAATTTTAAAAGAATCATATTTTCGTCAATTTTGGTTTACATAACAAAAGAAAAAACACGCGTCAAATATTTTTTGATAATCTAACTAACGGACTAATTAAGATTTTTCTTGTCGTCTCGCCTATACTCGTATAAATGGAGGATTGACAATGAATGCTCATCGTCCAAAATCATTGTAGGAAAAAACCTCCCAACAACGACAAGAATCTCCACTGCAAGGTTTAAACAACAGCAAAGATGCTCAACTTCATTATTCCTTAATTATGACCGTCCCCGCTGGTAGAGCATACTTCAGGGCTTTCCATTGTGACGTCACGCACCCCTATTGTTCCTGTAGTTTACGCCAGTGTTGTAGCTATCAGATTAGAGAGAATTTTAATGGGAAAGATAAACTAAATAGCGGTGTCTCTAAAATATCGTTATTTATTTATTTTTACTCGTAAGTATTACCTTAAAGGCTAGGCAGATGACGAAATATTGTGGAAACTGTAAGGCACATACATAACTATGTTAATCATTGGTCGCTGACTGTTTACACCACCCGCCACCTGACGAGAATTCTATCAAACTATTATTTAGTTGCTAGGCTCTCGTGGCACAGGTTGTCAAATAGGTAATGTGAAAAACTAAACCAAAGTGAGATCATCATCATCTGCCTAGCCTTTTCCCAATTATGTTGGGGTCGACTTCCAGTCTAACCGGATGCAGCTGAATACCAATATTTTACATGGAGCGACTGCCTATTTGAACTCCACAACCTAGTTAGTTCTGGGTAATACGATACCCCTTGGTGAGACTGGTTGTCAGACTTTTTGGGTCACTGACTACCTGTAACGACTGTCAAACATCTACAAAGAACAGCTGGGACTAACTGCTTAACGTGCTTTCCGAGGCATGGAGGAAACTCGGTGCCTATGTAATGAGTGGCCACCCATCCACAGACCAACCTAGGCAAGCACGGGTTAACCTAAACATCGACCCGAGCGGTTGTTATTATTTGGCCACGAGTTTCCACAATATTCTAATATTCTAAATTGGACATCTCACGTCACGTGTCAATACGTAATACATACGTGTGTCTGTGTTCAAATTATATTACCAAATTGAACTAGGGAACTACTAGGCTACTACTGGTATGCTATTTCTACATCTAAGTTCTTAGAAGTATACTTCTAATTGTACTCAAAAAACAATCTAACACTTACGTAGCTGGGTCAGCGGGGTGACCGCTCATCCCTAAATACGACCCTACACATGACTCCACACAATCATGGCGATGAGATCTCTCAACTCCAAAACATCAGAGAAATATTCAACAGAAATCTAAAATCCTCAAAAGGTAAAACCCAAAAATGACATTACACAAGCATTAAAAGAGCTGGGGGCTTAAAATGCTCGCATTAAAAGAATCTTAAAAGAATAATATGTTGCTTAAACAATTCTTAAAATGGTCAGAGACGCAGTTAATATCATGAATTGTCACTTTGAAACCATCTAACGAATTGTAACGTAATTCATATTATTATGCTATTATGATTCTGTTAAAGCGGCCATTTAGGCCCCAGTTCATTATGGCGACCCGTATGGCGCACCGGTACTGAGGCTGCCTTACGTTCTTAGGGTCCCGGTTCGCGGTAGCTTCCCGGTAGAAACAAATGTTTGTCTGATGAGCATGGACATTTTTGTTTCTGAGTCATGGATGTTTATATGTATAATAAGTACTAGCGGCCCGTCCCGACTTCGCACGGGTTTGGTATTTTTTTTTTTTTTTGTTTTATTGTAAATCCTTTAGTCCACCAAATAGATGAATATAATCTGCCGACATATGTACCTATTCATATTTTTTTACTAATAATAACAGACAAATAATTCGCTGAATTATACGGTATTTCGTTCACTACAAAATAAATTTAATTAATTTTATAGCGTCAACAACACGTGGTAATTATGCTGTTAAAATGTAGCTTATATTACACTTTCGTAGATTTACCATAGCAGCGCCATCTATTGATTACTTACTCAACCCAGTCGAAAGGTATCGACATCTGTTAGAATCATTTGGAGTTAACAGATAATTGTGACTGTCAAATAATAACAGACAAATAATTATCAATAAATTAAAATTGCGACTATAATTTGAGATTTAAACTATCCTATCTCTCAAGTTGGATCGAACTGCACATGGTGTGCGAATTTTATTATAATCGGTTAAGTGGTTTAGGAGTTTATTGAGGACAAACATTGTGACACGAGATTTATATATATTAAGATGTATTTACAAACCAAAAGTCTCTATGGAGTATATCAACTATCTGGTGTCCACAACACAAGCCTCGTTGCTTGGTGTCGCACTAGATAGCGCTGTGTGTAATGTCCAGCGATATTTATTTATTATTTATTTATGTCAACTCGAAAATCATAGTTATCCCAATCATAGTGAACTATAATAACACAGACGCTAACATGATATCTGAAAATTCTAAGTATATAACGAACATTTATTGTGGTTTGGTAGGTTTAGGTAAAATAGTTGTTGGTAGTTCGTTAGGACATATGAATTCCTTTGTTTTATAAAACACGGTTCGTGACGTGTTTTTTAAATCATACGACTAAACTAATCTATAATTTACCAACGCATGATATTAGTTGATGCACTTTAGTTGGAATTTAGAGAATTTTGGATCGAGGCGAAAATAATTTTATAAAGGAGGATGGGCGTTAAAGTTTATATATCTCAGAACAGACAGCGATCTGAGATTTTCCTCCTTAACTAATATTGTTCTACATAATAATTAGACCTTTAAAACTGGATATAAATTATTTATATTGGTTTTCGGGTACCAGCTTCCATACATTTTTGCCCATCCTCCTTTCGAAAGTTCGTTTGACGTTGAATAAATTAAGTACAGGTGCAAATTGAGTCGAAGTTTATTTCATTAACATTAACTGAACTTAATTCTATTGTAAATTAGGGAGATCATTCGGTTTGTGGTGCGATTTCTCCGAAACTAGTGCGAAATAATTTGGTAACACATTTCAGCATTTCATTTGAAGCGCGGTCGTGTGAGCTTTTAATTAGTGAGAAAGTGGCCGAATTGGATTAGTTTCTGGATTTTGACAGTTCCATTAAACGTGGTTTGGCCTATTGTGACAGATATGTTATTTACCTGATTTAATAATGAGAATATAGTGATGTGTTATTCGATTTGGGAACATGTAGTGTAGTTTTTCCCAAATCGATTATTATCGATTAAAATATCAGATTTATCTGGAGAATTGAAATTATCATCATCATCATCATCATTTCAGCCGAAAGACGTCCTCTGCTGGACATAGGCCTCCCCCAAGTGTGGCCAGTGGCGACCGGTCTGGAAATTTAAATGAAATTATTAGATTTAAATTAAGTGTGAATAATAATATTTCTGTATTTTTACAACAGGTATGTTAAACAACCATGATGAACCATGCTTTAAAACATGTTATATTTTTTATAGTGTGTACGCACCCAAAGGATTATTATGTCAGAAAAAAACACCGTGAATCTGATAACCTCCTCCTATTTGAAGTCGGTTAAAAACCCTCTCAGCAAGTCATTTTTGTTACTAGTCTAGAATTATCGACACAACAATTAGTATATGTGCCTAAAACTCAGTATTCAGAAACTATTTTCTTATGTCATTTAATGACATGACACCTAAGTTCGTTAATTTAATACTAAACCAAAACTGACTTTATTTACTCTTCTAATAAAATTTCAAATAACCAACTTCTCTTTACGCATAAATACATAGTTTGAGTTTATTAAATAAATTGTTTTGAAAACTTCTATTCAAACAATACCTGCCTAACTGGCAGTGTATTTTTACGTGACTTCGAAAAACAAACGAAGATTTAAAAAATAAATTGTTTTCTGCAATGGCACTTCCATTACCAGCTTCCTTTTGGCCAATAATATTGTTGTCAAGAGCGGTGATTATAATTCGTTTACAATTTGTAATAGTAGTGGATAGACTCATTACTAACCAACTTGCGTAGAATTTATCCAAATAAGGATGTACACATCCTTAATTCAATATTTTCTTTATAAAATAAAAATATATAACCTCTGGCTGAAACAACGCCAGAATGAGCTACAAACCCCAAGGCAATGTTTAGAAAAAATATGGAGATTCACATTAGGTACTTCCAAATAAAAAGCCACGCAATTCCCAACTTCTAGTAAAGCAATAAAACATGCCACAACGACAACACAATATGAATATAATTCTTTGTGAGACGCCGAAAAATGTAGTAGATTTTTCACGCCTAGGTTCGACCTTTATTAGATTATTCAGTGCCCATATTTCAGTAGCACACCCAAGCACAACCGGTAAATAAATCATGGCCCTTGTTAAAATCTGATTCAAAAAAACCTTTGAGACCTTTACCTTTAACCCGTTAATATATCTGGCCTAATAAACAAGAATCCAGTTAAAATGTCAAAATGAGTTCACCCAGAATCTGTGTAAAACCTCTTAATCGATGGCTTCAAAAATGTTCAGTATCTCTTTTGTCGATTTCTGGAAATACCTAGCGATCGCAAACTAGTGATTTCCAGTAATTGCTTTCACGGCAATGTTTAATCAAATACCTAAAAAATACTGGACAAGGTAGTCTTTGTTTCAATTAACTTTATCATTAAAAAAATATTAAAGATCGGTAATAAATACCTATTACTTTGCTATTCATAGTGGTTTACACTCATATACTATCGTGTACTTGTATGTAGGTTCAAATTGAATTACAAATTGAATTTTTTGTTTGATGCGTCAGTTGCCTTCTCATAAATTGGATTTTTAGGATACCTACGTCAGTGTTCACCTTCATTTCAACCATTCTACTCGTCCTTCAAAAATAATTAACTAAGTACCTAGTATTTAATAAACCAAAGTAGGTCATACCGTACTAGACAACATTGCGTGAACAATGCCTCTTCAATGTTACATGCGATACAAAAAAATAGTCAAGCACACATCAAATGATATTTCATAATGGTTGAAACCTTTTAAAAAAATATGAAACAATTGTTGAACACAGAGTTTGTTACTGAAGCGATATTTCAATCGAATGCCGAAAATATTGTATCATTAAATTTTTCTGTGCCAACATTATAATTTAGGCAGATGGAATGTGTATATTTTTTTTAAATATTTTGTTTGTTTTTATTCTTACAATTGCAATGGTCACAGACGCTAGTCAATTATTATGAATTGTCACTTTGTGACCATTTTACGAATTGTAACATACTTCATAAATTGTCGTATTGTGATTCTGTTAAAGCGGCCATTTTAATAAATAATAAATAGGCTGCCCCCGCTCCGATATTAAGCAAAAGACAAAGTTAAGTTTCAAATTTTGTAACCTTCTAGATTTACCCTTTTTCCCATAAACTTCAAACCAACATTGGCATTTTAAAGAAAATCGTATAAGCACATTTATCACCCTCTAATAACCATTTAATATTTTTGTAATTCATATAATATTATTTCATAACTTTTCTCGTTTCACAAACTTCAGTTTCAACTCTCGTCGTTCATAAAGGAGTCTCCTATTGGTAGTAAAAACAGGCTTTAATGTCATAGTTTTAGTGGTAGGGACGTCAGGACGTGTACCAATGTGTCTGGAGTTGTGTGGCAATCAACATACATACGTAACATCAGGACTGTAATCCCCAAAGGGTTTGGCAGATTTGTATCTTAAGGTACACCCAAATCCCAGGGCTGCGGGACTATTCGAAAGAGATACCGTGGCCCCGGAACACAAAGGGCGTTGAAGGAACATGGATGGGTTTTAGTCAGTAAAAGTCTGACACTCCCTCCTGCTCCGCCCAGAGCGGGAGGAGTCATTTGATGATTTCCCATCCGAAAAAAAAAGGTACACCCAAATTTCCAGTTGTGTTTAAGTCCTATGTAATAGGGGGCAAGCCTATTGCCATCAACTGGGCACAAATCCACTCCGTGGCTGCTGAAAAAAAAATTCCTGATGAAAAACCCAACAACAATTTCAATCAAATCAAAAACCACGGAACCATTTCAAAGAATTCCCGAATGATTCGCGTTTATTTCGTAAATGTCGTCGGTCAATCTCGGATAGCAACAAAGTCATTGTAAGATGGATTGAGGATAATGTCACCCTAATGTGTTATTCTCTTTGTAAATGGAAGGTGAAGGCCACACGCCTACACAAGTTTTTAACGGAAAAGCTTTTGAAAAAACTATGTTGATGATCTAGTCATTTTTACTACTAATATTATAAAGACGAAAGATTTGTATTTTTGTACGTTTGTAACGAATAAACTCAAAAACTACAGGACCGATTTCAAAAAATCTTTCACCTTTAGAATGCTATATTATCCCTGAATAGGTGTATCTCTAGAAAAAAATGCAATTAATATAGCATTTGTTTTGTTTGTTCTTTAGTGGCTGTTCTGTCATAAATGTCAGTTTCATTTTATTGTAACTGAATCTTTTAGATCGATAAATGATATCATTCACAACAAGAGAAGCTGACCCTCAAAAGAGAATTTTCTGTAAGGTCATTCTGACTGAAGCCGTCGTAAAAAGAAGGTTCATATTTGAATGGACCTTCCATTTCTCTGTTGTAATGCTTTCTTTAATGGCATCTGTCCTCAACTCAAGGGTACATTTGCACAGATCTAAAATCCGACAAACATAGTATTAAAGTTTGCAGAGTATAATAAAAGTGCAGTTTGCTTCTGACAGCTACGGCAGTGCAATACTAACCTTGTTGTCTCGATTATAAAGATCAAAATGTTTTCATAAACTTGGCAGAGAGAGCAACCTAACTACAATCTGATTGCCACGAGCATAAAAATCTGAGTCAATTTAACAACAATGCAGGCGTGGAGTTGAGATTACTGTGGAAAGACCGTATCGTGAACTTGAAATAACGACATTGACAAAATGTTGAACGCAACTGTGAAGAAGATTTGAAAATAGAACAATATTTTGTTTGATAAATTGGGTCTTGAAATAATTTTGGCTGATGATTCAAATATTTAAAGAAAATGAGTGCATTAGATTTAAAAAGACTTGCTTAAACGGTTGATTTAGTACTACTATTAGTAAATTCTCGTAGGTATAAATCGGGCACATTACCACAGTTTTTCATGAGTTTTTTTCAGTGGAAACGGATACAAAATAAAATCTTCTCAAAAACAAAATCTTGAAGATGTTTGTTGTTTGTTTGATTTGATGTTTTCTTGTCACCTGCAACGAGTTGTTTCTCTACAAATGTAGTCGAAATGTAGTTGTTTAAGTGTGTGCCGTAATGATAATTGAAATAAATGATTTGAGTTTGAGTCGCCAAGCAGAGGCTTGGTGACTACATTTCTGTTTTCATTTTATAGCCGTCCCAGTTTGTGCAGAAAATTATGATAGGAACTTGCAGATATGTTGATTAATATTGTATTTATAATTTAGGTGAAGGCTTAGTAAAACACATATAATATGATCGTCGTATTTTCTTTAATCTTCCAATTCACGCTTAGTTTGCAACCAATTTTAAACGAAAGCTTTATTCATGAATATTAGATGTCACAAACCATTAATTTACGAACAAGAGCAACAAAACAGAAACAAACAAACATGTTTATTTTCACGTATCATTTCTCAAATTCTCGATAAAAAGGCCACTTACAAATCCGACACGTCCTTCACGCCCAATATTACTGTCACGCTACACTTGCACCTTATACATTTCTGAGTAAAACATAACTCCTTTATTTACAACGAAAACACCTACAAACTAGTTTATTTCTAAAAATATTTATTTGAAATCTAAGCAAACATTTATAAAATTGTAAAGCGTCCCATAAAAGACCACCTAGACGTCATCACGTCGCGAGCTCGCCCCATCTGTTCACGCTTCGTTTGCGATCACGATACATTTCCACGGCGGCGTGCGTTAAACCGGAAAATTGGACTTTTTGTACGATTTCCTTTTTTAATTAAAGAGTTTGAAAGTATACTTACGTCACGCCTTCACAAAGGGTTTCGCAAGAAATCGACAAGTGGTAAAATCTTGGATAACAATCTGTGTAATATTTTTGACGTAATAACGTCTTATAAATCGATAAACACCGGCTACACGCACGAAAAAGTGCCACACCGTTCCGCGCGCCAGTCGATCAACGTTTCGAACCCTTACCTAGAAATCCGAAATTTTGCACAGTGGTTCCCTTTATAATTTAGACAAGGAAAAAGGAAGGATTTTCGAAATTCAACCCCTAAGGGAGTTAAATAGGGGATGAAAGTTTGTATGAAAGTCCGTCAGTTTTAACGTAGGATCTTAAAATTTAGTGTTTAGGCTGTTTATTTACACGTGTCTCAGCGTTTTTGATAAATCCATTATTTCAATGAGGACAATGTCGATAATAGTTTGACAGTGAAAAATGCTATGTGCTGCGCTCCGCCATATGTGCGCCGGCCCTTAAGTGCGTTACCAAAAAACGTGATTTTTCACCCCAACAAAAAAGTATTAGACTTTTTTTTTTAGGGTGAAAAATCACGTTTTTCTCCATTACCTAGCAAAAAATTTTTGTGTAGTGTTACTTAGTTTGATGTACAGAATTCTTGGTTAACGGTTTCGTGAAGAGCCTGTTTACACCCTGTATACCGAGTTTCCTCCGTACCTGCAAGTTTCCTACGTTTGGTCCCGACTGCCATTTGTAGGTCTTTGTCAGTCGCTACAGGTAGTTCGTGACCCGAAAGTCTGACAACCAGTCTTATCAAGTGTTATCATATTAACCAGTAATATCTGGGTTATGTAGGACGGATAGACAGTCGCCATCTAAAATACTGGAACTCAGCTGCATTCGGTTAGACTGGAAGCCGACCCCAACATAGTTGGGAAAAAGCTTGTTTCTTTCTTTTCTTCTTGTTGAACAGAAAACTTTAGACACAATCATATATTTTAATAACGATAAACAGTTCCAGCTTCATTTTTTTGTTGCATCTGACAACCATACATTTTGTTTCTACCGGTAAGCTCTGTCATTTTCTTTGTTCCTGAAATGTGCTTGACACTGATAAATAAGAAGCGTCTAATTTTCCGTACATGTTTGTTTTACATAGCACCCTCGCTTAGGGTTCTTACAGACGAGCAGCACGTTGCCAACTGCAGATTAACTGCAGCCGACGCCACCTGTCGACGGCTGCCGTCGACGCTTGCAGTTGTGGTGTCGGCGGCTGCTGGCGGCGCGTCGACGGCAGCCGTCGTCACACATTTACGCGGCATGCCACAACTGCAAGCGTCACGACCCGTCGACGGCGGTCGTCGACGCTTCGGCGGCGCCGCCCGGCGTGTCGACGGCACCCGTCGACAGGTGGCGACGGCTGCAGTTTATCAGCAGTTGGCAACGTGCCGCTTGTCTGTAAGAACCCTTAGCAGGCAATGCAGACAGCTAAACAAAAGGTGCACCTAGACAGACTCAACTCATTCACGCCCCGGTTGCACTCGCACAACAGAAATGGAATGCATTGTAGCAGATGCTGGAAAATTGCCTTTAACGTTTCTAAATGTAACTTTTTATTTATTTTTTCACAGAAAGCTTTTTGCACCTTTTTGCTTCTTCGTATTAAATACTCGTATTTGTTTTATTTAAAGACCTTAAGTAAATTATTTTAAACTATAATTATGTAAATAATTCTGAGCAACAATAGAAAAGTATCTTTTACCAAAATGTGATTGTTTATTTGACGTTGATTTATTCCATTGTTCTCTGAGTGTACAAACAATGCATTGTTTGTAATTAGTTACAAAACCTTAATATTGTTATTGTGTACACAATCGCAATAACAATAAATGTAATGATAGTCGTAAGATGGGAAAAAAAAAAAACAAAAAAAAAATATATATTTGAATAAATCATACCAAACTGTCATACAAGCGTTCATCTCCATCACGCGTCACCCAACGCTACGTCTCGTTATAAATGAGAAACGGTAATGAGATTTTAAAAAAACTACTGACCCTTAAACAGAATTTAATCAAAAAGTTCAAACTACGTCTTCGAAAAAACTAGACGAAAATCTAAAATTCTGAAATATTTTAAAGTTTTCGTAGTCAAGAAGGGACTTTTAAAATATTCTTACACAAACGATTACCGAAGTGTCCTAACCTCTGAGATTTAGCTTGATTAATTAAGATAATAAAGCCAAAACGTTACTACGTAATTATTAGAAAAACCACGATCTTATAAAAAATTTACAAAAAAAAATTACAACATCTCCATAAAAAAAAACCGTCCAACTGTGAGTCGGACTCGCGCATAAAGTGTTCCGTACCAGTAGGGGGAGCCCCCTTTAATTTGTAATTTATTTTTATTATTTGTTGTTAAAGCGGCAACAGAAATACACATTCTGTGAAAATTTCTACTGTCTACCTATTACGGATCTGGCCCCTTATTCACAACGCTTCGATTCGATTTTCGATTCGGAAAGTCGTATGTCTATCTTTTTTATTTTTTTGACATTACGAAATCGAGCGGGATAGACATACGACTTTCCAAATCGAAAATCGAATCGAAGCGTTGTGAATAGCTATGCTGGAGACGCGGCCCGCTGACAGACAGACGGACGGACGGACAGCGGTAGCTTAGTAAAAGGGTCCCGTGCACATGGTTACCCTTCGGATACGGAACCTTAAAAATCAAAATTCTTCGTCCTTCGTTACAAAATCTAACCTTTCTTTTAATATTAGTAAGAGGGTAAAAAGGTTTCTTGAAAGGTCATAAACAGCGTCGGATTTTACTTAGTTTATCCTTTTATGAAGCTTTTCCTACATAAAACTCACGCCTATTTTGTCATTCTAGAACGGACACATGGCTACTCGATCACATCAAGCCACCCGAAACTGTCAAAAAATCCTAATCAACCTTGAACCTAATGCTTTGGCGATAAAGTTGAAAATCTATTTAATAAATTTGACAGTACTAGCTTCAAGTGTTGGCGTCTGTACATACTCGACGACCCGAATGGCGCAGCGGTAGTGAGGCTGCCTTACGTTCTTAGGGTCCCGGGTTCGAATCCCGGTTGAAGCAAATGTTTGTATGATGAGCATGGACATTTGTTTCCGAGTCATGGATGTTTATATGTATAATAAGTATGTATTTACAAACAAAAAGTATATATTTAGTATATCAACTATCTGGTGTCCACGACACAAGCCTCGTTGCTTAGTGTGGCACTAGATGGCGCTGTGTGTAAATGTCCAGCGATATTTATTTATTTATTTATTACATACATCTGAGGCCTAGCACGAGCGAGCGGTGTAAATTGTGGAAACGTGAATACGTTGATTTTTTAATCGAAAATACGGATCATTCTCACTAGTTCCACCAGCAATAGGCGAGACGACAAAAAAATCTAATTCAGTCGTCGTCGTTCGAGTCCGTCAGTTAGATTATCAAAAAATATTTGACCCGTGTTTTTTCTTTTGTTACGTAAACCAAAATTGGCGAAGATATGACGACGCTTTTAAAATTCTCAACACGTCACGCCTAGGTATAATTTTTAACTAGTTCTGACGTCACGAGCGACTCCCGAGTTTTGATGCGTTTTATCTTTTGTCAATATTCATTGATTTACAAAAACAAAAAATACGTGACCATTCATTTTCAATACTCTAACTGACGGACTAATTAGATTTGCATTTTTTTGATATTGTCATCAAGCCTATTAGTTCAATGGAACTAGTGAGATTTTTTTTTTCAGTAGTTCCATGGACTTTGATAATGGAACAAATGAAACAAAACTTAATCGAACTCGTCTCACTAGTTCCATAGTTCTTCTTAGTGGAACAAGTGAAACTAAAGTTAATCAACATCATTCTCATTCGGTGGGAGGCCCACGCACCGCACGCCATTGCACTAATCTAGATGGACCAGCATGGCCGATTAACTTCATTTAAGAATTGTAAAAAAAAAATCGTGTTATGATGTTGCAAACTTGCGTCCAAATGTTAGATAATCTACTTATTAGAAGGCGTTTTGACCCTCTCTCTCTTTTGTGACGCAGACGAAGTTGCACGGATCGTATAAAAATTACATCTGTTTTTTTTTTTTTTTTTTTCGAAATGACATCTCGCAGTTCAACCAGAGAGGTTGTCGTCTGCTTAACCGGACTTTCCTGTGGGTGCCTTAAGTGTAAGGCCTCCAGCCAGGGCAAAAAACTTACAAACTAAGCGACTACACGCTAAGGGCACCCCCTGCGGGGTACGGGCCTCGGCTTAGGGCGTCGCTGGGAGAGGACAGCAAGGGGACAGGCTGGATCGGAGTGGTGTCATTATTTAGGAACTGACTTTGGACTACAGGCTCAGCAACGCGAGCTGGCACGAGCAAGGGACGGGGAGGGTTCGTAACGGGGCGTCGCGACGGGCCTCGACGGCGAGGACGGAATGACGGCTGTTTGCATCTGTGCTTCTTAAGCGTGCTAGTTTCCTTCCTGCTCTCCTGGAGGAGGGTTGTAGCGTCATCGGGATCGACTAAAGCATGCCTTGGGCGGCGGACCTGACTGATTCGCGAGGGTTCGTAACGGGCGGCCGCTGCGATCAGGGGATTACGATGTCTGACGGCAGAGTCGAAGAAGCGCTTGGAAAGGCGCTTCATGAACTGGGCTATTGTGGGGATTTTAAGATCTAAATGTAAACGGTCATTGCGGACATAATAGGGAGCTCCCGTGACTTTACGTAAGAACCGGTTCTGGAGGACCTGCATCCTATGGAGATATTTAGGCTTGTCGTGAGCGTATACGACACAAGCGTAGGTCATGATGGGGCGGATCACCGCGGTAAAGAGACGCAATTTGCACCTGAGAGACAATTTGCTCTTTTCCGTTATTAAGTAATGAAGCCTACTCATCGCGAAGGCAGCTCGATCGCGAGCTGCTTTGATATGTGGCCCGAAGGTCAGGTGGTTGTCAAGTATGACTCCTAAGTATTTGGCTTGCTTCTCCCAGGGGATAGGCTTGCCGTACATGGTGATCGGAATGGGAGAAGAGATTTTAGTACGCGGTCTCGAAAAAAGAACGGCCTGACTCTTATCGGGGTTAACCTCGATTCTCCATTTCCTAAACCAAGCGCCTAAGACGTCAGCTGAGGTTTGGAGGGTTTTGGCGATTGCGTTTTTACAGCGACCGGTGTAATAGATGGCCGTGTCGTCCGCGAACAGGGCTAGCTGAGCTTTTTTGCTCTTGGGAATGTCACTAGTGAACAACGTGAACGCTAGCGGGGAGATGACGGAGCCCTGAGGGACTCCGGCGCGAATAGGATGAGGAGAAGAGAGCGATTTTCCTATGCGGTATCGGAACGTGCGATTCGACAAAAAGTCACGCAAGATGAGTACGAGACGATCCGGCACTCCCAGTTGGTACAGCTTATATAATAAGCCGTTGTGCCAGACTTTGTCGAAAGCTTTCGCTATGTCGAAGAACAACACGCCCGTTATCGACGAACGCTGGAAACCAGCGCTCAGGTGTTCGACGATGCGATGGGTTTGTTGAATGCAAGAGTGTTCGGTCCTGAAGCCGAACTGCTCGTTGGGAATGAGGCTCTTAGCTTCGGCAAAGTCGTGAGACGTTTATAAATAAGTCTCTCATAGACTTTTCCGATTGCGTTCAGGAGACTGATAGGACGGTAGCTCGAGGGGACCGCCTTGGGTTTACCGGGTTTGGGAATTCCGATAACAGTGGCCTCTTTCCACACTTGGGGGAAGAAGTTGTTGCTTAGGGCGCCATTGAAGATGGCTGCCAATAAGACTATTAACTGACCGGGGAGAAGTTTGAGCACCTTGTTGGTGATACCGTCGGAACCGGGTGCTTTACGCGGTTTAAGCCTTTTAATGATGTCATACACTTCGTCAGGGGTGACTACAGGTAGAGGATCATCGGGGTCTTCAAGGGGGGGAAGGGAGGCCCTACGTTCGACTTCCGCGTTTACCTTGTCGAGGTGTTGCTTATCTACCGGTTGCGTGCTGGGCGTACACTGAGATTCTAGACTGTCGGCTAGGCATTCGGCCTTTTCAGAGTCTTCGAACGCGAGGCTCTTGTCCGGGCGAGTAAGAGGAGGCATCGAAGCCTCTTCGGTGGCACGTAACTTTCTTTGCAGTTGCCAGAAAGCTAGGTGCGTGGGCTCTAGTTCGCTGAGCATCTTGTCCCATTGACTCGAACGAAACTCACTGGTGCGTTTCTTTACAGAGCGCTGTAAATAGCGCATGTGAGTCTTGTTCGCGTCGCAGGGAAAAGAGCTGTAGGCACGAACAGCTGCGTTTTTCTCGTTTATCAGATCACGTACGTCATCGGGTAGTTTCCAGCGCTGATCGCTCAGGTCTGGGACTTCCCGTGAACAATCCGTCAGTACGGATTGAATGTGCTCTGTAAAGGAGTCAATGGCGGCTGTCGTGTCTGCGACTGTGACTATATGGTCAGGGATGGTATCCAGGTGAGGCGACGTGAGGGAATTCAGCTTGTCGCTGACTTTCCTCCAGTCGGTGATCACTTGTGAAGGCGGGGTATGATCGGGGTCAGAAGGACCAGAGCGGGGGAGCAAGTGCATGAACACAGGACGATGATCAGAATTGAGCTCGTGAAGAGTCTCGATCAAATGTAACTTAAGGTTGAAATTTTTGAGAAGCGCGATGTCTAAAACGTCGGATTTTTTACTCGGGTCATGGGGATAGTGAGTATGCTCCATAGGAGCAATGGGATCAAAGTTAAGGGAGACTCCTAGGTCATACACGAATTTTCCTCTGGGAGAGGTCAGCGTGCTGTTCCAGGCGGGATGTTTGGCATTGAGGTCGCCCGCTATAATCACGGAGTCGCTCAGGCCGAAGAGGACTGTAAGGTCCTTGGTGAGTAGCGAATGCTCCTCGGCCGTGCCCCCGGGAGGGATATAAGCCGATATGATGGTGATCGGCGGATGACCGGTCATGCCAAGCCGACAGATGGAAATTTCGAGTAGAGACTCTAACGGAGGGGGGACTATGGGGATGCAATGCAGGTCCTTTTTGTAATAAATTAGAGTGCCACCACCGTGACAACGCGACCGATCGTTGCGAACTATGCGATAGTTGGCAATTTTCGGGTCACGGTGACTGGGCGAGAGGAAGGTTTCCTGTAAGAGGAAAACGTCAATTTGATGGTCGCGGAGGAAGGCGGCGATCTCATCACGTTGGCTTCTGAGGCCATTGGCGTTGAAAAAACCTAATTTAAGGGATCGCGGTTTGAAATTACTTAAGTTCGTATTATCCATACTCAGCGGGACTTAAGGGTTTTGAGGGCTTGCTCTATCTCGGGATAGCGGCTGAAGATATCGCTGTAGATTAGCGGGTCTAAGGGGGCACTCCTGAGTTCAGCAGCTAGGCTGTCTGCTTCAGGACCGACAAATACCGCGAATCTCGCGATCGTTCGGAAAGAACTTTCTTCCGTGTTGGCCACGGGGCCTGGAGGTCCAGGGCGAGGGGGCGCAGGAGTGGCAACAGGAGCAACCTTTGGAGAGGGTGCGGGAGCGGCCACTCGGGGCGCTGGGGGCGCAGAGAGTGAGACAGGGGTGTCAAGTAACCCTGGGATGGTGGTGGTCTCTACCTTACCAAGTGCTGGAAAGGCTCTCTGGTGATTCAGAGAGTTCCAGGGTGAGGGTCTCTGAGGACTAAGACGTTCGGGCATTTGGGAGGAGGGGATTTTGACGGAGGGGCTTTCCCTCTGCTGCCGTGCGCTGGCGCGCTTCGCCAGCTTTGAGGAGGAGGATTTGGGGGCCTTGGGACAACCGCGGTAGTCGGCCGGGTGGCCCGACTGGCCACAGAGCACACAGCTTGGTGGCTCTGTAGCTTGCGAGATGTCCTTAGGTCGAGGACAATCGGTCGTGTCATGGTCGCCTAGGCACTTAACGCACCTGTGAGGCGCGTAGCAGTGTTTTTGGCTATGGCCATACATCTGGCAACGATGACATTGCCCTATCTGATGCGACTTGAACGGCCTTTCAATTACTATTCCTGAAAGGGAGCAGACCGATTTAATTTTAAAAATTGGGTGGTGCCCTTCCACCGGGTCGCAAATGACCAGTACCATGTCGTACTGGTCGCCACCACGCGCCTTGTGAAGGCGGTGCACAGCTGTGGCAGGGATTTGCTGACTGATGAGGTCGTTGAGGACGTCCTCGGAGGGTATTTCCTTAGGAATATTCCTAATGACGACGCGGGTGGGTGTCTCCTCGGGGAGACCGAAGGTGTGGAAGGCGTAATTCCTTCCGGCCAGTAAGCGAGTAAGGGCCCTATAATCGTCGGACGTAGGGACCTTTATCTTAATACCCTGTTGGGTACTGTGGGCGCTAGTATATTGGATCTTTTGATCCATACACGCTTTGGACACTTCGGTCCATTTCGTTTTGTCCTGTAAAAAGATCGGGGGAGTGGGCTTGGGCTTTTTATTTTTCGCGGCGGGTTTGTTGGCGGTTGGTCTGCTGGTATGAGCAGCGGCCGACGGGGCGGGGGACGGAGGGCGGGAAGTAACGGGAGTTGGAACCGAGACGTTCGCGGCGGGTTTTTTGGCCTGGGTGGCCTGGGACTTTTTTCCCTTCCTCTTCTTCCCCTTTCCGACGACTTGGTAGTCGTCTTCGGAGGACGAGGCGGAGGAGAAATACGGTTCAGGATCTGAAGTAGAAGCAGGAACCGACATGTCCATCTTCTCGGAAGAAGAAACGGTCACAGGTGCGCGACGGACCATTGTTTCCGAAACAATGGATGACGGAACAATGGGAGCGTCGGGCTCCGACCTAATTGAGACGCCTTTGTCGGCGAGACGCGGTGAGGACGGGTAATTAGGCTCAATGGGCGCCGCCTCGGCTATTCCCGGAATGTCGGTGTCGGCGTCCATTGAAACTAATGGGCTATCGGGTGCGTCGCTGAATTCTGCGAACGCTGCGCGTTCAAGTTGGTCGAACGTCGCGCCATATTTCTGTTTGAAGTAAGAATCTTCAAACAGAACCTGTCTGACAAACTTATACAGAAGTTTGTCAGCCATGATAAAACGGGCCTAAAAACAGCTAAAAGTTAGCTGGCATGAGTGAAGCTCACCTAACAACTTATCACCTATCAACCTAACTCCCCGGGTGGGTGGGCCCGGGGGTGTGTGGCCTCCCTGAACTTGTGCGAACAGGGAGGTGAGTACCTAAGGTGTGCCCTAAGCTTGTAAACCTGTCGCCAGTCTTATTGTGCGACAGGGCCCTAGGCCCGCAAGGGGCTCTAGTGCGAAGGGGTAGACACTCCCAACCGACACTAGGTGAGTTGCTGTGAACGAAACCAGATACTAGGTTTGACGAGGGAAGCCCCCAAGGCCAAGGTCCTAGCTCTCGACTCCAATGGAATGCCTCGCCCTGAAGGGGTTTGGCGGGTAGGATTGGGTCACCACCCTCTTGGCTTCGTTGGCACCGTAAGGTTTCCACCAAGAACCACGAAACTGTGGTTTTACCCTGAAGGGCAAAAAAAACACGCGAGACGATGGAACTGTTAATGAAATAGTTGTCTTGAAAAAGACAGTTTTTTTTGTTGTCGTACCGAACCAACTACGAATGTAGATGATCCGTTACGGCGCAGCACCACTAAGTTCGTGCGCGAAGCGCAAACTGTAGTAGTGCCACGACTGGGTGTAGTCTGGGACTACTGATGACGTCACGAAGTCGTGACGAACCGGTGACAGCAGGTAGCAGCGGGCGGGACACACACACAACACAGGTAGCGGCACGTCCGTACGCGGCGGCGGTCAGGCGGCGAGTGACATCTGTTTTGACAACTGAAACTTATTTAAACCAGAGGTCGTAATATTTTGCAACAGCCGCTTGTAATCAAAACTTGAAATTACAAAGCTGAGAATATTATCATTTTGTATTGGATTAAATGATTTGTTATTGTCAGATCCTAAGCCAGGCGTATTACTAAGTTGGCGGTCTAGAATTACTTTTAAAATTTATTCTGTGTCGATAGTAATCTAAATTGATTTACCAAAATTTCGCAACGAGTTTGGCTATTTCAGTGGCGTCCATCAGCTCCTGTAATGTAAAACAGCGGGACATGTTATAAAGAGTCGCATCCCCCAATAACTCACATAATACTCAAATGTGGAAATGTATTGCTTCGCTTGCTAGCTACACTATAAACTTTTTGACAACTAAGTATACATATAGCTTCTTCTTCTCGAATCTATGATTCAGATTTATCCGACCAGTACGTAGCAACTTGGCGTGTCGTTGCCTCATTCAAGTCCTGGAGTGTGCAATTGGACGTAGTTATGCATAAACGTTCCAATCCACAGGTCACCGAAAACTGAGATGAAGTGACCAGTCTACCTTTCTTGACACCTATAATAGCAAACATGTTTTATACCTCAAGTCCTATTTCTTGATTTATAATTCTCACAAAACGTTCCAACACACATTTTTACCAAACAAAGCCTGTTTGGTAAAAAAATGTGGGTTGGAACGTTTTTCATTAATTTAGTTGTGCACGACGGGCAGGAGAAAAGGGGGCTCCACACTCGCATTGTGTCCGAGATGGGTCGATTATACCCCAAATAGCTAAATTGGATCGACAGCGGCCGACTTGAGCACGCAGTCTATTCAATGATTTCCATATCGACCACTGAAGTTCATGACCAGAGGGTAGTTTAAGTAGCTAATACCTTATTAGAGAAAACGAAGAGCGTTCTGTTCTCTGTGGAGAAAGTAAGCATGATGATACGACGTACGGTACTTAAGTACAGTACCAAGATAGAAAAATTCACCATAAAATCAAACGTAATACATGTTTCAATTCCCATATACTACGAAATAAGAAACATGCCGTAATCTAGTGGCAGACGGTATGAATGCTCAGCTTATGAATGGGTCGCATTCACGACGCGACTCAAGCCTCATCTGGGGTCATTGTGGAACATACGCTTGTATAAGATGGCTCCCTCTTATTTTTCTAGCATGACTTTTAATTTACTTAGATTTTGTTATGAAAATGTATTTTGTTGTAAATAACATAACGTCACGCCTGTAACTCCTCTCACAAGTCACCAGTTACATGTTTAAGTCCCATGTAATAGGGGAGAGCATATTGCTATCATTATCATTCAGCCCGGAATATGCCATTGCTGGGTATAGGCCTCCCGTTTTTCCTGCCACACTTCCCGGGTCTATGTATCCCTTATCCAGGTGTTTCCCGCGACTTTGACGATTTCGTAGACCCAACGAGATTTAGGACGGCTCTGGTTTCTTTGGCTAAATTGCCATCAATCAACCAATTACCGAAAAATTTAAATCCCTGAGGGTCAACATAAAAATGTTGCTGTTGTTGTTGTTGTTTATTCAATGCAAATACATTATTTCTATTCTATTCACCCATACCTCCCTGTTTCTGTTGTAAACTACCCCGGAATAACTACTAACCGGTCTGGTTTTCCCTACCAATGTAGGTTAATAACTCCACGCCGTAAAAAATATAAGAACGGAACACATTGTTTTGACAAGTGATTAAGTTGACACTGGACGATGTTGACCATACTTCAATGCCTTTTCTAGAGGAAAATCCTTCAAAAACTGGGGTGTACAAACAATGTTTTGATCTTTTTCACCCGGTTTAAACCGGTTATACTTCAGGGACTCAACGATGAAACTTGATCACGAACTGATGGATCATTTTATTAACGACTTTGCCGAAACTCGACACGAATAGAGCGATGAAAATATTAATGAAGGCAATTATACAATACCCATAACAAAGTATTAAAATATTGATCGACATTCGCGCCATAAATATGCAAAGTGCTTATTACAATATTCGTTATTTCACCCCATTTTAATGAGTTAATTTAGCTTCTGAAATTCCAACAATGAACCTCTGGAAATTGCCGAACGGTCAATTAGCAAAACCGAACGTCTGAACGGATACGAATGAGTTTCTTGGTTTCATTTACGAAGGAGGCTAAGCCGTAAATATCTTGGGGTTATTTTGACCGACGGAGAGCAATCGCCTTCGATCCCAACCCTTGCAAGGGCCACTTAGACCCCAGATAGCCGATATTGCTTCCGATGGGTTAAGAATTCCGATGGCCGCTGTTCTATTTTCAATTTTTTCTTTTTTTTGTACTATGTCTTCGGTTGAACTAGACTTTTGAGGTTCGATCGAATCTAAAATTTTCGAATGTCGAATTCAAAATTTAAAATACAGCTGCCTACTAGAATTACTAACAAAAACAATACAAACTACACTGACCTGCAAAAACCAGTACTACACTTTTAAAATTTCAATTTTTAATAAACTACAGAAGTTAGAGATTTAAAATAAAAAACGTTATAAAGAAATTTTTATCAGCTTTCTTTGAAACTATAGACAAAATTAAACTATTTTTCGAGTCCTTTTTGTTTCGTAATATCTTGTGTACTTAAAAAGTTATTGCAATTTTGAAAGTGTGATACTTATTTTAGCAGGCCAGTTTAGACTAATCAGTGTCTTTATATCTATCAGAACTAACATACGAATTCAAAATTACTTCTGTAAATGTAAAATTACTCCACATTTGAGCCAGTCTGCTCAAATGCGGAGTGACAAGTTATTAAAGCAACATATTACACCTAGCGTGAACCCGTCGGGCTTCAGGTTTCGCAGAGATTTAGTTAATCATATCTAATTTGATAAACAGAAAGATACATTGTCGGTCTGAAGTTTGTTGCAGACTATTCATATCTATTTATTCTTTGAGGTAAATTTAAAAGAGAGTTAAACATATTTCCGTGACGTCTTTTGTGCCATCCATTTTCACGTATGTATATTTTGAGAAGTTTGTTTTCCTATAAATACCAAAAAAATAATGAAGTAGTAGGTATTATATCCAGCTTGCCCCGGAACTAAAGTTTGGGAAATAATGACATCCACTTCCGCGTACCGAGTCCGTAAGGTGATTTATGGACCATTCACTCTCACACAGAGCAGGCCCCTTATTCACAACGCTTCGATTCGATTTTCGATTCGGAAAGTCGTATGACTATCTTTTTTTGACATTACGGAATCGAGCGAGATAGACATACGACTTTCCGAATCGAAAATCGAATCGAAGCGTTGTGAATTGCTATGCTGGTCTGTATCCCAGCAGTGGAGAGTCAGCAAGTTTTATGATGATACAACACAAATTTCGACGACGTGTTTTCTTATAATAAGGTAAGATCTAGTGTTCCACAAAATAAAAACTTTAATTAACTAGACAAAATAATATGTTCTATGCACACAAAAACCCCTCATTTCGCAAGAATGCAAACCTTATAAGCTTTTCTTTTTATTGTAGACAATATCAAAAGACACCTTTTATCTGATTGGAAGTGCAATGTACAGTTAAACCACCAAGAAAGCTAACCCCCCAGTGCAATCCGATAAAAATGGCAATGCTATTTGAATAAAATAACGAGAATCTATCGCCTAAGACACACACGATGAGTTCAATCGACTTAAGGATAATAAATTGTGAAAACGAGTGCAGTGTGGTTTGTTTCGTTTTTATTTTATCAAATGTGTGTAGTCTGTGGTGTTGAAAAAAGTATAATGCTCTATGGTTCATTCGGCGCGTGGCCATAGTCGGAACTTACGCCGCCATTTTTTTTTTCAATATTCAGTTATTATATGTAGTTCTATTCAAACTTTATAGCGGCTCGAAAGTTAGCTGCGAGTGACGGTCTGTGCAGGTATAATGGTTCAAACTTTATAGTGGCTCGGAACATCTAACGTATTATAAGTTTATTCGTATTTTATTTAAATTGTTTGTAACAAACACGATCAGTATCATCCATAGATATGAACGAATTCTTAAAATTATAAAAATATTTTAAGGAAGAAATGAGGTTTTACGCAGTGTTATGAAGAAATGAGGTTTTACGCAGCACATGTTACTTCAATGGAAGGGAGTGACAGACAACGGTCGCGAGAGACTCTTGTTGGGAATATCGTTCAAAGAGCTGTAAGATTTATATTTTCCTATTTTGTGTACTCGTTATTTTTACAATTACGTGTTGATTGAGTTCGTTATGAAGTATGGCGGTTTAAGTTAGTTTCAGTGGTTGATATTTTGTTCCAAGTTAGAATAAACGGTTGTATTCATTATTTTGTGTACCTCTTTGTCTTTTTTTAAACATCTTCACTTCTGTATCAATATGTGAAACGAGCAAACCGAGCGAACCGGAAGACGTTGCGTTGGAAGACCTCCCACTAGGTGGACCGATGACCTGGTGAAGGTTGCGGGAGTCCGCTGGATGCGAGTCGCATGGGACCGGTCAATGTGGCGACACTTGGGGGAGGCCTATGTCCAGCAGTGGACGTCTTTCGGCTGAAATGATGATGATGATGATGATGTGAAACGAGTGCTTTTAATTTTAAAATCGATGTATTTACGTAACGTTGACCGCCGCCGCGCGCTCGTCCTAGGGCCTCTGATAATTTGGAACTACATAGTTTCGAGAAGCTATTACAAATAACAGTGTTGTGGTGGTTTTGCTAACTCGTATTGTTAAACTTTAGTTTCTAATTATCTTTCGATGTAATTACTGTAGCGGATGCTACACCACTAGGGAACATAGTATACCTTTGTGTCTTTAACTACAATCTTACTAAGTTGTATTGTATAGACACATTCAATTTAAGGGGACTACAGAAGCGAATGCGCGCACACTGTCTATTTGTATCGCAGTATACGAGAGCGAGAGGGTTACTGGGTGGCCAGTTATTTAAGAAAATAATGAATAAATATTGAAATAAAAAAACCTATTGATTGGACTAAAAAAATAAAACACTATTATGTTAATATGTTGCTTGTAGAATTATTTGCCAAATAAATCAGAATGATCGCATGTATTTTAGTATGGTTTTTACTCGTTAAAAGAAATCTTTAGAGATAAGTTCGTGATTTTTTTGATCGAGTAAAATTAAATACACTATCTAATTAGCATACCTATATCCTGATTTTGTTTGTTGCAGTGAATCATATGCTTTCAGGCATTATAAAACTCGTGTTTAGCTCCTGTAGGCCCCTTAAGTAGAATGCTTAGTAGGCGAGTATTTTCTTAAAGTATGAGCAAGTAATCTGTTTAAAACCACTGAAAAAAATAATTCAAAGGTTGCATAAAAAAACTGCCATAATATGGCAGTTTTTTTATGCAACCTTTGAATTATTTTTTGTAACTTTCGTGAATGTTAGAAATTTGCCTGCCAAGACTTTATTTAGTAAACCGTTGAAAAAGTTTGGAAAGTAAACAGACAACTTGATGCTATTTAAACTCCAACTTGCCTACGAAACTAGTATAGTAATTATATTGACATAGCTGCCGGTTGCCATGGTCATAATATAACAGTTTTGACTTTTTTATCAAACGGAAAAATACCAACAGGAACTCACTGTAAATATTTCAATGTTTGTAAACGCAATAAAGATACGGTTTAAAAAAAAAAACTTCAGCTTCACTCTGAACATGGCCATTAAAAACTTCCCAAACAGAAATCCTTTCCCACAAAATAAAATTATGACACATCTACTTTTACATATGCTGACATCATCAGAAATGAGTAACAAAGATGTAAGCTATTACAGTTTTGAAATTACAATTTGTACCCTCCATGTGACCTGTCAAGTTTGACGCGGGTTCTGAGATAAAACAATGATATCGGGAGGATAAAAATATAAAACCAAAAAAATATACGTATACGAGATTTTCTGTGACCTACTCTTAAGTTCCCGGAAAAGAATGAAAGGGTAACGGCATATTCGATTAATTATAACTTTTTTAAACGTTACCCCACACTACGAGCTTCTCTTGTTACGTGGTAAATTACGTCATTTTTATTCCACGGATAAAAGACATTGGAAATATCAGCCCATCTAAGGGCCCATCTATAGACTGACTTATGTTCTTAGGGTTCCGGGTTCGAATCCCGGTAGGAGCAAATGTTTGTGTGATGAGCATGGACATTTGTTTCCGAGTCATGGATGTTTATATGTATAATAAGTATGTATTTAAAACAAAAAGTATATATGTAGTATGTCAACTATCTGGTGTCCACGACACAAGCCTCGTTGCTTAGTGTGGCACTAGATGGCGCTGTGTGTAATGTCCAGCGATATTTATTTATTTATCTATTTATGAGCTTACCTAAAAAGTCAAAGTCCTAACCGGTCACAAGAATATAAAATTACCAATAATCCCACGACACGACACGACACAAAATGTCCTAACGAACTCCTTTGTGCTTGCCGTAAATAATTTCGTCTGTGTTTCAATAGATTTCTTTTATCCACAATCATCGAGTTTTATGGCTAAAGAATTTTTCGTTGCTTATGAATTCGAAGGCGGACGGAGTTCGGTAAACACGTAATTCGGTTTTATTGGTTCAACTTTTATTGATGCCGAAAGTATTACTTATTTTCGGGTAAAATTACGCACTGACATTGTATCCGTCTTTGTGAAAAGCGGAGACTACCATACATTTTACATAACGTAAATTCGGATGACTTTTAAAATTGAAAACACTCATTATTTACAAAATATTTCATCATCATCATCAGCCTATTAATATTCCCACTGCTGGGACACAGGCGTCTTCTCAATGAGAGGCAATGGGCTAATCCACCACGCGGGCCCAGTGCGGATTGGTAGATGTCACATGTCTTCGAATTTTTAGTTCTAGGACATGCCGGTTTCGATACGATGTTTTCCTTCACCGTTTTGAGAGCAGTGGTGATGAAATAAATTACACAAACACAACACAAAATATTTATAGTTACTATTTACATCACCTGCACTGACTGGAAATAAGTTTTACAAGTTTTATTTAACTGTTAATAATTTAAATTGCAACTTTACTTACATATTTTTATTAACTTAATATTAGTATGTTTATGCTAAATATAAATACAGAAAAATGTACTTACATTGCATATTTACCCTTAAAGTCAGAGTACACTATAATATCAACTCATGTTAGTTTATGTGTACGACAATGATATTGTAAGAGCGGAACCAATAACATTAATTAACATGTAATGTAATATCTAATTAGCACAATAAACTACACTGGCCTGCAAAAATAAGCATCACACTTTTAAAATTGCAATAACTTTTTATGTACACAAGATATACTTTCGAAACAAAAAGAACTCGAAAAAGAGTTTAATTTTGTACATAAAAACTATTAAAGCTTAAATAAAAGTTGCTATAAAACTTTTTTATTTTAAATCTCTAACTTCAATAGAGTTTTAAAAGTGCATGTGCTTAGTTTTGCAGGCCAGTGTATTTTGTATTTTTTTTTAGTTAATTTCATTTCTTTACTAATAGTCATGATCTCCCCAGCCCCCAGCCTTTTCCCAATCATTTTGGGGCGGGTTCCAACCGAAATACCGGATGCAGCTGAACACCAGTATTTATGCGAGCGGCTGTCTATCTGACCTCCACAACCCAGTTAGTATTGGGTATTACGGTACCCCCTCGTAAGACTGGTTATCAGATTTTCGGGCCACTACTACAAATGACAGCCGGGACCAACGGCTTAACGTGCTTTTCGAGGCACAGAAGAAACTCGTTATGTAATGGGTAGCTAGGCAAGCGCTTAACCTGAATATCGACCCGAGCGTCTGCTATGGCAAGAGCTCTTCCTTAAAATAACTACTAATATTCTTGACGAAATTTTAATCGATTAGAAACACAGTTCGAATACTTTGCGTTCTTGCTATGGCCTCTGTACCGCTTTTATATAATTAATTAACCGCTCTAAATTTAGAAGAAGGAAAATTGATAAATCCTATCCAATGGTTTTTTATTGGACAAAATTAAAAAGTTCAATATCTGCCGCCCTCTGGATAAAAACATTAGAACCACACTATGCACATAAATAGTCCTTTACCAAGTAAACAAAAACATCGGTACTTACCTAAACAATCTAATAAGTTTTCTCCTTCATTTCAAACTTAACTTTACTTTCCAATCTTAATATTTCCACGAAAACGAAGAAATATACAGCCATTACAAACACATATGAGTTCAACAACAAAGCTAGGTAGAGCGTGCAGGGGTCATCACCCGTAGTGTCTGTCATGTGGAGCAATTTTCCGTGAATTATCGCCCCCACACGTTAAGTCAGGAAGCTTTTAGGTACCTCCTACCTATGTAGGTACCCACTTCACTCGTAAGGGACGACCCCGATACAAGACAGACTTTTGATTTGATTTTGTGAATGAAATAAGTTGAGGATTCTCATTAGCTTTTGCGCCAGTCTGACTGACATATACATACGTAACATCACAATTCTCAATTCAATTCTCAATTCTTTATTGCGTACCATAATGTTTAAAGGTAGAAGGAAAATAAATATAGTAACAATTATGGACCCTGTCGGGCACAGCATAGATTAAGTAGGGGAGAGGAGGAAGACTACTGGCTGTTTATTTCAGTTATTATGGAATACTGTTTTAATTGTGGCGGAAACCTTTTTGATACACAATTGTCAATTTTTGAGATGCCTTTTTAATGCTGTAAAAATATAAATAGTTTGGTGTCAGAAAAACTTCAAAAAAAATTATCTTTTATTTTTCTCATCAAAAAGCAACTAAATAACATTATGTACTTATGATGGAATAGGTGAAAAGCCTATCTCCACATTGGTGACCCGCGACTTACGCAACTTGCGCGAATTTCAGTAATAAGCGGTGAGCAATTTTATTTTAATTGTAACATGGCTGAGTCGGACGCTTTTGCCGACTGTAAGGATGTTCCCGTTGTCTCAGGAGAGGCAGCGACTGTTGGAATGCCATTGCGTTGTCCTCCATTTTGCCCGGACGAACCGGCATTGTGGTTTGCGCAGCTGGAAGGCCAATTCATTCTCTCAAGAATTAAGAGTGACTCCACAAAATTTTATTTCGCATCAACTCTACTCGAAACTAAATACGCCTTGCAGGTCAGGGACATCATCACCAATCCTCCTGAAGAGAACAAGTTCATTAAATTAAAAACCGAACTCATAAATCGCTTGTCAGCTTCGCAAGAAAAGCGTATACAGCAGCTCCTACTTCACGAAGAATTAGGTGACCGCAAGCCGTCGCAATTCCTGCGACACCTGCAAAATCTAGCTGGGCCATCAGGTGCTGCAGAGTTTGTGAAGAGCATTTGGACTAACCGGTTGCCTCAGAATATCCAAACAGTAATCGCCTCTCAAATAGCTGATTTGCAGGTGGAGAAATTAGCGGAAATAGCGGATAGGATATTTGAAATCGCCCCAATGACACCTCAAATTGCTAGCACTTCCGCTTCCACTAACGCTGTATCGTCGGATCTGGAAAATCAGGTGAGCGAACTCACAAAACAAGTAGCCTTGCTCACTTCACGCTGGAGTACCAGGGAGCGACAACGCTCACGGTCACGATCCTGCAACAACCATCGAAGGTACGATCGCTCTAAATCCAGACCGCGACAACCACCACAAAACCATCCACACTGTTTTTACCACTACACATTCGGAGACAAGGCTCAAAAATGTAAGCAACCATGCTCGTTCACGGCGGAAAACAGGAAGGGCGGTCGCTAGTAGCGGCTAACGGCTGCCCTAATTCTTCAGGCCGTCTATACATCACTGACCGGTCGTTGAAAATACAATTCTTAGTAGGGACCGGCTCCGACTTATGTGTTTTTCCTCGGTCTGCTCTCAAGAAACCCTACAAACAATCCAAATATGATCTAGTAGCTACAAACAACACAATCATCCATACTTACGGCCCTCTGCAACTACAGTTGAACCTAGGACTTAGAAAGAACTACAGCTGGAACTTCACAATCGCGGATGTTTCAAAGGCCATAATTGGAGTAGATTTTCTCAGTTTCTACAATCTGTTGGTAGATTGCAGAAATCAACGCTTGATTGATAACCTTACTTCTTTATCAGTACCTGCCACACACTGCAATGCAGTAGATATTGCTTCTTTGAAAGCTGTCGTAAGAGAATCTGACTACCATCAAATTTTGCGGGAGTATCCAGAGATAACACGACCTCCAGGTAGACAGGTACCTGGCAAACACAACACCTTGCACTTCATCAGGACGACACCAGGCCCACCTGTAGCGTGCAGGCCAAGACGCCTTGACCCTTCTCGACTGCAAGTTGCTAAGAAGGAGTTCGAGCAGATGCTTGCAAGTGGAGTAGCACGACGCTCTGAGAGTTCATGGTCAGCACCACTGCACCTGGTGAAGAAAAAAGACGACGAATGGAGACCATGTGGCGACTACAGGGCACTTAACTCGAGGACTATACCCGACAGGGGTACCCCATCCGCCATATTCATGACTTTTCTCACCAACTGTCAGGTTGCACTGTTTTCTCAACAATCGACCTCGTAAAGGCCTACAACCAGCTCGGCGTCAACCCAGAGGACATTCCCAAGACGGCAATCACGACACCCTTCGGTCTTTACGAGTTTCCTTTCATGACCTTTGGTTTGAGGAACGCTGCCCAAACTTTCCAAAGGTTCATCGACGAAGTGCTGCTTGGTTTGGACTTCTGCTACGGATATATCGACGACATCCTCGTATTTTCACAAACACCAAACCAGCATAAACAGCATTTGCGACAACTATTCGACCGCTTGAAAAGCTACGCTATAGTAGTAAACACATCAAAGTGTAATATAGGACACTCAGAGGTAACTTTTCTGGGATACAGTGTGTCAGCCGCAGGGACGAAACCTCACGGGACCAAGATACAGGCTATCCAGGAATATCCAGTCCCTAAGACAGTCAAGGAACTGCGATGATTCTTGGGCATAATAAATTTCAATCGCCGATTTGTTCCAAACGCAACTCAACTACAAGCACCTTTGAACACTATCCTTGCTGGGCCCAAGGTAAAAGGTTCACAACCGGTACACATGACTCCAGAATTGCTGAAGGCTTTCGAAGATTGTAAATCCTCGCTGTCTAAGGCAACACTTCTGGCTCATCCAGATGCATCAGCAGAGTTGGCGATTGTAACAGATGCATCTGATACCGCAATCGGCGCCGTTCTTCAGCAGCAAAGAGGTGACAGCAGGCAACCACTAGCTTTTTTCTCACACAAATTAAGCGCTTCCCAAAAGAAGTACAGCCCATACGACCGTGAGTTACTTGCTATCTATGAAGCCATTAAATACTTCCGGCACATGGTCGAGGCTAGAAACTTCTCCATCTTCACGGACCATAAACCGCTTATCTCTTTGCTTTTAAGTCTAACAGAGATAGTTACACGCCAAGGCAATTTAGGTACTTAGACTTTATCGGACAATTTACCACAGACATAAGATACTTACCTGGCAGTGAAAATGTGGTCGCCGATGCATTGTCTCGGATTGAAGAGGTGTCAGCGGCAATAAACTTGGAGGATCTTGCAAAATTTCAGGAAACCGATCCAGAACTGCAAGACCTGATTCGAAACGGCTCTTCACTCAAGCTAGAAAAGGTCGCCATACTGACGGGAAACGCTAACATTTTATGCGACACTTCAATGCCGACGCCTCGCCCATATGTGACACCACAACTAAGAAAGCAAGCCTTTCAATCGATGCACAACATTCACCATCCAGGACGTTCTCCTACAGTGCGACTGGTGACACAAAACTTTGTGTGGCCGGGGATCCGCAAGAACTGTAGAGAGTGGGCCAGACAATGTTTGCAATGCCAAGCAAGTAAAATTACCCGCCACACTGTAACTCCTCTCTCCTCTTTCCTTACTCCGTCTTCCAGATTTACCCACATATACCTCGACATCGTAGGGCCCCTAAACCCTTCTTATGATTACAGATACTGCCTCACTGTCATCGACCGATTTACTCGATGGCCTGAGGCGTATCCGCTAAAGGAAATAACCGCTGAGGCCTGTGCTGCTGCCTTAGTGTCTGGCTGGATAGCAAGATTCGGCTGTCCCGCACGTGTGGGTACGGACCAGGGTCGCCAGTTTGAGAGCCACCTGTTCAAGGCCCTCACTACACTGGTTGGTGCGCGCCACTTCCGCACCACTGCCTACCACCCAGCTGCGAATGGCATCGTTGAGCGGCTACACCGGCAGCTCAAGGCGGCTATTATGTGCCACACTTCTTCGCAGTGGACAGAAGTCGCTGGTGCTACTTGGCATGCGTAACTCTTGGAAAGAAGACTTCCAAGCCACGCCTGCCGAGCTTGTTTATGGTGAAGCCATCCATTTGCCAAGCCAGTTTCTGTCTGCTTCAGATTACACTGCAGCTGATGTCACACAGTACGCAACACGTCTTCGTGCACACATGGCCCAACTTACTCCCAGACCGACCTCCTGGCATACAACTTCTCCATTCTACATACCTCGAGATCTGCATTCCTGTACACATGTCTTTCTACGCCGAGACTACGTCCGAAGCTCACTAGACCAACCTATACCCCTACAAAGTAATACAAAGGCACCCAAAGTATTACACAATAGAGGTCAAAGGAAAGACAACTAACGTTTCTGTTGACAGATTAAAACCCGCCTACATTATAAAGGAAGAGGAAAAGCAACCAGAAGTCAGGCCAACACCAACGGCCATTCCAACAACCATTACAACACCAGCAACAACAGAGCCAGTAATGAGGACAAGAAGTGGGCGGCGAGTTAGATTCCCCGATTTGTATCGACCGTAGTTACGGTCTGGCCAGGGGGCATATGTGGCGGAAACCTTTTTGATACACAATTGTCAATTTTTGAGATGAATTTTGAATGCTGTAAAAATATAAATAGTTTGGTGTCAGAAAAACTTCAAAAAAATTATCTTTTATTTTTCTCATCAAAAAGCAACTAAATAACATTATGTACTTTTGATGGAATAGGTGAAAAGCCTATCTCCACATAATAATGCAGAATTTAATTTAAGAGTAATAATTAATTATTGTTATATAAATTAAATAGATTTATTTATTAGACGTAAATTAATATAAATAATAAAAAAATAAATTATTGTTTTATTAAATTCTTATTATTTATTACGTAACTATTTTTTTTTTATACCTAAGGTGTATCTATTTTCCATATCGTGAAGCCTGTAATCCCCGATGATTAAGGCAGAGGTGTTTCTAGTATAATAGTACTCCCACATTTTTTTGCCAGGTTTCAAACCTGTAATAGGGGGTAAAAAGTCCCAGTAATAGGGGCGAGCCTATTGCCAGCAAGCAGGCACAAATCTGGACTTCGTAACTGCTAGTGAGAAACCTCTCGCTTCCGGCCCTGGTTCAATCCATGGTCCGGAGCGAGACGGAATGGGACGCCGTCACCTCCTTCTGCGAAGCAGTCATGCTAGCGAAGGAGGTGGCAGAACGTGAGAGGGAAAGAACCTCACGTCCCGGCCGCCGCGAGAGACGCCCCGGGCGACTCGCCCGGCTGACAGCCGGGCGAGTCAGCAAAAAGGAAGCCAAGGCCGCTGCCTGCCGGGGCTGCGGGACTATTCGAAAGAGATACCGTGACCCCGGAACACAAATGGCGATGAAGGAACATGGATGGGTTTTAGTCAGTAAAAGTCTGACACGCCCAGAGTGGAAGGAGTCATTTGATGATTTACCATCCGAAAAAAAAAAGGAAACAAAAAAGGACCTCATGCTCAGCAGTCGCGCTTGCGACCATAGACATTGTGGATAATGGAAGCCACTAGATCCCAGATTATAAATAAAATAAAGACTTTTATGATAATGTTTTTAATCTTTACTTTTTACACGACTGCCCAAAAAATGGGAGTGTTATGTTTAACGTTTTACATAGTTTTTACCTATCATGCAATAGTTCTAGCTTCATCTTTTATTGACAAATAGGTATAAAAAAAGGTAAAAAATAAGAAATACATACTGCCAATACTAAAATATTATAATAATGTTGGTCGGTCCACAAAAGACATTATTTATCGTTATTTATATTTTTATCTACTTTTTTACAATTCAAAAATCTGGAAATTCATGAAAATTGTAGCGCCAAGAACCATTGGGGTTTCAACAATGAATTTCCGGTACATTGTCAACCAGTAAAATACGTTTCTTTAGAGGAATGTTACAAATGGTGCACGATGATAAATTGCTGTTTCCCGCCATTCAAACGGTGCGATTATGGCCATATTTACTCATGCTTTATCAGTTAAATGTCAAGAGGCCACTTCACAGGTTGAATGCACTGTTATTGTGTGCTGATTTTCTTTAAAAGAAACTCGATTCATTTTTTTTTTCAGTAGCCTTGTATGCCTCGTTGCTGGGCAAACACCTCCCCCATATCTTTCCACCTCGAACCAGCCTTCGTGATGCTTGTCTAGATTATCTTGCAACATCTTTCTAGGCCGGCCGTAAAATTCAAATATAAGTAATACATATGATTATAATAACTTAACGCGGATGAGGGTCGCAACAACAAGTAATTAAATATAATCAGCCCACAACGTGTTCACTACTCACATATTTACACACACAGTCACTCACCCTCGCATTTGAAAATGCATTTACACACCCTCACATTCGCATACACACTCACACTCACTCTCACTCACTCACTCGCATGCCTGCGTGCGTTCTGCATGTTTAGTTTAGATTCTCTCTTTTTTTGTATTATTGTACCCTTTAGTTTTCGCATAAAACAAATACTTTAATGATGATTATTAGGTTATGGAAGAGCGGAGTCTCCTAACACAGGCTTCTAAGCTTAAAAGGAGGCTCCAATCACTAGTTTGTAAGATTTCCCTGTTAAAACAATAAACTATTTTTCATTTTCATTTTTCACCACTAGTACGTGTTCTCTGTGAGACAGAATTTCCACCCAACAAGTTAAGAAAACAAGGATAGATCTTTATTCCTGTGCTGTGTGAACAATGGTGAATCGACATGAACAATAACGCAATCAATTTCCCGTACATTGACGTAATAATTCATTAGAAACACATTATTACCCTACGCCGTAACTACACAGAAAAGCCATTATACTTACTTTTTTTTTTTAATTTACCATATTACAAAACAAATTAAAAAGGAAGTGTTTTGAGTGTAATTTTATAATGTCTGACAGCTAACTGCCTACGGCCGCCATTTTGTTTTCCTAATCAGAGCGGGCACGCTATTATAATTTAATTAATGGCTGTTGACGTAATTCTTTCATTTTTCCCTTTCTTTTGATGCTATTTTTTGTTAATTTATTTTTAATTATAACATGTATTTTTTGAAATTTTGTTATTAAGTACTGTATTTTCAATGTCAGAACGAGGTGATTATGTACTTCGTAGGTCGTCACGCTATGTGTAGACTAATCGTGCTTAAAACCTATATATTTATTATGCAACCTTCAAATGTTCGGTTTAAGAGATACGTAACAAGTTCGTAAACAGAACATCATATTTACTGAATTATTATCGTTAGAAACTACGCAGGTGCGTGCACTAACTATGCACTGCAAACACAAACTCGGAAAAAAACCGGCCAAGTGCGAGTCGGACTCGCGCATGTAGGGTTCCGTACGGTTTATTTTTTTATTTAATTATTTGTTGTAATAGCGGCAACAGAAAAACACATTCTGTGAAGATTTTAAGTATGTTCCTATTACGGAGCATAAGATACAGCCAGCTAACATACAGACGGATGGACGGACGCACAGCCGAGGCTTAGTAATAGGGTCCCGTTAGTTAATCTTCGGGTACGGAACCTTGAAAGAATATCTTCAAAAAACAATTAAGCTGAAAGGCTACATTCAACTTTTCCTGCAGCTCGATGAAGTAATTTTAAACACTCATAAAAACTATCTAAAACCATTAAAAACTCAAGCCAGACATAATTTGTACGTTCCCTAATTAATCATAAGCCGAGCCATAAAGCTGTTCTTAATTACTTTTTCTCAGGAAGCAATGAAATGCTCTGAATGTGACATAATCCTGCTGAAGGAATTAATATTGTATGTAGGGACATCTCTATTTATATTCATTATGAAATGCCAAGGAAATGACAACTGTATTTTCTCTGGTTAGAGTTTAATTAGACTCTGCAGTGGTAGGGAATTTATTAGAGAAATAGTTGTTGGAGATTGGACTGTAGTGCTGTAGAAATTGAGTAGGTTTTGACATGTCATAGTGATGATATTTGCCTTAATTTTGATTCGTGAAATGTATGTGTCTGTTCGTCAATTAGAAGGGAATTTATATAGCAATTGCGTTAATATATCATTACACCTCGGTTTGAGAACATAATTTTAGAAAGCAACTAGATTAAAATAAAGAATAATGCTTGAAACTTTGAAATTGATAGACAAAGAGCGGTGATGTAGATTATTCTAGATTTTAATCAACTTTATCAAGACTTTGGAGATGGAAACTAATTTGATTAGGATCATGGAAAGTGTAAAGATTGAATGAGTGGCTGCTTCTGAGGTTCACAGTCTTTTTCATTCATTTAGTAGACTGGTCGCGGCCTTCGTCCGCCTAAATTATTATAAAAATATAACTTTGCGTTTTGATGCGTTTTAATTTTTTTTCACGGAACGCTAATTCTTTTTCTAAAAAATAAAAGTAGCCTAAGTTACTCCTTATAACACTCGCTATGTGCTTATAAAACCCCCGTCAAAATCGGTCCAACCGTTTTGGAGATTAGCCGGAACAAACAAACAGACAAAGAGACAAGCATCAATAATTTATGTTTTTTGTTACAAATCCTGGATATTCTTTCATATCACTCAGTAAAACATTTCAAACAGACGCTTTAATTATTTGTATAGTTTACTTGCATATGCCCGGGGCTTCGTTCGTGTGGAGTTCGGAGATTGCCCATGGGATCGTACTTCCGGGATAATAGCCTAGGTGCTATTCCACACTATAATCTACCTCTGTGCCAAACATCCAGATCCGTTAAGCCATTCTGGCGTGATGGAGTAACAAACAGCCATCCAAACTTTCGCTTTTATAATAGCAGTAAGATTGTATTCAGACTCAGGTTTTATTCGGAAGGACGGCGTATCAAATTTGGCCAAAAACCAACATTGTCAGTCTTTAAAAATTTTCGAAAGGAAACCGAGACAATCTTGCATACAATTTGTACAGATGTTGTAATTCTTCGTAAACATCAAGGATTTTAACAACGGAAAACAGATAAGATAGAATAGGTACCTATTTAAATGTGGAAATAACAAGCACTTGACTGAAACTTTTCAACTTTGTCTCCCACTGATAGACGGAATGCAATGATAAATGACGCTCCCAACTTTCTACATTTTGATTACATTTGAACTTGACTGCGGCTTTTTTTTTTAAATATAATCCTCGTATTTACCAATGTACATTAAAGAACAAATTGAAACAAAAATATGGATGAAAAATCACGGCTTACGGAAGGACTCAATGTATCGCACTGAAAACATTGTGCTGATGGATGCATTGAATTAAAATACAAAGGCCATTGAGGTATTTAAAGTAAAAAAGTTGGAGACCTAAAATATCTTTGTAACTAGAAGGTTCCCAGGTATGGTCCAGAACAAAAACTATCGCAACTATGGGAAGAATAAGTGCGTTTTGGCTTCGTTAAGGTAATTTTACATCCATTCAAATCATCAGCGACGTCAAAATTATCACTACCTTGCAACAGGTTAACTTTTTACAAGTGTAATCAGGATTAGACTCGTTATCAAATCGATTAAACCTTAAAATAATATCGACACTGATAACAATGATAAGGTTTTGTGATATGGACATTATCATAAAACATGTGTTCCTGTAAAGATAATACGAGAATTTCCCAAAGGTTTTTCCTACTAGAGCTTTCGATATTAGAGACTCACTTCCGCCCGCATAAATTCGATTAGTTTTTCTGAAAATATTTGTATATATTCTGAAAAACTAATGCCTATATATTATTCTGATGGCTGTTTTAACATAACATCTCGCATGTTCTCCCCGAAGGCAGAGGTGTACCTAATAGCACACCCACATTTCACCAGTTATGTTTAAGCCCCATGTAATAGTGGGCGAGCCTACTGCCATCAGCGGGACACTAATTCAGACTCCGTGGCTGCTACTGAGAAATGGAAAAACCCCTTATGGAAAAACCCAATAACACTTTGCCCGACCGAATCGAACCCAGGATCTCATGCTCAGCAGTCGCGCTTTCGAACACACGACCAACGAGACTGTTTTAAGTTTCATCAAAATCTGCTACTAGTAGTTTTTGTTTGAAAGAGTAGCAAACATTCCACACAAACATTTGCGTTTATAATTTATTTATTTAAAATATTTTATAATAAGTAATAAATATTTTAAATATTAAATTTTAAAACAATTAAGTTACCCACAATGTTCTCCACAGATTACAATTTAAAGTATTTAAAACTAGCTAGTAACAACACAATACATATACAACGGTCATTGTCCTGGAACTAATTATCTAGATTTTTAAATGTATGTGATTATACATATTAAAGAAAAAAGAAATTAAATTTGTGTGTGTATTTAACATTACGTTATTAAAAATCGAATTATACAGTAATTTGTGTTTTTGTTGTTTTTCCTTTGTGTTGCTTGGATTTGCTTCCTAAATGCATTTTTACTTAAAAAAAGAATGTCAATTGAATATAAAATTAATAATAAGTAGTAAGTAAGATATTTTTCACATTTACATAGCAGATTTGAAAGGTTACATGTGGTAAGCGTCATGATGGTCCAGTGGTTCAGCCGTCGCCTAATAAACACGAGATAGTGAGTTCAAATCCGGGCAAGTAAGAATGTGGCTTTTTCTATTAGCATGCTAGGTTTATCTTGTTGATATCAGTAATGAAAAAAACAGACTAATTGTTAACCTCCCGCTTTTGGAAGTCAGTTAATAAGTGTGATATCGCCAATATGCGTCAAATAAAAAAAAACAATGCTCATCAACCGGTTTGTGCTACCTACCTGTTTTATACTTTCTGCCAATATCATCGCAATATTATAAACAAAAATATAAACCATGAAAATAATCCTGAATCACTAAAAACACACCTTTGGGAATAGACCAGTTGGCCATTAGTATTCAAAACTACACGTCAACCCTTCCGTAACCTTTACAGTTTACAACCTACTACTTTCAACGAATTTATTAACATTTAAAATAGGTATAACTTTACATTGCAAATCACGTAATTATAATCATAAATATTAACTTTTATCTGCAGTTTCGCTCCCTTAGTATGCACCACTGAGGAGCCATGTATATTCTGTAATCTTCTTCTTCATCATGATGTGATTAGTGCCTAACCTGGTATCAGAGTTTTTATGCCGCCTTAGGGCCGCTGACTTACAGGCCGTGTCGACGGCGCGTTCGTGTTCCACGCGCGCCTCAAAGAGAGTCAGCAATAGGCAAGGGCCGAAGCCTGCCGGGGCTGCGGGACTATTTGAAAGAGATACCGTGGCCCCGGAACACAAAGGGCGATGAAGGAACATGGATGGGTTTTAGTCAGTAAAAGTCTGACACTCCCTCCTGCTCCGCCCAGAGCGGGAGGAGTCATTTGATGATTTCCCATCAGAAAAAAAAGGGCCGCTGAGTTGGCTTTACATTCAAGAAATATATCTTAGGCATGCTGGTTTCCTCACGATGTTTTCCTTCATCGAAGTAAGTGATAATTATACAATACGCACATGAATCCGAAATATCAGAGGTGCGTGTCTTGGGTTCGAACTCTAGATCTCTGACTTTGTAGTTTCTAGTAGCAGTTGTTATGAATGATTGATTCAGTTATGAGTTTACCAATTATGACAAATTTTCGTAGACAATTTTAGGATTGCGTTTTTTGGCCTTTTCATTTGCTAAAACTGCAATTGTTGGAATTGGACTTTTTGGGAAATGAACATTCTGGGAAATGGACATTCTGGGAAATGGACTTTTTGTAACCGTGGAATTGGACATTCTGAACCTAGACGGTCCAGTCTAACGGTCACACCACTAGCTACTGCTATGTATGCTTTCTGTTATGCCTTTGTTAATTTCCGACGCATAAAGTAGCTCTATGCAAAAAAAAAACGTCACTCTGTTCCCACGTTAAAGAAGGACTACTCAACAAACCAATTTATTTTCTATAATAATATTAGGATTCATTGGATTAAACCTGCACTCCTGGAGCTTTGCGCCGCCACCAACGACACCATACAGGTTTTAAAGTAGAATTAATTGGACAACAGCAGATACAGAAAACTTTAAAATAATGGATCTAAATAATAATCGAGTTGGATTCATCATAATCTGAGTAGCCGTTTGAGCTCTAAAACTTTCACACCCGCGCCGAAGATGTAAATGGGTTAAGTCTAGATTTGCTCAATGAAGACTAACTTAGCACCCTAGACTAAGTTCTTGAATGTTGTTTGAATACTAGCTGGTTTGAATGATGCTGATTTGATGAATAGAAGTTTCGTAAGTGCGTAGGAGGTATTCATTAAATTATTTTGACGACCCAAATGGCGCAGCGGTAGTGAGGCTGCCTTACGTTCATGGAGTCCCGGGTTCGAATCCCGGTAGGAGCAAATGTTTGTGTGATCAGCATGGACATTTGTTTCCGTCTCAAGGATGTTGAAAATAAATTCATGGCAAATTATAATTTTGTTTGGGAACAACTAAAAATGGAAAAATAAAAAACTTTTTTGCAAAAAATAAAACCCACTTCAAAAAAAACAAAAAGGTGAAAAATAACTTTAGCTTCAGAAGTCGGTGACACAAAAAAACTAGATCAATCAAACAAAGGTCACCGACTTCTGAAGCTCAAGTAATTTTTCACTGTTTCGTGTTTTTTTACCACAAAACATGATTTTTCACCCCAAAAAAAAACGGTCGTTTCCCAGCAATAATTTTTGCGTAAAGTTACTTAGTTTGATGTACAGAATGCTTGTTTGACGGCTTCGTGGTGGTTTACACCCTGTATAGCAGTGATAGCCTAGTGGTGTGTCCGTCCGGCTGCCAAGTCATAGGTCTCGAGTCCAAACCTAAGGCACCTCTAATTTTTCGGAATCATTTGGGGTCTGCACAGCAATTTTTTTTTTAAGATTTACTGGAGAAACCGAAACAGCAGGGCTATTACGTATCTTTCTGATATCCAGTGACTATCAAGCTTCGGTTGTACACCGAACTTTGATGACAACCGTGAATGTCATAATATTGGTATTACGTATCACACTGAGTGGATATCACTTTACGGTGACTAACAGGGTCATACATAATACTAAACTAACCTTTTGACAGTTAATTGATGGACACTGAGCCCAGTTAATATATTATAGTTATTAGATTAAAGTAAATGTATTATAAAATTGATAATTTTTTTTTGTACAAGAAACTAATGTAATGTTACTGGCAATTTTATATGTTTAAAATATTCGAGGGGTTTGGCGCTGATAGTCGAAATACAGGCTATGCCTACTTCGGCTACAGATGACTACACCACTTATACTGACCTAAATTAGCCTGTTAAAACATTTTGTAACCTATGTCTAAGCTTTCTTTAAATAAACATTATTATTATTATAGTTACTATCATTTCGAGCTGTCAACAGAGATACGTAATAGCCCTACTGATCCATGTACGGTCGACCAAGCTATTTGGTTTACATTTTAACAAGCAAATTACATTGTAAAATGTAAACCAAATAGCTTGGTCGACCGTACAAGACTATGCGAGGATGATGGTAACTCATTAATACTTTTTAATTTAATTACAGCAGCAATCTTCTTCCATACTTTTCTATTAGGTACTCGTCATCTAGCCACATTATCATCTTCACTTGGCCTATCTATGGTTTCTTTAATCTTTCCCAACTTTTTACAACCAACCATGTTCATAACTTTCGTCACGACAAATTCCTCATGTACAGTCGTGGTCTTTTCCACCTGATCAGTAATTTATAAAAGAAAGCTATAATAAAATGGTTTGATAAACTGACATATGAAGAGACGGAAGAAATCTTAAGTTAATTATACTATAAAACATAAAATAACTAGGTACAAACCCACACATCTGCGCGCACACACACACACACACACATACACACACACACACACACACACACACACACACATACACACACTACTCTCTCACACGACATTGGAATTCTTTATTTTTTTACTCATTACTCCTTTTATTATTGTAAAATCATTTGGATTTTTCTTTTTGTTTGTAAAAAGGTATTCCTCTTACCTTTCATTTATCACATCAACAAATGTGTTCTAATTTTATGTAAACGCAACTCCGGCCCCCAAGATACAGGCACTGCCTAGTTTGGGGACCTCTGCTTTCTAACTATTTTGTTAAAATTTCACTTGTTACGATTTTGTCATAATGCTAAACTAGGTTAAGTAAATGTCTGTAACGATGGATTAATAATAAATTTATTCTTATTCAAAATCAAAATCAAAATCAAAGCATTTATTTCAAGTAAGCCAATTACAGGCACTTTTGAATTGTCGAAACAAAGATGAAAATTAAATGTAGCTACAGTCCCAGTCACAAGACATAAAAACTGTGAAAGTACTGTAGTTGCCCATTCCCTAGCGTAGATCTCTATGGAGAAGAACGGGCAAGAAACTCCATGGACACTCTTTTAAATCAGAATATTGTTACAAAATCTTGGTTACATCATTCATGTTGAGATGGTATATTATGTGAGAACAATGTAGCAAGATATGCACGTTAAAAGTGTCCACAGTAAAACAAAACAGAAAAAAAAACAATTCAAAAACTAAAATAATTCATTAAAATAAGCCATGGCAACTGAGAGATGACCAGTCACAACCGACAGCGCCCGTTCACGGACATGACGCATAGATCAGCACCATTCAACTCAACCATTTTGAAGGGAACTAAATGATCCGACACATGCGCCACCATCAGCGAGACTTTTGAGTGAGCATGACATATTCTCAACCGCCAGGGCACATTCAAGTCAAGAAAAGACGTAGGTTTCCAGTGAATGATAGCTTTCTAGTACATAGTACTCACACAATATGGGCTATGCGATTATATAATACTAAAGAGATTGAATCTATACAATGCAAAGATAGTTGTACAATCTTCAGCAGCTCCAACAATACCATTTAATGCTATCAATTTAAGCGCCCCTGTCCTTGTGGAGCAGGACCAGCATTGAGCCAAGCATTTTTATCAGCGATATAATCGCTCAACTTGTAATATGCTTGCTTACATAGTGTGCGTTTAGTACATGTTTTAAATTTCGTCTCATTCAGTTCAAGAATACTTTGTGGAATTTTATTATAGCATCTCAAACAGTACCCCATGAAAGATGAGTCTACTTTAGCGAGTCTGAAGCCTGGCTGAACTAGTTGGTCCCTATTTCTAGTACTGTAATTATGTCTGTCACCCCTTTTACCAAAAAGGTGCAGATTTTTTCTGACGTACATTATGTTTTCGTAGATGTATTGACAATGTACTGTCATGATGCCAATATCCTTAAACAGTTCCCTTAGAGAATCGCGCCTACGAAGATTATATATGGCTCTGATGGCTCTTTTCTGCAGAATAAATATAGACTCAATATCTGCAGCCCGTCCCCATAGCAAAATGCCATAAGACATTATACTATGAAAGTAACTAAAATAAACCAGTCTAGCGGTATCTACATCAGTATACTGACGGATTTTTCTAATGGCATATGCTGCTGAACTTAGCCGCCCCGCAAGAGATGTTAAATGAGAACCCCATTGTAGCCTTGAATCAAGCGTAATCCCCAGGAAAACCGTTTTATCTACGAATTCAAGTTTCTCTTTATTCAGTACTATATCACAATCACTACTTTTAACATTCGGATTATTCTTATAATTTTTTTTTTCGCTTAAATCATGCGGTGGCGCCTAAAGTTTAGGCCTATTAGGAAAGCGTCAATTTGGCGCGCAAAATAACAATAACTCTCGTTTGGCGTGCGTCGTCAGTGCGCTCGGCCGATCGGTATTGTCTTTCATTCATTATTTCTATACAAAGTCAACGGGGCGAGGCTAGAGAGCGTTTCTATGTTGCGAGTGCCAGCAAAAATTAGCTTAGTGGTGATAGTACAAAGAGGATAGTCAAATTTGTCTGCAACTAACAATTTAATAACCATCCATCCGCATTCTCCAGTCATCCCGTGATCATGGCGCTTGCGATAGCGTCGAAATATCGGGAGCTCAAAGTAATTGACAGTACAAGTTCAATACCATTGAATCTTAATTACAATTTTTTGTTTAATTTATTTTTCATAGTATCTAGCTAGCAAACTACATTCAGGTTTAAAGGGTTTTTGACCTTGGAAACTACATAACAGCACCCAAAACTACTATTAGTTACCAGGGTCGTATACAACGTAACGAATAGTTTTATAGATAACAATAAAATAGACCTGGTGTCGTTAATCTTAACTCCTTTTGTTACTGACGCCCTAGTACCGTTCGTGAGGGGAATATCGAACATTGCTTGTAATTTGGGAAAAGCTTACATGGGTTAAATGGCATTCTTATCTAGTCGGTAATATACCTACCTTCTTGTGTGTTTGTGGAGCAGCGGTTGCCCAGTGGTGGCGGCCGCGAATTACGAACAGTAGACAGTCAGGTGCATTACTTTGTGTAATTTATTTCATCACCACTGATCTCAAAAAACGGTAAAAAAACATCGTGAGGAAACCAAAAAATCGGCGACATCTACCAACCCGTACTGTAGGCTTAGCCAAGTTGACAATCTACAATCGTTAACGCTAATAGAAAACTAACCAAATGCATGGGAATGACATCATTTCAACGTTAAGTCACGTGGTCAAAACAAACGAATAGAAACTTTAAAGTTCAGTCAAAACTGTAAGTTGGCTACGATTTATATGGGATGTAGCTATTACGATTGTAGAAACGAATACATTTCATACTATCGTCTTTAACCGATGTAAACTTGTCTACGAAGTTTCTATTCGCTTATTTTGACCACGTGACTTAACGTTTACGATTGTAGAAAGAGAATCGATATGAATCGTTTGTAACTTGGCTAGGCCTGCTGGGCCTGCGTGGTAGATTATAGCCCATTCCCTCTCATAGAGAGGAGGCCTCTGTCCCAGCACTGGGAACATTATAGACTGATTATGCTAGGCTAGTAAAACCCTAAAGCTATATAAATAACATTGTTTTCAGCAACTATTTCAAGGTAAATAACATTCCCATAATTTTTTGTTCTCACAGCCTAGGGTGAATGTTTCGTAATCTATTTACAACAAATATTTCATTTATAATTTATAGCCGGTTAAGTTGACGTGAAAAATAGTTAACCAAATGATTTGAATAAACAAAACATTAATCAAAGATGTTTCGTAAATTAATAAACCTCTAATTATTTATAGTTGACATAAATCTTGCTTTTATTTTATTACATTTTGGGGCTGTTAATATTAATGATTGTACCACTGTCCTGGTATGTGAAATATTTTAAGTGGTTGTTGACAAATCTTAATGGATTCCATGTTCTGTTATTATTGTAATAATTTAGTAAATAAATGTTTTGTCGGTGTCAGATTCCCGCATAGAAAGAAGATTTTCTATATGAAGGGTGTAAGAAGACTCTTCGAAGCCGAAAGGCACTTGTTTTTCCCGTCATTGTGATCATTTTTTTTTTGTTCTAGACTATACCTGGGAACTTTCTAGTTAGAGATATTGGGGGTCAAAGATACAATTTTTTCACAAGTTATTTTTTTATATTTTTTTAATGTAAGAACATTACTGTAAACACCTCCACGACCCCTACTCTATTCAATCCATACACTAGCTCATTTTTTTGAGTGCGTTGCATTGAGTTTTACCGCAAAACGTGATATATCACCCCATAAAAAAATTGCGTTTTTAGTTTGATGAACAGAATGGTTGGTTGACGGCTTCGTGATGATACATAAATCATAAAATTAAGTAGCTTTTCGCCTCTGTCTGTGAAACAATGTTATTCTGCACAGCGGGTTTTGATAAGATTTTCATTATCATTTTCTTTGTACGTTAAATAGTACAATTTACTCATTATATCGTAAGATTTGAAGATTTACTTTCGCAATGACACAACCTTCAATAAAAGAATGTAAAATATTTACGAGAAGAAACTTTCAGGGCACTCAATCAAAGTGCACTTTTCTCAAATTCGATAAAATGTACATTTTCATACAGTAAGTACCTCTAGGATATAACGTGGAGACAACATTGTAGAGATCTTTGACAACTTCCGTCTTTACGGTGTTGTTTTCTTACTTAAATGTGAAAGTGAGTTTGTTTAAATCTCGGTAGGATGTTCCAAAATTCTGTCCTCCTCGCTAGTAAAGTTGCAGGCAAAAGCTAAGTAAATCGGACTCTGTTTTAAGCTTTCACGGTTTAAAACTAACCTTATACTGTTTTTTTTACGAAATGGCATCTCGCAGTTCAACTTGAGAGGTTGTCGTCTGCTCAACCGGACTTTCCTGTGGGTGCCTTAAGTGTAAGGCCTCCAGCCAGGGCAAAAAACTTACAAACTAAGCGACTACACGCTAAGGGCACCCCCTGCGGGGTACGGGCCTCGGCTTAGGGCGTCCCTGGGAGAGGACAGCAAGGGGACAGGCTGGATCACTTACGGGATATCTTCCATGATTATCAGATCAATGAGTTTGAGCTGCCGATATTTCAACGCTGTTGACTGAAAATGAACTGACATGGTTTTGTATCGGGAAATAAATATAAATGTAAAAAACATCTTCCTCTATGTAGAGCGCTGTCTCTATCACTCATTCCTCTATGATTAGCCTCTTTTCAAAGTTCGATGTGTCATACACCTCGTTTACGAACCGTATCACTAATTCAAGTTAAATTGTTTTGCGTCAACGGCTTATCACACTAATCAAGAGATACGCGGGAGAGAGAGTTAACGTTCCGTAACCGAACATAGGATAGTGAACGATAACAGTACCCTTCAGTGTCTGCACCAATGTTGTGAGAAAAACATTAAATGAGGAGTTCTAGAGTACGTCACATAAAATAGTATATTTCATATCGAGGGACAACGAAGCCATTATATACCAGAGATGGTTTGACTCCCGAGCGTGCGAGGGAGTCAATGAATCCGAGGGTATATTAAGTTGGTGTTTAGTCTCGAGGTGCAAACTGTACTTTTCACTTTGAGTGCGAGAGAAATAGTCAATTTAGTACAAAAACATTAATTATTCCTCCAGTCCATAGAACTTTCGTAAGTTTTTAGGTAAATCTTCCGCGTTTTTGGCGGCAAAAGATTATCTATTATGTCTTTTGCTCTTTCCTCGACGCCAAACTCTTCACTGTCACTGGACATTCTTAATAAATTTATTTAAAACCGAACAAATTTACACTCAAAAAAAATTCTGAAATTTTCACGGTCAGTTTTTTCTTCTAAACCAGTCACAGATTAACAATTTAAAACGCATGGCGCCACCTTCCTTGCGGAAAAACCATGGAACTAAAACTCTCAACATTTTCGCAATGAAGATGGTCCACACTCCACAGATAATAGTAGTATATTAACTGGCTCTTTGAGTTTGTCTATGTCACATGAAGGAAATAAAAAAACTAATTACTTTTTACTCCCTAGGGAGTAAGGTGGTCACTTTAGTCCCGCTTCGTAGGGCTATATTTGCGTACTTTTAGAGCACGAGAAGTGAAAAAGTATTTTTAAAATCAGAACCAGGTAAAAGTGAAGCGAGGCTTGCCATAAATTAATTAATCAGGCCATAAGGGAGGACGTGTGAAAACGTAATGGAGTCTAAAACGTGTGTAATGTTCGGGCGGAAAGGCGAGAGAATTGCCACCTGTTAATTTTAGAAAATACCCGTACTAACTGTCTGGTTACAAGTTGGGAATTTGCTTCTGTATAAATGCAGCAGGATTAAGGTGATGCCAAAAACAGGGGCCTAAAGTAAAATAGGTACCGGATGGCTTGTTAATATACTTTTTTTTTTTTTTTTCGGATGGTAAATCATCAAATGGCTCCTCCCGCTCTGGGCGGAGCAGGAGGGAGTGTCAGACTTTTACTGACTAAAACCCATCCATGTTCCTTCTTCGCCCTTTGTGTTCCGGGGCCACGGTATCTCTTTCGAATAGTCCCGCAGCCCCGGCAGGCTTCGGCCCTTGCGGACCCCTTCCCTATTGCTGACTCTCTTTGAGGCGCGCGTGGAACACGAACGCGCCGTCGACACGGCCTGTCGTCATGAGACGTACGGACGGCGAGCTAGCCCATAGCTCCCCATCCACAGGCCTGCGCCTACGGTGGCCGGAAGCCACCACGTGGCCCCCGACGCCCGGGGCGTCTCCCGCGGCGGCCGGGACGTGTGGATCTCTCCCTGTCCCGTTCCGCCACCTCCTTCGCTACGCATGACTGCTTCGCAGAAGGAGGTGACGGCGTCCCATTCCGTCTCGCTCCGGACAATGGATTGAACCAAGGCCGGGAGCGAGAGGTCGCCGCCGCCGATCGCCGCTACGAGGACACGGCGGTGCTCCGCCCAAGCGGGGCACACCTCCACCGTGTGCTCCACCGTGTCCTCCGGTCGATCCTCACAATGGAAACACCCGGGCGTCTCCTCCCGCCCGATTCGGTGCAGGAACTTACCAAAACATCCGTGTCCGGTAAGAACCTGCGTCAGGCGGAAGGTGAGGACGCCGTGGCGTCTCTCCAGCCACTCCTCAAAGAGGGGACTTATCGCCACTATTGTGGCGTGCCCTGCACGGGGTTGCAACAGTCGCTCTCTCCATGTCGCCATGAGATCCCGACGGAAGTCCGTCCGCTGAGCGATAATTTGCCGCGGCAGCGGAGTTTCCCCCCGGCGTAGCGCCTCCGCGCGCCACTCGCGCGTGTAGGCGCGCGAGGACTATTGCCTCCAGATCCCATGGCGGCAATCCGGCAAGGAGGTTCGCCGCCTCGCGGGAGATCGTGCGGTACCCCCGGAAAAGCCTTACGGCTACCACCTTCTGGGGTGCGTTCAAATGGTGGGCGCCCACACCGGGGCCCCGTAAAGGGCCATGGACCGCACGACTCCCGCATAGAGCCTCCGGCAGGAGGCGTTTAGCCCCCCAGGTTGGGCCGCCGCGGTTTGGAGCCGCCTGAAGGCAGCCCCCGTCCGCTCCAGTTTGGGGGCCAAACGTCGGAAATGCTCCATGAAGTTCCACCGGCTGACTAATATACCTACGTTAAAAAATGTGAAATCCTTTCTCTAGGAGTTATTCGAAACGGGGCTGCGGGACTGTTCGAAAGAGATACCGTCGCCCCGGAACACAAAGGGCGATGAAGGAAAATGGATGGGTCCGCCCAGAGCGGGAGGAGTCATTTGATGATTTCGCATCCGAAAAAAAAAAAGGGGTTATTCGAATTGCCACCTTTTTAGGGTTCCTTACCTGAAGGGTAACCAACAGGACTCTATTACTAAGCCTCCGCTATCCATCCGTCCGTTTATCCGTCTGTCACTCAGCGGGCTGTATCTCATGCTCTGTAATAGGTAGACAGTTGAAATTTTCACAGAATGTATATTTTTGTTGCCGCTATAACAATAAATAATAAATTAAAGGGGGCTCCCCTACTGTGACGGTACGGAACCCTTCATGCGCGAGTACGACTCGAACTTTGTCGTTTTTTTTAAGACAAGGCCAAGCCAAGCTACAATAAAAAGTGGCGACCACCAGAAAAGCCATGCAAAAGGAAACGATGCAGTTTGACAGTCCCTGAGAAACTATTTAAAATCTTTTTTGCATAAAAAGAACGGCGGAGAAGTAAATATTACCGCCCATGTCTTATATCAAGGTTTTTTCCATAGGTCAGCCAGTTTGTTTCTTGATTTTTGGATCTTTTTCACCTGACTTCGCACAATCAGCCACGTTGTCAACCTTGCTAAATGGCCAATCTTCTCACAAAATAAGCTTTTTCAAAGAAACATTGAACATGACTTCATTAACTTAACTTTCAGGATTTATAAAATTTTTAATAAAAAGTCTATCTCTAAAATAATTTTATAACACATTTGCTCGTAAAGGGTCTCTTATTTCACCAATTTCAATATCGTAATGTATCTCATTACGTACTTGTGCTGTAAAGTAAAATGCAAAGACTTTTTATGTCAGAAAAGTGGTCAACATTTTATGAATAAAATTAACTTTGGGAGATGAAATATAACAAATAAACATTTAATTCTTTAATTTAATTAATTTTGGCAATAAATTACAACCATTTATCTGTAAAAAAAAACAGAAAATATTAATTTACTTTATTAGTAATACTGGCTGTTTTTTGTGTCTTTGCCTTAAAAAAAGCGCTGATGCGCGCGCCTCGCTAATTTGTGAATAAGTAAAAATTATTCCGCGCGCTTTTTCTTTTCGCTGTATTGTTTTTATTTGTTTTATTTATTTCCTCGCAAATATGTTATAAAACGTCGTATGACATACGTGCGCTTTGATAATTACAGCCTCTGCTTTTTTATCGCCCTCGCTTACGGCTTGGGCAAGCAATATCGCCTCGGCTGTAATTTTCAACTTACCGCACTTATATCATAATGTACTATTATAACACATTTGCTCGTAAAGGGTCTCTTATTTCACCAATTTCAATATCGTAATGTACGTACTTGTGCTGTAAAGTAAAATGCACGGTTTATACTTTTTTAAATCTTATGAAAGAGTTTTTATGTCAGAAAAGTGGTCAACATTTTATGAATAAAATTAACTTTGGGAGATGAAATATAATAAAGAAACATTTAATTCTTTAATTTAATTAATTTTGACAATCAATTACAACCATTTATCTGTAAAAAACACACAAAAATACTTTATTAGTAATACTGGCTGTTTTTTCTGTCTATGCCTTAAAAAAAGCGCTGATGCGCGCGCCTCGCTAATTTGTGAACAAGTAAAAATTATTCCGCGCGGTTTTTCTTTTCGCTGTATCTCGCCTACGGCTCGGGCTAGCAATATCGCCTCGGCTGTGATTATCAACTTACCGCACTTATATCATGATTTACTATTTCGTAAAGAAATAGTAAAGCCACGAGCATAAACGACATCCTCCAAAAATACTGATTTAAATTATATGTCGTTACTAACTTAGTTTTTTTCTAAACCATAGTTTTCTGAAATAGGTAGGTATTTTTGCAAAGATGCAATCACTATTACATAAGAAAGTCGCTTTAGAATTTTGCGTAATTATAAGGTATTTAGTGCCTAAGACTGTACTTAAGTTAGTGTAGTCTCAAATCCGAAAGCAACGATTGTACAATTTCTTTAACAACTATAAAATCCGAGCTACGCTTTCGACCACACGAAACCGGCGTTCTATTACAAATCGTGCACATTAAAGCAGCCAGCATTCCTTCCCATCTGCTCGTCTGCACGTCTGGCCATAACAATAATACAGTCTAGGATACCCCCATTAGCGCAACATGAAAGGTCAAACGGTCTAGAAAATTCTAGAATATTCCTTTCGAAGAAATTGTCACTTGGGCTAGACTTGTATGTTTACTAGTTCTTTCCGGTTAACCATAGAGTTTCTTACCGGTTCTTCTCCATGGAAACGACCAACGCGAACCGTGCACCTTTTTCGACGTTTTATAAGTGCCCATCTAGGCCTATGTGAAATAAATATTTTGATTTTGTTTTTTGCTTTTTTTTATTACCAACGTTTCTGAAATGTTCAAAGAGATTTTTTTAAGTAGCAGCCCCGTGATTTAGTTGATGCCAATAGGCTTACATAGGACTAAAACGTAACTGCAGCGAAATCTGGGTGTACTATTAAGTACAATTCTCCCGAACTCCTCCAAGATTACATGCATGATGTTATGAATGTTTATGCTTCTAAAAGCTGTCTCTATCTTTGTCTAAATTGTCTGTCTATTTTCTCTTATTTTACCCGACTACGGCGAAGTCAAAAGGAAAGTTTATGATTTTAGTAGTCTATGTATGCATGTCTGTATTTACATATGTTCCATCGTAGCGCCTAAACTGTTCATCCGATTTTGATGAATAAAGTGTCAATCGATTCGTTATTATGCCCTAATATAGGCTATTTTAACCGACTTCAACAATAGGAGGAGTCGATTTTACCTTGAAAACCCCGATTTTATTCGAGCGTGATTTTTCAGTTGTCGAGTTTTTAATTTGTAGTATACTTACAACACAATTTCTTGTTTTTGGTTTTTTTTTCGGGCATCTGTCAAACAGTTTGCCAAGTATAATTATGTATAAAGTTTTTGCTTTATTTTCTTAGTGGTAATAAAGAGTCGAACTGTGTACTTCTGGTTCTTAAATAGCACTATCTTATTTATTTTTATGACTGGAAGAACATAAAATTGTTGAGATGTCTTGGACGGGGGGCATGGATGGCATGCTGCAACTGTAAATGGAATACTTAGGTACTGATTTTTATTTACAGTTTACGACACGCAATTTATAGGAATTTAAGATTTAATACGTAGATACAAGGAATAAAATGCTTTGAAGCTAAAGTGTCTTTTTGTGCAGCCTGACTCTTATTAATTCATGCTGCCAATAATCAGAACACTTGATTGCTCTAAAAACGTACAGACGCCAGCACATTAAGCTACCACAATCTGTCAAATTTCTTTAATAGATTTTCAACTTTATCGTTAAAGCATTAGGTTTAGTTTGGTTGGTAAAATTTGACAGTTTCGGTTAGGTTTCTGTACAAAGACTTAAAGAAGTTATAGACCCTGTTTGTGGCATCGAGGTTGCAAAACGCACACATGTCACTTATTTCCGTCGTAACAAGTTGCGTCGCAATGAGTCGTGGCATGTTTATTTGTTTGATTCGCAGTCGATATCGATTGAGCTAGTAGCCAAGAGGTATTGCTTATCTTTAAAATTGTTTGCCCATATTGTCCCAATGCTGGGTAAAATCCTCCCTCCATTCGTTCCAATAGTCACGATTCTGCACTACTTCTTTCCAATTCTTAAGGAAGACATCCAGTTCGTCCCGCCGGGTCTTTCGTGATACTGTTTTGGGGCACCGATCGTGGGCTTTACAGACCACACCTCGTTCGGCATGGGACAGACAATATTTAATGCCCGGTTACTTTTAAGCCTGGCGCCCTTTTGAGCCACGTTTGTTTGAATTTTCGAACACGATCTGTTAATTTAACACTAAGATTCTGCGCTCCGTAGCACGACTAATTACATAACATGTGAATTTATATAATATTAAATTATTCACCAGCCATAACGTCTTAACTAATCAATAATGTAATTATCTCTCCATTCCACATTAATCTCAATACAATACAGAACTCAATAACAGTATAGTGTCAATATTTGATTTGTCGTTCGCACATAATACCCTGGGAATTACCAACGGGAATTACGACACGACAAATTCCCGCTTCCCACTTCGAAATTACGACAAATTCTCACTTCCTCCTCTATACTGGAATGGTCTTATTTGTACCATTATTGTGTTGTTGATCTTGAACGAAAGTGTTGAGATTTTCGGCTTCTTTCTCGAAGGTTCTACCATAATACCGAATTTTGTGAGATACACTGGCCTGCAAAACTAAGTATATCACACTTTTAAAATTGCAATAAATTTTTAAGTACACAAGATATACTTTCGAAACAAAAAGGACTCGAAAAAGAGTTTAATTTCGTACATAAAAACTTCAAAGGAAGCTGATATAAATTGCTATAAAATGTTTTTTATTTTTAATATCTAACTTCTATAGTTTAGAAAAAATTGGAATTTTAAAATTGTAGTACTTAGTTTTGCAGGCCAGTGTAGTTTCGAACAACGCTTTGAAGTCAGGATCTTTCTTACCTGTTGACAAAAAGAAATAAGAATTAGTTGTTGTGTAAAGAAACACTTGGTACATTTTCATTATTATGATTAGTGCTGCATGGTGCTCCTGCCCTTTTATTCAAAATTCAAAATATTCATTAAAAATTTAGAAAGACCCTCAGTCAGTCTGTCAACCACGTTTTGATGTCTAAACCTCTGTAACGTTTTTTTAATGAGGAAGTCTTGGGCATAGCAGACCTTTGTATGAAATAAAATCGATCCCTGAAGTCCGTCCGTCAACTTCAATTTTAATTAAAACGAAGCACTCAAATCTGCATGACAATGCAAAGATTTATCTTAAACAAAAGAGCAGCAGGAAATTAAACAAGCACTCCTTAACGATGAAAAAACAGAATCGCTTGCGTTTCAGTCAGCAATACTATCATCACGCCGTCCTTATTACAATGTGTTAAGGTTCATTATTCGTTGACGTGATAGTAATACGGCCCGTTGGCGCTACCGCCTTGAAAATTGAATCAATTTACGTTAAGAGCAAATTGCGCGAGAAGGGAGATTGGCAGTTTCGTTTTTTTCTTTCTAATCGAGTTATATCGGAGTCTGTTGTCAATTGTCACTAATGGACGGTGACCCAAATAAAGACAGAATGGATCGGATATATGCACAGGTACAGAAATACCAAGTACGTTTTGACAGCTGAATGTCCACGACAAATTGCAAATTTGTCGCTGCCAAGCGTGAAAATTAGAATTTCCTCTTTCACCCCAGAACATATTGAATGTTCTGGTATCCAATTATCAATATTAATCTAAATAGTTTTAGATTTTCGCCGCAAAATCTAGTAAAATATATTCTAAGCTATTTCGCCACTCCAAATCGTCATGTCAGCCAAGTGCGATAATTATAATTTCCTCTTTGACCGTTCGAATTCTATCAAACGAAAGTAACTAAATTGGAATATATCTAATTGCCAAAATGTGTAGGTACCAATTTGGATATTTATTATATTCGCATCACGATTTTCGCACCAAAATGGGGCAGAGTATTCTATTTCGCACGATTGTAATGTCCAGACTGTCCATCCAGACATCTAGTTCAAGTATTTCGAGCATAGGAGTGTCAAGCACTAAGTGCTTAGTAAATTAAAGCTCACCCCATCTAATTTAATGTCTATTTTCAGCAGCACACAGTAACTTTGGTAATATTTGAATATTTCATCAGTTTCGAAATAGTTGGCTTATCTTAGTATCGCTATTATGAGGGAATAAAAGCGTGTTTTATCTTTGAGAGACAATTTCATGTCAAACCAACTATCAACAAACGATCTATTTTTATGTGAAACATCTAAATCAATATTTCAGCTTTCAGTTATTTTATTGCCTTACATTTAGGATAATGATAATGACTTTCGTGCTCACGAAAATCTACCACATAATTACAACTGAATTCACTAAATACATGCATTTCGCATTTCAGAGCGTTATGCATGTTCAACGACAGCTGTGTCGCATTTACGTAACACTGAATGAATCCGAGCGAACTATTCGGAATAACAGTTATTTAAATACGACGTCAAAAATGTGAAGAAAAAAAGGACGGAAATCTGATTTCCGAAAGTTTGACCGACATCGCGGTGTTGTAGTCATAAAAATAAAAGTGGTAATAAATATCTAGCCGCGGATTTTTAATATTAGAAAGAGGACGGACTTGGCCATGTCAACGAGTTCCGATATCGAGTTGCCGCCATTTCTGTAACTGGCAGCACAGAATTTGATTTTAGAACGCGGTGTCAAAAATTAAAACACGTTAATTAATAAACGTTTTTTTTTTGGGTTTCTAATAGTAGATTATTGCATCGAGCACAAAGTAATTTATTATTGCACTGAGTGCCTGATTTAATCTAACCGGCACGTATAAATTACTCAAGGCGAGGTGCATAATCTGATTTTCTTTCAACTATTACCTATAGGAATAGTTGATAAAAGAAACTCATATCAAACAGTTAAAATAGAAGTTTAATTATTGAAATTAAAAGATTTTCTATAACACTGTCGGCTTCATTTAGAATGTTTTCCGGAGTTAATGTGTCGCTAGATGATTCCATTTTAATTCGAAGCCGAAGCACTCAAAATCAGATAGTATCACACTTTATCGTTTCCAAAAATATTGTCAAGCAAAATTAACAAAGTTCCCGCCAAATCACTTTTTTAAATTTCTTTCATTTTTAAATCAGAGTTAGCAGCAATCATTTTTTAAATTTGGAACAAGTAGGATAGAAACGAATGATACGTCCGTAAAAAAAAAGTATTGATATCGGCTGGCTGAATAGAGTTAATCCATTGAGATTGGCACCTTTTATGCGATTTAAAAAAAACTGTGCTATTGCACAGTTTTTTTGATGAAATTTCATACATTTTTATTGCTCTAGAGCATTAAAGACTCGCTTTGTACTGAGTTTTTAGTGTCATTGTGATGAAATTAAAGCATAGTTGGAAGAAAAGGTATTTTTAATCATCATGTCAATCGGTCGTTTCGGCTGTCGTTGATGTGGATAATTAAGTTCTTTTTACGATTAGAATCTTCATTTCACCCCTCAGTTGAGAAGCATTTTATTCAAAACACGTAAACTTAAAATTACACAACAACAACAAAAGTATCTCCGATAAACCCTAAACGCTTCCTAAAAACAACTTTATTCCACTTTTATCTTCGGATTTGAAATTGAAATGTTTTGTAGATCTGTGTGAAATTCAAATGAAACGCTAAATAAAAAATCAATTTAATGCTGAGAGTCGTACAATGGGCTATTCTGTGGTAAGGCGGCTCAATTTTCAGCGCCAGCGCGTTTCTCTCGAAGTGATTTACGACATAAACATGATAAGGGAAAATCTCAATGCCACATATTTATGTGTGAATATTTACGTGCTATTCGGTTAATGTGAGGTTATTTTATGTGTTCTGGTTTTTTCCAACAGGGTTGGCACTAGCAAAAATCTCAGTCATGCAAGTAATGGATAAATAAAGAAAATAAAATTCATTTTAAAGGTATAAGATTAGGTGGTGGTGGTTTGTTGGGTTTTTTATTTTCGGATGGGAAATAATCAAATGACTCCTCCCGCTCTGGGCGGAGCGGGAGGGAGTGTCAGAATTTTACTGACTACAACCCATCCATGTTCCTTCTTGGCCCGGGGGCGGGGGCTTCTTGTTCCGGGGCCGCGGTATCTCTTTTGAACAGTCCCGCAGCCCCGGCATTAATCGGCCCTTGCGGACCCCTTCCTTTCTGCTGACATCTCTTTGAGGCGCGCGTGGAACACGAATACGCCGTCGACACGGCCTGTCGTCATAAGACGGACGTATGGCGAGCTAGCCCACAGCTCACCGTCCACAGGCCCGCGCCTACTGTGGCCGGGGGCCACATGCGTCTCCCGCGGCGGCTGGGACGTGAGGTTCTCTCCCTCTCATGTTCCGCTAGCTCCTTTGCTAGCATGACTGCTTCTCAGAAGGAGGTGATGGCTTCCCATTCCCTCTCGCTCCGGACCATGGATTCGGAGTGCCCGACGCGAGAGGTCGCCGCCGCCGATCGCCAAAAGCGAGGTAAACCTCCACTGTTTGCTCCACCTTGTCCTCCGGTTGATCATTGATAATATCATCCTAATGTACAGTCGGGGAAATTAATAGTTTATCATATGACAAACAAGGTTATAGCCGTTTTATACAACGGTCAAAAAATCCAGTTGTGATTTTATATACGGACAATTGAAGTTAGTAAAGAATTTGGAAAACAATCAATTTCTCTGACTTTACAGGGAATGTGATGGGAACCCAAGAAAGATGAATTTAGAAAAAAAAAAATTGTAATATAATAAAATGCTATTGAATTGTGTTATAAAAGTCTATTTCGATTTAAGCCCGGATATCGGATTATCCGGGCTTAAAAAGACTTACTTCTACCACCAAATAAATTAGTTTAGCACCCGTCGTTGATCAATTCCTCACATAAAAGCACACAGCCTAAAAACAAAAAAAGATCAGTTAACGCACAATAGATTGTGAAAAATCTTAGCAATAAAAAGCGAGCAACAACAAAAGGCGGGCTGTTCACGCCAGCCTCAAACAATAGCCTAAAACCTACCCTGTTTCAGCACCGCGCCGTAATTAATAGTTCCAATTTATTTGGGGTCAGCCCTGATAATTTGTGTTATGAGACCCACATGTCCCTGACCTTAGACCTTTGTGTGTCTTATTGTACTTACTTATTCTATTCTCTAGGTTTTTCTTTGTCGTTTTATTTCGGCTTAAGGGTATTAGGAGTCGTTGTGCTGCGTATATTGTGGTATCAATTGACGTAATCTGTAACACGTGCTAGATATAATCTTTTTGTTATTAAATAATAGTAATAGAGCAACAGTAATCCAAAGTCTTTTGATTGCCGATTCTCGTGTAATACTAGAGACAGAATTTTTATAAAAAGGATAGGTAACTTTTATTTTAGTGTTGGAAACCTCCATCATATTTTGGTCTTAAAGTGCACTATTTTATAGCTTTTTACAATAAAATAATGCCATAAATTTCGTAAGGTGATTAAGCTCATACAGCCTAATTGCTTTTTTTTCTGAAATCTTACCTGTCCTATTCAGAACAACTGTGCGAAATTTCATCAAAATCGGTTCCGTAGTTTAGGTTTCAAACAGACGAAAAAACTTTTTTTTTTCGTTTTTTTTTTCAGAAATCTTCCCTGGCGTATGCAACTGTGCACTAACTGTGTGTGTGTTTGTGTTAACTGTGCAAAATTTCATCAAAATTGGTTGAGTAGTTTAGGATAGGATACGAACAGACGAACAAACTTATATGAGGTCGACGCGACATGCTTTCTGCTTTCATTACCCTCTGTCAAACGTCACGCTATAATTCGCTCCCTTTTCTTTCATATCATTATTTTCACAACCCATCCATATTTTCTTTGGCCTTCCTCTCCATATATCATCATCTCTTCTTTAGTCACATTCATTTCATCACTTTTAAGAATACCTCCGTTATTACGGAAACCCATACTCGCACACTATTAAAGATCTCCGCAAGAATGCCAAATACCGAACATCGGCAATTATTCGCTTGATTTTGCAATCTTAATGGTAGCATAGGGGATTCAGGATCTTCCCCGACCCCTGCTGGTCCCCCTGAGATTAATCACCGACATTGCTGATGCCAGGTAATCTCTACAGGTGTCGGTCGTTTAGGTAAGGTTACTAAAGTGTGGGTAGATTTAATTTGTAACATTCGCCTTTAATTTCACATGCTAGAAAAATGTGAAGCGTGTTGAAAAACATTACAACATCATAATGGATGTTAAAGTACCCTTATGGAAGCCGCGGGGCATCTGCAGGCCTAGCCAAGTTACAAACGTTTCATATCGATTCTCTTTCTACAATCGTAACGCCTCGGCGTAAGCGATTGTAGAAAGCGCTAAATTGAAAACATCGTGAGGAAACCAGCATGCCTGAGAGATATTTCTCGACGGCATGTTAAGCCAAGTCAGAGGCCCATGGGCGGCTTAAAAACTCTGACACCAGGTTAGGCACTAACCACACGATAAAGAAGAAAGAAAGAGCGCTAAATTGGTAGCCAAGTTGACACGACTGAGTAGATCGCTCGTTCGCTAATGTCTGTAGAAAAAACCTACACTTTAGTATATGGTAAACTTGTCTACGAGTTTTTTATTCGTTTGTGTTGATCACGTGATTTGATTGTTGACGTTGAGATGATGTCATTCTACTAGCGTTAACGATTGTAGATTGTTAACTTGGCTAAGCCTGCAGGTCTGCGCTTCGTTGCGTTTTTTTTTTGTTCTGGGAACCTTCGTGAAGTTACATAGTTAGATGTACAGAATGCTTTGTTGACGGTTTTCGTACTAATTTCGTACTCGTCATAGAATGTTATATAACGTTTTCTCAAAGCAAAAATGGCAAAAAAATAAAATTAGCATTATCGAGTCACATTTGAATCTTTAAATCGATTTTAGATCTGATAGATTAACAACCACTCAATGTGACTAGTTTCGACTCGATTAGTCCATCACTCGATAACGTATATATTCCGATAATTGCTATGTGTGATTTCATTACGATTAGCTGCGTATTTAGAAAGTATATCTACGAAGTTCAATAAGCTCTGAGCTGCGCTATATGTTGGTAACTTTTAATCCCTTGTAGCAAGGTATAGATAGGTCTGGTGTAATAATCTAGGATTATGGTCGTGTGGCTGGGATTTTATAGAGGGTGTTAAAAGACAGATATTTTTATTGTTCTAGACCATGCCTGGGAAACTTCTAGTTTCGGATATATTGGGGGTCAAAGTTCCAACTTTTTGAAGAGTTTTTTTTTTAATACATGTTTTTAATGTAAGATTTTTACTTACATTTTCACGAACCCCGTACTATTAAATCGATAGATTTCAAAGCAAAAATCACGTTGTGATGTATCCATCAGCACAATGTTTAAAGTGCGTTGCGTTGAGTCCTACCGAAAAATGTGATATTTCACCTCAAAAACATTTCCCAGCAAACATTTTTGCGTAAGGTTACTTAGTTTGATGTACAGAATGTTTGGTTGACGACTTCGTGGAGAGTCTGTTTACAACCTGTATATTTAAAATGCTCAGTTGGTGTTGAATTTTATTCTTGTTGTATGTACCTAGCAAGTTGACTAAACGCAAAAGTTTGATAATCTAGGTAAATAAAAACAATTTATAAATCCATGCCTTCGTCATGATTTGCCTAGCTTTTGAGCTTCTGTGTTGGAAACAGCTTTCAGTTTAACAGGATGTTACTGGACAACAGTATTTTAAATGGAGCGACCACCACAACCCATTTACTAGGTAATACCATACCCCCCCCCTCTGGTAAGAGTGCCATTCAATAAAATAATATAGCAACAACATTCCGCATGTTTTAAATTAAAACTACCTACATATTTCAAGAACAGGCTACGTAGAAAATAAAACTGAAAATGTAAACAATTTGCAACGACTAAAAAGACTAGATTTTTAATCACAAACCGAGCGTTGCTCACACATTTCAAAGTTATTTTTTTCAGTATGTAGGGAAAGAACTTAATTGTTAATACTTTAGCTTTTTCGTCTGCGTATGAACATGATTATAACGTAATATTTATAGCGGATAGTGAAACCTACAGCGCTATGAAATGTTGAACTATTTTTCCACTTCTCCCTCAAGGTTCATTGGAAAACCAGCGTCAGACAGCATCACCTGTCTGGCATGAATGCTGAATTGGACCTTTTTGACTCAGCCGTGAGGCACGCAGAACATACTATGTTTTCCTCCTTATTTTGTATCTTTTTTTTTAGTTATTGTGTGTGTGCTTTATTCAATCATGATCTGTCAAATGACCAATTTGTTCGAGACACCATTGTTTAACTATTGTGTCTACTTTGTGGACAGATCATGGGATAACTGACGTCAAATAAATATTCTTTCTTCTTTAAATTGTGCTGTTAATCAGATTAATTAAGTCATGAAATTTTCATTTCTCTCAAAGTTTATTATGTTTGACTAATGTTGGTCTAATGATTGCAAGTGCGACTGTTGTACTAGTGGTCCTGGGTTTGATTTCCGTGTCGGACGAACCGTTATTAAGTTTTTCCATCAGCAATGTCTAGGTAAAATAACATTGTTTTCCGAAAACGTAACAAATAATTAAACTCAATGACAGAATTACTTATCAGGGTAATGCCACAAATCCTATTACCAACATTTAATTGTTACTGAAACGGGAAATATAATTTAAATTGTATGATTCGTAGCGCTACGAAATGCTACGGCGTAGGCATTCGTAGCAGTTCGTAGAAGGCATTAATCAAATGGTTACTTTATTCTTGGCTTGTTGAAATGTTTTTTTTTGTGCTTAAATCTAGTAAAACTAGATCGTAGAGTCGTTAATTGGCTTTTTATTAAATGAAGCTAACGATTTTTGTCGTTATTGTAGTACCTGATAATAGGGATGATGACTGACTAAAAAAATAAGATTCTGTTTAGTCCGTCAGTTAGATTATCGTAATATATTGAATACATGTTTTTTGTTTTATCAAATTAATAAAAGTTGACGAACATAAAACGTGCCATAGATCATGAGTGGGGGCTTGTGACGTCACATTTAAGTAAAAAACGTACTCAAATGTGACGTCACACGAGTTTTCGACGCACTGCATCGTCTTCATTTTTTGTTTACGTGAAAAAAAAAATGTTTCCAATATTTTTTGGAAATCTATCTGACGGTAGTCCGTCAGATAGATTTCCAAAAAATATTATTATTATACATTATTTATTATATTATTATTATTAGTTTTTTTTTGTGATCTACCCTATTATAGGAACTTAAGAATTCCATAAAAGAACAAGCCAATGTGATTTCTCACTGGTTTTAAGTTCTGTACAATCATTCATCCCCTATTTCACCCCTTTAGAGACTAAATTTTCAATCATTCGTTCCAGTAGTCGATATACGTCAGGAACTCTATTTGAAGAATGTTGATGCTTCTAGATCCAGTGACTGAGAGTCGTCTTTGAATTTATAATTTTGTTTTTTCCGTTTCACTTTACTTGACTAAATTTGGCGTGCCTTAATTAGGATTCGAAGTTTAACGCTGTAAACCTAAGATCAGATCATTGTTGTAAACCTAAATAAAATATATAATTCAAATTCTGTGAAAATTTCAACTGTCTACGAATTCCGGATCATGAGACACAGCCCGAAGACAAACAGATGGACAGAGCAATCCATGCAATTTTCAAAATATTAACCAATGAATACTCTGGACAATTACTAATTAGCCAGAGTTTGTGTGTGCGACAGTACATTAAAAACTGAACTTACTCCATTGTATTCAAACTGTATAAAAGTTTTAATAACTGTCGTTTTAAATACAAATGATTACGGCTGCCTCATTGTCAATGTTTTATTACAGTTTTACTGTTGAGAAACTGTGTACAATCACTGTAAGTATATTCTGGGGTTTATTTGTTGGTTTTTACCCAACTGCTCTAAAGGAAGGTAATGTTCTTAAGGTTATTTATTCCTGCCTTGCCTGAGACTTCATCCGCGTGTAGTTTCTTCACACAAGATTCCTATGGAACACGACAACAGTGAAAATACTCTTTCAATGAAATTCTTCTTTCAGCGATTTTTTTTTTTTTGGAAATCGATTTTTTTGTCCACATATGTAGATAAAGAAGAAAAAACAACATGCGTAACCTTTTAGATTTACGCTGTTAAGCCAATAACACGTTTTCCTAGATACGGATACACACTAAACTCTCTATCTCAAAGACTCCTGAACCGATTTTAATGAAACTAGCACTGTTTCCTAAGTTTTTTTTGCAATTAGACTTATATTTTTTGAGATATGCGCCGACAAACAAACATACAGACACACATGTTAAGAAGCTGGTATTGACTAACATATACAAAAAATGAGCAATTCTGACAATATTACATACATAGGGGTTGAATTGATAACCTCCTTTTTTGAACTCTGTTAAAAATACGATATGAGCTCACAAAAACAGAAGAATAACGTACTACCATTTGCATCCATTTTTAACCAAATAAAGATAAATGGACTGCTCTCAGTTCACTGAACTTTGGCTTCCGATTGCCTTTCCATGTTAAAGCCGGGCTTGAGATAAAATTACGTACGTTTGGCAGGCATACGTACTATCGAGGACACTCCCGCCTGATCACCACTAAGCTAATTTTTGCTTGCACTTAAAACATAGAAACGCTCTCTATCCCCGCCCCGTTGACTTTATATATAAATAATTAATGAAAAAATACCGATCGGCGACACAAGCCAAACGAGAGTTATTGTTATTTTGCGCGCCAAAGTTGACGCTTTGCTAATAGGCCTAAAGTTTAAGGTGGTGTGGCTCGGCGCCTCCGCATGATTTAAGCGAAAAAAAAATTAACTGATCAGGCGGAAAGGACCACGACTGTACATATAAAATGTATGTAAAATAGATATAGGTACATACTTCTACATAATACTAACAGATCGGTTTTATACCAAGTCAAGCCGTGTGTATCATAGGATTCCCCAATGGCAAATGACAAACTACACACTTACAAACATTTTTAGCGTATGATTTTTTTTTTTTACCCGAATGTCGTAGCGGTAATGAAGCTGCCTTACGTTCTTAGGGTCCCGGGTTCGAATCCCGGTAGGAGCAAACGTTTGTGTGATGAGCCTGGACATTTGTTTCCGAGTCATGGACGTTTATATGTATATTAAGTATGTATTTACAAAAAAAAGTATCTATGTAGTATATCAACTATCTGGTGTCCACGACACAAGCCTAGTTGCTTAATGTGGCACTAGATGGCGCTGTGTGTAATGTCCAGCGATATTTATTTATCTAGATATATTTTTTATAATTTTGCAATAATCCTTCCTCCGATATATTTATTTATTTATTAAAACTTTATGCACATAATGTACAAAGGCGGACTTAATGCTTTGGGCATTTTCTACCAGTCTACCTTAGGGTGATGCAAAGACAAAACAGTAGGTGCAATAGTACAGACAATTTTAAAGAATACAATATAATAAGAAATACACATATACATACATACAACAAATTATACAAAGTGAGGAGAGATAAAAACAAAAAAAAAACATAGATGAAGAGAACTAACAACTTAAATGTGGTAATATATCACGATCAGCATAGCTATTCACAACGCTTCGATTCGATTTTCGATTCGGAAAGTCGTATGTCTATCTCGCTCGATTTCGTAATGTCAAAAAAAGATACACATACGACTTACCGAATCGAAGCGTTGTGAATAAGGGGCCTGATCTCGTTTGCGGGGCGAACATGGCCAGATTGCACATTGCACAGGACAGAGAGGTTTGAAAGGAGACAAGGGAGGCCATTGCCTAGCAGAAGGACACTCAAATAGCTTACCTTCGGTTTTTTTTGTTTCAGTTTTTTTTTTATTCCATGTTTATCAAAGCCTACCTTTATCACTAGAAGTTTTTGTTGTAAATGCAAAAAAATAAAATTAGGAAAAAAAATCTTGCTTTCATATTCCTTTTTCTTTACGAAACAGATTCCAATATTCTATTGAACAAAAATAAATAAAGAAGAAAATACACTTTTCGATTTTGTAACTTTCCACAACGGTTTAACCATTTCAGCGACTAAACATTGTCGCGTGAATAAATATTTACTTGTTTACAAACCGTAGCTTGTTAAAAAAAGCTCTCTAGATGTAAATAACCAATTAATTGTCTACTCCAATTAACTTCTTAGTCTTACATAACTCTATTTTTTTTTTAATAGAATTATGTAAGATTATAAAATAAAAAGTCTAGCTTAGAGCAATAAGACAGTCGTCATAATATTCTTTTTTTGCGTCACTGTGGAGTTTTTAATAAAATTTGTTAAGTGAAACGGAATAACAATCAGAATACCGAAAGAAGTGTGTAAGGAGCGCTCTTTAGTTTCTACCTCCCCGATGAGTGTTTTCCTGTCGTTTTAACCTAAATAAATAAATATCGCTGGACATTACACACAGCGCCATCTAGTGTCACACTAAGCACGAGGCTTGTGTCGTGGACACCAGATAGTTGATATACTACATAGATACTTTTTGTTTGTAAATACATACTTATTATACTTAAAAACATCCATGACTCGGAAACAAATGTCCATGCTCATCACACAAACATTTGCTCCTACCGGGATTCGAACCCGGGACCTTAAGAACGTAAGGCAGCCTCACTACCGCTGCGCCATTTGGGCCGTCAAATGTTTTAACGTTCAAGTTAAGACGACAGGAAAACACTTTCTTGAATTAATGAATATTTTTTTGACGACCCAAATGGCGCAGCGGAACTGAGGCTGCCTTACGTTCTTAGGGTCCCGGGTTCGAATCCCGGTAGGAGCAAATGTTTGTGTGATGAGCATGGATATTTGTTTCCGAGTCATGGATGTTTATATGTATAATAAGTATGTATTTACAAACAAAAAGTATCTATGTAGTATATCAACTATCTGGTGTCCACGACACAAACCTCGTTGCTTAGTGTGGCACTAGATGGCGCTGTGTGTAATGTCCAGCGATATTTATTATTTATTATTATTTATAAAACACACAAAAAATAAATCTTTAAAGACATGTATTAAGTTACCTTCCCACACATTTTTCTGTCCCTTAAGTAAATATTAGATGTATACTATAAAGTAAAGTCTGAATACGTATTATAAGAGCTCCATTTACTCCTACACTACCTCATAAAAAACCCAAAGTGCCAACTTCTTCCTTATTGACGTTAGTATACCATTTTCTTGAAAGTACCTACGTAATACCAAGACGAAAATAAAGTGAAAATCTGCCTTTTTTTTCGGTTGGGATATCATCAAATGACTCCTCCCGCTCTGGGCGGAGCAGGAGGGAGTGTCAGACTTTTACTGACTAAAACCCATCCATGTTCCTTCATCGCCCTTTGTGTTCCGGGGCCACGGTATCTCTTGCGAACACTCCCGCAGCCCCGGGTGAAAAACTGTCTTATATTTCATACTCGAAGCCTTTGTACATAAATAAGGTCCTGTTTGATCGAATGGCAGCTATTCATGAAAATTCAGGCACTTTTCAGGTTTTATCCATCGTGTAAACCACAAACACCGTGGACGAACCAAAAGGAGTATGTTAGGATCGTGGCATTTGGAGTTCTGTAGTTTCTGCAGTCCTCCATTTGAATAAGACGTGAGTTTATGTATGTATGTAGATAATATAACATCGCGCCTCTAGTCCCCGAAGGATTAGACAGAGGTGTGGGTAGTGAAAATTCACCCAAATTTCGTCAGTTATGTTTAAGTATATAAGAGGGAGCGAGCCTATTGCGATCAACCGGTCACAAACCCAGACTCGGAATGTGTCCGGAACGGGGTTGAGAGGAGTAACTTTTTCTTAGAAAATTGTCTAAAATCTATTGATGTTGGCATATATAATAGTATTTTGGCTGCGCCCTTGTCCAGGACAGCCAAAAAACTATACAAAATTGTAAATTTAGGTATTAAGCGTAGATAGACATAGAATGCCCCTTTGAGGGTGGCATGGTCATACTGATCAAACGCTCTATAAACTAAAAAAAAAAAAAAACCCAGGCTCCGTGGCTGCTACTGAGAAATTCTCGATGAAAAACACAATAACACTTTTCCCGACCTGGGAATCGAACCCAGGACTCGTGCTCAGCACTCAGTCGCCTTTCCCAAAAATTTAACATCTATTTGTGTCCCCAAAAAAACTATCTAACACACATGTGGCATAAACAAGCATGAAATAAAATGTACAGTAATACGCAGCCATTTCCCAGTAACACACGGTAATACAAAGTCGTTATTATTTTTCTAGCAAATGTATTTGTTGGGTTAATTTCTTACTGGCTTGATTTGAAACGAACCATCTTTCCCGCCTCAACGCGCTCAACCAATCAGACGCGCGGAAATCTGCCAGCGCTCGGAACGAATGAGCGCATGCGCTGCCTTGAGAGACATCTTGAAGAAAACGCGTGCGCGGCTCCGTAAAATAATAAGAAAACTCTGAAAATTACTAATTATAAACTATGAAAACTGTCTAATCCTCTTGTGCTAAGTGCTGTGAACCTCTGTTAATGGATTCCTAGTCCCGGGACAACGCAAAGCGGTGAAAAGACGTCGGTAAGTTTCTTCTATATATCAAGCCAGCGTTTTGTTCCTAGAACCAAAATTTAAAGCTATCGAACCACACATTTTGGTCATTCGAGCTAGGATTATCCAGTTACGAAATCAATACTGTTAAATATCTACTCATTTACACGTATTTATTGGTATAATTCTTGCAAACTTTGTCGATTCGTCTATTGCCGGTAGGCAATGCCGGTAGGTACCTACACTACACGATCCGTAATTTTACACACTAATTCACTTGCATCTCAGTAAATATACATTGTACAAGCTCCAAACCTATATTAAACACATTTTTACATATTCTGTTACCTAATCCAACGTTTATTTCAATTCCTAGCTTCATATTTCGAATCTTGAATTTAAAATTATTTCTTACGTAAAATTGTCGAAACCGGGCAGCCGCCATTGTTACTTGCCGTGTGCTTTGTAATAATTTTGTAGTAGAATGCCTAAAACTGATATAATGGATGAGGAGGAGTTCGATAAGTTGGTACAACCACATATTGCTACAAAAGAAATGTGTTTTATGAGATTGCAAGCCTTGTATCAGATTGCCAAGAATGTTAGTAACAAACCCGAGTTGAAAGGAGAATTTAACGCTCGTTTTAGTGAATTGCATAGTTGGCAGGAAAAGTTCGAAAAATCCATACAAAATATCACTATCCTAAAACGGAAATATTTTCATGACTACGTTCCGTCATATAAAGAAATTGAAAGTTTTGACGAAATTTATTATTTCATTGTCCGAGTTTCGAGTAGTGTGAACATAGAAATGAAACAAAATCGATCTGAACAGAAATCGGAGGGCAGCTGTGTAAAGCCTAGGTTACCTAAATTGGAACTATTCCCTTTCGACAGTAAACTCGAAAACTGGCCTACCTTTCGCGATACGTTTTCTAGTCTGATTCACACTAACAAACAAATAGCAGATATTGAAAAGTTTTATTATCTTCTATCGGCAGTAAGCGGGTCAGCTATAACGATTGTAAAGTCTATGCCGGTTACATCGTCTAACTACCAGATAGTTTGGGATGCGTTGGTGAAACGCTATGAAAATAAACGCGCATTAGCGACTACCTACCTCGACAAGTTATTTAACTTCAGTCCTTTAGTGAATGAGTCAGTCTGTGGTCTTAATGAATTCTTACAGACATTTCAAGAAAACATTAAAGCGCTTCATCTGCTTGAAATCAAGGATTTGTCGGGATTTCTGTTGTTTTATGTCGCGTTGCGTAACCTGGATCCCGTAACTAGGCGTGAGTTAGAACGAGAGTTGGGGCAAGATGAGCTACCTACTTATGACGAATTGATAACTTTTATCGAAAAACATGTGCGCGTTCTCGAGATGTCCGAGTGTACTACAAATTCCACTGCTATAAAAAGTGTAGCGTCCACTCGAGGTCAATCAAAGGTCAACCACCCTTCTGGTTCAAAATCAAATAATTTCCATTCACAACGGCCTACTTTGTCTTCAGCTGTTGCCAATACAGACGAGCCTGTAAAGTCAAATAAATCCATGGAATGTCTGTATTGCAAAAAGATGCATTCTATATATCGATGTATCGACTACACCGACTTGACACCCGCACAGCGTCTCGATAAAATCAAACAATTAAAACTGTGCGAAAATTGTTTACGCGAGCATTCTGTCGACGACTGTCCGTCGAAAGTACGGTGTACGATCTGCAAAAAAAAGCATCATCACACATTGCACATAGATTCTTTTGCAAATTCGAGTTCTAGTGCCATCGCATTAACGTGCTCAGCTAATTTGACAGTCTTGCTCGGCACCGCGGTTATACACGTCGCAGATTGTTGGGGTCAGTACCAAACCGTACGTGCTATAATTGATAGCGGCGCTATGTCGAGCTACATAACTCAAGACTGTGCAAAACGCCTAGGGCTGTCGCGACGTAAATGCAACTTTGAGCCGATCGGTCTAGGTGGCAATCCGGTGCGGGATTTCGGGCTAACAACTTGCGAAGTTAAGCCGCGACTCTGTGCTGGTCCTATCATGTCGACTGATGCGGTTATTGTTTCGAATATTGCGGGTAATTTACCTACTATGCCCCTCTCTGATAAGACTATTGTTGAATTCCAACACCTAATGTTGGCCGACCCGACCTACTATAAACCCGCGCCCGTCGACTTATTGATAGCAGGCGACCTGTTTCCCTACATATATGACGGTCAAAAGATACTTCCACGCGAACATGGCTTACCTGTTGCCATGAGCTCAGTATTTGGGTACGTCATACTAGGTCAGACTGAACTCGATCGTTCTGATCACACCGCTGCCACCTTATCCGCTAATGAAGGTCCCTTTTGTGGATTCGCCATGAACCTCGATAATATCATGCACTCATTCTGGGAGGTTGAAAATGTACCATCGGAGGTGACGCGTCGCAGCCCGGACGATGAATTAGCTGAATGTTTGTTTGAAAAAGAACATCGTCGTGACCCTACGGGTAGGTATGTGGTCAAGTATCCACTTCGGCCATCAGTTGAACTCGGCGACTCGAGCCAAATGGCAACTCGTCGACTACTCAACTTAGAGTCAAAACTAGAACGGGAGCCTGAGCTGAAAATTCAATATCATAAATTCATGCAAGAATATGAGGACCTCGGTCATATGACTTGTCTTGGTGATGTCGAGAATGTGGATTCAAAATACATCATCCCGCATTTCTGCATCATCAAACCAACAAGTACCACAACGTCTCATCGCGTGGTCTTTGATGCGTCTGGTAAGACATCTAATAACGTTTCGCTCAATTCATTGGTACTACCGGGTCCCAAACTTCAAGCTGATATCAATCAGCTCTTAATAAACTTTCGTCTTCACGAAATTTGTCTTTCAGCGGACATTTGTAAAATGTTCAGAATGATTGACCTTGACCAAACTCAACGACCTTATCAACATATTCTCTGGCGGTACTCTTTGGATCAGCCTATTAAAGTGTTTGAGTTGAATACATTGACTTATGGCGTAGCTAGTTGTCCATATTTGGCGATAAAGGTGTTACACACTTTAGCGGACGACGAAGCGGACAAATTCCCAAAAGCCGCTCCTCTTTTGAAAACAGCGTTTTTCATGGACGATCTGATATGGTCTGTGGCTACTGTTGAAGAGGCGCTTGAGCTGCAGAAGGAGCTTATGGACTTATTGGAAGCTGGTGGCTTCATACTCCGTAAGTGGTCTAGCAATTGCCCACAGGTTGTCGAACATCTAGATGAGGCTCATCGCGAAACGCCAGTTGCATTCGACGATGAGGCGAATTTGTCCATAAAAGTGCTTGGGCTTCAGTGGCTACCGGCATTTGATGCATTCTCCTTCTCCACTACTCCGTCTAGCTCAGTGATTACAAAGAGAACGGTTCTATCCCAAATAGGTCGTCAGTTCGATCCACTAGGTTTCGTGGCTCCATGTATGTTTTATGCCAAATGTTTCATGCAGGAACTTTGGGCTCGCCAGTTAGACTGGGATCAAAGTTTACCATTAGATCTCGAGGCTCAGTGGCAGTTATACGTCAAGGAACTTCCATTATTGACAAATTTAAAACATGAACGGCATGTCAAGGTAGTGCATCAGACCTACTGTCAGATTTTAGGTTTCTGTGACGCCTCAACTCTTGGGTATGCTGCTGTTGTTTATCTTCGAACTAAGAATGCGGATGGTGACACTAAAGTCAGTTTAGTCATCGCCAAATCTAAAGTCGCGCCTTTAAAGACAGTCACCATTCCTCGTCTGGAACTCATGGCTGCACATTTGCTGGCCAAGCTTATCAAGTACGTCCAATCCATTCTACACAATCGACTTGAGATCAATGAAACATTGTTGTTCACGGATTCTTCCGTAGTTCTTGCCTGGCTTAATACTCCCAGCTACACACTCAAAACATTTGTATCCACTAGGGTGTCCAAAATCAACGATAGTGTACCCAGTAAATGCTGGTATCATGTTAGTGGTGTGTCGAATCCAGCGGATATTTGCTCTCGCGGCGCGTTACCCTCCGTATTAATAGCGACACATGAATGGCTCAACGGGCCTGACTGGCTCAATCTTGACCCGGTACAGTGGCCAATCAAAACCATGAGTGAATTCCGTGACTGCATTCCTCCTGAACTTAAGTGTCCCAAGACGGTCCTCGTTTCCACTGAAACAACAGATGATTCACTTTACAATCTCACAGAAAAGTATTCTAGCTTCACTAAATTGCTCAACATTGTTGCTCGGTGTTACCAGTTCATCCATAATTGTAGATCACCTGCTCAGAAGCGCAGATCACTCTCGGTCGCTGACCTCAGACAGGCACATGATATTCTAGTAAAATCAGTCCAAAAACATCATTTCTCGTATGACATAGTAACATTATCAAAGGACGGTCACTGCAGTCAATCCTTGAGAAAGCTCAACCCTTTCGTAGATCCCAACTGTTTCCTCAGGGTGGGGGGTCGACTTTCCCAATCGGATCTAACTTACGAAAAGAAGCATCCGCTTCTCCTTCCAAAGAAATCTAACTTCACAAGTATCTTAATCGATCACTTTCATAAACTTCATTTACACGTGGGTCCACGCACTCTTCAAAGTTTAATCAATCAAAAATATTGGATAATTTCAGCGCGTAGTGCTATTCGATCACGTACAAGTAAATGTATGTCTTGCTTTAGGGTGTCTCCGACAAATCGACAACCTATAATGGGTGAACTGCCCAAGTTCCGCACTCAAGATATTCATGTCTTTCACACTGTTGGGGTCGACATAGGCGGACCTTTTCCTACCAAGGAGTCAACTCGTAGAAACGCTCACGTATCTAAATCCTATTTGTGCGTTTTCGTGTGTTGTGCTACACGAGCGGTACATTTAGAAGTCTTATCTTCTCTGAGTACAGAGTGTTTTCTTGCATGTTTCGACCGTTTTACGGCGAGAAGAGGTTTATGCTGTTCCATTGTGTCCGACAACGGCACCAATTTTGTTTCAGCTGGCAAACAGCTAAAAGAAGTTACTGACTTTCTTAATACTGATTCGGGGAATCTATCCGGAGGCTTCGTCTCTCGTGGAATTAAATGGAGACACAACCCTCCGACTGGTAGTAACTTTGGTGGACTTTACGAATCTGTGATTAAATCTGCTAAACTACACTTAAAACGTGCCGTTGGTACTAGGGCTCTATCTTTTGAAGAACTCGGTACGGTTCTCTGCCGAGCTGAAGCTGTGCTCAACTCAAGGCCCCTCTGTGCTTTGTCGAGTGATCCTAACGAGTTTGAGGTTCTAACTCCTTCACACTTCCTCATAGGTAGGGAACTCTTATCGGTTCCAGAGCACGACTTAACGGATTTGTCTGGTTCTAGACTGAATCGTTGGCAGCTTGTCCAACAAATGTCACAACAATTCTGGAAACTTTGGAGACAAGACTACTTGCATACATTGCAACAACGGCAAAAGTGGTTTACCAACTGTCGAAATCTCAATATCGGTGATCTTGTACTTTTGAATTCTGATGCACCATCGCTTCAGTGGGTTTTAGCTCGAGTTTCCAAATTGCATAGTGGACCGGACGGGGTCGTGCGCGTAATAAGTGTACGCACTGCCAATAACCACCAGTTTACTCGTCCTGTTTCAAAAGTGAGTCCTCTCCCGTTGGATCAGGACTCAGAATAATTCTTTATTGTATAATTCTAACCGTCATTATGTAAATTCTTGTTTATGTATGACTCCCTATTATTTTCTATTCTACTATAAAATACAGTCCACTTGCTATACTATATTTATCTATATGAATCAAATACTTTCAACACACAACACACATCAATTCTTATAGTTAATTGCATAATTCAAGATTCAACAAATTCAAACCTCACTTATCCTGGTATCGTAACTGGGAAATCCTTGCGGATTTCGGTGGGGGGAAATGTTGGGTTAATTTCTTACTGGCTTGATTTGAAACGAACCATCTTTCCCGCCTCAACGCGCTCAACCAATCAGACGCGCGGAAATCTGCCAGCGCTCGGAACGAATGAGCGCATGCGCTGCCTTGAGAGACATCTTGAAGAAAACGCGTGCGCGGCTCCGTAAAATAATAAGAAAACTCTGAAAATTACTAATTATAAACTATGAAAACTGTCTAATCCTCTTGTGCTAAGTGCTGTGAACCTCTGTTAATGGATTCCTAGTCCCGGGACAACGCAAAGCGGTGAAAAGACGTCGGTAAGTTTCTTCTATATATCAAGCCAGCGTTTTGTTCCTAGAACCAAAATTTAAAGCTATCGAACCACACAGTATTCTTTTTAAAAATATTGTGTGACAAGGGAGTTCTCATGGCAAGGTTATTCAGTTTCATCGTTATAACTTTACACAAAGTGTCTGCGAGACACCGCCGCATAGTTTGTGTTAGATATTGTGTTGCTGTTTATTTACATTTACGAAGACACTGTTTTGAGTTGATTAAGCGAAGATATATAATAGTGTTATTTTGAACTCGCACCGAAAATAGAACTAGTAATAATAGATGAGAATATTTAATGAGAATAGGGATGATTCCTGACTAAAAACATATGATTCTGTTTTGTCCGTCAGTTTGATTATCGAAAAATATTGGATACGTGTTTTTGTTTTATTAAATATAATAAAAATTGACCAAGATAAAACGCGTAATACTCAAATGAGACGTCACACGAGTTTTCGACGCACGTCTTCATTTTTTTATTACGTAAAAAATAAAAAAATTGCGTTCATTATTTTTTGGAAATCTATCTGACGGACTTATTAGATTTTTTTTGTCATCTTCTATTTTCGAGTACGGGGCAATAGCCATTTTTTTAATTATTATTATTAAATTTAAATTAAGTTGTACAAAATTCAAAGATTGCAAAAAAAAACCGGCCATGTGAAAGCTCCCTTTTATTTTTATATTTGTTGTTACAGCGGCAATAGATATACACATTCTGTGAAAATTTAAACTGTATAATACGGGTCAGAAGACAAAGCCCGCTGACAGACAGACGGACGGATGACGGACAGCGGAGCCTTAGTAATAGGGTCCCGTTGGTTCCCCTTCGGTCACTTCCGTAGCCCAAAAAAGAGCTCGAAGATAACATTTATTTTATTTTCACAGGTTTGATAAGCCTTTTTTTGTTTTTTCGGATTGGAAATCATCAAATGACTCCTCCCGCTCTGGGCGGAGCAGGAGGGAGTGTCAGACTTTTACTGACTAAAACCCATCCATGTTCCTTCATCGCCCTTTGTATTCCGGGGCCACCTTATTTTTTGCTGACTCTCTTTGAGGCGCGCGTGGAACACGAACGCGCCGTCGACACGGCCTGTCGTCATGAGACGAACGGACGGCGAGCTAGCCCATAGCTCCCCGTCCAGGTATGATAAGCCTGCCATGAGGATTAAAAGAAGCCACCTAGGGTAAGGCAATAAAAGGTAGCACAAGTTGCGGGCTCAAACTCACTGGTGGGCGTGGCCAAAAAGCACGCTGTCTCACCTGGCATCGTGCCCGTGACGTGAGATGCACGATAATTCAGAGTAAAAGGCGCCTAAAAATACGAAAAGGCGTTTGGAAAATCGAGTTTTATGAAAAAACTACTGCATAAATCAATTACAAATAAAAAATCTTGAATTCTTTGATAATTGTGCTTTGTTGGTAAAGACTTTGTCTTTTATTTAAGTTACGCCCAAAGTTGCGTTAAAATTGGCAACAAAAACGAATCTTTGGTAGCTCGTAACTTTTTAATGGCTTTTTATTTTTCTATTCTGTTTCCGCACAGACCAAGTTAGTAATGAAAAATTATTATAAATAAATAAAATAATAATAATTATTAATTTTTTTATTCATGAATCTCTATGATAATATAATCTACTCTTCATGAATCTGCCCTGGAGTGTAAATGTGGTGCTGTTCCACAAACGATGGGGCACTTAATATCGTGTCCTGCGTGCCCTGTTGTTGGTTCACTGCAGGAACTGATGGACGCTACCGAAAGCGCCAAACTAGTCGCTCAGTTCTGGGCTGACACGGAGCCTGGATTTATGCCCGATTGATGGTAATAAGGCGAAATGTGGGTGTACTTTTAAGGTTATGGAAGGAAGCGAAAGAGCCGAAAGAATCGAATTTTAGAATTACTTGTATGAATCCTTTATAACCTCGCACACATATCCGCGTCGAATCAGACGAATAGATAACGTTATACGGATGAGAAAATGTTTCATTCGACGCGGATAAGTGTGCGTTCACCATTAGGTACACCTCTGTCTTCTTCGAGATTACGGGCATGATGACACGATGTTATAAATAATAAATAGCGTCGATTTTCGCAATGACGATGCCGCGATCATAGCCTCCAATTGTTAAACCTCGTTCAAATTCAATTTGAAACTTAAAACTGGGTCAGATAATGGATGGTCTAAGTCTTCGAATGATGCTGTAAGCCGAATGTTCCGAGATAAACTGCAGATTTTACTATGCCATTTGTGAGTATTCAAAGGAGACTGTGTGACAATGAATCGATTTAAGTTCAGATGTTTGCGGATTTGTTTTTACTGCGACTACCGACTGTCAGTTTTCTTTCTTTGTTAACTTGGAGTCTAGAGAAACTTGTTTGGGTTAATTTTACAATCGTCAGATAACTTATACTTTGACGACCCGAATTGCGCAGCGGTAGTGAGGCTGCCTTACGTGCTTAGGCCCCGGGTTCGAATCCCGGTTGGAGCGAATGTTTGTGTGATGAGCAAGGACATTTGTTTCCGAGTCATGGATGTTTATATGTATAATAAGTATGTATTTACAAACAAAAAGTATTTATGTAGTATTTCAACTATCTGGTGTCCACAACACAAGCCTCGTTGCTTAGTGTGGCACTAGATGGCGCTGTGTGTTAATTTCCAGCGATATTATATTATTTATTTATATCTGAAGACGGGCCCTATGTGAGTTCGAAACACTATTCCGCGAAAATTGCTACATCGATGACTATACATTGATGCCTTGACAATGCTACGTTACGTTTTAACTACGCCTTTTTTGTTCGCTGTTACCTTACATCGAACCCTTGTTTTTTCGACGTTTGTTTGTTATATGTAACGTTACTTCGAAAACAATAAGTCAACGAGATATTGATGCCGCGTCCTCGTAGCGGCGATCGGCGGCGGCGACCTCTCGCGTCCGGCCCTGGTTCAATCCATGGTCCGGAGCGAGACGGACTGGGTCATTCACCGCCGTCACTTCCTTCAGCGAAGCAGTCTTGCTGACGAAGGTTGTGGCGGAACGTGAGAGGGAGAGAACCTCACGTCCCGGACGCTGCGGGAGACGCCCCGGGCGTCGTGTGGCCCCCGGCCACCGCAGGCGCCGGCATGTGGACGGTGAGCTATGGGCTAGCTCGCCGTCCGTCCGCCGTCTTATGACGACAGGCCGTTTCGACGGCGCGTTCGTGTTACCCGCGCGCCTCAAAGAGAGTCAGCAAAAGGAAGGGGTCCGCAAGGGCCGATGCCTGCCAGGGCTGCGGGACTGTTCGAAAGAGATACCGTGGCCCCGGAACACAAAGCGCGATGAAGTAACATGGATGGGTTTTAGTCAGTAAAAGTCTGACACTCCCTTCCGCTGCGCCCAGAGCGGGAGGGGACATTTGATGATTTCCTATAAGAAAAAAAAAAGTATATTTGTTGCAGTTTGTTATTATTTCTTTTTCGTATTGTTGTGTTCAAAAGCATTCAAACCACCATAATTATTCTTCAGACAATAAATACAATATTATTATATGTTGTTTGACTGCCTCGTTGATCTAGTTGTCACATGCACGACTGCTGAGCATGAAGTCATGGGTTCGATTCCCAGGTCGGGCGAAGTGTCATAGGGTTTTTCCATCAGGAATTTCTCAGTAGCAGCCACGGAGTCTGGATTTGTGCCGGGTTGATGGCAATATGCTTGCCCCCTATTACACGGGACTTGAACATAACTGGTGAAATGTGGGAGTGCTATTAGGAACACCTCGGCCTAACCATTTAGGGATTACAGGCGTGATACGTGTGCTATGAATAGGCGAGACGACAAAAAAAAATTTAATTAGTCCGTCACTTAGAATATCAAAAAATATTTGACCCGTGTTTTTTCTTTTGTTACGTAAACCAAAATTGACGAAGATACGACGCTTTTCAAATTCTCCGTCACGCCATGGTATAATTTTTAGCTAGTTCTGACGCCACGAGCCCCCGGGACTCCCGAGTTTTGATGCGTTTTATCTTTGTCAATATTCATTGATTTACAAAAACAAAAAATACGTGTCCATTAATTTCCAATACTCTAATTGACGGACTAAATAGATTTGCATTTTTTTGAAACTGTCGTCATGTCTATTGTTTCAGATTTTAAACAAAGAACATATTTTTCCAATTTGTTTAAATTTTCGGACACCCAGCTATTTGTAGTTCAAAGTAAACGGAGTACTTTGGGAATAACCCACACACCATGACGAAACGCACCTTTGTTCAATTGACGTTCAAGCTAAAAATACACTTACCTAATGTGGACAGTATTAGCTCAGTCCCCTTCATACGTAAACAACGTGATATACAGCAATTAAAAAGGGATACAAATAACTCCACAGATATAAATCCGTGGAATTATTTCTGTTTTATTTATCTTGTGTTACATCACAATACAGAGCTATTTTACGCCTGTAGTCCTCGAAGGGATAGCCAGATGTGTTTCTAATAGGACACCCACATTTCGCCAGCTATGTTTAAATCCCATGTATTAGGGGGCGCGCCTATTGCCATTTGCCGGGCCCAATACTAGACTCCGTGGCTGTTACTGAGAAATTCCTAATGTTAAAACCCAATAACACTTTGCTCGACCTGGGTATCGAACCCAGGACCTCAAGCTCAATAGTTGCACTTGCGACTACTAGTCCAACGAGGCAGTCCAATTCAGGATGTAATTATATAAATATATTCCTTTATAAATATGAACAATTTTGGTTCGATTTCAAAATCTTTATTGGTACCGTGGAGAAAAGAGCATTTATCACTGATCATGGTGTTAGTACTTTGCAGCAAGTTTCCTGACGAATTTCCAAAGATATTATGAGAAAACTTTTAAGATTTAACTACTAATAGTAGTACTAAACATATTATCTTTTTAAAACGACACTAGTAGAAACATTTACAAATAAATCATAAAACGAATTCTCATACAGAATTTACAAGTAGAAACTGCAAAAGTTTATGAAACTCAGCCTGAAGTCAACACTATAAAAGTCTAACAATCCGTAAAGCTGAACGGTTTGTGCACAAACAAATAAAATGTTCTTTTCTCGAAGCTGCGAAATGTGCAAATAGTAAGATGTTGAAGATTCATTGAATTTAGAACAGAACCCCATTTTTGTGTCTTGGTCATAACAATTGACAGTCGGATTCGCTATTGGATTTGTTAGTAACGTTTGGGATCTTCAAACGGACATTTTGAAGCATTTTTAGGCTAGCTTTTTTTATTTTCAAACGTTACTGGCCTGAAAAAGCAAGGTACATTTAATCACTCAATTAATCTACAGCAGGGTGTTCTCGCTTAGGTGCGAAAGAACTTCACGCCGGAACAGCTGCTCACATTATACCACGCAATGGATCAGCCAAGTACCAGCTGCAAGCATTGGAAGCTATTGAGCGACGTGCCAAGAAGCTCATTGACAAAGACTGCCTTGTCAAAGCCAAGCAAGAAAAAAATCACCAGCCATAAAAGCCACAAGCTTGTCCGGTGTTTTTCAGTTCCGGTTTTTATAACCTGCTCAAATACAATCAATGTTGGCAGAGATTTCAATAAGCTATACTTTCATATTTCTGCTTTATATGTGGGTGTAGTGGAAGCCTGAATAACTAGGCCGTCATATTTATCATCATAGCGTAGGTACTTCCCAAAAATAACCTAAAAAATAGTATACGTGGATACAGAGCCCACGAATACCCTAGGGAAAACTGTAATGTAAACTAAACTTCCGGTGTCGATTCTGTTGTGCACAAACTAAACTTAATTTAGGCTATTGCTATCTTTTACTAAAAGGCAGTGCGAAAAAAGGACGGCTATAGCTATGAATAGTTAGAGATGTCAAACTAGTTTATGCCTTGCGCTTCACCGTGTTTTTAGTCGACATGTTTCTACGTGCACCCTTCATTTGTATGGAAATATTAGTATCAATTAAATTTGACAGCTCTAAATTACGTCCGTCTCTTTCTCGTTCTATTAGAGAGAAAAGGATAGCAATAGCCTAAATTAAGTTTAGTTTGTGCACAACAGAATCGACACCATTGTATAACATAATAATGAAAACACTACCATATCGTCATATGAATATTCAGTAGGAGGTAGGTAACCTAACAGAACTGACATAATTTATGGATTTATACTTAATTTCCATCTGATAAGAAGACAAATTGAGTTTCCAACGTTTGTTTAGATATTAGAATACTCGTAAAAAGAAAGATCCTATATATAAATCATTTATGTCTAAAAATAAGGGCACGTCTCAAAGTGGTTCCCGATATTATTACGACACACTTTTCCCTCTGATGTCTTAAAGATACTCCCGCCTGATCACCACTAAGCTAATTTTTACTTGAACTTACAACCTATAACGGGGCTAGAGAGCGTTTCTATAACTTTGTATAGAAATAATGAATGAAAAGATACCGATCGACCGAGCGCACTGACGACACACGCCAAACGAGAGTTATTGTTATTTTGCGCGCCAAAGTTCACGTTTTCCTAAACTTCAAGGGGGCGTGGCTCGGCGCCTCCGCATGTTTTAAGCAAAGAAATTTTTAACTGATCAGGCGGAAAAGACCTGGACTGTACATAGGTACCTATAATCAGGTAAAACCAAGTAGCACACAGCCTTTGCATTCAATTTTTAGATGATACGTCTTTGTGCTCGGACGAGCTCGTAGCTAAATAACAACAGCCGCTCGGGTCGATCTTTAGGTTAAGCCACGCTTGCCTAGGTTAGTCCGTGGACGGGTGACCACCCATTACATACCGAGTTTCCTCCGTACCTCGGAAAGCACGTTAATGCGTTGGTCCCGGCTGTCATTTGTAGATCTTTGTCAGTTGTTACAGGTAGGCAGACGATGCTGACGTCAGTGTGCTTATAGCAATAAGGAATTCATGAAGTACTATTTTAAAAAGGTTTTCATACACTGTGTAAGATTATAATAACACTGCCATAATTATGAGGTAGTGGGAGGCCTTCTCATAGATTTCATTTAAAATCTGCAGAGCGCGCCCCAAAAATATTAATAATAAAATACATATCGCTGGACATTACACACACCCCCATCTAGTGCCACACTAAACAACAAGGCTTGTGTCGTGGACACCAGATAGGTGATATACTATAAACACACAAAAAAAGTTTGCGATCACTTTGAAAAATCGAAATCGTTTTTGTTACGGTAGATTATATGAATCATTCCCTCTACGTCTGTTCCCTTACGTTGACTCGTGAAACAAATGACATCTGTTTTAAAAAGTTTACGCTTAACCTCGAGGTTTATGAAAAAATAGTTTTATTTTTAACTTTTAATAATCAAACAGAGTATTTTTATTGAAAGAAAACACACAACATAGAATTTTTCTTGATAAAGTTCAATTAAAAATAATTATATCAGCTGATGCTACACATCAAAAAAAGTTAAAAGATCATAAACTTTTTTTGATGTTTTATTTTTTATTATTATTTTAAATCCGTGACTCGGAAACAAATGTCCATGCTCATCACACAAACATTTGCTCCTACTGGGATTCGAACCCGGGACCCTAAGAACGTAAGGCAGCCTCACTACCGCTGCGCCATTCGGGTCGTCATCCTAAAACATGTTACTAAGTCTATTAAATTGATGTTTTAAGGGTATGCCCTTAAAACATCAATTTATAACTTTCGCAGCCCATTCCTGCCAATTGAAACTTTAAAACACAGTTTCGACAGGATTCCAATCCGGGCCGCGATTGGTCGAACGTTCCAGAAACCGGTCTGCAGAGTTTGACAGCGCTAGGTAGACTATTTGAGGGAACTGAGCCCGCCTCAAAGAGGCTTTGAATTAGTTGCGGTTGAAACTAGAGGGTATATTGGAAAACTAAAATAAACATTATCAATCACCCGTTACAAAACAAAATTAGGCTGTAATGTGTTATGTTTAGAAGTATCTAGCTAGATTCCTCCGTCTTTACGATATTTGAATTGTTTTTTGAGCCAAAGTAATTTGGTGATTTTTTTTATCAAGTAAAATTAGTTGTATTATGTTTTCAAAACACTATCGTACTAGCATATCCTGAAGCATATCATATATTTTTCTCGTTTTGTTTATTGCAGTGAATCATATGCTTTTTTGCATTATAAAACTCGCGTTTAGCTCCTGTAGTCCCCTTAATATAAACGGCATGCCGAAGACGAAATAAAGGCGCGGTAATTAAACTTGGGAACCTCATTGAGAGTACGTCAAGAGTAGAGAAAGACCATAAAGTAAAGATGGATGGACTGTGTGGAGGATTATATGGCTAAAACGGAGCTGTCTTATGAGTTGACGAGTCAAAGACGAAAGTAAAAATCTGGCTACTGACACAGGACTACAACGCTACTGAAAATTCACTGCAATCTACATAAATATCTAAGAACAAGTTTGTCACCTTTTGCTGCATAAAACATGCCCAATTGTATATTAAATGGAAGAAGTCACTGGCTCCTGAATTACAGGTACTCTAACCTAGCTCTGGAGCCAGGGTCTCACATTTGTCTGTAACCTGTTTTTATGCTAATAAAGAAAATTTATTATAATAAATTTATTATAATAAATTTATTATTATCTCCTTTATTCATCTATGATCTCATAATTTACATTTTTAAATATTTGTTATAAAAAACATATAAAACATTTAAAAATATAAAAAAATAGTAGTCCGCCGGTGTTGGGAGCAGGGTCCAAGCCACCGGTGCTTAGGGCTGCAGAGACAGGAACCTCCCCACAATGCGAGCCGTATCGAGGAGTACTGCCTTCTGAATCAGGCCCTTGATCCAACCGCCTAAAGAGAGCTTCGATATATGGTCATCGAAGCTCTTGGCTATAAGGCCATTGGCCGTCACGACAATAGGCACAATGATAACCGAGTTCATATTCCACATGTCGCGAACCTCGTGTGCCAAGTCGAGATATTTTATTTGATTCTCTTTCTCAGCTTTCACGAGGTTCTCGTCATGCGGAATGGTAACATCGATTATCATTACGCGGCGCGCTGATCGGTCTATCACCACTATGTCAAGCTTATTGGCGACAATAGTCCTGTCAGTAATGATAGGCCGATCCCCGTACAGCGTGGCATGGTCTTTCTCGAGAACTGGGTCGGGCACATACTTGTAGTACGGTACCTCAGATTCCATTATTATTATTATTATTATTTATAAAGGAAAGTATGGAAGAAGACATGCTGCGCCGACCACTAATAAATTGAGATAAGGGTAGGAGAATGATGAATATGATGATGATACCTAAATTGCTTTTCTTGCCTTCGAGCTTTGTAACTTTATGAAAAAAAGAGAAAAAGTACTTTAGCAATTTTTTTCCCAGAAAGTTAAAACCTTTTTTTAGCGGGCAGCACCGGGAGGTGAACAGCAAGTAAAATAATATTAGACTAATAATATAATATTCCGAGTCAAGAAGATAAACTTCTAAGAGCCTTCACGTTGAAGTTTTAAAATTAATAGCTCGCAAGTGGGACGTAGGGTGAGTGACGTAATTACCCGACATGCTGAGTTTAATCTAATTATTTTTGTAACTGAATTATGTCGGGATATTTTTAAGTCGGGTTAGGGTCAATTGCGGTTTTAAATTTCGTGTCAAGCTAGGTTTTTTTAACGTGTATGACATATGCTGTACCGTTTTTAACCAACTTGTAAAAAAGACTAACTTGTTGATCTAGTGGTCGCAAGCGCGACTGTTGAGCATGAGGTGCTGGGTTCGATTCCCGGGTCGGTCAAAGTGATATTGGGTTTTTTCCATCAGGAATTTCTCAGTAGCAGCCACAGAGTATGGATATGGCGTGATGGTTTGTATGTAAGTATTTAACTCTTTATTATTGCTAAAAGTATACATAAAGTTGGTAAAAAAGTAATAATTAAAATAAAACACCAGCAATTTATTCAGAACAGATTTACCATCACCTAAAATATCTTGACACAGCAGTATCGTATAATATCCGTTTACGAGCCCGACCGCTTCAAACCTTGACTAGTAATTTATTCATAGATTGTCATATACGCGTGTGCAAGCATTTAACACCAACTAAATTAACCTAGAGCTTACTAACGATATAGACTAGCTTTTACTCAGGAAATCAACACCAAGGGCGGGTTTCAACAATGACACTGAACGTAATTTTTTTCAGGCATGCATCGGCCCTTGCGGACCCCTTCCTTTTGCTGACATCTCTTTGAGACGCGTGTGGAACACGAACGAGCCGTCGACACGGACGGCGAGCTAGCCCATAGCTCACCGTCCACACCTAAGGTGGCAACGCCCGGTGCGTCTCCCGCGGCGGCTGGAACGTGAGGTTCTCTCCCTCTCACGTTCCGCCACCTACACTCATCATTTTATGTGACTTTCACAATCCAAAGACGCAAAGAATTGTAACTTAGAAGTAGTATTATTCATAAAGGTTCAGACCTTCGGGTTCCTGACCTCTAATCAAGACCGCTACAAACACCTGTCAAAAGGCTAAATTAACATAATAACCATTCCCTGCAGACAGATTATGATAACTTTAGCCATAAAAATGTACGAAAAAAACCCATTCGACAAGAGATTTGCATACTTTTTCCCAACTTTAATTGAAAAGAGAAAAATAAAACTTTATTCGCCGAACCTTAATTCGTTTGTTACTTTCAAAGTTCTGAAGAAAATCGACCAAAACAGTTAAAGAAGTAAACCTACATTCAGAAAACTTATTCTTGTCACAAATTCTATGAAAAACGTCGCGTGGTTGGTACAGTTAGCGACGTAAGTTCGCAATGCGTATTTCGAATTTTTTCTTACTTACGACACCTACTGTCAAAACTAAATTTTATTCAGTTCCACCAACACCATCATCATCGTCATCAGCCTATAAATGTTCCCACTGCTGGGACACAGGCCTCCTCTCTATAAGAAGGAATGGGCTATAATCTACCACGCGGGCCCAGTGCGAATTGGTAGATATCACAGTTCTTCGAATTTTTTGGTTCTAGGACATGTCGGTTTGACCAACACCAGGAAGTAAATAAAATGCCGCAAAGAAATATTTTAAGATAAGATCACACTTGGCCAGAAAAGGCAAAACACCGGGAGAGTTGGAAAGAAATGGGGGAGGCTTTTGCCCAGCAGTGGGACAGAATAGGCTATTTATTAGCATATTCTATCCCACTGCTGGGCATAAAGAAAAGACAGATCACACTTTGAAGTCTATCTCCCTACTTTATCGCTATTATGCCAAAAATGTATTTGAAACGTTTATTTTAATCAAACTTTAAACTTTGCACGTCCAATAAAATACTTCTTAACTTAAAAAAAAGTCCATCCTATTATTATTCGTCTGTCTGTAGAAAATAAATGTTATACATTATGTCATATTTTCCACCAACAAAAAGTAGCCAAGAAACCACGATATTTTTCTTTCATAAAACGATCAAACTTTCAGCTACAAATAATGGTCACAAACTTGTTATTTACAGGGTCACTGACCGCAGTTGCCAACGAAAATACATTTCCCAAGAATCTATGATGAGAATTATATAAAAATGTGGATAATGCATGTTATATTTTACCTGGAAATCCCAACTGTCGATATTTTATGCGTCATATAAAAATTATAGCTTATTTTAGTAGGTCATGCTCTAAAATGTGGATTACTAAAATTCTTTTCAACAGATTCGTGTTACAATATTTTAACTCGAAAGTGACATAATAAATATCTTTTGCAATGGCCGATAATGTCATTCCCAGGTTCCGCTTTGCTTGAACGACTAACGTCCAATGCAATTTTTTTTTGTTTCTATCCTGCATAATTTAACATAGAACAGTAACCTTTATTTCTATGCTAGCTTTTGGACGCGGCTTTGCTCGCGTTAATTTTGAATTTTACAATTTGGGTTGTAGGTTCTGTGGTTGTAATAATATAATTCAATCAAAGACCATCTGAGACACAGGTTTCTTACAAACGAGCGGCAAATAAACTGCAGCCGTCGCCAATTGTCGACGCGCCGGCGGCAGCCGTCGACGGGTGGCGACGCCTGCAGTCGACCCCGACTGCAATAGATTTATGTCGGCGGCTGCAGTCGACGCATCGACGGCTGCAGTCGACCGGTGGTGACGGCTGCCGCTGACGCGTCGACGGCTGTCGTCGACAGGTGGCAACGTACCGCTCGTCCGTAAGAACCCTAAATCTGCATAGTCCTCATGTGAGTTAACAAAGATTATGTTTGGACTTTAAAAGAGACCATGACATTGTTTCGGCTGTTTCTTCTCAGAGTAGTCGCAGGTACGTAACACCGGCCCCATCTAGTTTAGAAAATGACGTGTAAAAGTGTTTGTAAAAACCTATTTACATGATAAACATCATTTATCATGATTCGAAAGACACGTGGCGCCATCTATTACCATAAGAACGTTATTGTTATTTTCCTCCGGAACAGTACTTTTTTTCGGGATGAAAGGTACCCTGTGTCCGTTTCTATACACCTGACAACGTATATGCAAAATTTCAGGATGATCGGTTTTGTGGTTTAGGCGTGAAAAGCTAACAAACAAACAAACACTTACTTTCGCATTTATAATATTAGTTAGGCTGTGACAGTGAAGCCCATATTAAGCCCATTTGTCCCATTTAAAGACATTCAAGTAATTACGCGCGATAGACGGGACAAGACGATGAAAATCGTAATCCAATACTTGTTACTACTTCGTAAAAAATCATACCTATTACGCCCAGGTAGCATTCGTATGTCAAAACCGAAAATGTTCAAGATACAAAAAGATTTGTATGGAAATATTCCCAATGTTCGCTCTTTAAAGTCTTTTAAATCTCTTTGGTTCCAGACTGGCACGCTACGGAGCAGTCCACTGTAACAACCCTAATTAGCTCTAAAAGACTGCGCGTAAGGAAAAAAAGATACTTATTTGGAGCTTCCTAAAGATAATCGTAGAAATGAGACAACCAAACGCATAGGTACCTCCAGTATATTAGATTCCCTTGCGCTAATATACTTAGATATTATATGAGTGTAATATTAGATTTCAGATGTCCTCGTTAAGCTTCCTTTACTAAAAGTATGTCCCAAATCGGTTGAGTGGTTTTGTAGGTTACGCGACACACACAGATAGATAACTATGTAAGTATAACATAATAGTTCTTTTGACGACTAACGTCTTCATAAGATTCTTTGTGAAGATACTTTGGGAAAAGTTCTTTCCGACTCTGTCCTATGTGATTGAGATTATTTACGGCACACCCGTAACTTTTCGAAGTGATCTTAAGCCAAAATCTATACACGTTACTTAGCCCGTGGTTTAGTTGAGACATGTTACTCTACCTTGTTGTTGTCTCGACGTTGCACTTGTAGTTTGAAATCTCTGCGATAGTGACAAGAATAACGCTAAGAATGTACCAAGTAACGTTTAAGAGGGAACAGGGTCTGCGAGGTAGGTATATAAAGTAACTATTACCGTCGCGCTGCGTTAACCCGGCTTCCGTAAAGTGTGATAGACAGCTGTAGTTCAGACCGATTATATCACAAAAAAATTACCAGATCGACGTTTCATTTTCGCCTTTTTTCTCCACGAAAACTGAGCCGATTCAATTATTTTTGACATTAAAATTTTAGGAAAGAGTATGTTTAGATTCCTGTTGATTTTTTGTAAGTTAAAAACTTTTCGAATTTGCCTGGTAGTACTCGGCCGTAAAAATGAGGCACTTTTTGTCATTTTTGGAGGGTCATATTTTCTTTACTTATTAGTTGCTGAAAAAAAGGAAATGATAGGGACGTCTCTACAGTAGACCTTGATTTTGTGAAAAATGGGAATACATTTTATGGAGAATTGAAGCCCCAGTTCCCTCTTAAAGATCTCGGCCAAGGCTAAGATACTAGTCAATATTGGGGGATGTCTGGATCAACAAACAAAAATGAATAAAATAAGAATGTTCCTATTTTTGCTAAAACGCTTAAAGTTCAGTTTGTAAAAGCCTTTCCAAGTTAATTTGTTGTCAAGTGCCGAGACTGGCTTATTATGTAAATCCGTTTAACCAATCATAGCAGTTAAATAGAGATTATTTATATTTGCTTATTTCCACAAAACGGCACGGAAGTGACAAACATCGAAGGGAATAGAAGGAAGTGGAAATTATGTTTTTCCTACCATTCTTTTCTGATTAATTTCGTTGCGGGATCCAACGCAGTAAGTTGTTTATCTGGGACTTAGTCGAGCTTTATTGTCTTGACGTTTTTCTGGTGGTCGCGACTGCTGATTCTGGCTTTCAGGAGTTGCAGTGGTTTAGAAATAGTGTAAAATCGAGAGTCGAGTCCGCATCTTCGACGGAGACACCATGCCTTGTCTGCGTGCAATAGCGTTAGTTTTGTGCCAGTAGCAAATCTTCGTACAGTAGGTGTAGATCGCGATGCAGCGTGATCCACCGCAACGGTCACCGCAACATCCACCATTTTGATTCTATGAGTAAGTTACGAGTACTTTAAATAAAAAGAGCCTAAAAATAGTTCGAGTAGGAGAACCTAAAGTTGTGGTGTGGAAAGTCATAATTTTTAGTAGGATTTTAGAAATATTAGAGGTTTTTTGTACAGCAGTGAGTAGAGGCTTTTGGTGTATTTTTTATTATCTATCAAATGCTGTTAAGTGAAAAATGTATTTCACCGTTTGCTGTCAAAGCTTAGGAATGATTCATGATTATCATTAACACTAAAAAAACCGACCAAGTGCGTGTCGGGCCACGCGCAGTGTAGGGTTCCGTAGTAGCCCGTTATCACAATATAGAAAGAACCCGTTGGCACAGCGCCATCTAAAAACTAAACTAAACTTATGATTATTTATTATGGTTTTTTTTAGATTTATTATTTTAGATTTTGATTTTCAATGCAAGTCTTTATCCGTTATAAACAAGTAACTACTTCATCTGGAACTGAATTCTTTTTTCATCTTCATATTTTTGAATTTGGAACAAAATTATCCAACACCCAAGTTCAACGACTATTACTGCTAAACTAATCAAGCCAGCAGTTTAGCTTTTAGAGGGGGGGGGGGGACACGCCCAACTGGAACAAAAATTTGCACTTCAAAGTTTCATCCCCACTTCACATGTAGGGGAGTTACCCTAAAAAAAAAAACATTTTATTTTACTACTTTGTTGGCGTTATTGATATACATAATTACAGCTACAAAATTACAGCTTTCTAGTACTAACGGTCTCTTAGCAAAACCTCGGGCAGACAGACAGACGGACATGACGAAACTATAAGGGTTCCTTGTCAGGACTACGGAACTCTAAAAAGGGATATGTTTTTTAGTGTTAATGATAATGTTAGCGACTATTTCAGCCTAAAAACTTAGGAATAATGCTTAAAATTGACCAGCATTTGAGACATTATCAAATCATTTTCATGGAAGTTATTTTAATGTAGACTGTTTCATTTTGGCAACTAAATCATATAAAATCTCAGAACTTTCCCTGACCTATCCTGAATTCACTGCGGATCATAGGAGTAAGCGCTTGACCCCTTAAAACACCCCAGTCGTATAGTAAATGACCCCCTGACATGTGGCGTTCTTTATCGGCCTCCTTCGTCACACAGTTTTTATTAAGAACGTGAGACCCCGTAGTTTTTCCCCGTCTTTTAAGCGGAATATAAATTGTTTTTCCACAAAAAAGAAACTTATGAGAATGCCTGCTGAATTGTCAAACACGGGACAATTCTAGATTCTGCGCGGAAAAAATATCTTTGGATACAAATAAAAAAGCTACCGTACGTTTTTAGAAGCCTTTACTCGTATTTGTTATCTGCATGTACATTATATTGTATAAACCGCCATACACACTTTCTTCTTCGTAATAAAAATCTCAAATTATACAATTCACTAGCAGATAACTGCACAGTCTAAACCGCTGGATCTAATACTATGCAATTTTGGTAACGGTAAGTCCGATCGGCCCAGTTTGTATTATAGAAAATGGTAAGAGAATGAAATCTTAATTGAAACTACAAATAGATCTAAAATGAAATCTAAAAGTAAGTGCCCACATTTATGTATACAACGACAACAATAGGGCACTTCGGCGTCAAAGTCCTGGAACGTGCCCAGAAGACTAGCAGCATTGCCACGTTGAATATCAATGCTAATTCTTTGGCCAAAGAAAAAGCTAGCCCTCTGGTCACGCGAAGTGTCAACCAGTCGGCGAGAGATTTCCTTGAAATAGAAACGATAAAAATTATCTTATGGTGTCGACAAAAAGCAGTATTTTTGTTAACAATATCTATACTAAAATTATAAAGAGGAAAGATTTGATTTTTTGTTTGTATGTTTGACTCGACCGATTTTACAATTCTTTCACCATTAGAAAGCCACGTCATTACTGAGTAACATAGGCTATATTTTATCCCCGTACTTCCCGTGGGAACGGGAACTACGCGGGTGAAACCGCGTGACGTCTGCTAGTTATTAATAAAGTCACAAAAATTCTGTTTACTGTTCAAGCCCATGGTAAAACTATTTATAAATCAAAACATACAAGATCAATTGATTCCAAATAACATTCCAGTCACAACAAACCAGATTTAGACACAATATCAATAACTTTCCTCTCATGTATCAATGTGGATCGGGTGTTACTTCGTAGAATTGAATGGTGTATATTCAATCAATCAAATCTTTCAATAAAGTAATCTATCTGACTACGAACAGTATTCATTTCTTTGGCAATCTATTTCTAGGTTTCAGTTTTTCCCCGAGCTATCAGTAAATATTCTTATTTTCTTCCATAATATCTACCTAATTCGGGCTTTTACGATATTGCTATTCCAGACATAAAGGCGGAAATCTTAAAAGTGGATTTCCCAGCGTTTATTCAAAGGATCATAGCAATCTCTGGCCTTCGTTCGCTTTACGAACACCCAAGTAGATGTGTTATGGTTCTATTTTATCTTACACATTATGGCGAGATTATAGTACTATTTAAGATAAACGTTCATGCTATCACAATAAACCGCTCGTTGGCTATGAAATATTGGGTCAGCCTCCTTCGGCCACTAACGTATCATCGCCATGACGTCAGTGTATGAATAAAACCGAGTAACAACGGATAAATCTCATGGGGCCGATGCCCTTACGTTGTACGGTTGCGGTTTTCGTATTAGATGTCTTACCGCGAATAGGGAGATAATAGCACTTTACATATCACCTATTTAGTACTAGTAGCTAATTAGTTCCTTCGAAAGAGTTCCCTACCATATCTTTAAGTTGACTGTGAACTTATTCTTACGGCATGACAACCTGTGTATTACTTGTTCCATTAAATTCAACAAATTTTGAATTGGTTACTCACATAAAGCTCTATTTTAACATAATTATATCAATTTTACTTTTGATAACCTTACAATGAGGTTGGCCTTTGCCCAGCAGTGGGACAGAACAGGCTAATTGAAAAAAAAACTTATAGTATATATTACAGCGTATCCTAGAAATTCCAAGGCATACATGCAGACAGTATTCACCTGTATTATCATCTCAGAATTCTTCATAATAGCGAGACGACAAAAAAATCTAGCTAGTCCGTCAGTTAGATTATCAAAAAATATTTCACCCGTGTTTTTTCTTTTGTTACGTAAACCAAAATTGACGAAGATATAACGCTTTTAAAATTCTCAATACGTCACGCCTAGGTATAATTTTTAGCTAGTTCTGACGTCACGAGCCCCCACTCGCGAATTTTGATGCGTTTTATCTTTTGTCAATATTCATTGATTTACAAAAACAAAAAAATACGTGTTCATTAATTTCCAATACTCTAACTGACCGACTAAATAGATTTGCGCGAAACATGATTTATTTTAGAACCTCTGACGCATCTTGCGCATAACTTCATACAGGACAAGTACCAACAATGTGCACTTTATAGCTTTCAACTTTATAGGTACATCGACCAATAACTATTAACGATACGAAATATATTTCGACTAATAAAACCAGATTTAAACTTCAAACCCCCGAATACTGAAACGGCACTCAAATTTTAAGGTCTGCTTAACATTTGAGCAGCTACTAAACTTTAAATTTCGTATGGCTAAACGTCACTTTTGAGTATCTGTTAAATATAAGTGCTACTTAAATTTTGAGTTACGTTTCAGTATTCGGGGGAAAGTCTTTTATTGTTTCAGTGAGCGATCAATTTTTGGTGTTGATATATTTGTTCTACTTGATGTTTGGTTACCGACGTAGCCCAAAAAGGGGGAGGCACATTGCATTGCACATTGCACATTTTAATTTATATTTAATTTAATTCAATTGTATTGTATTGTAATTTAATTTTTATTGATTATTTTTATTTTAATGTACCTACATGTGTTTTTAAATTTTTATATACTGTATTGAACTATGGACCATGTCTGAAATAAATGAATTTATTATTACATTGCTCGCAGAACAGATGGCCGCTGGGTACGAAAAGTTCTAGAGTGGCGACCGCGAACCGGAAGACGTTGCGTTGGACTTGGAAGGCCTCCCACTAGGTAGATCGATGACCTGGAGAAGGTCGATCCGATCGATACCAGACGAACGGGACCGATCAATGTGGTGACGCTTAGTGGAGGCCTATGTCCAGCAGTGGACGTCTTTCGGCTGAAATGATGATGATGATGACAAATTTTTCTACAAACAGTAATTATTTGGCGCATTTTATTATAAATAAAATTATAGAGGGCAGAACTAAGAAATGCTGATATTTAGTTACGGTTTGCTTCCCTTATACTCCATAATCATTCGTCAGGTCACTGTTGAGCTAGGGCACGCTGCAATAGTGGCGGTAAGTCCCCTCATTGAGGAGTGGCTCATCTCCTTACGTCTCGGCCGCCGCGGGAGACGCCCCGGGCGTCGGAGGCCACGTGGTGGCTTCCGGCCACCGCAGGCGCGGGCCTGTGGACGGGGAGCTATGGGCTAGCTCGCCGTCCGTACGTCTCATGACGACAGCCGGGTCGACGGCGCGTTCGTGTTTCACGCGAGCCTCAAAGAGAGTCAGCAATAAGGAAGGGGTCCGCAAGGGCCGAAGCATGCCGGGACTGCGGGACTATTCGAAAGAGATACCGTGGCCCCGGAACACACAGGGCGATGAAGGAACATGGACGGGTTTTAGTCAGTAAAAGTCTGACACTCCCTCCTGATCATGCCTCCTTTTGGTTTTTTTCTAAATAGGTAAAATACCGCGCATGTGACTAAAAGAGTGTTGAATAAAAATGTTGATGGATCGAGAGGGAGAGGAAGACCAATGAAAAGAGAAAAAAGATGATGTGAAGATGGATAGATTGTGTGAGGAATGATATCAAAGAAAAAGTAGTTAATCATTCAAACAAACAACATGTCCGAGGCCAGATGAAGTGCATCACCGGCATTTGCATGGCTTGACCATCTCTTGACTCATTGGTCAGTCTGAACTCTTTTTTTCAGCTCGCATAGCCAAACATATGGGACTAGCATATAAGGTCGACTCCTGCCTAACTACATTACAAGATGTTGTTGTTGTATGTCAATTTTTGGCGGTATTGACATTTTGATGCCGTTTGCTAGAGCATCGGATGACGCGTTGTTTCAGCCAATCAGAAACAAGCAACACTGTGTCTAATTTGGAGTGAACACAAATTGAAAAATGGTTTTGTTTCGTTGCTCTTAAACCACCCCAAATAAATAAAATATCACAACAACTCATTTTATTGCCCAATTTTCCCCCAATACACAACTTATCATTACCAATTTCATGTACAAACGCCTTAATACACATATATTTGGCATCCTCCCAACACTATTTACCTAAACGGATAGTGGCATAGATAAAAATCTTTGTAACGACTGTTATACCGCGTAGGCGCCGTATACATACATCCATTAAATAACTATCGATGATTTTGTTATATATTTTCATTTATAGACTCGGAATTAGGACAATCGATAACATAAAGACTTCCACGAAAATATGAGGAAGGAAGTTTGGAAACTTTCTTCAGTGTGCCGAAAAGTTTGTTTTTCATAACATCGGAAGTGGGTAAGAATGAAGAATTCGGTGCTCTCAAATTATTGATATCTTTTGTGTATTATAGCGGCGATAATTTTCAACTATACAGGGGGTGTAAACGGACCCTTCACGAAGCTGTCAACCAAGCATTATGTACATCAAACATCAAACTAAGTAACTCTCTGCAAAAATTATTGCTGGGAAACGATTTTTTTATTGAGGTGAAAAATCACGTTTTACGGTAGGGGTCAATGTAAAGCACTCAAAATATTGTGCTGATGGATGCATTAAATAGTACGGGGGTCGTGGAGGTGTTTAAAGTAAAGTTATAACATTAAGAACTTGTATATTAAAAAAAGTTAGAACTTTGACCCGTAATATCTCCGTAACCAGCAGGTTCCCAGGTATGTCCTAGAACTTAAAAATCAACGCAATAAAGGAGAGAACAAGTGCCTTTCGGCTTCGTTAAGGGGACTTTTACACCCTTTATTTGCCTTTGAAGAAAGAAATCTCTCATGTTTTTTATTCTCAGATCCTTGATTAGTTCAATTACAGGTTAAAAGCTATCGAAAACGAGGCTGGACTTGTGGTTACGTTAGAAATCGCTATTACAGACCTTCAATTTACCACAAGAGATTGTCGTCATCGGTGTTCCAACATACAATAAAGGGTGTAAAAAACCTCTTAACGAAGCCGAAAGGCACTTGTTCTTCTCGTCATTGCGATCATTTTTTTGTTCTACACCATACCTGGGAACTTTCTAGTTACGGAGATATTGGGAATCAAAGTAACAACTTTTTGACAAGTTTTTTTTTTAATACAAGTTTTTATTGTAAGATTTTTAAACACCTCCACGACCCCCGTACTATTCAATCCATCCATCAGCACAATGTTTTGAGTGCGTTACATTGAGTTCTACCACAAAACATGAATTTTCACACCAAAAAAAAAATATATATACAAAATATAAATATATAAAAATATATATACAATAATTTTTGCTTAAAGTTACTTGGTTTGATGTACAGAATGCTTGGTTGACGGCTTCGTGATGAGGTTGTTTACACCCTGTATTTATGTATAATTTCTCCGCCTATACATAGATAAAATGGGCGTGACAATTGTATGCCTCGTAATATACATACGAGTACATAATGAAACATGTAAAAGACTGGGAAAACATTTAACACAAGTCTTCAAGTCTTCTACTACAAGTCTTCTTCAAGTTTTTAAAGTAAACTTATGCATGCCTTTTAATTACTCAAACGGCCTCAAAGGGACATTAATTCTTTCAACTACGCCATCTAAATTGTGTAGGAAAACATTTTCTCTTATAGTTATACCAGAAAATTCGAAATGAGAAAACCCCTTACGAAAGGACATTTTTGTGTCAATGCGTATAAAATAATATTCCCTGCTTATTATTCAAGTCAAATCTAGGCTCTAGGAATCAAGGAGGCTAGAACACATTGCCCCAAAAACATTTTTCCTAAATTCTATTTTCTTTTCCGGCCAGACACGACTAAGTTAACGTGTCAATAAAAAAGTATTGACCACAAAGGAAGACAAGCGAAGATTTTAGGCTAGCAACACTCATAACCTTATTTGTCTCTCAGTGAAACCACACCTTTGATTGCTCACGCACAAAGCCTTTTGGCCCCTTTCTTTCATGTTAGTCTGAAGATAGTTGACAGAAGTATTGGGCGGAACAAAGGTTAAGTGTACGAATTGTTCCGGTACAATTACGCGGATACGGGCCTTTGTTTGAATTAGATACTACAAAAAGGGTTCAAGATATCTAGATACGTATTTACTGAGCTTAAATCCTAATAATCATATCAAGACATCTATATACTTAACTTTAAGAACCTTCTCTCACAAATGATTTTGATTTTGAATCGTCATTTCAAAAGATTTGTTAAATTAGCAATTTGTCATGGAATAAATAATTTGTTGATTTTGTAGCAACCTACGATATCTTCATGACCTGCAAGATCCTTTTTTGAGAAGTATATGGAGAGTCATGGTATTTTTAAAACTGCATGTAACTTACTCATATTTTTAAATGCGAAAGTTTGTGATGATGGATGAACGGATGTTTGTTTGTTGGTTACTCTTTCACGCGAAAACTACTGAACGGATTTGCATGAAATTTGGCACATTTTATAACCCGGATTAACATATAATATATTGCTAACCCCGTAGTATAATCCCGTGGGACAGTTACCGAACATCACGCGGGCAAGGCCGCGGGCATAAGCTAGTTCTTTATAAACGTGAAAACCTGGGACCTACGACAGATTCCTAGTTGAAAATTAAATTTCCGATAAAAGTGGTGGGTGTTAATTTGCTGTGTCATTTCTGCAGTGTGCTCAGAAATCTGATTTATTTCTGTGTGTGTAGGTAGTTAGACTAGTTTGGGCGAAACCAATTATATGGGCCTCTGTGACGCTTGTCAGGACATGAAACCTTTACCGTCCTCTGACCGCATTCCACGTCCGCTTCCCTGAATATTTGTCATTAGGTGGATACTAATTACTTTAAGGCGCCTCCCCGAGCAAACGACCTTGAGAGAGCAGTTTTTTGGAGCCAACTCCTCTTTATCCAAAAGAAAAACATACTAATAAAAAATACATTAAATTTCTACATATCCTTGACGACAATTTTGTAAATTATCGTATTTTTTAAGTAGCCTATTGTTTAATAAATCCCCTCACATTGATTATAACATGCTACTCCTCGTATAGTAACCATTATTTTGATTTGCTACTTAACTTTACTTTTCCAAAATAATATATATTATAATATAATAAATATTTGATTTTATAAAGAATAAAAACCACTCATTTCGCACTATTCGGCCCGCAGTGACTGACGTAACAATCAATTTGTAGTGCAAGCTGATTAGAACTTTATTCTAACAGTATTTCAGACGAAGTTTGAACCACAACAAATAGAGTTGCTAATTTTGGTCGGGGAGGCGCCTTAAGGTAGAATGATATGCTTGGAGTCTACTGAGGGATCGCATCTGGAACGAGGTCATCCGACAGAGAACCAGAGTTGTCGACATAACTCACAGAATAAGTAAGCTGAAGTGGCACTGGGCCGGCCACATTTCGACTGTGATTTTTCCGTTAAATGGTCAACTTTAGCGTTCTCATTCTGAGAAACGGAAATATTTCGTCAACTTTTACTTATAAAGTGGTGGAAAATAGTTATTAGTATAGTTTATAGCGGCTTCCCTTTTTCCCAATTTCTTATCTATTTATATAAAGGTTTGGCAAGTTTTTCTTAAAATGTACGACGAGTAAATGTACGGATTCCATTCGCATATAACTTTACTGTGTCAAATAAATAAAAGAGACTCTTTTAGTCTATAGATCTTTCAAAACGCCAGAATTACGTACAAAAGAAAAAGTTTAATAGGACATTTCTATTCTCTATATCCTATATATGTACGTACGACTGAAGCACGACGTCTGTAAAGTTTTTACAAAGAAAATATGTCTTTGTTTATATTATAAGCTCAGTTTTGTATCTTTTGTAAACTATTTGTGTCTGAATTGTAGGAGAAAATGACACGTCTACAGATAACTTTGAATTGACCTGACAATGGCCGATTGGTAGTCAAATTAGTCTTAGAATTCACCACAAAAGATTGTAATAAAGTAGTCTGATAAAATAAATTGACTCTTTGACAGTTCAATCATGATAAACTAAATCACAAATTTCAATTGAACGTAGAACACGCAAAAAAGTGTTAACTCTAAAAAAACTTAGCTCGCACATCTCGATTGGAACCAAACATACGTACGATTTTCAGTGTCAGTGAGCGAAACCAATGTTAACAGATATTTGATAATTTTTGACACTGTAGGCATTAACACTATGTAAATCTTTGACCCACAAAAATTTAACCATTTTTTTTTTCGGATGGGAAATCATCAAATGACTCCTCCTGCTCTGGGCGGAGCAGGAGGGAGTGTCAGACTTTTACTGACTAAAACCCATCCATGTTCCTTCATCGCCCTGGGTGTTCCGGAGCCACGGTATCTCTTTCGAACAGTCCCGCAGCCCCGGACAAAAATGTAACCCTCAACTGAGACTAAACCAGTTTTATTAGAGAAGGGACTAATAAAAATAAAACTACAATTTCAACACCTTAAATTGAATACAGTAATATAGTTATTCATTCTTGCTAACTAGAAATTCCCTCCAACTTCGCTTTGCCCTGAAGAAAGGTTTTATCCGTATGTCTATGTGATACCGGTATTCAGCTGCATCCGGTTAGACTGGAAGCCGACCCCAACGTAGTTGGGAAAAGGCTCGGCAGATGATGATGACATGAATCCTTTTAACCCTAGAAACACTGGGGTAGACTAGTCTGAGGGGGTGAAATACCGTCTGTTTCTAGCCCAACTAGGCTTATTTGAAATTGAAGTTCTTGGGTTACAATCGATAACACTTAGTATCTGGCACATTTTAGAGCTTCTGTGGTCGATAACGTTCCAGTTAAAAAAAAACTTGAAATCGAAAAAAATATTTCATTTTCGGCGTATGAAGTTCTGAAACGCCATGATTTTAACTAACCTGGCTTAAACAAATGAAACAGTCTCCACTGGTGTGGAAAAGTCTTTGATGAAATGAAAAAACTATTCCAATCCTACTGCTTGCGGGTTTCCTAAGATGGTCTTAATTAAGAGCAGGAACGGCTCGAACCGGAAGGCTAATAAAATAATAATAAAATATTTTTGTTGACACGAGAAAAAAAATGAGTGAGTGAGCAGCGGTGGCCCAGTGGTGGCGGCCCCGACTTACGAACAGTAAGTCCTGGGTTCGAACCCAGGCAGGCGCATTACTTTGTGTAATTTATTTCATCACCACAGCTCTCAAAACGGTGAAGGAAAAAATCGTGAGGAAACCGGCATGTTCTAGAACCAAAAAATTTGAAGACATGTGACATCTACCAATCCGCACTGGGCCCGCGTGGTGGATAACAGCACATTCCCTCTCATTGAGAGGAGGCCTGTGTCCCAGCAGTGGGAACATTAATAGGCTGATGATGATGATGAGAAAAAAAAATAACATTTCCATTTGAAACCCTGACTCCTGTGCTAGGTGAGACCTGGATTACAGGAGTCATTGTCTTAACCCGTTTTTGGTATTATTCACAACATTTAATGTATCCAAAATTTAAAAGAACAATAAAAATAATGCATGCATGCTGTGTGGTGTATACACACCACACAGGAGCATGCATGCATTACGCATACGCGTATCTTTATGATTGTGTAGGTGTGAATGTGTTAGTGTATTGTGTCTATGTGTGCATGTGTGTGTGTGTGTGTGTGTTTGGTGTGAGGTAAGGCTCATTGGATATTATGCTTTGAATGCAATCCTTTATAAAAAAACAAACCTAGCATTTGCCCGCGGCTTCGCTCGCGTTAATATAGAATATGACAATCAATTTGGGTTGTAATAATATAAATAATTGAATTCGAAAATCATGTGGCGCCATCTATTATTATAAGAACGTTAGTATTGTTTTCCTCGGGAAACGTACTTTTTTCGGATCAAAGTCCGTTTCTGTACACCTGAAAACGTATATGCAAAGTTTCAGCATGATCGGTTTAGTGGTTTAGGCGTGAAAGGGAAACAAACAAACTATCGCGTTATATATATATTTTTTGCTATAACAAAAATCCTATCTCCTAAATCTCCTGCAGTAGACATACATAAATACAGCTATAAACCCAATCAATGAATAATAATCCAAATACAAAAATATTGTTTGAAAAACAACAATAAATTCCGCAAATCCCATAATACGGGTTTATTGTATCCCTTCTACCAATTGGGTAAGCGTAGGAAATAAAAACACAAGAGGACAAATACATTGGAAACGCAATACCTACTGTAGGTACTTGTGCTTATGTACTGCCCTGTACCAACCTGCCACGGACAGAAATTATGTTACGGCCGACAGGTAGAGTCCGCATTAACGAAGGACTTGGATTGAGGACCGGACTCAGGTAAGGTAGTCACAGGAGTTAAAAATAAAACCTTAGAAATAATTTAATTACCTACATGAAATCATTGAGACATAAGGCATATAAATTACGTCACACGATAAGGCGGGGGAGGGGGTCGACGAAGTGTGACAAGGGGTGGGAGAGTCCTAAATTACGTGACGTCACATTTTTAAAAATGACGGCATTAGGCATCCCTAACCTTAGTAGGATTGGAAATGTGGGTTTACTATTAGGTACACCTCTGCACCTCTGCCACCTATTCCTTCGTTAGAATTGTGTTAAGTTTGTAAACGCAACCTATAACGTCACTGTCAATGCAGTGACATCTGTCATTTTGATTTTGACACACAACAGTGTTATGTGTATGCCTCTTACCAGAAACAATATATTTCATTTTCCTGCCTGACTCCGTCCCTGTGTCCAGTAAACGAAAATTTATCCGTTCGCCCGGACCCTTCGAGTTCCTGATTGAATAGACATAATTCCAGATATAATTTGTTTTACGAACAAATACAATTTACTTCGATTCCGACAAATGAACTAATGTCGATCAAACAATGTAGCGATTTTGTCCAATTCTCTGTAAACATTTATAGAAATGAAGGTACAAAGTTGTTGGGTTTATTTTACGTTCAGTAGAATGGCCATTTTCATATTTTCCCGATACATCGTAAAGGCTCTGATGGTCATGGCTCAAATGGATTATCTAAGGAGTATTTTCCTTTAATAACGTCATATTGCAATCGTTAACTCTGAGGCAATATTGTTCCATGAAAATCGAAGAAGCGTGCTGAGTCTTTATTAGTACCTACATATCTTACTTCTCTGTAAATTGACTGCCTCGTTGGTCAAGTGGTGGCAAGCGCGACTGCTGAGCATGAAGTCCTGCGTTTGATTCCCAGGTGGGACAAAGTGTTATTGGGTTTTTCCATCAGGAATTTCTTACTAGCTGCAGCCACGGAGATCGAGCTATGTACGTCGCACGTACGCTTTTCGTAGCACTCGTAGCCGATTCGCTACGGCGTAGCACCACTTAGGCGTGCGCGGGGCACAACCCGTAGCAGTGCTACGACTGGGGCGGGGCCTGAGGGGCAAGGGGGAGTCGGGGGAGAAATGAACACACAAAAAAAATATTTTTAAAAAATGCACCCTGCTCGACGATACAATTCACAAGTTACATAGTTTTCACTTCTATCGACAGTCCCCAAAGACTGCCCCGCGTGTTTTTATTTGTCATTTTGTATGCACGTCATGTCCCTGCGACAAACAAATATTCTTTCTTTCTTTTCTTTATCTCCCGAGTACAACAACTGTTCTGATATGTAAGCGCAATTTCATACTATACTTTCGTCTCCTGAAGTTAAATGGTGTTGCCGGTTAAGTCCTAATAAAATCTGAAAGATGGAGTAGCTTTTCACTTGACCGTTAAGTGAAAAGATACTCTATCTTTCGGATTTTTCAGCAACAGAATGTGTTCCGTCATTCAAAATAAATGTTAACGAGTTCAGCACCCCAATTGCATTAGGTAGGTCAGTCATACTCGAAGGATTTTGAAGACATTCGTACTCTCTACGTTCTCTACACGAGCGATCCCGCAGGTATAAGCTAGTTCCAAATACGTCCGAATTACGCAAGTAAACGTAATACATTATATTATTCGCTTGTATACAAACATTATTAGTAATTCTTGTAACAAATAACAACAAATGTGTTAACTGTCTTACGAAAACAACCGCTTGTTTATAAAGTGCAATAATAAATACTTACTAACAGATCCATTCATAATTAAATGTGGCATCACTTTAAAATATAAACGTCCTATTCGTCTGATCGTGTGAGAAATCAAGACTCATTTATTTGCATACAATATAGGTGTTACCAGATGTACAAATAGTTGTTTAGGCACACACCATATTTTGCTATTTTGGGGCATGCAAATATAGTTTACATGAAAAATACCTTATGCGTATTTTAGTGAAATAATTACCAATAAATGTTTTAAAGCTAATTTAAAATTAAATACCTAACCAAAAAAAGAATACTTTAAAATATTTTACACATACAACTAAACCATAATCATAATAGGATAATAATATGAATCACGTTATAATTCGTAAAGTGACAATCGTCTGATATCATTTTAAATTTTTTAACGTGGATATAGAATATATAAATATACTATCATATGAAAATATAATGGTTCTTTTACGATACTGCTAAAGCGCAGTGATTTTAAACCCCCAATAAAAGAAACCTAACCTAGAAAACTGTACCATCATCATTATCTGCCTAGCCTTTCCCCAACTATGTTGGGGTCTTTTACATGGAGCGACTGCCTATCTGACCTCCACAACCCAGTTAGTACTAGGTAATACGATACCCCTTGGTAAGACTGGTTGTCAAACTTTTTGACGAAACCATTTCCTGTTATATTTACGTAGTTTATTTCTAAAAAACTTAAATGGAAGTAAAACTTAGATAATTCGTTTCCTTCGCTGAAGTGGCCATAATTGGAACAAACACTGCCATCTTGTCCTTTCAATAGAATTTCCACAGACTATTTCATGCAGGTTTTCCAACAGCGTGCTCTTGTCAATGTCACCTAAGTGCCAAAAGAAACATGCAGCACTGTATCGATAAGTTTCGACATCAAAAAAGACGACTACATCGCAATTTGCAATTAATTTTAAAGAAAAGTAGCCTATTTTTACACAGAAAACACAAATAGTACTTAAATAGTAATGCCTCGTGAAAATAAAATTACATAAATTACTCTTTTAAGAGAAGACCACTTTAGTAAATGAGTTCTCCAGAAAACATTTTTATAATTTAAGACTGTTTCTCTTACTAAAGTAAAATATGTATATCATTTAAAATGTAATTTCGTCAATTAATGTCTGGTTTAAAGACTTTAAATAAAAAAATAGAATTTAAACAGTAAATAAATAGAGTTATGTAAGTACGGTCAGGTCTTGTATACCGTATACAGTTTTTAAATTGTGTATATATGTGATTTGTTTGTATATGTAATTTATCGAGTCTGGAGAATGCTTTTGAGAAGACAACTAAAAGAAAAGTATGGAAGAAGAAGACATAAAGTTTCGCGCCACCAAATAAATTGGCATAAGGGCAGGAGGAGAAGCTAGTCGGGTCGGTCTTCAAGGTTAGGCACTGCTTGCTGAGGTTGGTAGGTGGATGACTGACCATCATTACATAACGAGTTTCTTCCATGCCTCGGAATGCTTGTAAAGCCGTTGGTCCCGGCTGTCATTTGTAGATCTTTGACAGTTGTTTGGGAAGACTGATAACCAGTCTTCCCAAGGAGGTGCAGGTCAGTATTACATGTCAGATAGGCAGTCGTTCTATGTCAAAAACTGGTATTCAGCTGCATCCGTTTAGACTGGAAGCCGACTCCGAAAAAAGGCCTGAATTGACCGTAAGCGCGACAAGAATTCAGGCCTAATTGATAGAAGGGCAGGAAAACGATAACTTAGTTTCAAATAGCAGTGATAGCCTAGTGGTGTGACCGTCGGACTGCCAAGTCATAGGTCTCGAGTTCGAACCCAAGACACGCACCTCTGAATCCTTCGCAAGGAAACCAGCATGCCTGAGAGATATTTCTCGACGGAATGTTAAGCCAAGTCAGAGGCCCATGGGCGGCTTAAAAACTCTGACACCAGGTTAGGCACTAACCACACGATAAAGAAAAAGAAAGAAAAGAAAGTTTCAAATGAAAACACCTATTACCAGACATTATTCTTTTATTAAGAAGAGTAACTTACTATAAACATTATTAATTAAAAACTATTATAAAAACTAATTAATCAGCCAACTAACTATGAAATCAGCTAACTATTTAATAAAAATAATGTCGTGATGGCCCAGAGGCTTAACCTCTGGGCCATCACTCATCGCCTCGCCTCCCATGTATGAGGTTGTGGGTTCAAATCCGGGCAAGTACCAATGTGACTTTTTCAATTCATATGTACTTTTCTAAGTTTATCTTGGACATCACAGACATCGGTGAAGGAAAACATCGTGAGGAAACCTGGACTCATAATTAATATAAGTCTGAAATCGCCAACCCGTCTTGAGCAAGCGTGGTGATCAATGCTCGTGCCTTCTCTGTATGAGAAGAGGCCTTTGCCCAGCAGTGGAACAGTAATAGGCTGGTATTATTATTATTTTTATTAAATAAACTAACAACAAACTATAAAAGAGCATCAAAAAACTCCTCATCAACGCTGTCAGTTAGCAATGTGCGCAAGAGGCGGCGTTGCCACGTTGTATGGCAACACTTTGCCTCTGGCCAAGGTAAAAGCCAGCCCTTGGGTCACGGGAAGCGTCAACTAGGCGTTTCGAAATTTCCTTAAACAGGCTGTGAGCACTCAGACCCCACGGCCCCAGAGTTATAACCCTAAACGGCTCGAAAATATAGTTTCCACAAAGATTACCAGAGTAGATGTATATTAAGACATGTGTGTTGTAAGGAATAACATAATGACGCAATGTAGTGACCACAAACGATAGCGATATGATCGCCTAGGTCACACTGTTCAGAATAGATACGATAACTATCTTAATATATATAAATCTCGTGTCACAATGTTTGTCCTCGATGGACTCCTAAACCACTTAACCGATTATAATAAAATTCGCACACCATGTGCAGTTCGATCCAACTTGAGAGATAGGATAGTTTAAATCTCAAATTATAGTCGCAATTTTAATTTATTGCTAATTATTTGTCTGTTATTATTTGACAGTCAAAATTATCTGTTAACTTCAAATGATTCTAACAGATGTCGATACCTTTCGACTGGGTTGAGTAAGTAATCAATAAATGGCGCTGCTATGGTAAATCTACGAACGTGTCATATAAGCTAAAACAAAAAAACAAAAAAAATTACCAAACCCGTGCGAAGCCGGGACGGCCCGCTAGTATAGTATATATCTACTTATCCATGTATTTTCTAGTATTGGTAAAAATATGGCTATTGTGATGATTAAATATAATATATAATATATTATTATTTGAGTAAGAGAGTGCGAGAGAGAATGAGAGCTATGTAATCCTAATCATTCAAAAACAAATATTACATAATCAAAACCCTTCGATAATATATTTTTTTACAAAAGAAATACAGACTTTCCTCCATTAACATAAGTAGCTAGTCACCCACTTGCTCAAGGTCAAGCAAAATACGGTTTGCTAAATCCCTCCATTATCCAGTATTTTAATTCTATAAGAAACAGTTAAACCGTATTTACTGTTCTTTGTAGAGATCCGTAGAATGATAAAAAATCCCTTTCCTTAATCCGGGGTTAATGAAGACAAATCCAACGCGGCGTGGACAGTGAGAAATAAGGACAGGAAAAAACAGAGTGAAAAATTAGTTCTAAGCGGTTTTGTTTATGTGTGGCTCCGGAAACTAGGATATATAGTCAGGGAAACTTTATGTTCAGGCATTCGAAGTAGGTAATAAAAGTTTGGGGCTTCAACATCAACGTTGATGTAGTTTAGGAGCACCTCTGCTCAACCCTTCAGGTATTACAGGCGTGAAGTTATGTATATTTATGTAAATTAGACGTTTAAATGAAGTCTTGCCAACTAAGATGTCCTGTAGGGCTATTACGTATCTCTGTTGACAGTCGAAATGATAGTAACTGGGCTCAGTGTCCATCAATTAACGGTCAAAAGGTTAGTTTCGTATTAAATATAACCCTGTTAGTCACCGAAAAGTGATATCCACTCAGTGTGATACGTAATACCAATATTATGACATTCACGGTTGTCATCACAGTTCGGTGTACAACCGAAGCTTGATAGTCACTGGATATCAGAAAGATACGTAATAGCCCTGCTGTATCGCAAAAAGATGATACTTGATAAGACGAAAACATTTAATTAACTTCACGTACCTATTATGTTTTTCAGTTATGAGATAATAATACTGCACTACATTTGGTGCTATCTAGTATAAAACCACTTTCGTGCCATGATTGCATCTTCAGTAAAAACAGGATATAGCTCTCGCAAGGCTTTTTTCGGAATAGTTTGGCTGATATAATGTTAAATAAAAGCCCAACTTTATTTTAAAAAAAAACCGACCAAGTGCGTGTCGGGCCACGCGCAGTGTAGAGTTCCGTAGTAGCCCGTTATATTCAAGATTTTGTTTTTCAATGCAAGTTTTTACCCGTTATAAACAAGCAACATTTTGTATTTGGTACAAAATTATCCAACACCCTAGTTCAACGACTATTACTGCTAAACTAATAAAGTTTTTTTAACCGCTGTAGTTTTCCTTTAAAGTTCATGAAATGCACTATCATCATGAATTTTTCCAGATTTTTCAAATAAGCAGTTTAGCTTTTAGAGGGGACGCTGGATACTGGAAAAAAAATTGCACTTTAAAGTTTAATATTTCGTAAATGGAGCATTAAATCGAAAAGTAGTCTTAGCAACCCCTAAGTTTGAAAGACCTATTTTACGATACCCCACACGATGGGGCAGACGACAAAAAAAATCCTTGTTCCTTGTCAGGACTACGGAACCCTAACTAGCACCACGCCCGCGAAATCATCCGCAAAAATTGTGATAGCTCGGCTAATATGCATGAATGATTAATAGCCTATAGCACATAGTATCTTTCTATCAGTGACATGTATTTTAGAATTGAGTCATTAGTTCCGGAGATTACCCCCTTTTTTTTTTTTTGGGATGGGAAATCATCAAATGACTCCTCCCGCTCTGGGCGGAGCAGGAAAGAGTGTCAGACTTTTACTGACTAAAACCCATCCATGTTCCTTCATCGCCCTTTGTATTCCGGGGCCACGGTATCTCTTTCAAATAGTCCCGCAGCCCCGGGGAGATAACCCCCCTACATACAAAATCACAATCAAATTTTCATCATCAGCCTATAATGTTCCCACTGCTGGGACACGGCCTCCTCTCACTGAGAGGGAATGGAATATAATCCACCACGCGGGCCTAGTGCGGATTGGTAGATGTCACATGTATTTGATTCTTTTCACTTCTCATGCTCTAAAAGTACGCCAATATAGCCCTACGAAGCCGGAGTAAAGTGACCACTTTAGTCCCTAGGGAGTAAAACAAATTCGTTCGTTTTTTAATTTACTTCATGTGACATAAACAAACTCAAACAGCCAGTTAATATACTACTATTATCTGTGGAGTGTGGACCATCTTCATTGCGAAAATGTTGAGAGTTTTAGTTCCATGGTTTTTCCGCAAGGAAGGTGGCGCCATGCGTTTTAAATTCTTAATCTGTGACTGGTTTAGAAGAAAAAACTGACCGCGAAAATTTCTGTATTTTTGTCGAGTGTAAATTTGTTCGGTTTTATATAAATTTATTAGGAATGTCCAGTGACAGTGAAAAGTTTGACGTCGAGCAAAGAGCAAAAGACATAATAGATAATCTTTTGCCGCCAAAAACACGGAAGATTTACCTAAAAACTTACGAAAGTTCTATGGACTGGAGGAATAATTAATGTTTTTGTACTAAATTGACTATTTTTCTCGCACTCAAAGTGAAAAGTACAGTTTGCACCTCGAGACTAAACGCCAACTTAATATACCCTCGGTTTTATTGACTCCCTCGCAAGCTCGGGAGTCAAACCACCTCTGGTATATTATGGCTTCGTTTAGTCTCTCGTTATAAAATATACTATTGGTTCTAGGACATGCCGGTTTCCTCACGATATTTTCCTTCACCGTTTTTGATGGTGATGAAATAATTTACACAAAGTAATACGCCTGTCTGGGTTCGAACCCACGACTTACTGTTCGTAAGTCGTGGCCGCCACCACTGAGCCACCGCTGTTCTCTAAAACAAAATTTTACTTCTTTATAATACTATATAAATATAGAATTAGATGATAATTCTTATGAGCTAACTTACTGAAAACTCTAGTCTGTTTACATTAGAGAGTGTTAACCCAAGTAATTATCACTATTAATCACCAAACTTCGCCAAATCTAAGTAATTCGAAACTTCAACATTCGATAACCGTTCATCAAATCCCATTAAATTAAACGGAACGTCAATATCTACGGATTTAACATTGATTGCGAAAGTTAACGATGGCAAATGAATTCGAATGATCGCATTAATTCGTAATAATCGACTAAATGAACACTGGCAACTCTATTCACTGTGGCGCATCACTAACGGTATTTGAAAACGCGGGAATTGTTATTTGCTGCACGGCAGGTAATGCTATTCTCCTCAAAACGAGATTTTATGTCCCCAGTCTGCCGTTATTGAATTAAGGCCGATAATAGGAGATGGGATTGCCTTGTTGGTCTAGTGATTGCAATCGCGATTGCTGAGCATGAGGTCTTGGGTTCGATTCCCGGGTCGAGCAAATTATTATTGGGTTTTTCCATCAAGAATAGGCAAACACCATAAAACAATAATACCAAGACACCAATCTCTAAAAAAAAACGTTATTTTGGGCCTGAAAACCCGATTTATTTTCACTTAATTACCAAATTCGATTTTTAGTTGCTTTGAAATCAATAAATAGTCGAGTCATTGAGTTGACTAAACAGTGACGTCACAGTTTGCTATTACCATACAAAATCTATGAGAGAACCGCGTTTTGACAGCTCTTAAAAAGTATCTCAATTGATTGGTGTGTCATCTCATCTACCCCATTTTTCCGTGGCAGCCACGGTGTCTGGAAATGTGCCCGGTTGATGGCAATAGACTCGTCCCCAATTACATTAAACTACTTGTAGGTATACCTCTGCCTAATCCTTTAGGGATTACAGGAGTGATGTTTTATGTTTGTGATGTTATGTAATAAGAGCTTGCCTTTCACCGGGTAAAATTGTAAAATCCAAAATGCCACCAGGAATTTTCAGATAATTTCAAAAAGACTTTATACAGCCATTTTTGCTTCACAAAATCACACACAGCAGTCCTGATTAGACTTGATCAACAAAGCAATTTAAGTCTTTAAACATTTTTAAGGTCAAGAACCTAATTACAGTGAAAGCCGAACTGACGTACATTTAGTACCTACCAATTTAACATCACCAGATGCAGACGACGTAAATTGGGTAGCACTTTAAGGAAAATTAGGTCAAACGCCTGCCAACAACAAACGGTTTGCTCCTTGCAGGAGTTGGTTTGGACCTTAATAAAACTATTTCACTTGTCACTTTGGGCGGAAATTAAGGCTTACGTCTAGAATATTGAAGTGGTTATACATCCTGAACGCGCTTACAGAGTTATGTTTTATTTACTTATTTTATCATATATGTACACACATGAGAGAACATAAGGAAACACCATAACATTTATTATATTGTACACAAAAGTAAAGACACAGCTTATTTCAAAAGAAAAATGTTTTTGTTTTCTTTTAAATATTGGAATAGAAACAAGAATTTGTGTGGTCTAATACAACTAAAATCCCGACTACTGAATATCACGGTCTAATTAAAATCGGAGTTAACAAGGTAAAACCGAGTCCTCCTATTGTTGAAGTCGGTTAAAATGTAGCCTATATTATCCGGACCACATAATAACGAATCGATTGACACCTTATTCATCAAAATCGGAAGAATAGTTTGGGCCTTACGGCGGAACATACGTAAATACAATACAAACATACATATACTGCTAAAATCATACCCCTTTTTTTTTTTTTTTTTAGGATGGGAAATCATCAAATGACTTCTCCCGCTCTGGGCTGAGCAGGAGGGAGTGTCAGACTTTTACTGACTAAAACCCATCCATGTTCCTTCCTCGCCCTTTGTGTTCCGGGGCCACGGTATCTCTTTCGAATAGTCCCGCAGCCCCGGCAGGCTTCGGTCCTTGCGGACCCCTTCCCTATTGCTGACTCTCTTTGAGGCGCGCGTGGAACACGAACGCGCCGTCGACACGGCCTGTCGTCATGAGACGTACGGACGGCGAGCTAGCCCATAGCTCCCCGTCCACAGGCCCGCGCCTACGGTGGCCGGAAGCCACCACGTGGCCCCCGAAAAATCATACCCCTTCCTTTTGGTTTCGCCGTAGTCGGGTAAACAGGGGATATAGAGAGATTCCGTTTCTTATTGTCAAAAATAAATTAAACACGGTGCTAATTTAAATCGAACACAGTTTAACAAAAGCCATGCATAACCCCTAATGCCTATTGGCAACCTACCAAATCAAGTTGTTACCCATTAATTTTTTATACTGTTTTTTAATATTTTACTCAAAGCTCGATCGAAAATAATATGATTGACGTCTCTTATAGCTTTCGAGAAACCAATTTAATAATGAATGTCTCATTTTAATCAATGAAATTGAAAGACAAAGGTAATTATCCTGTATCGACAGCCATTTTATTTGTAACCGCTACCGCAGTGCGATTGAATACCACGGATACTCCTGATTACAGGCCATAATCTGTCCGTCACAGGGCTCCATTAATGGATTGATTTTCTCTCAACAATAAATCAAGGCTGAAGTTTAAATTGCTTTCATGGTACGAGGAATTAATTGTAATTTCTAAGCCGAGCGGTAGAAATACCTATAAATTAGTAGTTATTGGATTTCCAGCAACCACAAATTGTGGCTCGCTAATTATTTTCATGTATGTAAACACGGTGTCCGTGTAAGCGACTAGCAAAAACTGTTTTCATGGTTTCAGTACGCACAGGCAGTCCATCAAACTATACCAATCTGGCAATTTTTCAACTTCAACTCTTATCGCTAAAGTATTAGATTCAAAGTTGATTGGGAAAATTGGACAACTTCGGGTACCTAGCTTGATGTACTGGCGTGTGTACATGTATAAGTTCTTTTTCGTGCACCATGAGGGATCTGTCCGAAACCACCGATAACGCAGTTGAACTGGCAGGGTTCCAGGTCGAAGCTCATTGAAACGAATCATCTACATTCTACACGACAAAGAAGAAATACATGATTCCTGTACGTTAACATAGATATTTTTGTCAGTTATTAAAAAGCCGTGCCTTAGCTAGCGTGCCTTGTCAAACTGAAGACGAGAACACGTCAAGGCGTATCTATTCAAATAATAATAACACATACGCTACCAAAAGAAAACAAACGAGAACTAAAAACAAAGTCACAAAAAAAGTACCTATTTGAAAACAGTCATCTTGAAAAATATGAATTTCAGCTAAATTGTTGTTGTTTTAAATCACTACATAAAACATTATTTCAGTCAATAAAGCAGTTCTAGCTACACTTTTAACCACACGGAGATTAATAGCTGTCAGCTGACTTTGAAATCAGAGAACAACAATTACCAAAATTGGAAAATTGGAACATGAAAAATAAACGAATATTTTTTATCGCTGCGCTCGGATAAATGGTGTAGTCTATGGTACCCATTTTACTTTTAAACTGGCTTCCGAATTTTTATTCAACTAGTTTTTTTTTTCAAATCGTTGAGCACATGAAACGATTTGTTAAGGCCAAACTGTTGTGGCAATATTAAAATATTTAAACTTCAGAGCCCTGTTCAAATATCTTAGAAGCTTAAGTAATTCCTTAAGATCTAAATGATAAGGAATCATAATCATGGTAACGAGTGCTGGAAAGGTCAAAAGTTAATTGAAACGCTTAGAACCACCAATTAAGATATAACGCGCACTTGGTCAAAAGGCGAGATTAAAGAACATAGAATGTTTGCTAAACATTGTTTTTTTATTATAAGAATCGACAATGGGAACACTGAAAATCTGTAAATATTATTATTGTCTGAAGTGTAAGCTTTGAACTGATGTAAATATTTATGTAGGTAGGTACTTTGACGCATCTAGCGCGTTAGGCACTCTTCTAAAATGATACTAAGTTGTTGCCCGCGACTTTCGATCCCATGAAATTATTATAAAAGTATTTGAATCGCATTTTGTTAACAATTTTAAGGATTTTATTTTTTTGCACGGAACCCTAATCCTTCTGAAATAAAAGTAGCCTAAGTGAGACCCTATAACATCAGCAATCTGCCAGTAAAAGTCCCGTCAAGCGGTCCAGCCGTTTCGGAGATTAGCTGGAACAAACAAACTGAAAGACGGACTCAAAATTTAAAATATAAAATGTTGTAAGTAGCGTAGGTATATGTATACTTTCATGAGCATTCAGTAAAAAGCTGTTATTTTTAAATTACAAACAGACCCTCCATTTTATTTATTTGTATAGATTGTCGTAGTATCTTCTATCTATCTAGATCAAACTAAACCGAAACTACAAAATAAGAAAGAAAAACTTTTTATTTTGCTCGAATTTGCCATTTTTTATTGCACCTATTTACAGATATTCTCCTATAAGTACCAATTTAAATGCACAAAACGAGAAAAACATTCTTCACAATCATAATTTTCTTTTTACCACACAAATAACCATTCAATCCAAATAACAAACCAACTATTTTCATATAATTGACTAGTTTAGCAACTGATATATATAAGTTTTCTTAATTTAGCGGAAGACAACTCTTTGACAAAATCCAAAAATAAAGCAAGCCGTCTTTGATCTTTATTAGTAGATATTTTAGTGCCTGCATAAAATATTTGTGACAGATTTCCCAACAACTAACCAACAAAGTTGTTTTTAGATATAACAACATGTGAAACTGGCGGACATGGCTTCTAAATTAAACACGTCTTGCAACTAACCGTAAATATCTTTCTTCAGAGTTCAAATAAATATTCTTCCCCAGATGCTACGAGCTTCATAAATCTACTTTATAATATAAAAGTACTTACCGAATAATAAACGATGATTGCCAACCAAAAAAATCCGCAAACAAAAAATAAAACTTTATTTAAACCGTAACCAACACTCAATAAATAATCAAAACTTCTCGAATTTAGAACTTTTTACACATACGACACTTTGACACTCGTTACTGGTCACTTAGGTGCGCGAACTTAACCATTAGAATTCAAATTAGTTCGGATTTCGTAAAGCGCGGTAAAATGTCCCCGGGCGTGCGTTCAGAAGAAAATTTGAGTCGAACTGAAGGGCGGCGCTTCTGAATGGACGCGTCGCGACCACGCTCATGCGCTCTCAACTTAGCTACAGCGAATGTTTTTCCAAAGGACTTTAAGCTTTTTCACGCTTTAGCTGGAAAATATATTTTCGTCTTTAAGTGCACTAGGCGCCCGGGGGTTTGCTCAAAAAGCGAGAAAAATTCTGTACGCTCCTTCGCAAGGTAGCAGCGAGCGACGGATCTAATAAAGGGAAACTTGTAATCTCTTGCAGCGCGGTTATTGCATCCCGACGGTTACCCATTCTTTTGCGGGCAAAACGGAGTAACTTTTATGATAGGTAGTATGTATAACTTTTAATGTGGGTAAGTACAGTAGGTATTGTAAAAAAAATATTGCAGTTTTTAATTCCTTGACTCGATGTGTTATCAATCCCATTTGTTTTTTTATTTACAAACTAATTGAAATCTTGTGTAGTTTATCAACATTCGGTGCATCTTCCTAGAAATTCGTACAAGTAAACAACACAATCATGTTTACATACGTCAATTTGTTATTATATAAAATCGATGGCATGACATAGATTTTGTAAGACGGGTGTCCAAGCCTGGCCCTTTATTCACAACGCTTCGATTCGGAAAGTCGTATGTCTATCTTTTTTTGACATTACGAAATCGAGCGAGATAGACATACGACGTTCTGAATCGAAAATCGAATCGAAGCGTTGTGAGTAGCTATGCTGGTGCAGAATAAATTCGTAGCCTTTGCCGTGTCGCTGTGCCCTATGCAATGTTATCAAGAACACTCAAGGTTAGCGGGAGAACCCTATATGTAACCAATATACTCTGAAGAAGTGCCAAAATAAAGTGGCAGTGGCCAGGCCACATTGCTTGAAGAACGTATACGGCTGATAGGGCAAAAAAGAAGACTATTCGAAAGAGATACCGTGGCTCCGGAACACAAAGGGCGATGAAGGAACATGGATGGGTTTTAGTCAGAAAGTCTAACACTCCTGCTCCGCCCTGAGCGGGAGGAGTCATTTGACGATTTCCCATCCGAAAAAAAAGAGGGAAAAGATGACGCCGCTTGCTGTCCCATGTCCAGCACTGGATGCTTTTCTTATGATGTTGGGAAACGGTATAAAACAAAAGCTTTTCAGCAAGTACATAGAAAAAGATTAGCCAAAGTAAGTTTTGTTTCAAATCAGCTAACGATACTATACTACTTAGTACGTAAAAGATAATTTCTAAAAGATCTTAATCTGAAACTCGCCCGAACCATAACATTGAGGTTCGTACAAAAAGTGACGGCTCTAATTACTTTCGTAGCAGATAAGATAAATCGCCTTAGAGAGGCTTAGGACACGTAATTAAACCTTTTTCTGGAAGGTGATTAGGTCGTAACTTCGACCACGCATCGACCTATATTATTAGTCCGTAGCCCTAAAACGAATAAGGGTTGACCTCTATTATCAAAGTTAATCTGCTTGAGCCGTGCAGCATTATAACAAACAGAAACACTTTAAAATTACGCAAAACTGTTAATGCCAAAAGCGCCTCAGCTCAGCATACAAGGATCACCTAAAATCAGCGTCATTCGGTAGGTACACAGCAACACAAGGCATACCACCTGACGCTGATTTTCAGCTGCAGCCCATGAGTGCAATAACACCAATAACATGAACAAACACAAATGTGGTGTTGACTCAAGTCGCGTCGTCCGAATCGAATCAATTTCAGTATTTTCGACCAAACTCAAAACGATTACGCGTCGGTAAGTCCGGTCACTCGATATGTTAATAATTACACGGGCATTTTGTAACTGCAGTTCTCGGCTCCATAACACCTTCGCCTGCGGCTTGGGTATGAATTCCGGTAAGGCTGCAATAACTTTCCCCACTTGTATCAAAATGTTTAATTTTTATTCAAAAGATCAGCAATAATTCATTTATTTTAAACTTCATGTACAAGAGTGGTACATAGGCGGACTTAATGCCACAAGGCATTCTCTACCGGTCAAGTCAGTCAGTTCTTTTAATGAATATTAAAAGAACTTACAACTAATTTAACTAAATAAAATTTTTGTAACTAAAATATAACCCATAACGCTGGCCACCGGTACACATATTAGAAGTTTAAAATAAAAAAATATATAATCGCTAGGAAATTTAGTACTAAGCAGTAGCTGCACCCATAGCTGTCTTATAAGAATCTGTATTCGTGACTGGTTGGTGGCAACAGACCCACCCCTATTACCAACAAAATCAAGGTGAGAGGTACTAAACACCATGATACTGAGGTAATGTAATAGTCCTCCGGACAGTTTCCGGCCAAAGCGTGGCCAAACCATCTCGGCGATGACTAGCCATCGACGAGGGGACGCGGAGGGCCAACAGCTTAGCGTGCCTACCGAGGCACGGTTTAAGTAGGTATCATACCGCTAAATTTTTTAAATACCTGTATTAAAAAGGAATATATTTTGTAAATATTATTTTGAAATGCGCGTTCGCGTCATCGGCGCGTATAAAATACACCCTTAGGTACGTAATACCTAATGTATAAGTACCTATCAAAAGAATATTCCTAATTTAAAATTGTCCAAAGTTAACGTCACAATTATTTCGTCTTAAACTAACCAACCTACACAACATAGAAGAAACTGGCTTATCTTTGATAGAATGAAAGAAAAACAAGCTTTTTGTGGGCTTCGTTGACCGGGCTGCCCGGCCGTGGAAATGGGGCAGTTTTTGCGTACACAAAAGCGAAGGAAGGTCCGACTACGATAATCCGTTTGACCTGTGGACATGCGTCGTTTGACACCAAACCTTTTGCTTTTTTATTTTATTTTATAGGCTTTTCCATAGTGGTCCATACCTTTTTTAAACCTCTTAAGAAACTTCTACCACCGCCGGTTATTGACGGTTTTATTCTGTTTCAAAATCACGGTTATGGTTTCTTTGACCACTATGCTTTACTAGGGGAGTTCGGGGAGTTAGGAGTCACCGTTATTGTAATCACTAATGATCAGTCTTATAATTTGTTCACATTTATCTTTAAAAACTAGTCAGGAATCGAGTTCTATAGGTCTTTATTGGCTATCATTGCCGTAAACGTAATTACCAATAATTAAAAAACGAAAAAGTAGTTTTGACTCCAATTACCCACATGTAAGGGAAAGTCAGTCCACAGGGGAATAAGAGTCAAAATTATAAAACGAAGGCGAATTATCTCTTTGAACAAAAAAATAAGAATTAACTAATGGAAATATATTAATGGAATATGGAATAAAATAAATTAATGGAATCATGACAAAGAATAGTAAATAAATCGAGTTAAATGCAAAAATCACAGCTATAGCGACCTGATCATCACAAACATCCTGTACATGCCTCATGGGCCCATCCAGCACAGAGACGGCAACGGTACTAGATTTGTCTCGGTTTTTCCTCTTCGAGGCATATCGTGCACGCAGACTGATCATTCTCTTTCTGGGAGTTTTGCGGGATGTTTAGCGGGATTTCAATATTTTCTAAGTCACTATTACCACTCTCATCATTAGGAACCTGTTCATCAGCCGATTCTTCAGATGAACTCGACTTAAATAAGTTTTTTTTACTTCTTTTATCTTCTTCGTAACTTTGCCCTTTGTATGCTTTTCTTTTTCCTTTCGTTTCTTAGCTTGACTCTCATTACCCCAACGACGGTTTGTTTGCTAGATTCGAATTATTACTCAAAAACGTCTGAAAATTTAACAAATTGCATTAATAAATATAAGTTTAGTTCCAGTACTACGCTTTGAGATTATTTTATACGCAAAATTATAAAGATACTAAGGTTTTCAATCGAAATTTTGGAAATTTTACAACGACCCTCACCTGTGACACCTGTGTCGCTCCTGGTGATGCGAGCGTGACTTTCGGGCCCCGGCGTATTGGCCACTGCGGGAGGTTTGCAGAGCTAAGCCCCGTGTGACAACATAGCCGTATTCTGTAAAGCTTAAGGTTCAATTCATTTTGAATTGACCCCCATTGCCCACTGACTCCCGTTCCCCCCGGCTCCCCTAATACTTACTTATAGTTTTGGATTTAGCTCTGAAAATCTAAAGCAGTCCGGACTGAGTTTGACCTCTTGTAAAACTTATTTGACGAAGCTTTACCGCCAAACAAGGTTTTGTTTTGTTGTTATTTTCTCTTACATGATTGTATTAGAAATCGATAGTGGCCGCCGAGAAATAAAAAGGCACGATTACTCCATACATTTTTGTCATTGGCTATAATTCGATGAAATGAATGTCACTTCGATTAACTTAGTCGGGTGTGACGGCCGGGGTAGTGTTGTTGAATTTTCTCTTTTAAGTATAAGTTCATGCCAGAAATGCAAGCAAATGGCTAGGATCACTCCACCAATTTGCCTACCCCTTCGAGAATAGCAGGCATAGGATAATCAGCCTATAATTTTCCCAATGCTGGGACACACGGCCTCCTCTCTATGAGAGGGAATGGGCTATAATCCATCACGCGGGCCCATTTAGGGATGGTAGATGTCACATTTCGTCGAATTTTTGGTTCAAGGACATGCCGGTTTCCTCACGATGTTTTCCTTCATCGTTTTGAGAGCAGTGGTGATGAAATAAATTACACAAAGTAATGCACCTAGCTGTGTTCGAACCCACGACATACCTACTGTTCGTAAGTCGAAACCGCCACCACTGGGCCACCGCTGCTCTTTAGCAAAATAAAAAAAAATGAGAAATGCAGGATTCCGTGTCAAAAAGTATGGTCACTCCGTATCGCCCGCCATACATGACTAATTTCATATAATTTCGCATTATCCGATTCCAACTAAAAAACCTCAAAGACCGATGCATTTAATCGACTAATAGCGGACGCTGCGGAGCTAATTAAGGCTAATGTAAAGTTGTCCAGGCTTCATACAAAAGTAAAGTGGCAGTCATCGCAGTCTTGTTCACAGGAAAAATAGTTCCACCAAACGGGTTTGTGGATTCACAACGTGGGGCCGTGGGCTGCGATTCACAGACAGCTACCGAATGACGCGGTCCATTGATTGAAACTGGCGGATTTAATTATCCACGTCCATTGTGCCGGACAGCCGTGGTGACACGGAATTAGGGTTTGGATTCCAAGCATAAGTAGGTACTCGTACATGCACCTTAGTTTATGCAGTAATGTAAGTATTTCATTATCACTGTTGAAAAAAAAATAGTTGTCTGTAAAGTCGGTTTACGGACGATAATTTTACGTGATTTATGAATTTAATTTAATTATTAGCTATCACTGAATTATCATTATTTTGTATTAGGTACAAAGGAGTTAATCGATTTTTTTTTGTCGATAAATTAACATTTATTTGAAAAAACAAAATGTCATCCCCCTTTTCACCCCCTTAAGGATTGAAATTCCAACAACACCGTTGCGTTAGCATCTAACCATACGCCTAGATAATAAATTTTGTGATTTTTACTTTGAAAATTAAGGCCTTTTCATACACAACATCATCCCCTTTTTTAACCCTTTGGAAGTGGTATTATCAAAAACGCTGAGACGTATAAATTAATTTTCAATCGTCAGCCTAAACACAAAATTTTAAGATCCTAACCTTAAAACTGACGGACTTTCATACAAACTATCATTTAATATTTAGCTCCCTTAGGGGTTGAATTTCGAAAAATCCTTCTTTATTCCTTGTCTACATTATAAAGTGAACCACTGTGCAAAATTACGGTTTTCTAAGGTTTGGCCTGGGCGTTGATGAGTCAGGCGGAACGTGACTGGCGCGCGAAACGATGTGACACTTTTTCGTGCGTGTAGCTGGATTTCATCGATTTAAGGTGAATGCGCCAGGGTGGCCCGCGAAATTCAATTTTTCTTACGTTTTTTGCAATTTTCAGGTCAGTGTCAGGTTGTATGTTGATTAAACTATGAATCGCGGCTGTAAGACGTATGTAGTTACTATAATAATAATAAATAAAATTATTATAATCATCAAAATCATCAATCACCAATCACCTACAACCCTCCAAACTCTTAAAGGTGTATGAATTTATTTTTTCAAGGTCAAAGTCATTCCTACACCTTTATGCGCTTGGAGGGTTGTATTGGTGATTTTGATGATTCTAATTCTGTAACTACAAACGTCTTACAGCCGCGATTCATAGTTTAATCAACATACAACCTAACACTGACCAGCAAATTGCAAAAAACGTAAGAAAATTTGAATTTCGCGTGCTACCCTGGAGTATCCACCTTAAGTATGAGACGTTATCACGTCAACAACGTGAGGAAACTGATTTTGACATTTAACATTGTTTTTATTTATTCCAAATCTATATAACAATAACATATAAAAAAGTCTGCCAAACCATTTACGATTTCTACAGGCGAGTCGCAAGAAAAAGATAGTTTTGGAGACGTAGATTTAATTAGACAAACTTTACATGAATATTAAAAATTAAAATTAAGTTATACAAGTGACCATGATCGAAGTTTGATTCATAATGGGAATCACACAGGTGTTCCTAAATTCGGAGAGGTGACCGTGAGAAGATGTCGCCGTGAAGAGCTGACGTTGCGTTGCCGGGTGGTCCATATGCACAGCCGCGCTGGGTACAGCGCAAGCGATGCGATGCGATAGTTAGCTTAACGTAACACCTCCCCCCGTAGAACAGCGACTATTGAAGACAGAAGTCGTAAATTGAGCTGGAGGTTGATTTGTGTCTACTCTGGTAGCTGGTACAGTGAAGACTCTTTGAAGTTCCATCTGGTTGCTTGCAGGTTCAGCAGGTGTTATTATTGCTTTTCGTCTTAGAAAGTATTTTCGATAGAGCAGGACACTGACGATTGCACAGGCGATGATCACTATCACGTACATCGGTATAGTGGTGTGATATACGCTGGAGTTGCTGTCTTCAACGAGGGTAATTGGTGACTGCATGGACAACTTCCTACTAGTCTCGTGTAAATGGTCCAACTTGATTGAGTTTAACTTAAAGATTGGGGCTGAAGATGTCGTCTGCTGCCAAAAAGTCAAATTATCGGCTGGGATATCGATGATTTTCAACGCCTGTCCCTTGAGGCGGTCTTTGAAGTTGTAGATCTTAAAGTGCGGTGTTTCAAGAGAGCATCTCTGAGGTATTATAGCGAGGTAGCTGCCTTTTAAGGTGTCATACAGGTCACGTCCGCAGGATAAATGCACTTTCGTAGGCGTGGGAAAGCTGATACCGTAGTGTCTGTCATCGAGCTCTTCATAAGCAGGTTTCTTCAGGGATACTGTCTTAGGATTGCATGAAGTTGTTCGTTGTTGAGTGGTGATCAAATGCTGGATACAATCTGGTGCTGTTTGATTGTGCATAGTTTTCAACTCGTTGCATAGATACCATTTGCTCGTCTTCGGACATTCTGTCTCTATATACTTGAAGTCTTTCTTATTTAAGGCAAGAAAAGGATGTGGGGGTGATAGGACTTGATTTAATTTATTAGGAATCATACATAATTTATAAAAATCATAGGTTAAGGGGATGAGGATCGGAATTTTATATACTATAACTATTTTATTTCCCGTATAGTAGGAGCCTACGTAACAAATCTTTCCTATTAGAGCCACCATCAGTACGTTGTTGCATGTAAAGCGTGTTGAGTTCATCCTGAACATACTCGAGAGCTTTCTCAATACTATCAGGACGCATGCAACGGATCCTGGATCCTAGAGGATCCTTTAGTCCACGTAAATAGGCCTGAAGAGTAAGCTTTTTATAAAGAGAGCGCTTTGCCTCTATTGTAGTATGCACAGACTCATGTAAAGACACATAGGTCATAATCGTGCTGAATAAATTTTGACATCGCTCATAGAATTCTTGCGGCGTGCTAGAGCCTTGTGTCTGCAATGATAGGTCACTATATAATGCGGTCTCGTCACGATGGTCTGCGAAGTTGTTGATTAGCGCACTTCTAATTCCTTGCCAATTTTCCGGTATCCCATTAGAATTGATAAGCCTAGCTGCAGATCCAGAAATTTTATTTAAAATGCCATTAATTAGGGCTAGGTTAGTTAATTCGTGCCCAGGCTCAGTTCTAAAATGCGCAAGCACCAATTGATCGCATAAATTTATGAAACGGGTTAATATATGAGAATTTCCATCAAAATCTGGAACAAGTCTAAGTGACTTATAGATTAAATCTACTGGATTACTATTATTATTTGCCATATTTTCTACCAAATTCGCGTCTAATTCACTATCCTCTAAAATATCTTCTAGATCCCTGCGTTGATCTATCGATCTATTTCTATTCCTATTCCTATCACTAGCTAACCTATTATTCCGTGATTCTCCCGGATGGAAAATCTTGACAGCTATACGTTAACCTAACACCAAAAAATCACTCGCGAAATATTAAAACGCACACTTAAAATAGATATATAATATACTAGGAAGGACTAATGTAGGAAAGCAAGGACTAAGAAAGATTCAAAGTACTTACTGCATAATGCTCCAGTATCTTTCTCCTGCACAATCAATGTTCAGATCACTCACTGCAAAAATCAATGTAGGTTCGGTAACTTGTCTATGATGTTCTAGTTTTTACAAGTATCCTGTCGGCTGCGCCATTTACGATTTCTACAGGCGAGTCGCAAGAAAAAGATAGTTTTGGAGACGTAGATTTAATTAGACAAACTTTACATGAATATTAAAAATTAAAATTAAGTTATACAAGTGACCATGATCGAAGTTTGATTCATAATGGGAATCACACAGGTGTTCCTAAATTCGGAGAGGTGACCGTGAGAAGATGTCGCCGTGAAGAGCTGACGTTGCGTTGCCGGGTGGTCCATATGCACAGCCGCGCTGGGTACAGCGCAAGCGATGCGATGCGATAGTTAGCTTAACGTAACAAACCGCAAAACAGTTCTCGGCAGTTGTTCTCGTTTGACAATATCATTATAACAAATTTCGATTTTTATTATAAAGTAACATAATAAATGTTAACTTTATTATTCAATTATTTACAATTTACAAATCTATTAAAATAAAATAAACTAACTAACTTAAACTGAAAACTTAAAAAATGGCGTCTAAAAACTCTTCCTCAACGCAACGCTGTCAACTGGTAATGTCCCCAAGAGACTGGCGGCGTTACCACGCTGTATGGCAATAGTACATTATGATATAAGTGCGGTAAGTTGATAATTACAGCCGAGGCGATATTCCTAGCCCGAGCCGTAGGCGAGGGCGATGCGCGGAGGCGCTACGCCGGGGGGAAACTCCGCTGCCGCGGCAAATTGTCGCTCAGCGGACGGACTTCCGGCGTGATCTCATGGCGACATGGAGAGAGCGACTTTCGCAACCCCGTGCAGGGCACGCCACAATAGTGGCGGTAAGTCCCCTCTTTAAGGAGTGGCTGGAGAGACGCCACGGCGTCCTCACCTTCCGCCTGACGCAGGTTCTTACCGGACACGGTTGTTTCGGTAAGTTCCTGCACCGAATCGGGCGGGAGGAAACGTCCGGGTGTCACCATTGTGAGGATCGACCGGAGGACACGGTGGAGCACACTGTGGAGGTGTGCCCCGCTTGGGTGGAGCACCGCCGTGTCCTCGAGGTGGCGATCGGCGGCGGCGACCTCTCGCTCCCGGCCCTGGTTCGTGCCATGGTCCGGAGCGAGACGAAATGGGACGCCGTCACCTCCTTCTGCGAAGCAGTCATGCTAGCGAAGGAGGTGGCGGAACAGGACAGGGAGAGATCCTCACGTCCCGGCCGCCGCGGGAGACGCCCCGGGCGTCGGGGGCCACGTGGTGGCTTCCGGCCACCGTAGGCGCGGGCCTGTGGACGGGGAGCTATGGGCTAGCTCGCCGTCCGTACGTCTCATGACGACAGGCCGTGTCGACGGCGCGTTCGTGTTCCACGCGCGCCTCAAAGAGAGTCAGCAATAGGGAAGGGGTCCGCAAGGACCGAAGCCTGCCGGGGCTGCGGGACTATTCGAAAGAGATACCGTGGCCCCGGAACACAAAGGGCGAGGAAGGAACATGGATGGGTTTTAGTCAGTAAAAGTCTGACACTCCCTCCTGCTCCGCCCAGAGCGGGAGAAGTCATTTGATGATTTCCCATCCAAAAAAAAAAAAAAAAAAAGGCGAGGGCGATAAAAAAGCTGAGGCTGTAATTATCAAAGCGCACGTATGTCATACGACGTTTTATAACATAATATATATTTGCGAGGAAATAAATAAAACAAATAAAAACAATAAAGCGAAAAGAAAAAGCGCGCGGAATAATTTTTACTTGTTCACAAATTAGTGAGGCGCGCGCATCAGCGCTTTTTTTTAAGGCAAAGACACAAAAAACAGCCAGTATTACTAATAAAGTAATAGTACCTACATTGTTACCTTAGGGGTGAAAGTAACGCGGGCCTGTGGACGGGGAGCTATGGGCTAGCTCGCCGTCCGTTCGTCTCATGACGACAGGCCGTGTCGACGGCGCGTTCGTGTTCCACGCGCGCCTCAAAGAGAGTCAGCAATAGTGAAGGGGTCCGCAAGGACCGAAGCCTGCCGGGGCTGCGGGACTATTCGAAAGAGATACCGTGGCCCCGGAACACAAAGGGCGATGAAGGAACATGGATGGGTTTTAGTCAGTAAAAGTCTGACACTCCCTCCTGCTCAGCCCAGAGCGGGAGAAGTCATTTGATGATTTCCCATCCGAAAAAAAAAAAAAAAAAAAAAAAAGGGGTGAAAGTAACTTAATTAGTCCCGAGACGGGGTTTGTGCCCGAGCGCAGCGAGGGCGCTAATAGTTCGAGGGACTAAATAAGTCTTTAACCCGAGGTAAACACTGTGCTTTTCATTACGAATACAAGGAAAGTAAAAATAAAAACATGAATCAACTCGAAAAAAAAATGAAGATCGGATTGCCGCTTTTCCGCCTATTTTGTTTTTTTTTTCTATGGCCCGCCAGCTATTCAGCCATTACCTATTTTTCATTTTCATCATCGAAAAAATGGTTAATATTTTGCCCAAATCTATGTTATTTTAAAGAAATAGTTGAATCTTAATTATAATAAAGTTATTTAAAAATATTTGTTCTTTAATTAATACTTAACTTTGTTATTTCAATTTTACATCGTGGCTGTATAGAAAGTTTTAACATGGTTCAATAGAAAAATGAACAATTTTTTTTTAATAATTTGACAGTTGTCAGTTGAAAACGATTCTCCATATGGCTGAAAAGTATTACTTTCAACCCGCTCCTCAGGCAACTTCAGACCTACTTTCAGAGTATGAGTAATGAAAATTAATATTTTTGTGATTTTGTTACAGATAAATGGTTGTAATTTATTGTCAAAATTAATTAAATTAAAGAATTAAATGTTTATTTATTATATTTCATCTCCCAAAGTTAATTTTATTCATAAAATGTTGACCACTTTTCTGACATCTCTCAAGTTTGAGCCCCACAGTGGACACTAACTACTCATTATGGAAAGCAACTAAAAACCTGAAACGCCCCAAAACTCAAATTCCGCCCATTCAAAAAGTCACTGGAGGCTGGGCTAGATCAGATCCGGAAAAAGCGGCAACCTTCGCAGAACATCTGAGTGCCGTCTTCCAACCATTCCCCGAAGGTAGTAGTGAACACACGGCTGAAATAAAGACCTTCCTAGACACATCAATACAAATGTGTACACCTCTTAAAAGCACAGGTCCAAATGAAGTCAGAACAATAATTAAAAATCTTTCCGAAGGCAAATCTCCAGGGTACGACCTCATAGATGCAACTCTGTTGAAACAACTTCCGCACAAAGGAATAATGAGTCTGGTCAAAATCTTTAACGCTTGCTTAAAACTGGAACACTTCCCTAGTCAATGGAAAATAGCACAAGTGGTGATGATCCCCAAACCTGGCAAGCCACCTCAGGAAACGACATCATACAGACCCATAAGTTTGCTCCCCGCTATAGGAAAGATTTTTGAAAAAATCCTACTCAACAGAATGAAACAGTTTTTAGATGACATACTTCCAAATCACCAATTTGGGTTTAGAGAAAAGCATGGGACTATTGAACAGGTGCACCGCATTGTTGAAATCATAGGCAGATGCTTTGAAGAACGTATGTACTGCTCAGCGGCATTCTTAGATATTAGCCAGGCGTTTGATAAAGTATGGCATGAGGGCCTTCTCTACAAACTAAAGAAGCAGCTTCCACACTCATATACAAACATACTGAAATCCTTTTTTTTTTTTTTTTTAGGATGAGAAATCATCAAATGACTTCTCCCGCTCTGGGCGGAGCAGGAGGGAGTGTCAGACTTTTACTGACTAAAACCCATCCATGTTCCTTCCTCGCCCTTTGTGTTCCAGGGCCACGGTATCTCTTTTGAATAGTCCCGCAGCCCCGGCAGGCTTCGGCCCTTGCGGACCCCTTCACAGTTGCTGACTCTCTTTGAGGCGCGCGTGGAACATGAACGCGCCGTCGACCGTCGTCATGAGACGTACGGACGGCGAGCTAGCCCATAGCTCCCCATCCACAGGCCCGCGCCTACGGTGGCCGGAAGCCACCACGTGGCCCCCGACGCCCGGGGCGTCTCCCGCGGCGGCCGGGACGTGAGGATCTCTCCCTGTCCTGTTCCGCCACCTCCTTCGCTAGCATGACTGCTTCGCAGAAGGAGGTGACGGCGTCCCATTCCGTCTCGCTCCGGACCATGGCACGAACCAGGGCCGGGAGCGAGAGGTCGCCGCCGCCGATCGCCACCTCGAGGACACGGCGGTGCTCCGCCCAAGCGGGGCACACCTCCACCGTGTGCTCCACCGTGTCCTCCGGTCGATCCTCACAATGGTGACACCCGGGCGTTTCCTCCCGCCCGATTCGGTGCAGGAACTTACCGAAGCATCCGTGTCCGGTAAGAACCTGCGTCAGGCGGAAGGTGCCGCCTCGCGGGAGATCATGCGGTACCCCCGGACCAGCCTTACGGCTACCACCTTTTGGGGCACGTTCAAATGGTGGGCGGCACGCCGCCTCAATGAACGTGCCCACACCGGGGCCCCGTAAAGGGCCATGGACCGCACGACTCCCGCGTAGAGCCTCCGGCAGGTGGCGTTTGGCCCCCCCAGGTTGGGCAGGAGCCGCCTGAAGGCAGCCCCTGTCCGCTTCAGTTTGGGGGCCAAACGTCGGAAATGCTCCACGAAGTTCCACCGGCTGTCGAGGACAAGTCCCAGGTACTTCAGCGTCGACTCGACGCCGATGGAAACCCCTCCTGCCATCACTGAGGATCCCGGAGGTGGCGCATTCCGAGGCCCATGAAAGCACATGGCCTCGGACTTGTGCAATGCCACCTCGAGACCCAGTTGCCGGATCCTCTCAACGACTATCGCAACCCCGCGTGTCATAACTTCGGCCGCCGCCTCGTGCGACCTCCCCTGTGCCAGCACCAGCTTGTCGTCAGCGTAGCAGACTACGCTGACACCGCTAGGGAGGTCGGCGCGCAGCACCCAGTCGTACCCGATGTTCCACAAGGACGGCCCTAGAACCGATCCCTGTGGAACACCGCATGACATCTCTCGCCGGTTCCAGTCTCCGCTGCGACCGGGGTAAATGACGGCCCTATCCGTCAGGTAGTCCCCGACCACACGACGAAGGTAGGTCGGCACCCGGTGATACCGGAGTGCCTCCCTTATGCAGCTCCAGGGCATGGAGTTGAAGGCGTTGGCGATGTCGAGAGACACCGCCAAGACAACCCCACCCCTGGACACCGCATCCCTCGTCGTGAGGGCCCTCACGCGCATGATGGCGTCCACCGTAGAGCGCCCCTTGCGGAAACCATATTGGTGTTCCGCAAGGTCCGGCCCCGTCCCCGCAAGGTGCTCGGCGAGGCGGTTTGCAATTACTCTTTCAAAGAGCTTGCCCACCTCGTCGAGCAACACCACGGGCCGGTAGGCGGACGGAGAGTCCGCCGGGCGCCCCGGCTTCCGGATGAGGACCAGCTTCCCCGTCTTCCAGCGAAGCGGGAACTGGCCCCTCTCCAAGCATGCGCTTAAGAACCCCTCCAGTCGGGGACCGAGAGCCTCCGAGGCCAGAACCCAGGCTTTGCCAGGCAAGCCGTCGGGTCCCGGTGCGGTATTTTTGGCACTGAGCCTGCGTACCGCCACTCTCAGTTCTACCCCGATCACTTCCGGAGCGTCGTCGTCGTCCCTTTCGTGGTCCGCTTCCGGCACCGCAGCCGGCGGAGCCATAGGCGGGGGACATACTGAAATCCTACCTTGATAAAAGAAGTTTCCAAGTCAAACAGAACAATGACTTATCTGCTCTCCATGAGATTCAATCAGGTGTACCACAGGGTAGCATATTGGGCCCAATATTGTACCTTTTATACACCCACGACCTTCCAACTACAGACGTCAAAAGACTGCGACCTTCGCAGACGATACTGCATTACTATCTTCCCATAGTAGCCCGGAAACTGCGTCACTGAATTTGCAAAGCCATTTGAACAAAGTGGAGAGGTGGTTGAAACAGTGGAGAGTTCGAGCTAACCAGACTAAGTCTACACACGTCACCTTTACGCTAAGGAAAGAGACCTGTCCTCCTGTCAAGCTCAATGGCGAAGAAATACCTCAAGAAGAACATGCAAGGTACCTCGGCATGCATCTCGATAGACCCCCCGTTCCACATATCCCTACCGACATATCCCCACTGGTAGGGATACTTGGAATTTTTTTCCAACTGGTCATACGGAATCCAACTGTGGGGTTCAGCGAGCGTGAGCAACATTGAGATACTTGAAAGGTTTCAGACCAAGGCAATAAGAACAATGTTTAACATTCCACAGTGTATCAGCAACAAATACATATACTTGGATCTTAGCTTAAAGACCGTTAAACAGGAAATAATCCATCACAGCGTGAAATACCAAAGCAAACTGTCAAACCATACTAACGAGCTTGCTCGTGTCTTAAATAAGGAGGGTAGCCTTCGACACGTGAGACTAAAACGAAGAGACATAACAACATTGAAAACCAGATTCACCACAAACTGAAGAGAAGCTTCTGATGGACTATTTCATCTCATAGAAGCTCACTACATAAATACATCAAAACAGATGGAAAATCGGACAGATGTATGGCTTATTGTCTCTAAGACAGATTGCCATGTAGCAGATGAAAACAAAAAAAATAAAATATCATAAAATGTTGACCACTTTTCTGACATAAAAACTCTTTGCTAAGATTTAAAAAAGTATAAACCGTGCATTTTACTTTTTAACACCCTTGCTCGTAAAGCTGATGTAATTCCACCGGTTTTAAATATGTAAAGCGGGTCATAAAAAACGCGTGTGTTACCAAAGCAAATAGTTAAGTTATAGTCCATACAAATTCCATAACAGTATTATGTGCCATTTCAAATATGGAACTGATCGCCGCCGCACGACTCCAGCTAGTGAGCAGCGCGCTGTTGCTATTCAAATTTCGAACTAATCGCCGCGCGGCGCCAGTCAGTAGGCAGCGCTAGCGCGCTGTTAAAATGGCGGGAAAGCAACAGTGTGCATTCACAGATTGAGTTTATTTAAAAAAAAAAAAAAACAGTTTATTCGGTAATTTCAAAACTTGGCTGCATGCTCTAGCGTCTTTGCCAACATTTTCACGCAGCCACGGCAGAAAATAATCCTCGCGCCATTTTTCTCAAATTTTCTTTTCTTTGTACTTGTATTGTGAATATCTAAAAATGACAACTTTCAATAATGAAGATGAGCAATATATTACTTCAACTCCACCGGATATACTAACAGAAGCGCGAACCGCATGCGACAGGTTGCTGCCGTCAATATCCAAGAACAGATACATAACCACGTATGAAAAATGTTATTTTTTTCTGTTTCCTCGCAAATGTGTTAAAAAACGTCGTACGATATACGTGCGTATTGGTTATAACATCTTAACGCACGAATATCGTAATGTACTATTACAGCACAAGTACGTAATGAGATACATTACGATATTGAAATTGGTGAAATAAGAGACCCTTTACGAGCAAATGTGTTATAAAATAATATAAAAAAGGGAAGTGGGTTTACAGAAAGAAACACAACATATTACACCTATGAAAAATAATGCTATTGTCCATAGATACAAAATTAACTATGGACACAATGAGAGGTAATGTTACACACATACATAACATCAAGCCTGTATTTTTCCGAAGGGTTAGGCAGAGGTGTACCTTACTGCAGTGCTAAACGCAAAAGCGGTATCTCGGGAAAAGCACTTAAAGTTTTTTTTTTACCCGACTGGCAAGGAAGGGTTATGTTTTTTTTCTTTTTTGTTTTGCAGGATTTATAGATTGAGCCCAATCGACCGGCAAATCAAGCGTCGCAAGTGGGGATGGACTGGCCACGCGCTAATATTTGGCTTAATTCATTGGACTTGGACGTTTTTGACTTGAGTTGGAGCTCACTTGAGCTTTGTAATAAGCTCAAAAGCGGTATAGTACTTAGGTACCCCCACATTCGGCCAGTTATGTTTCAGCCCCATGTTATAATGGGTGTAAAAATATCCGTAGCGAAACTAAAAGGCACTTGTTCTCCCCGTTATGTCATTGCGATCATTTTATGAATGTAAATTTTGGTACTTGCAAGTTTTCGCGAAAATCTAAATTTGCCCATATCTTTTTATCGTGTTGACTCAGGACCAGTTGTTGATTTTATAATAGGGAACTATGGACCTCAGTATCTGGTATAAATTTCAACTTGCTAGGTCCACCTGTTCCTGAGAAAATCGGTGGTGACAGACGGACGGACAGACGGACAAGAAAGTAATCTTATAGGGTTTCCTTTTTTTACCTTTTGATGCATCCAGCAACACAATGTTTTGAGTGCGTAGGTAATATCGCGTCTTACCGTTGAACGATTTTTTTCCTCAAAAAAAACAAGTAGTTTCCCAGCAATATTTTTTGCATAGAGTACCTAACCTAATTTTATGTACAGAATGGTTGATGGCTTCGTGAAGAGTCCGTTTACACCTTGTATGGGAGGCGAGCCTGTCGCCATCTACCGGGCACAGAGCCTTACTACGAACTACTGCTGAGAAATTCTTAGTAAAAACACTCGATAACACTTTACCTTTACCTGGGAATCGAACCCAGACCGTACGGTTTGTTTATCGAATCAGAATTATATTATTCTGAACTATTAGGTATATCAATATTTTAAGTTACGAAAGCAAGGTTGATATTTGTTTGCCAGTGTCTGCGCTGCATTGTTTCGTCTACGCTTGTTTCAAGGAATCGGACCCATTAACCATAACCACCGCATCGGCGTCTGCGATTTTTACCGATGATTCCCGGTGACCACCGTCACTACCCACCAGTAGTGGATAAACCGGGGTTTAGTTGATAGTGACATGACTCTTTTTAAATATTCCCGCTGGCCACCAGTGGTGGCGAGCGACTCAAGTATAAACATGAGTATTCTCGCGGGAAGGGGGAATATTTAAAAAAAAACATGGTTTCTCAACCACGATTTTTTTTAAATCATTTCAGCCGAAAGACGTCCACTGCTTCTCCAAGTGAGCCTGGACCAAGCGTCGCCACATTGACCGGTCCCGTGCGATTCGCATCCAGCGGATTCCCACAACCTTGACGCAACGTCTTCCGGTTCGCGGTCGTCACTCCAACTTTTCGGCCCCATCGGCCATCCGTTCTGCAAGCAATGTGCCCAACCCACTGCCACTTAAGTTTGGCAATTCTTCGGGCTACGTCGGCAACCTTGGTTCTCTTGCGTTCTTCATTTCTGATTCGATCACGCAAGGAAACTCCGAGCATAGCCCTCTCCATTGCCCTTTGGGTGACAGCTGAAACTAATCGGACTCCCTTTGATTTTGCTGAGGGTGAAAGAGAATTGGTTTCAGGATTTAATGTTGAATTTTTTTAGCTGAATATTCTAGAATTTTATTTATAAGAATACTATTTGTTTTAAACTTGAAGCCTTCCGATAAGGCCCATTGTAAGCGACCACATTTCGGTCCCATATGTAATCACTGGCAACACACACTGGTCATAGACTTTCGTCTTGAGACCCTGCTGTAAGTTGGACGAGGAGATACCGCGCAGCCTCCCGAACGCTGCCCAGCCGAGCCGGATTCGACGATTGACCTCTTTCTCGAAGTTAGACCTACCTAACTGGACCGTTTGTCTCAGGTACACATAACCGTCTACAACTTCAAGTGTAGAGTCTCCGATCTGGATAGGAGTGGGTGTTACATGAGCATTCAACATGACCTTGGTTTTGTCCATGTTCATTTTTTTTTTATACGAATATTTTTTTTAAATCATGGTGGACAAACCGGGGGTGGACACCGGGAATCATTGATTTTTACTACTATCTACATAGGGAAATTGTTTACCATAAATGGTAAATAATTTCCCGATGTATAGAAGCTACTAAAACTAATATTTACTCCAAAATATTGAAACAATAATAAAATATTGAAACTCCAAAATACAAAAAAATTGAAACTCCAAAATATTGAAAACAAACTTGTTACTTAGGGTCAAAAATAATTATAATTCCCCCATTTCAGATGTTAATCAATTGTTTATTTCATACCATCATCTTATAAATAAATGTAACAAAAATAAATACAAACAGGTATTAAAAGTCCGTTTTCCATTTGTAACATATCAATTTAATATGATTTCTATAAACATTACCTATTGTATAATTTATAAACCGAAATCTTACACTGAACATATTGAAACTCGCGTATAAAATGCTTTTGTGACTTTAGCGGGATGAAGGTATAAAAAAACTATATACTTTGTGGTCTGTTTATTAAAAATGTGTTATCCGTAATACGGAGTATACCCGAGGTCGGTGTTCGCACGCCGACCCCTAACGTTTGCGCGGAATGGCGACTACTCGATGACCGTTTGTTCTTCTTTCACGAAAAATTCTACAACTTCTTCTACCGTCGTCGTTGTCGAGTCGGTGTCGATACCGTCTGTGTCAACATCTGCGGAAGATACAAGAGAGTTAATTACACAGAATAAGTAAAATGCAAGACTGGAGCCCTGAGACAGCTAGGCGGGGTCGCGGCAGACTGAGGAGATGGCGGGACGTCTTGGATGGCTTCCTCGCCTATTTGCGAGAAGAAGCACACCATCGTGAGATGTGGAAGGAATGGGGGCAGGCCTTTGTTCAGGAGTGGGACAATAGGAACTTACTAAAACAAAGTCAAATGCTATGTTACAAGGTAACGCTTTTAACAAAAAGCGAATAGTTATTTTTTTATCATTTAAATATTGAGTTTTTATAGTTAGGGAACGTAGACCAGAAGCTATAATTATATTAGATGTTGATATTTGTACCTAGTTCTAGTTTTTTGTGTTTATCATAGTTTTATATTGTAAATAAGTAAATTTAATTTGAGACCGAGCTATCGGTTAGGAACATTCCTGTAATGATAGTTGTAAGGGAGATTTGAATAAATAAATAACACAACATCCTGTTGTCAACAGTTTATAGGTATACAAACAGTTGAAAACGAAATCGGCCCTTGCTGCTAAGACGTTGTCTATGACCGTAAGTTACAATGGCGTGCAGTAGCTACACAGTTTCATTACTGAAAATCTGAAGTAGCATCAGCCTATAATGTTCCCATATTGCTGAAATATAGGCCGACCAGTGAAGGCTGGTAGATACTATCATGCCTTCGACTTGTCGGTTTTACAACATGTGTTGCGAGGTTTTCCTTGAGAGCAGTGGTGTACGGTCTCATCAACCGTACATTTACTTTGCGAACGCAGCAACCTACTTGGATGTCGTGTTTCGCTATAATTGTAACTTTTCACGCAAGGCAGAGTGAGTCAGACAACAACTGTGGAACTAACCACTTGTCAAGAGAAAGAATCGCTACCACTTTGAACTATTGTAACTTGTACATTTTAATATAACTTTAAACACAACTTGTGGTTCTTTCTGTGTGCTCCACAACTTAAGCAACATCAACTAAGTGATAATGTACTGTGCCTACAACCATTGGCTCCTACAAGTGGTTAGTAGTTACGAATCCACGACCGTAACTTGCGAGTCTGGACCGTTGTTAAAGGGCCTTCACTGTTTTCTATAAAATGAAATAATACGTACAATTCCTGAGCTCGAGCCGGCGCGGCTTTTGCTCGTTCCACTCCTGCACCTTGGCCTCGCGGTACTCAACGTGCTTCTTCATCTGCTCAGTACGCTTCGCCACCAATTCCTATAAAAAAAATATACACACTCAATGTGGGACTTAACATAACTAAGAATAGAATAAGAATAATTTATTTAAAAAACTTAAGAGGAACGAGAAATTAGTCAAATGTCTGCCAACCTAGCTTTTTACTTTCAATTCAACCCAATAAGTTGTATTTTAGCATTGTAATATGTAATTCGGCGACACAATTTACTGCTGCTGATACATTGGCGTGACACAGGGAGCGTTATATATTTGAGAGAGACGTAGAGCTGAGGTACTTTAAACTAAACATAATTATTATCCTCCTCATTTCGGGATGCCCTGACGCTTCTACCTTAACTGTTTTGTTTGTTGTAATAATAAAACGTACCTTGCTAGCTTTGTTACTGCGCATACGGTCCTTAGACTCGAACTGTGAGTAGTATTTCTTGAGGTTCTTCTTGGTTTCCTTCTGCTGCTTCTCAGAGAGTAACGTCGGGGGCCTCGGCCGCCAGTTGAACTGCGCGAAGCCTTCCTTCATCACTCTGTATGCACAAACAAATAAATAAATATCTCTGGACATTACACAGCGCCATCTAGTGCCACACTAAGCAACGAGGCTTGTGTCGTGGACACCTGAGATTTGATATACTACATATAATATACTTTTTTCTTTGTAAATACATACTTATTATACATATAAACATCCATGGAAACAAAAGTCCATGCTCATCACACAAACAATTGCTCCTACCAGGATTAGAACCTGGGACCCTAAGAACGTAAAGCAGCCTCACGACCGCTGCGCAATTCGGGTAGTCAAATAAAAATGTTTACGTTAGCTTGGTAGAATTACTTAATCTCAATGAAGATATAATGCAGCAGCCTATAATGTTCCCATTGCTGGGACACACGGCCTCCTCTGTATGAGAGGGAATGGGTTATAATCCACCACGCAGGCCCAGTTGGGGTTGATTGGTAGATGTCACATGTCTTCAAATTGTTGGTTCTAAGACATGCCGGTTTCCTCACGATGTTTTCCTTCACCGTTTTGAGAGCAATGGTGATGAATTAAATTACGCAACGTAATGCGCCTGCCTAGGTTCGAACCCACGACTTTTTGCTCGTAAGTCGGTATTATAGTGCGCGCAAACAGAAATTCAGTCTCAGTTCTGTGCAAATTGAAACAACTGCGGAGATCAGGTAAGGACCAACGGCTTTGGGTATTTACATCAAGAGTTTCTCTGTTGCAGGCCAGAAATAGGATTTGTGCCATATTGATGGCAATAGCATCGCATATTACATGGGACTAACTATAATAGGCCCCTCGGGGAAATACAGGTGCATCAGTGTATGATGTGTATAAAAGATACCTTGATTTGGATAAATACTGGCGCATATCACAACAACTGTTAATCGCCTATTTAAACATTTGCAGATAACCATTATCATTTTCATTTCAGCTTAGTCATCACTATAAACATTTATATTTTTACAGAGCTACTATGCAAAAATAGTCTTTATATCTACTAACCTTCTTAAGATTTTGCCCTGGAATGACCAGATGTAGTATCCAGTATCAATCTTGCTCTTGAGTGAAGACACGCCAGTTACCACGAAGCGGCCAGTCGGGTCCCATTCGATGCCAGACATCTGGAGAAAAAATGTTAGGTTCGGTTAATTGTATTAACTAGATAGAAATGTCGAGGAAGAATAAAGGTCTTAGCCGTTACACAACTCCGCTCCCACCCGGCAAAAAGAATATAATTCAAATATGGGCTTTATTTAATGCTCTTTAGACATACTTTACATTGGCAACATAAATAAGCAGACAGCTCGCTGTCATCGGGCTAACCGCAGTCAATGCCAATGTAAAGTATATCTAAAGAGAAATACTTAAAGCCCATATTTGAATAAGCTTGAGCTTTGAACGGCTAAGAGCTTTAGTGTTATGTTGAACTGAGTAACCAAATTTCCAAAAAGAACTGAGTAAAAAAACCATCCTTAATTCTTCATAACAGTAAGAATCATGACATAAAAAGCGGACAACCTTCTTCCTTCTTTGTAGCATAATAATCATCTAAGACAGTGAGTATGCCTCGAACCAAAACGCGGGTCCAATCAGTTGTTGAATGTCAAATATCTTCCAACATGTCGGTTTCCTTAGACAGTATTTTTGTTTAATTCACCATTCTGAGGCAGTGGTGATAAAATGAATTACACAAAGAAAAGCGCCTGCCTGAGTTCAAACCCGCCACCTACATCACGTAATTCGCGGAATTTTCTCGGACAAAGCAAGTAAATACACGTAAGAATCAAAATATCGTGTACATACCTGGTAATGGTCAGAGACATTCATGATAGTGAAATCATTAGTGTCCAAGAACTCCAGAGCACCACCCGACAGTCCAAGGTTAGCGAGAACAATGAACTGTCCCGACGGTGACCAGAACAAGTGATTGAAGGGCTGTCTCTCAAACTTCTTCAGTAAAGTCGGCGCCTGACCCGTATTCACTTGGTAGAAACTAATGCAAATGTTAGCAGGATCACCATGAATTATAGAAAACTTGGACCCAACAGGCTCCCAAGCGAACGCTTGAATAGGTTCCTTAATTTCTACTGAGTCAACCGGAATCTCCTTCTCCCTCATATGGAATATTTCAAAGTTGTAGTACATTCCCGAGTACTTGATTTCATTTTTGTCTTTCTTCACTTTGGAGTAGCGGTCTACTTTGACGCAGAGGTAGTCTCCACTCTTCTGCCAATGGATCTTGCAGTCAGCTACTGAGAACAAGTTCTTGGACCGTATTTCAGTGCGGTTTGGAAGCTCGAGGAGTGTTACCCTGGCTGGCACGTCTTTGTCTTCTGCTACCCAATATGCCACTATGTTGTCTGTAGGCGACCAACTGAAGTCTCTGTGAATGGAAAGAACGAATAAGAACACGTCACATGCTAAACGAAACCTCACAAAATTTGGAAAAGAATGTGTCTATAAAGTTATTGCATCAATAAAATCAATTTGCAATACCAAGCTCTTTTATTTGAATGCAAGAATGAATTCATAACCTACTTAAAGAATGTTCTACATAACAATGTATGTGTTATGTTTATTGAATAGCAGATGTTGCTGACACAGGCTGACTTAAGCTATTAAGAACAATATTATTTCCATAATTTTCCGAAAAAAGACAATTTGCATACATTTTTTTCTTAATTTTTTTCACTTGCATAGGATGCACCTCAGCACCTACCATGATAACTACTCTTCGTCAACTGGTAGAGAATACCGAAGGCATTAAGTCACGCACTTTTTGCGTACGTCAAGATCAAATTAATAAATCAACCTAGTAAAAAAGACATTATCTTACCTAATTCCTGGTATTTTAATAGACTTCTTGTCTAGCAGACCGAAGCTGGGCGTCTCGTACACGGAGAGTACGTCCTGGCCGAGTCTCGCGAAGTACTTGTCGTCCTTGCTCCAACGGAATACAGGCCACGTCACGTACTCGTCCGGCGGCGGGAAACTACGCTTCTCTAGACCTGTCCTGTGAGAAATAACATGTTTTTAATGGCAATAAGAACGGGGATCTCTTATTACATGGGATGGTATGGAACTAGTGTAATGTAGGGATGAATATACACCTTTGATAAGGAATTTAACAAACTATTTAATTCCGTGTTATGTTAAATACAGTAGTTACAAACAATTGAGGAGAAGTCTTGAGCAGGCAAGCAAATGAGGTGAATTGCATTGCATCTCAATACTATAACATGAAAATTACGAATTAGTATCAGTCGCATGCTCAAATCTACTGCATTACCATGTTGGAGTTACTCAAAATTGATGAAGTTACAAGTAATTAACAAATACAATATTAATTTTTAACTGGCAAAATGGAAATGGCATATTTTCCTTACATAAATCTTACAAAACAACATGAAAAGTCGATTTTCTAAAACATTCCTGTAATGAGCTATTTAAAAATACTTTAAAGGAGGCAGACAGTTCAATAAGACAGTTTTTGTTTATATGTAAATCTCTGATACCTGTTGGTATTCTAAGTCTCAGACTCTCAGAACAGAAGTCGCGAGGTGAATACGTAATACCAAGCCGGTTTGCGTGAGTTGGAACAATTCAATGAGTGTATAAAAAGCTTAGAAATGTTACACTTTCTCATTCAAGTCCCAGAAAGGTTTGAGTATGTTTAGACGAGGTGCACATGACATAATAGAATTCCTATCAACTAAATCTTATGCACAGTGTCACCTAGATGTTCAATAAAATAAAAATACACTATTGCACTGCAACAGTGCAAAAATAAGGTGGTATTGCATTTTAAGAACGTGTCATCTAGCGTTGCTGAAAACAAGCATTTACTAGGGCACTATTACCAGCTAGGATACAACTAAGCACATAAAATTAGCTGTCCATTTGTTTCGTCAGGCATTCTGCTGGTCAACACATAACTTGTTTTGCAGGTATTCTGTGCTAAGTGTGCCAAATAACAGATAATTTAAATATTCGATATTCTAGTTTTTATGCATGCATGCTTAGAAACTTCCTTTCCCAATTGTTTACAGATCAATGCAGTGCGTTTATCTAATGTTTCGTGATTTATCTTTCTATTAAATGCGATAAGGAATCTTTATAATTTTAAACCAACCAAATTAGCTATTGAAAAGTAAATGTTTTATATTGTCATACAAAATATTTTAGTAACTTCACTAACAATTTATAGTTTCATTTAAAAGTTTCTACCAGAGCTCGGAAACCAGTTGAAATTCTTAACCAGTTACGGTCATTGACCCCAAACCGAATTTAGTTTAAAGGTTGCACTTTACCGGTACCTTTTACCAGTTCCAATTTACTAGTTCATGAGGAAATCGATTTTTCATGAATTTTGGTTTTGATAATCCAAATGAACCGGTTAAAACCAAGTTTGATGGGTCCCTGGCCCCCGCCACCATCGCCTGCACGGTCTGGATATTGTGATGTCATTTTGTTTGGTCGTATTTGACATCCTCAAATCATACATTTTTCCTCATAATATTTTCTGGGGTAATGTCACTTTATCTTGTTGGAAGTGTTAAAAAAGTAAAGGAAACATAATTACGAATTACTGACTTAACGATTAATTTGGGTGTCAAAACCGTTTGCGCTTATGTAAACGGTAACCTTTATCATTTGGGTTACATAGAAACAGTTCACTTGTTTAACGGGTAATTGAAGGAACAATATATTTACCGATATTTAATCGAAATTAACTGCTCTTTTCAAACCAGAGCCCTGGTTTCTACAATACTATGACAACTAAGATCTTGATCAAAAGTGAGTAGAATAGCATAAAACAAAATATTTACAACTAACCTGATATCCCAAATAATGAGCTTCTTATCTTCACCCCTATCGCCAGTTGGTGAAAACGTCACAACGTAGTTTTCACATGGCGAGAAAGAGATGAACCGAGCTTCAGGGTGAAAGAACTTCTGGAACTGCGAGAACTTAGGGCCCGCCCATAGGGCTACGCCCCGCCAATGGAACGTCGCCAGGTATGTGCCCAGCGGTGACCACGCAGCATAGGTCTCTGTCCAGTTCTGAGGGAACAAATAATGAACATATTTTACATACAGAAGAAAAGAATCATGATCTAAAATTGTGTGAAGGTTTTATCATTAGAACAGACTGAAGCATGTTTTTAAAACATATCAAAGTGTGATATCATAGTCACATTCATTGTTGCTGCTTTGAAGCAGTAATTTACAAACTATCTGAATCAGCGGTGCCAATATTTTCAAGGTAATATTTAAACACACTTGAACAGCAGTTCAATTCACGAATAGAAGAAAACCAGTCTTGTTGACTCAATACAAGATACAGATTTCTTGTGCAACTGATAACAATAATGTTCTGGACACAACAATAAATATTAGCGTTAAAACCATAGAGTTCTTCCGAAGAGAGCGCAAACTGTGGGTAATCACTTGTCAGTTTAACCATCAAGCAATTGTCTACAAGTCATTATCTTTTCAAAAAAACCTCACTAGGTTTAAATGATTAATTTATTGTCATTCTGTTTGCGTTTTCCTTATGTTTGTTTGTTAGGTTAATACAAATAACTCACCGGTCTCTCCTGCATGAGTGTAGGTTCAGGCAGTGCATTCTGCCACACCTGCAATGCAGTACCAGTGCCGATGCCGACCAAGAACTGGTCATATGCATCAGGGTCCATCAGGTACCATTGTAAGTCTGATGCGACCTTGAATGGTTGAGGTGCTGGCGGCTCCCATTCTTTAGGGATATCTGAATATCTGTTGAGGAATTGATTTTAATTAAAGAAAGCCTAGAACTTGGTAAATTGTTTTGTTCATGTAGTTCACAAAAGAGATTATTTATTGTTGTGGATTTCCCATAGTCAGGCATATTTCAGTTATGTATTTCAATATTTGTTGATATGTGTGCAATATGGACAAGATGTAAAATTGCATAAAACTACAAAAAATTGGTCAATATTTAAATTACAGGGAAGGTTCAGAAGTTCTAGTGTAATTTTAGTTCTACAATCAAGTCCATCGGTGATGTAAGATAAATTTTTGCAAGAAAACGTATGAATCAACTTGTCACAAGGTCAAACATAGTACTTTTAGAGAGCTCAATGAACTTTACATGATAAAACTTTTATCCTTGAATACTAAAAAGCAGCTGGAAGTTTTGATTGCAGAAGAAGAGATAGTGGTACTTACTTCTTAAAATCGGTGAACAAATTCACCAAGAATGTGTGCTGCTTATCTAATTTACAGTTATTCGTCGCTTTCACGGCTTCGGCGGCGTTCTGAGGGTTGCTGTATTCCAAGAAAATGTAGCCAGTCGTGTTTCCATTCTCTTGGGTTGGATAATACTCGTTGACGATCTTCCCGAACTTGCCGAATATCTTGGTTATGACGCTCTGGAGCTTCTCCAGGCGCTCGGGTCCGACCTGCGGGCACCCATCAACCACGACCACGTTCTCATAACTGTCAGATTCCTTCGGTTTCTGCTCTAAAAGGTCGGCCAACAACTCTGCAACGTCAAAGTTAGGTTAGGATTTTGTAACTTACATTACACTGCTAAAATCACTGGCAGAGTTAAAAATCTTAACCAAGTACACTTGCCAACACACACTAAGCCTCACATTACGTTAGAAATAGTAACAACATGAATGAAAAGTTGTAAAATGCGTGGGTGACGCATATGGCCGGTCAAACTTGTCACAAGAAATTGCCCACCTTCATCGGGAACATCGTCAACGAAACCCTCCGGATCCTCGAAATCGGGTTCCTCGTCATAATTGGGCTCCTCATTATCACTTTGTGGAGCTGGGTTCACTTTTTCGTCGCCTTTTTTCTTAGCCATTTTGACGATTTAACGTGTGTAACAGGAAGACACGCCATTAGTGACTGAGCATAGAGAACGAATTTTTGACTTTCACTCAAACGTAATTGCGTTTTGATAGCACAGAAAAGTTTTATTTTTTTAAATATTAAGTAATAGCGTGGATAACTTGAGCAATATTTTTTTAAATTCTCTATTTTAATTATAAACTATTTTGTTTAAAATTAATTAATCACCACAAATTGGAGGTGATACAAAACGTTACGTCATTTTTCATCCATAGACAAAAAAAACATGGCGGGAACATTAAAGTTTTCGTCCAAGTTTATTTGCTACTAAAAAGTTTGTTATTTACTTTTATCGGTACTCGGATAGTATTAATGTTCAATGTGTATAATTAAGAATATGCATACACAACACTTAAACATAATAACAACTACAATAAAGTAGGTGTAGGCACCTACTTTATTGTAGTTGTTATTATCTAACAAAAGGAGATTTTGAGATTGTAGCTCGCATTATTATTTATTCGTACTTCTGTTCTTAATCCAAGCACATTATGTACATAACTACCTGAATCTAGCTAGATTTAAACTTGAATCCAAGTCAGAAACAAACAACCTAATCATACCTAAGTATACGTTCTTTTACTAATGTTTAAATCCAATGTTTTTAAATTGCCACTATAGAACGCCACGCATCTCATGCGTATAACAGATGAGGTGGCATTTATGGACGGCTGACGGGTCACCGCACATGAAAATTGAGGTCGCACTGCATGCACCGCTGTGTAGCTCTATGTATAGTTAGCTGTACAGTCACGATCACAAATAAGTATAATGCACATGTAGCAACTTCTAAAAGTGTTTTCTACAACGAATAATTGTAATTTTCGGCTATTATGAACATAATACAATCAGAAAAACCCAGGAAGTTATGTAATCGTTTCTCCACAACAAAATCGCTCTTGAATCACGCTAAATGTGTGCTTATCGGAGTTATCGGTGTTTCTGACTGTACAGGTGTAGGAGAACTGTTACAGTAATGTTAAACGCGAAGGTATGCAACCAGACGTGTTTCGATTAATTGACTATTTATGTCTTGTGAATGTTTCGATGATTGTGGATTTTGTAATAAAAAAAGAATTAGATTTAGGCTATTTTTTATTTCGTCATAAGGCCTAACTCTCCCAACATGAGCAGTGGTGGTCTGGCCTGTGCCAATTTCTTGAAAGGATCCTGCAGTTTATGGTGATCATTTTTTTTCTAATACTTATCTGTACTTACTAATATAGCAAAGCTCTGGAACTACCAGTCCGGTCCGCTTTGAAAAAAAATTTTTGCTTTTCGTAGGGCCATTTTTAAGAAAGAGCTGTTACCGGGCATAGTATTCTGGCGATGATCGCCAACAGACTGGATTGCCCTCATACCTACCCGGCAATGCTATAGCAAATATATTGTTACCTTGTGAGTATTACTGTTATTTATTTATTTTATTAAGACAACTGGAAAATTGGGAGTGAAACCACGGGGCACAGTTAGTGACAGAATTAAAACGAAATTTTCTTTTAAGAACAGCTTCAATTCCACCTACTTACATTGATTTGGCTCTAAAAAATTGAACGATGAAAAGGATACGCATTTGATTCATACATAATTGTACATACTTAAACAGACAAAAACATAGAAATTTGAGCTTTGTGGTTGGGAATAATATGCTTGCTTACTAGATAGGTAGCTAGGCACCTACTTCTGAAGTCATTACTCTGAAAGTACCGTTATGCTGAATGTCAATGACTATGGTAATCAAGACCTACCTAAGTAGTTAGTAGGTACAACAGTGTTTATTACTCATGGAGCTAAACGAACTAAAGGATACCTTTGAAGGATCCCAGAAAGTCCTAAGTTACACCAAGTTATTCGTGAAATGTGAAGAAATGCTGCCAGAATAGATGATTCTATTGTAGGTAAAGAATCATAGATTCAATTTGCATCATACTAAATGTCGCTTAAGGAACATGCAATTAATTAATAGGTTTCTATTCACCAAAAGGTACGAATTGCCATTGCCCATCGAAGCTTCAGCAGCTTAATTTCTCAAATAGTTATCTGACTAGGGAGTCTATCATTCTTTTGGAATTCAAAACACTTGTTACCTCACCGAAATAGTCCTTACAATCCAAAAATATTCCCCAAAGTATAAACATAATAGAGCCAGTACAGCGAACCCAGCATCATACATTCCTTAAATAGCAAGCGGAACACTAGTCCCCTTATCAGGGCATTTCATAACTCTTATCTGAAGCTCGAGTGTGTACAATCAAGCTTACTGGCACCGCTTTCTCTAAGCTTGGGCTTGAATGAGGTCGCAACTCTATGCAGGTTTAATACTACGTCTTTCGTCACAATCGGTGTTACTGACCCATGTTGATTGCGGCTTGACTGTGATTAGTGTTTGTTCTTTTTCTAACCGGCTTTTTAGGGTTCCGTAGTCCTGACAAGGAACCTTAATAGTTTCGTCATGTCCGTCTGTCCGTCCGAGGTTTTGCTCAGAGACTGTTAGTACTAGAAAGCTGTAATTTTGTAGAGGTGTTTATATCAATTACGCCGACAAAATGGTAAAATAAAATTTTAGAAAATATGGTTTTTTGGCGTCCCCTCCTTTATAATCTAAACTGCTGGCTTGAAAAATCTGGAAAAAATCATGATGATAGTGCACTTTGAAGGAAAACTATAGTGGTTAAGATAACTTTATTAGTTTAGCAGTAAGAGTCGTTAAACTTGGGTGTTGGACAATTTTGTACCAAATACAAAATCCTTAGAATAAATCGTTCTTTAATGTGATAACGGGCTACTACAGAACGCTACACTGGGCGTGGCCCGACACGCACTTTGCCGGTTTTTTTGCTATGTTTGTATTGTACCTATGTAAAGCCATGTTTGCGTGGCTGTGTCATCAAGAGTTGAATATGTAAAGTTTGGACAAAATACGTTTTTTCTAAGCTATATGCCTTCGGAACTTGTAGAATATTATCACTGTTGTTGTTGGTACCTACACTTGGAAAGAATACTATTCAGCTTGTGTGTGTACCTACCTATACTATAGCTACAATTTTAACGTGGCATCCAATTTTCTAATTTATCTCTGTATCGGGGACACCATTGTCTGTATCATAATAAAATAAATACCTGCCTAGTATCTTCATTGTTTTTATGACTAGGTAGCGGGGCTCACACATGATTATTTTCATCCCATCTATTCGAAAAAGAAGGCCTGGTTCGCCTTTAAGTGCACCCAAAGGTGGTGTTTTCTATAAGGAACTTTTTAGCGGGCAGTAGGTAATGAGTTTTAATCCTCTTTATAAAAATTAGTTCTTCAAGTGACAGTGAAAAAAATATGAGGTGCCATTTATTTTCTCATAGTGGGTGATGAAAAGTAGAGTGTATCACACGAGCGCAAATATATTTTTGGCTCGGGCGACGTACTTTGAATCCCTCGCTACGTTCAGGATTCTACTAAAGAATCCCTCGCAAGGCTCGGGATTCTACTCTAGAATCCCTCACTTCACTCTGGATTCAAAAAAGCGCCCTCGCCGTAAAAATATTATTTTGCTCCCATAAGATACAATCTACTATTACACCTCCACAACAAACAATATGAACTAAAATAAACCGGTGAGACATAAAACGTGACGAAACTCGTCTTTGAACATTGTTGTTCCCACCAATATTTCAGTCAAATTTTCCTGTTTACTTAGGTACTAGGTACCTACTGCTAGAGTTACAAACTACCGTGGTAGAAAGATCAGTCAATCAGCCTAAGATCCAAATCTAGAGGTTTTGCTCCAGAAATCCCGTCCTACTACAGAAGTCCAGATAAAATAACAAAACCTTATGCCTTTGTTATAAAATCTGAAAGGACCCAGAAGTATATACACGCCAGCACATCAAGGAAGGTACCCGATACTGTCAAATTTCTGTCCAATCAACGTTGAACGTAATGTTTTAGCGATAAAGTTGAAAATCTGACAGATTGTGGTAGCTTGGTGTGCTGTCAGTACATATAATATGTTCCGCAAACTTCAATAAAGTACCTGACACAAATTCATGCACAATGATCGTTGATCAGGAGGCACAATGATGCGTAACAGAGAAATGTTCCCATGCGATTATTCTCTCGGAACAATAAAATTACAAGATAAACGGCTAGAAAATAGGGCGTACGGTTTACGTCATTTTCTTACGGTGGTTTTGCGGGATGCTGGGAAAACTATGGACTAGAGCCGCTTAGGTAATATTACTACATAAAGCACGTTTATCTCGCGCTAGAATCGAAAATCAAATTGCAGTTTTTTCTTCATTTCATTTAATTCAAAAGAAAAGACACTGAAAATTGAGCTTCGGTAGTCTCACCTCTGAGCAGAAAGCAGCACTAAAATGAAAACCGGCCAAGTATGAGTCGGACTCGCGCATGAATGGTTCCGTACCTTCATTGTAGATGAGCCCCTTTTAATTTTAAATTTTTATTAGTTATTTGTTTTTATAGCGGCAACAGAAATAAGTACCTAGGTACACCATCTGTGAAAATTTCAATTGTCTAGCTATCACGGTTCATTAAATACAGCCTGGTGACAGGCGGACGGACAGTGGAGTCTCAGTAATAGAATAGGGTCCCGTTTTTACCCTTTGGGCATACCCAACGGGTAAAAACGCTTTGTCCCTAATCAAAGTCACCCAAAATGGCATCATTTGCATGAGGTTTTTGCTGCAGTCATTCGGCCGATAGCACAACTCCCTACACCTATAATCAGGAAAACTTTAACCATAGTTCACAGCTTAGGTACATAGACCGTATTTAATTATGTGGATTACCTCACTTGCTATTTTCTCGACAAAGCATGATGTCACCCACCGCTGGCCCAGGCCTATGCGTTACAGTTTACACAAAAAATATCAATACCGTAACCTCATTAACGTGATTTTATCCAACGAATGATCCAGAAAATTCTGGAAAATTTGCGCGTAATGGAGGACTCGTAATTTAAGTATAGGTTTTTTTCATGATACTTCAGGTAGGTATAGGTACCCATCTGTGTAAACATAACTAACAAATGGGGTCATCATTATTACTGAAAACTTTCCGTCAATTTAAAAACAAGTTAAGACAAATGTAAAGTCTACTTCCAAGCATCGTTAAGTGGAACAATTTCTTAATTAAATCTACCTATTATGTACATTATGTGCCGCTAGCTTATTTACTGATCATGCATTTGCATTATTGCACATTTTGTCCATCCACACAAGCTAAGTCAGCTGACATTGAAAGAAAAATTCTTTCGCCAATTGACTCGATCATAATCTAAGATGTAGCAAGTTAACTTCATTCAATAGGTAACAGTGCTATGTTTTGAGGTTGTAACTTGTAAGCACGAGAGGCCAATAGTTGTGAGTCAAGAGAGGCAGTCGGTCGGGTATTCGGATACCAAGCGCACTCCGGTCAGTACCTCACAGTACCTCCGTCATAGCGCCCGCGGGCCGCCGCGTTTCCCGCGTTTTTGAACCATAGACAAGCGTTATGTTTCCCGAATCATCCCGCGCAAAGGTAATCAGCGTAGTACCGTTCGTTTAATTATTCGTGTTAAATACTTTTTTGTGTAGTGTTCGAGAGTGCCACATTAGTGCAGGTTCACGCCCATTGTGCCGCTTGTTATTTGTTTGCTCTTTGAGTTGAATTGTGCCCACATTTTTTGTGCCATTCAGTTACAGATACCTTCAACATGTTTTCAATTACCTAATGAGTGCAGTCTGTGAATCGTAAACTATTTATAGCTTAAATGATTAATTGCCGGCCGGTGGCATTAAGTTTCCTAGCTTTTTTTTCATGTAATTTGTGGGCTGTGCTCAAAAATAACCGGAATTAGGCTATTTCCGGCTATTTTCCTTTTAAATTAAATGTCCTTTGGGTATTCCATCTGTATTATTATTTAGTAATAGGCAGACACCTACGAGAAGACAGCACATAACTAGTTCCGCAAGGTTTTTTACGACCTTAACGATCTTTCGTTTTAGCATCCAGCTATTGAATCATGTCTTCTACTTATTAAGATTTTAGTGTACGTACGCACTAAGAATAAGATGAATTTGCAAAAACAATGAGTAGGTATAGGTAAATAGTTATTGAATTAAAACATGTACATCATAGGTACTGTATAATGTAAATACATTATGTATGATTCATACATTGTATATTTACATTATAAATTACTTAATAAAAAACATAACTTAGGTAGGTACACGTTAGTATCACTAAGCGAGCATTAATTCCTAACAATGACGTTATTTACGGACCTAGGATTTAGAAGATATATTTACTAGGTAATCAATAATCATAGGAAAATGTCCAAAACCAAAAATAATTAATTCATAGGTACCAGCAATATTTATAGCAGTTCAGATTTTAAATAAATGCTTATTCAATACCTACCCAAAATTATGAAGTTCAAAAAATAAGAGATTTTATGTAAGTAAGTACCTACTTACATCAAGGGCTGGCCGGAGCCACGTCTACCGTAGTCCGTATGCCCAATGAGCTGTGTGCGCTGTGCCCTAAAATAGACATTCAGTTTGTAAAGCCTGGTTATACGGTGTAAAAAGCCGAAAGGTATTTTGTCTCCGGGGTCTCCCCGTCTCGTCATAACGATAATTTTTTTGGATATAAAGTCGTTTCCCTGCAATAATTTTTGCGCAGAGTTACTTTTCATTAGTGACTAGCGGACGTCACGCGGTTTCACCCGCGTAGTTCCCGTTCCCGTGGGAGTACGGGGATAAAATATAGCCTATGTTACTCAGTAAAGACGTGGCTTTCGAATGGTGAAAGAATTTTTGAAATCGGCGCAGTAGTTTTTGAGTTTATTCATTACAAACATACACACACAAAAATACAAATATTTCTTCTTTATAATATTAGTACAGATGTACAGGATGCTTGGTTACTCGTTCCGTGAAGTTTCTGTTTACACCTTGTATAGGTAGATCTCATACCGCCTCAATAATTAATAGTTCTGCGTCATAACAATTTTTTCTTCAGATCTGAGATATAACATCTCCGTTTTTCTAGAAGATGAGTTGGTGGTTCCTACTCCTGGTGCTGGCCGTCGCCAGCGGTCAGAGCGGTCAGGAGACCTGCCTGTCAGTGGAGGACGACCCCTATTTCCGATATGGCACGAAGACTGCCTATATCTTCGCCAATAAGGATATTCCTATGACGAGAGCTCATGAAGTGCCTGGTAAGTTGTTTAATTAATCAACTTTTTTTTTATTATTATTCTGTTTATTACAGAAGGATACAAGCCTTATCCAAGGTATACCACCTGTGTACAGGCTACTTAAAACCAGATCATCGACATCATACCCTTATCCCGATTTAAACACATCTTATCAACTGAAAAATACGATGTCTAAAAAAAAAATGAAATATTACCCTGTCATCAAATGTTGTCAATGCATTAGTTTATTATTGTGTATTTTCAGGAGATTAAAATTGGGCAGTAGGTAAAGGGATACTTACTTTTCTAGCAATATAAAGATTACCCATTTTTTAAACTATTATACTGTGATTATTCATAATAACTGTGTTCTTCCTTTGGAATTTTCGTGAATGGCCTACTAAAACAGACATGATCTATAATTATCTTCAGGGACTCTTAACTAATTGAATGGGGAAACCTCCTAAAAGTGACGTGACTTGAATGCATAAAAAACAAATGATCCAGAGCTTTCTAAATAATTTCACACACCCGTTTAGTTGACCTGAATATTATTCAGGATTCCCTGCTGTACACGTAATTAAAGCTCCCACTGTAATAGCTCCGTGTACATATTGTATCTTTATCTGTTCAGAAATCATCCAACTTTAAAAATAAATTTAAATTAATTTGACAATGCTGAGAAAGTACTAAATAAATCAATCATCTCCTCGAACGAAAACCGTAGTCCGTAACATGTTCCTTTCACTCAAAAGTCTTTTTAAGATATTGTAGTTCCTTATTGTCAATAACATAAAGACTAATGTGTTTCAGACTTTCGAAAGGCATTCGACGACACAGTTGAGCATTGGCTCGACTGTGTCAGACAGATTGTTGTCTGAATCTATCAAAATCAATAAGAAACTAGGTACTGTATTTGCATTTCTCTCTTTTTAAGGTTCCGTACCTCAAAAGGTAAAAAAAGGAACCCTTAAAAGATCACTCTCTGGTCCGTCTGTTCGTCTGTCAACACCGATTTTCTCAGGAACGGGTGGACCTAACAAGTTAAAATTTATACCAGATACTGTGGTGTATAGTCCCTTAGGTGTATAAAAATCAAGGTCCTGAGTCAACATGATAAAAAGATATGGGCAAATTTAGATTTTCGCAAAATATTGTAAGTACCTACCAAAATTTACCTTAATTTCAACTTTTTTTAGTTTTCGGAATTTTTCCTTTACTTGTGCTGTAAGACCTTGCTTTTAACCAAAATTGTCAATTCTAGGTCAATCGGAAGTAAATAGGTACCTATAGGTTTTGTAGTTCCCGTTGACCTAGAACCACGAAATTTGGCGAGAAGCAAACTTACAGCACGTGTAAAGTCAAAAATTTGAAAACCGTAAATATGTAGTTTAATTACAAAAAAAGCGATTTCACTATTACAAACTTATAATTTGCGGTTGGTGCAATGGCGGTTTCTCGGGATCGAACAGCAAAGGTTTTCCTTTAAAAAGTTTCTACGGAATCCTCGGTGCGCGAGTCTGACTCACTCTTGGCCGGTTTTTTTTTACAACGATATCCTACCTACTAAGTAATTTATCTGATCAAGGAGCCTAGACAAAGTGAAATTCTATCAAAGAAAAAGTCATAACATATTCAATTGACAGTTATCAAAAAGCTTATAGTCTTTCAACGGGGCTGAGATATCAACTCTATTGAAAGTCGTTGTAGAAAGCGATTGCCACTGTGCTAGGCCCTATTATACTCTGTAGGGCTATTACGTATCTCTGTTGACAGCTCGAAATGATAGTAACTGGGCTCAGTGTCCATGAATTAACTGTCAAAAGGTTAGTTTCGTATAATAGTATGACCCTGTTAGTCACCGTAAAGTGATATCCACTCAGTGTGATACGTAATACCAATATTATGACATTCACGGTTGTCATCAAAGTTCGGTGTACAACCGAAGCGTGATAGTCACTGGATTTCAGAAAGATACGTAATAGCCCTGCTGGACACTCGGATAATTAAATCCAAGGGCTTACTTGAAATAAACAAAACTATTCTTACATGTTCCCTACATCTATTTTACTGGTAGCGATAACTTAAACGAGATTTATTCATGACAGCATTATTGCACACTGATACTAAATCCATCAGTATAATAATGGACAAGAACCAGGAGTGGACATTAAATTACTACTCCTAAAGAATGTCCACAGTATTTTATCAGATTCTACATTCCGTGCCATAGGATTCTAATAATTAGACAATACTTTTATCTAAGAACGGTCCTATCCCAATCGAAAATCTATAGACATAGAGCTGTGGCATTATTAAAAAAACTAAGAAAGAGCATTATGAAATCCTGGAATTTCCTCGTTAATATTTTGATCTTGGAATCAAGGTCATACTAAATAATCAGTCTCGCACTGAAGGTTCTGAAACGTTCGTAAATAAAGTTCAAATCCTCCATTAGATGCTAATGTCTTGCACATTAATCATAATTATGATTAAAATCTAAATTATGATAAATCGCTTACAAATTAACATTTGTACCTACAGAAGTCGGAGAATATGAAAAAAAAATTATAATATGGCACTTTGACATTTGAATAAAAACTTTGAAAGCCTTTAAAAATACATAATAACTGATAAACAATACTTATGTAACTATCTACTTTACCTTTGCACTTCAAAACCACGGATCATATCGCTATGGTTTTTTACAGATAGGTCCCAGGCTGGAACTAGAGAGAGGAGGACTTAGGCTACTTTTCATCCTGAAAATTTCATGTAAAACCAATCAACGCAGACAATATATGTAGCAGTTTTACATTTTTATTATTTTTTCAGGCTTTTTGTAATAATATATAAATGCGAAGGTTTGTGAGGATGGTTGGCAGTTTGTTACTCTTTCACGGGATAACCACTGGACGGATTTGAATGTTTGGCACATATAGGTAGTTTATAACCTGGATGAACTTAAAGGATACTTTTTATCACGGTAGAATGATCCCGTGGGATATATATATACTTACATATAAGCTAATTCTGTGTAATCCTGTTTCAGACTCCGTAAATAACCCCTCCATATGGTTGCGAGTCTTCATATTATTTCACGATTGGATTGGTTACACGTAGAGAGAAGTACCTAACGGTATTCACAAATGTAAACTGAGGCTTGCGGTCTATTTGCAATTTTTGTTTACCGTCAAACACAAGTGGACAGGCAGAGAAAGATTATCTTGCTCATTTCATTTTTTATGTATCAAACTGTGCTTACAAAACCGTATGCGCGTCAATGAGACTTAATGGGATTATAATGGGATTTTTTTTATTTTCATTTGCTTAAAGCAGTAAAATAGTACATTTTGATATAAGTGGAGAAAATTCGAGGAGGTATTCACACCCGAGCCGCAAGCGAGGTTGTTATGGAGCCGAGAACTGCAGTAACAAATTTCCAGGTGTTTCAAAAGACGATCTATAATACACTTTGGAATAAATAAAATAATAGAGCGAAAAGTATTTTTATCATGAATAATTAGGAAACTATGATTTAATTTTCGTTTTTTCCGCGCTTTGCTTTCGCCAGGTCGAAGAAGAAGAAAAAAACAAAGGTATGAAGCCGCATAAACAGCCGAATATGAAGAATAGTAAATTTAAATTTTTTTGAATTTAGAAATAAATGTTAATTTGTTCATAAAAGTTAATTTGTTCATAAAAGTTAATAAGTAGGTACCTACTTTTGAAAAAATCATGTTTATTTATGAGTTTCAATTTAAGTATAAACACAGTTTAAATATTAAAAAAATATTTCCGCTGAAAAGACGCATTTTATCTCATTGCCAAAATTAAAAAAAAAGAAATATATATCACCTCCAACTATAAGCTAGGCATTGAACCAATTTAGTCTTGAACCTAATCGTAGTGCGATAAGAGCCAGATTTCAAGAAATTATATTGAAAACAATTTTTTTATGATTTTGAATGAGTATAAATTTTATCTAGACATGCGGCACTTGTGGGCGTTTTATATTCTAATATCTGTAATGTATTGTTTTTAGAGCATTGCATTACATATGTACCAGACGAAAATAAAATTCATGAAGATATTAATTTAATCTAAAATCGTGATCTTTAGATCACTGGTACCTATACCAGTGATCTAAACATCACATAAAATCTAAAAATAAATTGTTCTTTAAAAACAGGAAGCGCAATTTATACTGAACAATGCTAGATTGTTAGAGAGAAAAATTAAGGAGTAACCAAGCGGTACTGGAATCCTATTCACTTCCGAATATTTGGTTACCTAAATTATTGTACAGTAATAATTCTACACTAGCTCCTATCCCGGCTTTGCCTGTGCGGTGTCGGAAGTTAGTCCACGTGCCTACTACCGCGACAGACAGAAATGTTCTAACCGAATTCATGCAGGTCTACCTGGGGCCCAAGTCTGCTATTTTTATAAATTCTTCATTCCAACACGATCCCATTCTCATCTCATGGTCATTTAGCTAAAAGTGCTAAATTCATAATGGTCGATCATTGGTCGGTCAATGGTCTCGTAATAGAATTGTGTTATAGGTAATGCCATTGTCGTATTGCCATTATTATAAAACCCGCCAGATTCCATTTATATATTTTTTTACATATTATTTATTAGTGTTATAAGCAATCTCAAGTAGTAAGAAGTTCGTAAATAGCACCAGTCATTCATTTGTCATTATGTACGAGATTACCATTCTATGCCATTTCTTTCAATGGAGTGTCAGTGGTTGACCATTGGAAAGTCATAATGACGCCATCATATTAGTAGACTATTACCAAACTTGTCAAAATCAACAATTATGAAATCAATGATAGACCATTCTGACACTATTGTAATAGCAGATTTGAGGCTTTGTATGCAGCAGTATGAAGCAGACATAATGTTAGACAGATTGACCGACAGACAGAACAGATACTTTCCCACTTAGTAGTTATGATTGTATTTTTTGGTATAGATCTGTCTGTGGCTACCAAGATGGAGCTAACAAGCATTGTCTAAGTTCAATATTACGTGACAAATCATTACTTCGGATAGCGTTATTTGTGTATGATTCCAGATTAAAGTATTTTACAATTGTACCTAACACCTTGATAGTAAACTTTGCATTTTATACCTTTGACTATAGAACATAATCTCCTTTCTCCTTGTAGCGGCACAGCACGTCAAATAATCGGCTTATATTGTCTGCAGCTTGGTTCTACAGTCTAGGCTTCACTATTGCTGTATCTTATGTGACTGGACTGTTAATTAATTGTGACAGACAATTGTAGAATTCATCGTGGGCAGACCAAACGACCTAGACAAGGTTATCCGTGACATTCTATAACGATAACTATTATGGTCGAAAATCCCCGTCGTTGTAGAAATACAAAACGCTTCAAAAGCACCTGCCTTGCCTCTGCCCCTCTAGTTCAAACCAGAGACAATAAGCATAGACAATAGCTGGTTGTGTAATTTATATACGCTTTCTTTTATCTTCATTGTCGTCCATTTCTTATTACCAAGATTCTCTCTTAAATTTCATTAGCTTAGCTCTAAACTGTCGGCTCGTTTCCTAGTGTTGGCTTTCTTGCGGAACAGTGTGCAAACAATCATGGCAATGTAGGTATACCTAGGTGGCAACTTATTACCATTTTTCTCGCACCAGACGCGTGCATGGCACATTCACCCCTGTAACACAATATGTGATTTATTCTCACACCGACGACGCGTATTGTGTAACGTTTCATGAACAAAAACTGAGTACGTTAACCTGGCATCAAGTGATAACATCACGGATTCGTTACTCATCATTTTGAAAATAACATCATTATGGCAAAAAAAAACTGTAGCTTCTGTACTAATAGCCTGATGTTCTTATAAAGTACTAGGTACGATATTGTATGTACCTAACTGGTTTGGCTAAAACTTTGTTAAATGTAGACCTTTGATTGTTGTGGTTTATAATAAAGCTGGGTGTCCTACGACCTCGTAGCCTTCTTGAGGACCGGTCAATAATCAAAAACGCTTCATAATTTTCACTTAGACATCAATCATCAGTAGAACTTACTTCCTTAACCATGCGTTCTAGCTTTGCCATCCCTACAAGCTTTCATGTTCGAAAACTACCATGATAATAATTATAACAGTATGTTCTTTTACCGAAGTTCCAAGACTCTTTTTGTGCTTAGCCTGGGTCGTATGACGGAAGGTCAATCCCACCCGGGGATTCTTAACACCCCCTGCTCTAGGGTGCTCCTGCCCATCGTCATCAGCAGCAGCACCGCTAGAGACGCCGGGCACTAGGGGCCTGCTTTTCTTTTTCTTTGTCATGTGAAAGGAGGGGATTAGACATTTAACCCTTAAGCTATATATCACGCTTATCCAGTGCGGGTTGATGGCTAAACAGTGAACCTACTGACTCGGTCCGTGAATGCTACCGTTGACATTCAAATAATATTCCTCCGCTACCAATTGTCCAACTTAGGCCGTTTGCTGACTGTGGCAGTTTACATGCCTTAAGTTGGCAGTGGTTTACTTGAAGATGTAAAATAAACAGTAAACCTTTCCCTTTGTCGACTTTCACGGCATGCGCGGGACTAAAAGCAGCTGATGCATTCTATGTTTTTCATTTTCTCCCAGATCAGCATGGAAGATGCAAGACTCTATGTCTAAAGGGTGTAAAACACCTCTTAACGAAGCCGAAAGACACTTGTTCTCCTCGTCTTTGCGATCATTTTTTTTGTTCCACACCATACCTGGGAACCTTCTAGTTACGGAGATATTGGGGGTCAAAGTTTCAACTTTTTGTAATTTTTTTTTAAAGTACAAGATTTCAACGTAATATTTTTAAACACATCTACGACCCCCGTACTATTCAATCCATCCATCAGCACATTGTTTTGAGTGCATTACATTGAGTTCTACAAGAAAACAAGATTTTTCACCCCAAAAAAAAAAAGTCGTTTCCCAGCAATAATTTTTGCGTAAAGTTACTTAGTTTGATGTACAGAATGCTTGGTTGACGGCTTCGTGTTGCTGATGCCCGCGGCTTCGCCCGCCCGCAAATTATATACTAAAACCTTCCTCTTGAATCACTCTATCTATTAAAAAAACCCGCATCAAAATCCGTTGCATAGTTTTAAAGATTTAAGCATACATAGGGATATAGGGACAGAGAAAGCGACTTTGTTTTATACTATGTAGTGATCATCTTCCTGCATCTATCCCACATCTCTACGGGACGACGCAACAAGATTTTTCTTCCTTTGCTCCCTTGTCAACTTTCACGCTTTTACTTCTTTTTCTTTCTTAAGCATCCATATTAATTCTATCTTCCTCTTTCTCTCCACCAATCGATTTGTGAGATTTATTATAGATAATTAGAAATAATTATCTATAATAAATCTCACAAATCGATTGCTTATCGAATCACAGTATAGTTCCATTAGCATTGCTAGTTGTGCCAAAACATTTCGCTCGTTTCCCCAACTCAATTATCGCTCTCTTTAATCTTGCGCCGATGTTTATTGATACACTGTCACAGAGATATTTACAGTATCATTGTGTATGACGCTAAACCTCATTTTAATTTTAATCTGTATCTGATATTTGGAGACGGTCCAACTACGTCACCGCCTCCATTACCGAAGAACGATGGGCCTTTGAAAATTAACAGCGCGTGAACCGTTTACCTAGAATGCAATAACGTACCTATGTGTTTTACAATATTATGTGATGTTGCTGTATTTTCAGCTTTATTATCGATGGTTGCCTCATGAGTTTCCTCCGTGATTCGGAAAGCACGATAAGCAGTTGGCCCGTCCCGGCTGTCATTTGTAGATCTTTGACAGATCTTTGGTAGACAGTGGCCCAAAAAGTCTGACAACCAGTCTTACCAAGAGGTATCGTATTACTCAGTACTAATTGGGTTGTGGAGGTCAGATAGGTAGTCGCTCCATGTAAAATACTGGTATTCAGTTGGATCCAGTTAGCCTGGAAGCCGACCCCAACCCAACATAGTTGAACAAATGCTATTGGCAGATGATATCGATTGTTGCCTCATGATATCAAGTTTAAATGGTCGATGTTCTAAAACGCCTTCGTACTACTAATAAGGAATATAATACCTATGGCTTATCCTGTTGTTTTCTTTTCCTGGTTATAGGGGCCTGCTTTGAAAACCCTCCAAAGACAATAAAACAAATAGATAAAATGACCGAATGAATTACACAGCCACTTTGATCATAATAATTTCAGTAGTTGAAGTTTCTGGCTTTTTCTCAAAGGGACTGAAAATATTAGAAGTAGAATAGGTACCTACGCGAAGCTGTGAGTCACAAAACATAGTACCTATCCTTCATTTTGATTAAACTAGTCAGTTTTATAGTTCACCCTACACGCCTACCTAACAAGCTGGAACAAGGCTAATCTGTATAGCTAAGTATGTCCGACATCCGATGGTCTGTGGATAACAGCGGGGGTGAGATGTGAGCACGTCACATGACACACTTTTGCAGCTATTGTTAACTATGCAGGGGGCAGAAGCTTAGAAACTAGATTGAAACTAGCAACCCGATGTAGATAGTTTCTAAGGGTTGTTCGCCAAACGCGGTTTTTAGCAAAGTTTCCAGAATTGGAGACTTTAGTCTCACTGGCTCTAATTTCTAAATTCATGTCAATAAAAAAATAAAACCGACTTCAAAAAAACACGAAAAAGTGAAAAATAACTAGCTTCAGAAGTCGGTGACAAAAAAACTAAATCGATCAAACAAAGGTCACCTTTCTTCTTCACAACAAGGGTTTTATTTTTTGCGAAAAAAGGTTTTTTATTTTTCCATTTTTAGTTGTTCCTTATCCCCAATAAATGGAACTTAACATACCTAAACCTGTCAAAATCTGGGTGTATTGTACTCATCTGCGTACCCCCTCAGAGCATACAGGCGTGATGTTACGTCATGATGTTGTATAAACATCCAAGCGATTCCAGCAATCACTGCAGATTTGCCGTCTATTTTTGAAGAGTTCCATTGTATAGCTCCGAAGATCAGCATCAGATCTTCAACAACTTGAAATGGGACCACACGGGAAGCACCGGCTTTCAAATAAAAGGAATCATCAAAATCGGTTCGCCCAGTCGAAAGTTCTGAGGTAACAAATACAAAAAAAAAAATTACAGTCGAATTGAGAACCTCCTCTTTTTGGAAGTCGGTTGAAAGCTTCAGATATATTCGCTAATTAAAGGTTTGCAATCAAATTAGAAACCGCAACCGCCGAATTACCCGCTTCATTTTTGTCTAATTGCACCATCACATTGCTGTGCCTACCTATCTCATGCGGGTCCACATTAGATACTAAAAGTGACAGGTAAACCCAATTTCTCCAAACGATTTGACCTGCATAACTTAATTATACAACTAAAGAATGCTCCCAATAATCGAATAATAGCGAATATCAATCTACATAATAGGCGGGGTCGTTCGATTGACAAATGGTCGCTAATAGGACGATCAATCTTTGTTATGAGGTCGACCTGGCATTGTACGGCTGTACCTATTATAAGCACTTTTATTAGAGAAGCATGCAATGTGTTGGTGACGACTTGTAATCATCATTAATCGTAAGAAGGGCTACATGAAGTCAGTGGCGGATTTACCAATAGGCTGAGCAGACTGGAGCCTAGGGCGGCAGATTTTAGGAGCGGCAAATATGGGGCCAATTTTCGAAATTAAAATAGGTTATATTCCTAAAGTTATTAGGTCCACACAAACAATTCAATATGTAAATGTTTCACCAGTTAGATATTTTTTCTACAAGTTATTGAATCGCGTTTATCGAAAAGAAGCGACGTGAATAAATTTAGAATAACTGGAAACGGCAGTTAAGGTGCTTTTTCAAGGTCAAATTCATTCCTGCACCTTTATGCGCTGGGAGGGTTGTATTGATGATTTTGATGATTAAAATTCTATAACTACATACGTGTTACAGCCGCGAATCATATTTCAATCAACATACAACCTGACACTGACCTGCAAATTGCAAAAAAACGTAAGAAAATTTGAATTTCGCGGGCTACCCTGGAGCATCCACCTTAAGGCAGAAATGGCTGCTGTTTTACACGACTGCTAAGGAAGTCTTATTTTGGAAAGAATAAACTAAGTGATGGTCAAAATTTCAAGTATTTCACGATGGAATCGTGTGTCAAAGCAGTAGGTATTCAAAATACCAAAAACTATTTCTTGGGTAATACTGACAAAATCGTTGGGTTGTTTACATAATCTTATAAGAGTTAACTCAATTTGTAGTGCTCAGTAGGGGCGGTGCAATTTTAAAAGCCTAATGGCGGCAAATTTGTAAATCCGCCACTGCATGAAATAGACGAGACTGCCACTACAAAATATATTTACTTATTAGAAAATACACTGTCAAACGCATAAACTAGGGACAAGTTTTCAATTTTGTAGATTCCCAGATGCTTGTTAACTTTGTTAAATATTTTTCTGTTTTACGCTTTTTGTATTGTAAGCAACGACCTATTGTCGGGCCTACGCTGTCCCCCCATACTTAGATACTAATGCTGTAACAAAATAATATTGTAATACCAAATGATTTGAAAAGAGTAACCATGGAGTTTCTTGCCGGTTCTTCTCCATGGAAACTACCAACGCGAACCGTGGATCTTTTTCGACGTTTTATAAGTCCATCCGGACCTACCACATTCATCACCTATCATCACCCATCTGGACCTATGTGAAATAAAATAAAATATTAATTAATTAAATATTAAAGACATAATTACAGTACTAGAAACAGGGACCAACTAGTTCAGCCAGGCTTCAGACTCGCTAAAGTAGACTCATCTTTCATGGGGTACTGTTTGAGATGCTATAATAAAATTCCACAAAGTATTCTTGAACTGAATGAGACGAAATTTAAAACATGCATTTAACGCACGCAAGTAAGCAAGCATATTACAAGTTGAGCGATTATATCGCTGATAAAAATGCTTGGCTCAATGCTGGTCCTGCTCCACAAGGTGCGCTTAAATTGATAGCATTAAATGGTATTGTTGGAGCTGCTGAAGATTGTACAACTATCTTTGCATTGTATAGATTCAATCTCTTTAGTATTATATAATTGCATAGCCCATATTGTGTGAGTACTATATACTAGAAAGCTATCATTCACTGGAAACCTACGTCTTTTCTTGACTTGAATGTGCCCTGGCGGTTGAGAATATGTCATGCTTACTCAAAAGTCTCGCTGATGGTGGCGCATGTGTCGGATCATTTAGTTCCCTTCAAAATGGTTGAGTTGAATGGTGCTGATCTATGCGTCATGTCCGTGAACGGGCGCTGTCAGTTGTGACTGGTCATCTCTCAGTTGCCATGGCTTATTTTAATGAATTATTTTAGTTTTTGAATTGTTTTTTTTTTTGTTTTGTTTTACTGTGGACACTTTTAACGTGCACATCTTGCTACATTGTTCTCACATAATATACCATCTCAACATGAATGATGTAACCAAGATTTTGTAAAAATATTCTGATTTATAAGAGTGTCCATGGAGTTTCTTGCCCGTTCTTCTCCATAGAGATCTACGCTAGGGAATGGGCAACTACAGTACTTTCACAGTTTTTATGTCTTGTGACTGGGACTGTAGCTACATTTAATTTTTATCTTTGTTTCGACAATTCAAAAGTGCCAGTAACTGGCTTACTTGAAATAAATGCTTTGATTTTGATTTTGAATATTTTAATTTTGAAACGTTTTCCGAAGGATTTTAAAGAAATTCACAATGCACAAACAATTCTAAAAACGCAATGAACCTGACTTGGCATTGGGAATGCGAGCGTGCTACGCAATCTCTCCACGTTTCTTCTTATTACTATGACCATCTGCACTCAATGCAATCGGTACACATCTCCTCGTAATGATTAATTGAGAGACATAATCTTGATCCACATCATTCGTACTAAGATCTTGCTCCAGACCCCTCCTAGGTTAATCAGAGCAATCAGGCTAGGTCAGAGTTCAGAGATAAATATAAAGCATTGCCATATTTTATACACTTGTGTAAGTGAGAGGGACGATTTACACAACGTAACAGAAGATGGACGGCATAAAAACTCTTACAACAGGTTAGGCAATAACCACACATTAAAGAAAGAAAGACAGGAGATAGATAAGTAATTGAAGGTAAGGTTAGGAATCCGAATCGGGCGGCAGGAAACGCCCGGGTGTTACCAGCTTACCACTGTGAGGATCACAGGAGGAGTGTTTCTTTAATTGTCAATTTTGAAATTTGAATTCGAGTTTTCGGCAAATGGAGTGTGCAGTGTTTCAAACATGGAATCATTCTTGGTTCGTTGAAAAGAGATTTAAAAGAATTTGGTAAAATATTTGAATGTCTTTGGTTCTTTGGCATAAACAGCGTCGATACCAGTTTCCTACTAAAACCGTTATTTAGGAGTATTACACTTCGTTATCTTGTACGTTTAGATAAATTTTGAATTTTCTAATACTTCTACTTCAATGCGGTTTTTGTTGTATTTCCCCTTAACATTTATGTGATCCTTGTCTCTGGTGTGAAACCGTCTTTCATATTATAATTACTTACTCACATTTGTTTACCAACAGCGCCCTCACAGCGCCAAAAGATCCTTTCACAGCATGAGTACAACAAGAGAGTAACTCAATGTTTTGATTTACTGTCACCAGTGTCACATCAGCACAGATAATGACAAGTAATATAAATAAAACACCATGGCAACATACACTACGAGTACATAGGTACATCGGTAATCTATTTTTAATATCTTGGATGTTCCGAGGAACGTTGCCGAGCAGTTCCGGGAATGGGATGAACATTGTAGAAGATGTGATGTGTACGCACGACGATTATTTGATTTGCTGATCTCTCATTGTACTGGAAGCTCATACAAAGTGAGGTCAGGTTATACTGGATATGTCTAACTTATGTGTCGCCGTGTGTACCAAGTCTTTGAATTTGTTTTATGGATCAAATGTTTGTACACTACCGGATGTATTGATGTAATAGACATGTGTATAAATAGGGAACCGGTTTTAAAACATAGGTAGATAAGGGAGTTTATGCTTAATGTGTTTAATTTGTGACACAAAGTTGCAGTTTTGCATTGACTAACCAGGGTATTTTTGTCGATTTCTTGTTTCTCAAGTCATTGTTATACCTACTACCATACCAATGTGTTCAGGACTCAGGACACTACCCATATTAACATCATCATTTCAGCCGAAAGACGTCCACTGCTGGGTATAGGCCTCCCCTAGTGTCGCCACATTGACCGGTTCAACGGATCCCTGCAACCTTCACCAGGTCATCGGTCGACCTAGTGGGGGGCCTTCCAACGTAACGACTTTCGGCTCACGGTTGAGAATCCAGAACTTTTCGGCCCCATCGGCCATCCGTTCTGCGAGCAATGTACATTGTTCGGGCTACGTCGGTAACCTTGATTCTCTTGATCGGTTCACGCAAGGAAAACCTACCTCGATGATGCTGATGTATTCAAAGCAAAAATATTTTTATTAGATAGGTAGTACGGTTCTAGTTTAAATGACAAAGCTAGTACCTACCTACTGTGGACATAGCAGTCTATGTGAATTGATTCTAATACGGTAAAAAAAACTGTGTCATACTAAAGCGACTCATGTCAAAGAGTCTTTGTGTGGTTGTAGGTCTAACCACATACAGTTCTTTCAAAGTTAAGTTACCTTTGATTTTGCATCGCTGTGAGCATCAAATTGATCATTATTCTCGTAACAATAAGGTTGATGATCGGTGGCTGTAATCTGTGCTTTCGTGTCAATGGGAACAATTTCTCTGGCCATCGAACCATGTCAATGTCATAAAATTAAATTACGGTAAGCCTATTTACTGACCAGAAAATTATTGCTCATTGAAACTTTGAGACGATGCTGAAATTACATATCAATTCTCATAAACTCTCCGAGAGTTAAAATGAGAAATCGATTTTCTTAATAGGTACTTTAAGTTTAAGTCATAGGTATTATTTATCCTACTAATATTTTCGCGTTTGTTACTCTTTCACGCAAAAACTGCTGAACGGATTTGGATGAAATTTTGCACACAGATAGTTTATAACCTGGATTAAAACATAGGATACTTTTAATCCCATGGGACAATTATCAAACTTCAAGCGAGCGAAGCTGCAGGCAGACGCTAGTGTTTTCATATAGGCCTGTTTAGAGATCGGCAAAAATGAAGAACTTCGATCCCGTAGAACGCAAAGTAAAGCATTAGTCTTATAAGACTACGTCCGACTCGTGCGTACGCATTTCTCATAGCCTTGTGTCCGTGTCAGGATACTAACACTGTTAGCCTGCATCATCCCACTGCTGGGCAAAGGCCAATCTCCATGACTTCCAGTGGTTTCGATCCAGGGCTAATGTGGACCACTGGTCGTTGGTTTTGTCCAACTCGTCCCGCCGTCTTCTACGAGGTCTGCCGCGACGCCTTCTGGCTGTGTGTCAGGGCTCCAGAAAATAGTTATTTTGGCCCACAGCTCAGCTGTATCGGATATATTTTTTTTAATTCTTGCTATGTGCTCAACTGATTACTTACCTTTGTCATTCAAACAACTCTTGTGCAAACATACTAGAGACCCAGCAGTTGGTCTGTCTTTGTATTGCCGAGTGGGATGTTAGTACGGAAACCACCGTTGTAATTAATATTTTAGGATTCATCTATGTACATGTTCAATCCTACGGACGGTTTGTCATTTCCTATATTGGTATTAACATAATGATTACTGTGACGTTAGTACCGTTGTTGTACTAATAATAACCTAGTTATTTTGTGTCATTAAAATGAATAGTAGGACGGAAATTACCATCAATTTATTTTCCTGGTAGGTACTAAATAAAATTAACTGTTATAATGGTTTTCTCTCTTCCCAGGTTGCACGCCTACTGCCTTCTGGTTACTGAACCGTCATGGGTCCCACAACCCTGAAGCCCACGAAATCGCTGAGCTGCAGAAACTGGGGGACCTCAAGAACAATATTGTTAACAACTACAAGAACGGCAACTTTAGGAGCACTGGTGTAAGTAAAATTTTCAATTGTAACGACGTAGTTCATCGTGAAGACTTCACAGACATAAAGGACCACAGGACTTGAACAAATGACATAGTCACTTGACTAAATCTTCAGGAAAACTATAGCGAATGTGCAACCTTTGACATACCTTTTTTTTCGGATGGGAAATCATCAAATGACTCCTCCCGCTCTGGGCGGAGCAGGAGAGTGTCAGACTTCTACTGACTAAAACCCATCCATGTTCCTTCATCGCCCTATGTGTTCCGGGGCCACGGTATCTCTTTCGAATAGTCCCGCAGCCCCGGCAGGCAACCTTTGACATACCTAAGTCACGATCATCTGCTTAGCCTTTTCCCAACTATGTTGGGGTCGCTTTTCAGTCTAACCGGATGCAGCTGAATTACCAGCGCGAACCAGTACTTTACATGAAGCGACTGCCTATCTGACCTCCGCAGCCCACTTAGTACTGGGTACCCCTTCGACTGGTTGTCAGACTTCCGGGCCTCTAACTATCTGTAAAGACTGTCAAAGAACTGCAACAGCCGGGACCCACACCTTAACACAATTTCCGAGGCATGGACGAAACTCCCTATGTAACGAGTGGTCACCCATCTTCGGGCCAACCTAGGCAAGCACGGCTCAACCTAAAGATCAACCCGAGTGGCTGTTTAGCCACGATGAGCTCTCTCCTCGAGCTTTGACATACATATAAGTACATTACTGTTTTTCAAAAAGTACGAAGTAGTTTGTAATTTCTTGATGTCAGTTTAGTAATTTGCATTGCAGTGTATATTGGAGTGCCATATTGGAGTTACACTGCAATACTCCCAAACTGAACATCAATACTATTGATCAGTAAAGCGGAAGCTTTAAAATTCATCAACACAGCTAATAGAAATCAACAACCGCTTTCTTTTATGAGAGGAATTTAAGCAAATAACCGTTCGAAGAAGTACAGACACAGTCCAGCACATCACGCCACCCGAAACTGTCAAATTTTCCGATACAACCTTGAACCTAATACTTTAGTGAAAAAGTTGAAAATCTATTAGAGAAACTTGACAGATTGTAATAGCGGCGTCTGTACCTAGTTACCTACCTAAGTAACGGGCCCAGCTAATGTTTGGTTTCGTTTGCCTTACGTGCAAATACATAGGTTTACTCGCCTTACTTAACCTTGGCAGTTTGACTATGAATCTGTGGAAATTTACTGTACTGAATGTGCATACATATGTTTTCGGTAAAGTTCCATGAGGTGCCAAGTATTAGCACTTTGCAGGTACTTAACCTACTATATTTCATCGATTTGCGCTTCCTGGACTTAAATATGAGGTCAGATATTAGCGCGAAAATCACTGAACGAACGAGCCCGCTGAATTGAATGTAACAAGCATGAGTCTCAACCGAATTGAGTAACACCAGTTTTTATCACAGTCCGAAGAATTTTATAAGATGAGAGTTCATATGTTTTAAAAATTCGTCTGTCGAATGTTATTGTTGTAAAATATAGCATAGTTAACGCGAGTGCCCCGCTGATACTGATCAATGAAAATATCTTCTACCGGATAGTATAAGTATGTAGGTACCTCTGCTGAATCTTCTGTAGTTTCAACCTTCATCCAGGGTATCCAGGGGTACCTTGGTAAGGAAAAGCGAGTTTCCTTACCAAGGTACCCCTGGATACCCTATATAGACAGAGGTTTACAATGAGAATATGGTCACCTTTTCAACCCTCATTTCCTCCACAGCAACACATCTGCTCTTCAGACCTGAACCTCTTAGAGCAATGGCAGTGGAACAACCGGCACAATGCGACGTTTGCCGGAGACCTCACCGCCGACGGGTATATGACCACGCAGCAGCTGGCTCAGGCCTGGAAGCAGAGGTTCCCTGGACTTCTTACTGTCAACCGAAATAATTATTTGGTAAGTTATTCTCGATAATGATATTCATTTTGTATTGTCCAAGAGAATCTTTTATTAATGTAATTCTATCTGCTCGGGAAAACAGGATGTTTGAAACTTTGTTTTGAAGGTTGCTTCTTTGATTGCAAGTCGGTAACTGCGGTAGGTTTAGATAGGGTAGATTAGTTTCTTGAAGTATACAATAAAAAAAAACGAATATCGGATCAATTATTGTTTCCATACTTGCTGAACCCCGTTGAATAAAGGTCATCGGGAAAATATTTGTTCGTTAGAGAGAGTTGTTCAATAATTCTGCCGACAACACATTGGCACTTCGATTACCGCTTGGCGCATACCCACTGCAGCACATGCTGTGCACCCGACGGGCACGTGGCGCATTGTAGATGCGTGGATTCATTTGTTTAACAACGTGCGTGGGTCTACGTTTCCACTGCAGTCAGTACACACTACACACCTACAACTATGTACAACTGTAGCGTGCGTGCCCCCCGCGGCGCACGGAGAGTGCTTTTACCACGACTTTACGTGTATACCGCAAGTATTGACAGCGTTGAGCTATGTGAGTGCCTTATTCGAGCAAGCCATCGCATGTACTAATGACGTCAATTGGTGCATAGCGTGTCCGTGGTTTGCAGTGGACAAAATCACTTACATTTTCTTGTAAAGCGAAGCTTAACACACGTGTGTGGCCTATCTGTGCACCGCGGTGGGTGTGCGCCTTTATCCAAATGTTACCGCTATTATGAATGAACGTGATTCGAATGTCTAGTACTAAAACCTACGATCTAAGATTACTTAATACTTACGTAACGTAACGGCCCATTCCACACCTACGAGTAAAAGAAAACAATGCCGCCAATGCTATTGACTTTCATAAGTTGGTAGAGGACAAGCTAAGCTATCGGTTCATATCCTTCGCTCCATAAGCTGTATTGGAATTTCATTATCATTGCTTAAGGCATCTTGTGGCTTCGAATGTCTATTTTATTGGGTTGTGTTGTGGTGATAAATTGTTAGATAGTTGTACCATGTGTGTACTGTGTATAAGATCTTACGTAACTTATGTCGCATTAAGTTAGATTAGCATAATCATGGCCTTAAAGTAATTTGTGGTTTTATCAACGATACGTACATGGGCTTAAAGAAATTTACCTACTGTGAGCCTGTGTCATGCCACTGCTGGACAAAGTCGGCTTCCCCTTGGTGGTTAGTTTTGTCCAGCTCCGCCATCTTCGACGGGGTCTGGTTTCAAGAAAAGAAACAAAGTAATTTCAATATTTTGTTTTTTCAGTAGGTAGTCTAGCTAGGGGACGAAAGTGTCTATAGTACCTAACTTTACAAAATATCTTGGGGTTACTTTGGACAAATCATTGACCTTCAGCAAAAACTGTAATACCTTCAAGCAGAAGGTGCACACTCGCAAGAGTCTCTTACGGCGACGAGTCTCTTCTAAGTGGGGTGCTTAATGCTTTCGCCTCATGTCTTTTTCAGCTGGCGAATTTGCGTGCCCCGTGTGGAGCCGTTCAGCCGATGCAAAGTTAGTGAATACACCTCTGAATGAAACGTGATCATCACTGGTTGCCTTAAACCAACCCCGGTACAGATGCCGCACCCACTGGCAGGAATAGCGCCACCAGAAGTTCGCAGAACAGTGGCAAGCTCTAGCGAAAGAGCCAAAATGGTTTCAGATGTAATATATACGACACCCTTTACATCTGAATACCCTCGTGTCGCAAAGGCTGAAAAGCCGAAACAGCTTTCTGAAGTGTGTCACCCCACTCAATGCAATGGCGAGCGCTCCACGGAAAGACTATTATATAAAAGCTGTGGCGAAGTAGTGCATCCTTACCAATCCCATTCGTCCCACCTGCTGAAAATCTCCCACCTGGACATGAGTTGCCATGGCTGACCTGGAAGTCTTTAAATAGACTCCAGATCCAGGTTGGCATCGCAGCAAGGAAAAGCTCAGGTGGAGATTCATTAATGATTCTGCCCAGGAGTGTAAATGTGGTGCTGTTCCACAAACAATGGGGCACTTATGATCGTGTCCTGCGTGTCCTGTTGTTTGTTCTATACAGGAACTGATGGACACTACCGAAAGCGCCATAGCTCAGTTCTGGGCCGACTCAATTTAGATTGCCATCGACACGCTAAGAAGAAGTAGTCTAGTTACTTGGTACTACTAGGATCAGTTTTAGATTTGAACTGTCTTTTTGCTGTTCTTACGTATGCGTTCTTAAATCGAATTTGAAAAATTGACGTTTGAACTTAATTTGTAGAAAGTCTCGATGACTCGATACTTCGTTAGTGTTTTTCGGAAACCACTGGCATGCGGGTTAATTAACTTCACTACTCGTTATATTGTAATAACAAAACAAATTCAGTGACAAATGTTGCTATCCACGTATGTGTTTGTTTATTTATTCAATCAGCAATTAAGAACATATGTGTATTTTATGTTATTTATGTAACAACAACATGAAACGAGTACATGAGTTTGTACTGTAGACTTGTGTTATAAATGGCTTTTTACAACGAATTCTAGATTATGTGTAGATATCTGCTCTATCTCTCATAATCTTTACTATTTTTGAGAAGAACAATAGAACACTGGGAGGCAGAGGACTCCTTGGCTTCCAAGCTATCTCAATTCACGTGTTCATCTCGCTGAAACAAGTTTTTCACCCCTCACCAATACAACCGATATCTCTCAGAAATTGATTAGTTTAGCATGATGAAGAGACATCAGTATCATCATCATTTCAGCCGAAAGACATCCACTGCTGGATATGATGAAAAGACAGCTTTCGTTATTATAAGCTGCTGCAGCACGCGCCGCTGACGCGCGTGGCGTACTGCGACTGCTTCAATTGTACACTGAGTAAATTCACACGGGCCGCATTTTGCAAAATTACTCTTGGTTTTAAAAATAATTAATTATATTCTTGGTAAACTATTGTAAACTTATAACTACTCTATTGTATTAGGTACTTAAACCTGTGATAATAGCTGTATGTGTTATTTAAATAAATAAAAAAATATTTACATTTTTATTCCGCAGTTCAAGTTCGTGAACGATCAGCGATCGAGCAACACGTTCAAGGCGTTTACTGAAGGACTGTTTGGCGACCAAGCAGACGGATTTGACATTCCCAAAGAAAATGACGAAAAATTGCTTAGGGTAAGTCCTCCTTGTGGGGATTACAAGAAGTTTTAATTTTTTATGTAGCACCTTAAACTCGCCTTTGTACAAATAATTATTGTAATGTATGGAATGGACTTCTTCATTTGGTGGTTTTCCAAGAGACTATTAGTTTTGCTCTATGGAATTATATAGAGCTTGGTGTTGTGTTGGTCAGTTGACACTAAGGCTACGTTCACACCAACGCGTATATTCTGCCGCCAACTGTGAGTATCCAAATGTAGCCGCCGACTGATTCGCTTTTGTTTTTCAAACTTTTGCGAAGTCGGCGGCCGACTATACAGTCCGTGCCACGAAAGATGAGACCTGTCACACCACTTGTAGATATACGAGTTATTTGTGTATATTACTTCTTTTGTCCTACTTTCACAAAGTTTCACTCGTTTCAAGTGGTGTGACAGGACTCATCTTTCGTGGCACGGATAGTACGTTTGGTTTGAACACGGCCTAATATCCCACTTCTGATGACACTGGGCGGGGAACCCAGAGGAACACATCTCCGACATGTTATGAAAATGGAACTCACCTCTTCTAAGTTTAATAAAAAGTTTTGGAATTCTCGACTGTTCTGATTCGAAAGTGCTTAACTAATGTCAGATCATTTTGAAATAAAAACTGAGGTTTTCTATCATGTTTCTCTTTCTTTAGCCTTTCAAGTTTTGCCCAGCGTGGACCAAGGCTGTGGGAGAGAACAACGACACCGTGTCACAGCTGAACATCTTCGAATCCAAGAGGGAATACAAAGAGGTAAGTTTAAGAATTAAACAATAAATAACATTCGATTTTTAACATTTGAATAAACCGTTATACAACGTGAGCGATATGGTGGACTGGGTGGAATGCAATGCGGTGGCATTTCTATCGTCTTTTGTCTTATTATCATGTTATTAGCCTGAAATATATAGGGTGTAAAAAACCTCTTAACGAAGCCGAAAGGCACTTAGTTCTCCCCGTCATTGCGATCATTTTTTTGTTCTACCTGGGAACCTTCTAGTTATGGAGATATTCGGGGTCAAAATTCGTTGGAATTTTATATTTTTGGACAAGTTTTTTTTTAAATACAAGTTTTTAATGTAAGATTTTTACTTTAAACACCTCCACGACCCATCCATCAGCACAATGTTTTGAGTGCGTTATATTGAGTTTTACCACCAAATAAGATTTTTGACCCAAAAAAAAAAGTAGATTCCCAGCAATATTTTTTGCGTAAAGTTACTTAGTTTGATGTACAGAATGCTTGGTTGACGGTTCGTGATGAGGTTGTTTACACCCTGTATAGATGACGTATGGGTACTGCCAAGTGCAAGTGTGTAATTATTTCGGTTTAGATACCAGGAGCAACTTCTACCGAACAAGTCGTTGGGATTTTGCACGGGTAAAAACGACGTACTTCTATACAAACTTTCATCCTTTATTAAACCGTTTTGGGGGATGATTTGTAAGTGCTTACCTTCGTTATACCAGAAACTTGCAAACATGCTTTTAGATCAGCGGTTTAGTTCGTGCATTTTCTGTGAGTGAATGAATTTAAACTAATTATTTCATTCGGAAGACGTTGCGTTGAAAGGCTTATCGGGCTATGTGGACCAGCATAGCTATTCACAACGCTTCGATTCGATTTTCGATTCGGAAAGTCGTATGTCTATCTCGCTCGATTTCGTAATGTCAAAAAAACAAAGAGATACGACTTTCCGAATCGAAAATCGAATCGAAGCGTTGTGAATAAGGAGCCTGATGATTTCATAGAGAATAAGACACTACATGTCACGACACGTCTACATATTTTACTAAATTTGCTGTGCCCGACAGGGTCCATAATTGTTTCTATGTTTTTATTTACCACCTGTAAGTGTACCTTATGGATTTAGCAATAAACGATTTGACTTTGACACCTTTTTTTTTTTTTTGACGCTGGGAAAAAATGCATTACGCATACCCTCCCGTCGGGGGACGGGAGGGGTAGGAGTGGGACTCCCCGGGCGGCCGAACCCGGTATACCCACTAAAACGACCCAGCGCATTCCCGCTTCGTCAAAGTGGAGGGGGACTGGGAAACCGGCACAGCCTTTACTTCCAGTCCCCCACCGACGAACACAAGGCGCACCCCCCCCTCTTACCCTCACGGCACGGGTGTGGAGGAGGGGGTTGGGAATGACCGACGGAGGTGACGGGTGCAATGCGGGCGGAGGCACCCCCGCGCCTGTCGCCCGCCCGTCACCGTGAGGAGGGAGGGCAAACGCCCCTTCCCCCCCTCACCGCCCGCGGAGCGGTGCAGCGAGAGGATCATGCGGGTGTTCATGATCCTCTCGCCGCGCCGCTCCGCCTCCTCCTTCTGCGAGAACCTCACAAAAGGAGGACCCCACTCCCCTGCCATGCCCTCTGCTACGCCCGCTGCTCAGAGGGCACGCAGGGGAACGCACACCGCACTTCGCATGACGGGAGTTGATCATACGAAGTGCGATGCGCCCCCCCCCCCCCCCCCCCAGAAAGCGCCTGGTGGTTTTTGTTGCGTCTATTTCTTATGGAATTAGACCAAGAACTGGGCGGCAACCACGTGAAGGTGAACACACCAGACTTGCCTTGAGGATCTACACGACCGTAGCGCTGTGTAAGTAAGTAAGTGTTTAGAATAGGTGAAATTAGAGATTTAGTTATTTGAGATCCCATGGCTACGGCGTTAGGTTTTTCGAGGTAGCGTGCATTCGTTGTTAAGTGTTTCGAATAGGTGAAATTAAAGACTTAGTTATTCGAGATCCGATGGCTGCGGCGTATGGTTTTCGTGGTAGCGTGCATTCGTAGTTAAGTGTTCCGTATTCGTGAACTTACGGGGACGTGATCTTCGGTGTTTCACTTTTCTAACTCACGTATCACACTCGTAAGAATCGTAGCAGGTGGCGTTCTGTGGTTTCTGCCTACCCCCATGGGGAAAAGGTGCGAGTTTATGTATGCATGTAGTAGGTAGGTGTACTATGATCCATGAACCCAAGGTTGTGTAAACAATACCTAACTCCAAATTACTAATTACTAAGACTAAGGTCTTCCACTACTAATTAATACAAATGAGAGCACAGATTTTAACATGACCGTGATGACCTTGGCCGTAGCTTTAATGAAATCGGTAGGTAGCTTACAATTAGCGGAAACATTCGGTATTTTTTGTGTTATTTTTCGATATAATCGAGTTCAAGGTTCATATTCTTGAACAACGGAATCACTGATAGAACAACCGCTGCCAAAAAAGCATATGATTCATTGCAATAAACAAAACCAGAAAAATATATGATATTCTTCAGGATATATGCTAGTATGATAGTGTTTTGAAAACACAATACAACTAATTTTACTAGATAAAAAAATATCACAAAATTTAAGTAAAAACTTTGAGTAAGAACCATACTTACTAAAATACATCATTCTGATTTTTTGGCAAATAATTTTACAAGCAACATATTAGCATGATAGTGTTTTATTTTAATCGATTAGATTTTATGTAAATCGCAAAAAAACCACTCATTTCGCACTATTCGGCCCGCAGTGACTGACGTAACAACCACTTTCTAGTGCAAGCTGATTAGAACTTTATTCTAACAGTATTTCAAACGAAGTTTGAACCACCACAAATAGAGTCGCTAATTTAGCTCCTGTAGTCGCCGTAAGTGAGGAATGAAGTAGGTACAGACGTCGGCACATCACGCTACCCAAAACTGACAAATTTTCTCAATCAACTTTGAACCTTATGCTTTAACAATTAGGTTGAATACATCCGTACCGTATTTAACAGATGATGAGCAACATTTCCCTCCGCCTCGGCTTCAACTACGACATGCAGAAGGAGATCATCCTGCGCATGTACCAGATCTGCCGATACAACAAGGCTTGGGACATCGTGAAGATATCTCCTTGGTGCGCTGTAAGTACCTATTTATAGCGTTTTATCCCTTATTTTTAATTACCTTTAAATTCAATACCTATGATAATTAAAAAAAAAACACATTATTTTGTGTTTCGACGACCCGAATGGCGCAGCCGTAGTAAGGCTGCCTTACGTTCTTAGGGTCTCGGGTTCGAATCCCGATACGAGCAAATGTTTGTGTGATGAGCATGGACATTTGTTTCCGAGTCATGGATGTTTTATATGTATAATAAGTATGTATTTACAAACAAAAAGTATCTATGTAGTATATCAACTATCTGGTGTCCACGACACAAGCCTCGTTGCTTAGTGTGGCACTAAATGGCGCTGTGTGTAATGTCCAGAGATATTTATTTATTTTTGAAAACAATCACAGCTAAAACCGAAAATCACCTAAACTTTGACTCTACCTTCTAAGGGGTATTCCCGTACGGTAAAGATATTTGTATGATATAGAGGTACCTTGTTGTCCCGGGTCTGGTTGTTTGTGCATGTGAGTATAAATGTTTGTAAACATACCCACGATACAGAAGAAAATCCTAGTGAGGGGCAACGTAGAGATTTGACGAAGAATAATTGAACGTTCCTGAATATCTAAACCTTTTTGTGCCAGGCCTTCACCCGCCAGGACTTGCAACGCCTGGAGTACGCTGAGGACTTAGAAACTTACTACAAGTACGGATACGGATCTGCCCTCAATCAGGACATTGGATGCACCCTCGTTAAGGATATGATGAGCTTCTTCGACAAGTTTGTTGGGAAAGGTAAGTTTATTTGAAACTTTTTTTTTTATTGATTAATCAGTACTGGACAACACCAGCACCACACCAGCAGTGGGCCTTGATGCGATTGGTAGATGTGCGATGGTGCGATGCAATGCGTATTGGTAGAGGCCACATGTCTTCGAATTTTTTGGTTCTAGGACATCCGGTTCCCTCACTATCACAATGTTTTCCTTGGCCATTTTGTCACAGAGGTGGTGAAATGATTAACTACCACATCATCATCTGCCCAGCCTTTTCCCAACCACGTTGGGGTCGGCTTCCAGTCTAACCAGATGCAGCTGAATACCTGTATTTTAGTACTGGGTAATGTACCCCTTGGTAAGTCTGGTTGTCAGACTATTTGGGCCACTGACTACCTTAACGACTGTCAAAGATCCACAAATGACAGCCGGAACCAGCTGCTTAACGTGCTTTCCGAGGCACAGAGGAAACTCGGTATGTAATGGGTGATGGTCATCCATCCATAGACCAACCTAGACAAGCACGGCTTAACCTGAAGATCGACCCGAGCGGCTAATAAGCTCCTAATTAACTACATACTACCTACATAAGTTAGTAAAATGCCTGTAAGGTTTTGTATGTCGTCGTGGTGGTTTCCACTGGGCCGCCACTGTTAGTCATCTTTTTTGTCACGCGATGCCTGTTTTGACCACTGTATTACGAATGCCTGTTAGTCATCATGTCAATGGTTCTTTAGTTTGAGGGGCCCTGTACGTCTCCCCAGGTATGTGTCCTAACAGCCGACAGAGAATTTCGGATCGATCTTTCGAGAGGTAACGGTACTTCGTTGTCTCCCCAGGTATGTGTCACAGCCGTTGCACACAGGGGATTTCGGATCGATCTTTCGAGAGGTAACGGTCCTTCGTTGTACAGATGTGATCACCGGGGTGGTTTTAGTGAGGTCCCACACTCCCTGGCCATACCCTAAAGCCCTCGAAGATTTCCCCCCGAAAACAAAAAAGCCTTCCACGGCGGCGTCACTCGTGATTCCTTGTACAAATATTGCCAAGGAAATTAATGGAAACGGTAAGGTAACGACTTCAGCCAAACAGTGCCGTTACAATATGGCCCATTATGCGAATAGTGTAAAAAAAGGAATATCTTTACAATAAAATATTTTGTAACCCATTTGAAAACGCACCTTTGATTATTAATCTGAACCATCGTCATCGGTTCATCTGTTCCGGTGAACATATAGAGGTTGTATTGGTGATTTTAATGATTTTAACTCTGTAAAGCCATATTTGTTACGGCAAATTGACACTGACCCTGCTAATTGCAAAAACTCCTGTATCCTGATTAACGTTAATTAAACCATGTCATGACCACATACATTTTGAGACAAAACAACTATGAGTAATTTATTTAATTAATACGAGTCATTTCGGTAATTATTTGCAATTAAAGCATATAGGTACCTACTAAGGTATTATTGATCATCTTGTGAGTCATGTATGTTATTGAAATATTTTTGAAATGAAGTAGGTAGAGCATTCATTTCCTAACGTGGCATGACGCAGGCTAAGTTTATGTACTATAAATACAAATCTAATCTCTAATTAAAAAGCCAAAGTTAATATCAAATCGCGGGTAGTTCGAAATGTTACCGTTACACAATAAAAGTGATCGCGAGAATAGGGTAGATGACAAAAAAAATCTAATCAGTCCGTCAGTTAAATTATCAAAAAATAATTGACCCGTATTTTTTCTTTTGTTCCGTAAACCAAAATTGACGAAGATACGACGCTTTTAAAATTCTCAATACGTCACGCCGCCGCGCCGTGGTATAATTTTTAGTGCGTTCTGACGTCACGACTTCACGAGCCCCCACTCCCGAGTTTTGATGCGTTTTATCTCTGTCAATATTCATTGATTTACAAAAACAAAAAATACGTATCCATTAATTTCCAATACTCTAACTGACGGACTAAATAGATTTGCAATTTATTGATCGTGGAAACTAGCGTATACTGTAGTACGATAATTATAATGTGATGTGCAAACTTGACAGACTTCTCATGATCAACGTCAATGTAACTATATCAAAACATCGCTATCAAGATAGATGAAAATCTATGACATCTGTGGGTACCTATCAGACCCCAAGGCACCTAAGAAGCCGATACCTGCCGGCTTCCCTTCGAGAACAAGGCACTCTACGTAGTACGTAGTGTCTAGGAGTCTACTTTAGTCAAATAGTAAATATTACATACACATCTGTTGCACCTGCAACGACGACTTTTTAGCTGTTGCTTGAACAGTCGTGGTCTTTTCCGGCTGATCAGTTAAAAATTTTCGCGCCACGCCCCCTTCAATTTTAGGCCTATTAGGAAAGCGTCAACTTTGGCGCGCAAAATAACATTAACAAGAGTTTAGCGTGCGTCATCAGTGCGCTCGGCCGATCGGTATCTTTTCATTCATTATTTCTATACAAAGTCAACGGGGCGGAGCTAGAGAGCGTTTGTATGTTGTAAGTGCAAGCAAAAATCAGCGTAGTGGTTATCAGGCGGGAGTGTCCTCGATAGTACAGTGTAATTATGTCCTGCTCATCTCTAGTTTGCCTCGTCTTGCTAAGTTCTACTTCACGTTCCCAGACGCGCAACCCGGGCAGCCGCGCGCCATGATCCACTTCACGGAGGCGGCCATGCTGCTCATGACGCTGTCGGCGCTGGGCGCGCAGCAGGACCCCGCGCCGCTCACCGGCGACAACTACCACTCCGCGGGCATGCAGGCGCGCAAGTGGACCACCTCCACCATGACGCCCTTCAATGCCAACCTGGCGGCCGTGCTGTACAAGTGAGTACCTACCTAATTACATTACATCACGCAACATAACTATTGGAGGTACCTACCAACAACACACACCACAATAGGAGCGAGCCTATTACCAACCAACCGGGCATAAGTTCAGACTCCGGACTGATACTCAGCTGTCTCAAATCAAAAAACACATGCCTGATTTGGGAATCAAACACAAGACCTCATGCTCAACAGTGACGCGTCACCCCCCAACCTATAAGAGCTCCCCTAGACTCCGCATATCAATGGCCTTCGAAGGTCGTAGGAAAGCCCTACAAGTGGGAGGCGTATTTCCTGCAGTAGATATATTTGTATACGTATGACGACTATGATAAGTTGTTTACCAGAAGAAACCAGAAATATCAATTTAAATTTTGCAACAATAACATACGTAAGTACACTACTTTGAACTGGAATCGCTAGTACACACAAATTATTTCGCCCCTGTAATATTACCAATATAACTCGACCATCTGCCATGACTACGTTCAGAGAAGTTTACGATTATAACCTGTGCCAAGTACGAAGTATTTTATGCAAACAATAATATTATTATAATTATTCCGCTAACTGTCACACTTTGAAATAACTCGGTGAGAAATAGTCACACGTACTAAGAGTATACTCGTACTTTACATATTTTGGTATGCTCTGTCAGTGTTCATTTGGTACAAGTATCTTATCTTCGTATCTTTTTGAGACTGTCTCAATCTTTACTGAGACGAAGTATTATAATATCTGTGGCCTGTGGCGGAATAGTAGATTGTATCATAAGGGAGCAAAATAATATTTTTACGGCGAGGGCGCTTTTTTGAATCCAGAGCGAAGTTAGGGATTCTAGAGTAGAACCCCGAGCGTAGCGAGGGATTCTTTAGTAGAATCCTGAACGTAGCGAGGGATTCAAAGTACGTCGCCTGAGCCAAAAATATATTTTTCAATACACTTCCTCGAAAACTGGTTCATAACGCACTATGATTAGGTTCAACATGCCATGTATTTCACACGCGTGCGATTTTTTTCATTTTCCAACACCTGTGCGGGAATGAAAATTGCCACAGATAACTATACCTATACTTAGTCCAAATTGGTTCAATGCCTATAGTCGGAATTGAATGTTTTTTTTTATTTCGGCAAAGTAAGAATGCGTCTGTACGGCGTAAATGTTTTTTGAATATTCAAATTGTGTTTAAAAATAGAATATCATAGATGAACATGATTATTTAAAACTAATATTTACTTTTTTTAAACTAATTAACATTTATTTGTGTTTTAAATTCAAAAATACAAAAAAAAAACTATTTTTTATATTAGGCTGTATAACGGCTTCATACCTTTGCTTCTCCTTCAACCTGGCGAAAGCAAAGCGCGGAAAAAAAATAAAAGCGAATCATAGTTTCCTAATAATTCATGACAAAAATATTTTTCGTTCTTTTATTTAATTTCTTCAAAAGTGTAATGAAAAACGTCGTTTGATACACGTGGACATTTGTTATTGCAGTTCACGGCTCAAAAACACCCTCGCCTACGGCTCGGGAGTTAATTCCGCCTCGGGTGCAATAACAAACTTACTCCACTTTTATCAAAATGTACTATTGCGCCCGAGTGATACACTCTACTTTTCATCACCCACTATGAGAAATAAATAAATAAAATAAAAGGCGCCTCATATTTTATTCACTGTCACTTGAAGAACTAATTTTTCAAAACAAAACCATGAATTTCTAACAATCCGTGAAAATTGACGAAAACGCGGGCTGTAGTTCGCGCGTTTTTAATTTCATTTCTACAGCTTTCTAGTACCTACTAAGACTCTTTGAGCTAAGCTGCGGCCAGACGGACGGACGTGGCGAAACCATAAGATTTCCTTGTTGACTACGGAACCCTAAAAACTAGTCCCAAACTAATTCGCAACCTTTAATTTGTTCCAGATGCACCCAAAACGGCAACTTCCAGGTAAACGAAGAATACCAAGTCCTCTTTCTAGAGAACGAGCATCCCATGAACATGCCAGGTTGCAGGGTAGGGCTCTGTGACTGGTCGCTAGTCAAGAACCGTTTCGGAGACCTCGCGAACAAATGCGACTTGAAGTTCTGCAATAACGCTAATCAGTTAAGTGGTCTCAATGCCATTAGTTTTGCTGCAATCGCCTTTGTAGTGCGGTATGCTGTGACCGGGATATAGGCATTTTTAGAATATTTCTGTGTTAAATGCTTTTTAGAAGACGGAGGAGAGATGCATGAACAAGCTGCACAATTTTGTGTCTACAGTGCCTACCTTTAGGGCTATTACTTATCTCTGTTGACAGTTCGAAATGATAGTAACTGGGCTCAGTGTAAATCAATTAACTGTCAAAAGGTTAGTTTCGTATTATGTATGACCCTGTTGGTCACGCTAAAGTGATATCTACTCAGTGTGATAAGTAATACCAATATTATGACATTCACGGTTGTCATCAACGTTCGGTGTACAACCGAACCTTGATAGTCATCTGGATATCAGAAAGATACGTAATAGCCCTGCTAAGCAGCCAAGCCATGTTCTACGAGTAAAATCAAGATTCATAGCGGTTATGGTAACAGCTGAGGTTCCGGTACATTTGTTAAAGGCTGAGGCCAAACGAGCGTAATTTTTTGAGCTGTGAGTCGCGTAAAATGAGTCGCAGAATTTACGCTGCATTCGGTTTCATAGTAGAGTCCTGTTTGTGCTACACTGAGTCGCCTCAAAATGCGTCAACGTGTGGTACCTATACAAATCGTTTCACGCGACTCACAGCTCAAATAAATTACGCTCGTTTGGCCTCAGCCTAAGCAAGATAATTATTTAAATTAAGAATTCAACCAAGTTGCAGTCATAGAACCTAATTGAGAAACCAAAATTAGCTATAGTTGCTGCCAGTTAAGATCGCAATAGCGGTCATTGCCCTTTCCCTAATATCTCTTCGTACGAACCAAAACAAATGAACCATGTATCGTTTTTCATTAGATAAAATCTTGAAGATCACGATAGATGACGATTCAAGACTTGAACAGGCTTATTTTTGGATTTCAAAGTTAAAAACTTTATTAAATGTAGGTTGGTCAATGACCGCTATTGTGATCTTAACTGGTAGCAACTATAGCACAACTTCAGAGATATGAACCTAAAAATTGTAAAACTCCAAAAATAATTAGGTATCGATTTTTTGGAGTCAACGACCCCGTACTCGTAATAGTTTATTGGATACCTAACCACCACGTGTAGTTGTTTCACTAGCTAATCTGATTTGACCTCGTAATAGTTTACTAAGTAATGGATATTATGGATGCTAAAACAAAATATTGCCTATATGCTATCAAGAAGCACATTAAATAATATCATTCACTTGAATATTGCACCTAAATTGTACAAAATATTAGTTTCATTTCATAGCCTTTATTTCTGTAAACAGGCGCCCGTTCCTTGTCACTATTTTATAAATATTGATTTTCAGTTATACAATGCCTAGCCTTTTCCCAACTAAGTTGGAGTCGGCTTCCAGTCTAACCGGCTAGCTAAATACCAGTATTTTACATGGAGCGACTGCCTATCTGACCTCCACAACCCAGTTAGTACTGGGTATTACGATACCCCTCGGTGAGACTGGTTGTCAGACTTTCGGGCCACTGACTACCTGTAACGACTGTCAAACATCTACAAATGACAGCCGGGACCAACGCACTAAGTGAAATGTGTAAGGAAAATAATGTTTTCATGTTTGAAGTACCTATTAAAAAAGCTGTCTTATAAGCACTGTTAATTTTTGAGTATTTTCTAAACTTTTGTCTCGTGTTTTAAATCAATTTAACATTCATAGGCCAGTATTATGTTTGTTTTATACGATGAAAGCTTATTTCACGATTAAATTAACATTTTTGTTTGAAGCATCTTGTTTCAGAATGTAATCATAAATGCTTATAATTATTTAAGACTAAGACCAAATGGCTCAGGCCGTGCTACGCTACAGGATGTACTTATTTTTCCAAATAATTACTTAGTATTTTAATATATTTCTTCAATCGTTTAACTTATGTATAAGCACAATATTTTTAGAAGTTAACGCTTACTAAGTAAACGCTTAATGTTGATGTTTGAGAATTTAATAATTATTGTTGTTGTAACACGCACCAAATAGAACTATGTAATAGTTGAAATAAAATGTTTTAAGTGGACCTTGCCTTTTCATTTTTAAATTTTTCAATACACTTCCTAGAAAACTGGTTCATATCGCATTACGATTAGGTTCAAAATACAATGTATTTCACACGCGTGCGATTTTTCATTTTCCAACACGTGTGCGGGAATGAAAATTGCCACAGATAACTTATACCTATGCTTAGTCCAAATTGGTTCAATGCCTCTCTCTACTCAAGTGGAGAATGTTTGTTATTGCAGTTCTCAGCTCAAAAACAACCTCGCCTACGGCTCGGGTGTTAATTTCGCCTCGAATGCAATAACAAACATTCTCCACTTGTATCGAAATGTACTATTGTGTAATGTATTTTGATTTGTTTAGATTTTTGACCTTTAATCACTGTATTGTACCAACCTCGATTTTATGTGAATGATGTGTTCTCCTATAATTGGAAGCGCCCACTAATTGTATTTGTCCCTGTTTTATGTATACTTGCATGTTATAGTTGCGTAGTTTCTATTGGATATCCAAAACAAATAATAAATAAAACGGTTGACATAGGCCCGCCGCAAGAGGGCGTGCAAGGGCGCCACGTCCAGGGGCGGCACATCGAGCCATCGCGTGTACCTCGTATAATAAACATTAGAAACAATAGCGTAGCGAGGGTTGGGGCCCCCATCCACGATAATCTAAAGGCATTTAATTTCCAAATCCCAGTTGCCAAATAAATTGTTGTAATGGTTGGAAGTCTAGGATCATAAATGCAAAGAACGAATACATAAATAATAAACGGTTTTTTATTTCGTTTACAAAAATTAACAACTTATCAATAAAATCACAAATTGCTCATACACAATTTTACATTATGATAGCATACAATTGTTTTATATACAAACGACATTTATGTACAAATGCGATATATTATCATTTTTCACCTAAGATAGCGGCTTAGTTTTTAATATAATATGGTTTTTTTTGCGGCTTATAATTTACTTTTAAGGAGATGTAAAAGCACTCATTCGGGATTATTAGTGGAAGCTAGATTTGTTTAACCATGCGGTCATAATTCATGTTTAACCGTGCGGTCATAATTCATGATTAACCATGCGGTCATAATTCATTATTAACCATGCGATCATAATTTTGCCCATACAAACTTTTACGTGATGTTGGTATAATATTGTAACTACTGGTTTACCTACTGCTTAACTAAGAATGCCTGAGATACTGCGCGGTGCGAGAATGAGGTCACGCCGAGAGAGCTTGGTCATTTGCCCGTTGTAGGGCGCCAACAACCTTTCCCGCACCGTGCAGTTACCTCTAACCGTAAAAGTTGAATGGTAGGCATGTACAGTCGTGGTCTTTTCCGCCTGATCAGTTAAAATTTTTTTCGCTTAAATCATGCGGAGGCGCCGAGCCACTCCACCTTAAACTTTAGGCCTATTAGGAAAGCGTCAACTTTGGCGCGCAAAATAACAATAACGGTAAACGGCCAATCGGTATTTTTTTCATTAATGATTTATTATAAAGTCAACGGGGCGGGGATAGAGAGCGTTTCTATGTTTTAAGTGCAAGCAAAAATTAGCTTAGTGGTGATCAGGCGGGAGTGTTCTCGAAAGTACATACCAGCATATCGAGTTACTACAATCTGTCAAATTTCTTTAATACATTTTCAACTTTGTCGCTAAAGCATTAGGTTCAAGGTTCATTGGGAAAATTTGACAGTTACGGGTAACTTGATGTGCTAACATACTTCTGCATAAATAAAAACAAAGAATATTACAACCTGTGCAGTGCATCATTGATGTCGTCGGAAGAAAATGTGCTCTTTGGCGTTCCCTCTTGGGGTTTCGGTCGACGCCGAACGAGAACCAGCAAAGAGTAAAATAAACACCACGTGATTGATTTGGCGAATTAATAGTCGAGGAATTTGATGGTCGTGATTTTTTATATACTTATTATTATGTTTGACGTCCGATTTTAAACAGTAGTGTGTTTGTCATGGTTAATATTATATAATTTCGGTCACTTAGTCCAGCTAAACTAATGATGTTTATTATATTAACTTAGATTCAGTAAAAGTTGTTCGAAAACATTATTTAGGCACATTTTTTGCATACACTTGATATCGATTAGAACTATATTGTTGAATCACTAATATCAATACTGTTATAATATGCTTAAACACAAGAACCACATTTCGTCTATCGGTAAATAACATTTAACTGCCATGCAGTTTTACTTACCTATACTATGCCACTGTTCATGCATTTATAACAAAATTATTTCATAAAATACAGACCGCTAGCTTTTCAACATATTATTTAAACAATATATATATTATGTATTCATGCTCAGGTAGAAAAAAAAACAATGTACGGATTTAGTCTTCCACATCATCTACATATATTATAGTAACTTTGTTACTTGATAAAAAGCCTTATAACAGTCATGTCAATACAATAATTTTAAAAAGTCTCAACTTTGATCACTCATGATAATCGTAAAATATCGAGTGAACCATGAACCAAAAGTGAAAAAACACAAAACATATTTAATGAAAGCTTTGATAAATAATGCTAACTAATACAGAAATATATTTTATCAGATTTTTGAGTCAAAAACCATTCTGATTTAACACACATTCTAACAAGTGCTTAAACAATGAATGTGCTAGAACATTAAATGAATTAGACTTAAATATGAAACAACAGTTCTGGATAACAAACAATACATTTTTCAATTTAGGTAAGCCTGTTGACATTTATAAAGTAACTATGACTGATACACGTCCATACATTGATTAGCAGCACCAAAACATATAGCCATGATTAACAATGTGCAGGCTCAAAGTTCACTTATGATCACTAAGCACTGGTGGGTGACACTACACTACAATTTGATAACCTAACTAGGGCGAGAATCACGTCGCATCCTGCGCACTGCTTGAACTTATATGTCTAGTTCTTTTTCCACTACCGGTCGCGGATTTATTTTTGTGTCTTTTCTTATCATTGTCTTCTTCAGTAACACTGTTACACCGGGGCTTAGGGCTCATCATCGTGTCCGATGATATTGAGTCTCTTTGAGATTTCTTTCTTTGCCTCTTGGGTACATTTTCGCCGATTAACATTTCGTTGAACAATCTCTGGCGAGCCTCCCAGTACAAGTTCTGTCGCTGGACGACTTCCGGGTACTTCGTTTCGAAGGAGACGTCGGGCGGTATGACTAGTTCCCATCCGGTCTTAGGGTTGTATTTAGCAACGGAGCGGATGATTTCTAACACTTCTGCGGCGGGGAGACGGACAGCTGCCGAGACCTTCCGTCGATCGACGTATGCGCGTTGTGTGAAGAGATATAACTGTAAGAAAAACATATTTAATATGTACAATGAAACAAAAATTACCTAACATACATGCTCGTAGACTCACTCGGGCCCAGTGAAGGTTGCTTTGATATATTTAATTGTTGGACTAGCTACAAGCTAGTCTCCTTACTATGTTTGAGAAGTTGCAAGGTAACCCCATCACAAGTATCCATATAACTTACCAGAGCTGCCTCAATTTTGTGCTGTAGAACAATAGGCTAGTTTCCACCATCAATAAGGCCCGGTATCCACCAAAGCGGAGAAGCGCGGAGCGGAGAGGAGATGTGCAAGATTCGACCAATCACAGGAAAGACGAGAGAGGCGATGTAGACTTCAACTACATGTGATTGGTGGGATTCGCACATCTCCTCTCCGCTCCGCTTTGGTGGAAACCGGGCCTTAAGCGCGGCGTCCACAGGCCGCGCACGCAGCTCGCCGCGCTCTAGGTGCAGAGAGTGACTTACAACATGATCCCTAGCCGCGCACATGAGCCTGGCGGGCACGGGCAGCGCGCTAGTGTACAGGTCGGCGGAGCGCGGCGTCCACAGGCCGCGCACGCAGCTCGCCGCGCTCTAGGTGCAGAGAGTGACTTACAACATGATCCCTAGCCGCGCACATGAGCCTGGCGGGCACGGGCAGCGCGCTAGTGTACAGGTCGGCGGAGCGCGGCGTCCACAGGCCGCGCACGCAGCTCGCCGCGCTCTAGGTGCAGAGAGTGACTTACAACATGATCCCTAGCCGCGCACATGAGCCTGGCGGGCACGGGCAGCGCGCTAGTGTACAGGTCGGCGGAGCGCGGCGTCCACAGGCCGCGCACGCAGCTCGCCGCGCTCTAGGTGCAGAGAGTGACTTACAACATGATCCCTAGCCGCGCACATGAGCCTGGCGGGCACGGGCAGCGCGCTAGTGTACAGGTCGGCGGAGCGCGGCGTCCACAGGCCGCGCACGCAGCTCGCCGCGCTCTAGGTGCAGAGAGTGACTTACAACATGATCCCTAGCCGCGCACATGAGCCTGGCGGGCACGGGCAGCGCGCTAGTGTACAGGTCGGCGGAGCGCGGCGTCCACAGGCCGCGCACGCAGCTCGCCGCGCTCTAGGTGCAGAGAGTGACTTACAACATGATCCCTAGCCGCGCACATGAGCCTGGCGGGCACGGGCAGCGCGCTAGTGTACAGGTCGGCGGAGCGCGGCGTCCACAGGCCGCGCACGCAGCTCGCCGCGCTCTAGGTGCAGAGAGTTACTTACAACATGATCCCTAGCCGCGCACATGAGCCTGGCGGGCACGGGCAGCGCGCTAGTGTACAGGTCGGCGGAGCGCGGCGTCCACAGGCCGCGCACGCAGCACGCCGCGCCGCTCAGCGCCGACAGTAGCGCTGCACAGCTGATGGGGCCCGCGTCCGTGCGGATGAGGGCGCGGAGGTCGTTGAACGTCATCAGTTTTGCTGAAAGAAGTAAAAATAATTTTAGTAAAAACAAGCAGTACTTACTAGGAATAAAAATTTTGCACTATGTATTTTACTGTGTGTACACATTGTTGTAAAATTTATTAGATTGAAGGGGTCGAAATTGTGGTTCGTTCCCACTAGTTCAACTTAACAGTTCTACGATAGAATATTTTTTCCCACTAGTCCTAACTCCTACGATTTAAGATGTGCCGCGCATTAGATTCACTCGCTCGAGCTTAGGCAAATGTGTTGCGGTCCTATATTTTTGTGCACCGTTCATGCAGATACACACACACACACGGGTAAAGATCGAACGTAGTGATCGCTTAAACAATTTGTGTGCTTATCATAATCAACAATTACAAGTACAATTTTGTGTTACATGGTACGCGCCCGCGAAATTCAAATTTTCTTACGTTTTTTGCAATTTCCAGGTCAGTGTCAGGTTGTATGTTGATTAAAATTTGAATCGCGGCTGTAACACGTATATAGTTACAGAATTATAATCATCAAAATCATCAATACAACCCTTCAAGCCCATAAAGGTGTAGGAATGACTTTGACCTCGAAAAAGTAAATTCCTGCACCTTTATGATTTTGATGATTATAATTCTATAACTACATACATGTTACAGCCGCGAATCAAATTTTAATCAACATACATCCTGACACTGACCTGCAAATTGCAAAAAACGTAAGAAAATTTGAATTTCGCGGGCTACCCTGGAACATCCACTTTAATGATAAATGTAAAATGATAAAATTTTCATTATTTTTGGAAATTGGTTGAAAAAAGGTTAGAATGCCTAGTTGTTCTAGTGGTCGCAAGCACGACTGCTGAACATGACGGCTAGGGTTCCATTCCCGGGTCATGCAATGAACATATACTTCTTCATGATTCTGGTCTCCTGGTATTTTATGTGACTTTACCATCCTTTTTTCTCATTTCTAACTTGTCCTTGTCTATTTCCTAGTACGTAATCCTCGAGTGTAAGCTCGCACAGTAACCTGAGGCATTCGTGCCAATATACTACCGGCAAATCCAAAGCGGGGTAAATTCGCATTAGTGATAGTTTTGCAGAGTGTGACTGTGAATGTACGACCTACGCCAAAACGTACTACTATGTTGTACTATAGGGTTTCCTATTAGTTTTAAAGTAGAATTGTGTAATACAACAGGTAGAACAAATGGGAAGTTTTGTGCCCACTAGTTCTACGATTTTGTATCACCTTAAATCATTTCATTTATTTCAGTAACAATTTTTACATTGTATCGAAATTTTACACTAAATAATAAAAATAAAAGAATTACATTAATAATTTAAAAAAAAGTAAAACATTTAAAATTCCCGTGCTAAAATATGTTAAAAAAGAATATAACAACAATAGAATTAAATAGTAGGACTATTGGGAAAAAGTATTCCCATTAGGTCTACCTTAGAACTAGTGCGAACAAACTGTAATAGTTGCTATATCGACAGCATACATGCACGGTAGTGGTGGTCTAATGTGTTGCTATTGAAACTAGGGTTCGAGGATATAATAATATATCAATCGATATAATATATCATGTTATTATATCCGATATAATATCAAATGATATTTCATGATATGTATCAATACAAAAATGGTTTAAACATTTTATATTATAAAGTAATTTTTGGCGTTGGTTACTGTATTTCTACTTCCCAAATGTAGATGGCGTTGGAGTAGAGTTAAAAAATACTCCCTAATAGTAAGTTATATTAAACTTTTGATATAATATATTGGATATATATCATAAATATCCGATATTTATAATTAAAATCGGATATTTTCGAACCCTGATTGAAACTAGCAATATCGTGCTGCAGACTCAGCAAGGACTTCATTTTATAGCAGTCATTATTACCTAAATAAATAAATAAATTAATTAATTAAATATCGGATCCCACATATCTGCCGCATGCGGGACAAACTGTGGGCCAAAATAGCAGGAAACTGGTGCCCTGACACAGTGAGGCGGGGTCGCGGCAGGCCACGAAGGAGATGGCGGGACGAACTGGAAGGAGGACGCGTGGGTTCGCGAGAGGTGGAAAGAGTGGAGGGAGGTCATTGCCCAGGAGTGGGACAGAGCAAGCTAGTAAAAAAAATATATAAAAATCGCGAAAAACAAAATCAGCTGTTCCATACATTTTGACGAGTTATGCCATATTTGTAGGGAACAGCTGATTTTTTTTTCGCGATTCAGGGTTTGGTCTCATAGTAAAAGTTGTCCATAATGATGAGTACAATGACCAGTCGAAGTTTATCAATATGGTCTGGAAACACGTCGTATGTTACCTGTAGCTATTACGATACAATTTTCAACCAAAAAGGGAGAGATTTAAATACAGTTGTTATCACAAACCTCTCATAAGTATTTCCTTGAGCTGGTCCTGCGGTGAGGGTCTCTTCGTGGGTGCTATGTCAGCCTCGTCTTCCGGCGGCGCGGGCACCAGCGCGCGCACGTACTCCCGCGCACGCACCGTCAGCGCAGACCCGTCCGATGAGGTCGCGCTGAACAGTTTCAAACGCTCCAGCTGTGGGATAAGATATTTCATACTATATTTGTCTAAGAGCTGATTTAATGGAATTTCTTAGATAATTTATCTGAAGATTAATAAATCGGCCTGAATTTCTGTGTAAATGTTTTGTCACTGTCTGTCTGTATAGTAGGTATAGATGGTCCGCTCATTATTGACTGTCTGGACTTTATGTCCGTCATCATGTCTGGACTTTAAAAGAGACTATGACTGTTTAGTCCGTCAGTTAGATTATCGAAAAATATTGGATACGTGTTTTCTGTTTTATCAAATTTAAAAAAGGCGAAGATAAAACGCATCAAAGATCTCATGATCTTTGATGCGTTTTATCTTTTTTCACTGTCTGATTTGATTTGTAAAAAATGTACCGAAATGTGACGTCACACGAGTATTCGACGCACTGTATCGTCTTCAATTTCTGTTTACGTGAAAAAAGAAAAAAAATGTCCAATATTTTTTGGAAATCTATCTGACGGACTAATTAGATTTTTTTTGTCGTCTCGCCTATTCAGTCACCTACTCAATTTCGTAGTACACGGTCCAGTCATAAACCAGTTCGACTGTGAGCCTAATGCGGACTCAACCTTGCAGTGTTTAATATAATGTCGGCCCAATTCGCCGCCGAAAAACAGTTAAACTTTATTCCCTTTACTTAGCCATATTTCCTTTGCAGGTGTATTTTAATTCCATAATACACTTAAGGAATGCCTGAATTCCTCTTACGCTGATGCCGGTCGCGTACGTCGGTCGCGCGTACGTGTATACATTTACATTGTGTTCAATATATAGCACCATACTGGGACGCTGAAGTCAGCCATATTTTACTATACAGGGTGTTAAAGTAGTAGCTTAGGGGTGGGTTCAGTATCGATAAAGGAACCCGAAAAAATTAATAAAAAAAATCCAAAAAAAAAAGAGTATTGAAACATCAACCTAATTTAGTACCTACTAACTTAAAATAGCAATCGTTTAGAATTAAAATTATTTTATATTGCTATTTGAAGTTAGTAGGTACTAAATTAGGTTGATCTTGCAATATTTTTTTCGTTTTTTTTTAGGAAATATTTTTTTTGGATTTATTTTTTTGTTTTTTACGGGTTCCTTTATCGATACTGAACTCACCCCTAAACTATGGCACGCGACTACTTTAACACCCTGTATATTTCTCGCTGACGTACGCGACCGACATCAGTGTAGGAGGAATTCAGGCCTTACAATGTTTATAATAATATTATCAAATTGTGCTAAGAAATACTATCAAAGACCAAATAATATTGTTATTTTAATAAGTATTTTTTCACTGACCTCAGCATGATCCGTCTCGCAAGATTTCCATAACGCGTCGTACCACGACTCCTCGTTGATTCTCTGAGATATCGTCTCAAAGGATTTTTCTCTTGCTTTCTTTGATACTTCAGTCTCTTGCCGCGCAAACTTCACTGTCACCTGCAAAGCAAATAAAACGACTGAAAGTCAAATTGAAAGCCCTATTCATGAACTAATGGATTATCACAAAAAATATTATCTCCTAGTTAGGGATGGAAATTATACTATAAAGTAATTTACTATTGGGATAAAATATCCTATGCCAGGTAATAGTCTACCCATGTGCCAAATTCATCCATATCTGTTCAGCCATTAAGGCATAATTACTTTTGCATTTATATCATTGATATGCAGGTGCTTGCTTTGCAGGTACTGGCCTAGCTCAAAGATCCAATAAAACTATCTTTAACTCACTACATCATACGGGATCGGCTTCTAGTCTAACTGGATGCAGCTGAATTCCATTATTTTACATGGCATATAAGCTTGATTATCTATCTGTGTGCAAAATTTCATCCAAATCCGTTCAGTAGTTTTTGCATGAAAGAGTAACAAACACAACAACAAATGTCCATCTATTCATCCCCACAACCTTTCGCATTTATAATATTAAGTATGATTACCTGTTTTGCTTCAGGCTCTTTGTCTTCATCATCTGAATCTGCTTTGTTCTTATCAGTTTTGCGCTTGTCTTGCTTATCATAGTAGGAATAAGTGGGCCTCATTTGAATGATACCTAGAAAGTAAAACTTAATCAAGTACCTCTTTTAACATAACAATTGCAATTTTCTGTGAGAATAATATTTTAACATCGATTAGAACAGCATACTGGTTATATTGACCAAAATCAGAGGTCCTGGCTGAACTTTTTACGACATACCTCTTTGAGCAACTTCATTTAACAAATATTTTCGGAGAATTGTATCTGTTAGATCGACCTTGTGTTTTTGCATTTTGGTCAATGGATATTATGATTGCAAAAGTAAACAAACATGTGTCTAGTTTAGGGTCTTTTGTAATTCTCAGAAACAAAATACATGTGCAAGCAGTAAAATCAAAGCCCGCTTTCTCATATCTATTCAGTCAGTGTGTACACAAGACGCACTTGAAAAATAACTTTTTTTTTTAACCTCAAAAATATCACCGGTTGCTACGACTATCAGTTTTTACGACCAAATGAGTAGTCCCTTCGAACAGATTTTGACTTTCATGAAATTATAATGATGTTTTTTTCATAATCATTATGAAATACATGAAAGTTAAAGAGAAAAGATATTGTAACAAAATATATTTGGTAGAATTCTGTATTTATTCTAATACATAAAATGTTGAAAAATGTATGTTGGAGACTCCTGTTCTTTAAAAGAAATAATTAACTTGCAACCATTATGAATGTTGGACCAGATGTATGAATACGGGCAAAGCTAAATTCTATACCTTATCCTTATTAGTTAATGCACACGAAATAAAAAATATACATACAAATTGCAACAATATAGATTATGTACAATGAACGCCTGCGCCTACCTACACCTATGTACCTTGTATAGGAGTGCAATGTAACTCCTTATCCTGCAATATGGCGACAGCATAGTGCTGTGTCTCAGTGCAGGGAGCACTGCTCTCATAAACAATCTTATCCATGATGCCATGTCTGAAGTACTGGGACTTGTCCTTTTCCTTAATGTGCCATGATGATTCCTGTTCACAAATGCACAACTTTTATAAATAGAGGTGTTGATAACACAATAGTGAATATGGTTACTAATTTGTATTGGATGTTGGAAAAGATGTAAGTACCTCAATGTTGTCCTCAGGACAAGATTGAGGTCACGAATGGGCCCATTTAATATAAAAAAGGATCATATTATACCTGTTGGCCATCAGTGTTGAGCGCTATCTGCTCCCCCTTGGACGAACAATACTTGTCGCTGTACGTGTCCAAACCGACCTCGAGTCGCACCATCTTGTTCCTAGGCTTCACGGATGCATTCACAACTTTCACGTCTTTCCAATCCCTATTGGCTGGTCTCACTGGATACTGATATATGTACAGATTCTGAGCTAACGCCTGAGATAGAAACACAGGTATCTGCAACGAATAAATGGCATAATTTAACAGAAATGCAACGTTTTTCTCACAACAACATAACCTAATGAATAACCACGTTGTTTATGAATTATAACTATGGTTTTACCTCCTGCACTACCGGATCTTCTTCTTCCATGTTGCTATAACGTATTTTTGCAAACAAAGCTATTGCATGATCGGAATAAATAAACGAAATTTTTGGCAAAATTCACACCGCAACGCCACAGTGACAGATATTCACCATTTTTGACAGCTTAAAATTAACACGAAACAGCAGCGCCACTGAGGCATTCAATCAAAGACGTGGTGAAATGTAGAACCAGCAGAAATAATGCATGGTGCTGCCAGTAAATTAATATTTTAATAAAAAATAGATTTCTTTATTTTTTAGGTAAAAAAACGTGTTGCGCCGACCCCAAGTAACATGGGATAAGGGCAGGAAGATGATGATGATGATAAACTATATACTTATTTCCAAAAAAAAACAAACAAAATGTTTGTACATTTATAAGACGAATCTATTATTAATCTACGCTACATTAAATATGATTAAGTACTTAATTTAAGAGGTTCCTCTCTCAAGAGCACTGACCACCGGCATCGGCAGCTCGGACCCTGTTCACAGCGCTCTCATGAACATTAATCATCATCGCAAGGACATCGCCTAGCCTTGGCTTAGGCCAAGTAGAGTAGAATAATACACCACATGCCATCAATGGTCAATTCTCACAATCAACAGTGTACGTCAGTCAGACGATGGTCGCCGCGCTTATCAAAGACTACAATACGTAGCACGTATTGTTACGTGCCAGGCAGCGATGGCTTACAGGCGCGGTGCACGGTGGGCTAAAATCGGCTTTCATTGACTTGGGGATTTCAATTTGCAAGTGCCTGATTTTTTGCCGGATATTGCTTCTATTATTCATTATTAAATACAAAAATGACACCCGAGTTAATTCTGCTCAAAAACGAAGGAATTATATTTTTTTTCCAAAAAAAAATTATGAAGCTGGGATGAAAAATCTAATTATCTCATAAACGGAGAGTTAAACACGGATATCCTTACAGGTGATTAAAGTGCTAATTATTTATGATTTTTTTGTCGCCGATTTTCCGAAACATTCTACATATGCCGTTTTTTTTTAAATCGTCGAAATATTTTTATTTATTTTTACATATGAAACGATTCCTTTTAGTGTTTAAGTTGAAGAACACAGACTTTTAACAACACCTAACATAAAATAGCATTACCCCACCCACACGAAGACAACTATGTTTGATTAGTTGTGCTATGAGTTCTAAGAAATGTTTTTGACGATTATAAATTTTCATTAGCACTTCTTGTAAAACTAATGAGGTTAGTTAACTAATTATCGGCGTTTTCCAATAAAAGGGCTAAAATTTTATAATTTAGATTGTTTACAACTGTGTAACTGCTAACACTAAATCTTTGATCTGCGGCTATAAAATCTTAGAATGGAAAGTTTATCACCAATTTAGACTTGTTTGTTCTTCTACAAAGTGAGAGTACTTCATTTAATCATTCATGATTGAAGTATTGTTTGGTGCAGTTGTATCCCACATAGGCGATTGCCTTTCTGCCGAAGATCGTGTAACTCTCAAAGAATTTTGTCGGAGATTTTCGCGAGCCGCTTTAAAGAGGTGGCAGAAATCCAACCGATTCTTTGATAATTTCAGAAGCCTGTACTGTACCTACGCAAATTGGTTGGAAGTAAATATTTAATATAATATAATAGTTGCGTGCATACTCTAGTTAATCAAGAGCCAACTGTTGATGAGATACCAAGAGCTCCCTCAGTCTCCAAGATTCCAGTGAAATGGCATATGCAGCTGCAGCAAGTTTGGGTCAATAACATATCGATGTTCTTAACATAAACACTAAAAGGAACCGTTTCATAAGTAAAAAAAAAATTAAAAAAATTGACAATTAAAAAAAAAAACGGCATAAAATCTTTCGGAAAATCGGCGACAAACACATCATAAATTATCACCTGTAAGAATATCCGTGTTTAACTCTCCGTTTAAGAAATAATTATTAGATTTTTCATACTTGCTTCAAACAAATTTTTCGTAAAAAAAATATAATTTCTTAGTTTTTGAGCAGAATGAACTCGGGTGTCATTTTTGTAAATAATAATGACTAATAGAAACGATATCCGGCAAAAAATCAGGCACTTGCAAATTGAAATCCCTAAGTCTATGAAATCCGATTTTCAGTGCGGCGGCGCGCGGCGATTCAATAAAGTGAATTATTAATACCAATCCACTGATAAGTACGTGTCTAACGAGTCGTCGATATTAAGTCAATGGTTAAAAACTATTTTTCTAACAATAATCCGACCATACTCAAAGAGTATATAGGTAAATTTCTGGCAATCAAGTGGCATCCAGGATGAATAAAAAAATCTTTTTGCATACGTCTGCGGATGTCCTTGATTCTGTCAGAAATATTGTTTTTATAGTTATTTTACATTTTTTTGTGAGAGTATGTGTTATTTTCGAACCCGTTAAAGCTTTACAATTAATGATCCATCCCCAAATAAAGAAAAAAAGATAATTCTTATACATCGAAAATGTCGGATATGATAATAAATGGTAAATAAAATCGTTTTGTACTCAATAAGATATATAGTATAAGCAGAACTCCAGGCTCTATTTCAGCGTTTAAGCGTTGACTGTTGATCACATTAGAGATTAATCTTATTCTTTATCAAGCGTATCCACGCAGCATAGAATAACGATGTACACCCACCTTTAAACCATAAAATTAACCGCCAACTATCGTGCGATTTATTGTGAATACTCTCATGGCGCGCTCAGTTTTAACCATGATTTTCTCATGTTCAACGGAGTTCATACAACACAGTCATCATCATCGGCCTTTTCCAAATGGAGTTTACTCATTAATATATTTTCTTTTTCAGACTCGGTTCCAGTTGATAAAAAATGGAACGAGTTAATCAGATACAATATATTTATTATGAAACTTGTTGAGTTTGTGAGTATTTATGTTAGAATTTCTTTTTATTGTTCTGCATTCTTGAATACCTATTATTATTTTCTTGTTATTAGTTACAATTTCATTCCTTGTAGGCACTTGCACTTATAATTACCTTATTACCGTGGATAATTGCAAAACCCGTGGGACATATGTACTGCATATCAACTGGCCCTACTTTAGTAATATCGTTCTTATTCATTATCTTGTATTTACGAAGAAAAGTGCCGTTATTTATGGAAAAAATGTACTTATTTTTCCAAATTTTGTTTACGTTTGGAGCTTTTATTCAATGTTTTCTACTAAATCTTGTTAGAGTTTGGCTCTGGTTTATTTATGGCGTATTTTATTTTGCATTGTTAACAGTATTAGCACTTGATTTATTTCTAATTGCCAATGAAAGAGGATGTACTTTTAGTTGTGCATAATAATAATTTGTAATTTAATCAGTTTTACGTGTAGCAGGCATAATTAGTATTTTAATACAGTTTTCATTGAATAAATGTCTTTGATTCAACCTATAAGCAGATAATATTTTAAGTTCTCTAAAATAGTGACGGTTTCATTTACCTGTTAGTCGAAAAAATTCAGAACAGCACTAGTAAATGTCCTTGACCCTCTATGACCCTTGGAATGTCACGATCACATGACTGATGTTGTTGACAGTAATCAGTAAATATGGATTTACGTAGACGGAATTAAAGACGTACTTGTTGTGAAACAATAATTAGAAATGGGCGTCCATTTAAACAGTATCCTTAAGAGTGGTAGATTACTTGAATTTGTTTCTTCAGAATAAACAAACAGGCGCAAAGTACAAAATGCATACATTTTTATCATCAATAGCAGGTAGGAAAAGTACTAAATTGATTCAAGCCTAGGGCCCAGGACTTCCATTTTTTATCCTGATACCCCAGATCATTATTTTGATTCAATTATGTAGGTAAGTCCCAAAACAATACAAGACATGAGTGTCATGAAAATCTTACTTTTAGGTTATGTCATTGATCCTCATGATTATCCCGTTCATTATGACGGAGCCCGATATTTTGCACTGCCTGGCCGTCGCCCCGACTCTCGTCCTGTCCATAATGTTCGTCGTGCTATACTTAGTGGACCAAGTGCATGATCTGGCTGAACAACTATACTTAATGTTACAAATATTTTTCACTGTCACTACATTTATTTACGTATTCGTAAAAGTTACCTCCACTGGAGCTTTGTACGGATTATTTTATTGTCATCTGCTCATTGCCCTGTGCATAGATCTGTTCTATGTCATCAAAGAGAGAGGATTTGCATTATTCAGATAGCATAAAATGTGAAAATCAAATAAAATGCTACGGAAAGCATAATAAAATTCGTATTATTCAGTAGTTTTGAGCATTGAAATGGGACATGACTGACATGACTTGAAACCCTAATTTGTAAGCCTTTTTTAATATTTAAAATTTTGGGGATTTGAATTATCCTTTGAGCTGTCCATGAAGTAGACACAATAGTTAATCAATTGTGTCTCGAACAAATCGGTCTGTTGACAGATCATGATTTATATGCATGAAAACATTTTGTAAGATTATTAGATTAGATTAGGTAGTTCTGTAACATGAATAAAAATCTACAAGTGGGTCCGTCTCTTTTAGGTAGTGGCACTGCTCCTCAATATATTGCCTCACGTTGTGGATCCCCTGGACGCGTTACAATGCCTGGTGGCCGGGCCCACTATCATGTGCTCCATGATTATAATGGTGCTATATGTTGTGGACCAAGTACAATATGAGGCAGAGTTCTATTATGTCGCCATAGAGCTAGTGATAACTGTATTAGCATTAATACATCTATGTCTGTTGGGTAAAATGGTAGGAGCCATATATGGATTGTTTTATGCTGATTTAATAATAGCATTCTCTATGGATTTATACTACCAGCATCAAGAGAGAGGCTTTACCTTTTAATTTGTTCATTAAATTTTTTGGTATCTTTACTATTGTATTATTTTAACAAAGTTTCAAGTTTAACTGATAATGTATTCCTGTCAACACAGCTATATCCTGTAGACTTTATAAGTATGTGGGTGTCTAATGATAATAAAAAAGGAAATTGGTGTGCCATAATATTACACATAATGTGTAAGAGATTAAAACATTGTACATGGACTGTTGTATTTTGTACTTCAATAATGTTGAAAAATATTTTTAAAAGACTCATGAAAGTGCGGTTGCGTGTGTTAATGTGGTTTATGCTAGTTTCGTCATTTTTCTTTATCATGCTTTGGGCTTTTAGTGATGTGGACAATACAGGTGTAGCCAAATTAACTGCTCCATATCCAGTGATACTCTGGTGGACTATGGAGTTTCCTGGCATATCAAGTATTAAACATTGCTCTGGTGATGTGAAGTGTTATGTTTACAGTGATAGAAAGCAGGAACAATATTATAACATAGGAGCATATCTGTTTTATGCAAGCACTATTGATTTTAACACTCTTCCTGTACCAAGAAAGCCTACTGATATAATTTGGGGATTATTCCATGAAGAGTCTCCAAGAAATGTAGAAGAGTTTTTACATGAAGAGGCATTAAGCTTGTTTAATTTTTCTTCAACTTTTAGCAGGTTCAGCAATGTCCCCTTTCCAATGCAACATTTACAATCATATGCAGATTTAATAAGCCAGAAATACTTTGTCGAGACAGTGAAGAAAAACGAGTTCTTAAATGATATTGCCCCAATTATGTACTTACAAAGCGATTGTGAAACATCAACTGAAAGAGATGCATATGTCAAAGAGCTGATGAAATATACAAAAGTTGACTCTTATGGTACATGTCTAAAGAATAAAAATATGCCGTCAAAATTCAAGGATGATTACCTAAATAACTTAAATGAAGATGAGTTTTTAAGGTTCATTGCAAGGTATAAATTCGTCGTAGCGATAGAGAATGGTGTATGCAATGATTACATTACCGAAAAGTTTTGGCGTGCTATCAAGGTGGGTACTGTCCCCATATATTTTGGTTCGCCTACTATCAGAGATTGGTTACCCAATAGGAAGTCTGCGATACTCCTGGAAGATTACCCTACGCCTAAGATTTTGAATGAACATATTAAGATATTATTGAACAATGATAGTTTGTATGAAGAATATTTAGAACATAAGACAAAACAATTAGTATCAAACCAAAGATTGTTGAATGAATACAATGACAGGCCTTACCAGGTAGATGGTATGAAGATAGTTGATAAATTTGAATGCTTTGTTTGTGAGAAGTTGCATGATAAAATGAAGGGTGGAATTGGAGTAAATATTGTAGATAAAAGTCACTATGACTGCCCCAAGCCCTTATCAGCTTTAACTTTAAGTGTAAATCCAGAAAATAGTTGGGTATATTCTTGGGAAACAGCTGGAAACACGGCTAAAAAAATCTATAACATAGTTATTAATGGAGATTAATATTTTTTGTATTATTGTTTTATTCTATTACATTAATATTTAAGTACTTAAATTGTATGATTTATATTTTTACTGGCACACTGCATGTGGAGGTGATATTGTAAGTATATTGTAGCACAAACCCCTCTTGAAGATGTGATGAATTGTCATAGCACCATCCTCAATCCTATTTTAATCCTATATTTTTTTTATGTAAATAAAATTTTGAGTATTTTCAAATAACAATTTAGTTACAAATGTCACATAAAAATCTACCTAACACTGCATAATGCTAAAGTTGATAATTAAGTAAATGGCAATTAATTAATGTATTCAAGATTCTGAGTTCAAGTATAGATTATCTTATGTTATTTTGTTATATAGTTGGTGCCAGTTATGATCGCAAAAGCGGTCATTGACCCACCTACATTTATTAAAGTTCTTAACTTTGAAATCCAAAATAAGCCTGTTCACGTCTTGAATCGACATCTATCGTGATCTTCAACGTTTTTTTCTAATGAAAAACGATACATGGTTCATTTGTTTTGTTTCCTAGGAAGAGATATTAGGGAAAGGGTAATGACCGCTATTGCGATCTTAACTGGCACCAACTATACCAACAAGTTCCGTTTGACTGAGTTATCAAGAACATAATAGCAATACTTTCTACGTCTGTCATTTGCGGTAAGTATGTGGGTCGTGGGGTCAAATCTATAATGAATTACAATAACTTGATTACATTTAAAATGGGACTACTGAAATAAACCTAAGCATTATCAGCCGATAATGTTCCCACTACTGGGTAGCAGGCTTTTCTATAGCACGGATTGGGCTGTAATCCACCACACGCGCCCAGTGCTTTGAAGCAGCTAGAGACGACAAAATCAGCATGCTTCGACATAGTAGTCAAGAGTCAACCCATACAATTGACACCATAATTAAGGAACAAATAACATTATTGCCAAGCCAATTAAAGTTGGTATTTTTTTTTCGTTTAGTTTTTACGAAAAAAAAGCGAAAACATTTCTTTGCTCGGTCTATAAGATAGAATATTGTATGTTCAAGGGTACAGACGCACACATCAAACAGTTAAAACCATCAAATTTACCAATCAACCTTGAACCTAACTCTTTAGCGATAAAGTTGAAAATCAATTAAAGAAATTTGACAGATTGTAGTACCTTGATGTGCTGGTCTGTACCTACTTGGTATTCAGGATCTGCGCAAGCCATGTAGCATTTACCTACAGTTTAAACACATGTCCTGGAACAAAATACTTTATAAGTTTTTAACTACAGGGTCAAAATAAATTCCTGTTAGAGAAACTCAATAACAGTTCGCCCGGCCTAAGAATCGAACCCCATGCTCATGTAGCACTTGACTACCAAAACAACGAGATAGTCTACTGCCTTCGTAGAAAATAGTAATAAAATATGTCTACTTACATCATCACTAGGTGCGACGACTTGCTTAGTATTATCCAAATCCTAGGTGGCGTTGTAAAACTCCAGTCTGTGGTAATTAGAGTGACGTAAGTAGCACTTATATTTAACAGATACTCAAAAGTGACGTTTGGCCATACGAAATTTAAAGTTTAGGAGCTGCTGAAATGTTAAGCAGCCCTTAAATTTTGAGTGACGTTTCAGTATTCGGGGGTAAGTCATGGAAACCAGAAAATAACCGGTACCAACTCTGGGCAAGGCTTCACCAACCACATCTTAAATCATAGTAACCGCAAAACTTTTTCATGGTGATCATTGACAGAGCCGTTTGTTATGTAAGTTGAACGAGTGAATGAGTACAACGACAGGCCTTACCAGGTAGATGGTATGAAGATACTTTAGTTTAATGAATTCGAATGCTTTGTTTGTGAGAAGTTGCATAGTAAAATTAAGGGCCCCAAAGCCCTTATCAGCTTAACTTTAAGTGTAAATCCTGAAAATTGGTGGGTAAATTCTTGGGAAATAGCTCGAAAAAAGCAAAGAAAATCTATAATATTGTTTAAATGAAGATGATTTTTTTGTAAAAGTGTTTATTGTTTTCATATTATTAATTATTATACATTATTACGTATTGTATGTATTATATTTATTACTGGCACACTGCGTCTAGAGGTGAAATTGGAAGTATATCGTAGCGCAAACCCCTCTTGATGATGTGAGGAATTGTCTTGGGCACCATCCTGTAACGAATATTTTCAAATTATTTAATTACAAATGACACACAAAAATCTAATTAAGACTGCTGAAAACCTCAAACGGTACAAATACAATCACTTATTTGATAGTTAAGTGTTTGAGACATTTGGGGTTGAAAAACTAAGGGTAAACATGGGGTCCCCCATCCCAGTATGGAATATCGCCAAGCGGTTGGTCGACTCTTCACGTAACAATTTTTCGCCAAAGAATCAGCATTGCCATCCAACGTGGCAATGCTGCCAGCCTTCTGTTCGTTGTTTTTTTCAGGGCGCTAGTTAAACGGCCGCTGTTTAGTAAAGAGGCTAGGCTGTTGATTGAACGACGCAATTAGTGCGGATAACGCACCTGCGCGTTTTTCGGATTATTAACAGGTGCTTGCGACGCGTATGCGCGTCCATTCAATTTACTTAACTTTCTTTGAGTGCGGCACGACGCACCTGTGCGTCTATTGTGCATTTCTATTGTTTCGAAAACATCGTAAAGTAAGGGTGTCTGCACACTAGCTATTTAGATTTTAACATAGGTACGATATTCGGTTGTTACACAAGTAATATGTTACGACTCGTACATGTGATATGCTAGTTGGCTGCGACATATATATTGTACCTAATTGATTAAATGGCGATTAAGTTATCCAAGATTCTGAGTTGAAGTATAGAACTATCTAATTTTATGTCGTCCTACCAACAAGTTCCATTTGACTAAGCTATAAAGAAAATACAGCAATACTTACGATATGCAGTCGATGATGGGACATACAGATAGACACAGCGTGCATCCAGTGCAATCGTCTGTCACTTGCGGTATGTGGGTCTTGGGGTCAAATCTGTACAGAATGAATATTTTTAACCGTCGGTCCTTTAATATTTTTTTTAATTAAGAAAACGCTTGAAATATTCTAGAGTATGTAGTACCACTTTCATACTTGTAATAAGAGACTTTCAAACTGTAGAAGTTCAAACTGGCAAAAAATCAGGTCAATTGAAATTTAAATCATAATCAAGGAATGGCCACTGGCAGTGTCCTGCACTTGAACATTTTTGATAAATTGATGATCACAGTATGTCTTCAACATCTTCAACTTAATCCTTTAGGTTTATACAAAAGACTCGTGGCGGTGGCGGATAATCAAAGAAACCTAAAATGAGCCTAATAGTTATGTCGCATAGCGTCGTTTTTGTCGGAAAGAGAATTGCGCCCACGCTTACAGGGAGTCTAAAATGGCCGCTTTAGCAGAATCATAATAAGAATCACGTTAAAAATTTAAAATTCTTAAAATGGACTTTATTTCCATAACTATAAATTCCATTTTAAGAATTTTAAATTTTTAAAGCTGAGGCTGAGGGTGCTTTTTAAGGCTACTGAAGCGGCCATTTTAGGCCTGCTGGTGTCGTCACCGCCACCAGGTGACTGAAAAACGACGCTATGCGACATAACTGTTAGGTTATTTTTAGGGTTCTTTGATTATCTGCCATCACCACACACCCTCGCCACGTCTCTTCTGTTTATACCGCGCCATAGAAGGAAACAGGAAATCATGTCCTTTTGTTCTCTTTGGACTATATTATCAATATTGGATTATGTAAATGTTACAAGTTTAAGTGAGGTACTCACTCGATAGCTTGGTATCCGGAATCTGCGCACGCCATGTAGCATTTACCGCAGTTAATACACATGTCCTAGAAAAACACAAAGTTTATTAGAACAGCGTCTAGTGTACAGAATCTAAGTGTTATAACGTCGAGTACCACGAGGGCTGGTTCGATGCGGCACGGGAAAGGAACTCCTGGAAGGAATTGGGGCACGCCCTTGCCCGGCAGTAGGACAGAATTATCATTTGCCTATCCTTTTCCCAACTATATTGGCGTCGGCTTCCAGTCTAACCGGATGCAGCTGAATACCAGTATTTTACATGGAGCGACTGCCTATCTGACCTCCACAACCCAGTTAGTACTGGGTAATACGATACCCCTTGTTGAGACTGGTTGTCAGACTTTTGGGCCACTGACTACCCGTAACGACTATCAATGATCTTAATTGACAGCCGGGACCAACGGCTTAACGTGCTTTCCGTGGCACGGAGAAAACTCGGTATGTAATGGGTGGTCACCCATCCACAGACCGCTACCTAACTTGGAAACAAAATAAAGGGACTTCAAAATGACCAGCCATTCTGATATCATGGCTGGTCAACTCTCCGTTTGCGTAAACTATTCAAATTCGTGTTATTATTTTAACTTGAGTAATTGCTACCTGATTGCTACCCTCACATCTTTCAATGTCAACCTTTTAGCTTTAACAACTAAAAAGTTATAATCGCTTGAAATTTTTACAGGGCCTGGATTTAGGTTATTGAATAAAATAATATTTAAAACGATTACCAACGTTTATTTTTATTGGAATACACCGACTAAAACTTTTATTTACTCCGAGGTTTATTTTCTTCTTTTATGTGCACTTCATAAAAGGTTTTTAACTAATAATTTCAAGTTAAAATAATAACACTAATTTGAATAGTTTACGCAAACGGAGATTTGACCAGCCATCCTGATATCAGAATGGCTGGTCATTTTGAAGTCCCTTTATTATGTTTTCAAGTTAGGTAGCAATTAATTTACTAATTTACTATAGGTAGCAATGGGTAGCAAATAGGTAGCAATTTTTGATCACCAGCCTGGCGCGGAGCGTTACAGACAACCAGCCATTCTGACGTTCACTGGAATTCAAACCAAAGATCTCAGGCGTAGCGTTTGCGACCACTACATCGAAAATGCAATTTCCTGCCTACCCTAAAATAAATAAATATCGCAGGACATTACACACACCGCCATCTAGTGCAACACTAAGCAACGAGGCTTGTTTTAGACTTTCACGATTTTTCACTACACTTAAAGTACTTACGGGATGATATCTGTGATTTTCTTTTGTATTGCCGATATTTTGACGCTGTTGCAAGCATCATGATCGCGGGAATACTGAAGGTATTATGAGGAGACAAATCTGTCTGCCCTCTTTCTTAGCGGGAGCTCATAGCATCAAAAGAAAATCACGGATATCACCCCGTAAGTACTTTAAGTGTAACGAGGCTTGTGTCGTGGATACCAGTGGGCTAATTCACGTAACTAAAGAAGTGCTGCTGCAGTGCAGTTGCAGTAAAGTTTCTATCAAAACAACGCTTTTCATATTCTCTACCGCTGTTCGCGTCACGCGAGCGCAATAACGGCATTCTACTATGGCGCGTCTTTGGTGCGTGCTTTGGAACGCAACATAATCGGTATATTACCAAGTAAGAAAAAGCACTAAAATCTGTACTGGGGTATTATTTTAATATTTTAATAACGTCATTTTCATTGAAATGTAATCGATTATTTAGTGAGTAATATTTGTTCTCTCATATGGCCACACCATAAGTAAGTTAGGTAGATAAGGTAGAGTTTGGTTGTCGTACAGTTGACGTGCAGTTCACGCGCAGCTTACGCGCAGTTCAAAGATTACAAGAATACCGTTTATCACTCGAACTTGAACTTAACTGCAACTGCACTACAACTTCATCGGCGCGTCATAAAATTACGTGAATTAGCCCTCAGAGCAGCGTCACTACGGCTGTACCATTCGGGTCGGAACCCTATCCTTCATAGAAAATAGTCTGTCTACTCACATCATCAATAAGTGCGACGACTTGCTTAGTATTATCCAAATGCTTGTAAGTACCAACTCTGGGCAAAGCTTCACCGACCACATCTTTAATCTTAGGAACCTCAGGACTTTCTTCATGGTAACCATTGACAGAGCCGTTTGTCACGTAAGTTTGGACCTTATTGTCTGCCAATAGGTCTGACTTCAGTCTGGCTTCGTGGAGTAACTCTTCCCGCTTTTTGCTGTATGGGCCGAAATGGGCCAGTACCTGGAAAAACGAATTGAAATAGGATTTAGGTGGTTATGATCATCTTTACATAGTATAAAACAAAGTCGCTCCCGCTGTTTGTACGCTTAGATCTTTTAAACTGACGGTAAAATGGGGTGTAGGTATAGAAACGCAGGGGTGAATCGAGACAAAACTTTGAAAGGGATTTTAACGTTGAATTGATATGACATGTTACCAAAAAGTGCTCTATTTTTTCTGCTTAATTTTACTTGAGATATCGCGATCGTTGGCAGCATACCATATAATATATTAATATTTCAACGTTATAATCCTTCTCAAAGTTTTGTCTCGATTCACCCCTGCGTTTCTATACACCCCATTTTACGGTACGCAACTGATTTTAATGCAGTTTTCAGCGATAGGTCTCTACCTATCGCTGAAAACCTATCTCTTGTATCACTCTTCATTCAAGAGAAAGGTTTTATCTACATTGCACCCGTGCGAAGCCGGGGCGGGTGGCTAGTAAGTTAGAGATAATGACTGACTAGAAAAACATGAGCCCCGATGGTGCAACGAGAAATGAGATTGACTTCATCATGTCTACCAAGAAGCAAATGTTCAATGATGTCTCTGTGATCAATTCGGTGAAAACCGGGAGCGATCACCGCATGGTAAGAGGCACATTGAACATCAATATCAAGCTTGAAAGGTATCGACTGATGAAGTCTACGCTCCGTCCAGCACAGATCCAAATCCAAAACCCCGAGAGCTTCCAGCATGAACTCCAGAACCGTTTCGAGTGCCTAGGAAGCTCAGTGGACGAATATAACGATAGGTTCGTGGAAACTGTCCATGCGACCGGGTCTAAGTTCTTCAAGGCACGTCGTACAGATCAGAACAAGAGACTCTCCGATCACACTCTCAAGCTCATGAAGGAGCGGCGTGAGATGATCCTGCAGTCTTCAGACGAGGCGTGTAAATACCGGCAGCTCAATAGACGGATCTCTAAATCCTCGAAGAGCGACCTCCGCCGCTTTAATACCGAGCGTATTAAAGACGCGATTGAGCGGAATAAAGGCTCCAAGGTATTTGCAAGAGATCGGCTATTGGGCAGAGCCAGCTCACGAAACTGAAGACCGACGATGGTAGGATCTTGTCCGCCAAACCGGAGCTTCTGAGGGAGATCGAGAGCTTCTATGGACAGTTGTACACGTCAACCAATAAACCCGTCGTAGATCTAGCAAACGACCCAAGAGCTAGACTGACCCGACACTATACCGAAGACATCCCTGACGTCAGCCTGTACGAGATTAGGATGGCTGAGATGGCTCTGAAGCAACGCAAAAACAACAAGGCACCGGGTGATGACGGAATTACAGCCGAACTCCTGAAGGCGGGTGGAAAACCGGTTCTTAAGGCCCTTCAGAAGCTGTTTAATTCCGTCATACTTGAGGGAAATACGCCACAGGCATGGTGCAGGGGTGTGGTGGTACTCTTCTTCAAGAAGGGCGACAATGCCCGGTTGAGGAATTATAGGCCCATCTCACGAATCGTCTCGCGCGCAGGTTTGACGATTTCCAGCCTACCGAACAAGCCGGTTTCCGAAAAGGCTTTAGCACCGTGGACCACATACATACGCTGCGGCAGGTTATACAGAAGACCGAAGAGTATAACCTGCCCCTCTGTTTAGCGTTTGTGGACTACGAGAAAGCCTTCGATTCGATCGAGACCTGGGCTGTACTGCAGTCTCTCCAACGGTGCCAAATTGACTATCGGTACATCGAGGTGTTGAAGTGTTTGTACAAAAACGCCACCATGTCAGTCCGACTTCAGGACCAAGCCTCGGAACCTATCCTCCTGCAGCGAGGTGTGAGACAGGGAGACGTCATATCTCCGAAACTATTCACCGCTGCACTGGAGGATGTCTTCAAGGTTCTGGACTGGAGAGGGCTAGGCATCAACGTGAATGGCGAGTACATCACTCACCTTCGGTTTGCCGACGATATAGTGGTCATGGCTGAGACCATGGAGGACCTCAGGACGATGCTCGATGACCTCAGTAGAGCTTCCGGAAGAGTGGGTCTTAAAATGAACATGGACAAAACCAAGGTCATGTTGAATACCCATGTCACACCCACTCCTATCAAAATCGGAGACTCTATACTCGAAGTTGTAGACGATTATGTGTACCTGGGACAAACGGTCCAGTTAGGTAGGTCTAACTTCGAGAAAGAGGTCAATCGTCGAATCCGACTCGGCTGGGCAGCGTTCTGGAAGTTGCGCGGTATCTTCTCGCCCAACTTACCGCAGTGTCTCAAGACGAAAGTCTATGACCAGTGTGTGTTGCCAGTGATTACATACGGGACCGAAACGTGGTCGCTCACAATGGGCCTCATCAGAAGGCTTAAAGTCACCCAAAGGGCAATGGAGAGGGCTATGCTCGGAGTTTCCTTGCGCGATCGAATCAGAAATGAAGACGAGAGAGCAAGAGAACCAAGGTTACCGACGTAGCCCGAAGAATTGCCAAACTTAAGTGGCAGTGGGCAGGTCAAATTGCTCGCAGAACGGATGGCCGATGGGGCCGAAAAGTTCTGGAGTGGCGAGCGCGAACCGGAAGACGTTGCGTTGGAAGACCTCCCACTAGGTGGACCGATGACCTGGTGAAGGTTGCGGGAGTCCGCTGGATGCGAGTCGCATGGGACCGGTCAATGTGGCGACACTTGGGGGAGGCCTATGTCCAGCAGTGGACGTCTTTCGGCTGAAATGATGATGAAAAAAACATGATTCTGTTTAGTCCGTCAGTTAGATTATCGAAAAATATTGGATACGTGTTTTTTGTTTTATCAAATTTATAAAAATGGACGAAGATAACACGTGTCAAAGATTATGAGTGGGGGCTTGTGACGTCACATTTGAGTAAAAATATACTCAAATGTGACGTCACACGAGTTTTTGACGCACTGTATCGTCTTCATTTTTTTTTTACTTGAAAAAAAAATATGTGTCTAATATTTTTTGGAAATCTATCTGACGGACTAATTGATTTTCAGCAAATGTACCTATTTCCGTACACCAAGTAAACTTTCTGTCTGGGTTTACACTCACGACCTGCAACTCCGAAGTCATAACCAACACTGTGCCACCCGCGCCACCAATCTCTATAGCTAAAGCCATAACGTCCAATTTACCTTTCCATTTTCGTCGTACAGCGTTTGAACGGGTTTGCCCTTCTGATGCTTGAAGGTGGGCAGTGACTGTCCCATCCAGCCGTCGAGACCTTTGGACCGTAGGTACAGGAGAGCCTTCAGACCTGTTATGTAGTCCTCAACCACTGTGAAGTCTTGGTTTTGGACGGCGCTGCAAATCTGAAAAAAGACGATGGTTCTCTTTTACAAAGTACTAATATTATAAAGACGGAAATTTGGATGTAGGGGGGCCGTCCGTCTCATGACGACAGGCCGTGTCGACGGTGCAATAGGGAAGATTCAGGGATCATTGATCATTCATCATAGGGGGCCATCCATAAATTACGTCACACCAATTTCATGATTTTTTGACCCTCCCCCCGTCCTTGTCACAGCTGGTCACATTTGTGAGACCCCCCCCTGTCCTAGTGTGACCCCCCCCTGTCCTAGTGTGACGTCACATATTTTGCAATTTTACATCTACAAATTATTGAAAAAGCAGTTCCGAAATTAGTTTTATTTCGATTTAAATTCTTTTTTAATAAAATTAACATCAAATAAAACATTTGACAAAACAATTTGAACCTTATGTCTATACAGATAGAGTTGAAATGTTTCTGAGTTTGTCGTTATTAGTTGAAAGTTTGTGTTTTAATATTTAGATTATAAAGATTTTGAAAAGTTACGTCATCAAATTTAGGACCCCTTGCACCCTCTTGTTACACAATGTCACACTTCGTAGACCCTCTCCCTCCCCCTTAACGTGTGACGTAATTTATGGATGGCCCCTAATCTCGGTTCATTGAACGTAAATCAATGAAATCAGTGTTCGTGTACCTGCACCACGGGCGCCCCGCACAAGATGAACTGCAGCGCGGCCTCGGCGGAGTCGATGCCGCCGATGCCGAGCACGGGGAAGCCGCGCAGCTTGTTGCCGATGGCGGACACGGCGCGCAGGCCCATCGGCCGGGTCGCGTTGCCTGACACGCCGCCGTAAGTTGTGTGCTTTTCCACACCTGCGGAAACGACATGGATTAACTTTGTTTCCGAGTCATGGATGTTTATATGTATAATAAGTATGTATTTACAAACAAAATGTATCTATGTAGTATATCAACTATCTGCTGTCCACGACACAAGCCTCGTTGCTTAGTGTGGCACTAGATGGCGCTGTGTGTAATGTCCAGCGATATTTATTTATTTCGTCTATGATATTGTATGTACAGTCAGCTTCGCGATGTGGGTATCACTTTCGTTTTTTAAGGAACTCCTAGAAGCATCGTTTCACAAGTTAGCTAGAAGCATCGTTTACAAAAAGAAGAAGAAGAAGAGAAGAGAAGAGAAGTTTTTTTTTTTTATGTGGGAGAGGGCGCTGACTTCTGACATACAGGTACACCTAGTTCGGGAGTCAGAGGCTTCAAAAAATTTATGTAACCTATTATATCAATAAAGAATATGAATTTACTAATTAAAAACTAAATTCTTAAATTCATTCTCTGATAGGCAACGCACATCCTAACACCGCTATGTTTAGAGCACTCCCAGAAAATGATGCTTCTATTCTAGCTAACTTGTATAACAACGTTTTTTTTTTCGGATGGGAAATCATCAAATGACCTGTCCCGCTCTACAGGGCTAATACGTATCTTTCTGATATCCTATCAAGCTTCGGTTGTACACCGAACTTTGACGACAACCGTGAATGTCATAATATTGGTATTACGTATCACACTGAGTGGATATCACTTTACGGTGACTAACAGGGTCATACATAATACGAAACTAACCTTTTGACCGTTAATTGATGTACACTGAGCCCAGTTACTATCATTTCGAGTTGTCAACAGAGATACGTAATAGCGCTACTGGACGGAGCGGAAGGAAGTGTCAGACTTTTACTGACCGAAACCAATTAATCGGCTATCGACATAATCTTCGGCCGAAGCCATAGTGCTCTCGCGCATTCGAGGCAGTTCGTGCAATTTCGATGCTTGGTAGAAACCTCCAACTTCGACAAAACTTCGGCCCATTTTGGCCGAAGTAGGAGGTTTGGCCAAAGGTGGTTTTTGAGCCGTGGGTGGCCGAAGCCGAACCCGAGGCTTTGGTCGGACATTAGTGAGCACTAAGGAAAATTTTAGAAAATTTGTGAGATCAGTTTTTATCATTATAACACGGCACGTATGTTACTTAAAATCAAAGGAGAGTTTGAAAATAAAAAAGGATACAATAGGCATGACGACAGTATCAAAAAATTGCGAATCTATTTAGTCCGTCAGTTAGAGTATTGGAAATTAATGGACACGTATTTTTTGTTTTTGTAAATCAATGAATATCGACAAAAGATAAAACGCTTCAAAACTCGGAAGTGGGGGCTCGTGACGTCAGAACTTGCTAAAATTATATCTAGGCGTGACGTATTGAGAATTTTAAAAGCGTCATATCTTCGTCAATTTTGGTTTACGTAACAAAAGAAAAAACACGGGTCAAATTTTTTTTGATAATCTAACTGACGGACTAATTAGATTTTTTTTTGTCGTCTCGCCTATTTCAAGTTTTGTATGTGATCATGAGGTACCAACAATATTATAGACAAGGTAAAACATGATACAACTTACCGACAGCTGGCCAAGGTGTGGCATCCGGTCTGACTGTCATCAAGCCAGATACTGTGTTGATAGCAGACACACCGTCCGCACCACCTGTAAACATTATAATTTTACTGGTACGAACTAAAGAATATTGCCGGACGAGTGTATTAATGTCATAATAAGCCTTGCCGATTAAATTCTCTAAATTATCGTGAAAACCGTTTCAAAATACATTTTGCAGTTAAGAAGAACTAAGGGCAAACACACAAAAAAACGAAGTAGTTTTTATGGTGGTGGATTTATAGTATAAATAAACAGGGTGTAAACAGACTCTTCACGAAGCCGTCAACCAAGCATTTTGTGCATCAAACTGAGTGACGCGATTACTGGGAAACTACTTTTTTTTGGGGTGAAATATCACATTTTATTGTAAAACTCAATGTAGCGCAATGAACACATTGTGCTGATGGATCCATTGAGTTGTAAACGGGTCATAGAGGTATTTAAAGTAAAGTTATAACATTAAAAACTTGTATTTAAAAAAATACTTGTTAAAAAGTTGGAACGGGTCCTTGATAACAATGTTCATACAGTGGCATAATCATGTGCTGTTTACGTTGTTTGGTGAAACAATTATGTTTAAAGACTAGCTGTGTGTTTAATGTGATACCCATTGGTAAACATTCTACATAAACTTTCATGCCGTTTTTACTCACGCCAAACGTCATAAACAAAATGTAAACAGACCCTTCATGAAGTCGTCAACCTAAGTTAACAACTCTACGCAAAAATTATTGCTTGGAAACGACTTTTTTTTGTTGTGAAAAACCACGACTTAGGTTAGGACTCAATCAATCTCCCGGGTGTTTCCATTGTGAGGATAGGCCGGAGGAAACGGTGGAGCACACGGTGGAGGTGTGCCCCGCTTGGGCGGAGCACCGCCGTGTCCTCGAGGTGGCGATCGGCGGCGGCGACCTCTCGCTCCCGGCCCTGGTTCGTGCCATGGTCCGGAGCGAGACGGAATGGGACGCCGTCACCTCCTTCTGCGAAGCAGTCATGCTAGCGAAGGAGGTGGCGGAACGTGAGAGGGAGATATCCTCACGTCCCGGCCGCCGCGGGAGACTCCCCGGGCGTCGGGGGCCACGTGGTGGCTTCCGGCCACCGTAGGCGCGGGCCTGTGGACGGGGAGCTATGGGCTAGCTCGCCGTCCGTCCGTCTCATGACGACAGGCCGTGTCGACGGCGCGTTCGTATTCCACGCGCGCCTCAAAGAGAGTCAGCAACAGTGAAGGGGTCCGGGTCCGTGCCTGCCGGGGCTGCGGGACTATTCGAAAGAGATGCCGTGGCCCCGGAATACAAAGGGCGATGAAGGAACATGGATGGGTTTTAGTCAGTAAAAGTCCGACTATCCCTCCTGCTCCGCCCAGAGCGGGAGGAGTCACTTGATGATTTCCCATCCGAAAAAAACAAAAAATGTTAGGACTCAATCTAACGCACTAAAAACATTGTGCTGGTGGATGCATAGAGTAGTACGGGAGTGGTGGAGGTATTTAAAGGAAAGTTATGACATCCAAACTTATAATTATTTTAAAATAAAAAACTTAGGAAAAAGTTGGAACTTTGAACACCTAATATCTCCGTAACTAGAAGTTATATTGTCTAAAACGAAAAAAATATCGCAGTGACGAGGAGAACAAGTGCCTTTCGGCTTCGCTAAAGGTCTATTTACACCCTTTAGATGTATGTATAGCAACATTTGCAAAGTATACCTTCATAGGCAGCCACGGCAATGCCGACGATATCAGTGATGTTCGGAGTCAGCTTCACAAAGAATGGGATCTTGACCGCTTTCCGCACCCACTCGGATATGCCTTTCACTAACACGGGGTCCTGTTTATGACAGAGAATATGAATTATGAGTCATCATCACCATCATCATCATTTCAGCCGTAAGACGTCCACTGCTGGACATAGGCCTCCTTCAAGTGTCGCCACATTGACCGGTCCCGTGCGACTCGCACCCAGCGGATTCTCGCAACCTTCACCAGGTCACCTGCACCTAGTGGGAGGTCTTCCAACGCAACGTCTTCCGGTTCGCGGTCTACTCCAGAACTTTTCGGCCCCATCGGCCATCCGTTCTGCGAGCAATGTGCCCTGCCCACTGCCACTTAAGTTTGGCAATTCTTAGGGCTACGTCGGTAACCTTGCTTCTCTTGCGGATGTCATTATTTCTGATTCGATCACGCAAGGAAACTCCGAGCATAGCCCTCCCCATTGCCCTTTGGGTGACTTTAAGCCTTCTGATGAGGCCCATTGTGAGCGACCACGTTTCGAACCGAATTATGAGTATTGCAATCATATAAACTAATAGAGAAGTATGGAAGGCAAAGACTTGCTTCGCCGATCAATCGAACTGTCGGAAGTTACATTGAGCGCGCTGTTATTTCCAATGTTCGGCTCGGCGCCGAAAGATGATAATCAACAGCACGGTCAATGTCCCTTCTGATAGATGGACGCTTCGACTTTCTGCGTGATTATAGATGCTATTACTACAAACATAAGATACAATACGCATAGTTACCTGTCCACACGCGAGCCCCATCCCGGACTCGCCCATGCCATGCGGACACGACAGGTTCAGTTCCAGCGCGTCGGCACCGGACGCTTCGGCTTTCTGCGCCAGTTCCGTCCAGTCCGCCTCGTTGTACGAACACATTATTGACGCTATTATTACCTGACACAAAAAGAATACATATTTTTAAGAATACAAATATCATCATCTGCCCAGCCTTTTCCCAATTATGTTGGGGACGGCTTCCAGTCTAACCGAATGCAGCTGAATACCAGTATTTTACATGCAGCGACTGCCTATCTGACCTTCACAACCCCGTTAGTACTGGGTAATACGATACCCCTTGGTGAGACTGGTTGTCAGACTTTTTGGGCCTCTGACTACCTAACGACTGTCAAAGATCTACAAATGACAGCCGGGACCAACAGCTTAACGTGCTTTCCGAGGCACGGAGGAAACTCGGTATGTAATGGGTGGTCACCCATCTACAGCCCAACCTAGGCATGCACGGCCAATCCTAAAGATCGACCCGAGCGGCATTTAAGAATACAATATAAACTTGTGGAATCTGAGGTACCATACAAATAGTATGTGCCCGACCTAATTCTCGAGAAAGACCATGTCACGCTGTACTGGGATCAGGGGCCCTATTCTCTAACGTTTCGTTCGTATATTCGGATCTATCCGTTTCTCTCGCGCACGTCTGCAGATGAGTGCGAGTGAGAGAGACAGATAGAACCGAATATACGGACGAAACGTTAGAGAGTAGGGCCTTAGTCTATAATTATACGTGCAGGACTACTGTCGCCAATAAGCCTGACATAGTGGTGATGAAATAGTATCTAATAATAACTTCTTAAAATTGAATGTTAATCTTGTTTATTGCTGTGCCTTAACAGGGTCCATAATTGTTCTTACCTATAAGCCCATTGTAACATCTTTTTAAACTTATGGTATGCAAAATAATATGAATATGAAATGTGATGTGATTTTTATTATTACCAAGTTCTACTCTAGTTTTTGTAGAAAGACGGCATCAAGAAGCTAGGTGAAGTAACCGCACTTGGCAGCACAAACCGAGTCTGGTTCCGTCATCATTTTCCGAGCCTAGCTCATGGGATGTCTAATGCAGCTATCTAATACCAGTATTTTGCATGGAGGGAACTGCTTCTGTCCACATGATGTCTCACTTCTTGTCCACATAAATGTTTGTCAGACTTCGGGCTTCAGAAAGTTGGAAAATATTGTAATATGTATTATTGTTTGATGTGAAATATCTATAAGCGCGGGTAAAACCAAAAAATGGCGTGGCGACGCATGCCATGGCGACGCGTCGCCAACTGTCAAGTTGTCAACCCTTTTTTTTTTAGGATGGGAAATCATCAAATGACTTCTCCCGCTCTGGGCGGAGCAGGAGGAAGTGTCAGACTTTTACTGACTAAAACCCATCCATGTTCCTTCCTCGCCCTTTGTGTTCCGGGGTCACAGTATCTCTTTCGAATAATCCCGCAGCCCCGGCAGGCTTCGGTCCTTGCGGACCCCTTCCCTATTGCTGACTCTCTTTGAGGCGCGCGTGGAACACGAACGCGCCGTCGACACGGCCTGTCGTCATGAGACGTACGGACGGCGAGCTAGCCCATAGCTCCCCGTCCACAGGCCCGCAAGTTGTCAACCCTGCCCGAACAATCCCGAACATTACCGACCTGTTGAAGCAGCATAAGATCTACATATTCGCCACGGTTTACAACAAGCCAGGTGGTCTCGGGGCACAACGCTGGGTTACAATCTCGTGAATTCGAGTTCGCTCCCAGCCTAAGGATCTTCTTTTTGTTCTTTTGAGTCATTTTGTTTTATTTTATTTGTCTTTGTTTTTAAAAAGATTATTAACTATACAGTCATCATTTTCAGGGAAAAAATTGTACTAGTTTGTTTTTTCACTAAGCCATATTTAGTTCTTCTCGTAATCTGTTCATAAAAACATATTACTTATACAAAATAATTTCGATGTTTCACATCTGCCAGGCGTCCTGTGACGGCTCACTACTTTATTATTTACATTATTATTTCTAAAAATCTAGGCAGGCTTGCTCATGGCAACTGTTACTTACTTTATCAGGGAAGTCCTGCTTCAGCTCAGTGATGCTCTGACACCAGTAGGCAGCGCACTTCTCGGAGATGAGCTCGATGTTGAGGAAGCAGCCCTGCCCCGGGCCGTAGTTCTCGCCCGAGGTCACTCCGCGGACTATACGAGGTGACACGTTGGTTACTAGGTCCTGAAAGGATACCATGTGGGAGATTTCTTAAATCGAAAACAAAAGCTAAGGATTGGGATGATTTCCCGGTCTATTAGTCCGCACTCAAGGCTTGTGAAAGCGCTTGAAAGTTAGATGGATAGTTATCGATACAAAATTCTTCAACAGTGTAAAATCTATGTCCATCAAACGACAAAGCCTTATTTCCAAAATTAGTCCATGTAAGGCTTTTTTTAATTCCTAGGCAACTAATTTGCCCAATTACACTATGGTTTTTTCCTGTCTACTGCCTGATAAAGTAACTGTTTAAGCACGTACCTTATCAAGTCCAAAAGTCTTAGTGACAGCGAAGCCCCAGCCCTGCAGGAAGGCGCGGCGAATCATGGCTGTGCTGGTGGTGGGCGGCGCGCTGGCCAGCCCGAACGGGTTCGCGAACCTGATGCCGCACAGCGACACGGACAGGTCTACCTCGTCTATGGGCGTGTGGAACTTCGGCAGCTCTATTGGAGCTGAGAAGGGTATGTTCTGGAAACGGGGCAACGTTCAACATGTGATATAGTAGATTACACAACATGTGAAAAAAAAGTAGTATAATTCGAGGGACTAAGTTGGATCCCGAGAGCAGCGAAGGATTCTAGTGTAGAATCCTGAGCCTGAGCAGAGTGAGGGATACAAGAACCGAGATGTTTTTTTTTTCAACATTTGTGTACTCTATTTTTAAGCATTGACATTTATTCGGTAATTATCCCACGGGATCGTACTACTGGGATAAAAAGTATCCTAACATGTTAATCCAGGTTATAAAGTATCAAATTTCACTCAAATCCGTTTTCCGTTCTTGCGTGAAAAAGGAACAAACATCCATACATCCTCAAAAAATTTCATATTTATAGGTAAGTAATAGTAGTAAGATCAGTTTGAATATCAGGTCAAATCTTCAAAACTAACCTGTAAATAACAATGCATATACCAGGCGGCCGTCTTGCCATCATTGACGGACTCGACCGTGGTCTCGGCGACGCCCGCGAGGTCTCCGCCCACGAATACCTTCGGGTTGCTCTTGCTCTGCATGGTTGCCTCGTCAACCTCGGGCAAACCCCAGCGGTTCAGTTTCACACCGGACATTGCGTCTTTTACTGGAAAAGGTTGGTTGGTGGTTATTTTGGGTTCTTGCATATTATAATAGGGTAGATGACACACCAATCAATTGACATAGTTTTTAAGAGCTATCTAAACGCGGCTCTTTCATAGATTTTGTATGGCAATAGCACGCTGTGACGTTA